>CM075070.1:33157500-35745000 GCA_037428765.1 Rubia yunnanensis
GGATGAAAGAAGAGAACACACATCAAAATTCAATTCATTGAAGGCTTGCAAGAAAACCTTCAAACTCCAATCAAGATTCAAAATCACATATCTATGAGTGATTTATTGGTGAAATCAAGGTTGCTTGAGAGTACCCTATGACCAAGGAGGCCACAACCATGATTTTCCAGCCAACGACCAGGGTTTGACTCTAGAAACCCTAGTTATGGCTGAAGTAGGGGCACACCTATGGGAGGATGAGGATAGGTCCAGACCTATTCAAATCTGACTTATAATTCCAATGATAGGAGGGTGGCACCACCAACTCAGCAGTCTTCAAAAATTCCAGGAAAGTCCACTACTTCTTTATCAAATTCGGTTTTCATTAACTCTATTCCTTGCTTTCATTGTAAAGAAAAGGGGCATGCCCATAGTAACTGTCCTCATGCTTGATTGTTAACAACAATTGGGGAAGGAGATGAAGAAGATGAATATGTTGAAATGCTACCATTGTATGAAAGTGGTGATGAACATGTAGATGAAGAGATCATCATAAATGATCACGGTGAACAAGGTCCAGAAACAAAAGGTAACTTCGTGTCGTTGAGACTTCTAAACTCTCAAATGGCCAAAACTGAGGTACAAAGAATGAACATGTTTCCTTGTGAAAGATAAGAATTGTTTATGGATTATTCATGGTGGTTCCTGTGATAATATTATGTTTAATCTTCTTATTAAATCATTGTCTTTGCCTGTAACTATTCATCCATCACCATATAAACATATTTGGTTAAAATGTAGTGGTGAAATTAGGGTTAACAAACAATGCATGATTAACTTTAAGATTGGAAAATATCATGATTCTATCTTATGTGATGTTATACCAATGGAAGCTAGTCATATTGTGTTAAGGAGACCTTGGCAGTTTGATCGTAAATTTATGCATGATGGTTAAATAAAAAAATTACTGTGATTAAGAATGGAACAAGGTATACTTTGACTCCATTATCTCCAGTGGAAGTCTTCGAGGCACAAAGACGCATGAAAGTCGACAAAGAGAAGTTTGCAACTGATGTAAAAGTAGCCGAACAAAACCCTAGCTAGGGTTAGAGGGAACTCGGCCAAAAGCTGAAAATAGGAGGCAAAAACCATGAAATTTTAGACCAAAATCCAAGGGTGGCCGATCCAGTTAAGCCAGGTAAGTCCAAGAATGATTCTGATAAGTAGCGTAAAATTCTATCTTCACATCTTAGTCATTTGCCATCGATTTACATGATTCTGGTAGATTGTTTTATGCATCGATTAGGGATGTGAATCGTTCTTTTGCTAATCATTCTTATGTGCTTATAATGCATTTTTAAGAGAGCTATTTTTCCAGTGATGATATTCCTTTGCATGTTCCTACACGGTTTGCTAAGATGTTACAGAAACTTGAGGACGTCTTTCCAGAAGCTTTACCTGCGAGTTTACCACCTTTACGAGGAATTGAACACCAGATTGACTTAGTTGTGGGTTCGGTTATCCCAAACCGTTCGGAGTATAAAGAAAACCCCGGGGAGACAAAGGAACTACACTGACGAGCCGAAGAGTTACTTCAAAAAGGTTATGTATGAGAATCTCTTAGTCCTTGACCTTCTCTATACCTTCTCTCTACATTCTCTCTACTTATTACTGTTTCAATACCACTATTCATACCGATAATGTTCTTCTAACGCTTACCCCTATGGCGGAGCCGCCGCTGGATCGCGGTGGAACTACTCCGAATCGCAGTTTTATTCAGACCCTCAACACTAAACCAGCCCCTCTCTTCTCCTCTCTCCCTTCCACACCCTCCATTAAACCAATTACAGAATACAAGGGTAAGATCGCTTGCATAATCACCCCGGAAGAGGTCGCGCAACTGTCTGCTCACTACAATAATGCTTTGATTGGAAAATTTGCAAGACTCAAGCCATCAATGGAGTTCCTGAATGAGGCTTTCAAATCGGTTGGCTTTAAAGGAAGATATCAACTCGGCTCTATAGACCACCGACATGTCCTAATCCGATTTGAAGATCCAGAAGTTTTTCAGCGATGTTGGATGAAATCACAGTGGGCGTTCAAAGGTGCACATATGAAGGTATTTAAGTGAACCCCTGATTTCTCTCCTGAGTCTGAAACCTCCATAGTTCCTATTTGGATTACTCTTCATAAAATTCCCCTCTTTTGGTATAATACTGCAATGCTAGAAGTAATTGGGAATACAATAGGAAAGTTTATCAAAATTGATGTTGCTACCCTAGGTGTTACAAGACCCTCTGCTGTTAAGATATGTGTAGAAGTTGACCTTGTCCAAATGGCATACTTCTATCTCTCTAACAAATGGTATTGATCATGAAGTTGCTGATTATCAAATAGAATATGATCAACTACCATTATACTGCAAGCATTGCAAGAGGCTAGGCCATGAAGTTGTAGAATGTAGAATTCTCCACCCTGAACTTAGGCCCCTCACAACCAGAAAAAACAACTCCAAACATCCCAATTTTACCAATCAAAAACCTCCTCAGGTTAACTCACTTGGGAAAACTACCTCTATCATGAAACCTAGCTCTTCTGGTATTACCCCCTCAGAGAAAGCCACTACAATCTTGGCTCAGAAAGAGGACAAGTCCCTCGCTCCATCTTCCACAAATCAGAAACATGATCAACCTGACTCAAGCAAGAAAGTAGTGTGCCCTAGTATTCAGACTCACAATACTCAGAAGACTAGGGCTTCCAATCAGCAAGCTCAAGCACTCTCTCAGGAAAATTTGGGTCAAAATGGCTCTAATAGTTCTCAGGACAAAGCCATCCCTAAAAGAAATCACTCTGAATCAGTTCTCATATCTGATCCAGAAGTGGTCCTGATAGAAGATGGTTCCCTCCCAATGGTTTCACCAGCTACCTCTGATCAGACAGCTCTGGTGCACAATCTCCAAGAAGAGCCTCTGACTTCAGACTCTCCGATCTCAACTCCTCCAAAAGTCCACAATTATGCTACTGATGATATTTCAGTGCATCCAGGTAAACTGCCTATCTCTCCAGACAATCCTTTCAACACTAATAGGTTTGCATTTTACTCTCAGCCCAGGTCCTCAGGCAATAGGTTTCTCCCACTTATTCAAGAAGAGGATGAGACTTTTGAGCAGGCTGATGATCAACCAATCTCTGACGAAGAGGTACAATGTGACCTACCCCAGGTAAAAGTTGACTTTCTACACAAGGTCAGTTCTTCTCCAAATCCCTCCACGGTTATGACTAACATTTCCCAGGCTATTTCTCCTAGAAACAAAATTACCGAATCTGCTCAGGGGAAAGTTCCCACTTATTTCACTCAGATCAATAGGATCCTTACTAGAACAGCCACTAAAAGCTTCAACCCCAAAAAATAATGATTACTACAACCTTAGGAATTAATATCTTAGTGTGGAACATTAGGGGCATGGATACTTCACTGTTGAGACTGAGTATACTTATCAGAATACATAAACTGGAAATGATTTGTCTAATTGAACCTCAACATAACAACAGTGAATGTGATCTCTATAGACAAAAACTCCATTTTGATCATAGCTTATATGCAGCCAACTGTAACATCTGGCTTATGTGGAACTCTAGGATTGACATTGCCCCAAAGATTGATCATAATCAATTCTTTTCAGTACAGATCACCAGCCATACACTTAACTCCTCAACTGAGGCTATTTTTGTATATGGTTTGAGATCAAGGAAAGAAAGAAAAGACTTATGGTCTGATCTTAAGACAATGATACTGTCTGAAACCCTCTTAATTGGGGATTTTAATGCTATGGCCTCTGTAAATGAATACAAGGGGCCCTCTATCCCCAACCTTGGTAGCATTAATGATTTTAGTGATTTTATAGACTCTATGGCATTGCTCCCTATTAATACTGTTGGAAATTATTTTACTTAGACTAATGGTAGGACAAGTAATGGTGCTAATAGACATACTGTGGAGAGGTTAGATAGGGGGTTATGTTCCTCTCAGTGGCTCTCTAAATTTCCCCAATCTTCCATCCAGGTTCTCAACAGAGATACCTCAGACCACTGTCCACTTTTACTCAGAATCAGTAATAACAGTCCCTCTATCCCTAGACCTTTCAGGTTCATCAATACCTGGTTCAAGAGGGAGGACTTCATGGATTTCATAAAATTCCATTGGAGTTCCCCCTCGCAAGGTCAAGGAATGCTAACTTTCTTTCTCAAACTGAATCACCTTAAAAAGCACCTTAAACAGTGGAATAAGGAGATTTTTGGGGATGTAAATGCAAATGTCATACAAGCAGAGGAAAAACTAAAACTCCAAGAAATTGAATTTGATCTTAATAGCTCTTCTAGTGAGTTAATAAAATTAAAACAAGCAAAAGCTATGCTTACTAGGGCACTTAAAGAGCAAAACAGTTTCTGGAAACAAAAGGCCAAACTGAGATGGCTTAAAGAGGGTGATGAGAACACAAAATTTTTCCACAGTTCAGTAATGGAAAAAAGATGTAAACTCAATATCACTAAAATCAAAAGTTCTGATGGCACTTGGTTAGTTAATAACTCTGACATAGAAAATGAAGCAATCTCCTTCTACCAGAAGCTTCTGACTGACCAGCCACACTCAGATCAGGGTCTTTTCTACTCTCATTTTTTGTCCCAAATTCCAAAACTGATTACTGATGAAGAGAATGCAACTCTCATTAGTCCAGTGACATTAGAGGAATTAAAGCAGGTTGTATTTAGTCTGAACAAAAGTAGTAGTCCTGGGCCAGATGGTTATACTGCAAAATTTTTTATAAAAGCCTGGGATATTATCTGTTTAGATTTACTAGCGGCATCAAATGATTTTCTGTCAAGGTCTAATATACCTAGGGGTATCTCTAGTACTTGGATCACAGTGATTCCAAAGAAAGAAACTCCTACTAGTTTCAATGACTATAGACCTATTAGTCTTTCTAATGTGACTAACAAGATCTTTTCAAAAATATTAATGGAAAGACTTAAGCCACTGATGCCTAAATTAATCAGTCCACATCAATCTGCATTCCTCCAAAATAGAGACATTTCTGACAATGTCATCTACTTAAAGGAAATGATCAGATTCTTGCACAAAAAATCCAGAGACCCTAATTGCATTCTTAAACTAGATTTAATGAAGGCATTTGATAGGGTAAGTTGGGCTTTCTTAAACAGTATACTTCTCAAGTTTGGTTTTCATGGCAAATTTGTTCACTGCATCATGAAAAATCTTGCAAATGCTTGGTTTTCAGTTCTCATAAATGGCAAACCTGTGGGCTTCTTTACTGCTTCCAGGGGCATAAAACAGGGGGATCCTTTATCCCCCTTTCTGTTTAATATATTCTCTGAATCATTTACTAGAATTCTAGCCTATATTTTTGAGACTGGAAAATTGCATTACTATTCTTTGCCAAGGAATGCTATACCTATTTCTCATTTAAGCTATGTGGATGACACTATAGTCTTTTTTCAAGCTTCTAAAAAGAACCTAACCAGAATAAAAGCATTCCTAGTCACATTTGAGGAAGTAACTGGGTAGAAAATAAATTATGAGAAGAGTGACTGTTATATCAGTAGAAATGCCACTCAAGCTAAACTCAGACAAATTAGGAACAAATTGGGTATGAAATTAGGTATCCTACCTTTTAAATACTTGGGTGTTCCTATACATAGTGGTAGAATTCTCAATCTTCATTTCCAACCTGTTATGGAAATGACAGATAGAAAACTGAAGAATTGGAAAAATGTGTGGCTATCTACTGGAGGTAAGCTGACCCTTATAAAGTCATGCTTATACTCCTTACCACAACACATTTGGGCAGTGATGGAACCCCCCAAACAGATTATTAAGAAAATAGAAAGAAAATTTGCTATCTTCTTTTGGGGTGAGACAGATTCAGGACCTAAAAAGTCATGGAAAAAATGGGAGTCTCTTTGCTACCCTACTGAGCAAAATGGTTTAGGACTGAGATCTCTAGCTACCATCATTAGAGCCTTTTCCTGTAAACTCTGGTGGAAATATCAATTAGGTAAAGCTCCCTGGACTGGTTTCCTTAGCTCTCTCCCTAAATCTCACAGAAAATCTCAAAACTGGAAAAGGATCTGCAAAATTAACTTCTGGACCTCTAATTGGACCGATTTCAGTCCCTTAGTGGATTTCTATTACCCAAACGAGGTACAAATGCAGTGCACTGTTGCTGATTTTATTGCACACAAGGACTCTCTTCTCCCATTACTCCAATTAGTGCTTCCTGCCCCCCATCATTGATACTATCAGATCTGCCTCCATCCATGAACACAGGCCTAATAAACTAGTTTGGAAGCCTGACCTCATTGGGAATTTTTCTTTTAAGTCAGCCTATCTGAAACTGAGACCCCCAATTAATGCTTCCCCTGCTCTTAGAAATATATGGGCTAACCATATTCAGAAAAAAATCTCAGTATTTATGTGGAGGCTTTTAAATGCATTACTGCCATTTGATGATATTCTTATGCAATTTGGACCTTCCCTCTAAATGCTGTTTTTGCAATAATTCAGACTCACTGCATCATTTGTTCAATAAATGTTCTATCTCCTCTGCGGTTTGGAGGGAGGTTCATAAAATTTGCGGTCTTTCATATTTCGAGTGTGTAAACCTATGGGATAGATTGGCTAGTTTTTTGCATATAATGGTCTATCTAAACTTCACACCAGATTGGTCCATATTGCACCTATTCTTGTCTGTTGGTCATTGTGGAAGGCAAGAAACAGGAAAGTTTTTGATAACCTCACTCCGCATTGTGATAATATCCTTAAAGAGGTCAAAGACAACATCTATTTATCTTTTGCTGCCTTTCCCATTGGGATATCTAGACAGATTGACCATGAACTTGCTGCAGAAGGTTATATTCCACTGATTTTAAAACCTCCAAAACCTCTCATCATCACAGTTACCTGGCTGAAACCTGATTGGGGCATAAAAATCAATGTAGATGCCTCATGGCATCACTCCAAAAAAGCAGGCATTTCAGTCATCATAAGGAATAATGAAGGTTTTTTACATGCCAGGGGGTACTATGTTGTAGCAGATTCACCATTGCATGCTGAAACTCTAGCTATTCAATGTGGGGTACAGCTAGGATTATCTTATACATCTCAACAGGTTGTGATTGAATCTGACTGTCTGATAGCTATTAATATGATCTTACACCCTTCTGTTAGACACTGGAAATTTTTCAATCTAATGGACAATATTCAGATCTCTTTGGGTAATACTAAACTGAATCACATTTTCAGACAAGGAAACCAACCTGCTGATGATCTTGCTAAGTACATGTTACTTACTAAGACTCACCAAACTTTCAGTTGGTCAAATCTGCCTGCAAGAACAAAAGGGTTACTCTGTCTAGATAACCTGGAAGTTCCTACAGTTAGATCCCCTTATTTGGTGAACTGATGCTACTAACCGCTTTCTTCTGTTTCATTGTCAGGAACTGATGCTACACTGCAGCAACATTCAAACAGAGGACTTCTATTCAGGCTTCAAGCTTCAGGCCTTCTTGTCCCAAACTCTACTTCAATCTGCTCATCACTCAGCCCTGTTGCTTCTTCAGTTGCAGCAACTCATCTGCCTTACCCATTCTGAGCAGTACCCCAATTTCTTGCATTGGTGCTTCATAGTTGTACTTGTACATTTTGTATCATTCTACCTGATGCTCCTATTTTCCTAGTGATATAGGTGGCTAAGTGGTGTTTCGATTCGTCGATCACCGACCTGCTCCTTATAATTTCTAGGTATAGAAAGCAAGGCATATCTCATGGTTTGTCTGATCTGATAGGAATTTTTTGTCCTATAGATCCACTCCATTGTTTTGGAAGCAATAGCTATTGCTTCTTAGTCTAGGCTTCATTTTCAGCTTAGTATTTATTTTGTACTGATTGAGCCTCCAGGGCTAAATGTTGTTAGTTTCTTTTAATCTTATGGGTTTAGGGTGCCCAATATAATTCCCTCCACCTCATGGTGGTTTTCATTTAAAAAAAAATAGTCCTTGTGTTTTGCTTGTCATTTTAGTTCCTAAAAAAGATAAAAATTGGTGTATGTGCATTTATTGTTGTGTTATTAACAAAATTACCATTAAGTATCTCCATCATATCCCTAGGTTAAATGATATGCTTGAAGGATTTATGATTTATACTAAGATTGATTTGACACGGGGTTATCATCATATTCGATTTAATGAAGGGGGTGAATGGAAAACTGCCTTAAAGACTAAGTTCGGGTTGTATGAATGGATTGTTATGCCTTTCGGTTTAACTAATGAACCTAGTACTTTTTTGCGATTGATGAATCATGTCTTAAGAAAGTTTATTGGTCGATCTGTTGTGGTCTATTTTGATGATATCTTGATTTATTCTAAATCGATTGATGAACATATTGAGCATGTTAAAATGGTTCTTGTTGCACTCTGTGAGACTTGTTCGTATGCGAACATCAAGAAATGCACATTTTTCACTTTTTAAGTGGTGTTTCTTGGTTTTGTGGCCTCTAAGGAGGGCATAAAAGTCAACGAATCTAAAATTGAGGCCATCAAAACATAGCTGATACCTACCAACGCCAACCAGGTACATTCTTTTCATGGTTTAGATAGTTTTTATAGGCAGTGTGTGCGTGATTTCTCTTCTGTTGTTGCACCTCTAAATGAACTACTTAAAAAGGATGTGAAATTTGTTTAGACTGGCAGTCAAGAGAATACATTTAATGAATTGAAAGTACGATTATGTAATGCCTATGATCTTTCTTTATCTAATTTTAATGGTACGTTTGAGATTCATTGTGATGTATTTGATGTTAGTATTGATGATGTTTTGATGTTAGTATTGATGATGTTCTAAACTATCATGTTTATGATAAACAATTTTATGCAATTGTGCGTGCATTAGAAACTTGGAAAAAATATTTATTGCATAAATAATTTTTCATTCATAGTGATCATGAGTCATTAAAATATTTAAAGAGTCAGATAAAGTTGAATAAGTGTCATGCTAAATGGTCTAGTTTTATTGAATCTTTTCCTTATGTGTTGTGTTACAAAAAGGGTAAATAAAATGTTAAGGTTCCAGTGGAGAGGATTGAGTGAAAAGGGTTTGAGTACTCCTGGTTCGAGTGGTGAGAATTCGAGTACGTCTCCCTCTCTACGTACAATACCTTCCACCACCGCTGGCCTTCTCTTCACCAGCCACCCAGCGGCAAGCCGTGGCTCACCAAGCCTCGGTGGCGACACCACCAGAGACCACCAGCTCTATTCCCACTCTTCTACTCATCCCCGCTTACCACCATAATCTCCTAACCTTCCCTCCGCCTCTACAGCCTAAGCTGACCACCTCCCTACCACTCGAACCATCCACCCCTCGAACATCAACCATCTACCTCGAGGGGTGTTGATTCGAGGCATCCTTCCTCGAATCATCAACCCTCAAGCCCCTGGAACCATCAACCATACCCCTCAAGGCATCATCTCTCGACCCATCAACCAATCGCCTCGGAACCCCTCAAATCATCCACCCCTCAAACATCAACCATCCTTTTTAAGGGGTGTTGATTTGTGGCATCATCCTTAGATTCATCAACCCTAACATCAACCATCCCCCTCGAGGATCACCACTCGACTCATCAAATATCTGCCTCACCACCACTCGAACCATCCACCCATCAAACATCAAACATCCGCCTCCTGGGACTATCACCCTCGGATCATCACCCCTTGAACCCCTAGAACCATCAACCATCCACTTCACCACCACTCGAATCATCAACCATCCACTCCTGGGACCATCACCCCTCAAAATATCATCTCTCGAACCATCCACCGCACTACCAATCTAACCATCCACCATTCTGACCTTGAACCATTGGTTCCTAACCCTTGGAACTATCCATCCCTCAAAGTAACCATCCACCCCTCAAATCTTCACCCCTCAAACCCCTAGAACCATCTATCCCTTGAACCATCACCCATCCACCCCTCGAGTGAAGATGGTTTGAGTTGAGAGGGTTTGAATGGACAAGGTTCGAATGGAGATGGTTTGAATTGTGCCGTTCGAGTAATAAGAGTTTGAGTTGATAGGGTTCGAGTAGAGAGGATTCGAATAGAGGGTTCGTGTGGAGAGGGTTCGAGTGGAATGGGTCAAGGTAGAGGTTCGAGTGATACTAGTTTTGGGTGGTATTGGGTTCGACTGGTACTGGGTCTGAGTGGTACAGGTTCGAGTAGAGAGGGTTCTAGCGGAGAGGTTCGAGTTGAGAGAGTTGGAATGATACAACTTCGAATGGAGAAGGTTTGAGTGGAGAGCATCGAGTGGAAAGGGTTCGAGTAGTCCTAGTTCGAGTGGTGAGAATTCGAGTACGCCTCCTTCTCTACATAGACCGCCTTTCGTCTTCCGCCACCACCGGCTTCCTTTCCACCAGCTACCCACCGGCAAGCTGTGGCTTGCCAAACCTTGGTGGTGACACCACCGGAGATCACTAGCTCTTTTCCCACTATTCTATTCATCCCCGCCTACCACCACCATGTCCCAACCCTCCAGCCACCTGTACAGCCTAAGGCGACCGCCTTCTCTGCCCCAACTTCGCCGGAGATGACCAAGGTCTCGCTTGAATGATCTGTTTGAGAGGTAACGCTGCTAAGAAAAACATCTATCCCTTTCTTCCAACGCTAATAATGATAAAGGCCCGATGAACTCTGCTCAAGCCCCGTCGGAAAGCCCTGTTTGCAAAGCCTACTGCTACAACACTAGTGAATATGGTTAGAGCAACTCATCAGCCGTGACAAGCTTATCCTGATTTGGTATAGGCATTCCCTAAAATAGAGACGTTTCCGGAACAGATCACACCAGCTATGGATTCTCCAGATCCTTTATTAACAGAAGAACATGCATCCCCACGCGATCACCACCATTACCAGCAATAGCTCCTTGTATTCACTGGATTCATGCTTCTCCATTCCTCTGATCTTGTGACCTTCTTGTTCAACAATCAATGCTATATAAGATGGAAATGGAAAAGATGCTAAATGGTAGTATATATATTGTTTAAGGTTATGATATCAACGGTTTCATATTAAAAAATTCCTCTGATCAACAGAAATAGAGACCAGAAATAGAGATTGGGGTTATCTACCTTATCCAAATCCACTGCTCTTACTTATAATGATAACAACACACCCCATACATCAAATACATACCTAACAACGACGAAATAAGAAAAAACAATTTCTCGCAACAACACCAAGTCATGCACTGCAATTATAACAAAATTCAAGTGTATGGAAATACTTCTCGTAACTAATATAAATTTTGGTTCAAACAGGACATGACATTTAACATATAATAATTCATTGTCTCTTTTGGTTAAAAGCGTTTGATTACTATCAAAAAAACACCAGTCAATTTTTTTAATAAATCCATGGTCTGCATTGCTTTTCAAAGGAACCCTTTATTTTTTGCAAGACAAATACGATACTAGAAAGAAAAAAAATTGAAATAAATATAAGTTGAATAATGACCACATATTGATATTATTGAGAATTTTCTTCATTTTATATGGCTGGATTAGTTACACAGCTGTATACCATTTGTTCCTATACACAGTTGTATACCATTTTTCCCTACACTATTGTCTACCTTTCTATCCTATACTACTACCCATATATATCTTTTCCTACCATCTTCCACACATCATCCCTACCATTTTCCTCTGTTACATCCACACTTCTCTTCTTGCCACTCTTCTTTCACATAACGTAGATACATATTGAATTTCTAAACTACAAACTTCCATTCAACTCAATTTTAACCTCAGGCAAGATTTCATTCTCAATCATTTTTTTAACATACATGCATCATATGTGCCTAGATCTTTCTTTTTCTTTGCCATAATCCTAAATCTATTTATCTTCATTCTGATGTGTGTATTTTTCTGACAGTTAGCTCCCAACATATCGATGGAATTTAAAAACCAAAATAATGTAGATCATCCAAAAGAATCAGTCAATTGATGCAAAGCAAAGGATATGGGAAAGGCACTAGGGATCGAACATGTTGACCACCTTATATAGTCTGTAGTCAAATCTTTAAAAAATAGCCGCAAGCGAAAACAAATCTACAAACATGAAATTAAACATATGACAAAAATCTTAGATTTCAGTAAACAAGCCGAAAATAGTTATCCTACACTTCGTAAATCACTTAATACACCTTTACATCCTATTAGAGGTTTTTTTTAAAAAAAAAAACTCACCTGAGTGAGAGGGTGTATATTAGGCTCCCTAGGCCTTTCAAAAATAAGATAGTAGCAGAGAGAATATCAGAAGTTCAATACGTGTAAACTATAGTGGAAGCTAATTACAAGCTGATGTTAACCCAAAATATTCATCTAAAAACCCTATCTCGATGAAGGAGATGGCCATATATACCGCTCAAGGAAAAACTATGGCCTTACACGTTCTTGACTCCACACCCCAGTGTCGACAAGAAGAGGTGATCTTCCATAGAGTCCCCTTGCAATTATCTTCCTCCAAAGATAATTACTGAAATTTGTAAACTCCATGCAGCTGATACTCTGCATCTATCCCTCTCTTATGCACCTTTCAACTTTAAAATCCCTCGCTTCTGCACCTGAAACAGAAACTGACGGCCAGCAGTAAATAGTTTGAGACAAAGATATCCAACAAAATCCATGCATTTTAGATGGTACATAATCAAACACTAACATAATGTAAAATATCATAATTATTCTAATCCATCAGAAACTGACAGCCAACAGTAATCCTAAAATTGCATGCTAAACAAATCGGCTATATTCTTTTAAGAGAAGGTAAACCGTGTTTATCTGCAATTATTATAGCTTTCAACTCTCTCAGTAACTGAGTATAGCATTTGAAAGTGTTTACCTGATTTTAGCTGCCCATTTTAGCTAGGAAATCTGTTGCTCCATTAGCTTCTCTATAGATATGATTTATAGAGATATTAACCTTTTTCATTAGTTCCCATATTGTCCTTACTTCCTCCATGATGTTCTAGTGAGGATGGAATTTTTTTCTTAAAACCTTAATGAGCATTTGGTTGTCACTTTCAATCTGTAATTGATCAATACCCATAGAGATTGCCAACTGTAAACCTAACCTGAAAGCCCCTGCTTCAGCATGAAAGGGAGATGGGCTGCTTATCTTCTGAGCATCTGCTATTAATATGTTACCTTCAGAATCTCTTATAATTGTTCTAGTTCATGCCTTATCTAAATTCTTCCATGAACCATCTGTATTTAGTTTATAGAAGGGTGGTGTAGAAGCTTTCCAGGAAACACTAACAGGACTACCATGTTTTTGTTGATTGTTAATAAGTAACCTTGGCAAAGCATTGGATAAATCCCATTTGAAGTTTAGTTTGTAGGCTAACAAAATATCATTGAAGAGGTGTAAAGTTTTCCTAAACATCTGTATGATGTTAGGCTTTACACTCTCATGATAGTGTTTATTCCTAAAACACCATATAATCCATACTACTAAACAAGGGATAATACGAATCAGTTTCTTGTGATCTGGAAAATTTGTGTAATTCGTAATGGATATATCTATCCCACAGGTATGGAGTATGCTTTGTTGGAACATTGAAGGCAATATCTATCCATGTCCATAGTTTCTTAATTTCTTTGCAAGAATTAAAACTATGGTGTATACTCTCTTCATCTCCAAAACAAAACAAAAAATGGATGGTAGATTGAAAGATAGATCCTCTGATACATCACGAAGGGGAATGAATCTGTTTAGCATTTTCCAGCTCATAAAACATACTTTTCTAGGCATAATTGAGGACCAGACATGATTTAAGGAGTGTACACATGTTCTCTTATTTCTGATCAGTTCATAAGCACTTTTCAGAGTGAACTTTCCATTTTCAGTAGTTTTCCATATTAGAACATCCTCATATTCAGGAAAAGTGGCTTGATTTTTGTCCAGTTCAGTAATTATGTATTCTGGAAAATAAGGTTTCACCTAGGTTATATATACTTGTTTATTAGTTAAAAATTCAGCAACTGTCAAGTCAGGGAAATGATTGATTAGATTGTTGTCACATAACCTATACAGTGGACCACAAGATGACCAACCAGAGGCCCAAAAAGAAACTTCCCCTTTCCCTACTTGTATTTTGGAATTCAGAATGGCTATATCTTAAATATCTTTGATTCTCTTCCAGGTTTTGGAAGTTTTGTGGTGATCTGGAATTGACCACATAAATTGTGACCAAAGAGACCTTCCCACTTGCAGCTTCCACCATAATTTAATGGAGAAGCTTTGAACCAGAGTCTCAATAGTTTTAAAACCTAAGCCATTTTCTTCGATCAGATAACACAAACTTGGATAAGCCCTCCAAACTCTCTTCCTTTGTGAGGATTCGGAGTTGGAGGTCCATAAGAATTTTCCAAGTAGTTTGTGAATTACACCAGTAATGTGTTTAGATGGTTTTAAAGCTGTGATTTGATTTATTGGAATAGATGATAATATATGCTTAATCAGAATTAGTTTTCCAACTTGAGATAGAAGTTTGTTTTGCCAGTTATTTATTTTTTACTGTATTGATGATATAATGCTTGAGAAGTAGACATCCTATTAGAGGTATAAAAAACTTTACAGTTATGTCTTCTGAAAATAGAAGAAAAAAATATAACATTCAAACTTATCTGAATCATTCCAATTTGTTTATCTGTACTTCTTACATGCTCCTTTTCATGCAACCACACGATTTCAAACTGATGAACATGAGTAAAGAAAAGCCGTTCATTAGAAATATTGATGATTCATCATCCTCAGAAAAAATTGCCAAGACAGGTAACATTCAATTTACTACTACACATTCCCTCAACTAAGTTCTTAATATGTTTCTAAACTCAAGGTTGAAGGAATAATTAAGACCTGTTTCCTTAGTGGTAGTATTAATTTATGTAGGGAATTCTAAATATGTGGGGAAATTCTAAATTGTTTCCTTTTATTTAACAACATTTACTTCATAAACAAGCATAATTTCACACCATTAAATTCACTTGAAAAACAATGTTAGCTTTTCATTTTTCTAGACTTTAACACAATTCAATTCCCTCCACATTGCAGCTACAATAATCAAATGAAAAATAGGGTTTATCGCCAAATAATCATCCTCGTGTAAATTGTCGACAAAGAGAAAACTATAGAAACATACCCCCTGAACAAAAATAATAGATGAATGCTTTACGGCGACCGAAATATGCTCCTTCTAAAACACCCAATTTTCTTCAACAAAATAATCGAGAAATCAATGATAACATAGGGTGCTCTAGAAATAATCAGCAATCCATCACAAACGAAGGCATCACAGCAGATACTCTTCAAACATCCCCATCTCCTCAAACAAACTTTTTGGAAGAAGTTCCAAAAACAAGACATCAGGTACTTTACAAAATTATGCACTTACTTTTAAAGATGTAGCTAACAAACTTTAGAACAAGATTTTTTTTTGTAGAATTCTCTCCTCCGGTATTCAGTTTGAGATTATTTTTACTGAAAATGCATGTTTGGTTTCCAGTCTTCACATTTGTACCTAATTGATTAATTATAGTTTTTTTGTACATGTCAACTGCATTTTTCTAATTTTATTATTCAATTTAATATGTATCAGGTGCATGCAGAAGAGCTCTGCAGCTGAGTTTTTCAAAAATAATTCCAAAATTACCAAGCAAATTACCTGTTGTGCCGAATTGTTCTCATTGCAACGCCTAAAAATTTTACACGGAACCTCCCAATTTTTGTTGTGGTGCAGGTAGCATACATTTAGTTAACACTGAAATGCCACCTCAACTAACAAATCTGTACACAGCAAATACTCAGGAAGCAATTGAGTTTCAACAATGTGTGCGCAGTTACAACAATATGTTTGCTTTTACATCCTTCGGGCTTCAACATGAAGATAAATATCTAAACAGCAGAAATAGATATATATATATATATATATACACTTTTCGAGCTCAAGGTCAGATTTATCATTACCTGGACAAGTTAACACCTAAAGAAGGGGGAAAAAGGAAAAAATGTCCAGCTATATTTTTATGATACTGATCATGAGATTGCTAATAGAATTACCATATCAAGAAAATTTAGGGAATCAATCATGCAGCAATTACAAGTCATACTAGACATGAATCCTTATGCTAGGTTTATTAAGAGACTTACCAATGTTGACAATCTTCATGAGTATCAAATATATTTAAAATATGATACTGGGCTAGATCAACGAACTTTCAATTATCCTACTGTATCACAAATTGCAGCTATATGGAATGAAACTGATGGAGAAAGTGGAGATTTATCCAAAGACATACGTGTTTTTACATGTGATGGAAGGAAAAAAGATAATTAAACACTATTTTGGATGTTATGATTCTTCACAGTATCCTCTTATTTTTACAAAAGGTGAATCAAGATTACATGATGGAATTAAAATTTTAAATATTAATTCAAGAAGTGATCATCCTAGACAAACATGTGTTGGGGAGAATATGATTCATTTGAACCAACTAATAACAGTTGAAGATATCATTGGAGCTGAAAATAGTGGTATTTCTCTTTTCTCATTTTCCTAAATCACAACATGACTCCATTTAAATTATGTTTCTAAAATATAAATTACTTTCCTTTTGCAGTCATTATAGACATGTAGAAAGGAAAAGTGAAAGAACCGACCGTTTCATGTCGGGAATACTACGCATACAAATTTCAAAAACGAGAAAATGATAAATCCAATCTATTACATGTGGGAAGACTATTCCAACAATTCAGTGTTGACACATATGTCAAAATTGAAACAGCAAGGTTAGACTTCTTCAACATTCATAAAAAATGTACAAGAGCTGAAGTTTACCAAGGTTTTGTTGATAGTATTGCAACTGGTCTTACTATAACTCATCAAGTTCGCAAACGAATTATATTACCATCTTATTTCATTAGAGGACCAAGAGATATGAAAAGGAGATATACGGATGCAATGTCATTAATACATAACTATATCAAACCTAGTATCTTTTTAACTATGACGTGTAATCCCTCATGACCCGAGATAAAAGAGAATTTACAAAAAAATGAGGAAGCACATAATAGGCCCGACCTAATATCAAGAGTTTTTCATGCCAAGCTGCAACAACTGAAAGAAGATGTCATTGATAAGCATTTGTTTGGAGAAGTAGTAGCTTACACCTATGTCATCGAATTCCAGAAAAGAGGTTTACTACATGCCCATTTTTTTATTATCTTAAAAGACCATTTTAAATTATTTTCTCCAGCCAATATGATCAATTTGTTTCAGCTGAATTACCTGACAAAAATACTCATCCATATCTATATTCATTAGTTTTGAAACATACGATGCATGGTCCATGCGGTGCATTAAACATAAATAATTCCTGAATGAAAAATGGCCAATGTAAATCTAACTATCCAAAAGATTTTTCATATTTCACTCAACATACTAGGAACTCCTATCCTATTTATATGAGACGGAATGATGGAAAGTATGCAGAAATACGAAATAAACTTCTAGATAATCGGTGGGTAGTATCTTGCAACCCCTTTCTACTTGCTAAATATAATGGCAATATCAATGTGGAAATATGTTCTAGCATACGAGCTGTGAAATACCCGAATAAATACATTTACAAGGGTCATGACAAAATTCTATACATCTTAACGGCAAAACAATCTAACTCCGTAATTGATGAAATAAAAAATTATCAATCTGCTCGGTGGGTGTGTGCCCCAGAAGCTACTTGGCGAATTTTTAGCTTCGAGTTAAATAGGATGTATCCATCTGTAATAAATTTACACGTTCATCTTGAGAATTATCAAACTCGGACATTCCATGAGAGACAAACACTAGAAGAAGTAGTAAATAGAAAAGACCTTTCAAAAACAATGTTGACTGATTTTTTTTCCATGTACAAGTACAATGAAAAAACACAAGAACTTAACTGCCTTTATAAAGAATTTCTACAACATTTTGTTTGGAATCACACAAATAAAATCTAGACTGAAAGGAAGAAAGGAAAAATGATAGGTCGTTTGAACTCTGTACATCCCACAGAAGGAGAAAGATACTATCTGAGAATATTATTAATTCATGTCCACAGACCAACATCTTTTGATAATCTAAGATCCTATAATGGTGAGTTATTGCCCTCTTTCAGAGATGCCGTTGAAAAAAGAGGACTTTTACAATCAGACAACATGATAGAAGAGACTTTGAAAGAAGCAACCATATTTCAAATGCCTTAAACATTGAGGCAGTTGTTTGCTATATTGTTAATCTATTCAGTCATTAATAATCCAAAAACAATTTGGAACACATTTGAGCATTCTTTATCAGAAGATATAGCAAAAGATAAGAGATTATCTAAAAGTGAAGTTCAATACAAAGTATTACAATAAATACACAATTATTTGAAAAGTATGAGAAAAAGTATAGACCTGTATAATCCCAGTCCACTTCCTGCTTCTACATTTGATAGTGATCACATTACACAAAAACATTTTGCAGAAAAAACTATTGTTGTTTCACCTGAAGATCTAGCTTCAGTCTCAATGCTTAATAGAGATAAAAAAGCTGCATATGAAAAAATAAAAAAATGTGTTCTCAACAACAAACCTGCAACATTCTTTATTGATAGCCCCGGGGGTATAGGTAAAACATACCTTTACAAATATTTTCGTGCAACAACACGATCCAAGGGTGAAACAACTTTAGTTACAGCAACATCAGGTGCCGTAGCTTCAATACTACTAGGTGGCAAAACATCTCATTCAAGATTTAAGATCCCTGTAAACCAAAATGAAAATAACACTTGTAATATAAGCAAACAAAGTGGAATCGCTTACTTGATCAAAGAAGCAAAATTGATTATTTAGGATGAAGCAACAATGACAAAAAATGGAGTAATTGAATCTGTTGACAAAGTTTTCAAAGATATAATGGATATAGACTTGCCATTTGGCGGCATAATCATTGTCTTTGGAGGTGACTTCTGACAAACTTTACCAGTTATCTGAAAAGGAGAAAAAGAGGACTGTAGCTCAGCCAGTTTAGTGATATCACAATTATGGCCTTCATTTGAACGAATAAAATTGTCTATCAACTTGAGAACATGACTAGATCCTACATTCAGCAACTTTTTGTTAAAAGTAGGCGATGGTGAATAACCTTATTTTGCAGGTAACGGAATAATTCTACCACCTGATATCGTCTTACCTGTGATAGATAACAAGTCACCTATCGACTCACTCATTGATTTTGTATATCTAGACTTAAATGCATTCTTTTCAGATCCAGATTCCATTAGTAATAGAGCTATTCTAACCATAAAAAATGATTTTGTCAATGAAATTAACAACATTATGATAGCTATATTTCCAGGCACTGAAAAATGATCCATAAGTATTAATACAACTATTGACGTAAAATATCAAGGAGATTATCAAGATCTCTTAGAAAATCATAACCCACGAAGCTTACCTCCTCATAATTTAACCTTGAAACAACACTGTCCCATAATGCTTTAGAAACTTAAATCCAGCCGAAGATCTGTGCAATGGCACGTGTTTAACATGTCTTAACTTTTCAAACAATGTGATACACGCTAGGATATGTTTTGGACTTTCAGGTAAAGAAGTTATAATCTCTCGCATACTCCTAAACTGTGCAGAAGAAGATAGTTTATACCATTTAAAAGAATCTAGTTTCTGGTTAGATTATGGTTTGCATTGACTATAAAAAAAACACAAGGCCAGACACTAGATTGTGTAGGTTTATATTTGAAAGAACCTATTTTCTCCCATGGACAACTCTATGTTTCCCTCTCTAGAGCTAAGACTACTAGGAATGTCAGAGTTCATATAACACCAAACAAACATGATAAAAATTTTGAAAACACTACCAGAAACATTGTATACAACACTGCAGAAGGTTTTACTATTTAGTTCCTAATTTTTTCTTATCCACACTACATTACTTTCATTTTTTACGATGGTTAAATCATATATTTACTTTCATTCGAGTGGAGAGTGCTCGACTAGAGAGATTCAGCGGAGAGAGTTCCAATAGTGTTGGATTCGAGTGGAGGGGGTTCGAGTGGTATAAGTTTCGAGTGGTATAAGGTTCGAGTGGTACTGGTTCGAGTGGTAAGGGCTCGAGTAGAGGTTTGAGTGGTGAGGGTACGAGTTATACTAGGTTTGAATGGTATGGTTAGGACTCGAGTGGAGGAGATTCGGGTGGCCAGAGGTCGAGGGTTTAAGAAGATGGTCGAGCGGAAAAGGTTTGATAACAGCGTTTGACTGGAGAGGGTTTGAATGGAGAGATTTGATTTGTGAGGGTTTGAGTGGTAAGGCCTCGAGTGGTGAGGGTTCCAATAGTGAGGGTCGAGTGGCTTGGGTTCGAGTAGTACTGGGTTCGAGTCGTACAGGTTTAAGTACTGAGAGTTCAAGTGGAGAGGGTTCAAGTACAGGTTCGAGTAGAGAAGGTTCGACTAGAGGTTTGAGTTGAGAGGGTTCCAGTGGTACTAGGTTTGAGTCATTCTGGATTCCTGTGGTGAAGTTCGAGTGGAGAGGTTCGAGTGGAGAAGGTTCGACGGTTCGACAAGAGGTTCAAATGGAAAGGCTTCGAATGCAGAGTTCGAGTGGAGAGGATTTGAGCGGAAAGCTTTGAGTGGTGAGGATTCGACTGATGGGGGTTAGAATGTTGAGAGTTCGAGTGGTGAGAGTTCGAGTGGTGAGAATTCCAATAGTGAGGGTTCAGGGGAGAAGGTCTGAATAAAGGGTTCGAGTGGAAATGGTTCGAGTGAGCCTAGGTTCGAGTAATACTGGTTCAAGTCGAAGGGTTCGACTATAAGGTTCAACTAGAGAGGGCTCGAGTGGTACTTGGTTCAAGTGGTACTAGGTTTAAGTGGTACTGGAATCTAAAATTTGCTTCTTTTTTATGTCACTATAGTTGTTCATTTTGCTTTGTTACCATGCCGGTGGCGCTGGTTATTCTAGATTTATAGGGTTTCAGATTTGGTGATGATATTAAAGAACTGGTTGAGTTTGCAAACAATGAAAGGCTAAGGTTGAAGAGTAAAGCTCAAGTGTTCGACAAAATGACCCTTCCACAGGTTTTAGTCGTCTATATTGGGCTAGCACCAAGGAGATCATCTAGAAGTGGTAGAAGTATCCCAACCTCGCCATCTTCCATTTGTACAAGAACCCTGGAAGAAATTATTCCGTATTTGCGTGTTTGTTAGTTTTCTTTTTTTGGGACAAAGATTACATTTTTATGTCTTTTTTTGCAGTAGATTTTGGTGGAACAGTTTGGTTCTTGCCAGTGTTCTCGTGGTTGTATATTTTATTATTTTCCATCATTGCCTTCTCCCTTTCCATACATTCTTTCTTCCTCACCTTTCTAGAAAACTCAACCACTTTCAAATTATCTGTTTTTTTCCATTATTCCACCATCACTTTCTCCATCGCTTAACATGTGGCTTTTATTTTCATGTGTGCCCATATCCAAACCTCTTTCCAATTAGATGTATTTTCTCTTCCTTCACTTATATAAGATTTTACTCTCACACTGTTAGGTTCCTATCTGTGCATAATTTCACAAGGTAATTAGATGAACCCTCACTACTTCACAAGGTAATTTCGTTAAATTACCTGACCTGTTTTCCTAATTGTTTTCTCTTTGCTTTGAGTGTCAGGTTTAGAATGGACATGCAAGTGAATAAACTTAGTAAGTTTTTTTTGGATTCCCTCCCTCCATTGTTACAGGTGTATTTTGTTGGATATATGTGTAAAGTAAAAGTTTCTTTTTTTTGAGTATTAAAGAACTGAACTCATTTTTCTTGTTGCTTCTGTACTTTTTCTTCCAACTTTTTCGACTCCTGTTCACCCTTAATGTTTTCCCCTCCAAACCCGAACCCATGTTCAAACCCTAAACCTTGTTTTCTATGTAAAGCATTGTCTTCTTAGTTTCTTAACTTCTGTAACAGTATATAAATTAGGTTAATGTACATCTGCTATTGAATTTGTCTTAGCTCATTTTGTGTTCAACCAACTGCTTTTAGTTTTACTACTGGTATGAGTATTCCTTGCTTATAAATTTTCAAAACTTAAATATTTGTATTAGGTAGTTAATAATAAATACAAATTTCAAATAACCTTTCAAGTTTCTTATAATAACTATCCTTTAATGTTGTAATGATTTTTTTTGTCCAGATATGGATGAAAGATGTGTTAATATAAAAGATCTGAATGAAAAAACTAGGCAGTGGTACTATAAACTTATACTTTTGGCCGAAGGTATGCATGTTGGCCCCAAAGAAAAAGGAGAATTACATCGTTTCCTTTTTGCAGATAAAAAGGTAGGTCTTTATATTCATATTCCCTGATTATGTTCTCATATGATTTGTATTTTAATTAATTTCATTTTTCTATGATTTACAGGAGGAGGTAATCCAAGCTATAATTTATGGCAAGGATTTTGGGGTCTTTAGGTCCTAAACTACGACCTTATGCAACCTTTTATATTGGTAATAGTGTTGTAGGTCGTATAGAAAAAAAGATTCCAATATGACATTGTACCGTATCAAATCTGTTTGAACAAGTAGAGTTTTGTTCAAGAATTGGCTAAATCAAACTCCTATCAGCTCTCTGACATCTAAGAGTTAACTCCTTTTTGGGAGATTGACAGTTGCCTAGATAGGCAAGATGATTTGCTGAGTAAGGTTTCATCCAATTATGGTTTTATGTATATTAATTTTTTGGATTATTTTTTTCATTTCCATATGTATGAATGTGCAAATCTTCTTTGTGTTGTTATCTACATGTTACCTGCAAGGCCTATTTCTGGATCAATCATACAAGAATTCGTCATCGTGAATCAAGAGTAAGCTTTTGTTACTTTGTTTAAATTTCATTTTTTACCTCTTTCTGTTACTCTCATCTCCGGTTATTTCAATTCGATTTAACTTCTTTCCATAAACCAGATGTAGACCAATCCTTTTATCATTCTGGGGAAGTTACAATGCACCTGAACTTCAACAACTTATCAATCACATTCATACTCAACCACTTGTCCATTTCATAGGTATAAGCCTCGGGACTTTCAATGGTAAAAATGTGAATTTAACTTGGGTTTAAATTTTTACTCCTGCAATTATCATTAGACTATATATAATTACATATTTATTTTCCCCCTAGATTCAGGTGCTTGTGTTGTAGCACAAACAAACACAAAGATTATTTTAGATCCACAAATACCCCAGATCAGCTCCTTGAACACATGGTATGCTTTTATTGTTTACGATTTATATGCCTATTGTATACTTTATCGTTAGTTAATTTATTCCTTCATTGGTCAGGGTTACTGAACAAAGGAACTATGCGAAAGATATCATCAAGAACAAGCTGTATCAAAAAAGGTATCAAGATGTTCGAATGCCCCATTTAGATTAATCAAATTGTTAGCATCAACAAACTGGTGAGTATGCTAATGTGGGTGGATTATATGTTCTGCAGTATATAAACTAATTATATTTGATCATTTCTTAATGTTTTTATGGTAATGATGTTGGATTGTTTATTAGGTTAAGAACTTATGGATCAAAGGATTACCAAGTATTACTGATGTCACACAGTCCGTGTTTACAGCTATTTGTTCAAATTGTGGTAATCCATCGGGTGCTCCAATGGATATTCCTTTTGACTGCAATTATTTCCAATCTTCTTGAGTACCACAACCAGGGTAAGTCATCTCTTTTTTATTTTACCAAAGATTAGTAACTTTATAATTACACATAGATGCTTATGAGAAACATTTTCTTGTGTTAGTGTGAGATTTGATCTCCAATTGACTGATCCAAGTGGAAAAATAGATGCTTATGTTCAAGGAGAGTATGCTAAAAAGTTGTTGAACTTAAAAGGAGAAGAAGCTAATGAAATACATGTACAGGTATGGAGTGGATCAATAAAATTCTTCTTTTATTTTCAAGTGTGCAAATAACTGGCCTTTTCCTTATTATTTAATTATAGGGAAAACACATCAATTTCAATGAAGTGAATGACCGCATCCAGAATCAAGTTCTTTACTGTCGACTTAGGAGTTTCAAAACATTGCCTACAACATATACTTTTGAACTAGGTGCATATATTGCAATTGGAAAGAAGTCTGACTTGCTTTTGGATAATAGCCCTTCCAAGGCTATTTGTTCTAAGGTTATGGACCCTTCTGGTGAAAGTGGATATGGTAGTTCAAGCATTGGCCATTTATTGGGCAACGATACCCTATCATCAATGCAGATTGACACAGATATAAGGGCTTCAAAAACTCGTGACAATAGGGAAAGGGGTTCTAAAAGAAAGTTACCCTTCGAATATGATGATGTTGCAAGAAAAACAAGTATTAGGCCCTCCAGTGCTTGACTTTTGTCTAATCCCTCCTTTTCAAGTATATATATATATATATAGAAATCTAGATTTCTGTCCAGTTTGGAAACTTTTGGGAACCAGGAGCTTGATTTTTCTACAAGGTCATACTGAGATTTGTAAAATTTAATGTAACACTTGTTACGACCTCTACAAAACTTTGTAATAAAGATATGTATAGTTTTAGTATATCTTTTGCCCATCGTTACCCTCTCTTCGTAGTTTGAGCCAATGACTAACGTCTTTTACTAATTCCAGCTTTTTACTGGTTCCTTTGTGTATATATTATTCCCACTAAATTAAGCATAGAGTCATAAAATACACATTAGGTTCAATTATTATGAAGCTAAATAATAGACATGATTAGAACATAATATTTTAACCATTTTATATAACATATAAAATTCTACACTCTAAATTAATACATTTAAATTTAATTGGCATAGTATATATATATTATAACATATTTAAGTTTAACAGACATAACCCTCTCTAGTGGGGTTCGAGTACTCACGATTTGAGTAAAGGGTTCAAGTAGACAAGGTTCGAGTAGAAAGGGTTCGAGTGTTGAAGGTCAAGTGGAGAGGGTTCAAATAGAGGATTCAAATGGAAAGGATTCTAGTGGTACTGGTTCAAGTAGTGAGGGTTCGAGTATAGAGGGTTTGAGCTGAGGATACTAGTGGAGAGGATTCGAGTGATATTGGGATCGAGTGGTACTGATTCGAATGCAGAACGTTCAAGTGGAAATGGTTCGAGTAGATAAGTTTGATTCGAGAGGATTCGATGGGTTCGAGTGGTACTGGTTCGAGTGGTGAGGTCTCAAATAGATAAGTTCAATTGGAGAGGTTTCGAGTCATACTAGGTTCGAATGCTACTGGTTCTACTGGTGGGGATTCGAGTAATGAGGAATCGAGTGAAGTGGGTTCGAGAGGAGAAGGTTCAAGCAGACAGGTTCGATTAAAGAGAGTTCGAGTAATACTAGGTTCGAGTGGTACTGGGTTCATCTGATAAGATCTGAGTGGCAAGGGTTTGAGTAGAGGAGGTTTGACAGTTCGAGTGGAAAGGCAGTGAGTATAAAGTTCGAGTGGAGAGGTCCGAGTAGAGAAGGTTACAATGGTGAGGATTCGAGTGGTAACAGTCAAGTAGTAAGGGTACTATCCACCACTCGAGACAGTACCATCCACCCCTCGAGAGGTTATAAAACCACCCCTCGAGAGGGGTATACCATCCACCACTGGAGAGTGTACCATCCACCCCTCGAGAATTTTGTCAACCACCCTTTAAGGGTATCCTATCTACCTCTCTAGAAGGTAAACCATCCACCACTGGAGAGAGTACACCTTCCACCTCTCGAGGGTACGCCATCTACGTCCCGAGAGGGGTGTACCAGCCCTCCAGGGTACACCTCCCCTCCAGAGATCACACATTCACCCCTCTCGAATCCACCAACCCTCGAAGTGAAGCACCCCTCAAGAGGGGTGTACCATTGAGAGCATCGAACCATTCACATTAGCTCTCAAACCATTAACCACTCAAGGGATATACCCCTCGAACTATCCATAACACCACCACTCGAAACACCTAACCCTCGAACATCAACCATCCACCCCTGGAACATCAACCATCCATCTATCGGACTATCTTACATCCACTCATGGAACCATCACCCCTAGAACCATCAGTTCTCGAACATCCACTATGCCTCCACTCGATCCATCCACCTCCCAAATCATCAACCACAGGCCTCGAGGCCTCCCTGCCACTCGAACCATCCATCCCTCGCACATCAACCATTCACCTCGAGGGGTGTTGATTAGAAGCATCCTCCCTTGAATCATCAACCCTCGAGCCCCTGGAACCATCAACCATCCCCCTCGAGGCATCATTCCTCGACACATCAACCAACCACCTCGCCACCACTCAAACCATCCACCCCTCGAATATCAACCATCTACCTCGAGGAGTGTTGATTCGAGACATCATCCCTCCATTCATTAACCCTCGAGGCCCTGGCACCATCAACCCCCCTCCCAAGGCATCACCCCTCGACCCATCAACCATCTTCCTCGCCACCACTCGAATCATCCACCCCTCAAACATCAACCATCCGCCTCCTGGGACCATCACCCTTAGATTATCACCCCTCCAACCCCTAGAACCATCAACCATCTGCCTCGCCACCACTCAGACCATTAACCATCCACTCCTGGGACCATCACCCCTCGAATTATCATCCCTCGAACCATCCGCCGTGCCACCATCTAACCATCCACCACTTTCACCTTGAACAGTTGGTTCCTAACCCCTGGAACCATCCATCCCTCAAAATATCATCCCTCGAACCATCCACCATGCCATCACTCTTACCTTGAACAGTTGATTCCCAACCCCTGGAACCATCATTCCTCAAAATATCATCCCTCGAACCATCCACCGCGCCACCACTCTAACCATCCACCACTCTGACCTTGAACAGTTGGTTCCTAAACCCTTGAACCATCAACCATGCCACCACTAGAACAATCTACCCTCTCCAGCCAACCATCCACCTCTCAAATTGTGACCCCTCGAACCCCTGAAACCATCCATCCCTGGAACCATCAACCATCCACCCCTGGAACCCCTTCAATCATCACCCTTCCAATCCCTTGAACCATTCATCCCCCGAACCATCAACCATCCACTCCTCCAATCTTCACCCCTCGAACTATCAACCATCCTCCATCCTAACCATCCACCACCTTTAACACTTGCTTCCTACACACGAGCCGCCATCACTCGAATCATCCCCCCTCGAGCCACAAGGTTCGTATGGTGAGGTTTGAGTAAAAAGGGTTCGAGCCTCCGAGTCCGATGTTCGAGTGGAAAGGGTTCAAATGGAGAGAGTTCAACTGGTGAGAGTTTGAATGGTGAGGCTCGAGTAGAAAGAGTTCGAATAGAGGTTTGAGTGGAAATGGTACGAGTAGTAGTAGGTTCGAGTGGTACTGATTTGACTGGTGAGTGTTCGAGTGGAGAGTGTTCGAGTGGAGAGTGTTCGAGTGGAAGTTAGAGTGGAAAAGTTTGACTACGACTGGGTTCAAGTGGTACTGAGTTCAAGTGGTACTGGTTCCATTGGATATGGTTTGAGTGGAGAAGGTTTGAGTTGAGGTTAAAGTGGAAAGGGTTCCAATAGTACTAGGTTCGATTAATTATGGGTTCATCTGATGAGGTTTCGAGTTGAGACACACTGTTTGAGTGGAACGGTTTCAATACTCAGTGTTCGAGTGGTAAATGTTAGATTGGTGACCTGTCTACAATTTGGATAATTATAGGGTTACAACTCAAAATTTTCAATAATAAAAGGCATATGTAGATTTATATATTCCTTGCCCAGAAAAACTAATGATGGGCATCGTTGGAGTGAAATTACTAAGGTTCAAAAAAAAGGGGAAAAGAAAATTCTAATGCTCAGGCATTCATATGGCATGTATTAGATGAGAATAAAGCTACTTGGGAACTTCCCTAGGTGTTCTAGAAGGTTTTTTTTTATTTGTTTCCTATAACATTGGATTTTACTAATTTCCTTTTAGCATTAGGAATCTGATTTCATTCTGGTTTAGGAAAACTGGATGGGATTCTATTTTTTACTAGGATTTACTTTTCTAGTAATAAATAAAGTATCCTCATGGACGAATGGAGATAAGATTGAGACTAATAAATTTTCTTGCGATTTACATCGTGATTATGAGTTGTGTGACGCTGCTTAACTTTTAGGTGCGACGCCTAGAAGACCCTAAGGTGTGACGCCGAGGGTTTAGGAGTGATTCCTAAATTTATCCTTATTTTCTTTAGTTTCCATAGATTTTTCCTTTCACTACAGCCAGAAACCTATAATTTTACTATCCTAAAGCCAAGATATAAACCTAAGATCCGTTCTAAACCTACGCTCTTTTGGTGCTGCATCAATTTTGGTATCAGAGCAGTTGAACTAATGGCAACAAAGAGTGGATATCGGTATGGTGCGCCTGTAAACAAGGATCATGATGATCTTCTCAGTCTCATTGCAGAATGAGTGGATGAATTGGAGGCCAAACTTCTCAATATTAAGGCTATCTTACTCAACAAAGGGAAGAAACATGATGAAGAATCATCTTTGACTGGTATGAATCTGAATGGGAAAGAATGCCTGAAGAACCAAGAACCATTTGAAATCATTTCAAAGTTACAAACTCCCCTCAGAGAGTTATCGAATGAGTTTCTTCGTATCATGACAGGCGTTAATGATGATGTTGGAGATATCACCAAAAAGGTACGCATTGATGTTCCAGATTTTGATGGAAGAATTTATCCTAAGGTCTTTGAGCACTGGTTAGCAACCTTTGGTGTTTTATCTTTGATTGGTACAACACACCATATGAGAGGAAAGCATAGTTTTCTATTAAAACTGATTGGTCAAGCCCAAATTTGGAGGACGGGAGTCGAGTATGATATGCAACTTGCTGGACAAGGAATTTTGAGTTGGGATGAACTGAAGCTATGTTTGCAAAGGAAGTATCTACCTCAGCAGTACCAAATTAACTTGTATGATAACCTCACAAGTCTAAAACAAGGAGGTAAAGCTTTGATCGAGTATATGAAAAATTGAGGAACTAAAGGTTCATTGCAGAGCTCCTGAAAGCCCGCAGCTCGCTTTGTCACGATTCAAGCAAGGACTTAGGCCTGAAATACGCAGCCAGGTGATACCACATATGGTGTATTCTATGGATGATGCTCTAGCCCTTCAATTTGAGAAGAGTTTGCAGCTCTGCTCTTTCGGAAGGCTGAATACTCAAAGGGAGGTAAATGCTAAGAGATTTACTGCACTTGAGAGGCTTTCTAAGCCTACAAATGCTAAATATCAAGATAAAACACCAAAGGTTGATGATCGAAAGAAAATGGGTGAATGCTTCAAATTTGGTCTTAAGGGACATATGGATTGGGAATGTCCTCACAAGAATGTCAAGAAGACAAACTCACATATTGACCAAGAATACGAGGATGAAACCCCTGAGATTAGTGATGAAGATCTTTACGAAGATATGCAAAGGATCGACATTAACGACCAGGAGGAAGATGTGTATTTTTTGAATGATGTTAGATGCATTCTTAGTGCCCCAAAGGTTGCACAAGAAAACTGGAGGAGGACTTCCATTTTCCAAATAGTTGTTGCTTGTGGAAAGGATTCAAAGAAGCTAATTATTGATGGTGGTAGTAGTATGAGTGTGGTTTTAAAATCCACGGTTGAGAAGCTTAAACTTCCAACTAAACCTTATCCTAAACCATACAAGGTTTCTTGGACAAACAGCACAACCATTCCAGTCACCAAGCGATGTTTGGTACACATGAGGCAAGGTACCTATTCAGATTCAGTTTGGTGTGATGTTGTTCCTAAGACAGTTACCCCTATACTTTTGGGATGTCCTTGGTTATATGATCGTAGTGTGTTGCATGATGGTAGAGCCAACACTTATGGCTTTGAATTCAACAATATAAGGGTTTTTTTGAAGCCTATAAGTGCTGAAACTAAGAAATATTCATCGACAAGGACAACCACGACTAAGGGTAACAGCAAGGTGGTTGACAAAGTTGGGAAGCATAAAAGGGTTATTCAAATTATTGATAAGAAGCCTTACGGGAGGGAATGCAAGGAAGAAGGAATTGTGGTAGTACTCATGCTCAAGGTGGTGAAGCACACTATTTTATTTAACATATCCAAGGCAGCTCCAGAAATTTCAAAATTATCTAGAGGATTTTTCTGATATGGTTCCTAAAGATTTACCCGGTGGATTACCTCTTATGCGTGATATTCAACATGCTATTGATTTTGTTCTCGGATCTCAGCTTCCTAACCTACAAGCTTATCGAATGAACCTAGCTTAGTCGGCGGAGTTAAAGAGGCAAGTTGATGAACTAATAGAGAAAGGCTCTATTCAGTTAAGTATGAGTCCATGTATAGTGCTTGCGTTATTAGCTCCTAAAAAATGGGACTTGGCAAATGTGTGTGGACAGTCGTGCGATTAACAACATTACTGTCAAATATAGGTTTCCAATTCCTAGGCTCGATGATATGTTGGAAATGATGAATGGGGAAACAACTTTTACTAAGGTTGATTTAAGGAAGGGATACTACCAAATCTAAATAAGACTGGGAGACGAGTAGAAAATAGCCTTCAAGATAAAAGATGGGTTATATGAGTGGTTGGTTATGCCTTTAGGACTATCTAATATGCGAAGCACATTTATGAGAATCATGACTCGGGTATTTCAGCCCTTTATTGGAAAATATTTGGCTGTTTATTTTGATGATATCTTGATCTATAGCAAGAGCAAGGAAAAACACCTTAATCATCTCTACCGCCGGTGGAACCAACCCAGGCCGAGCCGCTGCGGCCGCTCCAATAAACTTTGGTGAACTAAGGGATTAATACTCTTCAAGTATTTTTCCGCACCGGCTCAGTAAAATTGAAAAGAGTTCCATCTAAGAAGGGAATTTATCCGCCCAAAGATGCAGTGTAGTTCAGCCCCCCTCATATTTTGTCCTAGTTCCGCCACTGATCTCTACCAAGTACTCTGAGTACTTCGTCGAGAAAAGTACTTTGTGAATCTGAGAAAATGTAGCTTCATGACTACAAGTGTAGTTTTCTTGGGGTTTGTTGTTTCAAATCAAGGCATAGAAGTTGATCCTGACAAAGTCCAAGCTATAAATGAGTGGCCAGTCCTCATTTCAATACGTGAGGTACAAAGATTTCATTGATTAGCAATATTTTATAGGAGATTCATCAAGGGATTCAGCTCTATCATGGCTCCTATAACAAATTGCTTGAAGAAAGGGGAATTTCAATGGAATAAGGCTGCAAGCAAGGCTTTTGAAGAACTCAAGAAAATGATGACTGGGGCTCAAGTACTAAGGCTGCCAAATTTTTCTAAGGTGTTTGAAATAGCTTGTGACACATCACAAATTGGAATTGGAGGAGTATTGAGTCAACAAGGACATTCAGTAGCTTATTTTAGCGAAAAGCTAAATGAAGCAAAATAGAAATACTCAACCTATGACAAAGAGTTCTATGCAGTTATTCAATCTCTGAGTCATTGGAACCATTATCTTATTTCTAAGGAATTTGTGCTCTACTCAGATCATGAAGCCTTGAAGTACATCAACTCACTGAAGAAACTGAGTCATAGACATGGAAAATGAGTTTCTTTCCTACAGCAGTACAACTTTGTGATTAAGCACAAAGTTGGGATCGAAAATAATGTTACAGATGCACTCAATCGAGTACATCATATACTTACCTTATTGGCTATTCAAGTAATAGGGTCTGATTCCCTCAAGAAGGAATACTTTCCTTGCAAGGAATTTAAGGTGATTTATGAGAATTTATTAAATGGCCAAGGACATCCTATTTTTTTTATGCATGATGGTTTTTTTCTTTAGAGGTACAAGATTATGTATGTCTAATACCTCTATGTGAGAACATGTGATTAGAGAATTACATGGAGGAGGAGCAGCTGGACAGTTTGGGAGAGATAAGACTATTGTTTTAGTTGAGGACGACTTTATTGGCCAAGTATAAATAAGCATGTGGGCGGAATTGTTGCTAGGTGTCGAATTTTTCAACTAAGCAAAGGAAGCAAGAGCAACGCTGGACTCTAGATCTGATTCATTTTGCATGCACTAACCGATGCATTTGACATAAATTTTAGTTACTTTTGCTTGTTGGATTGCTAGTATTAGTTGAGTTTACATGACAGGGGGTTTAGATGTCCATGTTTGATTTTCTTGTCTAAATCCCGTTGTATACTTAATTGGTACTAATGGACATCTCGTATCTAGTGGCTCCTTGATCTTCTTTTTAATCATCTTTAGTAGGAGGACCGTGGGTATTTTTTCTTTACATTCTATGTGAAGGCCGTTTGTAAGGGTGGTAGAAGATATTGAAGGCCATTCGCAGGAACGGTAGTAGAGATGAAGGAATTCACCTCTAGAATGGTAGTAGACGGAGGCCATGATCATCAATATGTGGTAGAAGGAGATTGAAGCTAAAGATAGGCGACTCTGGAGTTCATAGCAGTCAACGGAGAAACGGGGAATCATGGTCTGATGAGTTGTGCCTCAGTCCAAAAACTATCCAAGAAGAATTAGCCTTCAAGGCTGGTTCCATTGGATTCTTCTTCTGGAGTACTATAAAATTGTCTACTAAAACTCTCAAATTGGATTAAGGATTCTCCCATAGCAAAGGAAACTAGTTCCGTCGGCCGAAGCACCAAAGGGATTGCGCAGACCATGCATGGTTTGGCTCGAACGGCCTACACCAAAGTAGTTGCCCTGCGCCATGGAGACCGACATGAGGTAGTGGCATAACCCACGCCAGACACGATAGGCTGGCAAGCACAAACCGAAGTACTTCTCCACGTGGCTAAGTATAGGCGTGGGGCATCCCATTTTAAGCGTCTTGCGCCATTCCAAGTCATTATGAAGAGACTAGCACACGGGATGTGGAAATTTATGCGACCCGCTTTAATTTTTTGGAGCAAAGTACCAATTCTGACCACGGTCCACGCCAACGATCACAAGAGCGCATTAGGAGCTCAAGATTTAGCATTTTGATGACGCCCTACAGGAGACGACACAGCCCACGGCAGTACCAGACGCAACTCGTGCCAACCCCGGAGTCCCGCACCATGCTCAAGAACTGGCGCTCTGAGCCCATGAAGAGCATGGCCCACACCAGGCCTCATGTCCCACACCAAGTACAGCCACAGTCTGCGTCATCCGTGACGCCGCACGCTGGGCAACGGATAAGCTAGGGTTTACCATATTTTGGCCTATTTTGGGCCTAGTTTTAGGCCCAATCTCATACTACTACATATAGAACCTTAGTCTACTAGGTTTTAAGATTAGACACACATAAATAGACTTCACTTTATTTTTAGATTGCACTTTCAAGAGTAGAGGAGATTCTCTCCGTAGGAAAATTTTCTTCTTTTTATTTTGTTTTGATCCTAAGATGTGGAATTCAAATCGATATTGAATTCCATGTCTAGGGAGTAGTTTCTATACCTTGAGAATAAATTGATTTGACTTGGTTAAATCTTTATGCTTTTTGAGATTCTATAGTTCCTCCTAATTTTGTGTTCATAATAATATTGTGATTTGCTTTTTGAGTATTACACCACATATAAGCACACACTTTGGGATGTATTCATGTTGGGCGCACATATCGATGCCCCCTTGGGAAGGGAAACCTGGATGTTTGTATGGGTGGAGGGGAACGAGTCTACGTGGGTGTGTCCATGGGAGATTCGAGGTCACCGTGATCCACTTACCATTGCACCAGTGTTAGCTGACTTTGTAAAGTTGTCCGACTGGTTTCGGGTAAAGATAGCTTAATTAGTAGCAAGCTAGGGTTACAAGAAACCCTACTATCACAGATAAGGTGGCTACGATCCTTAGGCCTAATTGATAGGACCCGAGGGGAATAGTTGCATCCGTGGTGGAAGCCCGGGACGTAATCGTACGGGGGAGAATCAGACCTACAACAACAGTCGGACCTTGTTGTACTCCCCTAATTATGATGGGTGTTGATGGAGGGTTGCGAGAGCACCCACCGTGACAGGGGCGGGGAATTGTATGTCATCGGACACACCACGTGTTATGGACACACTATTAGGTTTGCTTAGATCTTTATGTGAAAGAATCCAGGATAGAAACATTAGATTTACCAAGTCACTCAATGATTTCCCCAAGTGCTAGCTTTAAATTTTGGTTGTTTTCTTTTACTTTACATGTTTTGTAGTTGCTAGATTGAAAATCCAACCCCCCCTCTTCCCCGCCCCCCTTTGCATGTTTGCTTTACTAGTTATTCCTTTCACTCGTACGAATTGATTACCCGTACGAGGTTGTGTTTTAGATTGGTACATTAGACCTAGCATCTTTGTGAACAAACTTAGAGCATAGTATCCCTTGGAATTAATTGGCTCTTACTATTGTTCCCTAAATTGACCATCTTAAAATCTCATTCTTAACCTAATTGTACCTCTCACCCTAGTCACCTAGGCTGAAATTCCATTTCCATAGTACACTTCTCCACCTAATTCTTTCATTTGACACATTCTTTTTTCTCAAGAAACACTCATTCTCACACACTCTTTGTAAACTCAAAATATTAAAGTTTTTCTTCCAAAAGTTGGCAATTTTTTCTTCTTCTTTTGTGGTTCTTGAAAATCCTAGCTTCAAATTTTGGGTAACTCATTGAACTCTATGTTTATGTGCTTTATTTTACATTGGGGTTACGTTATTTGAAGCATGAATCTTTAATGAGTGTGTTGTGAGATATGTGTTTGAGTTTGGATTTGCATGCATGATCTTTTATTGAAGAGAATGTTGGGAGGATTGATGTGCTATTATGCTTAAGATATAACCTTTGGTGTTGGGTGATTTGGGAGAGAGTGAATCTTGGTTGCAAGATTTAATTGAATGGGTTGCTAATAACTTACATGAGATTGATGTTTGATGATAAATGTTCTTTTTTGAATAGCCATATGCTTTGAGTATCATGTTATAAATGGTTGGGTTATTTGGGAGAATGTTTTCCCATTGAATTATAAGCCATGCGTTATTTATGATCATATCACTACTCTTGTTCTCATTTTGTTAGGATGTCACCCAAGAAGAATACCTCAGAGAAGGGCAAGTCCACTATGGGTGAGAAGAGGAAGAATTCGATGAAGAGTGCAAACCTCGAGCTGACAACTTCCATTCTTTGTAAACCCACATTTGTGACCAAGGAGTTTATGGGTTTATCCAACATTTCTGGGACTGTAGCCCGGAGGTGGAGGAACTTGAGAGAGCCGAAGAGAAGTATTTTGGAGATGAGATTTGCTTTCAATAACACCTTGGACGCTTTAGGTTTACTTGAGCCGGTCACTTACATGTTAAGCCGAGTAGGTCTAGAGGGGTTTCTTGAGAAACACTCCAGGACGTACAATAGGTGGACCCTATAGCTCCTAGCTACTCTATGGCCAGTTGTAGATGATAATGGACACAAGGCAATCAAATTAAACCTGGACAACAAGGAGTATAAGATAACCCACCGGGTGGTTGCGCGAGCCTGTCGATGGAGGTATGAAAAGTAGATCCAAAAGACACACCAACAAGGGTTACCTTTCTCTCTTGGACGTTTTTGGGTGCAACTGACAGGGATGGATCAGAAGAACATGTGTAAGAGTACCGCCGTAGTTCATATGGTGTTCTGTTATGTTCGCCAATTGTTGGCTATGAAAGTCTTTTGCCACGGTGAACTAACGTAATGCTCGGGTTCGGATGTTCATTGCCTTTGGGCAATGACTCCCGAGGGTAACTTTTACCCAAACTTGGTGGGGGTACTTTGTGTAAAAATTCTTAGCGATAGGAGACAGAAAGAGTGGAAAACATTCCATGGGAGGCATGGTTGGTCTTTTAGCGGAGTATCTAGGCCACCCGATCACACAAAGGGCTCTAGCTAACATAGGGAGATCGGGCACACGGTACAACATTGAGAAGTTATCTAAGGCATCTATGGTGGGACCAACGACATTGGGGGGTAGATATGTATGCCTTTTTGGCGGAGCGAGCACGTGTCGCTTTATGATCCTTCCACAGCTGGAGTACACCGTCATTGACCATGACACATGCTTAGATGACCTACTTATTTCGCCGGACCGAAAGTTTGAGAGAGAAGTCTATAAAGTTATTGCCGACCAGGAGTTAGATGTCGAGGAGGCCGAGGGCGAGTACACTCCGAGAGCACCCCTAGTCTTTCTCGCTTATCTACGGACATCATTAACCACTTTCATTCACTTGGGGGCAAGCTTTCTAGCTCTACTCAAGTGTTGCAAGAGGTAGTCCAAGCGATAGGGGGAATGCGCTCTCAAGTGGAAGATCTTAGCTCGCGGATGGAAAGCATTGAGGCCACACTACATGCAACCAGGTACATGGAAAGGAGATTCACAAGTCACGAAGACAAAATCCCTTCAGTGCCACAAGAATGAGTACCACTCTTCTCCCTACCTCACCTATGTTTTGACATGATTTTTTGTGTATTAGACACTTTGCATGCACAAAGTGTGTGGAGGGAGTAGTGCGCACTTAGGGAGATTTTCATTCTTGGATTTCCTTGGTGCATTTCATGATTTGGTTTGGTAGTTTTTCTTGTTAGTTTGTGATTTTTTTTTTGTTGAGGGATGATTTTGGATGAACATTTGGTGGTATGACATTCTATGCTAGGGATTTCTAGTTTGCATGGGATAGGATGTTTTAGAAAATTGGTGGTGTATTTTTTATGTGTAACTATCTTTTGTAGTATGAAGCCCACTTTTGGGGCATTTTTGTGATACACCAAAAACATTGGAAAATTTTGAAAAATGAAAAAAAAAATAAAAAAACCTGGACAAGTCGAAAACTTGAAAGGGCAACTTGGGTAACATGAGGAAAGGCCCGGATAGGTTGAAAGACCTTGGTAAAAATGAGAGGCTAGGCCCGGCTAGGCTTACAAGCCAAGGCAAAAAATGAGAGGCCGTGTGGAAAAAGGTGAGAAATGAGTACCCTTTATGTGTTAAAAGCTAGGATGAAAAACCCAAAAGGGGTCCTAGGAAAAATGAGTGAAATTGAGAGAAAACAAAAAACTAGGTTGAATTCATGCTTCCGCGATGTGTGAGAGAAAACAAAAAATGTATGTCTTTTGGGGAGTGTGAGAGTTGTGATTCTTACTTTCTTGGAGAAAACAAGGTAATCTTGGAATAAGTTGAATGTTTCGGTTAACTTACTCTTGCACGCTACATTTTGCTTGATTCTTTTTCTTGTCTTCTATTAACTCGAGGATGAATAAAGGGTTAAGTGTGGGGAGTCTGATCTACTTCATTTTGTGTGCGTTAACCGATGCATTTGACATACTTTTTAGTTACTTTTGCTTGGTGGATTGCTAGTATTAGTTGAGTTTACGTGACAAGGGGTTTCGATGGCTATGTTTGGTTTTCTTGTCTAAATCCCACATTTTGTAGACTTAATTGGTACTAATGGACATCTCGTATCCAGGGACTCCTTGATCTTCCTTTTGATCATCTTTAGTAGGTCGCCCGTGGGTACTTTTTGTTTATATTCCATTTGAAGGCTGTTCGTAAGAGCGGTAGAAGATATTGAAGGCCGTTCACAAGAACGGTAGTAAAGATGAAGTCCAATCACCTCTAGAATTGTAGTAGATGAAGGCCACGATCATTAATGTGTGGTAGAAGGAGATTGAAGCCAAAGATAAGTGGCTACAGAGTTCATAGCGGCCAACGGAGAAACTAAGAATCATGGTCCGATGAGTTGTGCCTAAGTCCGAGAATGATCCAAGAATAATTATCTTTCAAGACTGGTTCCATTGGATTTGCCTTCTCGAGTACTATAAAATCGGCTACTAAAACTGTCAAATTGGACTAATGGTTCTCCCGTAATGAAGGAAACTAGTTCAGCCGACCGAAGCACCAATGGGATGGCGCGGGTCATGCAGGGTTTGGCACCAACAGCCCGTGCCAAAGGAAATGCCCTGCGCCATGGAGACCGAGGCGAGGAAGTGGTGCGACCTGCGCCAGACACGACAGGCCACCAAGCACAAACCGAAAGACCCCTCCACGCGTCCAAGTATGTGCGTGGGACGTCCCATTTTAGGCGTTCCACGCTATTCCAAGTAATTATACCGAGACCAGCACGCGGGATGTGGGAATTTACGCGGCCTACGCCAAGTTTTCTAAGAAAACCACTAAGTTTGACCATGGACCGCGCCAACGGCCACGGGTGCGGATCAGGATCTCAAGATTCAGCACTCTAATGGCATCCCGTAGGAGACGACATAGCCTGTGCCAGTACCAGATGCGACCCGCGCCAACCCCAATGCCCCACACCAAGTTGAAGATCCATGCCACACTTAAGAACTGGCGCCCCGCGCCCATGAAGCGGCGTGACCAGCGTAAGGCCTCACGTCCCATGCCAAGACAGCCACGGGCCGCGTCATCCATGACACCTCGCGCCGGGCGGCGGCTAAGCCAGGGTTTACCCATCTCCTACTACTATATATAGAACCTTAGTCTACTAGGTTTTAAGACTAGACACTCATACTTAGACTTTACTTCATTTTTAGATTGTACTTTCAAGAGTAAAAGAGATTCTCTCCTTAGGAAACTTTTTCTTCTTTTGATTATGCTTTGATTCTAAGATGTAGAATTCAAATGTATATTTGAAATCCATGTCTAAGGAGTAGTTATATAGCTTGGGGATAAATTGATGTGACTTGGTTGTATCTTTATGCTTTTTGAGATTCTATAGTTCCTCCTAATTTTGTGTTCATAATAATATTGTGATTTGCTTTTAAGTTTGAATGCATGAGTATTACATAAGCACACACTTTAGGTTGTATTCCTGATAGCGCACATTAATGCCCCCCTGGTAAGGGAAACTTGGATGTTTGTATGGGTGGAGGGGAACAAGTTTGTGTGAGTGTGTTCACGAGAGATTCAAGGTCACCCTGATCCACTTACCATTGCACCAGTGTTAGCCGACTTCCTAAAGTTGTCTGACGGGTTCCGGGTAGAGATAGCTTAATTAATAGCAAGATGGGGTTACAAGAAACCCTAGTATCACAGATAAGGTGGATACGATCCTTGGGCCTAATTGATAGAACCCGAGGGGAGTAGTTGCATTTGTGGTGGAGGCCCGGGATGTAATTTCACGGGGGAGAATCATACCTACAACAATGGTCGGACCTTATTTACTCCCCTAATTACGATGGCGGTGTCGATGGAGGGTTACGAGAACACCCACCATAACAGGGACGAGGAAGTGTTTGCCATAGGCCACATCATGTGTTATTGACACACTATTAGGTTTACTTAGGTCTTTATGTGAAAGAATCGGGGATAGAAGCATTAGATTTACCAAATCACTCAATGATTTCCCCAAGTGCTAGCTTTAAATTGTAGTTGTGTTCTTTTACTTGCATGTTTTGTAGTTACTAGATTGAAAATCCAACCCCCCCCCCCTTTGCATGCTTGCTTTACTAGCTATTCATTTCACTCATACGGATTGAAGACCTGTACGAGGTTGTGTTTTAGGTTGGTACATTAGAGCTAGCATCTCTGTGGACAAACCAAAGGATTGTCGCTAACTACCCTTTAGGTAGCAAAGCAGTGAGATCGGGGTGGAGAACTATAAATTTTATCTTTAACCACTGCCCTCGGCTTGGGTTAATTAACTACAATTAACGACCCCGGGTCGAGGTGGGTCAACTTTACACCCATTTCCTATACCGCATAAACCTTGGCAGGATTTAAGTATCGACTTTGTATTAGGATTACACAAAACACTTCGAAGTTACGATTATTTTTTGTGGTGGTAGACATGTCTTCAAAACTGGCACACTTCCTTCCTTGTTCTAAAGCCTATGATGTAATACATACTGCATGAATCTTGTTCAAGAAAGTGGTTCGACTTCATGGTCTTCCAAAAACTATATTTTGACAGAGATGAGAAGTTTATGAGCGACTTTATAGAAAATGTTGCACACTAAGCTGTAATTTTCTTCAGCTTTCCATCCACATACATATGGCCAGATGGAAGTTACTAATCGCAGTCTTGGAAATCTTATTAGATGCCTGGTTGGGGACAATACATCTAATTGGGATACAATCTTGCCTATTGCTGAATTTGCATACAACAGTTCAATCAACAGGTCTATGGGTCTTAGCCCTTTTCAGATTGTGCTTAGAGCAAATCCACAAAGGCTTATGGATTTAGTTACGCTAGCTTCACAAGTTCGTCCTAGTGTCAAAGCTGAACCATTTTCTAAACATATTTTTAATATTCATGATGAAGTTCGTCGCAGGATTGCTATAAGCAATGAGAAGTACCATACTCATGCTGATTTAAGGAGAAAATTTGTAGAGTTTCAAAAAAGAGTTGAAGTGATGGTCCGTATTCGTCTAGAAAGGCTTCCTAAAGGATCTTATAAGAAAATTCATTCCAAGCATGCAGGGCCTTACAAGATTCTCAAGAAAATCAGCTCAATTGCTTATGTCCTTGAGCTACCGAAAGATATGGGAATTAGCAATGTCTTCAATGTTGAAGATTTGACTCTTTATCCTGGTCAGGATGATGAAATTACAGAGAAATATCCTACGTTTCTCTTCCATCTTTCAAACCCATACGAAACCAGATTTCTGATATTCTTAATCACCAAATTGTGTCAACTAGAACGGGTGGTTATCAGAAATATCTTGTTCATTGGAAGGGACATCCACGAGAAGATTGCACGTGGATCACAAATGTTGAATTTAAGAAGTTATACCTCGACTTTTATGAGAGGCTCTATGCTATTAACTCACCGGAGTCGAGTTCTTTCAACCCGGGGAGAAATGATGGGGATTGTTGGAGAAAAATTACTAAGGTTTATAAAAGAAGGGGAAAAGGAAATTCTAATGCTCAGGCATTAATATGCCATGCATTAAATGAGAATGAAGCTATCTGGGAACTTCTCTAGGTGTTCTAGAAGGTTATTCTGATTTATTTCCTTACTTTTCAACATCAGATTTTACTGAGAATGAATCCATTCACTACTTCCAGGATCTTCTAACTGAGGAGAATTCCCCTGACAGTAATTTATTCGAGCCTCACTTTCTAAGTCAGATTCCAAAAGTGATCACTCAGGAGGATAATGATAGAATACTGCAACCTGTTTCGATTTCTGAACTTAAGAATATTGTTTTGGGACTTAATAAGAGTAGTAGCCCTGGTCAGGATGGATTTACAGCAAAATTCTATATTAAATCTTGGGATATCATTGCTAATGACTTACTATCTGCTGTACAAGATTTTATAACTGTCAATAATATCCCAAGAGGGATTGGTAGTACTTGGATAACAATCATACCAAAAAAATGTACACCAACTACCTTTGAGGATTACAGACCAATTAGTCTCTCCAATGTAATTAACAAAATTTTCTCTAAGATATTAATGGAAAGACTAAAGCCTTTAATGCCAAAAATCATCTCAAATCACCAAACAGCTTTCCTCAAAGGTAGAGATATTGCAGATAATGTTATCTACCTTCAGGAAATGGTGAGATTTTTAAACAAAAAGCAGAGAGAACCTAATTGCATTGTTAAATTGGATCTTAAGAAATCTTTTGATAGAGTAAGGTGGTCTTTTCTTTATTCTGTGCTTGCTAGATTTGGATTTCATGCTAGATTCATCTTTCTTGTTATGAAGAACTTGTCTCAGGCTTGGTTTTCTATTCTAATAAATGGTAAGCCAGTAGGTTTCTTCCAATCTACAAGGGGTATTAAACAGGGTGATCCCCTATCACCATTTCTTTTTAATATCTTTTTAGAGGCTTTCACTAGAAGTCTGTCCTTCATTTTTCAGAATGGTAGCTTGTCATACTATGGTGTGCCAGGTAATGCAATCCAAATCTCACACTTATCTTATGCTGATGATACTGTGGTATTTCTTAAAGCCAATAACAATTCTTTGATCAGATTTAAGGCTTTTCTGGCTACATTTGAGGAGGTTACAGGTCAACAGATTAATTACAATAAAAGTGACCTCTACATAGGGAACATGCAACTGTGAACAGAGTTAACAGAATTAGGAGAACTCTAGGCATGAAAATTGGAAGGTTTCCTTTCACATACTTAGGAGTTCCCATTTTTACTGGGAGAGCAAAGAAGATATATTTCCAACCATTACTTGAACAAATAGAGAGTAGGTTAGGTAGTTGGAAAAATAGGTGGCTCTCGGCTGGAGGAAAAATTACACTTATACAATCATGTATATACTCGGTTCCCCAGCATATATGGTCAGTCCTTAAACCAAGTAAGCAGGTCATATCATCCATAGAAAAAAATCTGAGAAATTTCTTTTGGGGGTTTAATGATCTAATTCCTAAAAGAGCATGGAGGAAGTGGGATGCACTATGCTATCCTACCATCCAAAATGGTCTAGGTTTTAGATCAATAACCACCATTATTAATACATGTTCTGTTAAGCTTTGGTGGAAATACCAAAAGGCTGAAGCTCTATGGACACACTTTGTTGCATCTCTGCCCCCATCTTCCAGATCTTCATCAAACTGGAAGAGGATTTGTTTCATCAATGCTTGGGCAGAATCCCAATCTAGAGTCATAATAGGAACAGGGGATTGTAATTTCTGGACTGCTAATTGGTTAGATATAGGGCCTTTACAGGATCTGTGTGACCAAATGGATGTTGATATTCCTGCTACCTGTAGTGTTTCTGAATTCATTACCAATAGATCACTCATGATTTCTAGAATCTGTCCAGTACTTCCTACTTATGTCATTTCTCTTTTACAGGAAGCCAAGCTATCAACTCACAGAAAAGACAGACTTATATGGAAACTAGGAATCAAGGGTGAGTTCTCATTCAAAGCAACTTACTTTTTGCTCAGGAATCAAAGAGGTAATGTTGCTTCTTTTAAATATCTATGGAGTTCTAGAATTGAAAAAAACATCTCTGTCTTCATGTGGAAACTGATGAACTCTTTTCTACCATTCGATAATGTTCTGCATAATTTGAGAATTTCACTGCCTTCTAGATGTTATATGTGTCATAAGCATGAAGATTCTCTTGACCACTTTTTCAACTCATGTACATTTGCTGTGCAAGTTTGGAAACAGATTCATTCTTTTATGGGAATTAGGGACAAGGCTTTTCCATCTATATGGGATAGACTCTCTTTCTATCTTACTTATAATGAAATAAGTTCATTACAAATTGTAATGATTCAATCCTATGGTTTAATAACATGCTGGAATTTGTGGAAAGTTAGGAATAAATGTTTGCATAATTCTATCAATCCAGCAATTAGTTTAGTCCTAACTCACATAAGGACCCAAATTTTTTATATGTTCACTGCAAAGCCAGTCTTCGTTGCCTCTAGGATGGATATGGGCATTGCTGATCATTGTTTTCTACCACTGATCAAACAACCTCCGAAACCAAAAATCTATAAACTTGCTTGGACAAAACCATGCACTGGGTATAAACTTAATGTTGATGCTGCTTGGTGTTGCCAAACTAACATGAGTGGAATAAGTTTGATTGTCAGAGATGGCAGGGGTGGTTTTATTGCTGCTCATACCATTGTTTCTCCTGCTTATTCTCCTTTGGAGGCAGAAATGATTGCAATTAGGTTTGCTTTACAATCTGGTATAGAACCAAACCTTTCTTATTGTTTGGAATCTGATTGCCTTAATGCTGTAAAATATGTGGTTGATCCTTCTAAAGCGCCATGGAAATTGTTTCAACTAGCAGATGAGATTCATCAACTTTTGGGAGGAATCAATCTAATGCATGTTCATAGACAAGCAAATTTGGTAGCAGACACTTTAGCTAAAGATTGCTTAAGAAATCGGACAACTTCCTCTTTTTTTAGGTTTCAGAGTCTAACAAATGCTGTACAGGGACTGATTAGATTAGATCAATTGGGTACACCTTCTATACGGATAGTTAGTTGAATGGATGCTACTGATTGTACTTAATATTGCAGGTCGATGGATAGAAACTGAATATTCTGATGGCTGACATTAGGCACGATGTATGGAGTTTACATCAGGGGTGCGATCATGTAGCACTTCAAAGCTTACAATGCAGATTCAGGACATTATTGGCAGGTTTCGGTTCTCCATAAAGCTTGCCCCTCATCACTTGGCCGATAATTCTCATTGGGATTCCTCCCTCTGTATAGTTTCACATTTTGGAGCAGCTATTTGTATATAGACCTCACTCTTGGATGGCTGCCACAGCTGCAAATAGTTTGGTACTCTCACCACATTCCCGGTCAGTAGAGGATACGCTACTAATCTATGTGGAGTGATACGGACTGCCTTGTGTTTCTTTAACTAGATTCACTAATAAGTTTCATCATCTCTGCTATAGATTAAGAGCTTTTGTAACCCTCTAACGATTTGTCAGTCTATTTTTATCTTTTGGAAGCAACAAGTGTTGCTTCACGAGCCTATTGCTCACCATTGTATATCACAACTTAGCTACGGCTTCTCTCACTGTCCTTTCATTTCTGTCTATTTCATGGCTTGGGAAGGCCTAATATATTTTCCCCCGTCTACGGATGGTTTAATTTTAAAAAAAACATCAGATTTTACTATTTCCTTTAAGTATTGGATTTGATTTCATTCTGGTTTAGGAAAACTAGAAGGGATTCTGTTTTTTACTAGCATTTACTTTTCTAGCTATAAATAAAGTATCCTCATGGAGGAATAAAGATATTATTAAGATTAATAATTTTTCTTGCGATTTACATTGTGATTATGAGTTGTGTGACGCTGATTAACCTTTAGGTGCGATGCCTAGAAGACCCCAAGGTGTGACGCCGAGAGTTTTGGAGTGATTCCTAAATTTATCCTTATTTTCTTTAGTTTCCGCAGATTTTTCCTTCAACTACAGCCATAAACCTATGATTTTCCTCTCCTAAAGCCAAGTTCTAAACCTAAGATCCGTTCTAAACCTACGCTCGGTTGGTGCTGCATCAACTAAATCTTAAGCAGAAACCAACTTCAATTACACAAATGCAATAGAAATCTAGATGTGTAGCAAGAAGACATAAGAATTCATGGTGTTCACACAACCAAAACTTCTATCATTTTAATAATTTTGATGTTAATTAAAATTTTAAATCCACTAATCTAATGCTTGTGTGCTATAGTTATAATCAGATGAGGACGAAGTTGATATCGAAACTAAAAACGCTAAATGCAGCTACGCTTCATACGATGAAACGGAAAAAACCACGATCATGGAACTTCGGAATGAATATAATCCAATATAACATAAAATGCATAGCTATGTCAAATCCAACAGATCTATTCAATCCAACAACAGATCTATTCATAAGTGTGCTTAATAAAACATAAATTGCTTACTAAAGTAAAGACCAGTGTAGTTAAGGAAACTAACGGTATTGCAGTACATCGACACATGGCAAAAACATTTCAAACAAAATCAAGACAGTGTAAAGGATGCTGTTTCAAAATGTAAAATACCAAAATTAATGACTGATTTGTAATATAATTAACCCTCCTCCTCCTCAGAAACGATCCATTTTCCATCGAAATCCCCATGGAACGACTCCTAAAGCACCTGAAAATTCAAACACCAGCACGAATATATCAATGCAATATCACAATCGAGCTTATCAGATCTGGTAGTTTCAAAACCACGCACACACTAACCGAGGAAGCGCGGAGCGGAGAACCTAAAAAACAAAGCACCCGACGAGCAACACCGCTGACAGAAACCGCAACCGATTCATCTTTCCGACCAAATTTCAGATGCTCACACCACAACTCGAGCAGTCTTTGTTGTTATACTAGTCACTTTGTTTCCTCCTGGTCTCTGAAATTGGAGTGAAAGTACGATGAGGCACCGGCGATTGGGGTGGTTTTTCCGCAGTTTAAACAAAAACTGTGAGAATTATGATGAGGAGAAGCAAGGCGGAGATTGATATACCAGTACTCGATGAATGTGCTGACAAAAAGTGAATCGACATTCCGTATACAAGTGTTCAGGCACAACTTACCGATTATGTTCGTGTGATGATTCGGAAAAAGTCTCTGAAAAAGACGGCTCCATCTCTGAAGCCGATCGACATCGCCGGTGGAAGTCTCCGGGAACTTTCAGCTCAAAATTCAACAAAGCTTTGTTGGACATATATTGATTATATAATGCGAAAAATTAAATAACAAAAATTGCATGAGCAATTAACATATGAAAAAATAATAAATTTTTATTAATTATTCAAGCATACAATCGAAAAACTTAAATTACACATAATCAAAGCATAAATCATGTTTCAAGTAATCACAAAGTGATGGAGTCACGAGTAACACTCGCTGCACTTGAAACGAATGAGTCTCATCGTGGACATCGTTCCCTAGGATAAAACCATCGCAGGTAATAATTAACATTTAAGAGTTACCTGGGATTCACGCAAGGCCCGAAGGACTATCACCGACAGAGAAAGACAGAAGTGAGACTCATGTTTAGAATATATGAGGAACTTGAGAATGGTGTAAACTTTTCTGACTGACTTAGTTCAAGCATACAATCGAAAAACTTAAATTACACATAATCAAAGCATAAATCATGTTTCAAGTAATCACAAAGTGATGGAGTCACGAGTAACACTCGCTGCACTTGAAACGAATGAGTCTCATCGTGGACATCGTTCCCTAGGATAAAACCATCGCAGGTAATAATTAACATTTAAGAGTTACCTGGGATTCACGCAAGGCCCGAAGGACTATCACCGATAGAGAAAGACAGAAGTGAGACTCATGTTTAGAATAAATGAGGAACTTGAGAATGGTGTAAACTTTTCTGACTGACTTAGAGGCTCTATTTATACTACTCTAAGAGACTGTAATCATGGAAACATTAGATTCTAATTTTCTGTAATTAGAGAAGAATATTCTCCAATCACCAACTCATCAAATCCGAGACATTCCATGAATACTCAAATCAAATCTGCTGGAAAAAGAAGAAATATTTGCACAAATATTTTTCATCGTATTAAACATGGTAAACTGCATATTTATTTAAGACAAGATATCTCACAAAATATGGAAGTATTTTGTTCTTATCTCTTAAGAATTACACACAAGCAATTCCATATATACTATGCGGTTGGGTTTTCCAGAGACTTCCAAGAATCACCTATGTAAGCGGCCACACTTCTCGCTTACATAGGTGATTCTTGGCGTATGAGCAGTTCCGTAAACTATTACACTCTTTCCAGTACTACACATTCGATGCATTGAATCATTAAAAGCAATTTAATGCTTGACCTCCATTCACATCACTGTTTATTCATCATAGGAATAAGACAGGAGGTATGAAACCTCCACAGTGATCGCGATGGGTCTTTGCAGTTTAGTTGTCCCTTTGAACCTAGATCTTGGGATCTCCAGTCACATAGGTTGGGTGTCCACGTACATAACCCACCATTTATTGAACTTAATCATATTCCTTTCGATGAGTTCTCAACTAACTCTCGATTCAATTTCTTCGTTAAGAAGTTAATTCAATCCTTTCGTCAAAGAATCACAACTCTTATCATATTGACCTTACGCAGTCAACATCGAAAATTCTCGTAGAGAGTAGTCATCCAATGGTAGAGTGTCTTTGTCGAGATGCGCCATCATCGATATGGCTTTACGCTGCACCAATAAGCATACAAGTGTTTTGGTCATCCTATGGTATATCTTTCCCAATTTTTGTCCAACACAATGGACATAGATTTCTCTATGAATCTAGTAGGAGAGAACCATTTCTCTACACAACTCAATCCATATCCACGAGTCTCACACACAGCTTGTTTCCAGTGATCTTTTCTGGATTACTCGTGTATCATCTTACTATCCATTACAAGAATTGTCTAATGTGCACTTTAATAAGTACTTCAGACTATCAACGACTCTTGAGTTATCTTCTTAAGAGACACCTCACATTTACAAAAGGTAACTCACAACGTTTAGCGTCATTCCATTGAATACGACATTCCTTTAAGAGACTCAATCATCGTATCAATCTTACTATCAATGAGAAAATCATAAATTCAAAGACATGAATGACATGGTCATTTTCCATGTCCCTTAGTATATCCACCTTCATCAAACTCATTGATTCAATATCACTGGCTAAACAACAATTAGTTTGGTCAAATGATGGATCATTTAGGAGCATTGAGCTTTTCATTTTGCTCTATTCAGATTTGAATATCTAAATCTCCAAATAACCATTCAGGTCCATTAGATGTACTTCTAGCTTTCACAAAGCCTTGATAGCAAGTACCATCACCCTTGGACTCAGTCTCACGTCACTACCACAAAGGCCCACCTCTAGCACCGGTTTTTAAAATGGGTGCTAAAAATTTAATAGCACCGGTTTTTTAATCCAGCTTTTTTAATTTTAACACCGGTTTTTTAAAAACCGGTGCTAAATTTTACAATAGCACCGGTTTTGGAAACAATTAGCACCGGTTTTTAAAAACCGGTGCTAAAAATTAGAAAATTTTATTTTTCCCGCCAAAGAAATAGCCAAAAAATTTTTAATAGCACCGGTTTTTCAAAACCGGTGCTAAATATTTGTAAAATTCTATCTTCCTGCCAAAAAATTCAAAATAGCACCGGTTGTAGTAAAAAATAGCACCGGTTTTAAAAACCGGTGCTAAAAATTAAATAATAGCACCGGTTTTTGCAAAAAATAGCACCGATTTTTAAAATCAGTGCTAAAACTTAAAACTTAGCACCGGTTTTTGTAAAAAAATAGAACCGGTTTCTAAAAATCGGTGCTAAAAATTTTCGAGACTTATTTTCCTGCTAAAGAAATAGCAAAACATTTTAAAATAGCCCCGGTTTTGAAAATATTAGCACCGATTTCTAAAAATCGGTGCTAAATATTTGTAAAATTCTATCTTCCCGCCAACAAATTCAAAATAGCACCGGTTTTAGTAAAAAATAGCACTGGTTTTAAAAACTAGTGCTAAAAATTAAGGAATAGCACCGGTTTTTGCAAAAAAATAGCACCGGTTTAAAAACCGGTGCTAAAAATTAAAAATTAGCACCGGTTTTTTGTAAAATTTAGCACCGGTTTTAAAATCGGTGCTAAAACTCAAATAATAGCACCGGTTTTTTAAAAAATAGCACCGGTTTATAAAAATTTTCTATAATTGTTTTCCTGCCAATGAAATAGCCCAAAATTTTAAAATAGCACCGGTTTTGGAAGAAAATAACACCGGTTTAAAATTTTCCCGCCAAAGAAAATTTCCTGCCAGAGAAATTGGCAAATATTTTTAAAATAGCATCGGTTTAGGAAGAAAATAGCACCGGTTTAAACCGGTGCTAAAAAATTTTAAATTTTTCCAGCAAAAAAATCCCCCCCCCCCCAAAGAAATGCCAAAAACTTCTAAATATTTTTTGAAATTTTTTAAATTTCATTATTTCCGCCCAAAGAATTCAAAATATTCGCTAAAAATTTCAAATAATCTTCCCAGAAATTTCATGAGCTAGGAGCAGCTGCGCAGCCGCTTTAAGTTATTTATTTAAAACTTTCAAAATCGTTCACTTCTTGTTGACTTTAACTAATGACTAAGTTAAGTTAAATTAATCAACGATCAACCTTCACTTACCTCATATATACAAATAAGAATAAAATTTGTTTACATTAAATAATTAACGTTCAACCCTTAATTGATTTAGTATACTCCCTCCGTCCCGGATTAAATTGTACGAGATCAAAGATTCAGTCAAACTAAGAAAAATTTGACTACATATTTGAATAAATATATAAACAATCGTGAAAACTTTACTTGACTTTCAATATATAAACACTAATAAGTGGGTCTCCTGACAGGCGGCCTGTCCATAAGCTTATGGAAAGACCACTTATTTCTTACCTTATACACTGCATTTCTTAAATTACATACAAAATTTAAAAATTTTGATTTTTTTTAGATTATATATTTTTATATTTTCACCTTCAAATACATATTATTACTTGTTTTAACTTGTAAAATACAATATTTAAATTTTATAAAAAAAATTACAACATTTTAGGCAAGTATCTCTGAGGACTGTCCATAAGCTCATGGAAAAGTCGCCTTTCCTGAGACTTTCCCAACACTAATAACTAGGCTAACTTTGACTAATCAACGGTCAAACTCTACTTGACTTTCAATATATAAACACTAATAACCAGGCTAACTTTGACTAATCAACGATCAAACTATACTTGACTTTCAATATATAAACACTAATAACTAGGCTAACTTTGACTAATCAACGGTCAAACTATACTTGACTAATCAACGGTCAAACTATACTTGACTAATCAACGGTCAAACTATAATTGACTAATCAACGGTCAAACTATACTTGACTAATCAACGGTCAAACTATACTTGACTTTCAATATATAAACACTAATAACAAAGTTGACTTTAACTAATTAACGGTCAAAATTTACTTGAATTAGTATATAATAAATACTAATAAAAATTTTTTACTTTGTCTAATCAAGGTCAAACCTTACTTGACTTTCTATATACAAACACTAGTGACTATGCTGACTTTAACTAATCAACGGTCAAACTATACTTGACTTTCAATATATAAACACTGATAACAAAGTTGACTTTAACTAATTAACGGTCAAAATTTACTTGAATTAGTATATAATAAATTCTAATAAAAATTTTTGACTTTGTCTAATCAACGGTCAAACCTTACTTGACTTTCTATATATAAACACTAGTGACTAAGCTGACTTTAACTAATCAACGGTCAAACTATACTTGACTTTCAATATATAAACACTGATAACAAAGTTGACTTTAACTAATTAACTGTCAAAATTTATTTGAATTAGTATATAATAAATACTAATAAAAATGTTTGACTTTGTCTAATCAACGGTCAAACCTTACTTGACTTTCTATATATAAAAACTAGTGACTAAGCTAACTTTAACTAATCAACGGTCAAACTATACTTGACTTTCAATATATAAACACTGATAACAAAGTTGACTTTAACTAATCAATGGCCAAGCCTTACTTTAACTATATAATACATTACAAAGACTTGGGTGAAACGGTCTCACCCAAGATTATGGTGAGACTGAGGTCTATATTAAAATAAGAAAATGGGTAGGGACTTCTATGTAATTATATAGAATAATAATACATCTTTCTTCCCCAATTCACCAACCATTCTCTATTCGTCCTCTGCTCTTCCTCTATTTTTCCTCTGCCGCTTCTCCTCCGCAGCTCCGCTCCTCCTTCGTTTTCTCTTCCACGGTCCACCCCACTCCAATCTGCTCAAATATACTTTTATGTGCTCCGATTTGCTCCATTCGTTGCTTCACTCTTCTATGAAACCCTGGGTTCGTCTCTTTACTAGTTTTTTTTCTCATTTTCTAATTTTAATCTTTGATTTGCGGTCTCAATGTGGTGATTCCGACATCTTTTCACTGTTTAATTGATTTTTTATTGTTACTTGCAGGTCCTTGCTCGTTCTCGAACTGAACGAGTTGAGATATGCTCCGCTATGTTGCTACCCCCTGCTCCGATTTGCTACGCTCCGTTGCTTCACTATGCTATGAAATCCTAGGTTCGTCACTTTACTTGTTTTTTTCTCTTTTTAATCTTTGATTTGCGGTCTCGACGTGGTGATTCCATCATCTTTTCACTGTTTAATTGATTTTTTATTGTTATTAGCAGGTCCTTGCTCGTTGTCGTGTTGAACGGGTAGAGGAGGATCCTCTACCACTGGCGCTGCCACCCTCCGCTGCCGGAGCCTTTAAATCTAGCATTGGTGAGTCTCTAAAACTCACTATAATTTACTTCTTCATTTCTCCGTTTTCAGTTTGATGTCTGCCGATTTCAATTGCATTTGTGATGTTTAAGCGTTTGATGTTACTGAGCTATAGTAGATAAATTCTATATATTTCCATTAGTTTATTGTTTTAAGTACTTTTTCTGTTCTATAAGTACTGTTTTTGCTGTGTTTGCATTTTAAATCAATCGTGAAAAGTTAAATTGTGTAACTTAAGTTCGGATTGAGGGAGTATGATGATTAAAAAAATTGGAATAATCAGTGATTGAACTGATAAGTGTTTGAATGTGACTTCCGGCTGATTTTACTAAGTATATGCTTTTCTGTTGTTCTATTATAAAAAAGAGAAGCGAGTTTTTGGTGCTATTATGCAAATATTTTCATCTCATTTGTTCCATTTCTTGATTTGTTGAAGATCTGTTAAGCTTAATTTGATATAATATTTACTCAAGAAATCTCAGCCATTGCTTATCTTTGATAATGTTTCAATAGTAGAATTAGTCACACATTATTACTAAATCACTATAAAACTTCTTTTTAGGCAAGACTCCCTGTAGTGTTGAGAATGTATCGTGATACACTTATTGCTGATATGAAAGCTGCTTTCAAGGCAGCAGTTTCTGAGTGGCTTCCTATTCTCGTTGCCTCAGATGTTCAAGGTGAAAGGATGGTTGATGATGATGGTAAGTCTCATAAGTTACTTTCCAGCATAATCCTTCTTCCCTTCATGTCAGGTGGAAAGAAAATATTGTTGTATTATAATCTGCCACAAAATATGTCATAAAATTTTAATCTTTAGTTCCTTACTTTAAATTATAACTAGTTTGAGTATCTGGATGGGGAGGGTTTATTTATATCAGTTATTGATACATTTTATGATAGGGGGAGGTTCCTCGCTTGGAGATAACCTTAGAAGCCTATCTCCCGACTGCTTTCTTCAACTTTTGAGCGCTATTTTTATTGTAGTGCAGGTAATGCTTATACGACTATAACTCTGTTTGGCTCATGATGTGTATTTTCTTGACAATTGTCATCCTTCATGGAATGATCATGGTCAGCAATGATTGATCTTTTAGAAAGATTCATTCTTCTCTCAAGCTTTCTTATTCTTCAAAGTGTAGATAGAATCTTCCTATCTACAATAACTTTTCTGGATTTGCATGTACCCTTGGGGTATATGCTTGGTATCTTCAATGATGTCTTCCATGAGATAGAATATTCAATGAGATCAACTCTGCCAGCAATATATGCTTGGTATCTTAGATGATGTCTTCTAGTGGAGAGTTCTATTTTGTATGCCAATTGTATAATTGACTCAAGCTGTGGTAATGGTGGTTGACTATCATGTTCTCTCTCTGAACAAAATGTCCAGAATCCAGTACTACATGCTTCCAGCAAACTTTTTTCTTTTAGGATATTAGTGAAAGTTAGCCTATTCTCTCTTTACCGAATTCTCACCCGTCTAGCTACATCCAGTTTCAAGGTTATGTTTTTTTGTCAGAATAAATTTACTATCCATCACAAGTTCTTGCTTCCGTGTTGGATATAGTAAAAAGGGAATATATCCTTGCTTCATCATTTTGTTTTCATAGTAACATGGTTTCACATTTGAAGGTGATTGTTTCTTAACGTAGTTTTCAGTATCCAGTGACAAAATGGTGTCTGGTAAAATATAGAGTGAGCGAGCATGTACCATACAATTATACAAATGATTTTCATCTATTTCAGTGGTATATGGATCTGGACTCGTTTATGTATTTTACGAAATATAGTGTCTGCATAGAAGAAAATGGGAGAATTGATGCTGATGTTAGGATGCAACAAATGGAAAAATGAGAAATGTTTATTTTCTAGGCTAGGATTGTTGGGTTCCAACACGTTCTTGGAGGTACCAGTAGCATCAGCTTAGCCTAAAACAAAATGAATCATATTTTTCGTACTATTGCAGAACCAATACACCCTTTTTATAAGGATTGATGAAGTAATATTTTATATAGTTAAGGGTGAATTAAACCATGAATAGGCTAGGTTATCTATGGCGGAGACGTTGAATACACTGATATTTTTGCAATGTGCAGGTACATGCAACCCCGATGGATTGTTCAAGATTCTTTCATTCTCATTCCAAGGATTTTGGCCACTTCCTGGCAACAATTCTTCTTCAAACGAATATCTCTTTAACCACAATGAGTAATCATTCTGATTGTCCATCTTGTTCTTGTTGATCATTTTTCCAGAATCATTAGATTGTTTCACTAACCACTTGTACCTTTCTTTACCTCCAATTCGGAATCTGGGAATTATAATTACTACTGATAGGTTCGGTTCTCCCAACTATGTACTCATTTCATCTTTGTTTTTGCAAGAGTAGAGAAGAAATTGAGATTCTAGAGCTGTAAGTGAAGGCAGTGCACCATAAATTGTGCTGCGGTAGTTTTATTATTGTATAATTAGAACTATTATTCTTGTCATAGTCGTGCGAGACAAGGTGTTTGTATACATTAATGTGGAAATAAATTATTAATTTTGTGAAGTTGATTTTATTATTAAATTAATGTGGAATAAAATTGTTAATTTTGAGTCTTTTTCCCTTAATCTGAAAGCGGCAGCGCGCTGCAGGTTTCAGAGGAAGGGATTTTTTTCAACATCGTAAATAAATTAGCACTGGTTGAAAAACCGGTGCTAACAAAAAAACTGGTGCTAATTTAGCATCGGTTGAAAACCGGTGCTAACAAAAAAAACCGGTGCTAATTTAGCACCGGTTGAAAAATCGGTGCTAACAAAAAAACCGGTGCTAGTTTAGCACCGGTTAAAAAAACCGGTGCTAATTTAGCACCGATTACTTAGGCACCGGTGCTAGAACATAAAAAACCTGGTGCTAGAGGTGGGTTGTTGTGGTAGTGCGTCTAGAGAACACCCATCAAGTACACAAATATACTTACTAATTGTTCAAATCTACTAGTACTCTAGTGATTTGCACTCATGGTAGATCAATCTCTCTATTGATCACCACTTTCCACAAAAATTATTTCATGGAATCTCGTTTCCTTCGTTGGTTTATCCATGATCCTTAATGATTTCATATATTGACTCGTAAGTCCATTTAAGATAAATCAGGAACTCTTACAGAAACTTCCACAAAATACACTTTCCATTAAGATGTATTTCTAGTTTCCATATATTATTTCTTGTGGATTTCAAGATATTGATAGCACTTCAATATTGTGCATATCTAGTAAAGGTACTGTTTAAGTATTACTTTTACTACCTTTGCAATACGGCGACCCCACATTCAAAAGAACTTGTAGGATGGCTCTATGAGGAGTTTTATTTTCCTCCTTGGGTCATCTTATTTAAAAGATCGTCAGGCAATGTAAAGGCTCTTCCACATCGCTTTGATCATTTCTAGCGATTTCGTTCAACCACCATCTGACCTTGCGAATGTTTCAACATTGAATCACATTCACCAAAGGATTATGTGTCTTCACATCATGGTCACATATAACCACATATGGCTTCTATGCATCACATAAGTGGTTTCGTTAATCTAAAAACCTCACTTACTAAAGTCTCGTGTGTTCAATAACGAATCAAACACTAGGTTCTTACCCATAAAATTTCTTTTATGGCTAGATCATTTTAACAATCAAAACACCTTCATGTATTGATCTTTTATCACAGAAGTCTCCCTTATTCCTTCAAATCCCTTGGAATTAGAGATAACTAAACTTTCCGATCTCAATTAATTCTTCTTCCTCGCATGACCAATACCACCACCAATGTAGTATCAATCAATCGAGGATTCGATTAACTCTCACTAGGGCACAGTGTGAGTTTACCAACTCCACACAATTTCATGCACATTTTAAAGCCAAATTTCAGTACAACTGCACTTTACTTTCAGACTACTCAAATCAAACTTGAGTGCCTTTATGCTCGAAACACATTCAAGTCCATTGCTCGACTCAAGTTTGAGTGCACTACTCGACTCAATTTTGGGTTTACCCTTTTGGTTCGAGTTAAAATCCTCCCGACTTGATCAACTTGATTCAAATATTTCGTGATGACTTTTCACCTCAAGTACCTATCAAAATTCATATGGTCGTTGAATTTTTAGGTTTTCGTCTACCCCCCACATTGGGCTGGTTTTATTAAAATCTCCACACGTGTTAAGTTTTTCAAAACCTCATGTCTTAGGGGTTCTAGACTAAATGTCTTAGGATTCCTCATCTCAGAATTCTAAGGCTTTCCAACCAAAAATCTAGAGAATTGACCAAATGTCTTGGGATTCCCTATCTCACGATTCTTTATCTCACGATTCTTTATCTCACGATTCTTTATCTCACGATTCCTAGATTTTTCAACAATAAATCAAGAGATTTGACCAAAAGTCTCGGGATTCCGATTCTCGAGATTCTTAGTTTTCTCAACCAAATTCTTGAGATTTTTCCCTCAATTCTTTGATTAGAAGTAATCAGAGTTTTTAGCATATTCATGATAACTCATGCTTTAGGGTTTATACCATGGTTCACTAGAACCAATACCCTAGACATAGTCGTAAACTATTGTCTTCACGTTCACATTTATCAGGTCATACAAAATAACCAGAATATGTCGAACTTCGAGCCATATGCTCTATCTGTGCAATCTAACAATTGTCACTCGTGAGGCATATGCTCGTAAACGATCAATCAAGATAGTCAATTATTGGGACAAGCCTTGCCAAACCTTTCATTGCATCAAAAGGGCACTTTCCCAAACAATTAATATAATCATAGCATATAAAAGCATAACATAATTTTAGACACATTATAGATCTAAAATTTCCATTTATACAGCTAAATTAAGTCCCTAAATGAATGATAATACATCATGGATCAAATAATCCAATGTCACATCCTTCATTCATGCACAAATATATTACACTCTTGCCGAGAGATGTCATGTTTAAGTGCAAATGAAGTTTACCAATTTTTCGCATGCGATTCTCAGACCAAGTATATAAAAGTCATGAATCACTAGCAGCACATTCTCACACAAATATGGTTTAAAATCTTTAACCAACATGAGCAGCCCACACAACCAAATTATTATACCATGCAATAGGTATTTCTACATTTGATCAAGTATTTAAGCAAATACTCTAACATTTCAAGGGCTAAGGAAATTAAACACATCTCATAATTTCCAAACATATGTACTGCTTCATGTAATTGAATAATTATGTCTAATCTCATATTCTAAACTCATGGCAATTTTGTTTTCCAAATTTAATCCAATCTTTCATGCAAAGAATCAAATATGATTTCTCACCATATCAATATTTAATCTCATAAGCATGAATATCACGGAATTAGCATATTCCCATAATTACGCCATGTAATTTAACATACATGCTCAACTCATTTTTCCACATAATTAAGGGATTAGTATAACCAAATTCATTCACTATCAAACTCGATAGCCATACTTTACTAGACATATATGTGCAAATATTATTCAAATAACTCTCTTTGTAGCAAAGTCATATTCATGTCCAGATTCACGCAAATGGTTATCAAATATAATCCAAACAATATATATACATATAGCATATGCCATGATTCACTTTAATTTATGTGTATACTTACCATAGTTTGCAAAACCGTGGTTATAACTCTTGACTCTTTCATGTTGTCAAGCAAATCTTGTTGTATCTCTATGCCAAGTTTTTCTTCCATAAGAGATACCATCGTGTATACTCGGATTCACCAATGTGTACATACAAAAAATCATCCATCGTTAAATATAAGTACACATCAAATATCATAGTATAATATTTTAAATAATTATACATAACAAATTGCTCAATATGATTTTGTTGTAAATAACCAAAACCATAAGCATGCATAATTTCACAATTATAAAATTTCCATAAAGCATGCAATCACCTATGTATTTACGCAGACTTGCAAAACCATCTGCATATTAGTGATATTTTTGGAAAATCATAGAAACCAAACACCTGGAAATATACTATGCAATATACTCCAAATTAAATACGGAATGATTATGCATGCAAGCATATCAATTTCAAACAAATTGTGCATGCTAGCCAATTTTGTTTGCAACATACAGTAATAATCATGCATCGCATACAAATCAATTTCAAAATGGCATGCAATATTTAGAACTTGACAATCATGCATGCAAGCAAATCAATTTAACATTAGCATATACAGATGCATGCAATTAGCACAAGGCAATAAAACGCCATGCAATATTCCACAAATTTTGGATCGCATGGAAATTTTCACTGCAATCATATATCACATACAACTTTCGCATCAATATAGATCAACAAATATCATTCGTTTCAAGACTGTTGGACATATATTGACTATATCATGCGAAAAATTAAATAATAAAAATTCAATGAGCAATTAACATATGCAAGAATAATAAACTTTTATTAATTATTCAAGCATACAATTGAAAAGCTTAAATTACACATAATCAAAGCATAAATCATGTTTCAAGTAATCACAAAGTGGTGGGGTCACGAGTAACATTCCCTGCCCTTGAAACGAATGAGTCCCGTCGTGGACATCGTTCTCTAGGATAAAACCATCGCAGGTAACAATTAACATTTAAGAGTTACCTGAGATTCAAGCAAGGCCCGAAGGACTATCACCGACAGAGAAAGACAGAAGTGAGACTCAAGTTTAGAATAAATGAGGAACTTGTGAATGGTGTAAACTTTTCTGACTGACTTAGAGGCTCTATTTATACTATTCTAAGAGACCATAATTATGGAAACAAGATTTTCTGATTTTCTGTTATTAGAGAAGAATATTCTCCAATCACCAACTCATCAAATCAGAGACATTCCATGAATACTCGAATCAAATCAGCTGGAAAAGGAAGAAATATTTGCACAAATATTCTTAAGCGTATTAAACATGGTAAACCGCATATTTATTTAAGACAAGATAGAATATGGAAGTATTTTGTTCTTATCCCTTAAAAATTACACACAAGCAATTCCATATATACTATGCGATTGGGCCTTCCAGAGACTTCCATGCGGTCCATACGCGTTTTGGACAGTCCAGAGAAAATTACCCGGACCAACTTTCGCCCATTTGTTTCTCTTTCAAGAGTGATATTTCAAACATCCATATCTCATTCACCCGTGATCCGTTTTGAAAGTTTAAATAGTCGATTTTATAGTACTCGCGGAGGAGAACCCAAAAATGACATCCACCGACTCAAAATCCATTCGTGTCCCACTCAAACAAAGCCCAAAAAGTTGACGAAGTTCAACCTTTTAACCATCATTTTCCAATAAGCTTTCTCAGAATTGGTGGTTGTTGAATGTATATTTTGTGGCTTGAAATCAAGTGTTCAGGCACAACTTACCGATTATGTTCGTGTGACGATTCGGAAAAAGTCTCTAAAGAAGACGGCGCCGTCTCTGAAGCCGATTGACATCATCGGCGGAAGTCTCCGGGAACTTTCAGCTCAAAATTCAACAAAGCTTGCTCCGAATTGGTGGTTGTTGAAATATTTTGTAACTTGTGATCTGAGAAACCGAGGGTTTATACGAAATTGGGGGAGAAAAGGCAGTTGGGGAGAGTAGGGTTCAACACTTCTGTTTCATTATACTAAGGTCCCTGAAATTTAGTAAGATTTTAAAATGAACCCCAAAACTAAAATAATTTTAATCTGACCTAAAAATATTAAAAGAAAGGGATCTATTATATCCAGGAGACCTTTTTAATTAATTATGATGAGTATTTACAGCTTAAAGAGTGGTTGTAGAAAGTACTAACTGCCTTAGTATTTTGTTAATTAAGATATGAACAGGCCTATTACATTTTGGCAAAGTCTTGGGAAAGACGGTCTTTCCATAAGCTTATGGAAAGACGGGGTTTGATTGAAATAATAAAAGGTAAAAGGTCTTAGTTGCAATATTAAAGTTTTAGTATGAAACATGTAGTAGTTATAAAATTTATAACCCGATTCATGCAACCCGAAAATTTTATCTTAATTTCTTTTAATTTACACTTTAAACCTTGGTCTTTCCATAACTTATGGAAAGACCGTCTTTCAAGAGACGGACTCTTACATTTTACGAGAAATAATTAGGTTAATTGTATTTAATAGGGACTTTTTACTACTATATTTAATTTCTAGTTGTAAATGTGTATTTTCTACAACCACTATTATGACCCTTGTAAATATTTTGCTGTAAAAGGGGTGTTTTCCTGTAGTGCTTCTGATCCCAAAACCATTTTCGGCCTTCGGAAAGCATAAGGAGTTCCAGGCCTTCCATTTTCTCTTTGTACATGATTCCTTGAAATCCCACAACAAATTTAGCTGCTTTCTTTTCTATTTTTTATACACTTATTTATTTAAGGTGGCAAATAAATAGAATGGGAGTGAGTATATACACGAGTTAATGAGTACCAACCTACCTGCTCTGATAGAAACTGGTTTTTCTAGTTTTTTTATCCTAGAATCAATATTTTTCAAGAGAGAGGCTGGTAGTAGCTAACCTTGGCTTTTCCCTTGTATATAGGAACACCCAGATACTGAAAATGGGATTCCCATTCTTCATTATTAGAATCCTACTAACCTGGAATTTACTAACCTGGAATTTGGCTGAGTTGGGTGCTGATGTAAAAGTTGCTCTTACTAAAATTTATTAATTGGCCTGATGCTTGTTTGTAAGCATCTAGGAAACTATTAATATATTTAAGGTTTTTAGTTCCCGCCTATGTTACCCGACTCGGATTTAGTGTCGTATCCAAATTGGGATCGGATACAGCTATACTCAAAATTTTTATTTTCACCGCTACAATGATTCGTTCAACTAAGTGTCTTGACCATTTTTTTCGACATGTCTATAATGTAAAGTGTCGTAAAATATGTTTTGACACGCCTATATTTTATTATTTTATTAATAATAAAAGAAATTATTATTAATTTCTATGCCTATGTTACCCGACTCGGATTTAATGTCGTATCCAAGTTGGGATCGGCAACACTCAAAATTTTCATTTTCATCGCTACAGCAATTCATTCCACTGAATGTCTTGACTATTTTTTCCGACATGTCTATAATATAAATTGACTCTCCTCCCCTCTTCTGAATCACCTCGTTTTCGCCGGTAACGGCTCCATCCTCCACCGTCAACGGCTCTGTCTCGCCGTTAGCGATCTCACTCTCACTGGCTATGGCTCATCCCTTTCCGGCCACTATGGCTGACAACAACAGCTCCCTAAATAATCCAAAATCCTTCCTCTGTGCCCTACAATCCAAATCTCCTCCCCTTAGCTCATCCCTACCAAATAACCCTGAGCTGACTCCAAAATCTGAGCACTTAGGCGAACCGCCATGTCTCTACTCTGATGAAGAAATCTCTAAACTCTCTGCCCACTATGCCAATGCCCTAGTTGGGAAGTTCACTAAAGGAAGGCTTACAATGGAGCAACTGGAGTCAGCCTTCAAGACGGTAGGGTTCGCTGGGAAGTATCAACTGGGATCTCTAGACTTCAAGCACGTTCTGATTAGGTTTGATCAAGTAAATGACTACCAAATATGCTGGATTAAAGGAATATGGAGCTTCAATGGCATCCAAATGAAGGTTCTCAAATGGTCTCCCGATTTCTCAACACACAAGGAATCTCCAATCGTTCCAATTTGATGCACAATCAGGGAAGTCTCTCTTTACTATTACAACACTTCGTCGATTGAGGCTATTGGTAATAGTATAGGAAATTTCATTAAGAATGACTTAGCTACTGAAATGCTAACCAGACCCTCTGTAATTAAATTATGTGTGGAAATTGACCTTCAGAAGCCACTAAACAATTCCATCATATTAGGTTCAGTTACTAATAACAGAAAATACCCAATTGAATATGAAGACATTCCCATGTACTGTGACCATTGTGCTAAACTAGGCCATTCACTCAGCCAATGTAGAGTTACCTCCCAAAACTATACTCTGCCTCAGTGGCAAGATACTGGGAATAAGTTTAACAAAGCCCCAATCAGGTTTACTGAAAACCAGCCTCCAAATAATGCACCAAATAAAGATCAATTAGCTCACCAGTTATCCATAACAGACCCTACCTCTAACCCCTCATCCTATCTACCCCAGCTTCCAGGAACTGAGCCTGGAAATAACACCCATCATCTACCCCCAACCCCTCCCTCCAAATCAGTCCCCTGCCAACCCACCCTCTGAAAGGCACCAATCACCTCTCACAAAACTATTAAATAAAACATGTCTTACTATTCCAAACAGGTCCCATAAAATCTATGCAAAAGATAATATCCAGATTGGCTCCCATAAACTTACTTCTCATCAGTTTTCACCTATTAACCCCCCACTTTCACAACAAAGAAAGATGGAAAATAGATTTTCTTTATTGCAGGACATGGAACTCTTATCACAAACTGATGACTGTGTTGATCAGGATCTCCAAGACTCAGTGGAAGAGGATAAAGCTCACTCAGTTAGCCCCCACTCTCACTCAGTTTTATTGACTGAACAAATGAAATCATCAGGTAACAAAGACTGCTAAGGTAAGTCTAAGCACAAAAAAAAACTATCTTAGTCAGCTGAACAGAATGATGTTAAGATCAACTACTAAAAGTCATAAATCATGTGAACAATGACACACACCATTAAATTTAATTATTTGGTCTGGAACTTAAGGGGAATGGAATCTTCAATGCTTAGATTAAAACACCTAGTCATTCAGAAGAATATTCAAGTTTTATGTATTATTGAACCCATGCATGATAATACTCAATACCAATCCTACATGGAAATTCTTAACTACTCACATAATCTTCCTCTTCATAATGGTAAAATCTAGTTAATGTGGCATGATTCTATATCTGTTGCTCTCATCTGCCATCATGAACAGTTCCTAAATGTTAAAATCAATCACACAAGTTCAAATAATGACATGGAAGCTGTTTTTGTTTATGCCTTCAGAACTAGGGAAGGTAGGAAAGCCCTAAGGCATGATCTTAGTCTCCTTCCAACAAATGATACTATGTATATAGGTGATTTTAACACAATCACAACACTTTCAGAATATAAAGGTCCTAGTTCTCCTAATCTTGGTAGTATTAGGGACTTTCATAACTGGATTAACTCTAAAGGATTACAGGAAATTAATATTGTAGGGAACATATTCACTTGGACTAATTCTAGACTAAGAAACCCCACCTCAAAGAGATTAGATTGAGGATTATGTACTATACAGTGGAGCACCAAATTCCCAGCATCCTCTATCCAAATCCTTAATAGGTAATCCTCTGATCACTCCCCTTTTCTCCTACAGGTGTCATCCCAGGTCCCCTCTCATCCCAAACCTTTTAGGTTCATCAACACCTGGTTCAAGAGACCAGAGTTTATAAACCTAATTAAGGACAACTAGTCCATTCCTATTCCTCAGTCAGGAATGCTAGGTTTATATTTGAAACTGATTAGACTTAAGAAAATAATTAAGACCTAGAACAAGGAATGTTTTGGTAATATAGGTTCTAATGTTATCATTGCTGAGGACAATCTGAGAATGCAGGAAACAGCCTATGACTTATCTCACTCAGATTCAGACCTTATCAAACTTAATGAGAAAAGGGCCTTATTAATTAGAGCTTTAAAGGAAAAAGAAAAATTTTGGAAACAAAAATCAAGAATTAACTAGTTTAAATGTGGTGATAACAATACTCAGTTTTTCTATAAAACTGTACATGAAAAAAACTGCAGGTTACACATCTCAAAAATTAAAAACAGACAGGGACATTGGCTAGATAATTACTCAGAAATCCAAAAAGAAGCCATTGGTTATTTCTCTGAACTCCTATATGAGCCCAGCCAGCCTGCAAATAACACCTATTACCCTCACTTTCTTAGCCAAATACCTACCATTATCACTGAACAAGATAATTTCTATCTGTTTAAACCAGCAACATAAGATGAGCTTAAAATGGTAGTTATGAGTCTAAACAAAAACAGTAGTCCAGGACCTGATGGTTTCTCATGTAAATTCTATGCCAGATGCTGGGATTTCATTAAAGAAGACCTAATATCTACTGTAAATGATTTCCTCTCAGGGATAAACATGCCAAGAGGCATCACCAGTACCTGGATAACTTTAATCCCTAAAAAGCCTACCCCATCCTCTTTTGATGGCTATAGACCTATCAGCCTTTCAAATGTAGCCAATAGAACATGTTCCAAGGTCCTAATGGAGAGGCTGGGTGAAACTGATTTCATCTAATCAATCTTCCTTTATGAAAAACAGAGACATCTCTGACAATATACTTTATCTTCAGGAAATGATAAGGTTTTTAGACAAAAAAAAATAGAGTTCCTAACTGTATACTTAAACTTGATCTTAGGAAAGCTTTTGATAGGGTAAATTGGAACTTTTTAAAAAGCATACTTTGTAGATTTGGTTTTTCAGGTACTTTTTTTAATGCAATGATGAACAACCTCTCTCAGGCATATTTCTCTGTTCTCATAAATGGTAACCCGGTAGGTTTTTTAAAGCCACCCGAGGCATCAAACAAGGTGATCCCCTACAACCCTTTCTCTTTAACATCTTCTCTGAAGCTTTCTCTAGGAGTCTTTCCTTTATCTTCCTGAATAACAGTCTTCAGTATTTTCAGTTGCCTTCTGCCATCACACCAGATACACATTTAAGTTATGCGGATGACACCATAATTTTTATGCAGGCCTTAAAATCGAATCTAATTAAGATCAAAGCCTTTGTAGAAATTTTTGAATCCACCTCAGGCCAGAAAATCAATTATGAAAAATCTGATTTTTATATTAGTAAAAGAGCCACAACTGCAAAGATAAATCAGATTAGGACAATCCTAGGGATGAAAAAAGAGTCTTTTCCTTTTAAATACTTAGGTTGTCCAATTTTTAAAGGCAGAACACTCAACAGTTATTTCCAACCACTGCTTGAACTTATAGATAAGAAACTGATAAACTGGAAAAATAAATGGTTAAGTTCGGGGGGTAAAATGGTTCTCATTCAATCATGCGTATATTCCCTTCCACAACATATATGGAATGTCCTTAAACCCCTTAAGTCTATAGTTAAGTCACTGGAAATGAGAATGACCAAATTTTTTTGGGGTGAAACTAAAGGAAAAAAAGGTTTGGAAGAATTGGTCTGACATAGCTGTTCATAAATCTCAGTATGGATTAGGGTTCAGATCAGTTCAGGCAATAATTGACTCATGCTCACTTAAACTTTGGTGGAAAAACCAACTGGGCAATACCATGTGGTCTAAACTGCTATGGTCATTGCCCCAAACACATAGAAAATCCCAAATCTGGAAGAGAATTTGTAACATTTATATGTTTGCTGATAGTAACTCTCTGGTTATTCATGGCCAAGGCAACTGTAATTTTTGGTCTGCAAACTGGTGTCCTAATGGTCCACTACTTAACTGTGTTCCTCCCTCCATCATCTCTACACTCTCCCCTTGCTCAGTGGCTGATTTCATCAATAACAAAAGCTCTATCTTGACCCAGATTTCACCTTTTTAGAGCATGATACTCTGATTATCTTGCATGAGCCAGAAATTATCCAGGAAAGAGAAGATAAACGTATTTGGAAACCAGAGGAGACTGGAAGGTTTACTTTCAAATCAGCATACAAGACTCTCACACACTCAACAGGTACGTTCCCAGTTACAAAACTTATATGGAACCCCAGGTTACAAAAAAAAATCTCTATCTTTACCTGGAAATTGCTAAACTCATTTTTGCCTTTTGATGATGTCCTAATCAAATGTGGTTTTAGCTTTGCTTCTAAATGTCCAGCTTGTAACCATGCTGATTCTCTGGAACACTTTTTTATTAACTGTCATCTTGCTCGATCTATATGGAATGATACTGCTGTATGCATGAGTTTCAACCTACATAATCTTGACAATATAAGAGATAGATTCTTTACATATTGGAACTGTAATGATCTCCCAAGAATGCAAAGAGTGATATGTAGACTATTGCCCTCACTGATTTGTTGGTCCTTATGGAAAGCCAGAAATGCTTTTTATTTAGATAACAAAATCTTCTCTGCAGTTCATATATGCAAAGAAGTTAGAGACCTAATCTTCCTATCTCTTTCCACTTACCCTTGTCCCTCAAACATTCCCCCCAGTATAAGCCTTCCTTTTTCTTCACTGATCCCTCCCCCCAGACCACCTCCAAAACCCTCCATCTCCATTGTATATTGGGAAAGGCCGTAACCTAATTTTACCAAAATTAATGTAGATGCTTCCTAGTCTTCTAGCATTGCATCACTTGGCCTTATTTCCAGAGATAATAATGGAATTCCTTACCTAATCAAGTCCACAGTCACCTCTGCCAAATCACTACTTGAAGCTGAAATAAAGGCTATCTTATTTGCTTTTCAGGTTTTCCCTTCTCTGGATTCTAACTTCATCATTGAATCTGACTCACTACTTGCATTGAATATGATTCATGACCCAAGTTGTGCAAAATGGTCCCTGTATGCACTAGTCTTCCAAGCTCACTCTCTTTTAAGAAATTCCACCCTTAAACACACTTTTAGAGAATTTAACTCAGTGGCTGATGCTATTGCTAAACACCAATCTCCACACCCTATGGAATTCTTTTTCAACCTCTCTAACATTCCTGAAAACATCAGAGGTCTCATCAATTTGGATAGAGATCATACACCCTACATTAGGACCCATAGACATGCCACCAGGGATGATTGATACTGCTAATTTTTTCTTTTGTCTGCCTCAGGTACCACTGCAATCTATTCTACACCAACACCCTGTTCTCCACAATACTACATTGCTGATCTTTGCACCAGGAATCAAGACTCCACACCAGCTTCTGTCATTCTCTTAGCAATACTTTACTGCTATTCCAGTGCCAAAAATTCTTTGCAGCCTTTTCAAGAGTAATGGTGACTGATCTACACAGCTTCTTGGACTGTTTTTGTAATGACAGAATGGTAGCTGCTTGGCCAAAGTAAATATTTAACACATGGGGTGGAGATTCTTTACCTTGGAATCGCAACTACTTTTCCCACAAACGAGCATAAACATACGGCTACATATAACCTTAGCCATTAGATGCAAACTATTCTTTTGGAGGCAATGATATTGCCTCAGTAGAATATCTGTAAAAATTACTCTCTATGGATCTATTTTTACTCTCATAGGTCTGGGGATCCTTATATATAATCTCCCACCCTAGGGTGTTTTCATTTAAATATATATATATATCAATGTCATATAATTAAGAAATCTAGATTTACGATGTCAATGTCATATAAATAAGAATAAGAACTAGTTGTTGTGCATTTTTGTGCATTCCGACAGCCACACGCCTTTTTGATTCTTTTATCGATACCCAACCAGATTTCAACGTATGTCATGCTTTGTGTCGCGTGTCGTGTAGAATCGATATCTGATTCCCTGCCCATTGTCAAGTGTCGGGACACTACTACAAATTAGAACTATCGTAATAGTTTACTTCCAACACTTATTTAAAATGTTACAATAGGTTATTAAGTGTTACTAAAACGTTTGAGAAAAGTGTTACAAAAGTGTTGCCTAAATTTTAAAAAGTGTTATGTTAGATATAATGTAACATCCCCTCAAGTAATACATGTAAAAGTGTTACTTTATGTTCAAAGTGTTACAATAGCACCTAAAGTGATACTTTTACAAGTATTACCTTAGGTGATGTTACATTAGATCTAACGTAACGCTTTTTAAATTTTAGGTAACACTTTTTAAAAGTTTAAGCAACACTTTATAAGCTATTGTAATATTTTAAATAAGTATTGGAAGGAAAATGTTATATTAGGATTAGTTTGTAGTAGTGGGATAACACATGTTCCAGCTCTTAGAAAAATCATAATGTTGTTCGCGTACATAAGATGAGTGATTTTTTATTTGAGCACTATAAGTACTCTGCCTGACCTAATTCAAAGAACCATTTAAGAGATCTTTTTTTTTTAATGAAAACACCCGTAGGTGGGGGATATATATTAGGTTCCCCAGACCCAGACACCCAAATATATTTTAACAAACCAGAGTTGAGTTATCGCAATATAACTATGGTGAGGCAACCCCGTTGCCTCCAAAAGTACTACAACTATCTAAACAAGATTTAGACCGCTATACAAACAACTGTACTGGAGTTGCGATCCACAAGCGAGAACCTCCACCCCTCGTGTTAGTTCTCCCTTATGGCCAGGCAACTCCAAAACCAATATTCCTGCAACAAGTGAGCAGCAGCAGAAGTGTTACATCAAGGAGGATGTGTTACATCAGGCAACTCCAAAACCAATATTCCTGCACCAAGTGAGCAGCATCCGAAGTGTTACATCGGGGAGGAAGTAACCAGCTCGAGACACTCAGAGTATTATTGAGTTGCTATTCGTAGACCATCTCTATCCTGCAAAAAAACAAAAAACAGTATCAATTCGAAGGTAAAAGATGTACTCTAATGTGTGGAGTCTGAACTTTATCCAATAAGATCAGCCCCTTAATGTGTGGAGTAATGTTCTGCAGATTTAGACTCTGGACCGAGCTATAATGTGATTTTGCAATAGTATGTGCCACTGCATTGCATTCTCTAGCCACATATTGCAATTGGGATGATCTCAGTAATTTTTTAACTCTATAGGCCAGATCAAAGAGCTTCCAACTTGCCACATATGGATCATTTATCATCTGAACAGCCAGCTTGCAATCAGTTTCAAAAACATACTTATGGTCCTGATCATGGAACTTACTGCAGGCCAGTAGAAGTGCCTTAATTTCTGCTTCAAGAGGTGAATCAGCAGTAGTATGAGCAGATAGAACAAGTAATGGATCCCCTAGATTGTACCTAGCAATTAAACCAACTGAGGACATTTAAGAGATCTGGAAAATGCGTCAGCGAACAGATTATATAGGAAAGGAGATAAGGAGTCTCCTTGTTTAAACCCCGGATGTAGTGAAGAATCTGTTGGAAAATGATGGTTAAAATGTTGAAATTTGTCAACTTTTTGGGCTTCATTTTGAGTGGGATCTGAATAGAATTTGGGTTAATGGATGTCATTTTTGGGTTCTCCTCCGTGAGTACTATAAAATTGACTATTTAAACTCTCAAAACGAATCAAGGGTGAATGATATATGGATGTTTGAAATGTCACTCTTGAAAGAGAAAAAATAGGCGGAAATTGACCCTGAGTAATTTTTCTTTGGACTGTCCAAAATGCGTATGGGCCGCGTGGAAGTCACTGGAAGGCCCAACCGCATAGTATATATGGAATTTCTTGTGTGTAATTCTTAAGAGATAAGAACAAAATACTTCCATGTTTTGTGAGAAATCTTGTCTTAAATAAATATGCGGTTTACCATGTTTAATACGCTGAAAATTATTAGTGCAAATATTTCTTCCTTTTCCAGCAGATTTGATTCGAGTATTCATGAAATGTCTCGGATTTGATGAGTTAGTGATTGAAGAATATTTTTCTCTAATTACTGAAAATCAGAATATCACGTTTCCATGATTATAGTCTCTTAGAGCAGTATAAATAGAGCCTCTAACTCAGTCAGAAAATTTTGCACCATTCTCAAGTTCCTCATTTCTTCTAAACTTGAGTCTCACTTCTTTCTTTCTCTGTCGGTGATAGTCCTTCGGGCCTTGCGTGAATCTCAGGTACCTCTTAAATGTTAATTGTTACCTGCGATGGATTTATCCTAGAGAACGATGTCAACGGCGGGACTCATTCGTTTCAAGGGCACCGAGTGTTACTCGTGACTCCATCACTTTGTGATTACTTGAAAACGTGATCATTGCCTTGATTATTTGTAATTTAAACTTTTCGATTGTATACTTGAATAATTAACAAAAGTTTATTATTCTTGCATATGTTAATTGCTCGTTCAATTTTTGTTATTTGATTTTTCGCATGATATAATCAATATATGTCCAATAGTTTTGAAACGAATGAAATTCGTTGAATTATATTGATTCGAAAATTGCAAACCGAATGTTTGAATTTGCAAACAAAATATGCTTACCATATTAACTAATGTATGCATGCCTTATTTCTGGAAAAAAAAATTGCATGCTTGATTCGGTTTTGGATGAGAAATTTACATTCTAAATGTGCAAGAATTAATTTGATTTGTTAAAAAAAATACATTATGGAGATTGCATGTTGTATTAATTACATACCAAATATTTGATCATATATATGTTAATATGAAGTGCACGAAATGTGCATGCTCAATATACCATGATTGTAATTAAGAGAATTTGCACGTGGTATGCTTCATAACTGCATGTTCGAAATTGCATACTTTCGTTGATCGATGTGCGAAAATTTATTTTAAATTCTTATTTTGTTGAAATTTTTCGGATAGCATAATCTTATAGGGCAATTTATTGTATATACTGGTTTGAAATATTTGTGAAATATTTATATGCAATATTAGATGTGTACATATATTTAGCGATAAATAAATTTTGTATGTACACATTGATGAAACCTAGAACCATGTCGAGCAATGACATTGCGAACACTACCCCTAGGGTGATGCCTCTTGTGGTTGTTCCTCATGCTGAGAAACCCGAGAATTTCAATAATGGTATGAACTTCAAGATGTGGCAACAGAAGATGCTTTTCTACTTGTCCACTATGGGTTTGGAATGTTACGTTCACGAAGATCTTCCAGTTGTGGATGAGAAAAGCACTAAGGAAGTTCAAAATGCTGTGGTAGAATGGAACTCTAAGGAGTATATCTGTCGCAACCTCATTTTGAATAGCCTTCTCGACACCATTTGAAATGTGTATCAGGTGAAGGAGCCTTCTAAGGTGTTGTGGGAAACTCTTGACCAAGAGTACAGGCGAGAGGAAGTTGGATCCAAGAAGTGGGCTATCGGAAAGTTCCTTGACTACAAGATGGTTGATGCTAAGTCTGTGGTCAGTCAACCTCAAGAGCTTCAAATGATGATCAATGAGCTGATAGCGAAGAAGATGACAATGTGAGAGACTCTCTAAGTCTATTTCATTATCGAGAAGCTGCCTCTAAGTAGAAAGGACTTCAAGGGTTATCTAAAACACAAGCGAAAGGTGATAACCATGAGGGATATGATCCAAAAGCTTCAGGTTGAGGAGGATAATCGCATCTCTGAAAAGAGGATGAATGGATATGTGCCAGTGGCAAGGGCCAATCTCGTGGAGGTTGGTGGGAGCTCCAAGTCGAAGAATCCCAAGGCAAAGAAGGGATCCAAGTTGGTAGTTAAGGGTGGAGTTTCGAAGAAATCGAAGTTCACTGGCAAGTGCTACAACTGCAACCTCGTTGGCCACAAGTCTTCCAAGTGTAAGAAGCCAAAGAATGCCAAGAATGAGGACAACATGGTTGAAAATCTTGCACGAGATGTGAATAACATTGATCTGTGTGCTGTGATTTCTGAAGTCAACATGGTGGAATCCAATCCAAAGGAATGGTAAATTGACACTGGTGCTACTAAGCACATCTGCTTTGTCAAGGAAGTGTTCTCGAACTTCAAGGAAGTTAAAGATGGAGAGACCATCTACATGGGCAATTCTGCAACTTCCATGGTGAAAGGGTGTGGCACTGTGGTGCTGAAGATGACAGCTGGGAAGAAGTTGACTTTGAAGAATGTTTTGTATGTGCCAGACATTCGCAAAAACCTTGTGCCCGGTTCTGTGTTGATCAAGCATAGCTTTAGGCTAGTGTTTGAGTATGATAAGTTAGTTTTGTCAAAGAAAGGTATGATTGGAGCAAAAGGTTATGAGCTAGATGATATGTTCAAGTTGAACACCATGGTTGTACCTCCTAAGAAAGATGAAATGAATGCTTCTTCTTCTGCTTACATGATTGAGTCTTCCAATTTATGGCATGGTAGACTAGGACACGTTAATTATGATTCGATAAGAAGATTAATTAACATGGAGAACATACCTAACATGAAAATTGATGCAAATCATAAGTGTGAAACTTGTGTTGAAGCTAAAATGACTCGAATATCTTTCAAACAAGTTAAACAAAAAATGAAACCTCTTGAGTTGTTACATACCAATATTTTTTTATCTCAAGTTCGTGCAAACAAGTGGAGGTAACAAGTATTTCATCACATTTGTGGATGATTGCATGAAATACTTTTATGTGTACTTGCTGCAAAGCAAAGATGAGGCGATTGAGAAATTCGTTCTCTACAAAACAAAAGTTGAAAATCAACTTGATAAGAAGATCAAGGTGATTAGAAGTGACCGTGGAGGTGAATATGTAGAGCCATTTAGGGACTATTGTTCTGAACATGGAATTATTCACGAGGTCACTGCCCATACTCGCCTCAATCTAATGGTTTGGCTGAACGTAAAAATCGCACTCTTAAGGAGATGATGAATGCAATGTTGATAAGTTCTGGGTTGCCACAGAGCATGTGGGGGGAGGTTATTTTAACGCCCAACTATCTTTTAAATAAGATACCCCGTAAGGATGAGAAAGCAACTCCACATGAGTTGTTGAAAGGTACTAAGCCATCCTTTACGTACTTGCGAATGTAGGGTGACTTGCAAAGGTATTGATCCCACCCCCAAGAAGTTAAAGATCAGACCCAAAATGGTTGACTGTATCTTTATAGGATATGCACATGAGAGTGGTGCCTATCGCTTCCTTGTAGATGAATCTAATCATCCCGAGATTCATAAGAACACGATCATGGAATCAAGAAATGCAAATGTCTTTGAGGATGTGTTCCCTGCCAAGGAAAGGGCCGAATCGTCGAAGAGGACCATTGAGTCACTAGACGAAGGCGTAGTAATTCCTGGCGATCTCAAGGATCAAGAGGAGGAAGTGGATGAACCTAGACGAAGCAAACGTATTTGGGCCAAAAAATCTTTTGGTCCTGATTATCTAATTTTTATGCTTGAAAGCGATCTAGAAAGCTATAAAGAAGCTGTGAATTTGTCCGAGGGGCCTATGTGGAAAGAAGCGATTAAAAGTGAAATCGACTCGATTCTACATAATTATACTTGGGAGCTAGTGGACTTATCTCCGAGGTGTAAACCATTGGGCTACAAATGGATCTTCAAGAAGAAGATGAGAGCAGTTGGCTCGATTGACAAGTATAAAGACAAACTTGTAATCAAAGGTTATAGACAGAAGAAATGTCTTGACTACTTTGATACTTATTCTCCAGTCACGAGAATAAGCTCCATTAGAATGATACTTGTTATTGCTGCTTTGCGTAAGCTTGAGGTTCATCAAATGGATGTGAAGACTGCCTTCTTGAATGGAGATTTAGAGGAATAAATCTACATGGAGCAACCTGGGGGGTTTACGGCTCACAGTCAAGGAGGAAAAGTTTGCAAGTTGGTGAAATCATTGTATAGTCTCAAACAAGCACCAAAGCAATTGCATGAGAAGTTTGACCATGTCATCCTTACCCATGGTTTCAAAATCAATGAGTGTGATAAGTGTGTCTACGTGAAAGACACGGAAAATGGATGTGTACTCCTATGTTTATATGTAGATGACTTGCTCATTGTAGGTAGTAATGAAACAATGATCAAATCTACCAAGGACATGTTGAATTCTCATTTTAACATGAAGGATATAGGACTGGTGGATATGATCTTAGGGATAAAGATCATCCGAAGGTTTGATGGTATCACCTTAACCCAGTCTCATTACCAAGATAAAATCCTTGGGAAATTCAACAAGAATGACTCAGAGGTGGCGATAACTCCAATAGATCCAAATTTGCATCTATGAAAGAACAAATTGGAGGCCATCAATTAGGTGGAGTACTCGAGAGTCATTGGGAGTCTAATGTACTTTATGAGTTGTACTAGACCAGACATTGCCTACACTGAAAGTAGGTTGAGTAGATACACGAGTAACCCTAGTATGACTCATTGGAAAGCGATAACTAGAGTACTAAGATATCTACATTTACTCGTGATTATGGTCTACATTATACAAGTTATACAACTGTTATTTAAGGATACAGTGATGCAAACTGGATACACGATATAAAGGATCTGAAATCCACTAGTGAGTATGTATTTACACTAGGTGGAGAAGCAGTCTCGTGAAAGTCCTCTAAATAAACAGTTATTGCTCGATCCATGATGGAAGCCGAGTTTGTTGCCTTAGACAAGGGGGTGAGGAGGCTGAATGGCTCATTCAATTCATAGAGGACATTCCTAGATGGCCGAAGCCTGTGCCAGCCATATGTATACATTGTGATAGTGTATCTGCTATTGGAAAGGCTTGGAATATACTCTATAGTGGGAAGTCTCATCATATTCAACGGAGACATAGTTCCATAAGACAACTTCTCTCAACCGGAGTGATCACAATTGACTGTGTAAGGTCGAAGGACAACATAGCCGATCCCTTGACTAAAGGGTTGAATCGAGAGGTAGTTGTAACATCATCGTGAGGAATAGGACTGAAGTCCATTAAATGATGGGTTACGTACGTGGACACCCAACCTATGTGACGGGAGATCCCAAGATCTAGGTTCAAAGGGACAACTAAACTGCAAAGACCCATTGTGATCACCGTGGGGGTTTCATACCTCCTGTCTTATTCCTATGATGAAGAAACAGTGATATGAATGGAGGTTAAGCATTAAGTTACTTTTAATGATTCATGGCATCGAGTGTGTAGTACTTGAAAGAGAGTATAGTTTACGGAACTACTCTTACGCAAAGAATCATCTATGTAAATGAGAAGTGTGGCCGCTTTGAAAGGGAATTGTTAGGACGCAATTCTTTAGAAACCTTACAGAACTAGGCGTGCGCCATGGCCTGATTAATGGACACAACCGAGGAAAGCGCAAGGGCTAGGAAAGATGCCTATGGGAAGTGCATTGTCGTTCACACAAGCGGTAGGGGAAGTTCAAGGACATCGCGTCTACTTCCTAACTAGTGGGCTAAGAGTACTCTCTCAAGGGAAAGCTCAAAGGGTGACACCTACTTATCCTATGCAACATCTATGCCGTCGAAATGAATCTATCACCAAGTCAATCTCCATGTCTGACGTGATTATTCTGATTCCTACATCAATATCTATTCATGTGGGGGATTGTTGGAAAATGATGGTTAAAAAGTTGAAATTTGTCAACTTTTTGGGCTTCATTTTGAGTGGGATCCAAGTAGAATTTGGTCCATTGGATGTCATTTTTGGATTCTCCTCCGCGAGTACTATAAAATTGACTATTTAAACTATAAAAATGGATCAAGGGTGAATGAGATATGGATGTTTGAAATGTCACTCTTGAAATAGAAAAAATGGGCAGAAATTGGCCCTGAGTAATTTTTCTTTGGACGGTCCAAAACGCGTATGGACCGCGTGGAAGTCTCTGGAAGGCCCAACCGCATAGTATATATGGAATTGCTTGTGTGTAATTTTCAAGAGATAAGAACGAAATACTTCCATATTTTGTAAGAAATCTTGTCTTAAACAAATATGCGGTTTACCATGTTTAATACACTGAAGAATATTCGTTCAAATATTTCTTCCTTTTCCAGCAGATTTGATTCGAGTATTCATGGAATGTCTCAGATTTGGTGAGTTGGTGACTGGGGAATATTTTTATCTAATTACAGAAAATCAGAAAATCACGTTTTCAGGATTATAGTCTCTTAGAGCAGTATAAATAGAGCCTCTAACTCAGTCATAAAATTTTGCACCATTCTCAAGTTCCTCATTTCTTCTAAACTTGAGTCTCACTTCTTGCTTTCTCTGTTGGTGATAGTGCTTCGAGCTTTGCGTGAATCCCAGGTAACTCTTAAATGTTAATTGTTACCTGCAATAGTTTTATCCCAGGGAACAATGTTCATAGAGGGACTCATTCGTTTCAAGGGCAGCGAGTGTTACTCGTGATTCCATCACTTTGTGATCACTTGAAAATGTGATTTATGCCTTCATTATTTGTAATTTAAGTTTTTTGATTGTATGTTTGAATAATTAATAAAAGTTAATTATTCTTGCATATGTTAATTGCTCGTTCAATTTTTGTTATTTAATTTTTCGCATGATAAAATCAATTTATGTCCAATGGAATCCACAGGGAGACACATTAAGCAAGATAGAAAACCTAGAGGAGGAATTATTATTCATATCATCCTGACAAAAGATCCACAGAAATCAAACTGGAGGAGTATTGAGTTGAGAAATCCCAAGAGACCATATCGAACGCTTTATGCATGTCGAGTTTAATGACTAGGTTATGATTTCTACATATATTTTTTAAAATTTGTTAACTTGAACATTTGATGCATTTGTATGACATTATCTGTGATGTCCCTACCTTTAATAAAAGCACTTTGTTCTTTAGGTATGAGTTTGTCCATTAATGGTTTCAACCTGTTCATTAGAGTTTTAGAGATAATTTTATTGGTCACATTTATGAGACTATTAGTGCGATAGTCTGTGAAGGATGAAGGGACGACTTTCTTGGGGATTAGCGTAGTCCACATTGCTGAGATAGCCTTAGAGCATATGCAATGGTAGAAATCGCTACCGGTTTCTTACTAATTAAATATATTATTTTTTTATTCTCTCTTTTCCACCTCACTTTAAGAAACCACACATTTTTTCCTTCACAATGGTAAGAAACTATTTTTTACTATTTATGTACCCCACTTGATTTTCTCTATCATACTCATTAATTTTATTATTTACATTTAATTTAAATAAATTTTTCTATCCAAAATAAGTTGAATGTAAAATTTAATAATACATTATAATTTTTAAAATTGAATTTCATTTTTTTTCAATAATTATTCCAGATTTTTTCAATAATTTTTCTTCAATAATTTTCTCAAAAATTATTCCAAATTTTTATTCCAAATCATTCCAAATTTTAATCAAAAATCATTCAATATTTTTAATTTTAAAATGTTTTAAAATTTAATTTTAAAAATAAAAAAAATCAGCTTTTTTTAAAAAAAATAAAATAAAAAACAAAGATAGGCACACGTGGCCCAACCAGAGGATGCCATGTGTCCCTCTAATTACCAAAAAAAAATAGGCTGCATTTGAGTGGGACACATGGCTCAATGTATGGGTGACACGTGTCCCACTCATCCAAAAAATATTTGGCCGCAGCAGGCCATGTGCACAGCCCTGACACTTCCGGTTTTTTAACCGATTTCTTGTATGGCAATCAAGAGCTGGTTTCTTATTAAGAAATCGGCCTAAAAATCACTACTATGGATGTTTTCAATTTTTAGAGCGAATTTTTAAATTTTAAGAAACCCATTGCCCATGCTCTTATGAATAGATCTACCATTTAGGAATTCATTGGCAGCATCTAACAGATCCTGAGAAACTGTATCCCAGCAGGCAACAAAGAAGTTTGTCGTGAAGCCATCTTGCCCCGGGAACTGTCTCTGTTCATTTTAAACACTCTGTCCTTCAGTTCATTTAAGTTAGTTGGTTTTCAAAGTCTTTGATTATCTGTTATGCTGATTACCGAGGGGATCTCATTAAGGAAGTAATTTAGGAAAGCCCCAGTAGGGTCTGAGTGTTGGTGGTTTAACAATTCTTGATAAAAAGTGCTCCCTCTTCTAAAATGTTTTTAGGTCTGTAATCCATTCCCCGATAGATTTTTTTTGTTTTGGTTATTATAGTGTTTTTGAGTTCTTTTCTTGAGTACGTCTCTTGAAAGACAGTATTTTTATGAGTCATGGAAAGATCAATATTTAAAGTGTAAATTAGAAGAAATGAAAATAAAATTTTTGGGTTGCATGAATCGGGTTATAAACTTTATAATTAATGCACGTTGCATAATAATTTTTTAATTTTACAACTAAGATCTTTTACCTTTTATTATTCTAATTAAATCTCATCTTTTTATAAGCATTTGGAAAGATGGTATTTCCCAAAACTTTGCCTCGTTTTCTTAGGTGGAAAGGTGGAAATACATTGCATTTTGGTCTCTGTGTTTTAACCACTTGAATCTTGACCTTGTTTCTTTTACTCTCTTGTTTTAGGGCTCTAGTTACAAGTGCTTTTTCTTTGTTTAAATTTGTTATTGAATCAGAGGTAGCATATTGGGCCTTAGCCTGCTGTACCCTAACCTCAGTATTTTTCACAGTATCATTAATGTTCCAAACTTTTCTTTGTTCCATTTCTTAATTGTGTCTTTCAGTATTCTAAGTTTAAGGCTTAGTCTCATCATTTCCTGACCTTGGCACGGAAGTTCCCAATCTGACTTAACTAGGTCCTTAAATTTGTTCTCCATATTTAGCCACATATTCTGGAACTTAAAAGGCTTAGCATTTTGGATTCGGCTATCTTGGATGCCAAGTAAGAGTGGAGAGTAGTCTGATCTATGTCTTGCCAGGACCTGGACTGAGGTATTAGGGAATAAGTCTATCTATTCCGTATTACAGATCTCCCTATCAAGTCTCTTAAAATTTGGTTAAGCTCTATTATTAGACCAGGTAAAGAATGAACCAACAGTATTTATATGCGTTAGCTGCAATGTGTCTATAAATTCGACAACATCAGAGATGATACCTGTCGATAGGGTACTCGTACCTTTGTATTCTACACATCTATTTCAATATTCATTTTCTCCTTCTATGATGATTTATTAGAGTTTAGATTTCTTTTTATTGAAAATTTTCAATTTGTAATCTTAATCTTCTTTTCTTCTCGATTTAAAAATGTAAAATCATTCAACTTTGTAAAATGCATTTATCAGAGAATTCACCGGGTGTTATGGAGACCATCATTTTGGGTTACATGAGTCTTACTTTAGACCATCGAAGGGTCATGAAGCTTGCATAATTTTTCTATCCATTGGTTAGTGACTTAGTTCTTTGTACGCTCACTTGTGATAAATTTTGGGATCTGACACAATCATGTGTCCACGAGAATTGGGATTGAAAGGTTTATTGACACTATCAAAGTATTGCAGAATGGGAAGTATAATCGACAACAACAAGAGGCTTCAGGAATCTGGGGCGGAAATAAAAGCACTTTTTTTATCCCCTTATCTTTTATGCGATATATATGCCAGGAGAGCTGATAATGACTTTAAAAGGAATGTCATTTGTTAGGAGCAATGCTTACGCTTTCTCTCATGTTGTTCTGTTTGACATTTTGAGGCATTGAGGAGGTGACATAGTTTGGCATTCTATACAAGCTTTTCTAACTAATGAATTCAATAATGTTCCAGCTTTTTGGTTCCAGTAAACCAAAAATGACCATTCCTCTTTGTTCTCTAGGAACATTCAAACATTATGCCCATTTGTTCTTTAAATACTGTAGTGTTTATTGACATCTTAGGTTCACAATTTTTTTGTTTCCTCTGTCAAAATGAAGGTCCGACAGAGTACTTTCCGATTTTTTAAATAGGTTTTTTGTTCGTGTTTTCTTAGTTTCCTGGTTAACAGGACGGGATTGCACCAAGTTAAACAGTAACAAGATAGTATAAGGACTATCTCTTAAGCTGAATAGTGGGTTTAAAAATCTTACTTTTATTTATTTTTATTCTTCTACTCGGTTAACTATGCTACCTGGACACGGGTGCCAGGATCAGACTGTTATTGTGTTGCTGGAATATATCTTACAGCACACTTGTGAACAAGTTTCACATTTGTTCGAAGAGTCAGAAGCTCTATGCTAACTATCACTAGGTCGAATTTCATGCCATGTTGTTCACCTTGTGTTGTCTGTATTCCAGAAAATTTATTGATATTCGTACACTCAAATACTGTGTTTTTGCTCTTGAGTCTTGGCGTTGAGTTTTTTGTGATACCAAGAACTTGGTTTCTGCAGATAAGGCCTGCTCATCCAGTTCTTCGCTACTTGTGAATTCAACTGATGAAGAAGTTGTGACAAATGCTTGTTGGAATTCTCTTATCTTTCAGTATTGCTATGTTATTTGGTTTCCTTGGGGCGGTGTTCTTTTGAAATTTGATTTCCTTGTGAACTACTAGATAGAATCTGTGCTGGCATTTGTTTTCTTGTTTATTTTTATGTTTCATTTTGTGTAGATTGCTTTTTGTGAACTAGATAGAGCAGTAATTGGATAGGTTTAGGTTTGTTGCTCGTGTAATATTGGTTGATACTAAGATGTGTTAATTTGGTCTATTTGTGTGCTACACCTTCTTTCTACTCCTCTATGTTCCTGCTTCGCAAGGTGAAATAGTGACCGCAGTCATCCACTGCGGAAACAGTTTAGGCTTTAATACTCATTCTTTTTTTGTGGGACATTCTAAGAAGATAAGCCATTCAGAATGACCATAATCCAAGGTATTGTTGATTGATTGGTTTATTTTGCACAGCGACTGTGATCAAAGAGAAGTTCAGACTACACCAATCAGTCTCTCGGTGGCCTCCCTTGCTTCTACTCCGACACGCTTCCAAATTTGCAGGTCTAATTCTCACTCGCATTTGAGTTTCTAGGTTTTCTTTTACTCACATCGTCGTGTAGATTGTAAATTGTTGTACGTGGTACTGTAGGGGGCGTTATGTGTGTTGAAGGTGATGAATTCTGGCATATGACCGAAGTCCTGCTTTCTCTTGACAAATCAACATGACACTTAATTATATGTTTCCTGCTTTCTCTTACAGTGCCCAAGAATGTGAAGCTTAATTATCATTAAAAGCTGGGTTTTAAAAAAGCGCGCTTAAAGCGCAAAAAAGCGCTGAGCGCTCAACTGAGCGCTTTGTATTGAAAAGCGCTAGCGCTGACTAAAAGCGCGCGCTTCCGAGCGCTTTTTTCGAAGCGCGAAGCGCTAAAAAAAGCACGCTTTTCGTTTTGTGTTGAAATGGGCCTTTTTTTTTCTTAAATGAACGGAGATTGGACTGAATTTTTGGGCTGAAATAAATAGCATTAGGGTTAAATATAAAGTAGGGGATTAAAACAAAAAAAAAGATAAAAATTGGATAGAGGTGGCCGTTTTAGAACAAAAACACGAACATAGGCTTCATTCCCTCGTCTTCACTTCTGACGGCACAACAGAGGGAGTCTTCACTTACGGCACAACAGACGCTCCGATGACATAGAGTTTAGGGATGGAGACGAGGTCCATAGGGATACTTTTAGTGAAGATGATGACTTTTCCGATGACTAGAGATTAGAGTCAATGACTTCATAATGATCTTAGTCGTTTAGTTCTTCTTACCACCCTCAAAACTTTTAATTTGGTATTGTGTTGAATGTTTTATTTGTCTTTTATGATATTGTGTTATTATTCTAAGTTCTTGTTGTGTCTTTATTGAAATAATCCTAGTATATGATTTGTGAGCGTTTTTTTCCGAAAAGCGAGCGCTTGCGCTCAGCGCTTCGCGCTTCGGTAAATTTTACCGTTAGCATTTCGCTGCACTTTGCGCTTTTTAAAACCCAGATTAAAAGAACTTGTGTACTGTCAATGGCGTATAAGGTCCATGAGCTCAGTTTGTAATATACTGACTCTAGTTGCTGAATGTAGGTTAAGAACATAGTAGTTACTGGGATCTTCATACTAATATCCAAACCCCCGTCGATGAATTTCCTTGTTTTAAATTTGTGGTATATTCCCTTAGATAAAAGGTAATCATGCATAAAGAACAGGTTTTTGGCTTAATTTATGTGTACATTATATGCACAAAAGAATGTTTGTTTTTGCCATTGCACAGATAAATCTTAGTACCAGTAATTTTGAGACATTGACAGTCAAGTTTTCACATATATGAGCAGAAATTTTGGATTTTACCCTCAAAGTTGTTGATGGTGAGGTGACAGCAATCCCATATATTGAGGCTTGGTCTTTTTCCTTTTCCAGGCTGTAAGGCTTTGTAAATGCGAATATCAAGATGAAATGTGAAACATGTCATTTTATATTCTCATAAATGAAAAGGATCAGTGAACAACTCTAAATTCGTGATCTTTGAGGAATGATACGAGATGCTATTAAAGATTCTATCACTTGGCCAGACCAAAAAATTGTACCAATATTACCGGGAGACTATAGGTAAGACTTGAAAATATGACTTGGCAGATGTTTTGGCTATGAGTGATTCCTCCATATATTTAGTCCTGCTATATTTGATGAGTAACTTGGAATTTTTGTGATTCGGGCTTTGAAATTATGTGATCGAAACTAAATATATGATTACTTGGCGCAACAGTGATCTGGAGCTAAAGCCAGTTGGGATATTGGAGGTGAAGCTAATAGAAGCAAAGGAATTAACAAACAAGGACTTCGTCGGAAAATCAGATACATAATCCAAATTATTCATACGTTCACTACGTGACGAGACAGAGTAGCAGAACAATTGCCAGGACATTGGTCTCTCTCAACTCTTCCATTTTTTACTTGTTTCATATTGCCTTCTACTTGATGCATCTCGACGTCATTTGCAAAACAACTCAATAAATCCAATATGGAATGAACACTTTGAGTTCACTGAAGATGATGCATACACCCATCATATTATGGTCAAAGTCTGGGATGACGAGGGAGTTTGGGGTTGAAATCCCCTTAACGCGTGTAAAAACGCATAAGGTGCAAACCTTTTAGATACTCGAGGGACCAACGCAGCCCATCGAGCGCTCAAGGACCCAAAATCTCCTTAATACATGTAAGCGTCAAGGTACAAAACCTTGTAACCAAAAGGACCCCATGGCATATCAATCGCTTAGGGTTAAAACCCATCTTTTACATGTAAAGAAATGTCTTATAATGAAAAGAAAAGAAAGAGTTGCAATACCTGCCTAGATTAGAAGGGTTAATTCCCTTATGGTAAGTTCAATTGCTCAAAAAGTAAGGAAAATTTTTTTATTTCAATTACCATAATGGCTTACAGATAAGATAATAGAATTACAACATGTAACATCTATCTACATACAACAAAGGAAAAACTATCTTATGGAAGAGGAGAATCCTATTCTTCCAAGTCCCCAGCCTCTAGTCTTCGGGCAGAGCTCGAGGGCCCACGGGGTAAGCCTCGAGATCTTCTCGTCAGGGGTACATCCTTGGCATCAACGCTCCAGGTGTTGGAGGGGGCCACTCGGTTTCTGCTGCAAGTAGTATCGCCCTCTCTGCTAGAAAAAGGTCCTCTAGCAGAAGTAAGGCCACCCATCCCCCGACCGAATGCGTTTGCCTGATTACCTGCTTAATTAACCCTCAAAATTAGAGCCCCAAGAGGTGTAGAATGAAAGCTAGAGGACACTACCTGGGCGGGATCCACCTACAAGGTTGGGTCCTAGAAGAATGGCTTAAACGAGAGAAGATGGAGCCTCCCCCCAGTGAGAAGTCTCGGACAGGCTACTCTCAGCGGGTCCAGGAACCCTACTCCTTCTCAGAGCAGAATGGGAGCTCGAATCATGGCTCTTATTTTTCTTTTCCTTCCATAAATCGCTCAGCCACCTCTTAGCATCATGGTAGGCACCGCAGTACTTGGGATCCCCCGTGATATGTTTTCTCTCAATGATGTTGATAGTCTCTTGAAGAAATACTTGAAAGTCTTCAACTAAGTTTGCCTCGATGGTCCCAAGTCAAAGCCTATACGCCCGAAGACTATTAGCAGCCCTAAGTAAGTCTGATACAACTCGACATAGTCTCTCTTGACCCTCTCCTTGTCCCTATAGGAAGCAATGCAGAGAGCCTTATTTTCCTTGACTGCCCGTTCTAGGCAGGGAACCAAACATTGAAAGTCTTGATTCTTCTTTTCCACTCTTCTTCTTTGGCCTTGGCTGTAACAAGGGCCGTATGAGCCACTTCTATGTTTTCTGGATACACCTAGATTGTGCGACCGTAGCACTCAATGACCTTGTTAGACTGAGAAGATGATGCCCCCCAACAGAAGCCTTAAAGCTTTAGCAGTGACGATGTATTCATGCATCGAACTAAACTTGACTTCAGTGGTGACATCTTCGAGGACCTCGTTGTGGTGAGATTCGAGGAGGTGGTAATCCTCCAAGAGCCCATCCTCAGCTGCGGCAAGGAGGTCCCTTTCCTTCCTCAAATGGCTAAGTGAGTTGAGATGTTCTTTTTGCCTCTTGTAAAGACCGTTACGCCACGGGTTATGTTCCTCATAGGTAGCTCGAAACTCTTCTTTGAGCCGGGCGGATTTAACCAGAATTGAGAGGCTTCGATTCGGTGCTCCCATGCCCACTCTTCAATCAGGTGATACCATTCTTTCATGACATGGAAAAAGAAAAAAAATTGGCACCTCCTTGTAGTTAGGGGGCGGTAGGGAATAAAGTCTAGAATCTATAAGAAACACAAAGCAGAAATGCATAAGTATAGAAACAAAAACATTCATTAATACTAGAAAAAAATGGGTACATTCAAAGTCCTAAAAAGAGATAGTTCATACATCCTCCCCTACGCTATGATTTACCTAGTTAGAGCTCGAAGAAGAGGGCCTGCGTCGAGGCTTTTGCTGAGTTAAGAGGTTCGTCCCACTCCACTCCTTGTCCTTGTCCACCTCCAGATTGCAGATCTCCTCCGCAGAAAAGAATTTCCCGGAGGCTTTCAGATGCTTTAGCAATGGGAGTCTGATACCCCCATCCTGGATGGATTTCCACCAAAAAATGGTCTAGCAGTTCCGCCTCAGAGTTATTCTTGTGGACATCAACCATGGTGGCATATTCGGCGGGGAGGTCCTTGCCGATGGCATGACCGAGAGCATATGAGTAACCCCCACCAAGATTTTAGAGAGGGACAAAAAGAAGTTTTGAAACACCATAATGTTCACAAGCTTGGTTGTATATGCCTAAAAAATGAATGATCACTTCTCGGCAGAATAAAGACTGGCCAGTTCAACCTTCTTGTTGGTCAGGACTTTGATAGACGTCTGTGCCTCCAATAATTTCTGTTTGAGCTCCTTCAAACACCCCTCCTTCTCAGAGCCCAGCTTCTCCAATTCCATCTTATGTTGGGAGGCTATCCTCGCCAGTTCCTCCTCATGGACGGAGGCTATGTTCTTCAATTCCGCCTTATGATTAGAGGTAACCTTCTTAAGCTCTTCCTCAAGCTTGTTCACTCTGACCTCATGGGTCTTCGACCTGGCTACAGCCTCTTGAGCTTCTTTGGCCTTCACCACGAGGGTCTAGAAGATAGATTCTAAAGCGGTCGCGGCTGCGGCCATCACCGGGGGGGGGAAGCTTGGGCATGATCCCTGAGGGGTAGGGTTACCATCCCCTAAAATGTGCCCGGCTGAGGACTCAACAATACTGGAACCACCGGTTTGGGACTCAACTAACAACCTTGTCATTCTGTTGCCTTAGAGAGGAAGAGCTGTTAGAAGAAGTGCCCTCTAGATGCCGCTTGTTAATCACCAGGGTACTGGGGCCTCTAGCTGGGCCTCGGGATGGGGCTCTGGCTGGTTTGGTGCCTGTGCCTGAGGCTGGGAGTGGACCCCCGGATAAGACTCTTTGAAAATTATCTTCTCTTCCTCTTCATTTCCGAGACCAAGGAAGCTAGTGAAGCCTACCGAGTAACATAAAAGAAAGATAAGTTAGTTGAGGAAATAAAAATTTAAAACAATGAAGGTAAAAGATAAAATGTTGTAAACACCTTCGTGTATGGGTGAGTAACTCCTAGAAAGCCCTACTGTGTCATTACCAAGATCTAGGGGCTCCAAAACAGTTTTGAGAGGCCTCGAAATAGGCTCGGCAGCCCTCGAAGAACCGACCTTTATCTTTTTTGGTTTTTGTGGGGCCTCATCATCGGTAACCAAAGGGACTTTCCTCTTAGCTTTCTTAGGCTTACACCCTCAGCCATCTTTGTTTTTCCCTTCCTTTTATCCAAAAGGGCCTTCGAAGAGTCTACCGAAGGAAAATTTCTTTTTTAATGTAAACCATCCGAGGGATGGGGGGAATGATATTAGGCTCCCCGAACCGAAAAACAAATGAATAAATTGAAAACAGGCCCTAAAAAAGGCATAGTTCAATACAAAAAGATCATCCAATTGATGATCCAAGAGCCAATGCAGGCTCTTGAAGCAATAAAGCACTTGCTTCCAAAAGCGGTGTTTCCTCCTAATAAAAAACTAAATACCATGCTAATGTACATCGATGATCCAGCAGGGAACTTTCTTTATGTTCCATCTAGCTGATATACCACGAACATATCGGCGAATCGAAAATTTGAAACCCCCGTTTGTCAATGGTATGTCGGCCGAATGGGTTAACACTCTTAGTGATCCTTGCTGCTCACTGTTCCGAGAGGTGACCTTCCATATCCACGGCCGCATTGAAAAACTCCATGCGAAGATAGCTAACCTATGAAGACAATAGAGCAGAATCATTGTGTAGTTTTTAGTCATAGATGTCGTTAGAAATTCTGATAGAGGGGACACCCCTTTTGTCCAAAGCAATTAGACCTACAGTTTTTCCATCAAGTTCATCAAACATGAGGATTGAATTTATATTCTCATTTCTGGCTCTCTTTGCTAAACAGTCAGCAGGCATATTACCTTCCCTGAGTACATGAGCCAGTTTTGTAGCACCCAAAAGATTATGAGTATCATCAGATAGGACATATAGGTTCCAAGGAGCAGTTAAAGGAGTGTTTACACATGATATAGCATTAAGGCAGTCAGTTTCAAGCTCAAAATCTAAAAATTGTTTTTCATGCATTAGGTTTAAAGCACACTGTATGGCTAGCAATTCTGCATTCAAAGCTGAAGAAGCAATTTGGCTGATAGCTTTGGCCAATAAACAGTCTCCACCTTTATTCCTAACAATTAGACCAATACCACATTTATTTGATTTTGAGTCCCAGGAGGCATCTATATTAACTTTGATGAAATTTTCAGGAGGATTCCATATTACTTTTTTTATTTTTCTCTTTTCCTTTGTTTTCAGGAAAGGCACTAGATTAGATGATATCCATATTTTGTCAAACTCACCACACAGATGAAGAGGTGAATTAAGGAAATGTCATGCAGTGACTTTCTAATGTCAGAGAGAATAGCAACATAGCTCGGCTTAATTTCATCAAATAGCAATTTATTATGAGCTTTCCACAGATGCCAAAAAACAAGTAGTGGTAGAAAATGAATGAGTGCTGAGTGTGTATCAGTGAACCCAGCAGATGACCAGTAATAGGACAATCTATTCCACAATGTGGTGAAACGAAGCACAGGTAGTGAAAGCCAGCTATGAATCTCATCCCACACATGTAATGTGAAAGAACAGTCATTAAAAAAATGGGACAGGGAATCAGAGTGTAAACAGCAGGAACATTTAGATACAAGTTGGAAACCCATGAATTGCAGAACATTATCAAAAGGAAGTAAGCTATTTAGGAGTCTCCAGATGAAAATACTTAGCTTTTTTGGTACTCTGGAGAGCCATATTTTTCTAAGTGACATAACTCTTTGCCTGGATTCCCTGATCAGGTTATATGCGCTCTTGAATGTGAAAATTCCATTCCATGAAGGTTGCCAAATCATCCTATCAGCCCTTTCCGTTGATATGGTGAGAGTTTCCATCAAGTGGAGAATGGATGCTGGTAGTACTATTTCAAGTTTTGTAAGAATATAAGATTTATTCACCAAAAATTGAGAGATAGACAGTTCCCTGATTTCCTGAGGGAAATCCTATGGTAGGATTTCCTCTAAGGGGCCAAACTGTGACCAATTGGCAGTCCAAATATTACAGCTCCCTACACCAATGATGGTTTTAGAAAAAGATTCAGCAAGATGGTTGATCTTACAAATCCTTCCCCAATTCCTAGATTTCCTTGTACCAGAGAAACTTGGACCAGGGAACCTCCCCTTGTTGAAATTTCCACCAGAGCTTGATAGAGAAGGCTCTGATGATAGAGTTAAGATCTCTCAGACCAAGACCATTTTCAGCTGCAGGAAGGCATAGCTTCCTCCATGTTCTCCACACTTTTTTCCTTTTACCATCCTTTTCACCCCAGAAAAAAATAGAGAAATGCTTCTCCAAGGCTTTAATCACATTTTTTGGGGGATTTATGGTGGCCCATATATGTTGTGGAATAGAGTACAAACATGCTTGGATTAGAGTCAGTTTTCCACCCATTGATAGCCATTTGTTTTTCCAGTTAAATAGCTTAGAGGCCACTGTTTCCAGTAAGGGTTAGAAATAGATTTTTTTAATTCTTCCCACATGCATAGGGCATCCAAGATACCTGAAAGGAAAAAATCCCTTTTTCATACCAAGAGTCATTTTGATGGTTCTATCTCTGATAACAGTGACAATGTTACCGACGAAGTATTCACTTTTGGAGTAATTTATCTTTTGACCCGTAGTTAGCTCAAATTTCTCTAGGAATGCTTTTATTCGGGTAAGATTGAGCTTGGTAGCTTTTAGGAATATGATTGTATCATCCGCATAGCTGAGATGGGATATAGGAATAGCATTCCTTGGTAAATCATAATAATCAATCTTACCATTATTAAAAATGAAAGACAAACTCCTAGAGAATGATTCAGAGACAATATTAAACAAAACTAGTTTTTTGGCTGTAGATCCACTCGTAAACCTTCTGCATGTAAACATAGTTAAAGTTCTTGGAAATGTCAAAAGGCTAACTCAATAGCCTATCCCTATCCGCTACTGCACTATTCGGAGCGAAAAAGTTAGTAGTGTTGTTGAACTTAGGTTTCGAATTCCACCTTGGAACATAATAGTTCTCAGCCTCACTATCAAAGGTGTATAAGGGGTCTTGTGCCACCCTTTGCAGTTCGAGGAGATGTTTATAGGGTGGTCTGAAAACCTATTACTAAGGGTCCAAATTCTGCTAATCATCGTATCCCTGTGCACGGTTATACTAGTAGAACCAAGCAATAGGTTCGGCCCTTAGCGAAATCATCTTCTCGAACTACAACTATCATTACCACAGAGACCCACCTCTAGCACCGATTTTTTTTCAACCAGTGCTAAATTAGCACTGGTTTTTCAACCGGTGCTAATTTAGGTCCAGTTTTTTTGTTAGCACCCATTTTTCAACCGGTGCTAAATAGCATCGGTTTTTTTGTTAGTAGCACCAGTTGTTTTTGTTAGTACCGGTTTTTCAACCGGTGCTAAATTAGCACCGGTTGTTTTTGTTAGCACCGATTTTTCAACCGGTGCTAATTTATTTACGACGACGAAAAAAAATCCCTTCCTCTGAAAGCTGCAGAGCGCTGTCGCTTTCAGAGAAAGGGAAAAAGACTCAAAATTAGAAATTTTATTCCACATTAATTTAATTACTTCACAAAATTAATAATTTATTTCCACATTAATGTATTCAAACACCTTGTCTCGCACGACTATGACAAGAATAATAGTCCTAATTATACAATATTAAAACTACTGCAACACAATTTATGGTGCACTGCCATCACTTACAGCTCTAGAATCTCATTTTCTTCTCTACTTTTGCAAAATAAAAAGATGAAATGAGTACATAGTTGGGAAAACCGAACCTATCAGAAGTAATTATAATTCCCAGATTCCGAATTGGAGGTAAAGAAAGGTACAAGTGGTTAGTGAAACAATCTAATGATTCTGGAAAAATAATCGACAAGGACAAGATGGACAATAAGAATGATTACTCATTGTGGTTAAAGAGATATTCGTTTGAAGCAGAATTGTTTCCAGGAAGCGGCTAAAATCCTTAGAATGAGAATGAAAGAATCTTAAACAATCCATCGAGGTTGCATGTACCCGCACGTTGCAAAAATATCAGTGTATTCAACGTTTCCACCATGGATAACCTAGCATATTCATGGTTTAATTCACCCTCAACTATATAAAATAGTACTTCATTATCCTTATAAATAGAGTGTATTGTTTCTGCAATAGTACGAGAAATATGATTCATTTTGTTTCAGGCTAAGGTGACGCTACTAGTACCTCCAAGAACGTGTTGGAACCCAATACAAGATTCTCATAGAAGTAGCTCTCTTTGGCTTACCCAATGACCAGCATCTTCCAGCACATGCATTTCAACTCCACCTCCCTCTTCAGCTGCTTGCTCCCCAGCAACATGAAGTCTCTGAAGATCTTCAAGTGCCCACATGTGCAAACTCTGTCAAAATTACAGAAATTAAACATGCAAGCCTATCGAACATCAGGGTTCTCATCATTATATGCCTTCAACAGGAAAAGAAGATATACCTCTAATTTGAACACTAAATTGAACTAATCAGAACACATAAATTTTCAATAAAAAATGCAGGCAGTAGGGTAAAATTAATGCAAGATGTTTCGTCAATTGATGCAAGTGTTACTTCCTCTATCTGAACTTATGTTACACAATTTAACTTTTCACGATTGATTTAAAACGCAAACACAACAAAAACAACAAAATAAAACAGAGAGAAGAGAACTTTTGATTATGTGCAGCAACATCCCCACCTTAATTATGGTTAATGCAATCAAATCTCCACCATCCTATCCCAAAATCATGGCTATCTATAACCATATGAACAAGAAAACACCAGATGTTTAAAACCAAACTAAAGATGGCAAACTTGCAACATAATAATTTCCATCTTTAGTTGCTAAACTCCATTCTTTGAAGCAGTGACAACAAAGCACGGGTAAAACAAAGAATCAAACATTAATATGGAGAAATCGCAAAGTTCAGCTTTGTTTTTATTTGTCCACATTCAAAACTTTATAAGTTTAAAACTATCCTCAAATTTAGACCAAATAAAAGTTCCACTTAAACATTACACATATAATAAACTGAAAAGAGATCTTCAAGACTAAAGCTAACAAAAAATTTATAAATAAACTCTTCAACTTCCAAACAACACAAGACGAGCACACCATTTGAAAGCATAGCTGGAAAAAAACATTGCCCATGTCTTTCTTAATACTGAAATTCATGCAAGAATTTGATTTTACGTGACTACATGGATATTTCTAGCACGCATATTAGACAACATCACTTTAGATTCTATGAAGGATAAGAGTATAGGACTAATAGTACTACACTAATGCACAAGTCTGCTGCTAAAGATAGAATATACCCATATCTTGGTTGCAAAATTCAAAAGACAGGCATGAAAAAAGCTTCACCACATTAATACTTTACCAAAAAAAAACTGATTGGTTCTTTGGTGTAAAGGACTTGAGCTCAAAAGACAAAAAGAACAGCAGACAAGGAGAACCAACTCGAAATAATGAAACCACACAATCCCAGTTTGCAAAAAAAATTTAAAGATACAAACTTTTAGGAACCAGAAAGAAGAAAAATAGAAAAAAGATCCAAAACCAAGCATAATCAATAACTAACCTAACAACATGTGCTTAAAAAATTATCATAGCAATATGTATATTGACATCGGCTTAAACGAACTAGAATGGAACTTCATCAAAGATTCAACTGTGCATTGGTAAGCGCAGCCGGCGATGGGAGCTCCGGCAGAGGGGAGCGGTGCGGAGGTGGTGAAGAGCATCGTCATCAGTGGTGGGAAATGAAGAGGTGGCCCTCCAGCGGCGGTGGGGCTACTTCTCCGATGGAGAACGCTCCAGCAACGGTGGCGGAACCCTCTAGCAAAAATAGGGAATAAGAACCCTCTACTAGTGGGGCTCCTCCAGCGGTGGCGGAACCATCCAGTGATGGCATAACCCTCCAGTGATGGCATAACCCTCCAGTGATGGCATAACCCTCCGGTGGTGGCAGAACCTTAGGTTATTTGCGTCGAAGAAAAAGAGACAAGGCTTTGAGCGATTTTGAAAGCCAAAGGAGCCGGATCCTCTCCCTCACCGGCACCATCTCCCCTTCCTTCAACTTCTTCAGGTGATGTGTGCCCGGTGGTTAATCGGCGGAGAAAGCCAAAGGAGGCGGAGGGACGGTGGGGTGATGGTTCGATCGAATCAAATTGGGGCAAGGGAAAAGGAAGGCTAAGTATATGAAAATTTGAGACATGAGGTTTGGGCCAAAATTATGGGTTTGAGTCCATTAAAGTTTTCATTAGCTAAAATCAAATAAATTTTGGCCGTTAATTAGTTAAAGTCAACTTAGCTATTAGTGTTTATATATTGAAAGCCAAGTAAGGGTTGACCATTGATTAGTTAAAGTTAAACATTTTTCTTTGTATTTATTATATACTAATTCAAATAAAGTTTGATCATTAATTAGTTAAAGTCAACTTTGTTATTAGTGTTTATATATTGAAAGTAAAGTAAAGTTTGACCGTTAACTTGTTAAAGTCAGCTTAGTCTCCACTGTTTCTGTATTGAGAGAGTCATGTAAAGTTTGACCGTTGATTAGTTAAATTCAACTTAGTTACTAGTATTTATATATAGAAAGTCAACTAAGGTTTGACCGTTGATTAGACAAAGTCAAACATGTTTATTAGTATTCATTATATACTAATTCAAATAAAGTCTGATTGTTAATTAGTTAAAGTCAACTTTGTTATTAGTGTTTATATATTGAAAGTCAAGGATAGTTTGACTGTTGATTAGTCAAAGTCAGCCTAGTTATTAGTATTTATATATTGAAAGTAAAGTAAAGTTTGACCGTTAACATGTAAAGTTGTATTTATGTATACTAAAACAATTAAGGATTGAACGTTAATTAGTTAATGTTAACTAAATTTTATTCTTATTGTATATATTAGGTCAGTAAAGGTTGTTCGTTGATTAATTTAACTTAACTTAGTTATTAGTTAAAGTCAACAAAAGAAGTGAACGATTTCGAAAGTTTTTTAAAAAATAGCTTAGAGCAGCTGCGCAGCTGCTCCTAGATTATGAAATTTCTGGGAAGATTATTTGATATTTTTGGCGAATATTTTGAATTCTTTGGCAGAAAATTTGAACTTTGAAAAATTTCGACGAATATTTAGAAGCGTTTGACGGGAAGATAGAATTTTAATATATTTAGGCGATTTCTTTGGCGGAAAAATAATTTTGGCAATTTCTTCGGCGGAAAATTTTTTTTGGCACTTTCTTTGGTGGAAATGTTTTTAGCACCGGTTTAAACCGGTGCTATTTTTTAAGTTTTTAGCACCTGTTTTAAAAACCGGTGCTAATTTTTCCAAAACCAGTATTATTTAAAAAATTTTGGCTATTTCTTTGGTGGGAAAATTAATTTCAAAAATTTTTAGCACCGGTTTTACAAAATCTGTGCTATTGTTTACAAAAACCAGTGCTAAATTTTAATTTTTTTGGCGACTCCTTTGGCGGAAATTGTTTTTGGCAATTTCTTTGGCGGGAATAACTTAAAAATTTTAAAATATTAAGCACAAGTTTAAACCGGTGCTATTTTCTTCCAAAATTGGTGTTATTTTTAAATTTTTAGCACTGATTGGAAAATACTAGTGCTAATTTTCCCAAAACCGGTGCTATTTAAATTTTTTGACTATTTCTTTGGCGGGAATGAATTTTGAAATTTTTTAGCACCGGTTTTATAAAATCGGTGCTATTGTTTACAAAACCGGTGCTAAATTTTAATTTTTTTGGCGATTTCCATGCCGGGAATAATTTTAAAATTTTAAAAATTTTAACACCGGTTGAAACCGGTGCTATTTTCTTCCAAAATTGGTGCTATTTTTTTTATTTTTAGCACCGATTTAAACTGGTGCTATTTTCTTCCAAAACCGGTGCTATTATTTAATTTTTAGCACTGGTTGAAAAAACGGTTCTAATTGTTCCAAAATCGGTGCTATTTAAAATTTTTTGGCTATTTATTTGGCGGGAAAATGAATTTTGAAAAATTTTAGCACCAGCTCTACAAAGCCGGTGCTAAGTTTTAATTTTCAGCACCGGTTTTTAAAACTGGTGCTATTTTCTTATTTTTAGCAAAAACCGGTGCTATTTTAAAATTTTTGGCTATTTCTTTGGCGGGAAAATGAAATTTGCTAATTTTTAGCGCCGGTTTTTAAAAACCAGTGCTAATTTTTTCCAAAACCGGTGCTATTGTAAAATTTAGCAGTGGTTTTTAAAAAACCGGTGTTAAAATTAAAACACCAGTGTTAATTTAACACCTGTTTTAAAAACCGGTGTTAAAATTTAAAAAAACCGTTGCTATGAGATTTTTAGCACCGGTTTTAAAAACCGGTGTTAAAAAACCGGTGCTAGAGGGAGGTCTCTACGGTAGTGTATACTGGAATTTTGCATAGTAGAGAAACATAAAAAGCTCGTAGTTAGGGGTTATTCCTAAGCTATTACACTGGGTCATGAAAAACATGATTAAGACTATAACTTTCGAATGGAGTTGGGCTAGGTTAACTTGGTGCTCCTCGAGAAGACAAGAAAGCACAGGGGATAAGGGAAAGAAAATCCGAAATCTGAAGTGGTGCTTGTAAATGGCGCATCGGCCATGCCTCGTATCCCTAGGATTTTTTTTCTTCTTGAAGGACCTCCAACTGCAAGTCCTCTGCAAGCTTAATCGAAAGAGGAAGGGATGATAGTAAGTTCTGAATCTCCTTAGGCTGAAGCATAGGCTGAAGCATAGGCTGGGGGCTCTCAGGAACTGGGGTCAAAATCTTCTCGAAAAAGAATTGATGACACTCCTTATCCTTCTAGGCTCTGGCCTCCTTCGGAACCTTGTACCTCGAAGTGACCCACTTATGACTGTAGCCCTTAGGCACCATCGGGCAATTGGAAGCACTCTCTTCGCATTCCCAGATAAATTGGAACCGGCGACCGATGAGGGAACGGTGCCGGAATCCTGAAGGCAGGAGTGGTAAACTCCTCCGGTGGAGGAAGTAGCTGGAAAATAGGCTGGAGTTGAGCTCTTTCCCCCAGTGGAGTTTGCGACATTTTATAAAGAGAAGTTTGGCCAAAGGTGGAACTTATTAGTTCTTAGAAGAGTTTGGCCAAAGTTCTCTAGAAGTGTTAGCGAGGAGAGGAAGCGCCCTGATCTGCTCTAGGAGAGAAAGATAGAGAAAGTTTGAAATTTGAAAATTTATTTGGGTGAAAAAGCCACCCAAAGCATAAGGAGTGGCCTTATATAGAGGGAAGATAAGGGTAATGATTATCTCAGGCCGCCAAATAGTAAGTTAATATATGGGTAAATGGGCCGCGTGGGTAATAAATCCCAGGTATTAATGGAGAAAGTGGTGCGCATAAAGTCTAACTTGGACCTCACACGCTCAAAGGTGTGAGCGAGCATCACGCCCTTATGACCTTTCCACTTCTCGTGCCAAAGCCAAGTCCTCAGACTCTAACACAGATTAGAAGCCTGAAGGTCGAACCCTTTATTCCTAAACTATTGATGCCCGAAAGCCCTGTGTAAAATAAATAGGGTCGAAGCCAGGCCCTCGGACTCTAACACAGATTAGAAGCTTGAGGGTCAAACCCCTTATTCTTAAACTATTAGCGCCCAAAGGCCCTGTGTAAAAATAGGGTCAAAGCCAGGCCCTAGGACTCTAAGAAAGGTTATAAGCGTGTGTAAAATAAATATGGTCGGAGCCAGGCCCTTGGGCTCTAACACAGATTAGAAAGCCGAGGGTCAGACCCCCTAACAAATTAATCCGCTCAAAGATGAATTCAAAGCTAACCTGGAGGACCGTGATTCCACCCCAGGATAGAACACACAAAGCATTGCACTGGCTCAAAAATCGTACCCCTAATGCAGTGCGAGATCAGAAGTCACACCCCTACACAATCGTAAATTCAAAGAAACCCCAATAAATGGAAAACTACCACATTCGCAGGGGCGTGCACAAATTTGAACCCAAGTTCTAGGGATAAATTCGATGGTCGAACCCTCAACTTTTCGGGAGCTTATTAATAATGTGTAAATTCGTACTGGACCCAAGTGCCTAGTCTAGCCAGCCCAGGTCTCCTATTTTACCCCTTGGGTAATATCCTTTGGGCAGGACCAAGGGAGAAGTACTTGCTCCACAAGAAAACAAAATAGTTTCCCTACTTGCCAACCTATATAAAGGCTAAAGGTAACCCTATAAACTCAACTATTCATTCCTAATTACACAATTTCACTATAGTTTGCTAACTTGATCATCGGAGCCTCTTCCCGTCGGAGACCTCAGATGGCTTTTATCTTGCAGATCCCGGCCACGACAGTGGCGTAGCGGCGACGGTAAATTGGGTCGCATCACCCTTCACAAATTTTGGACTTTAGGCATTTACTGATTATGGCGCATTTTATTTTTTATATACTTCATGATTTAATACAAGGCCAAGAATGATTAGGCACGACACATTTACGAAATCAGAATTCTATTCTTCTCTTCATGTGTAGGAAACCATTGACTTTACGAGTTCGGATATCATGCCAGACCTCAACTTCAAGCTCATAATTGGACATTTTTAAAGGCGGTTATGACTAACCACCTTTAATAGGGACAATTTAAGGCGGTTCTACCCTCAACTGCCTTTAATTAGCCATAATTAAAGGCGGTTATTAAAAAATTACCTTCAATTTGAATATAACCGCCTTTAAAGTTATGCGCCAGGTACGAATGTGGGTTTTCGAGCTCAGAAACGTCTTTTTAAGGTGGTTCTAGGTGGATTTTTAAAATTCGCCTTCCATTGCCGCTTTTAATATAAGCATCTCTACTAGTGATTATTTGTTCAATTATATAAGTATTCTTTTCAGTTGAACTAATGAAAAGGTTTTACCTTGATGAATCAACAATCGACCCTACTTGACATTCCATACTGAACCGCTAATGAAATGGTTAGAACTTAACTAATCAACTGTCAACCCTTACTTAACTTCCATATATAAACACTAATAACTAATGTTTGTCCTTAATTAATCAATTGTCAACCCTTATTTGACTCTCCATACATAAACACTCATTAATAGGTTTGACCATAACTAATCAATGGTTAACTATTACTTGACTTTCCATATATGAACACTAATGAAATGGGTTGACTCTAACTAATCGATGATCAACCCTTATTTGACTTTCTATACATAAACACTAGCAAAATGTAAACTTTAACTTATCAATGATCAACCCCTATTTGACTTTTTATACATAAACACTAATGAAATTTTTGACTTTAACTAATCAATGGTCAACCATTTCCTGACTTTCTATACATAAACACTAATGAAATGTTTGACTTTAACTAATAAAAGGTCAACCCGTATTTTACTTTCTATAAAAAAAACTAATGAAATGTTTGACTTTAACTAATCAATGGCCAACCAATATATGACTTTCTATACATAAACACCAATGAAATTCTTGATTTTACCAGTTGCACGAACAGGCACTCAGGTATTTGAAACTATGATGAATTTTCCCAATAACTTTGGGAAGAAGCGTAAAGTGCTAGTGGATGGGAGTTGGAAGAAATGCTTCATTTTCTTTACATTGCCTTATTGGGAGCCTTTAGATGTTAGACATTGTCTTGATGTCATTCATATTGATAAGAATATGTGTGAATATTTAATTGGAACGTTGTTGAATATCCCTGGTAAAAAAATGATAGACTTAAGGCTAGGTTAGATTTGGTTGAGGTGGGTATTAAAACGAACTTGGGGCCATCGACTTCTGTTGACAATTGTTACTTGCCACTGCTTGCTATACTATGTCTCAATCGGAGAAGAAATCATACTGTAAGAGCCTTAGTAGTGTTAAGGTCCCAGCTACATATTCTTCGAACTTTAGTTCTTGTGTTTCAGTGAAAGAGTAGAGGTTAACCGGGTTGTAGTATCATGATTGTTACAATTTGATGCAGGAATTGAATGTGATTGCAATTTGAGCATCATTTCCAATCCATGTAAGACTGTGCATCACGAAGTTGTGTTTGTTTTTCAAGTCCATTTGTAGAAAAACCATTAGGGCATCGAAGTTGGACCGTTTGAAGACAATGATCGTTGACGTGTTATGCCGGATGGAAATGTATTCCCCCCCCACCTCATTCTTCAACATAATGGTCCACTTGTGTGTTCATCTTTTTTGTGAGATAAAGCTTTGTAGTCCGGTGTTTCTTCGTTGGATGTATCCGTTGGAGAGGTACATGAAAATATTTAAGCATTTTGTGAAGAATCGGTACATGCCTGATGTAGTATTGTTAAACGCTATAAGGTGGAGGAGGCCATAGATTTTTGTACTTACATCAAAGAGATTGATTTAGTTGGGGTTCCAATTCATAGACATGGGGGAGGGTTGAAAGGTTATGGGGTTCGGCAGGGTAAACGTTTTAGACCGAGTGTTGAAGATTTGGGTACTGAACATCTATATGTTCTTCGCAATCATGAAGATGTTGTCCCATACATAGAGGTTCACATGGATGCAATCAGATTGACTAACCCCAACTTCAATGAAGTGGAAGTCCTACAATTGCATAGTAGGACTTTTTCTTCTTTGGTTTCTTGATCACGTATCTACCATTCAATGATAGTGAAATTGTTGGTTTGTAGACCACTTGGTACCATACTTTCCTATGGAGGATACGACGTCAATGGTTTTACGTTTTCCACAAAATCAGCGGATGATAAGGGCGTGCCTCAAAATAGTGGATTTTCTCTAGTGTCTGAAGCTTTGCAAGTCGATAATAGAAGTGGTAATAATCCTATGTACACAAATCAGTGTTACTTTGGAACAATCTATGATATATGGGAGCTTGAGTTTGTGACTATGCAAGTCACTTTTTTTAAATGTCAGTGGGTTGATTTCAATTGGACAGCGGACCGAGGATTTTGGTTTCACCCTGGTCGATAGGAGTAGAATCGGTTGGCGGGAAGATTCATTCATTCTGGCATCACTAGCGTACCATATTATTCATGTAAGGGATCCTTCTGATCCTTGATAGGATATTGTTGTGGAAGGAAAATGCACTTTCATCGAAGATTATGAAGCCGAAGAAATAATTGGATTCGGTCACAATTCGACGGGTGCTGGATCAGATGATGCTATACTGCTTGAGGAGGACAACCAAATCTTGAACTGTTCCATTACCTTCCATGACCATGATGAAGATGTATGGGTGGACGTGCATGGTAAGGTGTGCCACATACGGAGAAAGGCTAAAATGGCTAAAAAGGAAAGGAAAAAGAAGAATTAAAAAGTGTCATAATTTAATTGTAATTCTCAGTTTCTAAGTTTTTGCAAATAAACATCTATAGCAAATGTTTGCAAAAATATTCAAAAGGATCGGCATCCATAGAAAATGTTAATCAAACATCTCAAAAGGATTGTCTAAATAAACATCCATAGCAAATGTTTGCAAAAATATTCAAAAGGTTAACCAAAACATCCATACATCCATAGTTGTTGAATAGAGTGCACAATTGTCGAAATTAAGCCTTCTCACGGTAATTGCACTCCAAGTCATCTTCGTACGCTCGCTGTTCATACGCTCGCGAGGTGGAAGCGAGGTGGTGTTCATACGCTCGCTGTCCTTTTTCCATTTTCAAGATCCTGGCCTTCATTTTTCCAAACTCCTTTTGCACCCACTAGTAGCAATCACGAACACCCCTGAGGTAGGCTTTCCCCGAGTATTCAACTTCTAAACACATCAAAATGAATATTTTTAATAGGTTATTCATAACAAGCGTGAATTACTATTAAACAAAAGAAATCACTTACTATCATCAACCCTAGGCCTCTTTCTCAGCTCCCCTTGTTCCGTGTCCCGATAGCACCATTTCTTATTGACAAACACCATTCCCCTATTTTTGAAGTAACCCTTATCAAAGTACTTTGATGCTTTCTCCACTCCCTTCATTGTCAAACCTTCAACCTTTCTCAATATTCTAGTGATCAAATTCCCATAAGGGAGGTTCCGAACAACCCTAGTCGATGTGCCCACATAAAGCATATGCATAAATATTGCTGCCCCTAGGTTTATTTTCCTACCCTCCATTATCAGATAAAACAACATCAAGGCACTGTATGTCAGCTAGGTGACGTGTCTATATGTAGGAACTAGCATGCATGCAATCATTTCGTAGACAATACTGGCATCTACGGGTGGAACTTTGAGGCTAAAAGTCTCTGGCTTACCTAAAACATTTGCATTACGGCCGAAATACTTAACACTACATTGGATAGGGTCAATGTAGGGGTCATGTGTTACTAATGGCCCTTTCTCCCTAAAGTAATAATCATCCAATGGCTAATCGGTGTTTTCCGCGTATACATCTTAAGGGTTTTTATAGGGGCATTATAGCGCTTCATTCAAAATCCACTCACTAATCGGAATCTCAATTCCACCAACCCTAGTTGAGTAATCATTGCTAACCTCTTTGAAATTCCGATAGAATTGAAAGCATAAAACGAAATAAGAAGGTTCATTGAGACAGAACAAAGATTCGACATGTTGGTCCTTAAACTTGTTTAATGGATCGGCTAACCCTTCTCACGTAAAATATTGTACCTAGCTTGTGAAGGCAAAGATACAAATTTGACGATATCATACCCGGGGTTGTTGCTGGCCGATTAAGAACGCGGGATGCGACGTGACCTACTCTTTTCCATTGTAAATCCTCTTCCATTGTGGTTGATTATTGATTGAATGTGACCTATCGCACCTCTGAGCTCAAAATTTCCTCTAGGGTTTGATTTACGGGTGATTTGAATCGACTAAATGAAACTTTTGGGGTTTTTTTATGTACAGGACATGTTCCGAGTCTGGAACATAATCGGCCCCATTCAGAGGAAGGGCCGATTTATAATAACGAGTTAGGAACATGTTGACCAGGCCTTTATCTTTTGGAGTCAATTCAGTTCCAAGCTCGTAACAGGTAAACGGGCTAAAAAAAGAGATGCTTTTTCCAACCCGAGACGGCCCATATTTGATGCCCGAGCTCAGAACCAATATTTACAAGTTTGGAGCGTCATTCAGCCCTATACTCTTTGCAAGACCATTAACGTTCCGAGTTCAAAAGTTCAAATCGGCCTTTTACCCAATTCAGTACATACACCTTTACGAGTTTGGAACCTGATCGGCCCGATAAAAATAAAGGGCCGAATCACTTTTGAGCTCGGAATAGAGTTTTTTCTAAGTGTTAATTTTTTTCTTTTGAAATTGTTTTCAATTTCTTAACTAATGTAAGCAATTAAACAAATCTAATTTAAAATGCAACGGAATGAAATCTTTTTTCTGACTTCACAAATCAAGACTCCAAACATAATTGAAACTCAATAATCCAAACACACAATTTTCTCAAAGTAACTTACAAAAAACCAACATGGCCTAATTCCATAAAAACTAGTAATTGTTTGAACCATAATAAACAACAAAAACATTGTATACTCAAAGCCTAGTGTGAGCCGAGCATGTGCTCAATCTTGGAATCATTGTCATTGTCTTCGCCATCAACGTCACTATCCATCATGACTGGGTTAAAATTTTTCTCAGTACAAGTTGGATTCCTTATGATTCCAACCATTTTTCTTGTTGAGCTTCCGCTCTGGCCAGCATCTCAGAAGTCTCTTCCGTGTTGCCTCGGATGCAGTTGAAGTAACGTCCTATAATGGCCTTCCACTTGCTTGTGGAACCTGTCCAACAAAGATAAATCCACAATTAGTAATAAGTGCAAGGACAAGAGGAAATTAGTGAAACTTAAACAAAATATTTGTAATAAAATACTTACTAGATTCGGATGGCCTGTCTATTTCAGCTCCCACCTCCCTGGCCCTTTTGGCATTCTTCGCCGCCTGTCCTAGCACAACCCTTGGTGCCCGTTTACTATCAGAACTGAGCTTTAGCTTCTTATAATAAAAATATGCCTCGTCATAAAATGCTGAGCGGAGTGGGCGGTCTTTTAAGTTTAGCACCGACTTTCTTGATCATCGCGGTGATCAATCCACCATAAGGGAGGTCATTCTTTTTGGCATTGGTGGCTTTGAGCATACACTTCAAAATTTTATAACCAGGGTTAATTTTCACGCCCTCCATGACATGGTAGAAAATCATTAGATTACCAATCGTTGGCTCACATGTGTATCCACCGGTGGGCAACACATTCAGGCACACCCACTCATAAATGAGCATGTGCTCCACCATCAACTGTTGTATGTCATAGCTATCCACCAGACTAGGGGCTCCACTCCTACGGAAGTACTTCCGAGCTATTTCTTCGGGGTCAATCAGGGTAAGTTTGGTGATAGAGGGCCATGATTGTTGGTGATATATTTCTAAGGGTTTGTGGCCATCTTTGAGGTTCACTTTCTCAAGGGAAGAGTACTCACTACCTATGGCATCCATTATTGTGTACTTATTAACCAAAATTTCTTTTCCGTTAACCCTAGTACAATAATGGTTGTTCAAAATTCTTCCTAAATTTGCATAAAATTGGTAAACCTCATCTACGCACACCCCTTCTTCTAAGCATAACAAATTGTCTAAATGTTGGACTTTAAAATAGTCCAACAAATACCCAAGATAAAAGTCATTAACCATCGATGCACGGATATTTTTCAAATTGATAACTTTGCATTTGAAGAATTCGAGATACCTCTCATCTGCTTTTCCATTAAAAAATCGAGGGGATTCGTTGATTTGTGTTATGGGTTCATGGCTTCAATTGCTCGCCGCCCCGGTATTCTTCTTGGTGTACCTTGGCCTTGACATTATGCTTGAAAGGGTGGAAATTGTGGGATAGGGGAAATTCAATCGGGCACTAGGGTTTGTGGTTTTCAATTTGTGGGTTTAAAAATGTTGATTGGTTTCTGTTTTTTTATATATTGAAACATGTTCCGAGTTCGGAACCTGTTCCACTCTATTTTTTGAAGAGCAGATGGCTTCCAAGTTCGGAAGTTAATTTATCCTGCAAAAAAAAAGTAAAAAATGTGGGGTTTTTTCAAAGGGTATTAAAACCCTAGGAAGCCAGCGGTTTTTCAACATTTTCCCTAAAAAAAACCATCTCTCCTCATTTCTTCCATGACCCTCCATCTCTAATCCATTTTTTCTCCAGGGGTTGATTCAAGGTATGATTACAACAAATCAAACTCCAACATTCATTATCTCTACTTGTATCTTCTCATCTTCTCATTTTTTTTCTTTTTTTAAGGGGATGATTTAACAAGTTCTATGGGACTTGATGATGCTAGAGTCTTAAAGAATTGATGTTCCAACTTGTTTGATGTAAAGGTAGGTGTTTTAAAACCCTAGATTATGTAGTGCATGCCCATAGCTTCCTGAATTGTTAGCCAAATTTAAGGGGTTTGATTATTTTGAATGTTTAATAATGTTATATAGTGTTGAAATTGTGATTGTGAGTTTTGTATCATTATTTTTCCAATTTATTTTGAAAATAAATGTTGAAAAATGTTATTTAGTAATGATAATGTGATTGTGAGTTTTGTCTCATTAATGTGTCAATTCCATATGAAAATAAAGGTTTTGTGGTTAGAGACATGATTTATTGGATAATATTTTGATGTAGTGCAGCTAATGTCTAGAAAAAAGGACCCACGATGGCACATCAGTTTTACAAAATAACTGTCCTGCGACATCGGAATATGGTTGTGATGATGAACGTGATGGATTCGACGAGGAAGGCATAGGAAATACACATTGTAGAACATTAGAACCATGATAGCTAGAAAAGAGTTCACTTCCTTGGTATTTAATAAGTTGGGAAAATGTTTGTCCAGAGAGCACCCAAAATGGTCAAGTTGGGTAGCGAAAGTGGGTAGAACAAAGGTGGACATAAAATACGATAGTTGGCATGAGGTTCCCCAAGACTATAAGGAGACCCTATGGATGGAGTGCAAGGTATCATAATTAGAGAAATTAACTATTATTGATTTTCCCAACTTAGTAGAAAAATTAACTATAACTATTCCCATAAAGACCATTCGAAATCGATGCACCGGATATGACATTTATAAAAAAAGAAGGTGATGACCATGATATGCAAGAGTTGGCGAGAGCACAAGTACACTTTGTCACGGGACTACATTTTTTCTACGGACAAGAGTGATCGGCCATGGATAACTTTCACACACATTCAACAGGGGAGTTGGGAGATCCACAAGAAAAAGGGCTTTAGAGAATGCTTCTAACGTTAGTATTTAATTAATTTATTTTAAAACTACTTAGATTTTAATTTCTTTAGTAATGCCATGCCTCTAACAAGCTAACATAGGGTATAAGGCAAGAAAAACAACACAATGCCGGTTTGAATTTGATTCTTCATCGATTAAGCCGTGGGGGTATGAATTAGTGGTTCTTAAATAGGTTGAAGAATGTCTTGATATAGATATTCAAAATGAAATCGCAGCGGGTATTTTCGAAGAGAAGGCTAGGGCTACGATACAACCAATGGATGTTGAAGACATAGAGAGGTGTGATTTTTTCCTCAATGGCATGCAAAACAAGAAGGGTGAGTATGAGAAGCCTGAAGAAAAACAACTTACGGAACAAGTGGTAAACCCGACTTCCCTACAACTCTTTTTTGACTTCCTTCATTTACATTTTGGGCTTTATTTTTGTTATGAAACTCCCGTACTTGCAATACGTTTGTTGGATAAATTTAAAGAATGATGCATTGGAAGGGAAATTCATACCCACGTTTAAAAACAACATCCTTTCTGCGGCTACCAATAAACCCAACCATGAGGGTCGTGTTAGGGGAGTGGGTGGGTACTTGAACCAACGTGAGGCATTTGGAATTACTCATTACTTTGGCCTTGCCCAACTATCACGTGTCCACACTTTGCAAAAACACGCCCTTCAATAAGAGAAGCGAATAGAGCAACAAGATATTCTCATTTGGAAGTTGAACCAAAACACCGGCCTTGTGTTTCCCGAGAATTTGTACCATTTACCAAAAGGTGTTGAGGTTAATTGGGAGGCAGTCATTGAAAGTCCGGAAAATGAAGCCGACAACCACAACATGGCAATATTCACTTGTTATAAAAAGGTAAACATTTCGCATTTATCAAATCATGAATTCAAAGTTTTTGTCAAATTTAACAAATGTATTTGGTGTCGAATAGGGTTCACTTATGTGTGAGCTATACATAGATCGAGGCATGGGTGATAGTCCACTCAATGTAGCCGATGGAGTTTTACATGAGTTAATGAAACATCATCATAGCGTACCAATTCCAGAAGGTTTGTCAAGAGTCTCTTTGGAGAAGGCATTGGTGAAGGGTGCCCCGTTTCCATTTTTGGATGGAGAATACAAGAATGTTGGTTCCGCTCACGGAATGTTTCTATTGTGGCCGCATCGACTACTATATGCCAATCCCATAAAGGATCGCTATTTGAAAGTCAAACGGCCGACAACGCTGAAAGTGGTCCAATGTACACTGAAGACGGTCAAGACTTCACCTAGACCCATCTACACTACACCCAAACCGGTCCAAAGGGAACAAAAACCGGTTCAAACAACACCGGACAAGATGAGACAACCACTTCTAAGGCCACAACTCTTGAATGATGCCCCTCACTTCATAAGAGTGCACCTGGTTTTAACCGCATCAACACAACTCAACTTACTCATTTGTGGAAAAGAATTGTGTATTTGGTGCCAAGAGAGACATCATCGCGATGTGGAGTGATTTTGAGGACCTTTTGAAATGTGAGAAAGTTAATCAGCAATAATGTCCATATACATCTTGTGGGTAAAATTTATATTTACATATTAAATTCATGTTTACTATTTCATTTTCTCTAATTGTTTATGACTAACGCGAAACATTTCATGATTTTAAGGTACATATATTATATGTACAATAAAAAGAAGGAGTGGGTCAGATACATGTGCCCGGTGATGACTCGGGAGATTGGTTGTACAAACTAAGAGAGGATCAACTACATTAGCAAAAATCTTGGGAGAAAGGATAAGAAATGATTCATTACACCCGACATTGAAAGGTTATATTTTAAATCTCCACTACGTTTGACCACATCATTTACGCACTTTAATAAATTTACACTCTATCTTTGTACAGAGATCATTGGAGATTGATCATCATTGTTCCAGAAAAAAAAAGCGTGAGTATTGGATGGATCCCTTGCACTTCTAACCAATGGACTCATTTGTCAAGATTTTGGAGTCCGCTATGGAGGATAATAACGAAGATGATGAAAATAAATTTCACGTGGTCGAAATCAAGGTATAATATGAATAAATTGCTTCTTTTTTTGAGGGAGATGACATTATGTTTTTCTACAAATTAAAATTTTTATATTGTTTAAAACAGTACAAGAAACAATCGCATACATGAGAGTGTAGCTATTACGTAATGTCATACGCAATAGAGTGCATAGAGGCCGTGAACTTGGATTTACTTGAGATTGACAAGGTAATTGTACATTTGGTTGTAATAGAAATAATCAATAATAAGATTCCCAACTCACTCGCTATGCAAATAGGCTTTCCTAAAGACAACAAGGCCGTATTCGAAACAAGATATCAACACCGCTAGGAACTGTTTGTGTAGACATCTCATTCTCAACCGCTCACATCTTCTTGCAAACCCTACCTTGGTAACACAATTTAGGTAACTAGTAGTGATGTAAAGCTATAGAATAGAATTTGATTGATTTCTATTCCTATATATAGATTATTTCTTAATTAGCATTGTCTATAGATTTTTGTTAGCTCGTAGAAAAATTATGTGTATTGAATTACATTTGTGGCTGTTGAAAGAGGTCTGTTGTCAACCGGGAATTGAATGAAAATTGTTTTGTGTCATTGGTTCCAACTTGAGTTCCAAACTCGTAAGGATAATCGAGTCTTCTTTAGTTAAAGGGCTGGATACATTTACGAACTCGGAAGTAAATTAATACCAACAAAAAAACCAGAAAAATTACAGATGCAGCTCGGAAATTGGACCCGAACAAGGAACCATATCTTCAAACGGACCCAATTTTTACTTTTGAGTGAAGAACGTATTAAAGGCTTTTCAGTTCCGAACTCGGAACGTTCAATCCGGTTCAGCCAAATTGACCTCATTCCGAGTGAGGAACATAACAAGGTTTTTTAACATATCAATTAAAGGTGGTTTATAACCGCCTTTAATAGTGGTTCCGAGTTCGTAACCCTTGATAGGGGTGAGGGAAACGATGCAGGTTTCGATCTGGGAACATATTAAAGGTGGTTCCACCGGCCTTTTTAAGGCGGTCCATTTTTAATAGCTTATTTTAAAGGCGATTCTCAGAACTACCTTTAATCAATCGCGATTAAAAACACGACCAGGGAAGACACTTTTAAAGTGCCTTCTCTGGTCCACTAGAACCGCTTTTAATGGCCCCTTCCTCCACTAATGATATTTAGGTGTTTTCATTTACTTTAAATTGTTTACAATATAAAATCACATTATCTTTGATTTAGAAAAGATCAATTATTAATATTAATATATATAAAAATTTTATTTATAATCGTACCCATTTCATACCCTTACCCCATTATTTTCAATTTATCGAATCCCGTACCTGTAACCGTACCTGGAATCGTACCGGTGCTACTTAGTTTATGTGTTTGTGTGATTAACAAAGAGCATTATTTTGAAAGCCTGAAGTCCTGGACTGTCTGTTTGTTACATAATACATAGAGATGCATTAGAATATTTTCAGAGGTGAAAAGAGCTGCAGTACAATACTGAACTTTCTTATTTCTGCATAACTTTTATTTCAGCAAACTTCGCTTTATCTTTTTCATAACTATCTTGCAGGAGTAATTTGTTGAAACCAAATGATGTGGAGGGACTTTCAAGTATCAACTTGTGGAGTTCCAACATCACAACAGCTACATGGATTTTGCAAAGTCTCTACTCCATGGACAAACTTTAGTAATTATCGTCGGGGGAGGATAATTGCAAGGGTACTCTATGGAAGGTCACCTCTTCTTGTTGACACAGGGTTGTGGAGGAAAGAAAGTGTAAGGCCATAGTTTGTCCTCAACCGGGATATAAGGCCATCTCCTTCATCGAAAGATAGGGTTTTAGATGAAGGTTTTGGGGTTACAGCTGCTTGTAATTAGCTTCCACTATATATTACACATGATGAACTATCGATGTATTTTTCGACTCGTTTATTTTTGAAAGGTCTGGGGTGCCTAATATATACCCCTCACTTAGGTGAGTTTGTTTTAAAAAAAAAAACCAAATGCATCTGAAGTGGTATTGAAGGCTGAGAGAAACTTCCATTTTGGGAAAATATGATTACCGATTCAAATGCATGAGCATTCAATTTGATATGTAATATTGAATGAGCAGAATCTGTTTTAGCAATTGAATGAATGACATTACCCTTGGGATGGAGTTGTAATGCAATTCCATTGAGTGAGGTTGAAGATAGGCCATCAATTCCATTCAATGTAGGCAAAATGTTGTTCATATTGTCGGAGAACTGACTATTTTTTTAGCAACTCACTAGTAATTTTTTTATTGATATTACCCTTGTACAATATTGTTCAATAAAAAGTGAATTTTCATCATCCAATTAATTTGATAGATTTATCATCTAATATGTTTTGACACTGTAAATATTTTTTTTATAACGGGATTTCAAGGGAAAATATGGTTATAACATTGTATTTCTATAAAATATGGTTACAACTCACTAGTATACTTGCATTTTTACAAAGTCAATTGTTGTAATAAGTGATTTACAATGGGATACTTATATATTACGACGCAAAAGACCATTTTAATAGTGTATATTCCTGTTGTAAATTATCAATTACAATGGGAAAATTGAGCCCGCTGTAGAACTATTGTTGGTATGTCTTGAATACATATTAGCCACTTCGACAGATTGGTACGGGGGTGTCGCTATTTTCTTTGCTTGTTCTTTCTCAGGTATTCCGCACAGCAAACTATTAACAACCAAGCCCCTAACAACCCCATACAACATGGGGCCGTTGCAAAATTCCTTTTACAAAGAAAAATCAGCCTTTTACAACGATATTTGTCGTTGTAAAAGGGGGGGTTTTCTTGTAGTGTCTCCACTTTTAGGGAAGCCCTTTCGTGCAAGCTTTGGTAGAAGCTTCGAACAACCAAATAGTACACCCACGGGTGTACCCCAGTGGTTAGGACATGGGTGGGTAAGCCAATAATCCCAGGTTCGATCCTCGGCAGCGGCAGTGTGGGGAGTTCTTGCTTTGCAAGGCTCCCTTGTGCGCACCGAGGCAATGCCAAGCCCATGGGTCCTGGTGCTGGGCTACCGTGATTTACCTCTCATACGATGGCCTGGGTGTGGGCTGGTATGGGGCCGCTGAGGGCGAGCGGATTGATCGAACAATCAAACAGTGTGGACCTTATTCATTTGGTCACTAACTGAAGGTCAAAGAAACTGCCCTCTTTGGAGTAGGATCTGTACAGTTACAGAATGGGCAGTTACAAATTCTTAACTGCTCTGAAAAAGGTGCTTCCTCCTTTTGGGAAGGCAACTGGAAAAAATGTGGACCTCTATCCTCCCAGCGGCCTCCAAATGTACATAAACCGGTTTTAGATATTACTGTAGCTGATTTTGCAAATAACAGGGAATCTATCTTACCTCTTATGGAGCCTTCCTTGGCTACCAGATTTATTAGAGCATTGCAGGAAATTACCATATCAGATCTATATGAAGATAGAATCATTTGGAAACCAAGTCCCTCGGGCCAATTTTCAGTGAAAACAACTTATGAAGCACTCAGAAGAAGAAGACCTGCCTCCCCATCTCTTAAAACGATCTGGAAACCCGGAAATCATGGTAAGATATCCATCTTTACATAGAGAATGATGCGTGGTTAGGAATACAACATTTTATGATGATATGTATGACACATGCAATTTTCATCGATTTGAAATCGACTATCTTTTTACCTATCTTTAAAAGGCCACTCCATAACACACATGCAGGTGGTCAGGTCACTGGGTCTGATCACACTTTGGACACTGTGGAAAGTTAGATGTCAATTGCTTAATGAATCTGTGAATGTTCATGTAGACTCAGTCATAACCCAGACTAAAGGAACTGCATGCTTTCCAAAATTTCTGTGCTTTTCCTATAGAGGGATGTCTCATAAAAGATTCTTTTTGGCTAATCCCATTCTTTAAGGAAAATAAAAATAAAAGAATCACTCTTACTAAATGAACCAAAACCGGCTGCAGGACTAATGAATGTAAACGATTCCTTCAACTTGCAACACAGTGCAGCAAAGGTAGGAATGCTTGTTAGGGACAGTACATGCTCAGCCCACTTCACATGCAGCCACCAATTCACTTCCCGCCAATTCTCCTCTTGAAGCTGAACTGCAAGCTATCAAGATAGGGATTCACACATGCCTCAATCAGGACATTGAAGTTTCAACTATCGAAACTGATTGTCAGATGGCCCTAAATGCGATATCCAAACCAGAATCCCATAACTCTACAGTATACCCTCTCATAATGGAGATTAACTTCTTGCTCTCTCACAGTCTAACTCACCAGTAGCTTTGAACCTCACATATATTCACAGAGAAGCCAACTTTGCAGCAAATTATATCTTTAAAAATGGCTGTAACATGGACAGGTGAGTGGAAGAAATCTGTTTCAGAAATTTTGACAATAAATTGAGAGGGATCAGACACATAGAGAAACTAGGGATCCCCAATTTAAGAATTAGATAGACTCATTGCTGCAATGATTCTATTCATGTTGTATTTTGTGCTGTTGTGATTTCTCTGTGCTTCTATGACGTATCTTTCTCTATGGGGGTGTTTCCATGTGATCCATATTGACTACACTCAATTTCAGTACTTAGTATATTGAGGCTGCCACTACTGGAAAACATGTACATAGGCATTGGTATGTCAGTGATACCGGTGCTAAAAAACCAAAATTCAGCATCGGCACACCAAAAACCGGTGCGTATGAATAAATTCAGCACTGGTACACTGAATACCGGTGCTACAAAACCAAATTTAGTACCAGTACACAAAAAACCGGTGCCTATGAATAAATTAAGCATCGGTACACTGAATTTCGGTGCTGTAAAACCAAAATTCCGCACCTGTTCACAAAAAAAATGGTGCCTATGAATAAATTCAGCACCGGTAACACAATTTTGGGCCACAGTGTAATTTTCCATGAATTTATATAAGTAATCAATCATGACTTTTGAGACCCTTCCGTTCACCCATATATTCCCAAATTGCAGAGTAACGATAGTATATTATTGAATTGCATTTTAGTTTCACCAATTTTGTGATTTGACGACTCCAACTTTCTTGGAGGGACCTCAATAAAAAAAGTAAAAACTTTACTCGTAACTCCAAATTGAAATTCGCTCGAACGTGATCCTACCCAATACCCCCATTGTATTTTCCATGCTTGTAAGGCAATATTTATCAAAAATTGAGCGAAAAAACATATCCATAATCTTTTTCGATTTCACTTTGTAACTTCCAACTAGTCAACCATAAGTTATTCCAGAAAATGTACTAGCGCTTTTCAATAATTCATCAAAAAAATTATTTATTTTATCTTTTTATATTTAGGCGGGAATAACAAAAATCATGTATTTTGGATTAATGGGTAATGGTGTGACACAACTTGGGCCACAGTGTAATTTTTCAAGAATTTATAGAAGTAATCAATGTTGACTTTCGAGACCTTTCCGTTCACCGATGCATACCCAAATTGCAGAGCTGTGATCATATATACTTGAATTGCAATTTGGTTCCACCAATTCGTGATTCGACGACTCCAACTTTCTTGGAGGGACCTAAGTGCAAAAAGTAATAACTTTACTCGTAACTCCAAATTAAACCCGCTCGAAAGTGATGCTAATGAAATAGTTATCAACAATAGGGCACAAGAACATATCCATAATCCTTTTCAAATTCCCTTTCTATCTTCTAAGTAATCAACTATAGGTTACTGTGGAACATGTAGTAGCGCTTTTCAAAATTTCATAAAAACAAATTTTTGGACAGAAAGATAATGTCGTAACAAATATTTGGGCTATAGCGTAATTTTCCTAAAATATGTTAGAGGCGCTTCTGTTCACCCATTGTACCTCGAATTTTAAAGACGCAATCATCTCTTATTTAATTGCATTTTGGTGTCTTCAATTTTGTGATGCAACGCCTCCAAATTTCTTCTATGAACCTAATAGTAAAAATTAAAACGTTAACTTAGAAATCAAATAATATTAGCACCGGCATTGTTTTTCATTCATACCAATGCTATGTTATGGCGGGATAATGATTTTTTCAAATTTCATTCCAAATTTTGTAGGGATTGTTTAAAATTTTGAAATTTTGTAATTAACACAAGTATTAATTACTTGCACTAGTATGTGTACCGGTCTTCTATACTTAGAAAAATTCTTGGGTTCAATATTTTTTTTAAAAAAACCATTTAAAGCAGCCTTAAACAACTGTTTTTCGTATATTTATGCACCGATATGAGCATTTTGAGCACCAGTACCGGTGCTACAGTGTTTCAAAAAGAGAGACAAACTTGGTTTCATCTGAACCATTGATTTCTTTCGATTATTGAATCTCAACCATTAAAAATTTTCCTTTATAAACTATATTTGAAAACCTAAACCTACCCACCCTCATTTTGTTCTCATTATCTTGCCTCTACTTCCTCTCCATCTTCTCCCTCCTCCTCCACCACCTCTCCTTCTTCGCTGCTTAGTGCATCCGATGAAAGCGTACCCCTACTGCTTCGACGCCGCTTCGATGCCGCTGCTCTTCCCGTGATGCTCCATTCCCGATGCCATCTCCGAACCATCCCGACTCCATCTCTGCCCTCCCCATGGTGCACCATCCCCAATGCCATCTCCTCGTGCACTATTCGTTGGTCAAAGTTGCGAGCTCTACCAAAATTATCGGTTCAGCTTAGATCTGACCTCACCTTCAATGTTCTGGTTCGTCGATGTTATCTAGGGTTTCTAGAAATTAGGTTCTAGTTTTTATGATGATTGATGTTTTTAAATGTTTAGGTATAGCTTATTTCATGAATTGAGAGGTGTTATGTGTTTTCAATTATATGTAATGAAGTTCTGGGTTGTGGTATGAATTTTCTATGCTTTTTACATGAGCTTCTGTTTTTTGGTTGTTTTATTCGTTTTGGGTTTCATATCTGGCCGGTCAGTTTATTCTCACTAGTCGAATTTTTTTAATTGATCGTCTATTTACTAGCATCGGTATTTCATGCATAGGCACCGGTATGTCGAGCGTTTTTATACCGGTGCCTAAGTGATCTGGTGCAAGAATGTAGTTTCATAGGCACCGGTAAATGGTACCGGTGTTGGAATAGATTCTAGCATCGGTACGACTTACCGGTGCCTATGAAACTAATTTTTTTACACCGGGTTACTTAGGCACCGGTATGAAAATTCTCAAAATACCGGTGCCTAGGTGGGATTCTCTCAGTATTGTGCAATCCCGTGTTGCGGAATTTTTCAGAGTTGTGCTATGTTGGTCCCCTGAAATGTAGAGCTCTAAGCATATTGCACTGTGGTTGGGATTCTTGAGTATGTTTTATCTTTTGAGGAGTCCGAGTATGCTGATTTATGTGGTCTTATATTTCTACGGGTAGCTCACATTGGTCTGGGGAATTACGATGTTTTTAAGTGATATATTTATTTTTAGAAATGGTATACTGCTCCTCTCTTGCTCAATTTACAGGTGCAGATTGGGACGATGACGAAACTATGGAGACACAACACCTAATGGTGGACTTTTGCAAGGATTCCATGGATGCTCAACTTTCGCATGCCGAACTACCAAATTCTGAAATTCGGATGAGGCAACTTTCGGAATTGAAGTTAGATAACCATGAAGAATTGTCTCAATCTGAATTTTGGCTTTTGAAAATTTTTGGGACATGCATCATAGTGATCAGATTCCCCTTCTTTAAAGGGTTTTAATCATTGGCCCTCTAGATACTCCAGGGAGTTTTGCTTAAGGTTCACTAGTGCAGAATGCTTGATTAAAGATAGCGATCAAAGTCGGAGAGGTTCCAAAAATCGGAACATGTGTAATTTGACCCCTCTTCGTAATGAAGGCAGTTGTTTTTGTGTTGGAAGGGGGTTTTCTTGAACCGCCTTTGATGATCAAATATTAAAGGAGGTTATTTATATAACCGCCTTTATTTTGTCCCCCTCAAAGTTGGTTCTATCGGACCGTCTTTATGGTGGTCATGTTCCGAGTTTGGAAGGTAGGGACGAGGGGAGCTACGAGCTCAAAATATTGTGGCCTGAGTCAAGGTAAAGATCCGGTCACTCTTCCTTTGTTGAATCCTTTGTTGCTCTAGCATTTAAACATGCCTCAAAAAGTGGTCTTGTAAGGGCACATTGCCCATGTAAGGATTGTAAGAATAACGTATATTTGGGTAGGAAGATATGTGCAGGCGTCTAGTCATGAAAGGTTTTCAAATGAGCTATACTACTTGGATATGGCACGGCAAGGTTGGTGCGGGTACCGTGAAGTTTATACACATAAAATAGATGATGTCTGGGATGAATTAGACAAAATGGTGGAGGATGTCGCTAGAGAATTCCATGGTAAACCCAAGGTTCTAGAAGAGTTGCATAATGACAAGATGACAACATTGTTTTATGGAGCTAACCATTCTGTATTGAGTGCAACTTTGCAATTAATGATCTTGAAGGCAAAATTTGGGTGGACTAATAAAGGCATGACAGAGACTCTCCAATTGCTAAGGGAATTGCTGCCCGAGGGTAATTTATTGCCTGATTGATCATATGTCGCGAAAATGATTCTTTGTCCTAAGGGATTGGAATTGAAAAAGATTCATGCATGTCCTAATGATTGTATGTTGTATATGGGGAAGGAAGATGAAGCCCTGGATCGATGTTGTGTCTGTGGTGAGTCACGGTATAAGATGAAGAGTGGTCACTTTGAGGTTGGTGCAGAGGATGCAGTGAATTTATAAAAACAACTCCGTCTAAAGTTTTATGGTATCTCCCCATCATTCCTCGGTCAAAGAAGTTGTTTCCTTCTAAGGAAGATGCGAAGCTGTTGCATTAGCATTATGAAAGATTCCGTCCGGTGGATGACATTATTAGACATATGTCTGATGGGGAGAAGTGGAACAAATTGAATGCTATGTACCCTGATTTTGATTATGAACCTTGGTATTTTAGATTGGGTCTTTCAACGGATGAGATGAATACTTTCAGCAGTATGAACAGTGCACATAGTTTGTGTCCTGTGATGATAGCTATCTACAACCTTCCATCGTGGCTAAAAATGAAACGGAAGTATGTGTTATTATCAATGATGATTTCAGGGCTAAAGCAGCTGGCCAAAGACATAGATGTTTACCTTGCTCCTCCGGTTGATAATTTGTTAACCTTGTTAAAAAATGGCTTCCGCTCATTCGATGGTAGCACTAAAGAAATTTTCACATTGAAGGCCTTATTGTTTTGTACCAAAAATGATTTCCCTGCGCATGGTAATTCATTAGGGTACTCTGTAAAAGGCCACTTTGCGTGTCCTATTTGTGAGAGGGAGACTTCATTTTCTCAATTGAAACATGGTTGAAAGACTGTTTATCAGGGTCACAGGCATTTCTCCCCGGGTGATATCCTTGGAGTTCGACGAAGATGTGGTTCAGCGGGGAAGTTGAGACAAGAGATTCTCCATTACCTTTATTCGGTGTGGAGGTGTACAAAAACGTTATGGAATTGCCAAATGATTTTGGAAAAGAAAAGCGAAAAGATTCAGTTGAAGGGAGTTGGAGTAAATGCTCTGTATTTTTTAGGCTCCCTTACTGGAAGCATTTGGACATTAGGCATTGTCTTGATGTTATGCACATTTAGAAGAACGTGTGCGATTCTTTGGTTGGGACACTGTTGAATACCCTTAGAAAAATAAATGATTGATTGAGTGCTCGCCTTGACCTCGTTGAAATGGGGATAAAGAATAATTTGGGACCTATTAAAAGTGGTGATGATTATTACCTCCCTCCTACATGTTATTTGATGTTTGAGTTAGCGAAGAAATCGTACTGTGAGACATTGAGTGGTGTGAAGGTCCCAAGGGCATATTTGTCCAACATCGGTTCATGTGTCTCACTAACCGAGTTGAAGTTACAAGGATTAAGATCTCATGACTACCACAACCGAATGCAAGAAATGAAATGCCATTGCAATGAGGTCAACATTGCCATCTCATGTTAGATTGTGCATTACTAAACTTTGTTTGTTCTTCAAGTCCATATGTTTGAAGAACATAAGTGTTGCAAGGTTATACAGGTTGCAAGAGACGGTTGTTGAAGTTTTGTGTGGGATGGAGATGTACCCTCCCTCCCCACCTCATTTTTTGACATTATAGTGCATCTAATAGTTCATTTGGTATGGGAGATCAATTTGTGCGGTCCTATATTTTTGCGGTGGATGTACCCATTTGAGAGGTACATGAAAATCTTTAAATATTTTGTCAAGAACCGTTATAGGCCTGATGCTAGTTTGAAACGTTATGTTGTTAAGGAGGCCATCGAGTTTTGTACTGATTATTTGAAAGATGTGGATTCTGTGGGGGTTCCAAAGTCAAGGCACGATGGACAGTTAGGTGGCCAGGGGGTCTGGAAGGGTAAGCTACTAAACCCTAGTGATAAAGATTTATGTGTTGCGCTTCTTTATGTACTTCGTAATCACAAGGATGTTGTACCCTATATCAAGATCCATATGGACACGGTTAGAATGAAGCATCAAATTTTTAATGAAGCACATGTCCTGCAACAACACTCTAGTACTTTTGCTTCATGGTTAAGAAGTCAAGTTGAGATTGGTAAACACCCCGATACTGTGAAGTGATTAGCAGATAGACCCCTGGGCACAATTCTATCGTACAGAAGTTACGACATTAATGGTTTCAATTTTTCCACAAAATACATGGATGACAAGTTTGTAACTCAAAACAGTGGTGTGGCACTTGTTTCTGAAGCATTACATGTTAGCAGTGTCAATGACGACAATCCAATGTATGCCCAGAACTCTTATTTTGGTACTATTTGTGAGATATGTGAGCTTGATTATATGACTATGAAAGTCCCTGTATTTAAATTTCAAAGGGTCGATGTAAACATTGCGAGAAAAACTGAGGACTTGGGATTCACGTTAGTAGATCGTAGTCGGGTTAGGTGAAGAGAATATCCTTTCATATTCACAAGCTCATCAAGTATTCTATGTGAAAGATCCAGTTGATCCTCGTTGATAAATTTTTTAGAGCGGGAATTGATTGAGGTTTTTTAATTAGATAATATTATAGGATTTGGCCAGGAGACTCCAATTCTTAACAACGACAAAGGTATTTTTCTTAAGGAGGATGAAACAAGCTTGCGGCATTTGTTTGGTCATCCCGACCACGATGAAAGGATTTGGATTGATTGGCGATGAAAAATCAGCAAGAGAAAATGGAAGAATATAAATACAAAGATACATGAGAAGAAGAAATGAGGTTGACATTAGGTTTGGATGTTTGTTTTAATTTGAATGACATGGAGCTGGGACGGTGTACTGAGCTTGGAACAGCTTCGGCTGTTATGGTTAACTTTTGATTTATTGGTAATTTCAAAGAATACTTTCATTAGGTAACATTTCTATCCACAGAACATAAACGACATTCCAGTCCAAACCTTGATTTCTAACATAAATCATTTGAAATTACAAACCAAACAAACATGATTCATTGTTTAGTAACACAAGTTCTAATCCATGAAATACACCATCCTGAAAACCAAATCCATTGCAGAAAAAACAATCACAACAAAATTCGAGGGAAGAAACATGCAAAATCAAAGGAAGGATGACCGCTTGAGATGAGTAGCCATGGAAGATGCCCTAGCTCTATCCAAAGCATGCTGATTGGGTTAAAGCTTCCATATCCGCTTCCGTAACCTAGAAATTTTATCACGTAGCATGCTTTGAATCCTTTAATAAAGCTCAGATTCGATTCATCCAGTAAAGAAGAATAAGTGGTAACTGTAAATTAATCTACACCAAAAATTGCACAATAATAGAAAAAATTGTAAAACATCTACATACCTTATCTTGCACCTTGTTTGACCCTTTGCCTCTTGTTTGGTTTCACATTATCAATGGGTTTATGAACCCACTTATGGACAACCAATATCCAATTTTTCCTTTCAAAGTACTGTTTGCCGAACCACTTACATTGCTTCTCTTCCCCTTGGAACTCGAATTCATCGATGCCCCAACATAGAGCATAAGTTTAAATATCGCAGACCCCAGATTGATATTTCTTCCTTCAATGATGTAGTAAAACAACATGAGTGATACATACTTTGGCTCAGTTACATGCCCATATGTGGGTACAAGACATCTCATAATGATCTCAAAACCTATGTGAGAGTCAATGGGTCCGGCTTTCCTAGCTTGTTTGCATTATACACAAAGTATTTTATGCTAAATGCAACAGATTCAATGTGAGGGTATTCATCAACAAGCGGCTATCTCCCCATATAATAACAATCCTCTAGTGACACCTCAATGTCCTGGGGATACACAACTTACAGCCATTTGTACGGGAACTCCAAAATTTTGTTTATTATCCAATGAATCATTTCAATGTCAAGACCACTAACCCTAGTTGCATAACCACCCCCTTTCTTTTATGTAAGTTTGTATAGAATTGACAGACCTCGTCAAAATGTGACAGTTTATTTATTGTCAACAATTTTTCAATATGTTGTCCATCAAACTTAAGCACAGGATCAGCCAAACCTATGCTATGGTAAATATTTTAATCCAGCACATATAAATCCAACAATATACCACCCTCATGCAATGTATTATATCTAACTCGAGCTTGAGGAGAAACAAACTGTGGTAATGCGAGAGCATTTGTTGGCTTTCTTCTTGTCGAGGTACCGGATTTGCTCTTCCATTTTCCCTTTGTTGCTCCCTTGCCCGTTGAATCCATTTCCCGCTAGATTTGAACTTCAAAAATGGCAAGACAATTGGGTCTCCGGTGCCAGAAAAGTGTTTCCATCGTCTCCTAGGGTTAGTAATTTGGGGAAAATAAATTTTCCCATTTTTTCTATATATACACGATCCAGTTTCGAACTCGAAACTGGTTGGGCCTTTCTTTAAAAAATGCTAGAATTCAAAAAGTTAATCTCCATCAGGCCCAAGTTGACTCCGAAAAGTGCAACTTCCTTTCGAAGTGCTGTTCCGAGCTCGGAACTAAAGGTGGAATTCAAAAAAATAGCACATACAATTGTTGTGTAAATCACAGAAATGGCAGTTTGACACCAGAAATCTAACCTGAACTCGGAACTTCTGTTCCGAGTTCCTAACATGTGTAGGATTCCCAATTGAGAAAACCAAAAATTCTAAGTAAAACTCTGGATTTGGCACATGACTCCGTAGCATAATATAGGTGGGAAGATGAAAAATCAACGTTGGATCGGAAGAGCTGTTCCAAGTTTGAAACAAGATGGGGCGTCAAAAAATGACACACACAATTGTTGTGTAAATCACAAAAATGGTAGGTTGACACCGGAATTATAACATGAACTTGGAACTTTTGTTTCAAGCTCGTAACATAGGTAGGATTCACTAGCATCATCACCGTCCTCTTCTTCTTCATCCTGATCAGAGTATTGGGGGCCTAATTAGGCATTGTATTGTCATCGCTCAATTCCAATGTTAATCATAATGAGGCTACATAGCTGGCATGGCGTACTTCCAATGCTACAAGTTCACTCCTTTTTTTCCAAGTCACCTCTAATGCATGACAAATACCGGCTAACGGTTCTCTTTCATGACTGCGCCCCACCTAAACATTAAACAAGAAACAATAATGATACCACACAGTCACCGCCAAAATAAGATGAAGATAAATCATAACAAAGACATTATAAACATATGCAATGACTCAGTTGTATCAAGTTGCGCATCCTTCACTCTCTTTGCAGCTTTAGCTGGAGCACCCAGAACCACCTTAACCATCCACTTTTGGTCCTCACCTTGAACCAAAACTTTATGTTGGAACCATCTCATATCATAATACTCTAAGCGCAATGGCCTATCTACTGGAACAACCCCAAGTTGATGAAGCAACCCTATGCTTAACACTCTATAGGGGAGATCTTTCTTTCTACCTGTCGTTGCTTTTAACATGTAGTTCACTATGGTGAATTTAGGGTTAATTGGGATCCCCTACATAACATAGTAGAACAACATCAGGTTTCTAATAATGGGCTCACAAGCGTGACCGCCTGACGGAAGAACATTCATGTAGGTCCACACGTAAACTAACCTCTGCTCAACAATTAATAGCCTTACATTGTACTGATCGGCTTGCCCTATGGAAATAACTCTCGGCGATGGCAAGCGGATAAAGAGGGGTGGCCTAGGTCACTACAGGCTATTGCTGTAGGTGGAATATTTCTAAGGGGTCATCCGGTGTTTCGGGACATAACTTGGTTGGGTCTGTGTACGGGCAATCTAAGACATCATTTATAGTTTATGTTGTCACAGTAACAATTACTCCATTAACTTTAGTCAAATCCTTATTAGCAAAGTTTTTTCCAAGATTAGCATAAAATGAACAACTTCATCAAAATGCAAACAATTCTCTAAAGTCATCAACATGTCCACGTGTTGAGTCTTGAAATAACGGAGTATGTAACCTAACGACAATTCCTCAACATCCTTGCTACAAACAACCTTAGGATTAGTACACTTATGATGGCAGAGGAAATCGACATACCTTGTCTCAGCTTCTTGGTTGAAGAACATTGTCGATGCCCCAATCTCGTCGTAAGGTTTGCATTTTTGTCATTCACAGTCTTACCACCTCAATTTCTCGCCATTCTAGAGTATGGGTGATGACTTTGGGAATTTAAAAGCCCAAAATTTTTTTAATCTTCTTCTAGGGTTTGAGGGGCCGATTTGGGGGTTTCAGTTCTGAAGGGCCAATTTTTTTAAAGAAAAAATAACAATTCCAAACTCGGAACTGGTGCAACTGGTGCACCTATAAGGAGATAAGAGGAAGTTTCTCAATCAGAAGACCTTCTGGACTGGTTCCAAACTCGGAACAGGTCAATGTCGGGAAAATAATGAGAGCATGAATTACATTTCAAAGGATAATAAGGAACCCATTTTCTGGGCACAAATTTCCCCCAAAAAAAACCCCCTCTTCCACAAAAACCTTATTCCATCCTCTAAATTATCATCTCCATCTTCATCCTCCACACCAAACCCTAGTTAATCATGAAGATGTACTCATGATTAACTGCCATTTGTAAATGGCTCTATACTTTTATGGGTTTGGTTTTGAAGAAGTTTTTTTTGGCTTAGGTTTTGTAGTATATACAATCATCCTTTGATGAGGTAATTTTTCTACACTTCCATCACTTATAGTAATGTTCATTGAGGTGATTTGGTGTACATTTTTTCTTGGATAATATTTTGACAATGGATGTTTTGGAAGAGTAATATATATAATACCATTATGAAAGCATCTTCATTATTTGTAATTCTCATCAATATTTTTAGTCTAAATCTATATGGTAGGAATAGTCCATATTAAGTCCAATTTAGTTGTGGTCCATCGCTATTAGAATGTCGAAACAAAATGACATGTGAAGAGCCAATATCATTTCCGGGTGGATACGGAAACAATGTGTAATGATAATGATAAGGGGAATGGGGCGGAGGAAATAGGAATTGCTAAAACACACTGTAGAAACTAGAAAGAAGATGATGAGGAACTAAATGACCTTGTTGGTTTTTCAAAAGGAGGGCCGATGTTTATCGGAAGAATGAGCTAAATGGTCTAGTTAGGTGGGGAAGATCGGTAGGAAGAGGGTGGAAATTCGCTATGATAGTTGGAACGATGTGCCGAATGAATATAAGGACACACTATGGATGGAGTGCCAGGTAAAATTCTTGTGATGGTTGCCATTTTTGCAACCTATATAGTCCCTTCAACATTATAAATTTTACACAGTTTATTATTTATGTTTTACCTTATGCTCCCATATAGAGACCCTTTTAAATAGATACACTGGATATGGGAGAATTATGAAAAAAGGCAATGGTTATGTAGTCGAAGAGTTAGCGAGAACACAAGTACACCTTGTCCAGAGATTACATATTTTCAAAAAAAGGAAAAGGGAGATTTGTCAAGTGACACCTGGAATATAATATCAACGATGCCATCTCAACCACCAAAAAAAAGTAATAACATTTCTATTAACGTTATGTATTTTATTCTTCCGTAGTGGTAACTAGTGTATGTTTATGGATTGTACCCTTCACATTTGTACAAACTTTTTATTGAGATTGGTGAAAAGACAAGAACTATACACGTATTCGACGGTATTCTTCATGAAGAAATACGGAATCATCACTCAAAACCAATTCCGGATGGAATTTCTAGGATAGCCTTAGAGAAACCGTTAGTACAGAAGGCTAATTTACCTTTCCCTGAAGGAGAATACAAGACTGTGGGCCCCACAGAAGGAATGTTCTTCTTGTGGCCAAGGAAATTAATTAACGAAGATCCAAAAATAGACAGTCATTAGAAAATGAATCGAGCAACGACCCCTCGGAAAAGTTTACCTGCATCAGAGGCTGCAGTGAAACCGGTGTTATGGGTGGATATAGCAAAGAAATGCCTGGTCTTCATCTGCATATTATATTACGTGACCGCCGGACACGACCATAACCTACATACACATTTTTGGGGAACGGGTGTGTTTTTTGTCAAAGCTGAGACATCATCGCAATGTGGAGCGACTTTGAGGAATTTTGGAGGCATGACCAAGTAAACCAAACCATAATATCACTATTCCTATTGTAAGGTCAACTTTCGTCTTGTTAAATTATTATGAAAAATGTACTCGTGCTTATCATTTTACATATCTTACTGCATTAGGTACATGTACTACTTTTCCAATCAAAAGGAAAAGGGATGGAGAGGGTATTTGTGTCCGGTAATGACTCAAGAAATTGGGTAGTCTGGGATTGAAAGGATTGAATATGTGCGCAAATGCCTTGGGTGACCCGACAAGAAGCTATTCGTTGCACCTTTCATTAAGAGGTGGTGTTTTTTTCTTAAATGTTTTACAAGATTAAGATTAATTTAATTTCTTCAATTAACGGTTACATGCCAACATTTCATTCTACGGATCATTGGAGGTTGATTTTTATAGTCCCAAGCGAGAAACGTGTTTATTGGATGGATATGTTGCACTTTGAACCTTCCAAATCATTTGTAGACATTTTGGCGAATGCACTCAATGAACCCAATGTTGCAAAAAAGGTGAGGGTCGTCCAAATCAAGGTGCGATGTTATACTATAATTGTTTTTCAAATATTTTTGAACACATTCAAGTAGTATATTCACAATTTATTCTTTGCAAATAAGTACAAAAAAACAAGCAAAATCTTAACGGTGCGGCTATTACATTATGTTATACACAGCCGAGTGTGTCACAAATATCCGATTGGATTACGTGGAAATTGAAAATGTGACTATTAAATATATTTGAACACTAAGCTTTCTGTAATGATTACATATTCAACAATCCTAACTAACGAATTCTACTATGATATCTAGATATTTTGAGATGACTACAAGCCATATTCACAAAATGACATCAATCATGCGAGAAATTGCTTAGCCCAACATCTATTTTATGTGTGCTCTGTATCTATTGGACAACCTGATGTGGTAGTGTGCCCCAAATCTCAACGTCATGGACATGTATTATATGGAATAGAATTTCGACATATTTCTATTCCAATCTATAGTTTCTTGTGTAGCGTTGTCTATAGGTTTTTGTTATTGCCCTAATGGAATAGTGCATTAGTGATAGGAAACCTATATGTTAGGTGCATAATAGGATTTTCTATATATTCTATTCCAATGTATAGATAGATGATTTCTTAGCTGTATCTATACATTTTTGATATCCGAGACAATGCATTTGTAAATTGCTGGAAATAGGATTCATGTTTCCAGGCTAACATTGAGCTGGATTTACGAAAATAAAAAATTACCTTCCGATCAGAATTACGTTCCGAGTTCGTAACTACTCTCAAACCATTGCCCGGGATTTTACTTTCCGAGATCGGAACTGATAAATGCACATTAGCTTCATTTTAGATGAAATTCCAGGTTGGGTCTGGAATAACATCGCGATTCCAGAACTCCCACATCCAAATAAATCAGTGAATGAGGAACTTGCAGTTCCGAAAAATGGTTTCCAAGCTTGGAACACATTATTTCAGTGAAAATAAATTCAAAAATCAAAAACAATAACGGGGAAGAAAATGGGAGGGAATGTCAGAACCTGTAGAACAGTGGTACCTCAATCAGAACTGAATTTATGTTCTGAGTCCAGAACCAATTATTCCACATGACAAACCTAGACACATTCTGTGCTCAGAACTGATTAAAACCGGTTCCACCGGCCGAACAAAGGTGATAAAGAACTGCCTTCCCTTGTCACATTTAAAAGCGGTCCGTTAGAACCGCCTTTAATCGCCCCACTCTACACTAGTGGTTTTATCACTTGCTCATAGCCAAATCTCTTGTTAGGTAATTGATTTTAGGGTTAAATATATTTATAGCCATAACGTTTAGCTAAAAATGCCAATATAACTCTGCAATCTAAGAAAGTGTCAATCAAATGCTAACTTATTACCATTTGTGCCAATATAACCCTAACTATTGATCAAATTGTGCCAATATAGCAAAACTACCTAATTTCGGCATTGAGCCAAAGAATTAGGACATTAACCAAAGACTAAAATGACCCAAATATCCTAATAACTAAAGGTGGAAATTGAATACCCATTACACCCTTAGTTTCTTTCTTCATCACAACCCACCTCCGCAGTGCTGGAAACCTCCACCGCCACTAACCTCCAGAACAAAGATGAATACGATCATTTTTAGAAAAACAACCAAGTCACCACCACATCCCAAATCTCTCTCTGCTTCCACCCACCACCAATTCACCACACCGCCCCCATCACCCCTTCATGTGCTAGACGAAGGCAAAGAAGAAGCTATGTCGGCAATGCCGCAGTCAAAACCCTAGCCCAGATTAAAGGGTAGAGAAGTAGGGTGCCACCCCCTCCACCGACAAAGACGAAGATGAAACATATCATTGCGGAACCTTTTCCCCGCCATGGAACCCTACCCACTCCCTCCGCAATAGAGTGGTAGATCGCCACCCCCGCCGCCGACGAAGACGAAGACAAAACCTACCCCGTATAACCCTTGCCCTACCACAGAACCCTAGCCACCCCCACCATGGTTATTTTAGCACTTTACTCTTGATTTTATTTGATATCTAGCCTACTTTTTACTAACACGTAGGGTGGAGGTAAAATTGTTAGGGAACATATTAAAATAAATGAACTACCAACCAAAGCTACTATTGGAACTCTGACTATCTTCCTTTTCTCAACGGGTATGGGATGCAATGCATCTCGAAACCGATCAAGCTACTCTGATGAATCCTTTGATTGTGATCTGCAAACAACAAGCACTGGGAGGTCCTAGGGGAAAACTCTTTGATGGCTAAGTCAATAAAGTATATTAATACATTGTAGAAAATAGTGAATACTAATAGTGAACACGTACCTTGTATTTATGTTGTATAACCTAGTTGTCTTCAATTATAACTCTTAGTTACCACTAAACACGGCCTTTAAGTCTGACCATTTAAAATACCTTTATTGGGCCAAAATAAGCCTAATACATTGTTTAGGCTTTCACTAGGTTAAACAATCATCAAAAGCCCCCAGAAAACTTAAAAATCCCTCAAGACTATGAAGCTTTGATATAGTGATTCAAAGACACTTAAGATGATGACCTAAAGAATCAAGTTCTTGGGGTTCGTGATGGATTAAAAATTCTTTGTTCACTATCTTAAGCCTTGAGATGGTGTTTAGTTTTATCATTTCTAACTTTTAATGGAATTTGAAAAGACGTTCGCCCTGGCTAGTTGTGTAAAAGAGTGAATGAATAGAGGAATTTCATGAAAAGGTATGAAAATATTCTCACGCCATTTAAACCTTTTTAGTTTCCCAAGGTAATCATTATGATAGCCATCTTTTTGGGCTTCGTAACTGCCCACTTCTTCCACATCTCTTCACTTTATCTATGGGTATTCTCTATTAGAAGATATCCAAAAATCTCTAGCCTTTCTCGATCTCTCAACCCTACTAATCTTTTCTTCTTCAATCAGTAAGTTCTTTTACCTTTTCATCTTTGCTTTTTCCGTTTCTCCATAATGGCTGTGTCCAACGAGGGATCTACTGAGAGGGGTTATATGGTGAGCCTATGTTAGAGGGGGAAGTAGATGAATCACCTGGAAAGGTGAATTCTAGTTCTGAGTTTAGCGATTCAGAGTACGCACGTGAAAATTCTAACATAGACATCGAGGATCTTGGCCGTACTAATTATGGTTGCACCGAAATTCAAATTATCGATGTGCCCCTCAAGGGATAATCAAATGTTTGGCCAACGGGTATGGGAAAGTTGTTTGTGAGAAAGTTGCCCCTTGCTAGGTTTAGTGCTCTAATTCATGAAGAAGGGAACTCCTAGAGAGTGTGTGAGAGGGAGGAGGAGAGTGTTCACAAGAAGGGGTATCAAACCCTCGAGGATGAGGAGGAGGAAATACCCTTTGGCGAGCCCCCATATTCTGAGGGATATAAGTCAATCACACGAATATTATTTTCGATCCCTGTTGGTCAAAGAGTTCCTCCTAATTTTGATTTAGAACCCTTGGGAATAGAAGGATCTCTCGAGAATCCTCCGGAGGGAAGGTCAATCATCTACATAAACACCTTCAATCAGGGCTCTGTTTCCCCTTCACCTCTCTATTCTTGAAACTTCTCAAGGATTTCCAAGGATGCCATGGTTCAGCTATATCAAAGAAAGGAGCTGGAAAGAACCCCTCAAAGGTTATATCGACGGTTCCTCCAAGGAATACGACCTTAGAGGTGGTCAAACATAAACACGAAAGGAAACCTAAGGATAGGCTTTCTTCCAAAGAGCCCCACAAGAAGGGAACGCATGACAAGAGCTCTCAGGCTCCTCCAATTTAAGGTCAACCTTCTGATGTTCAAGCTTCACGTTCCTATCTTAGAGGCAAAAGTCCTTGGGACTTTTGCTGAGAATCCTCATGTTGGTTTGCTCCTTTAAAATGATTTTGAGGCCTCTACCTATTTATTTTATTATTCAAAATGCCTTATCATTCTTCAGGTGACTTAATATTTTCACCTGGTGTCTCAAAAGATCGAGGAATGATTCTCCTCTCTCTCCTCCTTCCTGCAAGTGCTGGACTCCGGCCATGCTAAGCTTCATCTGCAGGTCCAGCAAAAGGATCTTGAAAACTCAAAGCTGAAAGAGGAGATAGGGTCATCGAAGAAGAAAATCTTTAACCTCGATGCTGATAGCATGAAAGCTTCCCTTGAAAAATCTACCCTCGAGCAGACTACGAAAAGATCCCAAAGTCCTGAGGCCTAAGCTCTCTTACTCGAAGCCTTGAAGGATTGGGTGATGCAGATTCAGGAGCTATTCTATCTCTTCATCAAGCTTCTCGAGATGGCCAAACGTATTGGGCATAACTCTTTAATTAATGATGAAATTTTACCCAAGCTGACTCCATCTCTATCTAGTGATGCAGTCAAGTTTTTGAAGTCTTTCGTCAAGCTATATGTTGTAGAGGCTTTGGATCAGAGGTGGGATGAAGCTGTCAACAAGGGGAATATGAGTTTTTGCCTTCCTGAGCTTCTTGAAGTCCTCTGGTCAGTTTTACACTACTCAGGGGTTTTGTGCCCTTTGTGTTTAGGCGAGCATGCTGCCAGATGTCATTGAAGAAGTCAAACAACAAGAGGTCAATAGTAGGGCAGATGTTGAGACTCATTTTGAGGGAGGAGCTCGTAGGGTGGGGTAAAATGTGTAATTTGCCTTGGTGACCTCCTCATGTATTTCTGCTTTTTCTGTAAACAAGTATTTCCCTTTTAAATTTTCTTTCTACTTTTTATCTTCGTAGCTTAACGCACTGCAGAGAAAACTCCAACATGTTTACGAAGACTTTTCCTAGACTCGAATAGAATTGCACAAAACTAGAGGGGATCTAATGCAAACAATGCTGCTTTTAGACTAATGCAACAAGGAATTCGAAAGTTGGCACAATAAACTCATCCTTCAATGGAAGGTATTTCAAAGGATGTCGCTGACCTGAATGTGGAGTTAAATTCCACAAAGGAAGAATTAAAATCTTGGTAGAGTGGTGAGCACCCTGTATTCAATGATCTGTTAAGGGACCTCATGAGACTAAAGTATAATGGTGATGTGCCTTTCAAAGTTGTTGATAACTGTGATCCCACTGAGATGAGTTATCAAGAAATTTTCCACCATATAAATGCCCGATTTACGTTACTTTGTCGATGCCTTACTGACGCTAAAAGATTACAGATTCTTGAAGCTATCCTTAAACTTAGTCACACTGAGGTTCACTAGCTCAAATCTCATGTAGAGGAAATGGTAAGACTCAACTGGATAGCTGCAAATGAAAACATGAGCTTGAACAAGGCATTAGCAGAAAAGTCTGAAGTTGTTGATGAAAATTCCTCTCTGGTAGAGTCTGTGATTACCGAGACTACACGACTCTTGGAGCGGAATAAGGAGCTGCAATCTACTCTCGAGCTCTATCAAGTTAGCTTTTGAGCCCATGGTTTATTCCATGGCGTTAATAATCCAAAGCTTGTCACTAACCTTCCTAAATGTTTGCTTCAAGCAGCTAATAACTAGATTCTTAGTAGAAAGGTGTATAAAAAAGGGACCTTTCATCAAAAGGCGGCTATTAGGCATATTAGAGTGGCTGAAAGAATTTCCTCATATAGTCTATCTATCGAGATAACGAATGACTTCATCATCCCGTGCTTCGAAGGCCAAAAAAAGGATTAGTAACGGTGAATCTTCAAGGACCCAATCACTTATTGAAAACACCAAGAAGAAAATATCCACTACTAGCAAAAGGAAATTTCCAAGAAGCCTCGGTGAACAACTGGGCCTTCTTAAAGATGACGATCTGACTGATCCCGAACATAAGCATTCTCATGCCAAGGTTTCACTAGATCTTTCTGAATATCCTAAAGAGGAACATAAAGAAGACTTTCAATGCGCAGCTAGTATCAAAATAGAGGAAGTTGAAAAAGTAAAGGAAGATTTAAGGAAATTAGTTCCTTAAGTCTTTGAACCTTGTACTTTTAATTTATGTACAATGTTTGTACTATTTTGAGTATTGTATTTGAGTTACCCATTCTTCGAGCATGCAGTATTTTCACTATCCTCCCTTCGAGCTGATAAGCAATGTTAAAATAAAGGCATTTATAATGCATAGCATATAAAATTGGATGCAACATAAGAAAATCAAAGCTTAGTATAAACCTCGAATCTTCAATTGCAACGCTTAGCATGCAAAACTTTAAATTATTATGAATACAGCTTATCAGCCTTTAATTCAATTCATCAGTCACAACGCGTAGCATATGAAACTGGATCTATTATAAGAATTGCCGCTTATCAGCCTTTTACTCGAATCATCACCTATAGCGCGTAGTATAAGAAGCTGGAACTATCACCAAAGTGCTGCCTATCATCTTTTCACCCAAATCATCAGTCGAAGCTAGAATTATCACAAGAGTGCCGCTTATCAGCTTTTCACTCGAATCATCAGCCGAAGCTGGAATTATCACAAGAGTGTTACTTATCAGCTTTTCACTCGAATCATTAGTCGAAGATGGAATTATTACAAGAGCGCCTCTTATCAGTTTTTCACTCAAATAATCATGTTTGACTTAATCAGAGTTGGTGCTACTTCCGCAAGTTGACAATATTCCATCTTCTCGAGACTTGAACACCACCCATTGTTTTGAGAACTTAGTTGCCCCCGGGATATGCTTCCACAACCTTGTAAGGTCCTTTCCAATTTACAGCTAACTTTCCTTCAGGTTCACACTAACTCTTCTCATTTTTTCTCATCACAAAATCCCCCGAGCTGAATTGGACCTTCCTAACCCTTCTATCATGGTAGTGTTTGACTCTCTCTTTTACTTTATCCTCGAGGAGGGATGCCAAATCTTGTGTTTCTTCACCCATATCAAGATCGAAATGCCGGTTCTCATCATTTATTCCCCCTTTAGAAACTGCTATCAATCTCAGACTTGGCACCCTTATCTCCACTAGAATCACGCCAGATCCATAAACTAAGATGTATGGTGTTTCCCCTGTGGCAGAAGACTCGGGTGTCCTATAAGACTATAAGACACTAGGTTACATATCCATTTTCCTTTGGCATGATTTGATTTGTCATTTCCACTTGACCATTTTCCTGGAAATGATATACAACAGGCACCTTCTGCTGTATCTTGTATTCCTCGCACCATTTTGAAATGGATCATGAGTAAATTATTTCTCATTATCAGTTATTATAGTCCTCGGAATCCCAAAATGACATATAATGTTCTTCCAACATAATGCAGTCACTGACTTCCCTATCATGTTGTTTAAAAGCTTTTCTTCTACTCACTTTGTGAAGTAATTGATAGCTACAATAAGATGCTTGAATTTCCCTAGAGCCTTTGGGGAAAACAATCACTAGATCGATTCCCCACTTATTGAACGGCCATGAACTGTGAATGTTCATCATCTCCTCCTGGGGAATATGTGTGATGGATGCATGCTTATGACATTGATGACATGTATGTACGTACCTATTAGCATTATTGAACATCACCAACCAGTAATACCCCACTCGAATTAGCCTTCTCGCTATAGATCATGCCCCTAAGTGACTACCACATATATCCTCGTGAACTATTATGACCAAATTATCAGCTTCATAAGGAGTGACACATCAAAGCAATGGATGTAGATATCCCCTTCGATATAGAATTCTATCCTGCAATACTTACCTTGGTGCATTCAGTCTTATCTTTCTCATCTCCATTGCATCCTCCGGCAGTACTCCTTCTTGAAGGTAATTCACAATCAGTGTCATCCAAGTATTTTCCTCCTTAATGGCTATCATGGCCTGCTCCTTAAAGCTATGACTATTTAAAGTTCTATGAGTAACGGGATTTGAGGTTGGGCCCCCCAATCTAATGAAGCGAGTTTTCTTAAAGCCTCTTCTTTGTGATTCTTCTCTCTTTGCACTTGTGTTAAGACATAAGTTGGAAAACCTCTCAACAAAGGCTTCAATACCTCCAAATACCTCTGCAGATTATGTTCCCTGGCTTTGTATTCTTTATTGACATAGTGAACTACAACTTATGAATCATTGTAAATTTACAAATCCTTCACTTTTAATTCCTTAAACAAATGCAAACAAATAAGCAAAGCTTCATATTCATCCTCATCATTCATGGCCTAGAATGCAAAGTTCAATGCATATGGATAATTCTTCCCTTCAGGACTAGTGAGCAACACTCCTGCTCCACTTCTTCCCAAGTGTGAGGAACCATCCACATACAACTTCCAAACTTCCTTATTTTGTATATCCTCTCCCAGTTTGATAGAATCTGTAGTCTCCACTATAAAATATGCAAGAACTTGACCATTGATTGTTTTTCAGGGCTGAAACTGTTTATTATGTTCTTCTAACTCCAAAGACCATTTCATCATTCTCCCTAAAGCTTTTGGTTTTAGGAGGATATATCTTATGGTATGATTGGTAAGCAATAATATAGTATGTTCCTGGAAGTAAGGGTGTAACCTTCGTGCAGCATGTACTAGTGCCAGTATCAACCTCTCCAGAGTTGGTCCGATTGCAATATTTAGGTAAGTCTAATGGATTTTTGGTCCTTACGCGAATCTAGATCCCTTTTTGTGACCTTAATTTGTAGATTTCTCATGAGCCCTTTGGAGCGGTTTAGTAAAGGCCACGAGCCAAAATCTGGTAAAAGATAGAAGGGTCCAAGAAAAAAAGCAATGAAGCGGATAAATTGTCACCCAGAAATTTGGACCAAGTTCTTAAAATTATCCGAGAATCATAGTCCTACAAGGGTGGCACCATTGGATTATTCTTCTTCAACACTATGAAATCGACTACAAGAACTCCAAAATCGGAGCAACGGTTAACCTGTAGCGATGCGAAAACCTGTCGGTCGAGTGAAAAAAATAGTGGCGCGAGCCTAGGTCAAAGCCCCATGTGCCTGAGCATGAGAGGAAAAGCCATAGAGAAAGTATGGGAGGTCTTCATCGTACCTCTCAAAGTTAAATTTATAAGCCCAAAATCCTTACTAACTACAACTAACTTGATAGTGGCAAATCGGGGTCGTCCACGAAGAAGAGGGATTTGTTTTTGCGTTTAAATATAAAAGGTTGATATTATGCTAGAAGTAAATATATCTATACATATAAAAAAGAGAGTAAATAGGGAGGGTTTGGTTGGTTGTTTTTCCTAAGGTATGAAATTAAAATACAAGATAACTAGCAAAGTCAAGGGGTTTAAAACTACAAACAATGAAGCCTTGGGAGCAATTGACATCCACTTCCAAACTAAATGTAGATCATTGAACCACTCACTCATTCTATCACATTTGTTACCTATGGGGAATGCCAATGGGAGATCAACATTCATTCCTTCTTAATAGTAATTTACAACGACAAACAACGACCATTTGCAAACCTCGTTAACAATCACTCTAGGCAAACCACACCATAGAGGTATTTCATCAATGAAATTTTACACGAAGGACCATAGATTTGATAACAACAAGTCTTCTACCAAAAACATAGCCATTTAACCAAATATAGCATTCATTAGTAAACCTAGAACAAACCACATTCAAGGTTCAACCTTTCATTGCATCTACGGGATAAGTAAGAGAACAATCCATATTAACATGCATATCTAGCAAGAGTCACAACACATTATGCACAAGAATTTCTAAGTTCATGTTCTTAAATTTTCATGCAAAGGAGCTAAGGAATTCGTCACTTTCCTAACACCCTAACACTTCAATCATACAAACACTTGTTGACAGAATGAAGTAAAACAAGTCCTCCTCTTTACTTCACTTATATTCAATTCTTCAAGTCTTTAAATACAAGTTTTCAAGTCTTTAAATCTTCAAAGGTATTCTTTAATGTCTTCAAAGTCTTCAAATAGATTTCCTTATCACATAGATTTGAAAACTTGTATTTGAGCTTTTGAAGACTTGAAGAATTGAAGATAAGTGAAGTGAAGAAGAGGACTTGAAACAAAAAGAAGAAAGAAATCAAGATGTTGAAACCTGGCTCGGTCGCGACTCGCGACGAAGCCGTTGCGACTCGCGATGGACGTATGGCCTGAAACTTTCTTACCTTTTTGTACTATAAATACTTAACTTATCCTCTCCTCTTCAAACATCCTCTTCTTCCTACATTTTTCTGGTTTAAAACCCTAGGTTTTCCTCTCTTTCTTTTCTTAGTTTTTGTAGGTTAATAATGTCTTTTAATTATCTAGCTTAGTTTAATCTTGGGAGAAATTGATTGAAGCTTCCATATCTATGTCTTGAGAATAAAGTGTTTGTCAACAAGTGTTTGTATGATTGAAATGTTAGGGTGTTAGGAAAGTTGCAAATTTCTTAACTCATTTGGCTTGAAAATCCAAGAACATGGACTTAGAACTTCTAGTGTATAATGTGTTGTAATTCTTGCTAGATAATTATGTTTATGTGGATTGTTCTCATATATATCCTATAGATGCAACGAAAGGTTGAATCTTGAATGTGATTTGTTCTAGGTTTACTAATGAATGCTATTTTTGGTTAAATAGCTATTTCTTTGGTAGAAGACTTGTTATCAAATCTATGGTTCTTCATGTAAAATTACATTGATGAAATACATTTATGGTGTGGTTTGCCTAAAGCGATTATCAACAAGGTTTGAAAATGGTCATTGTTTGTCTTCGCAAATTACTATTAAGAAGGAATGAATGTTGATCTTCAAATGGGAAGTTTTAGCATTCCCCATAGGTAACGAATATGATAGATTGAGTGAATGGTTCAATGATCTATATTAGGTTTGGAAGTGGATATTAATTGCCCCCGAGGCTTTATCTTTTTTGTAGTTTTAAACCCATTTTCTTAGTTTGTTTGATGATTAGCATAGTTACTTGACTTTGCCAGTTATCTTGTCTTTTAATTTCATAACTTTGGACGAAAAACCAACCAAACCCCCCCCCCCCCTTTTACTTGATTTTATAAGTATATATATATATATATCTACTTCTAGTCTAATACAAACCTTTTATGTTTAAATGCTTATGAAAATCCCTCTTCTTCGTGGACGACCCTGAATTGCCATTATCTAATTAGTTATAGATAATAAGCATTTAGGGCTTAAAAATATAACTTTGAGAGGTATGGCGTTGACCTCCCAAATTTTGGCACCACTGCCGGGGAAGAGGCGTTTACTTTAAGTGTTTGGGCATATTTGGCTGTATATTAGCTAGTAGTTTTTATTTTCTACTCCTTGGTGGTTGTTTTTGTTCGGAGTAGGTATTGCTTGAGTTCTTGGTGAATTTTTTTCGAGAATCCTTGTAATATGATTCCGGACTTTTGAAAAAAAATTAATGGAGTGTCTCACCTTAAGGGAACTCATGATGAGAAGAGAGGCTCAACAAGCAAGGTTTTGTAGGGCATGTCATTCCGACCATCCTATCGAGTCTTGCTATTTTTTAAGGGAGAAGCACTATGAGGGGGAAATACCTCTTGGTTTCCAAAACCAATGGTATTATGAAGAGTGCTACCAAGAGGTAGGAGATGTTGGTTTTCAAGGGCAAGAAGCTCAAGAATGGTATCCATACCAAATTTCTTACAATCCGGAGTGGAGTGGTAATCTGGATTTGTGGGATGAGAATGAGCTGGAAAACCAACAATACGAGCAAAATAGTTGGTCATCACCACCTTATGCCATACCCCAAAACCAAGCCCAACAAGGAAGTTCAAGTTTGACACGTGAGGAAGCCATGAATGCAATAGCAAACTTGAACAACTTAACTAGTGAAGAACTGGACATTCCGCTCTCCTTTAGTGTTGAGGCTATTGAGGGGCATGCAAGGAGTATATTAGAAGCATTGGGCTAAATGGAAGCTCGTGATTATGAAAATAAACCATCCCAAGTCAAACTCGAGGATTTGGTAAGTGAGGTCACCATGGGAAATGAGCTTGAGTTCAAAGGGGATGAGGAGTTGGTTGTTGAGGATGAAAAAATGGAGGAAGAGGTGATTGTGCTACATTCATTAGCATTGTCACCCCTACCCCCACCTAGTGAACCGACTCCACCATTTTCGGAAGTTTTGAGGGAGAAAAGAGAGGAGCCAAAAATATACCCCAAGCTTCCTAATCACCCAACTCCCTTTAAACCATCTCCAGCTCAACAAGACTTTCCTCTTCAAAGTTTTGTACCCACACCTCTCTACTTTTTTATGCTCATAGTGAAGGGGTTCAATCTTTCACCATATGGATAACAATAGGGTCATGCCAATGACCTTAATTATACGAAGATTTGTCGTGCCGACAACGTATATAAAGTTGACCTTTATTTTGGTTTTTGTTGTTTAGTTTTTGTTATTTTTTGTTGTTCTTTTTATGGTGTGTTTTTTTGTGATTTTGAAGCAAAGTGAAGTGCATTGCATTGGAGGAGATGAAGGAAGGATATCCATGAGAAAGGTAAGAAAGATTGGAAATTTGGTAAGAAAAAATAAATTCTTTCTAAGTGATGGAAACCCTGTCGTCGCGAGTCGCGACGGATAGGGGAGCAAAAATGAACTCCCAACACCAGGTTTTTGCGAGTTGCAATATAGCAATCGCGAGTCATAATAAGGCTATGCGAGTTGCGACCAAATCATAAAACTTGTAGAACAATTGAGCTCACAGACCCAAGATGTTGCGAGTCGCGATGGCTTGGTCGTGATTCGCAACCAGTACTGTTGCGAGTCGCGATGGCTTGGTCGTGATTCACAACCAGTACTGTTGCGAGTCGCAATGGAGAGACCAGTTTTTCAACTATTCTTAAACACTGCATAATCAATTCTTCTTCTCCACTAAATACTCCCTAGAACCACCACACCTCCACTCATTCCTCCACCATCTTATATATATTGACATATGAAGATTCTTGCATCTTTATAGTATTTTTGTTGATTGTAGTATGCCGACTACATCATTGTGACTGTAATTGCTATATCCTATAATGATGCTTGGATATGTGTCAATATTCGTTGGATAGTTTTACTGGACAATATTATAGTGGTGATTGCATGATGGATTGGTTGTTCTTTGAGAAAATCATGGTTATTAACTTTTGATGCAAAACCTAGTATTACAAATCCTTATGTACTTGTGAGTTAGATGTTGTTCTCTGTGGTGTTAGTCTTGATCAAATGGCGCCAAGGAGACAATGTTTTTCCCGAGGGGTGAGTTCTTCTACGGCACTTTTTCTTCCCCCTCCAGCTCCAAAACCACTTTCAGGACCGATTCTATACAAATACATGGGATTGCGCCGTATCACCGGTGACTATGTGGAGAAACGGGAGTCACTATACCTCTTACCTTGAGTTTTATTGTTCTTGCCTTACATGTTTACATTGAGGACAATGTAATGTTTTATGTGCGAGGAGGGGTTAGAGGAATCACATGCATGCTAGATTGATTTGGAATGCTTTTTGCTATTTTTGATTGGGAAAAAAATGAGAAAAAGGAAGAACAAATTTGAAAAAAATAGAAAATGAAAAAAAATTGAAAAGGAAAACCCGCTAAGTTGAAAACCCGAGAGGGAAACATAGGCAGCATTGGGGCCCGGATAGGTCAAAACCCCCAAAGGGCAACTTAGGAAAAAAATGAGAGGCAAAATGTGCAGAAAAAGGTGAGATGTGAGCAAAAAATATTATGTGTGGCTTGGATGAAAACCCAAAAGAGCTCTTAGGCAAAATGAGAGAAAGAGAGGAAAAAAAAGAAAAATGTTTATGATTTTGCTCATTTGTCAGCGTTGGAGTCATAAGGTTGCAGTTGTCATATGGATGGATCAGGTAGCTCAACTTCTTGAGACCTCTTGGGATTGGGTAACTTAGCGGGTTGAAAATTAAAGTATGATTATGAAATTCTTGATTCTCTTAGACTTCATTTTGTTTGATATATTGGCATTGGGTGAAGTACGTGTTTGAACCTCCTATATGGTTTTAACTTTATTTTGTGTCATTGGGCTTTGGGGTTATCAATTCGGGACTTTGAAACGTTTTTATGGGTAGTAAATTGATAAGTGGTAGGTAGGGTTAGATTTAGGAATTGGGGTTGTGTGTGTGAAAAATTCTCACTTGATCTTTGACCTTGTGATATACGATATTGAGATTTTTAGTAAGGTTTTTATTGGGGGAATATTAGTTTAGGATGTGGACATATGAATTCCTTTGTGGGCTTGAATGTTTTCTTACTCGAGGGCGAGTAAGGTTTAAGTGCGGGAAGGTTTGGTGTGCCTATTTTATATGGTTATATTAGGACTTTTTGGATTCACTTTTGTGCTGTAAATGTGTAATTTTTCCTTGAAATTCTCTATGAAGAGTTAAAAGCTACTTTTACGCTTTTATTTCTTTTCTAGAGGATTTTGTGTGACAAGGCAATTTGTTTGAAAAATTTAAAGAATACCGTTGTGGATTTAAAGACTTGAAGACTTGTATTTGAGCTTTTGAAGACATGAAGAATTGAAGACAAGTGTAGTGATGACGAGGACTTGAAAAAAAAAGAAGAAAGAAATCAAGATGCTGAAACTAGGCTCGGTCGCGACTCGTGACAGATTGGTCGCGAATCGCGATGGACAGGTGGCCAGAAACTTTCTTACTTTTTTGTACTATAAATACTGAATCCTATCCTCTTCTCTTTAACTCTTCTTCTTCTTGCGATTATCTGGGTTCAAAACCCTAGTTTTCCTTTCTTTCTTTTCTTAGTTTTTATAAGTTAACCCTGTCTTTTCATTATCTGGGTTAGTTTAATCTTGGAAGCAATTGATTGAAGCTTCCATATCTATGTAGTAAGAACCTCTATTTCACTCTATCTTAAAGCATTTTTTATTTAGCATTCATGTGTTTTAATGTGATGTTTTACTTCATTTATATCATGGGTTGTTTAAGAATAGGAAGTGTTTGTATGATTGAAATGTTAGGGTGTTAGGAAATTTACAAATTCCTTAACTCATTTGGCATGAAAATCCAATAACATGGACTTAGAACTTGTAGTGTATAATGTGTTGTAATTCTTGCTAGATAAGTATATTACTGGGGATTGTTCTCATATTTATCCTATAGATGCAATGAAATGTTGAATCTTGAATGTGGTTTGTTCTAGGTTTAGCCTAATAAATGCTATGTTTGGTTAAATGGCCATGTCTTTAGTGGAAGGCTTGTTGTTATCAAATTTATGGTTCTTCGTTTATAATGTCGTTGATGAAGTACATTTATGGCGTGGTTTGCCTAAAGTGATTATCAGTGAGGTTTGCAAATGGTCGTTGTTTGTCTTTGCAAATTACTATTAAGAAGGAATTAATGTTGATCTTTGAATGGGAAGTTTTAGCATTCCCCATAGGTATTGAATGTGATAGAATGAGTGAATGGTTCAATAATGTACATTAGGTTTGGAAGTGGATATTAATTGCCCCCAAGGCTTTATCTTTTTGTAGTTTTAAACCCCTTTGCATAGTTTGTTTGATTATTACCATAGCTACTTAACTTTGCTAGTTATCTTGTCTTTTAATTTCATAACTTAGGACCAAAAACCAACCAAACCCCCTCCCCCCTTTTGACTTGCTTTTATACATCTATGTATATATATATATATATATATATATATATATATATATATATATATTTACTTCTAGTTTAATATCAACCTTTTATGTTTAAACACTTAAGAAAATCCCTCTTCTTTGTGGATGACCCCGACTTGCCATTATCAACTTAGTTGTAGATATTAAGCATTTAGGACTTAAAATTATAACTTTGAAAGGTATGGCGACGACCTCCCAGGCGTATTTTGTCGTGTATTAGTGTAGTTCTTTGTGTTTTTTTGTTTTCTCGTTGTGTGTTCTTGTTTGTTCATAGTTTGTGCTTGTTTTGTTTTTTTGTTTTTCGCAAGGACCTATTTCTTTTGTTCTTGGTTTATGGTACGTGCTAGTTCTAAGAATCGAGAACCTTTCCACTACGACCCCGAATTTTTTGTGCTTCTATGTTTTTATTTGTTTTTGTTTGGAATGTGTATTGCTTGAGTTCTTGGTGTACTTCTACTGAGAATCCTTGCACTACGCTTCCAAATTTTTAAAAACAAAACAGGAAAAAAATTGGAAGATCTCACCATGAGGGAATTCATGATAAGAAGATAGGCTCAACAAGTAAGTTTTTGTAGGATTTGTCGTTCCAATCATCCTACCGAGGCTTGTTATTGGTTGAGAGAGGAGCACTATGAGGAGAATAGAACCCTTTGTTATCAAAACCAAGGGTATTGAGGAGTGCTATGAAGAAGTTGGAGTTGTTGGTATCCAAGGTCAAGGAGCTCAAGAATGGTATCCATGCTATGATTCTTACAATCTGGAGAGGAGTGGTAATCTGAATTCATGGTATGGGAATGTACCAGGAAGCCAACACTACAAGCAATATGATTGGCCTTCATCAACTTATGACATACCCAGAAACCATGCTCAAGGAAGAGGTTTAACCTCGAATGGGGAACTCATGCAAGCAATGTTGAATATAGTCCAAGATTTGGAGGCTCGCACTTCCTCAAGATTCAAAAACTTGGATACCCAAATTAGCCAACTTGCACCTTCCGTGAGCCATTTTGGAAGCTCGATATTCTGAAGATAGACCATCCCAAGTTAAACTTGAAGAGACAGTGAGTGAGGTCACCTTGAGAAATGAATTTGAGTTCCAATGGGATGAGAAGTTAGTTGAGGAACACAAAGAAGTTGAGGAAAAGGTTATTATCCTATATTCATTATCCTTGCCATCATCACCCATTCCTCCACCAATTGAACCAACTCCACCATTTTTGGAATTCTTGGTGGAGACAATAGGGGAGCCAAATCATTGTGCCAAACTTCCAAAACACCCACCTCCTTTGAAACCATCTCCACCTCCACAAACTTTCTTCTTGAAAGTTTTCCAACCTCTCTACTTTTGGATGCTCATGGTGAAGGAGTACAAACCTTCACCATATGGATAACATTAGGGTCGTGCCGAAAACCTTAAAAATACGGAGCTTCCTGGGAGGCAACCCAAGCTTTTAAGTAATGTTAGTATTTTTATTTTCTTGAAAAACAAATCCTAAACCATGTCCTCAAACTCTTACCCAACACCACCACAATCCACCACCTAAAACCACCATCGAAAAGTACTACTAGTTGTTGCCTTTTTTTTGAGTGTTGATTGAGATTTGCATAGTTGTGGATTTATAGTTGATGGGTTGAAGTTGCATATTTGGCGGAGTTCGAGAACACGGAGGGAAGAACATTCATTAAGAAGTAAGCATTGTCATCACCGAGAAGGCCCTTCAAGGTTCTAGTTGTGAGTATTTTGTTTCTCCCTTATCTCTTTATCTTGTCCTTTGGTTCACATTGAGGACAATGTGTGTTTCAAGTGTGGGGAGATTAAGAGGAATATATATCAGTGTATTGTATTGTAGTGTGCATATGCTATACTTTGATTTGTTTTGTGAAAATCAATTCCCGCTAAATTGAAAACCCGAGAGGGCAACTTAGGTAAAAGTAGGAGGCTTGGATAGGTTGAAAATCTGAAAGGGCAACCTATGCAAAAATTAGAGGCCAAATGGTGTGGAAAAAGGTGAGGGTGAGCATTGAAAAGAAAAGTGTGAAGCTAGGATGAAAACCCGAGAGGGCTCCTAGGAAAAATGAGAGAAAATGAGATAAATTAAAAATATTTATGCTTCTCTTGATCTGTCAATTTGATGACTTCTTTGGTAAAGTAAGCTAGTTTTACACTTGTATATTATAACTCACCTTTGATTGGAATGATGGTTGTATAGATTATCTTAAACTTTGTGAATGTGAGAGTGTGAGAGATTCTTATGTCTTGGGGTTAGGGTAGTCTAGGAATATGATGTTGGATGTTTTGGGGAAACTTTTGCATGCTAGCTTACATCTAGATCTTTGCTTGTTCTTATTTACCAGAGGATGAATAAAGGTTTAAGTGCGGGGAGGTTTGATAGGACGTCAAATGCATGTATTTTCCAAAGCATTTAGCATCCCTTTTGTTATCTTTTTGTTAGAAGATTGCTAGATTTATGTAGGTTTACATTATAAGGGGTTTAGATGACCGTTTTCAGCTTTCGTATCTAAATCCTTCATTTTGTAACCTATTTTTAGTCTAATGATTTTTTGGTCCTTACGAGCATCTAGATCCCTTTTTGTGAGCTTAATTTATAGATTTCTCGTTAGAATTTAGAGTGGTTAAGTGAAGGCCATGAGCCAAAATGTGGTAGAAGATAGAAGGGTCGAAGAAGGAAGACAAAGAAGTGGATGAATTGTCACCCAGAAGTTTGGACCAAGTTCTTAATATGATCCAAGAAGAATCAACCTACGAGGGTGGCACCATTGGATTCACCTACTCGAGAAATATGAGATCGATTACAAGAACTCTAAAATTGGAGCAACGTTCACCTATAGTGATGCGAAGACCAGCCGGTCGGATGAAGAAAAATGTGGTGTGCGCCTAGCTCGAAGCCCCACTCCCCCGCACATGAGAGGAAAGGACATGGAGCAAGTCCCCAGTCCGGGAATACACGGCCAGCGTACCTCAGCACACGCCTATGTGATGGGCCTTGGCCGTGCTCACAAACTGCATCCCCTACACGGTTAACTGTACGCCAGCGCGCTTGGAGGCAAACCGCGGAGCAGCCTTCCAGTTCGTGATTGTGAGTCTAGCACAGATAATTATGCACCCGCGCCTCACGCTCAGCCCTCGCCAGTAGCCTCGCTACCCTGCCTCACGCGGATGCCTAGTGGTTCTTCCTTGCACCCATGCATCATTCCCGCTCCCTCCAGACTCGCTTCTCCGCTTCGCGAGGCCAAGCCTCGCACCCAATCCTCACACAGCCGCTTGCTTATTGCACCCTTTTTTAATTTTCTTTTGACCTTAAGCTATAAATAACCCCGCTTCTTCCCCATTTCAATAGATCCCAACTTGGGGGTCTCCAAACCCTATTTTTCTTCGTATTTTCTTAGTTTTAGCATCTTTTCCATGGATTCTTGTAGATTTGTTATAGGTTTTAATAATCTAGGCTAAATATACTCTTGGGAGCAATTGGTAAGCATTTCTAGTATGAATTTATGATATTCAACTTATCCTATTTTGTTTTTGATTATCAAGTATGTGTGGTGCTTTCTTGTGTGATTAATGCATGATTTATGCTAGGATGATCAACTAGTTGACGATTATGGGTTGATTCTTTGCTAGGTTTTTGGTCAAACCCATAAGACTTTGACTTGTTGTCAATGTTATTGTTGTTGGTCAATGCTAGGTTATAATAAGAAGTGACAACTGATTATAAGTGTTGATTGATGGGATTTCTTAGACTTAGGATGAATTTGAAACTAATTATCAATGTAGCCCACTAATAACGATTAGCATGAAGGTTGATCCTCGTAGTCGTTATTATTAAATGTACTTGTGCTATCTCCGTGTGTATTGTAGGACATTGTGGTAGTCGTGTTGGGTCTCCGTGTGTATTGCTATCCTCGAGGAAGTATATGACGTTGATCGTCTAGGATGACCCAAGGATAAGGGTTATTGTGTGGCATTATCGCCCACTCTAACTATAACCGATGAGAGGTGAGAAATATCAACACTCGAACAGTGTTGATAAGTTCTCCACAATATAAGATTAATGTATAAAAATAGGATAATTAATCTATGATCAAAGGATGACTAGAAGTGTAAACCTATTGCACCCAAAACTCGTTACAATCTTAGTTAAGTTATTTGTGCTACTTGTGATCGTATTTACATCGTTCTTTTTAATAGTTTGTTAATTTAGTTGTTCAAAGTAGTTTTAGTGTTTTCCAAAAGAACCCCCCCCCCCCCCCCAAACTTTATTACCACACACGAAGAGTGACTCCGCCGTGTGCTTTATAACTAAGCTTTAACACTTGCTGAAACCCCCTTTTCCTCGTGGAGAACCCCATCTTACCACTAGCTACTATCCGAATCGGACCTAAATGGGAATGACATCAAAAGTTTGGGCTTATAAATACTATCTTAGAGAGGCATGACGACTGCTTCCTAATCTCCATATTTTTTCATATCTTTTCTTGAATAACTTGTCCACCAACCTCTAATAAGTTGCCCTTCCATTCTTTAGCCTAAACTGCATCTTCTTAAAACAATATGTGCCTGTGTCAATTATAAACAAAGTGTTCTCCTTATCTTCTTCAGCCTTTAATATGTGATGGTATCCCTTGTGAGCATCAAAGTAAGCCAAGACTTGGTGCCCAGTGATGGCTTCCACCAGTGTATCAATTGGTGGCAAGGGATAGCTATTCTTGGGGCAACATTTGTTCAAATCAGTATAATGAATCCACATTAACCAAGCTCCATCATGTTTCAGGACCATAATGGGATTAGCCAACCATTCTGGATAAAAATCTTTTTCAATGACTTCCGCTTACATTAATTTCTCTTATTTATTCAAAACTTCATCATTGGATGGTACGAAGACCACACTGCTTAAGCTTGACACATTCCCGGTCTTCCGAGAATGACAGTACAGGGCAACAATGCATCGATTGCTGTAAAATTACAGTCTATCGTTACCCTTCCTATCTCAATCTGATATCCAAACTGACAAGGTGATCTCTCATAAAGGGAATATAGGGTTTCCCATGAAGCTGGACAGTGGCAAGGTAGATTTTTTCAAGTTTCCATGCCCTATGTCTAACTGATTGAAACAATCAACAAACATTACTTCAACTCCACTTCTGTCATCAATGAGAACCCTCTTCACCAAGGAATTATTAATCATACCCAATACCACCATAGGATTAGTATGCGGTGTTTGATCTGGAATCGCATCTGCCTCTGAAAATGTTATTGTCTAATCCGGTCAAAACCTTTTATGTCCTAGCTCTCCCACAGGGGCTTTGCGTGAATCAACCTTCAAAACATTATTAGAATACCTTTCTCCCACAACTCCATTAATCACATTGATCACTCTATGAATTGGTGGATTATCCCCATTCATGTTTTCCCGATTCCCGGCCGGTTGCTCTCGTGGCCTTTCATCTCTTCTTTCTTGACCCCTCTCTCAAGGCCCTTGGTCTTGCGATCTCCTATCTCCTCTGCATCCATTGTTCTGATAATTTCTCCTGCCATATTTCCTAGGTCTCGCGGGTTCTCCTTGTTTCCCTCATCTAGGTCTAGGGCCCAGAAATTGTCCTTCAATTTCACACCTTTCGATCTCCATTCTCAACTGGGCACAATCATTCGTATCGGGGCCATTCTCTGTGTTAATCACAATACATATTCGTGGCCCTTCTCACCGCCATTGCACTTGCCATGTTCTGCATGGGTTGGAGCAGCCAAAACATGCCTCGAAAGATACTCAAAATTTTCTCTGGAAATCTATTCATGGGTGTATACCTCTCAAAATTGGGCCTAACCACTTCCATTGGTTTCTTCCCTTGAGGATCATTACTTCTCCCTGGCTTATCTGTTAAGCTTTCCCTCATATTCTTGGTGGCTTCTTCAACCTTCGAGTACTTCTCAACTACCTCTTGAAGTTTTTACAATGTTCGAGGGGTGCTGGTATTACTTTTTGTATAACTCCAGATCCTGCATTCCCACTAGATATCCCCGAATCACCTCTTTCTCTATGGTTTCCACCACTCCTAAACTTTCATACACATAATGCTGATAGAAAGCTTCTGTAGTCTCTCTCAGGACTTCTTCTTAGTCTGGAATGACTCGAACAAAGTCTTAGTAAACTTATTCTTTTTGGCGTACTAGCTCAATAATGCCCCACTGAAATCTCTATAGGAATGAAAATAACCACTCGGCAGTTTAATAAAACACTCCTGGGCTTTCTCTCTACGGTAACTCCCAACCAACTTGCATGTCAACTTCTCATCAAAGTCCCTCAAATTCATCAGACTCAGAAATGTCTGAATGAATTCTCAAAGATCTGATTCCCAACTATAAGTAGGAAGCCCCTCCGGAGGTTTCATATCTACCGGCCATCAAAATCCAGTTTTCATTGGACTAAAGGGTGATCCTGCTGCTTGACCCATCGGCCCAATCAACCTATCCAATTCCCTCTTCAATGAATCCACATCATCTTCTACCAATCCCTGCTGCTCACTAGGCAAGTTCAATCCTCAATTGATCTCTCAATGTGGCATCTGGTACATGGGTTGGGAACCCATATAGGAAGGATTTACCCAAGGCTGCATAGCCCCTGGATGCATTTTAAACTGCCCATAAGGGCCATAAAGTCCTTAATTGGTCATAGGATTCGGTTTTCCTGCGCTGCCCATAGATCCCTATAGATGACACTATTCCATATCTAGCTTTTGTTTAGCCATTAAAGTCATTGGCATTGAGGGAGGTACTGAATTAACCATCCCTGATGGATAATCTGGGAAAAGAAGGTTAGGATCGCATTTGATACCCCTCCCCAGCATGTTCAAGATAAGGTAATGCCAACATGGGTTGAGAGATAGAACTCACTGGCATTTTCATAACTATCGAAGGTATCACATCTCTCGATACACCCATGGGTATCGAAAGATGAGTAATCTAATATCCTGCAGCCACCAACACCTACGATACCTGCTCTAAATCTGGCTGTGGACCAACCGCTCCCATGTTTCGATTCACCTAAACAGCCCGCTTATAAGCCTCAATGTAGGAATCACCAAAAACTTCTGTGAGACGGCCATCTCTTTCATCATGTGACCTAGCAGGCATACTTTGCACATGGCCTGTGTTCCCAGAATCCTACTCCACATTAACCTCTGGATGCCTCAATGACCCTGCCACATCGGTTTGAGGGGCCTCGACTAGTGGAGGGTTAAGCCCACTCGAGACTTGTACTGTTTCATACTCAACAGACGAGACCTGCACAATTCCAGACTTGACTATGAGACTTGCACCACCTCGCGCTCAACATTCTGCGACATCGAAGGATTAACCATCTTCCTTCTTCTTCTGTATGGGGATTGTACCTCGTTACTAGCGCATGTTCCCTTCAGTCTTAACCTCTCACTCCTTCGAGTAATCGTAGAAGTGGACATAAACTAAAATAGTCAAATTTGACTTATTCAGTCCCACCTGGCGTGCCAATTGATGCATCTCAAAACCAATCAAGTTTCTTCGATGACTCCTTTGGTCGTGATTTGCAAGATAACAAGCCCAGCCCCACGAGATCCCAGGGGAAAACTCTATGATGCCTAAGTCAGAAAAGTATACAAATATGGTGTAGAAAAGAGTGAATACTAATAATGAATACGTATAAGATTTTTATAATGTTTAACTTAGTAGTATTTGTCTTCAATTATAACCATTAGTCAACACTAAACCCGACCATTAAGTCTGATAATTTCTAATACCTTTATTGGACCAAAATAAGTCCAATACACTGCTTGAACTTTCATTAGGTTGAACCATCGTCGGGATGGCCTATAAATTTTCATCTTCCACCAAGGTGGATGCTTTGAAAAAAAAAAAATTTAAGTAGATGGGTAGAAAATTGAGAGAAAGGAACGGAGAGAAAGTAAAGAGGAAGAGAGGGCAGCGGCGGTTGAATGAGGAAGAAGAGTAATGGCAAGAAGAAAAGTAGACCCGGGAATGGTCGCCAAGGAAACTGGCAAGAAAAAAAGCGAACCAGAATGGTCATCCTCAAATCCAATAGCACGTACATATTTACATGCTTGTCCTTAGTTCCATTCAACCAGAAAACTCACTGCAATTCGGTCTTTAGTTTCACTTTTAACAGAGTACTCGAACTAGACTAAAAAATTGACGATGGAAACCCTCCATATTTTCCTTGCTATTGTGCCTACGGTGAGCGTCGTTCCTTTCACCAAGAAAACTGCAAACTAGCACACATATTAGTATATTAGAAGCAGGTCGTATTCACAGAGAACGGTGTAATTTCTATCAAATTTAAACTGCCAACAGGGTTTGGTTTAGCAACCACGCCTATGATTGAGATTTGTTTAATAAACTAATGAATTACTAAGCTACAAATAGGGCCAAAAAAATGCAGAAAAATGCAGAGATAAATTACGAACAAATATATGGATAACAAAGGATCGGCATAAGTTAATCTATGGTTCCTTCCTTGATCATCAACTACTCACAATTCATTTAACCCCCATGAATTAATTGGTTATAAGCAGAAACAGTATTTGCTATTTCCCCTAAATTCCCCTTAAATTTCCGATCGCGAGCAAGTATTTGCTAAACCCGCGATCTTCCTAATTAAGATATTCCTAGCAAGTATTTGCTAAGCTAGTTATATCTTAACGATCTTAAGACCTAGGGAACCCAATTTAGACAACAAGCACTATTTGCATGCAGTTTATCCAATTAATTGTTTATCATCATGTTATTACAGTCATAATTGTTATCTGTTTTTCACAGGAGGTGCTACTTAATTAGCCCTAGCCTAAAAAGATTGACGTGATCAAACTCAAACAATCAAGCTTAGATTGTAGGCATAAACAAGTAAAAACTCATAGGATTAATTTTCTGAAAATCCGAAGCCTCACAATCCATGAACCATCGAATTAACCTAGCCGATTAAAAATCTAGCTACTCATGATAATTAAACTAAACAAATAATTAATATAACAACCAAACATAATTAAAATAAAATAATAAAATACTAACTACCAAAATAATTAAGCTACCTGGATGATGAAACCAAAGCTACTAAAACAAAACTCAACTTCCTCCTCTCTCTCATAAACAAAACAAACAAAAGTCACGAACTCATTTTTTTCCCCTCGCCAAATAATACCAAAACAACCAAGTGAAGAACTAATTTCTTCTTTCCTGGCAATCTCTAATTTCGGTAACCAAAAGCAGAAATTTTTTACTCCCTTCCTTCGTGAATAGCACACGATTTTTATATGCTAAAAATAAAACCCAAATCCTAACTAATTTTGGAAAATTAGATACCTTATCCAAAAAGAAATATTCTTTCACTTAATTTCAGCCTAATTACAATTAAATTCTAACTTGGAATAAATAATTAATCCAAGTCTTGGGCTTCATGGCTTCTCTTCGGCCCAATCACAGTGCTAAATTTTTTGCCTTCTTTTCTTCTGGACTGCAACTCCGTAAACTTCCTAACGAGGGATCGGGATCGTTACCTCATTAAAAACCCTTTCGGGAAAAAAGAGTATAACCATCCCCCTTTCATCAGCTTCACCTTAACCGGGTCGACTTCACAGAGCAACTTAGTGATCGTTAAACGAAGCACAATTCAGCCACATGAAGGATTCCGGCTAAGGATCAGCTGGAACAGCATCATAGTGCTCCAAAACACGGCTACTCTGCTCCGCTACAGCTTTGCTCCAAAAATAGTGATCTATCAACAAAATAAATCAATTAAGTACCAAAAATCACATAAAAGAGCAGTAAATTCCTTCAAGAATGAACAACTAAATATCACACATCAAATCCTCACACTTGAGTCATACTTGCCCTCAAGTATGAGATGAGCAATTTCAAAGCAGGTTGTTCATTCAAAATCCCATCCCCAAACTGACTCTGACTCAACAAAAAAGAGAAAACAAAAATAACAGACCAACTATATACATGACACACCTAAAACTCTATTACCCGGACTTTGGTCAAACAATTCAGCATTAAGTTTTCATTTCATGGCTCATCAACAAACTCCCAAAACATGATCAAGTCCCCTTTCGTAAACAAAGTGCATCATCCCCCCTCGAGCCCTCAATTCAATCCCCCCCTACCGCGGTCAAACTTGCATATCAACTGATCAAAAATAGATATGTAAGAACTTCCTCACAGATTTTCACGCAATCACTCAATAAGTAAGGACAGTCACTCAATGATATTCATGCGGTAGCCTTAGCCAATACATGACAAGCCAAAAAGGTCTTTAAAGGTTGTAACGGGGCTAGGGGTTGTAACATTGGTGAGATCCTAGGGCTCTAAGTTTCATACAAACATGCACTTATGTTCAAGAACAAATCAGTAGAAAATTCCAGCAAATCCACATCATCAAAACCAATTTTCTGGACTGATTAAAAGGCTGATTCAGGTCTGGAATTTTTTTCTTTTTCTTTTTTTTTGATGTCCAGACCAGAATTTTTCAAATTACATGCTCATTTACCTCTACAGTGCCATAAGACTATTTTTTCGATGAGAACCGAGCACTCGAATCATGAATATGCAATATCAAGCAAGAGCAGAAATTTTCAGTTCAAGAACATACATGCATGGGGCAAGAATAGTATAAAAAGAAAAGGCTAGGGTTTTTATAGTGGGTTTTTTTTTGTAATTTAAAGGTCATCCGAGGATGGGGGAATATATTAGGCTCCCCGGGCCAGATCAAGTCAGCCAAAAATGGCGCTAAAAGTCTTGGTAAGTTACAGTTTACAAAAAAAAATCATCCCAATGATAAGATGAAGCTCCTGAAACAAGTAGCTTCCAAAAGCGGTGAGTCCTCCTATAACTACAAAGGGAAGCTAGAACTTATAATATGGACTAGAAAAAAAAACCTTCTAGCTAGTACCCCGCGAACAGGTCGGAGAATCGAGCAGTTCAAAACTCCTATTTGTCAACGATGTACCAGCCGAGAGGGAAATTTAGTTCCAGATTGAGGTTGCATTGCAGAAAGCTCCTTCGGTTGATAGGTAGGAGATTAGGCACATCTCCTGTAGAGTGTGTCCAATGTCTGTGAATACCTCATGAACAATCGACAGAAATGTGTTGAGATGTGACTAAAAATTTGCTCCCCATCCTTTATGCTTGCATCTGGAAAATCTGATAGAAGAAAGGGGAAAGAACTAGCAGTATTTGGAGTAATTACAGTGAACAGACTGCAAAAGTAAATACAGCAAGAGGTATTCTTTGTAGCTAAATTTTATTAATTTTAACTCCCTTTACTCCAATTTTATCTAATTGAATCAAGCCTCTAAAAAAGGGTGGAGCATTCCTTATATTTAAGTCTCCAGTTAAAGACTTCTCCCTTGCATATTTTGCCAAAAAATCTGCAGCTGTGTTTTCTTCCCTAGGAACATATTGAATTGGATTATCTTTATGCAACATATTCAAATTGCTGCAAATAGAAAAATCTCTCCATGGACTTCCATATGGATCATGTATTCCTTTAACAGCTGGTTGACAATATGACTCAAGCACACTACCTTTAATGTCAAGTTCTGAACATAATTGATAAGCACATTGAATACCTACTATCTCTGCTTGAAGGGGAGATTCTGATTGAAAAGTTTTAACTCTCAAATAGGTCACCTCTCCCCTCCAATCTCTAACTATTACTGCACATGAGGACTTACCTCCATATACCCATAATGCATCTGTGTTAATTTTGAGGCCAGATTTGGGTTTTTCCCAACTAACTGCAGTTAGGGATATTTCCTTTTTCCTCTGAGTAATGTTAGGTATGATTCCATCCTGAACTAGATACTTATGCTTCTCCTTATTACCTTTCAAAGGATTAGCAGTGAAAATTAAGAACAATAATTCTTTGACATTCTGGAAACATGCATCAATTGAGAAAGAGAGATTGTCAAATAGAAATTTGTTCCTATGAATCCAAAGAGACCATGTTGTGACTATAAGAGCTGCTGTATATACTTGATTCAGAATCCTAGAGTCTGGCCTAATAGAGAGATAATATTCTACTCTATTCCTAAAACTCCGTAAAGCAGGTATTTGAAGATACAGAAGACTGTTAACTCTATTCCATACTGCAATTGCATTAGGACAAGAGTTAAAGAAATGATTGATTGAGTCAGAGTGGTTCAAACACAAAGGGCACTTGGAAGCTAGAGAGAAACCAAACTTACACAAAATGTTATCAAAAGGCAGAATTCCGTTTAGCGCTCTCCAGACTAGTACAGACATTTTAGCAGGAATGAAATTTGACCATACCTTATGAAGATGTCTAATGGTTGTACCCTTCTTTCTGAGATGCTTGTAGGCTGAACTGACTGAAAAATTTCCATCCAGTGAGGCTTTCCAGATCAGTCTATCTGCATGTGTGCTTCTGATAATAGCATCCTGTAGAATAGTAACTGTATTGGTAGCCAAGTGTGGCTCCAGTATAGGGAGATTAGAGTCTTTGTTCAGGATAAATGATCTGAGAGAGATATCAGGAAAAGGTAATTCCCTATCTTGAGGCCATTCATAGTACAAAATACCTTCACCTGACCAGTTAGAATTCCAGAATGAGCACTCTCCTACTCCATAAATTACTCTGCTTAGACTATTAGCTTTTTCAGTTATGTGGCAGATTCTCTTCCATGTGTGGGATTTTTTATATGAAACAGGTAATGCCCACAAATGATGTGACCATTGAGTGTTATTCCTTTGTAGCTTCCACCAGAGCTTACAAGAGAAAGAATCAACTATGGCTTGAAGATCTCTAAATCCTATCCCATTCTCCTGTACTACTATACTCATTCTTTTCCAGGCTCTCCATTTTTTCCTTGCCTCTAAAGATTCACTACTTCCCCAGAAAAAACCGGAGGCCATTTTTTCCATTTTTCTTAGGACTAACTTTGGAGGGCTTAAAACAGCAAACAAATGTGTGGGGATGGAGAGGAAACAGTGATTAATTAGGATAATTTTTCCTGCAGTGCTCAACCACTTATTTTTCCAATTGTTAATGGATTTTTCCATCCTTTCCAAGATAGGGAGATAGTATTTCTGAGTATTCCTACCTGTGAAGATTGGGATCCCTAGATACTGGAAGGGGAAAGCACCTCTAACCATTCCAAGATTCCTGCTCAGTTTTTGGACTCTATCCATAGGAGTGTGAGGAGCAACATAGAAATTGGATTTTGAGAAGTTAAGTTTTTGTCCTGATGTTTGCTCATATGCCTTAAGGAACCTTTTAAATCTTTTCAATTTTTGTTATTACCATTAAGGAAGACTGTCGTATCATCAGCATACATAAGATGAGTAATCTATTGGCAGTTTTTAGGTAATCCAAAATATTGTAAGAATCCTATTTGAAATAGTTTTTCCAATCCTCGGGAGAAAGCCTCTGATAGAATGTTATACAGAAAAGGTGAAAGAGGGTCTCCCTGTTTAATGCCTCTATTGGATGCAAAAAAGCCTGATGCAATTCCATTAATTAAAACTGAGAAGTGAGCTGAAGCTATGTTTTGCATACTCCGATTAACAAAAGTACCATGAAATCCAAATTTAAGGAGAATTGAATTAAGAAAAGACCATGAAACCCTGTCAAAAGCTTTCTGCATATCTAACTTAACTATCAGGTTCAAGCTTTTAGATTTCCTTGGTAAAATTCTGGTCATTTCTTGCATCAGTATTATGTTATCCGAAATGTCCCTCCCTTTTATAAATGCACTTTGTTCAAGGGAAATAAGTTGAGACATAAAAGGCTTAATCCTTTCCATAATCATCTTAGAGAATACCTTGTTCACAAAGTTAGATAGACTTATTGGCCTAAAATCAGCAAAAGTGACAGGTATAGTTCTTTTTGGGATTAAAGTTAACCAAGTACTGGATATAGCCTTAGGAATATTTCCACTTTTTAGAAATTCATTTGCAGCTTCTAGTAGATCTCCTTTAATAGTTTCCCAGAATGTGGTGTAAAAAAAAACCAGAGTATCCATCAGGTCCAGGGGAACTATGTTTATTAAGGTCGAACACTGCATATTTAAGCTCGTGGATTTGGAATGGTGACAGCAAAGAGTGATTTTCTTGTTCAGTTATTACTCTAGGAATTTCAGTTAGAAAATGTTCTATGTATGTTCCCATTTTTTGAGGATCTTCTTCGTTAAATAATGATCTATAGAACCTCACTGCTTCCTCTTTAATCTGGGATGGTTCTGAAATCCAGTTACCTTTTTCATCCCTGATCTTGCTTATTCTTGTTTTTGTCCTCCTTTCCCTAATTGAGTGGTGGAAGTAACTGGTATTGGCATCGCCATGTTTGAACCAATTCACCCTAGCTTTTTGCTTTAGATAGATAATTTTCTCTTTTTGAGCCCTCATTAGCAGTTGTTTGGATTTATTAAGCTCGGCTAGGGTTGAGTCATTATGAGTTTCCTGAAAGGAGATTTCTAAATCATTAACCATGGTCTCATATTGTGTCAGATTCTTATCTACATTCCCAAACTGTGTTTTATTCCATTGTTTGATTTCCATCTTAAGCCTTTGAAGTTTATATACTAACCTATACATCCCACTGAATGGAGTATGTAAGTCCCAGTTAGATACCACTAAATTAAAGAAATCTTGTCTGTTAGTCCACATTTCTTGATATCTAAATGGTCTAGGGGCTTGTTCCTCAGCTGATTGTACAGATTAAAAAAGGGGGGCATGGTCCGAGGACAATCTATTGAGAACATGAATTGAGCTGTTAGGAAATAGGTCAAACCAATCTAAAGTGGAGATTCCCCTATCTAGCCTTTGGAACATTAAGTCTTTACATCTGTCCTTATATCTATTGTTGCTCCAAGTAAAGGAATTACCTACTGTAGGTATTTCATGCAAATCCATTTCATTTAAAAATTCATTAAATTGCCTCATGCTTTTTTTTGGGGTTGACTTCCTCCCTTTATACTCGGATACAGATGCTACTGTGTTAAATTCTCCTATATATATGGAAGGGTGATGCATTTCTACCTTTAGATCACTCCATAAAGATTCCCTCACTTGTCTGTGTACACTTGCATATATAAAAAAATAGTTCCAGCTTAAGGAAGAAGCAGAGTCAGTTATATTCACTTGAACATACTGGTCTGACTCCCTTAAAGTAGTAATGCTGAAAGATTGATTCCATAATAACCAGATTTTAGCAGTATGAGCAGAGTAGGCATTCTGGAATCCCAGTTCATGTTTACATTTTGTTAATTTTTGTTTATCCTGCCAGGGTTCTATTAGACACATTATGTCTATCCTATGTTTGAATTTTAAGGCCTTAAGTCTGTCAGTTGATGTTCCAATTCCCCTCACATTCCAGACTAGTATATTCACAATTATGGTGTGTTTTATCATTTAAAAATTTTGGGGGTAGCTTTTTGTGATGATCTTAGGTTTCTACCAGTCTTAGCAGAATTTTTTCCTTTGTCTCCTGATTTACCAGTACTGTTTTCATTGTTCCCAGATGAAGACTTCTGTACAGAAAGGCTAACCTTGTTTTGCATGCTATCCTCTTCCATTATGCTCTAGTCAGGGGATGATGGAGTCTGACATTGCGTCCTCTCTCCCAGTATGGAATTTTGCTCTTTGAGACCTGTTTGAGATTGCTCTTTGAGACCTGTTTGAGATTGTTCTTTGTGGGACATAGGGGAAGTAGTTGTGTTAGCAGTATCATTAGAGTTTAGAACTAATGGGACTTCCTGAGATTCCTCAGCTTCATGAAAGATCTCCACTATCTCCCCTTCCTGCTCATCCTCAATATCATCTAGGGATTGAAATGCATTAGAAATTGTCACTATGTTCAGGTTTGTTTCATTTTCCAGTATGGGAGTAAGTTCAGGGATTTGGTTCTTTTTTCTCCAGAAGGAAGTGGTTATTGGCTTAGATATATCATCTAGTGAGTAAAATGGACCATTCCTTTTCTTATGGCTGACCTTAAAGAAATTGATGTTACTGTCATTATGAACTCCTGAGTTTATTTTTTGGTTCTGAACATCCTTTTCCTTTTGTGTAACAGTTAGTGCAGAGGAGCCCTCAATGTTGATATCCTCTGATAGGTGAGATTCTGTGTCTAATGTATTCTTCTGATCGTTACTCTCTGCCTTTTTAACAGTTTTTTTCTTCAAAGAAGGGTGCAGAAAGTTACAATTAGTGTGACTATGCCCAATTATTTTGCAATGTGTACAATATGTTGGCAAATCTTCATATTCTATAGGGTATTCCGCAACCTTGTTACCTATTCCTACCACAATTGTACTAGGAAGCTGAGCTAACAGATCAATTTCAATGCAAACTTTAATAGTTGAAGGTCTAGTTAAAGCTATGGTGGCAGCATCCATCTTGAGGAATCTGCCGACCTGACTACTTATACCCATAATTGCATAGTTGTTATAGAAATGTAGTGGTAGTTTGTGAAATGTTACCCAAACCGGGACTATGGAGGATTCCTCTGTCGGAGAGAAGTCCGATGTCCATTTCTGCACTTTCATTGTGAAGGCTTGTATCATCCATTGGCCCTTCATCCAACATCTTTGGTAGTCTTCATTATCCTGAAAATGAATAAGCACATGTCGTAAATCAATTGCACCTAATTGAAATTTCGATTTAAAACCTATTGATTTGAAAGCCTGATGGAGAGTATCCATGGGTGGTTTCCCTCGGATGAACTTTCCGACGAGGGCATTCTGGTAATGCGATGCAAGAAGTTCTCCTTCTTCTGGGAGGAGTATGTATGCTATTTTGCCCTTGAATTCTGTTATTGGATGCAGGTTTGGAGTATCAGGGAGGGATGATAGAAGAGGAGATTGTTTTGTGTTGAGAGCTTGGGCGAAACTTTTGTATGCCGGGGGCTTAGAGAGCGTAGGGTCTGGGGGTAGAAGTGGCGTCGGCGACGCCATGGTCGACTACCTAAGTAGCTGTGCTGGAATAGTAAATAAGACTGTTAACAGTGAGAAAGAAGAGGTGAAGAAGAGAGTTCAGTGTGTTAATCGCACGTTCAATCGCACATAGATACAGTATAGAACTAATCTGCAACGAACATAGATACAGTATACAGTATAGTGGGTTACACAAAGAAAAGGTCAAGGCTCAAAAGGGTTTACTAGAGGATATAAAAGGTAGGCTATATACGATGTGTGGTTAATCCTAATTTGCCTCTTTTTTTACTCATTATGCATCAACCTTAGCTACCACAACTCTCAGAAAAAAGCTTAATGTAGAGAGTGCTCTACTCTGGCTCAAACCTCACTTTATACTAGGCTTTGTTCATTATAAGTCTTATTCGTCATATCAAGTATCATTTAAGCAAGTTAAAACCGATTTCAAGGGTTTCTCATTTAATGCTCTTAGGAAGATATCAAACAACAAAGGTTATTAATCAGATTCTCTCAACATGCAAAGTTCATCTATATCAAAGCCAATTCATTACTCACTGTCATGCTGAAAGTTCGACCGACTCGATTCAAAACACAATTTATTTTCATTTTTTTTAGGATCACAAAACAGCACACAAGACACAGAGAATAACACACAATCAGAAAATACCTAATTCTCCTCAAATCACTCATAATGCGCTCGTTCTGGGCAGCCAGAAGATCAAGCTTGCGGTTGAGAGACTGACATCCTCATGTAACGAGGCAAGGGTAACACGACCTGCACTACAGAAAGTTGCGCTCGAGAGTGGAGGACCCGGCTTATAAACCTTAGGAACATTGTTATCATAGAAAATCAGATTGCTACGTTCCAAATAGGCCAAATCAAACATTCCAGGATCCTTTACCCGCTCAAAAGGGGTAGGCACATGTAATTGGACATTCCTATCAAGAAGAACACCAACCAAATTACACAGGGACATATAACGAACAGAATAATGTGCAATTGAATGCAATGTTTCAGCAAGTACAAAGCCAAGATTCAACTTATATCCGTTATACATGCACCACAAAACAAACAACACAGGATGGCTGACTTTAGTAAAAGTCGTAGTGCGCCCAAAAACATTTCGCAGCAAATAGAAACAGCACAATCGCAATACAGGATCCTCAATCCAATGCACATTAGCGTTGTTGGAATCATACAAGTGAGGGCAAGCGGGAGCTAACAATTTCCATGCCTCGGGAGGGTTGAAATTAGGGTATTTTTTGTAAGAACCAATAAAAGCATCCCTATAATCATCTGATTCCAAGTCATCAAGTGAAACTAATCCTAAAGCCAAATTCCAGTCATTTAAACTCAAAGAGATAGGTTGCGGCCCGAAACGAAAAGAAATGCAAGTATCAAAAACATTCAAGGCAGCATTATGATTCAAGTTAAAACTCACCACAAATTCCTCACAAAGAGGTGCACAAACATCATCAGCATGCAAGGAAAACAACTTCGCCCAACCCACATTAGTAAAATAGGCCAAAAAATGATCAAACACATTCAAAGCTTGAAGGGCAGGGCTGCATAATTTCAAACCTGAAGGGCGTAATTTATTAGCTCTTTTCAGAACCATGGATTGTAGGTCCTCATCCCCAAATATCAGGATACCGTCCCAAGAATCCAAACTGATTTCCACCGGAATCGGCAGAGAGTTCGGGGTCCCCTGATTCTGGTCATCGGTGACATCAGAACGTGCCGCCGCCTGTTTTGACCTTGTTCGCTTCCGAGATGGTGGTGAGGCGATTTACTGGAAGACTCCTCTTCGGGACTGGTAGCAGCCCATTTCCGTGACCTTCCAGCAGGGGCCTTCGCTGCTGCGGCGGTTTAACCGTCTTCCTCAAGGTGTGTTTTATGAAAACTTCCAGGGCCGCTACCGTAGGGTTAGAAGAAGGCGGCGGTGAGGTGGAGTGTCGTTGGGTGGCTGGAGCAGATTCGACGGCCGTAGATGGTGGCGGGGCAGCGGGATTCGACTGGACTCTCTTGACTGATTTTCTCACGGTCGTATTGGTGAGGAACTCCTCCAGAGGACTGGATGAAGTCGGTGGTGACTCGAGCTGGGACAATGCTAATGCCGAGGTCGGTGGCGGCGGTTTGACGAATTTTCTCATAGTTTTCTTTGTGAAGAATTTTGGCATCTCATGGTCGGGGAATGGCGGTGATGTGATGGATGACTGCTGGCCGGCCGGAGTAGATTCAACGGCAGGCTCTAGGTGGTGGTTGGCGGCGATTGCTGTGGTTCCCGGTGGCTTCGAAATCGATGCGGCGGTGGTGTTTCGGCTCCCCTTCGGTGCCATCTCCGAGGATGGATGGTTGCCCAGGCTAACGGTGGAGACTCGTGGTGGAAGGCGTAGCGGCGGAGGGAAGCGGTGGTCCGAGCTCGAGCATCTGGGTGCACGACGGGGAAACTCGGGACTCACCGGAGAGAGACGGAGGGAGCTTTGGAATCTGGCCGGCGCAGCGGCAGAGCAGCTCAGCGGAGAGCTACGGCGGAGAGCTGCGGCGGAGAGCTTCGGCGGAGAGCTTCAAAGGAGAAGTCTTGAAGATTTGCTAGATTGGCCCAATTTGGAAGAAGGAAATAAGGATTTATACCCTATATTACATCAAAGTCCTTCAATCCTTTTCCTCTTTTGAATTGTATCTCCAATTTCTCAAAATATCAATTTCGCCCCCAAACTTTATATCTAGCCAACTCCTTATTCCTGCACATGTTATTTTGAAAATCAGCACAAAATTAATTTCAAAATTTTTTATTATTATCTATTTATTTTTTATTTTTTGTATTTTTATATGTGAAACGTTGTAAGAAAACAAAATAAAAAGAAAAGAAAAGAACTCTGGGTTGCCTCCCAGTAGCGCCTTTGTTTACAGTCTTTGGCAAGACTTTCCGATACGGTCAATAAAAGTGGGGTGGGTATAATGGAATTTCTTCCACTATTGCCACCTGAGAAGCATTATAAAATGGCTTGAGGCGATGACCGTTGACGAGGAATGTCTTTTCCATGTCCAGGCTTTTAATCTGTACAGTTCAGTTCGGCCTAACAGAAACCACCACAAAAGGTCTTATCCACTTCGTTCTAAGTTTACCTGGCATCAACCGAAGCTTGGACTGAAAAAGTAACACCTTATGCCCAACCATGACCTCCTTAGACCTCAGATTCTTATCATGCCACATCTTTGTTCACTCCTTGTACCACATAGCATGATCATATGCCTCCAATCGCAGTTCTTCCAACTCTTGAAGCTGTAATTTTCGCTCTTCCTCACACTTGCTTGCTGTCATGTTCATTTCCTTGACAGCCCAGTATGCCTTGTGCTCAAGCTCCACTGGTAGATGGCACATCTTTCCAAAGATAAGTCTATAAGGAGACATTCCAATAGGCGTCTTGTAAGCGGTGCGATAGGCCCACAGAGCATCCTCCAACCTCTTGCTCCAATCCTTCCCCGAAGGATTAACTGTCTTCTCCAACACTTGCTTTATCTCCCTGTTAGATACTTCTGCTTGGCCATTAGACTACGGTGGTAAGTGGTAGCAAGCCGATGATGAACACCATACTTCTTCATGAGGGCCTCAATGGTGCGGTTTTTGAAATGAGTTCCTTGATCACTGATGATCGCTCGTGGCACGCCGAATCTGCTGAATATGTTAGATTTCAAAAACCCTGCCACAACTTGAGAATCATTAGTTTGGGTGGCTTTTGCTTCCACCCACTTCGATACATAATCAACAGCGAGTAAAATATACAAATTACCGCAAGAACTAGGAAAAGGACCCATAAAATCCATGCCCCACACATCAAATATTTCACACACAATTATGGGTACTTATGCATTTCATCACGTTTAGATATGTTTCCTGTCCTTTGGCAATTTTCACAACTCTTGCAAAAAATATAAGCATCTCTATGAAAAGTTAACCAAAAGAAAACACTATCAAGCACCTTACGAGCAGTGCGTTTAGGACCAAAGTGACCACCGCAAGCAAAAGAATGACAATGCAAAAGAATTGTACCTTGTTCTTCTTTAGAAATGCATCGTCGAATGATTTGATCGGAGCCTATCTTCCAAAGGTAAGGCTCATCCCAAATATAATGCTTGCTATCACTCTTTAACTTCAACTTCTGAGCAGGACTGAGAGTAACTGGCATCTCTCCAGTGGTAATGAAGTTCACAATATTGGCAAACCATGGATCTTTCGCCGATTTACCATGCAGTGGTTCCGTCAGGGGCCTCTGTTTGGCCAAATCGAGGCCTGTTGCAGCATACAGGTATTCTTCGGGAAAAGATTCCTGGATCGGGGTTGCATCCTCGGGTTTCACCAAGCGACTGAGATGATCTTCCACGTGATTCTCAGCACCTTTCTTGTCTCGTATTTCCCAATCGAACTCTTACAACAACAAGATCCATCTAATAAGCCTTGGCTTCGACTCCTTCTTCGTGAACAAGTACTTTAAGGCTGAGTGATCGGTGTAGATGATGATCTTCGATCCAAGCAAGTACGATCTGAACTTCTCAAGAGCAAATACCACTGCCAACAACTCCTTTTCGGTGGTTGTATAGTTACATTGAGCTGGGTTCAATGTCTTTGATGCATAATAAATCGCATGGCTCTCTTTCCCTACCTTTTGTCCCAAGACTGCTCCAACCGCATAGTCGCTTGCATCACACATTAACTCAAATGGCAAATCCCAATTCGGTGGTTGCATTATAGGGGCTGAGATAAGTTTCTCCTTCAATATATCAAAAGAACGCTTGTGATCATCGGTCATCTCAAAAGTAACGTCATCTTGAAGGATCTTTGTTAAAGGTTGTGCAATCTTTGCAAAGTCCTTAATAAACCTTCTGTAAAATCCAGCATGCCCCAAAAAACCACGTATCTCACGAACATTGGTAGGATATGGAAGTTGCTCTATGTTCTCAACCTTAGCCTTGTCCACTTGAATTCCTCTTTCCGAAACCACATGTCCCAAAACTATGCCGTCATTCACCATAAAGTGGCATTTCTCATAATTCAGCACAAGGTTCCGCTTCACACATCGAATCAAGACCTGTTCCAAATGACCCAAGCATACCTCAAACGAATTCCCATAAACTGTAAAGTCATCCATGAACACCTCAATGCTCTTCTCAATCAAGTCAGAGAAAATGCTCATCATGCATCTCTGGAAAGTTCCTGGAGCATTGCATAATCCGAAGGGCATTCTCCTATATGCGTAAGTGCCAAAGGGACATGTAAATGTGGTCTTCTCCTGGTCTTCGGGGTTCACACAGATCTGGAAGTACCCACTGTATCCATCCAAGAAGCAAAAGAAACTATTCCCTGCCAATCTTTCCAGCATTTGATCGATGAAGGGCAGCGGAAAATGATCCTTGCGAGTCGCGGCATTCAATTTCTGGTAGTCTATGCACATCCTCCATCCAGTGACCAAACGAGTAGGCACCAACTCATTCTTTTCGTTCTTTACCACTTGAAAACCAGATTTCTTTGGCACCACATGAACCGGGCTCACCCATTTGCTGTCTGAAATGGGGTAGATAATTCCCAAGGAAAGGAGTTTGAGGACTTCCTTGAGAACAACCTCTCTCATGTTGGGGTTCAGCTTCCTCTGAGCATCTCGAGCAGGCTTGGCATCATCTTCCATCAAAATATGATGCATACAAATGTCGGGGCTGATCCCTGTAATGTCTGCGAGGGTACCCAATCGCCTTCTTGTACTTTCTCAACAATGCAATCAACTGCTCCTCTTGAGAATCTGACAACCTTGCACTGATAATCACCGAAAGAGTTTCACCATCCCCCAAGTACACATACTTCAGATTAGATGGCAGATCCTTCAACTCCAGGATAAGTGGTGAAATATCGGATGTAGTTTGCTTTTCGTACTTGATTCCACTCTCCGACAGCCCCTGTTTGGCCAAACAGAGGTCTGCATCAGTACTCTTCACTTCTTCCTGCGAGCTAATTGAGTACAACCATTCATCTATTTCCTCATCACTCAGATTCTGTGTCTTCTCGTTGTTTGAATCAGTGGGTGGTAGCATTTCAATCTCATCCTGCAAAAATCCAGTCTCAAGGTATTCTTGGACGAGAGGGTCAATAACATCAATGGCATAAATATTTTCAGCATCTATGGGTTTTTTCATTTCATCATCAATACTGAAAGTATATTTTTCACCATAATAATCAAGACAAATAGTTCCCTTTCCCACATTAATTATTGTATTAGCCGTTCTTAAGAAAGGGCGACCTAACAACACTCCTGAGGTTCCTTTACCACTAGCATGATTCATCTTCACCACATAAAAATCCGCAGGGTAAAAAAATCATTAACTCTTACGAGAACATTTTCTAACAGCCCTTCAGGATATACACATGATCTATCTGCCAATTGGATTATTACTCTAGTATTTTCCATTTCTGCTCCACTCAAAGAATTATAAACAGATAATGGCATCACATTGATTGATGCTCCTAAGTCACACATGGCAGAATCAATCTTAACATTTCCAATAAAACATGGCAAAGAGAACATACCATGGTTCTTGCACTTCTGAGGCAAATCTCTTTGAATTACAGCTGAAACCGACTCGCCCATTATGACCTTGCTTGAGTCTTTAGGTTTCCCTGCAATACAATCTTTCAAAAATTTGCTCACAGGTGGAAGCCTTACAGCCTGCAAGAAAGGTAGGTTAATCTCCATTTTTCCAAAGATATATAGGAAATCAACAGAATCATCTTTCTTTCTAGCTAAACTACGAGGAAAAGGAGGAAGAATTTTAATTGGAGGATCATTCTGACCCAACCTTGGATTTGACTCCTTGGTGTGATCAAAATGCCCTTGTACCTCACTTTCTGTTTCTGTCGTCAGCCCTTGTTTGGCTAACTGGGGGCCTCCTGCAGACTGCTCCTGCTGCTCCTTAGCTCCTTTTGCTGCGGTCTTAGGAGGTAGTGGCTCAAGCTCCTTCCACTTCTTAACGTGATCTGATTGGCCTCTCTCTGGGGTTGAGTTGCACTTGAGATGGCAATCCAGGTTGCTTCATTCGGAGCTCATTCATCGAGTTTGACAGCTGTGAAATCTGATGTGTGTGTTCCTCCAAGGTGGCCTCAGTCTTTTTCGAACTTTGGATCTGGGTTGAAGCATGCCCATCATCATGTCCAGCTTGTCATCCATAGACTTCCCTTGAGGAGGTGGTGGATTCTGAGAATATGGAGGGTGAGGAGCTCGATGGGGTGGAACATATGGTTGTTGTACTGGATTTCCAGGATCTCGCCATCGAAAGTTGGGATGATCTCTCCATCCCGGATTATAGGTAGCTGAGAACGGGTCCCTCTTCGGCTGCCTATCATTCCAATTCCCCATGGCATTAGCTTGTTCATCCATTGCAAAAGGGCATTGTAAAGTGACGTGGCTTGGACTGCAGCAGATGTCACAAGGTTTTTCTTGAGGACCAACTGAGGTGCTAGCAACAGTGACCTTATCCACCAACTTGGATAGTACCCTCTCCATCCTGTCCATCCTTTCCTTAAAATCATCTTGGCTTGAGGGCTCTGTTTGTGCCACACTTTTCAGGATTCGGATCTCATCAGTGTCATACTCCTTCTTGGAATTGATCAACTTCTTCACTATCTCCTTTGCTTCATTGACTCTGATTTCCGAAAATCCACCATTGCTTGCGGTATTCAGCAAATCCTTGTTCGCAGCTGTGGATCCTTGGTATAAATACTATAGTAGTTGCCCCTCCGTGTATTGATGGTTAGGGAAACGATCTACCAATCGTCTGAACCTCAGCCAAAATGTACTCAGCAGCTCATCATACTCCTGCTTGATGCTCAAAATTTCTTTCCTCAGGGCATCCGTTTTAGTGGCTGGGAAGAAATAGTCCAAAAACAGCCTATTGAGAGCACTCCATGAAGTGACGGAGTTAGGAGCCAAGCTTGAAAACCACTGGTTCGCTGCTCCTGACATGCTGAACGGAAAAGCCACCAACTTGAACTGATCTTCTGTGACACCAGCTGGTCTTTTCTGAACCTTACGAATCTTGATGAACTCGTTCAAGAAATTGTAAGGGTCTTCGTTACTCTTCCCATAGAACTTCGGAAGAACATTCAGCAGTGCAAGCTTTATCTCCACAGGGGTCGCAGCATCTGGCAAAGAAATTGGTGTGGGAGGGTCTTCTTCACTATGCCCCATTAATTCCCACATGTACGGATTGTCAGCATTAGCATCCGCCTCTCCTCTGTCCCCCATCTCAGTGTCGGAAATAGATTCGGGCTCAGATTCGGATTCTGCTCCGGAAACAGCCTCTGTTTGGGCAACTAAAGAGTCTACGGCAGCTTTCAGCTTCCTCTCCCTGGCGAGTTTGTAATTCTTCCTGGCTGTCTTTTTAACTTCAGAATCAAATATCAATTCTTGCTCTTGGGACCTGGTCATATACCAATAATTAAAGAACAAAATTTAGTAGCAAAATAAATAGAAATAAACTACCGTTCCCCGGCAACGGCGCCATTTTTGGTGACGGTCATTTCTTTCACCAAGAAAACTGCAAACTAGCACACAGATTAGTATAGTAGAAGCAGGTCGTATTCACAGAGAACGGTGTAATTTCTATCAAATTTAAACTACCAACAGGGTTTGGTTTAGCAACCACGCCTATGATTGAGATTTGTTTAATAAACTAATGAATTACTAAGCTACAAATAGGGCCAAAAAATGCAGAAAAATGCAGAGATAAATTGCGAATAAATATATGGATAACAAAGGATCGGCATAAGTTAATCTTCGGTTCCTTCCTTGATCATCGACTACTCACAATTCATTTAACCCCCATGAATTAATTGGTTATAAGCAGGAACAGTATTTGCTATTTCCCCTAAATTCCCCTTAAATTTCCGATCGCGAGCAAGTATTTGCTAAACCCGCGATCTTCCTAATTAAGATATTCCTAGCAAGTATTTGCTAAACTAGTTATATCTTAACGATCTTAAGACCTAGGGAACCAAATTTAGACAACAAGCACGTATTTGCATGCAGTTTATCCAATTAATTGTTTATCATCCTGTTATTACAGTCATAATTGTTATCTGTTTTTCACAGGAGGTGCTACTTAATTAGCCCTAGCCTAACAAGATTGAGGTGATCAAACTCAAACAATCAAGCATAGATTGTAGGCATAAACAATTAAAAACTCATAGGATTAATTTTCTGAAAACCCGAAGCCTCACAATCCATGAACCATCGAATTAACCTAGCCGATTAAGAATCTAGCTACTCATGGTAATTAAACTAAACAAATAATTAATATAACAACCAAACATAATTAAAATAAAATAATAAAATACTAACTACCAAAATAATTAAGCTACCTGGATGATGAAACCAAAGCTACTAAAACAAAACTCAACTTCATCCTCTGTCTCATAAACAAAACAAACAAAAGTCACGAACTCATTTTTTTCCCCTCGCCAAATAATACCAAAACAACCAAGTGAAGAACTAATTTCTTCTTTCCTGGCAATCTCTAGTTTCGGTAACCAAAATCAGAATTTTTTTACTCCCTTCCTTCGTGAATAGCACACGATTTTTATATGCTAAAAATAAAACCCAAATCCTAACTAATTTTGGAAAATTAGATACCTTATCCAAAAAGAAATATTCTTCCACTTAATTTCAGCCTAATTACAATTAAATTCTAACTTGGAATAAATAATTAATCCAAGTCTTGGGCTTCATGGCTTCTCTTCGGCCCAATCACAGTGCTGAATTTTTGGCCTTCTTTTCTTCTGGACTGCAACTCCGTAAACTTCCTAACGAGGGATCGGGATCGTTACCTCATTAAAAACCCTTTCCGGAAAAAAGAGTATAACCATCCCCCTTTCATCAGCTTCACCTTAACTGGGTCGACTTCACGGAGCAACTTAGTGATCGTTAAACGAAGCACAATTCAGCCACATGAAGGATTCCGGCTGGAACAACATCATAGTGCTCCAAAACACGGCTACTCTGCTCCGCTACAGCTTTGCTCCAAAAATAGTGATCTATCAACAAAATAAATCAATTAAGTACCAAAAATCACATAAAAGAGCACTAAATTCCTTCAAGAATGAACAACTAAATATCACACATCAAATCCTCACATTTAAGTCATACTTGCCCTCAAGTATGAGATGAGCAATTTCAAAGCAGGTTGTTCATTCAAAATCTCATCCCCAAACTGACTCTGATTCAACAGAAAAGAGAAAACCAAAATAACAGACCAACTATATACATGACACACCTAAAACTCTATTACCCGGACTTTGGTCAAACAATTCAGCATTAAGTTTTCATTTCATGGCTCATCAACAAACTCCAAAACATGATCAAGTCCCCTTTCGTAAACAAAGTGCATCATCCCCCCTCGAGCCCTCAATTCAATCCCCCCCTACCGCGGTCAAACTTGCATATCAACTGATCAAAAATAGATATGTAAGAACTCCCTCACAGATTTTCACTCAATCACTCAATAAGTAAGGACAGTCACTCAATGATATTCATGCGGTAGCCTTAGCCAATACATGACAAGCCAAAAAGGTCTTTAAAGGTTGTAACGGGGCTAGGGGTTGTAACATTGGTGAGATCCTAGGGCTCTAAGTTTCATACAAACATGCACTTATGTTCAAGAACAAATCAGTAGAAAATTCCAGCAAATACACATCATCAAAATCAATTTTCTGGACTGATTAAAAGACTAATTCAGGTCTGGAATTTTTTTCTTTTTCTTTTTTTTTGATGTCCAGACCAGAATTTTTCAAATTACATGCTCATTTACCTCTACAGTGCCATAAGACTATTTTTTCGATGAGAACCGAGCACTCGAATCATGAATATGCAATATCAAGCAAGAGCAGAAATTTTCAGTTCAAGAACATACATGCATGGGACAAGAATAGTATAAAGAGAAAATGCTAGGGTTTTTATAGTGGGTTACACAAAGAAAATGTCAAGGCTCAAAAGGGTTTACTAGAGGATATAAAAGGTAGGCTATATACGATGTGTGGTTAATCCTAATTTGCCTCTATTTTTACTCATTATGCATCAACCTTAGGTACCACAACTCTCAGAAAAAAGCTTGATGTAGAGAGTGCTCTACTCTGGCTCAAACCTCACTTTATACTAGGCTTTGTTCATTATAAGTCTTATTCGTCATATCAAGTATCATTTAAGCAAGTTAAAACCGATTTCGAGGGTTTCTCATTTAATGCTCTTAGGAAGATATCAAACAACAAAGGTTACTAATCAGATTCTCTCAACATGCAAAGTTCATCTATCCAAAGCCAATTCATTACTCACTGTCATGCTGAAAGTTCGACCGACTCGATTCAAAACACAATTTATTTTCATTTTTTTAGGATCACAAAACAGCACACATGACACAGAGAATAACACACAATCAGAAAATACCTAATTCTCCTCACACTCGAGCCTTGCTTGCCCTCAAGCAAGCTCGGATTAAATGTAAAAAAGGACAGCACTAAAAAAACAAAGAAAAACAACAAAGAACAGAAAACAAAAGAGAAAGGTAAGGGAAAATCATTCGGAAGGGCTGGTCACTGGAGGAATGCTCAAAGCACTCATAATGCGCTCGTTCTGGGCAGCCAGAAGATCAAGCTTGCGGTTGAGAGACTGACATCCTCATGTAACGAGGCAAGGGTAACACGACCTGCACTACAGAAAGTTGCGCTTGAGCGTGGAGGACCCGGCTTATAAACCTTAGGAACATTGTTATCATAGAAAATCAGATTGCTACGTTCCAAATAGGCCAATCAAACATTCCAGGATCCTTTACCCGCTCAAAAGGGGTAGGCACATGTAATTGGACATTCCTATCAAGAAGAACACCTACCAAATTACACAGGGACATATAACGAACAGAATTATGTGCAATTGAATGCAATGTTTCAGCAAGTACAAAGCCAAGATTCAACTTATATTCGTTATACATGCACCACAAAACAAACAACATAGGATGGCTGACTTTAGTAAAAGTCGTAGTGCGCCCAAAAACATTTCGCAGCAAATAGAAACAGCACAATCGCAATACAGGATCCTCAATCCAATGCACATTAGCGTTGTTGGAATCATACAAGTGAGGGCAAGCGGGAGCTAACAATTTCCATGCCTCGGGAGGGTTGAAATTAGGGTATTTTTTTTAATAACCAATAAAAGCATCCCTATAATCATCCGATTCCAAGTCATCAAGTGAAACTAATCCTAAAGCCAAATTCCAGTCATTTAAACTCAAAGAGATAGGTTGCAGCCCGAAACGAAAAGAAATGCAAGTATCAAAAACATTCAAGGCAGCATTATGATTCAAGTTAAAACTCACCACAAATTCCTCACAAAGAGGTGCACACACATCATCAGCATGCAAGGAAAACAACTTCGCCCAACCCACATTAGTAAAATAGGCCAAAAAATGATCAAACACATTCAAAGCTTGAAGGGCAGGGCTGCATAATTTCAAACCTGAAGGGCGTAATTTATTAGCTCTTTTCAGAACCATGGATTGTAGGTCCTCATCCCCAAATATCAGGATACCGTCCCAAGAATCCAAACTGATTTCCACCGGAATCGGCAGAGAGTTCGGGGTCCCCTGATTCTGGTCATCGGTGACATCAGAACGTGTCGCCGCCTGTTTTGACCTTGTTTTCTTCCGAGATGGTGGTGAGGCGATTTACTGGAAGACTCCTCTTCGGGACTGGTAGCAGCCCATTTCCGTGACCTTCCAGCAGGGGCCTTCGCTGCTGGCGGCGGTTTAACCGTCTTCCTCAAGGTGTGTTTTATGAAAACTTCCAAGGCCGCTACCGTAGGGTTAGAAGAAGGCGGCAGTGAGGTGGAGTGTCGTTGGGTGGCTGGAGCAGATTCGACGGCCGTAGATGGTGGCGGGGCAGCGGGATTCGACTGGACTCTCTTGACTGATTTTCTCACGGTCGTATTGGTGAGGAACTCCTCCAGAGGACTGGATGAAGGCGGTGGTGACTCGAGCTGGGACAACGCTAATGCAGAGGTCGGTGGCGGCAGTTTGACAGATTTTCCCATAGTTTTCTTTGTGAAGAATTTTGGCATCTCATGGTCGGGGAATGGCGGTGATGTGATGGATGACTGCTGGCCGGCCGGAGTAGATTCAACGGCAGGCTCTAGGTGGTGGTTGGCGGCGATTGCTGTGGTTCCCGGTGGCTTCGAAATCGATGCGGCGGTGGTGTTTCGGCTCCCCTTCAGCGCCATCTCCGAGGATGGATGGTTGCCCAGGCTAACGGTGGAGACTCGTGGCGGAAGGCGCAGCGGTGGAGGGAAACGGTGGTCCGAGCTCGAGAATCTGGGTGCACGACGGGGAAGCTCGGGACTCACCGGAGAGAGACGGAGGGAGCTTTGGAATCTGGCCGGCGCAGCGGCAGAGCAGCTCGGCGGAGAGCTGCGGTGGAGAGCTTCGGCGGAGAGCTTCAAAGGAGAGCTTCAAAGGAGAGCTTCAAAGGAGAAGTCTTGAAGATTTGCTGGAGTGGCCCAATTTGGAAGAAGGAAATAAGGATTTATACCCTATATTGCATCAAAGTCCTTCAATCCTTTTCCTCTTTTGAATTGTATCTCCAATTTCCCAAATTTCTCAAAATATCAATTTCGCCACCAAACTTTATATCTAGCCAACTCCTTATTCCTGCACATGTTATTTTGAAAATCAGCACAAAATTAATTTTAAATTTTTTTATTATTATCTATTTATTTTTTATTTTTTTGTATTTTTATATGTGAAACATTGTAGGAAAACAAAATAAAAAGAAAAGAAAAGAACTCTGGGTTGCCTCCCAGTAGCGCCTTTGTTTACAGTCTTTGACAAGACTTTCCGATACGGTCAATCAAAGTGGGGTGGGCATATTGGAATTTCTTCCACTATTGCCACCTGAGAAGCATTATAAAATGGCTTGAGGCGATGACCGTTAACGAGGAATGTCTTTTCCGTGTCCAGGCTTTAATCTGTACAGTTCCGTTCGGCCTAACAGAAACCACCACAAAAGGTCCTATCCACTTCGTTCTAAGTTTACCTGGCATCAACCGAAGCTTGGACTGAAAAAGTAACACCTTCTGCCCAACCATGAACTCCTTAGACCTCAGATTCTTATCATGCCACATCTTTGTTCGCTCCTTGTACCACATAGCATGATCATATGCCTCCAATCGCAGTTCTTCCAACTCTTGAAGCTGTAATTTTCGCTCTTCCTCACACTTGCTTGCTGTCATGTTCATTTCCTTGAAAGCCCAGTATGCCTTGTGCTTAAGCTCCACTGGTAGATGGCACATCTTTCCAAAGATAAGTCTATAAGGAGACATTCCAATAGGCGTCTTGTAAGCGGTGCGATAGGCCCACAGAGCATCCTCCAACCTCTTGCTCCAATCCTTCCCCGAAGGATTAACTGTCTTCTCCAACACTTGCTTTATCTCCCTGTTAGATACTTCTGCTTGGCCATTAGACTGCGGGTGGTAAGTGGTAGCAAGCCGATGATGAACACCATACTTCTTCATGAGGGCCACAATGGTGCGATTTTTGAAATGAGTTCCTTGATCACTGATGATCGCTCGTGGCACGCCGAATCTGCTGAATATGTTAGATTTCAAAAACCCTGCCACAACTTGAGAATCATTAGTTCGGGTGGCTTTTGCTTCCACCCACTTCGATACATAATCAACAGCGAGTAAAATATACAAATTACTGCAAGAACTAGGAAAAGGACCCATAAAATCCATGCCCCACACATCAAATATTTCACACACAATTATGGGTACTTAGGAATTTCATCACGTTTAGATATGTTTCCTGTCCTTTGGCAATTTTCACAACTCTTGCAAAAAATATAAGCATCTCTATGAAGAGTTAACCAAAAGAAACCACTATCAAGCACCTTACGAGCAGTGCGTTTAGGACCAAAGTGACAACCGCAAGCAAAAGAATGACAATGCAAAAGAATTGTACCTTGTTCTTCTTCAGAAATGCATCGTCGAATGATTTGATCGGAGCCTATCTTCCAAAGGTAAGGCTCATCCCAAATATAATGCTTGCTATCACTCTTTAACTTCAACTTTTGAGCAGGACTGAGAGTAACCGGCATCTCTCCAGTGGTAATGAAGTTCACAATATTGGCAAACCATGGATCTTTTGCCGATTTACCATGCAGTGGTTCCGTCGGGGGCCTCTGTTTGGCCAAATCGAGGCCTGTTGCAGCATACAGGTATTCTTCGGGAAAAGATTCCTGGATCGGGGTTGCATCCTCGGGTTTCACCAAGCAACTGAGATGATCTGCCACGTGATTCTCAGCACCTTTCTTGTCTCGTATCTCCCAATCGAACTCTTGCAACAACAAGATCCATATAATAAGCCTTGGCTTCGACTCCTTCTTCGTGAACAAGTACTTTAAGGCTGAGTGATCGGTGTAGACGATAATCTTCGATCCAAGCAAGTACGATCTGAACTTCTCAAGAGCAAATACCACTGCCAACAACTCCTTTTCGGTGGTTATATAGTTACATTGAACTGGGTTCAATGTCTTTGATGCATAATAAATCGCATGGCTCTCTTTCCCTACCTTTTGTCCCAAGACTGCTCCAACCGCATAGTCGCTTGCATCACACATTAACTCAAATGGCAAATCCCAATTCGGTGGTTGCATTATAGGGGCTGAGATAAGTTTCTCCTTCAATATATCAAAAGAACGCTTGCGATCATCGGTCATCTCAAAAGTAACGTCATCTTGAAGGATCTTTGTTAAAGGTTGTGCAATCTTTGCAAAGTCCTTAATAAACCTTCTGTAAAATCCAGCATGCCCCAAAAAACCATGTATCTCACGAACATTGGTAGGATATAGAAGTTGCTCTATGTTCTCAACCTTAGCCTTGTCCACTTGAATTCCTCTTTCCGAAACCACATGTCCCAAAACTATGCCGTCATTCACCATAAAGTGGCATTTCTCATAATTCAGCACAAGGTTCCGCTTCACACATCGAATCAAGACCTGTTCCAAATGACCCAAGCATACCTCAAACAAATTCCCATAAACTGTAAAGTCATCCATGAACACCTCAATGCTCTTCTCAATCAAGTCAGAGAAAATGCTTATCATGCATCTCTGGAAAGTTCCTGGAGCATTGCATAATCCGAAGGGCATTCTCCTATATGCGTAAGTGCCAAAGGGACATGTAAATGTGGTCTTCTCCTGGTCTTCGAGGTTCACACAGATCTGGAAGTACCCACTGTATCCATCCAAGAAGCAAAAGAAACTGTTCCCTGCCAATCTTTCCAGCATTTGATCGATGAAGGGCAGCGGAAAATGATCCTTGAGAGTCGCGGCATTCAATTTCCGGTAGTCTATGCACACCCTCCATCCAGTGACCAAACGAGTAGGCACCAACACATTCTTTTTGTTCTTTACCACTTGAAAACCAGATTTCTTCGGCATCACATGAACCGGGCTCACCCATTTGCTGTCTGAAATGGGGTAGATAATTCCCAAGGAAAGGAGTTTGAGGACTTCCTTGAGAACAACCTCTCTCATGTTGGGGTTCAGCTTCCTCTGAGCATCTCGAGCAGGCTTGGCATCATCTTCCATCAAAATATGATGCATACAAATGTCGGGGCTGGTCCCTGTAATATCTGCGAGGGTACCCAATCGCCTTCTTGTACTTTCTCAACAATGCAATCAACTGCTCCTCTTGAGAATCTAACAACCTTGCACTGATAATCACCGGAAGAGTTTCACCATCCCCCAAGTACACATACTTCAGATTAGATGGCAGATCCTTCAACTCCAGGATAGGTGGTGAAATATCGGATGTAGTTTGCTTTTCGTACTTGATTCCACTCTCCGACAGCCCCTGTTTGGCCAAACAGAGGTCTGTGTCTGTACTCTTCACTTCTTCCTGCGAGCTGATTGAGTACAACCATTCATCTATTTCCTCATCACTCAGATTCTGTGTCTTCTCGTTGTTTGAATCAGTGGGTGGTAGCATTTCAATATCATCCTGCAAAAATTCAGTCTCAAGGTATTCTTGGACGAGAGGGTCAATGACATCAATGGCATAAATATTTTCAGCATCTATGGGTTTTTTCATTGCATCATCAATATTGAAAGTATATTTTTCACCATAATAATCAAGACAAATAGTTCCCTTTCCCACATTAATTATTGTATTATCCATTTTTAAGAAAGAGCGACCTAACAACACTCCTGAGGTTCCTTTACCACTAGCATGATTCATCTTCACCACATAAAAATCCGCAGGGTAAAAAAATCATTAACTCTTACGAGAACATTTTCTAACAACCCTTCAGGATATACACATGATCTATCTGCCAATTGGATTATTACTCTAGTATTTACCATTTCTGCTCCACTCAAAGAATTATAAATAGATAATGGCATAACATTGATTGATGCTCCTAAGTCACACATGGCAGAATCAATCTTAACATTTCCAATAAAACATGGCAAAGAGAACATACCAGGGTCCTTGCACTTCTGAGGAAAATTTCTTCGAATTACAACTGAAACCGACTCGCCCATTATGACCTTGCTTGAGTCTTTCGGTTTTCCTGCAATAAAATCTTTCAAAAATTTGCTCACAGGTGGAAGCCTTATAGCCTGCAAGAAAGGTAGGTTAATCTCCATTTTTCCAAAGATATATAGGAAATCAACAGAATCATCTTTCTTTCTAGCTAAACTACGAGGAAAAGGAGGAAGAATTTTAATTGGAGGATCATTCTGACCCAACCTTGGATTTGACTCCTTGGTTTGATAAAAATGCCCTCGTACCCCACTTTCTGTTTCTGTCGTCAGCCCTTGTTTGGCTAACTAGAGGCCTCCTGCAGACCGCTCCTGCTACTCCTTAGCTCCTTTTGCTGCGGTCTTAGGAGGTAGTGGCTCAAGCTCCTTTCCACTTCTTAACGTGATCTGATTGGCCATCTCTCTGGGATTGAGTTGCACTTGAGATGGTAATCCAGGTTTCTTCATTCGGAGCTCATTCATCGAGTTTGACAGCTGTGAAATCTGACGTGTGTGTTCCTCCAAGGTGGCCTCAGTCTTTTTCGAACTTTGGATCTGGGTTGAAGCATGCCCATCATCATGTCCAGCTTGTCATCCATAGACTTCCCTTGAGGAGGTGGTGGATTCTGAGAATATGGAGGGTGAGGAGCTCGATGGGGTGGAACATATGGTTGTTGTACTGGATTTCCAGGATCTCGCCATCGAAAGTTGGGATGATCTCTCCATCCCGGATTATAGGTAGCTGAGTACGGGTCCCTCTTCGGCTGCCTATCATTCCAATTCCCCATGGCATTAGCTTGTTCATCCATTGCAAAAGGGCATTGTAAAGTGACGTGGCTTGGACTGCAGCAGATGTCACAAGGTTTTTCTTGAGGACCAACTGAGGTGCTAGCAACGGTGACCTTATCCACCAACTTGGATAGTACCCTCTCCATCCTGTCCATCCTTTCCTTAAAATCATCTTGGCTTGAGGGCTCTGTTTGTGCCACACTTTTCAGGATTCGGATCTCATCAGTGTCATACTCCTTCTTGGAATTGATCAACTTCTTCACTATCTCCTTTGCTTCATTGACTCTGATTTCCGAAAATCCACCATTGCTTGCGGTATTCAGCAAATCCTTGTTCGCAGTTGTGGATCCTTGGTAGAAATACTATAGTAGTTGCCCCTCCGTGTATTGATGGTTAGGGCAACGATCTACCAATCGTCTAAACCTCAGCCAAAATGTACTCAGCGGCTCATCATACTCCTGCTTGATGCTCGAAATTTCTTTCCTCAGGGCATCCGTTTTAGTGGCTGGGAAGAAATAGTCCAAAAATAGCCTGTTGAGAGCACTCCATGAAGTGATGGAGTTAGGAGCCAAGCTTGAAAACCACTGGTTCGCTGCTCCTGACATGCTGAACGGAAAAGCCACCAACTTGAACTAATCTTCTGTGACACCAGCTGGTCTTTTCTGAACCTTACAAATCTTGATGAACTCATTCAAGAAATTGTAAGGGTCTTCGTTACTCTTCCCATAGAACTTCGGAAGAACATTCAGCAGTGCAAGCTTTATCTCCACAGGGGTTGTGACAGGCGGGCGGTCGTCGCGCCCGCCGTGCAAAAGATAATTTATAAGCCCTTTTTGCTTACTTTCTACAACTAGGTAGATAGCGGCAAATCGGGGTCGTCCAATGAGAAGAGGGATCTTCCTAAGCGTCTAAGCACACAAATGGTTGATATTAGGTTAGGAATAATTATATACACACACTTAAAAGCAAGTAAAGGGGGGGTTGGTTGGTTGGTTGTTCCTAAGTTACGAAAATAAAAAGACAAGATAACTAGCAACGTCAAGTGACTATGCTAATCATCAAACAAAACTAAGAAAAGGGGTTTTAAACTACAAAGATAAAAAGCCTTGGGGGCAAGGGATATCCACTTCCAAATCATACGTAGGTCATTGAATCATTCACTCATTCCATCATATAGCATACATGACTCAACATTCACATACCCATCTAGCAAGGATCACAACACATACATCACAAGGAGTTCTAAGTTCATGCTTATACATCTTCATGCAAAGGAGCTACGGAATTCGTCACGTTCCTAACACCTAAACAATTCAAAAATACAAGCACTCCCTATGCTCAAACAACTCATGGCACACACGAAGTGAAACACACCATCAAGAGTACATACATGCTAAATAACAAATGCTTCAAGAAAGAGTAAAAGCCATCTATTTGCTACTTCAACTACTTGTCGTGGAGACTAAACTCCTATCCTTCTTAGTTCGTAGTTTGCGAGAGTGAGTTCGACATCTCTCGTCAAACCTCACCTATGACTCCCGAGTCGCGACCACGACTCAAGGTGTCATTGGTGGCATTTAGCACGAAGGACCAACAAGCTTGGCAATGCCTATGACCACTACATCGTGACTAAGCATTAAACCAATTCATGCAATTACACGAGATTGGATGAACGTGCAACGCACATTCATCCAGGAGCATATAACTCTCTCGTTTGCTACACAAACGAACATGACGAAGAGTTCAACATCAATCACATTCGTCTAGCACATCATCAACACATCAATATCATTTAGAAGCTCTAACTCATGCTTTGGATTCCTAATTAAAAGAGGGAAAGAGTAGCTAATTCCTTCCAACCCTAACAAGCAATCAATCAAGCAATTTGTATCCTCAAGCTACCAATAACATCAATAGCATCAACAATCATCATTCAAGCACAATAAGAGCACAATAGAAAAAACACCAAATAGATAGATATAAATGATCCTTACTACATAGAAATGGAAGCTTCAATCCTTGCTCCCAAGTACAAAAACTACTCTAGAACAAGAAAACACATAGAAACTAATAAAACAAGAGAGAAAAAGCTAGGGTTTTGGCCCAAAACAGGGGCCAAAAGCTGTGGAATGAAGGGGGTGAAGAGGTATTTATAGGGGGAAGAAAAAGGGAGAAAAACACTGCTGCAGGGCTGACTGGACACTGTCGTCGCGACTCGCGACCAACTTGGTCGCGACTCGCGACCAAATCAGTAACTCAGCCTTGCTGTTTTGTTTTGCTTCCTCCGGGTGAACCGTTGATCCGTTTCGGGAGTTCTTGTAGTCGATTTTATAGTGCTCGAGAAGAGGAATCCAATGGTGCCACTCTTGAAGGCTGATTCTTCTCGGAAAATTCTGAGAACCCCGGATCATCATTCATCCGTTGCTTTGCTCTCCTTTCTTCATCTCTTCACTTCTTCAAATCTTCACAAAGCTCAAATGTAAAGGTCTTCAAATCTTCAAATCTTCAAAGATAAATCTTCAAAGTCTTCAAATCTTCAAAGTCTTCAAACAAATCACCTTGTCACACAAAATCATCTAAAAAGTGATAAAAACGTCAAAGCCGCCTTTATCCCTCCTTAGATGATTTCAAGGCAAAATGCCACATGTAGAGCACAAAATTGCACAAAACCTAATCCTAAAAAGCCTAAAATAACCATCTAAAATGGACACATCAAACCTCCCCACACTTAAACCTTACTCGCCCTCGAGTAAGAAAAGATTCAAGCATACGGAGGAAATGATGTATCCACATCCTAAAAACCCTAAAATAACCACATAAAATGGCCTCATCAAACCTCCCCACACTTAAACCTTACTCGCCCTCGAGGAAGAAAAGATCCAAGCACACGGAGGAATTCATAAGGCCATATCCTAAACTAATCCCCCCAAACAAAGCCTCACAAAAACTCTCAATATCATAAATCCCAAAATAAAAACTCACATGAGAATTTTTCACACACATCCCCAATCCTAAATCTAACCAAACCTACCACTTATCAATTCACTACCCATAAAAATATTTCACAGCCCAGAATTGATATTCCCAGAATCCAATGACACAAAATGAAGCTAAAACCATAGAGGATGTTTTAAACACATGCTTCACCTAATGCCAATATATCAACCAAAAACGAAGTATAAAGAGATAAGGAATTTCATAACCACACTTCGTTTCCTAACCCACTAAGCTACCCAATCCCATGAGGTCTATAGATGTTGAGCTACCCGATCCATCCGTGTGACAACCGCAACCTTATGACTCCAACGCCGGCAAATGAGTGAAATCATAGCATTTTTCAATTTCTCTCACTTTCTCTCATTCTGCCTAGGAGCTCTTTCAAGTTTTCATCCTAGCCACACATCATGTTTCTTTAGCTCACATCTCACCTTTTTTCCGCACATTTTAGCCTCTCATTTTTGCCTAGGCCGCCCTTTAAGGGTTTTCGACCTATCCGGGCCCCCAATGTTGCCTAAGTTGCCCTCTCGGGTTTTCAACTTAGCGGGTTTTCTTTTTCTTTTTCTTTTTTTTTTCTTTTTCTTTTTCTATTTTCTTTTTCTTTTTGTTTTTCTATATTTTTTTTTCTTTTTCTCATGTTTTTCCAATGAAAAGTAGCAAAAAGCATTCCAAAACAATCTAGCATGCATATGAGTCCTCTAACCCCTCCCCACACTTAAAACATTACATTGCCCTCAATGTAAACATATATGGCAAGAACAATAACAATCAAGGTAAGGGGGTAGAGTGACACCCGTGTCTCCGCAATTTGCCGGTGATATGGCGATATCCAAGTACTTGGATGGTCCCGAGATAGGTTTCGGAACCGGAAGGGTGAGCAAAGATGCCGTAGAAGAACTCACCCCTCTAGAAAAGCATTGTCTCCATGGCGCCGTTTGATCAAGACTACACCACGAAGAACACATTAAACTCACAAGTACATAAGGATATGTAATACTAGGTTTAGCATCAAGAGTTAATAACCATAGTATATTCAAAGAACAACCAAATCACACCCAACCAACACTATAAGAATAATCATGAAAAATATCCAACATATATTGACATGTATACAAGCATCATTATAGGATATGCACTTACGATCACAATGATGTAGTCGGCATACTACAATCAACAAATGTACTATAAAGATGCAAGAATGTTCATATGTCAACATATGTAGGATGGTGGAGGAATGAGTGGGTATGTGGTGGTTCTTGGGAGTGTTGGGTGGAGAAGAAGGTAGGATCATGCAATGTTTAAAATCATTTGGAAACTTGGAAGCTTGGAAATTTGAAATCCGGGCTCAAAAAATTTTCAACAGTTACTGAGCACGTCGCGACTCGCGATGAGGTTCGTCGCGACTCGCGACGAGCTTTGCGAAGTCATCGCGACTCGTGGAAAGTTGAGTCCGAGAGCTCAAAATTTTCTGAGCTCGTCGCGACTCGCGACGAAGGGTGTTGCGACTCGCGACGAGCCTCGCGAAGTCATCGCGACTCGCGGAAAGTTGAGTCCGGAAGCTCAAAATTTTCTGAGCTCGTCGCGACTCGCGACGAAGTGTATCGCGACTCGCGACGAGCCTCGCGAAGTCATCGCGACTCGCGGAAAGTTGAGTCCGAAAGCTCAAAAATTTCTGAGCACGTCATGACTCGCGACGAAGTACATCGCGACTTGCGACGGTGCCTCGCGATGTCATCGCGACTCGCGAAAAGTTGGCGCTGGGAGTGAATCTTGCTCCCCTGTTCGTCGCGACTCGCGACGAAGCCCATCGTGACTCGCGACGGCAGGGTATCCCAGGCTTAAAATTTTTTTCTTCTTCTTACCAACTGTCCAAGCTTCTTCCCTCATTCGTTGATCTCATTCCTTCATCTCCTTCATTGCAATGCACTTCATGTTGCTACAAAATCATAGAAAAACATGCCATAAAAAAACAAAACAAAACAACAACAAAAACAAACTAAGAAACACAAACTAAGAAACAAAAACTAAAAGAAATGCCGAATTTATTTAACGTCGTCGGCACGACGAAGCTCCGTATGTTTAAGGTCATCGGCACGACCCTAATGTTATCCGTATGGTGAAGGCTTGAAGCTCTTCACCATGAGCATCCAAAATAAGAGAGGTGGGGGCACAAAACCTTCAAGAGGAAAGTCTTGTGGAGGTGGAGATGATTCAAAGGGAATTAAGTGGTTAGGGTGCTTGGGATAGTCTTTTGGCTCCTCTCTCGTTTCCCTCAAAACTTCCGAAAATATTAGAGTTGGTTCACTAGGTGGGAGAAGGGGTGACAATGCTAATGGATGTAGCACTATCACCTCTTCCTCCATTTTTCTATCCTCTACAACCAACTCCTCATCCCTTTCAAACTCAAAATCATTATTATTGGTGACCTCACTCACCGAATCATCGAGTTCAAGTTGGGATGGTGTGTTTTCGGAATCACGAGCTTCCATGCGGGCCAATACCTCTAATATGTTCCTCACATGCCCCTCAATGGCCTCAACACTAGAGGAGAGCTGGGTATCCGGCTCCTCACTAGTAAAGGAGTTCAAGTTTGCTATCCTATTTAAGACATCCTCACGTGTCAAACTTGAACTTCCTTGTTGGGCTTGGTTTTGGGGTATGGTATAGGGTGGTGATGGCCAACTAGGTTGCTCGTAATATTGGTTTTTCGGCTCATTCTCATACCACAAATCCGGACTACCACTCCATTCCGGATTGTAAGAGTTGTGGTATGGATAGCATTCATGAGCTTCTTGCCCTTGAAAACCAATATCTCCTACCTCTTGATAGCACTCTTCATAGTACCCATGGTTTTGGAAACCAAGGGTTCTTTCTCGATCATAGTGCTCTTCCCACAACAAAGGGCAAGATTCGGTAGGATGATCGGAATGACACATCCTACAAAACCTTGCTTGTTGAGCCTCTCTTCTCATCATGAGTTCCCTCAAGGTGAGACGCTCCATTAAAAAAATTTTATTTTTTTATTTTTCAAAAGTTCAGAATCATAGTGCAAGGATTCTCGATAAAATAAATTACCAAGAACTCAAGCAATACCTACTCCGAACAAAAACAACCACCAAGTAGTGGAAAATAAAAACAACTAGCCAATACACAACCAAATACACCTAAATACTTAAGAATAAACGCCTCTTCCCCGGCAACGGCGCCATTTTGACAGGCGGGCGGTCATCGCGCCCGCCGTGCAAAAGATAATTTATAAGCCCTTTTTGCTTACTTTCTACAACTAGGTAAATAGCGGCAAATCGGGGTCGTCCAATGAGAAGAGGGATCTTCCTAAGCGTCTAAGCACACAAATGGTTGATATTAGGTTAGGAATAATTATATACACACACTTAAAAGAAAGTAAAGGGGGGGGGGGGGGGTTGGTTGGTTGGTTGTTCCTAAGTTACGAAAATAAAAAGACAAGATAACTAGCAACGTCAAGTGACTATGCTAATCATCAAACAAAACTAAGAAAAGGGGTTTTAAACTACAAAGATAAAAAGCCTTGGGGGCAAGGGATATCCACTTCCAAATCATACGTAGGTTATTGAATCATTCACTCATTCCATCATATAGCATACATGACTCAACATTCACATACCCATCTAGCAAGGATCACAACACATACATCACAAGGAGTTCTAAGTTCATGCTCATACATCTTCATGCAAAGGAGCTACGGAATTCGTCACGTTCCTAACACCTAAACAATTCAAACATACAAGCACTCCCTATGCTCAAACAACTCATGGCACACACGAAGTGAAACACACCATCAAGAGTACATACATGCTAAATAACAAATGCTTCAAGAAAGAGTAAAAGCCATCTATTTGCTACTTCAACTACTTGTCGTGGAGACTAAACTCCTATCCTTCTTAGTTCGTAGTTTGCGAGAGTGAGTTCGACATCTCTCGTCAAACCTCACCAATGACTCCCGAGTCGCGACCACGACTCAAGGTGTCATTGGTGGCATTTAGCACGAAGGACCAACAAGCTTGGCAATGCCTATGACCACTACACCGTGACTAAGCATTAAACCAATTCATGCAATTACACGAGATTGGATGAACGTGCAACGCACATTCATCCAGGAGCATATAACTCTCTCGTTTGCTACACAAACGAACATGACGAAGAGTTCAACATCAATCACATTCGTCTAGCACATCATCAACACATCAATATCATTTAAAAGCTCTAACTCATGCTTTGGATTCCTAATTAAAAGAGGGAAAGAGTAGCTAATTCCTTCCAACCCTAACAAGCAATCAATCAAGCAATTTGTATCCTCAAGCTACCAATAACATCAATAGCATCAACAATCATCATTCAAGCACAATAAGAGCACAATAGCAAAAACACCAAATAGATAGATATAAATGATCCTTACTACATAGAAATGGAAGCTTCAATCCTTGCTCCCAAGTACAAAAACTACTCTAGAACAAGAAAACACATAGAAACTAAGAAAACAAGAGAGAAAAAGCTAGGGTTTTGGCCCAAAACAGGGGCCAAAAGCTGTGGAATGAAGGGGGTGAAGAGGTATTTATAGGGGGAAGAAAAAGGGAGAAAAACACTGCTGCAGGGCTGACTGGACACTGTCGTCGCGACTCGCGACCAACTTGGTCGCGACTCGCGACCAAATCAGTAACTCAGCCTTGCTGTTTTGTTTTGCTTCCTCCGGGTGAACCGTTGATCCGTTTCGGGAGTTCTTGTAGTTGATTTTATAGTTCTCGAGAAGAGGAATCCAATGGTGCCACTCTTGAAGGCTGATTCTTCTCGGAAAATTCTGAGAACCCCGGATCATCATTCATCCGTTGCTTTGCTCTCCTTTCTTCATCTCTTCACTTCTTCAAATCTTCACAAAGCTCAAATGTAAAGGTCTTCAAATCTTCAAATCTTCAAAGATAAATCTTCAAAGTCTTCAAATCTTCAAAATCTTCAAACAAATCACCTTGTCACACAAAATCATCTAAAAAGTGATAAAAACGTCAAAGCCGCCTTTATCCCTCCTTAGATGATTTCAAGGCAAAATGCCACATGTAGAGCACAAAATTGCACAAAACCTAATCCTAAAAAGCCTAAAATAACCATCTAAAATGGACACATCAGGTCGCAGCATCTGGCAAAGAAATTGGTGTGGGAGGGTCTTCTTCACTATGCCCCGTTAATTCCCACATGTACGGATTGTCAGCATTAGCATCCGCCTCTCCTCTGTCCCCCATCCTAGTGTCGGAAATAGATTCGGGCTCAGATTGGGATTCTGCTCCGGAAACAACCTCTGTTTGGGCAACTAGAGAGTCTGCAGCAGCTTTCAGCTTCCTCTCCCTGGCGAGTTTGTAATTCTTCCTGGCTGTCTTTTCAACTTCAGAATCAAATATCAATTCTTGCTCCTGGGACTTGGTCATATACCAATAATTAAAGAACAAAAATTAGTAGCAAAATAAATAGAAATTAACTACCGTTCCCCGGCAACAGCGCCATTTTTGGTGACAGTCGTTCCTTTCACCAAGAAAACTGCAAACTAGCACACAGATTAGTATAGTAGAAGCAGGTCGTATCCACAGAGAATGGTGTAATTTCTATCAAATTTAAACTACCAACAGGGTTTGGTTTAGCAACCACGCCTATGATTGAGATTTGTTTAATAAACTAATGAATTACTAAGCTACAAATAGGGCCCAAAAAATGCAGAAAAATGCAGAGATAAATTACGAACAAATATATGGATAACAAAGGATCGGCATAAGTTAATCTTTGGTTCTTTCCTTGATCATCGACTACTCACAATTCATTTAACCCCCATGAATTAATTGGTTATAAGCAGAAACAGTATTTGCTATTTCCCCTAAATTCCCCTTAAATTTTCGATCGCGAGCAAGTATTTGCTAAACCCGCGATCTTCCTAATTAAGATATTCCTAGCAAGTATTTGCTAAACTAGTTATATCTTAACGATCTTAAGACCTAGGGAACCCAATTTAGACAACCAGCACGTATTTGCATGCAGTTTATCCAATTAATTGTTTATCATCCTGTTATTACAGTCATAATTGTTATCTGTTTTTCACAGGAGGTGCTACTTAATTAGCCCTGGCCTAACAAGATTGAGGTGATCAAACTCAAACAATCAAGCATAGATTGTAGGCATAAACAATTAAAAACTCATAGGATTAATTTTCTGAAAACCCGAAGCCTCACAATCCATGTATCATCGAATTAACCTAGCCGATTAAGAATCTATCTACTCATGGTAATTAAACTAAACAAATAATTAATATAACAACCAAACATTATTAAAATAAAATAATAAAATACTAACTACCAAAATAATTAAGCTACCTGGATGATGAAACCAAAGCTACTAAAACAAAACTCAACTTCCTCCCCTCTCATAAACAAAACAAACAAAAGTCACGAACTCATTTTTTTCCCCTCGCCTAATAATACCAAAACAACCAAGTGAAGAACTAATTTCTTCTTTCCTGGCAATCTCTAATTTCGGTAACCAAAATCAGAAATTTTTTACTCCCTTCCTTCGTGAATAGCACACGATTTTTATATGCTAAAAATAAAACCCAAATCCTAACTAATTTTGGAAAATTAGATACCTTATCCAAAAAGAAATATTCTTCCACTTAATTTCAGCCTAATTACAATTAAATTCTAACTTGGAATAAATAATTAATCCAAGTCTTGGGCTTCATGGCTTCTCTTCGGCCCAATCACAGTGCTGAATTTTTGGCCTTCTTTTCTTCTGGACTGCAACTCCGTAAACTTCCTAACGAGGGATCGGGATCGTTACCTCATTAAAAACCCTTTCCGGAAAAAAGAGTATAACCATCCCCCTTTCATCAGCTTCACCTTAACCGGGTCGACTTCACGGAGCAACTTAGTGATCGTTAAACGAAGCACAATTCTGCCACATGAAGGATTCCGGCTAAGGATCAGCTGGAACAGCATCATAGTGCTCCAAAACACGGCTATTCTGCTCCGCTACAGCTTTGCTCCAAAAATAGTGATCTATCAATAAAATAAATCAATTAAGTATTAAAAATCACATAAAATAGCACTAAATTACTTCAAGAATGAACAACTAAATATCACACATCAGCCTACAACTTTTCTAGTAATTTTGGGATGGAGAATATTGAACTGGGTTTGGCTCAAACCTAACAAGCTGGACAAACGCTTGAAGAAATTGGGTCTCCAGGGCACTCGTTACAAGCTTTTGTTTGGAGACGTCAAGGAGATGTTTAGAATGCAAAAGGTAGCCAACTCCAAACCCATGAGTCTGAACCATGATATTGTCCCCAGAGTCTCTACATTCATCAATCAAGCAATTGCCGAATATGGTATGTTTCCTGAATTTTGCTGAATCGTGAACTTCTATTTGATTTAGGTGATAATTGATTGTGTGTACAGGTGAAAATTGTTACATATGGACTGGACCATGACCAACGTTAATTCTCGTGGAATCTGAACTTGTAATGGAGGTCTTGAACAAGAGTTACAATTTTCTGAAACTTCCAAGTAATCCTTTGGTTAAACTGCTCGCTGAAGGGACCGCTACTTATGAAAAGGAGAAATGGGCTAAGCACAGGAAGCTTATTAACCCTGCTTTACAACTTGAAAGAGTCAAAGTGTGTACATTTCTTTTTGCAGAGCTTCTAGATGTTTATCAACTTTAGACTATCGAACAGGGAAAAATAGTTGGATTTGGCTTTAACAATTGATTTCTTTTAATATTGTAGTTGATGGTGCCTGCATTTCAAGCAAGCTGCTGTGATGTGTTGAGTAAATGGGCGAAAATATCCCCAGATGAAGAGTCTTTTGAATTGGATGTGTGGCCTTATCTTCAAACCTTAACAAGCGATGCGATTTCGAGAACTGCTTTTGGGAGCAACTACGAGGAGGGACACAAGATTTTTAAACTCCAAGCAGAGCTGATTGAGCTTATAACGGCAGGGGCGGAACCAATGGGACGCGAGGTAGGGCTCCACTCCTACCTAGATCGCCGGCCGGAGGTAATAGGAGGCGGTCCGGTTCGCCGAGCGCGTCTCCGGCGAAAAGGTCCGACGTTTGCTCGGAGAAGAAGGCCGCATTGCGGCCTTCTTTTTTTTCAATGGCCAAGTACTAAAACGACGTCGTTTCACGTTAGTGAAACGACGTCGTTTGATTTAGTAAAATAGAAAAAAAAAATAAAAACTGAATGTGAAATGGATTGGGCCAAAAACGGAGCCCAATCCAATAATCCAAACACAAACATAACATTGGCAATTTGGCACAGCGAGAGCAGCAGAACTGCAGAAGCTCTCCCTCTCCCTCCGTCATTTCCCTCAGCCGTCCGCCACCGCCGTCCGGCGTCCCCCACCAGGTTTCCGCCGCGCCGCTACCGGAAGCTGCCTCGTCCCGCCGCCTCTGCATGCCGGACGCCGAAAATTTTTCAGCCTCCCCTGTAATTTTTTTCTGGTTCCGCCCCTGTATAATGGAAGTTCGGCTATCTGTTTATATTCCTGGATGGAGGTGATTACACGATTAGGCTGCTGCCTGCTGGCTTTACAATTTTAGAGATTTTATGATGTTGCTATCAACTTTTTGCAGATTTGTACCGACTAAGAAGAACAGAAAGATGAAGGCAATCGCAAAGCAATTTGACTCCTCGGTTATGGAGATTATTGTTGGTATGCCTTGAATACTGTAATAGCCGCTTCTGCGACCCTGGCCTGGGGGTCCGAGGGGCGGCAGACGCCCCCGGCTAAACGGGGGTCTTGCTTCCCGGTCAGCGAGTCAAGGGGTCCAGGGGGGCGGAGCGCACCCTGGCCTGGGGGTTCGGGGGCGGAGACGCCCCCGGTCTGACGGTATAGCTTGTCTCTTCATTAGACTACTTTTGATTTGGGCCGAATTGCATTTTGGCCCAGTTTGTTAGGGTTTAGTGGAGACATCATATAAAGTGTCTCTCTCCTCTCTGTAAACAATTAATTCTGTTCTACACTTAGATAGGTAGAAATCTGGCCAATTTCTTGCCGTCTGTAACTTGCTACCTACTATAGTGAATCTGTCTCCCGTGGATGTAGCCAAAATTGGTGAACCACGTAAATCTTGTGTCTTGTTATTTTCATTCATATTTTATGTTCTTTCTCCATTCCACACAACAATTATAAACAATAGAGTGAAAATGGTGAAAGCAGGGAAAGCCAAGAATGAAGACCTACTTGATATACTGCTAGAGTCCAACTCGAGGAAGATCGAAGAAAGGGGAGATAAGAAGTTTGGAATGAGCTTACGGGATGTCATTGAGGAATGCAAGTTGTTCTACTTTGCAGGACAGGAAACCACTTCTGTATTGCTTGTGTGGACACTGATATTACTCAGTATCTATCCTGAGTGGCAAGATAGAGCTCGAGAGGAGGTGCGACAAGTTATAGGCGACAAATTGAAGAAGCCACATTTTGAAGAGTTCAATCACCTTAAAGTGGTAAGTTCGTTTGTTCTGTATGATGATGAGGTTCAATGGGTTTTGTTTGTATAGATTTGAATGCTTGATTTAGTTTTTAATTTCAATTCACTCAGATTTTAATGATCATGAACGAAGTTCTAAGGCTGTATCCTCCCGGACCAATGCTGATTAGAATGACCCAGGAAGAAACTAAACTAGGAGAGCTTTATTACCTGCCGGGGTGCAAATCTTTCTGCCTGCACTCATTCTGCACCACGATACAAAGATTTGGGGTGAAGATGCAAATGAATTTAAACCAGAGAGATTTCACGAAGGCATTTTGAAGGCAACAAAAGGGCAGCTAGCATACTTTCCATTTGGTTGGGGACCTCGGATTTGCCCAAGCCAAAACTTTTCAATGTTGGAAGCCAAAATGGCCCTACCCATGATGTTGCGTAACTACTCTTTTGAGCTCTCTCCGTCGTACGCGCATGCGCCTACAAAAGTTATAACTCTTCAACCACAGAATGGTGCTCCATTAATTTTGCACAGACTCTAGCTTGGAGAACACGTGTTTGGGAATAATGTTGTGAATTTGTGACGTGCATGTATGCTGCATAAAAGCCTGTTTAAAGCTAGTTGCTGCAACATTCTGGTGATGATCCGATCATTTATTGTAACAGACTGACAGTCTAATAAGAATTTTGAAATAAAATAATTAATTTGAAGCTTTTTGGCTTCTTAGCATATATCCAGAGATTGAAAATTAGCGTGACAACCTTACACAATGGGGAGCAGTGCATGCTGTGGAACTCAATCTTGCATTAGTGCTTTAAGATTAAGACCAGCCAGGGGCGGAGATAGGCAGAGGCCGGGGGAGAAATTTATCAGAAATTAGGGAGAATTTTTTAAAGTTTTTTTTTCATCCCCCACTAATCTAAAGAAAAATTGGAAAAAAAATCTCTTTACATATCAACCCCTACTACTAATGCTTTTTGCCTCCGCCCCTGAGACCAGCTATGGAGAGGTGGTACAGGGCATGCATCTTGGTTCGTCAGCCTTCCGCATTCTCCCCACTATTTCATCCTGAAAGTAAAGAGTGGGCAAAACATCGAAACTTAAAAGATATTTATCTATAATTATGCGTTGAAGGTGAAGAAAGTTGACTCTGGAGAATGGATGCCAGGGAAGATATTAACTGGAAAATGAATGTGTGATATTTCTAATTAACATTTTAGAATGTCTCATAACAGTAGATGGATCCATTTTTCAAATGTGTGTATGCAACCTTTTGTAGATTTAGACTGATCATATAGCCTTAGATTAGTGTATGAGATTTTACAAATTCTCATTTCTCATGTTATTTTTGTACTAAGAATCTATTTTTACTGTGTCTGTAGGCACGTTTTGATTTTCAGTTTCGTGTTAAGAAATGTTATATGATAGAAGTTAAGCCCAAGAAGGCCATTGGGCCGAAGATGTGGTGGCCCAATTAGGAGAATATTTAATACTCTAATATAATTACCGTATTCGTGGGTAATTAAGGGCGATAATTAAGGATAACGTTATTTAGGACATGGAGTATAAATACAAGATACGCATTTACTCATTGATTCTGACATAATCATATTGGACTCTTGGACTAACTGAGGCATCGAAGTGCTGACCCCTGGAACCCCCAAGGACAGTTTTATTGCAGATTAGTTCGAGAAGAACTCAAGCCACGAACTGGTCTGTTGTTCGAGACGCATCAAGTGGCACCGACTGTGGGGATGATTAAGCCGGATTGAGGGTTTTGAGAGTTTATGTCCACGGTTGTTATAAAGAGTGAAAGGTTAAGGTTGATAGGTACGAGGGTTGGGTCTCCGCCAAGGTTAAGAACGGACAATTCAGAAATAGGAAACATTGCCTGTGCCGAGGACATCTGTATGGCTAACTTTCAAACGTTAGGTACGGAGTTGCGTGCAGAGCTTGTTACGATCGTAAACCACGAAGGGGGGGAAAACCTCAGTGACATTTGTTGCAAATACCCTGGCACCAATCCAGAATGATGTGTCAGGGCCTTCGAGGATATTGGAAATGACGGGAGAGCAAGAACAGAGAAACCCCTATTCCTTGCTCGAAGGGGTAGCCGATCCGAGGAATGGAAGGTTTACGGATATTTTGGGAGATTCATATATGGAAGCCTATGGGCAGCACAGGCAAGGTAATCAGAATGTGGGGAGGGCTATCCCGAATTAAGATGTAGAACGAGCAGCTCAAGTCCTGGCTGCAGCTAGCTATCAAGTTGCCCCTCCTCCGAGGGATGACAGGGTCATGCACGGAGTATTGACACCCTTACCTGTAGGAATAACTATAGGGTGGGCCCCTCAACCTGCAATAGCCTATCCTTATCATGCATATGCTGGAGAGTCATTGCAAGCTAGGCCTCAGCCTTCTATTCATGGTTACTCATAGGGACCAATCAATTTGTTACCTTCGCTAGCCCCATCTGGTCCTACCCTCGACCTGGACGATCCAGGAGCTGCATATGGAATGATGGCCTCTTCTGCCATGCAAGGATACAGAAGTATAGGAATTCAAGGAATGATGACTAGTTAGGGGCCTTACAATTCCTATGTCCAACCACCACCACCACCAGCATGCCCGAGTTTCATACAGCCTTGGATGAAATCCAGATACGGGGACACTCAACCTCCTTATCTGCCACAGCTGGGAGGCTACGACAAGGGGCTGAACCTGACAGGGGGGCAACAGGAACCTCCCTCGGATGCAAGTGAATCGTTAAGAAGGGAATTAGATAGGTTGATCGGACCCTTGAACCAAGCTGCATGGTCTTCTTTTAGCTCGGTGATCATCGAGGTTCAATGGCCAATAGAAGTGAAGCCTCCCGATGGACTTTCCATGTACAGTGGTGAGGTTGGCCCTCAAGAATTCATCCAGACGTTCCTGGGCTTGATGAGTTTGAGGGATTTCGATGAGAAATTAACATGCAAGCTGGTAGGAAGTTACTTGCAGGGAAAATCACAAGAGTGATTCAATAAGTTGCCAAGAGGCTTGCTCCGATCGTACTGAGACTTCAGCGGAGCATTGTTGAGCCAGTACGCACAGAAGAAGAAGTTCACCAAAACTCTGTTAGAACTCTACCAGACAAAGCAAAAGACAAGGGAAAGCACAGAAGCCTTCTATCATCGGTATGTGGACAAGAGCTTGGGAGTGATAGAAACAACGGAAACTGAGGTAATCCAGGGGTACCTGCTGGGGATGCATGACTTGGAATTATTCAAGAAGCTGAGTACTAACACCCCCAAGACCTTGCAAAAACTTTAGGAAGTTTTAGAGTAGTACATGAGGGTAGAGGAGGTAACTAGAAATAAAAAGGACAGCCATACAGAGATAACAAGAAGAAATGTAGAACATATGGGGAAAAGGCCGGTCAAACCCATAAGAACACCATTCGAGAGATGCACTTCATTGCCACCAACGCTCTGAGAGATAACTCCTGCATAGAAGTATACGTAGAGGGTTGTTCTGAGCACCCCCACCATTACAGAGTTTACACAAATCGGTAGTGGCCCGGAGGGCAATAAATCGGTATTGCAATCATCACAGGGACTATGGCCATGACACAAACGATTGCATGTAGTTGAGGATGGAGATCGATAGGTGTGAGCGGGAAGGAATATTTTGAGGGTAAGGGCACAGGAACCAGGCTGCCCCCTCGAGGCCTCGAATGAACCAATGGAAGCCCTATAGAAGAAACAATAAAAAATAATGGGGGTAGAGGAGATAGAAGACCTCGAGAACAAGCGGTTCGAGACAGGGGACAGGAACGAAGGCAGGATAGACCCCTGGAACAACATGGGGGAAATCAAGATAACCACAATAGGGAAACCCCACCCGTGTGAAGGGTAATTAATGTCATCAATGGCATTGTGGGAGAGAGATCTTGGAATGTTGTGATAAGAGCAGAGGCTCAAAGGGTCCCTGCGGAAGAGCCCATTCACAAGAGGTTTTGACCGGATGAGACGGTCACTTTCTCGGAAGCAGATGTGTTACCAGACCAAACACCTCGTGTGGATCCTATGGTAATTTTAGCCATTATTGGAACATTTTTTATAAGAGGGGTATTCGTTAATGACGGAAGCGGGGTAGAAGTGATGTTTGCTGAGTGTTTTGACCAGTTGGATAAAGGGCGCGACAACTTGAAAAAGATAGCTTCCCCTTTATTTGGATTCATGGGAAACCCGATATTCCCCATAGGAGAGATAGCCATGCCTGTTCGCGAAGCGGATGGTGATAAAGAGGTGACTATCAGGTGTAATTTTTCTATCGTGGATGTCCCTTCCCCTTATAATGTGATTTTAGGAAGGCCATGAATGTGACAGGCTCGGGTAGTCTGGTCACCCTATCACCTGATGATGAAGTTACTGGCTATAAATGGAGTGGCATCCATTCGAGGAGATCAAATTGTGGGTAAAAAATGTAACCTTATGGCAGTATGAGAAGCAAGAAACCAAAGAGATGTAGCAATGGTACATACAAATATGGGATAGGTCGGTGAAATACAAATGCATATTAGGGATATGAGATCAGTAGCTGTGGGTAAGCTAATTCCTGAAGATGTCAATGAGACACTGAGAGACTTAATGAGAGAGTATGAGGACGTGTTCTTGTGAGATACTTCTGACCTAACGGGAGTACCTTCGAGTTTTGCACTACATAGGCTAAACATTGCCCCTCGATTAAGCCAGTGAAGCAGAAGAGAGGGGTGTTTTCTCCTAAAAGAGTTGAAGCAATTAAAGAAAAGGTGGAGAAGTTGTTGAGGTTTAAGCTTTAAAGACAATGAAAACCCCACAATCAATAAATGATGTACAAAAGCTTACAAGGTCTCTAGTAGCATTGAGCAGGATTCTATCGAAGGGGCCAGAGAAACACTTACCCTTCTTCAATGTCCTTCGAAAGACAAAGAAATTTGAGTGGAATGGAAAATACGACCAAGCATTCAAGCTGTTGAAAGAACACTTGGGGACACTACCTACCTTGATGAAACTAGATAAGGATGAAACGCTATACTTGTACATTTATGCGTCACCGTTGGCAACCAGTGTAGCCCTCGTAAAATAGAAAGAAAAATTTCAGCAATTAATCTACTTTGTTAGACGTGCCTTGCAGGGCCAGAGATAAGGTATACTGTCCTCGAGAGGTTGATTCTTGCCCTCGTACATGCAGCTAGAAGATGGAGACCCTACTTCCAGGGACACAAAATAGTGATTCTCACGAACCACCCCATTCGACAAATTCTGCTGAAGCAAGAGATTTAAGGAAGAATGATGAAATGGGCAGTGGAATTTGGAGAGCACGATATCCAATATCAATCTCGAGTTGCAATTAAGGGTCAGGCGCTGTCAGACTTTATAGTGGAAATAACAGAGCCCCTCGAGGTGTGTCTGAATCCCATTCAAAGGGTGGGAACGAGCCAAAAAGAGGTAGGGAAGTTGAATGTGAATGGTTCATCATATTCAGAAGGAAGTGGAGTCGGGGTTTTGTTAACCATCCACAATGGCAAAGATTACCCTTGCGCGTTGAACTTCACATTTAAAGCAACTAACATTGAGGCTGAGTATGAAGCACTGATCACTGGACTACGCTTAGCAAGGGAGCTGTAGGTGGAGGAATTGGAGGTTTTCAGTGATTCTCAAATTGTGGTTCAGCATGTGAATGGGGAATACGAGGCCAGAGAGCGTAACCTACAAAGATACCTCGAGGTAATGAAGAACCAGTTCAAAACTTTTAAATCTTACACTTTAACACAGGTTCCGAGGGAAAGCAATTATAAAGTAGACGCTCTAATCGAGCTCGCTTCTTTGGATTTGGGAACCCAATCCCAGAAGCAACTACTCATGGAAACTTTGAGAAAACAAATTTTAAAGAACCTGTAGTTATGGCAGTGGAAGCGGAAGACTCTTGGATGAAACCGTTCGTGACATATCTTTGAGAGGGTGTCCTGCCGAAAAATGAAGTGGATGCCAGAAAGATAAGGTTGAAAGCTCCAATGTATGTGTTGCAGGAAGAAGTGTTGCACAGAAGGGATCATTTGCAGCCATTGCTTCGATGCGTTAACACTAATGAGGCTGATTATCTCATAAGGGAAGTCAATGAGGGGGTATGCATGATCCGTGGCGAGGAGGCTTATTTGAGCGGGATTTTACTAGCCAACAATGTTCAAGGATGTGAATCGATACATCCATGCTTGCCACCAATGTCAGAGACATGCCCCTATAACACATGTTCCCCAGGAAGAGATAAGAAGCATATATAGTTCATGGTCATCTGATAAATGGGGGATCGATCTGGTGGGCCATTTTTCGGAAGCTCCAGGAAAATTTAGATACCTAATAGTGGCCATAGATTATTTAAACAAGTGGGTAGAGGCTAAGCCCCTGACGAACATAAAAGGAAAAACAATCATTTCCTTTTGCTTGAAGAACATTGTGTGCCATTTCGAAATCCCAAGAATGATCATTACGAATAATGGAACACAGTTTGCTCAGGATCACTTCAAGAAGTGGTGCGAGGAATATTAGATTAAGCAAAAGGTGACATCATTTTACCACCCCCAAGCCAATGGACAAGTGAAAGTTACCAATAGAACAATAGTAAATGGAATACGAGCATGCCACGAGGGACGGAAGGTAGGGTATGGGAATTACCCAATGTGTTATGGGCGTATCGAATAGCTAAGTCTTCCACTACTGGTGAAATGCCTTATGGCCTAGTATATGGCTCAGAGGCAATAACCCATGTGGAAATAGGTGTTCCAAGCCCATGGATGATGGATGCTGCAGATGAGATAAGCAATCAGCAGAACCGGTGTCTGGATTTGGATATGGTGGAGGAAAAGAGGGAGATTTAGCTTCTTTACATAGGACTAAATTTAAAGAATGGGTCAGAAGATACCATGACAGAAGGGTAAAGAAGGTGTTGTTTAATCCGGGGGATTTGGTAATGAGAAAAAATATGAAAAGCATAAAGGAACCTGAAGGGAAGTTAGCTTTAAATTGGTAAGGACCACGTAGGGTGATCGAATCACACTCGTGAGGAAGCTATGTTCTCGAAGAGATAAATGGGGTTTGAGTGCCAAGAAGGTGGAACACCACCAATCTGAGAAAGTACTACCAGCTATGATGAGTGGGTTACTTTTAAGCGGTACTCTAGCTGATATTCGAGCGGGTTGCTTTTAAGTGGTGCTCTAGATGATATTTCCAGCTACAGCTGATGTTCTATCCAGTTGCTCTTAAGCAGCGCTCTAGATGATATTTCCAGCTACGGCCGATGTTTGAGCGGGTTGCTCTTAAGCAGCGCTCTAGATGATATTTCCAGCTACTGCTGATATTTGAGCAAGTTGCTCTTAAGCGGTGCTCTAGATAATATTTCAAGCTACGACTAGTGTTTGAGTGGTTTGCTCTTAAGTGGCACTCTAGTTGATGTTCAAGTGGTTTGCTCTTAAGTGGCACTCTAAATGACATTCGAGTGGTTTGCTCTTAAGCGGCACTCTAGATGACGTTCGGGTGGTATGCTTTTAAGAGGCACTCATGGGCTACCTTTGTAATCTTTAAATGATGAACTAGTGGACAAAATTGGCAGGATGTAGGTGGAAACACCAAACCTAGGTAAAACGCTTGTGTCTCTGAACTTTTTAATTCCTACTTATCGAAGATATTCATACCATATTTTCCTAAAGAAGCTGCGTTTGGCACTCATATTTGGGGTTAAAATTTTTTAGGAAGTATAGGTACGAGCAACTTGAATCCTGTTACAATCGTTTAACCTCACTAACGCTAACAACATGGGTATGAGAAACCCGATTTGCATTTTTTAAGAGCGAGAGTCAAACAAGCCTTAACTTTGTCAAAAAATAGAAGTAAAATTTTGGTACCAAAAAGTAAATAAACTTATTCATCTAAATGTATTCATCTAAATGGATGAAACCCCGCCCGAAACAAATCTTCAGTGGAAGGAGCTAGCCCCTTCACCTTTACTTCTATTTCTTAGAGCTCTTCAAGCTTGATGCCAGCGGCTCTCCGAATATCCTTCAGGTTTTCCTCCACGGGATATTCAGAAGGATCCAAGGGAGTGATGGTCTTACCCCGCTTCTTCGTGTAGGGTTTGAATGGGCCCTTCGAGGAGGACCCAACACTCTTATGGCATTTTATGAAGGATCCCTTGGTAGATTTTCTCGAGGGGGAAAGATACTTTTCAGCTTCATTAATGGTAGATCTTTGTGACCGAGGAGCAGAACGATAACTCGAGTGGGTGAATCACTTTACCTTCAGTTCCGCAAACCAATCAAGAATAAGGTCAAAGGCCATTTTCTGTCGAGGAGTTTCATTCTCATAGACGTTCACTTCCTCCATCTAGTATTGAGCGGCTTTGAACAGAAATTTTAGAAGCTGATCATTTCCAATTAAATATGAGGAAGGAATGCTGTGAGAAAACATGTGAGCGCGGAGGCTTACTTCGTGTGCAACAATTTTTTCTTCAAAATCGGCGATACGCTCATCAACTTCTTTGTCCTGTACCTGCCAGGCCTCGATCTCCCCTGCGAGTCATGTGTTCTTAGACAAGAGGAATTCTACCAAAGAATTATCCTCAACCAAGGGGTTTCTTCAAGGGGTTGTATGAGGTTCACTTAAAGAAAGGAGATCTTTTCTAGCTATCTTCCAAGCGAGCAATTCCTCTTCAAGGCTAGTTATTTTGCGCAGAGCCACTAGATGTTGCTCAACAATTAACTCCCTTTGGGCCACTAACCTGCAATTTTTCCCATGCAACCAATAAGACGCTCTTCGACTACTGGAAGCCTAGTTGCAGTAGCAACGCATAACCTCAGGGAACCAAATTTTAGATATATTTGACGCATCAGCTCTTCGAAGTCTTTATCTGCGGGATCACGACCTTCGACCACCTCTACAGGATATGTACCATTAAATTCTTTTCTCAGGAAATCCCTAACAACCTTAAAGGTTGGATGGTCTTTGGACTATCACAGCTTCATCTCAGCTTCGAGCTGGTTGAGCTTGTCCTTCAAAGATTCCTTCTCTCGGTTACAATTAGATAAATCATGTGTGGCTTTCAATAGCTATTTATGTATCTCACTCAACTCTTTTTTAGCACTCAAATGTCCTCACAAGCTCCTTCTAACACTCTCTTCAACGAGTTAAAGTACGAAAAGAGAACAAAGGCAAAATTAATAAATAAGTCATAAAAATTGAAAAAGATATTCTTATATTAAAGTTTTGAAAAAAAAGGTTCCTACTGGGGGCCCCAATTGGTAAAGTTGCAATCAAGTACAAACCCTAGAATTATCCTCTTTTGAGGTGGATGCAATCATTTCTTCCACTCGGACTGCTGCTGAATTCTGCTCGGGGGATGCGTCTGTGGCCTGTGGAAGGGGGATCGCTCGAATCCCCTCAGCAGTGAAGAACTTCCCTTTGCACTTAATAAAATCTACCAGGGTAAATGAAAGGTCGTCGTTCTTTATTGCCTCATCCCATTTAGCATCCAGAGTAGCTTCGAGCTCTGGCTTGATTAGATTGTCCACCTGCTTAGCAAGTTCTTCAGACAGGGAGGCAAAAACTTGAGACTCTAGGAATTCCTTGGCTAGGTCGCTAAAGTTGAGATTCTTAACCACCTCTAAGAGATCCACAAAAAGTTGAAGCAGCTCAGAATTGTTCAAAAGTTTACTTTTAAATGCCTTGAAAAGATGAACCTGCAAGGATGGATCCTTAGCAACCTGAACCCTCTTCTCGAGGGTACCATTCTCCACATCCATTGATGCCTCATGCCTTCAAAATTATACCTCTCCTCTTCCACAGTTTTTTGGTTTTCCTCGAGCTATTTTTCTCCTTGAGCACTCTCTTCTACTCCAAAATTTTAGCATCCTTTTTGTTGAGCTTTTCTTCAAGAGAACCATGCCCAGAAGTACAAGCGTAGGTGACAGATGTTATCTTCTGAGTGGCCTCATGGAAAGGTCAGGAGACCTAGCAAAAGCAAAATATTTAAACATAGATCAATGCTAGGAAAAAGGACACTAAAATAAAATTTTCAAAGGAACAGATGAAAACCTAAGGGTTAGAGACCATGCTCGTGAGATGATGCTCAATGCTAGACATAGATACCGCATCACTCGAAGGGGGTGCCAATTGTTGATTGGCGTTGTCACCACCGTGTGTTCCTATTAACAGTGGTCGGGAGGCATTGCCAATATTGCCACCGTCGGCCCCTGTCTTCTAGCGAACATTCCTAGTATGGGGAGGCTGGCCATCAGCAACAGTCGAAGTAGGCCTTCCACCACCTACTGGGGGATTGGAGGCCTGATTCGAGGGATTAAGGGTCCCTTTAGAAGGACACTGACCCTCTTTTGTGGGCTTCTCGTTCCTTAAGCCACTAGTGAGAACCACTTAAAAAAACATCAGTAAGAGTAAACACAACAATACAATAGACATGAGAAGTAGAATTCTATTAAGGCACCTTCGGAGGCTTCCGAGTGCCTAAAATCACTAACGAGGGTCTTGAGGGGAGGGCCTTCTTTGGGGCCCTCAAGTTCTCTTCTCCTCTTCCTGATATTCTTCCGGAGTATTTTATACACATACTCCTCGTAGATTTCGAGGGGGAACGCAAAGCCGCTAATCCAGGGATTAGGATTGTTGAAACGGTTGTAGTCAAGGGAGCATAACATCAACTTTTGCATATCCCTCTCGAGGGAATCCGGAAAAATACACTCCTCAGGTTTGGGAGACTCAACTCACACGTCCCAATTCCACGAGGGAACTTGATACCTCCTGCTATCAAAAGAAATCCCCTTCTTCGAGTTTCTCTAATCACACAAATTACCAGGAACAACAAAAGCCTTGTAATGTGCCTCTCGGCTGGTAAAAGTGACAATCATGTCGGTGAACGGCACACTATAAGACACAAAGTACAATGAGCGTAGCAGCTTATACCTTGGCTTGGTTATGAACCCATCACATCGTGTCAAGAACATCATAACGATCACTAGGACATTGGGATGAACTTGTGCAGGGCTCACCTGGAATTGTTTAAGAAGTTTGGAAAAAAGAGGTGGAAAGGGGAAGGTGAGCCCGCAACGAAGATGTCTGAGAGAAATAGTTGATCTTCCCTCAAGGAGGTTATGGGGGGGTATCTTCCTCTCAAAAGGGTTCAAAATTGGCATCTGGGGCTATTCATTGGCCAAGAGGGACTGAGTCCAAAACCCTCAAGATAACGTTCCCCACTATTGGGGCAATGGGCTCCTTCCCCGAATTCCTCAGCCTTATCCTTCGAGAATTCCCATCTTTCTTCTTTTGAGAGGATTTAGCCAAAGAAGATACCTGAGGTGCTCTCGAGGGTGCTTCCTCCTCATCAAGAGATGTCCTCTCTCTTAAAAGAGACGCATTGTCCTCCTCCTCTATGGCCTCGAGGGACAATTCCTTGCAGGCCAGAGATGTATTTGACCTCTCTTCCAGTTTGAGCTCTAGATTTGAAGGACGATAGAACCAATTTTGCCAGTGGTACAGGATCTCCTTATATAGGGCTTGCCCATACCTGGTGGCCAGTTTTCAACTGTCTCTTGAGGAGGAATATCAGTTATTGGGAAAACCCTCTCTTCCCCAGGACTATTAGTAATGTGACAGACATACCTCCCCCAGCATCGGAATCATAATAGAATTCTTTAGAATGAGTATATTCTAAGTCACTAATAGCCCTTCCTAGCGTACTAATCCCCGCCCCTCCTACCCTAATCTCACTGGGAAATCTCTCAAAGGAGGAACCCTTATCAGAACGGGGCATGATTGTAAGGTGAGGAAAACAAAAAGATTAGAATAAGAAGAGAGATGAAGGTACTTACTATTTTTCTAGGAAAGGCGATGAAAATTAGATCCCTCGAGAGAGAAGACGAGAAAGAGTGCTTGTAAGAAGTTCCTACAAATGAGAAAAGTGAAAGAAGGAAGAGAGGTTAATGGGTAATAATGGGGGTTGAAACGGTGGATAATTAATAATTGTCTTGGAAATTTAAAAAGTTATATAAACACGCAATTTCTCTTCTATCTTCTGATAATACGTCGTTTGGAGAGCAGTGACACGCGTGCGCATTTTGGAATCCAAGCGCTGAAAGTTGATTAGAAAACCAGATTCCCTCCCTCGAAGGCAAGAGCAACGAAATACAAGGTTCATTTCGAGTCTTCAGAGTCCTCAAACTATAACATGCATTCCAGACCTCGAAGAACCTTTGTACCGTTCCAGCCTTCTGAGATTGAGAACCTGCTTTTCTGGGGGCTCTTGATAGAGGTTAAGCCCAAGATGACCATTGGGTGGCAACCCAATTTGGAGAGTATTTAATACACTAATATAATTACTACATTCGTGGGAAATTAAGGGCAATAATTAAGGAGAACGTTATTTAGGACACGGAGTATAAATACAAGGTACGCATTTACTTATCAATGATTCTATCTTAATCATATTGGATTCTTGGACTAACTGAGGCATCAGAGTGCTGACCCTTGGAACTCCCAGGGACAGTTTTATTGTAGATTAGTTCGAGAAGAACTCAAGCCCACGTACTGGTCGGTCGTTTGAGATGCATCATTATTCATGGTAGTTTCTTTGTAAGAAATGTTATAGAAGGTAGATTTTTTATAATATACGATTTATAGTTTCTTTTTCCATATAGATTTAGTTTGCATCCCTATATATTGCTAATGTGAATAGGATTCTAGGATCAAATTCATATGTTAAACATGTGAGGAAAATGCCCCCAATTCTCTTGAGTATTGTATTTCTACCTTTAATCATATTTTGAATGTTGTGGTTGTCACACAAACCCCCATCCCAAGTGACGCTCGTTTGTTCTACTACGTAAAACTATCATTTAAACCCCTTTGTCTCTGAGGAAGACACCTGACTTACAAGTAGCTACTTTTCTAGTAGTTAGGAGTAATTAGGGCAGCAACTTACAAGTATTATATTTGACTTGCATATGCCCCAATTTTCAACGATGCTAGGGTGCACATCGATTGTAGTCGAAATGAAACCTTTAAGGTTACGGTATGAACTAGAATGGTACATCGAGTAGTCCTAATTGGAGGTTTGGAACATTTATTATGAACTGCAACCCTCTAATTAAAAGAGTATCGTTACATTATTTCTAGGGACATATCACATTGGTCGTACACATTTTTCTAAGGATATGATGTGATTAGTTATATTTGATATTGTCGTCTAATTATTTATTTAATTATTCTATGACTTCATTTGATTGGGGAACAACCACCCTTATACTTACTAATTCAATCCTGACTAGTTCAATCCTAATTCAGTTCATATTTGCCTGTGGTGGTGTGACTTGTATCGTCTTGCTTCTAACTAAGTGCTTATTCTTAACATGAATATATTGTAATAGGGGAACATATCTTTGCTTCGAGTCGTCTTTAGTAGGGATAATTTGTAATATACCAACGTATCTCCGTTCAAAGTCGTTAACTATGTTATGGTGATCTTTCACTTATTCGTTTACGTGAGTCCAAGAATTATCAGTTCTCTGTAGGTATGCGTTATGGTTGGAAGTTCCGACATAGGCCCTGGCTTTCCTAAGAACTATCAAAACTCGAAAAGAAAAAAAATGTATCCTCACATAAAGCGCCACTGATGTAAGAGATTCCTTCTAAATGATGGTAGTGCCAGGAAGCAGCTCACGACAAGTCTCTGCCTCTTAAAGTACTTGTAAATGTCCCTGTGTTAGTCCTAGGGAGGAAGCTCCCACTCTCAAATTAGTACGGCCTTGTCATATATGTATTTTTGAAGTAATTCTCACTTACCTTTTGTAGGTGTTTCTTCTCTCTATTTAAAGCTCTTCAATGGTGTGGTCATGGACTAATTATCACATTCCCCTCTCTGGATCATGGTTCAGTTGCGAGTAGGGATGATCAAGGGTCTAAGAGACCCATAGGGTCTAGATCTATATGGTCGGGTATGGGTCCAAGGAATTTAGACCCATCGGATCTGGGCCAGGCCTGGGTCTAGCTTTTAAAATACGGGTCCGGGTCTAAAATATTAAAACTCAAACCCGACCCATATAGCCCTAGCCATATATATAATTATATCCTAATTTTTAAATTATTTTCATATTCTCTCTGTATTTTTATTTTTGATTAAAAAAATAACATGTGTTGTATATGTTTTTCTTCAAAAATTAATTTAGATGCATATTGGACTTGAAGTATTTGTATTATAATAATATATTTTTTATTTAGTGAAGAAAAAAATTAGAATGTTAGACCCATTTAGGACCCGTTTTGGACCCAAGACCCATTTAGACCCATCGGGTTTGGGTAGGGGTCTAAGATTTTTAGACCCTATGGGTCCGGATTGGGTCATGGTCTAACTAAATTTTTTTAGGGTCGAGTCTGGGTCTTATTAAACTCGACCCATGATCATCCCTAGTTGTGTGTAGAAATGATCATGGATCTAGGACCCAACCCATAGGTCCGTAGGGGCATATATGGGTCCCAAGAAATCGAGTCCGGGTCCAGGTCTAGATTATAAAATACGGGTCCGGGTCTAAAATAGTGAGACCCAGACCCGACCCGCGGACCCATATAACCCTAACTATATACATAATTTTACTCCAATCTCTAAATTACTTTTATATTCTCTTTGTATTTTTATTTTTAATTCAACAAATAATATGCATTGTATATTTTTTCATGAAAAACTAATTCAGATGCATATTGAACTAGACTTATGAGTATTTAAGGTAATATAATTGTATTTAGTGAAGAAAAAATTAGAATATTAGACCCATTTAGGACTCATTTTGGTCGGGTCTAGGTCTAACTAAATTTTTTAGGGTTGGGTCTGGGTCTTATTAGATCTGACCCAAACCCGACCCATGATCATCCCTAGTTGTGGGGTGTTGTGGCGAGTGGTGTATTCCGCTATTTTGACGATTTTTCAGTTTGTGGCATTGTTATGTTTGGGTCTTCGTGGAATGGGATATTTGCCTTAGTTTAGTGAAGTGGTCACCACACATACTTAACTTTACCCAAATAGGTCGGGAAAGTTCTGTATATACCACTAATATATTCATTCATTTTATTCAATCAATTCTCAACACTCAGATTGAATATTTTTTATCTGACTTTGGTACAGGAGCTTCTTCCCCCGACCACCCTCGAGAAGTCTACATTGCAGGTTTGGTGCATTAAAGGAATATTTGGCTATCATATCGTGGTTCGACATGCATCGGCTACACTAACTGTTACCTGAGTTCCAATGGTGTTACATGAAGAGGTATTGTTGCCCACGCTGAAGGCTGTGGCATCAATCCTTCATAGGATCTAGCCCTAACTACTGTGGCAGGTGGGGCTTGTACGTGGGGTATAATTGATAGACAATACAATGATTGGCCATAGCGAACCCTTGAAGAACCATAGTGTTGGATGAATTCTCTTCGGATCGGCCTGCACAAGTGATGCTAGTATTCATGGTGCCATTGGGATCGAGGAAAACCCATACCAATGGATGTGTACGGTACGACAAATACTGTTGCAATACCATTGTCTACGGTGGCACTAAATCTTGCTGATACATCGACATCGGTATCTGTGGCTATGCAAGACCCTGTATTCTTGCATGTATGGGGGATTGTTGAGTTGGATCCTCAGTTTAGTGATAGCCTTTGTCAGACTGTTGACGATGCTCTCCTCAAAATTCTGTGGTGGACGAACATTGCTTCCTCCTAGTTTGGTCGATGAATACTGCCACTATAAGGGGGTTTGTGTCAAGCCTTCAGAAAATCATCAAACTCCGATGATCTTAATTGGAGATACTCTCTTTTAGCAGCGGTTTCTTTAAAATCGGTTGAAACCTCTATCACGACCCATGGTATGAGCCGAGTAGTTCCTCTAACAGTAGTAGCTACTGATGACTACTAACGGTAAATCGTTTGTCAGTTGCAGGTTGGATGTTGTCTGTGGCAAACTTTTGCATGTAGCTCTTTACTAAGGGGCTATTGAACAAGGTGTTCGGTTGTTGACAATCTCGGGCCACCGGATGTGCCAATTGATGGGTGTTGAATTGCAATTTGACTGCAAAACCAGCAAACCAAACACCACTGAGTGGCTATGGTAAGAAGCTCTGGTGAAAAAGTTAGACCAAAAGTGTTCAATCTGAATAATAAGAAATTAATGAATAGAATAGAGATATATCGCGGTATTTATAGTGGTCGGTCCTTAGAAGTTCTCCTAATCACGCCAAGATAAATATGCATATTCTATGTAGGAATATGTGTTTTACTATAGTAGAATTATTATATATTCAATACACCATAATTTGTACTGAAAAATGAGTACGTTTATGTAGGTAGAGTCGGAGATGGATAGCTTCCATTGTTTCAGTCCAACAAAATTCAGTTGCATGACCTTCGGCTAAAATAGGGAGTTCCAGCTCAATGATCAATCCTTTATTAAGCTTAAAAGTAGATGTTCTCGCCGCATAACCTTCGACCCAAATATCTAATTTCGGCTCAATCCTCATCATGCTTGAAAGTAGTACTCCTTCCGTCCCAACCTATTTTAGAATCTTTTCACGATCTTCAATAAACATTTTTTACTGTAAATATGTGTAACTACGGATAATAATGACACACAAAAAATTGATATTTAGAAACTAAATGTTGCAACGAATCTAACCATATCTCATACGATAAAATTATATTTCATATACCTATTTAAATATATGGTCAAAGTTTAATATGTTTGATAAAAAAAGATCATGTGCAGAATAGAATGAGGCAGAGAGTGGTGTCGTTTTGCTTAATAAGGGTGACACTCAATGATGAGACTCATTTTATAATTTATTATTATATGATTTTTGATTGATTAATTTGAAATTGCTAGATCTAATTTTTTATTTTAGTGTACTTCTCATAAAGCGCTACTATGTACATGAATGTAATCTCATTATTTATGTAATGTGATCGATTTAATTCTTAAAAGTCTTGGTTAAATAGATCATTAATGCTCCTTTGTCCCACTTGAATTTACACACTCATTGTTACTATAATATTTAAAGAATATGTTTAACCTTAAATATATTTACTTGTATATAATAATGATAAATAAAAAATTAATATTTAAAAACTACTTGTTATGATGAATTGAATAATATCATATATGATAATATTATTGTTTATATAACTATTCAAATTTATGATTAAATTTTAATAGAGAATAACGTTAAAATGCAAGAGTATAATTTCATTTGGGACATAGTAGCATGAAGAGATTTATACTTTAAGAAACTCTGTCACAAAGTTGATTTAAAAGAAAAAGTTTGCTCTACAAATTAAGTTAGAAGGCAATTAAGTTTGCTCTACAAATGTCAACTGATTACTCCTCACCTGTTTGTATTGAATCTGATTGCCTTAGTGATGTTCAGTTTGCTAATGACCCCCTTACAGCTCACTGGAAAATGTGCAATTTAGCTGATGAGATTCACCAATCTTTGGGTGAATTTAAACTGGTGCACACCTATAGACAGTCAAACCTTGTTGTGCATTCCCTTCAAAAGTTTGTCTTCATTCTCAGATGGACTTATCCTTTTCCACTTTCTCTATGCTTTCTAACTCGGTCCAAGGATTAATTAGGCTTGATCAAATTGGTACTCCTTCCTTAAGGTTGGTTCATTAGATCGGATGCTACTGATTTCTATTATTTTTTACAGGTTCATATGGTATATAACAATCTATGTTCATCGCGCTGCTTGATTAAGGATACAAGTTATGACTAGCTGGATACTGTTGGCTTTATTGGCTTGCTCAAGTTTGTACATGATGAAACCCCTACTAAGGGAGGACTAGCTCATTAGAATTTGGAGGGTGATTCTGACTGCTTCGTGTCTAGCTATTGCTATTCACTAACAAGTTCGATGATCCTGTTCCTTAGTCTAATAGTTTCTTTGTTATCCTCCATTTACTTCTTTCATCTTAACACATTATTTTGGAGGCAACAAGTGTTGCTTCAAGAGCTTATGGCTTACTCATGTAAAGCTCAACTAAGCCTCGGCTTCATCTCTTTTTATGTTCGTCTTGCTTTTTTGTTCTATTATACGGCTTGGGAAGGTTTAATATAATTCCCCCATCTACCTTCGGATGGTTTAAGGGGAAAAAAATGATTTAAAAGAAAAAGGCTCGAACCCCAATCAAATAATCAAAGAGACAGGTCTTCGCACGAGACAAGTCTGTTGACTACAGCAGTAAGACAAGTCTCTAGACAATGAAACCGAGGGTGAAGGAACATTCCGCATCATTTATCTTCAATCAATTCATAATCTCAGGAGCGTAATCACCGGTAGAGATATATGTTGCAGAAGTTGATTCCTAAGAAGAACTAGGACTCCTTGAAGACTTATCATTATCAATCAATGGAAGTTTGCAGCAGCTCTGTTTTTCTTCTTTGCACTTCGATTCTTGTTGCGACAGGAGCATGGAAAATCTTGAACTGGGCCTGGTTCGGGCCACGGAAACTGGAGAAGCTGCTCAGGCAGCAAGGTCTTGGTGGAAACCGCTACAAGTTCTTGTTTGGAGACGTCAAAGAGATTGCCAGCAGTGCTAAAGAAGCAGAGTCTAAGCCTATTCCTTTCACCAATGATATTATCCCTAGAATTCTGCCCTTCTTCAACACAATCGTCAAGAACTATGGTACTTAATACTTCCCCTGTTTATAAATAGTCTTGCCTTTTTCCTATATGCGATATTTAAATTAGGATAAATGTTTGGTTGTTGCGGTTGATCTGAATTGTTCGGTACTAGTTTTGTTTTTGTTAATCATTTCTGTGCTAGGTTTGTATGCTGTAATATGATTGCAATATGCAGGTACAAGTTCTATAACTTGGATGGGACCATGCCCTGCACTGCTTATCGCCAATCCGGAACTTATAAAAGAGGTTTTGGCCAAAAACTATGTGTATCAGAAGCCTCAGAACAATCCTTTGGGAAAGCTGCTAGCTGAAGGCGTTGCGACCTATGATACCGATAAGTGGGCAAAACACAGAAGAATCATCAATCCTGCTTTCCACCTGGAGAAATTAAAGGTCATAATCTGCCTTATAGATCATAATATCCCAACACTAAATTTGAATCACCAGATTTTGACTTCACTTTTTTGTTGTGCAATAGCTTATGATGCCCGCATTCTACTTAAGTTGTAGTGAGATGGTAAGCAAATGGGTGGAAAGTGCATCGACAGATGGATCACTTGAATTGGACGTGTGGCCTGATCTTAAAACTCTTACTGGAGATGTGATTTCAAGAACAGCATTTGGTAGCAACTTTGAAGAAGGGAGGAAGATATTTGAACTTCAAACGCAACAGTCTGATCTTTTTGAGGAAGCCATTCAATCAATTTATCTTCCAGGATTCAGGTACTCCCCCCCTGTCCCAGCTCAAATTGCACATAATCTTTTTCACGGTCTCAAATTATTTAAGAGAATAGTATATGGGTGAGTCGAATAGGCTGGAATACAGTTAACAAATGAATATGTGGAAGTATTTTCAATCAGCATGAATTTTACATAGTAAGATTGTTTATGCAGATTTTTACCAACAAAAAGAAACAGAAGAATGAAGGAAATTTACAAGGAAGTGAACTCCCTAGTACTGAATATTTTAAACAAAAGAGTGAACTCAATGCAAGAAGGAGAAGCTGCTGGCAATGATTTGCTTGGCATTCTTTTGGAATCCAATCAGAAGGAGATACAAGAAAATAAAACTGATAAACTAGGAATGACTTCTGAAGATGTGATTCAAGAGTGCAAGCTATTCTATTTTGCAGGGCACGAGACAACGGCGATCTTGCTTGTATGGACTCTAATTTTGTTGGGAAAATATTCGGACTGGCAGGCTCGAGCGAGGGAAGAAGTTCGGCATGTTCTTAGCAACAGAAAACCAGATTTTGAAGATCTAAATCAGCTGAAAATCGTACGTACTTCAACTCATGATGCTATTATAGAAGGGTTATGATTTTAGACCATATGCCTAAATTTACTTTACTCTCTTTATATAACAAACAAAAACATCTTTTAAACATGACTTTATAAATGAAGATGAATGAGTATAAGGAACATGAACACTACTTTAATCCATACAACTAAAATCAATTGCTAAGTAATGAATTGCGTTATTTTTTTCCTACACACTGAAGAAAGACTTCCCTATCTGCATTTCTAAAATGTTGATGATCTCATAATAAATTCATCTGCTTTTGACAATATGCCGTGTATACTTTTGAAATGAAGGTGACGATGATTCTAAACGAGGTTCTGAGGCTATACACACCGGGAACGATGACTGCAAGAAGGACGAGCAAAGAAACAAAACTCGGAGAACTACGCCTACCTAGTGACATGATGATTTTCTTACTTCCAATCTTAGTGCATCATGATCCTGAGATATGGGGTGACGATGCAGAGGAGTTCAACCCAGAGAGGTTCAGTGAAGGAGTTTCAAAGGCGTCAAGGAAAGGCCAAAGCACTCCCTATCTCCCATTTAGTTGGGGACCAAGGATCTGCGTCGGGCAGAACTTCGCCATGCTTGAAGCGAAGATGGCACTTGCTCTGATTTTGCAGCAATTTTCCTTCGAGACTTCTCCGTTGTATGTGCATGCCCCTCGTTTGATGCTTTCTCTGCTCCAACCTCAGTATGGTGCTCAGTTGATATTGAGGAAGCTGTAATCTATATACTCAGATGCTGAGATGCATATATATAAGGAGTGGAAGGATGTATAATAGTAATGTTTTACAATGATAGCTGCGTTTTGCTTAATAATGAGATGCATTGTCTTCTGATTGGTTTTCCATTCCGGAGTATGTCATTTCCTAGTAGCAACAAAAACAATTTATATGTTGAGAATTGAGTTTGTGGGGTGATAGGCCAGTTAAATTTTGACTTGTGGCAAATGGGTGAATAGAAGAAATGAAAAAAGAAGGTAGAATTAAATTCCGTTCCAACTCACTTGAATGAAGAGACACATGCCCAAAGAACGAGTTCGACAGTGCCACTGAAGCCTAGAATATCTTGATGTTGCTAGGTTGCTCAAGGGGTCTACCTTAGTGTTCTACTGTTCTTTGATCGGTGGACATGGGTAATCTTGAAGTAACCAAACCAATCGTATGAGTTGTCTTGTTTTATCCAGGTATTTGCACAAGTATTTTTCTTTGACAACGTAGTCCCCTTGTATGATTACCTGTGAGCCCCTATAAACCTCGATACTTCGAATGTCCCTTCATATTGCAAGGCATAAACCTCCAATGAGGGTTTCGTATTCCGCCTCATTGTTGGTGAGGGAAAATTCAAATTTGGGTTCATATTTGTGTTCGTCGCCTTCCGGACTAACAGGTAGTAGTCCTGCTCCACAATCTTCTTTGCATGAAGCTCTGTTGACGAAAAGCGCACAAGCATTCTACTCGAATTTTAGCTTCTCTTTAGAACAGGTCATGTTTGTGAATCTTGCTCTCTTATGTTAGAGTGCACTTCCTCTATCATTTATGCTAAAAAATAATCAAGGCTTGTTTATTGATCAATGTCCTTGGTTTGAATAGCACCTCATGCTCTCCGAGTTCGATGACCCACTTCATCAGTCGCTTTGAGTCACCAGGTTTACGGAGGATATGTTTGATAGGCTGGTTGGTGTAGACTATGATCTTATGTGACTAAAAGTACGACCACAATCTTCCAGTAGAATGAATAAGAGCGAGGATCAACTTCTCCATGGCCGAGTGGTTTATTTTCGCTCTTTGGAGGCTTCTGCTTACATAGTAGATTGGGATCTGGAGATCCTTTTCATGGCACATGAGGACTGCACGAAGGGCTTGAGTAGAAATGGTTTAGTACATGTAAAAGATTTTGCCAAGATGAGGTGCTAATAGCAATGGGTTCTTTTCTACGGCTTTCGAAATAAAATGACTCAGTGCTGCCAATGAGCAGGTAAGGACTTGGACTTCTTTGATTGAACGAGGTGGTGATATAGCTTGAATGGCTCGTATATTCTCTGGATTCACCTCAATGCCTTTAGATAAAACTGTCACTAGTGGAGAGTCTTTGATTAAAGACAGCAATCAAAGGTGGTTCCTGAGAAACCACCTTTAAGGAGGACCCCTGGAGGTTTCAAGTTCGGAACTATCCTCCCAGGTTGCATTTTCCATTTTAAGGCGGTTCAAATCAACATAAGGCGAATTCAAGTTTAATTACAATCGATTGATGATGAGCCAAAAGTGCTTCCGAGTTCAGAAGTGCTTCTTGGACTGTCTTCTTGGCCCAATATAAAAACCCATAACATTAGGGTTTTCACCCCATAGTCTACCCTCAAAAAATTTCTGAAGTTTTTTCTCCAATCTCATTTCTCTCTCTCTCTCTCTCTCTCTCCAGCCACTCTCTTCTCAATATTCTAAGTTTTTCCTCCACGACCATTCTCACGCCACCAACCCTCCACCACTCTACCACCCGCCCTCTACCACTCTTCCTCTTTACCGCTGCTTACTCTCCCTCATTTCCTCCAGCATCAGTCTCCACCATACCCTCCACCGCCGCTATCGCCTCCACCAATTTGAGACCCACCGCATCAGGAGAATAGCGTCATGTTGTTGCAGGAGAATGCCTACGCCATCCGGAAGAAGTGTGTTGGGTCAATACTGGAGAATGGCTCCGCCACCATAGGGAAAGGGCTCCGCCGCCGTTGGATTGAGCGGGGAAGGGCGCCGTTGGGGAGAAGTTTTCCGCTGTGATAGGTCTGTCTCCACCATGGCTCGGTCGCCGCCGTGAGAAGTTTGTCGATGTGATAGGTCGCCGTCACCGTGAATAAGGTTAGTATTTTTTGTGTAATTTTTTTTTCCAGACAGATGTAGATTGGGGAAAAACATTTTGATGTTTTGTACAATCTTATTTTTGTTCCAGATCTGATGTTTTTGTTGAATCCAGATCTTACTTGTACTGCCTCGTCGAACAATATTGTTTCGTTGATTGAGTTTCATGATAAGCTGCCGGAAACCTAATTTGGTTTATGACAGCATTTTTTTAATACCTCATATTCAAGTTCCAAATTTGGAACTTGAGTTTTGACATCGGAACTTCATTCGGATCCCAATTAAAGACGGTTTTGAATCCCTTTTGATTTATAACGATCAAAGGTGAAACCAGAGAAGTCACCTCCAAAGTGACTTCTCTTGTCCGGTAAAACCGCTTTTAATCACCCCATTCTCCACTAATGTTTGTGCCCTAGGATTTTTTTCCCCACACACACCAATGGTGATTTTTTAGGTTTCAATATCATTCCTATTAATTGGAGGGTGATAAGTGTCTCTTCCAGATCCTGGGAGAATGTGCCCAGTGTTTTACTGTTGATGACCATTTTGTCCATATAGATTTCAATGTTGTGGATGACTTAATGGGAGATGACTTTGTCGACTATTTGTTGATACGTAGCTCTCGCACGTTTGAGTCCAAATGGCATTTTGACATAACAAAATGCTCAGAAACTTGTTATGAATGCAATTTTCTCCGCATCAATATGGTTCATTAAGACATGGTTGTCTCTCTTGTCTCCATCTAGAAAAGGCATGGTTTCGTATCTTGAGATTGCCTCAACCAATTGATCGATGTTTCGTAAGGGGTAGCAATCACTTAGGCGATTTTCGTTAAGGTTCGTGTAGCCAACACACAACACAATCTCTATCCAGCGTCGGCTTTCTTGACCATGTTGGCGTTTGCTGGCCATATGGAAGATCATTGACGTGCCTCTCAAAAATACAATATATAAGCCCTAATGCTTCCTATCAAAAATTAAGTAGATAATAGCAAGCTAGGGCCATCTACAAAGAATAGAGATCTTTTCAAATGTTTAAACATATAGAGACATATTAGGCATGGACAAATATGGATACATATAAAATCATGTAAATGGGGGGGGGGGTTTCCTAAGTTAACAAATCTGAAGACAAGTTAACTAGTAAGCAAGATAGGACTTGGAAGTAAGCAATAAACTAAGAGAATAAGATTTAAAACACAAGTTACGGAACCTTGGGCGCAATTGACTTTCACTTTCAAGCCTCTTATCTGTCATTGAACATGCAACCTATTTATTACTTTCACTACTTGTGAAGACTAATCTTCTATCCTTCTTAGATAGTAGTTTACAAGAGTGAATTCGACATCTCTTGTCAAAACTCACCAATGACTCCCTTAGTCTAAACATAACTAAAAGTATCCCATTGATGGCGATGAACATGAAGAATCAACAAGCTTGGCAACACTTATAAACACTACATCGTATCTAAGCATTTAATCAATCTATGCATTTACACAAGATTAGTCAAGAACGTTCAACGTTCATAGACTTCTCTCATTTGCTACAAGGAACAAACATGACAAAGAGTTCAACATTATCATATTTATGTACTAATTATCAATCTATCAACACAATCAAAAGCTCTAAATCATACTCTTGGATTTCCTATCAAGAAAAGTGGAAATCAACCCATTTCCCCAAACTCTAACAAGCATATCATATAAGTACTTCATATACTCAAGCTTTCAAGAAAATTAATGACATTTACATACACATTCAATGCTCCATAAATGCACAATAGTAAAGGCATTAAATAGGCTACAATATGTTCTTAAGACATGGGCTTGGAAGCCTTGGTCAATTACTCCCAAGAACTAGATTAAGCTAATACAAATCATACTAACATTCATAGACAAATTCATAAAGATGGAAAAAAATAAGAACCTAGGATTTGGAGTGAAGAATTTTAGGCCAAGAGAAGAGGAATAAAGATAGGATAAGGTTTGGGGGTATTTATAGTACAAAATTAAAGTCAAAAGAGAGTCAAGGCGAGTCAGTGTGCTGGCCGCACGGCCACACGAGGCATCGGGCTGGAGAAGAGCCACAGTCGCGAGGCGTAAGTGCAAGGCCTGGGCATGAGGTGAAGCAAGCACAGGCGCGGATGGTTGTGCGACGATGCGATTGACTTCGAGACGCTAGGGCAAAGCCTAGGCGCGGTGCCTGGGCAAGATGGAGTGGAACCGCACACGGGCACGTGGCAGGGCGTATGGGCACGAAGCTGGACACGAGGTAGGACACGAGGCGGTCACGATGGGGACCTTCTTTCATGGCATGAGCACATGGTTAAGGGCCCTTCCCGTGGCCCGATTCTTCATCATCCGACCGGCCGGTCTTCGCGTCGGTCAGTTGACCTCTGTTAAACTTTTTTGTACTTTCCTTCTACAACATTTTGGCTTGTGACGTTCAATCTTCTACCATTTTTGCGAATGGCCTTCACTAAACCAATCTGAAGTGCTTACGAGCAATCTACAGTTTAAGCTTACGAAAATGAATCTAGATACTCGTAAGGACTGAAAAACCATTAGACTATAAATAAGTTACAAATTGAAGGATTTAGATAAGAAAACCAAAAATGTTCATCTAAACCCCTTATGATGTAAACCTACCAAAATCTAGCAATTTTCCAACAAAAAGATGACAAAATAGATTGTAAATGCTATAGAAAATACTTGCATTTGACGTCTTATCATACCTCCCCACACTTAAATCTTTACTTGTCCTCGAGTAAACAAGAACAAATAAAGATCTAAGCGTAAACTAGCATGCCAAAACTTTCCCAATACATCCAACATCATATTCCTAGACTACCCTAACCCCCAAGACATAAAAATCTCTCACACTCTCACATCCTAAAGTTTAAGCTAATCTAAACAACCATCATACCAATTAAATGTGAGGTAAAAATACAAGTGTTGCAATAGTTTATTTTTACCCAAGAAGCCACCAAATCGACAAATCAAGAGAAGCATAAAATTTCTCAGTCCTCTCATTTTCACTCATTTTGCCTAGGAGCCCTCTCGGATTTTCATCCTAGCTTCATACATTTTTTTAAGGCTCACCCTCACATTTTTCCACACCATTTGGCTTCTCATTTTTGCATAGGTTGCCCTTTCGGGTTTTCAACCTATCCGGGTCTCTACTTTTGCCTAAGTTGCCCTCTCGGGTTTTTACTTAGTGGGATTCTTTTAATTCTTTTTAAAATTTAAAAATGCTCACAAAAGAGCTATTTATTACAACTAACTAAACCATTCATCATGAGTATCATCTTATTCCCCTAACCTCCCCACACTTAATGTTTGCATTGTCCTCAATGCAAGTAAACATTCTAGGACACATGTTAAGGAGAGAAAATGAGAGAATACCCACAACGAGAAATGAACACTAAAACATACCCTTGGTGGCACAATTACGAGAACTAATGAACAATTTACCACCACCATCACATAGTCTACCCACGACCTCTCATCAAGCAAGTCCAATCAATATCATTCATAACAACTCGAGTAAAGCATTGAATCACCATGAAGGAAGAAGTACCTCATTGGTTTCAAGTCGTCTTTGTGGTTAAGTGGATTCGGGTAGTATTTGGGGGTGGTAAGAAAGAGATGGTTGATTTGGAGATGGATGTATGTTGGAGTGTCACATAAAAGAATGGGTTTAGCACTATTACCACCTTCCATTTCAAGAACATAAAAATTGGCGGGTAATGTTAAAGAGGCCACTTTTACCAACACATCCTTCACAATACCTTTTGGGTATGTGCTAGAGTGATCGACTAGTTGGATAACAATCCCGGTTTGGTGCAAAGTCGCGAATCGTGCACATCTACATGGTCCGCAAGTTGTGGTTTGCTTCGATCTCCTTGGTTGAATATTCTAGCATCCACGAACCATGAACATCTACACGTTCCATGAATTGGACTTGTCATGCCCAGTTTGCTCACTTTTTCTCTTTGCCACTTTCTCCAAAACCAAGTGCTTCCTACAAAACAGCCATGCACACCAAGCGTAATATTGTTCCAAAACAAAAGGAATAGGAAATTTAATACAATCAAAACCAAGTTTATTTAACATCGTCAATAGGACCCATAAACTAAGAACAAATAAAGTTACATCAATGGAATGTTACAAGTGGCATCCGAATGATCAAAACCAAGTTTATTTAACGTCATCGGTACGACTTATTCCCCTTCTTGGAGTTTACTCAGCATAGGAACTGAAAAGATCGGTCTCTTTTCCACGATCCGGGATAAAACACGTGGGATCCACATCATCCCCATACAAGACTTGGTGCACCATGGCTAGGGTTTCCTCATGTTCTTCCAACATGTTCAAAAAATCCCCTCTTTGATCCACGGTAATCTCAATTGAATACCCAATTGGGGTTTCTCTCCTTCTCCAAGAGATTAGAATTTAAGAACTTTTGGTGGTGGTTTGCACTTTACCACCGAAGTCTTCACACGAGAAAGAGGGAAACCCACTTTTGTCGGCTTTCCCGGGGATAAATGAGGGTTGTTGGAGGTTTCCTTTTGAAGGGAGTCTTCATCATCGTTGTTTTCCTTCATTTGAGTACTAACAACATTTTCAATAAAAGCACAATTCACATCCTCATCCAAGGAAACATTCAAGGAACTACCATCTTTGGGCTCAAATACATCTTGCTCAACATCACTAACAACATCAATAGTTTGGCAAGAATGGTATTTACTAGGATATTCAATAGAATTGTTAGTGTCAAATTCTATCTTCCGCTCATTAAATTACATTGTTAATGTTCCACTGTGCACATCATTATATTGTTTCATACAAAGAATATGGGGGCACATTAATGAACACACATAAGTCTAGCATGACCTTGTTAACACATTTTCCTCCTATCTCACAAGGGATTGTAAGCATTCTCGGATCATCACATTTAGGAGGTAACTCCTCATCAAAGACGGCGGAAACATACTAACTCTTTCCACTCTTCTTTTTACTTTTCAACTTTTGTTTCCTATTCATGGTACACAATTCTTTGAGAAATTTAGCATACTTGGGAATTCGATTTATAGAATTCAAGAATGGAATGTTACCTTACACCTACGAAAGACTTCGTACATATCCTTTTTGTCCTCCTTTCTTTCAATGCTTTTGAAAATGGTGGTTCCAACATATAGGTAGGAATCTCCGCCCCTTTTGACTTCTTGTGAGGTGGGGATGAGATTTTGGGATTTGATCCTGGTCTTGGCACAAAGGTCTTCACCCCTATCTCTTCCCATTCGCTTACCTTCTCCTTGGCCAAATCCGCAGCATTCTTTTCAAGGTTTTCCTCCTTTTTAATCACTTGTTTCACAAAAATCTTTCCTTGAGGCTCTTTCACTTCCTTCCCACTCTTCAAAGAGATTGCACTCATATTTTGTCGAGGGTTGATTTCCGGTTGGGAAAGAATTTATCCCTTTTCCCGTGCCTCAATCTGATTCACGACTTGTGCTATTTGGGTCATTTGAGTTTACAAGTTTGTAATACTCTCTCATTGGCTTCATATTGGAATTTTTCTCATTTTTCCGCACACATACTCAACCTATGAATGGCTTGCATCACCTCATCTTTTGATAAACCCAAGCTCTCCCCATGATCTTGGGGCTTGTCTTGAAGCCTTGGGAAATTGTTTTTTGGAGGCCGGTATTGTTGTTGAAGAGGGTGGTACAATTGAGCAATTTGGACTCCTTGAGGGTTCCCATTCTTGAGATTTAGGTGATCACGATTACTTGAATTGTAAGGCCGGTTTTGGTGGCCTTGATTTCCTTAATTACCTTGGTAACCTTTCCCACCTTGTTGCCCTTGGCCTCCTTGATACCCCTTAGCACTCACCTCCTCAACATAATCATCTTGCAAAATAGGGCAAGCGTCCGTAGGATGCGCCAATGAGAAAATTTCACACAATATTACATGTGGCACATTCTGGACTTGGTCATGAGAGACTTTACCATAGAAGTAAGGGCCGAGACTTGGTCCTCGAGCTTTCCACTAGTGGAAGGTTCCCTTGTGGGCATTGGATTTTTCTTCTCGAATCGACCCTCGAATTAAAGTTACTTGACTCGTCGGCTAACTCTTCATATAACTTCATAGCCTCCATCGAAGTCTTGTTCCTAAGTGTACCACCACAAGAACTCTTCACTAGTCTTTGGTCCTTATCAAGAAGACCATTGTAAAAATAATAGACCAAGTCTCCCTCTGAATAGTCGTGGTAAGGACAACTCGAGAGAAGTTTCTTAAACCTCTCCCAATAATCAATAAGAGACTCTTATGCCATTAGAGGATGTTACTTATGTCCTTCAAAGTGGTAGACTTAAAAAAGAGACTCTTCATGCCATTATGTATTTATGTTACTCACACATAATATGCCCAAACACTTAAAAATAAATTCCTTTTCCCCAGCAGTGGCGCTAAAATTTGGGAAGTCATCGTCATACCTCTTTGAAATACAAATTATAAGCCCTACTTCTTCCTCTCTAAAATGAAGTAGATAATGGAAAGTTGGGGTCGTCCACGAAGAAGAGAGATATTTTCAAGTGTTTAAACATATAGAGCGGACAACATACTAGACTTAGACAAATATAGATCCATATAAAAACATGTAAATGGGGGGGGTTCCTAAGTTAACAAATCTAAAGACAAGTTAACTAGTAAGCAAGATAGAACTAGAAGTAAGCAACAAACTAAGAGAATAAGATTTAAAACACAAGTTACGGAACCTTGGGCGCAATTGACTTCCACTTCCAAGCCTCTTATCTGTCATTGAACATGCAACCTATTTATTACTTTCACTACTTGCTGTGAAGATTAATCTTCTATCCTTCTTAGATAGTAGTTTGCAAGAGTGAATTCGACATCTCTTGTCAAACCTCACCAATGACTCCCTTAGTCGAAACATGACTAAAAGTATCCCATTGATGGTGTTGAACATGAAGAATCAACAAGCTTGGCAACAATTATAAACACTACACTATGTCTAAGAATTTAACCAATCTATGCATTTACACAAGATTAGTCAAGAACGTTCAACGTTCATAGACTTCTCTCATTTGCTACAAGGAACAAACATGACAAAGAGTTCAAAATTATTATATTTATCTAGGAATTATCAATCCATCAACACAATCAAAAGCTCTAAATCATACTCTTGGATTTCCTATCAAGAAAAGGAGAAATCAACCCATTTCCCCAAACCCTAACAAGCATATCATATAAGTACTTCAAATAAATACTCAAGCTTTCAAGAATATTAATGACATTAACAAACACATTCAATGCTCTATAAATGCACAATAGTAAAGACATTAAATAGGCTAAAATATGTTCTTAAGAAATGTGCTTGGAAGCCTTGGTCAATTGCTCCTAAGAACTAGATTTAGCTAATACAAATCATACTAAAATTCATAGACAAATTCATAGAGAAATAAAGAGAGAAAAAATGGAAAAGGTGAAGAACCTAGGGTTTGGAGTGAAGGATTTTTGGCCAAGAGAAGAGGAATAAAGATAGGACAAGGTTTGGGGATATTTATAGTACACGAGTAAGGTCGAAAGAGAGTCAAGGTTCGCCAGTGCACTGACCGTACATTGTGCGCATGACCATACGAGGCATCAGGCTAGAGCAGAACAACAGTTGTGAGGCATGAATGTGATGCTTGGGCACGAGGGGGAGCAGGCGTGGGCGTGGATAGCCGCGTGACGATGTAGTTGACTTTGAGACACTGGGGCGAGGCCCAGGCATGGTGCCTGGGACCATGCCTGGGCGAGATGGAGTGGAACCGCCTGCAGGCATGAGGCAGGGTGCGTGGGCGCAAGGTTGGGCATGAGACAGGATATGAGGCGGTGGCATGGGACTCCTAGGCACTGGCACGCACAGCCGCATACGTTCAAGCACCGAGCACGCATTAGGGAACTGCGATGCTACACCATGGCCTTCTTTCATGGCGTGGGTGTGCGGTTAAGGGCGCTACCTGTGCGCTCGGTTCTTCATCACCCGTCCGATCTTCGCAATCGGTTGACCTTCATTCTTCAATTTTTTTGTACTGTCCTTCTACCATATTTTAGCTTGCTGCCTTCAATCTTCTACCATTCTTGCGAATGGCTTTCACTAAACCAATCTGAAGTGCTTACGAGCAATCTACAGTTTAAGCTTACAAAAATAAATCTAGATACTCGTAAGGATAAAAAATCTATTAGACTATAAATAAGTTTAAAATGAAGGATTTAGATAAGAAAATCTAAAACGGTCATCTAAACCCCTTATAATGTAAACCTACCTAAATCTAGCAATCTTCCAACAAAATATGACAAAATAGATGTTAAATGCTATGAAAAATACATGCATTTGACGTCTTATCACCATATTGGGTATATTACTTGTGAAGTATTCATGCTTGTACGTGGGTGCGAACTTTGTTTTTAATTACCGCTTTTATATCGTGGGCAAAACTTTGTTACTTTTGTCGGACATGCCTTATTGATGGGTTCATATTGAGGATGTGTGTTGCGATAGATGGGCTGAGTCTTTCCATGTCTTAAACTAACCAAGCGAAGGAGTTTTAAGATTTCTTTAGCGTAGCTATCAATTTTGGTTTGATTGGTTCAGGCAGCATTTTTTTGTCCTAACCTTTTTTGTGTCATTCTCATCATCTAAGTGTACCAGATCTGTATTTTCTCCCAAATTGGCTCATTCGCTATCCTTTATTGTTACCCATGATCAATTGAATGTACTATTGGTTGGGGGTTGCAAGAGTTTGTTGGCTTTATTGCAATCTCCATACATTATCTTCTATATGTTGGTTTTCTCTCACTGTTGTAGCACCCGTTGGAGTAGGAAACTTCATAACTAAGTGATATGGAGACCAGATAGCCTAGGCAGTGTTCATCCATGGCCTCCCTATGATGGCCTTGAAAGGACTTGGGGAATCCATTACTACAAAGTCACATAAGAGTGTCCAAGCTCTAGCTTTCTGTTTTATGGTCACCGGTAATTGTATATTTCCTAGGGCATTTATGATTTTCCTGTGAAACCAGCTATAGTTGATGTCACTTTCTTCAAATCTGACTGTTGGAATCCGAGCTTGTCAAAGCAATCAACGAACAACACCTCTACCGCGCTCTTGTCGACTACGAAGACTCTATGCACTTTGGAGTTTCTTATCTTTGATGTCATTACTAGTGGGCTGTTATATGACGCGTTTCAGATTGCATGTTTCTCCCTAAATGTTATTGTTTCATCGACGTGCATATTTTTATTTGTGGTTTCTTATGACAGCAAGTACCTCACCCTTACTTTACATGCGTTGTTAGAGGTGAGCTCATTTGGTTCTTGAATGGACAATATTACTCTGTCTGGGGCACCATCCATCTTATCCTCTCCTTGCTCAATTGTTGTTGTCATCTTCTGCTTTAGTTTCGCCTAAGGCTGGGTTATACTCGTATTCTTCTCTGTTCCTTAACCACCTGACATTAGTGGTGAATATTTTTCCTTTTTGTGCAGGGTGAGTCATCCTTGGCAAAGCAATTCTTCGGTTTGCCTTCAGAGATCATTGCAACTATCCGTGTCATAGCCATGGTCTCCATGAAATTCGCTGTAGTAATCTTTGGACCTTTTGTCTATTAGAGCTCTCATTGGTGATGTCTCACAAAACAGCTCCTTGTGATTCTGCAAATTTCCCTTCTCAACTTTGTAAGGGGTGTTTTAGGTTTGCTACTGGTTGGAAATTCTTTTCCTTTCATGAGTGCAGTGCTATTTCCCTTCTTCAATGCCCTTCTTCCTTGGGCGTTCCCCCAGATCTTTTCTCACCTCGTTCATTTTCCTGTTTCTTGTTGTTGGCTTCCTCCATTCATATAGATTTTTCTACCGTCTTCTGAAGGTCTCTCGGACCGAAAACATTTAAATAGTTAAGCGTCGTATACAAATAATTAAACCTAGGATAAAAACTTTAAAAAACACACGTTAAACTTCAAATAAAATAATAAAATAACATAAATACACATCAAATTATAATAGTTAAAAATCATATACATCAAATAAAAGCACACACAAATTTGAAAACATCAAAGTATGCACCAAAATGTGACATTAATATCGGAAAAAATAAACAATATAAAAATTTAATAGCTAGTAATTCACCCTATTGAAACTTCAAGCATACACAAAATAAAAATACTCATGAATTTTAAAACATCAAAGTGTCCACCAAAATGTGACATTGACATCAGGTTAACTAAAACTTCGATACTAGAATTTTAAAAACCAAGTCAAACAATTGAAACATCGAGAATGCATTAAAAAAAATTCTAATATTTAAGAATAATAAACAATAATAATAATTTTAGAATGACATATAGAAAAGGAAATACATCAATCAAAAACATAATATAAGTTAAAACTTCAAAATTAAGATAGTAAAATATCCCAAACTAGTGTCAAAATAAGTAAAGTGTAGAAAACTTAACATATAAACACAAGATTTTAAATCATAAGATCAAAATTTAATTTTGAAACACATTATTTTAGGGAAAAGGGGACTTTTAATATGACATCACAAGGTTTGGTTGAAACATCAAGTACTGAAATTGAAACATCAAGTCTAGTAGTAAAAACATGCGCATTGCGCAAAAATGAGGGAAAAATTTGATCCGCGAATTTCTCCGACCTGTATTCTTAACCTGCAAGATTCTTATGACCCAAAATCATTGATTTCCTCTGATGTGGTAGCTTGTCCAAGTAGGTTCTTCGTTGTTCACCTCTTTGAGTCCCTTCACATGCAAAGCCAGTCCCAGAAGTGATTCTGGTAGAGCGCCTCCGACAACTAAGTCAGTCTTTTCTTTGAGAAATGGAATTTCTTCGGATAGTAGCACCTACTCCGGATAGACTGACATGAACATGTTTTCCTATTTTCAGGAATGGAGATCATGAGGTGTATCACGATCTCCTTTCTTTGAGTTTGTGGCCTTCATGGTTATTGTTTGTTCCTTCTTTAGTAGTCCACATTCTCTGTAGCCTGTACTTGGGTTTTCGATGATTTGGTCTTGAACAAGTTTGACTTCGCTATTGGGTGTTGTTGGACTGGGCCTAGCGGCTTTTAGCTTCGCTTGCTGGGCCACATATACACAATCCCCACCCCCAAAAAAGTTGTATTTGCACCCCAAATCCCTCCTCCCTCTCCCAAACTTTTTTTAATTATATATGGAACATTATATCTAATTAAACTTCTTTATATTGCAAATTAATAACTGGTCTCGTATGAGCTGGTAATATACAAGACTTTGTCAACAAACAAACAACACTTAGGACAAAAGAATGCCTTGTCAACGATTTTCTTGTTATCTCCTTTATTCCATCCAAACTTTGAGCTTCAATCGATTTTCTTCTCCCAAGATTCTTGCTATTAGAAGAGCCAAATCGATGATCAGAATTTGTCAGTCGTCGAAACTATGCCTGATTCAGACAAATCCCTTCGCGAAGCATTACCCAATTTCAATATGAATTCACTGCCTGCAAATCCGATTGAAGCTCAATACCTAGAATTTGTTTTCAATCTGATGCTTCACACCTGATGACCAGATGCACGACAATGTTGAAGACGGTGGTGAAAATTGTACTTTAACGACGACTGAACAGTGGCAAAAGGTGGTGAGCAAGTTAAGTTTAACGGTGGTGAAGGGTGGAGCTATTTCAGATATGTTTACTTTTAACATATTTGCACCCCAACCCCTCACATTTTTTCATATTTTAAAAAGAGCCACAAGCATAAAATAATTGAGAACTTAACTCCAAATTTAGTTTTCCCTTACTCTATATTTTGAGTAGTCCACCCGATCTCACCATGAGACGGTCGCAGGAGTCAAACTCAACGCTTAGATCATCTCCAATGCAAGGTTCACTTTGCTAAAAGCCAATTGACATGTCACATTGATAAACTCTCAAGCCACAAAAACATCTTCAAAGCAAGAGTGAAATAAAAGTACACTTTCCTTTATATGTAGGGTCAAGTAGAGCTTCTATATAGAGAAACTCATATTGAGGTCATCACTGGTCTTCCCAATTTTTTTTTAAAAATTCATATATATGCATGAGCCAAACTATAATTTTCTTCAATAAATGATTGATACGTCATATCGAAGTTATAATTATATTGGTAGTAATGAAGATGCAAATAAGAATAAAATTGTTAATTAATTTACTTTTTAAAAATTATAATCAAATTTCATTTAGAATATTTGCTAAAATAGACTTTTAAAACTGACTTTTTCATTAAAACTGCTCGTGTCATTGCATCATCACACAAGTCATTGCATTGCGAATGGAAATGGAAACGTCTAAAAAAAATAAGATCACTACTCTACCGTGGGAACTGTGTGCGAATATAGTGCGATTTCACCAAAACGACTACTCTACCGTCGTTTTTCACCCTGCTCTGTTTTTGTTTCTTCTTCAACTTCCTGTTCTATTACTCTGATAACGGCTATATTTTTCTTCATCTGTGTGTGATCCTTCCGCTGCTATGGCAGCTCCGCCGTCTGGTAGCGGTGGCCATGGAGGAGGGAAATCCTTTCTTCAGGCCCTCGCTAACCGCCCTCCACCCCTACGTGATTCCCTCCCCTCAAACCCGGAGATTTTGCCCAAAGTCCAATTCAAAGGGGAGATAGCATGCCTTGTCACGCGCAAGGATGCCGAGACTCTTGCCTCCCACTACAGCAACTCTCTGATAGGTAAGTTTGCCCGTGGAAAGCCGACGATGATCCAACTAAATAGTGCTTTCAATTCTGTAGGTTTCAAAGGCAAGTTCCAGATTGGCTCGATTGACTACCGTCACATTCTCATCCGATTCCACGAAAAGGAAGATTATCAACGATTCTGGCTCAAAGGACAGTGGTCCTTCAACAATGCCCAGATGAAGGTCCTTAAATGGACTCCTGATTTTTCACCGGAGGCAGAATCGTCGATTGTTCCGGTATGGGTATCAATTCCCCAAGTTCCAGTTTACTTTTATAACTCTTCCATGCTTGAGATTATTGGGAACCAAATTGGAAAATTTATCAAAGTTGATGCTGCTACTGAAGCACTGTCTAGGCCTTCCTGTGTTAAAATGTGTGTGGAAGTTGACCTAAAAAACAAATTACCAACACATATTAGAGTGGGTATTGAAGAGGAAGGTAATGAATTCAATGTACGCAAATTACCCCTAGAATATGAGGATATCCCACCCTACTGTTTCCATTGCAAATGTATTGGTCATGAGGACAACTATTGTGTATATTTACACCCTGAACTTAAGAGAATTTGGACAAAAAAACCAGAGCTCAAAATATCTGAGGCTCATCAGATTAACCTATCTCAAGTAGAGTCTCTTAAAGCGGGGAGTTCTGGAATGTCTATTTTGGAAAAACAGAAAAACTCCCAAGCTCAGAAAATGATATATGTTCCTAAGAAAGTCTCTAATATTGAGCAGGACACTAATAAGACCAATCCTTCTGGTTCTGTTCCCCTATTGGCTCCACATAGCTTACAGATTCCCGATCCTGTGACAAATGGCTCTGTTCCCCTAATGATTCCTGATCCTGTGACAAATGGTTCTGTGCCTTCTGGTTCTGTTCCCCTACTGGCTCCACAAATTACAATGATTCCTGATGCTATGACAAATGATATGCTAGATCATAACACTAAGATTGATGCTATTAACTGTACTAATGAGATGCCATATCATGACCTGAGCCAAGTACTGATAATAGAACAAGACAAAGAGAACCATTATCTTAGTAAGGCAACAATGGTTTCCCCCCTCCCTCCCCCTCTGGAGATGACAGGAAAAAATAAGGTTTTAAATTCATGTACTATTCAAAATGATCATGTAATCTCTGGAGAAGTTCTACCCTTGTATGGGGACACTTCCCCTTCTGCTCCTTCCTCTGGTTATAGTCCAATTAGGCAGCTAAACAAGATATCTCAATCTGATCCTACCAACCGTAGGAAAGCCTTTGCAAAGGATGATCTGTATGGTAAGCGAGGTAGATCTTTCTCTCCTTTTAATTCCATTATTGCTGCAAAAAACTTCATCTTTTCTCAACAGAAACATAAGCAAAATAGGTTCTCCCTCTTGGCTGATGAAGCATTGAATGAAGACCTACACATTATGGAAGATCCTTTACAAAGGGGCACACTGGAAGTAGTTTCACCCTCAGCCTCTCCAGGTACTATGGAGGATCTGAGCCATAAGGTTAGTCCCCTCCACTACTCATCATGGTAAGGAAGGATCTGATAGTCCTGAAATGAAACAATTAAAAAAAGGTAAGGATTCCTTTTTCTCACAAAAAAACATTATAATGACCAGATCAAAAAGCTCCTCTAATGTTTCTCAATGAACTGTACATCCACCAAGCTTAAAATGTTGGTCTGGAATATTAGGGGCATGGATACATCCATACTTAGGCTTTGTAATCTTTCTCAAAGACATAATTTTGACCTTATCTGCCTAATAGAGCCTAAACATGATAACACTCAGTGTGAGTCATATAGACAGAGACTAAAATTTGATTTCTGTTTCTCTGCTAATAGTGGCCAAATCTGGTTATTCTGGTCATCAAATCTAATCCTAAGGGTTAATACAGATAATCTGCAATTTCTAGCAATAAACTTGAGTAGTATAAAGCTTAATTGCCCAATGGATGCTTTCTTTATTTATGGACTTAGGACCAGAAATGGAAGATTACCCCTTTGGGCAGACCTTAGCTCTTATAGCCATTCTGAATCTCTATTTATAGGTGATTTTAATGCCATTTCTTCTATCACTGAGTATAAAGGCCCATCCTCTCCAAATTTAGGTAGTATAAGGGATTTTAATGGCTTCATAAATGGTTTGGCTTTGGAAAACATCAACACCTCTGGTAATCTGTTTACTTGGTCAAATAATAGATTAAGATCTCCCACAATAAAAAGACTGGATAGAGGTTTGTGTACCCAATCTTGGTCTTCTTGTTTCCCTCAATCCTCTATCCAGATTCTAAATAGAGCAACCTCGGATCACAGTCCTATGCTATTAACTGTAGGAAGTGACTCTCCCTCTTGTCCAAAGCCTTTTAGATTTCTTGATACATGGTATAAGAGGAAAGAGTTTAATGAAATCATCAAACAAAATTGGGAAATTCCTGTCAACAATACTGGAATGTTAGCCTTCTATCTTAAGTTAATTAGACTTAAAAGGATTCTAAAAATTTGGAACAAAGAAAAATTTGGTAATATTCATGATAATGTGATCCAAGCTGAACTTGCAGTACAAACTCAAGAATCTCTAGCTGATGTTTCAGATTCCTTGTCAGATCAGGTTAAGTTGAAAGAGGCTAGAGCTAGGTTAGTTTTGGCACTATCTGAACAGAAAAATTATTGGAAACACAAGGCTAAACTTAAATGGTTGCAAGAGGGAGATAACAACACTAGTTTCTACCATAACTCGGTTAAGGATAGAAATAATAGACTGAAAATTACAAAAATCAGAAGCAAAAATGGACTGTGGCTAGATAACCCTAATGATATTGAAATGGAGGCTATTAATTACTATCAGGAACTCCTGAGTGAAGAATCTGCAACTTTTAGCTCTCCTTTTCAATCTCATTTTCTTAATCATATCCCATGTCTAGTCACTGAGTCAGATAATGAAAAGTTACTAATGCCAGTCTCCCTGGATGAACTTAAACAGATTGTTTTCAGCCTGAATAAGTCTAGCAGTCCTGGTCCGGATGGTTTCACTGCTAAATTCTATATTAAATCTTGGAACATTATTGCTATTGACCTTCTTAGTGCTGTTCAGGACTTCCTATCTTCATCCATTATGCCTAGAGGTATAGGAAGCACATGGATTACTATTATCCCAAAGAAGAGAACACCAATCACCTTTGATGATTACAGGCCTATAAGTCTTTCTAATGTGATCAATAAGATTTGTTCTAAGGTGCTTATGGAGAGACTTAAAGCTATAATGCCTAAATTAATCTCCCCTAACCAAACAGCATTTCTTCAGGGTAGGGACATTTCAGATAATGTCATCTATTTACAAGAAATGGTAAGGCTGCTCAATAGGAAGAAAAGGGAACCTAATTGCATAATGAAATTAGATCTTAAAAAGGCTTTTGATAGGGTTAGATGGTCTTTCCTATATAAAGTCCTTGCTAAATTTGGTTTCCATCCAAAATTCATTTTTTCAGTTATGAAGAACCTGTCTCAAGCATGGTTCTCTGTTCTTATTAATGGCAAGCCCTGTGGTTTTTTTCAATCTTCTAGGGGTATTAAGCAAGGGGATCCTCTTTCCCCTTTTCTATTTAATATTTTCTCTGAGTCTTTTTCTAGGAGTATGGATTACATATTCCAAACAGGTAAGCTCTCACCCTATGACCTGCCAGGTAATCCCCCTAAAATCTCACATCTATCATATGCTGATGATACTGTCATTTTCTTTAAAGCAAATAACCTAACTTTGATAAGGTTAAAAGCTTTCTTATCTACCTTTGAAGAAGTCACTGGTCAATCTATTAACTATAATAAGAGTGACATTTTTATTGGTAAACATGCTACTGCTCAAAGGGTGAATCACATTAAGAGAATCATGGGAATGAACATTGGCACTTTTCCATTCATGTATCTAGGTGTTCCAATCTTCTCTGGTGCTTTAAAGAAGATCTATTTTCAACCCCTCTTTGAGCAAATTGACAATAGGATTAACAATTGGAAAAATAGGTGGTTGTCTACAGGAGGTAAACTCATTTTAATTGAATCCTGTATCTATTCTATCCCCCAACATATCTGGCAAGTAATTAAGCCCACAAAACTGATTATCTCCACCATGGAAAAAAAATTGAGCAGATTCTTTTGGGGAGATAATGAACACAAACCAAAAAGAGCATGGAGAAAGTGGACTGCATTATGTGCACCAACTGATCAAAATGGTCTGGGCTTTAGAAATATTAGAACTATTGTTAAAACTTGTTCAGTTAAGTTGTGGTGGAAATTCCAGATGGCAGATACATTATGGTCTCACTTGTTGGCTAACCTCCCTCCATCTTATAGAACATCTCCTAATTGGAAAAGAATCTGTTCAGTGCATCTTTGGGCAGAACCTAACTCAAGAGTAATAATTGGAAATGGGGAATGTAATTTCTGGAATTCCAATTGGTTGGGAACTGGAATGATCTCTGATTTATGTGATCAAAATAGCATAGCTATTGATGATAATTGCTCTGTTGCTGAGTTTATAGACAATAAACCTAGCTTTCTTCCTCTAATTCAACCATTCCTACCACCTCACATTGCTCTTCTCTTGCAGGAATCAAGAACATGGCCACATAGACCTGACAGACTAATCTGGAAGCCAGGATCCAATGGTAATTTTTCATTCAAAGCCACTTATTTGTTACTATGTAACAACTCAGGTCAGTATGCATCCCCAAGGCATTTCTGGAATTCCAGAATTGAGAAAAAAATATCTGTGTTCATGTGGAAAATGACAAATTCTCTTCTTCCTTTTGATAATATTCTTCAACATCTAAGAATTAGTCTGGCCTCTAAATGCTGTATGTGCAACTTACATGTGGATGATCTGGATCATTTTTTTAACTCTTGTGAGTTTGCTTTGAAAATCTGGAAATATATTCATCAGTTTATGGGAATTAGAGACAAGCTTTTTCATTCTGTGTGGGATAGATTATCTATTTACTTATCCCTCCCCACTCTTTCTAAATTACACACCACCATTGTTAGAACAGCAGCAATCTACACATTCTGGAATTTATGGAAGATGAGAAATAGTTTCATTTTTGATTCAGTTAAGCCCTCTGCTTCCATAGTTCTTAACCGGATCAGAGATCAAATCTTCTACTCATTCTCTGCTAAACCATTATACATATCTTCTCCATCTGATCTCAGTATTGCAAACCACTCTTATCTTCCTCTCATTAAGAGTCCCCCAAAGCCAAAAATCTGGAAAATTGCATGGATCAGGCCATCAACTGGTTTTAAAGTCAATGTAGATGCAGCTTGGTGTTGTAAGACAAATAAATGTGGCCTCAGCATGATCATAAGAGATTGTAGAGGGTGTTTTCATGAAGCATATACCTCTTTTACTGATGCAAAGTCTGCTCTAGAATCTGAACTAAAAGCTATCCTATTTGCTATTCAATTTTGTAACTCTTTGTCCAATGTCTGTATGGAATCAGACTGCCTTAATGCTGTGCTATATGCAAATGATCCATCAAAATCCCCTTGGCATCTGTTTAACTTAGTAGATGAGATCCATCTCTCTTTAAGGGATATACACATCATGCATATTTTCAGGGAAGCAAACCAGGTAGCACATTCTCTAGCAAAAACATGCTTTTCACAAAAATGTAACCTGGTTTTTTCACAATTTTCATTGCTGCCTAACCAAGTACAGGGATTAATTAGACTGGACCAAATGAACACTCCCTCTTTGAGAATTGTCCACTAGTTTGGAAGCTACTGTTTCTTTCCTTGTTTTATTGCAGTTCAAAGGAATCGGATCAGGCTTCATGGAAACTGGTCAAGCTTCATGGAATCAGCTTCCTACTTGCTGTTATGTTGCTGGACTCAGATACTGAACTTTTTGCCATAAATGTACATATGGATGGAATATTGCTACTTCCCTTCTTTTGCAAATACTTAGATTAGCTTCTCAACTACAGGCTAGTTTATAAGGAAGGTCTCTTCATTTATATGGGGAGGGTTTCGACTGCTCTGTGTTTCCTTTCGGACTCACTAATAAGTTCTGACCCTTTCCATCATCTATGAAGAGGTCCCCGACTTGATGTTTTCATATTTCTTTCCTCTCATTCTTTTGGGGGCAACAAGTGTTGCTCCAAATTAGCCAGTGAACACTTTTGTATAGGCTACTATTGCTTCGGCTACTTTTTATTCTGTCTATTTTTTGGCTCGGGAAGGCCTAATAGAATTTCCCCCATCTAAGGATGGTTTTAATTAAAAAAAAAAAGAAATGGAAACGTCTAAGACGACGTACGTAATCGCTTATGTCACCGACTCCACCAGCTGTAGAAATATGAAAACGTCTAAGACGACGTACGTAATCGCTTATGTCACCGGCGAGTAACGGTCAGAAGGGAAGAGAAGCGGAGGGAATAGATGAACAGTAGGGAACACAAATTTTCGCACACAGTTTCGCACATTAATTTCGCACACACAAGGCACATTTACTTTTAAAGGATCATGTAGACAATTATATGTTGATATTCTTGATAAAAGGATGTTCAATTCTCATTATCTCCGATCAATAAATTGCTGGATTTATAGTGAGGCACTGGTGGTACGAGCCTCACTTACATGTATTTTTAATGTTTAATATTTCCTCCATCTTATAATAATTAGAGTCAATTATTTTTAATGTATAATATATATTTTCTCCATCTCATAATAATTAGAGTTAAATTATGTCAATAATTTTGAGATAGAGGGAATACTAAACATTAAAAATACAGGTCAAGAGTTAAATTATACTCAATTAAAATCAAATTATGTCAATTATTATGAGATGGATTGAATATTAAACATTAAAAAGATAGGCTAACAGTCAAATTATACCAATTATTATAAATGGAAGGATTATTAAACATTAAAAATATAGGTCAAATTCAAATTGACCCAACTTCGATGATTTTATTTTATTATTATATATGTAAAACTACTATAATGTAATATATTGTTGAATTGTCATAACATATAGTTTCAAATAATTAGTTTTCAGAAATTTTACACGTATAAATAAAGATAATAGTAGTTAAAAATTGATACAATTGACTTCTAAACTCAGATTATGCTAATTATATTGGGATGGAAGGAATATGGAAGAACCGTCGGGAAAGCATTGTGAATGTAATTACGACATTAGATAAAAGAATTATATATTTGGTCGATAATGTAAGGAACTTACATCCGGGATATTGATATCGTTTCGTTCAATCGCAAGTTTCTCCACGAACAACATGACGTAGTAATCTCATTCCCATAATCTACTTTGTTCTTTGTGTTGAATAAAAATAAAAGATTGTTAGCATGTGTCATTGCAATAGCTTGCTATCATGCAAAAACTTGATAGCATGAATAACGTCCAAGTTTTTTATCTTTCAAATGCGATGATCCGCTCGCCCTCAGCAGTCCATATCAGCCGACACCCCGGTCATCGTATGAGAGGTAAATCACGGTAGTCCAGCATCAGGATCATTGGGCTTGGCATTGTCTCGGTGCGCACAAGGGAGCCTTGCAAAGCAAGAACTCTCCACACTGCCGCTGCCGAGGATCGAACCTGGGGTTTTGACGTTCCCACCCAACTCCCAACCACTGGGGTACACCCGTAGGTGTAAGTTTTTTATCTTTCAAATTTACTCGGGAGGTGGTTCAACCTTACTCACTTCTTTCTGATATTTTGTGCAAGGATGCAAATGTATATTGCATAAATGAAAAAATTCACTACCATGAAAAAGACCCCCTCGAATTTTTAGTGCCAAAAATGTAATAGCATCGATTTTTTAAAAATATTTTTAAATCTGTGTAAATTTAACACCGATTTTTATAAAATCGGTGTTAAAATTTTTAATTTTAACGTCGGTAATTTAAAAACTGGTGTCAAATTTTAAAATAGCACAGATTTTAGAAAAAATAGCACCACTTTCTAAAAATCGATGCTAAATTTTTTTAAAATTCTATGTTCCCTCCAAAAATTGTCAAAAATTTTAAAATAGCATCGGTTTTTAAAAATTGGTGCTAAAAGTTTTAAAAATTCTACCTTCCAGCCGAAAATTTGCCAAAAGTTTTAAAATAGCACTGATTTTTAAAAATCAGTGCTAAAATTTTTAAAAATTCTATCTACCCTCAAAAAAATTTTCCAAAAATTTTAAAGTAGCACCGGTATTGGGAAAAAGCTAAAAATTTTAAAAATTCATTTTTCCTACCAAAGAAATTGCCAAAAATTTTAAAAATTCAATCTTTCGACCAAAAATTTCTAAATATTCGATTTTTTTAAAGTTCAATTTTCCCGACAAAGAATTCAAAAAAATTTCCAAAAACAATTCACCAAAAATTTCAAATAATGTTTCGAGAAATTTCATGAGCTGGAAACAGATGCGCATAGCCACTCAAAGCTATTTTTCAAAAACATTCAAAATTGTTCACTTCTTGTGTTGACTTTAACTAATAACTAAGTTAAGTTAAATCAATCAATGATCAACTTTTATTAATCTAATATATATAAATAAGAATAAAATTTGCTTATATTAACTAATTAACGTTCTACCCTTAATTGATTTAGTATATAGTTGTATTTAGTCAACGGTTAATCCTTATTTGACTTTCAATATATAAACACTAATAACTGGGCTGACTTTAACTAATCAATAGTCAAACCTTACTTGACTTTCAATATATAAACACTAATAACTAAGTTGACTTTAACTAATCAACGGTCATACTTTACTCGACTTTCAATAAATAACCATTAATAACTAGGTTGACTTTAACTAATCAACGGTCAAATCTTACTTGACTTTCAAAATATTAACACTAATTACTAGGTTGACTTTGACTAATCAACGGTCAAACCTTACTTGACTTTCAGTATATAAACACTAATAACTAAGTTGACTTTAACTAATTAATGGTCAAAATTTATTTGATTTAGTATATATCAATACAAATAAAAATGTTTGACTTTAACTAATCAACAATCAACTTCACTTGATTTTCTACATACAAACACTAATAACAAAGTTTGTTTTAACTAATCCACGGTCAACACTTTCTTGGCTTTCTACATAAAAACTAATAACAAAGTTGACTTTAACTAATCGACGGCCAACCCTTACTTTGTATTCTATATACAAGCACTAATAACTAAGTTGAATTTAACTAATTCATGGTCAACCTTTACTTGACTTTCTACATACAAATACTAACAAAGTTGACTTTAACTAATCCACGGTCAACCCTTACTTAACTTTCTACATACAAATACTAATAACAAAGTAGACTTGAATTAATCGACGGTCAACCATTACTTTGCTTTCTATATACAAACACTAATAACTAAGTTGACTTTAACTAATCCTCGATTAACTCTTACTTGACTTTCTATATACAAGCACTAATAACTAAGCTGACTTTGACTAATCAACAGTCAAACCTTACTTGACTTTCAATATATAAACAATAGTTACTAGTTTGACTTTGACTAATCAATAGTCAAACCTTACTTGCCTTTCAATATATAAACACTAATAACTAAATTGAATTTAACTAATTAATGGTCAAACTTTATTTGAATTATTATATATAAATACTAATAAAATTGTTTCACTTTGGCTAATCAATGGTCAACCTTTACTTGATTTTCTATATACAAACACTAATGACAAAGTTGAATTTAACTAATCCACGATAAACCCTTACATGACTTTCTAGATAAAAATATTAATAACAAAGTTGACTTGAACTAATCGCCGGTCAATCATTACTTTGCTTTCTATATACAAACACTAATAATTAAGTTGACTTTAACTAATTCTTGATCAACCATTACTTGACTTTCTATATACAAACACTAATAATTAGGTTGACTTTGACTAATCAACGGTCAAACCTTACTTGACTATCAATATATAAACACTTATTACTAGTTTGACTTTGATTAATCAACAGTCAAATCTTATTTAATTTTCAATATATAAACACTAATAACAAAGTTGAATTTAACTAATTAATGGTCAAACTTTATTTGAATTATTATATATAAATACTAATAAAATTGTTTGACTTTGACTAATCAACGACCAACCTTTACTTGACTTTCTATATACAAACACTAATATCAAAGTTGACTTTAACTAATCCACGATCAACGCTTACTTGGCTTTCTACATAAAAATACTAATAATAAAGTTTAACTTTAACTAATCGACGATCAACCCTTACCTTGCTTTCTATATACAAACACTAATAACTAAGTTGACTTTAGCTAATCCACGGTCAACCCTTACTTGGCTTTCTACATAATAATACTAATAATAAAGTTGACTTTAACTAATCGACGGTGAACCCTTACTTTGCTTTCTATATACAAAAACTAATAACTAAGTTGATTTTAACTAATCAACGATCAACCCTTACTTGACTTTTAATATACAAACACTAATAACTAGGTTGACTTTGACTAATCAACAGTCCCCTTACTTGACTTTGAATATATAAACACTAATTAATAGGTTGACTTTGACTAATCAATGGTCAAACCTTACTCGACTTTCAATATGTAAACACTAATAACAAAGTTGACTTTAACTAATCCACGACCAACCCTTACTTGGCATTCTACATAAAAAATACAAAAGGTGACTTTAACTAATCGAAGGCCAACCCTTACTTTTTTTTCTATATACGAACACTAATAACTTTGTTGACTTTAACTAATCAACATCAAACCCTTACTTGACTTTCTACATACAATTATTAATATTAAGTTAACTTTAACTAATCGACGGTAAACCATTACTTTGCTTTCTATATACAAACAATAAAAACTAAGTTGACTTTGACTAATCTATGGTTAACCCTTGCTTGACTTTCAATAAATAAACACTAATAACTAAGTTAACTTTAACTAATTAACAGTCAAACTTTATTTGATTTTAGCTAATGAAAACTTTAGTGGGCTAAAACCCATAAATTTTGGCCCAAACCCCCTGTCTTATTTTCATATACTTAGCCTAAATTTACTAATTACTTCTCCCTTGCCCCAATTTCATTCCCCCCTCCCGATCGAACCCTATTTTCAATTCTCCCATACCCCACCGTGCATCCGCCTTCTCTGGTTTTCTTCACCGATCACCCACCGCCATGCATCATCTGATTACTCCCCCTGTCCCATAATTATTGGCCTATTTACTTTTTTATGGTATTCAATGATCATGTTTGACTGTTAATATCTCTAGCTGCGTATAATATTTTTGCATATAAAATTGATATTTAGAAAATTGATGTTAAGATGAATCTAACAATATCTCACGTGATATTTTTATTATACATATATTAATTTATATTTACGGTCAAAGTTTACCAAGTTTGACTTTGAAAAAGTAAATAGACCAATAATCTTGGGACGGAGGGAGTATATTTCAACTTCATCTTCTTCTGCATCATCTAAAGAAGTTAATGGTAGGAAAGATGGCACCGACACCAACACCGGTGAGGGCGGCGATCAGCTCGCAGGACCGTCGGCATCTTGTGGCATTCATCGGTTGTTCGATAATCGCGTTTGGCCAGAAATTTGCTCGAAGCTCTTGCTGCTCAGGTCGCCATAACTGCTTCTCGCTCCAATGGATGACTCGCTGCTTCCCCTGCACGCTGCAATCTCTTTCAAGTTATGCATACACTTTCCTGCCTTTTAATCCTCTTATTATTTAATCGTCTATGTTTTCACGCCTGATTGTTTTTATGTATAATCATCTAACTATCTTTTAATATATTCCAAAAATCTTATTCACAATTTTGTATACATTAGGATTCATCTTGACTATGTGTATATACATACATAAATACGAAAGATCTACATTTTGTTTATTACAAGTGCGAATCTGATCGAAAAAACAAAGGTCTGTTTTGAAGCATGATGTGGGTGTGTGTGTTTTCCTTTTCTTCTTCAAGTATACTAAGTTGATTTTCCTAGTTACAAATAGTGAAAATGAAATTGGGAAATCTAATTGACGAATGAAACTGTTTACAACCATGTTCATCATAATTTGATATTGTGTTATTCATGTGCTTTCTCTATCCAGAGTTGCTTCCACTTTTTAATCAAAATTTTTGACACTGAATCTCAACCTTTAAAATCACATTATATATAAAGATAAACCCTTATCTCTCTCGTTGAAACCCTCCACCCTTCCATTCCTTGACGGCGGAGCTACTCCTTATTCCTTGATGGACTTTTTGCGTACTTTGCGATCTCCGACGAGATGCTCAAGAATTTCGAGAGGCTGGCATTTTGAGGAGTATTAAGGACGCATTTGGTGTTTTCGAGTTCCCATTGTTTCCAGAGCGATTTCAGCCCTGTTTTCCATCGCCTTTTGTGGTCAGGAGATGCGGAGGAGATGGAGTCGCCGATGGAGTCCGAACATGCGAGGATTCTTTGGCTTTTGTTGTTTTTGTGGTTGTAGGGTTTCCTAATTATTTTAGTTTGGATACCAGAGCAGATCTAACCGAGGTTTCCTTATTTATGTTGTGGTTTTCTTTTTGAATTCTTTTTGGGTAGTTTGGAATAATTTCAATTTTCTGTGTGATAGGTCTATCTATATGTCTCACAGGAGGAGGATTGCATGAAGAGTTGTTGTTAATTTCCTCTAGAGAAGAGAAGTTTTCACTTCCATTGACTTTATAGTTGGTTTTGTTTGGATTAAGGTGTTTTGGTTTTGTGTTCATATGTGCATAGTGTTAGCTTGGATTGAATCTGAATGCTATAACGAAGATGATCATGCCTTGTCCTCGAGGAGTACTCCTTTCGTACATATAACCTATTGAACAATTTCAAGATGAATCTAAACTGCATATTGGCTTTGCAAGGCAATATTAATGTTCAACTCCCTGGTTGGTTCTATCATACTAAAAAATTAAACATAGGAAATGGTTCAGCCTTAAGCTCTTATTCTCCCATGGATGACTTTAAATGTGACCTTCTATTTGTACACATATGTATTCAGATAGTGTTTTCTATATACAACATGAATGGAATTGGGTGGTGTCAAGAGTGAATGTTATATATGTGTTGTTGCTATGTGAGTAATCATGTGGCACAATGATAGTTCTTTTGGCTGCTACTACGTGTTGGTTGTTTCTTGAATAGGATTGAATTGGCAATGAAGTTGTTGTAATAGCATGAGAAATGGAGTTCTTCTTCAGGTGCCAAGGTTCGACTTCGAATCATCATTTCTCCAGAACCATAATTTGCAATCGCAGTTTGTGGCTTCCATGAAGCAAGAGTGAAATGGATGAGATGCATACTCACAAAATCATACCTGGACATGAACTAATTATAAAATAATGTTTTTTTTCCTTGTATAGTGTTTTTGCACATGTGGGTTATTTGCAAATTCATGTAGTTTAATTTAACTGATGTTTCCTCTTTCCATACTTACAGGTTGTGACTTCACCCATGACAAGTCTAAGTGCCATATCGCCCGAGGCATATACAAAGTACATTCTGCTCTCCCTAATTCACTTTGGACATGCCTTGCTCTGCATTGTAGACCTTATTTTTCGACCTATAAAATGTTTCAATCTGTTTTGTGAGATTTTTTTGTTGTGAAATAATATTAGTATTTTGCTATGCCCTACTTATGTCTTGAGAGTTTGTATTTCTCATCCGCTTCGTTACATTGTGTGAATGGGCATATATAGTTTTATAGTACTTGTTGCTTCTTAGTAATTGAAAGGTTACCAGATGAGCTATGTTGATTGAATGATTGTTGCAGGTGCGAACTGAAGAGAAATGGATGAGATGCTGGTTAGTTGCTCTTATAACATTATATTTTCTTTGATATCATGCTAATGATAGAAATGTATTACAAGTGCGGCGGTGCCTAGAACTTTATTGCTGCTATAAATTGCCAAAGTTGGAATACTCGATTTGGTTGATTCTAATAGACTACAAACACTTGGGATCAATTAAAGATTGTATAGGGGTGGTTGTGTTGTATATTTCTGCTTTTAGTCTTGTTTACTCTAGAACATATAGATAAAGATGTGTTTGTGAAATTGCAAACCCTGCTTGTGTACATATAGCTTAGGAGACTGGGATATGTTTTGTAGTTGACTGAGGTTTTTGCTCCCAATTTATTAATATTTGCAAAAGCTTTAGTTTACATGGAATATGCTTGTTGGGTTTTTAGCGATTATGATGCACACTGCTTATGGTGTTCTATTTTCTATGTATTAATCTTTTTGGTTTAATACACAAATTTTGTTTTTAAAGATAGTGGTAAGCCTTAATTAACTGGTATTACTTACTTTCTCAGGCAGAGGAGAGGTGGCTACATGCTCTATTGACCAGAATTCTGACCTCGTTAATGGTGATCTTGGCGGATTAGGACAATTTGGTATGATCACTCGAGCCGGTTGAGTGGCTTAGGTTAGCATTTCTAAGGACCATAGATTCAAGAATAGTTGGGTGGGTTAACCTTGTGATTTGCTGTGTATACACCATATGATCCAATTGCTAGTTCAAGATAAAATTATGTTTAGTCCCATAGATAGTTATGTTTAGTACCGTAGATAGTTATGTTTAGTCCCGTAGATAGTTATGTTTAGTCCCGTAGATAGTTATGTTTGACATAGTTATGTTTAGTCCCATAGATTATTAATTTTGTATCATACATTTTTTTGTTTTATTTCTATATTATCAATTTTGTGAAGTTAATCATATCATTAAATTAATGCCTTACTAAATTATTAACTTTGGGTCTTTTTCCCTTCCTCTAGAAGCGGATGCGTGCAGCCGCTTTCAGAGGAAGGGATTTTTTAAAATCATTGTAAAGTTTTTAGCACTAGTTAAAAACTGGTGCTAACAAAAAACCGGTGCTAATTTTAGCACCGGTTTCAAAATTTTGTGCTAACAAAAAAACCAGTGGTGACAAAAAAACCGGTGCTACAATTAGCACCGGTTTTTTGCTAACAAAAAACAAACCGGTGCTAAATTAACACCAATATTTTGAAAATGGGTGAAACCTTTTCACCGCGCACTTAGGCACTGGTTTTTTGGGTCAAAAAAACCGGTGCTAGAACAAGAAAAAATCGGTGCTAGAGGGGGGTTCCTGTGATAATGATCAAAGAAGACTTGCTGGGATGTTTGAAATGTAAACAATAATGACCACAATTTTGTAGTGAATAACATGGAGATAACTTTGGCACATATCAGATGGCAGAATTGGATCCCTTTCTTCATGATGTTAATGGTGAAAACATTATCTGTACCAGGATGGAAGAGGACGAGGAACCACTGGTTGCTCTGATCAATGCAACATGAGTTAAGGGTGTACAACTGAACATAGTCGATATGCGAGGTACTTGGATGGAATGTTGTAGTTTACCTTCCGAGGTAAGGGACCATGTAGATTTCAGATTCACTTGATTGCATGGTGTGAAAAATGTAGTCAACTCTGACTTCAATTTCAACCACTGTCATAGTATGTCCACCCGTGGAAGATGGGACAAATTGTAGGCACCCAAAGTTAGCTATATTGATTTGTTTCCACATAGACATGTGACAATATGAACATTTTAAAACCATTAAAAGAATTAAACTTATGGAAAATAAGTGTACAGTGAAACCTTACCCCACCCACAAATCCAATTGTGAGTTTGCAAGCCAAGTTATGCTACTGTTATTCCCAAGTTTGGACCCAATTCGACGAGTAGGTCCAAGTCGATTGAACACATGTACTCTTTTCTAGCAAATGTTGACTCTGGGAAGTGGATGACAAAGCAAGTATGGTCAGAGCCTTCACATCTCTCCAAGATACCATTGGCATTGTCAATGTACTCTTGCATGCATAGAAATATGTTCATCCTCTTTTTGACGAGCTGGGTTACAATAGTAGAGTCCAATGTTAAGAATTTGGTTGTATAATAGAATAGGATTTCTTTAAACGATTAGTGTATCTTAGACGGACTGGTTCCAAAGGTTAGTCGGCTGCATTCCTAGATCCGCAACTTTAAGTTCTGTAGCTCGAGTTGGATAATATTGTTGTCTATGTATACCCAGTTTCATGGGATGGACATGATTAGATTCAATTTAGTGAAGAGTCCAAAATTGACCTTAATAAGTAAAAGATAAATTGAAAAATTACACCATCCGCGCTTGATTTTATTATGTATGCGGCATCATTCGATTGTATGTCTGCTTTCTTTTCTACGTTTTTCTAAGCCACCTTATCTATTCCACCTTATCTATTTTGTTTCCGTAACAACCGGCGGATCCTCTACATAACCGATCAAATTTCACAGTCAATCAACAACACTCCTCAATGCCTCATTGAAGTTATTGCGTTAGTGTTTGGTAGATGGAAATCTCGCATTTGCATAAAGGATTGGCTTGCAAACTCGCGAGTAAGAATTTTTTTGGGACACACTCTTTGGTGTGGCTTTTTAGCAACCCCTTACAACTATAATCTTATCACCATCAATCTTCTCAATGTACAAGTTCACTTCTTCACTAATCTGTCAAATTCACAAGAAGTCAAGCACATGTGGTATATTACCTAGAATGTTATGATAAAACCCGACATAAAAGTAATTCTAGATATGGTAGGGCATGGGTTGTTAAGGAATTAGAATTGTATTCTTACCATAATTGTAGATGTAATTGTATTCTATTACCTTTTCGTAGCTTGTATAAGTATCTTGTACTACTATATAATGTATCATGTATTCATGAATACGAGATAGATCATTACCCTTATTTTCTACATGGTATCAGAGCCTAAAATCCTGAAACCCTAAATAAAAAATTTTCCGCTGCTCTACAATTCCGAGCCACCGCCGCCGATTATCACGCGCCGCCGCTGTATCGCCACGCACCGCCAGTCCAAGCCACTGTAGCCGTCACGCGCCATCCGCCGGTTCCACCACCCCAGTCATTCACCGTTAGCCACTCACCTTCGTTCTGTCACACGGCCAAACTCCTCACGTGCTGCCGCTCATTTGCGCCGATGTGTTCTGTCGATCCGATCTGTCGCTAGTTATTGTACCTGCTCCTGATCTGTACCTGATTTACCACAATGTCTGGCTCTGAAGAACATACTGGTTTTGATGCACCTAAGGCCTCGAAGCTTCATGATATGAGTGGTTATGATGTAATTGTAGCTTTACTTCAGCAGTTGCAGTTGCAATCTGGCCCTCAGACTACTTTACTTATTGGTCGTATGTCGACTGATCCTTACTTTATTAGTTCTGGCGATGGTCCAGGTATACAACTCATATCGACCATGCTAAAAGGTTAAGAAAATTACATTGAATGGTCTGATGCGATTTGTCACGCATTCCTTGGTAAGCACAAGATTGGGTTTATTGATGGATCCATTACCAAACCCCAGGATGGTCATCCTGAAGCTGCTGATCGGTCTGGGGTTAATGCTACTCTTGTCTGCTGGATCTTGCAAACCCTGGATCCGGTGTTGAGATCTTCTACAAGTTCATTTTCCATAGTTAAGGATCTCTGGGATGACCTGAAGGCACGATTTATTCTGGCCGATGGTATGAAGGTTTTGCAGATGCAAGAAGCCATTCAGAGTTGCAGGCAAAACGGTCAGCCCATCGACATCTACTTTACCAAACTGAAGAAGTTGTTTGCAGATTATCACTGCAAACGACCTCCCCTGGTTTGTACCTGTGAAGATTACAAGGCATTATGCCATTGAAATCTTACTGTGAAAGTCTTCTAGGAAAGAGAGAAGGATTTGATCTACCAATTCATCTCTGGCCTCGATGAAGATTTTCACACCTTGCAATCACACATCATGAGCATTGATCTAATGCAATCTGTTATAAAAGTGTATGTCCTTGTTGCTCAGGAGGAGAATCATAGAGCTGTCATTCAAGCTTGTGAGCCTTCTTCTAACTCCATGGCATATGCTGCCTGACATTCACCACCTGCAAGTTCTTCGCCAGTTGTTTTCTCTGCAGCCGATCGGAAGAATCTTGTTTGTACCCATTTTCGTCGCAAGGGTCATGATAAAGATACCTGTTTCCAGTTACATGGTGTACCAGACTGGTTCAAGAAGTTGAAGGAAAAAGTCGGTACAAGCTAGAAACCGGCGCCAGCTTCCCGGACGTAGCCACCGCCGCGGGTCCCGGAGGCACTACCGCGATGCTTCCTCTCCCGCCGCCGTTCACCGGTGCAGCCATGTTACTTCCTAGTCTGGTGGCGGTGGCTTCTTCCGGCAGTGTCCCTGCACGTTCCAATTTTGGCCCTTCTCTGTCGGATGACAAATGGAGTACAACCATGCACTTGTTTAATTAGTTTAATTCTCTTACTGTCGATGAGTCTGGTAAGCCTACTTTACCATGGATACTTGATTCGGGAGCCTCATATCACATGATTGGTGACAAAGGTTCTCTTACTGATCTTACTACTACTATGGATTCTGTGAGTGTTGTTCTGCTTGATGGCTCGGTGTTATCAACTACTAAATATGGATCTATTTGCTTTGGTGATTTTACTCTGCCTCATGTTTTATATATACCTACATTGCGATGCAACTTACTGTCATGCTCTAGATTGTTATCTACCCTGAACTGTCTAGCTTTGTTTACTGAAAATTATTGCATTTTACAGACAATCAGTACGAGGAAAGTGATTGGCATGGGTGAACAAAAGGGGGTGTGTTTTGGCTTCATCTGCTGGATGCTCGCGTTCACCCTCCTGTCCTGCAGTCTCTTCCTACAGTTGCTTCGGTAGTATCTTCTGACTTATAGCATCCGCGTTTTGGTCATCCATCTTCCACGGTGTTGTCTTCTATTTCTTCTAACATTAATAAACATTCTGTACCCTGCTCTATATGTTATAGAGCAAAACAGACTAGACAAAGTTTTCAATTGAGCTCTACAAATGCTACTGCATTGTTTCAATTAATTCATTGTGATGTTTGGGAACCTTATAGAACACCATCATCTAGTGGTGCATTTTATTTTTTAACTATAATAGATGATTATTCCCGAGCTGTTTGGGTTTATTTGTTAGTAGCTAAATCTAAAGTAGCTTCTAGATTTTTATAATTTAGTGCCTTAGTGAAGAACTAGTGGGGCCGAACAATTCAACGAGTTTGGGTTGATGACGACACTAAATTTTTTGCCTCTGTGATATCACTTTACTGCATCTGGGACCATTTTTTAGACATCTATGGTTGATACTCCACAACAGAATGATCAAGTTGAAAGAAAGCATCGTCATTTACTCAATGTGGCGCGTGATTTACAATTCCAAGCCAGTTTTCATATTAAATTTTAGAGAGAATATGTTCTTACTGCTGCTTATCTGACCAACCAAACACCGACTCATCATATCAATGGTCGTACTCCCTTTGAATTTCTTCATGGGCAAGCTCCAAATTATTCATCATTAAGAGTTTTTGGATGCTTGTGTTTTGCTGCTCATGTTCCCAGATATCGTGACAAGTTTGCACCTCGAAGTCGGCGGTGTCTGTTTCTTGGTTATCCTGCCGGAAAGAAAGGCTATCATCTTTTTTATTTGGAATCCTGTGTGATCTTTACCAGTCGGGATGTCGATTTCTTTGAAGATAAGTTCCCGTACTCTGAAACTCCGACATCTGCTTAAAAATAAAGGAAATAAGCTAATTTTGATCGGGGTAGTATTCTAATAGATAGGCCCTATGGTCTATCTATTAGAGTGGCGGCGCCACCACATCACTGCCGGATTCCTCCTCCTTTTTACCGGTGACGTACAGAATTTTGATTCCACCAGCCACTGCTGATCCAACGCCGTCGGCCGCCATTGGCCCTCCGCCATCCGTCAGTGGCCAGCTGCTGCTGTCTGCCGTTAACCGGTCGCCGCCGTCCATCGCCGGCCAGTCGCTGCTGGCCAGTCACCTCTGGTCACCGCTGGCCAGTCACCGTCGACCAGTCTCCACCGGTCGCCTCCGGCTAGTTACCGTCGGTCGTCGCCAGCCAATTACCTCCTGCATCCACCGGTCATTCTCCGTCGAAGATGTCGGTCCCTCCATGCCGGCCACCGCCAGCCAACCTTCGTCGTCCGCTACCGATCATTATCTGCCAGTCGCCGCCAATACTACATCCTCGGTATCTACTTTACTGGCTTCTCTGGTACCGGACAGTTTCGTTACTGAGTTGCCACCTACCAGACAAAATGTTCGATCTCGTCATCCGCCATCGCACTTGGTAGACTACGATTGTGATGATTATGCTTGTGCTCTTACTAATGAATACCCCCCGTTCGACAACGTTCCCTCATGCGTCATCACTTTCCTCAGGTGTTCTCTATCCTCTTACTGATTATGTAAATTGTGATAAATTTTCTTGTATGCATTCTATATTTTTGGGTGCTGTAACATCTAGTGCAGATTCCACTACTTACTCCGAGACTTCCCATCATTCTCATTGGCGAGATGCTATGGCTGAGGAAATCACTGCACTGGAGCGCAATCAAACGTGGACTTTGGCTCATTTGCCCGTGTATAAGAAGGCAATTGGGTGCAAATGGGTATACCAGACAAAGTTTCAGTCAGATGGTACTATTGAACGTCATAAGGCACACCTAGTGGTTCTTGGGAATCGCCAGATTGAAGGAATTGATTACACTGAGACTTTTGCTCTGGTTGCGAAGATGAGTTCTATTCGATTGTTCCTGTCCATTGTAGTTATTCGTGGTTGGGAACTGCATCAGATGGATGTCCATAATGCCTTCCTGCATGGTGATTTGCATGAGGAAGTTTTCATGCATCCTTCACCTGGCTACGCTGTAACGCCTGGTCAGGTCTGTCACATTCAGGGTCTTCGTCAGGCTCCTAGAAATTGGTTTGCTAAACTGGCTTAGGCTTTACGAGCATTTGGATTTGTTCAGAGTAAGGCCGATAACTCTTTAATTGTATTTTCTCGTGAATCCATTTCTTTACATGTTCTGGTTTATGTGGATGATTTGGTTATTGCTGGTAGTTCTTCTTCGCTCATCTTTGAGTTCAAGAAATACTTAGGTTCTTGTTTCCACATGAAGGATCTTGGTCTGGTTAATTCTTTTTTGGACATAGAGATTGCTACAAGACCGGAGGGAATGTTTCTTTCGCAAAGGAAATATGCTTTGGACATCTTAGCTGATACATGTTTATCTGCTTCTAAACCAATTGATTTTTTGATGGAGCAACAACATAATTTGGCACGTGTTGAAGGTTCAACCTACCATGACCCGGAGCAGTATCGACACTTGGTTGAGCATCTGATATACCTGACTATTACTCATCCCGAACTTAGTTATTCAGTTCATACTCTTGCACAATTCATGAAGTCTCCTTGTGTTCCTCACTGGCAAACTGCTGTTCGTGTGTTGCACTACCTGAAGAGTCATCCTCGTCAAGGTTTATTTCTCTCTTTCCATAGTACTTTACAATTGACTGCTTATTGTGATTCAGATTGGGCTGCATGCCCGATTATTAGGCATTCTCTATCTGGTTATTTTGTTATGATTGGTGATTCTCCGGTTTCCTAGAAAACTAAAAAGTAACTTATTGTTTCTCAGTCTTCTGCTGAAGCGGAGTATCGTGCTATGACAGTTACCTACTGTGAGTTGTTATGGCTTAATTCTTTACTGAAGGACTTAGGGGTTTCACACTCCTTTCCTATGCAATTGTTTTGTAATAGTCAATCTGCTCTTCACATAGCGGCCAATCCAGTTTTTCATGAACGCACAAAGCACATTGAAGTTGATTGTCACTTTGTCCGCGATCTTGTTTAATCTGACGCAACCATTACTCAACATATCCGTACGACAGATCAACCTGCAGATTTGTTCACTAAAGCTCTCCGACGTAACCAGTTCCATTCTTTACTTGGCAAGTTGGGCATTTTTGATCCTTATGCTCCAACTTGAGGAGGAGTGTTAAGGAATTAGAATTGTATTCTTACCATAATTGTAGACGTAATTGTATTCTATTACATTTTCCTATCTTTTGTAGGTATCCTGTAATACTATATAATGTATTCTGAATTCATGAATATGAGACAGATCATTACCCTTATTTTCTACATGGGTGTATTGCCTTCTCACCGTTCTTTCCAACACTAGAATCAGTTATTGAGGAAGAGAATAAATTTGGCCTGATGGATAGATCAATCATTGCTTGCTTGGCAAAAGCCTTTTTATCGTCAAACTCGGGAAGAATTCCCACAACACCCATTGTGGCGATGCCCTTGACCAGGCGGTCAAGGTATGAAACCATTGATTTCACCACCGGTTGGTTGGTGGGTTATTTCCTTGTCTCTTTCAGCCTATTTCACCACGAGGTGTGCTCCTCGTGCGACCAGGAATTGAAATTTGTGCCTCAACCCCGACCATCGTCCCCCTTATAACGGATGGGGTGATCCCTACTCTTTGTCACTTCTATCATAATGTCCTCGCTGGGTTCCAATTTCAGTGTCGCCTTCTCCAACTCCTCGTTCATCCTTAATTGTTGGCAATGGAATGTTTTAAATGAAGGTAAAAGTTGAGGGTAAAAACCTTATTAAAACACATATGGAAATGTAATTTTAGGTCTTTTCTATTTACAGTCTCCGGAGACTACACCTCAATTTTTTAGTTGGTGAATACTTCACACTTCTTGTTGAATTCAAGGTAGATGAGGGAACCATCAGGATTGAATTTCTTGGCTTTTACATCCTGGTTAGCCTCATCCTCTGTGTATCCAGCTTCAAGATTTTTTCTCCTTCTCTCTAATTCCTTAATGAGTTTGGCTTTCATAGCCCGATTTCCTCTCCCACATTTGTCTCGACTAAACGCTGGCCGTCTTCCTTATTTTCTGGTACACGCACACTCGAGGGGGAATTCAAGGATGGTTAGTTACTTGCAAACAACGGAAAGTGTCATGGATTGAAATCATGTTATTTTAACGCACCTCAAATTCAGGATATCTCTAGTATGCTTCAAATTGCTTCCATTCATACTCGTTCATTCACCCCATAGCAGTCTGTTGCTCGTTCAATTGACTTCGTCTTCCCTTTATCTATATCTCACATGTACTCTTTCGCCACCTTTGTCTTCTAGTTTCAGTAAGCATCGCATACCCTTACCATAGTTTTCTCGTTTAGTTTTTTTCCATTGCACTGGGTGAGTGTAGTCCCAAAAGTAAATATTTTCTGCAACGGGATAAAAACACATTGTAAATGTTGCATTTTTATTTTATTTTTGATAAAATTAAATTTAAAGAGCAATAAGAAAAGGACAATCAAAATTTTTGGTCATAACTCTAGACCTTTACATGAAAACCTTATTAAGAACATGAATATGGACTTAATGTAAATTCATAACTAGGCAACTCTTCCTCTTTAAGCCACTGTTTTTGGGCCTTCATATGAAAGGCCTAAGCAATTAGAACAAGATATTTTACAAGCCCAATAAGGATAATATTAGAGTCTAGAAAAAAGTGTTTTTATTACCCTACGTAGTTGACATAAGTGCCAATATAACCTTTTCATATTAGAAAATGCCAATAAAACCCTATATAGTTAGTGAAAGTGCCAATATAACCCTATAAGTTTTAAGGATGTGCTGATATAATCCAACAAACATTAGAAATGTGCTGATATAACTCTACAAACATTAGGAATGTGCTGATATAACCCAATAAGATTGCATAATGTGCTGATATAACCCAATAAGATTGCATAATGTGCTGATATAACCCTACATAATTTCAACGAACTATGGCGTTCCAGCTAACTATAAGGGTAAAATTGTCCACCCAATTTCAGAGTTAGCTCAAAGGGTATTTTGGTTAATTTACATAGAGTCGACGCTGAAAAATTGAGTTAAATGCCCGAAATGGGGTCTGAGGGTTATATTGGCACTTTCATTGACTAGTTAGGATTATATTTGTACTAAAATTATCATAGGGTTATATTGACACTTACGTAAGTAGATAGGCTTATATTGACACTTATTCATAAAGTCCATCCCATATTCCTTAATCAGAAGCCGATTACAAATCCAACCATTTTAGTTCCTCTATGATTCTGCCTCCAACTCCCTCCGGATCAATTTTTTTCCATAAAGAATCCTCAGATTCCCCCAGCAACAGTTCGTAGTAGCTATTTTAAAAATTCGCCGCTATGTAACTGAGTAGCAGCTATTATTTATTTATAGAAGATATTATTTAATAAGCGATTCGATTACAAATTGTTATTTAAGCAGCTAATTATTAAAGACCGCTTCTAGAGGGAGGTATTATAGTATTGGCAGGGAATCATAGCAGTTATTTCCTAAGAACTGCTACTATATTCAGTTAGACGGGAAATCATAGCAGTTATTATTGAAAAATAGTTGCTGCGTATAATTTTAAAGCAGATAATTATTTAAGAACCGCTTCTAGAGTGGGGTGTCTTTGAATTGGCGGTAAATCCTAGCAGTTATACCCTAAAAAGCGCTACTATATTAATTGAGGTAGGAAAACATAGCACCGATTATTATAAAATAGTTGCTTCATGCACTAGCATTAAATGCTTGATGTGATACATAACTACATTTATTAGCGGGTTTTGAAATATTAGCTGCTACAAATGCATATAAAAACCTTCAATATGGAAAAAAAATTGAAGAAGATTTATGAGATGTAGAATACAACATTCCCCGAGTCATTTATAGAGATGTAGAATACAACATTCAATGCCATTTATAAGGATCATTTAGAGGTAAATTACATTTCTTTTGATTTTGAAAAAGGGCACCGGTAATCGTACTGGTACTCGATACATAGGAAGTTTTCCAACATTTCCAAGCAAGAATAGGAAAAAAAAAGTTTGAAATTTTTTTATGATATGAGTTACTCTAAAACATGTACTGGCGCTTTACAATATTTCACCAAAAAAATATTTATTTAATCTATCTATATTTAGGAAAGAATAACAAAATCATGTATTTTGGAGCAATGGATTATAGGGTAACACAATTTCAGGCCATAGTGTAATTTTCCAAGACTGTGTAGAAGTAATCAATGTTGACTTTCGATACCCTTTCTTTAACCCACACATGCCCAAATTGCAATGTCGCAATCGTATATTATTGAGTTTCATTTTGGTGTCGCCAATCTGGGGATTCGACAACTCCAACTTTCTTGGAGGGAGCGAAGTGCAAAAGGTGAAAATTGTACTCGTAATTCCAAATTGAAATCCGTTCGAATGTGATGCTACCCTGTATAGCCTTATTGTATTTTCCAAGTCTGTTACATAGTTTTTATTAATAATCATGCACAATAACATATATGTAATCTTTTTCGAATTCCCTTTCTTACTTCTAAGTAACTAACTCTAAGTTACTTTATAACATGTACTAGCGCTTTCCAACATTTCATCAAAAATTTCATGTATATTATATATCTATATTTAGGAAAGAATAACAAAAATCATGTATTTTGGAGCAATGGATTATAGGGTAACACAATTTTGGGCCATAGTGTAATTTTCCAAGACTGTAGAAGTGATCGATGTTGACTTTTGAGACCCTTTCGCTAACCCATACATGTCCAAATTACAAAGTTGCAATAGTATATTATTGAATTTCATTTGGTGTTGCCAGTTTTGGGATTCGACAACTCCAACTTTTTTGGAGAGACCTAAGTGCCAAAAGTAAAAACTTTACTCGTAACTCCAAATTGAAATCCGCTTGAACGTGATTCTATCATATACACCCTTATTGTATTTTTCAAGTTCGTAATGGAAAATTTATTAACGATGTGGCAAAAGAACATATCCGTAATCCTTTTCAATGTTCCTTTCTTACTTCTTAGTAATCAACTCCAAGTTACTCTAGAACATGTACTAGCGTTTTCCAACATTTCACCCAAATTTTTTTGTTATATTCTATTTATATATTTATGCAAGAATAACAAAATTTGTTTATTTTGTAGAGAATGATAATGTTGTAACAAAACTTTAGGCATTAGCGTAATTTTCCATTAATATAATGGATACACTTCCATTCACCCATTGTAACCCATACTTTGAACACACAATCGTCTCTTAATTCATTGCATTTTGGTGTCTTTTATTTTGTAATTCGCCGCCAGATATTTTTTTCAAGGTTTGCTCTTGGTTCCAAAAAATAATAAATATACCTCATTTAATGCATCCCTAAGTAGCTGCTAAAATATAATAAATGTATCAGTGATTGTTGTGTAATGTTTACATGTTAGATGATTTTTTTATATGCGTATACATATATTCACCCATGTTTATATGTTAGATGATTCTTTTATTAAAAGAAATTGAGTTTAGGTAGTAACATGTTGCAACCTTTGGGATATTGTAGCAACTATTTTTTCAAAGAATAAATAGCTGCTACGGTGTTTGAAAATATCAAATCTGATTTAATCTTGGGCATGTATTTAAATCCAAAAAAATAATTTAGGTTGTTATATGTCACAACCATATAAAAAATGTAGCAGCTATTTTGTTAAACAAATAATAGCGTCTACGGTGTTGAATCTTCACCATAAATCTTAACTGTTAATTGCTTTTGATGGATTGCATCTTAACCCTTGAAATCTTCTCATATATATATATATATATATATATATATATATATATATATATATATGTACATATAGCTAAAAACATAATCCATCTAAAAATAGATCCTCCCTCCGCCCTTTGCCGCCTCATAGATTCCACCTACAACTGCGCCTCCATCAGAGACGAGGTCATCGAACTCGCTCCGCCTTCCTGCCGTCGTCCGATCTCCCTGCATCCTCATCAGGGGTGATACCATCAGAGATGAGACCGTCGATCTCGCTCCGCCTTCTCTCTAATTTCTCAGATGATGCTCATCACCTTCTCCGTTGTGTGCACATTACCATTTCAAAGGTTTTCACAGAGTGCAAAACAAAATTCCATTTCTCTCTGCGAGAATCACAAAACATACATTCCATGACCGCCCCTTCAACATCATATTTGTGGTCACCCTTCTCGACTTCTGTTGCATTTAGGCTTCCAATGGCACTGGGTTGTAGTATGTTATTAATGCCCCTGCATTCTGCTACTGCGTCTGCATTGCTTAGGTCAGTGTTGTCCTCGGAGGTTGGCCAATGTGGCTCTCTTTCGGAAGGTACAAAATGGTCATTTGTATGGCTAATTGAGTTTGTTCTTTATCTATGACATAGAGATTATTAGATTGATCTTGGCATTTCTACATAGTGATTTTATTTGGATCATGCTATTATACTCTATGTATTTTCCTACTTACGCCCTATTAATAAAAATACATGCCTTGAAATACTCATTGGTTGTTAAACTAGGATTAGATTAGTCTCACTGAATGCTTCAAATTGAATAAGTGATCTTACTTAGTTGTGTTTTCGCTATTTGTTTTGTTGATAGGATTTGCCGCTTCACTATACCAGGTCTTAGCGCCATTCGTCTTGTTCATTCATGGAACTGTACAAAATTGATATTGCTTTCAATATTTTCCATTCCTAGTACTCTAGAATAAGATACTTGGATATTAAATGCAGAGTTGAATTCGATTGGTACACGGGGGTAACCTTTCTTGTTTATACATATGCTAATTTCAGTCTTGAGAATATTCAGTTTGTCATGAAAGTGTTCCAGTAGTTATTCATTATACCTGCTAACTGCCTTACAAAATATCACTGAGTGAAGAGATGATTGGAGGTCTCATGCTCACTTCCACATAGAACATAGAGTTGCTGACTGGTTATGATATTGAACTCCTGAAACCTATCAAATGTTGGCAATTTTCTTTTTAAAATTATCTAGAGAAAGAATGTTTGTTTTGGCAGCAATTTAGAACTCAATATCACAGCTTTCATTGCATATTTTTCCTCTCCTTCTTTCAAATGATTATAAGCCCTTGAGATGTTGAACTTGCCATTCCCAATAACACACTGTGACTGATGATCTTTAAATGATTCCGTTTTTAAGTTGTAGGCTTGCAACCACTTAATCCACAGAATATCCTCCTTCTGATGAATATCCCAAACATGTTTAAACAATGCAGCCTGGTTCTATATTGAGAGATCCCTAAAACCCAAGCCACCTGTTTTCTTGCTTCTATTCATTGAACTAGGAGGCTGGAGCAAAATACCTGCCTCATTGCTCTTGTTCCATAAAAAGGATTTGCATATCTTGACTATGTCCTCATTAATACTCATTGGGATTTTGAAATTCCTTCCCAATATCCCATAATACTGAGCAAAACAGTATTGATCTGGTGAGATCTACCTGCAGAAGAAAGACAACTAGCATTCCAGACAGTTAACGTCTTTCAAATTTTATCCACCAAAGCTGTACAAGAGGACCTATCCCATCTGAACAATGACAAAAGAACACCAAGAATCTGCAGTATACTAGCTAGTAAATCCTGCTCACCCCTCTGAATCTTCGATATACCAGCTAGTAAACCATGCTCAAATTCATCAAAGTCAGAAAATACACTGGATTTGAAACAATTAATTGCTAATCCAAATAGATTTTGAAACTCAGTTAAAATTTGTTGAACACCCTCCAATTACTCCTAAGGAGATCATCCGCAAGTAGTAGAATGTGCACTCCCTCTTTCTTGCACCTCTGATGATATCCTATTTTCTTCTCCCTAAAATTTCTGCTTAATAATCTTGGCAAGAACTCCATACAAAAACAAAATAGGTAGGGGGGGGGGGGGGGGGGGGGGGGGGGGGGGGAGGGGGGGGGGACTCCCTATTTAACTCCATTTTCCCCTCTAAATGTTTCTAAATAGCCTCCATTTAATGACAGACAGAAATTAGTAGAACCTACACATTTTCTTATCCATGAAAGAAATAAACCAGGTATTTTTAGCAATCTCAACCAGTCAAACAAAAAAGTCAATCCTATGGTGTCAAATGTTTTTTTATGCTTATTATGATTACACAGCTTTGTTTCATACTTTTATCTTATATTTGTGCACAAGCTCCTATGCCAAAAGGATATTATGGACAATGTGTCTACCATTTACAAAGACCCCTTGGTTCTGACTAACCATGTGTGACATCACTTCTCCCAGTCTATTACACAGTGTCTTAGTTATAACCTTATATGAGACTGAACAACAAGCTATTGGTCTCAAGTCTGTGACTGATTGAGGATGAGCAACCTTGGGAATCAGTGCTAGTAATGCTCTACTAAGTTAATTTGGCAGCTCATCTTCATTGAAGAAACCTCTGAAAGCTTTTATAAAATCCCTCCCAACTGTATTCCTGGTTTTCTTTTTATAGAAGTAGTTGTTATAACCATTAAAACCAGGACTTTTGTTGGAGTTAATGTATTTTAGGTCATGTTGAATCTTTGCGTCCTTCACTCATTAAACTAGTTTTAGTTGCTGCAACAAATTCAGTACCTCTCCTCCTTGAGTACTGTTATCTTTCAACCTGCAACCTGATAATATCTGAGTTCCCAACCGATTCTTAAAAAAAGACACCAAATGATTAGGTAACTCTATCCCTTCTAGTTCCTTTGATCCATCCTTCAAACAGACAATGTGATTCATGTATTGTCTCTCCCTAATTCTTGCATAAAACATTCTGGTGGGCCTATCTCCCCCCTTTCAACTTTGTTCTTTTCTTCAAAAATTAGCATTCTCCAATTCTATGACCTGATTTCTTTTTTTTGATTCAGCGATCTATTTAGCTTCTTCTTGTAGATTTTGTTGCAACCAATTTCTAGCTATTTGCCATTCTTGCCTTGTTGCAATTACTCCTTTTTCTACTTTTAGAGCATTCCTTATTGTTCAAATCATTCCAAGGACATTTCAGTTTCTCCAGGTTCTGATAGAAATCCTTCAGATTACAATTCTCCTTTTTAGCCCAGACTGCTTCAATCAAGTTCTTATTCTGATCAAATGATGTCAACATATTGAATGTTTTAAAGGGCCTAACAGCTTCTTTTCACCTCTTATTATTTGAACATGAAAAGGGAAATGATATGATATTGGGTTGTTTACCACTCTCCACATAGAGTCCAAAAGCTGCTCAGTCAACTTTTGGTTGACTACGCTCTATCAATCCTGCTCAGAATTATTTCACTCACTCCTCTTCTATTATCCCAAGTAACTTTAGAGCCAGTCATTTTTAGCTCCAACAGTTCTAGTTTTGTAATAATCTCCTAGATATTCTCAATTCCTGCACTGATAACACAGCTCCCACCTAATCTGTCATCCAGATCTAAGGGGTGTTTAAATCACAAATAACAATCCATGAAATGTTAATTTCTTTCTCTAACTCCAATTGGTTCCTCGGGTTTTTTCACCCATAAATATTGTTCAGGCCATAAGCTGCTGTGTGCTTAAACTTGAATTTAGTTCTCTCCCGTCCCACTTCTACAGAAATACACTAATCATATCTTCTTGCATCATCTAGTTCATACGATTCGAGCTTCTATCTCATCCATATTCTACCTCCTCTTATCAGGTTACCATTTGAGATAATGTTCCATCCTCTACACATGGAATCCCATACTTCCTTTTCCTTTTTCCACCTACACATTTGTTTCAAAAATTCCCAGCACTCCACATTTACTATGTACACAGTAATCCCTTTTTTTTCTTTCCTATTTACGCCACGAACATTCCAAGATAAAATACTACCATTCATCAGGAGGGTCTGGGAGTAATTTAAAGTTACCCTACCATTTTCATCACTTATCTCATTCAGCTTCTATTTTCCCTCTCTTTGCATAAAGAGTTCCTCATTTCCCGCATCCTTTATGTCAATGTCACCATTTCTTTTCGAAGGATTATCCTTCTTTTTTTTATGGTTTGCTTCTTAGGAAAATATACTTTCCCTATGAGAAGCTTTGGGATAGTTTTTTCAGCCTTCCTGCAGGTCTCAGTCATGTGCCCCAACAAACCACATTTTGCACACTTGACGGTAGCCATTCAAAGACTATTTCTTGATGCTGCACTATGTCTTTTTTCATCTATATAGGGAATTATTTTGGGATATCAAAACCCATTATAACCTCTACTTGTATTCTAGCATAGGGTAACCTATCTAGATCTTTAGTAGCTCTATCCCACTTAAGGGGTTTCCTCAATGGACTTCTGCCTATTATATTTTGTTTCCAATAAGCTAATGGCAAATTAGGTAACTGGATCCATACAAGAACTGCTTTAGGCTCATCCAACTCCATGTTATATCTCTATTCTGAAACTACAATGGGTTTACTACCAAATATTAGCATTCCCTTTTCAATTACATCATCCCTAAGCTGCTTCTGGAAAAATATTATGATATATTGCCCCCATTTTACTTTCCATATTTTCTATATATTTCTAAAGCCCCAAATCGTTCCAAAATAACCCTCGACAACCATAAAAGGGGGATAACTTCCCATAAATCTATAGAACACCATTGATTCCATGTTTTAATGCTGTCAACTACTTCATCCATAGGTATTTTTGCCCAACCTAACTCCATCGTATTCTTTAGGATTAAATCATTTTTCCTCATTTTTATCTTCTTCAAATAGCGCTACCCATGGTTTAGAACTTTGCTCATCCTCATTCTTTCTATCACTACTCAATTCTGCATAAGATTTGATACCTGAATTTCCAGTTAGATTTGAAGTTTCTAATCCCCTCTTATCATGTGTGCTTAGCTCAGTTTGAATCTCCCCCAAAATTAGCTGCTCCTATCCAAATCCCAAGATTAACCTCAATCAACTTTGCTTCAGTAAGATCCAACAAGGCTTTTTCCTCATCCAGATTTGTGTCTTTCCCTTTCTTCACCCTCTATAGTATTCTCTGCAACTGCCGTCTTTTGCTTCCCGATCTCCCCATGGCAGATCGCCCGGGAAATTTTTTAGAAAAAGTATGCAAGTTTACACCAAGTGAGTGTTTTTTTACCCATAGTCAAAATGATATAATAGATTTTTACCGGAATATCTTTCCATGCCCCCTCCATAACATCGTCCAGCATGTTGTTCCAGTGCATGTACGTCCCAAACTTAATACGCTGGCGAAAGGAGTACGAGCTATACCCATAAAAAAGTGTCCAATTCTTCTTGAGCATTAAATCCTTGAGACTAGAGTTCAAGGGAGCGATATTATTATCTATCCTAATAATTACACATTCATAAGTGGTCATGGCACGTCACCTAACCTAGATGTAACCTCAAATTTGTCGAAGGTCTCACCTCCTACCCCACATTCTTACAAAACCTCATCTGCATCCTCAGGTCCGGAGTGTGATTCCTCCTCGGGATTGATAGGACCTTTGGTTCACTCAACCACATCAAGCTTATGTGGAATTCTGGTCGCAAGTTGATCCTCAAAACTTATTTTAAAGGGTTCCATTTCAGGTGTCGAGTAATCTTCTACATGAGGCTCATTTGACATGGGCTCCTTTTCCAGCTTACCCATTTTCTTGAAAATTCATGTAGAACCTTACTTTGGCCCTACATGGCAGTATTTGCAATGACAAAACTGGGCAAAAAATAAAATCCGAATGAAGAATCGAACAAGTGCAATGAAATGGGGTAAGAAACTATGACCGAAATAAAATGAAGCAGCCAAACATAAAAACCAGGAAATGGCCTAAACCTGGACATATTCATTGTCGAATGAAGAACCCAACAACATTGAAACATGGTAAGAAACTATGATCGAAGGTGAGTAACATGCAACCAACAGACATTATGCCAAAATAAAATAAGAACGACATTACCAAATCACATTAATCAAAGCAATGAAAGGAATCAATCAAAACATGAAGATAAAATTCAGCCTAATTCACCTACATATAATACATAACATGAGAAAAAAATTTGCATACATTATCCATGGTAATCTATTTAATGATCTAACACCATATGTGAAGAATGGATTCATCGAGCTGCAGTGTCAATCGAGGCACTATGAAATTGTAATTTGCAACGTCTGCTCCTTTGAAACAACTATGTTTATGTAAAGGACAACTAAAAATTTGGGCAGAATGTATTACAGATGTAAAGTTCACAGATGGCAGTGGTGGATTGTGCCTGGCACGACAAAAGAGATCATGTTGTCACCCTGTTTCATCCCCATCTCAACTTTCTATAAGGGTAATGGAGATCAATTTTCGGAATGATGTTGAAGTCCAATTGGTTGCTCCTTGTCAAGGTATCATTATGCCTGCAATCGGTTGGAATTGTTTGGCAATTGTTATGGCCTTGAAGGTAGTGAATTTAGTTTTGTTGGGTGCAAACATGTTAGAACTGTTGTTGTGGTTTAATCTACTCTGTAGGTGTTACTCGTGGGATGTCAAATTGTCAAATTGTCGAGTGTTCCCTTTAGTGTATGTTATTGACGAAGTACTTTTCTTTTGATTTGATGAATGATTTGAATGCGCTTTATGCTCTTTGGCTAGTTGTTGCAGTTTTTATGTTACATGATTGAATCATTTGGAAAGGAAGTTCAACATATTCCATCTAGGAAGTATACTTGTACAAAGAATGTTAAAATATTGTACTGATCTAACCCTATGTTCTTTAATTAAGTTCTTATATAAACCTTTGTTTTTTCCATTAGTGCTTAACTAATCCTAAGTTTATTCAATTAGTACTGATCTAAGCCTATATTATATTAGTTCGTGCTGAACTAACCCTAAGTTTATTCAATTAGTGTTGATCTAACTCTAGGTTGTATTAGTTTCTGATGATCCAACCCTAGAAGTTCTAGAATTATTGTCTTTTCATTTTTTTATTCAAAGGGTAAGGTAAAATCATGTTTTCAATGAAATCCGGTCAAATTCCACCCAAACTTACCGTTGACAAAAATTCAAACCAATCCAGGATTTCTAAGCACATTCGTCAATAAGTTAGGGTTAGTTTGACACTTTCTAATTGTTGCAGAGTTTTTTGGCACTTTCGTTCAAAAAAAGGGTTATTTTAGCACTTTTCTCTTAAAAATACACGGTGTTGGGAAGTTGCAACACAATGTTGGGAAGTTGCAACACAACCTTCAAATGTTGCTTTAACTGCAGTATTGTTTTGAGATGAACAAAAAGGAAACAACCAAAATATATTAGTTGGGATGATTCAGACCATTTTATGGACTTTAAATGGTTTTAAAAGTTTACATACTTGTCGTAACAATTTGTTGGAGCATTGTTCAACACCATATCATAATATTTTAGCTCACGTATTAAATCACCAATATATAACTAGGAATAACCAATTACTCAACCTGTTTGGTGGAAATATTGGCGTACTGTTATTTTAGGGCCACAATGGGATTTTTCATAATTATGTACAATCAATCAATGTTGACTATTGTGGCACTTCCATTCTCCCGTTGAGGGTGTAAATGCATGGTTGCTCGTGCCGAATTGAATTGCATTTTAGTGTCATCAACTTTACAATACGACGCTTCCAAATTTCTTGGAAGGACTTAATTTCAAAAGGTAAAAGTTTACTTTTAACCCAAAATGGAAATCCATTCCAACTATTTGTTAATCCGAACATCACCGATGAATTTCCAAAGTCCCGTTCGGAGGAATTGCTAGGTTTTGGGCTGAAAAATCATGTCCCAAAGTGTTATGGATTACACTTCCTACATTCATAAATGAACACGCCAATTACCTTTACGTATACTAGTGTGTATATATATATATATATATTATATGACTAAATTGATAAGAATGTGAAAAATATGACAACTTGGAGCTATGTATGGTGCCTTAGTACATTTTGGGGGCACTATGTGATTTTTCATAGTTACATACAACCGATCAATGTTGACTTTTGAGGCACTTCCATTCTCCCGTTGAACGTGGAACACATGGTCGCGATCGTGTCAAATTTAATTGCATTTTAGTATCGCTGATTCGGTAATTCAACGCTTCCTAATTTCTTTGAGGTATCTAAGTGAAAAAAGTAAAAAGTATACTCGTAATTCAAAAGGGAAATCCGTTCGAACCAGATGGAACTCAAAACTTCACCAATGATTTTTTTAAAGTACCGATCGAATAAATTGCAAGGTTTTGGGGACAAAGGAAGTCCATAAGTATTTCGGATCACACTATGTTACATCAGAGTAACCATTATAACTAACTCTAGAACATATACTAGTGCACCGCAACACAAATATTTTTCATTATCATAATAGGGCAAGAATATAAAAATTTGTATTAATCCGATCTATGGAAGCTGACGTAACCCAAATGCACACTTGGGGCTCAAGTGTAATTAATCTAAACTGGTAATAAAAACAAATTTTATTGCACGAGGGCCGTTTGGTAGTTCATCAAGGCTAAAATAGCCAACCCTCGATTGTGTCATGGTGAATTTAATTATTGCATCATCAATTTAACAATTCGACCCCACAAAAAACATTGGAGGGACGTAAAGGCAAGAATCCAAAAGTATAACCAGTCCTAAAAGAAGAATGACACCAATACCATGATTGAGATATACCGGTGCAACGAAAATGTGGATTGGCCCAAGAGAAATTTTTTTTAAATTTTCATCCAAATTTCGAGCGGGAAATAAATTGGCACTGGTACCTTGATTAATATATACCGATGCACCGACAAAGTGGATTGGCACGAATTTTAAAAAAATGAATTTTCCAAATTTTGAGCGGGAAATAATTTGGCACCAGTATGTACCATTTACAACAGATGGTTTATGTACCGGTGCTACGTACTTAGACTAGTTTTTTTCTTACTTGCTCTTAGGTCTAACCATTAACTAAAAATGACATTTAAAGCAACCAAAGGCAGCTGCGTTGAAATTACAAAGGCATCAGTACATTTATCTTAGGCAGTGGAATTAGTATCAGTACTAGGTACTTGGAGAAATAGTACGTCCTAGCTCTATGGTCAATGGTTCATTTTTTTGAAAAGGTATCTAAAGCAGCCATACGTAGCGCGTTTTGTATTCTTATGCACTGGCAATGCTAACATAGGCACTGGTATTTATACCGGTGCTCAAAACTTGGTATACAAAATTGCACCAGCTCTCTGGCCATCCAAATAAATTTATTGGGTATTTAAAGCAGCTATAGGCTGCTGCTTTGGATATACATAGGTCCCTTAAAAAAAGATAGGCACCAATTCTCATACCAGTACTCTCCCCTTAGAAATATTTTTACTTCAATTCTGCCACCTGCAATGTACATAGGCACCTGTACCTCTACCTTGGTACCTGTGTAGAGAGTTCCCCCCCCCCCCCCCCCCCCCCAAACCCCCCACAATGAACCCTTGATCTTTTTCTCCATGAATCACCTATAATCCCATGATCTACTCACACTCAAAAACACTTCTAATCATCCGCATTATGCGCCCATTTCACATCCAACCAATAATTTAGACGATCGGAGAACCCACCCCCTTCCTTCAAACCCCCTCAACTTCAAAACAAGTGCAAGGTGATTCAACATAAAAGTTCTCCCAAATCTTATCATTCATCTAAGATATATCACCTAGGTGCGCTTTTCATTGTGTTTACATGTTTATTTCTTGTTAAGAATCACTACCTTTAATATGTACACGAAGTGTTCGATAAAATGTATAAAAGGAATTGGTGAACGTCGTTTCACTCACTAAAATAATGTGCAAACTATAAAAATGAGATTAGCACAGTAGTAAGCAGAGTCGATCCAACGAGGAACAGAGCAATAACTATATTAAAAATAACAACTAATACAAAGAACTTTTGGTGTAGCCACCCCACCTTAATTTTCAGGATTTGTTTTCTAACAACTAATGATAACTAAAAATACCAAATACGAATTAAAATGTGAACTAACAAATATAAGAATTTAGAAAATATATGATGAATGTAATTGGCTCGGAATAACTCACATTAGTTAAACATCGATCATCGGCGCAAAGATAAATCAATTCATATGTATCTATCAGTTATGAGACGACAAGTATTTGGTGAACCCTCCCAATTTTTTCTTACTTTTTCAACGATTGACCAATTATAATTAACCAATTGTTTCTCTTACCAAGATGCCACCGAAAAGTATTTGCTAAACCAGATACACATCTCGATAGCATTAAGAACGAAAAGAACCTAATATAGCAATCACCCAAGTAATCGCAAGTAGTAAATCACACTTAATTATTCCACATCTTTCTATTACAGTCTTAGCTAATTATCTGTTTTTCACAATAACTTGCTACTTACTAACCATTTCCAACGATTACGTATTGGTGGAATTAGATAGCATTTTCCCAATAATATTCAAGTTGATCAGGCTTAAACATATCAAGAATAAAATTAAACCAAAAACATAAGAATCAGTTATAAAATAATTAGGCCCCACGATTCATAAACTATTGCTTATTATTCAATACCGACATATAAGTTAGCTACTCATATTAATTAATTTAAACAAATAAATAATATAATAACGAAGCATCATAACTACTAAATTAATAACAAAATAATGAAACCAAACCGAAAATAGCACTCATGCAAGGGATGGCAATTGGCGGGGCAGGAACGGATTATGGGACCTCCATATCTATGCCCAATTAAAACTTTTATATCAATACCTACCCAATTACCCATGGCGGATACATTATTAAAATTCACCACATCCCATTGGATATTATCTAACCTCCATCCTTGCCCCATCACCCACATGGGTCTCAATATCCACTTCAAATCTATTTTAATCACCGCATGCATTTATAGTGGGTATAGTGGGCGCGTGGCGGAGGTGAGGCGGGTATAAACTAATATTCGTGCCCGATCAACTACCCATGATGCGTATTAATTTTCATACCCATATCCACTCAATCCCACAAAAACTATATACATACCCGCCCCATTAGTGCGAATGCGAGACGGAACTCCACCAATACCCGTCCCACTGTGATCCTGTTCACTCCACTTCAAAGTTACAACTTGAATGCGGCTTGCCCTTCTGTAGCTTTAAAACCTAAACCTAATAAAATATTAAACTAAACTTAGTGCTTAACTAAACTAATATTGTCCCTCTACCTCTTAATCTCTTATACCACAGAAGTATTTATACATCCACGCGGTCTAAGAAATCAAAATCGAATTTAACTTTAATTCGGATTCTACTTACAGAAGAAAAATAAAATAATATCCAGTCTAACTCTAATAACTATAGAACTCTAATAACTATAGAGTTCGTCTCTTGAAAAATATTTTTTACATAATCCATGGAAAGACCAATATTTAAAATGTAAATTAGAAGAAATGAAGATAAAATTTTTGGGTTGCATGTATCGGTTGATAAACTTTATAACTACTACATATTGCATAATAAATTTTTAATATTACAACTTAGAACTTTACCTTTTATTATTTTAATTAAACTCTGTCTTTCCATAAGCATATGGAAAGACGGTCTTTCCCAAGACTTTTTCATAACTAATTCCCAAAATTAAGGAATTTCAGTTGGAAAGAAATAGTAAAATTCTTATCAATATGGGAAGTGGATATTTTTAATTCTTCACTTTCCACCCCATAACTTCAGCAACTCCGTTTTGTCTCCTTTCCTTCATCTCTGGAATAATATCTTATAAAATAAGAACATTTTTCATTGGAGCACATCGCCTCATTAAAAACCTTAACCTGGAAAATTCAGTGGGAAAAAACAGTTGGTTAAGGGAAAAAGAGTACAATGTCTCTCTCAATTCTTCACAATTCATGAATTCATGTACCAAAAATACCTAAAAGTGCAAATTATATCTCAATAAAATCATAATTATCCCACAAAATATGAACACAATATAACACACATCAAATATCTTCACACTTGAGTCATACTTGCCCTCAAGTATGAAAAGTAAAGAATATAAGATCAATCAATAATCTACAATTTTCATAACTTCTAGCTCATTCCCTCATAAAACTATATAAAAAACGACCATACAAAAAGAAAAGAATTAGATAGAAACACAAATCACACAACGAGACAAACGAACATTCAACATGTAAAAACTCTAGATTCTACTCTTATAATAATAAATTTTCCCCTACCAAGGAGTAAAAGATCACGTTAACGCACTTGAAAATTATCAATCCTTAAAGTAATTGAAATGAAAATTTTCAAGATCGGGAACTCTAATCATCAATTTAGTCAAAATTGGCCAAGCAACAAATATTTTCTCACAGTTTCACTCAATCACTCTCAATATACGAATGAAAATCACTCAATAATTCACAAGTTATAACATAGAGAACTCAACATGCAAATCAGGAAGGTCTTTCTCAAGTGTTGTAACGAACGTAGGGACCATTCAGATTGGTGAGATCCTAAGGGTTCTAAGCTCGAACCATATCGATCAAATATTATGTGTGTCTATATCTTGAACAATCATCCATGTATAGTAGACATTCTTTCACCAACAATCGCCAAGCTCATAGCTAGTATGAGACAGCCAAGTAATTTCACATCAAAATGTAGGTGCTCTTTTATTTTATTTTTTAAATTTTTAAAAAAACATTTTAGCACCATTCTTCTCCAATATAGTCCAAAATGAGTCCTTAAGAGGGGAGAAATCGCAACATAACAAACAATAAAATAAAAAATTCACCTTTACCCCCTCCAGTTTGGTCAAACAGAACTACAACATCACTGCTCATAATAAGATTCAGTCTTCAATTTCGAAACCCTTCTATCTGGGAAACTGAACACATGCTCTGTAATGTCATCAACTCAAGAGAACACAATGGATAAATTCATTAACTTTAACTACAAGAACATGCATAATAGGGCTAAGAGAAAGGATAAAACAAGGCTTTGGTTATATATATATATATATATATATATATATATAGTAATTCATATCAAACAATACAGTCAAAGTTTCAAAGTATCTCACTAGGTGTTAATGTAGTTGGTATGAAATATAAGTTGTGTGGTCATCCTAGTGCATTCCATCACTTCCACACATAACAACTCCAATTATAACAGGTGATCTCTTACGGAAGAAAAACAAAAGGAAATAAAATAATATACAATCTAACTCTAATAACTAATTCCTAAAATTAAGGAATATCAATTGGGAAGAAATAATAAAATTCTTATCGATATGGAAAGTGAATATTTTTAATTCTTCGAATTCAAATCTCTTCAATATTTCACTTTCCACCTCATAACTTCAACAACTCTGCTTTTGTCTCCTGTTCTTCATCTTTGGAATAATGTTTTATAAAATAAGAACATTTTCCCATTAGAGCACACCGTCTCACTAAAAACCTTAACCTGAAAAACCCAATGGAAAAAAAATCACTGGTTAAGGGTAAAGAGTACAATGTATAGCAGCCTCAATTCTTCACAATCCATGGCTTCCTGCACCAAAAAATACCTAAAAGTGCAAATTATATCTCAATAAAAATCATAATAATCCCACAAAATATGAGCACAATATAACACGTATCAGAAGGCAAATTGGTTCTCATTTTATCCATGGTGTAATACATGATATGATGTTGTTGTTTGTTGTTTTTGGCATTGCACTAGGATTGAGATAGTTTGCAAATGTTGACTTGATGTTTTTGAGATATGGATTTTTGGGTAATGTATGTGCTTTGTTCAAGTGTATTGTGGTTGTGTCTGTTGCAAATTTGAGTGTCGAATGTGTCCACCATGATTTGTTTTCGTTTGGGTTGCATATGGGTTGCATGTGATCTTCACTCTTGTTGTTTTTAATTATGGACTACGCTGGGTATGTGTATTAATGGTTATAGTGTGCTGCACTATGTTAATTTCATTTTTTATTGTTCAATGCTTGTTTGTTCAAATGGAAAGTTGCTCATGAAGTTCTTTACAAATGGGTTGTTTAACGCTTGTGTACATTTGTGTTTGTTGATGTTTTAGATACTGCTAAAAAGGAGGAAGGCAACCATGAAGAGGAAGCAGACTGGACCACAACCAAAGGAAGTTGTGGTCGCTAAGGATGAACATAATTCAGAATCGGAACCCATGACACATACTATTCCACAAATTATAGAGTTTGAGGGAAAATGTGCACCCAGAAATGAAGCACTGTTGGTCGAAACGCTCGTACATGATACGCCGAGAGAGGTGGAGCCCACGCAGAAGGAAAATACCATCAATATGAATGATAATGACATGTCTAAGTTTGGGGGATCATTGGGAGAAGCATTCGACAAGTTTGAGATAGCGACATGGTGCAAGCAACATGGAAAAACCACGTGTCCATCCGTTATACTAGTAAAGGAGACCAATCATGTCCCTATGGCGTTTAAATTTTACGAGGATACCGTGGTCTGCACGAGGAACTGGAGTGCATGGATTGCATATTGCAATTATGCATTCCGGTGTTGCATAAAATTAGGTTTCTGGATGGGCTAGAGCGATGTCTCGAACAATGCGAAAGAGGATAAGTGGAAAGATATTATGGTAAGCTGTTCAAATTTGTGTCAAATTATCATATTAAGTGTATTTTTTTTCAACACGAATCTAATAAGCTTGTCCGTACATGTTGCACTGTAGGCAAGCTTTACTATTGAAAACAGGTTGACCGAGGATCAAATGAAGAAATTAAGGAAAGAAGTTTTTAACAGGGCATGCAACAACCATTAGAACTGGAAGACAAAGGTGGCTAACAAGTATATACACAAAGTCAATGATGGAACAAATAAATCGACTACTAAACCATGGGAGTGGTATAAGTGAGTGGAGGAAGAGGGGTGGCACTTGTTCAAGCAAACGCGTCGGTCAGATAAATTCATGCTAAGATTAACTAGAATCCACATTAAGAAAGCTTCTTACTCTTTACTTATGTTGGATAGCAATATTTCACAGTCCTTTCATTAAAATATCCTTATTCAGGCATTACGCGAGACAGCAAAGACGCAATTGGCTCACAGGAGATACACCCACCACATTGGAGGTAGGGAAATACTCAACCAAGGATAAACTGATCGAGCAACTGAAGCAAAAGAAGAGAAAGAAATGTGGGGTGAGAACTTCAATGAAGAGGAGATCCAGCAGCAACTGATTGAAAACCAATTCAAGCCCGACTGGTCTCTAGTATACCTATATTCCAACAAGGGGAAGAAATGGGAGTACACAACTCCAAGGGTTTAGGCAACTGCTAAGGACATTTTAAGTAAAAAGGATTGCACGTAAATCCTTTTTTTTCTTCTTTGTTTTACAATTTTGTTGTTCTAATTTCCATATTTGTATTAAAGATAGTTTAGGATGAATGAGGACAAAGAAAAAGTCACCTTGATATTACAACCAGGTGGGGACATTCTGATCAAATCTACAGAGAGAGGGATCACCCCGGACGGTACACATGGATTGAAACTGGACTGCCAGCATCCGTGGCCATGCTGCATTTTTTCTGGAGCAAGTACAAAGCAGCTTCTTGACCAAAAAAACTATGCCGAAGAAAGAATCCACCGAGCAAGTGGTCATCAAGGTCATGGTCGTTACCTTGACCAGCTGGTCAAGAGGATCACGACAGCAGGCGTTGTTAATATCCCTGCCATCCTAAAAGATCTGAAGAAGTTCATCATGAAGGCACTAGTCGACATATCACCCAGTACTACAATGTTGGGTGGAGATCCCAGCAATGGAGAGAGGGATGAGAAGGTATCACTACTTCACTAAATTTGCATTGTTATACATAAATCCAGTTGGTTATATCCTTATTTGCAGGTACAAATTAACAATTTATGTTACTTTTGAACTTACAGAATGGTGAACATGTTCCATTATTCATTAAGAACATTAATGGTGAAAAGGTCAAGGTTGCGAATGGGTTGCGGAAAATCTCACATCGTCGAGAATGTTCGAGGGGTGGAGTGGCTTGCATCAAAGTGTGTGAGCCAATCTACAGTGCTAAGGTAGGGTTTCCCTCAGCTAACCACCAGCTCAACGATGTTGGTGAGGCATTGAATAGCATGGTCTATTGTCCGGTCTCATTGATAGGCGACGGAGACGAGGTGCCAAGTGACAAGGCTTGAGACAAGGGCAACAAGGAATCCCCCAAGGACAATGACGAGTTTTTCATTCTCCTTGATGATGAGGTAAATTATCATTAAATCCTTAGTAAAGTATCAAACATATTACAAATAAAAAATTTGTTGTTCTTAATATATCAATTCATATATATATTAGGCCGTTGGTACATCATCGGGAAAGCCATCTCATTCAAGCAACGATTTTTGGCCATTAAAGAAAATAAAATCATAGAAAAGCATCTAAAAAAGGTACATTTATAAACCCCCTCCATATTTTTGCCAGTATTTTACCAAATGTGTCAACCAATTTTTATACCATTAATATAAATTTTGTTGCGCAGGTACATAACAGGCACAAACTGACTGACTATCTGATGATGGCAAGGTACATAAAGGCTGCGAGACAAATGCAAAAGAATGGAAATCGTATGCACTTCCCACAATTGCGGCCATCGAACTTTGTGCGGAAGCATGCCTTTGGTATTGGCATAGATCATATGGTTGAGTTCGGGAACAAGTTAGGGAACTTTTGCTCAATGACCTAGATTGCGTATGCAGAGATAAATGTGTGAATGGGGTGAGTTTTGCACATTACATTGTTTCTTTGATTTCATTACCATTATGATTCTCTTATTAATTATCCATATTCTAATAGGCACCTATGGGAGAAAGTGTACGTAACTAACAAGGGGCACATCCTATTCTGTGTTTCTAACAAGAGAGGCCTGACAAAGGTCCCAGAGTGGGAAAAGAAAGTCCTAAAGTGTGTTGACGCTAATTGGGGGAAAATGAAGGAATCTGAAGCTGAGTTGTATCTAGTCACCTATATTTGAATGTAAGCCACAATTTATGAGTTGTATAAATTTCTAACCTCTTTATTTCATATTTAGTAATACTAGTTCCATTTTCCCACAGCAATCATTGGTACCCCATCATCATCCGTCTAAGTATGAATGAAGTTCTTTCACTGGACACATTGACTGGGGTATCATACCAACAAATGTGATTGATAGCCGAGAGATATCCAAAATCTGAATCATTTCAATTCAAACTTATTTATCTTGTCTACTTGAAGAACGTAACATTTCAATTTTCTATATTACATGCTTGCTTGCATGTTCCAAAGGGAGAAGAGGAAGATAGAACTGGAACCCGACTACACTTGGAAGATCACGAACATAAAAGTGAGTCATTCAATATACAAATTAAATTTTAAATTTCATTATGAATAAATTTATAAATGCTTATCAATAATCTCTTCTTTTTTTTGCAGTACTGACCTCAGGTTAGTTTGTGGGAATGTGGGTACTTTGTTATGCTCTTCAAGGAAAAATTTGTGCTCAAACAAAGTATACCAATATTCTTGAGGTAAATCACACATGTCACAAACATAAATTATATTTCCAATACATGTAATATTCTACATTAATGTTGTACGTGTACAAATCACAAATCTTTCTGAAGGGACAAGGATCTTATCATGCCTATGAAATCCAAGTTGTCGCCGATGAGTGGAAGAAAATGCTAAACAAGCGAAGACTTCCTTGGACCTCCTCGAGGATAAGAACGATATAACAGGTTGATGTTAGTTTAATTTCCACTGTACAATGACTAATATTATTGTGTGATTGACAATTATTTCAGGGTTTATTGAGGCTTGATTGTGGGTAGAATGTAGGTTGAATGTCGTTAGATTGTAGATAACAAATTGTCTTTTCAATTGTTTCCTTTCACAATTTCATTTATTATACATTCAAATCATTTTAATAACAAACTATAGTTGCAATGGTTCTTGTACAATTCCTGTATGAAATTTCCCTGGAAAAGATTCGGGAGGCCCCCTACAAATTCAAATAGCGCATTGTGAATCAAAACAAAAATGGAGCACTGGTAATATTACCATGGTATAATTGCTAATTTATGTACATCGGTATTAAAATACCTACCGATGCCATAAAATGAATGAGGGGTCATCGTTGTACCTCTCAAATATACAATTTATAACCCTAAAATGCTTCCTAAATATAACTAAGTAGATAGTGGCAAATCGGTATCGTCCACGAAGAAGAGGAACTTTCCTAAGTGTCATGCATGGGAAGCAGTCACCGTGCCTCTCAAAGATAATATTTATAAGCCCAAATTACTGCTAACTACTAAATAGTAGCTAGTAGTAAGATGGGGTCATCCACATGGAAAATGAGGGTTTTATCAAGTGTCAAATATAGTTGAAAAGCACACAAAGAAGTCACTCTACATGTGTGGTAACAAAGTGGAGGTTTTTGTTTTGGAAAATATTATGACAACTTTAACAACTAAATTAACCAACAATTAGAGCGTACAATATAACTATGATTAAACTAACACGAAAGATGCAATTAATATGATAATGAGTCTTTGGCGCAATTGGTTTACATTTCTAGTTATCCTTTGATCATCGATTAATTAATCTATTTTTATGCATTAACCACATATTGTGGAGAACTTATCAACACCTTTTGAGTGAAGATATTTCTCGCCTCTCCTCATTTATAGTAAAAGTGAGCGATCGACGCTATACAATAACCCTTACCCTCGGGTCACCCTAGACGATCGGTGTCGTATAATTTCCCGAGGATAGCAATACACTTGGAGACCCAATATGACTACCACAATGTCCTACAAGTGAGCATAATACAGATAGCACAAGTATATATGCTAATAATGACTATGAGGATTAGCCTTCATGCTAATCGTTATTAGTGAACCACATTGATAATTAGTTAAACCCATTCAAATTCATCTTAAATATAATTTTCATCAACCAACAATCATAATTAGTTGTCACTCCTAATTACAACCTAGCGTTGACCAACGATCATCACGCTGACTAAAAGTCAAAGTCTTCTGGGTTTGACAAAAAACCAAGCACATAAAAAACCCACAATCCTCAACTAATCGATCATTCTAGTTTAAATAATTCATCAATCACACAAGAAAGCACTAAATATACTTGATAATCAAAGCACAAAATAGGATAAATTGAATCTCACAAATTCATACTAAAAATGCTTACCTATTGCTCCCAAGAGTGTATTTATCCTAGATTAGCTAAACTCATAACAAAACAACAATAATCCATGATAAACATAGAAGAAAAGATGGAAAATAAATGCAAACTAGGGTTTTGGGAGAGTATTTTTGCTAATAAGGGTGAGTAATGAATGAAGAGAGAGGAATACAAAGCTGATTTCAACTTTTAAAATGGGCCAAAAGTGCTTGCACCAGGCCGCAAGGAAGTGGATGCGGGCCGTAACACTCATGTTGACCCGTTTCCAACCTTTTTGACTTCCGCCGTGGGCCGCAAGTGAGAGTCCACGGCCCGCAGTGGAGGAACTTGATTTTAGGTTCTACCAAATAAAGTTTGGTTTTCTTCCAATCTTCTACCAAAGACGCTTTGCCCTTCTTCCAATCTTCTTCATCATTTTTTTCTTCAACACTTGAGCTCTTCTAAACCCGAACACTCTAATTAGATCTAGAACACTTCACAAATTAAAGAATTAGGATTAAAAACATATAAATTCATCCTAACCCCTTAATTGATTAAATATTAGTTTCTTTCCAAATAAGTCCCTAATCTATTACCAAATTAGATTTCGAATGTGCTAAGAATGGGATGCAAATTGAGCACATCATAACACCTCGCACTTAAACCTTTACTTGTCCTTGAGTGAAGAGGATAAAGGCCTAAGGTGGTTCTTAAAGTTTTCTATCTCATAACACATTCGAAACCGTTACTTGAGAATTCTTTTAACCCTAAACATGAGAAACTGCCCATCCCCATATTTATGCCTAAAATATTCTACCCAACCAAATTTCCAAGACAAAATTGCATCCCAATGAGGTCTTCATCATCCAAAAACAAGGCAAAAGAAGTTAGCTCTACCCAAAAGTTTCCAAAATGGCAAAAATGAGCCTTCAAATTCAAATTCTTTCATTTCTCTCAATTTCTCTCATTTTTCCGAGGAGTCCTTGCGGGTTTTCATCCTAGCTTCTCATTGTTTTTTACCTCACGCCTCACCTTTTACTACACAAATTAGCCTCTCATTTTTTCATAGATTGCCCTTTTGGATTTTCAATCTATCTAGGCCGCAAGCGGGTTTTCAACTTAACAAATTTATTATTTTTTTTCAATTTTATTTAAACCTCCAAAGAAGTTATTAAATACAATGCAAGATGAGCAATATCACATCAAAAGCACATGCTAGTAATGAACATAACTAATTCCCCCACCCCACACTTAAAATCAAGCATTATCCTAAATGCATAGAAAAGAGCAAAGCATAAATGTGGGATAACGGAAAAAAAGAAAGTACTCACAACTAGGACCATGTGGGTCCAGCTCCTCCCTAATGACGAGCTTGGAAAAATTGCAAGATGATGGTGTCAAGCTTGGTATGGACCTGATGAAACTGTTGGTCGACATGCCGCTGAAACTGGTTAAATCTACTCTCAATATGAGCAAGTCTGTCACGTACATCCTGCTCGTCCACTTGGAGCGGTTCCCAAGGGGTGGTGCATGTTGTCTAGGTAGTGGATGCCGCGCATGAGGTTTCCCAGCCCGTAGTGCTTTCCAAAAATCATAGCTATACACGGGGTCCTGCTGGATAAAAATATCACGGACCGATGTGTCCTTAGTGATGACCAACTTGTTTGCTTAGGGAAGTTTTATGAACAAACGAGACGTCAGCCCATACCTCCAAATGAATTCATTTCCAGTAACTTGCAACATGCCAGATTTGCGTAGCCTATCGAAGTCTATGTAGCTGTTATGCTTGCCTAAAATGGACTCGGCTGTGCTCGGGTCCTGTATCCCCAACCTTGCGGCAATGAGGGTCACCATCCCTCACATGCTTACCTTCCCTTTGTCTGATTTTGATAGCTCAAGGCTTTTGTTATCCCATTTATCTATACATGAAGGGTGGCCCTATCCCACAGACGACATTTCCCAGAGACACTTTATAAAGGTGTTGGGACACTGAGTGAGTTCACCCTAACATAACACTCCCATGGCCAGTAAGTGGTGAGCAATGCGTGGAGCTGGATGGACGATGAGGGAAGCCTTGTCAGTACTAGTTCTTGCTCTCCCGGTGATCGCCAGCCAGATGGCCGACTCACAGTAACTAGGGGCATTAAAGTAGTCACCATCTCCAGCCCCAAGCTCCCATCCAAAAGCCTCAGCTAAATCGTCATAGCTCATCTCACGTGGCTCATCATTGAGGTGAAATGAGATGTATTTCTCCCCATCTCAATCCTCATTTTTCATTGTGGTAAGGAACTCAAGTGTATACCGCGGGAAGGTCAACGCCTCCCTGTCCAGAAAGCCAACCAAGCCAACCTTCCCAAACAATTTCACAACGGGATGCCACAACCCCAATTTCACCAAAGTGGGCTGATGGGCAAACATTGTTGGATGAATCATACGATTGGGGGTGACCAAGTTTTCCCACTGTGTAGCAAATGGCCCTTTAATATGGGTCAACCCCATGTGGTCAACTGCAGGAGGTTGGGACGAACTAGCAATAGAGGTGGCTTTTTTTTTTCTGAGCCATAAGATATCTAAGCAACAAGAACAAACTCCAAAAAATAACAAAGGTACATTATGCTACCGAGTTCCAAGAAGTGTCACAAAAGGTCCCAAAGTGTCACAAAAAATGTAGTAAAGTGTCACCAAGTGTCACAACAAGTGTCACAAACCTCAATCCCCAAAACAGTCATCCCCAATATGCTACTAGCTCACCAACACTCCACAAACATCCAAAAACATAACATCATATCACAATTGGTATCACACAACCACAAAATATAGCAAAAACCAAAATTGGAGAACACCCACTTGTGAACACACTTTGAATTCAACAATAAAGTGAGAAGTGTTACCGTGTGAGTGATGGAATGAGTGTAGACAATACCAATATGTAAAATGCAAGCAAAGATGGTTGAATCTGATAAAAAATTCAAGAACCCCCAATTTCTAGGGTTCTTTAGTTTTTAAATCAAAATTTGGGTTAATGAGTGAGGATTTGAGTGTTAGGATGTGAAGCAATGGAAGGAGGATGAAGAGGTGAGTAATTTTGTTGGAGGAGATGGATAGGGCGGCAGTTTCCGGCGAAGTGGGAGGAGAGATGGGAGGAGAAAGGGTGGAGGAATGAGAGGAGAGAAAATAAATGGTGGGAGAAGGCTGGTGAAAATGAGGGCTGGGGGCTAGGGAGGGGATTATGAGTTTGCTATAGGCTGCAATGGATTCATTGCAGCCCACAATGGGAAAGCTGACAACCTATAGAATTTAGCACTAATATTTTTCTTTACTCACCTATGCTGCAGGCCGCAATGGATTTACTACGGCCCGCAGAGGAGACGCTGCCAGCATCTGAATTTGCTCATCAAATATTTTTTTTCTTGCTTCCCTGTGTTGCGGGCTGCAAGTGAAGGGCTACGACCCATAATGGAGATGCTGCCTACCCTCCATTTTCTTTCTAAAAATTCCTCCTCTTTAGCCTCCAGAATTCTTCAAGAGCATTCTTTTCCTATAAAAACACAACCAATGCAAACCCGACATAATATTTCTTTAAAAAATGAATTCCAAAAGATTATCAAAGATTCAACATAAACTAATGAATTAAAATTGACACTAAAATTGAAAATAAAATAACACTTGCATCGACGGAATACTCTAGATGAACAAAACCAAATTTATTTAACGCCATCAGTAAGACTTATTCACAAAGCCACAAAAATGAGGCTACATCATCGAGATTGTATCAATGGCTCCCGGACGATCAAAACCAAGTTTATTTAATGTTGTCGGCGTGACATACTCACTAAGCCACTACTCCCTAACCGGGTCTTCGAGAAGTGTTTTCTCGACTAGTTCTGGTTGGAAGCTCTCATAGTAAGGCTTCAAACGGTGGTCATTCACCTTGAAGAGTTTCAAAGTCTCCTCACTCATTATTTCAACCCCCCTCCCCCTCATGCGGGAAAATTTTCACCACCACAAAAGGCCCAATCCATTTTGACCTAAATTTGCTCAGAAATAACCGAAGGCATGATTGGAATAGAAGGACTTTATTTCCAATGCTAAAGTCATTTCTATTGATTAAGCTATCATGCTTAGCATTGTTGTTTTCCTTGTAAATTACAGAGTTTTCATAGGAGTCATTCTGAATCTCCTCAAGCTCTTGCAATTGCAATTTCTGGTGAACACTGACTCCATCCAAATTCATATCGAAGCGTTTTATGGCCCAATAAGCTTTTTGTTCAATCTCAACCGATAAGTGGCATGGTTTCCTACAAACCACTCGATATGGAGTCATTCCAATTGATGTATTATAGGCCATCCTATATTCCCACAAAGCATCATCTAACCGAATTGTCCAATCCTTCCTATTCGGGTTGACCATTTTCTCAAGGATAGATTTTATCTCTAGCTAGGAGACCTCTGCTTGGCTATTTGATTGTGGGTAATAGGTAGTGGAGGTTTTACAAGTTACTCCAAATTTCTTCACCAGTGCCTCAATTTTGCGATTGCAAAAGTGGGTTCCTCTATCACCAATCACGACTAGGGGAATTCCAAACTGGGAAAAGATGTTGGCTTTCAAGAAATCCGCCACCATTTTGGAATCATTGGTCCTTGTGGCCTTTGCCTCAACCTATTTGGACACATAACCGACAATAAGAAAAATATAAACACACCCAAAAGAATTTGGGAAAGGTCCCATGAAGTCAATCCCCCATACATAAAAAATCTCACAGTACAAGATACTTGTTTGGGGTATTTCATTTCTTTGGGAAATGTTTCCCATTCTTTAAAACTTGTCACAAGATTGGAAAAATTTATAGGAGTGCTTCATCATGTGAGGCCAAAATAGACCGCTTTCTAACACCTTCAAAGTAGTTATCTTGGCACAGAAGTGCCCACCACCTTCAAGAGAGACACATATTTAAAATTGAACTCACTTCACTCTCCGGGACACATCTCCAGATCATTTGATCCGGGAAATGCTTCCATAGATATGGATCATCCCACATATAGTTCTTAGCCTCACTCATCAACCTATCTTTTTGAGCTTTTGAGAAATGTGGAGGAAATTTTTGGGAGGCAAGAACATTAACTAGATCAGCATACCAAGGGCGAGCCTCTCTAATTGAAAACAAATGTTCATCAGTAAATTCTTCCCAAATGATCTCCCTTTTAGGCTTCTCAATAACACTCTCCTACTCATCAATCGGCGTTAACCGACTTAGATGGTCAGCCACCACATTCTCACTCCCCTTCTTATCCCTCACCTCTAAATCAAACTCACTCAAGAGAAGTATCCACCTAATCAATCTCGATTTGGCCTCCTTTTTGGTCATCAAGTGAGAAGAGCCGCATGGTCCGTGAAGACAATGACCTTCATACCAAGCAGGTACGACCTAAACTTCTCAAGGGTAAATACTACCGCCAATAACTTTTTCTCCATGGTGGGGCAATTGCGTTGTACATCATTGAGAGTTATTGAGCTGTAGTAGATGGCATGAGAAATCCTCCCTACTCTTTGGCCTAGAACCGCACCAATGGCATAGTCACTAGCATCACACATAATTTCAAAAGAGAGGTCCCAACTAGGTGGTTGGATTATGGGGGCGAAAACAAGCATTGCCTTCAAAATGTTAAAGGCCCTTTGGCATTCTAGGTTAACCACAAAATCCGCCTCTTTTTGCAACAATTTGCATGGAGGTGAGGCATTCTTAGAAAAATCCTTAAGGAAATGCCGGGAAAAACCCGCATGACCTAGGAATGACCTAACTTCTCTAACACTCGAGGGGTAGGGTAGGGATTGCATTATGTCAATCTTAGCTTTATCTACCTCTAGACCTTGAGAAGAGACCACATGACCTAATACAATGCTCTTTTCCACCATGAAGTGGCATTTTTTGGACTTTAGTACGAGATTGCTTTCAACGCATCACTTGAGCACTTACGATAAATGGTTTATACAACTATCAAAAGAATCTCCATAAATGGTAAAATAATCCATAAAGACCTCTACAAACTGCTCAACAAACTCCAAAAATATACTAACCATGCCCCTTTGGAAAGTGTTAGGAGCATTGTATAGACTGAAAGGCATGCGCCTATAGGCAGAAGTGCCAAAGGAGCATGTGAAAGTGGTTTTCTCTTGGTCTTCTGGGGCTATGGAAATTTGGAAGTACTCGGAATACCCATCTAGAAAACAATAGAAATCCCACCCTGCAAGTCTCTCAAGCATTTTGTCAATAAAGGGTAGAGGGAAATAGTCATTCCTAGTTACTACATTCAACATACGGTAGTCAATGCACACTCTCCACCCATTTTGCACACGAGTGGGAACCAATTCTCTCTCTTGGTTCTCTATTATGGTCACACCACTTTTCTTAGGCACAACTTGGGTGAGACTTACCCACTTGCTATCGGAGATGGGGTAAATCATACCGGCTTGGAGTAATTTGAGAATTTCACTCTTCACTACCTCCATCAATGACGGGTTATTCTGACGTTGGGGTTGCCTCATCGGTTTGGCCCAATCACCTAGAAAAATATGATGCATGCAATTGGAAGGGCTAATCCCCTTAATATCGGCAATGGTCCACCCAATTGCATCATTATGGGATCTAAGAACCTCCTTCAACCTCTCCTCTTGTTCCTTGGTGAGTTTACTTGACAAAATCAAGGGTAAAGTATCTCCCTCACCAAGGAATACATATTTCAACATCTCGGGCAATGGTTTCAACTCCACTACTGGTGCTTCTCAAGATATATGAGGATTCCCACATCTCGAGGCACATCGAGATCTTCACTAAGGGGGTTGAAAGGTAGCCTACAACAAAATTAAGTCTCTCTATAGTCTCAAGCAAATTCAACCTCAAAGAATAATCATGCAATTCATTTACATCAAGACTATTTTCCAAAGAGACATTCAAACAATCTTTGCCTTCAATCACAAACACATCTTGCACATAGTCATCAACAAAATCAACAATATCAATAGCATGGCAAGAATGACCTTTACTAGGAAACTTCATGGCATAAAAAATGTTGAACTCCACAATTTCCCCATTGAACTCCATGGTTAAACACCCACTATGCACATTGATTTTAGTTCTAGATGTTTTCAAAAATGGTCTCCCTAACAAGATAAGAGTGGTGTGTTTATCACTTTCCATATCTATAACATAGATATCAGTGGGGAAAATCAAAGTATCAACTTTAACCAACACATCTTCCACAATCCCCCTAGGGTAGGCATTAGAACAGTCGGCCAATTGGATCACTACCCCGGTTTCATGCAATTTTCCAAGATCTAGGGATTCATATAAAGAGTATGGAATCACATTGATTGATGATCCTAAATCTAGCATGGCATTTTTAGAATTATTACCACCCATGATGCAAGTGATGGTAAACATGCCGGGATCATCACATTTAGGGGGGAGTTTATTTTGAAAAAGGGCCAACACTTAACATCTAATTTTTATCTTCTCGCCATTTTTCAATTTTTTGTTCCTCCTAGGGGTACATAATTCCTTAAGTAATTTAGAAAACCTAGGCACTTGGTAAATAACATCAAAGAGAGGAATATTTACCTCACACTTGTGGAAGACCTCAAAAAGCACCTTGTTCTCATCCTTGCGATTGTTGTCCCGCAAAGCTGTCGGAAAGGGTGGTGGTGAAAGGACCTTCTCGAATTTTCCCTTCTCCGGTGATTGAGTGACCATCTCTTCAACTTCTTTTCCTCTCACCACAACTTCTTCTTCTATATCCTTCCCAACCTTCACAATTTTCTCGGGATCTTTGTTCTTCTTTCCACTCCTCAAGGTTATGGCTTTAGCATTAGGAGGTCGAGGGTTCAACTCGGGTTGTGATGGAAGTTTTGCGGTATCCCTAGCTTCCAACCGGGCCACGGAGGATGCTATTTGGCTAACTTGGACTTCCAAACTCTTGAATCTTACGCAAGAGCGGTCTTCCACATTCGCAATTCTAGTTGCAGTCTGGTTTTCCAAGTTAGTGACCATGTTGGTTATAGCATGTAAGAGTTCCTCATGCTCCGAATTTGACTTCCCTTGTTGAGGATTAGATGACCCCTTATCCCTTGGGTAGGGTTGTTGTAAAGCTCGGTTGTGCTCTTGAATTCCTTGGTATTGATGTTGTCCTCCTTGATGGTTTGGTTGATACCCACCTTGGCCACCTTGGGGATTGGATTCCCTAGCTTGATCATCTCTCCACCAAAATTTTGGATGGTTTATCCACCCGGGATTGTAGGTATTGGAGTAGGGATCATACTTCTTAGCATTGCCCTTCTTCTTTGGAAACCTTGGCCGCCTTGGTAGTCTCTGTTTCCTTGATAACCCTGGCCTTGTCCCCCTTGATAACCCATTGCCTTAGCCTCCTAAAACCCTTTATATTGGAGTTGAGGGCATATATCGGTGGAATGGTCCAACGAACACACCCCACACACCTTGACTTGATTCTCCCTGCCCTTCACTATCTCCTTTATCATGGAAGCTAAATCTTGCACTTGCTTTTCAAGTTTGGGGTGTTTCCGAAGGTGGAGGCTCTTGCACCCTTGCTCTTTCTCTCATACCAAATTTTCTTGTCCCATTAGCCATTTCTTCAAACAATGCCATGGTGTCTTTTGGGCTATTATTGGCAATCGACCCTTTACAAGTGGCATTGATCATCCTCATATCTTCAACGGACAAACCATCAAAGAAATAGTACATAAGATCTCCTTTCTTGTATGGGTGGTAAAGGAAACTTGCTAGAAACTTCTTGAACCTCATCCAATATTCATATAAAGATTCACTCGAATATTGAGAGATGTTGCTTAACTCCTTCTTTAGCCCAACCAACTTGGTTACCGGAACTTGTCATAGAATTTTCCCTTTATCTTCTTTCATGATGTTATACTTCCCAGAGGAAGGTAGTATAATCAATATTTGGCTGCATCCTTCAATGAGAAATGGAACGCCCTTAGATTGAATTTGTCCTTCAAAATTCTGGATGTCTTCATCTTCATTGTCACATAGTGGAACTCAGACAAAATATTGTTTCCATCCTCTCCGCTAATCCCATGGAAAGTTGTTAGGCAAGGGATCATCCCAGTCTTGAACTCACAAGTGACATTTTTCAGGAAAATGAGGGAATGTGATGTGAAGGGGCTGGCTATCTAGGTTGGGAGCCATGAGCTCCCTCGAGGTTCTGTTATCATCCGCCATAGTTGGGTTAACTACTTCGGGTGATGATTGGGTGGCTTGGTTAGCAAAACAGGCTACTCTCTTTGCTCTCCGGAGTGTACCTAAGAGATTAGGGTCGTAGTAAAAGGGTTCTTGTCTATTGGTACAAGTATCTACCATAAACCAAGAACCAAAGCAATACAACCTTATCCCAAGTAACAATCACAAAAGCAATAAAAATGATAACAACAAACAACTAAAAACAAAAAACATAAAAACTACACTAACACTTTAATAAAATACGCCTTCTCCTCGGCAACGGCGCCAAAGTTTGGGAGGCCATCGTTGTGCCTCTAGAAGATAATATTTATAAGACCAAATTATGGCTAACTACTAAATAATAGCTAGTGGTATGACGGGGTCATCCACAAGGAACTGGGGGTTTTATCGAGTGTTAAATGTAGGTTAAAATCACACAAAAAAGTCGCTCTACATGTGTGGTAACAGAGTAGGGGGGTTTTCATTTTGTAAAACACTACGACTACTTTAACAACTAAACTAACCAACAATTAGAGGATACAATATAACTATGATTAAACTAGCACGAAAGATGTAATTAATATGATAACAAATCTTTGGCGCAATTGGTTTACATTTATAGTCATCTTTTGATCATTGATTAATTATCCTATTTTTATGCATTAATCAAATATTGTGGAAAACTTATCAACACCTTTTGAGTGAAGATATTTGTCACCTCTCCTCGGTTATAGTTAAAGTGAACGATCGGTGCTACACAATAACCCCTACCCTCGGGTCACCCTAGTCGATCAGCATCATAGACTTTCTCAAGGATAGCAATACACTTGGAGACCCAATATGACTAACACAATGTCCTACAAGCAAGAAACATATAGATAGCACAAGTATATATACTAACAACGACTACGAGGATCGGCCTTCATGCTAATCGTTATTAGTGAACTACATTGATAATTAATTAAACCCATTCAAATTCATCTTAAATCTAAGAAATTTCATCAACCAATAATCACAATTAGTTGTCACTCCTAATTACAACCAAGCGTTGATGAACGATCATCACGTTGACTAAAAGTCAAAGTCTTCCTAGTTTGACCAACTAGTTGATCCCCCTAGTCTAAATCATGCATCAATCACAGAAGAACACGCTTAATATCATTAGTGGAAAACAGGTACATACGCACCGGTATAAATTCATGAGTATAGGTATACCGGTGCGTATGTAACCAATTGCACCGATATTTATCATGTTATCATCAGTACCGATATAAATAAGTACATATGCACTGGTATCCTTTCAACCGGTGTACAGTTCACCTATTTTCTCACCGGTGCTGATTCTACCAGTGTACAAACTCAACATTTTGCATCGGTATTATCTGTATAGGTGGTTTTGACTGGTGCATTTTCTTACATGTACACCGGTAAACCATTACCAGTGTGTACATATTTCCTTTTTTGTATTAATTTGGCGTCAAGAGGACAACTTCTTAAACCGATAACGAGAAATTACCGGTGCAGAAATAAAAAATGTGGGAAAAATTGCATTTGTACACCGGTTACTATTAGAACCAGTGTAGGAATTGAACACGCACCAGTATTTTCTTAATAGTGGTGCATAGGAAATTTCTTTTTGTAGTAATTTGGCCCCAAAACTATTCATTTTTGCACCGGTACTATGATCGTACCGGTGCAGAAGATGAAAATACGTGGGTTTTGGCTAAATATCTACACAGGTAACTGTTTTTACCAGTGTAATAAGCTACAAATGCACCGGTAAAGTCTAAATACCGGTGTAGAAAAATGCATTAAATGCTCACCTACCACCTTTTTTTAGCGGGTTAAAAATAGAATTTTTGGAAGAAGAGGTTCATTAATGGTGTTTTTTTGTTGAGGAAGGCATTGGATTCTTCACAATGAAGACCCTTGAAGGTACCATGTTTTGAATTACATTATGGATATTAAGGATTTCATGTATGATTTTTGTAAGTAGAGATATTTATATTGTGTTTGATCATTTGATGGTGATTGTGGTAGAATTGTTGATATTAGTTTGTGATTTGTTCTCAAGGTTGTTGTAGTTATAATGCTATGATTTTTTTTATTCCTATAGTGTTGGACATGTTAAGAATGTTGTAATTGTAATGTCAAATATTGGTGCATATTGTGCATTTATGTGTTGCATGATTAGGAAGTCATCATGAAAAATTCTATTGTATTAAATGTGTTGAAGTTTTATTGTTGGGCATTTATTAATGTGTAGAGTTGTATCGCACCATCGAGAGGATTAAGCATGTGTATGCCAATGTTAGTCGGGTGAGCGATGAATATATTATGTTCATGGTTGAGTTTTTAGAGCATGCTTTTAATCAAGAGAAGTGAATATTATGTCTCTGTCGTGATTGTGGAAATTGAATTCGTACTGATAAGAAGGACATCCTCAAACTCCATTTGTATAGCCGGGGGTTTGCGAAAGATTATGTTGTGTGGACCTTTCATGGGGAAAAATCACCACTGGAAGTGAGTGTTATTAGTGAGGGAGAGTGTTTTGGGGATGCTAAGTTGGATGACATGTGTGAGGAGGTTGTTAATGAGTTTAGAGGGAGGCCCGAGGTTTTGGCTAATTTCCTTGGTGAGAAGGATACACCATTGTATCCCGGTTACAAGAAGAAAGACATAATCATGTCGTGTTTGATGGAATTGTTTAATTTGAAAGGTGTAGGGTCATGGAGTGATACTAGTATGAATAAATTGCTTGAGTTTTTGAATGAAAAGCTTCCACCTGTTAACGGGGGTCCTGATAACCTTTATGAAGCTAAGAGAATTTTGTGTCTGATAGGATTGGATTATAAAAAGATACATGCTTGTCCAAACAATTGTGTCCTATATAGGAGTGACCTTAAGGTTAAGATTGTTTTTCCAGTATGTAGTGTCGAATTATAAGAAGAAGAGGAATGTGGTTGTCGGAGAGAGTGTGTTGCCTGCCAAATGTATGTGGTATCTTCCAATTATTCTGAGGCTGAGAAGGTTGTTAAATAATGAAAAGGATGCAAAGAACTTGACATGGTGCATTGATAGGGGAGGTTGTAAAGATGATGATATAATTCGACACCCGGCTGATACAGACCAGTGGAAGAAATTTGATTAGATGTATCCACACTTTGTATCCGAACCTAGGAATTTGAGATTTTCTTTGTGTACTGATGGTATGAACCCATTTGAGAATAAGTTCTCGAAACACAGTTCGTGGAAGGTTATGCTTGCCATTTACAATCTTCCCTCGTACTTGTGCATGAAGAGAAAATACATAATGATGCCCATCATGATTTCAGGCCAAAACAACCTGGAAATGACTTAGACACTTATCTTTCCCCTTTGATAAAAGATTTGAAGGTACTTTGGTCAGTTGGTGCCTTAATGTTTGATGGTTATAGTGGTGAAGAGTTTACATTGAGGGCTATACTTTTTTGTACCATAAATGATTTCCTGGCATATGGTAACCATTCTGGGTATGTGGTCAATGGTCACAAGGCCTGCCCAATTAGTGAGGATGAGACAAATTACCATCCGATGAGAAATGGGTAGAATATTGTTTATTTGGGTCACCGTAAATTCCTGCTGGTGAAGCAAAATTTGCAGGATAATGCGGTTTCATTCGTTGGTAGGAAGGAGAGGGGAAAGGCACCCAAACCATTGATCGGTGTAGCTATTCACAAAAAGGTGAAGAAATTGAATGTTGTTCTTGGTAAGAAGATATCAAAGGCTGGTGGGCCTGTAGACGGACCGTGGAAAAATCACTCTATTTTCTTCGATTTTCCGTACTGGGAAAATTTGGAGGTTCGCCATTGTTTGAATGTCATGCATATCGAAAATAATGTTTGTGAGATTCTAATTAGAATGCTTTTTAACGTTCTCGGGAAGACTAAGGATAGCTTGAATGCGAGGAAAGATTTAGTGGACCTTGGTATACGGTTGGATCTGGCACGGGAGGTAAGAGGGATGCGAATGTACCTCCCCCCACTCCTTACAATCTGTCAGTTACTGAGAGAAGATCAGTGTGTGAGAGCATCCAAGGAATGAAGGTACCATCCAGTTACTCCTCTAATGTTAGTCGGTTTGTGAATGATGAGTTGCATCTTAATGCTTTGAAATCACACGACTGTCATATCCTTATGCAACAACTTTTACCCATTGCAATTCGTAGGTGTTTGGAAGAGGAAGTTATACTTTCAAATTATATGCTTGTGTTTCTTCTTCAACTCGATATGCAGGAAAAATATTAGCAGGAAACAACTAGATAAACTGGATCAAGATGTTATTGGTCTATACCATTTGGAGAAGTATATTCCCCCATCATTCTTTGACATTATGATACACCAAGTGGTACACTTGGTTAGGGTGATACATATGTGCGGGAATATTGGAATGCATTGGATATGCCCCTTTGAGCATCACATGGCTGTTTCAAGGGTTAAGTTCATAATCGTAGTCGGTCTGAGGCCTCCATTGTTCAGAGTTATGTCACTGAGGAGATCATCGAGTATTATACTGTGAACTTGGTAGGAAGAAGAACGGTTGGTGTTCCAGGTGGACCCCACTGTGTAAGGCAAAATGGGATTCCACGTTCCAAGGGTACGTTTCATACACCCTATCACATTGAGTTGATGATTGTTCACCTGTATGTATTACGTAATAGTAGCGATACTGTAACAAATTTTGAAGAGCATGTTTCCCTGTTGGAAGAGATTCATCGAGACTGGCCCCCGAATAAAATTCAAGTCGAGCATTCTTCAAGGTTTGTTAACTGGATTTACAATTGTTGTAATGTCGAAGAGATGCCCAGTAAGCTATGGGGAATCGCAAGGAAACCGAACTGCACCTTAGACGATACCTTGGTTATGACATTAATGGCTTTAGTTTCTCAGCATTGGTGAAGGATGAGACAAGCACCACTCAAAATAGTGGTGTTTATATTGAATCTGAATCCATATGGCAGGAAAGCAAGAGAGATAAATATCTAGTTGTTGTTGTGATGCCTTTCTATGAGGCGATTAAGGAAATTTGGGAGTTGGATTATGTAGAGTTCAAGGTTTTTGTCTTCAAGTTTCGTTGGGTTAAACACGGTTCCGATGTTGTAGTTGAGAAGCCCATGGGGTTAACGTTGGTCGACTTGAATCATGTAGGATATGAAGATGACAATTTTATCTTAGCTACCCAGGCACATGTTTTTTACATCAAGGACCCTTCGAATGAGAAGTATCATATGGTGTTGCATGGGAAGAAGTTTACTTTGATGAGGAAGTTGATCAGTCCGCTATAACTGATAGTTCTGAGTTTCCATAAGTATTTCCTTGTTTGGAAGATGTTGGGGGACCTGTTGTTGGTAGGCGTTCTCATGGTGATGGATTATGGGTTGATGAGAGAGGTGAAATAGTAGGTGGGGACAATGTCTTGAAGCAGAAGCAATAGATTGGTCGTTCTTGGCCATTGTTTTTGTGTCCATGTTTTGTGAAAAATCATATGATCATTAAGCAAATTAGTGTGCAATGTATTCAATTGACACTCTATTATGAATTGGTTGGTATGATCCATAATTTCAATGGAGTGTTTATGAATTGAATCAGTGAAAATGTGTTTTAATTTTAATTAAATTTTCTACTAGGTGCTAATTTTTTACACCGGTAAAGATTAAACTATCGGTGTATAAAAATAGGGGAGCTACTCTGTTTTGTACTTATACACCGGTACTCTTACCGGTGCACAATACTTAGATTTTTTTGTTTTTTGCTCTCGGGTCCGAGAATGTTAATATATTTGCATTTAAAGTAGCCTGAATAAGCTGCTTTTCTCAAAATTTGCACTGCTAGGTGTACCGCTGCTGGAAACTTAGAAAAAAAATTAAGCATTCGTATCTGGTTTCAAGAAATAAATTTTGTTGGCATTAAAAGCAACCTAAAGAAGATTTTTTTTGTTCAATTTGGACCGGTAAATTTACCGGTGCGGGGTACTTAGAATTTTTTTTTTGAAATTTACTCTCGGGGTCGGATTAGTTAGAAATTTTTTAAAGTAGCCTAAAGCAACAGCTGTTTTAGGCCTCGTATTACACCGGTATATGTAGAATACCAGTGTATAAATAAATTTCATTATTTAAAGCCCTGTCAAATCCCCATTTTCACAGTAGCATATTTATATCTCTCACTCAATACCGTCTCTATCACTACCCATCTTTGTTGAAATCCTAAGTAGGTTGCCATATAATCAGGTAAACCACTTAAATACCTTATCAGTATGATTAATTAGCAATTGCATGTGAAATAGAATCATTGAGAATGTGACATCATGAATAGCTTGACTTGCATGTAAGGTGTTTGATAAAATGCTTCAATGTGTTTTATAGTAAATGCTTCCGAAATCCAATTCGAAAAGGATTCGCCATTCACCGTCCCGATCATTGCTAAAAGTATCATCGCACACTTACCCGGATGGTTCCTTTGTGTCCAAGGAGGCTAGGTTGGTCTATGAATCATACAAAGGATGTCGTCATCACATAAAGAGAGGAATTGAAGCATCTACCCCATTCGAACAAACTATCTGGAAGCTTTGGTGGGAAAGTTTATGCGAGACTCCGCAACCATCCAACCTGACCATTGTAAGTGAGTTATAGACAAACTTGAAGTGTCAGCCGAGCTACAATCATGTGTATTTTAGAGGTAAAACTGTCCCTGTCACACCAGAATCAATCAATAGCTTGTTTGGGTTGTCCAATGTTCCAAACTATGAGGACCTAGGTAATGACGACTATATTCTACAATAACCAATTGAGAAGGAGATTTCTGGGATAGTAACTAGGGCAGGTACGGACATAGATGAGTTGGTCAAACCAGGTTGGAGCAAATAACCTAAGAAAACTTCTTGGCATCTAGAATCCATCTAGTAACTATGAACATAGAAGTCCACAAACTTTGCCTCACCTTCTTGTATGCAATAAAGAAGGAGCTTTGATGGAATGTTGGTCACCGAATTTATCCTTTGTTATAGAGGGAACGGGATCAGATGGGATCTTATGCTTATTGCAGTATCATCCCTGTACTTTATTCAAGAGCGGGAGTTATTGCCCCTGCACATGATGTTTATGGCCAACCAATGGGTAAGATTTTTGTGGACCCTTTCTACATATAGACATCTGACATGCCTATCACTATTATTGAATCCAGAATTACTGCCTTGGAGGTCGGCGTACCAAACTTACTTGAAGAATCCAAATATCAAAGATCCTGACATGAACATATGGCCAAGGTTATGATGTATCAATTTCATAACACCGTGGAAGCAGTTGGAAATTTCCCAACCTTCCGCGAAGGCGATGTCGAGGAGATAGATGTTGGTACAAGTACCCATGATGGTGATGCAACAAGACCTGCTGATGGGGTTGAACCATTTTCTCATTATTATTCGTAGAAAACTTGTAGTAGCAGTTAGATAGAGTAGATTATGTACTAAACATTGACAGTGTTGCACTTAGATAGTTTAACATTTGTACTTTTGATAAACATGCACGATGATGGGTCGAATAAAAATTTTGCACATTGCGTGATTTGAAATTTTGTTGGACAAATACACTCATGAAGACAAAAAAAGATAGGCCATACGTAGTTGGCTTAAGTGGTTACATTAGGACACGAATATGGTGCATTATATTCCAAGAATGGTTAGAATTAAAAAGAAAATTGTAGTTTTAGGATATGGGGGTTCCCCATGTAAATTTGTGGGCAATAGTATAATTTTGGAAAATGCAGTGCAAACATTTAATGTTGGTTTTACAGCGCCTTCCATCCACCTATAGGGTCTACAAATGCATTAACACGATCACAATGTATTGAATTGCATATATGTGGAGCCTATTTTATATTTCGCCTTCCAAGATTCTTGGAAAGACTAAATTGCAAAAAGTAAAAAAGTTTACTCGTAAATTGAAATTGCAATCCAATCGAATTAGATGGTCCACAAAACAACCTTTTTGTATTTCCAAGTTCCACATGCGGGGAAACAAATGGGTCCAGACTCTGTATTTAGTTTGGAAGATGTTCGGATTACACATAGAAACAATGAAGTAATCCCTTGCCGTTTACTCTACAACATTTACTAGCACTTCAGGACGAATCACCGCCAGAGAAAAATATGTTGCAATTATGATTTAAGCCCAGAATATTAAATTTGGTAATTTATGTGGTTTCCTAACATGTCGTAATTGCATGTCACAATTTGGGGGACATAATTGTAATAAACATATATAATCATTTTTTCGGGTTCCTAGGTACCACTGAGGTACGAAAATGGTACTTATTCAATATGGAGCCTCTTAAAATTCCATTTGGCCCGGTGGAAAGGTGCTTCAAGGGGTGAAATAAAATGTTTGGGGTCAATATGAAAATTTTATAAAATTTAAAAATGATTAGTAACGTTAATGTATGGGGCCCATGTGTGGTCGATATTTGCATGAAAAACTAGTACAATGTCTATTCACAGTAATTAAACGTCAATATGAATACATGGGGTTGTTGGAAAAATGCACAGAAAGGAAATAAGAGGGAATTTAAATAATTAACAAAAAAAATTTACACTGGTAATATTAAGCAATTACCGGTGTATGTGTTCAATTTTTTGGTGTACATTTCAAAATTTTCAATTTCTTCATTTTAATAAGGCGCAAAAATTTTTACACCGGTCCATGTTGTTTTTGCACCGGTACATGTACCGGTGGTGAACACTTAGTCTAAAATTTCTAAAGTTCCTCTCGAGATCAACCATTTTTTTCCAAAATCTTTTTTTAAAGCAGCCGCATGCAGCTGCTTTTTGTGTCATTTTACACCGGTATCAACATTTTCTACACCGGAATGAAATATCCATGTACAACAGTTAGCCTACATTTTCAATTGTTGCTTTCGGGTTAGTGAAAAAATTATTTAAACTAGTTGCACGCAGCTGCTTTTTTTTCCTTTTCTACACCGGTAAATGTACCAGTGCTGAACAGTTAGCCAAATTTTGAACCGTTTTTACAAATATTACACCGGTACTCTACATATTACCGGTGTAAAAAACGTCCTCATATGTTTTTCAACCATTTCAAATGGACATAACTCCCACAACACATCCTCTCATCATCAAACACCTTCAAATTCTCTTTGAAAACTGCCCTCCACCACTTCAACAATTCAATTCACACTAAATTGAACCACCCTAACTTCCCATCAATCATTGTAACTCTCATCAACTATCCTATAAAGTGTTGAGCAACACAAGAGAACCAACACAACAGAAGCAACCCTTCATCAACGCTTGACAACAGAAGAGAAGAAAGTACTCGGAGAGTTCATCATCCCATTATGTTCTTGGTGAGTTCGAGAAAATGGAGTAGCAACACAAACGCTCCAGTGGTGAAGGTAAGTGTTAGTGTTTATGTTACCATGGGTTACCATATCAATTTCTCTTCAAAAGACCATTCCAACCGTCACGCACAACACATGTTCGACTAAATGCCTCTATGAACAAAAACATGTAAATTGAAGAAAAAAAAAGTTGAAAGGGTTACTTGAATGGTATGTTTAAGCAATTGTGGGGTTAAAAGTTTTGGGTTTTTTTTGTGAATGGATGATATAGTACTATAGTTTTTTGGTTGGTGATAATGTTGATAGTCACGTTAGGGGGGGTGATAGTTGCTCGGTTGTAGGCCTATTTTATGAATCCAAAGATATTGGTATGGTTTTCTATCAACTTCTATAAGGTTCCATTTCATTCTATATCAATTTCCATGCCTTGTTCGTTCAAATTATATGACATGTTATATGAACTTTTATGCCTTACATAATTTATTTTTATGTATAAATTGTTCTATTTCTATGCCATGTTTTGGTCAAAAGTTTTATGAATTTTTTGTTCAAGTTCTACACCATATTCTATCAATGTTGATCTTTATGTACCGTTATTGTTTGGATTGATAATTTTATATTCTACTGTTCTAGACGCCGCCGAAGAAGGGAAAATTAAACACAAAGAGGAAGCGACCAGTTATGAAGAAAGAGGAGGAGGTGAAGAATGTAATCGATGAGGAGGTTGATGTGGCGGACCAAGAACCTCCGCCAAAAATGATCCCGTTAAAAATACAATTTGAGGAAGAAGCAACGCAAACAAATAACCCGACTAGTGAAGAGAAGGAAGAAATCAAGGAATGTGATGATGTTATTATAAAGGATGTTGAAGGAGAAAACGCCGGTAAACAGTTGGCCACACACTAATTCGCAAGGGAAAGGAAAAGAGCACCATCAAAAGAAGGCCAACTGTTGATGAAGCGGACGACTACTTGACAAAAGCTAAAGGGGAAAATGGAGAAGGATGGGATAGGTTTGAGGTGAAAATTTATTTGAGGAGGTGATGAACTAGCATGTGCCAGTCTGTGATGTTGACAAAGCATAACACTCAAACTCCCTTTGCGTTTAAGTTCCGTGGGAATCAAGTAATGTGCATTAAGAATTGGTCAGCGAGGCATACTTATGGCAGTTACTCTTTTCGGCGCCGCTTCAGATTTGGCGCAAGCAAACACTGGAGCGATATCCCTAAAGATGTTAAGGAAGAGGCATGGAAGGATGTTCTGGTAAGACTCTCGACAATTGTCATTTAAAATTTTTATTCATGGTAAGGTCTTAGTGAAGACATGATTAATTACATGTCTTTCCATATGATTAGTTCCAGGAGAGCTTCATATTTCAAACAACTGTGATAGACGAGCAACTAGAAATACTTAGGAAAGATGTTACAGAGAGGGCAAAAAATAGACATAGGAATTGGAAGACAAAGGTGGCAAACAGGTTTATTCACGACGTGGACAAAGGTATCAATAAAATAGGAATACCAACATGGGAGAAGTACAAGTGGATAGATGAAAACGAGTGACACTTGTTTGAAAAGAGGCGTCGGCATCTGGATTTTCAGGTATGATGAAAAAATTAATACTTGTTAAGAGCTATGTTGCCCACAAATTCTATTCAACTAAATGTTTATTTATAACAAGATAGAGGCTCAGGGTGACAAATGTTGAACACAACAAGGGAAGGGATTACACACACCACACGGGTATAAGGGGTAATTGATACATCTGTGACAAATTGACTAAGGAGCTGAAGAAGAAGGAGAGAATTAGGCTGACGGCTGAGGGATTCACTGACGAGGAGATTTAGCAATAACTCAGTCAAAAGGATTTCACACCTGACAAATTTCTTTTCTACCTTGAGGCAAACAAAGATAAGAAATAGTTATACACATCGAACGAGGTTAAGAAGATCGCACCGGACGTAGTAAGTTACGCCAAAATTGACCATTTAAATTAATTTTTAAGTGTATTTCACATTATTCATATAAACAATTATGCTCTTATATGTTTCTCAGTTGAAATTGAACGAGCTTAAGGAAAAAATATCAATGGAACTACAGTCGGGTGAAGACATCCTCATAAAAGTGACAAAGAAGAAGGATCACCAGGGCCGGTACAGGGGAACTCAGACGGGTCTTCCCACAGCGGTGGATGTTCCTCATCTTTCCTGCAGCAAGTGCGGTAGCAGTTCCTCAACCAAAGAGACAGCCCATAGGAGACCATCTAATGATCAATCGGTCATGAAAGTCATGGTATCGTACCTGGAGCAATTGGTAAAGGAAGTTTATAGAGAAGGCGATTGATGACATAAATGCAGCTATTACAAATTTCCGGTGAAAGCCCAGCGACGGAGAAAGAGATGAAGAGGTACACCTTCATTAATCTATGCATGTCCTATGCATTGAATTACACATCAGAAATATCTCCATACCCATTTTATCTATTCACTAAAATACTATACTAACAGGAAGAAAATTGCATGACTCTTTTCATTAAAGGCATTGTCAGGAAGAATAAAATGGTCGCCCATGGGTTGCAACAGGTATCTAGTTGTCGGGATGCCCAAAAAGGAAGTGTTGCTCATGTGAGAGTATGTGAGCTAGTTCTCTGTCCTAGGGCGGATTGCCCTCGGCTACCTCCACTTTGATAATGTTGGAGAGGCGCTCAATAGCATCGTGGATTTGACGGTGTCCTTAATAGGCAAGGCTGATAGCAACCGAGTGACATCGATGATGTTAATTCCGAAAGTGATACGGACGATGATGACAAGGAGGTTATGGTTCTCACCACCGATGATGAGGTACATTATTGTAACACATTACTTTTCAATTCCTCAAAGTACTTTTGCGTATCCGTATTCATTAATCCTTGTAACAAGATACTGGCGAGCAAAAATCCCAGTTGACGACTAATTTCTGGCCATCTACAAGACCAAGATTAAATAGGCTGCCAAAACAAGAAATGCACTACAACGAGTACCATTATTATTCATTAAAAATGATGGTTCAATACTACATACTCAAGCGATCATTTCGTATCATTTTACGCTTGCAGATTGTCAACAAACAAGGCCTGGCAGATTGGCCGATCATGGTGCAATTCATAAAGGAAGCAAATGCCACTATCTTGGAAATGATAAAGAATAAGGACTTCATGTTCTTCCCAATGTTCCGATCATGACATTCGCACGCCATTACAACTGCGGTGTTGGAATAGAAGTTATTGTCGAGTTCGAGAAGAAATTGGGGAACATGCGTTCGATGACCTGGATCGATAATGTACAGGTCGATGTGTGGATGGGGTAAGTTCCAAAACTTACACCCTTAATTTTTTTAAAATCAATTAGGAATTTATTTTCAGCATCATTAACATTACAGGCACCTGTGGGAGAAATTATGGGAAACTAATTCAGGCCGCGTTCAATTCTTCTCATCCAACTATGGCAACTTAAACAACTTCAAGCAGGAAGTCGAACTCCGTTTTAAACTAATTTGGGAAACAATGAAGGCTATAGATGTTGAGTTCTACATCGTACCCTACATAAGAATATAAGTATTTCTTCCTGATAATTACATTCACATTTCAAACCACTTCCATTTCATTAATTTGTTAACATAATTTTCCGACACCAATCATTGGTACCTCATCATTATCCATCCCAGAACGGAGGAGGTTTTCACTCTGGACACATTGTCAGGGGGTATCAAACCAACAAACTTGGTCGAACTCAGGGTCGTTGCTAGGTATTTCCATCAATCAAATTAAAAATCCTAGTTTGGTAATATAGGGGAAGAAGTAACCATTTTAATTTACTTTCCTGACAGGCTTGCATGCGCATACCAATGGGAGAAGAGAAAAATGGAGCCAGAACCCGACTACACTTGGAAAATCAACAACATCATGGTAAGTCGTTTTGTCATTTCATCTATCAATTTATTGTGTTTAGGGTTAGTAATTACATGTACCGTTCCTATGCAGTACCAAACCCAGAATGGTTTGTGGCAATGCGGTACTCCATCATGCTCTTCATGGAAGAAGTTATTAATCACCTAAGGATAAACAATATCTTGGGGCCTTGCATCTCAAAATTTGTTATTATGAATTTCTAGTAAATGCAACATTATTGACTAACAGTGTAAGTTTGAAATTAACAGATCTTCCTAGAGGGAGAATTGCCAAACTATGTGTACGAAATTCAAGGTGTATCAGAGAGAGGGTGTGAGGCTTGACTCAAAGACTACCAGCAGCAGGCGAACACTACATTGCAACTTCTGGATGATAAGAACGACATAGTAGGTTGATGGTTTATTTTGAATGGTTGATGATATTAGAATTCTATGGATGGTGTTTGGTTATAGTAAACTTGTGTGATTTTTTACTTTGTTTCAATCCATGCTTAAGATAGTTCTTCTATTTCATAGTTTGAATAATGTTCATGTGTTTTACGAGCGATATATTTGTAATAGGATGTTTCAAATTTCTTACTGATTCAAAGGTTTCCAATTTATAATATTTCACAAGTATCTCTAGTTGTCGTTGCCTCGGAAATGATCCGGGAGGGACCATCGAAAAACAAATTAGGCATTGCAAAATTTAACCAAATACTACACCAGTATAAAATGAGTGAAGCGGTGTAAAAAATCACATTTTTAATAATTTATTTTAATTTATTTAAATAATACCGGTGCATAAAATATTATATGTGTAAAAAATATACCGGTGTAAACTATTCTGGTGCAAACAAACAATACTCCTACTACAAAAGAAAGACCAGTGTTATATTTCATACCGGTGTACAAATCACGGTTTTACACCGATTCATATATCATATACCGGTGCAAGGTGTTCCAAATATTACCGGTGCAAGGTGTTCCAAATATTACCGGCGCAGATATTTTGTGCCCCCAACTTTTCAAAATTTATACACCGGTCTAAAATACCGATGCAAATAATTTTCTACACTGGTTCATTTTACCGGTGCAAATGTGTTGCATTTTTACACCCCTATACATATGCACCGGTATTTTTGGGGACTAAAATACCAGTGCTATTGCCCTAAATTACCAGTGCAAATACCTCTGTCTTGCAGTAGTGTATACTTGATAATCAAAGCACGAAATAGGATAAATTGAATCTCACAAATTCATACTAAAAATACTTACCAATTGCTCCGAAGAGTGTATTTAGCCTAGATTAGCTAAACCCATAACAAAACCACAATAATCCATGGTAAACATAGAAGAAAAGATGGAAAATAAATGCAAACTAGGGTTTTGGGTAGTATTTTTGCAAATGAGAGTGAATACTGAATGAAGAGAGAGGAATACAAAGCTGATTTCAGCTTTTAAATTGGATCGAAAAGTGCTCGCTGCGGGCAGCGAGAAAGTGGCTGCTGCTCGCAGCACTCATGTTGACCCATATCCAGCCTTGTTGACTTCTGCTGCGAGCCGCAAGTGAGAGGTTGTGGGCCGCAGTGGAGGCACTGGATTTCAGCTTCTACCAAATGAATTTTGACCTTCTTCCAATCTTCTACCAAAAACAATTTGGCCTTCTTCCAATCTTCTTCTTCATTTTTTTGTTTAACACTTGAGCTCTTCCAAACCCAAACACTCTAACAAGATCTAGAACACTTCACAAATTAAAGAATTAGGATATAAAACATATAAATTCATCATATCCCCTTAATTGATAATATGTTAGTTTCTTTCCTAATCTATTGCAAAATTAGATTTCAAATGTGCTAAGAATGGAATACAACTTGAGCACATCAATGCATATAAGGGTATATATAAGCATATGTATATAGATATAAAAACAATTAAACAGGGGAGTTTGGTTGGGTTTTCCTAAGTTGTGAAAGTAAAAACAAGACAACTATTATATAAAGGTGATTATGCTAATCATGCAACAAACTAAGAAAAGATGGTAGAATCACAATTGACAAATCCTTGGGGGTAATTTATTCTCACTTCCAAACCTCTTATAGATCATAGAAACAATCACTCATTTAATCACATTAATTACCTATGGTGAATGCTATCACTTCTATTTCGAAGATAAACATTTATTTCTTCTTAAGAGTAATTCACAAAAGTGAACAATGACTATTTTCAAACCTCACCAATGATTACTTTAGACAAACAATGCCTAAAGGTATTTCATCAATGACATCATACACAAAGAACCAATAGATTTGATAACGACTAAAGATATTCTACCAAATGCCTAGTCATTTAACCAAACAAAATTTTTATTAGGTTTAACCTGGAAAGATCGACATTCAAGATTCTACCTTTTAGTGCTACCTTAGGGAAAATATGATAACAAACCAGATTAACATACTCATATAGCAAGATTAACATCATTTACCCAACAAAAAGTTCTAGCTCCATGTTCTTGGATTTTCATGCCAAAAGTGATAAGAAATTGTACACTTTCCTAACACCTTAGGATCAAATCATGCAGTCATTTCATATTATCAAACAACCCATCACATAAATGAAGTAAACATCAACATTAATGCCACAATAAAAGATATGTAATCAATGCTCATAAAAGAGTGAAATAGAGATTCTCACTAGATGGGTTTGGAAACTTCAATCAATTGCTCCCAAGTGATAACTTAGAGCATCCAAAATGGTTACTCCTTAACCGCACATTTCTTAATAAGGAGTACTCATTAATTAAGGTGGATCATTGGGAATTTTTAAGAACAATAAATAAGGAGTGAGAGGTCATCGTCGTACCTCTCAAAGATAGTATTTATGAGTCCATATTATGGCTGACTACTAAATAGTATCTTGTGGTAAGATGGGGTCGTCCACGAGGAAAAGGGTGTTTTATCGAGTATTAAATGTAGTTGAAAAGCACACGAAGGAGTCACTCTTCATGTGTGGTAACAAGTTGGGGGTTTGGTTTTGGAAAAACACTACGACTACTTTAAGCAACTAGATTAACAAACTAGTAAAAGAGTGATGTACATACAATCAGAAATAGCACAAATAACATAACTAAGGATATAACGAGTCTTGGGCGCAATTGGTTTACACTTCTAGTTATCCTTTGATCATAGATTAATTATCTTATTTTTATACATTAATCACATGTTGTGGAGAACTTATCAACACCTTTCGAGTGTTGATCTTTCTCACCTCTCCTCGATTATAGTTAGAGTGGGCGATCGGCACCCCACAATAACTCTTATCCTCGGGTCACCCTCGACGATTAGCATCATAGACTTCTCGAGGATAGCAATACACATGGAGACCCAACATGACTACCACAATATCCTACAAGTGAGAAACACATAGATAGCACAAGTATATTTACTAATGACGACTGCGAGGGTCGACTATCATGCTAATCGTTATTGGTGGGCTACATTGATAATTAGGCAAACCCATCTAAATTCAACCTTAGTCTATGCAACTCCATTAATCAAAAATCATAATTAGGTGTCACTCCTAATTATAACCTAACATTGACCAACAATAATCACGTTCACTAAAAGTCAAAGTCTTCAGGGTTTGACAAAAAACCTAGCACATAATCAATCCACAATCTTCAACTAGTTGATCACCCTAGTATATATCATGCATTAATCACACAAGAAAGTACCAAACATACTTGATAATCAAAGAACAAAATAGGATAAATTAAATCTCACAAATTCATATTAGAAATGCTTAACAATTGCTCCCAAGATGAAATCTAGCCTAGAATATGAAAACCCATAACAAATCTACAAGAATTCATGGAAAATATGTAAAAACTAACAAGAAATGAAGAAATCTAGGGTTTGAGGCCCCTAAGTCAGGCTCCATTGAAATGGGGGAAGAAGTGAATGAAGAGAGAGAATTTTTGGGGCTGAAAACAGCTTTTAAAGCGGTCCAAAGCAAGCTGCTGCGAATGGGATGCGGCCCGCAATGGTGTTGCTGCCTACTTCTTATTTTCATCACTACAAGTGAATTGCTGATCCATTTGGGAGTTCTTGTAGTCAATTTTATAGTTCTTAAGAAGAAGAATCCAATGGTACCACACTTGGAGGCTAGTTTTTCTCGGATAATTATAAGAACTTGGTCCAAACTTCAGGGTCATAATTCATCCACTTCTTTATCTTCCTTCTTCGACCGTTCTATTTTCTACCACATTTTGACTCATGGCCTTCAATCTCCTACCATCCTTGAGAATGACCTTCAATAAACCAATCTAAAGTTCCCACGAGAAATCTACAAATTAAGCTTACAAAAAGGAATCTAGACGCTCCCATGGACCAAAAATCCATTAGACTATAAATAGGTTACAAAATAAAGGATTTAGATATGAAAACTAAAAATGGTCATCTAAACCCCTTATGATGTAAACCTACATAAATCTAGCAATCTTCCATGTAAAAAAGAAAACAAAAGAGATGTTAAATGCTTTGGAAAATACATGTGTTTGATGTCTTATGAAACCTCCCCTCACTTAAACCTTTACTCGGCCTCGAGTAAACAAGAACAAACAAATATCTAAGCGTAAGCTAGCATGCAAAAGTTTCCCCAAAACATCCAACATCATATTCCTAGATTACCCTAACCCCCAAGAAATAAGAATCTCTTGCACTCTCACACCCCGAAGCCTAAGATGATCTAAACAACCATCATACCAATCAAAGATGAGATATTCAATGCAGGTACAAAATTAGCTTACTCTACCAAAGAAGCCACCAAATAGATAAATCAAGAGAAGCATAATTTTTTTAATTTCTCTCATTTTCTCTCATTTTTCCTAGGAGCCCTCTCGGGTTTTCATCCTAGCTTCACACATATTTTTTTCAATGCTCCTCCTCACCTTTTTTCCAAACCATTTGGCCTCTCATTTTTTCATAGGTCGCCCTTTTAGGTCTTTGACCTATCCGGGCCTCCCACTTTTTCCTAAATTGCCCTCTCGGGTTTTCAACTTAGTGGGAATATTTTTTTAACAAGACAAATCAAAGTAGAGCATATGTACACTACAATACGATACAATGAGAAATATTTCTCTAAACCTCCCCACACTTAAAACATACATTGTCCTCAATGTGAACCAAAGGACAAGATAAAGACATAAGGGAGAAAGAAAATTACTCACAACTAGGACCTTGAAGGTCCTTCCCGGTGATGGCAATACTCACTTCTCAATGAATGTTCTTTCCTCCATGTTCTTGAACTCTGAAAAATATGCAACTCTAACCCATCCACTACAAATCCATAACTATGCAAATCCCGATCAACACTCACAAAATATAACAACTAGTAGTATTCCTAGATGGTGGTTTTGGTGGTGGTCTTAGGTAGTGGATTGCGGTGGTATTCTTGTGGTTTTAGGTAAGGGTTTGATGCATGGTTGGGGATTTTTTTTCAAGAAATTAAAAATATTAGCCTAACTTAAAAGCTTGGGTTGCCTCCCGAGAAGCTCCGTATTTTTAAGGTCATCAGCACGACCCTAATGTTATCCATATGGTGAAGGTTTGAAACCCTTCTCCATGAGCATCTAAAAGTAGAGAGGTGGGGATACAAAACTTTCAAAAAGAAAGTTTCGTTGAGGTGGAGATGGTTTAAAAGGAGATGGGTGGTTTGGAACCTTGGCATAATCATTTGGCTCCCCTATTGTCTCCTTCAAGAATTTTGAAATTGTGGGGTTGGTTCAATTGGTGGTGGTGGGGGTGATGATGGCAGGAGTAGTGAATATAGGACAATCACACCTTGCTCAACCTCTTTGTCTTCAATATCCAACTCCTCATCCCATTGGACTTCATCTTCAACTTCCTTCACAACTTTGGCCATCAAGGTGGAAGGATTTGCACTTGGCTCTGGGATCACCTCTGATTGTGCTTTCTGGAATCTCTAGCTTCCAAGCAGCTCACGTAAGAAGCAAGTTGACTAATTTGGGCCTCCAAGGTTTCTAATCTTGAGGAAGTGTGAGCCTCTAAATCTTGGACCATATTTGATATTGCTTGTATGAGTTCCTCAATTGAGCTTGAACCTCCTCCTTGAGCATGGTTTCGGGGCATGTCATAAGTTGATGAAGGCCAATCATATTAATCATAGTGTTGGTTTTCCGGTGAATTCTTATACCATGAATCTTGATTACCACTCCACTCCATATTGTAATAAATATAGGATGGATACCATTCATGAGATCCTTGATCTTGGAAACCAACAACTCGAACCTCTTCATAGCACTCCTCATGATACCCTTGGTTTTGAAAACAAAGGGTTCTATTCTCCTCGTAGTGCTCCTCTCTCAACTAATAACAAGACTTGGTAGGATGATCAGAATGACAAATCTTACAAAAAAATGGCTTGTTGAGCCTCTATTCTCACCATGAGTTCCCTCAAGGTGAGATCTTCCCTTTTTTTCTTTTTTTTTTTCAAAAATTTGGAATTGTAGTGCAAGGATTCTTGGTAGATGTACACCAAGAACTCAAGAAATACACATTCCAAAAAAAACAAATAAAAACAATGAAGCATAAAAAATTTAGGGTCGGGTGCAAAGGTTCTTGGTTCTTGGAATGGGCACGTACCATAAACCAAGATCAAAAGCAATACGTCCTTCCAAAAAACAACAAAAACAAAACAATCACAAACTATGAACAAATAGGAGCACACAAAGAGAAATAAAACACAAAGAACTTCACTAACACTCAACAAAATAAGCCTCTTCCTCGGCAACGACGCAAAAATTTAGGAGGTCATAGTCCTGCCTCTCAAAGATAGTATTTATAAGCCCAAATTATAACTAACTACTAAATAATAGCTAGTGGTAAGACAGGGTCGTCCATGAGGAAAAGAGGGTTTTACCTAGTGTTAAATGTAGATGATAATCACACGAAGGAGTCACTCTTCATGTATGGTAACAAGTTGGGGGAGTTGGAAAAACACTACGACTACTTTAAGCAACTAGATTAACAAACTATTAAAAAGAGCGGTGTAAATATGATCACAAATAGCACAAATAAAATAAGATTACAATGAGTCTTAGGCTCAATTTATTTTTATATCTAGTTATCCTCTGATAATAGATTAATTATCCTATTTTTATGCATTAATCACATGTTGTGGTCGAGTGTTGATATTTCTCACCTCTCCTCGATTATAGTTAGAGTGGGCAATCAGCACCACACAATAACCCTTATCCTCGGGTCACCCTAGACGATCGACGTCATGGACTTCCCAATGATAGCAATACACATGGAGACCCAACATAACTACCACAGTGTCCTAAAAGCAAGAAACACATAGATAGCACAAGTATATTTTTCTAATAACGACTACGAGGATCAGCCTTCATGCTAATCGTTATTAGTGGGCTACATTGATAATTAGGAAACCCCATCTAAATTCAACCTAAGTCTAAGGAACTCCATCAATCAACAATAATAATTAGTTTTCACTCCTAATTATAACCTAACATTGACCAACAACAATCACGTTAACTAAAAGCAAAGTCTTTTCGGGTTTGACCAAAAACCTAGCACATAATTAATCCACAATCTTCAACTAGTTGATCACCCTAGTATATATCATGCATTACTCACACAAGAAAGCACCAAACATACTTGATAATCAAAATACAAAATAGGATAAATTGAATCTCGCAAATTAATACTCCCTCTGTCCCAGGTTAAATTGCACAGAATTTTTTTCACGCTCATCAAGAAACTTGTCTAATCGTTGATATGTTTAACTACGTATATTAATGGTAAACAAAAAGTTACTTTTTAGAAACTACTTGTTACGACAAATCCGGCCATATAAAATATGATAATATTATTGTTTATATATCTATTCAAATATGCAGTCAAAGTTGGACAGTGAATAGTGAAATAAAGTGAAGTGTGTAGTTTAACCTGGGACAGAGGGAGTATTAGAAATGCTTACCAATTGCTCCAAAGATGAAATCTAGCCTACAAAATGAAAATCCATAACAAATCTATAAGAATCAATAGAAAATATGTAAAAACTAAAAAGAAATGAAGAAATCTAGGGTTTGGAGGCCCCCAAGTTGGTCTCCATTGAAATGGGGAAGAAGTGAATGATGAGAGAGAGTTTTTGGGGCTAATAACAGCTTTTAAAGCTGTCCAAAACTCGCTGCTGTGGATGGGCTGCAACTCGCAATGGTGTTGTTGCCCTCTTCTTATTTTCATTGCTACGGGTGAACCGCGGATACGTTTTGGGAGTTCTTATAGTCAATTTTATAGTGCTTGAGAAGACGAATTCAATGGTACTGCCCTTGGAGGCTGGTTCTTCTCGGATCATTATAAGAACTTGGTCCAAACTTCAGGGTCATAATTTATCCGCTTCTTTGTCTTCCTTCTTCGACCCTTCTATCTTCTACCACATTTTGACTCGTAGCCTTCAATCTTCTATCATCCTTGCAAATGGCCTTCAATAAACCAATCCAAAGTGCTCACGAGCAATCTACAAATTAAGATTACAAAAATGAATCTAGACGCTCGTAAGGACAAAATATCCATTATACTAGGAATAGATTACAAAATAAAGGACTTAGATATGAAAAATGAAAAAGTTCATCTAAACCCCTTATGATGTAAACCTACATAAATCTAGAAATCTTTCAAGTAAGATATGACAAAAGAGATGTTAAATGCTTTAGAAAATACATGCATTTGACATCTTATCAAGGAATTTCTCCTTAATTAAGGAGTTGGTATTACTTTATTTGTTAAATTTCAAACAACCAATGATCGACACTTGGTATGACTTGCTTTGTATTATTAATTAATTATAATTTAAAATAATAAAAGAAGTGCTTATTTAAGGAGGTCTATTATTGGTAGTTGGTTCTTACCTAGTTTTTATCAAAATTCATGATGTGACACTTCCTTAAGTCCATCACCATTGTGGAGGCTCTTAGCTTCTACAATCCATAATAATAATCCAAAGCAAACTAAACATAATAAAAGATGACATAAAAATGAAAACTAGGGTTTCAAAGAGGGGAGAGTCGGGGAAGAAAGTGTTATGAAATGAGAAGATAAGATTTGGCATTTATAGTACAATAATAATAATAAAGTAGGCCACTTGGCAGCAGGTGTCGCGACCGGCGACAAGATCGCCGCGACTCGCCACAGGTGATTTGCTGCCTTTTTAAATCTTCCATTTTCTTGTCTAAGTATTCCTCTTCAACTCTTCACTTCTATTATCTTCAACTCTTCAAACCCCAAAAGATGGTCTTCAGCCCTTCAAATGTTCACATAATTGCCCCATCACACAAAATTCCCTAGAAAAGTAATAAGAGCGCAAAAGTTGCTCTTAACTCTCCTAAGAGAATTTCAAGGCAAAATATAAGATCTATAGCACAAAAGTTTACAAAAGTAAGTCCAAAATGTCCCAAAAATAACCACATAAACTGAACACATCAAACCTCCCAACACTTAAACCTTACTCGTCCTCGAGTAAGAAAAGATTCAAGAACACAAAGAGATTAACATATTCACCTCCTAACACTAATATTCTCCAAATAAATACCTCACAAAAACTCTCATTATCATAAATCCCAAAATAAAATGAGAATTTTTCATGCAACAACCCCCCTATTCCTAATTCCACCCAAACCTACCACCTATCAATTCACTAATACCGATAAACCATATCCAAATCTCAAATTGATAATCCCAAAGTCCAATGGCACAAAATAAAGTTAAAATCATATCGAAGGCTCAAACACACATTTCAGTTCATACCAATATATCAACCTAAAACTAGGTATACAAAGAATCAAGATTTCATAACACCACTTCGTTTTCCCGCTAAGTCACCCAATCCCAAGAAGTCCTATGCTGTTAGGCTACCCGATTCATCCATATTTCCACCACAACCTTATGATTCCTAGCCAACAAGTGAGTAGATTTGTAACAAATTTTTCCTTTTTCTTTTCTCTCTTTCTCTCATTTTACCTAGGAGCCCTTCCGGGTTTTCATCCTAGCCACACATCATGTTTCTGTGGCCCACATCTCACCCACATTTAGTCTCTCATTTTTACCTAGGCCGCGCTTTTGAGTTTTTGACGTATACGGACCCCCAATGTTGCCTAAATTTTCCTCTTTTGTTTTCAACTTAGCGGGATTGCTTTCTATTTTTCTAAAATTATTTTCTATTTTTTTAAAAAATCATTTTTTTCATTTTTCCATTTTCCATTTTTTTAATCACGGTAGCAAAAAGCATCCAAGAATACATGCATGTAAGTAATTCAACCCCTCCCCACACCACACTTAAAATATTACATTGTCCTCAATCTAAACATAAAAGGAAAAAACCAATAAAAATCAATGTGGAAGGAAAATGACTTGCAATCAAGAGAAGGATGGACTGACAGCTCCATGGGGATCTCTGTTGTAGCACTGCTGGTACTAGGCTAGCCAACTGCATTCCACCAACGTTACTCTTTATGCCACTCTGCCTCGGGATCAAGGCTTGGAGAGCCCCTCATGTGCTGCCTGCATTTGAAAAACCCAGGATGATAGGTGATCAATATTCTCATCCATATCCATGAGGCTCTGGGAGACAAAGACATGCTCTATAATCATCCCATTATGGCTGTGAAATTGACCTTAATTGTCTGCATCAGTCGGCTATAGAAATATGGAGGAGACGGAAGTTACTTATCATGTGGCCTATCCTGCGGCTGTGGAGGGGAAGATGGTGCATTAAGCTGGAGAAAGGGAAGAGCACCATTCTCGATCAGGACGGGTAATGGGGGCAGCCCCCTAAGCACTCGCTCAAACTTAGCATGACATGTCTCATTCGGCTCTATGGCTAAGTTTTCCAATGGTGTGTCAAACTCCAACTTTGTTCGCTAGGGCTGAGGAAGTCTCATAAATGGGACCCTTGTCTTCCCATACAGCCAGTTGTAAGCTCCATGCACAGTTGTGGTCTAAATGAGGTGGTACTTCTCCATCCTAGGTAGAGTGATGAGGTAGGAGTCATTCTTTCCTAAACGCTGAAGTCCTGGAGGAGTGTCGATCTATAAGTACTGTGCTAGAAGGGTGATCATGCCTCCCATCGAGATGTCGCCACCTCTAGCCTTCCTCGCTATGTGGATAACCCTCTCTACCCATAACTTAGTCCAAAATCCATAGCCTTTTCCATTGTCACTAAGGTTCCAGAGGAGCCGGACATCATCACTCGGCACATGTGTCAGCTCTGCATAATAGAATAAGGTACATGCCAAGAAGCGGTGCACAAATCGAAGAGCGAGGTGGATGCTAATGGTGTTCTTTTCTCAAACATCCCCAAATTTCCTAGTGATAGCCAGCCAGAAGACTATATCATTGTCTTCAGTGGGAGTCAGGATCTCTGGATCAAACTGCTATCTGATGTACACAGTGTCCCAACCAAAGGCTACCTCAATATCTAGTTAGGTCATCTCATAGGATATGTCATTCACATGGAACCTGATATACTTCTCAAATAGATGCTTAATCACCTGGTTATCTCTCCTCATGGTACACACCTGCTCCTAGGTGACAAACTCAAGTGTGTACCTCCAATAGGTAAGTGTGCTCCTGCTTATGAAGCCCCCGAGGCCTCCTTTGGTGAGGAGGAAACTAATTGGCTCCCTCAATCCTAGGGCCTCCAAATCACCTTCGTCTCATGAATTTTTTTGGGAGGCCATCTCTAGGAACAGTTTCCACTGATACGGCACAGTCTCAGGTACCTATCCAAAGCTGGCTCCTAAACTGGTTTTGGAGCCGGAAGGGTGGTGGAAGTGCCGCAGAAGAACTCACCCCTCTCGTGACTTGCTATTTTCTTTGGTACCTATGATCAATAACTATCACCGCAAAAAATAATGTCAAACTCACAAGTACATATGAATTCATAATAGTAGGTTTAGCATCAAAAGTTTCAATAAACCCTAGTAATCTCAATAAATATCATAATACATCATGCAATCGCCTTAATGAAATTATCTCACAAAAAAATCCAACATGTAGCAACAAAATATGTGAGCATCATTATAGAACATATTCATCGCAGTCACAATTATGTAGTCGGCACGCTACAATCAACACAAGGAAACTATAGTGATACAAGAGGGCTCAAATGTCACTAAAATTTTAAAAATTAATCATAGTGCAAAGCAAGATAATTCCATCTGCCACACTTATGTTCCATTCCCACACTGCTTAGCCATTTATCACAAATGTTCTTCCAAAATGAAACTATATCATATCCAAGAATGCTTATGCATATTTCCAAGAATAAGATTATAGCCACCAACAAAATATTTAGCATGACTATACAATTCCAAAAGGTGTCATGTTCTTGGTCGAAACTAACTTAGCATGAGCATTATCAAGCAAATATACCCAATATCAACTATCAAATTCCATGGAATGACTAACAACATTCAAATCCTAATTTCTCAATATCAAAGTTTGTATGAACCACACAAATATCAACAATTCAAGGATATGGAATGAAGAAATATACCAAATATGAGTGGAGGAGATTGAAGCCCACAAACAATCCAAGCTTCGGTGAAGGAATTCTAAAAAATCCCCAATTTATAGGGTTTTTGGATTTGTAGATTTTGGATGGAATTTGGAGGTGTTAGTGGTGTGGAGAGAATATGGGTAGTGAGATGGAGTGGGTTTCGGTGTGAGGGCGGTGAATGTCGGTCAGAATGGTAGAGAATGAGTGGATGTGTGGCGGTTTTGGGAACAGTATGGCGGATAGGATGAAGAGTTGTGGCCAGAAAACACGTTTTACCCATCTTTTATTTTTTAACCCAGACACTTGTCTCAACCCACGATAGCAAAGTCAAAGAGGGTCAAAAGTTAACCTTCTATTGCGACTCGCGATATAATTGTTCTGAGAGTTGCAAAATTTAGAAAACTTCCTAAATCTTGGCGCGACTCGCAGTAAAGATTTGCTAGAAGTTGTAAACCTCCTTGTCTGTCGTGACCCACGACATAAATTACCTCCATACTTGGAAATGTTTTTTGCAATGCACTTCCCAAGCTCTCCTTTCCTTCTCATGGCCTTCATTCCTTCATCTATCCAATGTAATGCACTTCCTCTTGCTTCAAAATCATGGGAAAACACAACCGTGAAAAGAACAAGACAAAATAACAAAAAAAACAATGACAAAAATCAAATTGAAGCAACATCTATGGAAAGTCATGAATTACTGTCCGATGATCAAAACCAAGTGTATTTAACGTCATCGGCACGACTTACTCCCTTAATTAGCTTTATTCACAAAATGAACCTAGGAAACCGGTTTCGTTTCCTTGATCCAGGACAAAACATTTGAGATTCACATCACCCCCGAACAAAACTCGGCACACATAACCCAGGGTTTCTTTATTCTCCTTCAAGATTCCCAAGAATTTCCCATTTTGTTCCACGGTAATTTTGATTGAATTAGCAATTGGGGGCTTCTCTCCTTCTCCAAGAAAGGAACATTTATGAACCTTTGGGAACATTTATGGAAAGTCACGAATTACTGTCTGGATGATCAAAACCAAGTGTATTTAATGCCATCGGCATGACTTACTCCCATAATTCGCTTTATTCACAAAATGAACCTAGGAGACCGGTCTCTTTTCCTTGATCCAAGACAAAAAATTTGAGATTCACATCATCCCCAAACAAATATCGGCGCACATAACCCAAGACTTCTTCATTCTCCTTCAAGATTCCCAACAATTTCCCATTTTGTTCCACAGTAATTTTGATTGAATTAGAAATCAGGGGCTTCTCTCCTTCTCCAAGAAAGGGAACATTTATGAACCTTTCGGTGTTGGTCTGCCCTTTACCACCAAAGTCTTCACATGAGAAAGAGGGAAACCCATTTTGGTTGGCTTTCTCGTGGACACACGAAGGGTGTCAGATGTTGCTTTCCTAAGAGAATCTTCATCATTTTTGTTTTCCTTCAAGTTAGTACTAACAGCATTTTCAATAGAAGCTTTATTTGAATAATCATTTAGGGAAATATTCAAGGAACTACCATCATTGGGCTCAAACACTTCTTTCTCTATATCATTAAAAACATCAAGAGCATAGAAAGAGTGGTATGTACTGGGATTATCAATAGAATTATTAGTGTCAAATTCTACTTTCCACCCATTAATCTCCATGGTTAGTGTTTCATTCTGCACATCGATTATCCTTGAAGTCTTAAAAATGGACCACCTAATAAAATAGGTGAGGAATGAGTATCACTCTCCATATCAAGGGCATAAAATTTGGCGGGGAATGTCAAAGAGTCCATTTTCACCAACACATATTTCACAATACCTTTTGGGAATGTGCTACAGTGGTCAGTTAGTAGGATAACAACCAATGTTTTGTGCAAAGTTCCTAGATGTAGACTCTCACTTAAAGAATATGGGATCGCATTAACTGAAACAACTAAAACTAGCATAGCCTTTTCAACAAGATTTCCTCCTATCACACAAGGGATTGTAAACATTCATGTATCATCACATTTAGAAGGTAATTCATCATTAAACATGGCAGAGACATGCTCAATCTTTCCACTCTTATACATACTCTTCATTTTTTGTTTCCTATTGACGGCACAAAATTCTTTAAGAAACTTAGCGTACCTAGGAATTTGATTTATAGACAAAATTTAAGAGCGGAACGTTTATCTCACATCTACGAAAGACTTTGTAGATGTCTTTTTTGTCATCCTTCTTTCTCCTATCCTTCAATGCCTCCAGAAATGGTGGTTCTGGCACATAGGATGAAGTCTTTGCCACTTCAGCTTTCGTGTGAGAAGAGGATAAGGTTTTGGGGTTTGATCCCGATCTCGGCATTATGGTCTCCTCTTTGATTTCCTTCCTCTTACTCACATTCTCCTTGGCCAACTCTTTGGCCTCCTTCTCTAAATCTTCCTCTTTCTCAAGAACCCGCTCAACAACACCTTTGCCTTGGGTTTTCTTCACCTCTTTACCACCATCAATTGAAATGGCACTCACATTTTGTCGAGGGTTAAGTTCCGGTTGGGAAGGAAGTTTTCCTGAATCTCTCGACTATATCATATTCAGGATTTGAGCCATTTGACTCACTCGAGTCTCCAAATTCTTGGTGCTCGATTTTTCCTTCACTTGGAACTTCTCAGACTTCTCTGCACACAAGCTCAATCTCCATATGGCTTGCATCACTTCATCTTTCGATAAGTCTGAATTCTAGCCTTAATCATAGGTCTTGTCTTGGAGTCTTGGGAAATTATTTTGTGGAGGACGATATTGTTGTTGTCAAGGGTGGTATTGCTATGCATTTTTCCATTCCATACTGTAGATTTGGGTGATCTCGATTACCCACATTGTAAGGCCAATTTTGGTGGCCTTAACCACCTTGGTAACCTTGATTCCCTTGACACCCTTGATATCCTTGGCCTCCTTGAAAACCCATGTCATTCACCTCCACTATATTATCGTCTTGTAAACTCATGCATGCATATATACATAGGGCACGGAGATGAACAAATATCACAAGATTTCTCATACAGTGTGTTTCTAGACTTTGTCATCAAGGATTTGACCATAGAAGTGAGTGTCGTGACTTGGTTCTCAAGCTTTCCATTGTTGGAGAAAGAACTTGTGTTTTTTGGGTTTTGCCTCATAATATTGGACCTTGAGCTAAAAATTCTCAACTCTTTAGCCAAATCCTCATAGAGCTCCATAGCTGCTCCCAAACTCTTGGTTATGATAGAACCACCACAAGCTCCCCTCACTAGCCTTTGCTCCTCATCAAGAAGACCATTTTAAAAGTAGTATAATAAATCTCCTTCCGAATAGCCATGGTATGTACAACATGAAAGAAGATTTTTGAACCTCTCCCAATAGTCGTAGAATAACTCCTCGTGCAATTGGGGGATGTTGCTAATTTCCTTCTTCAAGGTGGTGGACTTTGAGGCTGGGAAGTACTTGGAAAGAAACTTCCTCTTTAACTAAATCCAAGAGTTTATACTCCCATATGGGAGGTAATGGAGCCAATTTATCATGATGTCTCTCAATGAGAATGGGAAGGGCTTCAACTTTTAAAGCTCTTCACCCACTCATTCGGGGATTATACCACAACAAACCATATGGATTTCGGAGAGATTTTTTTGGGGTCCTCCCCCTGCCTACCAAGAAATGAAGGTAGCAAGTGTATAAATCCATATCTAAGCTCAAAATTCCCATTAGGCCCAATCGCCAGATAAGTGATGCACATCGGTTGTTGCTCAAGGTTGGGAGCCATAGTCTATCACAATGGAACATTCCCTCCTTGAAGGTGAAGGTGTTGAGGTTCTCCTTCCGAATGCTCATCTTAATGCTCCATGGAAGTAAAAGGTTCCTCAAAATGGTCACTAGAAGGGGTGTTATTCACACTTTATAAAGAAAGCCTCCTAGCCCTTTTCAAGTTCAACTCTAACTCGAGGTCGTAGTATAGGGGTTCTTGTGAAGAGGATCACATAAGAACCACACACCGAAAACCCAAAAAATATGTCTCCAAGCTAGCCAAAAATCAACTAGAAATAAAATAAAAACACTAGCACATATTAACACAAACATGCCCAAGCACTAAAAAATATATGCCTCTTCCCCGGCAGAGGCGCCAAAATTTGAGAGATCGTCCCCGTACATCTCAAATATACAATTTATAGCCATAAAGTGCATCTTAAATACAACTAAGTAGATAGTGGAAAATCGGCATCGTCCACGAAGAAGGGGGGGTTTTCCTAATGGTTCATCCATATAAGGGTGGATAGAAGAATATGTTTATAGATATAATAGCTATTAAAGATGAGAGTTTTGGTTGGGTTTTCCTAAGTGATGAAAGTAAAAAACAAGACAACTAGCATATAAAGGTTATTATGCTAACCATGCAACAAAGTAACAAAAGATTATAAAATCACAATTGACAAAGCCTTGGGTGTAATTCATTCCCACTTCCAAACAACTTATAGATCATAGAAGCAATCACTCATTCAATCACTTTGATTACCTATGCTACCACTTCTATTTTGAAGATAAATATTCCTTTATTCTTAATAGTAATTCACAAAAGTGGTCAACGACTATTTGAAAACCTCATCAATAATCACTTTAGACAAACAAAGCCTAGAGATATTTCATCAATGACATCATACAAAGAACTGATAGATATGATAACAACTAAAATCATTCTACCAAATGCCTAGCCATTTAACCAAACAAAGCATTTATTAGATTTAATCTAGAAAGATCGACATTCAAGATTCTACCTTTTAGTGATACCTTAGGATAAATATGATAAAAAAAACCATGTTAAGTCTATATTTGGATTAAGTTTGGATCACGATCACAACTACTGGGGCTTGGTAGAAAACCTATAAGACAGAGAGGCAAGGATCAGGCATGCAAGCGCAGGGTCGTGCCTACTCCGATGATCAAGTCAGTCGAGAGAGCCATTCTAGGGTTTTAAGAAGCATGTTTGGGAAGTAGGATCAGCGATCATACTTTTTCCCAAGTCGCATATCTAGGTATATAAGTTAGTGGCTTGATGGGACAGCGCCAGTTACATCGCCGTTTGTCTGTTGGTTTGTTTTGTCAATCCCAAGTGCGTCCGTCAAAATGGGAACTGGGCTAGCTGTGCTTTGCCTCAGTCTTAGGCCTTTTGGCCTACTTATTATTAAGTCCTCCTAGCCCAAGGTCCTACGTGTGCTTAGCGCAGGCCGCGGGGCTGAGTGTCTTATTGCTCTTGCTTAGATTTTCGCAGGGAAAACTGCTATTAGTGCATTTTTGAAAAGTTGCACCATTTTGAGGTCCTGACATTTGTCGTTCCAATAGTCGCATCATATGTTTTTGATCTGCCACATGTCTATATTCACTGTGATAATGTGTTTCTTTGGGATAGAAAGTCGTGCAGCTCCCGCACCTTAATCATTTTGGCATCACATGTCTTTGGTTTCCCAAGAGTGCGCCTTGGGTAGTGTGTTGGGGTTTATTTACTTCATCCTTTTTCATTTCTTTCGTTCTTCTCCATCGACTTCCTCACTTTTCACATTCCCTTTTTTTCTTCTGCGCTTCCAGGTATTTCCTCTCTGTCCTACTATTTTCTTTTTGCATTCCTTTTCTAAGAAGTCCTACAGTGATTCCCCTAGGTAAAAGGGTATCCATCATCGGTCCTTCTAAGTCCGCTTTTTTATGTGATAGCACCGAAGCATGTTTGGGAAGTAGGATCAGTGATCATACCTTTTCCCAAGTCACGTCTCTAGGTATATGAGTTAGTAGCTTGATGGGACAGCGCCAATCACATCGCTATTTGTCTGTTAGTTAGTTTGGTCAATCCCACGTGCATCCATCCAAATGGGAAATGGGCTAGCTGGGCTTTGCCTTAGTCTTGGGCATTTTTGCATACTTATTATTAAGTCCTCCCAGCCCAAGGTCCTACGTTTGCTTAGCGCAGGCCGTGGGGCTGAGTGTCTTGTTGCTCTTGCTTAGGTTTTCGCAGGGAAAACTGCTGTTAGTGTATTTTTGAAAAGTCGCACCATTTCAGGGTCCTGACATTCGTCGTTCCAATAATTGCATCATGTGCCTTTGATCTGCCACATGTCCATATTCACCATGATAATGTGTTACTTTGGGATAGAAAGTTGTGCAGCTCCCGCACCTTAATAATATTTGCATCACGTCTCTTTGGTTTCCCAAGAGTGCGCCTTGGGTGGTGTATTGGGGTTTATTTACTTCTTCCTTTTTCATTTCCTTCGCTCTTCTCCATCGACTTCTTCACTTTTGACATTCCCTTTTTTTCTTCTGCGCTTCCAAGTATTTCCTCTATGTCCTACTATTTTCTTTTTGCATTCCTTTTATAGGAAGTCCTACAGTGATTCCCCTAGGTAAAATGGTGTCCATCATCGGTCCTTCTAAGTTCACTTTTTTCTATGATAGCACCGAGGTAGAGTATTCCCTCATCCTTTCTTGGATAAAAATTATAATTTCCGCTTAGCACAAGAAAATTAGGAATCTAGAGTCTAGGGTTCTGCATCCTGCCCACGACCAGACGGTGCTTGGCTTTCCCGAGGGAATTACCATCGTTAATCTTGAAACCCTAAAGTCCAGTGGTCTCCACTTCTATCTGTCATCTTTCTACCAGTCTGTCTCAAGCTACTTCAAACTCATCCTCACTGATATGCCCCCAAATTCCATCAGCTTGTTGTTAGGTTTTGAAGTCCTCTGCCGCTGCATAAGCATTCCTCCAACCATGTCTCTATTTTAGGTTTTTGTCATTCCGCTTAGATGCCTCCGGATTGGACCTTTCTGAAATTTAGGTCAGGTAGGTTTATTTTGTTAGTAGGGTTTCCCTCCCATGTGGAGTGGAAATGTAGGTTTTTTTTGTCGATTCTCAACTGGTGTTAGGGGGATCATTTTTGCCTGGTAGCTTCCCGGCTAGGCCTACTAGGGCGCGGGGTGCACGTCCTAATGCTCAAAAAATGGATCATCTTCTCCCTTTCACCTCCATTTTGTCAAAAATCTCTATCCAAACTGACATCATTTTACATGACTCTGTTCTTAGTGATGTCGGCCTCCCTCAACTGCATGTCGAGGTCATCCCCGTGGGTGGCCCTAGTGATCTTCTGGGTACATGATTTAGACTGTCTTCATACTGCTTTCATATATGAATTTTTGTTGTCTCATATAATGTGATCGGCTTACTGACTGCTCCTCCTTGTTCTTGTTCTGTAGAAATATCTCTGGCTGATATGATCAGGGACCTTCCGCCTATCTTGTCGGACTATCTCATCCCACCCCATTTTCTCTGTGATGAGGCAAAGAGCAAGATTAATCGTCCTGACCATGTCATCATTTTCTCTGACATTTCTGCCGCTTCTATTACTGATATGGAAGAAATGCCCCCGCTGAAGCGCAAGCACAAATACCCCATTGATCTTCAAATTGAGCTCTTGCTTGAAAGCATTCCTGAAATTCCCTATGCTAACTCCTGCTTGCTGTGATATTTGCTGCTTCCATCCCGTCGCCTGCTATTTTGGTTTTCGCTCCCTGTGCAACTCCTGCTCTTCCTATGAGCTTCACTCCCCCTATGTTTACCATTTCAAGTTCCTCAGCGGCTATGGAGAGGGAGCTTCTCCAAGGGCCTCTTGCCCGCACCAACTTCCTGTCTTAGGCCTTAATTTTAATGCATTTTAATATCTGGCTCGAGGAGTGGCATTCAGAGCGTGGGTTAAACATCGCTAGCTCTATAAGCATTACTAACTGCTCTGTCTCCTCCTTGATTGAGGTGATCCTCCTAATGCATTGGATTTGATAAGACGTCAAATGCATGAATTTTCCAAAGCATTTAACATCTCTTTTGTATTTTTTTTGTTAGAATATTGCTATATTTATATATGTTCACATAATAAGGGGTTTCAGATGACCGTTTTTGGTTTTCTTATATAAATCCTTCATTTCGTAACCTATCTTTAGTTTAATGGATTTTTGGTCCTGCGAGCATCTTGATTCATTTTTGTGAGCTTAATTTGTAGATTGCTCATGAGAACTTTGGAATGGTTTAGTGAAGCCCACAAACCAAAATGTGGTAGAAGATAGAAGGGTCGAAGAAGGAAGACAAAGAAGCGGATGAATTGTAACCTGGAAGTTTGGGCCAAAGTTCTTAAAATGATCAAGAAGAATCATCCTACAAGGAAGGCATCACTGGATTCATCTCCTCGAGCATTATAAAATTGACTATCAGAACTCCAAAATTGGAGTAACAGTTCACTTGTAACGATGCAAAGACAACCGACCGGTGAAGAAGACCGAGCATGTGGGCTGCGCCCTTAACCGCACGCCCGTGTGAGAGAAATAAACCATGGTGCACGTTCTCGGTCCAGAAACGTGCACCCGGTGCCTAATATCGCTCGCCCGTGAAAGAAGAACTTTTTCCCCAACAAGCTAGCACCCTCGCACGCCCAACGCGCGTCCGTGTGCCTGCTGCACCCCTTTTGACTTTTATTTTGATCTTGGGCTATAAATAGCCCTTCTTCTTCCCCATTTCATGGAATCCCAAATTTGAGGCCTCCAAACCCTAGTTTTTTCATCTTTTCTTAGTTTTTTGCATCTTTTCTATGGATTCTTGTAGATTTGTTATGTGTTTGCATTATCGAAGCTATATTTCACCTTGGGAGCAATTGGTAAGCACTTCTAATATGAATTTGTGAGATTTGGTTTATCATATTTGGTGCTTTGATTATCAAGTATGTTTGGTGCTTTCTTGTGTGATTAATGTATGATTTATACTAGGGTGATCAACTAGTTAATGATTATGGGTTGATTCTTTGCTAGGTTTTTGGTCAAACCTGGAAGACTTTGACTTTTTATCAATGTGATTGTTGTTGGTCAATGCTAGGTTATAATTAGGAGTGGCAACTAATTATGATTTTTGATAGATTAAATTGCTTAGACTTAGGATGAATTTGAATGGGTTCGACTAATTATCAATGTAGCCCACTAATAACGATTAGCATGAAAGCATATCATTGTAGTCGTTATTAGTAAATATACTTGTGCTATCTATGTGTGTCTCGCTTGTAGGACATTGTGGTAGTTTTTTTGGGTCTCCATGTGTATTTCTATCCTTGGGGAAGTCTATGATGTCGATCGTCTAGAGTGACCCCGAGAGTAAGGGTTATTGTGTGGCGCCGATCGCTCACTCTAACTATAACTGAGGAGAGGTGAGAAATTTCTTCACTCGAAAGGTGTTGAAAAGTTATCTACAATATATGGTTTAATGTATAAAAATAGGATAATTAGTTAATGATCAAAGGATAACTAGAAATGTAAACCAATTGCGCCCAAGACTCATTTCTATCTTAGTTAAGTTATTTGTGTTATTTGTGATCCTGTTTACATCTTTCTCTTTAGTAGTTTTTTAGTTTAGTAGTTTAAAGTAGTCATAGTGTTTCCAAAACCAACCTCCCCCAACTTGTTACCACACATGAAGAGTGACTCCTTCGTGTGCTTTTTAACTACGCTTTAACACTCGATAAAACCTTATTTTCCTCATGGACGACCATGTCTTACCATTAGCTACTATTTAGTAGTTAGCTGTAATTTGGGCTTATAAATATTATCTTTGAGCGGCACGATGACAGCCTCCCAAGCTTGTTGATTTTTCCTTTGAACTTGCACTTTGTTTGATCTGATGTTTAATTTTTTTTCTTCAGCATGTGTGCTCTACTTTTGCGATGCAACTTGAGTAGGAGGATCTTTTCTCTGACCTTGTCATCGCTCAGGAGGGATCTCAGCATGCCTATCAATCTGTTCAGAACCTAACTACCGATCTGTAGCACAGTCATGCCCGTGCTGGCTCTAATGAAAGTGATTTAGAGCGCTCCCGTTCTCAGGATGCGCCTCTCGAGGGTGACCTAGAGCTCAAGAATGGTGCATCTGGCTCGCTGCAGATGATGGTGGGCAAGCTTGAGGCTGAAGTTTACGCATTGTGTGGTTTCTGGGAGTGAATCTTCACTCGAGGCTTCCTCAGCATTTATTCCAAGATAATGCGCAGCCTCCGTGCCTCTGAGTTTCTTATCGGAGCATTTTTCAAGGCTTTTGATCTGGAGGCCACTATTTATGATCATTAGAAGCTAAAGCGTGTCGTGTGAAGTTTTCATCCCTTTCTCTGAGTACAGATTTTTTGAGTACTTCACTCTTCTGGGCATAGGCATGACTACAACCACTGGGGAGCTTGAGGCTTGGGATCTTGATTCTACAGAGGTTCAACCTGCTAGCTCTTCCACTGGCGTCCCAAGCGGATCCAAGCAAGTGGGGCATATGAGCATCCAAGCGGGAGAGAGCGGTAACTAGCAGGGCATAGTGGCGACCAGGCTAAGTGGTATGGAAATGATGAGGAGGAGGAGGAGCACGATGACGGTGATGGCGCTGGCAACTTTCAAGCTGCAACTTAATTTAAATTTGTATTCTGTTGGATGACTCTAAGATCCCTTAAGGGGAAAAATATTTGGATTTGTTCGTGGTATCTTCTTCCCCCGAGTTTGTATAAGTCCCCTGTAAGGGAAAATACTAAGGTGCATTTCTCCTCCTCTTTTTGTTTTAATTCAAACTTTGAAAAGGTGGTTGGCTATCCCTCTATTTTTTTTATCATGTTGCTTCCCTTTTCTTCATTCTACTACCAGTTATAGGTTGGCTAACATCTCCTTGGCTGCACGGGGCCAGGCATGTTTTTCTTCAGCCTGAAAAGGCTGGGTAGCATTCCTATTTCTACGTGAGGCCATAGACGCTTTGGTACTTGTTAAGCTCGCATTTCCCGATTGTTTGTTTTCACAATTAGGATTTTATGCGTGTTTTTCTTTGTTGTTTGCTTTACCTTCCCTGATTTTGTAATCAGGGAGAGGCTAGTTTTCCCATAGCTTGCATCACCCAGTTTTCTGTAACCAGGGTGTTTTGCCTATGCAATTTGCATCTTTTTGTTTTCGTAACCTGTTTTCTCTCTCTTTTCCTTTTTTTAATTGCAAATACAATAGAAAAAAAGGTGTGCAAAGTAGACATTAATGGGAAAATATAGAAATACAGTACAAGGTTGGGCAAGATATCTCTCCTAGTCACGCCCTCTCCGGGTTCACTAGACTGTGTGTTCCATGGCTTGCCCCTGCTTCTCAAAATGATTAACACAATATATGTCTTATGATATAGTATCTTACTATACATAGTACTTCTTTAGGTTTTCAATGTTCCATGTTTGGGGTACCACTTATCCGTCCATTGTCTCCAGCTAGTAAGCTTATTTTCCAGCACCTCGACCATTTTATAAGGGTCCTCCCATGTTGGGTCAAGCTATTTCTGCCCCTGCACTCGGCTAACCTCATTTTTTCTCATGGCAAGGTCACTCTACCTCAGGCTCCTAGGCCTCATCCTGTTGTTGTAGTGTTGCTCCATCTATGATTCGTACGTTGCCTCCTTCGGGGCTGTTTTCTCCATCAACGCTTCCAGCGCTTCTAAGCTCACCTCGATGGCTTCATAGTTTTCCTCCTATCGCAGCGGTGCTGCAACCCTTCTGCTAGGTACTGCAATCTAAGGGGAGATAATTGTTTCGCTTCCAAAACATAGTCTGAAGGGGGATTACTCTTTAGTTAAAGAAGCCTTTTCTCCAGACCCTAAAGGATGGTTATGTTAGTCACCTCCGCCTGCCCATTTACCTGAGGATAGACGACTGAGGTGAACTGCTGCCTGATTTTCAGCTCTTCACATGAGTCACAAAAAGGGTTTCTCGTGAACTGCTTCCCATTGTCGATGACCATGATCTGGGGGATTTCTAACCTACACACGATGTTTCTCCACAAGAAGTTCAACATTTTCTTCGACGTTATGGTTGCTACAGCTTCAGCCTCTACCCAGTTGGTGAAGTATTCAATAGCCACTATCAAGAACTTTTTCCTTCTTGCAGCTTATGAGAATGGGCTGACGATGCCGATTCCCATTTAAAAAAGGGCCATGGTAATCTTATTCTGCTCATCTCCTCCGCAGGAAGTCTCTGCACATTTGTATGCTCTTGACACCTATGACATTCTCTCCCAATATTTTCTGCATCTTCTTTCATTATTGGCCAGTAATATCTCGAACATACTGCCTGCAGCACCACCATCTTCGCTCCATGGTGGCTACCACAGCTTCCTTCATGTATCTCCCGCAACACAACCTCTTCCATGTGTGGGTCAGCACACCTGATCCATAGCTCCATATAGCCCTGTTTATACAGAAAATCATCTTTCATGGCGTAGCCCAGGGCATTTCTTTTTATTCTTCTTGTTGCTGCTTTATCCTGTGGAAGTGTCCCACTCTGGAGGTAATTTCTTATGGCTGACATCCTGCTGCTTCTGGCTCCCTGTACTACGTTAATCATGTATGTGTCTGTGAACCTGCTCTACAGTTCTTCCACCAACACTACCTTAGTCAAGTGTGCATGGGCGTATGATGCTAACTTGCTCGGTGTGTCTACGGGTGTGTCCTGCAACCTTGGGACCCTTCTGACATCAAATTCATCAAACTCTGCAGCCAGGTTCATGATCCTGTTGCGATACATCCTCCTGGCCTGACTCTTTGGTTGTGTACTGCTCGTTGTATTAGTTTTCCAGCTGCATCGAATCTCCACAGGCCTGTAACTTCCTTGCTCCCAAATTTCTGGCTATCTCCATTCCTACTATCAGAGCTTGGAACTCGGCCTCAATGTTTGAGGCATGGAACTTGAAACGCAGGGCGTATGTCACCTCTGCTACACTCGGGCCGAATACTATCATTCCTGCCAGTGCTCCTTCCTCTTTTGAGCCTCCATCGACATACAACGTCCGTACATAGGGGCCTGTCAGGGCTCCTTGGCTAGCTGCTTTCTGCTTTTCTGGGTCCTATGTCTCCCATGTGGCTCCAAAATCTTCTTTCTAGTCCCTTGGTATCTCACTAACATAGAGACCCTTCTCTAGCACCAGTTTTTAGCCTCGATTTTCAAACTGGTGCTAAAAATGTAATGGCACCGGGTTTTTTAAATTTTAACACCGGCTATAAAAACCGTTGTCAATTTAACACCAGTTTTTTAAAAATCGGTAATAAATTTTAAAATAGCACCGGTTTTGGAAGAAAAATAGCATCGGTTTTAAAAACCGGTGCTAAAATTTTTTAAACTAGCACCGGTTTTGGAAAAATGAACACCAGTTAAAAAATTTTAAAATTCTATCTTCCCGCCAAAAATTCAAAATAGCACCGGTTGTATAAAAAAATAGCACCGATTTTATAAACCGGTGCTAAAAATTTTCAAAATTTATTTTTCCCACCAAAGAAATAACAAAAAAATTTAAATACCACCGGTTTTTAAAAACTGGTGCTAAATATTTTAAAAATTATATCTTCCCATCAAAAAATTCAAAATAGCACCGGATTTAGAAAAATTAGCACAGGTTTTTTTAAACCAGTGCTAATAATTTTAAAAATTCATTTTTCCTGCCAAAGAAATCGCCAAAATATTTTAGAATAGCACCGGTTCTGGAAAAATTAGCACCGGTTTTGGAAAAAAATTGCACCAGTTTTTAAAAACCTGTGCTAAAAAATTAAAAATTCTTTTTTTCTGCCAAAGAAATCGCCAAAAAAATTTAAAATTCAATCTTCCCTCTAAAATTGATTTAGTACACATAAATACAACTTTAACTAATCAACGGTTAATCCTTATTTGACTTTCAATATATAAACACTAATAACTATGCTGACTTTAACTAATCAACGGTCAAACTGTATTTGAATATCAATATATAAAGACTAACAACAAAGTTGACTTTAACTAATTAACGGTCAAACTTTATTTGAATTAGTATATAATAAATACTAATAAAAATATTTGACTTTGTCTAATCAACGGTCCAACCTTGAATTTCTATATATAAATACTAGTGACTAAGTTGACTTTAACTAATCAACAGTCAAACTATACTTGACTCTCTATATATAGAAACACTAGTGACTAAGCTGTAAACAGAGGGACTCTCTCTGAGGCGATTTTTGGGCGAAAAAGGTGCATCCTTCTCCCACGATCTACGAGAGCATTTTCGTTCGATCAATCGGTAAATCCAGGCCTGAGACCAGATTATTCAAATTCCCCATGGATTCCGAGCATAATCATCTCCAGGTTGGGGGTTTTCCGATGCTTTTCCGTCGGCATTGCGAGGGTTTCCGAAAACAGGTTCTTCTTAGTCATTGGGTTTTGAACTAGTTCGCTTCCTGTTCGAGTACTGAAATTTTATTCATCTGTTGAATACTTGGATTGTGTATATGTTTGTGTCCCTATCGTTGTATCTTGTCTGAGTAATATCTGGCCTGCGGACCATATTATCTGCCTATATACTAATCCCCTGTTACCGAGATAGGTACTAGGAATTTTTGTTATCTTCGAAGTAGAATATTGTGTGGGAGATAAGTTAATCTCCCTTGTGCATCCGATACGTTAGTCGGATTGTTTGCCTAACCCCTCTTGCCTTCTCTTACTACCACTGTGAACGGGAAAACATGGACCAGACTCCTCCATCAACCCCTGCCACCAAATCGGTAAATCATCCGGGCCTGACTGAACAGGTGGACAAGACCTTCAAGTCTAGAGAATGGCATGATCAGCTATTAGAGAGAAAAAGGGCTTGGGATGATGCAGATATCGCCTTGAACAAAGTAGACATGACTACATACCAGGATGTGGATTTTGTCCTCTCAGAGGAAGAAGTTAACAAGGAGCAAGTCTGGGTGTTCTACGGTTTTTTAGGCATCTTCCCAGGTTCTTTCCCAGGTACACATGCTGTCCGGAAATGATAAATGGGTATCTAAAATATGGATTCAAAACAGCCGAGGACAGGGACAAGGTACTACAGGGTCCGAAACATTTCCTCCACGGTAAAAAGTTATTCATTGTTCCTCTACCTGAGTCTAGGAAGTACGATATGCATATCATGGCCAAGAAACCGATCTGGATTCGCATGAACTACCTACCCAAGTCATGCTGGCACAAAAAACCCCTCGAGAAGATAGTTTCCACCCTAGGATATCCCATCCTCATGGACAATGGAACTCGAGACCTCGTGGGCTACTACGCCAGGATCCTGGTCATCATCGACACCTCCAAACAGCTCAAAGAAATTGTAAAATTCCATATGCCTGACGGAACTACCCACTCGCAACGGATACTGTACGACTACTACAAACCGTGGTGCCCAAACTACGGAGAAAATACACACCTCTTTGAAGGTTACGATGAATTCTTCAGGGCCAGGGACAGGGTTTTTCAGGAGCGCATGGCTAAAAGAAATCGAGATGTAAACTTTGATAAAGGTTTTCAGCCCACACAGGTAAATGAAGAAAAAAAACCAGACGGGGAGCTCTCCCGTACAAATGGAGACACAGTTTTGGGTTCTAAATTAGAAATTCCAGGACCTAGCACCACGGAGCAAGAAGTAAACTCGGTAAAGGAAAAGTGCGATGACACAGAGGTGATCAGGGAGATGGACCGGGGGAAGGAAACAGGAGATCCTACACCACTAGGCTCACAACCCCATCTCAGTGATGATGCCGGCTTGGTAGAGCCACATGCTTTTGGGGATGCAAACAGACCGATGAATGTTGCAGGAAATATACCGGAAATCATGCTCCATCCGGAGGCAAGAAGAAGGAGCAACCCCCCTAGGGCAGGAAGACCTCCTGCGCCAAAAGGAAAAACCACAGTTGAGAAACATATGTTCAACAGCAGCGGCAGAACCAAATTTTCTTACAAGCTGCTCAACCCATCGAAAAAGACCTACCAAAGAGTGGCGGAAGCAGCAAAGAGTTCCTCTTCAAATGACAGTAGTAAAGGTGGCGGTCCGAGGCCTAAAGGGACCTTCGTTCCCCAATGAATGCGGCCTGCATAAACATACGGGGCCTTGGTGCCCCAGCAAAAAGGAGATAGGCGAAGAACATCATCTCCGAAAACAATGTCGATTTGTTAGGCATTCTGGAAACAAAGGCAAGTGAACGAACACTGAACAACTTCATGAGGAGTCTCAAAGGTTGGAGATACACCCACAATTTTGAACAGCCACCAAATTCAAGAATTCTTGTTGTTTGGGACCCCAAAATGTTTTATGTCGAGACAACGGGCAAAATGGCGCAGCTGATCCATCTCAGAGTACGACACCTATCATTGAATGTGATTTTCCTTGCACTTATACGTATGGCAACAGTGAGGGAAGACTACACAGACTGCCCCTTTGGGCAGAGCTGAAGCGATACGGTGCGAACCTTGACTCAACACGGATGGTTCTTGGCAATTTCAATGCCATCCTTAGTGTAAATGATCATATGGGTAACACATCCCACGGGGTCTACTAAATGAGAGAATTTTAAGAAGCCTGTACTGCATGTGGTCTAAGGGACGCCCCAGCAATCGGGGATCATCTAACATGGCACAATGCAGATTTTATAATCGGGCACAAACTAGACCGCATCCTCCTGAATCACAAATGGGATGAAGACTCCTGCCGTACCACCTTTCTTCCTGGATCAGCCCTCTCAGACCACCTACCTTTTGTAATAGCTCTAGCATAAGAAAATGAGCAATTGCACAGACCTTTCAGGTATCAAAATATGTGGAACGTGCATCCGAGGTGCAAACATGTTGTGCATGATCACTGGTCACCAGCGGTTCAAGGGTTCAGACAGTATGTTTTATGCCGCAAACTACAAAGATTAAAGAAACCCCTTAAAGAGCTGGGGAAAAGGGATTTCCACCACATATCAGAAAAGGCAAAAAGAGAAAATATGGAGTACGCAAATGCGTTGAAAAGTTTAACGCCGGAGAATGCATCACATGAACTGATACACCAACTGACTGTTCTAAAACAAACAGCCTTGCTCTTCTACACGGCAGAGTCAAAATTCCTAACCCAAAAAGGAAGAATAAACTTTGGCACTTTGGCAGATAAGGGCACAAGTTTTTTTCATGGCTTGGTAGCCAACAGGAAAGGGGGTGTAGTCCCGGCAATCCTGGATGCTGATGAAAGATTAGTCACATCCAGCGAGAAAAAAGGGGCATTACTTGCAGAGTTTTATAAGGGCTTATTCGAGACAGATATATCACGTGCACCAATCGACCCAGATATAATCCGTTCAAGCCCCTTACTTACCGACATGGAGAGAGCCACACTAAGCCAAGATATCGAAAGATATGAAATAAAGTCAACCCTTTTCTCCATGTCTGATGATAAAGCACCGGGCCCGGATGGCTTCACTGCGACTTTTTTCAAGAGTCAATGGGAGATCGTGGGACAGGATGTCACAGAATCGGTCTTGGAATTCTTCTGCACTGGTGAACTGCTAAAAAGACTAACCATACCGCTGTTGTACTTATTCCCAAGAAAGAAGACAACCTAAGGGTAACTGACTTTAGACCCGTCTCTTGCTGCAATATCATTTACAAGGTTATTTCCAAAGTCATCGCCAACAGAATTGACCCTCTCCTCCCCGGCCTCATTGACCCCTACCAAGCAGCGTTTATAAAGGGACGGAAACTTTTTGATAATGTCATAATGGCTCAAGAGCTTGTTCGGGGCTATGGTCTATCGCGATCCTCTCCCCGCTGTATGATTATGGTAGACCTTGCAAAGGCATTCGACATAGTTTCCTAGGATTTCATACAGGAGGTACTAAATGGCCTAGGCTTCCCGCAAACATGGGTTGATAGAATCATGGAATGCGTAACAACATCCACGTTCTCCATTGCGATAAATGGTAAATTGTGTGACTTCTTCAAAGCCAAAAGGGGACTGCGACAAGGTGACCCCCTATCCCCCCAAATTTTTGTCATTTGCATGGAATACCTTTCAAGGTTACTGAAAATCAGGGCAGAAACCTCTTCGTTCTCCTATCACCCGAGATGTGAACACCTAAAAATCACCCACCTGGCATTCGCGGACGACCTGATGCTTTTTTCGAAGGCAGACCGGAACTCTGTTCATACCATTATGTTTGCTCTAAATAATTTCCAATAGACCTCATGCCAAGCCATCAACGCCGCAAAGTCAAAATTCTTCGGAGTGGGTATAAAGGAGGACTTAAGGTTCACATGCATTCTGTGGGCTACTTTTCCAGTCAGGTACTTGGGTATCCCATTGGATTCCAGTAAACTGAAGGTCTCTCAGTTTCATACGCTTCTCGACAGCGTCGACAAGGAAATTGCAAGATTCAAAGGTCATACATTATCCTATGCGGGGAAACTGGAACTCATAAAATCCATGGTACAGGGAATTGTTGGATTCTGAATACAGCACTTCATCATCCAAGGTAATGTTATGGATTCACTAGAACAAAAATGCAAACATTTCCTGTGGGGAGAAAAGAAACAGAAAAAGGTTTCCTGGAAAAGGCTTTGTACCCCGAGGAGTAATGGGGGTTTGGGAATTTGGGACTTCAAGACATGGAATATGGCCATCCTCGCACAGCAACTATGGGGTATACACTCAAAAAAGGAATCACTCTGGATCAAATGGCCCATTCCCAATTCCTGAGCACGTGCAATATATGGAATGTACACCCAAGGGCTCCGTGTGGTAGAATCTCGGAGAAGTTCTCACTCTACTTCACAAATCTATGTGAACTACGGGACAACCTAGTAATCATGTGTGGTGGCTCAAGGGAAACACTCATCGACTTGTTGGCGGTTTGGACAGGATATGGAAAATTCATGGCGATGGCCCATGATCACTTCCACAGGTTTACTTACCCTCACCTATATAATATATCCACCCTCCCAAGGCCTAGTTTCTTCAAATCAATTTGGAGTGGATCGATACCCCCAGGTTCTCCTTCATTACATGGCTTGCATCACTTGGTCGTCTTCAAACCAAGGATAGGTACCACGAAGGACATGACGAACCCACAGACCACATCTGTTGCCTATGTCGCTCTGACGTAGAGACACACGATCACTTTTTCTTCCAATGTGATTTCGTCAAACCGATATGGGATAGAGTGCAAAACTGGATTGGATTGAGATGAGCCACTACCTCTATTGCAGCCTCGGACAAATGGATCAGAAGACAGGTAAAAAGATCGAAATTGAAAAAAAAATGGGTCCACTGGCTCTGACAACCACAATGTACTACATATGGAGTGAAAGGAACGGAGTTCTCAAAAATGGACTTTGCCCGGACTCGGCTAGGGTTTTCAAGCTTATCCAAAAGGACTGTTACCTCATCCTCAATAGACTATTCCTGCACAAACTGTTGTTCTAGACAGGGATCCTTTGCAAACAAATGTCAAAAATGAGGAAGCCCTTTCTTCTTTCCAAAAGTTTCTTACAAGTAAGCTTAGGGGAGACCACCGATACAACACCAGAGAGGTAAATATTTCTTTTGCAGGTAACAAATACGGACATTCACATGGTGGCCAGAAGAAAAAAATGTAAAATTGAAAAAAAAAATGGCCCATACTCGAAGGGATCACACCCTCGAAGGGGCTCTACCCTCTAAGGGTTCATAACCTCGAAGGGGCTCTGCCCTTGAAGGGGCCATACTCTCGAAGGGGCTCTACCCTCGAGGGGGTCAAAACCCTAGAAGGGGCTCTGCCCTCGAAGGGGTCAAACCCTGGAAGGGGTCATACCCTCGAAGGGGTCATACCCTTGAAGGGGCTCTTCCCTGGAAAGGGTTATACCCCAGAAGGGGCTCTGCCATCGAAGGGGTCGATACCTCGAAGGGGCTCTGCTCTCGACGAGGTCGTGCCCTCGAAGGGGCCCTGCCCTCGAAGGGGTCCGACAAAAAAATTTACTCTATACACATATATTTATTTTGGTGGCAGTTTGGGGGGTAAAAGGGTGGATGGGAAGGGGTAGGTGGCTCCAGGGTTACGGATTAGTTTCGAGGGCTGGTGGACTAGCTCGAGGGCTGGGGGATTGGCTCGAGGACTGAGGAATGGTTGCGTAGGTGGTTCGAGGCATATTCGAGAGGTCTCGAGGGCCAGTGGTTCGAGAGGCATCGAGGGCCAGTGGTTCGAGAGGTATCGAGGGCCATTGGTTCGAGAGATGTCGAGAGTCATTAGTTCGACAGGTCTCGAGGATCACTGGTTCGAGAGGTCTCGAGGGCCACCGGTTCGAGAGGTCCACAGGTCCAGAGGTTCGTGAGGTGTCGAGGGCCAGAGGTTTAAGAGGTCTCAAGGGCTAGCGGTTCAAGAGGTCAAGAGGGCCAGGGGTTCGACAAGTCTCGAGGGCCAGTGGTTCGAGAGGTCTCGAGGCCCAATGCTCCAAGTGGTCTGGTGGGCCACTGGTTTGAGAGATCTCGAGGGCCACTGGTTTGAGAGGTCTCAAAGACCACCGGTACAGGAGGTCTCGAGGGCCAGAGGTTTGAGAGGTCTCAAGGGCTAGCGGTTCGAGAGGTCAAGAGGACCAGGGGTTCGACAAGTCTCGAGGGCCAGTGGTTCGAGAGGTCTCGAGGCCCAATGCTCCGAGTGGTCTCGTGGGCCACTGGTTTGAGAGATCTCGAGGGCCACTGGTTTGAGAGGTCTCAAAGACCACCGGTACAGGAGGTCTCGAGGGCCACCAGTTTGAGAGATCCCGGGGTCCAAGTTCGTGAGGTCTCGAGGGCCAGAGGTTCGCGAGGTCTCGAGGTCCAGCTGTTTGAGAGGTCTCGAGGGCCAGTGGTTCAAGAGGTCTCCAGGGCCAGTGGTTCGAGAGGTCTCCAGGGCCAGGGGTCCGAGAGGTCACGAGGGCCAGGGGTCCGAGACGTCACGAAGGCCAGTGGTCAGGAAAACAAAATTTACTCTATACACATATATTTATTTTGGTGGCAGTCTGGGGGGTAAAAAGGTGGCTGGGAAGGAGTTGGTTGGCTCCAGGGTTGCGGATTAGTTTCGAGGGCTAGTGGACTGGCTCGAGGGCTGGGGGATTGGCTCGAGGACTGAGGGATGGTTGCGTTGGTGGCTTGAGGCGTATTCGAGAGGTCTCGAGGGCCAGTTGTTCGAGAGGTCTCGAGGGCCAGTTGTTCGAGAGGTCTCGAGGGCCAGTGGTTCTAGACATCTCGAGGGCCACTGGTTCGAGAGGTCTCAAAGGCCACCGGTACGGGAGGGCTCGGGGGCCACCGGTTTGAGAGGTCCAGAGGTTCGTGAGGTCTCGAGGGCCAGAGGTTCACGAGGTCTCGAGGGCCAGCGGTTCGAGAGGTCTCGAAGGCCAGCGGTTCAAAAGGACTCGAGGGCCAATGGCTCGAGAGGTCTCGAGGGCCAGGGGTCCGAGAGGTCATGAAGACCAGTGGTCCGAGTGGTCTCGAGGGCCAGAGGTTCGACGGCAAAAGGTCATGAAATTTTTTTAAAAAATATATAAAAATATAAAAATTAAATTAAAATAATGATAATTGCTTTATGGAAATGTTGAGATTTTCAGCCTTCCCTTTTGGGCAGAAACTGTGAATCACGGGTGAGGGAGTTCTCATTTCCCCTATCCAGTGGGGTGTAACCTTTCATCACTTGGGTTGCACAACTACTTGAATTGGGTAGTGGATTAATTAATTAGCGTACGTGAAATTAATTAATCCACTACTAGCTGAGATACTTGGATTTGACGGTTGCGCGATTTTCCTGCGCTGCACTGAAAAGTGTAAAATGGCATACGGCTGTCTATTTGCCTAAAATGGAGAGAACGGTTACAAAACCATTACGTGGGGCGTGCGTAGTAGAAGTCATGTCCGGTCTCTTATCATTAGGAGGTCTATCCGCGGGGAACAACTGGGAGCACCATCGACTACGGCCAACTGGCTCCCATCTCCAAAGGAAAAACCTCAGCACCCACACAAAGATCGTTACCGAAGGCCAATAATACCCCTTTATCTTAATCTTAGGGGTGTACATGGTAGAAGCGGTGTACCAGCTCCACCCGGAGAGGATGCATTGCTTCATTCATTGGAAGGCCGAGATCCCTCTCGGTTTCGAAGGCCATCGCCGCACTTTAGCGATGGTTGGGATTACACCTGTGGGGAACAAACCATGGGTCAAGAGCCGGTTACGACTTCTGGTTGGATGGAGGTTTCATGGAGAAAGGGCTAGTGAGTTTGTTCTCATGACCATCTGTTATTTTTGTTTTTGATCACCTGGTTGTAACATTTAGACCAGGGGCAGTATTTTAGGTAACATGTATAAAGGGAGTGGACTAATGTCCCCACTCCCGTACACTCCCACGGCATTTTTTTTGGGCCACCTGATTGTGCCATCTAGATCAGGGGTAGTTCACTAGGTTCCACTGTATCGCAGGAGTGGGACAATGTTCTCACTCCCGTAGACTCTCACGGTTTCTTTTTATTTACCATTACTTCGACTAGTGACTAAGCTAACTTTAACTACTCAATGGTCAAATTTTACTCAACTTTCAATATATAAACATTAATAACTAGGTTGACTTTGTCTAATCAATGGTCAAACTTTACTTGACTTTCAATATATAAACACTAATAAATAAGTTGACTTTAACTAATTAACGATCAAATTTCATTTGAATTAGTATATAATAAATACTAATAAAAATGTTTAACTTTGTCTAATCAACGGTCAAACCTTACTTGACTCTCTCTATGTAGAAACACTAAGTTGACTTTAACTAATCCACTATCAACCCTTACTCGACTTTCAATATATAAACACTAATAACTAGGTTGACTTTGTCTAATCAACGGTCAAACGTTACTTAACTTTAAATAATTAAACACTAATAACTACGTTGACTTTAACTAATCAACGGTCAAACCTTACTTGGCCTTCTACATAAAAATATCAATAACAAAGTTGACTTTAACTAACCCACGCTCAACCCTTACTTGGCTTTCTACATACAAATACTAATAACAAAGTTGACTTTAACTAATCGATGGTCAACCCTTACTTGACTTTCAATACATAAACACTAATAACTAAGTTGACTTTAAATAATCCATGATCAACTTTTACTTGACTTTCAATATATAAACACTTATAACTAACTTGATTCTGACTAATCAACAATCAAACCTTACTTGAGTTAGTATATAATAAATACAAATAAAAATGGTTGACCTTGATTAATCAACGGTCAAACCTTACTTGACTTTCAATATATAAACACTAATAACTAAGTTGACTTTAACTAATTAACGGTCAAACTTTATTTTAATTAGTATATATAAATACAAATAAAAATGTTTGACTTTGACTAATCAACGGTCAAAACTTACTTGATTTTCAATATATAAACACTAATAACTAAGTTTTATTTGACTAATTAACGGTCAAACTTTATTTGAATTAGTATATATAAATACAAATTAAAAAATGGCTAGAAATAAGTGAAATGGCTATTATACCCATGTGTAACAAAAATCAAAAAGTACACCTTGACCCTTATTTCTTCATTATCTTTCTTCCCAAAACTCTTTCTTCATTTTCCTCACCACTGCTTGACTGGCACGATCGACCATGGTTTGATTTGTGTGGGCGACGGTGGTTCGATTGGAGATGAGTCAGCAGCGGCGACGCGACTGACCGGCTGAACGAATGCGAACTGGAGCAATTATTGAGCAGCAGCGGAGAAGCAGCGGGGGATAGGGTTTCTGGCGAAGCTAGGGCAGAGGTAGGGGGTGATGGAGCTAGGGCAGGGATGGCACACGGTTCTTTCTAGTGGCCAGTGGTGTGGGTTTCTGGCGGAGCGAGGGCAGAGCTAGGAGGTGGCGGAGGTAGGGAGTGGCGGATCTAGGGCAGCGGCGGCAATTTGTATAGATTCGTCATGGATTTGTAAGTCTTATACACACCACATATCTCACATCTTGTTCATCGTTTAAGTGTTGATTTAATGCTAACTATGCTTGGGATTCATGCCTAATTTGCACACATGGATTACAGTTATTGACACTTATTGTTCTCAACACTAGATTTCTCTTTACTTGACATGCCAGTATTGAAACCTGTATATGAACCAAGTATATTTTTTGTTATAGTTTCGGATATGATTTTATCACATTGATAGTTTGGATTTGATGCAGCAACGCTATGCAGAGCTGGCTGGGATTAATGTGGTAGCTCTAGTGAATGAGAAGAAGACTTGAATCCTAAAAGTTAAATATTTCTTAGCAAGGTTGGGTTGAATTCAGGTGAGTGATTGTTGTTGGCAGAAAAAGGTGTGTTGAGTTGAGTACATGGCCTAGTTATTTTCAATTAGTAAGAACCTAGTTATTTTTGTCATTATTGTTAACATTTTATTTATTTATGGGGAAGTAAATGCTGGATTTAACTTGTTGCTTTTGACCAGAAGGATGTGGGAAAAAAAGCCAGTAAGATTGTTGTAGAAACGATAACGGCCCGCAATGCTATACGGTGAGCAAATGCACTAGTTTTTCTTGGATTTCATGGATGTTTTGATGTGCAGTGTGTACTATATATGTTCAATGTTAGGAAAAAAAGTGGTTGTTTAAAACTTTGTATCAACTCTTATATATATGAGTTGGTTTTATTTCTAACACAATCTTTCTCTCTTTGGTATTCCTATATGCATATCAGTTTCGATTCATGATAAAAAAAATTAATGTTCGTCTTCATAATTTGTGAATAAATTTGAGAACTAGAAGTACATTTTTTCCTTTGGAAAACAATCTCTCAATATGTCTAGCATATTTTGGTTTGTTGCCTTAAATTGTAAGTCACCAACTAAGGCCATCTATCTTCAGTTTCATCCCATCTGTAGTTCTCCCGCTAATGTGCCGAAGAAGATTTCATCAATTTTCTTTTATAACCTCACATGCCATTGAGATTTAAGTATGCAAATGTTCTTTTCAATTTTAGAATAATTGATCATGTGTGATGCACAAAATCATTTAAACTTTCTGGTTTAACCTTATCTTACTTATCAAAAATCTGATATAGTTGTACTATAATTTTTTAATATGAGATTATTAGTTCTTAACCTCTAGTAAACTAACATGACTTGATTCCTAATCCTCTGCCTTTTATACCCCTTTCCCCGGTAATCACCAGCTACTACTCTTTTTTACCTCTTGTAATTTTCTTCTCTTCGCATATTAACTTGTTTGGATGATTACTTTGTTGCACGAATTTCTAGTTTGTGTACAATATGGAATTCTACACCTTTCCTCAACAAGATATACCAACATCTATACTGTAATATTCAATTTTTCTCTGCTTTTGAAGAACTACCTCGTCTTTCACAACTCGTTCGGATGTGTGGATACCTTCTGACACATCGCGATTACTTTCGAGAAACTGACGATATACGCCGGGGCTTTCTGCGTCACGGCGAGCATCTTGTTGTATGTTATGGTGAGGGTTGGTGTTCTTCATTGTGTTTGTTGTGATGACCTGGTTTTGGACGTGTTTTGTTAAGTTTTTTGTGGTGCAGAAAACAAAAACGTCGTATTTTTTTATATATGCTGCATCGTTTGTTAATGGAGTTATCTGGACGATATATGGCCTCATTGTGTCTAATATAATCATGTGGGTAATTTTCTTGAACTCTTAATCTCTGCCTCTTTTGTTGTTTCTCTGAACATTTTCTTGAACCATTTGTGCTCTTGATCTTGAAAATGTATTGACCTGATTGTTTATGTTTGCTTTTAAGTAATTACAATTCTCTTGTCTAGGCTTAGCATTATATGAATGTTCTTGAGCTAGAAATGCACCAAATGGTTCTAGAAAATTGTGTATCATTCTCACTTTCAATTCAAAAAATAATCTTATGTTTGCTTTAGATCATTGCAGTTCTATTGTCTATTATGTGAATATATCTAGGTTTAGCATTATATGAGTGTTATTAAGCTGGAAAATGTACCAAAGTTTAATTAGTAGTCCAATTTGAATTCATTTTTAATGTTGTCTTTTGAAAGTAGCTTGTACTTTTTTTGTTAATATCTCAAGAAGATGATTTTCAATTGAAAGATGAGAACCTTTTTGTGCAATTTGATTGAAAATAATAGACATATCTTGTTGAAAGACACAGTTTCATTACGTATATTCATTTCCTAGCTATTCAGTTTTTTTTTGTTAATATGGTACTACTTTCTCGGGTTTTTTTAGAGCACTCTGATGTTTTTGTGGGGTGAATTATAATTTGCAGATGTGGGTGGATCACATAAGCAAGGCTAAAGATGGAGGCTTGGTAAGATTTAATAATTTAGTTACATTTACCTTTTCCCCCTACCATTTTTGCAACTAAATTGAAGTTTGTAGTTGTATGGTCTTGTAGATGCATATGGAACGGTACATCTGAGCATTTTGAAGGATCATAGATTCAAGATTAGTTGTGTGGATTAACCTTGTGATTTGATGTGTATATGTCACATGATTCAATTGCTAGTTCAAGCTAAAGTTATGTTTAGTCCCGTAGATAGTTATGTTTAGTCCCATAAATTATTAATTTTGTATCATAACTTTTTTTGGTTTTATTTTTATATTATCAATTTTGTGAAGTTGATTTTATTATTAAATTAATGTCCTAATAAATTGTTTTTGGGTCTTTTCCATTCCTCTGAAAGTGGCAGCGAGCTGTCACTTTCAGAGGAAGGGATTTTTTTTAGTCATTGTAAATAATTTAGCACCAGTTAAAAAACTGGTGCGAACAAAAAATTTGGTGCTAAAATGAGCACCGGTTGAAAAACCTGTGCTAACGAAAAAACCGATGCTAAAATTAGCACCGGTTCGGTTGAAAAACCGGTGCTAATGAAACAATCGGTGCTAACGAAAGAAACCGGTGCTATTAGAGTACATATTAGCACCGGTTTAAAAACATGTACTAACAAAAAATGGTGCTAAAAGTAGGGATTTAGCACCAGTTTTTTTCCAACTGGTGAAACCGTTTCATCGGTTACTTGGGCACCGGTTTTTTTTTACAAAAAAACCGGTGCTAAAGGGGGGTTCCTGTGATAGTGTCTCTGCTAGGAATTCGTGATAACTTGCCCTCCTATTGCCTTCCTAGGCGCGTACTCGATGGTGTGTTCTCCCAACTCCACTGCTCATTTGACCTATCTCCTGAATGCCTCTGAGCGCGTGAGGATCAATTTTCAATGGTTGGTTGCTTGGTTAGCACCAACACTGGGTGTGCCTGGAAATGTGGCCTCAACCTTCTTGTTGCATGAGCCAGAGCCAACTTCTCATGCCTAGTATATCCTCGCCCTGGTCCTTGCAAGGCTCTACTAACGTAATACACATGGTGCCGGACCCTGTTTTCCTCTTAGATAGGTACCGCACTGACGGCCTCGCTGCTACATACAGGTACAACATTTCTCCCTGCTTCAGGCTGGCTAGCGTTGGTAGCTGCTTAGTGTGCTTTCAACTCTACAAACACTGCCTCCTCCTATTCTTCCCATTGTACCATCCCCTTCTTGTCCACGCAACCTTTCAATGTTTTGAAGAAAGGGACCGCTCTCTCTGCATCCTTGGAAAGAAAAGGTTTATGGCCACCAACTTCCCATTCAGACTCTGAATCTCCTTGACAGTCTAAAGGGATTTCATTTCTAAAGCTGCCTTGAATTTTTTGGGTTCACCTGCAGCCTTTTTTTTGACACCATGTTCCCTAAGAACTTTCATGCTCCTACTCCAAACCGGCACTTTTCTAGGTTCAGCTCCATCCTGTCTCCTTAAACCGCTTCAAGGTCTACACTACGTCTCTTACAAAGGTCTTGTACTGAGTGCTCTTGATTACCATGTCATCAATGTACACCTCCAATTTTTCCCCATCTATTCTTGAAAGATCATTTCCACAATCCTCTGGTAGATTGCATCATCATTCCTTAGTCTGAACGACATCATGCGGTACCCAAATGCCCTTTTATTCGTGATGAATGCAGTATTGTCAACATTACCTTCTAGCAGATGGATTTGGTGGTATCCCTTGTGTGCATCAAGAAATCATTTTATCGGGAAATTAGTCAGAGCGTCTACCTTTTGACCGATGACTGATAGTGGGTAGCAATCCTTGGGGGCAGGCTTTGTTCAGGTCAGTGTAATCTGTACACATCATCCAGCTTCCATATTCTTTATTCACTAGTACAGGGCAGTGAAAAGTTGTTCCACCTCCCTGTTGACTGGTTCATTTCTTCCTCTTCACAACATTCTCTTTTTTTTCTTCACGGGTCTGGTCGTCGACTCCACCCTGAGTCCATGGTATCTGATTTCATTTGATACTCCCTCCATATCCTCCGGCTTCTAGAAAAATGCTTGGGCATTCTCCTTCAGAGTATCGATCAACTCCTTGTTGACTTCAGGCGGCAGGCACTCTCCGACCTGTATCGACTGGTTCTTTCCTTACTGAACATTTTGGACTTCAGAGACCAGCTTTGTGGGATCACTCCCGCTCCCAACCATTAGTATGACATTTTCTCTCCAAACTCGGTTCTCCATATTCTGCTCCATTCATTTCCGTTTTCCCTTGCTTAGCGATGTTCGCTAGCATTCCCTTACCTTCTGCTGGTCTCCCTTCATGGTTTCTATCCCGCATCAGGTTAGGAATTTCAGCAGCAAGTGAAGGGTTTACACAATGCCCTTTAATAGCGACAATACCAGCCTACCCAAGATTAAATTGTATGGGTTGTTCGCCTTTATAACGATAAACTCCATATGTACTGTCTTGCTTATGTCATCTTCCCTCACTATTAGAGGCAACATTATGGTCCCTTCTAGCTAGACAATCCTTTCTACGAAATCCACAAATTTCCTCCTAGTATTCTCATCTATCTTTTCAAAAAAGTGCTAGTACATTATTTCCGCCAAAATTCCTCCATCTACATAAATTCAATAAATCCTTTTATCCATCACCCTTACCATTATGACTACTGCATCGCCCCCTGTGGGAATGTCTGGTATGAGGTCTTCTGCTGTGAATGATATCACCTCGTTGGCTCCCAGCCGGCTGTCAGCGATGTCACGTGGGGCGTCAACCTGCAGTGCACCTTTCTCCGTGACTCCATTCTGCCTCCTGTGCTCCCTCCGATGATTGTATCTATATCTATGACAGTCAACGCCAGGCTATCATCTAGAGGAGTATGCTCTTTGTACCTCTTTCGATATTCTTCCCTCGGTTCTACCCTGGCTACCTCCTTGCCTTTATTCCTTCGCGGTCTCCCCTCAGGGACCTGTCACTGCATCTGCCTTCCATCTGCTAGTAAGATCCGCCTTGCTTGTTGCTTCTCTCAGGCTTGGCTTAGTAGGTAACCTGGTTGTATGCTTTGGTGTCATTCGCAAACTGTGCTAACTCTCCGCTCTTCACACAACTCTCGATGGTTTACTTCAGGTGCACACAGTCATTTGTGTCGTGGCCATGATCTCCATGGTAATCACAGAACAATCACCTTTTTCTCTTGTGCGGGCCTATCTTCATCTTTCTCACGGGCTTCAGAATGTTTTTGGATGCCAATAGAGCAAAACTTCTCCTTCAGCGTCTTGATGAGTAGCATGAATTTATGATAGAGGTTCAACCAGCTAGGATGGGATGGGTGTCCCGACTTCTTCTTGGTTCTTTCCCCTCTGTGTTTGCTCATGTGCTGCCTGTGCCTTAGGCTTCTTTCATTTTCTGTCAGTGTTATCTGCCCTGCTAGAGTTCCCTAAAATCCCTCAACAACTGCTCGTGCCTTAACCCGTTCACAAACGTGTCCAAGAAGAACTAGTTGCTTCTCTCCTCTACCGGGTTGGCTTCATTGTTGAACATCTTCCACTGCTGAAACAAAGTGTTCCCTGACTTCTACTTGGAATTTCCTCCTCTGCATGAAGTGCACCAGAAACTTCTGTTCCAGCTGGCTAAAGCTGTTAATGGTCTCCTTTTCCAGGTTCTTAAATCAAACCCTCGTTGCTTCTTTGAGGGTGGTTACGAACAATTTACACCATATGGCCTGCAGGATCGGATACGTTGCCATGTTGGTGGAGAACGTGTGAAAATGGTCCTTCGAGTTAGTCTCGACATTGTATTATCCCAGGTTGAGAGTATCTTCAGGTTGGGATCTGATGTGTACAATTGGATCCTCTTTGTGAATGGGGTGGCCCTGCTCCCAACTCCGAGCAGCGAATTCTCCTTCTCCAGTCTCATGCATCCTCTCTCCTCCTTTTACTTGTTTAAGGGGTGATACACGCGGTCCCGCTCATCGATGTTCTCTCTAGGAGCGCTCCGCTCTCTCTGACTCAGACTTCTCCTCCTTCTTACTCCTTGATATGTTTCAGCTACCCTCAGTCTCTCGTTCTCGCCATTGGGAACTAGCCCCATGGTCCTTTGGCTGATGAAAAAGCTTTACTAGATTAATGTTCGCACTCCGCTCAGCCTGAATCTCCCCTGGCATTTTCTCTATCCTCCATCTCCTTCAGCCTCCCCATCACCTCCTTTTGGGAGGTCATGATCGTTTATAAGATCACTGAGTTGTCAGCTAACTTGGGAGTGCTCCAGAGATGGTGTTTTTCTCCCATCGATTTAAGAGCGGGCCCTTCCTCTGAATGCGACCCGTTCTCTATGAGAACGTAGTTTATCAGGTTCCTGACTGGTGATTGTCCTTCCATGGTGTTTTTCAAGCTGCGTGGATGTTATGAACAAATAGGGTTTCAAAGAGGGGAAAGTTGAGGAAGAAGGAATTTTGAAATGAGAGGATAATATTTGGTATTTATAGTACAAGAAAATGAATAAAGTAGGCCCCTTGGTAGCAGGTGTCATGACCCGTGATAGGTGAACAATTGCTTCTTCTAATCTTCCATTTACTTGTCTAAGTCTTCCTCTTCAACTCTTCACTTCTATTATTAGACTCTTCAACTCTTCAAACCCCAAAAGATGGTCTTCAAGCCTTCAAATCTTCACATAGTTTCCTCATCACACAAAATTCCTTAGAAGAGTAGTAACAGCACAAAAGTTGCTCTTAACTCTCCTAAGAGAATTTCAATGCAAAATACAAGATCTAGAGCACAAAAGTATACAAAAGTAAGTCCAATATGTCCCAAAATAACCACATAAAATGAACACATCAACCAACACTATATAGGACCATGTTATCCAACCGGTGTAGCGAAAAACAATCGGTGCACAAAAAGGTGTAAAATAACCGGTGTATAAACAACCAGTGTAAATTAAGTAAATTTAATTTAAACTGGCACATGATTCACTACCGGTGCTAAGTCTATTGGGCACCGCACATACACTTCACAGGGAATCAGCATCGGTCGGGTGGCATACTTCGGTACGTAAGATAACATACCGGTGAAGGCATTACACACCTATCATAAACTTGTCGCATCGGTTCATCATACCAGTGCTTTGTACCAGTGCTGATAAACTATCTTCTAACACCGCTATACTTATACACCAGTGTGTTTGCATTGAAATGTCGATGCAATTGATTGTGTCCTACAATAGCTAATGGATTGTGAATTGATTGATATATAGAATATATGTAAAAAGAAAAGGCTAAAGTGCATAAATGACCCAATTAAATTTTGAAAGTTCATATATAACCCTGTAAAATCTGAAAGTGTGAAACTAATCTTAAGTTTTTTTGCTCAATTCCTGCATTGACTCAATGAAGACAACGGTTGAGCAAACACAAAAAGACAATTTCCCAAGGACTCAAAACTGAAAATGTAATGGCAATTCTACCCCTAAACGTCTTCTTCATTTTCAAACACACCCGCTGGCCACTACTTGTCGTTGCTCTGCTGCCCTATCACCATTGATCCACTCAAAAACCTGAGCCCCGCCACCAGAGACACCAGTCTGCCACCCTTGCCCCGCCTCCCTCCGCCTTGAAACTCCAGCCCTCACCACCCCAGCCTCGCCGCCTACCCTCTTCGCCAAGGAACCCCAGTCCCTCTGCCCACCGCCTCAGCCCATAAACTTAATCCCCGCTAACAGAAACCCCAGCCCCACCACCTTTGCGCTACCACCCACCCCCACCACACTTAGAAACACCAACCCGCCGCTCACCACCTCCTCTTATAAACCTAAGCCCCGCCAACGGAAACTCCAACCCCGACACCCATGCCCTGCCGCCAACCTCCTCCGCTTAGAAACCCCAACTTACCGCCTACAACCTTCGCTCATAAACTGGACCCCAACAATCAGAAACCCCAGCCCCTCCACTCTATCCCCGTCGCCTACCCCCTTTGCCCGGAAACCCAACCTCGGCGCCCACCACCCTAGCCCCACCACCCAAAAATCCTTGCCCTGTCACCCTAGCCATGTCGCTCCGCACACCCCCACCGCCCAGTACACCCCCGCCGCCCAACTCCACCCTAAAATCTAGCCCTACCAGGTGAGCCTCTCATTCCCTACACAGTGGCGTTGGCGAATCGAGTGGATAGATGGCATTGAGGAAAGTGATTGAAAAGTTTCGTATATAGAATTGAAGCCCTGCCAGCTGCGCCGAGAGCTTCACCACTGCCGGTTTTCATTGGAGGAAAATCTAGGAAATTAAAGAAAGAATGAAAGAAAGAAAAATGGAAAAAGAAAATATTTCTTTTGTTGAAAAGCTTAGAGGGAATTATTGTCTTTTACATTTTTTGTTTTTTATTTTTATTAACAGAAGGGTAAAACGGTTATTTCGACAATTTCTAGCCAATTTGGCCTTTGACATTTCGGTCAACAACTTCCAAGGTTAGATTTGCACTTTCAGATTTTAGAGCAAGGTGCATATATAACACTATATAATTGACGAAAGTGCAGATATAACCCTGCGATAATAAGAGTGAAAATATAACCCTAGATATTTATGTTGTGTGCAAATATAATCTTTCCCCGGTAGTTGGAGGCCAGAATTTAGTGAAAATGCTATTTTACCCCTCTATAAAAAATAAAATAAAAACACAAAAAAATATTGAAATTACATTTATGCCCTTAAAAATCATCTTCTTTCTTTGTTGTTTACAAATCCATCATATGCCATACTAAACTATCTGCAATTTCTCTTGAATTTTTCCACCATAGATGAAATTACCTTCTCTCCTTCTCATTCTATTCGCTTTCTCTTCTTCCACTCCGCGGTGACACGACTTGATGTGGTCTGGTGACTCAGATGGTTGCGATGACATTTATCTCCACCACGTCGATGAGCTCCACCATGGTTTTTCAATTTTCCGGTGCTTGGCTAAGCGGCACCGAAAATGGTGGTCGATGGTGACGAAGGTGGCTTGGGGCTAGGTTTGGTGGAGGGCTGGGATGGGGCTGCACCGCTAAGTGGACGTCGTGAGTAGAATCTAGCAGTGGACGGCATGAGTTGAATCGGGATAATCTAGCGTTGGAATACGCTGAATCGGCGTCGGAGTATAGAGAATTGTGGCGGAGGGCGAGTAGCGGTTCCGGCTCGTCGCCAACAGATAGAGATGGTCGATAGTGGTGGTGTGAGGCGTGAGGCGTGAGGTGGGAGGTGGTGGCATGAGGTGTGGTGGCAGAATTGTTGGTGGTGGGGCTGGACAGTGGTGGCAGGATGGCTAGTAGTGGTTACTGGTGGTGATGACGGGGGTGAAAGGTGGTGGAGGGGCGGGGCTGGCTGGGTGGTGGTGATGGTGGGGCGGCGGTGAGCGGTGCGGTGGCGACTAGTGGTGGAACAGTGGTTGTGGTGGCAGCAAAGGGCAATTTTGTCTTTTTAATTTTAGTATTCGGTTGAAAGGGCATTTTGGTCATTTCCCATCGATCAATGACCGAAAATGGCTAGTCAATGCCGGAATAATGGTTTTAGGGTTATATTTGCACATATATATAATAGTTAGGGTTATATTTGCACTAAATAACAACTTAAGGATATATCTGCACTTTCTCCAACATATAGGGTTATATTTGCATATTACCCCAAATTTTATATGGTTATATCTGCAATTTCGAAAAAACCATAAGTTTAAAAACATATTTTTCAAAAAAAAATAATAATAATGTTGATAAAAAAACGATCACAGTCCAAGATCCTAATAAGCTTCATCATATGTTTAAACTAACCTATCGTCCTTATCTGTAACGTTTCCTAAGATGACAAAGGTGGTTGAAACATTTTTAAAGTAAATAAGTTGGTGACTTTGCAAACTCTAGCGACCAATCTTACACCAAGAAATTGAAGTCACGGGCATACACTTCATAGTAGTTTCCAACATCTCCTGTCCCTTTCGAAGAAGAAAAATCAAAGAAGTCCTTCTCGTAACATTACCTTCGTCTCTAAGTAAATAGACAATGAGAACAAACTTCTAGAATGAGACTCCAATATAAATCTAGGATTATTAAAATGGCCACTTGCCCAAATATAAATAGGAGACTCCAATCTTACTGTCATCATTAAGAAAACTAGCCATGATGTTTCAATTGCTCATCTGTAGTGTTTTGATCTCATCAGTGGTATTAGCATGGAAAGTACTGAATTGGGTATGGTTTCGACCCAAAAGGCTGGAGAAGCTGCTGCGAGAACAAGGGTACAGAGGGAACCCTTACAAATTTGTTCATGGAGATTTGAAAGAAATGTCAAAGATGTTCCAAGAAGCCCACTCCAAGCCTATCAATCTATCAGACGACATCGTTTCAAGGGTTATCCCTCCCTATCTCCAGAGCCTGCAGAAATATGGTATGTAAATTGATTAAGTTGTTCTAGTACATTTATCTCTGCTCCATTCAGCGAATTAATATGAATTTACCGTGTCTTTTTGCCTAAGTAATTTGATGTGTAGCTGAAGTTAGAGGGATGAGATAGTCAGGGGTATTAATGCTCTTAAAAAGCTGATCAACAGTTATCATCTACGTGTGGTAGTTTTGGACTCACTAATCCATTCTACTTAAATCTATTTGACTCAGTTGATCCGTTAAATCAATAATTGCTTTGTACATTGGCCCACTGCTATAATACTTCATCTCTCCTAAATTAATCTGCACATCTTGACTTTTTACTATTAACTTAAAAGGTATTTTTTTATTATTATTTTTTATTACATATAAAAATATATATTCAAAAAATATATATTAAATTTAATTTAATACTGTACCAAATGATAATATCATCTCTTATATATTTATAGAATTTTATAAAATTAGTTAATTTTGATTAAAAATAATGGTGTAATTTTAATTTGGTAAAGTTTTGGGAAATACTGTCTTTCGATAGACTTATAAAAAGATGGAGTTTAATTAGAATAATAAAAGGTAAAAAGTGTTAGTTGTTATAATAAAATTTTATTATGCAACGTGTAGTAATAATAAAGTTTATAACCCGATTCATTCAACCCAAAAAAATTATTTTTATTTTTTATAATTTACACATTAAATTTTAGTTTTTAGTTTATGGAAAGAAACGGACTCTTTTAATTTTGATGGGAATAGAGGAGGATGATGATTGAAAACTAGAGTTACTAGTATAAATATGGCAGCATAGCCATTTTGGAGCAAGTATGACTAATTTTTACGTTTCCCTTTAATTTTTTTAGTTTTGACAGGTCAATATTATAGTAGTACTAAATAGTTTCCCTGTACATTATAGTTAAAATATGTTTTCCGGAGCCAGTGGTGGGATCAAAAGCCAGTGCTTCTGGGGGGATTTTCACGAGACCCTTTCCAACCTTAATCCCAACCAAGTTGACATAGTAGTACTAAATAGGGACCGTTTCAAACATGCAATTTTTTTATCGAACTTTTTTGTTTATTCATTTTTTCATCATAAATTAAAGAACATGTCTCTTGAAAGACGGTTTTTTCACAAGTCATGGAAAAACCAAGGTTTAAAGTGCAAATTAGAAGAATTGAAAGATAAAATTTTTGGGTTGCATGAATCGGATTATAAATTTTATTATTACTATACGTTGCATAATAAATTTTTAATATAGCAATTAAAACATTTTACTTTTTATTATTCTAATTAAACATCGTCTTTCCACGAGTGTTTCCATGACTTTGCATGATTTTGAGGTGGCGGGATTAGTATGAGAGAGGGAATGTGTCTTTTTTAAGATTGTTTAAAGCAAGAAGTAACTGATGGGCTGGCAGGTAAAAGGTCTTATCGGTGGTTTGGACCTAAACCTGCAGTGATGATCATGGAACCTGATTTGATCAAGGAAGTCGCAAACAGAATGGAAAAATTCCCAAAGCCTCATATGAATCCACTCGCCAAATATCTAGCTCAAGGATTAGCCGCCTACGAAGGACCAAAATGGGCCAAACACAGAAAACTTCTCAACCCAGCCTTTCATATGGAAAAGTTGAAGGTTTCATGCATTCTCCTATAACTTCAATCTTCACATAATTGGTTTCTTTGTATCAGGACTAATATTAATTTCATTTATAAAAATATATAATGAATCATGTCAATGGTAGAGTATGTTCGTAATTCCACTGAAAATCTAACGTCACTTATTTCTTTGTTGTGGGAAAATAGCTTATGCTGCCAGCGTTTTATGAAAGTACAAGTGAGATGCTGAGCAAATGGGAGAGCATAGCTACCGAGAAAGGCCCAACCGTGGAAGTTGATGTTTGGACCCATCTTCAGACTATGACTGCCGACGTCATATCTCGAACGGCTTTTGGCAGTAGTTACGAAGAAGGAAGGAAGATCTTTGAACTACAAAGAGAGCAAGCTCAGCACTTTGTTCAGGCCAGCAGATCATTGTATGTCCCTGGATTCAGGTAAATATATTTTGAGTAACGGCATGCACTATTAAATGAGGGAAAATTTGTGTGGCTTGCTCCGAAACAGAGGGAGTAACGTAGTTTAATGGATTCGTGTGTTGCTTTAGGTTCTTGCCCACTAAAAGGAACAGAAGAATGAAGCAAATTGCACAGGAAGTCGACAGTTCAATCACAGATATTATAAATGCAAGACTGAAATCAATGAAAGCTGGAGAGTGGAACGGCAAAGACACGTTGGGACTGTTACTGGAATCAAACGCTAGTATGCATGGAGACAGCAATTCCGGAATGACTATTAAAGACGTGATTGAAGAGTGCAAGTTGTTCTATTTTGCTGGACAAGAAACTACTTCAACCCTGCTCGTTTGGACTATGATTCTTTTGTGTCGATTCGAGGACTGGCAGTCTCGTGCTCGAGAAGAGATTCTACAGGTCTTCGGAACTTCTGACAAGCCCGATTTCGACAAACTAAATCAGCTCAAGATTGTAAGATTCCTAAAACTACACTCTTTCATGTTTATGCAAGTATCCAAACATTACATAGCAACTCACCTACAACAAAATGATTGTTTTGACTCATTGCAGGTTAACATGATCTTGCATGAGGTCTTGAGGTTATATACCCCGCTATCTGTTCTTGCTAGGAAAACTTTGAATGAAACAACGATTGGAGACTTAACCCTCCCAGCTGGAGTGATGATCCTCCTTCCAACGATGCTGATGCATCACGATTCGAGCATATGGGGGGATGATGTGAAGGAATTTAAGCCTGAAAGGTTTGCGGATGGAGTTTCGCACGCAACAAAGGGTCAAGTTGTGTTCTTTCCTTTCGGTTGGGGACCTCGTATATGCATTGGCCAAAATTTTGCTATGCTGGAAGCCAAATTAGCTTTGGCTATGATTCTGCAACGATTTTCCTTTGAACTCTCACCGTCCTATTCACATGCTCCTTACTCATCAATCACGCTCCAGCCACAATATGGTGCTCATTTGATTTTGCATAAACTCTAGTTTATATGATAATGAAGGTTCAGCGTTGCGTTCCACAGTTGATGTAATAAAGTGTTGAAAAAATCATAGTATGGATTTTTTATCATTTATCATGATAAAATGTCTGTATAATATTATATCGATCGGTATTGAAGGAGACTTCCCTATTCTTGGATTACTCTTTTAACATTGAGAGATTTAGGAAATTAAAGGAAATTCCAGTACTAAACAACCCCCTTTAATCATTTTTTTTGGCCCCATAGCATCTATTTTTCAATTTATCGAGATAGGTGTCTAAGTGACCGGTGAAACGTTAATTTAACGTAGCAGCTATTAAGTAACAGCTTCTACATGTTGCGGCTATTTTTATTTGCAGCGGTATATTTTACCGCTGCATTGCAAAGCATTTATTTTTCTTCCCATGTAGCAATTATTTTTTGATTTGTCAAAAGAGGTTCATAAGTGGGCGTGGGCGGTGCAATGTAAATATAACCTAGCAGATATTGTATTAACATCTTCTACACATAACGTGTAAGCTATTTTTAAAAATAGCTACTACTACATATTGCAACTATTTTCTTTTAGTGCTATACAAAATTTGTAAATTTAGATAAATAAATAAAAATTAGAGCTCCACTTTTGGGTATTTCCATAAATAATTAAAATAAATAAAAATTACTTCATCAATAGAAAACTTAACATAATCAATTGTAACTTCAATTGTAGTCACATGAGCAAAACATAGCTTTACAAAATTAACTATGCTGAATCCTACAAAAACTAAAGTTGAAACTAAAATTCTCAATTTCAATCAACAGCTGTGGATAAACTCTTCAATCTTGACAGAGTTGCTGATGAATTGATGTAGGAGTAATTCCAAGCTTCTTAGTGTAGTTGCTGTAAACACTCTAAAGAAAGTTCATGTGCCGATAATTTAATGACACACCATATGTGTCCAATGCGCGTGCATTAGCACATAAAGTCCGAGAGGTTGATTGTTTGGTGCTTGATATCAAAATTTTGGATGCAATTGTGCATGGTCCTGGTATTTGGAAACAGTGGAGAGGACGCATTCATAGAATGCGTTCTCAGTCCTTTTTTTCTGAAATCAGTTTAGAGGACGCATTCTCTGAATGCATCCTCTGATTTTTCAAATTTTTTTTAAAAAAATCCGTATGCGTCCTCATTATAATTAAATTTATTTTTGCAAAAATTTTAGAGGACCCATTCAAGGGCTCGAGAGCTCGAGCACTCGAGGTAGGAGGATCGAGCGCTCGAGGCAGGAAGCAGGAGGTTCGAGGGCTCGAGGCAGGAGGTTCGAGGGCTCGAGGCAGGAGGTTCGAGGGCTCGAGGCAGGAGGTTCGAGGGCTCGAGGTAGGGGGTTCGAGGGCTCGGGGCAGGGGTTCGAGATCTCGAGGTAGGGGTTCGAGGACTCGTGGCAGGGGTTCGAGGGCTCGAATGCATCCTCTGAAAACTTGATTTAAAAAAATTCCAACAACCCTGATGACGCATTTAAAGAATGCATCCTCCATTTTCTCTTACAAAAAAATTAGAAAACCATGAAGACACATTTCGTAAATGCGTCCTCTTATTTTCACAGAAAAAAAATTCTAAAAACATGAGGACGCATTCGCTGATTGCATCCTCCATCTTCGCGTCCACCGCATGTTACTGTAGCCGTATTAATAGAATTTTACCCATAAAGTCCACCTAAAAGGACTTCAGTAAAGATTGTAATAACAGACTTCAACTATAGGTTGAATTGGACTCTTGTTCAATATCCAAATCTCGACAATATCGTAACAGCAGTGAAAAATAACCTATAGAATGCATGTCCCTGAGATAACCAACAATCAACACAATAGCAGCATAATATAATGATTATATAGCAACGCAAGAAAAAAAAGCATTCAAATGTCTTCAAACATCATTGCAACATTTGGCTTAAAGTTGGGTTTATTCTGATTTATTACCTTATTATATCAATTTCATAATCTATAGGGCAAAATACAGATATGACTAGAGTTGTCAATTCAGGTTATCGTGTCACATTCGTATCAGGTTGGATTTGTTTCGTGTTGATTTCATTTGTCGTGTCGGGTCGGGTTGGGTTGAGTACTTATCATGTCGGGTTGAAAACGTGTCAGTTTTTTCTCGGATTGGGTCGTGTCGGGTTGAGTTGATATCGGGTCGGGTTACTGTCATGTAATTTTTATACTCGGATTAGATCGGATCGGGTCAGAATATTGTCGGATTTGATTGGATCGGGTTATTGTCTTGTCATTTTTTGTACTAAAGTTTTGTTCGGGTCTGATTATGTCAATTATTTTTTATAATGTTTCATATTGAATTCAGATATATTTTGGGTTGGTTTATTTTAGATCGGGTTATTATGTCACCCAATTAAATTTGGGTTGATTTAGGTTATATTTCAATAATACTATTGTTACAACTGCACTATTATCAGGTATTGTTTCGTTGTAACTTGTAAGTTGCAAAAAGTAAAACTTGACTCGTAACTCCAAATTATAATTCGCTCGAAAGTGATGCTACCATATACACCCCCATTGTATTTTTCAAGTACGTAACAAAATATTTATCAACAGTCGAGCATAAAAACATACCCATAATCATTTTCAATTTCCCTTTCTTACTTCTAAGTAATCAATTTTAAATTACACTAGAACACGTATTAGCACTTTCCAATAATTCACCAAAAAATCAATTAATTTAATATTTGTATATTTAGGCAAGAATAACAAAAAATAATGTATTTTGGAGCAACGAATTATGGGGTAACCCAATTTTGGGCCACGGTGTAATTTTTCAAGACTGTGTAGAAGTATTCAATGTTGACTTTCAAGGCTTTTTATGTTCACCCATACATGCCCAAATCGCAAAGTCACAATATTACATTATTGAATTGCTTTTTAGTGTCGCCAACTTCGTGATTCGACAATTCCAACTTTCTTGGAGGGACCTAAGTGCAAAAAGTAAAAACTTTACTCATAACTCCAAATTGAAATTCGCTCGAATGTGCTGATATCCTATACACCCCCCCCCCCATTGTATTTTTCAAGTCCGTAACTGAATATTTATCTACAACTGGGCACAAGAACATATCCGCAATTCTTTTCAATTTCTCTTTCTTACTTCTATGTAATCAACTTTAAGTTACTCTAGAACATGTACTAGATCTTTTCAACATTTCACCAATAAAATAATTTTTTTCTATTTCTATACTTATGGAAGAATAACAAAAATTGTGTAATTTGGAGAAAATGATAATGTCGTAACATTTTTTGGGCCATAGCGTAACTTTCCATAAATATGTTAGAGATGCTTTTGTGCCTACTATCTTAGTTGAATAGCAGTTTTGAGTATTCATTGAATTCAATTCACTTTTTAAAATACTTTAGTGCAATTTTGTGTTGTAATAAATATTCTGATTCTAATTTTTTTAAAATAAAAAACTAGTAAAGTTCCACCGCACATTGCGTGGCATTATAAATTTAAAAATTAGGATGACTTTTAAGTATTTTTGTGTCTTACATTTAAATTGAAAATAAAGAACTTTATTTACAATTGTGAAGTTTAGTTATATAAGGAAAAATATATGATTAATGAAGTGAAATAATTAGTTTTAAATACAATAAAATTGATTATTTTTATAACATTTCATTCAAATTATTTAAAAATAATTATTTATATGTTGAGCTCATTTTAAAGGTTATCATAATTATATATATATCTCACTGAATAAAATTAAATATAAAATATTCTTATTAGTCCCACTAATTATAAAATATCCCCATCGAACAGTGACTCGGTCTATAACAAGATTTTGTGATAATTATTAAATATTATTTTTACAATATTTTTCAAACTGATTTTTGAAATTAATATTTAGCCGACTCTCTATAATTACTAATTCAAAACCATAATTTTAATGAGATGTCTCTCTTTATTTGACTATTATTCATTAGATTTATAAATTTAGTCATGTGCATTTTTAACGTAACCTTGTGTATTCACATTTGTTATGAATTTACTTTACGTACTAGTAATTATATGGCTAAAAACCCCATTTGTTATTAGTTTGATGCATAACCAACTTGACTTGGTTCCATATTAAATGTTAATTGACTTTTTATAACTGCATCTGTTTTGGGTTGATTACATACAGGGTTATATAGTTGATTTGTCGGGCTGAATTAGGTTTGTGTTAAATCGGGTTCGGGTTGATCTCGGGTTTGGGTTCAAGTCGGGTTTGGGTCCAGATTATTGGGTCATATTCAGGTTTTGGGTTGAATTCGATCGTGTCGGGTTCGGGTACATGTCAATATTTCTCGGGTCAAAATTGGGTTTCGGGTTGAGTGTAGTCGTGTTAGGTCGGGTTCGGGTCAATATTTCTCAAATCAGATCGGATTTTGGGTTGATTAGTTCGTATCGGTCCAGGTCGGTTCTCGGTTCTGGTCAGAGATTGACAGCTCTAGATATGACCCTATGTTTTGGCCGGAAGTGCCAATATGACTCTGTGAAGTTAGAAAGTGTTATTATAACCCTATCTCTTGCATTCGAAGGGCTGATATAACCTTTTGACTATTCCGGCGTTGAATTTGTATTTTTCGGCATTGACCAAATACAAAAAGATTAGAATAACCTAAGTTTTAAAACTAAAAAATTAAAGATAAGACTACCCCTAAGGTTCTTCTTTATCTCCAAAACCACCCTCAGCACCACCTCTGCCCGTTCCGCCACCACCGCCGCAGCCGCTCTACCACCACCACCGCTCAATCGCCGCCGGCCCTGGATTTCTTCCCGCAATGCCGCCTGCCACCACTCTGCTTGCTCTCCCCGTCACCGATGCTCGCCTTTCCCCAAACACTAAACAATTTTCCAGCCTCACCACGGCAACACTACCCCTGCAAGAAACACCCATGCCCATACCAATTCAAGCATTTAAACACCCTCACGCTAACCATGGTGGAAAAATCGAGGTTTCTGATGACGAGACTGGATCTGCTTGAGATTAAAGTGAATCGTGAACCCTCACGCTAACCTATAGACCGGCAGAGAGGAAGCCGACGGCGACGGATGGTTCTCCTTCCTTGGAGACTCCAACGCTGCTCTGCCGCTCCCGAAGGTCTGGCGCCGCCGGGAAGAAGTCTGTAATATAAACCCTAGCCCGTAGAAATATAAAAGATCTCTTGTGCCGTGAGATCTAGCACATCGAAGAAAACGCCTCCGCCGCTGTATTATTTTTTGAAAGCCCATCGGAGAGGCTTAGGGCTTAGGCCCATGAAAGCCCCGACTACGCAACTTAAAAGCCGTGGCGTCGTTAGAATTTGTATTGACAATTTTGACTGCGGCGTCAGAATTTGTATTGCGGCAGCGGCATTTAGCTTCTATAAACCCTTTTCTCTAGCAAGCTAAAAGAATTTGAGCAGCAATTGCAAGAGATGTTGGGATAATGAAGGGACATTGCAACCATTCAAATCACTTTTTCCCTGGCAAGCTAAAAGACTAGAGTTTCTAAATAGAGAAACAAGGGTAATATAGTCTTTTCAATTTTTCTGAAAATTTAATTTTTAAACAAGGGTATAATAGTCAATTCCCAAAATTCAGGCAAAATACAGGCCTCTAGGGTTATATTAGTACTTTCATGAACATATTAGGGTCACAATAGCATTTTTTAACTTCACAGAGTCATATTGGCACTTTCGACCAAAACATAAGGTTATATGGCCACATAACTCTAATCGATATATAAACAGCACCACAGGAATTAAAACTCAAAGAATTGAACTCAACCCTTGCTAGCATACTCTTTCTAATTACCTTTAACACTAGAGATTATATCAAATTCATTAACAACATATACAGCACCATAGGAAATAAAATTAAGAGAATTAAACTCATCCCTTGCTAGCATCCTCTTCCTAATTAAAGGGTACACGGTAGCATATTTCACATAATTTCTCTTTGTAAAGATGAGTATACATGTAATCCTCAAAGTGAATTCATTAAATCTTGAAAATACTATTTATCATGTTTCCTTTCACACGGGAATCAATTCGTGTCTGCACAGATTACATGGTAACCATATTGTAAAGATATTGGATCCAGTATCTAAAATGTTTTTAACACTCACATTGAGAAGAAACAGAAATAATTTTCAGGGTAGACCATCCCCACAGCTAAGATGCCATGATGAAATTCATTATATGTCTAACACGCACAACATAAAAAAAACATATAAAAGATGTATTCATGTCAGAGAGATTGATTTTTACATGCATGAAATTTAAAAATTGGATGTAGGTGTGGTGGTCAAATCCGGACATAAGGGCGAATGATGCATTCGTGGAATGCGTCCTCAATTTGGGAACTTTTTTTTGTCTGAATATTTAGATGATACATTTCAGGAATGCGTCCTCACTAATGTTATTTTTTTTATTTTTCTGAAAAAATAGAGTAGAATGCGTCCTCAAATTTTCAAATTATTTTTTCACTGAAATAATAGAGGACGCATTCTACAAATGCGTCCTCAATTTAGTGTTTTCTTGCTTAATATTTGGTCTATTTTTTATTCCAGAAAATTTTAAGTCCCGAAAACTAATTCCAGTAAAAAAATTTTATTCCAGGTAATTTATCTCAGTTTGGTCAAATTTATTTATTGCGTGCTTACATTTTTTTTGTCCAGAAAATTTATTATTTATTCCCAGAAATTTCAGATTTTTTTTGTCAAGTATAGTTGTGTTAAATGTTTGCTCTTGTACTTTTGGAAAAAAAAAGTTCAGAAAATTATAATAACGTCTTGTTTGAGGAAAATTCCGCAACTTGTACAGGTTTCGTTAGAGGACGCGTCTTGAAAATTTTAAAATCGTGTCCTGAATTCAACAAAAGCGTATTTTTCAAAATGAGTCATGAATTTAAGTAATAAATTATCTTTGAATGCAGCAATGTATAACTTATTATTTTTCATATACTTGTTTTCAGTGAAGATTGCGCATAAGTAGACTTGTGATTGTTTGATTATATTTTTAAAATTAGTGTAACGATAAATTAGGATCGTGTGATTTGCAATTTTTTAACTAGTCTTGAATATAGGTGTAGGAATGAATTATTGCATAGTTAGAATGAATACAAATTAGTAGAAATGTACAGTAGCCGAACAATACGTGTGAAACGTAATGCAAATGAGTGTTGAATGGCATGTAATGTCCTAATGACGACCTATGCAAAGCTTTCCACCCTTTCCACACGGGGGAGGACGTATGGTCCTGGATGTCCGTCGTGGAACAGTCATCTCAGTAGGTACATGTACTTCCTCACGTGGAGCTCCCTCTGGTATTTCCTCCTCCATTTCGTCTCCTGCCTCCTCATTCGAATCATAATGGACTTGTGGAACACTACCTGTATCTAATGGAGCGGTAGGAGACATGTATGCATGGCTAGCTGTGGGAGTGACATATGCAGTGAAATCAGCTGTAGTCGTGTCATGCTGGGAGGTTTCCCAGTGTGATGGTCCAGCATGTCTAGTAGTGGGAGTACGATATGCAGTGAAATCTGATGTAGTCATGTCATACTGTGAGGGTCCACCATGTGATGGTCTACCAATCGCTGGACTCGCATGTGAGGGTCCGGCTTGTGATGAACCAATGTGTTCTGTATGACCCCTAGCTCGCAGCCTCCGACCTCCCTGTCGACCAGGTGGAGCCAGACGGTGGCTTCTGATGTCAGTATATCTCACACCAGGGGGAGGCTCCTCACAGTGCACATACGGCTAATAATACTGCAGTCTAGAGGGCTGATGCGCATATTGTAGACTACATGTGACAACACCATGCATTCCCCTGATAACGTCCGCGAAATGTGGGGAACATTCCTCCAAATTAATATCTGACATGATGCGCAACTCGATCATTGCCTGCAACTACAGAAACGAGATAAATATGTTAGATATAAAATATTAAGGAAATCCAAAGTATTATTTCTTAACAATATTAGAAATTTAGGAAATACCATATACTCCATAGTTGCACCGTCTCCATGGAAACCCTCTGTAGTTCTTAGAGACCGTCCTGACTGATCAATCAGGGTCACCGTCCTGCGAAAGTACCACTCCTTGTATTCATGACTGGGTATGTATGGATTCGCACACCCAAGTGTGTTTACTTGTTGATCGGATTGACGTTCCCAAGCATCGAGATAGCTTCTCCGACCCGCCAATCCATGCCAGATCTTCCTCGACGGTCTCTAGTATGAAGCAGTTTATACTCATTCCTACTGACCAACTGGGTGGGTATTGGCTGGATTAGGCTAAACTGCCTGAGAACACGATGTGCATGATGATACTCTACTACATGCTAGCAGATAAGGTCAATGCAAAGTAGCCAATTGTTGCTACTAGCTGTACAGTACCACGGGAGTTGTTCCACGACATCCTCCGTGTATAGCTGTCAAATGAACTTAAACAACATGCAAGTGTTGCGGTTAGATAATTAAAACCATTTTCCCCACCAAGTCAATGAATGGAAATTTGAATTGGCCTATACCTGATTGTCATTGAGAGATGTGAGCTGATCGCGGTACACTTTCAATACATGCATCGGTGATTGTGATAAATCGTACCGGGCTCTCCACCTATGAGGAACATAGTGAATTATATTGGTCATTTGTTGGAATTCCCTGTGGTTTAAAAACAACGTCTCTTGACTAATTCGACACGTACAGGGACCCAAGAGCACTCATCGTCACTATCACCGGTAGTGCACCGGCAGGTCGGATGGATGGTATGCACTCCCATGCCCACAACTGCCAATAAATAAAATTAAATGTAATATAAAGTAATATTATGGACATTATATACAAATGACTAGATTGACCAACAATTTTAATTGTAGCAAGACAAGTGGCCCGGATATGGATTTAACTTGTGGGATTGCAGCGTCACATAAGCACAGGTACAAGTGTGCCAGAATGGCACTCCCCCAACTAACTGATGTGCTGCACCTAGATCCATTAGTACCGACAAGTAGAGCAATGGGATAAGGTGGCCAGACGTGTCTGACATTAGCAATCCCCCAACCAGCAGTAGAATGAAAACCCTAGCCCGCTGTTGACATTGTACCTCAGTGGGATCAGTGGGGAACGGACTGTGCAATAAGTTTCCCAACCAGCTGGCCCTAATGCAACCCCTCTAATAGAACTGGGGTCTGGTGTAGCACTCGGGTAGTCTGTGGACACTCTCTGCCAGTCCTCTATACGCCTACCAATGACTACACTTGTGACTGAGATGTCATCAATTGGAAGACCCTACAGGATCCCTACATCCTGCAAAGTGACCGTAGCCTCCCTCATCGGTAGGTGAAATGTGTGCGTCTCCGGTCGCCAGTGATAAGGGAATGGTCAATGTGTATTGGTGCGGAATCCAGGAGTCCCTGGAATCCTGCTTCACACACATACCGCACAACTCTTACAGGGATTCGATCGGTCCAGCATGCCCATCGCACCGCCTTACCTGCAATGCCTCATCCTCTAAATGTCCGTTGTACAATGCACGAGCATGGTGTTCCTGATGTAGGTACAACAAATCCTCCTCAATGGGTCCTAGATGATACATTGTTCGTCCCTGTTAACAATTATTAACACATGTCAAAATTAATTGTTGAAGAATAGCACAGATAAAAGTAATACTACATCATGTGATACATATTGCACAAATAAAAGTAATACTACATAATGTGATACATATTTCTCACATACAAGTAATACTACATCATGTGATACATATTCCAGCATATCCCACGAACACCACACTACGAACAGAACACTAAGCACGACCTCTCCTACGGATGCCTTTGGATTCACCCGGTACCCGCTCATCCATCTGATTCCTTATCCTTCTCTCCGCAAATTGACCACGCCTCCTATTGCAAAACTTTTCAGCATCAGGAATCAACCTCCAACTGGCACATTACCAAAGTGATGGATCTCGTACATGCATGAAACCCTGACTATATTGTTGCACATAGGTGGTCATGTGATAAACCTTGTCACATAGACTAGCAGGATCATCACGCCTATGCCAACAGACAGCCAAGGCATGGGAACAAGGGAAACGGAATATTTTCCATTCGCGATAAGTACACTCCCTTCTCCGGCATTTGATTGTGTACTGCCTTTCACTAATACTCCCATCAATGTTCCTTGTCTCAACCCTATAAGTTTGCAACGCATAACCAAACAAGGTGACGATATGTCCCTGTGCCCATGTGTCTTGCTTCTAAAACTTTTTCCAATTCCTTTTAGGAAACACGGTCCTAGACAAACGAACAAGAATTTAGAATCAAGAAACTGGTCTGTGAACACATAAAGAATTGTAATGAATAAGGAAAGTACCTCTAATTCGTGGTGTCCATTACCCTTTGGGTAAACATTTCAACTGTTCGCTCGAGCGTCGCTTTAACACATGTTGTTATCGGGAGATGAGTGCGCGCCCTAAACAGTTGTTGAAACTCTCTGACAAATTTGTTGTGAGAATTCCCCAACGTCGATCACCCTCATCAAAGGCAAGGCACCACTTACTGCTATCTTGTTGTACCAACCAAGCCCAAGCAGATGGATCTATACTCTCCAGCTCCTCCTTCTACTCCCTCCACTTGCTCTCTCGTATGGCACCACCAAGCTGCTAAACCAGAGTCTTCATAAGTGCATTCTTGAACATCCCGCCATCAGCAGTAAGGAAGTTGGACTAAAAATGCCGCATGCAAAATTGATGGTATCCAGCTGGCTCCATCCACTCCTCCATATGTTTCATTGCATTTATAATTCTATCATGCCTATCTGATATGATACAGATTGGCCTGCTATCACCACCAACAACGTAAAGATACGGTCTCTGCATGAACCAGTTCCAACTTTCATTCGTTTCCGCGTCAACAATTGCGTAGGCGATGGGGAGTATGTAGTCATTCACGTCGTCATCACGGCAACTATCATTGTGGCATGCAGTGGCGAAAGGCTTCAATTACCTGACCAAATGCCCAGAACACAAATTTAAATTTCCTACACCTGTGCCCGTGTATTCTGTCAAGTACGTCAGCCCAATCAACAACGATGCTCGGATTAGCCCTGACAAGCTCATCCATATACGTTGGCAGCTGTTCAAATGATTCCTCCCAAGTTCCGAATACCATGGCAATTGCCTTCTGTCCAGCTTACCACTCCTTCTTATAGGAAAGGGTGACATTGAACTTCGTCATGACTTGAGCTTGTACATCTTTCACTGTGTATGAAGGGTTTACATCAATGTGGTGGCGAATTGAACGGGCAATCATCACCGACGTCAGATTAATGTTACCTCTAGATCGACTAGCACCAACACACCCATGGCTACTTGCCCATTTGGTGATCTCTCACATGCCATGTGAAGCCTTTTTGGTAGCTCTGGAAACCCAAAGACAATTACCAGTTCCTTCGACAACGTCCTTGCATTTCGCATACCATGTGTGTGACCTGCTTTCCACGACTCTGTGCTCCCTGTTCATCATGGAACTCCACCTAGAAATAGCTTCAACCAATTTCGGCTTCGTCTGGAATTGCATACCCAACTCCACTTCACCAGTCTCTTGAACATAAGTAGAAACTCCGACACAAAAATGAGTTGGGTCATAGTTATCCTCATCAGGGCCCCCATAATCCCTACAGTAGGCATGTGTATCAGGATTCGCCAAAATATGAAATGATGTGGATACATTGTTCGTGCACACCACTTGTTCATCGTCGTCCCCAGGATTCAAATCTCTTGATAAGGAACAATTATCCTCATTTCCATCCTCAAGTTCAGCTTCCTCACCATCGTCTTCGCTACCAACATGCCGAACAACATGGTCGCCAATATCACCCACAAATCATCATCGAAGACATTCGGCTCGTCATGGTCCATACCATAGATACCACTACTTGTGGACGGTTGAGCGCAATCCATGTGAACATACGTACCAGGTTGACTGGACTCACCAATTTCAAAACCTCGGCGATGAACAGGTGGTGGTAAACTTGGTACAGTGGTAAAGCTTTGCATGTTGCTCAACAACGACATAAACGTGCTTGGCCGTGCCTCGTCATTAGTGCTTGTCAACTTTTCCATAATAATGTACAAATCCGCTGAGGACAACGACAATCGATCAACAATGTTGAAGAAGAAAGCGGTTGACTCATCATCTTCCACATTATAACATCGATAGTATACGGCCGAACCAATCAGTTCAGGACAGCATATATTTTCAACATATACCCCTCACTTGCAATGCCAAGTCTTGTGACGATTAAATCAACTAACTCGGAGTGGTTCAACCTTCTCTCGAGAGTCACGTTCCGCTCCGATATTGGAGGATCATAATACACACCCACAGTCAAATCAAACTTAATCTGATCCCCTTTGTACATATACATCGTCAAAAACATCGTACAACTGCATTATACAAATACATAACTTTTTAATTCTTTTTCATTCGATATTCCTTTTCATTATAGCCTCAAATATGTGCTCCACTCGGCCACAATAACAAAACTATTACTACAAACTTAATACATTAATCAGTAAACAATTCACATAATTACTTCACAAGTCACGCATCATCATCAAACACTATCACAGCATCGGACCAAATATAATCATTCAAACTACATACAACACATTCATACTAACAAAATTATTTCGGGTTCTCCACAAATTATAATGTAACACAAAATTCAACAACAAAATTTCTAGCAATCACACATAATCGTTGAACACATTCGTAAAATTATGTAAGGTTCAGTTAGCTTCAGGAAAATGAAAAATTGACTGGGCGGGTGTCTGAGACTCACGGACAAAGTGACCAAAGCGGCGGTCAACAACGGTCAACGGCGGAAAAATCTAAGCTCTTCAGCGGCGGAAAAATCTAAGCTCTTCAGCGGCGGACGTGTTTGGCAACCAAAAAACCAATATAAATATTAGCAAAAAAACATACAACATAAGAATATAGAAAATTGGAGACCTATGAAAAACAACCAACCTTGCGGCAGCGCCGGCGAGGAAATTGCCGGAAGTCAGGAAGGGGGCGGAGAATGGCGCGGAATGCTGAAGAAGCAGCGGCGCAAAGGCGGAGGAGCGGAATGGCGGTGAAGGCTCGGGAAGGAAAGGAAGAAGAAGATGAAGATCTAAGTGGCTTCTGGCGATTTTAACATAGATTGGAGGACGCATTCACTGAATGCGTCCTCGCCACGTGGCAACGTGGCCTTCACCAACGCAGAAATTCATAAAACAAAATAAAAAAATTTGAATAACAGAGGACACATTAGGCAATAGCGTCCTCAAGAAAAGTCAACAAAAAGAATGTGCATGCGGGAGAACGCATTTGCAGAATGCGTTCTCCACATTTGAAGCTGCTTTTGGCTACTGTAGCCACAAAACTAGAAATTTCTCTATCAGAGAAGTAGAATTCTAGAAATTGAATTTACGGAAGAAGCTCTTGCACAAGCTTGGAGCACATTCTGTGTTCCCCTTATTGCAGGTTCCACTAGCTCAGCCCGAGGCATACAGAAAGCATGGAAAAATGCAACCATGTCCTTAAGGCTACTATGTATATATTAGAATGCAGCGAATAGGTATAACATACCTCGGGAACCTTGTAAGAAATTATAACAGGGGATGCGACGTGGAAAACACCATCACAGCCATCAACGATTGGATCAAAGGACCCGTGTTCGAGTTGTCTGCCTGAAACAAGTGAAGCCTTTCCTTGGCTCCATCAATTGAAGCAAAATGATGGGTCTTCTCTGGATCATCTTTGGACAACGTAAACAAGTTAGCATCAGGCATATCACGAACTGAAGCCTTAACAGTATCACCATGCTCCAACTGAACTTCACTAACCAGGAGCCTATATAACCGGAAGCTAGGCCCGTAAAATGGGTCGGGTGATCCGTTAGATAACCATTACCCATATACTATTTTTACTTATTGAATAAGACTTATTGGATAATGACCTATTGGGTTAATGGATATAATTGGGTTATAGTTATTGGGTTTAGTTGGGTTGGATAATGGATTATCCGTTGGACAATTTTAGGTGGATCGAGTTGGGTTGGGTAGCGGGTGACCCGTGGATAATTTCATATCATAAGATAACAAAATTTTCACAAGTTTGATTACGAATGATTTAATTTTTCCCTAACACATATAATCATTTTAGAAACGATCAAATTCTCGATTCATCATATTTATCGATTTCGGTTCATGTCTTAATCAATTTTAATTTGAACCAATTAAAATTTTATAAAAGGTCTTGAGGAAAGAAATAGAAGTAGTATTTAAGAAATTTTTACTAATTTTGAAAAATCTCCTCCATGAAATATGAAGATTTTTAAAAATATTTTCTTTTATTGAACATAAGAAAATAATAAACGAAATCTCCACATTTAGCCACTCGAATAAATATTTCCTCTTTTGTAGTTATGTACACGATTCAGTCTATATCAAAAAATGATTAGGGTTAATCGTAATTTTTCACTCCGAGTAAAATGTTACGTGACCTATCCATTTAAAGTTTAAATGGTTAAAAACACCAATTATCCATTAAGTATATACTGAATTATCCATTGTGTCTATACTAATTATCCATTGGGTCGAACTAAAGGACCCATTGGATATATGTCATTTATTTGGGTGAAGAGTGAATTACCCATCAAGTCCGTGTTCTTTCTCAGTTATTAGTTCTCATTTCTCACTTCTCAGTCTGCGTTTTGTTTCATCAGTCCGTGTTTTGTTCATCAATCGGTCTGCATTTTGTTCATCAATCGGTCTGCATTTTGTTCATCAATCAGTCCGCGTTTTGTTCATATTCGAGTTTATTATATTATGTAATATAATATTATGTATTATATTATATTATATTTAATAAAATATATATATATATATATATATATAATATGTTGGCTTTGTAAACTCGACGAAACTAACGAATAATATTACTTGGGATCGAGCTCGAGCTCAAATACTGTACGAACTCAAATATTGTACGAACTCGAATACTGTACGAGATTGAGCTCGAATACTGTACAAACTTGAATATTGTACGAGATTGAACTCCAATACTGTACGAACTCAAATACTGTATGAGATTGAACTCGAATACTGTACGAACTTGAATACTGTACGAGATTGAGCTCAAATATTGTACGAAATTGAATACTGTACGAGATTGAACTCGAATATTGTACGAACTCGAATACTGTACACGATTGAGCTCGAATATTGTACGAACTCGAATACTGTACGAGATTGAACTCGAATACTGTACGAACTCAAATACTGTACGAGATTCGGCTCGAATATTGTACGAACTCGAATGTTGTACGAGATTGAGCTCGAATATTGTACGAACTCGAATGTTGTACGAGATTGAACTCGAATATTGTACGAACTCGAATACTGTATGAGATTGAACTTGAATACTATACGAACTCAAATATTGTACGAGATTGAACTCGAATACTGTATGAGATTGAGCTCGAATATTGTATGAACTCGAATACTGTACGAGATTGAACTCGGATATTGTATAAACTCGAATACTGTACAATATTGAGCTCGAATACTGTACGAGATTGAGCTCGAATATTGTACGAACTCGAAAGTTGTACGAGATTGAGCTCGAATATTGTACGAACTAGAATACTGTATGAGATTGAGCTCGAATATTGTACGAACTCGAATACTGTACGAGATTGAACTCGAATATTGTATGAACTCGAATACTGTACGACATTGAGCTCGAATACTGGACGAGATTGAACTCGAATATTGTATGAACTCAAATGCTGTACGAGATTGAGTGTGAATTTTGTACGAACTCGAATACTGTACGAGATTGAATTCAAATATTGTACGGGCTCGAATACTGTACGAGATTGAACTTGAATAATTTGTGAATTATAATTTGTATAATTTGTGAATTATTGTGAATATTTATGTTAGATATTACACATGCATTTAATTGGGCAATTTTAGATATTTGTTGGGTATTTGTTATGTTCCCATTGAGTTGACATAATATGAGACACATTGAGATCAAAATTTTTCATTAACATAATTATTCTCATCCCAAATCCTAAAAAATAATGAGCATTTAACACCTGATCCCATTGGATAATGACAACTTGTAACCCAAATCGATAGAAAATGTTTAATGATAACTTATTGGGTTAATCATATAATAATTTATTGGATAATAACTTATTGGATAATATATTTTAACCCATTGGATCATATGAATATCTCATGGGTTTTCCAATGGATTATCCATTTAATGACCCAACTCATTTATGACCTAACTCATTATGACTCATTTAATAAACGGGTTAATTGAATAATGATTCATTAAATAATAATCTATTGAGTTTAAATAATAAATTTATCCAATTAACCCATTTGACGGACTTACCGGAAGCTCCCATCACTGAATTCAGCTCTTCATGGAAGTCTTCCTCATCAAGCTGTGCATTATGAAGAAGCAAAATAGACTTAATCCAGCAATAAAATACATAAAACTAAAACTATTCAGAGAAGAATAATCTTTTAATACCTCAGATTGAAGATTCTTATCCAAATCTCTAATGAGCCCTTTAATTAATTCAAATAGTCCCTCAACCTGCAGAAAAATACTTTAGGTCATCGCTATGCAACATCAAACAAGAAAAAACCACATAGATAGGCAGAATACCTTTCCGGAGGTTGGAATTAAAGTCGTGTTCTCCATTATACTTTGAATTATAACACTGGCCATCTCCTTCTTTGTACCCGTGTCGTTCTGCCCGCTAGGTGTCGACGTGGTCATCAACCCATTGAAATCCGGGTTGGACCCGTGTAAACCCCAAAGATAATCGCCACTTCATTGAATGAGTGAGCAAGACCTAACAAGTGCACGATCTCTTGCACCGCCACGAGCTCAATGTCAAGGCCGGAGGTCAACAGCAACACGTTGGTGAAATCTCTGTTGACCACCCAATTCTCGTCGCCGTCTGAGTGCAGCCTCCCGCTCAGCGCGGCAAGAACGCATAGGTCAGCGTCCCCAGAATCCCGTCGAACGCCTCCTAATCGCCAAGGTCGTCGCTGCATATCCCGATCTTGATGTTCAGGTTAGAATTATAAAAGATAAAAGGTATTAGTTGTAATATTAAAAATTTATTATGCAATATGTAGTAGTTATAAAGTTTGTAACTCGATTCATGCAATCCGAATATTTATCTTAATTTCTTCTAATTTGCACTTTAAACCTTGGCATTTTCATGACTTATGGAAATACCGTCTTTCAAGAGACGGACTCTTTTATAATTTGGATTGTCTCAGCAGACTGAACTTTATGCAGGGCCTTTCTACAATTCTAATAATATTCTAGCTCCAGTACCTATCTTTAATAATTTTAAATGGGCATATCTCTAATTATTTTATAGGGATCTATCTCTAATAATTTTCCGGGGACTTTTTCGTTCAATTTTTTTCATCACTTTCCCTCCACCTATAATCTGCAAAAAAAAAATGCAAAGAAATCAATAAAAAACTGCAACAACATTAGCAAAAAATAGCAGAACATCAACGAAAAATCATAAACATCAACTAAAAAATTGCAACAAAAAATATATTAAAAAAACAAATAGTATATAAAAAAATAAAAATCAACAAAAAATTGGAGGAAAAAATGTCGACTACGACTAACAAAAAATAAACTGAAATCATAAAAACCTCAACAAAACTAAAATTTTGTTTTTAAAAAAACACTACAAACATTAACTCCTAACAAACAACGATTGAAACACGTACAAGTTATAAATAAGCACCTACAAACTACATTTGAAACACTAACAAAAAAATGAAAAACGTCAACGTAAGGAAAAAAATAGTACGAAAAATGAACCATATCATAAAAAAAACTACGAACATTAGAGCATGGGCAGTGGGTTTCTTAAAATTTAAAAAACCGCTCTAAAAATCAAAAATATCCACAGTAGTGATTTTTAGGCCAATTTCTTAACAAGAAACCGGCCCTTGATTGCCATATAAGAAACCAGTTAAAAAACCGGAAGTGTCAGGGCTGTGCACATGGCCTGTTGCAGCCAAATTTTTTTTGGATGAGTGGGACACGTGGCATCCTCTGGCTGGGCCACGTGTCCCTATCTTTATTTTTATTTTATTTTTTTAAAAAAAGCTGATTTTGTTTTTAAAATTAAATTTTAAAACATTTTAAAATTAAAAATATTGAATGATTTTTGATTAAAATTTGGAATGATTTGGAATAAAAATTTGGAATAATTTTTGAGAAAATTATTGAAGAAAAATTATTGAAAAAATCTGGAATAATTATTGAAAAAAATAAAATTCAATTTTAAAAATTATAATGTATTATTAAATTTTACATTCAACTTATTTTGGGTAGACAAATTTATTTAAATTAAATGTAAATAATAAAATTAATGAGTAGGATAGAGAAAATCAAGTGGGGTACATAAATAGTAAAAAGTGGTTTCTTACCATTATGGAGGAGAAAATGTGTGGTTTATTAAGTGGTTTCTTAAAGTGAGGTGGAAGAGTGAGAATGAGAAAAATAATATATTTAATTAGTAAGAAACGGGTAGCGGTAATCACCATTGCATATGCTCTTAACTATGAACAAGCAATGATTGAAGCACTTACAAGAAACGATTGAAGCACTTACAAGAAACGATTGAAGCACTTACAAGTTGTACTCTAAGCGCCAATTTGTTTTCATTACACACACAAGTTATAGAATAAGCACTCACAACCTACATTTGAAGCACTAACGAAAAATTTGAAACGTCAACATAGAAAAAAACACTACAAAAAATCAGTCATATCATAAAAAAACTACAAACATCAATCTCTGTCACCTAAAACTTATCAAAGAAAATGAAAAACATCAATGTGAGAGAACAAAACTAAAAAAATCAACAAAAAAATTACGGTATCTTAAGAGTATAAATTATTCACTCTGAAAATCATAAAACATCAACATTTTTTTTTTAAAAAAAAACTGCAAATATATACCTCCATCACCCAAAAGCTACAAATATCAACTCTTAACCTCTGAATCACGTCTAGAAAATAAAATACATCAACATAATAAACCTCCGTATGTATTCATAAACATCATCACATATCATAAAACATTATCCTCCAAAAAAATTGCAAATATCAACCTCCATCACCCAAAAGCTACAAACATCAACTCTTAATCCCCGAACCTCATCCGAAAATTAAATACATCAACATAATAAACCACCGTATGTGTTCCATAAACATCATTGCGTATCATAAAACATTATCCTCACACACCATTGTTGAACATCATCACATATCATAAACCATCATCCCCACACCATTGCTGGAACATAAAATAAACTTTAGTTTATACTCCATGCATATCACCATAATAAACCTCCGTATGTATTCCATAAACATCATCGCATATCATAAAATAGTATCCTCACACACCATTATTGAACATCATCACATATCATAAACCATCATCCTGACACCATTGCTGGAACATAAAATAAAATCTAGTTTATACTCCATACATATCAATATAATAAACCTCAGTATGTATTCCATAAACGTCATCACGTATCATAAAATATCATCCTCACATCATTGCTGGAACATAAAATAAACTTTAGTTTATACTTCATACATATCATCACATAAACTTCATAACATCATCATAAATTATCATTCTCACACCATAAAACATCATCATAAACATCATCTAAACATATCATCATAAACATCATCACGTTGTTATAAATATCATAAAAACATCATCCTCACATCACACAAAGCACAAAAAAATGCACACAACATACACATAGAAAAAGTAAACTCAGAAAAAGCACACACATGTTATCCTTGGTAATCGTACGAGTTACCTCGACAATAGGCATTTCGACTCCACCCGAGGCAGTGGTTGCAAATTCGGATGCAGCGCGACTTCAACTCTGTCTGCATACCTGACTACGATCAGAGCTCCAGGGACCGCGTTCGAGCAACTCTGCAACCAGTGTCGCCGCGACTCTGAAACCATAATGGTGGATCTCCTCGCAATCGATTGCTTTCCAGTTAATCTCACTGACGTCCCCGCGACTCTGAAACCAGAATGGTGGATCTCCTCGCAATCGATTGCTTTCCCGTTGATCTCACTGACGTCCATGCAATAGATTCAAGGCAACAGACTCGCTGAAATCATCGCCAAATTCATCGAGATCATCGCTAAATCCAACTGCATCACCGCCTTGAATGTGTCATCGCCATGGATGCACCGTCGTTGTGGATGCACCACCACTTAAAGCGGTTTAGGTAGCGATTGAGAAGCGATTGAGGAAGAAAAGGAGAAAATTCTTATACTGTGTCTACAGTAGCCGCCAGTGGATGCAAATTTGGTGAACACATTTGCTAAATGCGTTCACTGTATTTTTTCTTTTTTAACATACGAAAAAATGAGAACGCATTTTCCAAATGCGTCCTCTATACTTTATGCATTTTTGAAATTCTGGAAAGAGGAGGACGCATTTGCTAAATGCGTCCTCTATTTTGCCTTTTTTAAAAAACTGAAAACGAGGATGCATTCAGTGAATGTGTCCTCAATGTTTGTTTGTATTAAGAGTCTGTCTCTTGAAAGACGCTTTTTCCATAAGTTATGGAAAGACCAAGGTTTAAAGTGTAAATTAGAAGAAATGAAGATGAAATTTTCGGGTTGCATGAACCGGGTTATAAATTTTATAACTACTACATGTTGCATACTAAAATTTTAATATTGCAACTAAGACCTTTCACATTTTATTATTATAATTAAACCCTATATTTCCCAAGACTTTGCCTTGTTTTAAACCCCGTAAACAGAAACCCAATTCCCAGAAACGCATCCTTCCACCTTGTTTTCTTCACCCGCCGGATTCTTTTATCCTGGCCATCGTGCTCAGGCCGCCTTCGTCATCTTTCGTGTGCTCATGTCGTGTGTCTCCCTCCCACCTTTTGTTTTTCGCCATTTTCATTGTCGAGAACGTATCTCTCTCATCCTTTTTTTGGTATTTTTTCTTTTTTTGTTAGATTTGCTATTTTTCTTCAGTGATTGTGAGTAAATAGTTGTTTGGTTTGTAGCTGAAGCCACCAGCGATTGTTACTGACAGTTTTGCCACCACCGGACCCGAGTGTGCGATGTACGCACTGCAGCAAGATCTGCATGTGGAATTCATGTGCCGCCAGCAAACCCTTGCGCAGAAGTCACGCTGCCAGAAACTTCGAGTCTCCGAGAGCCTCTCTGCCACTGCCGAGATGAGAGGTACCTTGAAAATTCTTGATTATATGAATGTGTTGAATGATTATGTGTGGTTTGAATGATTATGTGTGGTTTGATTAAATGAATGTGTTGAATGAGGATGCGTGATTATGGGTGAATTGATTATGTGTGATTTGTTCACTAATTTTTTTATTCTCGTCATAATAAAAATTTAATTTGTGTGTTATTATTCAGTTCAAATTTTACATTGTGAAGAGGCCGAAGTTTAAATGTTGTATGCACATTAGTAAGAAAATCGATAATAGTGTATGATTTGGTTGCTCGATGACAATGGAACAGTATATGGTTTAGGGTTTGAGGAGTTGAATATATGTTGCTGAATAATACCATCTTTCTGAATATGGAATTATATGTTCTATATTTGTATAGTGTAGTTCTACAATGTTTTTTACGGTTTACTTGTACAAAGGGGGTTAGATTAAGTTTGATTTGAATGTGGGTGTGTATTATGATCCTCCCACACCTGAGAAAAATGTGACTCTCGAACGGAGGTTAAGACACTCCGAGTTGGTTGAATTAATTTTCAGAAGGTTTGGCATTGTAAGGTAGGGGTTTCTATTGAAAATATATTATCGTTACCTTGAGTTGATTGGTTCGTCTATATACTATCGATGTCATAATGTGGAAGATGACAAGTCCACCACAACCTTCTTCAACATTATTGATCGAATGTCCTTGTCCTCTGCTGATCTTTCCATTAATATGGAGAAGATGTCAAACACCATTGACCGTGCAGGTGATGTTAGCTCGGGCACATTCATGTCGTTGTTGAGTAATGTTCAGAACTATACAGCTTTGCCAACCTTCCCACCCCATGTATATTGCCAAGGTTTAGGAGAACCTTCTTTCATTGGTGAGTCGAGTCAACCTAGTGGGTATGTCCATCTTGTTTGCACTCAGCCGTCCATAAGTGCTGGTATATATGGTGTGCATGAAGAGTTGAATGTCTTCGATGATGATTATTTAGGTGAAATTGGAGAGCATGTTGTTGGTGATGATGAGCATGTTGTTGGTGATGATGAAGGTGAGAGAAGGGAACTTGAAGAAGAAAGTGAAGATGGTCGATCCTTATCAACTTATTCGAATCTAGGGGAGGATGATAAACAATTGGTGTACACGAACAATGTAGCCACGGTGTTCCATCTTATAGTGAATCCTAATATGAAGGCCTACTTTAGGGATTATGGGGGGCCTGATGAGAATGGGTATGGCCCAAATAATTGTGGCAAAAGACTTCCTAGTTATGTTCAAGCGACCTGTTAAGTTGAATTTGGTATGCGATTCCGAAGTAAGCCAGAATTGGTATAAGCTATTTCCAGGTGGAGTTCGATGAAGAACATGGAGCATCAGGTTGTGGGGAGCTGGTCACATACATGGTATGTGAAATGTAACGACATTGTTGAAGGAAGTGGCAATTGTCATTGGATTGTTAGAGCCATCAAGAAGGCTACCCATGGGATGTGGGAGATCACCAAATGGGCAAGTAGTCATAGTTGTATTGGTGTTGGTTGATCAAATGGTAACACTAACCTGACATCATTGATGATTGCTCATTCCATTCGCCATCAGATTGACATGAACCCTTCCTACACGGTGAAGAAAGTCTAAGCGCATGTGAAGAAGGAGTTAAATGTGACACTGATGTGTGTTATATTGTGTTCATATTTTGTGGGATTATTATGATTTTATTGAGATATAATTTGCACTTTAAGGTGTTTTTGGTGCAGGAATTCATTGATTGCGGAGAATTGAGAGGGAGCTATACATTGTACTCTTTTTCCCTTAACCAACGGTTTTTTCCCACTGGGTTTTCCAGGTTAAGGTTTTTAATGAGGCGATGTGCTCCAATGAAAAATGTTCTTATCTTATAAGACATTTTTCCAGGGATGAAGGAAGAGAGGCAAAAGAAGAATTGCTGAAGTTATGGGGTGAAAAGTGAATTATTGAAGAGATGTGGATTTGAAGGAAATAAATATATTCACTGCCCATATTGATAAAGATTGTATTATCTCCTTCCATTTAAAATTCCTTAATTGTAGGAATTAGTTATTTAGAATTAGAATAGATATTATCTTATTTCCTTATTTCTTCCATAAGAAGAAAAGTAATTAGAAGTTGATTTAGATTTGGTTTTGGTTTGGTTTATATAAATACACGGCCGAATCTTGGAAGGAGGATGGGGAGGAATTATTCATATTTGTTTTGTTTTCCTGGGCGAGAGAAAAGAAGGCAGGAAACGAATTATATTTCTTTGTTTGCTAGGCGAGAAAACAAAAGGAGCAAAAACAATTCTCATACATATCCCTGGTTTGTTCTTGGTTTTCGTTAGTAAGTTAATATTTATTATTTTGATTATGAGTTATTATTATATTATTTATTTGTTTAATTTAATTATTATGAGTAGCTAATTTATATATCGGCCTGGAATAACAAGCATTAGTTTATGAATCGTAAGGCCTAATTGTTTTATAATTGATTCTTATGTGTTTTTGATTGTTCTTAGTTTATTTTATTCTTGATATATTTGAGCCTAATCAACTTGAATATTATTGGGATAATGCTATCTAATTCCACCAATACGTAATCGTTGGAAAGAGTTAGTAAGTAGCGAGTTCTTGTGAAAAACAGCTAACTAGCTAAGACTGTAATAGCAAGATGGGGAACAATTAAGTGTGCATTACTACTTGCGAATACTTGGGTAATTGCTATGTCAGGTTCTTTTCATTCTTAATGCTATCGAGGTGTGTATCTGGTTCAGCGAATACTTTCCGGGGGCATCTTGGTAAGAGAAACAATTAATTAATTAATTATAATTGGTTAATTGTCGATAAAGTACGAAAGAATTGGGGAGGTTAAGCGTACCTACTTTCCTATAACTGATAGATGCATATGAATTGATTTATCTTTGCGCCTATGATCGATGTTTAACTAATGTGAGTTATTCCGAGCCGATTGCATTCATCATATATTTACTAGATTTTTATATCTGTTAGTTTGCATTATTATTTCATATTTTATAGTTGCATTATTAGTTGTTAGATAAATCTGAAAATTAAGGCGTGGTGGCTACACCAAAAGTGCTCTATATTAGTAGGAATATTATTATAGATTTTGCTCCGTTCCTCGTGGGATCGACTCTGTTTGCTACTATACTAATTTCATCATTAGAGTTTGCAGATTATTTTGGTGAGTGAAACGACGTTCTTCAAATTGGCGCCGTTGCCGGGGAGCGGTAGTTAATTTCTATTTATTTTGCTACTAATTTTTTGTTTTTTAGTTATTGGTATATGACCAGGTCCCAGGAGCAGGAATTGATATTTGATTCTGAAGTTGAAAAGACAGCCAGGAAGAATTACAAACTCGCCAGGGAGAGGAAGCTGAAAGCTGCCGCAGACCCTCTGTTTGGCCAAACAGAGGCTGTTCCCGAGACAGAATCCGAATCAGAGATTAAATCCGTTCTTGATACTGTAATGGGGGACAGAGGAGAGGCAGATCCCAATGCTGACAATCCGTACATGTGGGAATTAACGGGGCACAGCGAAGAAGACCCTCCCACACCTATTTCTTTGCCAGATGCTGCGACCCCTGTGGAGATAAAGCTTGCACTGCTGAATGTTCTTCCGAAGTTCTATGGGAAGAGTAACGGTCCTTACAATTTCTTGAACAAGTTCATCAAGATTTGTAAGGTTCAGAAAAGACCAGCTGGTGTCACAGAAGATCAATTCAAGTCGGTGGCTTTTCCGTTCAGCATGTCAGGGACAGCGAACCAGTGGTTTTCAAGCTTGGCTCCTAACTCCGTCACTTCCTGGAATGCGCTCAAGAAGCTGTTTTTGGACTATTTCTTTCCAGCCACTAAGACGGATGCACTGAGGAAAGAAATTTCGAGCATCAAGCAGGAGTATGATGAGCCGCTGAGTATATTTTGGCTGAGGTTCAGACGATTGGTGGATCGTTGCCCTAACCATCGATACACCGAGGGGCAACTGCTACAGTATTTCTACCAAGGATCCACATCTGCGAACAAGGATTTGCTGAATACCGCAAGCAATGGTGGATTTTCAGAAATCAGAGTCAATGAAGCAAAGGAGATAGTGAAAAAGTTGATCAATTCTAAGAAGGAGTATGACACTGATGAGATCCGAATCCTGAACAAGGTGGCACAAACAGAGCCCTCGAGCCAAGATGATTTTAGGGAGAGGATGGACAGGATGGAAAGGGTACTATCCAAGGTGGTGGATAAGGTTACAGTCGCTAGCACCACAGCCGGTCCTCAAGAGATACCTTGTGACATTTGTGGCACCTTCGGCCACGTCACCCTGCAGTGTCATTTCGCGATGGATGAGCAAACTGTCCAGGCCAATGCAATGGGGAATTGGAATGATAGGCAGCCAAGAAGGGACCCATACTCAGCTACCTATAATCCGGGATGGAGAGATCATCCCAACTTTCGATGGCTAGATCCGGGAAATCCTGTACAACAACCATATGTTCCACCTCATCGAGCTCCTCCCCCACCTTTTTCTCAGAATCCACCACCTCCTCAAGGGAAGTCTATGGATGACAAGCTGGACATAATGATGGACATGATGCAAAAGCAACACCAAAGGTTTAAGAAGATTGAAACAACTTTAGAGGAGCATACGCGACAAATCACCCATTTATCGAATTCCATGAATGAGCTCCGAATGAAGCAACCTGGATTACCATCTCAAGTGAAACTCAACCCTAGAGAGACGGCCAATCAGATCACGTTAAGAAGTGGAAAGGAACTTGAGCCACTACCTCCGAAGACCGCAGCAAAAGAAGCTAAGAAGCAGTCGGAGCAGTCTGTAGGAGGCCTCGATTTGGCCAAACAGAGGCCCCCGACAGAAACAGAAAGTGAGGTACAAGGGCATTTTGACCAAACCAAGGAGTCAAATCCAAGGTTGGGCCAGAATGATCCTCCAGTTAAAATTCTTCCCCCTTTTCCTCGTAGTTTAGCTAGAAAGAAAGATGATTCTGTTGATTTCCTATCTATCTTTGGAAAAATGGAGATTAACCTACCTTTCTTGCAGGCTATAAGGCTTCCACATGTGAGCATGTTTTTGAAAGATTTTATTGCAGGGAAACCTAAAGACTCAAGCAAGATCATAATGAGTGAATCTGTTTCAGCTGTGATCCAAAAGAAAATACCTCAAAAGTGCAAGGACCCAGGTATGTTTTCCTTACCTTGTTATATAGGAGATAAGAAGATCAATTCTGCCATGTGTGATTTAGGAGCTTCAATTAATGTCATGCCATTATCTGTATATCAATCTTTGAAAGGGGCAGAAATGGTACATACTAGAGTAATAATTCAATTGGCAGATAAAACTTGTGTATGTCCTGAAGGGTTGTTGGAAAATGTGCTTGTGCGAGTCAATAACTTTGTATACCCAGCAGATTTTTATGTGGTAAAAATGAATCATACCAATGATAAGGGAACACAGGGGGTATTATTAGGTCGTCCATTCTTGAAAACTGTAAACACCATTATTAATGTTAGGAATGGAACTATTTCTCTTGATTATTTTGGTGATAAGTACACATTCAATATTGATAAACCCATGCAGACGACTGTAGATGCTGAGAATGTAAATGCAATTTATCATACTGACCCATTTGTCCAAGATTCTCTTGAGACTAAAGTTTTGCAGGACAAGTTGGGAATTCAAATGCCTACAAGTCCAAAAGAGGAAAATGTTCAAGTTTTAAGTGATTATCAAGAAGATGTTGATACTCTTCCAGTGAGTATGGAGTCGCTCAAGTGTGAGGAAGAACCAAAGTTCCAACTCCAAGAATTGAGAGATCTAAGATTGAATGGGTTTGATCAAGCTATGCGGTACAAGGAGCGCAATAAGTTGTGGCATGACAGAGATTTGAAGCCTAAGAAATTTGTGGTTGGGCAGATAGTTCTTTTATCTGAGTCAAACTTTCGACATATGTCATGGAAATTCAAGTCTAAATGGACTAGACCATTCGAAGTGGCTTATGTTTGGCCAGATGGGATGGTAGAGATTATAAGCATGGACGTAAAAAGGGCATTCCTCGTCGATGGTCATCGCCTTATGCCGTACTATGATACTTCTCAGGTGGCATTAATGGAAGAAATTCCATTGTGCCCAACAAATATTCATTAAAGGCATCCAAAAGTCTAGCCAAAGACTATAAACAAAAGCGCTAGTTGGGAGGCAACCCAATTTTCTTAGTTTTTTTTCTTTCTTCTTTTAAGTTTTTATTTATTTTTAGGAATTTCAATGTCTCATTTGATCTCAATTCTTGATCTACAGAGTTGAAGTACTTGAATTTGCACCATGGAGAATTCACACATTTGGAAGGCTGGACTCGCAGGGTTCCGTTTGGCCAAACGGGGGGCCTGTGGCAGAATCTGACTATGATCAAACGCTTTCCTCTTGATTGGGAATTTTTCCGAAACCCACCACTATAAGTTCCCTCATTCTCTTTTATTTTTTATGATGTTGACTATGTGTTAAACCTTTTCTCATAAGAGCTTTGCATTATTTGCTTGAGGGCAAGCAAAGTTTAAGTGTGAGGAGGTTTCTTGTGTGTTTTGTTTTATATTTTTGGAAAAAATAAAAAACAATTTATTTCATTTTTTTTACAGTGAAACATGTATTTTTTTTTGTGTTGTTTGAGTCGATAATTTGACATGAAGAAATTCTAGTGGCTCTTGATAAAAGTACCCTGCCGGTTGTAAACTTCATTGTAACAAACTTGGTAAATCTAATATGCCTTGAAGTTATTGAATGAGATTTTCTATGATTTGTGAAATTTGATTGATATGATTTTTGGGATGACGAAAAAGGATGAGTTTAATTGAATATTTTAACCTACTAAAGTGAGGTTTGAGTTAGAGTAGAGCACTCTCTACATCAATCTTTGTTCTGAGAGATCACATTGTTATAATTGGAGTTGTTATGTGTGAAAGTGATGGAAGGCACTAGGATGAATGACACAGCTTAAATTGCCTACCAATTACATTAACCCTTAGTGAAACACTTTGAAGCTTTGACTATGTTCTTTGATATGAGTTACTATATATTTAGCCAAAGCCTTGTTTTATCCTTTCTCTTGGCCCTATTATGCATGTTCTTGGAGTTAATGTTGATGAATTCATCCATTGTGTTCTCTTGAGTTGATGACATTACTGAGTATGTGTCCAGTTTGCCCAGACTGAACGGTTTCAAAAATTGAAGGCTGAATTTTATTATGAACAGTGACACTGGGGTTCCGTTTGGCCAAACTGAGGGGCGTAACAGTGAAAAAAAGAGAGGAAAAAAATCATATTTTTATGTTGCGATTTTCCTCTAAAAAAAAGTACCAGTTTTGGATTGTATTGAAGAAGAATGGTGCTGAAAAAAAAGAGAAGAAAAAAAAAGAAAAGAAAAAGAAAAAAACAAAAATAAAATAGCACCTACTTTGATGTGATCTTACTTGGCTTTCTCATAATAGCCATGAGATGAAGATTTTTGGTGAATATCTACTATACATGGATGATGGTTGAAAAAAAACATGCATAATATTTTGATCGATATTGTTTGAGCTTAGAACCCTTAGAATCTCACCAATCTGAATGGTCCCTAGCCCCGTTACAAACCTTGAGAAAGGCCTTCCTGATTTGCATATTAACTTCTCTATGTTATAACTTGTGAATTATTTGAGTGATTGTCCTTCATATATTGAGAGTGATTGAGTGAAACTGTGAGAAAATATTCATTGCTTGTCCGATTTTGACTGAATTGGTGATTAGATTTTCTGATCTTGAACATTTTCATTTAAATTACTTTAAGGGTTGATGATTTCCAGGTGCGTTAACGTGATCCTTTACTCTTTGGCAGGGGAAAATTTATCGTTATAAGAGTAGAAGCTAGAGTTTTTGAATGTTGAATTTTTATCTGTTTAGTTGTGTGATTTGTGTTTCTATCTTACCTTTTCTTTTTAGGGTCATTTTAGATAGAGTCATATGAGGGAATGAGAATTTATGAACGTTGTGGATTATTGATTGCTCTTATATTCTTCACTTCATACTTGAGGGCAAGCATGATTCAAGTGTGAGGATATTTGATGTGTGTTATATTGTGTTCATATTTTGTGGGATTATTATGATTTTATTGAGATATAATTTGCACTTTAAGGTATTTTTGGTGCAGGAATTCATTGATTGCGGAGAATTGAGAGGGAGCTATACATTGTACTCTTTTTCCCTTAACCAACGGCTTTTTCCCACTGGGTTTTCCAGGTTAAGGTTTTTAATGAGGCGATGTGCTCCAATGAAAAATGTTCTTATCTTATAAGACATTTTTCCAGGGATGAAGGAAGAGAGGCAAAAGAAGAATTGCTGAAGTTATGGGGTGAAAAGTGAATTATTGAAGAGATGTGGATTTGAAGGAAATAAATATATTCACTGCCCATATTGATAAAGATTGCATTATCTCCTTCCATTTAAAATTCCTTAATTGTATGAATTAGTTATTTAGAATTAGAATAGATATTATCTTATTTCCTTATTTCTTCCATAAGAAGAAAAGTAATTAGAAGTTGATTTAGATTTGATTTTGGTTTGGTGTATATAAATACACGGCCGAATCTTGGAAGGAGGATGGGGAGGAATTATTCATATTTGTTTTGTTTTCCTGGGCGAGAGAAAAGAAGGCAGGAAACGAATTATATTTCTTTGTTTGCTAGGCGAGAAAACAAAAGGAGCAAAAACAATTCTCATACATATCCCTGGTTTGTTCTTGGTTTTCGTTAGTAAGTTAATATTTATTATTTTGATTATGAGTTATTATTATATTATTTATTTGTTTAATTTAATTATTATGAGTAGCTAATTTATATATCGGCCTGGAATAACAAGCATTAGTTTATGAATCGTAAGGCCTAATTGTTTTATAATTGATTCTTATGTGTTTTTGATTGTTCTTGGTTTATTTTATTCTTGATATATTTGAGCCTAATCAACTTGAATATTATTGGGATAATGCTATCTAATTCCACCAATACGTAATCGTTGGAAAGGGTTAGTAAGTAGCGAGTTCTTGTGAAAAACAGCTAACTAGCTAAGACTGTAATAGCAAGATGGGAACAATTAAGTGTGCATTACTACTTGCGAATACTTGGGTAATTGCTATGTCAGGTTCTTTTCATTCTTAATGCTATCGAGGTGTGTATCTGGTTCAGCGAATACTTTCCGGGGGCATCTTGGTAAGAGAAACAATTAATTAATTAATTATAATTGGTTAATTGTCGATAAAGTACGAAAGAATTGGGGAGGTTAAGCGTACCTACTTTCCTATAACTGATAGATGCATATGAATTGATTTATCTTTGCGCCTATGATCGATGTTTAACTAATGTGAGTTATTCCGAGCCGATTGCATTCATCATATATTTACTAGATTTTTATATCTGTTAGTTTGCATTATTATTTCATATTTTATAGTTGCATTATTAGTTGTTAGATAAATCTGAAAATTAAGGCGTGGTGGCTACACCAAAAGTGCTCTATATTAGTAGGAATATTATTATAGATTTTGCTCCGTTCCTCGTGGGATCGACTCTGCTTGCTACTGTACTAATTTCATCATTAGAGTTTGCAGATTATTTTGGTGAGTGAAACGACGTTCACCAGACACTTTCCTGCAAGAATGCATGGTATGCTCGCCAGAAGGCTATTGATTTGGTATTCAGAACTTGGGAGGAAACCTTTGAAATGTTGCAAACATTTATTGGTGAGCTAATCAGGGCCAATCCAAGCACCGTTGGTAATTGGGCAGACGTACCTGATATAATACACGATCATGGGTGTAGGAAATTTAAGTTTGTGTTTTGGGCATTTGGTCAGGCTATTGAAGATTTTCGACTCTGAAACCAGCACCGCCGCGACTCTGAAACCATAGCGGTGGATCTCTTCACAATCGATTGCTTTCCAGTTGATCTTGCAAACATCCCCGCAATAGCTTCGAGGCGACAGACTCGCTGAAATCATCATCGAATTCATTGAGATCATCGTTGAATCTAACTGCATCACCACCTGGGATGTGTCTTCATCGTGGATGCACCGTCATCGTGGATGCGCCACTTCTGGAAGCGGTTGAGGTGGCGATTGAGAAAAAGTTGAGGAAGTAAAGGAGAAAATTCTTAAATTGTGGCTACAGTAGCCGCCAGTGGACGCAAATATGGAGAACGCATTTGCTAAATGTGTTCTCTATATTTTATTTTATTTTAATATATGAAAAAATGAGAATGCATTTTCCAAATGCGTCCTCTCTATTTTATGCATTTTTGAAATTTTGGAAATAGGAGGAAGCATTTGCTAAATGTGCCATCTATTTTTGCCTTTTTTTAAAAAACTGAACTGAATGCGTTCTCAATGTCCGTTTGTTTTAAACCCCAGAAACAGAAGAATGCGTACTCAATATCTGTTTGTTTTAAACCCTAAAAATAGAAACCCAATTCCCGGAAATGCATCCTTCCACCTTGGTTTCTTCGCCCACTAGATTCTTCCATCCTCGCCGTCGTGCTCAGACCTTCTTCATCGTCTTCTGCATGCTCATGCTGTGTGCCTCCCTCCTAGCCTTCATTTTTTCCATTGTCATCGCCGAGAACGTATCTCTCCCATCCTTCTTTGGTATTTATTTTCTTTTTTGTTAGATCTGCTAGTTTTCTTCAGTGATTGTGAGTAAATAGTTGTTTGGTTTGTAGCTGAAGCCACCGCCCGATCGTTACCGACTATTTTGCCGCCGCAGGGCCCGAGTGTACGACGCACGCACCGCAGCAAGCTCCACGCGTGGAATTCACGCACCACCAGCAGTGCCGTGCACGGAAGTCATGCGTCACCAGAAACTCTGAGTCTCCGAGAGCCTCTCTGCCACTGCCGAGACGAGAGGTACCTGAAAAAATCTTGATTATATGAATGTGTTGAAAGATTATGTGTGGTTTGAATGATTATGTGTGGTTTGATTATATGAATGTGTTGAATGAGGATGTGTGATTATGGGTGAATTGATTATGTGTGATTTGTTCACTAATTTTTGTATTCTCGTCATAATAACAATTTAATTTGTGTGTTATTATTCAGTTCAAATTTTATATTGTGAAGAGACATTGACGAAGTTGAAATGTTGTAAGTCAATTAGTAAGAAAATCGATAATAGTGTATGATTTGGTTGCCCGATGATATTGGAACAATGTATGGTTTAGGGTTTGAGGAGTTGAATATATGTTGTTGAATAATACCGTCTTTCCATATATGGAATTATATGTTCTATATTTCTATACTACAGTTATACGATATTTTTTAAGGTGTACTTGTACAAAGGGGATCAGATTAAGTTTGATTTGAATGTGGGTGTGTATTATGATCCTCACATACCTAAGAAAAATGTGACTCTCAAACGGAGGTTAATCCACTCCAAGTTAGTTGAATAAATTTTCAGAAGGTTTGCCATTATAAGTGAGGGGTTTCTGTTGAAAACCTATTATTGTCGTCCTAAGCTGATTAGTTTGTCTATATATTATCGATGTCATAATGTGGAAGATGACTGGTCCACCGCGAACTTCTTCAATATTGTTGATCGAATGTCCTTGTTCTCTGTTGATCTTTACATTAATATGGAGAAGATGTCAAACACCATTGACCGTGCGGGTAATGTTAGCTCGGGCACATTCATGTCGTTGTTGAGCAATGTTCAGGACTATACAACTTTGCCAACCTTCCCACCCCATGTATATTGCCAAGGTTTAGGAGAACCTTCTTTCATTGGTGAGTCGAATCAACCTAGTGGGTATGTCCATCTTGTTTGCACTCAGCCATCTTTCCAACCTATTGGTCATTTCACCTATTTCCGACCAATTTGACTGTTGACATTTCAGTCAACGAAATCCAGGGTTATTTTTATACTTTCAAATTTTATAAGGTTATTTCTGCACTTTCGACCAAAATATATGTTTAAAAACATAATTTCTTTTGTTTTTAATATGCATAATGTTTAAAGCTGTGTTAAAAATAAGGAATGCTAAAAACTTAGAAATATCTATGTATCTGTATAACATAGAGTTTGTCATTCATTCATTTTAATCATATAACTCAATAATTTGCATCAATAAATAACTTATTTCTTTTCAATCTAAATGTAAAACACAAAAAGTACATAAAAATAAATTTTAATTTCTTAATTAATAATATCGCTAGTTTTTATAAAAAGCATTACCAATATCAGTGGCATTGTAAGAGAAGTACCCCTGGCGTGCCATAACTATGTATTGTATATATGTAGAATTTGTATTTCAATATTACTATTTGTGCGCATACAATATTTATGTAGTAACTACAATCAAATTATGATAATGCACAATCTCATATAATATAATGCACCTCCCTACAATATGAAATGCACAAAATATCACTGAAAATACAATATTCATGGTACTTCAGTAATACCATATAATTTGCCGTATGAGAAAAAACAATTCCATAAAAAGAAGGAAAATATATGAAAACATGGAATATGAAATTTTCATTTAGGCGCTAAATCTCTAGAGCTCTGAAAATTTCCCCCGCACAAATGCTCTCTACACCCTCGGTTTCTTGAAACGACATCGTTTAGCAGTGCTTTCTGTTTAACCTGGGTGGTGGGCGCTGCTCCTCCCAACCTATTTGAGAATTCACATGAGATACCATAGCATACACTCTTGGATCAGTTGTTACGGTTTCTCCAACCGCCGCTTGGACTGCAATTAAATTGTGGCTCGAGGATGATTTGATCAGTATGATTGGAAGCTCTAGTGTTGGTGTCTCTGCGGAGCCTTCATGAACGATGAAGTTTTTTCGACAAATCACGAGGATTTTCATCTTCTCTCTGATCGTTGTCTCGATCGTCGTTCCGATCGGCCTGCTCTCTGCCCGCCTCAAGCACCTCAACTCCGACGGTACTCCTCAGATTTTGCTTTCTGCACGATTGATACTAACGAGTATAATTGTTCCCGTGAAGTTACCTGCGTGATTAGTAACTGTTCGAATTGCTTTTGGTGCAGTCACCAGGGACTTTGCTGATGATTTATTGACAACTGTACATATTCTTTTCCTCCCTTCTGTTGATTAATTAGTTTTTTGGAAAGAGAATCTTGGAAAGCATGTTAATGTTTGATGAACTGAGTTTGTTTGATAACTTGGTGTTCTTCCCCTTTAAGCTAGTAAAAGATCTTTTAAAACCGTGGTTTCAATTACGACTGAATTAGTGTTGAATTTTTTAGGTCGGTTTAGACGAAATGTGCTGTTAGTAGATGTTGATTATGTTGTTGAAAACACTCTTTCAATGAATGAGGGACTTCTCGCTACCAAGTATAAGGATATTTTTTTAAGCTCAAACAAACACAATTTCGTTTCACACCAAAAGGTTCTTATAGACATTTACAGATCAGTGGAATACATGGAAAAATTGCATCCTGTGTGATTGTATTTGCATACGTCTAAACTATCACTGTGCTGTGTAATTATCATCGCAGAGAGTATAGAATATAATTAGCACTACAGAGACTCTGATTATGATTGGAACCAGGGGCGGAACCAGAAAATTTTTTCAGGGGAGGCTAAAAAATTTTCGATGTCCGGCGTGCAGAGGCGGCGGGACGAGGCAGCTTCCGGTGGCGCAGCTGACGGGCTGAGGCTGTGAGGCAGAGGAAGGAACTGGAGGCTAAGCTTGCTGTTTCTCGCCTCCAGCATATAGAAGGGATTAAGGTTTGGTTATTGGATTCAGCTCAGTTTTGGCCCAATCCATTTCACATTTCGATTTTTTTTCCATATTACTAAATGAAACGTGAAACGACGTCGTTTTAGAACTTAGGAATTAAAAAAAGAAGGCCGCAGCGCGGCCTTCTTCTCCGACGAGCAGGGCTTGGACATTGCTGCTGCTGCGCCGGAGATGCGCTCGACTCCGCCAGAAGACGCGCTCCCGCCTCCTGCTACCTCCGGCCGGTGATCTAGGTAGGGCTGGAGCCCTACCTCGCGTACCATTGGTTCCGCCTCTGATTGGAACTGTTGTGACAAAGTAAAGAGCTCCATATCCTACTGGAAGAGGTACATCCGCATCATCACTATCATCATTGTCTTGTAATTTCGGCAGCTTCATCCCAACCTATGTTCAGTCACTTAGCATCTTCTTTCAGATCAATGCCAGTATCTTTGGCTATTGCATACAATGATTTTCCCTGTGAACTCTGTCTCCTCGATCTCAAGATCTTTGCTTCTGTGCGTGTTCTGCTCTTTCTATGTTTTAAAATATTTTTCGGGTTCCATGTTCTGTTGATTGTTAAATTGTATTGTTAATTCACATTATGGATTGTACACCAATTGTGATTTGTGAGGGGTAGAATTAGTTAAAGAGAGGAAAGGGTGTAGTTTAGTTATATATGGTGTGTTTTGTAGGACAGATAATCAATTACCACATCTTTTCCTTCGTAAATTATCTTTACAGGGCGATTAAATGCTATCAACATAGTTTTTTTTATGTAACCTTTTTCATTAACTTGAAGATCAAAACAAATACAAAGTTTAGACTATCTCTCCCATCTACTACAAAAAACTATTCCTTCTTTTGATTTTCTATACATTCCGCATCCTTATCCTACACTCCAAACTCAAAAATTGACCACAGTAAGCTCTCCCAGGAGGCAATTTTATGCAGAATCCTGCCTCAGCTCTAGACCTGCTGCAGCTCTGAGCTGCATGGAATCTCCATCTGCATAGTTGTAGCTCCATCTGCTTTCTAATTCTATTCGCACCTGGAAACCCGCCATTGTTGCCTTCATTTCCATCTTTTTAAAGATTCGGTTGTTCCTCTCTTGCCATACATAGTACATGGCAGTCACCATCAACATCATTTTCTTCCTATTTTTGAACCTGGTCAGCATCCACTTCTTCTTCATCAGTCTCAAAGTCCTGACTTGCTTTAAACCAACTTCTTGCATTATCTTTGATGTATATTCACAGGTCACCATCAGGTGCTGCAGAGTTTCTTGCTCCTTGCCACATAATGCACACACATTTGTTCCATCCAGCACACTAAACTCCAGCAACCTGTCAATAGTTGCCAGTTTTCCATTCAAAAACAGCTAGAGAAAAAAATTTGAGTTTTGGCAGAATCCCTTTATGCCAAACCACTGAGCATTTAAATCTAGTCTCCTTCTCTCCCATTATCAGATCATAAACATCTGCTACCTTCAACCTTCCTTTCTGATTTACACATTTCAGTATCTGAGGATAAATCCCATCTCTTAGCTTCAGTAGCACTCTCCAAGGCCAACTATGTGTCTCAGAATACTTACAGCTTTCTATTCCAGTCCCCTTCATATAATACTCCTGCACATATTTTATCCATAAGGTGTCTTTCTTCTGTGTAAGATTACTAAGATCCCACAGATGTTTACTTAGGGCTGCCTTGTTCCAGGGGGGGATCTCTTAATCCCATTCCTCCATTTTTCCTGCTTCTGCATAATGAATCCCATGATGCAGCTGTGAAACCTCTTTGCCCCTCTTCTCTACCCCATAGAAAACTAGTACAAATATGCACAAGCTTTTTATGTATTGCTTCTGGTAGCTTCATCACTGCTTCTCAATACCCTGATATATTCAGTAGAACTCCATTGATCAGTTGCAACTTGCCAGCATATGATAGGTGTTTAGACTCCTATCTTTTTATCTGCCTCATAACCTTGCTCAGCAACTCTTCACAGTCTCCCCCCCACTTTACTATTGATAAAGGCAGTCCCAAGTACTTCATGGGCATAGTCCCCTGCTGTATTTTAAGAATCCCAGCTAGCATTGTTTTTTCACCTTCTGTCATCTTTGAGAAGAAAATTCTTGATTTGTCCTCATTAATGGCCAGACCAGTCTCTTCTATAAACTTCCTCAAAGTATTTGCCACTCCTTCCAATGACTTCCTATTGGAAGCACAAAATAACCGAAGGTCATCAGCAAAAAGCAAAGTATGAACTTCAGCTTTTTTACACCTTTGATGAAAGTCTATTTCCCCAGCTCTGAAGTCCCTAATCATACTTCTGGTCAGATACTCCATACTGGTTACAAAAAGCAAGGGAGAAATGGGGTCTCCCTGCTTAACTCCTCTTTTGGCTGTGAAACTCCTTGTATAGTGGCCATTAACATTTAAGCATATGTCAAACCTCATTGTGCTTGCTGTTATCCACTTCACCATCTGCCCTGGGAATTTCAACTCTTTCAAACAATTTATCAAGAATTGCCAACTTAAGCTGTCAAAATGCCTTTGAGTTGTCTATCTGTGCTACATAGATGGATTTCATTTTTTCTACTCGATACTTGTGAAGCAACTCCTGGGCTATCATCATGTTGTGAGCAATAGACCTTTCCCTTACAAAAGCACTCTGATTGTAACTGATTATAGTTTGAAGCACATCCTTCAATCTGTTACTCAACACTTTTGTTATAGTTTTGTATATTACTGAACAACAGGCCATTGGCCTGTAACCTGCTGGTTTATGAGCTTGGCTGTGTTTTGGTATCAGTGTAAGGGATACATTTTTGAAAATGTCTGGAATTTCCTCTCCCTGGAAGAAGTTTGTCACTGCTTTTATCACACCTTCCCCTATATAAGACCAGCAGTCCTTAAAAAACTTACTGGAATATCCATTTAGTCCTAGACGTTTCCCTGACTGAATGCTCCTTATAGCCTGAACTATCTCCTCTCTGGCTAGGCTTTATCAACTTCATTTGCTGATCAATGCTTAATACTTCACCATATTTCACCACTCCTTTGTCTAGACCTGATACCTCAAATACAACTCATAGCTGCTTCTGAAAATGAGCTATCAGCTCAAATTCTATACCCTTATGATCCAGTAATAATGTCTCCCCTTTCCTGAGTGCCACACTATTGTTTTGGTATTGCCTGCTTCTAATTGAGGAGTAGAACAGTCTAGTTGGTCTGTCTCCATCATCCATCCACCTCAACTTTGACTTTTGCTTCAAAAAACTATATTTTGCACTTTTCAGAATTTCAGCCTTCGTCCTTGCCTTCAATTCAAGTTCCTACAGTTTTGGTGAGACTGGATCTCTGTTCAGATTTTCCTGTGCTGATCTCCATTCCTCTAGAGCAAGTTCAGCTTGCTCACTAATATTACTAAATTCTTTTCTGTTCAGCTTACTCAGTGGCCTCTTTAGGATCCTCAATCTGTTCCCCAATTCCCTCATACTACCAACTGGTGTCTGTTCCCATACCCTTGCACCATTCTATGAAAAATTTAGCTTTCAACCACATATTAAAATATCGAAAGGGCTCATTCCTCCTTTTGGCTTTCCTATTCAGTCTGATTAATAGAGGAAGGTGATCAGACATTACTTCATTCTTGACTTCACATACACCATCTGTCATATACTTCAGCCAATGATCATTTACCAAACCCCTGTCCAGTTTGCTCATCACCCTATCCTTACCAGCCCTTCTGTTTGACCAGGTAAATTTCCCCCCCACAATTTTGATTTCTTCAAGTTCCAATAGCTTAACAACTTCTTGGAAATCAGTTAGTTCTTTCTCCTCCACTAGGTTTCCCCCTATTCTGTCATCAAATTCAAGTGGAGGCTTAAAATCACCACATATCAACCAAGGCTTATCTCTTTTCCCCTGCTTCTGTAGATACTTCCACATCCACTCTCTTTGTTCTATGGTATTATATCCATAGATTACTGTAAAGAAGAATGTCTCATTCACCTCCTTTATCTCACATTGTACATCCATCCACTGTGCTCCAACATCAATCACAGTACTACATATAGATTCTCCCTCCAAGCCAGCCAAATTCTTCCTCTGTTGACCACAACTTCATTTTTTAATAGTTTCCATCCTAAGCCAATTCTCTCCCACACCTCTGTTTCCTTCTCTTTTTGTATTTTTGTTTCAAGCATAGCCAAAAGTCCAGTTTGATTCCTGAGACAGAATCCCCTGATCACCCCGTGCTTTTCACCTTTATTAATACCTCTCACATTCCACACTGTTAAATTATGATTCATCTGGGGGATTATCCTTATGATATTCTAGGTCCCTCTGGCCTTGTGGCCTCACATTCACCCCTTGTGGATAACCATTCACCCATTCCTGATTCCTCTCATCGTTCCTCATTGGTTTCTTTAGTACCTCATTCGGCTCCTTTAGTATCACATTTTTCTCAGTTTCTTGACCCATCCCTTCATTCCTTATCCTCACAGGCACATATATCTGTTTCTGATTAGCTTGTTTCACTTTCCTTCTACACTGTGTCTCCTCATGCCCATACATTTCACAATATCCACATTTCACAGGAGCCCAATCATAAATCAGCTTCTGCTGTTCAATTACCTTCCTCTCATTTATATAGTTAATCTTGGCAGGCACAGATTTAACTATTTCTACTTCCACCTTCACCCTAGCATAAGCTAGCCTGTCTTTCTCTGTTGTTTCCCAATCCAGACAAATAGGTTTCCCCAATTGACTTATTATCTTGCTGATTATCCTAGGCTCCCAATAGACTAATGGAAAATTAGGCAATCTAATCCATACTGGTATACGATCAGGTTCCTCAAAATCAAAGTCCTTAGACTAAGCTTTGATAACCAGGGGTTTACCATCAAACATTAGAAGGCCATTATCTACCAGGTTATTTTTGTAAGAAACAGTTGAGAGTTTATCCAGGAACATACCTCTTTGCATCTACCATTCTTTCACCAGGTTTGATCCTCAAAGTCGTTTCAGAAAACCTCCCACCACCTTGTACGGGGGATTGCTTCCAAGGATCTTATATATGACACAAGTTTACCATTGCTTAGCACTCATTTCTACATCCTCCTCTGTGATTTCTCCCATTTCAAGTCCTTCTATGTTCACAGTCTGATACTGTCGAACCTCTGGTTGTGCAAACAAAGAGCTCCAGTTCATCTCATTCTCCACCTTATCACCCCAGGACAGTTTCTTCCTCACTGTTTCAGAGATCTCCTCCATAGCTTTACCTTTGACCTTCTAGCTCGCTTCACCATTTTCCATCACCATGTTCTGCTCGATTATCCCTATCCCCTTTGTCAAGAATTGATCCTCGAACACCCTTTTCCAATTCAATCGCATCTTTTCCTTCTTATTTACCCTTTTATTCCTCCTCTCCTGCCTTTGCTATTTCTTTCCACGTCGCTCTCTTCTTGCCTGACTTGCCTATGGCGACGCAGCTCCTTGAGCTCACCAGATCTGGCCAGAAAAGTGTGTAGGTGATTTACACATATAGTAGTGCTATCAACATAGTTGAAAGGCTTAGACTGCCAAAAGTAATTCTGGACAATGCTCGAGAACTTTATGGAGTACCTAGTGCAGAAGTTTAATGAGGTAAAGTTTTATATGCACAACCATTATTTAGTAACCAGTAAGCCACCATAACTGCGTCAACTATATTTTGAAATCAACTTCATGAATACTATAAAACACTTACCTTATTGGTTTCTGTTTTCTGTTCTTTATTTGTTCCTCTGAGCAATAATGTCACCACTGTAGACAAAAAACCCTCAATAATATACTGCGATTATAAACTCGGTGAAACAATACTACCTTAATAAGGTTCATAGCCTTCTACTGCTACAATTTGGGCTCAAATTGTTGTACTTGTTATATGTCACTATCATAGATCATAGTTCGTATGGAGATATTCAAGCAAAATTTCCATAAGCAAATTCAGGAAGTGAATCACTACCTTAGGTGAGAGCATTGTTGCTTCTTGACATCTCTTGATTTTGACATTACCAACATTGCCATAAATATCATTAGTAGTCAAGTTGTTGATTAGCAAAGAAACTTCATGATCTTACTATAGCAGGAGAATCGAATACACTTCTATAATAGCTGAGACATCAACCACCTTGATACCAGGTAACCGGTTTCAGGTAGAAAACCTAGTTTTAATAGATAGATTTTGTTTTCTTTCTATTGGTTCTGCATCTTATACATTTTTGTGGACAATCTGTCGGCATAATTAATCTTCGTCTAGTGCAGCAAAAAGGAGAGCTGTGATTCTAAGGGAAGGTGATAAAGTGGTAGTAATCAGGTGGCCATCATAACCAGAGATAGTGGAGTATCTTTTATGAAAATATTCTACATCTTTTGGAATGAGTAGAAAGTCGTGTTTTTTTCTGGTCTCATTGTGTTCTGCTTATGAAAAAACCTATACCAATTAGGTCCTGAATCATGCCCTCTCATGGTTATACTTCTTGTAACATAAAAGGTCCTAACCTATCAACATAATTCAAAATTATCCATCTAGCATCTGCTCCATCATTTGTTGTTTGATTGAAGCATTTATTCAATTCTTTATGTACTGGCTTTCCTGATCTATTGCGAATAACAGGCCGGAACATCCATATTGGTATTGCCCAAGAGAGATCATATGCACCTCAAGGTGGTAGGGGAACTTTGAGCTATGAAGGAGGGGAGGTGGTGTTGGTAGTTATGGAGGCGGTTCTTGCAACTATAGAAAAAGAGCCTGTTTATATTGACGGCTTAAATAACTTTTGCTTTGGATAGTATGAATTTACTATAATGCCTTTTAAAATAATAGTTTTACGTGTCACAAAAGTCCAATGTTCTAGTGGTGATTATATTATTTAATTTATACATTATAATTATATTTAATTATATATATATTTGGACATATTTTTAATGTGCTTTATTTGTTGAATTGCCACACATATAAGTGTGCTCTTTTATAGTTTGATGGGATATTCCAACAATGTGTTAAAATCCATCTAATATAACACATATTACTTTCCATTTTTTTTTTAATTAAAACCATCCTTAGATGGGGGAAATTCTATTAGGCCTTCCCGAGCCAAAAAATAGACAGAATAAAAAGTAGCCGAAGCAATAGTAGCCTATACATAAGTGCTCACTGGCTAATTGGAGCAACACTTGTTGCCCCCAAAAGAATGAGAGGAAAGATACATGTAAACATCAAGTCGGAGACCTCTTCATAGATGATGGAAAGGGTCAGAACTTATTAGTGAGTCCGAAAGGAAACACAGAGCAGTCGAAACCCTCCCCATATAAATGAAGAGACATTCCCTATAAACTAGCCTGAAGTTGAGAAACTAATCTAACTACTTGCAAAAGAAGAGAAGTAGCAATATTTCCATCCATATGTACATTTGTGACGAAATCTTCAGTATCCGAATCCAGCCAACATAACAGCAAGTAGACCTGTTTCCATGAAGCTTGACCAGTTTCCATGAAGCCTGACCAGATTCCTTTGATCTGCAATGGAAAAACAGGAAAAACAGTAGCTTCCAAACTAGTGGACAATTCTCAAAGAGGGAGTATTCATTTGGTCTAGTCTAATTAATCCCTGGACTTGGTTAGGCAGCAATGAAAAATGTGAAAAAACCAGGTTACATTTTTGTGAGAAGCATGTTTTTGCTAAAGAATGTGCTACTTGGTTTGCTTCCCTGAAAATATGCATGATGTGTATATCCCTTAAAGAGAGATGGATCTCATCTACTAAGTCAAACAGATGCCAGGGGGGTTTTAATGGATCATTAGCATATAGCACAGCATTAAGGCAGTCTGATTCCATACAGACATTGGACAAAGAGTTACAAAATTGAATAGCAAATAGAATAGCTTTTAGTTCAGATTCTAGGGCAGACTTTGCATCAGTAAAAGAGGTATATGCTTCATGAAAGCACCCTCTACAGTCTCTTATGATCATGCTGAGGCCACATTTATTTGTCTTACAACACCAAGCTGCATCTACATTGACTTTAAAACCAGTTGTTGGCCTGATCCATGCAATTTTCCAGATTTTTGGCTTTGGGGGACTCTTAATGAGAGGAAGATAAGAGTGGTTTGCAATACTGAGATCAGATGGAGAAGATATGTATACTGGTTTAGCAGAGAATTAGTAGAAGATTTGATCTCTAATCCGGTCAAGAACTATGGAAGCTGAGGGCTTAACTGAATCAAAAATAAAACTATTTCTCATCTTCCATAAATTCCAGAATGTGTAGAATGCTGCTGTTCTAACAATGGTGGTGTGTAATTTAGAAAGAGTGGGGAGGGATAAGTAAGCAGATAATCTATCCCACACAGAATGAAAAAGCCTATCTCTGATTCCCATAAACTGATGTATATATTTCCAGACTTTCAAAGAAAACTCACAGGAGTTGAAAAAATGGTCCAGATCATCCACATGTAAGTTGCACATACAGCATTTAGAGGCCAAACTAATTCTTAGATGTTGAAGAGTATTATCAAAAGGAAGAAGAGAATTTGTCATTTTCCACATGAACACAGATATTTTTTTTTTCAATTCTAGAATTCCAGAAATGACTTGGGGATGCATACTGACCTGAGTTGTTACATAGTAACAAATAAGTGGCTTTGAATGAAAAATTACCATCGGATCCTGGCTTCCAGATTAGTCTGTCAGGTCTATGTGGCCATGTTCTTGATTCCTGCAAGAGAAGAGTAATGTGAGGTGGTAGGAATGGTTGAATTAGAGGAAGAAAGCTAGGTTTATTGTCTATAAACTCAGCAACAGAGCAATTATCATCAATAGCTATGCTATTTTGATCACATAAATCAGAGATCATCCCAGTCCCCAACCAATTTGAGTTCCAGAAATTACATTCCCCATTTCCAATTATTACTCTTGAGTTAGGTTCTGCCCAAGGATGCACTGAACAGATTCTTTTCCAATTAGGGGATGTTCTATAAGATGGAGGGAGGTTAGCCAACAAGTGAGACCATAGTGTATCTGCCATCTGGAATTTCCACCACAACTTAACTGAGCAAGTTTTAACAATAGTTCTAATATTTCTGAAGCCCAGACCATTTTGATCAGTTGATGCACATAGTGCAGTCCACTTTCTCCATGCTCTTTTTGGTTTGTGCTCATTATCTCCCCAAAAGAATCTGCTCAATTTTTTTTCCATGGTGGAGATAATCAGTTTTGTGGGCTTAATTACTTGCCAGATATGTTGGGGGATAGAATAGATACAGGATTCAATTAAAATGAGTTTACCCCCTGTAGTCAACCACCTATTTTTCCAATTGCTAATCCTATTGTCAATCTGCTCAAAGAGGGGTTGAAAGTAGATCTTCTTTAAAGCACCAGAAAAGATTGGAACACCTAGGTACATAAATGGAAAAGTACCAATTTTCATTCCCATAATTCTCTTAATGTGATTCACCCTTTGAGCAGTAGCATGTTTACCAATAAAAATGTCACTCTTATTATAGTTAATTGATTGTCCAGTGACTTCTTCAAAGGTAGATAAGAAAGCTTTTAACCTTATCAAAGTTAAGTTATTTGCTTTAAAGAAAATGACAGTATCATCAGCATATGATAAATGTGAGATTTTAGGAGGATTACCTGGCAGGTCATAGGGTGAAAGCTTACCTGTTTGGAATATGTGATCCATACTCCTAGAAAATGACTCAGAGAAAATATTAAATAGAAAAGGGGAAAGAGGATCCCCTTGCTTAATACCCCTAGAAGATTGAAAAAAACCACAGGGCTTGCCATTAATAAGAACAGAGAACCATGCTTGAGACAGGTTCTTCATGACTGAAAAAATGAATTTTGGATGGAAACCAAATTTAGCAAGGACTTTATATAGGAAAGACCATCTAACCCTATCAAAAGCCTTTTTAAGATCTAATTTCATTATGCAATTAGGTTCCCTTTTCTTCCTATTGAGCAGCCTTACCATTTCTTGTAAATAGATGACATTATCTGAAATGTCCCTACCCTGAAGAAATGCTGTTTGGTTAGGGGAGATTAATTTAGGCATTATAGTTTTAAGTCTCTCCATAAGCACCTTAGAACAAATCTTATTGATCACATTAGAAAGACTTATAGGCCTGTAATCATCAAAGGTGATTGGTGTTTTCTTCTTTGGAATAATAGTAATCCATGTGCTTCCTATACCTCTAGGCATAATGGATGAAGATAGGAAATCCTGAACAGCACTAAGAAGGTCTATAGCAATAATGTTCCAAGATTTAATATAGAATTTAGCAGTGAAACCATCCGGACCAGGACTGCTAGACTTATTCAGGCTGAAAACAATCTGTTTAAGTTCATCCAGGGAGACTGGCATTAGTAGCTTTTCATTATCTGACTCAGTGACTAGACATGGGATATGATTAAGAAAATGAGACTGAAAAGGAGAGCTGAAAGTGGCAGATTCCTCACTCAGGAGTTCCTGATAGTAATTAATAGCCTCCATTTCAATATCATTAGGGTTATCCAGCCACAGTCCATTTTTGCTCCTGATTTTTGTAATTTTCAGTCTATTATTTCTATCCTTAACCGAATTATGGTAGAAACTAGTGTTGTTATCTCCCTCTTGCAACCATTTAAGTTTAGCCTTGTGTTTCCAATAATTTTTCTGTTCAGATAGTGCCAAAACTAACCTAGCTCTAGCCTCTTTCAACTTAACCTGATCTGACAAGGAATCTGAAACATCAGCTAGAGATTCTTGAGTTTGTAATGCAAGTTCAGCTTGGATCACATTATCATGAATATTACCAAATTTTTCTTTGTTCCAGATTTTTAGAATCTTTTTAAGTCTAATTAACTTAAGATAGAAGGCTAACATTCCGGTATTGTTGACAGGAATTTCCCAATTTTGTTTGATGATATCATTAAACTCTTTCCTCTTATACCATGTATCAAGAAATCTAAAAGGCTTTGGACAAGAGGGAGAGTCACTACCTACAGTTAATAGCATAGGACTGTGATCCGAGGTTGCTCTATTTAGAATCTGGATAGAAGACTGAGGGAAACAAGAAGACCAAGATTGGGTACACAAACCTCTATCCAGTCTTTTTATTGTGGGAGATCTTAATCTATTGTTTGACCAAGTAAACAGATTACCAGAGGTGTTAATGTTTTCCAAAGCCAAACCATTTATGAAGCTTTTAAAATCCCTTATACTACCCAAATTTGGAGAGGATGGGCCTTTATACTCAGTGATAGAAGAAATGGCATTAAAATCACCTATAAATAGAGATTCAGAGTGGCTATAAGAGCTAAGGTCTGCCCAAAGGGGCAGTCTTCCACTTCTAGTCCTAAGTCCATAAATAAAGAAAGCATCCATTGGGTAATTAAGCTTTATACTGCTCAAGTTTACTGCTAGAAATTGCAGATTATCAGTATTAACCCTTAGGATTAGATTTGATGACCAGAATAACCAGATTTGGCCACTATTAGCAGAGAAACAGAAATCAAATTTTAGTCTCTGTCTATATGACTCACACTGAGTGTTATCATGTTTAGGCTCTATTAGGCAGATAAGGTCAAAATTATGTCTTTGAGAAAGATTACAAAGCCTAAGTATGGATGTATCCATGCCCCTAATATTCCAGACCAACATTTTAAGCTTGGTGGATGTACAGTTCATTGGGAAACATTAGAGGAGCTTTTTGATCTGGTCATTATGATGTTTTTTTGTGAGAAAAAGGAATCCTTACCTTTTTTTAATTGTTTCATTTCAGGACTATCATATCCTTTCTTACCATGAAGAGTAGTGGAGGGACTAACCTTATGGTTCAAATCCTCATTAATACCTGGAGAGGCTGAGGGTGAAACTTCTTCCAGTGTGTCCCTTTGTAAAGGATCTTCCATAATGTGTAGGTCTTCATTCAATGCCTCATCAGCCAAGAGGGAGAACCTATTTTGCTTATGTTTCTGTTGAGAAAAGATGAAGTTTTTTGCAGCAATAATGGAATTAAAAGGAGAAAAAGATCTACCTCGCTTACCATACAGATCATCCTTTGCAAAGGCTTTCCTACGGTTGGTAGGGTCAGATTGAGATATCTTGTTTAGCTGCCTAATTGGACTATAACCAGAGGAAGGAGCAGAAGGGGAAGAGTCCCCATACAAGGGTAGAACTTCTCCAGAGATTACATGATCATTTTGATTAGTACATGAATTTAAAACCTTGTTTTTTCCTGTCATCTCCAGAGGGGGAGGGGGGGGGGAACCATTGTTGCCTTACTAAGATGAGGGTTCTCTTTGTCTTGTTCTATTATCAGTACTTGGCTCTGCTCATGACATGGCATCTCATTAGTACAGTAAATAGCATCAATCTTAGTGGTATGGCCTGGCATATCATTTGTCATAGCATCAGGAATCATTGCAATTTGTGGAGCCAGTAGGGGAACAGAACCAGAAGGAACAGAACCATTTGTCACAGGATCAGGAATCATTAGGGGAACAGAACCATTTGTCACAGGATCAGGAATCAGTAAACTATGTGGAGCCAGTAGGGGAACAGAACCAGAAGGATTGGTCTTATTAGTATCCTGCTCAATATTAGAGAGTTTCTTAGGAACATATATCATTTTCTGAGCTTGGGAGTTTTTCTGTTTTTCCATAATAGAAACTCCAGAGCTCCCCGCTTTAAGAGACTCTACTTGAGATAGATTAATCTGATGATCCTCAGATATTTTGAGCTCTGGTTTTTTTGTCCAAGTTCTCTTAAGTTCAGGATGTAAATATACACAATAACTGTCCTCATGACCTATACATTTGCAGTGGAAACAGTAGGGTGGGATATCCTCATATTCTAGGGGTAATTTGCGTACATTGAATTCATTACCTTCCTCTTCAATACCCACTCTAATATGTGTTGGCAATTTGTTTTTTAGGTCAACTTCCACGCACATTTTGACACAGGAAGGCCTAGACAGTGCTTCAGTAGCAGCATCAACTTTGATAAATTTTCCAATTTGGTTCCCAATAATCTCAAGCATGGAAGAGTTATAAAAGTAAACTGGAACTTGGGGAATTGATACCCATACGGGAACAATCGACGATTCTGCCTCCGGTGAAAAATCAGGAGTCCATTTGAGGACCTTCATCTGGGCGTTGTTGAAGGACCACTGTCCTTTGAGCCAGAATCGTTGATAATCTTCCTTTTCGTGGAATCGGATGAGGATGTGGCGGTAGTCAATCGAGCCAATCTGGAACTTGCCTTTGAAACCTACAGAATTGAAAGCACTATTTAGTTGGATCATCGTCGGCTTTCCTCGGGCAAACTTACCTATCAGAGAGTTGCTGTAGTGGGAGGCAAGAGTCTCGGCATCCTTGCGCGTGACAAGGCATGCGATCTCCCCTTTGAATTGGACTTTGGGCGAAATCTCCGGGTTTGAGGGGAGGGAATCACGTAGGGGCGGAGGGCGGTTAGCGAGGGCCTGGAGAAAGGATTTCCCTCCTCCATGGCCACCGCTACCAGACGGCGGAGCCGCCATAGCAGCGGAAGGATCGCACACAGATGAAAAAATATAGCCGTTAGCAGAGTGATAAAACAGGAAGATGAAGAAGAACGAAACGGAGCAGGGTGAAAACGACGGTAGAAACAGTCGTTTTTGGTGAAATCGCACTTATATTACTTTCCATTTTAGGTTATTGTGTGACGTCTATATGCATTATTTTTATTTTTAATTGTGACGTGCATAAATGTGTTGCCTAATTGGATGTATTGCGACATCAAATTACCGTGTTGATATTGTCCGAATAAAACACAAGTTAAAGTGGTATTATCTCATCTATCCCAACTTTGTCATGTGTTGAAATAATATACCCATCCTGACATTTTTTTATATAATACAGATACAGTATAATGTGTGACAATATTATGTCTATCCTAACACAATTATATTTTTCCAATAATTTAAGATCCAAAATTACTTATTACGACACTTTAGACCTATAATAACATTGGCAAAAACCATACATTAACAAAGTGTTGGGAAAATAAAAAGTGTTACTATATGTATAATTTCACAACACTTTTAAATGTCAACAAACTACATTTTTCTAGTAGTGTTCCTAGATCGTTCTCGGACTAAAGCAACACTCATCGGACCATGACTCATCATTTTCTCCTTTAGCTGTCTTGAACTTTGAAGCCGCCTATCTTTGGCTTCAATCTTCTTCTACCACGGATTGTGCTCGTGGCCTTCATCTTCTACCATTCTAATGTGATGACCTTCGCCTCTTCTACCATCCTTGCGAACGGCCTTCAATCTTATACCGCCCTTGCGAACGGCCTTCACATAGAATGTAACCAAAAAGTACCCATGGGAGACCTACTAAAAATGATCAAAATGAAGACCAAGGAGCATGTGGATACAAGATGTCCATTAGTACCAATTAAGTCTACAAAATGCGGGATTTAGACAAGAAAATCAAACATGGTCATCTAAACCCCTGGTCACGTAAACTCAACTAATACTAGCAATCTACCAACTAATATTAACTAAAAACCATGTTAAATGCAACGGTTAACGCATGCAAAATGAAGCAAATAAGGGGACCTCCAACACCACTATCTGGTCACAATGTTTTTGAAAGGGTTAGGAATTTGCCTAACAATTTTGGAAGAGTATATCTTATGACAGGCGGCTTGTCTATAAACTTATGGACATACCACTTATTTTTTACCTTATACATTGTATTTATTAAATTACATTCTAAATTTAGAAATTTTAAAAATAATTTTTTACATTATATATTTTTTATATTTTCACAATCAAATACATATTATTACTTGTTTTAACATTTTAATACAATATTTAAATTATATTAAAAAATTAGAATATTTAAGGTAAAAGTCACTGTGGACTTTCCATAAGCCTATTTATGGGAAGACCTCCGTTCCTAAGACTTCCTCATTTTGGAAAGGGGAAGCGTAAAGTTGCATATAAAGGAAGTTGAAAAAAATGCTCCATTTTTTTCCGACAACCGTATTGGAAGGTATTGGAGGTCAAACACGGCCTCGATGTAATGCACATTGAGAAGAATGTTTGTGATTCTTTGGTTGGGACACTTTCAAATAGCCTTGGTAAAACCAAAGATGGTTTGAAGGCCCAACTTGATTTAATAGAAATGGGTATTAAGAAGAGTTTGGGTCCTGTGACTAATGGTTATGGTTGTTATCTCCTCCCGGCTTGTTATTCCTTCTGTGAGACCCTAAGTGGTGTTAAGGTTCCTAATGCCTATTCATCAAACGTAAGTTCACGAGTATCTTTGAATGAGTTTAAACTGGTTGATTTGAAATCTCATGATTGCCAGAACCTGATGCAATTATTGAATGACATTGCTATGCGGTCGTCACTGCCACCCCATGTGAGGTTGTGCATTACTAAGTTGTTTCTGTTCTTCAAGAGTATTTGTTCAAAAAGCATTAGTGTTGCCAAACTTGACCGTTTGCAGGCGATGATTGTGGAATTTTTGTGTCGTATGGAGATGTACTTTAGGCATGAAGGGAGGCTTTAGTGTCAAGGGGTAAGACAAGGAAAACTATTGAGCCTGACATCAGAAGATTTAAATGTGGTATATCTTTATGTTTTGCGGAACCACAATGATGTTGTCTCATATATTGAGATCCATATGGATGAAATAAGAGTAGCGAATCTGAATTGCAATGAAGCTCAAGTTCTACAATGACACACTACAATGTTTGAAAATTGGCTAGAAGTTATATGGAGGTAGGTATTCATCCCAAAACAGTGAAGTAGTTATGTCGTAGACATCTTGATACTGTTCTCTCATTTAGGGGGTATGATCAAAGGCTTCACTTTTGCCACTAAGTTGGTGGATGATAAGGTTGTGTCTCAGAATAGTGATGTAACCATTGTTTGGGAGACCCTTCACGTTAGGAGCGCTAGTGATAGCAACCCATGTATGCCAACACTTGTTACTTTGGGAAGATATAAAAAATTTAGGAGCTTGACTACGAGACCCTTTGTGTGCCCGTATTTAAACATCAATGGGTTGATTTTCATAGCGAGAAATGAAGGGAGCCAATGGGATTCATATTGGTTGAACGAAGTCAGATTGGTTGGAAAGATGATCCCTTCATTTTAGCCTCGCAAGCTCATCTTTTATATGCAAGATCTCGTTGATCCTAAGTGAGAGGTTATTGTCGAAGGTAAGAGGGCATTTGTTGAGGAATTTGATCTTGAAGATGTTCTTGGTTTTGGTAAAAATGGTTTGATGGGGGTCATTGAAGAAGACATTTTGTTCGAAAAGAATGATTCAAATTTGTGTCACTATTTAGCTCGTACGGACCATGATCAAGGTATTTGGGTTGATGACCGGGAAAGATGAAGAAGAGAAGAAAGCCAAACAAAATAAGCAAACAAAAAAGAAACGGAAGTCGAGAGAGGTTTAAGTCCTTGGGTTTATTTTTCCAACTATAAGGACTGACGAAGTTCCGAACTCGGAACTCAATCGGGTTGAATGGTTATTTATTGAATTTGAACCCTTTTATGCCTTGCATTTAGCTACTTGTCCTCTAGTAACAATATCAACATTATGTGCATTCACAGAGTATTTCAGGAAATTTAAAATGAGCACAATTCTTCAAATTTAAAAGTAATTAATCCTAAAACACAAAATGATGAATTATTCAAACATAATATCAATGCTTATACAATGGTTTGTTTCCACCAGTAGGAAATATCACAAAATCCTAACAAACTTCATCTACTAATAAAAAAATCCGAGAACATTAGACTGAAGAGGTTCTCAATGTGTGTGATCTCCTTGAAGATGCATATTCACGTTCGAAAGCACGTTGGCGACTCTCTAGCTTCCACACCCGCTCTCTCAGTTGACATATTTCGCTACACATCCACTTGTAGCATGTTTTGAATACCTTTATGAACTTGGAGTCCTATTCCTCTAAACCACGGAAGAATTTTTTAAAATAATATTTAAATTGTAAAAAGTCCTAAACAAGAGATTAATAATCGAACCTTCTTCTATCCTTGGCCGCTTGTTATACTCGGTTACATTGAGGCTCTTGTGGCGCCACTTGTGCTAAAAAAAGCCCACTTATTCTTGACAAGTTATTGCTTTTCGAACCATTTACAAGGATTCTCTTCCCCGTGCAACGACATACCTTCCACACTCCTCAAAATTAAAGTTATCAAATTTCTATAGGGGAGACTCTTTATCACCTTCTTCAATGAAGCAACCCACATCATATATTTGAATATAACCATTAACCACGTTCTTAAACTCCTAACACCAAGAAGTGAAGATAAAAACCTTGACAAAGCGATCATGTCGACACCCAAAAAGGTACTTATGTATTTTTCAATCTCTTGATTCTAGTTGTTAGATACCATGAAGATTTGGGTATTTAGGGATTGCGAGAAGAGAAGAATTCTATTAAGTGAAGAAGGGTTGTTGCAAATGTGCTTATAATATTACATAAAGAGAGCCCTAAAGGCTACTACATGAAAGGTTTAAAATACCACGAACTAAATGGCTAATATAATGCATACATAATGCTAACAAAATCATACCTGAATTATTTGACTTGATAAGCTTAAACTTCCATAAACATTGGTCACAAAATTATACCCGATGCGTCTTGAAACCAATCAAACTACTCCGTTGAATCCCTTAGTTGTGATATACAAAACAACAAGCACGGGGAGGTCCCATGGTACAACTCTCTGATGCTTAAGTCAGAAGAATATTCAAAGGTGTGTATAAAGTGTGTCCACAATGATGAATGCGTACTTGTTATTTATACCGTACCACTAAATAGTATTTGTCCTTAATTATGACTCTTAAGTTCCACTAAATACGGTAGCCGAATATATTCTCACTCAATGCGCCTTTTGGGAGATAGGCCCTAAACTTCTTTTGGGCCTTTATCAGGCATTTCTATCATCAAGAGCCCCCCCCTCCCCAAAAAAAAATCAATGGGGCCTCGAGGTTGAGAATCTCTGAGGTGTCATGTTCTTATCTCCAATCCTCTAAACATTTGATATGTATACCTTCGAGGGGCCTCAGAGGTTATGAATTCTTAAATTCATGCTACCCTGGAGTGAGGATCTCAACCCTCAAGGTGTCATTTATTTTTCTTATTTTTTATTTCTCGGATGGGCTAGCTACGCCAAAAGGCACGTGAGCAGCGGCAATTTCTGGAAAGGTATGGAAACTTTTTCACGCCTTTTAAAATTGTTTGCATTCCCAAAGATGATCATTACTTTGGCCGCCATTTTAGGCTTCTTAACTTCCCACTTCTCCCACATTTTTTTCACTTTACGTGCAGGTGCTTTCAGAAGGTTATCAGATCAACACTCATCCTTTCATCTACTCTCTGCCTCTACTTTCATCTTCTCTTCTTCCACAAGTTAGTTTTCCTAATCTTCATCTTTCTTATTTTTATTTTACTTCATCCCTATTTATTATGGCTGCTTCCAGCAAGAAATCCGATGAGAGAGGGTACTTTGGTGAGGTTAGGTCTGCGCAATTTGAGACAAGGTCACCTATGGAGTGGGATTTTGAGGTCACACTTAGCAATTATGAGCATCCTCCATAGGATTCCAGCCCAAGTGTTGATGAAATTGATCACTTTAACTATCTACACATCACTGATATGCTTCAAGGGGAATACCCTCGAGTTTTGCCTCTCGGCCGGGGAAATTAGTTTACTCAAATGTCATCCCATATCAGTGATATCAAATTCATTCTATTCCTTTGCGAAGATGGGGGTTCTTTAAGGGCTCCAGAAGGGGTTGAAGGTATTGCCCACAAGATAATATCTCCCACTCTCGAGGGTCAAGATTAGCATCCTCGAGAGCCCCCTATGAGGGATGAGACTCATGGCCCCCCAACTCTCAAGGGGTTCTGGTCGATACCCAAGATTTTGCAGTCTCTACCCTAAGCCTCGTCCCTCTGTTATGATAACTACACCAATCCAAATAACTCAGTTGGGGAACAGGCCTGGCCAAGCGAGGTTTATCAGAGATATATTTACGAGCCAACCAAGAAGAGAAAATGTCGAGGTGACAACATTTGGCTTCAGAAGATGAACCTAGGCTACCTAAGAAGCAGAGCACACTTGTTAAGGAAGGAGATAAGCCTCAATTTTTTTCCCGACCCAGTCGCTTGAGAGCCCCCTCTAAAAAATTACGCTAATTATACTGAGTTTGAAGATGTTTTGATGTCTTATAGCCTGCTCTTGCAATGTTGTGTCGTTATATATATATATATATATAAAATTTTTCTAACTTACCTATCATCCTATCTAGTGGGCAGGAGTTCCGTAAATGCCATGATCAAGAAGGGGGGCAGTAATAATCCCCCGGATAAGGTTATTATTCCCTTTACCCCCGTGAAGTTACTACTTCCGCAATGTCCCCAACAAAATGGAAACCCAAGGGCTGATTCTCCTCGAGGGAGTGTCGCCAGAAAATTTATCAAGACAAGGCTCTTCAAGAGCCTTTTACTCAAGTATTTCAAACTGAAACCAACATTGTGGTACCCCCCTCGAGCCTTTCGGACGTGCGGATCGACGCTCTTGGACCCATTGTAAAAAATCCATAGGTTAGTTTTGTACCTGGAAGATGAGCGTTTCCCTTGTTTTGCTAAGTTTTTTTCTAACCCATCGATCAATTTTCAGGTGGTTAAAAATCTAGACATTGTGTCTTCCTCCCCCTCCTCCTTTCTTCGGTGTCTAGGCTCCGACCTTTCCTCCTTTCAGGAGGATAAGGACAACAAGATTGCCTTATTAGAGAGGGAGCTGGAGCCTCAAAGAAGAAGGTTGTTGGCCTCAAGGTTGCAAACGAGTGCCTCATCTTAGAGAAGAACATTGCTGTTGAAGATGCCAAACAAGCTCGAGACCCAGAGTCTAAAGCAATTTTGCTAGAGACTTGAAAGATAAGGTTCTCCAGAGTCGGGAAATTTTTTTATCTTTTTGCCAATCTTCTAGGCGTGGCAAAGGGGGTTAGGTGCAGTCTCTTCATTGAAAATGTTCTCTTACCCAAGATGTCCTCGTCTCTTTCTGAAGAAGATGTCAGGTTTTTGAAAGAAGAAGCTAAAGGTGAGAGTGTGGAGGCTATCAATCAGAAGTGGGAAGAGGCTATATACAGGGGGGGGGTTTAAGCTTATCCTTGATACACCTTCTAAAGAGCTTTGGTAAATATCACTCCATTGAGGAGATTCGTGCTATCCCTGATCCCAATGAAGAACCCAAGGTGGCCAATGCTGAAGCTGTGTCCAACCATGAGGCAATAGTAGGGGATCAGTCCACTGATGTAGGAAATTTGGTGTACCTTTCCCCTTTGGGCTTTTGATGTAATCAAATTCTCCTTTTGCTATAAAAAAAATTTTCCCCATTAATTTTGTGTCTAAAATTTTATTTTTTTAGCTTAACACCTTGCGAAGGGAACTTCAGTCCATTTGGAAAGATTTCACTAGGATGAAGGCAAAGCTTGATACTGCTGAGGGGACTTGACGAAGACTATGTTGGTTTTAAAGAAGTGCTTCAAAGAGTTGGAATCATGGCGCAATAGGACTTATTTTTGCATATTAGATCTCGATAGGGATGTGTCCAACTTGACTGCAGCCCTAGACTCGGCCAAGAAAGAACTAGATTGTACACAAGGGGATTTGAAAGCTTGGCAAAGCAGAAACCATCCTACATTTGTAAAGCTCTTAGGGACCTCGAGCGTAGGAAATAAAATGTCTATATTCCACTCGAAGTTGTTGAGAGTCATGGCCCCTCTGAGGCTGACTTCCATGAAACAGTACGTCACATAATCAGTAAGTTTGGTTCCCTTAAAAGGTGTCTTACTGATGCTGATAGGGTTTCTATCCTTGAAGGCCATCTTATATCTATTCGGGGTGCAATTTACAGGCTCAGGTCTCAGGTTGGAGAGGTTATGTAGCTCCATAATACTGCGTTGGCTGAAATAGCAAGGCTGAATGAAGATCTCTCAAGAAAAAAATAATACTGTCGAGGGGGACCCCTTGTTATTTCAGCTAGTCCTTGCAAAGAATACTCAACTAATGGCCGAGAACAAGGCTTTGGAGGAAAGAATTACTAAGCTGGAGAAGAAGGTCTATATGTACGATCACAATCTCCGAGCTCATAGCCTATTTCATAATGTTTCCCACCCCGAATATTCATCAACGATAAGTCTTTACCTAGATTTCTTCTCGAAGCATCCCATCATTGGATCATAAAGAACCAAGTAGAATCACATGGGACCAATGGCCAAAAGGAGACTTTCACCGCCATTCTTGAATGGATTCAAAGATTGCATGTCCGCCTCCCAAGGGATCGAGGGTCTTCGAGATTAATAGTCAAGAAGACCACTGAGGTTAGTGGATCTACAAGTCATAACATCAAGTGGTCCGCAAGGAAATGTGCCAAGAACTAGAACCCTCGATCAAGGTGCCCTCGATCAAAGTTTGTGATAAACACAAACGATTATCTCGAGGAGAAACAGGAGAAAGATTTCCAACGTGTGGCTGACATTAAAATAGAGGATGTAGAGAGAATGGAGAGGGAATTAAATAAATTAGTTCCTTGACTCCTCAGGAATTGTAATTATAAGCTGTATAGTGTTTGTACTAAAACTAACATCTCCTTGAATAAGTATATTCTTCAATCGTTGTTTGTTCAAGATACGAAATATTACGCTGATTAGTGACAAGCATACCAGAATGCATTAATAGTCGAAAAACAAAAGAACACTAGAGATTTTACCCAGGTTCAGTGTTTCCACCTACATCCTACAAAAATTATTCCACTGGATCATTGATCGAGGTTACAATCAAAATGGATATCATGAGGGTGTTGCTTATTGGTTTCTCACTCCTCTCTTTAGCCTTAACTGGAAAAGTATACGAGAGCTTTTAGCTCAAATCCTCAGCCTTAGTCAGAAAGATATACAAGAGCTCTTGGCTTGAATCCATAGCCCTAGCTGGAATGATATACAAGAGCTTTTAGCTTGAGTTCTCAGCTTTGCTGGAATAATATACAATAGTTTTTAGCTCGAGTCTTTAGCTTTGCTGGAATAATATACATGAGCTTTTGGCTCGAGTATTTGGTTTTAGCGCGTAGCATAAGATCCTGTGATGTATTCTGCTTCTATCAAAGTTGCTGGTACCTCTGTAGGTTTGTGATATTCCATATCCTTGGGATTCGATCTCCTCTCATAGTTTCGAGAACATAGCTATCTCGTAGATATACTTCCACCACCTCATAAGGCCCTTCCCAGTTAGCAGCTAACTTCCCTTTAGGCTCTTGCTAACTTTTCTCATTCTTTTTTATCACCAAGTCTCTAGGATTGAATTTCACTTTCCTGACCCTTCATTCATGATAACGCTTCACCTTTTCTTTCACCATAGCCTCATGGATCGAAGTTAACTCTTGTGCCCCTTCTACCATATAAAGGTCTAGGCATTGATTCTCCTGGTTAACACCTTCCTCAGGCGCCGCTATTATTCTCAGGCTTGGCACTCCAATTTCCGCTGGAATCACAGCCTTAGAACCATAAACAAGACTATAAGGTATCTCTCTAGTGGTGGAAGACTCTGTATTTCTGTACGCCCACAAGGTGCTGCGTGACTCACATATCCAATATCCCGTGGCCCCCTCAATTCTTGCTCTGATTCCATTAACAGTGGTTCAATTGGTCACTTCTACCTGCCCATTGGCTTTGAGATGGTACACAACTGTTACTTTCAACTGTATCTTGTATTCCCCGCACTATCTCTTAAACGGGTCGTTGGCAAACTGCTTTCCATTATCCGTTATTATGGTTCTCGAGATTCCAAACCCACATATAAGATTTTTCCAACAAAAAGCTATCACTGACTTTCCTATCATATTGGTTAAAGGCTCCACTTCCACCCACTTTGTGAAATAATCCATAGCCATAAACAAGTATTTAAACTTTTCCGGGGCCTCGGGAAGTGGCTCAACCAAATCAATTCCCAATTTTTCGAACGGCCATGAGCTGTGAATATTCATCATTTCCTCCCGGGGGATGTGTTTAAGAAGTGAATGCTTTTGATACTGATGGTAGGCCTGCATATATCTGTTAGTATCTTCTAACATCATCGACCAATAATATCCTGTTCGAATAAGCCTCCCCGACACTGACCTTGCCCCTTGGTGGCTTCCACATATGCCTTCATGAGCTTCCCTAATCAAATAATCTGCCTCGTGGGGATTTACACATCGAAGCAGTTGCTGCAAATACACTCTCTTGTATAAGATTCCATCCCGCAACACATATTTTGGCGCTTTGAGCCTGATTTTTTTACTTCCACTGTATTCTTCGGAAGGACCCCCTCTCAAAGATAACTTCCTATAGGTGTCACCCAACTATTTTATTCTTCAATAACCATCACCCTCTTTACTTCAAAACTTGATTACTGAGGGTATCGATGAGTAACTGCTCTCGAGGCTTAGCCCCCAAGTCTGATGAGGCTAATTTGCTTAGGGCATCAGCTTTATGGGTTTCCTCTCTCATCCTTTGTTTTAAAACATAGGTTTTGAAATTCCTCAGCAGGGTCTCACCACTTCTAAGTATCTCTGTATATCTCTGAAAATTACATTCTCGGGCCTCATACTCCACTTTAACTTGTTGAACCACGATTTGAGAATCACTAAAGATTTCCAAATCTTGCACCTTTAGCTCACTAGCCAATCACAATCTCGTAATCAGGGCTTAATATTCAGCCTCATTGTTTGTTGCTTTAAATGTGAAATATAACGCAAACGGGTAATCATTTCCCTCGGGGTCTGTGAGCAGCACCCCTGCCCCACCCCCACAAATGTGAAGAACCATCCACGTATAGCTTCCAAACTTCCTTTTTTTTAACCTCCATCTTGAGTTCAATAGGTTCTGTAGTCTCTACTATGAAGTCCGCCAGAGCCTGTCCTTTGATTGTAACTCTAGGCTGAAATTGTATATCATGCTCACCTAACTCCACAACCCATTTCATCATTCTTCCTGACGCTTATGGATTCAAGAGAACTTTCTTGAGAGGGTGGTTTGTGATCTGGATGATCGTGTGTCCTTAGAAGTATGGTCGTAATCTTTGTGTAGCATGCACAAGTGCCAAAATCAATCTCTTGAGGGTTGTATATCTTGTCTCTAACCCATGGAGAGCCCGACTTACAAAGTATATGAGGTTACTATAGCATAGATTTTCTTTATTCTTTACAAGCACGGTACTGATGGCCAAGGGTGAGGCAGAAATATAAAGGACAAATTTCTCTTTTTCTAGTTTCATAAGAGTGGGTAACACTCGAAGGTGCTCCTTTAGCTGTTGAAATGCATGATCACATCTATCACTCCACTCGAACTTCTTTGCCTTCTTGAGTACATCAAAGAAGGGCATATGTTTCTCTACCCCCTTCGAGAGAAATTGACTTAGAGCTGCTAAACATCCCGTAAGCTTCTACACTTCTTTCACATTTTTTGGCCTTTTCATCCTCAATAGGGCCTCGACTTTCTCTGGGTTTACATCAATGCCCGTCTTAGATACCGCGAAACCAAAGAATTTTCCAGCTCTCACTCCAATCATACACTTGGCCGAATTTAGTTTTAGGTTTGCAACTCTCAGTCTTTCAAAGGTTTCCTTCAAATATATTTAGATTTTTTCATACCCTCTACTCTTCACCACCATATCATCCACGTAAATCTCCATATTCCTGCCAATCTATTCCCTAAACAGCTTATCAACTAACCATTGGTATGTCGCTACGACATTTTTCAAACTAAAGGCATCTTCTTATAATAGTACGTACCTACGTCCGTAATGAATGAAGTTTTTTCCTTATCCTCTTCTGCCATTGGTATCTGGTGTTAACCCTTATGAGCATCAACGAAAGGCAATACCTGATATCCGGTAATTGCTTCCACTAACTTGTCAATTGGGGGTAAGGGGTAACTGTCTTTAGGGCAACATCTGTTCAAATCTGTGAAGTCTATGCACATTTGCCAAGTTCCATCATGCATTGGGACCATCACTGGGTTAGCCAACCATTCTGGATAGAATACTTCCTCTATTACTTCCACTTTTATCAATTTATCTACTTCAACCTTGATGGCCTTTACCCTTTTAGGTGCAAATATCCTTCTCTTCTGCTTAATAGGCTTAACTGCTGGATCAATGTTCAACTTATGAACTACTAACCTCTAAGGGACCCCTGTGAGATCCGAAGTCCCCCACGAAAAAACATCCTCGTATTGTCCCATCAAACTCCTTAACTATGAAACCCCGAACCCAATTAGATTAATAAATAAAATACACCACTGATACAAATCATATTATCTCAATTGAACCTTTTAATATCCCTCTAATTGGATTTTTTTTTAATAATGATGAACGATGTGCTAATTATAAACTTGGAAAAATAATTATTATGGATTAACCTAGATGTTAATCTCGGACGAAGTAAATTTGAATTAATAATCTTAATTATTGAAAAATATATATTTGTTAATATCAAACAATGATAAAGTATTGGTGTTTAGTTTTCACTTAAGAAAGAGGAAGGGAATAATAGTTCGTCGAATCAGAATGAAAGCGGGATATACAAATTGCACATTTTAAAAGAGTAAAGTAAGAAATGATAAATTGAGTTGTTAAATAATTATCTAGTTTTTTATAAAAGCGTCTCTAGTAGTTTACCTTGTACCTTTCTCTAAAACGAATATTCCTTTAATTTATTGAGGAACACTAATTTTATAACTTCCTAATATTCTTTCATACTTATCACAATTTTATATAATAGTAGTAATTACAAATAAGAATAAAATATATAAGTTATCATTTCTAATATTGTTTTGATTTCAAGGAATATAATTTTATTATATTTATAATTGATTTTAAGTATTGTAAATTAAAAAGAAGAAAAGCCAATAAATAAAGAATTAAAAGAAAGGAACGGATGAAAACGAAACAAATGAGATTGATAGGTGAATAGGAGTTAAGTAAACCTAGGGAAAGTGAAATTCGGGAAGAGAAAATATTGGAAAGAGAATCATAATAATAATTATTATCATAATAATAATAATATAATGGGAAGAGAAAGCCGGCAAGCGGACGTGAAAAATTTATCCAAAGTAATTTTTGGGCAAGTGGACGTAGGCACTTGAGGGTTAAATGGATAAAATTCTAGGGTTAGGTGTCAGAACCCTATGTTCTCATCAGTATAAATACCGGTTACTACCTTCTCAAAAAATAATTACAGCTTTAAAATATTTTCTTGAGTATCAAAATAAGAACGGAGGTTGAGCACTGATAATGTACAAGCGGAGGTTGCCCAAGCCAAGTCTAACCTAGGTGAGTGTTGCATCGCTTTAGCACGAACTGAGTTAAATTGGGTTTATGTTTACATATATGTATATATATGATGCCCACTGAAAACTATCACCTCTCGAACCCCTGCTGAAACCATCACCTCTTGAACCCTTGCTGAAACCATCATCTCTCGAACCTCTGCTGAAACTTCACCTCTCGAACCCCTACTGAAAACTTTACATCTCGAACCCCTACTGAAAACCATGACCTCTCGAACCCCTACTGAAACCATCACCTCTCGAACCCCTAATGAAAACTTCACCTCTCGATCCCCTACTGAAAACTTCACCTCTTGAACTCCTACTGAAACTTCACCTCTCAAACCCCTACTTAAAACTTTACATCTCGAATCCCTACTGAAAATCATCACCTCTTGAACCCCTACTAAAACCATCACCTCTCGAACCCCTAATGAAAACTTCACCTCTCAAACCCCTACTGAAAACTTCACCTCTCGAACCCCTATTGAAACTTCACATCTCGAACCTCTACTGAAAACTTTACCTCTCAAACCGTACCTCCCGAACTGTATCCCTCAAACCTGTTCTCCCAAACTGTACCTCCTGAACTGTATCTCTTGAATTGTACCTCTCAAACCGTACCTTCTGAATTGTATCCCCCAAACCGTACCTCCTAAATTGTATCCCTTGAACCGTACCTCCTGATCTGTATCCCTCGAACCTTTACCTCTCGAACTGGTATTAGTGAAACCTTTACCTCTCGAACTAATACCACTGAAACTGTTACCTCAAACTCACCTCTCGAACTAGTACTACTGAAACTTACCTCTCGAACTAATTCCACTGAAACCGTTATCTCTCGAACTCACCTCTCGAACCTTACCTCTCAAACTAGTACTACCAAACCTTACCTCTTGAATCAGTGTCACTGGAACCTTACCTCTCAAACCTCACCAACTGAACCTTACCTCTAGAACCTCACCAACTAAACCCGTACCTCTCGAACCTCACCAACTGAACCTCACCACTCGAACCAAACCACTCAAACTAGTACCACTTACAACTCGATCCAGTACGACCTGATACTTGTACCACTTGAACCTTCTCCACTCGAATTCTTTACTTGAACCCCTTGTACTCGAACCCAACTACACAATAATGTTGATGAAAATTTCAAAAATAAAAAGAAAAGGATTTAATGCACAAATACCATAAATACACAATAAATGCAAGGCAAAGTATTGGGAAAGGCCGTCATTCCATAAGCATATGTAAAGACAGGGTTGAATTATAATTATAGAGAGGTAAAAGACTTTAGATCCAATATTAAAAATTTATTATGCAACATGTAGTAGTTATAAGTTTATGACTCAATTAATGCAAACTGAAATGATTATCTTGAATTATTCTAATTTGCCGTTCAAACCTTGGTCTTTCCATAACTTATGGAAAGACCGTCTTTCAAGAGATAGACTATAAATGCAAAACCATAAATATCATTATAAAGGCAGTAAAAACAAATCAAAAGAAAAGATTTTCCAAAGATGGTGTCGTTCTGCAAAGTATTTTAAAGGGGAAAACATCTTAAATTATTTTTAGTCCCCTACAAAGTATCTTATACCATGTTTTGGTCCCCATTTACAAATAAAATCTTACACAGTACCCCACAAATTCAAAATATTTTGTTTGGTCCCCGAACCCAGCTTCCGGCCCATTTTTTGGTTTTCCGGCGCACGTGCCGGACACTTGATTTTTTCCCTAATAAGGTTAGGGTTAATTTAGTAATTTCACAAATTAAATACATTTACTCATTTTTTACTTAACCCTAACCCAATTCATTAGATGTACCCCCAAATCATCTCCTCCTCAATTCCATCGCTCGAATCCACACAAAATCTTCCTCAATTCCATCACTCGAATCCACCCAAAATCATCGCCTCCTCATTAATCTTCCTCCAAAATCATCCAAAATCCTCCTAAATCTTCAACTCTATTTATGTGTTCCTACTTCTAGCACCAAATTTATGATTCAAACCAATTTTCTTGATGTCGAGTTGCAGCGGCTCCTCCGTCTCCTCTGTCTCCTCCGTCTCCTCCACTTTGTTTGTGGCTGGATACTTAAGATGTACGTGTGGCCGTCATTGCCATATTTGCACCGCTAACATGATGGAGAATCATGGAAGGATTTTTTTGGTTGTCCGTTAGGTTGCGGTGGTTGCAATTTTTTCAGATGGTGTGACGAGGGTTGCTGGGAATGTGAGGTCGCATATGAGGTTATTGAAGAAATTCAGGCGAGGAACCTTGCGTTGGAGAAAGGGATGGCTAGGTTAGGTGGCGAAGTTGCTGATCTGAAAGATGAGCTTGAAACGGAGCGTCAGATTTGCAAGAAGATGAAGAATTCTCGTTTGGTGGGTTTTGTTATTGCGATATTTCTTGCAATATTCTGATTAGTGTTAATTGAACCAATTTCAGTGCTGTAGAGATTATCCACTGGGCTGTTTGCTTGTGCTACTGATTTGTCATGATGGATTATTAGAATGTAGTTCTTCATCTGTAATAGAGTAGTTTCATGAAGGAATTGGTGAAGAGTTTGTCGGATGTTTAGTATGTTCCAATTTAGTTCGATCATATGTTTCAATGTAGTTCAAGTTCATTCATTCCATTTATTTGATCATGATTACAAACCAATGAGCACAATGTCATAGACATAATGAACAGTATTGAGCATCCACATGTTGATGGGAAAAGTGATCACAGTTTCATAAACAAACTGCCAATATTGAGCATCCAAACGTCGACAAAAGAAGCATAGTTTAGACCGCAATAGAAAATGCCAATAAAGTGACCTGGTTGTAAACAAATTCCCTATCCAAACCCAAAACCTTGGTTCTAGACCTATACAGAGTTAGCCTTATGAAAAGGTTAATCTCCTGCTTAACCAAAAAATACAGTAGTGAGGTTCTAGACCAATTTGAAGTTAAAATTAATCTACTATGAAATTCAGCAGGAGGTAGTATGCCGATTTAGTGATTCTCTGGAAATCGCCAAGCATCACCACACATATCAGAATAGTCAACTTCTTGAAAGCGCGATGATGACGGGCTCTTGCATGTGATCTTTGTATGTCCAACTTGACGGCATAAGGTGCACTTGTATACCTTTTTTGCCTGTATATTGCCATGAACAGAAAACATGCAAATATTAACATATACCACAAATGTTGAAGGACCATAAATTAACGAAGGAATCATGCAGTAAGAAATAACCTCACCTTAGTCGGTTTTGAAGATGAGGAGTGAGCTGCAGCTGTGGACTGTATTTTTGCCTGCATATTACCATATACAAAATTCTCATATTGCCATAACTGAATAAATTGCCACAATTACCATAACTGAACCTGTACACAAAATTAGCTTAACTATACAAATTTCCTTCTTCTTTGGGGGATTTGAAGATGTGGATTCAACCACATTTGGAGGGTTTGTTGGGTTCTCAGTAGTGGCAACTGCGACTGGACATTTTTTTTGCATTTTGGCCAATCTGCGCACACTGCGAGCACTTGTATGAACCCATCATGCCAACTCTATATAGCTTCTCAACCTCACCATGTTTCCTGACTTTTTTGCTTAGTCGAATTCTTTTCACCCGGAGATTTTTTTCGTTGACTTCGGGGGTCTTCCAAGAAACTTAATGTCTAAGGGTGGCAGCAAACTATGATTATCCGTCCTGATCCGTAACTACGAACCATTTATGGATGGATAATGTGGCTATATACACTTGAGTAGACTGGCATGGAGTAGCAAGAATGCATGAAATCCGCCGCATCCTCCTTAACAAAACTAACTGCAGCAACAACATGAGGGCAGGGTATCCCTGTCAGATCCCATTTTCTGCATCTGCAGGACCTTGACTTCAAATTAACAGCATAACTTCCCCCACAGATACAAGTCACCTGAAACTCCAAATCACCATTGGGAGTGGCAAAGAAACAGTTTGAGGCATACTGGTTAACCTCCAACTTCTTCCTTATCTTCAGCCCAAATCTTCCATCAATCCTTGCAATAGAAGCCCTTTTTTTAGCTAGTCGGTCCATGAAATAAAATCTAACAGCTTCCAACATAATCAATAGTGGCATATCCCTCGCGTGTAATATCACCTTGTTGAAGCACTCACAGATGTTATTGACCAGAATATCACACTTGGATTGAGTATTGAAGAAAGCTCGTGATCATTCCTTTGGATTTGTTCTTGTTTCTAACCACTTCATCGCTCCTGGATCTCGTGCCTTTATGTCTTTCAGATGGTTCATAAACTGGGCTAGATGGGTGCACTTGGCAGCGGCCCAAATCATTTCCTTCAACTCCATACTTGAATATGAGCCCTTGAAATGTTTGTACATGTGCCATGTGCAGAGTCTGTGTTCTGCATCTGCCAGTATCTCCTTCATTGCTACTTCAAGTCCCTGGTTTGACATGGCAACATGTCAGGTTCTTTTTCAAAAAACCCATACAATAATAATTTCAGTTATGTAACCAAAGTACACCATAATCAGCCATTTCATTATAACAAAAGCAGCAACGTTATCAGATTCCTAAAAAATTACCATAATCAACCATTGTACAATAAAAAAATCAAAGGCATAATCACAGAAACATGTTCATAACTTGAATAAACCTAAATCAGTCTTTTCTTAATCATAAAATCACATGCACAATCACATAATTATTTTCATAATCCTACATGCCAAGATAAAAAATCATACCTTCTACTTGTCCGAAAGTAGAGTCCAACCAGGTTCATTTTTATGTTAATATATCTCTGGAAATGGGTCAGGAACCATTGCTAGGTACTTTTGTTTTCTATCTCCACTACTGCATAAGCCACGAGGTAAATTTGATCATTCTCGTCTAGACCAATAGCCGCCAACAATATCCCCATGTGAGCCCCGGTCAGGTGGCATCCATTGAGTCCTATCAAGGTTCTTCACCCACTTATGAAACCCTTATTGCATGCATCAAAGCAAATGTAAATTCTACGAAAAACTTCATTCCCAAAATCATCCTTTTCTGTCTGCATCACAACTGTCGAACTGGGGGTGGCCCTCAACAACTCATTGCAGTAGTCCCTCATAATTGTATACTATTTTTTGTAGTCTCCAACTATCTCATCAATGACCCTCTTCCTCGCCTTAAATGCAACATCCCTGGATATATTTATTCTCAGGTCCTTCTAGACTTTATTCACAAGCTCTAAACCCTTCAGGTTCGGCATAATCTTGAAGTCATCCTTATACCATATACTAAGGTATTTATAACTCGCACACCCATGGAGGAATGTAGCACTGCAGGAATGAGACCTTACTAGATAAGTTAACTCTTAGTGGTTTGTTTTTGTCCTGAAGTTAATTGATTCCATCCAGCTGCATTTGCTGGTGTTTGAAGAATAAACAGCAGTACACATCTTCAAATTGTTCTTCCTAAACCAGATCCTCTTGTTGGCTATTGTCCCGTGGTGTTTGCAAGCCAGTTTGAACTCTTCTTTGGTATCAAATCCCTGCCCCAGATGGAATTCCACATCACTGTTACCAATCGGCAGCACGAACCTTTTGTAAACCCTTATCCACTGTTTCTTAACATCATCTTCTTCATCAGAACTTGTCTGACTTTGGCCATCCCCGTCACCAAAAACCTCACTTGAGTCTGACTCAGCCTTATTCTCCTTCTGTTTTCCCTTGCTTGTTTCCCCGTCAGGCAGCATTTTCCCTGAAAATTCACCCCAATATGTTTCCCTATTATTCGTGATCACCACTAAATTATCATCGTCATCCATATTAAATTCCGGGTCTACAAATTTCTCATCAACTTCATCCTTGTCAGCTGGCAACTACTAGAGCTTTTTCCTTACCTTCTTTGTTACCTGATGCCTTCTTTCCATTTATTTTCCTGCTCCCTGATGACCTTTTCCTGTGAATCTTCCTTTTTTTCCACCAACACTAACAACTGTCTTAATTTCACCCCTTTGTTCCTGGTCCAGTTCTCACCATCTTTTAAGCCACCTTATGTGGCATCTGCTCTACAGAATCAGCTTCTTGACCATTAATTTCTTCATCCTTCAACAACTTCTCAGCCACTTCCTCTTGATCTCTGGCTTCAGGCGCAGTTTTAGTGACATTATACCAATTTCAGGGTATAGAAACTGTTGAGAAGGCTGTGTTATAGGACCCTCATCATCCATGCTCTCAGGTTCATCAATAATTACCACCCCGTTAACTTCCTTCAATTTCACTCTTGTACCTTGTCTTGCCCGGGGATCAACATAAATTTCCTTTTTCTTCAACATCCTACGATGATGCCTCTGCGACCTTGACACATTTTGGTAATAATTCTTCAGGGAAGGGATAGATTCCTCCTTGTCTAGCCTTTTCAGAGCTCTGTGCTGAAGACCTTTTCCTGGTCTCCTACCACTAGTCTTCTTCAACTCAGAACCAATCTGCTCCACATTCTCAAAACCACAATCCCCTTCTTTCCTTAAAACTTGACACCAGCTTTCATTTCTTTCTCACCAGTAGGCCAACTCAGATAATTCCATTAGTAACCATAGAAATAAACATCAACCACTCCATTCTTCAGCCCTATGCTAGCTAGTACCTTTGACTGCTCAGGAAAACACAACAAATGGTCTACCTCTACAGAACTGAACATCATACCGGGCTCCAAAAACACACCAGATACCATGCCCCTATAACCCAAATAGTTATATGCATAATCCAGCATACCCAAGTTGAAACACTTAGCTTCACAATAATTAGCCATGTACATAGAGCCACCAACATATATAGGAGACAGTTCCCAGATTGGGTTACCATGACAATGTATTCTAATAGAGAAGTTGTTGGTTCCAAGAACTGAAAAAAACAATGGATTACTATAAATAAGGAACCACAACCCTACCAAAATTAAATTACTAAGTTATGTAATAGGGCCTACAGAATATAGTATCCCCACAAACAATATATTATTCTCATCCCACACCATATCTTATCCAAAATCAGAATTAATCAGATTATCACTAACAGTCCTATGCATTAACTAATTGTTGGGACATACAGGATCCTATGCTAACTGCTTATCAACCATCAGCAACAAAATAGGTAACCACTACATTTCAAAGGTTGGCCAGATTATTAACTATACAACTACCAGTGGGGACAACCATCAGTACATATCTCTGCATTCTTAAAGGTTACGTACCTAAGTTAGGAGTTCTATTTCCCCCACCAAAACAACAACGATCTTCTAGCAGCAATAGCCTCTTATCCGAGTCCATTGTGACGTACACTCGCACAAGCCAACCCATCAACATAGCACTATCAAAACAACAACGTCGATGGAAAATAATTGAACCCAAACAGAGAAAGCACAAAAAAAATTGGAAATACTTAGGGTTCCGTCGCAAACAACCGAGTAACGACTCAGTGCCGCCGTCGACTCTACGTGTATGCACAGGGCACACACTGGTCAATAAAACAAACGTCGTACGATCGGATTAAACGTGAATGAAGACCAACAATCTTTAAGGTCGCAATTTTCTGGTGAGATTACGAGTAAATTTTGAAAATTAATGAACTGGGGAAACCAAAAGTCTGGTTTGGACATAAGATGAACTGGGTTAGGGTAATTCGAAGGGTTAGGGTGAAGTAAAAAAATGAGTAAATGTATTTAATTTTTGAAATTACCAAATTACCCCTAACCTTACTGGAAAAAAGGTAACGTGGCCGACATGTGCGTCGAAAAACTAGAAAACATGCCAAAAACTGGGTTTAGGGACCAGATAAAATATTTTGAATTTATTGATTTTCAAATAAGAATTAAAATATTGTATAAGATACTTGGGGACTAAAAAAATAATTTAGTGTTTTCTCTTCTAGAAAACATCTTCATCTTCCTCTTTGTTTCTTCCAGCAGCCAGACCCGACCCGCATCGGAGAGATCCGACTCCAGAAATGTGAAATTAAGCTCGTCGGTGCCACCACGGAGTCCGCCTTCTCTTTCATCGTCGACTTCGGGGCGAAGCCTTCTCCGGATTGGAGCTCTAGGAAGAAGTCACCGCCGGCGTCATCGACGAGTCGTCGCTTAAAAATCCGGATGCGTTTTTGTTGAAGCTTGCACGTGACATTATCTCCTCCAGAGAGAGGCGGACGAAGTGAAGAAGATTTCAAGTTCAGAGAGATAAGTGAAAGAAGGGAAAGTTTTCATTCAAAGAACACTGCATTCGTACCATTCTGTTTTCATCCATCACAGCCTTATGGCTTTATACAGCAAGGCAAAAAAAACAAAACAGAGTAAGCCAATCAGAGCACGACATGTGTCTTGGCTGTTTATCAAAACAGAAAGAAAACAAAATGCAGTCTCTTGTTGTCGTTTCAAGCATTTCAAACTTAAACTGAAGATGGCGCCAATCTTTGAGCTGCAAACTTGCCGCCATCAGTTTCATCATTGTGCTTCATCATGCTTGCACTGCTTCATCACCTTTGCACTGCTTCATCACCCCCTCCTCAAGCTCAGATGGGAGAGAACAAAAACTGAGCTTGGACAAGTTGGCAAGAAAAGAGACAACAGGAAGGGATTTTGTAAGAGCATCGGCCAGTTGCATCCGAGAAGAAACGAATGAAGGAAGGAGAAAGCCCTCAAGATAGTAGTCACGGACAAGGTGACAATCAATATCCAGATGCTTCGTTCGTTCATGAAACACAGGATTGGCAGTGAGATGGAGAGCTGCCTGATTATCATAGAAGAGGGGAATTGGAAATTGCACCTGAAGATGAAGATCTCGAGCAATGTAACTGATCCATTTCAGCTTACAGGAAGTCATGGAGAGACTCCTATATTCAGCCTCAGCAGAAGATTTGGATACAGTTGATTGTTTCTTAGATTTCCAGGAGATCAAAGCTGAACCTAAGAATACAGCATAGCCCGTTACTGATCTTCTTGAAACTTTGCAAGTTGCCCAATCAGTATCACAATAAGCATGAAGCTTGAGATCATTAGCTGAAGAATAGAAAAGACCATGATCTGGATGATGATGAAGGTAGAACAATGTGCAAAGCTCCACTCAGGTGATGATGTGTGGGAGACTGCACAAACTGGCTCAGCTGATGAACAGCAAAAGTTATATCTGGCCTGGTGTAATTGAGATACAGTAGTCTGCCAATGAGTCTTCGAAAAACACTGGGATCAGAAAGAAGAACTGAGTCTTCATCATGAATAGTCCAAGAACTAGGAAATGGTGTAGCTGCAGGTTTACTGTGAAGAAGGCCACAATCAGTCACAATATCCTTCATATACTTTTGCTGATGAAGATGAATACCAGAGGAGGATCTGTGTAACTCCAAGCCAAGAAAATAGTGAGCAGGACCAAGATCTTTGATGGTGAATGTCTGATGTAAAGATGCCTTAACTGCAGTAATGGCTTCAAGAGAATTTCCCATGATGAGAACATCATCAACATAAACAACCAGAGCCAGAAAGGAAGAGGATGTGAATTTCAAGAAGAGACAGTGATCATGATGAGATTGATTGAAGTTCAAGCTCAAAAGATGCTGTGTAAACTCCTTGTTCCACAGACTGGAGGCTTGCTTCAGGCCATAGAGACTCTTAGTTAGCATGCAAACCAGATTTGATTCAGTGGCATGATATCCATCAGGTAGTTTCATGTAAACTTCCTCATCCAAATGTCCATGCAGGAAAGCATTGTTGATTTCAAGTTGATGAATATGCCAGTGTGAAGATGAAGCTAGAGCAAGAAGAATTCTGACAGTGACTACCTTAGCCACTGGTGAGAAAACTTCAAAGAAATCTATGCCTTCGATCTGATTGAAGCCTTTGGAAACTAGCCTAGCTTTGTGTTTAGCTAAGCTTCCATCTGCATTATACTTCAATTTATATACCCATTTTGAAACAATGGCCTTCTTCCCTGGTGGAAGCTTCACCAGATCCCATGTATAATTTTGCTCAAGGGCAGTGAGCTCCTCAGTCATAGCCTTAACCCATTCATGAGAATGCTTTGCTTGATGATAAGTGAATGGTTCCTGTACCTGTGAAGCATCAAGAATATGTGCAGAAATACTTGACTGAGGTTGAATAGAAGTAGATACATAATCTTTGGCCCAAACAGGTGGCCTGATAACTCTAGTGTTGTGTCTTACACCAGTGTCAGAAGGTGGAGAAGGAATAGAGAAAGGTAGTGTAGGATTAGAGGACTCTGATGGATCAGAAGAAGCTGTGTCTGTGAATGGAAGAGGGAAAGAGAAAGGTAGTGATGATGAATAGGGAAAGATAGACTCATGGAAAACCACATCCCTGGATATGATCATTCTGTGATTCTGCAAATCAAATAGCTTATAAGCGTTTTGACCTGGTGGATAACCAAGGAATACACAAGGATATGCTCTCTCTGAAAATTTATCTTTGTGTGGAGATGTGTTGGTTGCATAGACTAAACAACCAAAAGTTCTGAGCATTTGCAGATCAGGTTGTTCATGAAACAGCAGCTCAAAAGGTGTTTTCCATGAAAGAGTAGGAGTTGGCAGTCTATTGATCAGAAAAGTAGCAGTCAAAAATGCATCTCCCCAGAATGTTTTGGGTAAATTCGATTGGAAAAGAATGGCTCTAGCTATTTGCAAACGATGCTGATGCTTTCTCTCCACTACACCATTCTGTTGTGGAGTATAAGGACATGATTTTTGATGTAATATACCTGAATTAGCAAACAGTTGTTCACACTCAAGATTAACAAAATCACTTTCATTATCTGTTCTTACTGATTTGACTGAGGTATGAAATTGATTCTGAACCATGGCAAGAAACAGTTTGAGAATTGAAAACACTTGATCTTTGGATTTTATCAGATATGTCCATGTAGATCTAGTATAATCATCCACTACTGTTAAGAAATATTTGCAACCATTAATAGAACTGATCTTATAATGCCCCCACAAATCCAAATGCAACAACATAAAAGCTGACTGAGTAAAACTAGTACTGAGTGAGAAAGGCAGTCTATGTTGTTTTGCCATAGGACAAACTGTACAAATACCATCAGTACTAGACAATGTAGCAGTTTCAGAAACATGTCTCATTACATCATTATAAGGATGACCTAATCTAAGATGCCAAGAATGAAGAGATGGTGAATTCTGATTAGTAACAGCTCCTATTACAGTGCTTTGGAATGGTTTTGAATGAAGTCTTTTCTTGATGATGTCTGGATGGAATGAATGATTGTCTAAAATGTATAGGCCATTTTCTTCTTTGATTGCTGCAAGGACTTTGTTAGTTCTGAGGTCCTGCAGCACACAAAGACCAGAAGAGAATTTGAAGATGACAGGCATAGACTTAGTAAGCTTATTTACAGAAAGGAGATTATATCTGAAATCAGGAATGTGTAGGCAATCAATCAGGGTGACTGAGGCATTCAACTTGACTGATCCTATAGCTGTGACTTGCTTAATTGTGTGATCTGGTAAATAGACTGGTGTGGGACTTTGTATAGCAACAGCATTATGAAACATAGACAGATTTGCACACATATGACTTGATGCTCCACTGTCAACAATCCACTTATCATTAGTCAAAGTAAACACATTAAGAGAAAAGTTTGTGACCAGGCTACCTGCAAAATCATGATAATGTGCATAGTTCACTGCTCCATACTGATCCGAAATCTGTTCCTTCCCTTTCTGTTATTTTTCAAGTTGTGCTTCCACCAGTTTTGCAACCAGTGCATGCAGTTTTGCATCTGGATCACTCAGTGGTGTATCTTCTTCCTCCATTACCACATGTGCTGCATACTTTTGAGCAGGTTTTTGATAGATTTGTGGAGCAAACTGAGGCTTAACTGTAACATCTCTGTTGCCTTCCCACCATTCTGGATATCCTTTGATCTTGAAGCAGTTCTCCTTCACATGTCCTAGCTTTCCACAATGGTCACACTTCAGATCAGGTCTTCTAACATTTCTCCTTCTGAAAACATCTGATTCCTCAACCTGATCAGTACCAGACTCCTTGATCTGGTAAGGTATTTTCCTGTCCCTATAAATCCTTACAGCCATAGCGGAATTGCTTTGAACCTCCTGATAACCACAGTGAATAGCCTTCTGTTTCTCTATCCTAGTTATCATGGAGTATGCTTTCCCAATACTAGGAAGAGGATCCATCAATAAGATCTGATGGCTAATGGAATTGTATTCTTCGCTTATTCCCATTAGAAATTGATGCAACTTATCATCTTCTTCTTCTGCAGGTAAACAAGTGTAATTAATGCAGTCTATACTACATTTCTTCCTTGGCCTCAAACATGCATACTCATCCCAAAGACTCTTCAATTCAGTGAAATAAACAACAACAGAATCATTGCCTTGCTTCAATTCACATACATCCTTTTTCAGTTTGTGAATAAGAGGACCATTGCTCTCCCCAAATCTCTCCTTCAGTTCATTCCATAAGGCATAAGCATCTTCGAAAAACATGAAACCTCTTGCAATTTTCTTTGAAATGGAATTCAGTATCCATGAAATTAAGGTTGAGTTTACCTTATCCCATCTATCATAGAGTGGATCATCCAGATCTGGTGTTTGAATCTCACCAGTCAAGAACTTCAGCTTTCCTCTGAATTTGAAAGCAATCACCATCAACCTGCTCCATGTTATGTAGTTAAACTTGTTCAAAGGTTCTGCCACCAATACTAGGCTTGAATTTTCTCCATTTTGCAGATCAAATGGATCGTTGATTCTTGGCCTTCCCCTGTACGAATTAGATCTGGTTGAATGATGAACAGAATCCACTGATTCACCATCAGAAGCCATATTTTATATCTTAAAATGTTCAGAATTTAATGAGGTTTTAAACAAGAAGCATCTCTGCATTTTCCTGGTTATGCTCTGATACTATGAAGAAGATTTCAAGTTCAGAGAGATAAGTGAAAGAAGGGAAAGTTTTCATTCAAAGAACACTGCATTCGTACCATTCTGTTTTCATCCATCACAGCCTTATGGCTTTATACAGCAAGGCAAAAAAATAAAATAGAGTAAGCCAATCAGAGCACGACATGTGTCTTGGCTGTTTATCAAAACAGAAAGAAAATAAAACGCAGTCTCTTGTTGTCGTTTCAAGCATTTCAAACTTAAACTGAAGATGGTGCCAATCTTTGAGCTGCAAACTTGCCGCCATCAGTTTCATCATTGTGCTTCATCATGCTTGCACTGCTTCATCACCTTTGCACTGCTTCATCACGAAGGCGCTAGATAACGTGTTGCGCACGTCGAAGCTGTTGGCCGGAGAAGATTGTAACAACCGGATGCAAGGAAGTGCAGAAGTCGTCATTAGCGGAGGCGAAAGGCTTGGGCGTCGATCGTATACTGGTAAGTGGAAGAAGAACCGAGATTTTTATGCCAGGGGGCGGGGGAAATAGTTTAGGCTAAGTTATCGCCGGGAAGGAGAGGATGAAGCGAGGAAGATGAAGTTTCGCATCGAACTTTGAGGGATGAAGACGTCAAGGAGTTGAGGGAAAATGGTAAAAAGGTTTCTTCTTGAAGGTGCACTTTCCAAGAGTTGAAAAGGCTGAAACTATGCAAAAAGGTCTTGGGAAGGCGGGACGATGCCTTCACTTCCTACTACACCCTCCGTCCCAAATTAAATGGTAGAAATATTTTTTTACGGTTATCAAGAATTATGTTTGATCGTTAATATATTTAATTACGTATAATATCAAAAAATAAAAAAAAATACTTTTTAAAAACTATTTGTTAAGAAGAATCAAACAATATAACATATAATAATATTATTTCTTATATACCTATTTAAATATGCGGTTAAAATTTGACAGTGAATAGTGTAAAATGTTAAAGTGTGCAGTTTATTCAGGGATGGAGGGAGTAATTGTTTTGCATTTATTGAATCCCTCAACATGCCTAAACCCTAAACTAGTGACAATTTCGCCAACCACACCAATTCTGGGGATGTATATATTCATTTACTCCCACGTTTCATTACAATTAGGTTTGCCAACCCACGCTGCTATCAATATTGTGTTTTCTAAAACTGCTTCCTGTATATTCTATCTCGCTAGGCACCTGCATCACCAGCGGCATTGCTATAAAGGCTGAGTAGCTTTGTAGAATGAGGATTGAACTTTCCTATAGTATGTATGTATCCATGGACAAGATTTTGCAAGTGAAGAGCATACTGAGCTGAATTCAATTCTCCTCGTGGAAATGGTGGCTTTGTGGCTAGTGCTACTCGACTTTTCTCATGCTCCCAGTTCAAGAAACAATTATCAACAAAAAGAACTAAAAGATAAAGGTCACCATCTAAACCCATGGTATATCAATCAATTGGCAAATCAAATCTTATTAGAAACACCTTGAATTCAGGTTAAAAATTAGAAATCATTATTCAACACTTACAGTTTGTTGGTCAGACTTCAGAATATACATACATGGATTTTGAACTGAAACGCAGCAAACTTTGCCACCTTTATTCTCAATTAATGGAGCAAACCCTGAGATAGACGGCAAGTCGACTTCAGTCAATATGAGCAACTGCAGTTCTCACATCAATTGAAAGAAATAAAAATGCACACACACACACACACTAAAGATTAAAATTTCAGTGAAATGCAGATTTGAAAACTCGAAGAACATTACGATCAATAGAGAAAGAGTAAAATCAAGAAAACTTTGAAACCAGATAAAGAACGAGAGCAAGTTAACACCTGCCTTCCCACAGAATCCTAAAACGCGTAAATATGTACAAGTGCAAGACAAAGAGCCAATTCTTTCACCTGCACGGATAAATATAGTAAAGCAGCTTATATATCTTTCTTTCTAGAAAGGAAGGAAAAAATATTTTTGAACTAGTAGCACACTGAAAGACGAAACAAGCATACCTCTACAACTAACTGTATCATAAGTTGTATATTTTTTCCCAAATCACAAACCTGATACATGAAAATAATTAGTTCAGTTCACTGAAACTTGAATTATCTACTCCATATAAGTATCATAATATAGTTTGCAAGATTTATGAATTGTAAACCTTAGCACCAAAGATGTGAAATCAAATAAAAAAACAATCAAACAAAACAATATATCAAATTGATGAAGAATGAATAAATTAATAGTGCAATATTGAAACACATATGAAAGGGTAATTTCCATCTTTACTATATTTATTTTCCAAAACCAAAGTCTTTATTTTCATGGCAACAAAGCAAAGAAGTTAATAAGTGAAGCATTGATTCGAACAGTACTTTAATATAAAACAGTGAAATCGTCATTCCTACAATTCCTAAAACAGCTAACACAACTTAACAGTGATCGAGTATCAATTATACAAAGCTATATTATAAATTACAGTAAGCAAAGCCACACATAAGTAAAAAATTAGTTTCACCAAATTCCGCCTTTCCTACAAACATAGAATAGTTAAAAAAAATTGCACTCCTTATTTAACCATTTACAGCTTTTGATGTACACCCTCCGTCCCAAATTAAATGGTAGGAATCTTTTTTCATGCTCATCAAGAATCTTGTCTAATCGTTAATATGTTTAATTACGTATAATTATGGCATACAAAAAGTTACTTTTCAGAAACTACTTGTTACGACGAATTAAACCATATAACATAGATAATATTATTGTTTATACATCTATTCAAATATGTGGTCAAAGTTGGACAGTGAATAGTGACATTTTATGAAGTGTGCAGTTTAATTTGGGATGGAGGGAGTATCAAATATTTTCATTTAAAATGAAAAAATAAGACTAAATTATTTTTTAGTCCCTTAAATATTCACCAATACATTCTTTTGGTCCCCGACTCCAAAACCGTGTTTAATTGGCTAGTAACATTCTGAAATTGAATCTTTTGGTCCCTAGAGGTGATTTTCAGGTAAATCGGAATGATTTTTCGATATAGCCAACGGAATTTTAGTAATTTTATTAATTAAAAAATATTTACACTTAAAATTTTCTAATTTAAAAAATTTTCCTTTTTTCCTTTCATTTTTCTTTAATTTTTCTTTCCTTTTAAAAGTCGGACTACGAAGGAGGGACGGACTACGGTGGCGAGGATCAGACTGCGGCGGCGGAGTCCAAGAAGTAAGCGACGCCCCAGACATGGTGGGTTAGGGTTATGGAAATATTGGAGGCGATGGATCGAGCTAGCCTGGACATTGTGGTAGGGTACGTTGGATCGCCGGCAGTCCCTTACTCCTTTGCCGTCGACTACCACCACCGTCGTCGCTGAGAACGCATGTGATAACCAGAGGACAGAGGGAGCTTGTGGAAATGGTCAAAAGCATGCCGGAAACATCCTACGAGCTCGCCCTTAAGGATCTCGTCGAAGAAGAAAATAGATCAGGCTAGAGAACAAAAGCTCTGACGATGACGACGATAGGGGAATCTGGGATTGGAGAATCTGGAGAGAGCGTGGTCTGGAGGCAATCGACGATGGAAAAGAGGAAGGCGGGGTGGGTGGAGAAGAGGGTAGCGGTGAAGTTGGAATCGGGGAAGAGGCAGCAATAGAGTTAAATCGAGGAAGAGGGAGAGATGAGATCTAATTGTTTCTAAATTATTATTTTTACTTAGGGGTATAATGGTCATTTTATATATTTTGACCAATTTTACCATTGACTATACCTGAAAACTGCCTCTGGGGACCAAAAGATTCAATTTCAAAATGTTAATAGCTGATTAAATGCAGTTTTGGAGTCGGGAACCAAAAGAAGGTAATGTTAAATATGCAAGGGACTAAATGATGGAGTTTACAAGGGTTTTGAGGCTGGCGTTCTGGTGGAGCTTGGTCTCCAGTTCGGGGCCACAGAGCTGGTGAGTTACATGATGCAGTAGCCAATAGCTCCCGGAATGATACTGCACAAGGTGGCGAGCGCGAAGAAAAAGGGCATAGAGTCCTGAGTATGGGTCACTATCCACCTCCACGCCGTGGACATTTCCACGATTTGATTGCAACTATTTTCTGATTACCTCTTCGCTTGAAAACAAAACCTGCAGATTTTGGCCAATGAATCAGGTCTTCAAAAACAACATTAATCATCTGATAAGAAATAACATACCTGTTTTGATCATTGAGTCAACGCTACAAAAAAACGATTTCTTCCGGACCTAAAAAGAAAAGGTCAGAACAATTTTTTCGGCATTATCTTGTTGGAATGGCAATATACATGCCCAAATTATATTGTATGTGTAACATCCAAAGCTACTGAGCTATATCAATATTTGAACCCCAAAAAGTAGATTTCATAGATCCAAAATGCCAAATTCTGCTGAAAAGGGTAATCGGATTCACAAATGCATATATGAAATCTTAGAAAATACTCAATTACGATTACGTCACACAAGAAAAGCATCTCCTTTTCAAGATGACCAAGTGTACCAAAAATACTGAAGGAATAAAATCAATAAAAGGAGGTCATAAGCAGCGATGAGCTTAGAAAAAGTCGACAACTTTATTACTTAATTGACTAAAAACAGAGAACCTATAAACATGTAAAAATGCACTATAAAAGATGATAGGAAGGAAAAAAAAGTAATCTAATAATTTAGGAGAGATGATGAGGAAATCCTCTCATGTTCTCTACCTATTTTTAAAAGAGGGATGATGTACTTTAGTCATTTCCTCTCATTTTCTCTACCTATTATTAAAAGAGTTCATTCTTTTGAAATATAGAATTGGGAAATAGTAAGGAGGAATCACTCTCTGAGAGTAGCGGAAGTGAACAATGATGAAATTGAAGCTTCTATTATCGACGTCGACCCAGGACACGTGTGAACCTTGATGAGTGAGACATGGCTGAAGGTGTTGAGAAGGTGCACTTCTGAGTAAAGTCACGGGAAATCCTCTGCAGATCAAAGCAAGTCGTACAATGTAACTTGGCTTCATGCTACTTTCATTCCAAGAACTTGATCAATCGCCTTGTACACCACTTACTTCGCCTATTCTCACCAGATTTTCATCAAAGTATCAAACATACATGAAGCCAATTTTTTTATTACACTCTGACATAAGTAAAAATCAGGAATGACGTACAAATTAGCATCCATCAACTGATCATAGGTTAATCAAGACTTTTAAGATCTCGTGTTTTTAAATTTCAACCAAGTAATTTAATTTTTTAAAACTATGATATTACTTAAACTGCCAAACAAATTGTCCAGGCAGAAACCTTGTACGCAATGGCGGAACCACCGTAAGGCGAGGGCAGGCGCGCGCCTGCCCTGAGCTCCGTCGGCCAGGCGGGAGCTACTGTTCCCGGCTGACGGAGCGGTGGTTCCGCCTACGGCGGCGTAGGCGCGCCGCGCGCAGATGGATCTCGCCGGAGAAGGAAGCGTCAGCTTCCTTCTTTTTTTTTTCCAAATAACGACGTCAAACGACGTCGTTTAACTAATAGAATTTTTTTTTAAATGTTACAGACCTAGGCCGAATTTTGGGCCGAATTTTAAGAAAAAAAAATTTGTTAGTTGGGCCGAAAGCCCAACTCCTTCAGCTTTCTCTTTTCCCGCACTTCCTCTTCTTCACTTCCTCTGTTCCTCAATCCTCAGCAGCTGCTCAGCTCTCTTAAACTAAAATCCATCTCTTCTCCAGGCTCCAGCAGCGCCGCCGCGCTCAGTAGCTCCGCCGCGCCGCCGCCTCCAGTCGTCCGCCACCGGCCACCCGCCACCGTCGTCCGCCACAGCATCCAGTCGTCCGCCACAGCCAGCCACACCACCGGCCACTGCTCCATTTAGCCATTTAGGTATTTTAAAAATTCAAATTTCAATTTCAATTTAATTCAAACTCTTAAACTAAAATTGAAAGATTGAAAACATGAATTTAATTGTTTCTAGTTCAATTCCTTTTCAATTGTGATTTTAGTTATGCAATATTATTTTTATTCAATTCATTTTAATTTTTGTTTGAATTGTGATGTGTGAGATTTTGAAGAATTTGTGAATTGTGATTGTGAGGTTATTTAAATTCATTGTAATTTTGGTTTGAAAAGTGATTTGTGAAATTGTGAGGTTATTTAAATTTTAAATTCATTGTGAATTTGTGATTGTGAGATATTCGTTTTTATTCAATTCATTGTGATTTTCGTTTGAATTGTGATTTGTGGGATTTTGTGAATTAATAATTTAGGGATTTTATGCTCTTGTAGATTTTATCATTGTGATTACTCTTGTAGTCTTGTAGATTTTATAATGAGTTGAATTTGGTGTTTGATAGGTTATGAAGAATTTAGTGCAACGGAGTATAGGATTTCCACCTTTGAGGAAGAGAGTTCTTGAATGTGATGAAGGTACCCAAGATAGGCATAATGAGGAGGGTGGTAGTGGTAGTAAGCAACCTCGTTTACAATTTTGTGCCAATGATGTTATAAGTGATCCCGCCCTAAGAAAACCTATAAATGAGTATGATGCTTCTATTATAGATAATGTGAGGTGTGAATATGTGAAAAGAGGGCCTTGTCAACCTAGGAACCATCATTTTCCCAAAACTTTTTATTCAAGCGAATATAGAAAGTTTCAAAAGAATTGGTTTGATATGTTTCCTTGGTTGGAGTATAGTGTGTCAAATGATGCCGCATATTGTTTTCCTTGCTATCTGTTTAAGGATCCCACAAGTAATGATGACTATAGTGTGGATGGGGTGAAAACTTGGAAGAATGCCCTAAACTCTTTTAGGAAGCATCAAAAACATGTGAATGGTAAGCATCATATTGCCGTTGGGAAATTGTCGGACTTTAGTAATCCAAACCAAAGAATCCCACATTTTTTGGAGGTTCATGGGCGTGAAGTAGAAGAGGCATACCGCATCCGTTTGAGTGGGATTTTGAATGTGATAAGATTCTTGTTAAAGCAAGGTTTGGCTTTCCCCGTGGTCATGACGAGAGTATTGATTCTCTCAACAAAGGTAATTTTCTTGAATTGGTTGATTGGTATTGTGATCGAAGTGAGGATATTGCTAAGGCAATGCATGACGCTCCGGGAAATAACAAGTTGACATCCCCCTTAATTCAAAAACAACTCTCACATGCTTGTGCCGAAGAGGTAAGTGATGCTATCATTGATGACATTGGAGATGGTGTATTTTCTATTCTTGTTGATGAGGCTAGAGATTGTTCAATAAAAGAGCAAATGGGAGTTGTTTTGCGATATGTCAACAAACAGTGTGTTCTTGAGCGTTTTCTTAGTCTCGTGCATGTGAATGATACTAAGTCTACCACTTTGTTTCTTGCTCTCAAGACACTCATTGGAAATAAGAAATTGTCGTTGTCAAGGTGTAGGGGGCAAGGATATGATGGGGCTTCAAACATGCGAGGAGAGTTTAATGGGTTGAAAGCTTTGATGTTGAAAGAAAACTCTTCGGCAAGGTACATCCATTGCTTTTCTCACCAACTTCAATTGGTTGTTGTTAGTGTTGCAAATAGTACTCTATCAGTGTGTGAATTTTTTTCGTATCTTGTTGACATCGTGAATCTAGTTGGGGGTTCTTGTGTTAGAAAAGATATGCTTAATAGTTTAGAACATGATAGACTTGCGGAGGCACCGGAAAGAGGAGATAATGTTAGTGGAAGAGGCAAAAATCAGGAAATGAGTTTGAGACGGCCTGGTGATACTCGTTGGGGATCACACTACACTACTATTCTTCGTTTCGAGGTTATGTGGTCTTCCATTGATCAAGTGCTTCTTAATGTATGTGAGTATGGCAATTCAGCTGAAAATGCCTCTAAAGCAAAGGGTTTGATGGATAGAATGGAGAGCTATGAATTTGTATTTTGTATGTTTTTGATGAAACATTTGTTGGGAGTTACAAGTCAGTTGTCTCTTGCCTTGCAACAAAGAGATCAAAATATTGTACAAGCCGTGCATTTGATGAAGACAATGAAGCTTGAACTGAGAGAATTTAGAGCTGGGGGTTTTGAGGTATTGTTGAATAAAGTCGAGACCTTTTGTAAGAAACATGAGATCACAGTATGCCAGATGGAAGATCAACGGAAAATTCGTCACCGTTCTAGACGTCGTGGACAGATGGAAACCAATGGTGACTTTTATCGCGTTGACATTTTTCTTCAGGTAAACTTTAAAATTTATATACTTTAATATATTTTTTTAGACTATTTTACATGTATTTTTTATCTTGTTGATGTTTTTTTCTTTTTTTTTCTAGACCGTGGATAATATGATTGTTGAAATGAATGATCGATTTTCTGAAGCAAGCTCGGAGTTACTCACTTGTATTGCATGTCTTGATCCGAGAGATTCATTTTCCAGCTTTGATGTTGGTAAGTTGGTTCGCCTTGGTGAACTATATCCGAATGACTTCTCTCGAATTGATTGTCTTCAACTTGAGCAAGAACTTAACACTTTCATTCGTGATGTGAGACATAATAATGCTTCTTGGCCAGTGATCAATGATCTAGGACGTTTTGCTCAGCATATGGTTGAATCACGTAGCCATGTCGTCTTTCCATTGCTATATCGTCTTATTCAGTTGGCATTAGTTCTACCCGTTGCAACTGCTTCAGTTGAACGAGTTTTTTCTGCTATGAAAAAAATCAAGACTGATCTACGTAATAGAATAGGAGATGAATGGTTGAATGATGTTATGAGGGTTTATGTTGAGAAAGGGGTTTTTGTTAAGATTGAGAATGAAGCAATCATGCAACGTTTTCAAAGCTCGGAGCCTCGTAGGATTAAATTGCCTCCACTTCCTAAATCTGCTTCTAGCATTAGAATGTAGTTTTTTTAGTAGTGAATTTGTAGGACTTATTGTATTGTACTTATCTTATTATATTATGTTAATCGATCATTTGTTTTTTAGTTGTACAAAAATTTTTTTTACGTACAGTGCGATTTCAGCCTACCCTCATATTCTTTCCTGGTTCCGCCACTGCTTGTACGTATACTATTTTCATATCCCTTTTCCCTAAAATCATCAAATTATCGAAAAAGGCACAATTACTTAGCATATATCTGGTGATCTAAGACTTACCAGCAATGCAAGACCTACGACAGTTTTTTCACTAAAATTCACAAAATAAATATATTAGAACCATGAAAATCAAATATATGAAATGTTAAATGTATGATTTAATTTGTAACCTTTCGTAACGTTGTTGGGTCAGGAAAAATGTTTGGCTCAACAAAAGTGAACCCAATACGGCGTCGCCACAGGAATATCGGTGGTACATTTTAAACCTAGGAAGCTCTTTCGGACAAAACATCAAACACCTTGCATGCTACCCTAAAAACTAAAGATTTATTATACAAAACATGAACATAGAAACACACGTACAGAATTTCTAATTGAATACGGTTTAGAGACATTCAAATGCTACTTAGAAGGGGGAAAATTACCTTGGTGAGAAGTAATCCATTTAAACTTGAAGTACTGCAATCAGGATTTTATTTGGATCTACCATGGCTTTTGAAGTGAATGATTTCACGTTCTGGTAGGGCTTCTTCATAGGAAAACCGGAAACATCAAGAACCCTGATGAAAAAACTCACGATTTACAACCAACACAAAAAGGTTCCATCATTAAATTCATTAGAGTGCATGGATGTTGGTGTTCAACCAGTTCATGCGGGATTTGAGATGGCGGCGGGAAGGAATGGTGGAGTGGGGCTACAAATTCAATTGAGGATGTTGATTAGGGAATGGTGGATGAAGAGTAACACAAGAGAATCGAGAATATCAGAGGCAGTATAATTTTCAAGAAACAAACATAAGGGAGACAGGCGAAGGAGGTGGAAGGACGCGTGGGAAGAACAACAGAGGACACATATAGAAGAAATTGATGGTGAAAAAATAAAAGAAAAATAATACAAGTAAATAAAGAGGTAGCCAAAAAACAATAAAAAAATTTGCAACGACCAAGAACACTGTTCGCGGGCCGTCGATATTGGGCTAAAATGCCCAGCTATTTGTGGTTGACACTGGGCTAATCTCGGATATTCTTTTTCCTTTAAAAAAAATAATCTTTCCCTCAGAATGGTGGTTCCATAACATTCAATAGTCCTCAATTTAGTCAGTTTTTTCTCCACCCAGCATACAAGTATTAAGTTGCCTTTCCCAGAGCAAGAGAGGAAATGACATCAAGAAATAGGACCTTGAAAGTCCAAATGGTATTCAAAACCAAGGTCTTGTGTCATGCATGGGATTACATCCTGCAAATCAAGGCAAAAGGAATTAGCATAAACTTAAGAATGAAGCAATTGTATATGGTGGTTCGTATAAAATCAATCTATAGATTGAATGGAGTCACTAAAAAAAGAGTGAGAAAGCTGCAACATAGAGAATTTGCAAATGACCTGAAGCAACATAAAATATGTTGATTGTTTTACCATGGCGACCAGCGCTCCCATCGTTCTAAAGAAAGGAACAAAAAGCTTATCAATTACTCCCACATTTATCAAAATATGAGTAAACACATACTAAAATGTAACAAGGCTTATATTAGAACATGGTCCCATCCTACTTCAAAATTAGTGTGAATAAAAATATGCATGTCCCTGAAGTGCAATTGGTCTTCTTAAAATGGTCACCCCCGGAAAAAAAACCAGAAGTCCACTTGAGTATATTTGAGTTCCAACTTTTCTAATCTTCCTGCAATATTTAGATAAGAAATGGAGATAATCCAAGTGACAAGTCCAGACAGTCTAAATACTCCATTGGTACTAATGAAATTTGAGGCAAACAATCAGATACACGGTTACTGAATAAGCTCCCCACCTTTTCTTTCTATGTTGAGTGATTGCCATATCTAGAAGAAATTAATAGCCTCATTTTCCTTTCCATTTTCTTGAATATTTTTAGGAAAACTGGTACAACAAAGTTTACCCCCCACCCGCAGAATTTCCCAGTGTGGGGGATCAGAACCTCTAAAAAGATCATTCGTATTGCTAGCCATTTTAAGTCCAGTACAAACCATAACAAGAAATTGACAACCCCGAAAAGTATTTATTAAAAAACATCATTGTATGCACCATGGAAAATAAAGAACTCTAGAAGGCTTATAGTATCTGCTTATGTAACTGTTCCCTTTGAAGAAAAAAAATTTAAGATAATTTTGAAACTAAACATAAAACAAATTATACTTATGATAAGAATGAAGGTCCATTAGATTGCATCACAGTATTACCTTGAAAGGTTCTCATCCCATCCAGCAACCTGCAGGTAGCATCAAGATAAATACCGAGTCAAATCCACATACTGAGTTCAATTTTAATGGTTTTGTCAAAAGGAAAGGAAATATGAGATCTAAGTGTGAAGTGTTAAGTGAAAATTTTTGAGTATGAAAGATATTGATTATGTGCTAGGTTTTTTATCAAACCCGGAAGACTTTGACTTTTGGTCAACGTGATTATTGGTGGTCAATGCCAGGTTATAATTAGGAGTGAAAAATAATTATGCTTGTTGATTGATGGAGTTTCTTAGAGTTAGGATGAAGTTAGATGAGTTTTGTCTAATTATCAATGTAGCCAACTAATAACGATTAACATGAAGGCCAATCCTCATAGTCGTTGTTAGTTAATATACTTGTGCTATCTGTGTATTTTTTTCTTGTAGGACATTATGGTAGTTATGTTGGTTCTCTGTGTGAATTGCTATCCTCAGGGAAGTCTATGACGCCGATCGTCTAGGGTGGCCCGAGGATAAGGGTTATTGTGTGGCGCTGATCGCCCACTCTAACTATAACCAAACAGAGGTGAGAAATGTCAACACTCAAAAGATATTGACAAGTTCTCCACAATATGTGATTGATGCATAAAATAGGATAATTAATCTATGATCAAAGGATGACTAGAAATGTAAACCAATTGCACCCAAGACTCGTTATCATATTAATTACATCTTTCGTGCTAGTGTACTCATAGTTGTATTGTTTGCCCTAAATGTTGGTTAATTTAGTCGTTAAAGTAGTCGGAGTGTTTTCCAACTCAAAACCCCTCAACTTGGTTACCACACAAAAAGAGTGACATCTTTGTGTGTTATTAATTACACTTGATAAAATCCCATTTTCCTCGTGGACGACCTCGTCTTACCACTAGTTACTATTTAGTAATTAGCCGTAAGTTGAGCTTATAAATATTATCTTTGAGAGGTACAACGATGGCTTCCCAAATTTTGGTGTTGTTGCCTGGGAAAAGGCGTATTTTATTAAATTGTTAGTGTAGTTTTTGTATGTTGTTTTTTTAGTTGTTGTTTTACTTGCTCTTGTGTTTGTTACTTGGGATAAGGTTGTATTTATTTGGTTCTTGGTTTATGGTCAATACTCGTACCAATAGACAAGAACCCTTGCACTTGACCTTGATTTCTTAGGAACCCTCTGGAGAGCTAGGAGAGTAGCCCGTTTTGCTAACCAAACCACCCAACCATCGCCCGGAGTTGTTACACCCACAATGGTAGGTGATAATAAAACCTTGAGGGAGCTCATGGTTTCTAACCTAGAAAGCTAACCTCTTTGCATCACATTCCCCCCTCTTTCGAAAAATGCCACTTGTGAGTTTAGGTCCGGGATGATCCATTGGTTACCAACATTCCATGGGGTGATTGGGGAGGATGCGAACAAGCATTTGTCCGAGTTTTATTATGTGATCATCAACATAAAGCCATCTAGAATTTTGGAGGACGATTTCAATTTAAGGGTGTTTCCTTTCACTTTGAAGGATGTGGCCAAAGATTCGTTGTACTACCTCCCACCGGGAAGTATAACCTCATGGAAGGAGATGAAGAGCAAGTTCTTGGACAAGTTCTATCTGGCATCCAAGTCGTCAGGGCTAAAGAAGGAGTTGAGTAACATCTCCCAATATTCGGGTAAATCTTTTTATGAATATTGGGAGAGGTTCAAGAGGTTGCTAGAAAGTTGCCCATACTACCCTTACAAGAAAGGAGATCTTGTGTACTATTTCTTTGATGTTTTGTCCGGTGAAGATATACGAATGAACAATGCCGCTTGTAATGGGTCCATTGCCAACAAGAGCCTGAAAGACGGCATGGAATTTTTTGAAGAGATGGCTAATGGAACAAGATAATTCGGGGTAAGAGAAAGGGCAAGGGTGAAAGAAGCTCCACATCTGGAAAAACCCAAGCTTAAGGAACAAGTCCAAGCTTTAGCTTCAATGATGAAGGAGCTTATGAAGGGGAGGATGCATCAAACTAAAGTTTGTGGGGGTGGGGGGTTTCATTGGATCACCACACCGATGTATGCCCTCAACTCCAAGATAGAGGGTTTGAAGAGGTGAAAGAAATGGGCTACCAAGGTGGTCAAGGCCAAGGTTTCTAAGGAAATTGGGGATACCAAGGTGGACAAGGTCTCCAAAGGTGACAATCTCATGAGAAGAAGTATGATCCATACTCCCAAACTTACAACCCCAGGTGGAGAGACCATCCAAACTTTTGGTGGAAAGATGAGAAATCCAGTCAATCAAATTCTCAAAGTGGTTTTCAAGGTAATCAAGATGGGTTTCAACCAAATCATCAAGGGGCACAATTCCATTACCAGGGAAACCAAGGGTATAATTGGGCACCACAATAAGGCTACCCAAAAGATGATGGCTCATCTAACCCCCAAGATGGGAGATCAAGGTCGGAGCATGAGGAGCTTATGCATGCCATAACCACCATGGTCATAAATTTGGAGGACCGCACCTCGGCTAATTCAAGAACTTGGAAACTCAAGTTAGCCAAATTTCATCCTCCATGACCCAATTAGCATTAACTTTGTAATTTTTGGCATTGACAAAAAACAAAAAGACTAAAATACTCATAGTCTTCAAATTACAAATCTAATGACTAAAATACCCTAGATTTCTTCCTCTTCATCTCCAGAAGCACAACCACCACCACTATCACCACTGCCGCCGCACTGCCACCGCCTCAGCTGACGTTGGTCGAAATCTGGACCAGAAGCATATGGTCCAGATTCTCCAAAAGCAGTGATGCTGCTGCTTCGTCGTTGCTGTCGGAATCTGGAAAAAAACCAAATCCTAGCACCACCACCGCCACAATCTCCTCTCCAAACCTTGGCACCATCACCGCCTCACCACCTCTTCACGCCTGCCCAACACCACCTCCACCCGCCCAGACCCACCGCCACCCAGCACCACCACCGCCGCAGAATTTCCAGATCCACCATCTCCTCTCAGATTTTACATTTTCAATCTTGAGGCATTGCCTACCTTTAAAATGCAAGCTACCAGCCCTTTAACATTGGTGACCTTTAGCTTTTCTCGATTTGCTCCATCGCAGGTTGCTCCGTCGCAGGTTGCTCCGTCGCAGGTTGCTCCGTCGCAGGTTGCTCCGTCGCAGGTTGCTCAGTCGTAGTTCTCGATTTGCTCTGCCGCCGGTTGCTCCACCTCGATTTTCTCCACCGCAGCCCCCGATTTGCTCCATCGCCGGTTGCTCTGCCCCGATTTGCTCTGCAGCGGCCCTCAATTTGGGGTAGAAGGAGAGGGAAGGGCAAAAAGGACATTTTCTATTTATTTATTTTTAAAATCAGAGGTATATTGGTCATTCTACTGAATTTCGTTAAAACTCAGGCCTCCAGGATTATATTAGCACATTCTAGCAAAACAAAGGACTACAATGACACTTTCCAACTTCACAAGATTATATTAGTACAAACAATCAAAATGAGCACTTAACTCTATAATTAATTATCATACATCTAACTTATTCCTAACGAGAATTTCATTATTATGACAAGTTCATATTTGAATTTGTTCCCCAAGTAAGTTGACGGTCTAGAAGTTCAACAAAGACAGTGGCCGACTTATGCATGCACAAAACATGTATTGTTTTTTAAAAGAACATGTACTTTCCGTTTCACGAGCTTTGGCTTATTTTTGTTTTTTAAAACTAAATTTGATAAATTTTAACGTTAAATATAAATTAATATATATAATAATTATATAATATGAAGTATTTTTTAAATATTAATTTTTAATATAAAATTGTTAGTATTTTAACAATAATAGTTTAAAATATTAATACAATTTCTTGGGAGTATTAAATATTAATAATAATGGTATTTTTATGTAGTTAGAAATATGGCAAACTCTTGGGAAATACGGAATTTAATTAGAATAATAAAAGGTAAAAGGTCTTAGTTACAATATTAAAATTTTATTACGCAACGTGTAGTAGTTATAAAGTTTATTATCCGGCTCATGCAACTCGAAAGTTTTATCTTCATTTTTTCTAATTTGCACTTTAAACTTTTTGATTTTTCCATGGCTTATGGAAAAACAATTTCTCTAGAGACGGACTCTAGAAATATTAATGGTCAAACATAATTATTGAAAAATGTGAAAAAATAAATATATCATTATTTATAAGACAGGGCTGAGTATTTATTAGTGCGGGTACCTTCCTATGCATGCATGAAACAGCAATATAAATACCGGGACCAAGCTACCCAGCTTCCTAAGACCAATATATTTGCTAAGCTGTCTATGTATTTCTTTTGTTGCGACGGAATCCTCTTACAAAAGTACCTATGATGTTTCAATTGCTCATCTGTAGTGTTATAGTCTCATTCGTAGCATTAGCATGGAAAGCACTGAATTGGGTATGGTTTCAACCCAAAAGGCTGGAGAAGCTGCTGCGAGAACAAGGGTACAGAGGGAACCCTTACAAATTCCTTCATGGAGACTTAAAAGAAATGTCGAAGATGCTCCAAGAAGCACATGCCAAGCCTCTCAGTCTCTCTGAGTGCATTGTTCCACGAATTATTCCTCCTTATTTCCAAACCCTGCAGAAATATGGTACTTCCTCCGTTTCACTATATTTGACACACTTTCCTTTTTTAATTATTTTTTTCTATTAATATAATTTTTATTTTTGTCAAAATTCCTTTAACTTCCTCCACTAATTCTACTATTTAATTTCTAAATTTAATTTCATTCACCTAAATCCAACAAGTTAAAGCTATAGTGCTAAATGCAGAAAAACAGAGGAAGTATGTTGATATCTCTGACTAGCCCTTGTAATTGTGTTGTAACACAGATGTTTTGAAATAATTTTATGCTAATTTTCAGGTAAGAAGTCATATTTTTGGCTTGGGCCTAAACCCTTTGTACTAGTATTGGAGCCTGAACTCATCAAGGAAGTGGCAAATAAAATTGAAGTGTTCCAAAAGCCGCAGTCAAATCCTCTGGCAAAGTTGCTTGTTCAAGGGGTTATTGCCTACGATGGGGAAAAATGGGCCAAACACAGAAAACTTCTCAACCCAGCTTTTCATACCCAAAAATTGAAGGTCTCTTTTTTAACTTTCGAAAAACAAAACCATTTATTTGACCAAATGAAAACTTGATGCTTATATGTTTGATTATTTTCAAACAGTTAATGCTGCCAGCTTTCTATGAGAGTACGAGTGAGATGTTGGGGAAATGGGAGGATATGGTTTCTGAGAAAGGCCAAGCAATTGAAGTCGATGTTTGGCCGGATCTTCAAACCCTGACCAGTGATGTCATTTCCCGGACAGCGTTTGGCAGTAATTACGAACAAGGAAGGAAGATTTTTCAACTTCAAAGAGAGCAGGCGGAATATTTCCTCATGGCTAGTCGTTCACTCTATGTTCCTGGATTCAGGTACTCGAATACTTTTCTGGCCCACTTTTATTGTCTTAGAAAGTCTTTACCGGTGACATATACACTGCTCCCTCCATTCCACGGGAAGTTTCTATTAGTACGGCTACAGTAACTGTGCATGGCAACATTTGTGGAGAACGCGTTCGACGAATGCGTTCCCTATTTTCACAGATTTTTTTAAAAAAATATTACTTGAGAACGCATTCGCTGAATGCGTCCTCTTCTTTTTTTTTCTTTTCCGTTAATTTCTTAAATTTTCCTATAGGTATTTACACGCTTATTATTATTATTTTCTTTTTTTTCTCGGGTCCCTTCGAGGGTAATTTTTACCCTCGAGGGCAGATCCCCTTCAGGGTAAACCCCCTTCGAGGCCAGAGCCCCTTCGAGGGTATAACCCCTTCGGGGGCAGAGCCACGTCGAGGGTATGACTCCCTCGAGGGCTGAGCCCCTTCGAGGGTATGACCACTTCGAGGGTATGGGCCATTCGAGGACAGAGGCCCTTCGAGGGTATGGCCCCTTCGAGGGTATGACACCTTCAAGGGTAGAGCCCTTCTAGGGTTTGACCCCTTCGAGGGCAAAGGTCCCTCGAGGATGTAACCCCTTCGAGGGCAGAGCCCCTTCGAGGGTATAACCCCTTCGAGGGCATAGCCCCCCCTCGAAAACTCGAGCTCCTCCAGCACTCGAATGCTTCCCTGGAGCACACAGACTCCTCCAGCTCACGAAATACCCCTCCCGAGCACTCGAGCATCTCCATCTCTAGAATAATCTCCATCTATTTTAGTTATTTTGATTTAAAGAATAATTAATAAATTGTATATTTTACTGATTAAAATTCCTATTTTATATTGAGGTCTTAATTAATAAAATGTGGGACTACAAAAAAATTATATATATATATATATATGTGTGTGTGTGTGTGTTAAATTCAATACCCGTTTTCAAGAAATTATAGAATTCAAACAGTATTTTAAAAAATATATCAATATAAATTAAGAAAAATTAAAAATTAAAAATAATAAAAAATCTAAGGACGCATTCATAGAATGCGTCCTCTAATATCTGGTTTAAAAAAATAAAAAATTATGAGGATGCATTCATAGATGCATCCTCTAAAAATAGTTCAAAAAATAAAAAAATTCAGTGAGGACGCATTCAGTGAATGCGTCCTCCACCTTTGTGTCCATCACCCAGCGCATATATTGAATCCGAAAATTTACTGTTCAGCACCAAAGAATCAAGAACTCTCCATTCCACAGCATAATCTTGTTCACAGTCTGCAAGACACATATTTGACTGTAAATATATATAATTGTGTACACTTGTTTGACAGTAAACGTATGTAACTGCGTACGGACAATAACAATATGTATGTTTCGAGGAATCTAACTATATCACATACGTTAATATTATTATTCATACATCTATTTAAATATGAGGTCAAACTTCAAAAACTTTAACTGTCAAATAGCAAGTGTGCAGATTCGGATGGAACAGAGGTATACACAGTTTTAAAATGTATACCCACTTCTCGTCCTCCATATATGTCACACTTTATTTTGAGTTGTTTTTTATATATTGATATACTTTTATTTTTGGAAAAGTTTTTTCAATTTCATTCACTCATTATATTTTTTATGTTCTAAACTCAATTTCAATGAAAAATTTATTTTAAAAGAAGAATTAGCAAGGCTTCAGAAGCAATTCGTATATGTTACAGGTTTTTGCGGACTAAGAGGAACATGAGAATGAAGCAAATTGCAAAAGAAGTTGATAATTCGATCACCGAAATTATAACTGCAAGACTAAAGTCAATAGAAGCTGGGGAGTGTAATTCTGAAGACTTGTTGGGGTTATTATTGGAATCCAACTCTCAGGAGACTGGTATGCATATTGGTAACCACAAATTTGGAATGAGCCTTAAAGACGTGATCGAAGAGTGCAAACTATTCTATTTCGCTGGCCAAGAAACTACTTCCGCCCTTCTTGTTTGGACTCTGATTTTATTGGGTGAGTTTCAAGACTGGCAATCTCGCGCCCGAGAAGAGGTTTTGCAAATTTTTGGGACTACTAACAAGCCTGATTATGATGGGTTGAATCACCTCAAAATTGTAAGTTATCCTACTATTTGCAATAAACGCATTTCAATATTCATGTTGATTTAATTTTTGATAAAAAATTTAGAGTTCAGTGCAATTATATCGTGTTGCAAGAATCATTTAAACGGGAAATTTTACATGTTAGATTATATATGTGCAGGTGTGGGTCGAATCACATTTCACCATGTGTCCAAAAATTCACCCACCACATAATATCAAACTACTTTATGAAAAAATTAATGAAAATTGAACACATGATGAGATATGATTCGACTTATACCTTCAAATCCATAATTTCCTAACACATAAAATTTTCTACCATTTAAATGCTAAATTTATCTAATAATGTCAATCTATCTTTGAATTCATCAAAAATAATATTCAATGTCGGACTGGTCAAATAACTAAATTGTTTGGGTGAGGCTGTTTTTGTGAAATTATGTCCCCATGAGGAATGGTGTAGTGATGGATCTGTAACCGACCATTTTGATTAGTCCATCATGTTCACATTCACGTTTTAAAGCTATATTAAATTTTTATATACCAGACAAATGATTCAATCGCAATTTTAAGAATCTCATAGGTTTAAATGACACTTGGGACACTTTTAAATTATTTTTTCATCGTATATATATATTTTTTAAATTTTGTTTTCCAACTATTTGGTCTTTAGACCATGTATCTTAATAAGATCTTTAAAATATGTTGGTCGCATATCATACAAATTGAAGGCAATTATAATGGAAGAGTGAATATTTTTGGTGACAGGTGAACATGATCCTTCATGAGGTTTTGAGGCTATATCCGCCGCTTGCTATATTTGCCAGGAAAACCGTTAGGGAAACAAAAATAAAAAACACAACTCTTCCAACTGATGTGATGGTCGTCGTCCCAGTTATGCTAATGCATTATGATCCAAAAATATGGGGAGACAATGTGAAGGAATTTAAGCCAGAAAGATTTGAAGAAGGAGTTTCACATGCAACCAATGGCCAACTCGCTTTCTTTCCTTTTGGATGGGGCCCTCGAATTTGCATTGGCCAACAGTTTGCTATGTTGGAAGCAAAAATGGCCATAGCAATGCTTCTGCAACGCTTCTCTTTTGAGGTTTCAGCATCTTATACACATGCTCCTTACTCAGCAATCACCCTTCAACCTCAACATGGTGCTCATTTGAATTTGAATAAACTCTGAGTTAGTGAATTTCACTATTTATGCTTATGGATTTTATTTAAGTCGACAGTATTTCAGTTTGTACGCGTTTCTAATTATTTTTATTTATTCAAGAAAAAAATTGTAATTCATGTAGTTCGTTTGATTTTGATGTCACCATCATCAAATCTCATCCGTGGACATGTTAATAAATATTACTACCTCTTTTAGTTTTTTATTCATCCACTCTTTAAGAATCTTATATCGATCCCTTCAAGAGAAAATGAAGAGAATCGTTTTCCACTTAAAAGATGTTTTATCTCCTAGAGAATCACTTAGGAGAGTGCTTTGTCCATTTTAACGATTTTTTTATCCCTTAGAGAAAACCTTGGTGTAAATTGCCGGTTAAGCCATCATAGAGAATCTTAACATAAATTTTATAATAATTTATGCGGCCCTAGAGTGCTTGTTGAGGTAAACTACTCCCTGGGCAAAAAATTGAAAAGTGTATCTAGCCTATAGCCCTTATTTTTCTAAGAAGTTACTCTCGGCTATGGAACACGAAACCATTTTACTGTGAGTTTTGACTCATCAGATTCATTTTCGCCGGGCGATGAAGATCAATCTCCGGAGAGATTGGTGACTAGATCCTCTCTTACTTTGACTGAACTATTTATCCTTTTTTTAACCAATAGATGCTATCGCCGATGGTGGTTCAAGAGACAAGGTGCCAGGTATAGGAAAATTTCATCGGTGCTAGTCTAAAATAAAATGCATGGTTTACTAATGTAATAACCTAATTAATAGTAGATTCAGGTTTACAGAGTACCTGGCGCTGTAGTTGTCATTGGTGGTCGCATCTCCAAAGAGGCATCATCTTTCCCTATATTGGAACCCCTAATTAGAGGTGGCAAAATAAACACGTAATTCGCGGGTCAAGTAAGTTGTTAATGTTTATACTCGTACGGGTATGGGTAAAATGAGTAATGGGTAAAGTGGATAACGGGTCAAATGGATAGTGAGTCAAATGAGTAATTGGAAAATATGAGTAAGGTGGGTAGGGTACACAGGTTGACTTCAGGTTTGGCCATATGGGTCAGTTTGTGGGTTAAAACCCGCAGGTTTACCCATATGGGTCAATAAATGGGTTGAAACCCGCGATTTACCAATATGGGTCAATAAATGGATTGAAACCCGTAGGTTTACCCATATGGGTTGGCATATAAATCCATATCAATATATGGGTTGAAACTGCGGGTTTACCCATATGATTTAGTATATAAACCTATATGGATCAATATATGGGTTAAAACTCATGGGTTTACCCATTTTCAATTTTGACCTGCGGTTTAGAAGGTTTCAATCCAACCTATTTTGACCCATCATAAAATGGGTTGAAATGGGACATACCCACATTTTTTCATCACTCATATTATCCCGACCCATATTCGACTGTCCATTGATGTGTCCATTTTATATGGTTATTGTAGGACCCGTTGGACTTATTTTGATATGCTTTTGTGCTCTAGATCCTCTACTTTTCCTTGAAATTCTCTTAAGAGAGTTAGGACCAACTTTTGCGCTCTTATCACTTTTCTAGGGAATTTTGTATGAAAAGGCAATCGATTGAAGATTTGAAGACCATGAAAACTACTTCTGAAGACTTGAAGAAGAGATGGTGATAAATTGGACAAGAAGAAAAAGGCATTGAAGGGTAGCCACTCCTGTCTATCGCGAGTCGCGATGCATATGTCGCGAGTCGCTACAGACGGCTCTCCAGATTTACCTTTTTGACCTTTTGTACTATAATTAGCATCTTATACTCTCTCTCTTTTACACAACTTTTCCCTATTTTTTGCAAGTTATAAACCTTAGTTTATTCCATTTTTCATCTTAGATTATGTTTGAATTTCTTTTGATGTTTATTATGAATTCTAGTAGCTAAACATAGTCTTGGGAGCAATTGATTAAGGTTTCCAAGTCCACGTCTTGAGATATCTTTTGGACCTATTTAATGCTTTTGCTATTGTGCATTTATGGAGTTTTGAATGTTGATTGTTTTTTTCCGAGGTAAACTGGTAAATAGTATAAACGGTGGAACCCACGATAGGCCCCAAAGGAGCTCTACCAAATACAGTAACAATTCAACCCTAGGTTATTTAGTGAAACCTAAGGAGTAAGTGTGAGATAGAATGAGTGGGAGGGGTGGGTGGATGTGGGAGTGGAAGCCCGAGGGATAACACTCCCCCACCCCCCATTTTCCAACATAAGCTAACTACCAACCCTGAGCAAGATGATCGAGCAAAGGGAGTACAAAACAACCTGGGAAACACAGGCTATGGGACACTAAACCAATGGAGCGAGGACAAACTCACTACCCATAGTCTAAAAATCCGCTTCTACCCCTAACAGTCGGAGCCTTCTTCATTTGAATTCCATAATGCAGCCGAGAGTTGTGAGACTCGGGTCTTGAAGTGATGTCGTCGATGGAATGGTGATGAAGATGCAAAGAACCAAAATAATCTGAATGAAATCTGAAATTCCTAATGCAGCCGAGAGTTCACGGGTCTTGAATATCACAAAGAGATTGAAGCTGATGTTCCAGGTTGCACCATGTTGGTACGGGGGAAATCTGCTTCTACCATGTACATCCCTAAGTTGAGGATAGAGGGATGTTATTGGCCTTCTAACATTCTCTTGGTGGCGTCGAGGGTGATTAAATGGGCAAAGAAATGGTGAGGCCATGCCTCTTGTCTTTGTGAATCCCAGCCGAATCAACCTCCTGAAGATGTGAGAATGGACGCACTTATACCGCGTGCATCAAGCGTGGCGATTATGTAATCGCCCACTCCATTTTAAGCAAATGGACAGCTTTATGCCAATTTAGCACAGAGTGCAGCGCGGGCATAAAGCGCATAAATAACCGTTAAATCCTTAGTAAAAACCAGGCTTAGGAGAAAGAGTATCATTAACGAAGTCTGTACTCTTAAACCTATTGCCTCACCGTGGAAATCGTGGAAACCGAGTTCCTGGACCGTGTCGAGGTTCGAGCACCTCCTCAAGGTTGGAGCACCTCATCGAGGTTGGAGCACCTCCTCGAGGTTGGAGCACCTCCTCGAGGTTGGAGCACCTCCTCGAGGTTACGACGATCGCTTTGTGGTCACGAGTACGTCCTCGTTGTCCCGGGGGTAACCTTGAGCACTCGAAAGCCTCATGCTCTCGAAGGTCCCCTCGGGCACATGAGCAAATACCACCTCCTCGTCAAATGAATCGATGCTTCCCGTGAGCACTCGAATCACACCTCGAGCACCCCGGCAAGTGCAACCACCTCGAGCACCGTAAATTTTCCCGATCACTCGAAGCTCCTCTCGAGCACTCAAGGCAAGTACCGCCCCTCGAGGACTTGAACAAGATCACCACCTTCGATGACTCGAACAACTCCATAAATCAAAGAAACCCCCTCGAGTGCTTGGATCCCTTTGAACACTCGAACATCCCATCGACCACTCGAACAAGTTTTACCTCCTCGAACTGGAGGACCGTCTTGAAGACCCCCCTGGGGCACCCGGCGAGTACCCACTCAATGCACCCCTCGAGCACCCGAGACAAGAACCGCCTCTCGAGCACTCGAACAAGTTCTCCACCTTCGAGTACTCGAACACCGTAAATACAACCACAACCCCTCGAGCACTCGAGCCAAGTACCGCCCCTCGAGCACTCGAATAAGATCAACTCCTTAGATTACTCGAACAGCTTCCATGAATCGAATACCCCCTCGAGTGCACCCCCATGGGGCACCCAATGATCACCCACTCGATGCTCCCCTAGAGCACTCAAGATAAGTACCGCCCCTGGAGCACTCGAATAAGATCACCTCCTTAGGTTACTCGAACAACTCCATGAATTGAATACCCCTTCGAGTGCACCCCCTGGGTCACCCGATGATCACCCACTCGATGCTCCCCTCGAACACTCGAAACAAGTACTGCCCCTCGAGTACTCAAACAAGTTCATCACCTTCGAGTAGCCGAACAACTCCATGGGTCGGATACCTCCTCCAGTGCTTGGATCCCTTCGAGGCCCCCATGCTTATACACTCTCTGGGTCAATCATCTGATACAAATGCTCTTCTGGGAACAGGCGATTAATCACCATGAAATAGTTCTTCATGACGATTCTTACCACTCGGTCGGCACTGGGTTGAGCACCATTCATAACAACACTATTTCTCTCCCTCCAAAGGCGATAGATCGTGGTGTTCAAGGCTAGAATTCCAAGCTTCTTACGGACCTTTGAGCCCTTTACTTGCCTCTTAACCCCGGACATGGAGCTTGCAATTGTGTGTGTTCGTCTCTTGAGCCCAATCCAAGTCCTGATACGCCCCCATACAACCTCCGAGAATTCACATTTGAAAAACAAGTGCTCATTAGTTTCCTCTTCTAGGTGGCATAATGAACATATTTTCTCCATATTATCCTCCTCCTACGATCGGTATTTGTCCTTCATATAGAGTCTCTAAATTGCGGCCAGCCATACAATAAAATAGAACTTGGGTGGGATAAAACTGCGCCAGATGCTATTGAAGACCTTCTCACCCGAGCGGCTTTGAACATACACATTCGGATAATGATGCCGATGCATGAAGAAGTAAGCCTTACTTATGAACTTCCCCGAGCCGGACCACAAACTCAAATGATCCTTTAGTTGTTGCCTATCCCCATGAAACATTCGCATCATCTCATCCCCCAGTTTACACAAATCACCAAAGTAGCTCAAAAATCTCTCCCCAAGCCTACCATTTGGTATCCTCGGATTTAAGTACCAGAAATCCTCACCTAGGAGATAAAAGGAGTGAATCCATTTGACCCATAGGATGTCCTTCTTAGCATGGATATCCCACAGCCTTTGGGCTATCGAGGCTCGGTTCCAAGTAACAAAGTCCCTCAATCCGAGGCCCCCAAAAGATTTCGGGGCACATAATTTTTTCCATGCAACCTTCCCTTTGTGCTTGCCTCCCCATAAGAAACGTTTGCACTTTTGTTCAAGAGCATCCATGACTGTGGTCTGTATAATGAAGTTATGAATCCAAAATCCTGCAATACCTCCCACAATCGAGCGTACAAGTTCCAGCTTTCCGGCATAGGACAGGGTGTGACCCTTCCATTTGGTAATCTCCGAGTCAACCCTCCCAAGTAAAGTTCCGAATTGAGTGACCTTCAACTTGCTAGAGTCTAGTGGCACCCCCAGGTACCGTACAGGGAAGCTAGCCCATGGAATCCTGTGAAGATTAGGTCCTCCTTTAAGCCGACTCTGAAAAACTTGGACTTTGTCGCATTGATAGATAGCCCCGAGGTGCATTCAAATTCATTCAGCGCACTCATGAGGAAGTGGACCGATCCTGTATTAGCCTTGGAGAAAAGCATAAGATCGTCAGCAAAAGCTAAATGAGTGATCTTAAGTGCTTCGCACCTCGGGTGATAGGTGAAATGTCGTGACTCAGTCCTCTTCTTCAACAACCTCGAAAAGTACTCCATGCATATGGCGAATAGAAGAGGCGACAATGGATCCCCTTGGCGAATCCCACGTTTCCCTTGGAAGTGATTGCAAAGTTTGCCATTGACCGCGATCAAGAATGAGGAGGTGCAGACACACGCCATGATTCATTTCCTCAGTCTGTCTGGGAAGCCAAGACCATGTAAAACTTCATCCGAGAAATCCCAAGAGACCGTATCGAAAGCTTTCTGTAGATCCACCATAATCATGCATCTTGGAGAAGTCCAAGCTCTTCCATAGCCCCTTACAAATTCTTGGGCTAACATCACATTGTCGAAAATGTTTCTACCTTTCACAAAGGCTCCCTGGGACGGGTCTATAATCTCTGGTAAGATTCCTTCCAGCCTATTTGTGATGATCTTAGTGATGATCTTGTAAACCACATTACAACATGCAATTGGTCTAAAATCACTCACTTTTAGATTATCAGGCTTCTTCGGTATCAGGGCAACCGAAGTATGGTTTAGCTGGGCTAGTATCTCACCTGTCCTGAAGAACTCCAATACTGCAGCTGTCACCTTTTCTCCCACCGTATCCCATTGTTTTTTGAAGAAACCCGCTGTATAACCATCTGGACCCGATGACTTGTCATCCGCCATTGCAAATAAGGCCCTTTTGACTTCGATACTCTCTACTTGCTGGTTCAAGAAGGCCCTGTCCATATCTGAGAGAGTGTTACCCGAACTGATAATGTTGGGTTCGATGGGAACCCTGCTTCTCCTCGTACCAAATAGGTCTTTGTAAAAGTTTGCGAATAGTTCCCCTTTGCGCTCATTAGATGTCACAATACGGTCTTGGCTGTTAATGAGTGCTGGTATGCCTCCACCTTTCCTTGCCGAAGCCATAGTATGAAAATACTTAGACCCCTTATCCGCCAAAGTGATGTGGTTGATCCTGCCTTTCTGCGCAAGAAAAGTTGACTCCGCAATATAGTAAAGCATAGCTTTCTTCTTTAACATCCTCAGCGCGTCAATCTCCTCAGCCGAGGCATTCATGGTATCAAGATGATCAAATGCCATACTATACTCTATATCCGCACTCCGTGCCTTTTCCGAGATGTGATTGAAGTCAACATTTCCCAGGTCTTTCAATGGGCGCTTCATCCTTCGCAACTTTCTGGCCACCGAATACTGGTAGGAACCTTTCACCGATGGTATCCAATAGTCCTTGACAACTTGTTTACAACTCGGGTGGTTTAACCACATGTTTTGAAATCGGAATGGTCTCTGCTTGCCGTCAATCTCTTGCGCCATGTCAACCACCATGGGAGCGTGGTCAGATTGGGCTGAGATTGGGAGAAAGGTGGTACGACATGCATCACCATCCCATCCATGGTTTAAGAGAACTCTATCCAGTTTCCTCCAAATCTTCCAATCGGCATTGTGCCACGTGAGGTGTTCGCCAATGGAAGGTGCATCTTTCAAGCCGCACTTTAAACATACATCTTGGAACTCCTTCATGGGATATAGGCTGGGGGTCGTGGCTCCATGGTGATCCTCCACAGTGAGTATTGCATTAAAATCCCCAAGAACCATCCATGGGGAATTCAGGTTGGCACCAAAAGTCTTCAACTCTGCCCAAAGCGGCAAACGTGCCACTCTACCTTCACTATAGCCATAAACAAATGTACAGAAAAACTCAATTCCTGAAGAAAGGTTACGTACCTTTAGATGCATGCATTGCAGAGACTTGCCGAGAACATCGACCAAGAATCCCTTCGGGTCCTAGATGATAAGGATCCTCGAGTTCTTCAACAGATCAAAGTTATGTGTATGCTTCCACCCTTTGAAACTCTTCAAGAAAATATTTAACGCCTTATCCTCCAACTTCGTTTCCAGTAAACCACACAATCCTACCCTATTATTGGAGATGATTTTTTTTACCCATCTCCTCCTTACAGGGGCCGAGAGACCCCTTACATTCATTGCTATTGTATTCATTGGGGGCCGAAGGTCCCTCCAGGCTTCGGACCGCCGCCTTCCGTATTTTTTGAACCATAGCTGTTTGAATTACTTCCTGAAGTATGTAGCATACGTTGAAAGGTTTTCTAGATACCCTTCCCCTGTTCCCGAGTACATGGTTTGCTCTTGCTTCGCGCTCTGGTTAGTGCCCCTGAGGCGGAGGAGGGTCTGTTCTTACTTTTGCTTCTGTTCAGTCTTGGAATTTTGGAGCCTCGAATTTTGGTATGAATCATTTTTTTGTGGAAACTTCCCAGCTCCCCCAATCGGGTGATCATCAGTGCCGAATGGTGTTTGGCTGTCGGAAGGAAGGTCCTGAGCTGCATTCGCAGATTTTGTGCTCCTATTTTTGCTGGCCTTTCTGATATATGCTCTTTCAGAACTCCTGCCGCGAGTCAAATCCTGAGCAGCATGGACTTCCTCTTCATTATCACCATTATCTCCATCCCTACGGTCCCCAGGAGAAGGCCCCTATGGTGGAGTCTTTCTTGCTGGTGGTGCGGCGTTTGCTGGCAGAGCCATTATCAATTGGTTAGCCTCCTTCTTCCCAGCACCTATGACAATGCCATTCCCTCGGTTTGAATCCACAGCTCTCGCATTATTCCTTGCCGCCATGTCATCTGCTTTGCCCTTTCCCTTTCTCAGTCTCTCCGAAGTTGCATTGTCGGAGGAAACATCTTCAATGACCACATTGTCTTTCCTTTGAGTTGAGCCAGCACTTGGAGATTCTCCAATATTGTCGGCATGCATCTTCTTTACCCATGCTTGATCCCTGTTTCGGTTTGTCCAAGGTGCCTTTCTCCTTTGCATTTGGACGCCATTCTCCTTCATTCCCATAGCATTCTCCCGCCCTTCCCCCATATTTTTCCAGAACACTTCGTACTCTTCGTTGAAATGGTTATTGTGGTCGCAGTTGGGGCACCAAGAGCGGCAATAGTCATAGATGATTCTCTGCATGTGTACCTCTCCATTTGGAATGTGAAAGGAGACCTTATCTTTTAGCTTTTTAGACGTTTCGATCCAAATGAGGAGGCGTGCATAAAATCCTCTAAGCTCAAGAGTAGCATTATCCATAAGGATCGGCTCTCCTATAGATGTAGCAATCTTTTCTAGGGCTTTCTTGTGCCAATATGACTTGGGTAGGTGCTCCATCCTGACCCATACTGGCTTGATGGCCTGGACCTCTGGGTCATACTGCCCAGATTCCTCAATCTTCAATATGAACAATTATTTCCCATGAAGGTAGTGGTCCGATCCATTCATCACCGTATCCCTGTCCTCCGCACTATTGAATTTAAACATGACATATCCGTTCTGCTTGCCTTGTACAGTACATACTACCTTCCATTTTGCAACCAAGAGAGTGCGGATGGCAAACATACCAGGGAAGAATCCGGGGAACACACCCAAGAACCCGTAGAAGGGTTTATGAAGGTCCATGTGAATCTCATCTTCAGTAAGCACGAAGTCGATCGTATCTCCGCTTTCATCAGGAGTCTCTATAGATGTCTTGCTCATGAGGATGGCTGGATCATCCCAGAGCCTCCTCCTCTCAAGCATGGGGTCATTCCATTCTCTTGGGTGGACTTGTTGAGATTACCGAGTTTGCCGAGTTTGGTTAGCTCCCTTGGCATTACCTTGGTTCTTAGGGTTGGCCTTGCTGTTGATACCCAAAGGGGGAACTCCGTTCACCACCATTGTAATCACAGAATCAATCCAACATAATTACAAGCTTCAAAAAATAGTTCGGACTTACCAACGAAAAGAAACAGAGTGAACAGCGTACCAAACAGAGTGAACAACATACCAAATCACAATCAATGCACTAACAGAAAATTATCCAATAAGGGACAAGAAAGCCATGCATGTAGTGCATCTACTCAAGAATAAATAACCCATATTAAGTTTGGATAGCATAACCTGGAGATTAGTGCACCGTAAATTCCCGCCGAAGGGTTAAGATCCTCCAAATGGGTTGCTTCAAATCCGCCAAATCCTTAAGCGCTTCCGATGTAGATACAAGTGGTCCGAGTTAAGGCTGAGGAAACCCACAATGAGACCCTTGAACTCCTCTCAGAAACACAAACCCACCAAAGATCGGACTTTTGAACAGAGTCTCCAACTTGGCCGTGAAACCAAAACAAGAACGAAGTCCAGTTTTGGAACCAAGTCAGAATCTGAATCCAAAATCCCAAGAAAAAGTGCCTCGATCGGTCCGCAATAAAGCTCCAAATATCGGAAAATGAAACCCTAACTCCTCGGTCGAATGCGATCAGAAACCCTTCACAAATGTCCTATGGTTTTGCGCAGAATCCAGTGGGGAATCCGGTAGACCATATTTTATCGGTGATAGATTAGTGAAAGTGAAGAAATCGGCCTCCAAAGAGCTAGAGGAAAGGCTTCGCCTTTTTTCTTCTTTTTCGCCTGAGAGCTTTTTAGCTTTTTTCCTTGAATGTTGATTGTTGATATCATGAATGTTGTTGAAAGTTTGAGAATATGAATTGCTTGTATGATTGCTTGTTAGGGTTGGAAAAAATTAGGTAAGTTTCCCCTTTTTTGATATGCATGAGTTAGAGCTTCTAATTGTGTGGATGATTTGATAATTGTTAGATGAATGTGATAATGTTAAACACTTTGTCATGTTTGTTTAAGGTAGCAAATATGAGAGGTTTTTGAGCATTGAACGTTCTTGACTAATCTTAATAAATTCATAAATTGGTTCAATGGTTAGACACAGTTTAGTGTTTATAAGTGTTACCAAGCCTATTGGTTCTTCGCACTCAATGGCATTAATGGGATATCTTTAGTCGTTTCTCGACTAAAGGCGTCATTAGTCAGGTTTGACAAGAGATGTTGAATTCACTTTTGCAAACTACTATCTAAGAAGGATAGAAGATTTATCTTCACAACAAGTAGTGAACGTAATGATTAGGCTGTAAGTTCAAGGATATATAAGAGGTTTAGAAGTGGAAATCAATTGCGCCAAAGGTCCCTTAATTTGTGTTTAAATCAACCTTTGCAGTTTGTTGCATGTTTATCATGATTTCTAGTTTATGATAGCTTCTTTGTTTTTTGAATTCATAACTTAGGAACCCCACCCCCCTGGCTTTCTTTACTTGCTTTTATATATGTATGTATATCTTTATCTAATCTAGTAACAAACCCTTAGGAAAATCCCTCTTTCTCATGGAAGACCCTGGTTTTTCCACTATCTATTTAGTTGTAGTTAGGAAGCACTTTAGGGCTTAAAATAGTAACTTTGAGAGGAACGGCGATGACCTCCCATCCATCCATTTTCCAGCTATAATCATGCAATTCTAGGCCATCGTTTGATTTTCCATTCCTAAAGCAATGCCTTTCCCCGTCGGAAACTTTAGCACCAAATGGTAGGGTTGCCTAATGGCCTTGCCTGACTCATCTAGGGTTGACCGAGTATGACATTAAAAGATGATAGTGTATTCACAATTGCAAAATCACACAATAATATATTTGTTATGTTCTTATCCCCGATCTTTACTACTAGATCAATTATTCCAATCAAAAATTCTGCTTTTCCAGTTAACCGTGATAGATGGGATGTTGACATTTTCAATTTTGGTCTGCGTATCCCTAGCTAGTCGAAGCAGCTGGTGAAAATAACCACCACTCCACTCCCATCATCAATGAAAACCCTTTTTACTAAGGTGTTCCCAATATTTGCTAAAACTACCATAGGGCCAGAATGTGGATTGTGATTGGGCACTACATTGACTTCTGAAAATGCTATCATTTCTTCTTGCTTTAAGTGCGTACGCTGGATTTTTTTCAGAGGTTTGGATCAGTACTGATTCTTAATTCCTGCATTGGACATACTATCCCCAGTGATTCCATTTATTGCATTCACTGTGCTACATGATAAGGGTAGAAGATAAAGCTCCCTTCTCGATCAAAAACCTACAACCCATTTAGGCAAGAGACCATGCTATTATATTTTGTTGGGCCAAAGCCCAACCGACCAATGAGAAGGTCTTCAATTATTATTCTACCCATGAAATTCACTTTTTTGGGTACCATTATATATATATATATATATATATATATATATATATATAAAATATGGTTAATTTATTATGGTAAGGCATATATTCCTACATGAAATGTGCATATTCATTCCAACATATTGAGAAGATCTCTCAGGAATCAACCCTAAATATAGTGGTATTCATCCCTTATGTTCATTCAGTTCTCAATACTCTTATTGGTGTATATATGACCCAGCAATCAAGAGGCTGATGACCACTAGGCCTAGCCCAATATATCCCACAACGAAATGAACATGTTTCAGCCCAAGCCAGGGATCAGCTAGAAGAGGAGCTTTTGTTCATGGCAGAATACATGGGCCGAGATATACAAAATAAGCAACAGACACAAAGACCCCGTACACAAGACGTGGTGATCTTGATAGGCCCATGATCTTAATCCCTAAAAGCAAGGAACTACATCTATGTTAGCATATAAATACAACAAGCTCTTGAAGAACTAAGGTAAGTGTAACTATCTCTAGAAATTCCAGTTCTAGCAGGAGAAGACTGACTAGATCGTCAGAGCCTTTCTCCCGGAGTCATTTTCGGGATAAGTTAGCAGGTAAGGAGATTCTCTGAGAGGACAACCAACTTGCCTGAGCGGTCTACCACATCATTTTACGCCGTCTGTGGGGAATCAAAAAAATTTTCATTTCAAGATCATTCAGGTAGATAATGGTGTTCACCAGGAGTGAGAGGAACCATAACCACCAATCGCACAATACATCATCAGCAGGAATGCACCCCGAACAGGGAAGAGGACCACAACAAAGAGGAAACAAAGGAGGAAGCAGAGTCTTTGAACAGTAACCATGACAAGGAAAAAAGGGCGTTCGCAGAATTCTTGGAAGCGAACAGAGAAAGTTTTTAGAACCAATTTTTGAAAACGCTCAAGCGAAAACCCCCAGAAAAAAGAGGTAAATCCAAAGCGTGGAATTCTTAACTACAAAGAACATTTACATGATATCTTTGCAGAAGATGATGCAGACAAATCACCTCTAGCTCCACATTTACGTGATTTTAAAAATGTCGAAGGACTTTAAGCTTCCTTTGCATGTCAAAATCTACGATGGGACCAGGGATCCAAAATATTTTCTGTACTCATACAGAAAAAAACATGAGATTTTGCGACTCAAGCATCGAATTAGTTTGCAAGGAATTTCCCATCTTTTTGACAGGAACATCGATCACTTGGTATGAAGACCTTCCAAATGGGAGCATAAAAACTTGGGCACAGTTGTCTGACATATTCTTGGGTCACTTTTACCAGAAACAAAAGTTTACTAAGACGATCGCATATCTCAATAACATAGCCCAACAAAGTGATGAAAGCCTAGCAAAATATCATAATCAATTTGTTACAGAAAAATTGCAGGTTCGCGACTTATCTTTCCAATTGTCATTAGGAGAGTTCACAGGAGGCATGCGATCAGGAGATTTCTATAAAGAGCTTATGAAGAACATGCCTGAAAACCCAAGGGAGCTAAAAAAGATAATTGAGCAGCACGTGCGAATGGAAGAAGCAAACAATCGTAAGATAGAGCGGGAAAGAGGCAAAAAGCAAACATTGGAAGTAGAGTCTTCACAAAAGGGATTCATGAAAAAGGAAAAGGGAAGCATCCCTTTCAAAGGAAGGGAACTAGGTTCTCAGACTACAACATTTCAAGATACACCTTTAACAAGGCCAAGGAAAGAAATATGGCAAGCACACAAGGATTAATTTCGAGAGCCAGCACCTATGCTAGCAACCCCTGAAAAAAGATACAGGGAATATTACTGTGCTTTCCACAAGGACCATGGCCATGACATCGATTATTGCAGAGACCTAAGAAGAAAAATTGAAGCAAATTTGAGGAATGACTTCTTAGGTTAATATAGAAGAGATGGGGGGAAGCCAATATGGAGAAAATACCAAAACAACGAACACCTTAGCAAGGAATCATGGGACAAAGTCCACATTTCCAATGAATCAAAAGATAATTATGGCAATTGACTGGAAAGAGGATGAAGGTGATTAAATACCAGATCAGTCATCTTGTCTATACATAGGTCTACAGAGTCATTGTCCAACAATGCTTGGAAAGAAAGAGCACGTACTCTCCCGCGCAAGAACCAGATGATAAAAGATTCCGATCGAATGAGGCGATCATCTTCAGCGAAGAGGATGAAGTGCCAAACGCTTCACCTCATAACAAGCCCATGGTTATTATACCAAAAAAAAGGAAATTCTACTGTACACAGAGTGTTCGTAGACGATGGAAGTGCAGTCAAAATACTATTTGTTGTATGCTTTGATAGGCTGGGTTTCAAGCGAACAGACCTAACAAAATCCACGTCTTCGCTAGTTGATTCACAGGGCGATAACAAATGCCTCTGGGTAATATGCAACTGCTGGTCACTATTGGGGAAAGCAAAAACATTGCACCATCATGTGTGACTTCGTAGACATGGATGCTCTGAGTACATTTAATGCTATCATAGGAAGACCATGGATGAACAGAGCAAAGGTCATATGGTCCCCTTACCACCTAGTCATGAAATTCCCAACTCCGGCCAGAATTGCCATTATAAGAGGAAACCAACAAACTGAGAGGCAACGCATGGTCATTGCAATGGAGGCAGGAAGATTGGGAGATAAAGTGAAGATGGTTAAAATGATCTCAAATGGAGAATTGCTAAATCGGTTATAATTGGCAGCAGACCTAGGGAAAGAAACAGAGCTGGTTATCCTGGATAGAGAAGACAACTCAAAGTGTGTAAGGGTAGGGAAATACCTTCCCAATGAAGAGAAGAAGAGAATCATAGAAATCATGGAAAGTCACAAAGAAACTTTCGCATGAAGTGTCCATAACATAGTAGGAGTAGACCCACACATCGCTACACACTCTTTGAATATCAGTGATGCGGTTAAACCAGTTAAACAAAAGAAGCACAGCTTTGCCAGTGATAGGTAGAAAGCAATCAAAGAAGAGGTTACAACTTTACTTCAAGCTGGCATAATAAAGGAAATCATATGCCAAAAATGGCTTGTGAACCCAGTTATGGTAAAGAAGTTAGATGCAGGATGGAAGATGTGCATTAATTTTACAGATTTGAATAAAGCGTGCCCTAAGGATTGTTATCCTTTAACAAAAATTGATCAGCTAGTTGAGGCAATTTCAGGGTATCATGTGCTAGCATTTTTAGACGCATATAAGGGATATCATCAAATATTAATGAATCCAGAAGACGTAGAGAAAATGGCTTTTATAACAAGTTTTAGGACGTTCTGTTATGTAAAGATGTTGTCCGGGCTGAAAAATGCAGGGGCAACATACCAACAAGTAGTGGATAACACATTTTGTAATCAAATAGGGAGAAATGTCAAAAGTATATGTCGATGACATGGTTATCAAAAGCAGGAAGGTGGATAGCTTTGCTGCGGATTTGCAAGAGACATTGGACACACTAAGTGCCATAGGGATGAAGCTCGAAGTGAGTATTTAGGGTAGGAGAAAGAAAATTCTTAGGATACAAGGTGTTCTTAAAGGGAATCGAGGCCAACCTAGAAAAGGTTCAAGCCATAGTTAATCTTCCTCAGTTGCAAACTGTCTAACAGGTACAAGTTCTAATGGAGTCACTGGCAGAGCTCACTAGGTTTGTCTCAAAAGCAGAGGAAAATAATTTTCCACTATTCAAAGTTCTAAGAAAGGCCAAGAAGTTTAGTTGGAGTCAAGAATGCCAGATAGCATATAATGGTTTTAAATAACAGCTTCTAACACTGCCGACGCTGAAATCACCCACCCTTGGATAAATGTTATACTTATATTTAGAAATTTTGTAGATAGCGATCAGCTCTAATTTGGTTCGTCTTGAAGACCAGAAACAAGTACTGGTCTATTATATTAGCAGAATATTACAGAATGCAGAGAAAGTGTACATGTCAATGGAGAAACTAACCCTAGCTTTGGTATACTCAACATGAAGGCTGCGAACGTACTTCCATGATCATCACATCTTGGTTTACACTGGGTTTCCAATAAATAATGTCCTTAACAAGCCCGAATCATCAGGCAGACTGATAAAGTGGGTCCTAAAAGTAGGCAAATTTGAGATTCAATTACAACCATGAACAACAATTAAAGTGCAGGCACTAGCAGACTTCATTGCATAAATTACCAAAGAGGAACAAAAAAAGAGAGAATGTATCAGAGCCAGAGGATCGATAAAGGCAAGAAAAAATGGGAATAAGTGGCATGGACATTGTTCATTGATGGTGCAGCCAGCAGAGAAGATGTGGGGCAGGATTTCTATTCATAAACCCAAATGGAGGCGAACACAAATACTCACTACACTTTGATTTCCCCCTTACCAATAACGAAGCAAAATATGAGGCCTTGATCTGTAGACTATACCTTACAATCATATTCAAGGTTAAGAGTGTTCGAGTGTCTAGTGATTCACTAATTGTGGTCTAGCAAGTACGAGGAGACTATGAAGTACGAGAAGAATAGTAGGTGAAATACCTAAGGAAAGTTCAACAACTATAGCCTAACTCGAGTAATTCAACATATAGTACGTACCGAGAAGCAAAAATACAAAGGTAGATGCACTAAGCATGCTAGAAACAACAAGGTTTGACTCTCTCAATGAACATAGAGATGTGGTGGTAGAAATCATTCCAGTCAGAAGCACAATGTCAACTACTGTGTCGACAATTCAAATAGATGAAGTAAACTGGATGACACCACTAATAGATTTCTTCGCCAAGGGAACAGTTCCTGAAGATAAGGTGGAGGCTAGGAAGTTGGATTTACATTCTAGCAATTACACCTTGTACAAGAAGGGATTTATGTCTCAATGGAAAAAATGCGTAGGCCCAGCCTAAGCGGAATTTTTTTTAAAAGGGGTTCATGAAGGGATATGTGGAACGCATTAAGGAGCAAGAATAATACGAAAGAAAATCATTCGAGCTGGATACTAGTGGCCAACTATGTTCAATGACGCGCACAAGTTCGTACTTAAATGTAGAAGTTGCAAAATTAACGCTTCGTTGTTGCATAAGCCAGAAGCATCTTTCATAGGAATATATGCAACATGGCCATTTGATAAATGGGGGGATTGACTCAGTTGGAACATTCCCAAGAGGTGAAAGCAATGCCAAATTCCTAGTTGTAGCAATTGACTACTTCACAAAGTGGGTGAAGGCAAAACCATTAGGGCGAGTCACAACTAAAGCCACTAGGAAATTCGTGTGGCAAAACATAGTATGTTGCTTCAGAATGCTACATACCATTGTAACGGATAATGGTACGCAGTTCACAAGATACGTATTCACGGATTGGTGTTCCAAGCTTGGAATTCTTCAGAAGTTCACCCATATAGCGCATTCTCAAACCAATAGCCAAGTGGAGGTAACGAATAGGACTATCGTTCAAGGAATCCATAAGCTACTGGAAGGAAAACAAACTGAATGGGTAGATGAATTATCAAATACCTTATGGTCGTATAGAACACTTGTTCGAGAGCCAACAGGAAAAAAACCGTACATTCTAGTTTATATCCACAAAGTAGTTATAACAGTGGAAATTGGCAATGCAAGCCTCCGAGTATGCGATTACAAGGAGGAAGACAACCCAGACCTCATTAGGTTGGAAATCGATGAACTGGAAGAGAAAAGGGATCTGACAATGATCACAAAAGCTAAGTACAAGGAATGGATGGCAAGAGCTTACAATCAAAAAGTGAAGGAAACACGATTTCAGATGGGCAACCTAGTGCTAAGAAAGAATAAAGCTAGTCTAGCAGAGGAGCGAGGAAAGCTATATCCACAGTGGAATGACCCTACAAAGTCAGAAAAGCTCACAAGTCCAACAACTACAAGTTAGAATGGCTGGATGGTACTGGTGTTCCGAATATGTGGTATGTGATCAACTTAAGGAAATTTTATATCTAGATTTGAAGAAGGTGGCGAACATCCACATGTATAGACGCCAGGATATTATTCTTGGTTTCTCTTCTTCCATTGTTTCTGATACGACATTATCGCAGAAGTATATTATCAATACAAAAAACCACATTGCTGGACCATGATAACACTTCTTATTCTTTAATTTTTCATGATAGAAAATATCTTTTCGTAACATGTTACGATCAAAACACCCATATTTTTCAAGTGAAGCAGTTTGGCAAACATCAAGTTACACATTTTGCACAATTAACGATGCTTGCAAGCTTTGGATCTTGCAACTTCGCAAATCAAACAATTGCAAGCCATAGATCTTGCACATCTAGCGATTCTTGCAAGCTTTGGATCTTGCAACTTTGCAAATCAAACAATTGCAAGCTATAGATCTAGCACAACTTACGATCCTTGCAAGCTTTAGATCTTGTAACTTTTCCATATATATAATCGCAAGCTATAGATATTCCTGTTAGGCAAACGTGCCTCTAAAATAGCGTCAAAAGCAAGCAATAAATCTTCCAGTTTCACACATTGCATATTCCAAACAAATCAAGAAATAAACCTTGCTACAAAATAGATATGCCCACAAAATTGCAACTAAAGCAACTTATAGATTTGGCAGCTTCGTAACTTCTGACTCCTCCAGCAAAAACCCACATAATTAAAGAGGACGGATGAAGGATAATTCTACAACAATGAAAATGCAAAAAATCTTCAGTCATAAATAAGTACAAGGAGGAGCAAGTGCTTCAAAAAAATAAAAATAAAAATAAATCTATCTATATCTCGAGGCTCTGAAGATCTAGAAGATGACCACCCACCACAGTGGCGACCACAATCAACTTCGCGATGAGAATTCTCGGCCCTACGAAAATTCTTCTCAGCAGCCTCTTCTTCACTAACAAAGTTCTTGTAATTCCATTTCATGTGCAAATAGGCGGAATGGCATATGAAACCTCTTTACTCCATGTGCTCGAGATGTTTAGCATAGTATGCCTTGAAGTCAGTGGTGGGTCCAAACTCCTCGCAATCTAATTGCATACTCATAACATTGATGGTTTCTTCATACCTTTTCATCTCAACTCTCAAGTCCTGTATTTCCATTTCTAGGGACCAAATGTGCAACTAAACAGACTTAGACAAGTTAATCCTCTGACCACCAACTTCCCTGGAAACATCTCCAGGACCAGTAGCCCTTCGAGATGATGAAGGGAGAGCCTAAAGTTTGTCTTTGTATTTAACACAAGCTTTCTCAAGTTGATGAACATATCTATCAAGTTGGTGCACTTAGTGCGAAGCTCCTCATTTTCACTTTGCAACTGTGTGTTTATAGCGAACTGCTCATTAAACTTTGCCTGCCAACCAAGAGCAGAAATTGATAGGTGATCACAGTCATCCACTTTTTCTCCAACTAACCCATCAAATCATCAACATGGTCACATTGTTAATCAATAATTAATATTTTTGATGGTCTTCGCTAGTCTTACTTGCACCATAATCTCTAGCTTCTACATGTTGGCAGAGCATCTTCGTCATGTTCAACTGTTGTCGATGAATAAGATTGTTCTGCTTGCGTAAAATCCTGGGTAAATCATGCAGAGCATCCTAGCTATCCTTCACAGTCGTATTCCACTTCTTTTCAAGTTCGCTGATACCCAATAGCATATACTTCAAAATGATACCTAATCATAATGCCCACTCTTGAACAGAGATTGGGAAATTAAGCGATCGTAAGTACTTGCCAGTTGACTCAAGATCAACTAAACCACATACAATGTCCTTGCCAAGCGATTCAATGTTATATCCATTAGTAATAAGCTTCATGTAATTAAAAATTGTAGACGAAAAGGTAGATTAAGAAGAAACAAGAAGTTGCCACCCAATGCATAAGGGAAGCGATTCCATATGTAAAAATAATTCAGAAGAAACAACCTCTTCACACTCTTCGGTGAAGGATCGGGTAGCATGAAGCAAGCTTATAGGCTCACAAAGAGGATTATTATGTCTAATAAAGTCAAGGCTTTTTAAGATTTTATGATCAACCCAAATATTGAAGCTCTGCACATAAGTAAGGGCGATGAGAAAGTGTAGAACAGGACAAATAGATCAACTTTAATACTTAAGTCGCACAAATAGTACAAACACACACTAAAATATTATTTTAGGTTTACAATCCAAAACCAAAAATATGCTAGGAATCAACTAACTTCAGAGTTTGAGTTAAGCATAGGCTGAACAACGATTGCGGCGGAATATTGGTTAACGTAGCATCCCCCTCGCTTGGCTGCTGGATGGAAGCTTCAGTGATTGCATTAACTTCACTGGCATTAGCATTAGGAGTGAAAGCATCAGTGTTAGGCTTGAATGGAAGATCTTAGAAGTAATCCATCTCACACTCCTTGAGCTCAGCCACAAAAGGAAGACTTGGAAGGCTAGCAAGATGCTAGAGCAAGGCATATAGATGTCTCCCGTCAGCAATCTTTTGGATAAAGGCTTTGTTAAGTTTCACCATCTTCTTTCTAGGGTATCCGTATACTTCTTCAGAGAAGGTAAACTCTTGAGATCACAAGTGGGATTCCACTTGCATTGATTCTTCACAACCTTATAGTATCGAATGGTGCGAGCATCTTTAGAAATATCCCAAAAAATTTATAGAACAAATTGGTTTTGCAGAGTCGATCTACCAGGACTCGATGGTATTGAGGTAACACAGGCCCATTGGTATGCATTTCCTTTAACTCTTAACAAACCTGAGTCACCTCCACCCCTGCGAGCCTAGCACACTCATCAACGACGCTCGTTCCTCAGTAGCCTTCACCCTCTCTTCAACGACTTTAAACAAACTCTCTAGTGTTGTAAATTTGGTTTCATATGCTTTGTACTTCTCTGATAGTGACTCATCAAAAGGAGAACACTTGGACAACCGCTCACTCACAATTATGAGTACGTTTGCACTCCTCCACTTGGCTAGATTTCCTGTTATCTAGCCAAGGAAATCTACCCAACTCAAATAGTAAGACATGGCCAATGATTATTACAAAATAAGTAAAAACTCCAACATATCAAATCTAGAATATGATGCAAAGGGATTGGAAATTAAAATTAGAACATAACTTAATCTTAAAGAGGATGACAGAAGGTGATAAGCAGAAAATCAAGCGATGCTCAGAGAGGATGAAAAGCTTGGGCAACAAAGAAGAGGAATTGAAATGAAAGTAAGACAAGGCTCTTAAATATCGATAATAAATGGGGAGATCGAGGAAGAAAAATAGTTCAGAAGAATGCAATGATGATAATCTAACACAAAAAGAAAAGTACATCATCGAAACGACGGTGGTAGATGAAAAGACAGCACATTGATTGAGGGCAACATTTAATTATTTGTTTCAAATTCCTCATTTAAGAGGAGAAACAAAAAAAATTCAGGAAAACACGGACTGGAAAACCAAAGAATGAAGAGCGAATATCAGGTTTTAGAAACAAAATCATCGTAGAAATAGCCTTACCACAAGGAGTTAAAAAGCTCAAATATTCGAATTTGAAGAAAGATTGAGGATAGAGATAAAGCCATGAAGCTAAGGTCACTTCACAATGATGACGAACGTAGTATTAAATGATGAACAACCTTTGGACAAGCAACATCTGTTTGCATTTAAACAACAAACCCACGCTATTACTCCATTTCTTTTAGTCTTCACGGCTAGGAGGGCATATGGTGTATATATGGCCCAGCGACTAAGAGGCTGATGGCCCCTAGACCCAGCCTAATGATATCTCACAACGAAATGAACATGTTTGAGCCCAAGGCAGGAATCAGCTAGAAGCGGAGCTTCTGTTCATGGAAAAATACGTGGGCCGAGATATATGGAATAAGCAATGAACACGAAGACCACGTACGCAGGATGTGGTAATTGTGATAGGCCCACGATATTAATGCCTAAAAGCAAGAAACTGTAACTATGTTCTCCAATAAATACAACAAGATATGTTTTTTAAATGAAAACACCCTTAGGTGAGGGATATGTATTAAAGGTTCCCCAGGCCTTGTAACCAGATCAAAATTAGTACCACCAGTGTATTTAGTTCCCTAAGCATTGAGGCAACATGGTTGCCTCCAAAAGTCCTAAGATTACTTATATTTAAGGGTATATGAACATCTATACAAAGTGACGTGTTCTGTAATGAAGTTGCAATCCCAAGGAGAGAATCTCCACCCCTTGTGTTAATTCTCTCCTTTGGCCAGGCAACCTCAAAGATAGATAGTCAAATTTAAGCTTGATAATTTCAGAAACCAAAAGTAAGATTGGAGAGTTTGAGCTGCACAAGAATTGGCAGCATCGGTTGAAGTTCCATAATGTGCATATGAACTGGAGAATTTGATTGACAGGCATTGGATGAACATCAGCTCCATTTATATCGGTATCGAAGCGAGTATACCATGCGTAGCCAATTGATCTGCATACAAAAATCAATCCCGTCAGCAGTATCACTTCCTATGAAGGCCATGTTTGTGAATTCGAACATGAGGGAATTGCTTCATATCTAAGGAAATGAGACCTCTGATATGACCGGGCAGATTATTCAAGTTTAATGACTGGTTATGAGTCGAATGATATTTCGCTATAGCATTAGCCACTGAGTTACATTCTCTATAAACATGCTTTAGAACAGCTTCACCTAGTAAACTCTTCACTTTATAGGCCAAATTGAAAAGGTTCCAGTGAGCAGAATATGGGTTTTCAATCATATTAATGGCTAAACTAGAATCTGATTCAATGATTAGTGGAGTGTCTCTGTGAGGGAAAGATTGACAAGCGGCAAGTATAGCTAAGAGTTCAGCATGGAGAGGAGATACAGCCTTAATAGAGATAGAATTAATGAGAAGTGGCATGCCTGAGCTATCCCTAACTATAATCCCAGCTGCGGCTGTATGAGAGAACCATGATGCATCCGTATTAATTTTTATAGAATTATTGACAGGTTTTTCCCACCAGACTGGTTTAAAGATTGGTTTTGGAGGTGGCCTGAGAAGAGGCAGCAGGTGCCTAAGTGTTTGAGGGAAATCAGTACCAGGACTCACCTTAGTGGGACAGGAGTAAAATGATAATCTAATGAGTTCAAGTATCTCCTTACATATAAGCTCAGCAGAAAAGGGAACCTGGTCATGGATATATCTATTTCGAGCCTTCCAAAGACTCCAACAAATGAGAGGAGGAAATATTTTGCACAACAGTTGGAGGCTTATAGTTAAATCTGGACAGTTCCAAAAGGAAAAAAAATCTCTGAGGGAGGGATTGATTATCAGGAAAGTTAAAATCTATCAGAGAAGCCATTCTACTCCATATCCCATTTGCCAGTGTACAAGATATGAAGAAGTGATCTATTGAATCAGAGTAGCAGCACACAGGGCATTTGGAAGCCAAACTAAAACCACAAGTTATCAGGACATCATCAAAGGGAAGGAATGAATGAAGCAATTTCCATGTAAAAATCGAGATCTTCTTTTGCAGCAGTACATTCCACACATTTTTTGAGATAGGGAAGTTACCTGTGAAGTTTGTGATGGTATGGTATGCAGTTTTGAAAGAGAATTTGCCTGAAGTATTAGGCTTCCATATGATTCTAGCCTGAAGTATTAGGCTTCCATATGATTCTATCATCCCTATCTTCCACCACCTTCGCTTCTTGCAAAAAAACCAAAGTATCATTTTCCAGATAAGATGATATCTGAGAAAGAATCACAGATTTATCCCTAATGAAATCAGCTACTGAATACTGCTGCAATGTCTCCAGGATATTACTTGGAATCTTATTGCTCAGAGGGCCATTAGGACACCAGTTAGAGGTCCAAGCATTACAAGTACCTTTACCATGGATAACAAGAGAATTTTCCTCAGCTATGGAATTGATAGTGCAAATTCTTTTCCATGTGACTGAAGTTCTATAGGAATCTGGCAAAGACAAAAGTAATTTAGACCATAGAGTTATACCTAACTGACTTTTCCACCATAGCTTAAGGGAACATGCATCAACTATGCCTTTGATAGATCTAAGCCCTAATCCACTCTGAGATGTTGGTTTGGCAAGATCTGACCATTTTTTCCATATCTTATTCCTTTTCCCATCAGTTTCACCCCAAAAAAATTTGGCCATCTTTTTCTCAAATAATTGGATAATATATTTTGGGGGATTAGTCACAGCCCATAAATGTTGTGGTAGAGAGTACAGACAACTTTTAATCAAGACTAATTTGCCCCCCGTGCTTAACCACTTATTTTTCCAATTTTTCAGCTTGTTGTCTAGCTTTAGCATCAGAGGATGATAGTATCTATTTAAAGTTCAACCCTTAAAAATAGGGCAACCGAGGTATTGAAAAGGGAAAGATCCATGTTTCATTTTCAGAATCGACCTCATCTGGATTAGTTTTATATTAGATGCTCTTTTGCTGATGAAAAAGTCATATTTGTGAAAATTGAACTTTTGACCCGAAGTGAGTTCAAAAATATCAAGAAAAGCCTTGATTTTGATTAAGTTATATTTAGAGGCTTGCATGAAGATAATGGTATCATCAGCATACATAAGATGAGAGATTGGTGAAATTAAAGATGGCATCCGATAATATGAGAGTTTACCATTATTGAAAATGAAAGATAAACATCTAGAGAAAGCTTCGGAAAAAATGTTAAAGAGGAAAGAAGAGAGTGGATATCCTTGCTTAATTCCTCTAGTGGCTTGGAAGAAACCCACTGGATTTCCATTAATTAGAACTGAAAAATGTGCTTGTGAAAGATTTGACAATACAGCATTAAGAAAAAGACCATCAAAACCAAATTTCCTAAGCACACATTTTAAGAAGTCCCAGTTAAATCTGTCAAATACCTTTTGTAAGTCCAGTTTAAAAATACAATTCGGAATTCTGGCCTTTTTATCCAAAAATCTCACCAATTCCTGAAGATAGAGGATATTATCCGATATATCTCTATTTTTCATAAACGCCGATTGATTTTGGGAGATCAGATTATCCATGTAGGGTCTTAGTCTTTCCATTAATACCTTAGAACATATTTTATTAATAGTATTAGAAAGACTAATAGGCCTAAAATCATCAAATGAACTAGGGGTTGGTTTTTTAGGTATTAATGTAATCCATGTACTAGCTATTCCTTTTGGTATGGTTGAGCCCCTACTGAAATCATTTACTGCCTCCACTAAATATAATGTGCCAGCATTTTGAGTAGAACTTACTAGTAAATCCATCAGGGCCAGGGCTACTGTTGCTGCTTAATCCTTTTATTACTGCCTCAACCTCTGATTCGGAGGCTGGCTTTGCTAAATCAATATTATCTTGAGCAGTAATCAAGGTGGGAATTTGACTCAGAAAATGTGCATAGTAAGTATGATTAGGTCCCTGGTTGGGTTAAGATAACAAGTCCGAGAAGTAGGATATGGCCTCTTTCTGGATATCAAATTGAGAATTTAACCACTGACCATCTCTATCTTTAATTTTTTAAATCTGTAATTGACAATTTTTCTCCTGAACAGTCTTATGGAAGAATTGTGTATTATTATCACCCAACTTATGCCATTTCAATCTTGACTTTTGTTTCCAAAACTTTTCTTTCTCTTTCTGAGCTCTCAGTAATAATGCTTTTTTCTGATTTAGATTAATGAGTTCAGGTTGAGAGGGATTTAAATCATAGGCCAATTCCTGAATTCGAAGAGACTCTTCAGCATTGATTAAATTAGTATCTATATGACCAAAACATTCCCTATTCCAAATTTTTATCTCCTTCTTTAACCTAATTAATTTCAGGAAGAATCCTAACAAACCTTTTTCTACCATTTGTTTATCCCAACTGTTCTGAAGTAGAGTGGGGAAATCAGTACGATTAAACCAAACATTTAGGAATATGAAAGGTCTTGGATTAAGAGAAGATAGGTTTGAAATATTCAAGAGCAGAGGGGAGTGATCCGAAGTCTGCCTATTCAAAATTTGGATAGAGGAAGAGGGGAATTTCTGGTTCCATGAGATTGTACTTAATCCTCTATCTAGCCTTTTGGAGGTAGGATTCCTAAGTCTAGAGTTATACCAAGTGAATAGATTGCCAACAGTGGTAATATCCTGAATTCCAAAGGTGCTTATCCAAGTATTAAAGTCCCTAATACTTCCTAGAGAGGGAGAACTAGGGCCTCTATATTCCGAGAGAGAAGTAATGGTATTGAAATCACCAATGAAAATAGTATCACCCTGATTTATTGTTGCTAAGTCTCTCCATAATGTCTTTCTTCCCTCCCTATTCCTAAGAGCATAAATAAAAACAACATCCATATGAAGAATTATAGATCTGTGAGATATGTGCACAAGCAGATACTGTTCATGAGATGAGAGAAGGTTCACTAAAAAAGAATTAGACCAAATCAGCCATATTTTCCCATTATATAGGGTTACTCCATCAGCAAATTTAAGTATATCCATATAGGATTGAAATTTAGTGTTATCATGCATTGGTTCAATGATGCATAAGAATTGAATCCTTTTAATCCTGATTAAGTTAATTAGTCTCAGCATTGACGTTTCCATACCCCTGATATTCCAAACCAAGAAATTTATTGAGAGGGAACCAGTCATTGTTCACTAGACTTTTGACTTTTAGTTGACGATCTAAGCATCATTCTATTGATTTGACTGAAGTAATTTGTCTTTTTACCTTTTGCCTTACCTGACTGAAGGTTCTGCCCCTGTAATGGAGTTGAACTCGAGCTAGCTTGAGGGTTTAGTATATCATCTTGGTCATGAGCAGTTTCATCTAAGTCCACCTGCAAAACAGAGAACCTGTTTCCCATTCTGTTTAGGAGAGAAGGGGAAACCCCATTCTTCCTATTCAGACAGGGAAGGGAGGTCCCTACTTGAATATCATCAGAGGCATAGGCTATTGGAGTAAAACTTTCGATAGCAGTTTTTTCTAACAGCTTAGATATAGAATTATCTAGTGAAGCCTGAGTAGTTGGACTAGAGTGACTGGTAGATGAATTGTCCCTAACCAATACAGGATTTTCAGAAGTCTTTAGGTAGGTGTTGGTATCCAGGTTAAGGGGAGCTATAGGTATGGGATCAGGGGTAAGTTGCTTAGTAATCCCAGGTATTTCTGAGACAGTCTGATCATCGGAGGAGAGCAGTGGAGGGGTATCAAATTTTTCCCAGTAGCATGCCATTGAGGTTGTGCTTGAATTGTTGCGGGTTCAGACATATTGACATTATTATTTGGGGGAAAGGCTCTACACTGAGATTTGGAGTGTCCTAGTTTGGAGTAGTGGTCACAGTAAAGGGGTATATCCTCATAATTAACTTGGTATTTTCTATTATTGGTTACAGAACCAAGTCTGATGTGGTTACAAATAGGTTTTTGAAGATCAATTTCTATGCATAACTTAATGGCTGAAGGTCTTTTAAGCATGTCCGTATCAAGATCAGTTTTAATGAAGCTACCTATGCTATTACCAATTGATTCAATTGCAGCCGAGTTATAGTAATACAGTGGAACTTCTCTAATTGTACACCAAATTGGAACTATAGGTGATTCTTTATGAATTGAAAAATCAGAAGTCCATTTTAGCATTTTAAGGAGTATACCATTGAAATTCCAAATCCCTTTCATCCATGCTCGCTGATAATCATTTAGCAGTTCAAACCTAATGAGCACATGCTTATAGTCAAGGGAGCCAAGTTGATACTTACCTGTGAAACCCACTGTTTTGAAGAAATGTTCCAATTGCTCCATTGAGCATCTCCCCTTTGTGAATTTACCGACCAAGGCATTAGCATAGTGAGATGACAACTTTGCAATCTGTTCATCAGAATAAAGACAGGTAACATCTCCTAAATGTTGGGATTTGGGAACTAGCTCAGGGTTATTTGGTAGAACTTTGGCTAAGGGAGGAGATTTATTATGTACAGCAGCGGCGAAGGATAGAGGTGGTGGCGGAGTTTGGTTAAGGTTAGGGATTTCTAGAGAGGGAACCGCCATGGTCGATAACGGTAACTAGCCGTTATCGGCACAATAGCCATTACTGGCGGCTAAACCTAAACCAGTAAGCTATAAGGATTGAGGTTACCGAGGGAAGAGGAGTAGTGATGAAGGAGAAGGAAGTGATGAATTGTAATCGGAGATTGAAATTGGAAAATCGTACACAGTGGAGGTGAATCGCACACAGTGAATCTATACAACAAGATATTGAAGAGCTAATGTAAGCGCAACTATCTCTAGAAGTTCCAGTTCTAGCAGGAGAAGTCTGGCTTGATCATCAGAGCCTTTCTCCCGAAGTTATTTCTGGGGATGAGTTTGCAGGTAAGGAGATACTCGGAGAGGACAACCAACTTGCCTCAGTGGTCTACCACATCACTGATTGAATACATTTGGTCTGAATTTGGTATTGGAGCTTCTTCCCCCTGCTAACCCTAGGGGTTTCATTTTCAGGTTCAGTGCATCGAAGTAAGGTTCGGCTATCAGATTGTGGTTCGACACTAGAGATGGCATTGGAGTGGAGCAGGTATGGATTACGGTCCTTCCATACCTATCCCACCTAAAATTTTCATACTCATTCCCGATCCATTACTAATTAAAGGTGAAATATTAAATTCCACCCTGCCTATATAAATTTATACAAAACCAATCATGCCCTATTTCCCACTTGGGCCTTTCTACCCATTTCAAAGCCATCATACCCACCCCTCCTATATCTCTATTAAAATCTAAAAATCACATTACTATACTAATTTTAATATTAGAAATTTAATATGCACTTACATGAAAAATTTATAGGGGAGATATGGTCATTGAGGATAAATTTAAATTTACTATATATTGAATTGGCGGGTATATAGGGGGTTTAGAGGGGCAGCGTAGGGATGGGGTGGATGTGAACTGATATGCATGCCTAACCCACAATCCATTGCAGGTATTATTTTTATCCTCATACCCACCCTAGCCCCATCCAAACTACCTTTATACCCACCCCATTGTAATGTATATAGGGTGGACCTCCACCAAACTTTCCCCACTTCCATCCATATTTGGCACACATTAATTGGCACACCCAGTGGGATCCAATTATCATCAACCAAACACCTTGTTCAATGGCACCCTCGAAGAGATTTAAATACAACGCTCTACTATCGGAAGCATCTAATCTACCATATAAAGATGGCTAACCATCGGTAATAAACACAACATCAATGACGGCTAGAGCAACCACTCAACTTGTATCTATGGTCAAAATGGAAGTATTAACTAATTCTGAACGAGACACCGCCAAAAAGGAGTACCTCTTGTACAGATCGGCGGAGTTCAACGAATTCCTCAAGGCTTAGAGCAGCCATTTTGAACTCGTTGCTCTGTTCAACCATCATAGAATCTGAAGGAGAACATTGTTAGTCACCTAATAGACACCTTTATATAAGTGAGGTCTAACCCAAGAATCTCCCCAAGGCAAGCACGATTACAAGGTCCCCCACAATTACATCCATCAAGGCTAGTATAATGCTACAAATGGTGGCACCTTAGTAATACCCTTTGTACGAGGCCAGTGGTATAAGGTGTTTCTCAAACCCACTGGCACCGTCAATGCTAGCAACACTTGCACAAGTTTATAGCCGATCAGTGAGAGATGGGTTATGGCTAGTCAATGGATCATCCCTTTTATTTACCCTACATGTCAGATCCCTGACTAGATCAGGATAAGTATTGTGACTAGATTAGAGTTCTTTATTTATTGAATTCTCTTGTAATATCTTCTATATATTCATTCTATCAATACAGAATCATTTACGGGAAAACACTTTATCATGGCATCGGAGCAAGTTCTAATCGAACCTTCAAAAATTCCTAAACCCTGGTTTGGCCCCCTCTCTCTTCGATCAAATTTTCTAGCATCCTTCCCAGCGCTTTTCAACCTTCATTATGGTCGATGACCTCTCCTACAACACTCTGCTTCATATGATGCAAATTAAACTCGCCTCTTCAAACTATCTTCTCTGGAAACGTCAAGTTGGTTATGTTCTTTATCCTTAAGGTTTATATGGTTTCGTCGATGGCACAAATCCCTGTCCTCCTCGCTCATCTCTACCTTCGGCTGTCCACACCCAATCCTTTTTCTCAATGGTTACCACCCCTCCTGGGGGTGGCAAGGTTGATCCCAAGATTGTTTATCAGAAAGCTAAAGATGCGTACGATTAGTGGGTTGCTGAAGATCAATGTGTCTGTAGTCTTTTATTCTCTTCCCTCACTACAGAAGCTCTTGCGGATATCCTAGAATGCTCAACTTCAAAAGAGATATGGGATAATGTTGTCGCCATATACAAGAACAATAGTGCTTCCACAATTCTCCGTCTTCACGCAAATGTGCATGGTATTCACAAATCTGGTACAGTCCACGAACTTCATCTAAAGTCTAAGGAGATTCTTGAACATATATCTATTATGGGCAATCATGTTACAAATATTGATCAAATTATATGATTTTTTGCTTCTCTTGGCCCTGAGTATAAGGATTTTTCTTCCCCTTTAATTAATGTTGTTCTTACGCCATTGTATGCAGATGTACTTGCTCGTGCCAAAAACCATGAGGCATTCTTAAAAAATCTGTAGAGTCACTTTACACTAGTTACCAGACCAGTGGCCTTTCAGATCGGTGGCTAGCGCCCAGTCGACCGCGCATGGGATTACGGGCTGAAAAGTGGTGGCTGCTGGGCACTATGCACCAGTAGAGGTGGCTACTTTGGTGGTTGACGCAGTGGTTGGAAGCCCTAGTTGGGTTCTTCAGCAGCTGGTCCTACTCCTGGCTGTGGGTGTCCGCACAGGACCTGGTGTGGGTAAGTAGGTTATTATGCTGTGTGTTATCATATGCAGGCTCAAACACGTCCGCTGAAAAATAATCATGTTTTTTAGCAGTTGGAGCCAACTTCTCGCATGTCAGATTGGTATATTGATTCTGGTGCGACCAGTCACATGGCATCTTTTGCCTCTCACAACAAGAAACAACACCTTTTACCTCAATTTTGCTAGGGTCTTTACTTTAGTTGTTACAAGAAAAAATCAAGGTAAATATAGCTAAAGTAAAAAGTAAATTGTTTACCTCGATTCAGAACCGAGGTAAATAGTATCTTTTACCTTGGTTTTGGTTTGACGCCGGTGGGTATTGTGACCAATGTCAGACTATAGAAGAAGACTGAAGATAAGAGACCACATATGCGACATCATTAAGAGCGAAGTCGATATAGAAAAGTATATAACATCGGCCATGGCACGAAGGCACCCGATGGGGGAGGAATTGCAGCAACATCGCAAAAGACGACGATGAAAAAGAGCGAAGTCGTAGGCAATTTCTAGGGACATCGCACCATGTAGGGCACCCACGTTATGTGCTAGTTGATGTGCTGACATATACAACCTCATTTTGAATTGTCAATGTCGCAAAAAAAATGCCGGTTCATGCAACGTCGGTAAGGTGTCATTTTTGGCACATGTTGGTGCGACGTTGCGGATTAGTCGTGGCGCCATTGGTTTTCGTACAATGTTTTAACATTTCATATTTGATAACATAACAAATCATTTTTCGATAGCTGTTACATGTTATATAATATTTTAGAGCTCGTGAAATGATTAAACATAATACATCAATAAATTGCTGTTCAATTAATGTCGGAAAGAATGAGAATGTAAGTAACCACAAGACTATGACATATATTACTAATACACGCAAAACCTATTAACTTAAAATACATGTGGTTGATATGAAACTGACACATTAATTTTATTGAACCTCTATTGTCTACATTACATGCTGAATATCCATCGATAACTCTCTTTGTCCTATTACAACCAATACACATGAAACAAAATTAATGTTAAAAATGAGAAGTCCCCAAATGATGCACACATATTGTAGTTATATGTAGACGACACTAATATCAACATGGAAATTAGTACCCGATATGCTAATAATCGACATCGCATTAGAAGAGTCTGGAGAAGCAAAGCACGACACAAGAGCAAGGTTGGACATTCGTAGCATTTGCGACATCGATAAACGTTCGATTACATGTTGTATGGGATGATTATCTGTTGCCGAGTTCGCACACTAGATCTGTGTTAATACGAAGATGAGATTATTGTCCACAATTATCCCTAATCTACATGAACCATATAAACTATATAACATGTAACACAATCATCAAATTATTCAATCAATAATCAATGAAAAACCAAAAATTAAAGAAGGAATATTGTAATAAAGATGAGAAATGAAATGAATGGATGTAAAACTATTAATTACTTTGAACCCAAGCATGCTCCATCCCCATATGCTTATTGATGTATGAGAGAAGCAATTTGATTGAGAAGAAAGGGGTGGATTGGTGTGAATTGATAAAATTGTTTGGAGTTGGGTTTGGAAGAAATGTGTTGGTGATGGAAAATGGATGTGGATGTTGATTATTATTAACATTAAAAAGGGATGGGGATAAATTTTGGTTCAAATTGGCTGAAAATTTTTTTTCCCGCTTGAAAATTTAATTCAAGCGATGTCGCTTAATTCAACTTGCGGCCCCAAATCGGAACAACATTGCTATGAGAATGTGAATAACAGAATGTTATCTCCAGTTTAACATTTCAACTTCTCCCAGTTTCTTGGAGGGATCTAATTGCAAAAAATTAAAAGTTCAACGGTTGTCCCAAACCCGATATATATGCGCCGTCCCAAAGAGAAATTTTGACATCAATAGTCGAACTTATAATGAACGAGGGTAAAAGAGAAACTGGTCTTATTCCACATATACTTCCCCAACTTCTTCCAAGTGACCCCTTGTATACTTATTAGTAATTGTCTACAATTTACTTTAGGCCATGTACTATCGCTTTTAAAATTTTGATGGACGAAATTCTATTATATTTTTATTTTCTCAAAAACCAATAATATCAAATTTCATGCGATTCTATGTGGTTGAAATTATCGTTCTCATAACACCTATCGTAAGAGTATTAATGGAATACTAACAAAAATGATGGACGATTACCACGATATATCCTTCCATGACAAAATCGGAACATTGTGGTCGTGAATTAATGAATCGATTAAGTGTATCTCCAGTTTTACATTTCAAAATCTCCCACTTGCTAGGAGGGACCTAAGTGAAAAATTCTAAAATTACACTGCCAGTTCCAAACCCGATTATGATCGGGCCAAAAAGACTCGTTGACATCCAAAGTTGAACTTACACTAACCAAGTGTAATAAAGAAATTGGTCTTATTCGACATATACTTCCACAAGTTCTTTTGAATGACGTCTCGTATACTTTTAAGTAATCTTCCACAATTTCTTTCGAATGACGTCTCGGATTGTGATTAGGATTGAGAGTACTATTTATAGTTCTATTCTTTTGCTTTGTAATTCGGATTTGATAAAAAGAAAACTGAGATATTCTTCTCTTTCCTTAAGTTAATTTGATTAAATTCATCGCAACAAGATGAAGGTCTCTAGAGATTCGTTCGAATCCCTAGATCGAGATGAACTCGCATTCATTTGCTGCGTTAAGTTGGTAGCAAAACATCACGATTATCATGCCGTGAGGACGCCATGAGCCACCTCCAGCCGAAGCAGAACATACACGTCCAGCTATAGCTCATTTTCAAGATCAAATTCAACAACTCACTACAGCGATGCAAGCAATAACTAACCAACATGCTTCAATGCTTCTGGAGCAACAGGTCGAACAACAAGACGAAGAACACAAGTAGTCCAATAACGATGATGTGAACCCCTTTGCAAGAAATGTTGCACACCCTCTTGTGCAAAAAGACAACGATGGGAACAAGGCTTCAAGTTCGAAATCCCTAAGTTTCATGGTGGTCTAGCTGCTAAGGAACTACTCGATTAGATCGTTACAGTCGAAGGTGTCTTCGAGTTCAAACATGTTCCATTAGAAAGTTGTGTTCCTGTAATTGCGATGTGTTTCCAAGACCGAGCCACCGCTTGGTGGACATAAACCAAAGCTTCACATGCTCGATTGGGCAAACCTAAGATCATGTTGTGGGAAAAACTAAAGAAACATCTTCGTAAAATTTTTTTTCCATATAATTATGATAATCTCATGTTCCAACGCTTACAGAATTGGCGTCAAGGAAACCACTCTGTAGAAGAATACTCCACTTAATTTTGTTTACTCCTCAATAGAACTGATCTTCAGGATTCAAAAAGTTAAATTGTGGCTCGATTTGTTGGTGGTTTACGACAACAAATTCAACATACGTTGAATCTTTTTCATCCATGTATCGTCACCAAAGCTCATCAACAAGCCTTGACCATTGAATCTCAAACAAAGTCCCATTTCTCTTCGTGGAGTTCTTCACGAAAACAACGAACCCCCTCCGCCTCCGTTCATCTTCAACTAGCCACTGAACCTATCAACTCATCACCCAAAACATCACTTGTCCTGGTTGACCCTGCTCGCATCACTCAAACAGGTACTATATAATGCTTCTGTTGTGGCAAACCCGGCCATCATCAGTTAGCTTGTCAAACACGAAATCGTTGAGGATTACTCTTAGATATGACTAGTCATGATGCAGAAATTGAATACAAGCATGTCATCGATGAATCCTCCAAAGAGTTTCAAACCAATGGGAGTGTGTCATTAATGCTACGCAGGTCTTGTCTCACACCTCATCTTCCCGTAGATTTTCCCTAATGTAGCAACCTACTTCAATTGTTGTATTATTGGTGGTAAAGTTTGTAACTTCATTATCGATTATGGCAGTTGTGAGAATGTTATAATGGAAGATGTAGTAAAAAATTTGGGCCTCAAAGAGGAAGCCCACCCTAATCCTTATAAACTTGCTTGGTTGCAGCAAAACAGTGACATACGGGTAACTTGTCATGCATTGATCACCTTTTTTATCTATAATGCATATCATGATCAGGTATATTGAAACGTGGTTCCAATGGACGCTTTTAACTTATTACTCAGCCGTCCTTTGAAATTTGACCATAAAGTTCAGCATGATGGGTTCCTTAATACTTACACCTACATATTCAACAATTGTCGCTTTACGTTGAAACCGTCTTTACCGCAGCCTCCTTCTCCACTATTTACCCCTCTTTTATTCCTCCAAAAGGCACAGTTTGAAGTTGCAATGCGTTAAAAGGGACTCATTTTCCCTTCTTCCTCGCCTCTTGTGAAACATGTACGACCTGAGTTTGTTTCCCTCCCCAGTGAATTTTCAGTTGTGTTTCGTGATGATCTCCTGCCAGGATTACCTCCTTTGCATAATATTCAACACCAAATTGACTTGTACCGAACGCGTCACTCCCTAATTGTCCGCACTACCTAATGAGCCTTGCCGAACACGAGAAACAATGTATACAGGTTGAAGAATTGGTTGTCAGGGGATTTTTGCATGAAAGCTTAAGTCCTTGCACAGTTCCAATGCCGTCGATCCTGAAGAAAGATTGCTCTTGGCGTATGTCTGTTAATAGTTGCGCCATTTACAAAATTAATGTTCGTTACAATTTTCCCCTCCTTCGTTTGGATGATTCACTTGATCAAATTGGGGCCGCTAGTGTTTTTTGTTAGATAGATTTGAAAAGCGGTTACCATCAGATTCTTATATTCTAAGGTGATGAGTGGAAAATGGCTTTTAAAACTCGCGAAGGCCTTTTCGAATGGTTGGTCATGCCTTTTGTGTTTTATAATACACCTAGCACCTTTATGTGTGTTATGAACTAAGCTTTATTCCCTTCCATTGGGAAATTCATAATCATATACTTTGATGACATTTTAATCTTCAGCTTGTCTCTCAAAGACCACTTACTTCATTTACATGAGCTTCTAACAGTTTTCCATTGAGAGAAGCTTTTTGCGACAATGAAGAAGTGTTCCTTTGGCTCTACACATGTGCACTTTTTGGGTTATATCATCTCAGCTAATGGCTTTTCCGGTTGACCCCGACAAGGTCTGTTCCATTCAATATTGGCCATAACCCACATCTATTTCTGAAGCTCGCAACTTCCATGGGTTAGCCTCTTTCTATCGTCGATCCATTCCAAAATTTAGTGCTATTATGACTCCACTCACGGATTTTATTCGTAACAGATCTTTCACTTGGACACCTACTGTGACAACGACTTTCAATATCGTCAGAGAAAAGTTAAGTTCGACACCAATTTTGGCCCTCCCTAATTTCAGTCTAGTGTTTGAGTTGCATTGTGATGCTTCCAAAACAGGAATTGGTGCAGTCCTTAGTCAGTGGAATTATCCTATCGCATTCTTTAGCGAGAAAATTGCAGGTGAACAGCTTCATTACAACACCTATGATATTGAATTTTATGCCATTGTCCAAGCCATAAAGCATTGTAGACATTACTTGTTTCATAAGGAAATTTTTCTTTATACAGATCATGATGCCCTTAAGCATCTCAGAAATCAAGAAAATTTTTTTTCACGTGATGCTACTTGGATTTCTTATCTCCAACAATTTACCTTCATGATTAAGCACACATCAAGTGTTAGTAACCGTGTTGCAGATGCATTGAGATGACGTTGCTCCTTGCTTGTGGTTCTTCATGCTCGGTTCTAGGGTTTAGTTCCTTTGCTGATCTATACCCAAATGATCCATTTTTTGGTCCAATTGTGATGGCTATGACCCATGGGTCTTTCGTCCCTTATTCTCTTCATGACAATTTCTTGTTTTGCGACAACTGATTGTGCATTCTCGATTGCAGCCTCCGTTTGCAACTTATACCAGAACTTCATAATGAGGGCCTTATTTGCCGCGATTGAACTTTACAATTGGTTTCTTCTGCCTACTTTTGGCCCTCACTTTTCTGCAATGTAGAATGTTTTGTGGAACATTGTATCACTTGTCAGGCATCTAAGGGGCAGGCATCGAATACCGGTTTTATCTCCCCTTACCCATTCTGACTCAACCTTGGACTGATATAAGTATGGATTTTGTGATAGGTCTTCAGTGTACACAAAAGGGATTCGATTCTATCTTTGTTTTTGTAAAGTGTTTCTCCAAGATGTTCACTTCATCCCTTGCAAACGCGCCACAGATGCCGTGCAAGTGGCGACCTTATTTTTTCACAAAATCTATCGTTGGCATGGTTTTCCATTCTCCATCATTTCAGATCATGATTCATGTTTCCTTGGACATTTTTGACGTTCTTTGTGGAAATTTCTTGACACAAGCCTTGATATGAGTTCCGCTTATCATCCCCACACGGATGGATAGACCGATGTGACTAATCATTCTTTGGGTAATCTCTTATGATGTCTGGTGGGCACTTCCATTCCAATGTGGGATTCTAAGCTTCCACAAGATGAATTTGCTCACAATCATGCTTTTAACAAAAGCATAGGCTTTAGTCCATTTCAAGTTGTCTACGGGATTGTTCCTCGCATACAACCTGATCTTTCGTCTCTTCCAGACCATATGATTTTACATGGTGGTGCCAAGACATTCATGGACACAATTGTCAAAACTCACACATAGACTAAAGCCAATTTGGAAGCCTCTGTCGCAAAGTACGAATTTGCAGTTGATACACATCGTCGTCGCCTTGTCTTCAAAGTCAGTGATCTTGTTTGGGCTATCCCTACTCGTGATCGCATACCTTCTCACGCCTACAAGTTTAAAGCTAAAAATATTGGTCCTTTTGAAGTCCTCAAACACATCAACAACAATGCATATCTTCTCTGTATTCCTCCAAATATCAATACCTCTAACATGTTCAATGTTAAGTACTTCTTTGGCTATCTTCCTGCTGATCCTGCTCCAGATTTGAGGGCGAAGCTTTCTCACCCGGGGGGTCTTGATGTAGCAGTTCTTAGGGTTCCTATAATTTAGGATTAGGGCCAGGGTTATTTATTTTCCTATTATAGTTGGTTTTGGTCAAGTCTATTTTCCTTATTCTAGCTGCTTTTTGTTAAGTCTACTCTTCCTATTTGGATTGTGATTAGGATTGAGAGCATAATTTATAGTTTTATTCTTTTGCTTTGCAATTCATATTTGATAATAAGATAACTAAAATATTCTTCTCTTTCCTTGAGTCAATTTGATTAAATTCATCGCATCAAGAAGCAGGTCTCTAGAGATTCATTTGAATCCCTAGATCAAGCTGAAGTTGCGTTGTACGCTGCGTTACCAATGAAGATCCCTAGAAATTCATATGAGGATCGTTGTCCGTGAACCACCTTCATGGATGTCATTCCACACTTCGTCCACACTCTTACGCAGACAAACTTTGGTACAGTTCCAATTTTTGTAAATCATCCCTGTTTCACATGTATTATATTTTCAATTAAATTTTTCTATAAGATACTTTAATATTCACTAAATGTGTCATTTTTGTTCATAAATTAGTATGTACGAGACCAGATTTTAGAGCTCTTATCGCCGTATAAGTTTCCCGTTGTGCTGTGGTGCAAGGGAAGGGAATATGAGATGCACTACTGGGGGAATAGGATGTTAAAGACCCTGACCCCGAAAGGGGTTTAGTAAGTTTCTTGATGAAGAAGAACTCGTGATTGGGGACACCTTATATTTCAAGTTGGTCAATGGTGATGGGCTCGTCGTTTTTCATGTCATCGTTCTTCCCCACTCATTTCATTGATTACTGACTTTTCAACATTCGTTCAAAAAAAATTAATTTGAATTCGGAACAACATTTATTTACATGCATTTAATATTGAATCTATATTCTATTTCTTGAATTTTATTTCAGTATTATTGAATCCTTTATAAGTTACCCAAGAATCCTTTATATGTAACTCATTCTCCCTTCTGCATTTCGGAGAACAATAATATAAAAATATACACCGTATGAAAAGTAACATGAAACAATAATAATGCTGGAAGGATATTTCAATAATAAAACTAATGTTATTTAATCCTTAATATTTAACCTAACACGTGGACAAAGTTTTAATACTATTATCATTTACAAAACTGACAAAAAGACTTGTTTGGTATGAATAATTTGTTTCGATCAGTCTGAAACTAGCAAATTATTGTTGAGAACAAAAATTGTAAATAAACTCGAACCATTGACCGGCTGCTTGGTGGGCTGAAATTGTTAGGCCTATGTAAAGCTGTGATTCCGGTAAGTGGTCGACACTAGTCGCCTGACCCGACCGTGGTGCAACATTGTAGACTTCGAGGCGGACTCCATAATGGTTCAAATAACGTTGTTCCAAAATGGGTAAAAATAGGGAGAACCTAGCAATCAGTTCAAACATCTATTCACAAGTTTCTCTCGAATTCCAACACTCTCCAGCTTCCTCCCTTCTCTTCTATCTTGGAAAAAAGGTATGATTTTTCTACTCTCCTAACGGCTAAGTTTTTAAATTCTTACTTTATAATGTTAGATCTGTGGTCTATGAATGTGTTTTGTTTTTTTTGTTATCCAGTATTTTTCTGATTTCTGAGAGTGTGAACTTTCCTTGACTTTGAACGTTGGTACAATGGTTCGGTACGTCTCCAAAGTGTTTTTGTTTAATTTGATGTTGATAAAGCCTCATTTTCTTTTTTTATGTGTTTCTTCCCGTAGCTTTATCTGACATCTGCGACGTCGGTATTCTGTCTGTCATAATTCGGTTCATGTGATAACAATGTGACGTTGCATTTTCTTATTTCCAGTAGCTTATTCTTCAGTGTGTGACGTCACATGTATATCGGTCTGACCTTATGTATGACCAAAATGTTACCGATGTCGTATTTTGGATTCTAATTTTAATTTGGATTTGCATATGTAACCTCGGCTTTGTGACGGTTAAGTGTTCAGTTTGACCAAATATTTTGTGAAGTCGCAGGTACATGTCGACCAACCCCCTGCTTTGGACTGACATGCACTTGCGATGCCTTTGACGACGTCGCACCCTACATTCCACAGGGTAGTTTTGCACTTAACATTTTCACTTTTGATGCAAGACTAATGGTTGGTGAAGGATTGTCTAATAGGCCTTTTTCTCAAGTGTTTCATCAATTTACAAATATATTTACTAACACATCTTCACACTTTGTAACAATTAATACTTTTTGGTTTTTTTATAGTTCACCGTACAACGGAGGAACCCAGAGCCGGATTTCTTTAACATTGAACATTATTCGATTGCCATTGATAGCCGTATTACTGCACTTTGAAGTAGCAGAACTTTGGGGAAAATCCATCTTTGGTAAAGATTTTTAAATTAATTTTAATTGTTGACAATTTCACACACACACATGTATATATATATATATATATATATATATTTCTAATTAATATTTTTTACTGTGACTTAGTACATCCCGAAGGAGATTGTTCTACTCCTGCCGACTGAGAAGACCCCCTGTAGTGCTGAGGTGCTACGGGACAGAGTGTCATATGAACTACTCGGGGGGTGGAAAGATCAAGGCACTACAAGAAACAACACCTTTTACCTCAGTTCTGCAGGGATTTTGACCTTGGTTTGTAGTCCATAAAAAATTGAGGTAAATATAGCTGGAGTAAAAAGTACATTTTTACCTTGGTTGGAAACCAAGGTAAAAAAATATTTTACCTCAATTTTCAAGCGACATCGGTTATAGAAAGAAGGCCAATGATTGAAGAACATATAAGCAACCTCGTTTTAATCGACATTGGCATCCACTTGTATGCGTGGTCATTCAATGCAAGAAGGTAGTCGATGAGGAATGAAATGGTGCGATGTCGTTCGCACACGACGACAGTTCGCACAGCATGCCTGCTGACGTGGGAGGCTTACAAAAATGACGTTGTTTTAATGGGCCAACGTTTCCAAAAAAGAGATGCTGATAATTGCAATGTCGATCACATGTTGTTTGGGCACTAGTCTGCACGACGTCGCCAACCCAGTCGTTCAGACTTCGTTTATCGTACAATATTATAATAGTTAATATTTATGGTTAAATGATTAAACGTCATACCACATTCAATTTTTTTCAATTAATTTAGGAAAGAATGACATGTTTAAACTAATGAAACTAAAACATAAAATACAAATTAATTGAAAACAATTGAATGTGGTATGACGTTATACATGTCGCCATATATTGAAATACATAAGGTTTATTTGAAATTGACTAACTATTTGTATTGAAACACCATTTTCAACTAGCACACCTTAAAATTGTCAAGACGGCTAGTGAAATGACAATTCATTCAATCTACATGCTGAAGGTCTATCGATAACTCTCCTCGTGCTTATTAATATCAATACATACAAAACAAATTTATGTTAGAATTGGGTAGTCTCAAATGAAATACATATAATGTAGTAAAATGTAGACGGGATTAAATACGAGATGGTAAAAGTAAACGGAACTGGTTACATGCGATGTCACAGATATGAATTGAAGACATTGCAAAGACCGACTAATAAGCTACGTCGGACATTCATTCACATGAAAACAATATGAAGTGCTATGTGAAGTCGGTATTGGTTTGGTAACATTTCACATTGGCCAATGACATATGACCGAGGTCGCACGTTCAAACTATGTTCATAGAAATCTCAGCATCTTTCTTTATAATCAAAACAAACATGGCACTATCTTGGAAAGAATAACAACAAAAAATATATAACATGTAATTTAAGCATCATACCTCATGTAATGTAAGAATCTTTGATCAATTATTGATTAAAAAAACATATAGTAGGATCATCACATAATTGTTAAATTAACATGGAATAGATGGAAAAACTACCTCAATTAATTAGGAATTGGAGATGCTCCATCCTTAGACACTTGTTGATGTTTGAGAGAAGCAACTTGATTAGATCTTTAAATGTTGTAAGGTTGTGAATGAAATTGATGGTAGGAGTTTGGGTCGTAAGATTGGTATTGGAAATGGAAAATGGGTGTTAGTGCTGAGATTTATTGGATTGAAATAGGGTGGGAGGAAATTTTGGGTTCAAATTTTTGGCTGAAAATTTGAGTTCCCACTTGAAATTTCAGAGTGACCGACGTTGATTTATCATCGTTTCAATGTCGTATCAATCGACACAAGTTCAACCTCACAGATAATTTAAATTCCAGGGGTAATATACACAGTTTTAAGATTGCAACCCGTCCACCGACCCGTTCATGCCAAAAGTTGAACTTTATTCCTATCAAAAATTTAATTTAAAAAATGTTATCTCTAATTTTTCATTTCGGAAAGAGAAATAATGGAATACTAACACAAATGACAGATGGTTAAAATTTGATGGACGGAATTTTATTAGCTTTTAATTTTATAAAAAAACCTAGAATATATAATTCTATGCGATTCTATGTGGTGGAAGTTATCGTGCTCATAACTCTTATTGTAAGGGTAATAATTGAATACTAACACAATTGACAGACGGTCACCCCAGATCGCAGGCGGGACACTTGCAATTCCAATTCTAACTCTTTATAACCGTAACTGATAAAGAAACTCGCATAATCCCACGGAGTTCCACAAGTTCTTTATGAATGACCCTTGTATACTTATAAGTAATCATCCACAGTTTACTCAAGACAATGTACTTGCGCTTTTAAAATTTGATAGATGGACATTTATTAACTTTTAATTTCATAAAAACCTAGAATATATGATTTCATGTGATTCTATGTGGTGGAAGTTATCGTGCTCATAACACTTATTGTTAGTGTAATAATGGAATACTAACAAAAATGATAGATGGTTACCCCGGATCGCCAACATGACACTTGCAATCCCAAGTCCAACTCTTTATCACCGTAATTGATGAAGTAACTAGCGTAATCCCACAGAGAATTCCACAAGTTCTTTACGAATGACCCATGTATAATTATAAGTAATCATCTACAATTTACCTAGACAATGTACTTACGCTTTTTAAATTTTGATGGATGGACTTTTATTTGCTTTTAATTTCATAAAAAACCTAGAAATATATAATTTCACGTGATTCTATGTGGTGGAAGTTATCATTCTCGAGGACTATCTTTCAGAGACCTAAGTATAAAAATTGAAAAGCTATGTTAAAATTGATTCCGATCATACCGAACGCTAATAAAGTCTGATAATAGCTATAAGTTTAAAATAGCAGTGTCTAATATTACCCGTTATTAAGGTCAATTGTTTCCTTCTTAATAAAATACAGGCCTAGTTGATATGCTATTGGGCTGAAATGCTAAGGCCCAAATCTAGATAAGCCGACGCCGGTCTTCGATCAGATAGATGTCATTGTAACAGAACTAGTATGCAATGTTGCACAGACACAGGTATAACATAGGCCCTTCCCATGCTAGTGGGCTGAAATGGTAAGGCCCACACTTCTATTAGTCGACGTCGCCTACATGTCGATGTAACAGTCATTATAGATGACTATAATGCTATGTCGAACATACCCTTGGTAGAAGCATAATGAATATATAAATGGAGCCCACCTATCATACATCACTCCAAAGTTTCACATTTCCCTTGAATTTTAACAGTTTCCCTAGCAATCTTATCAAATGTATGGTTTCCACATGTCGTTACATTACTTTTTTTTTATTCTATTTGTCCTAGAAATTGTTATCAATATGGATTAGGGTTTGAATGTGTTAATGTTTTTAAAGTTTTGAAGTTTCTACGAATTGGGGTGGTAAGATATAGGTTTAGGTTGTTAGTAATTGGTTTCTAAGTCTTCTAGCTATGAAGTGGTTCTATTGCTTGGTTTATAACCAAGATTTGGTCCCAATTTTTTGTTTTTTCCCCGTAGTCCATCTGCTACAGTGCGACGTCGGTTGATAGTCGATCATCGCTCCATTTTATCGATACACGTGCGACATCGCAAATATTATTTTCTTTATGAAATTGGTTCGTGTGGCTTCGCAACCTATCGGTTAACCATTCGATTATATCGAAGGTTAAGCGATTTCGCATTGACTTGGTCATCTTACCAAATAACTTGTGATCATTATCCAATTTCTGTCTACTACAATATTTAACAAACGTGACAATACGAATTACAGCAATCATGTCTAACAATGCTGGTTCCAGCCATGATCTGATCGAGGTAACCAATTTTTTTGGCTATTTTTAAATATTCCTTCTATTATATTAATATTATTATAAAGAATAAATTGTTTTGTTTGGTCCCTTACATATTGTGCAGTACCTTCTTTTGGTCCCTAAGGTCAATACCGCATTTAATCAGCAATTAACATTTTGAAAGTAATTTCTTTGGTCCCCATAGGTGGGTTTCCTGTAAATTCAATGGTTTAATTGGTCAAAGTATGTAAAATGACCATTATACCCCTAGTTTTAAAAAAAAGAAAATCAGACCTTGTTTCGTTCATCTCCCACCTGTACCGTTGAAATACTTAAATTCTGCTTCCACCACCGGCATTGCCGCATACCTCGTCGTCTCCTCCGTCTCCCACCACCGGCGTCGCTGCCTGACGTAAAGGGAAACTTGTTTCCTTCTCAAATCTTTACGAGCATTTGATTCCACCACTGGCGCCACCGCATACCTCATTGTCTCCCTCATCCCCCACCACTGGCGTGACGACGAGGATTTAGGGAGATCCGTGACGGCGGCAAAAGCTTCCACCACCGTACTGCCCACCTCTTCCAACGACTACCTCCACCTGTGGGAGATCTACGACGCCAATGCCTCTATCGAGCCTATCGCGAAGCTTAACAACAGCAAGACCAGATGGGTTCTACTCACCGCTCACATCCTTCGACGGGAATGAGGTGGAGCCCTGCTATGTATGAAAACTGAGAGTCTAAATTTAGGAATGGAAAATAGGGTTTTGAAATTTGACCTCCACCACCAAATGCCACTTACTCCCAATTCTGGCGACCCCTTCTTTCCACAAGAGATGGAGCAACAAAGTTGGGTATCAATAAAATGACCAGACTGGAACTCATGGCCAGGTTCGGGAGCAACGAGAATGTGTGGTAGAGGAAGAAGATGCACGTGTCTTCAAGCGCATTCTAAGGGAATCATTTTTGTATACGTGAAGCTTACAAGTATGAGGCTAAAATTTCATTTTTCAAATTTTTTTAATTAGCAAAATGACTAAAATACCCCTAGCTATATCGGAAAACCATTATGGATTACCTGAAAACCACCTATTGGGACCAAGGAAATCAATTTTAGAATGTTAATTACTAATTAAAAGCGGTATTGGCCTTGGGGACCAAAATAAGGTATTGCACAATATGAAAGGGAATAATTTAGTCTTATTATAAATGAATTTTTAATAATTTGTTTGACCAATATAGATCCGTACTGATTTAGATGAAAACACTCCGTGATGCATACTCTCAGGAAGAAATCCACATTTCTTTCCATATTCTGACCTAGAAAAACTTTGGGTCAATTCCAATTATGGTAAGTCCTTGTTTTAAACAAATTGATTTTCCAATTAACTTTTTTTGTAGAGCACTTTCATAAGTACTAACAAAGGTTTTTTGTTTATAGTTAAGTACATCCCTGAAATTTTGTGGAGCTCCTATTGGTGTACAAGTTGGATGTTGTGATCAGGTGCAAAGGGAGGAAGTATCACACGCACTACTCGGGGAGTAGGATGCTCAAGACCTTTAAACCCGAAGGGGTTTGGCTTGTTTCTTTCCATAGAGAAACTCGTGGTTGGTGACACCCTCTACTTCGAGATCCAAAATGGTGTTGGGCCAGTAGTTTTCCGTGCTGTCATTCTTCCCCGCGAACATTAGTTAATTAGCTTAGTCTTTGCATGACCTTGTATTTTAAACAGATTGATTCGTATTAGGAATAGTATTAACATTAACATATTTTCTATATGAAAATTTTATTGTTAATTAAATGTTATTGAATTTTTAATATTTAACATAACGTAATTCACACTTGCGACGTAAAAACACTTGCGACATAGCTATTGGTAAAAAGTCTTTCTGAATTGTTATGTTAGAGGAAGCTATGGATAAAAAGTCTTTCTGAAATTGTTAGGCCCATGCACACTTGCGAAGTCGGCGACTATTTCGACGTAGTTTTGGATTTACCGACGTACGTGCGACGTTGCACTCTACCAGGCAGAAAACAAAATGTCATCAAAATGACATCGTTTCAGAATGGTTATATATATGAGAACTCTACCCGCGAGTTCAAGCTTCTCTTCACAAGTTTCCCGCAAATTCCAATGGTCTCTCATCTCCATTCACTTCTCTATCGAAAGAAATGTAGGGTTTTTCTAACCTTTTAACATGTAATGTTAGTAATTCCTACTTTGCATCATCTGATCTGTGGTTTGTTATTGTGTTATGTTTTCTTTGTGTTCTAGTTTTTACTCACATTTTTTACATGGTGAACTTTAGTTGGATGTAGGTCTGGGTACTACATTTTGGTATGTCTCCATAAGGTTTTTTATAAATTTATTTTCTTAAATCTTATTTTTTTCTAGGGTTATGTGTTTTTACCCATAGCTTCCTCTGATATATGCGACCTTGGAAAGACTTTTGTTACAGTCCAGTTACTACGATAATTAAGCAATGCCGCATACTGTTTTTTTGTAGCATATTATTTAGTATAAGACGTTGCATGTATGTTGGTCATCCATTCGGTCTAACTGATGGGTTCCCAACGTTATGGCGACTTTGCTAGTATTTGTCGTCAATGCCACTGGTTTGGACCGACACATACCTGAGACGCGTAGGTAACGCCGCACGTTACAATACATGGGCTGCTTCCCTATTCACATTTTCATTTCTTATTCAAGACTAATGGTTGGCGAAGGATCTTCAAGTCATCCATTTTTCAAGGTCTTCAATCATTTCACAACATATAATTAGTTAAACACATCTTCACACTTTACCACAATATTTTGCTTTCATGCAGTTCTCCCCACAACGGAACAATCCTGAGCCTATTGTGTTCGACATTGAGGATTATACAATGGCTCCCAAAAACCCACGCTTCCACTGTACTCTGAAGCAGCAGAACTTGGGAAAGAACCCAACATTGGTAAGGCATTTAAAATTAATATTCAATTTCAAATATTTTCACATATATATAAATATATTTCTAATAAGTATTTTTTTCTGATTTAGTACATCTCGTGGGAGATTGTACCACTACTGCCGAGCGCAAAGACCCTTGTAGTGCTGCAATGCTACGAGACTGAATACCGTATGACTTACTCCAGGGTTAGGAAGATCAAGGCCCTTTCCCTAAAGGGTTTTGGCGAGTTCCTTAAGGAAAACAACCTACACATCAGAGACACTTTGTTCTTCGAGGTGATCAAAGTTGGGGGGCCTATCGTCTTCAATGTCATCATTATTAGAGCTGCTTGAGTTTATTGTAATATCTATTATGTTTGAATTAAGACAAATCTTATTCGAATTTACGTACTGATTGTGAGAAAATTTTCATGCCTACTTTTTTTCCAGTTATTTAACTATATAATTGAAAATCATCAGATTGACTGTATGTGTTCATATGTGTGTTTTTATATGATTTGAACTTCATATGATTGACATCCATTTCCTTTTTTAAATTCTTTTCTATCACCATCAAATTCTTTTCTTTAACTTATCTTTTCAAATATGTGCAATATCACTAAGTCATTTGCTAAACGTATCAGTAGAAACAATGCTAATGGAGAAATCGATCAGGCTTCCAACACAACATATGCGATGTCACATGCTACTCGGTAACATTATTTACTTAGTTTTTTAATCTTTTTCTTTGGTTCTTTTATTAACCAAGGTAAAAAACTAATTATTTACCTCAGTTTTTTATAACCAAGGTAAAAGATACCTTTTACTTCAAAAAAAATAACTGAGGTAAAAAAAATTTCCTTCGGTTTTTTGGGGTTAAGAAAAGAAAACCGAGGTAATTTAAAGTGGGCAAAGTAAAAGATCATTTTCTTGTAGTGAGGCCCTTTCCCCCAAGGGTTTTGACAAGTTCCTTAGGGGAAACAACATACACATGGGGGACACCTTGTTCTTCGAGGTGATAGAAGCCGGGGGGAAATCGTCTTCAAGGTCATCGTTATCCGAGTTGATTGTAATTTATGTTATGTTGGAACAAAGACAATTCTTATTTGAATTTATGTACTATTTGTAAGGATATTTTCTTGACTAGTGTCTTTCTACTATTTAACTATCTTAGTTAAACATTATATAATTGACTATGTATATATGTGCAATTTGATCTGTGCACGATTGTATAAATTATTTTATATTCCCACGATTAAAAAACATTGAACAAAAAGGGTACTGGTCATTTACAGATTGGGGGGGGGATTTATAGGGTGTTTGTAGCACAATGATTGCTAGAAAATGTTGTGCCTAATTGTCCTTAATTTAACATTCCCCCTGATTATTTGTGATGACGGGATATTAAAAGGAGAGATACGCCAAAACAGGGAAAAGCGCACGACCTCCATTTTCTTTTTTATTCTTTTCTTTTACCGTTAAATTCTTTACTTTAACTTATCTTTTACATATATGCGACTACTCTAGTCATTCACAATACGTATCAGTACAAACGACATATAAAGCGAAATTACGCAAAATTTTGAAACAACATATCCGACGTCGCACGCTATTTGGTGACATTATTTACATCATTTTTAACCTTTTATTTCTGTTCAAATAATAACCGAGGTAAAAAACCAATTATTTACCTCAAATTTTATAACCAAGTTAAATTATATCTTTTACTTCAAAAAAGCTTAGGTAAAAGAACTTTTTATCTTGGTTATTTGGTGCTAGCCAAAAAACCAAGGTAAAGGGGGCGAAGAAATAGGTCATTTTTCTTGTAATGTCTGGATAGCATCACTCCATATACTGGTAAATTTTGAGTTTATGTTGGTAATTGTGCCTATATTATGATTTCTCATATTGGTGATTCTAGAGTTTCAGAGAATTTGAGATTATCTGATTTTCTGGTTGTGCCTGAGATTACTAAGAATCTGTTGTCTATCAGTAAGCTAACCAGGGATATGGATGTACTAATTACTTTTGATGATCATACCTTTTTTATTCAGAATAAATAAACCAAGGTCATCGTGGGCCGGGGATACAGTGAGGATGGACTCTATGTTTTGGACTGGAGAGAGACAACTTTTGTTTCAGTTTTACAGTAGAATAAGAGTCGAGCTTCATACAAGTTATGGAATGCACAACTATGTCATGTGCCTAGAGCAGTTATTTCTAGTTTGAATAAGTCTGGATTGCTTTCAGTTTCTTCTTTATTTCCTAAACTGCATACTTGCTCCCCTTGTGTTATGGTGAAAGGTCAATGGTTGGCTTTTGTTGAGAACCTTAATATGCTAACCATGTTCTTGATGCAGTACATTCTGATTCGTGGGATCCCTCCCTTGTTTTATCTGGAAATGGTTTTGCATATTATGCCTTATTTGTGGATAACGTTTCTAGATTTACCTAGTTATATAATCTTTTTTGCAAATCGTAATTTGTTGATATTTACTTGCAGCTTCAGGCATGTTTTGAAAATCAATTTTCTTTAAAAATAAAGGTTTTTCAAAGTAATGGTGGCACTAAATTTATGAACACTTGACTTCGATCTCATCAAGTTTCGTGCTCATCTACTCTGGAGCAAAACGAGCACGCCAAATGCAAGCATTGTCACGTGGAAGAAATGGGTCTTACAATGTTGTTCCACTCTCATATACCGATCTCACATTGGTATGATGCATTCACGATGACTGTCTATATTATCAACCATCTACCTACTCCAGTCTTGCAAGGCTCGATACCGTATGTTCTTCTTTATCATCGGAATCCCGTGTATTCCAAATTTCATTCATTCGACTATCGGGTTTTTCCATTTGTCCATCCATTTGCTGATAATAAGTTGTCTCCTCACAGCATTTTGTGAGTTTTCATCAGATACAGTTCCCAGTACAATGGATTTCGGTGCCTTGATCCCTCCACCGGCGAAGTTCACGTCACTCGACATGCTTGTTTTGACGAGATTATTTTCCATTTGCTCCATTTTCAGCATTAGGGACTGGTTCTTCATCTATAGTGTTGGATGTTTTAGCTTTTGTTGATCCTGAGTCTGAGTTAGCGCCGCCAGTTTCTCTGACTGTGTCGCCACCTCCGCCGTCCAGCATTAGTTTTTTCAACCCTGAGCCAAGTCGACCTCTCGTCAATCATGACATCCTGATCAGCCATTGTTTCTTCACCAGATATTCCCATGGCTCTGCCTCATTTAGCCTCACCTTGGTCAGCCTCACAGTTATACCTCCAGCAGTATTCCAGGATGGTTACTCGGTCTTTCACATGTGCCATTCAGCATTGCATTTATTCTAACATTAATGCCCATAGTATTCTCACATCTCTCCTTGCTCAGAAAAAGGTGATTGATTATCGTTCAGCTCTTCAAGATTCTTCTTGGGTCTCAGCCATTGACACGGAGATTGCTGCTCTTCATAGTCAGCATACTTGGGATCTTATCCCATGCCCTACGGATGTCAACATTGTTGACTCCAAATGGGTCTATCAGCTGAAGTATCGACCCAATGGTGCACTGGATCTCTATAAGGCTCGCTTGGTGGCTCAGGGATTCTCTCATATTCCTGGTTTTAATTTTGATCACACATTCAGCCCAGTGGTCAAAGCCTCTACCGTTCAGGTCATTCTTTCCATTACCACAATGCGAGCCTAACCTCTTCATCACTTGAATGTCAAGAATGCCTTTCTCAATGGCATGTTTGATTCTACTGTTTATATGGCACAACCGGTTGGCTACAGGGATCCAGTTCATCCACAGTATGTGTTTCATCTGTGTACGGCCATCTACAGTCTGAAATAGTCTCCTCGGGCATGGTTTCAGTGGTTCAGCTCTTATCGCTCCCAGCTTTGTTTTGCTTGTAGTTCCACTGATACTTCTCTTTTTGTGTTGTCTTGAGGTTCATCTTTGCTATACTTTCTTATCTATGTCAACGATGTCATCCTGATTGGCAATGACTCTACTCTTATTCGGTAGTTTATTGATCGCACGCATTATGAGTTTTCCATAAAGGATTTGGGTACTCTACATTACTTTCTTAGCTTGGAGGTTAAGCCCAATTCCTCGGGACTTCTTCTTGGACAAGAAAAGTATGCTCAAGATATTCTCACTCGAGTTGGGATGTCAGATGCATCGCCTGCCTCTACTCCATTTTTGGCAAACTCTCAGCTTCACAACAGCTTGAGTCCCAGTTCAAGAATCTGACTCTCTATCGATCCTAGGTTGGGGCTCTCTAGTATCTCACTATCACCCATCCAGATTTAACCTTTGCAGTTAACTCTATTAGTCAGTATCTTCAAGACCCTCAAGATGATCATATTGTGGCTTTTACCATGATTCTCCGCTGTGTTCTAGGGACGTTGCATTTTGGTCTAAGTATTCAAGCTACTTCCTCACCTGAGGTACTGGGTTATTCAGATGCTTATTGGCCCAGATGTTTAGAGACTTGACATTATAATTATGGATATGCTATCTTTTTAGGTAGAAATATGGTTTCTTGGAGTGCAAAAAATTAGCCCACAATTTCTCAGTTTAGTACTGAGTCTGAGTATCGTACTCTGGCCAACACGACTTTTGAGGTTGTTTGGACAACTCATATGCTGCGTGATGTCCATGTTCCTTTGTCTGGTGAACTACTTTCGCTTTGTGACAGCAACGATGTGATCTTCTTGGCTCAGAATTCGGTTGCTCACAAGTGGGTTAAGCACATCCACATCGACTATCATTTTGTTTGGGAGTTAGTCTCTTCTGGCAAGCTGCAAGTTGCTCATTTTCCTACTTCCCGTTAGGTAGCGGGCACCTTCACCAAGTGTCTTTCTCTTCCGTTATTTGAGTTCTTCAGATCCAAGTTTTGCGTCTCTGAGAATCTGACGCTTCGCTTGAGGGGGTATTAGAATAAGTTAGATTCCTGACTAGATCAGGATAAGTATTGTGACTAGATTATAGTCATTTCTTTATTTACTCCTCTTCTAATATCCTCTATATATTCATTCTATGAATACATAATCATTTGTGGGAAAACACTTTATCAGAACCCCAGCCATAGTATCTAAGACAAGATCTCCATTCATGAATGATCTCACAACCATAGACACTAGCTACAACACTTCCCCGTGTTGTACATTTATTCAAATTATTTAAATCTATTTATATCTTTATTCGATGTCTGACTATTTTAATTTGATGTGTACATTTAATGTTTTAATTCAATGTTTTAAAATTTTAATTCACTGTATTGTTTGAATTTCCTTATTCAATGTTTAACTATTTAGTTCGATATATTTTATTTGATATTTAATTATTCTAATTCGATGTTATACATGTTTTCATTTGATGTTTAAATTATTTTAATGGAATGTGTTTGTTTTAGTATTTTAATTTCGTGTTCTAATTTTATTTGATGTTCGAATATTTTATTTTATATGTAAAATTTTTAATCAACATTTTGCAGGTTTAAATTAGTGTTATGTTGAAATTTTATTTGATGTTTTAACTATTTTAATTTGATTATTTTCTTATCATTTTTTTAATAATTTAGGAATAAGTTTCCTATTAGACCGAATGGTTAGACCAATAATGAAAACATTGTTTCAGTAATATTTAAGGTCAAATTATAATGATTTATACATTACTATACATTTTAGGCAAAGTCTTGGGAAAGACGGTCTTTCCATATGCTTATGGAAAGACGGGGTTTAATTAGAATAATAAAAGGTTAAAGGTCTTAGTTGCAATATTAAAATTTTAGTATGAAACATGTAGTAGTTATAAATTTTATAACCCGGTTCATGCAACCCGAAAATTTTATCTTAATTTCTTCTAATTTACACTTTAAACCTTGGTCTTTCCATAACTTATGGAAAGACCGTCTTTCAAGAGACGGACTCTACATTTTAAAAGTTATCTTCAAAATTTATTTTCTTTTTATTTTATTCGATTAGTTTTTTCTCATGGGGTGATTTACACGCACTAAATGTGTACTTCCAACCTTCTCAGAAAGTAAGATCTGGTAGCTCGCCAGAGCTTTCCGCCCATGAAAATGGGTAGATCAAGCAACAAGAGCAAGGGGAAGACGCAGAGGAAAGCAGTTGACCTAAGGAGAAAAAGCAATGCAGTAGCAATGGAAGGATTAAAAAGAGTATTGGATGTAGAGTGTGTAGCTGAATCTAGCACAGATTTGAAATTAGAGAATGAAATGGTTGAGCAAACGGTGATGGAGTTAGTAACCCTAAACCAAAAAATTGAAGCCCAAGAATAGGAAGCCAGAACCCCGAGGAAGATGGGGAAGCTGAGCAAAAAGATGTAATGGAGTGAGGAAGAAGAAGGAGAAAATTGGAGTTCGCTTTTTACACAGGGGCAAAGAGAAATTAAATTTTATGATCCAACCAACATCGATAGGACACTTATGGATGAAATCATGCTAGAGGAGGTGGAGGAAAGTGAAAAACAAATGAGCACAACGATACTCTGTAGGCCACTGAGATGTAATCCACCTTACCTTGTAATTGAGGGTTATTTTTATCAAATTTTGGGGAGTAATGTTTCTAAGATTTAGTTGCTTGAATCATGTCTTTATATGGTTAAATTCACTACAAAAACATTCTGTGATGAAATGAGTGAGAAGGTAGTAGTGTTTTTATAATAAACCTGTTATCTTGAAATCGCGGTCTAAGAAATTTGAAATGGGTAATCCTGATACGGTTTCTATGTGGGTACAGCTGTCTGGATTGCCAATTGTATATTGGAAACCAACGATAATATGTAAGATTATGATCCCTTAGAAAAACCGATTTGCCTAGATAAACAAGCCCTTGATAAGGAGAGGTTGTCATATGCTAGCATACAAATGGAGATCATAATTGGGAATTCATTACCTGATAAGATATTGTATCTGAATGAAGAGAAAACCATTATGCACCAAGAGTTGAGATTCAAGTGGCAACTTGTGAAATGCTCTGATTGTGGTATGATTAGGCATGAGCAGAAAATATATATAGAAGAAAGGAAAAAGGTTCAAAGGGAGACTGAGAAGCAAATGTATGTGCTAGTGAGAATAAGGAAGGAGAAGAAAACTGAAAATGAAGGAGCAGAACTAGAGGAGAAAAGGAACATAGAACTAAGGAAAGAAAACGGAGAGAAAGAGATGCGGTCAGTGGGGAAAGTTGGAATGGAAAATACAATACAGGGCCCTAGTGCAGATGCTAATGCTGCCAAAAAGGAAAAATTGAGAAAAGGGAAATTTGTAGTGTATACTGGCCCTCCTTATGGAATTTGGATGCTGAGTTGGAATGTTATAGGTATTAATAAAATGGTGAAGCATGGCCTGATAAGAAGAATTTCATGCTAAACTTTGTGGGATTTCTTGGATTGCTTGAAACAAGGGTAAAGCTAGGAAAACAACAACAAAAAGGGGACAGAATTAGACTGGGCTAGAAACTGGTCACAAATGGGGATATAGTGGACAAGGGAGGGATATGGATTGGATGGAGGGAAGATTACTTTAAGGTATCAATCATCAGTAAGGGTGATCAATGGGTAGACATGGTTGTGGAAATAAAGGCAATGAAAACAACATGTTATCTCACAGTGATCTATGGATACAATACACTCGAAAAGAGGAGGAGTTTATGGAGTTTTCTGAATCAGACAGGCATAAGGGATAAACCTTGGGCTATCATGGGAGATTTTAACTCCCCATTGAAGCTTGAAGATAGGAAAGGAGGAAATGATGCAAAAGCTAAGGAGATATAAGATTTCAAGAACATGGTGGATAGGTTGCAATTTAAAGAAATGAGAACAATGAGACCTCAGTTTTCTAGGAGTAACAAGAGGGGAGATGGGGAGAGGATATATAGTAGGATTGATAAGTGTTTAATCAATATTGCATGGATGGAGAAACTGAGAGACTCTTTCTGTGAAATAAAATCTGAGCTCATTTCTGACCATTCTCTGATACTGGTGAAGCTGTAGAAAGTAAATGGTAAAACTGGGAAGATCTTCAAATACTTTAACATGTGGCCATTGTCTCCTATGTTCAAAGTGATTATTAAATCTATATGGGAGAGAAAAATAATTGAGGACTTGAAAGACTTGTTCAAAGTTTTGAAAGAGCTTTAGACGCCCCTGCCAAAACTGAACCAGCTTGAGTTTTTAGCAATTGGAAAAAGGGCAAATGATGCAGAGGAGAAATGGAGGCAGTCCCTGATGAAGTCAAATGCAAATCCTGAGGATAGAGTACAGCAGATCATGGAAACAAAAGCAAGGATAGAAGCAGAAAGAATGATAGAGGCTGAATACTTATATCTACAACATAAATCAAAGGTTCGGTGGCTTAAGGATAGTGATAGACCTATAAGCAGGTTTTATGCTGCAATAAAAAAGAGACAGTACAAGAATCATATAGTTACCTTGCAGGTTGGAGATGAACTGGAAGAAAATCAGAAGATAATAGAAGAATCTCTAATGAATCATTTTAAAGCCCAACTAGGAATTGAAGTAGCACCACAAAAATTGGATCAAAGCATAACCAGCATGGGAAAAACACTCACGGTGAAGAAGAAGGCTAAACTAATAGGGGAATTTACTGAGGCTAGGGTGAAGAAAGCTTTGAATGGTATAAGCTCTATTATAAGCCCAGGGAAAGATGGTTATTCAAGTAAATTCTTCAAGGATACATGGGAGATTGTTGGAGAAGGATTTACAAGAGCAGTCCAAAGCTTCTTTAAAGGAAACAATATACCAAAAAAAGTTAGGGGAAGCAGTGATAGCCTTGATTCCTAAGCATCAAAATCCACAGGAAGCTGCTGACTACAGACCTATTGCTTGTTGCTCAGTGATTTATAAAACAATCACCAAGGTAATATGCTTAAGATTGAAAGAGGTCATGCCTGAACTGATTAGCCCCAATCAGGGTTCCTTTGTAAAGGGAGACATTTGGCACATAACATCTTTTTAACACATGAATTGTTGCAGAAATATAACATGCCTGGAATGAAAAAATTGTTATGTACTGCAGGTGGATATTAGCACGACATTTGATAGCCTAAACTGGAAAGTCTTTGAGGATTGGATAAAGGAATTAAGGTTTCCAAGCTTGCTGATAACATGGATAAGAAACTGCACAATGCTCCCCACCTTTAACTTATCATTCAATGGTAGCCATATTGTCTCATTTGCAGGTAAAGGGAATTTAAGCAGGGGGGTCCACTTTCCCCCTTGCTGTTTGTATTAATTATGGAATACTTTACAAGAATGATGGCTTGCAAGATGTAGAACAAGAGCTTGGAGACCATCAGAGGTGCAGTAGGGTGGGTGTTCATTCTCTGTTGTTTGCAGATGATGTCCTGAGTTTCTGTGCAGCAAATACAAAATCAATTGAGGGAGTCAAAAGATGTTTACATGAGTTCAGTAATGCTACATGGTTTGAGATAAGTACAAAAAATTCAAGAATATATTTCTCAGTTAGGGAGGAAACTGAAAAACAAACCCTTGCAGCAATCTTGAATGTACAAAAAGGGGAACTCCCTCTGCAATATTTGGGACTGCCCTTCTTAAATGCAAGATGGAATAGACAGGACTGTGAAAGGTTATAGAGAAGATCAGGGGAAAGCTTCAAACCTGGTTCACTGGTACACTATCATTTGCAGGTAAAATGATGTTGATCAACACGGTACTGATGAGTATAGCAGGATGCTGGGCAAGCATTTTCAGTATCCCTGAAGGTGTTCATGAAACCATAGTGAAAATATGCAGTAGTTTTCTCTAGGGGAGAGAATAAGTAAAGAAAAGGTACACACCAGTGGCTTGGGTAGCATTGTGCAGAAGTAAGAAAAAGGGAGGAACGGGGATCAGGGACTCCTCAACTTGGAACAAGGCTGCCATGATCAAGAGAATGTGGGACCTCAATTCTAAGTAGGATATACTATGGATTGGATGGATCAATTCCTACTCTCTAAAAGGAGAAAGCTGGGAGAGTCATCAATACAAAGAGCATCACAACTGGGCTTAGAAGAACCTAAACAGATTGAAGGGGATGGCAAGGAGATATCTGAGGCAAAGGAAACTGAATATCAGAGGAATTTATGATGAGTTAAAGGGGAGGTGACAACTCAATTGGCTTGACCAAAATTTTTTGACATAAATATCTTTTACCAAAACATAGGTTCTTCATATGGAGGTTGTTTACAGGTGGTCTTGCAACAATGGACAAGCTGCAGAGATACAACATCCTGGGACCCCAGCCGAATTGTAGGCTTTGTGATAAGAACCAGGAAACTTTGAATCACATCTTTTGTGAATGTGAATTCACTAAAGAAGTGATGAGAAAACTGATTGGAATTGAGTTCAAAAGTTTAAGAGATATGAAAAGACTACTAATCAGTATGTCATGGAGGAGGAAACATAGCCAGATACAGAAGCTGGACCAGGGCTTTATCATGTTTGGGAGAAGAGAAACGGTAGAATCTTTAATGGAGTGATGAAGACGGAGACTGCTCTATGTGCAGAGGTGGAGGCAGAATGGAGATGGCGGAAGAAGAAAGACTGGGAAACAGAGCTGGAGGAAGACTTTGGAAAAAAACAATTGTAGCAGTAGTAATAGTTAAAAAGGCCGGCCGGGCAATTTGTATAGAAATTGACTTGGGCTGTTTTGGGAATGGGCTGGGAGTGAAGGTCTAACACTTGTAAATGAGTTTTGGTTGGATATTAATGCATGAAAATTTCCATTAAAAAAATACATTTTAAAAGCTATAGGAAAACTGTTGCAATATATAAAAATAAATATCAAATTACCCATTAATTACATCAATTACAAAATGAGCCGGTCTAATGGTTAGTCGTTTAAATCAAAACTTTGTGATAATTTAGAGTTCTTATTTGATTTTTGATTTTTAATTTGATGTGAGCTTTAGGCAAACTCATACACAAATTACCCAAAGAAAAGTCTATATATTAAGCCTAAACTCGATTTCTACCCGCCACCCGTCCCGATAAAAAGAATTTCCATTCTATTTCAACCCGTAATTTTTTCCAAATCCTATTTCGACCCAGGGCTTCCTCACCCAACACTGATGTGATATTAAAATATCATTTAATATATATTTCTTAGTTTATTACTTTTAGGATAATAACACTATACTCTTTTTTCTACTGGGTTTTTTTAATGAGGTAGTGTGATCATTTGTAATTTATTTTATTTTAGAATAATGCTCATTAACCCAGCCATGTTGTCTTAGAAGAGTTTTGGTATATTTTAATTAGGGTTTAGAATATTTAGTTTTGATTTGATTAGAATTAAATTTGGTAAGATTATATGAGGCAATATCCATTTATTTTAGGTATTCTAGTTAGATATGGTCTTAGTTTCTTAAAGATGTCATAAGTTATTCCAGTTTCTATTTGTACTTGCCGAATTATACCCTATAAATAGGGGAGGTCATTCAGAGTTTTCAAAAAACACTTTTATGAATCAAATATACAAGATTTTGAGTTCATACTCTTTGCTTGCGAGCTATTCCATTGTTGCTTAAACCCGATGGCTAGTTAAGTATCAATAAACTTTGTAATCTGATCCTGAGAGCTAGTTAGAGAGCAAGTCGAGATTAGGCGTATCCCGAGGGCTAGACACCTGAATTTCGTGCGAGATGGTGAGGGTTTGCGGATCCCTTCACTAGATCAAAGATTTAAATTCAGCAATCGTGAGTCTTCGTAAAGATATTTGTATCAAACACTGTGTGCTGCAACCACATCCTTGGCGGCGTGAATTGATTGCGAAACGAGTGTGCAGGAACAACAAATGTGATGACTAATGCTATATTGACGGAACAACAAATTAATTCAACGCCGAATCAGAGAAGTGCTAATTAGATGGATGACGGCAAAACAAAAAATCTTGAATCGATAAAGGCGATGGAACGTGAAAGAATCATCCTCAGGGTCACCAGAACTGGCAGCAAGCTCATCATCAGTTTAATTATTGGCGGGAATTGGCTCAACCGCCTTGTTTTTGTTTCATCCTCTAGCAGCATTTTTGAGCTGTTTTGTTTGCAAAATTACAGCTGTAAATCAGTTAGTTAGGTAGAGTTGGTTACAAGGAGATGTAGTGTGTATATATAGGTGCATGTACAGCCTTTCATTTGTGAATGAGATAATTAGAAAATTTCCCCAAAATATTCTCTTCTTCAACTGCTTCATAACTATGTGCGCTTAGTGTGTGTTCTTGGTGTTCTTCGCCAAGAACAATTTATACAGATTTCTTCATTTTTAACATGGTATCAGAGCTTCTAGGTTGCTTGATTCGATACAGATAAGCTATCCTGACGATTCTACCGATCAGGACTCAAATTCTACTCCAAAATACTGGTGCGAAGTTAATTCTGCAGCTGCTGCGATGATGAACTCTGATTCCGATGAAAACTCGGTGATTCAGCCGGAGAAACAGAGAGCAGAAGGTTCCGACGTGAGAAGGAACAAGCAGATCGATGATGATGATTACTACTACAGAATCCGAGCGGAGGATCCACTGTACCTGCAGAACTATGATCTGTCCAATCAAATGCTAGTCACTGAACCTTTGACAGAGGTAAACTACCTATCCTGGAGTCAATCTATGATCACTGCTTTAGAGACAAGAGAGAAGCTAGGGTTTATAACTGGTGAAATTGAAAAACCTGCACCTGAGCATAAGACATATAAACAATGGAAGAGAGTTAACTCTATGGTAACTGCCTGGCTTAAGAACTCATTGTCTAAAGAAATTGCTAGTGGATCTCTGTTTGCATCAAATGCTAAAGAACTGTGGGATGAATTAAAGGATAGATTTGGTGAGAGCAATGGTGCACAGATTTATAATTTGAAGAAAGAAATTAGCAACATAAAACAAGAAGGAGATTCTGTGGCTATCTACTATACAAAACTTAAAGGACTGTGGGATCACTATGCATGCATTAGGCCTAGAAGAAGGTGTAACTGCTGTACTTGTTGCAAGTGTGGATACTATAGGGCTATGGTTGCTGATGAGGATGAAGATAAGATGCATCAGTTTCTCATGGGACTGAATGAAGAATATAGGCCAGTCATTGATCAGATCTTGATGCAAGATCCATTGCCAAACTTAGCTAGAGCATGTGCTATCATAGGCAAGGTTGAAAAGCAAAGGATGTGCATACCAGCTACCCGGGGACAGGACAAACATCAGCTATGGTAGGAAGGAGGCTGCTGATTGATGGATATGCTGAAAATGATCCTCACAATGCTGTGATGCTGGCCAAAGGAACTGGATATCAGAAAGGAGCAAGCTACTCCGGGGATGGTTTTAAGCAGAAAGTGATAAGGAATCCAGACCTTAAATGTGATCATTGTGGAAAGATAGGCCACACAAAAGAAACATGTTTCAAACTGAAGGGCTTTCCAGACTGGTTCTATGAAAATAGGGGAGAGAAACCACCACAGAAGGGGAGATATCCTCACAATGCCAATGCTGCTGGAGTTCAAATGCCTGGTACTACTATGCCGGAAGATCAAATGGGAGCAACAAATGGAATGAATATGAATGATGTCATTACTCAGTCAGGACAAGCACAACTGCAGGGAATGTTGGCTAACATGATCCAGCTGGAATTTAAGAAAATGCTGAAAGGGAAAGCACAGGAGCAAGGTGCACCCACAGACTTTGTCAACTTGGCTCATCTGACTGATTTTTCAGGTAGCACTCTATTTCATGTTTGCAATGCTTCAATTTTTAATAACTGTTCTTCCTGGATTATAGATAGTGGAGCAAGTAATCACATGTGCAGTAACTTGACATTTTTCCATACATATACCAAAGTGCAAATACCTACACCAGTTCATTTACCTGATAACACCACAAAGTATGTGACTGCCATAGGTGAAGTTCACATGCCACATAACCTCAAACTCATTGATTGCCTCCATGTACCCTCATTCCATTTCAATCTTCTGTCTGTCAGCAAACTTTTGAACACTACCTCTATACATGCTGGTTTCTTTAAGTCTTTTTGTCTGTTGCAGGACCTTAAAAGCTCTAAGGTCATTGCTATTGCAAAGGAAGTGCATGGTCTCTATGTCCTAGATACTCATTCTTTTTCAGAAGCTACCATTCAAGTTGCTCTACACTACCTCAGTCTCTCATACATCAGCCAAACTCACCATTCATTGTATGCAAATAAAACTGCCAAGTGTGACTTTCACACATGGCACAGTAGGCTAGGTCATCCTTCTATGGTAGCTCTAAAGCACCTAGTTGAGCATATATCTGTTTCAATTCCTAGTGATTACACTTGTACAGTTTGTCCTCAAGCAAAACAAAAGAGACTTGAGTTTCCTATTAATGAAGAAGGTTCTGAGTACATTTTAGATTTGCTCCATATTGATCTTTGGGGTCCATACAATGTTTCTACACTCTCAGGAACCAAACATTTCCTCACTATTGTTGATGATTTCAGCAAATACACATGGACCATTTTGGTTAAAACAAAGGACTCAGTTCCCTTTTTACTCAAGTCCTTCTTCACTTTCATTCAGAATCAGTTTCAAAAGACTGTCAAGGCCATTAAAACTGATAATGGCACAGAGTTTATTAACACTACCTTTAACACCATTCTGTCAGATCTTGGTATTTTCCACCAGAAAACCTGTTCATATACACCACAGCAAAATGGGACTGTTGAAAGAAAACATCAACATTTGTTGAATGTTGCTAGGTCATTGCTGTTTCAATCTCATTTACCTAAAAGGTTTTGGGGGGAATCCATTCTTACAGCTACCTTTCTTATAAATAGAATACCATCAGCCACACTCTCTTGGAAATCACCCTTTGCCATTTTCATGAATAAATCACCTGATTATACCTTACTCAGAACTTTTGGATGTTTATGTTTTGCTTCAGATACTACCCCTCACAAAGATAAACTGCAATCTAGAGCCTTTCCCTGCATCTTTGTTGGGTATCCCCCAGACAAAAGAGGTTACAAACTCTTTTACATAACCAGTCAAAAGATAGTAATTTCCAGGGATGTTATATTCCATGAGACCATCTTCCCTTACTCTACAAAATCTTCCTCTACTGCTTCTGTGTCATTGCCTATTGTCCCACCATACTATCACACTGATATCCAAAATCACATTGCTCATCCACATACAGAAATCACTCCACCATCTCCTAATCCTTCTCAACTTTCTCACACTCATGTTCCACCTCAAGAGCCTATTGTTGATACCTCACTGCCTTCTGATGATAATGATCTTCCTTGCCATAGTATCATACCACCTGATTCCCCCACTCCACAACTTCAACTCAGGAAGAGTACTAGACATAAGCAAAAACCAGCATGGCATGATGATTTTTGTTTTGACCTCCCTTCATGATCCTCACCATCCACCTGATTTTACCCCCTCATATGTGACATTTCTTGCTCAAATATCTAAAATCAAGGAGCCACAGTCATATAGAATTGCTAGCCTGCAGGATGAATGGATTGCTGCCATGAATACTGAGCTCCAAGCTCTTGAAGAAAATGGAACTTGGGAGCTTGTTCCCTTGCCTACTGGTAAGAAACCCATTGGATGTAAATGGATATACAAGTGAAGCTATTGTCTGATGGAAGTATAGACAGATACAAAGCCAGACTAGTGGCAAAAGGATTCAACCAGATAGAGGGGGTGGACTACTTTGATAGTTTTTCCCCAATTGCTAAAACTGTTACAATCAGACTTTTGCTTGCTCTCACAGCAGCAAAGTCATGGCATTTGCACCAGTTAGACATCAATAATGCCTTTCTTCATGGCTATCTGGATGAAGAGGTATACATGGTGCCTCCAGAAGGATACTCCAAAGCCTTACCTCACCAGGTTTGCAAGCTCAAAAGGTCACTCTATGGACTTAAGCAGGCGTCAAGGCAGTGGAATTCAGAACTAACCAAGGCCTTGTTATCCTTTGGTTTTGTTCAATCTCCCAATGATTATTGTCTGTTTCTGAAGTCATCTTCTGATCACCAGTTGGCATTGCTGGTTTATGTGGATGATATTCTGGTTGCAGGTTCATCTGAGGCTCATATTCAACAGGTTAAATCCTTTCTGCATTCTAAATTCACCATCAAAGATCTTGGACCTGCCAAGTTCTTCTTGGGATTGGAACTGGCCAGATCTTCATCAGGCATCTATCTCACTCAGAGGAAATATATTACAGATATTGCAGATGATGTCGGTTGCTCAAAAGCCAGAGCCACATTCACTCCATTTCCTTCTAATTGGGACATGGATGCACCTTCACCACTCCTTGCTGATCCTAGTGCTTACAGAAGGTTAGTTGGAAGACTGTTGTATCTCAATGCCACCAGACCTGATGTGACATATGCAGTTAACCAACTTAGCCAGTTTATGCAATTTCCTACTGAGCATCACATGACTGGTGCCCTTCATGTTGTGAAGTACCTCCACACATATCCCAGTCATGGAGTGTTCTATCCCAGTTCTAATGATCTTCAAGTTTCAGCTTATTGTGATGCAGATTGGGCCAGATGCAAAGACACCAGGATGTCTGTCACTGGTTTTTGCATTTTCCTTGGTCCTGCTTTGATTTCCTGGAAGTCTAAGAAACAGCAAACTGTCTCCAGGTCATCAGCTGAATCTGAATACAGGAGCATGGCTCTCACCACCACAGAGTTGCAATGGATTTCCTATCTGTTGTCTGATTTCCAGATCCACTTTCCTCTCCCAATTCCTCTTTGGTGTGACAACAAGGCAGCCATTCACATTGTGGAAAATCCAAAGTTTCATGAACGCACTAAACACATTGAGATTGACTGCCATGTTACCAGAAATCAGTTTAAGGCTGGTTTTCTTACTCCTTGTCCAGTTTCTTCCAAGCTTCAGCTAGCAGACATTTTCACCAAGCCTGTTTGTGTTGAAATCCTCCATTCTTTACTGTTCAAGATGCACTTTTGTGCTCTCCCCAACGTCCATCTTGAGGGGGGTGTGAAAGAATCATCCTCAGGGTCACCAGAACTAGCAGCAAGCTCATCATCAGTTTAATTATTGGCGGGAATTGGCTCAACCGCCTTGTTTTTGTTTCATCCTCTAGCAGCATTTTTGAGCTGTTTTGTTTGCAAAATTACAGCTATAAATCAGTTAGTTAGGTAGAGTTGGTTACAAGGAGATGTAGTGTGTATATATAGGTGCATGTACAGCCTTTCATTTGTGAATGAGATAATTAGAAAATTTCCCCAAAATATTCTCTTCTTCAACTGCTTCATAACTATGTGCGCTTAGTGTGTGTTCTTGGTGTTCTTCGCCAAGAACAATTTATACAGATTTCTTCATTTTTAACAGAACGACGATAACAGAACCAATTAAGTTTAGGACCCAACAATGGAGTGACGGCGGAATGATGATAAAGGATGCTTAAGTGGAGTGCGGCGGAACGGTGATTAAGTGGAGTGCAGAGGCAGTCGAAAGTTTCACCAGAGAAGGAGGTTTTTTCAACAATTTGCGGGTTGGTCACTGATGTTCTGCATGTTTTCTTTAAAAAATTTAACCTGAATTAAAAATATTTATATTTTAACCCTCTAATTTAAAAATTCTTATCATATACTTTATCTATTTGTAACTTAGTCCTTGGTCTCCGTAAAGACGATCTCGCATAAGACGTACTTTTATTTCTCTTATCCAATTTCATGATAGTAGATCGAAAGCGTTTAAAACTAAATGTTTCGATCACTCAAAATAAGTGAACTAGTTATTTTCGTAATTAAATTTCAAACCATATTAGAAAAATACCACTAGTGGAAAACCCTTGATTAGAGGTGGTTATATCAGACAAGTGTCTTCTCTAGCCCTGACTTTGATTGAAATCAATCAAAGGCGTTCAAAATTTTAATTTAATTAGAGTCTGAAATTTGGAACCTATTTATGAGGTTCAAAAAAATAATTTCCGAAATGTTGGGGTTCCTAACAACGAAGTAAAGCTAGAACTGGAGCAACACAAATCAAGAGCAACAACAGCAACACAGTTTCAAAATTCAACACATCAACAATAACAACAACAACACTGGTTTAGCGGCGGAGGCAAGTGGCAATGGAGCTTAGGCCAAGGGTGGGCAGTGGCGAAGGTGAGGGTGAAGGCGAGCAGTGGAGGCGAAAGCGGTGGAACTTCGGCGAAGGGTGGGCAGCGGTGGAACTTCGGCGAAGGGTGGGCAGCGGTGGAAGTAAGGGTAGGTGAAGGGTGGAGTGAGGGTGGACGGTAGCGTGAGCGTGATGGCGGTGGGGCATAGGCAAAAAGTGGGTAACGTTGATGAGAAGAAGAGAGGTCATAGGTGGAGGGAGGTTGTGAAGGGGAGAGGATGTGGCTCAACAAAGAAGAAAGAAGAAAGACTTAGAAAAAAATGAGAGTGTACACACATAGTTGGGCAAAATAATCCAAGGAAATCAAGGCGTTTCTATAATAGAACAACATTTAATCGACTTTCATTAAAGGGGAATTCGCCTTTAATCAATTTAAACCACCTTTAAAATAAAATTCATCACTTGGGATGGAGTTCCAAATTAGAAACCTAATTCGAGTCCTAATTCGGAACCTCACAAGATGTTTTTAATTGCATGTCTTTAATTAATGGTTTTCCACTACTGCCCACATCAATTGATGAATATTATTTCAATGCAAGTTTTTTTGAAGTCTTGATGCAGCACCATATGCATTATACCATATGGTAATATATGGATGATTCAAAATGAATTTGTTGGACATATATTGATTATATCATGTGAAAAATCAAATCACAAAAATTGAACGAGCAATTGACATATGCAAGAATAATAAACTTTAATTAATTATTCAAGCATACAATCGAAAAGCTTAAATTACAAATAATCAAAGCGTAAATCATGTTTCAAGTAATCACAAAGTGATGGAGTCACGAGTAACACTCGCTGCCCTTGAAACAAATGAGTCTCATCGTGGACATCATTCCCTAGGATAAAACCATCGCAGATAACAATTAACATTTAAGAGTTACCAGGGATTCACGCAAAGTCCGAAGGACTAACACCGGCAGAGAAAGAAAGAAGTGACACTCAAGTTTATAATAAATGAGGAACTTGAGAATGGTGCAAGTTTTCTGACTGACTTAGAGGCTCTATTTATACTGCTATAAGAGACCCTAATCATGGAAATGTGATATTCTGATTTTCTGTGATTAGAGAAGAATATTCTCCAATCACCAACTCACCAAATCCGATACATTCCATGAATACTTGAATCAAATCTGCTGGAAAAGGAAGAAATATTTGCACAAATATTATTCATCGTATTAAACATGGTAAACCGCATATTTATTTAAGACAGGATATCTCACAAAATATGGAAGTATTTTATTCTTATCTCTTAAGAATTACACACAAGCAATTGCATATATACTATGTGGTCGGGCCTTCTAGAGACTTCCACGTGGTCCATACGCATTTTGGACAGTCCAGAGAAAAATTAATCTGGGCCAATTTCCGCCTAATTGTTTCTCTTTCAAGAGTGACATTTCAAACATCCATATCTCATTCACCCTTGATCTTTTTTGAGAGTTTAAATAGTCGATTTTATATTACTCGCGGAGGAGAACCCAAAAATGACATTCACCAACCCAAAATCCATTCAGGTCTCACTCAAAACGATGCCAAAAATTTGTTGAATTTCAACCTTTTAACCATCATTTTTCCAACAATCCCCCACATGAATAGATATTGATGTAGGAATCAGAACAATTACGTCAGAAACAGAGTTTGACTTGGTGATAGATTCATTTCGATGGCATGGATGCTGCATAGGATAAGTAGGTGTCACCCTTTGAACTTTCCCTTGAGAGAGTACTCTTAGCCCACTGGTTAGGAAGTAGACGCGATGTCCTTGAACTTCCCCTACCGCTTGTAAGAATGAAAATGCACTTCCCACAAAATTCTTTCCTAGCCCTTGTGCTTTCTTCGGTTGTGTCCATTAATCAGGCCATAGCACACGCCTAGTTCTGTAAGGTTTCTAAAGAATTGCGTCCCAACAATTCCCTTTCAAAGCGGTCACACTTCTCGATTACATAGGTGATTCTTGGCGTAAGAGCAGTTTCATACACTATGCGTTCTTTCAAGTACTATACACTCGATGCCATAAATCATTAAAAGCAACTTAATGCTTAACCTCCATTCACATAACTGTTTCTTCATCATAGGAATAAGACAGGCGGTATGAAACCTCCACAGTGATCACGATGGGTCTTTGCGGTTTAGCTGTTCCTTTGAACCTGGATCTTGGGATCTCCAATCACATAGGTTGGGTGTCCACATAGTAACCCATCGTTAATGGACTTCAGTCTCATTTCTCTCGATGATGTTTCAACTACCTCTTGATTCAACCCTTTAGTCAAGGGATCGATTATGTTGTCTTTTGACCTTACATAGTCAATTGTGATCACTCCAGTTGAGAGAAGTTGTCTTATGGAACTATGTCTCCATCAAATATTATGAGACTTCCCATTATAGAGCATATTCCGAGCCTTTCCAATTGCAGATACACTATCACAATGTTACATATGGTTGGCACAGGCTTCGGCCATCTAGGAATGTCCTCTACGAATTGAAGGAGTCATTCGGCCTCCTCATCCGCCTTGTCTAAGGCGACAGACTTGGATTCTATCGTGGATCAAGTAATGACCGTTGTTTAGAGGACTTCCACGAGATTGCTCCACCACCTAGTGTAAATACATACCCACTTGTAGATTTCAGATCCTTTATATCGTGTATCCAGTTTGCATCACTGTATCTTTCAACTACAGCTGGATAACTCGAATAATATAGACCATAATCACGAGTAAAACGTAGATATCTCAGTACTCTAGTTATCGCTTTCCAGTGAGTCATACTGGGGTTACTAGTGTATCTACTCAACCTACTTACAGTGTAGGCAATGTCTAGACTAGTACACCTCATCAAGTACATCAGACTTCCAATGACTCTCGAGTACTCCACCTGATTAATAGCCTCCAATTTGTTCTTTCGTAGATGCAAATTCGAATCTATTGGAGTCATTCCACCTCTTAGCCATTCTTGTTGAATATCTCAAGGATTTTATCTACATAATGGGACTGGGTTTAGGTGATACCATCAGATCTTCGAATGATCTTTATCCCCAAGATCACATCCGCCAGTCCCATATCCTTCGTGTCAAAATGAGAATTCAACATGTCTTTGGAAGATTTGATCATCTTTTCATTACTACCCACAATGAGCAACTCATATAATATAAACATAGGATTACATATCCATTTTCTGTGTCTTCCACGTAGACGCACTTATCACACTCATTTATTTTGAAACCATTGGCAAGGAAAACATGGTTCAACTTCTCATGCCATTGATTTGGTGCTTGTTTAAGACCATACAATGATTTCACCAACTTGCAAACTTTTCCTCCTTGACTGGGAGCCATAAACCCCTCAGGTTGCTCCATGTAGATTTCTTCCTCTAAATCTCCAATTAAGAAGGCAGACATCACATCCATTTGATGAACCTCAAGCTTACGCAATGCGAAGATATCAAGTATCATTCTAATGGAGCTTATTCTCATGACTGGAGAATAAGTATCAAAGTAGTCAAAACCTTCCTTTTGTCTATAACTTTTGATTACAAGTCTGGCTTTATACTTGTCAATCGAGCCATCTGCTCTCATCTTCTTCTTGAAGATCCATTTATAGCCCAGTGGTTTACACCTCAGAGGTAAGTCCACTAGCTCTCAAGTATGATTATGTAGAATCGATTTGATTTCACTTTTAATCGCTTATTTCCACATAGGCCCCTCAGAAGAATTCACGACTTCTTTATAGCTTTGTTGCTCGCTTTCAAGCATAAACGTTAGATAATCAGGACCAAATGATTTTTTGGTCCTAATCCATTTACTTTGTCTAGGTTCATCCACTTTCTCCTCTTGATCCTCGAGATCGTCAGGAATTACTACGCCATTATCTAGTGACTCAATGGTCCTCTTCGACGATTCGGCCCTTTCCTTGGCAGGTAACACATCTTCGATGAAATTTGCATTTCGGGATGATGAGATTCATGTATAAGGAAGCGATAAGAACTACTCTCATTAGCATATCCTATAAAGATACAGCCAACCATTTTAGGTCCGATCTTTAACTTCTGGGGGTAGGATTAATACCTTCGCAAGGCACCCCCACATTCGTAAGTACATAAAGGATAGCTTCGTGCCTTTCCACGACTCATGGGGAGTTGATTTCTCATCCTTACGGGGTATCTTATTCAAAAGATAGTTAGCCATCAAAATAGTCTCCCCACACATGCTCTGTGGCAACCCAGAACTTATCAACATCGCATTCATCATCTCTTTTAGAGTACGATTTTTACGTTCAACCACACCATTAGATTGAGGCGAGTAGGGGGCAGTGACCTCGTGAATAATGTCATGTTTAGAACAATAGTCCCTAAATGGCTCTACATATTCACCTCCACGGTCACTTCTAATCAACTTGATCTCCTTATCAAGTTGATTTTCAACTTCCATTTTGTAGAGAATGGATTTCTCAATTGCCTCATCTTTACTTTTCAGCAAGTACACATAACAGTATTTCATGCAATCATCCTCAAAGGTCATGAAATACTTATTACCTCCTCTTGTTTGCATGAACTTGAGATCACAGATATCGGTATGTATCAACTCAAGATGTTTCGTGTTTCGTTTAACTTGTTTGAATGATGTTCGATTCATCTTAGCTTCAACTCAAGTTTCACATGTGTGATTTGCATCAATTTCCATGTTAGGTATGTTCTCCATTTTATTTAATCTTCTTATCAAATCATAATTAATGCGTCCTAGTCTATCATGCCATAAATTGGAAGACTCAATCATGTAAGCAGAAGAAGAAGCATTCATTTCATCTTTCTTAGGAGGCACAACCATGGTGTTCAACTTGAACATACCATCTAGCTCATAACCTTTTCCTACAAACATACCTTGCCTTAACAATACTAACTTATCAGACTCAAACACTAGTTTGAAGCCATGCTTGATCAACACAGAACCGGACACAAGGTTCTTGCAAATGTCTGGCACATACAAAACATTCTTCAAAGTCAACTCATTCCCAGACATTTTTAGCACCACAGTGCCACACCCTTTCACCATAGAAGTTGCAGAGGTTCCCGTGTAGATGGTCTCTCCATCTTCAATTGCCTTGAAGTTTGAGAACACTTCCTTGACAGAGAAAATGTGCTTAGTAGCACCAGTGTCAATCCACCATTCCTTTGGATTGGAGTCCACTATGTTGACTTCAGAAATCACAGCACATAGATCAATGTTATTCACATATAGTGCAAGATTTTAAACTGTGTTGGCCTCATTCTTGGCATTCTTTGGCTTCTTACACTCAGAGGACTTGTGGCCAACGAGGTTACAGTTGTAGCACTTGCCAGTGAACTTCTACTTCTTCAAAAATCTACCCTTAGCTCCCAACTTGGATCCCTTCTTTGCCTTGGGCTTCTTCGACTTGGATCTCCCACCAACCTCCACGAGATTGGCCCTTTCCACAGGTACAGATCCATTCATCCTCTTTTTAGAGACGCGGTTATCCTCCTCAACACGAAGCTTTTGGATTAGATCCCTCATGGTCATCACCTTTCGCTTGTGTTTCAGATAACTCTTGAAGTCCTTCCAACTTGGAGGTAGCTTCTCGGTGATGCAATAGACTTGGAGAGTCTCACACATTTTCAACTTCTCGGCTATCAGCTCATTGATCATCATTTGAAGCTCTTGAGCTTGACTGACCACAGACTTGGCATCAACCATCTTATAGTCGAGGAACTTGCCGACGACCCACTTCTTGGATCCAACTTCCTCACCCATGTACTCTTGGTCAAGAGTTTCCCACAACACCATAGAAGGACCCTTCACCTGATACACATTCCAAATGGTATCGTGAAGGCTATTCAAAATGAGGTTGCGACAGATGTACTCCTTAGAGTTCCACTCCACCACAGCATCTTGAACTTCCTTAGTTCTTTTCTCATCCACAACGGGACGATCTTCGTGAACGTAACGTTCCAAACCCATAGTGGACAAGTAGAAGAGCATCTTCTGTTGGCACATCTTGAAGTTCATACCATTATTAAACTTTTTGGGTTTCTCAGCATGAGGAACAAGCACAAGAGGCGTCGCCCCAGGGGTAGTATTCGCAGCGTCATTGCTTGACATGGTTCTGGGATTCATCAATGTGTACATACAAAAATTATTCATCATTAAATATAAGTACACATCAAATATCGTAGTATAATATTTTAAATAATTATACTTACGAAATTGCGCAATATGATTTTGTTGTAAGCAACCAAAATCCAATAAATTTTCAAAGTCATAAGAATTTCCAAAATAAAATTTCCGTACAAGTTAAGCATGCCATCTTTGATATTTACAGAAAATCGTGTCAAAATTCAATTTCTCAAGCATGCATGCAATGTGGAACCTTACGCATGCGTATGTGAGGCATGCAAAATATGGTAACCATAAATTTTGACAGCATGCAGATTAATCACGTAAGGCTATTTTCGAATCAATATAGCTCCCAAAAAATCATTCGCCTGCATATCAATATTTTCGCAGTAATACTAATTTTCATGCACTTTAATTTTCATAAATCAAAGCATGCAATCATATGTATATATATATTATTTATTTATTTACGCAGTCTTGCAATTTTCAAATCAATATAAATCAATAAATTTCATTTGTTTCAAGACTGTTGGACATATATTGATTATATCATACGAAAGATCAAATAACAAAAATTGAACGAGCAATTAACATATGAAAGAATAATAAAATTTAATTAATTATTCAAGCATACAATCGAAAAGCTTAAATTACAAATAATCAAAGCGTAAATCATGTTTCAAGTAATCACAAGGTGATGGAGTCACGAGTAACACTCGCTGCCCTTGAAATGAATGAGTCCCATCGTGGACATCGTTCCCTAGGAAAAAACCATCGTAAATAACAATTAACATTTAAGAGTTACCTGGAATTCACGCAAGGCCTGAAGGGCTATCACTGATAGAGAAAGAAAGAAGTGAACTCAAGTTTAGAATAAATGAGGAACTTGAGAATGATGCGAGTTTTCTGACTGACTTAGAGGCTCTATTTATACTGCTTTAAGAGACCCTAATCATGGAAACGTGATATTCTGATTTTCTGTAATTAGAGAAGAATATTCTCTAATCCCCAACTCACCAAATCCGAGACATTCCATGAATACTCGAATCAAATCTGCTGGAAAAGGAAGAAATATTTACACAAATATTCTTCATCGTATTAAACATGGTAAACCGCATATTTATTTAAAACAAGATATCTCACAAAATATGGAAGTATTTTATTCTTATCTCTTAAGAATTACACACAAGTAATTCCATATATACTATACGGTTGGGCCTTCCAGAGACTTCCATGCGGTCCATACGCATTTTGGATAGTCCAGAGAAAATTAATCTGGGCCAATTTCTGCCTAATTGTTTCTCTTTCAAGAGTGACATTTCAAACATCTATATCTCATTCCCCTTGATCCGTTTTGAGAGTTTAAATAGTCGATGTTATAGTACTCGCGGAGGAGAACCCAAAAATGACATTCACCGACCAAAAATCCATTCGGGTACCATTCCAAACAATGCCCAAAAACTGACAAATTTCAACCTTTTGACCATCACTTTTCCAACAGAATCATTTTCATTACTATAGAACACTCTTAGCAATAATTGTATTATATTGTATCATAGTTTATTACTAAATAACACTCTTAATAATTGTGAGAAGTATATAATTGTATCGTATAGAATTGAAAAGGCATAGTGGTGCTGCATCGTGACTCGTGACATACGACATCGAATCGTGGATGGCCGGCTGCATGGAACGATCGGACCGGAAATTTCCATACTCCATCTGTTCCATCAGTAATAACATATTTATTTGACAGGAAAGCTCCATAATCCCTCTGTCCCACCAGTATCGTATCATGTTTGGCCGTCTATATTTCTAGTTACGTATAACAATTCCGCAGAAGAAGTTTATATTTAGAAAATAGCTGTCAAGATGAATCTAACAATATATCACATGATTTTTTTTATTATTTACATATTAATTTTTATATTCATGGTCAAAGTTTTCCAAATTTAACTTTGAAAAAGTAAATATGCCAGTACTGGTGGGACAAAGTGAGTAGTCTTCATATTTATTTTTTTGAAAATCACACATATATTGTCTAGGTAATTACATAGTGTTTTTCCCAACTTATGAGCTACATCATGATCTGCTGAAATTAAAGTACGATTTACCTTAATACACTAAGCTAAATAGATGTATAGTTTTGTGCAATATTTGTTGCACAGTTCCCTTAATCTCCCATGGTGCTAAATTCGGAGATAACAAGGAATTTGCTAAGACTGAAGAGTCTGTATAAACCAACACATCAGTTGGACTACTTCGTAGTGCTGCTTGTATTGCTCTTAGACAACCTTCTGCTTCTGCTTGTATTGGTGAATTTGTTATGAAGAAATTCGAACTTGAGTGAATTTGTCCTGCATTTGACCCAGTTCCATCTGAGTGTATTTGCCTTGCATTCAGCCCTGTTCCTTCATATTGCTAATCATATGATATTCTCTAAGCAGCTATGCTGAGATCTCTCTGTCTCTTAAATGAGGCCTCAAAAGTTATTATGTGGACTTGGTTTTGCATTCCCTGATTATGTAGATTAATCTCCAGTCCTGGCTCATTTCTTGTTATGTACTATTCCTGATCCTGCTCCTCCCGTCCTTCATCATTTGGTTGCTTAATGACCATATAGTTGTTTCTAGCATTCTGCCAACAAAGTAGTAGATCTTTATCTTCATCATTGATGGCTTTTGCATTTCTGTGTTTCCAAATCTCCCATAGGACATATATTGATAGTACAATTGCATCATTATCAGGAGTTATTGTAGTCCAGTCCAGAAACCACTGTTTGACATCCTGTTGCGGTGCTAAGTTGAAATCAAACCCTAAGGATAAGATTCTCCATATTCTTTTTTAATCTTCATATCCAAGGAAAATGTGAGTGTCATCTTCTAGAGTATGTAAACATTTAGCTCATGTAGTATGATCTAGTATCTTTCTTTGAGCTAGATTGTTTTGCGTGGGAAGAGCTGAGTTAATAATCCTCCAAATGAAAACTTGTAGTTTTTGGGGGATTTTTAGGTTCCATAACCATTTCCAGAAATTTTTATCTCCTGAAGTACCTGATTCGAGGTAGGAACGTACTCCTTAAAAATGAGATGATATGCTTTTTTAACTGAATAGAGACCATCCTAATTTGGTCTCCATAGAGGAACATGTGGATGTATAGAATAACTATTTGTGTGAATCGCTGCAATCTTTATGACTGCTTCTCTTGGAAAAATTGATCGGGTCAATGGAATTCTCCATTAGGTTTGCTCTGTAATGAGATCTTTAACCATTAGATTGGTGTGAACACCAATATCAGAAGATTCTGATATTGGATTTTTATTCCTAGAATCCATTGATCAGTGATCTTGACATTTTTCCCATTTGTGATTTGCCAAGCCAGATTATCTTTAATAACATGTCTTGCCCATATAATAGATTTCCAGGCTTATGAATCCGATGGCTTGGCTTGCAAAGTGAGAAAATCCTTATTCACCATGTGTTTCTCCTTATAAACTCTGGCAAGTAGTGAGTCCTTATTGGATATGATATTCCACGCATTCTTTCCTAACAAAGCCTTGTTCATCACTTCCATAGATCGCAGACCTAATCCTCCTTCCTTCTTAGACTTACAAATTTTCTTCCACACTCTCCAATGAATCTTCCTCTTGTCAACTTTCCCTCCACATACAAAGTCGCAATCATCATATCTAGATTCTTTAGAATGGTTCTAGGGATTTTAAATATCCAAAGGGGATACATTGCCACTGCTGATAAAATGTGCTTTGCCAATGTAATTCTTCCAGGAAGAGATAATATCTTTGTCTTCCATGAAGAAAATATTTTCCTGAATTTGTATATAAGGCACTTATAAACCTGTACTTTTGGTAATTGGAAACTTATATCCATTCCTAGATATTTCCCCCTGCAGTCCACTTCCATGTATATTCAGCATATATCTGGCATATTGCTGAAGGTTCTCCATGGTATTTGTATTGAAAATCATAGAACATTTCTCAAAGTTCAGTCTTTGGCCTGAGTATCTGGAAAATAAGTCTACTGTCTTCGCAACATCATCAACTGCCTTTGTGTTGCATTCCGAGAATATGATGCAATCGTCTGCATACATAAGATGGGTAATCCTCGGTCCTCTTCGGGATATCTTTAAACCTAAATTGTTGTTTGATTATATCTTTTTTTTCTAACCATGAAGACACAAATTGTTGGCATAGTATAAATAAGGTGATAAAGGGACACCTTGTCTAAGTCCCTTGTCTGGTTTTAAGTAAGATGATCTGACACCATTTAGTAGAACCTGATAGGATATCTAGGATACACAAGACATGATTAGATTGATCAATTTCTCTGAAAATCATGTATGCCTTAATACCGTGTGTAGGAAACTCCATGACACTCTATCGTAAGCTTTGCTCATATCTAATTTGATTGCCATACAATTCTTCCTTCCTAAAATCTTTTGATTCTTCATAAAGTCAACTACCTTCTGGGCTAATAACACATTCTCTGATATACTTCTTCCAGGTGCAAAACCATTTTGAGTCTTCGATATCAAATCACTCATAGTATACTTCATTCTACTAGCCAAAATCTTAGCTATAACTTTATATTTCACGTTACTAAGGGATATTGGTCTGAATTCTCCCATAGAGGTTGGGTTTTTCTTCTTTAGAATAATTTGTGTTTTGTTCCACTGTTCAGGAACCACCTCATTATTCAGATTGTATAACACTATCTCTGTGAATTCTTGGCCTAATATGCTCCAGTACCTCTTGCAGAAACCAGGAGGCATTCCATCTTCTCTTGGAGACTTCTATGATTTTATCTCTTTTAGAGCTTTCCATATCTCTTTGCCTATGAATGGTTGATTCAGAGAAGTGTTTTGCTGTGATGATAACCTCATGTCGTTACTTAGGACATAGTTTTGCAAGTCCACTTCTTGTGCATGGGCAGGTGGATACCATTCTGGTATTGTGAATGCTAACTTAACATGATCAATGATTATTTGGAAGACTTCTCTTTGATCAGTAATCCACCTCCCCCGATCATCATGGATACATTGTATTGAATTTTCATTCTTCCTTTTGGTTACCCATTTATGATAGAAAGTTGTGTTTTTATCACCAAATTGTACCCAAGATAGTTTAGAGCGTTGCTGCTAATAATCATATTGTTTCTGATGTAAATCCTTCAGCTTCAGTAAGATCTGATCAATCTGCTGCTTATTTTGTTGTAATCCTGAACCTTTCTGCAGTTAAAGCATCAATTTTTCCAAATTCTTTTATATTTTTCTCCAAATTTCCATATGATTTCTCACTCCAATTGTGTAGATGCCGAAGAGTGATTTCCAATTTGGAGCATAAAGTCTGATATGGTCTGCTTGGAGCCTGTAATGGATGAAACTGAAGCCCCACATTCTAGGCCTTTTTCACTATTTGATGTGATACACTTGATTTTTCCCAGAAAGCTTCAAATATGTGTATCTTTTTTAGTGCTCCTATCCTCGGATATGGATAAAGAAGTAATGGTCCATGATTTGAGTTAATGATGGGAAAATTAACTACCTTAGCTTCTGGGAACATAATTCTCCACTACTTATCATAGAAGGCTCTATCAAGTCTTTGTATTATATTGTTTGGATGTTGTCGGTTGTCTGTCCAAGTATACCATAGTTCTTCATTCGGAACTTCAGGAAGTTCATACTTTTCTATGACTTCATGTAGACCTGTTTTCTTGTCCTTCACTGTGTTTCCTCCTCTTTTATATCTTTTTGTGATAACCTGATTAAAATCTCCTAAAACTACTAAAGGGAACTGAGAATAGCAGCAAAAATTGTTCAAACATTCCCAAACAAAAGGCCTTCCCGACATGTCATGTGACCATAAATAAAATCTAAACACCAATTAACAGAATTGGTGTTCGATACAACTAAGCTAATGAAATTCTTAGACTTAAATACTACTTGGATTTCCAAGCTACCAGTTCAAATGAGAGCAATGCCACCCGATCTTCAATCTGGATCCGCATATTCAGTCGAGTCAAATTTTGAATTTTCCTTCCAAGCTTCAAGGCTTTTTTCTGAGCCATTGTCTCGAAAAGGCACATTAACTCCAACTTCTTATGCCTCGCCAACTGGTTGAACCTTTTCTTTGTAGAGGCATTGTTGAAGCCTCTACAATTCCATGCAATGACCTCATGTTTCTTTGGGGAACTGTTTTGGTACAGTTCCCAAAAACCATCATCTTTCTACTCCATTCCTTCATTGTCTCTAATTGTTTGATTTTCCCCTTAGATTATTAAGATTAGATGGAAGAATTTTCCCTGCAAAGATAATTTTTTCTTTCCTTTATTATCCTCTCTTAGATTATGCCCATACTGATTTGCAGTTACTCCATCATCCATCTTGAAGTTGTTGAACAAAAAATAAGATATCTTCTTCGGTGGAAGATTGCTCCATTCTTGATTCATGTCTTCTTCCTCTTCATGTGACTATGATCTCTTCAGTCTCATGTTGAAGCGGGACTGACTCTCAACTGGAAACACTTATTTCCCCCTTCTTTCAATCATAAGTAATTGCCTCATTATCTGCTTGAACTTCTGGCTGACCTTCAAACTCAATCACCACTTGTTTACCTTTTCCATTTCCTTCTTTATCCACCATTCCTTTCTACACTTTGAACATGTTTTTGTATTGAATCCCTGTCATCCTCTTTGCAATCTTCTTCTTTGGAGATAAAGTCTTTTGCCGTGCTTCTTTCTTTTCCATCAACCTTCTGCTTCTTCTGACTAAGGATCCCTACACTTCTTGAATTTTATGAAACTCATCCCCGATAGTTAGGCCCTGTGATATTTCATGGTTCTGATGTTCCTCCCATTTCCCCTCCTCAGTTATGTTCACTCTACTCATATCCAGTTAATCAGCAGCTGCATTACTCATTTCCTCATCCTACCGCTCATATAGTAGCACTCTTATCAGCTGCCTCGCAAATTGAGAGATAGTATTAGTATTATCGTTACAGTGAGATGAACTGATTGAGTCCAGCTCTTGGTTAATCAACTGATTTGTATTCTATGTGCTCATTCCCATCTAGACATTATCACTCTCCACCTCCTGAACTTCATAAACTTCTGGAATCACCATCTCTATTGGCCTGAAACAATCTTCACTATTGACCTCAATTTCTTCCAAATTTATTGTTAATAATGGAAATAACATGATCATCCACTACCATATGCCCATTATTCAAGTGACAATTGGGCAAATGACCATTAGGGAGATCAGGCTGATATGGCGATGGCGGTGGCTGCTCTGGAGGTTGTTGAGGTGATGGTGACTATTGTGCTCTTGCGCCAAAATAAGGATCAAAACATAGAAATGCGACCATTTCCATCACCATTTTAAGGGCCACTACCATCATTATTTTCACCACTTGCATTGCCTAGACCAATATAATTTTGTCTAGGAAAATGGTTATCCACTTCCAAGATATAAGAAATCCTTCCTGAATTTGATCTTCAGGCAGTGTGCTATATCTTTCGCACCTAAGATCCATATACCCATCCGAAATCTTAGTGTTCCTTTTAGCTTGCCTATGTGAATGTGCTTTTACAGAAAATAGAAACATTTCTCTATTTGGATCATAAACAATGTTAGAATCCCTAGACACATTATGTGCTTCGATATGAGACTGAATGAAATTCTCTAAAGCAGCATCATTATCTATTGGACACCTTTGACAAGGATGCCCTACTACCCCACACCGACGACAGAATTTATACATTCTCTCATATCTCACTTCCACCTAAACCCTAGCCCCGTTTACTAAGTTTACAAAAAAAATCCATATATTAAAAGGGAACCTGGGGTAATCCACATTTTAGCTTTCAAATATTTCAGATTCATTCTAGGCCACAGACCAATGTCAATATCAATAATATCACCAACAAGATTAGCCATCTTTAAAGCAGCCATAGGTGCAATACTCTCACCAGATATGCCATGGATTTGAATTGGTACCTTTATTTTCTCCACCTTGAGCCTTTTCGTCACCATTCCTGCTCCATATCTTCTAAAAGCTAACATTCCACCAGTCATTGAGTATAGACTTCGATGAAGTACTGCCAAAGCCTCCTTTTTAGATTGAAACTTCACCTCGTAGAAGTTCTTATATCTGTGCTGAACATATGCTGGAATACTCCAATAAGTGCTAACATACTCATTCAACCTTTCATAGCTAAATCTCTGTCATCCAACCAATAGCCAAGTAAATAGTTTTGATTCATCTCTGTGAGCTTCTCAATATCTACTTGTGTGATCGTTACTTCACCTCCTCTTCTTGGTACACAATTGATTGTTGTTGCTAAATCTGCATAGGGCACCAATGACTTCTTGTATTCTTCTGAGAAATCCAAACTAGGTGGGGTAAAATAGTTCTCAGAGAGAGTTAATGAAGAAACATCGCTCATCTTCTCACTCATTAAGTTTGATTTATACACTAGGGATTTGAATGCTTGAGTAGTTCTGAAGATCTTTTCATTAATGTTCCTATTTATAGAACTACTTGAGCCTCCGTTCATCTTCCTTCTCTTAAAACTTATTTTTGCATGAAGATCCTTTCTTTGATCTTCCTTTGTTGTCATAATTGCATCTTTTTAGTTTCCGATGTATCCTGCCCAATCCCGATTTTCTTTGCAGTAATATTTGAAAAGGAGAAACCCTTTCTTCTTGAAAGTCTTGAAAACCCTCTAAAACAGCAAAAACCTTTTAGCTTCTCTGCTAGCTTTAAATCTCCACATTCTCTGAAGCCACAGTCTCTTCTGATTCAACCAATCGACCAGTTTTGTTTGAGCTACAAACCGAGCCTTAACCCCAGACAATACCTAATTGCATGTGACTAATATCACAACCATTGCGATCCTCTCTTCCAGCTGAATCCTTTGCACTCTTCCAATTGTCCTATCTGACCACAAAGAATCTAATGATTACCGATTTAAACCAAGAAAACCGTAAGCATTCCTCTGTCAGATGTTTATTTTATCGTTTGTTACTGTTCCTGGCTTCGCTCTTATTTTAGAGAGAGTTTCGTTGAGTGTTTGAGTAGTCTTCATATACTTTGGCCAAACACGTATACTTGACCATGACTGTTGTGTCAATATTTGATCGACAAGTCTCCATTCAATTTTATATTACTTAATTTTAATTTCAAATATTATTGAATCTGTCTTTTGAAAGATGGTATTTTCATAAATTATAAAAAGATAAAGGTTTAAACTACAAATTAGAAGAAATCGAGATAAAATTTTCATGTTGCATTGATCGGGTCATAAACTTATAACTATTGCACGTGGCATAATAAATTTTTAATATTGTAACTATAACTTTTTTACCTTTTTATTTAAGTAAAGTGCTGAAATAACCCTAATTTTAGGTTGAAAGTGTCAGTATAACTCTGCAATCTTAGAAAGTGTCAAAATAAATTTTGATTCCGTTGACTGTTTAGGCAACCTTTTTCTGGCCAAAATCTGAAAAAAAAAACAAATTTTGCCCTTAATTTAAAAAATAAAAAAAATGAAAAAAGGGATCGTTTCTTCTTCGATTTCTCTTCTCCTCCCCGGTTTTCCTTCAATTTTGCCCTTTCCCCTGTTCTCCTTCCATCCCACCCCCTCTTCTTTGATTTCCGTAAATAGAGGCTGTTTCTCCTTCTTGACTCAAGTGCGGAAGAAGGTCTGGAATCTGATCTTCTGGAGACTGAAGGCAACAATGATGATTCGGAGGCAAGTAAGCTTAAATCTCTCCTTTAACTACTTGAAGATTTAGTAGAAAGAATATTCCATGATGATGATTATTTTGAATTTTTATTTGAGATTGAATCTCTTGGGAAAGAAATACACCAGTGGTACACCGGTTTGTTGGACCACTTGCCGCATGCGTCAAATTTTCCCATGGCCAGTGAAGTTGAGGATGTCTTCTATTCCTCTATTCCATTCTTGAGAATCTGGATTTTTTTCTGAACTCGGTGGGCTAATGAAGAATAAAGATATGTTTTGAAGAAGTTAGTTTTGTCGTCAGGGGTATTTTTGTCATTTCAATTACTGGTCATGCTTGAATTCATTTGGTCAATGTTGAAATAAGGGAGTTTGGTTATATCGATACAAATTTTTTGAAAGTTAGGGTTAAATTGACACATATCACAATTAGTTAAGGTTATATTGACACTTTCTTAGATTACAGGGTTATATTGACACTTTCTTAGATTACAGGGTTATATTGACACTTTCAGTCTAAAGTCAGGGTTATAAATGTATTTATCCATTTTTATTATTTTAATTAAATCTCGTCTTTTCATAAACTTAGGAAAGACGGTCTTTCCCAAAACTTTGTCAATTTTATTTCATGTGTTTTCATTAATTCATTAAGTAAATTTTTCATGATATATTTCGTCTCTGCATTACTTTTCTTCCTCACATTCACTATCTTTCTAGAAAACGTCACCTGTTAGGTTGACTAAATATTAGATGAATTAAAAGTTTTACTTTTGAATATTTTAAGGTTGGACTATGATTATGCATATGCTGAGATTTATTTTAAATGATATTCATAATTATGGACAACTAATGTAATATAAAAAAAATATCAAATCACCCTATTAGTCATAGTAATTATAAAATGATCACGTCTAATAGTTATTTGGTTTAAAACAATGCGTGGATCTCCTGACAGACTGGCTGTCCAGATGCTTATGGACAGGCCATGGACCAATTTGAAATTATCGCAAATTAAGGAAACCCTTCATCCCCAAATTGAAGCGCGAAACTTTCTTTTTCTCCAAACTCTCACCCTCTGCGAAATTCTCCATTCTCCATTCTTCCTCCTTCCCAAACTTCAATCTCCTTCCCCAAACTCTCAGCCTCTGCGGTTGTAATTCCCGTTGCACTTCTAGTTTTCCAAATTCACATCATACATGAGTAGAGCGAGCTCTATTAAAGGCGGCATTAGAAGACGGTTTCTTTAGAATCATCTTTAATTGAGGTCCGGGATGGGTTCCGAACTCAAAACCCCTTCCGAACCTCAATTAAAGAAGGTTCAAATTAATTAATTAAAGGTGGTCCCGCCTTTAATCAGAATCCGTTTCGAACCTCAACTAAAGGCGGTTCAAATTAATTAAAGGCCGCCTTAAATGGTGATCGATTAAAGGCAGTTCCACCTTTAAAAAGTGCCTTTAAAAAGTGCCTTTAATGAAAGGTGGAAGCACGTCCAAATTTGAAAGTACTATTCCGGACCACTTTTCATTTTAAAGGTGGTTCTGCCATCAGAACCGCCTTTAATGGACTAGATTTCGGTCCATACTCACATACTTACTCCCTCCGTCCCAGCTCAAACTGCACACTTTCTATTTTAGGCTGTCCCAGCTTAAATTGCAATCTTACATTTCTTTCCTTTTTCAGCAAATTTAACTTGTAAAAATGACGCTTTCACCCTTAATAAATTTTAAGTTTTTAAAAAATAAGAGGAAGAGGGCTTCTTTGACTTGACTACCTATTCCCCTTCTTTGAATTTTCCAACACATTCTCTTTCCTCTTTCCTCAATCTGCAACTCATTCACTCTTCCTCTCTACTTTTCCCTTTCTCTCTCACTTTGTCCTTTTCATTCATTTCCATTCTTCCCCCACCTCACTAATCCTTCTCTCATTTCCTTCATAAGATCCGCACACATCTTCCATTTTTCTTTTGGATATTCCCAAAATCTTCAAGCAATGTTTATCTTCATCTAACTCTCCGATATTTTTTCTTTTTTTCTTTTTTTTGAAATATAATTTTGATTTTGGTGTTGTTGCTCAGTTTTTTATCCAAAAGCTGTATTTTTGGGTTCAAAATCTTGCTCAGTTTCAAGAGTTGGACCGAGTCAAGCTCCCGGGTCATCCTTATCTCCTAGATCTACCGAGTCACGTGAGTTGGACCGAGTTACCGACGAGTCTACCACTTTTCAACCGAGTTTTGCAATGGGTTAGTGTATCTTTCATCCATTTTTCATTTGAATGTTTTGGAGAAAACAGATCTATAGTTTATTTGTTCTTCAATTTTTTTGATGGCTGTTTTTTACTTGTTTATGGGGTTATTAATTTTTTTGTTGTAGGAAAATTTTCTATCCACCAAGAAGAATCAGAAATATTGAATGAATGATGAACATCGAATACGGAAGAAGGCTTAGGATTTAGGGTTTGATTGTATTTTGATGTTTTGGATTTTTTAAATGGATTTGAATTTGAGAAATTTTTAGCATAATGGCATTTTCTGTTAGGAGGGCAAATACGAAATTTCAATGGTAACTGACATATTTTTTTTACTATACAAATTTCCCACCTCACTTTCTCTTTCTGCAAATTGAGGTGAGACAGAGGGAGTAGGTTTATTTTGGTCTTTAATTGGTTACCCATGGCAAGATTCTCCCTCGTCTATTTTCCTCAATACTGAAACTCTCTCATCTATTTTCCTCAACCCAGAAACCCTCTCGCCGCCCCCATGACACCGCTGCTCACCTCTTCTCCTTCGACGCTCGCCTCTCCTCTCCTCTCCCACCGCTCGCCTCTCCTCCCCCTCTTTTCTCACCAGCCGGCCACTCCAAATCCCTCCGCCGTCCAAATCCCTCCACCGTCGACCAAATCACTCTGCCACTGCCTTTCTCCACTCGCAGAGATCCGCCGGTTTCACCCACTGAAGATCCCCATTGCATCGCTTAAGATCCGCTGGTCACCGCTTGAGATCCGACGTTCGTCGTTGAAGATCTCCACTGCGTCGCCGCCGAGTCACCGCCTGAGGCCGCTTGTGATTAGTGTTTTTGTTTAGTGTATTCTCAATCTGTTAGCTTTGAGCTTGATATTGTTGTACTGTTAATGTTGGGTTTCAAATGCTATGTGAGTTTCCAGATATAGGTTTGCGCTGCCGAAAATCGATCGGTTTTCGGTAGCATATTTTTTGGAAGGGCAGCTTATTTTTCTGGACCTATTTCAGACCATATTAAAATATGTTCAAACTTTGATCGATCTTGATCAAAGGTGGAGTCAGAGAAGGTGGTTCTAAAGTACCTTCTTTGGTTCGATAGAATCGCCTTTAATGGCTCTTCCTCCACTAGTGATAGAAATACTTGCACTTCTCCAGAAATCTTGTATTGCTTATCCTTCTTCTGAACACCATTCTTGAATTCTCCTGAATATATGAACTCTTCCGCCCTTTAAGATCCGCCATTGTTGTTGTTGTTGTTGAACTCGTAGTCTGCGGTATTCTGGCCATTGAAGACATTGGGATTCTCCTCTTTCTCGTTGTTGTTCTTGTTGTATAAGTTGGCCTCTTTCTTGCTATTGTAGAAGTTGGTGTTGAATTCATCGTTCTTGTTCTCGGAGTCATCGATCATGTTGTTTTTGAAGTAGTTTCCATTGTTGTTGAAGTAGTTACATATGAGTGAGTCTATATTGTTGAATTGCCTTCGATGAATTAAATTGTTGTTGAAACTTCTGTACCTATGAATTCTGCTGCTATGAACATGTAAAATACATGTGGCAAGTATTAGAAAAACGAAAATAAATGTTGCAGAAAATTTTCGTAGATACCATATAGTTGTAACCTTACAATACGTATCGTTTGTATTAAAACATGCACTTGTTATGAAAACTGTGAATATGAGTTATGCAACCTTTTTTAGGAGATCATGTATAAATTAAGTTAAAAGTTGACAATTTTAAATTTTCATACTAACTATGCATTGATTACTTTACAACATGTACTGTTTTTAAAAAACATGCACCTGATTTTAAAATGTTAATTCCTTTTATGATAGCAAAACTTTGTTAGGAGGTAGGGTATAAGTTACCTGATGAATCGTTTCAGTTTTGTTAAAACATGTATATATTAGCTTACAACTAGTATTTCTTATTGATACTACAGAATAGAGGTTACATAATTTTGTAACTTTTTTAAAACTTTTATATGAACTACATTTAATACCTTACAATGTGTACTAATTACATTAAAAATTCTATTTGTTTTCAAATATGGGAGCAAAATTTTCAGATTTCAATTAAAGAGATGCCACTAAACTCTTGTCGGTTAGAAAACAGCACAAGAAAACAACTGCATACTTTGAATAAAAATTAGGCAAATGTTGTCAGTTTCATACACGAGAAGGACTCTGAACTCTTGAACAAAGGGCAAGATACGAGATAAGTCCTACAAATGCTCATAACAAAAACCTTCTAGAATGGAACTTACAATTACAATAGTGTTCCTATCTAGATTAACTAACAATCTCTAATACATTGGATCAATTATTAATCTTCAAAGGTAGATCATCTTCGAATTCCTTAAATTCAGTCTCAGCTTCATCTAAATCAAACTCATGCCGAAATGTCTCGTGAAGTCCCATGTTCAATATCTTGTGATTCCATACCACTTCAAGTTTAGATCCAACTCATGCAATATATCATACATATCAGATATTAACAGTTGTATCATATAAGAAAATAGGTACAATTTGTAATTTAAAACGAACAATAATCAATAATGAAAATAAAAGTCAAATGCAATAAAACTAAGAAGTACATACAGAATACTAACAAATACAATATATAAGTAAACGATTACAATTCCTAATTCAAAAAAAAACAACCAACAACATTTTTTTTCAAAAACAAAAGTCATACACAACACAACTAACAAGTACACACTGGATACTAACTACAACATATAAGTAAACAGATGCACCTTTTCATTCAAAACGTACAATTAACAAGAAATGAAAACAAAAGGCCATACACAGTATAACTAACAAGTACACATTGAATACTAACATGTGCAACATATAAACTAACAAATACAACTTGGAATTCAAAACGAACAACTAGCAAAAAAAAAGTCATTCACATTACAACTAACAAGTACACATTTGATGATAACAGCTGTAACATATAAGTAAACGAATGTAGCTCATAATTCAAGATGAACAACCAACAAGTTTGTTGTAACAAAGAGAGGACAATTCAAAATCAAGTCACAGAAAAACACACAAATCAACTCAAAAACAGAAAAATGATGCCTAATGCTCAACAAAACAAATAACATACCAAACTGAACAATAGAACAAAAATTGAGTAGTAATACAATTGGAAACAAATCCTAGACATACGACATACCTCATCCAGGGAACGATGCAACATCCAACGAAGAAATAAACCAGCAATGACACCAGAGATGAATCTGCGAAACAAGCAGACAGAGAATCACGGAGAAGAGGCAAAGAAATGCAAAGAAGAGGTGGAGAAATTGTCAGAGAAAGAATAGAGAGATCGTCAGAGAGAGAAAACGATGTCACCGTGGAGGAGGGGGGTGCTAGCGCCGATTAGGAGGAGGGATGAGGAGGCGTCTAGGAGAGGGAAGGAAGATGGTGGAGGAAGAGTTGATGTATATGTCTATGCTTCCAAATTTTCAGATATGAAATAATGGGCTTGGCCCGTAAATTGGATAAATTTGTATTAAGTGCAATTAGGTCTCTGGCCTGTCTATAACCTTATGGACATGCCGCCTTTCCTGAGACTTTTTCTAAAATAACATTTTGCGATATCTTTAAAAAAAATTCTCTCATAATAATATTAAATATTTCTATTAATAAATTACATTATTAAATTTAATAGAGTAGATCTCCTGACAGACGGCCTATCCATAATTTTATGGACATGCCACTTATTTCATACCTTATATACTGCATTTGTTAAATTACGTACACCTTCCATCCTGGATTAAATTGCAAGGAATCTTTTTTACGGTTATCAAGAATCATGTTTGACCGTTAATATGTTTAATTACATATAATATCAACAAATAAAAAGTTACTTTTTTTAAACTATTTGTTATGATAAATCCAACAATATCACATATGATAATATTATTACTCATAGACCTATTTAAATATGTGGTCAAAGTTTGACAGTGAATAGTATCAAATAGTAAAGTGTGCAGTTTAACTGGGACGGAGGGAGTACAAAATTTAGAAATTTAGAAAATATTTTTTAATATTATATTATATTTATATTTTCACCTTCAAATACATATTATTACTTGTTTTAATTTATAAAATGCAATATTTAAATTTTATAAAAAAATACAACATTTAAGGTAAATACCCATGTGAACTATCCATAACCTTATGGAAAGGCTACCATTCCTGAGACTTTCCCAATTTAATATTTTACTTTATTAAATTTAAATATGGCAAAGTCTTGGAAAATAACGCTTTTCCATAGGCTTATGGAAAGAGGAGGTTGAATTAAAATTATAAAAGGTAAACGATTTTAGTTGCGATAATAAAAATTTAGGAATGAGTGCCAATATAACCCTGCCTACTTGAGTAAGTGCTAATATAACCCTATTATAATTTTTAGTGCAAAAATAACTCTAACTAGTTAGTGAAAGTGCCAATATAACCCTCACACCCTATTTCCGGCATTAACCACAATTCATCCGGCATTGACTCTATGTAAATTGACCAAAATTTGAAATTAGGTGGACAGTTTTACCCTCATGGTTTGTTGAACCACTATCGGACCACCGTCGGACCGCCGCCGGATTGCTGCCGGACCGCCGCCATAACATGTATGGTTATATCAGCACATTATGAAATCTTATCGGGTTATATCAGCACATTCATAATGTTTGTAGGGTTATATCAGCACATTCCTAATGTTTGTAGGGTTATATCAGCACATTCTTAAAACTTATAGGGTTATATCAGTACATATTATAAATATTAAGTGCGTGATACTTGGTTGGCCTTAACGGGCGACCACATAATCATATACACCATTATCACATCATAACAACATCTTAAACAACATAAAATTTGACATCATGACACCATCATTTATATTAAACACCATTATCGCATATCATAGCCTCATTTCAAAACTTATCAACATTAAAAATCCTAGGTCGAAGAACACAGCAAAATAACAATCACACACAACACCAAAGGTCATCCAATCATCAATCCGGACTAAACACAATAAAATAAAATAAATATCATTAAAATTCCTATATTCTATAGTATGTGTTGATATGACCCTACATTTTTTACTAATGTGCTGTTATAACCCTACAAATTTTAGGAATATGTTGATTTAACCCTACCTATTACGGCGGCGCTGTAGCAGTGGATTGGCAGAGGCCCGCGATGGTCCGAAGGCGGTCCGGCGGCGGTCTGGCAATATTGGAGTATTGATGAATCTAAGGGTAATAACATCGTTTCCTTTTTTTAGTATTTTAATTTTTTTGTAGAAGGGAAAAATTTTAATTTTACAAAATTCTAGCTAAAAGTTTCCAGAGAGGGTTATATTGGCACTTTCCCTGACTAGATAGGGTTATATTGACACTTTCAAATATTGAAAGGTTATATTGACACTTATGTCAACTAGGTAGGGTTATAAAAGCACTTTTCTCAAATATTTATTATGCAACATGCAGTAGTTATAAACTTATAACCCCCGATTAACGCAACCCAAAATTTTTATCTTGATTTCTTTTGATTTGCAGTTTAAACCTTGATGTTTCCATAACTTATAGAAATACTGTCTTTCAAGGTCCGGACTCTTTAAACATTGTACCTTATAAGTTAAAACATGTAATAAGGAGTGTTTGGATGTGAAAATATAAGAAACGTGACATATAAATACATAAGTATAATTTTAACTTAGAGCCAAGTGCTTATATAACCTCAATTCTTTCGTATATGCAAATATAACACCGAGTTTTTTGAAGGTGCGTGCAGTTGTACCCAAAGTCATCTAAGTGCGCAGTTGTACTCATTCGTATTATCGCTAATCTAAGTGGCACATGCGATTTGGGTTCCTCATTTTGGTCAACCGGCAATGGAATTCTGGTATAAGTTTACATATTTTGGATGGCTATGGTTATATCTGCACGTTTGAAAAAAAGTTATATTTGCACTTTCTAATTAACTGGGGGACATCTAAACATTTTACTCTTTAACTTAATAGTACTTTATTTAAATTTGAAATTTAGTGTTTAATTTAACAAATACAAAGACTTGGATGAAACTTTCTCATCTAATCTTATGATGAGACGAGGAGTTTAAATACAATTTTGTTAAAATAATGAGACATAACATGGGGTAATTTTTGCTGCTTGACCATGTCCAGTTGAGCATATTTGGAAGTGAATTTAACTTATTAGTGTTGAATTTAACTTATTAGTGTTGAATTTAGTTTATTGGTGCTGAATTTAGTTTATTGATGCTGAATTGGATTTATTGACAGTTTAATTTTTCAAAACTGAAAAGAATTACTCCCAAAATGAAGTTGTACTTTTGACATATTTTACTTTTAGACTTATTACATAACCAGTTACTGTCCAGAACCCAAATACATATTTATTAATTTTTTCTTTCAGTACTGAGTTTATTGGTACTGAATTTAATTTAATAATGCCGATTAGTTTATTGGTACTGAATTTAATTTATTAGTGTTGAATTTAGTTTATTGGTGTAGAAATGTGCTGAAATTAAACCCAACTGGACATGGTCTTAGTCTCTCGTTTCACCATAATTTATGTTGAGACGGTTTCACACGAGTTTTTCTCTTTAACAAATATTAGGTGTGTACCATCGCGTGTTGCGCGATAATATTAATTAAAATATTGAGATTAATTTTTGTGTAAAATTTTTAAATTTATTCATATAAGAAAAAATTACATGGGTTATGAAATGAAATAATTAATTTAGTTAGTAACCGTTAAATATTGAATACAATTAAATATATTTTTAGAAGTTATATATTTTAACAAGTTATGATTAATTATATATAGTAAATAATTAATACCAGTAACAAATTATAATATTAGTATATTAAAATAATTAATACTAGTAACAAATTATAATATTAGCATCTCCGCCGACACCGTTCCGCAAGTTCTTCCTCCCTATCTCCCAACTCTGCAGAAGTTCTGTAAGCTGATGTTTCGTTCTTTTTAACCCTGCCTTCACTTAGATGATTGAGTTCATCCTCAAACAATTACTCTCTCTAAAAGTATATTAAATCCTGTTGTGCGGAATGGAGAAAGAACAGAAAATATGAACGAAAATAACAAGACACAAGATTTACGTGGTTCACCAATTTGGCTACATCCACGGGAGACGGATTCACTATAATAGGTAGCAGGTTACAGATGCCAAGAAATTGGCCAGATTTCTACCTATCTAAGTGCATAACAGAATTAATTATTATAGAGAGAAGAGAGACACTTTATATATTGTCTCCACTAAACCCTAACAAACTGGGATTGGAACAAAACACAATTCGGCCCAAATCAACATCAGTCCAAATTGGAATTGGAATTATATTCTTATCATAATTGTAGATGTAGTTGTATTCCAGGCCAGGGTCGCAGAAGCGGCTATTACAGTATTCAAGGCATACCAACAAATCTCCACCTTGACTTGAATCCTCAAAGTAGAAAAACTCCAGATGCACCATTACAGTGCCAGATGAGTAGACTTATCCCTCCACTCCCGGGACTGCCCATAGAGCACCTAATCAGCTCTGATGTTCAGCAAGTCCAAACAATGTTGAAACTTGCTATGTGGAACAGGTTTGGTGAACATATCAGCGGGGTTGTCAGCAGTTCCCACTTCCTTCACCCTGATTCTCCTCTCACTCCTTAGGAAATGATATCTGACATCAATATGCTTGGTCCTCTCATGATGGACATGATCCTTGGCTATGCAGATTGCACTCAAACTGTCACAATACACAGTAGCCTGATCATGATGTAGACCAAGATCACTAACCAGTCCTTTCAGCCATATTCCCTCATTTGCAGCCTCTGTCAAAGCCATGTACTCTGCTTCCGTAGTAGACAACGTCTCTGTAGGTTGCAAAGTCGCCTTCCAGCTAACCACAGAACCTCCCAAAGTGAATACATAACCAGTCATCGATCTCCTCGTGTCAACATCACCAGCATAATCAGAATCAGAGTAGCCTGTAACTAAACACTCGGTATCACCTCCATAAATGAGACCCACATCAGACGTACCTCTAAGATACCTGAAAATCCTCTTCACAGCTTGCCAATGTTCCTTTCCCGGTTGCCCCATGAACCTGCTCACAACACTGACTGCCTGTGCTAAATCTGGCCTCGTGCAAACCATAGCATACATCAAGCTCCCCACCGCGCTGGCATAAGGAACCCGTGACATATACTCCTTCTCCTCGTCTGACTGAGGAGCAAACACAGTGGTGAGATGAATATTTGCAGCACTAGGAGTGTCTACAGGCTTGGCTGTAGACATTCCAAACCTAGCCAACACTTTCTGAATGTAGCCTTTCTGTGACAAGAAAAGCTTCCGCTGACTTCGATCCCTAAGAATCTCTATTCCTAGTATCTTCCGAGCTACACCCAGATCCTTCATCTCAAACTCAGCACTAAGAAGTCCTTTCAACTTCTGAATCTCGTGCTTACTCTTTGCGGCTACCAGCATGTCATCTACATAAAGCACCAGATAGATGAATGACCCATCTCTCAACCTGCTGTAGTAGACACAACAGTCATAAGCACACCTCGTATATCCCAGCTGAATCATGTAACTGTCAAACTTCTTGTACCACTGCCTCGGAGACTGCTTAAGTCCATACAAAGACTTCTTCAACTTGCAAACATACTTTTCCTTGCCAGGAACCTGGAAACCATCTGGCTGAGTCATGTACAACTCTTCCTCCAACTCTCCGTGTAGAAAAGCGGTCTTCACATCAAGTTGCTCGAGCTCCAAATCCTGATGTGTCACCAAGGCTAGCAACACTCTGATGGAAGTGTGTCTGACCACTGGTGAGAAAATCTCATTATAGTCTACCCTCTCCCTTTGACTGAAACCTCTTGCAACAACTCTTGCCTTGTACTTGACTCCCTCTGCAGGTGATATTCCTTCCTTCTTCTTGAAAACCCATTTGCAACTGATTACCTTTCTCCCTTGAGGCTGTTTGACCAATTCCCATGTCTGATTCTTCTGAAGAGACTCCATTTCATCTCCCATTGCAGCAAGTCATTTATCAGCATCAGTACATGAAGTAGCCTCTCTGTAGGTGGATGGCTCATGAGTATCCACCTCCTCAGCAACCTGTAGTGCATAACCCACCATATCCTCAAACCCATATCTCTTTGGCGCCCCAACTCCAACCCTCCTGGGTCGGTCCTGAGCTAAACATCGGGCTGTAGCTCCTGATGGTTGAGGATCTGGTGGTGGAGATTCCGGTATGTTAGATTCTGTCTGTGGCTCTTGATCCACCTCAAATTGTTCCAATCTATTTTCACCTTGAGTGACTTCAAGCTCCACCTGTTTATCAACTCCACTAGTTTCTGGCACAACTGTGGGCTTCACCATAGATCTAAGCAAAGAATTTTCATCAAAGACAACGTCCCTGCTCAGAATAACCCTCTTCTCAGATGGAGACCATATCCTGGAGCCTTTAACTCCATCTCCATAACCCACAAAGACACCCTTCTTGGCTCGGGGCTCTAACTTACCATCACTAACATGATAATAAGATGTACAACCAAAAACTTTTAACTTGGAGTAATCAACAACTTTACCTGACCACAACTCCATAGGTATTTTACACTCTATACCCGTGTGAGGCCCGCGGTTGATCAAGTAACAAGCTGTACTCACCGCCTCTACCCAGAATCTCGTTTCCAAACCAGCATTAGAGAGCATGCACCTCGCTCTCGCCATCAATGTCTGATTCATCCGCTCAGCTACGCCATTCTGCTGTGGCGTATTCCTGACTGTATGATGACGAGCAATCCCTTCATCCCTACAAAACTGATCAAACTCAGACGAGCAGAATTCCAGCCCATTATCAGTTCGAAGCCTCTTGATTTTCTTCCCGGTCTGATTCTCCACCAAATCTTTCTACTCCTTGAACTTCGAGAAAGCTTCACTCTTATGTTTCATCATGATAATCCAAGTCATCCTTGAGTAATCATCAATCAAAGAAACAAAGTACCTGTGACCTCCTAGTGACTCAACTCGGGAAGGTCCCCAACAATCAGAATGGATGTAATCCAATGTGCCCTTTGTTCTATGAATCGCCTTAGGAAACTTGCTGCAGTGATGCTTCCCAAAAATGCAATGCTCACAGAAGTCCAAGCTCTTGATCTTGTGGCCACCAAGAAGATCATACTTCGACAGAATCTGCATCCCTCTTTCACCCATGTGACCAAGCCTCATATGCCATAACTTAGTCATATCATCCCGGTGAACCTCCGAAGATGCAACATTAACAGAATCCATAACCGTGGAACCTTGTAGAAAATACAAAGTACCATGCAGAACACCTTTCAGAACCAGCCTAGAACCTTTGCAGACACACAGAACTCCATCACTCCCTGAGTAGACGAAACCCTTTCTATCCAACGTAGGAAGAGAAATCAGATTCTTTGTCATCGATGGAACATGCCTGACATCGTTCAAAGTACAGAAACTACCATCATGCGTCCTGATCTTGATTGAACCAATCCCAACTACCTTGCACGCAACACCATTTGCCATAGTAATGATGCCCTCAGCTTGCTCATAAGTTGAGAAATAATCTCTCCTTGGGCATATATGGTAAGATGCCCCAGAATCAAGAAACCATGCATAAGAATGATTATTTTGCCCAGTAACAGCTAGAGCAAAATCATCTTCAGAACTGAAATCCCCTTCAGCCACAGCAGCAGTACCAGATGTACTCCCAGATTTACTAGCCTTCTTCGGACACTCCTTTTTCCAATGCCCCTTCTCCTTACAGTAGTTACAAACATCATTGCCCTTGGGACCCTTTGAAGATGACTTCTTGCCCTTCTTCTTATTGCCGGTTTCCTTGCCTTTTGTGTTTCCGTCACTAGCAAACAAGCCAGTGGCCTGACTTTCTGTACCTGTACTGTTTGCCTTATGTCGCAACTCTCTACTATGGAGAGAGGATCTTACTTCCTCCAGAGACACAGAATCTTTACCAACAATAAATGACTGAACAAAATTCTCATACGAAAGTGGTAAAGAAACTAGCAAAATCAAAGCAGCATCTTCATCTTCAATTTTCACATCTATATTTCGCAATTCTAATAACAAAGTATTCAATTGCTCTAGATGGTCTCTGAGTTGCGTACCTTCCTGCATTCGGAGACCGAAGAGGCGTTGTTTCAGAAGCAACTTGTTGGTTAGAGATTTTGTCATATACAAACTCTCCAACTTCAGCCACAGTTGTGCAGCAGTCTCCTGATCTGAGACCTCGGTGATGATTTCGTCCGCGAGACACAACATAATCGTCGAGTGTGCCTTTTCTTCCAGACTCACAACATCGCCAGAACTGCTCGCGAAATCCTTCGTCAGCGGAGTCCACAAACCTTGCTGTTTCAGCAAAGCTCGCATCTTGATCTGCCATAAACTGAAACTGTTTCTCCCAGTAAACTTGTCGATCTTCACGTTCAACCCAGACATCTTTCTCCCCGATCAGCCCCGATCTGATGAGCCCAGAATCCGATATACCCACTACGGATATCGCCGGAAAAAGAAACCGCTCTGATACCAGTTTGTTGTTCGGAATGGAGAAAGAACAGAAAATATGAACGAAAATAACAAGACACAAGATTTACGTGGTTCACCAATTTGGCTACATCCACGGGAGACGGATTCACTATAATAGGTAGCAGGTTACAGACGCCAAGAAATTGGCCAGATTTCTACCTATCTAAGTGCAGAACAGAATTAATTATTACAGAGAGAAGAGAGACACTTTATATATTGTCTCCACTAAACCCTAACAAACTGGGATTAGAACAAAACACAATTCGGCCCAAATCAACATCAGTCCAAATTGGAATTGGAATTATATTCTTATCATAATTGTAGATGTAGTTGTATTCCAGGCCAGGGTCGCAGAAGCGGCTATTACAGTATTCAAGGCATACCAACAAATCCAATACTCTCTCCCTCCCAATTAAAACCAGACCCTCACTTTTTCACAGTATTCAAAGATGACCTGAAAAAAGTAGGGTGCAGTTTGATCACGGACAGAGGATGTACTGATCTTATGCGACAAAACAACTCAACGTAGTATCTGTTTCAATTAGTACAAGCCCTTTACATATAATTTACCCACTAAGAAAATTACATGGAAGCGAATAATATTCACTCTAATGTGTAATTTAGGTAATGTAACTGGAACTTGGGGTAGCAGGTAAGAATTCATACATATGGCTGGGGCCAAAGCCCACTGTAGTGATCCTGGATCCTGAACTCATCAAGGAAATCACAAATAAGATTGATAAATTCCAAAGGCCTCGAGAAAATCCGCTTTTTAGATTGCTAGTTCAAGGGCTGATCTCCTACGAAGGTGAAAAATGGGTAAAACACAGAAAACTTGTCAACCCAGCTTTTCATATGGAGAAATTGAAGGTTGCTTTTCATAAATTATACACACTCCCTCCGTTTCATATATAATTTCTAAATTATAGTGTGTTCCATTTTGTGGAAATAGCTGATGCTACCAGCCTTTTATGAAAGTGCTAGTGAGATGTTGGGAAAATGGGAGAATCTGGTTTCTGAGAAAGGCCGAGCTGTTGAGGTTGATGTTTGGCTTCATCTTCAGACAATGACCAGCAATGTCATTTCCCGGACGGCTTTTGGCGGTGTATTTTGGCTTTACCTAATTAATTCAATTATCACTATTATGTTCCAACATAACATATCTAACTAAATATGCAATAAAGTAAAGAATAAAGACACGAGATTTGGTTATGCAGTTCGGTGAAATCCACCTACATTTGTGGGGTCTGTCCCAGTTCAGAATGAATTGACTAATCAGAAAAATACAGTACAAAGTACACCATACAATTATACTTATCTTATCTAACTGTAACGTGAATCCTGCAAGCTCCCCGTGCTACCAATTCGCCTTGATTAGACTCCCTCTGACCTCGAAACTCGTCGACGCTGGATCTCCTCCTCCCGAGGAATTAAGGTATACGATTCTGAACTTTGAACAGCATGTTACGTATGTTGGAACATAGAATTCTAGCTCTTACAATACCCTCGAAAGATAAAAATTTGTATGCAGATTTTTCTTCAATTAATTCGTGAGATGAATGCAGCCGTGATGTACTCGAACACTGGATACCTTGGAGTCCTCGAGCACTCGAGCCCTCGAACCATTAAGCCTAGGAGCCCTCGAGCACTGGGTACCTCGAACACTCAAGCTCTCGAGCCCTCGAGCCTAGGAGACCTCAAGCACTGGATCCCTCGAGCACTTAAGCTCTCAAGCCCTGCCGCCCTCGAGCCATCAGGCACTCGAACCATCGAGCACTCAAACACTCGAACTCTCAAACCATCGAGCACTCAAGCACTCGAACCCTCGAACCATCGAGCCCTCAAGCACTCGAACCCTCGAACCATCGAGCCTCGACCCCTAGAGACCTCGAGCCAGCAAGTACTACTCCTTCTCCTTTCTGAACCACTAGTCAACTAGTATTAGATCATTCTTTTGAGGGCAACGAGGTTGCCTTATCGATGTAATATCCCAAAACATCATTGTACATCTTTTGGTTTCTAAATAGGTTTGGGGAACCTCATAAATATCTCCCACCTTAGGGTGCATGCAAAAAAAAAAAAATATATATATATATATAGTCCATGGGTAGATCAGAACTCTCTAAAATTATCTCCATGATATTCATATTCCTTATCTGCTTCTGAAGTATATCCAAATCTCATAAATAAAAGAATTTTCCTTATCTCAAATATCCCATAAATCTTTTTCCATAATTATAGGGATTTTACATAAACCCAGTATGCTTCTACTACACGCCCAAAATACATATTGCAAAATCTCCTTTATTCCAAAAATAAATATCCACGCAATTTTAGCTAACTGTAAAAACCTTTTAGACTTCAGCTTTCCGTATGTTCCAACATGGAAAGTTTTTGCACACATGAAGTTTATTCCATCTCCAATTCTGATACGCATGAAGTCATGTGCAACATAATTCCTTCTCCACATAATATTCTGATTACAATAGAATCACTTGGAGATAGAAATTACCAAATCTAATCCCTTAAAGAAAGGAATTAATATACTCCGTCCATATCTCTTTCATAACCGAATAATCATAGATTAATTCTCATTCCATAAATCTAATCCAATCCCATAAATATAGGAATTGATATATTCTCCAAATCAAACACAGTTGGACGATATATACTTCTCGGACTTCATCTTCAACCATTCCTTATATCACCGAAATTCCATTTTTGATGTTTCAACACAACAATTCCATATTAGCATAACTTTTCACAAATTGCCAACTAAATAAATTTTGTCATTTCAACACAAAGCTTATGCAAATACGAACATCAATCTTTGAAAACCACTCTGGATGTTGAAACATAGAAACATAACATCTCCCCCTAAATTCCAGATTACCTCAACATCCAGGAATAATGATTATGTTGGAACATCAACTCAACAGAGCCAAAAAAGTCATCCAAGAAATCCAAAACATCTCACCCTTGGGACCATAAACATGTCGAACGCAATAGACACAGAAAACTAAAATATCCAATAAATACAGCTCCCCCTGAAGCAAATATCTGGCCTATATTGGAACATAGCCATAACAGATCCTTTAAACCTTTTCAGGAGCAGCTATATGTGCCTCATCTAATCTGCCATTTTTTGCCTCCAAAGCTACAACATCAGAAGTTGTAGCCTCGGAATTCTAAGGCAGATCATGCACATGTCTTCAACCAAATGTCCTTTTGTTTGGTCGTTTCTCAAGTAAGAGCTGTAGTATATCAAGAGGGGATCCAACTATTTACATCAATTAGAAATACCTGATATTTAAACTAGATGCAGCATCGTTCCCTTGAGTGGTCACTGAGATTGAAATCCTCCTGTAATTTCTTGCCCTTGATGTTGTATCACTCAAATATGGATCAATGTTGCCTTCCTTATAGTTTTTGTAAAATCTCCAGATTATACTCCTCGTAGATCGAGGCGATAGTCTTGAGATCCAAATAGTCCAAGTAGACTGTAAATCCACACCCCCATATACACCAAGATCTGTTATCTTCTTAGCTAATACCATATCTCTCATGGCAGTCTGATCAGTAGTGCTTTCAATAATCTGCTCAACTTGTGTAAGAACATCAATCACTAATGTTGGAACATAGCAGCTCTCAGCATCACCCGCTTTCTCTATGTTGGAACATAAGATCCTTTCATTGCCTAAGAATCAACACCTCAAGTCTGTATCGATGTTAGAACATCACTTGCTCAACTTCCTTCACTTCATCAGTACTTTCTCCCCCTATCTCCATGTCTATTGTTGAAACATATACGTGTTCACCATTCAGATCATGATCTTCTCCAGCCATATTTACTGATGTTTGAACATCAGAATCTCTAATCACACTAGGCTCATCTATTTCCATGTCCACATCTTCTCTACCTGTCTCCATACTTTGTGTTGAAACATGGCCAGCAGCACTGTCTTCCAACTCCTCATCATACTAAACCAGAATACTAGAAGTAGCCATTTCTTTAATCTACGCATCTCATCAATTAACATAATGCCTTCAGCACCAACTTCTAACATGTCCAACTATGCTTCAAATTTTTCTCCTATTCATTTTTTTGTATTTTTTCTAATGTATGTACAATTAAAATAAAATCACACAAAGCTTGAGAAAAATAATAAATACCTCAAATTCAACAAACACCTAACTGTTGTCTGAGGAGCTCAAAAGTTGTAGACTCCAACTAGTTCAATGAAGGCTTAAAAGTTTCCGATGTTGGAACATAGTCAAATACCGCTTCTTTTCTCTCAACCGGTTCTCGAATACAATGAAGGCTTATATCAATGAGCTTTGCTCGAGAATGCTGTACTAGATTCTTTGAGATGTCAATAACACTTTTGTTGTCACAAAGAATCTTCAGAGGCCCTTAATGAATTCCATAATCTTTCAGTATTTTTTTTATCCATAATAATTGTGCACAACATCTTCCACCAATAAAGAAACATCCACATGTGGTGCTTTTATGATCATCTGCATTACTGCTCCAATCAGAGTCACTATAACCAACCAGATGAGAGTCTTAATTCTTAGAATACCATATTTCATACTCAGAAGTCCCACTAATATATAGAAATATCCGTTTGACTACAATCATGTGAGATTCCTTAGGATTAGCCTGAAATCTTGCAAATACTCCCTCCATACTCATCTCAAATTTGACCTGCATTAAAGTCACACTATCTTGTACCAAGGATGGTGAAGTAGACCTAAAGATTATACCATCAATATTGATTTGAGCAATCAGTGTATTTAATGATTCTTGAAAAATAAGCAAGGTGCGATCTTCTCCCCCTCGACGATAACCTTTCTGAATAGGAAAGGTAGTGAGTCGCTTATACCACGCCCTTAGTGCTTGTTTTGATCCATACAAAACCTTCTTGATTCGATGATATACTTCCTTATTAACCAAATTATGTAGGGGAGCACTCTTGACAGCGTTTTGGTACACAGTAAAATTCATAGTGCAAGCCATAACAAGGAGAATGCGAATAGATTCTATCCTGGCAACTGATGCGAATATCTCATCAAAATTAACTCCTTCATTCTGAGTGTAGTCCTGAGCAACTAACCTTGCATTATTATCATTGAGTTCGAATTGCTCAAGTTCTTCTTGCATTGCCGCTACCCAATACTCATCAAGCATAGTCTCTTTGTAATCTTTGGGTTCAATGAGGGAGAGAAAATATTGTAGGCCAGCAAGTTCCCTATAATTAATTTGAGGGATTGTTCGAGTCCTTCTTCTGCTTGATTCAGCCTGCACTGATATTGGAACATGGGTGAGTTCTGGAAAGGATGATGTTCCAACATTACTGAAGTTATAAGAGTCATCAACTTTATCTTTAAGATCTGCCTCATCTGATGTTCCAACATCATTACGTCCCTGATACGAGAAATTAACTGATGGTGGAACATGGTTAGCCGTACGATCTACTTCATCACATTCGACACTGAAGCAGTTCACTTCTTGTTCCAATAAGTAACATTTGTCTGATGACCGAATACCAGTAAGCACTTTGTTGTTGCCATGTTTCACTATGCACTTTTCCATATGGAATTCCACGATCATATTATCATCACATAACTGGATGATACTTAGGAGATTAGCCTTTAAATCTTCCACCAACAAAACACCAGTGAATACGGGGAATCCTTCAATATGCAGTTCACCTTTTCCAACCACACGACTATTCTTTCCATCACCAAACGTAACAAAACCACCATCATATGGCTGGATGTTTGTCAGTAAGTCCTGAGTTCCATTCATGTAGCAAGAGCAATCACCCTCCATTCATGTACCAAGAATGTGCAATAAGAGACGTATGAGCAACAAGGCAAGTACTCGTGCGTTTGACAACCCATACCTTTCTGAACATTCTTGATCGCTGGGCATCGTCTATGTTGGAACATAATGAGAGTTGTCTTCCTATCATGATATCTCTGAGCAGTTTCTTGCATTGTTCCTCTGTATGACCTTGATATATGCAGTATCTACAGACGAGAGGTTTCTTTTGACTGGTCTTGATAAACTTTCTTTTTACCTCGTAAATCTTTGACTTGAGACTGACCTTGTTATCCGATGAGTTGTCATACCCAATTCCTTATTGTTCTCCAAAGTTCTTTCCATGTGTTGGAACATACATCCTTGTTTTTATTGGACATGTTGGAACATACATTATCATCTGATCCACTGTGAACTTTTGCTCCAAATTCCATATAATTGGTTGTAAGTTCCCCTTCGTTTTTCTCGTTTTCTTCATCTTCCAGGTATTAGCACATTCAGCCTGTATGTGGCCATATCCTTCACATTCTCTACATTGAATTCTTCCATACTCCTTTGCTTCACCACCTTGATTTCTAGCGAACTGCTGCTTTCCTTGTTCCAATCGTGTTCCATGAATATTACCAAGGTCTTGTGCTTGAGGTCTGTTTCCACAAAATCTTTCTTGTGATTTCTTGTTTACCACCTTTTTCAGTATTCTTGAGAAATTTTTAGTGATAGAAGCAAGTTCTTCAATTTCATCATCACTATCAGATTCATGGATGCCCTTTAATGAAGAGGTTTTGAAGGCCAACTCCTTCTAGACTTTCTTTGCAGGTTGTTGCATTGTCATCTCATAAGTCTATAGGGATCCCATTAGTTCATCTAAGGTCATGGTGGCTACATCTCTTGCTTCTTATATTACTGCTAATTTCATAGAAAATCTTTTAGGAAGAGATCTCAAAGTCTTTTTCACCAATTTTTCTTCCTTGTAAACTTTCCCAAGTTGATACGCCATATTGGAGATGTCTCTATATTTCCCATTGAATGTACCAATAGTGTCATCCTCCTCCATCTTCAGTTACTCAAACTTTGCAGCCAACATCTGTAGTTTGGATTCACGTACAAGACTTGTTCCTTCATGAACGGTCTGCAAGATATCCAAAGCTTTCTTTGCTTGGTGACATATTGAGATGAGTTTAAACTGATTTTCATCCACCGCTGTGAAGATAGCATTTAACGCCTTTGAGTTTTCCAATGAAGCCTTCAGTTCACCTGGAGTCCATGTAGACTTGTCCTTGAGTTTCTGCTTCTTCGTACTCGATTCTCCTTATTTCTCTTTTGAACTAGTTTTAGCATCGTCAGTAGGAGGACTCCATTCAGTTTCAACAAATTGCCAAGCCAGTTCATCCAGTGAATTTATGAACACTTGCATGCGAGCCTTCCAGTAGTTGTAATTCGTTCCTTCCAGCAGTGGTGACCGATACACAGAAGCTCCTTCTCTGGTCGTTATTGGTAAAATCGGATCACACTTTCCTTGACACAACCAAGGAAAAAATAAGTGACCTCGCTCTGATATCAATTGTATTTTGGTTTTACCTAATTAATTCAATTACCACTATTGTGTTTCAACATATCCTATCTAACCAAGTATGCAATAAAGTACAACTTAAAGACACGAGACTTGGTTATGCAGTTCGGTGAAATCCACCTACATCTGCGAGACCTAGCCCAGTTCATAATGAATCCACTAATCATAAAGATACAGTACAAAGTATACCATACAATTATACTTATCTTATCTAACTATAATGTGAATCCTGCAAGCTCCCCTTGCTACCGATCCGCCTTGATTAGACTCCCTCTAACCTCAAAACTCGTCGATGCTGGATCTCCTCCTCCCGAGGAATTAAGGTATACGATTCTGAACTTTGAACAACAGGTTACGTATGTTGGAATGAAAAGTAGGGGAGATTTTTATTGAATGGAAAGTATTTTTAATGGTCTCAAAAGTGAATAATCCATAAACCCTTAACTAAATAGCCAAATATATTTTTTCAAAAAGCCAAATATAATGCTAACATCATCTCAAACTTGTGATGCTATAACAATAAGTATCGAGAGTTTGTCAAACAAGATTCAGAACCGTGCAGTGGATTGAACTTTTGCAAGCAAATCAGCAATCTAGAGAGAAGAGGAAACAAAAAGAGTGAAATGGTAGCAAGTCGCAAATGGTAGCAAGTTGAAAATGGTAGCAGGTGAAATGACAATCAATCTCAATATGATTTGTGCGCTCATGAAAGACCGAATTCCGTGCAATGTGAATAGCACTATGATTATCATAATGGTGTAGGACTACAAAGTGTGATTCCCGTATTAGGAACTAACCATCGCAACCAAACAATCTCACAAGTAATCAAAACCATGACACATTGCTCATCATCTGCATAGGAGCGAGAAATAACATTATGTTTCTTAATCTTCTAAAAAATGAGTAGGTCGCCAAGAAAGATACAAAATACAGTGGTGGACTTGCAATCCTCAGGATCACCAACCCAATTAGTATTAAAATATGCAGGCAACTATAACGACAATGATGAAGGAAACAGTAGACTACAAAATTGGGTGCCCTGAAGACACTTGAGAATGCAAAGAACAACCTATCAATGAACTGAAGTACGGGAAGGGACAAATTGACTAACCACATGAGCAACATGTGTAATATCAGGACGAGTAACCACTAACCACATGAGCAACATGTGTAATATCAGGACGAGTAACCATGAGATAAATTAAACTTCACACAATTGTAACCTATAAGGTGGGATTAGACAATGGAAGCCTACCCACTAATGGAGACATCCTCATTAAAGGAGCCTAGTTAAAGTCGGTTCCGCATTTTGTTTGAACAACCGCCTTCCTTGGGGACTTCCAAATCCAGAAGTTAATAGATTTGGACCCCCCAATTTTTGGAAGTCGGTTGATCCATTTTAGAAGTCGGTTTCTTCCAACCGTCTTCATATGGTGCCTTTCAAAGTTGGTTACTCATGGAATCGTCTTTGATTGAGCATTTTCAAAGGCGGTTATGTCAAACTGGCTTAGATATTTATGTGTTCCAAACTTGGAACAGTTTTGTCGATGTTACTTCCTCAATCAGAAGTGGTTGGAGAACTCGTATTGAAGAGCTGAAACATGTCCCGAACTCGTAAGTGAATCTGTACCTAGTTCTGAACTCAGTAACAAAAACCCACATAGAGGAAGCTTCATAATAATGAGTTTCGAGCTCGGAACACTTAAAGGTATAAGATTCTTAGGTCATTTCATACGGATTTCATTTTTAAAAAACTAAATATTTGAAATGGAAAGCTACTTTTATTTTTCGGTGAGCAACTAATTGGGTGAGGTAAGTGTACATATTCATAACTTGATGTATAGATGTACATTCATAAGTTAGGTGTGGAAATTCATGTGTTGGGGTCTATTGGTTAGGGTTCATGCAATTTTTAGGACAATGTGTTGTATGAATGAGGCAACTTTGAGGACTTAATTATTATGTAATTGGAAGTAATTTTAAGACTGGAATGGTATTGAATTAATGGGTATAAGGGTGAATTAATGGTTATTAAGTTTTTGGTTGTAGGGTAATGAATGTGTTGATTTGTGCTATTTCAACGTAGGTTCCTATGTGGTAATGGATTGCATTGAGCTCACTGGTAACGAATGTACTTATATTCCGGACCCTTAGAAGGGCATTCGAAAAATTCAAGATTATCCACGAATTAATGTCTATATTGAATCTGTTCACCCTCGTCTTTAAAAAATCCCTCTATTACTATAAAATTGACAAACTTCATCGAAATAACTGGTTCACTCAATGTCAATAGCTGAAGAACATGATGGTCAGAAAATTTTAACATGGGATCGGCCAAACCTATGCTATGGTCAACATTCAAGTCGATAACGTAAGATTCAGACAATTTTGCAGTCTCTCTCAACTCATTATACCTAGTTTTGGCAAGAAGTGAAACGAATCTCGCAATTTCGTACCCCGTGTTGCTCGATCAAGAGCTCCTAGAATATTTTGAACCCTCTTTTCTTGAGCTCGCATGGTTGGATGATGACATTGTCGTATTGGTTCTCCCTGGTGTGTATGAATTATGCTGTTTATTTTTATTGGGATTTACTGTGATTACGGGATTAATGTGCACTTTAGGTGTTTTATTTGTAACAGATCAAAATTTTTGGGCTTGAGAAAGAATTTGGAGGAGAGTAAGGAGCATTGGAAAATTATGGCAAAAAGAAGCTATCAAAATGGGCGCAGAAAGAATGCAAACCATGTGTAGCTTTTTTAGAGAAATATTTGGAGCTGATTGGAAAATATTTTGGGCTGATTTTGATGAGATTTGTGAAGATATCTTTGAAAATAATCTGGAGATTTAATTAGATTTTATCTCTTCAAATTATAATTTAAATTGGAAAAGGATTGTATTTTAATTGGGAGATGTAATTCTCGGTCCAAAAACATATAACTAGACTTGGACTCTGGTTTTCGGAAGTCATTAGTTTCGGATAGAAGTTGAGTTTTCGGACCAGGGAGACATTAGTTAGTTTAATTTCTTGGTTTTTCTTGTCTTTGTTTTCGTGCATAGAGTTAATCACATTACTATTGTTTTCTTTTTCTTTTTTTCCCGCGTAGCTTTGCTGTGTGCAGCAGAATTTTATACCTTGCGTTATTATTTAATTAGTTAATTCCATAATCATGTTCCGTCATAGTATTACTTTGAATCAATTATTATGAGTAGCTAATTTATATATAAGCAAAAAATAACAAATGTTAATTTTAAATTGTGAGGCTTAATAGCATTATAATTGATTGTTGCATGTTCATAATTGTTCTTGGTTGAATTTTATTTCTAAAATGTTTAACCCTGATCAATTTGAATGTTTTTATAATACTGCTATCTGATTTCCGCCAATACGTAATTGTTGGATGGGATTAGTAAGTAGCACAGTATTGTGAAAAATAGCTAACTAGTTAAGACTATAATAGTAAGATAGGAAATAATTGAGTGTGCATTGCTATTTGCTTTTTCTTCGGTAAATGCTATAGCAGGTTCTTTTAATACTTAATGCTATCGAAATATGTTATGGTATAGCGACTACTTTTTGGGGACATTTTGGTAAGGGAAATAGTTAATTAATCATAATTGGTTGACTGTCGATAAAGTAAGAAAGAATAGGAGGGCTTAGCGTACTTACTTCCCCATAACCGATAGATGTGTAGGAATTTATTCATTATTGTGCATGTGATCGATAATAACTAACATGAGTTATTCTTAGCCGATATCATTCATCTATAGATTTATCTCTCATTTTTAGTGTCATCATTTGCATTTTTAGTGTTAGAAAATTCATTGAGTTTAAGGCGTGGTGGCATAACCAAAAAGTTTTCTAAACCTCAATTCGCCCAAGCCTAAAAAACGCTCTTAGGCACGAATCCCTAAAATTCCCAAGGGAAAACGTTTTTCTGGTCCTTTCTTCCACCTTTCTTGCTCGCCGGAAACGGCTTCTTCGCCGGAAACGGCTAGCCCGTAACATCAACAAGTAGGCCGGACGCCTCCACTCTGATGCCGGCCAACATGGCGGCAACAACCAGTGATCAAATCCCCCTCAAAACTTTTGCAACTGTTTTACAGAACAAATCTCCGCCTCTCTCGAAAATCCTTCCAAACAATCCTGAAATTATCCCTAAAATGCTGCACTTGGGTGATCCTTCTTGTTTATACTCCGACGACCAGATTGCCACCCTCTCTGCCTATTACGCTAATGCTTTGGTGGGGGAAGTTTACTAAAGGGAGAATCTCAATGGATCTTCTGGAACAGGCTTTCAAAACTGTGGGTTTTGAAGGTAAGTATCAGCTAGGTTCCCTTGATTATAAGCATGTTTTAATTAGGTTTGAACTGATAAACGATTACCAAAGATGTTGAATGAAATGTGTGTGGAACTTCAATGGAATTTCTTTGAAAATTTTAAAATGGACACCTGAATTTTCCACTCATATTGAATCACCAATAGTTCCAATTTGGTGTACAATCCGTGAAGTTCCCTTGTACTACTATAACTCAGCCTCCATTGAGGCTATATGGAATAGCATTGGCAGCTTTATTAAGAATGATCTTGCCACTGATATGCTAACAAGACCATCAGCTATAAAATTTTGTGTGGAAATAGATCTCCAAAAACCATTAAGTCATTTCATAAGGCTGGGCTCTGTAACCAACAATAGGAAATACCAAGTTGAATATGAGGATATACCTCTGTACTGTGATCACTGTCTAAAACTTGGACATTCTTTACCTCAATGTAAAGTTAAGCTTGTGCCAAATAATGATATAACTCAGGACATAAATCCAGTTCAAACCTTACCTCAATCACATTGGCAGTCTACTGGTAAGAAATTTGACAAGGCCCCTTTAATCTTAGATTCTGGGTATGACCAATTACCCCCTAAGATTGATAACACTGAAGGTATATCTAATGGTACTAACCACAATTTATCACCCAGCTCTCCTTCCCTGGTTACCATTAATACTGAGAGATCTCCTATCACTAAGACTCAGACTCAGGATAGCCCAGATCTTTCGATCATAAGCTTACTAAATGATACGGCTATTCCTAAACCACCTATTCTATCATATGCTAAAGATGATATCCAGATAGGATCCTTTTCAATTCCTATGTACAGTCCAAATCACAAAATGGCACTTTCCCAGCCTGGAAAGATGGCAAATAGGTTTTCTGTTTTGCAGGCTCAAGAGGATTGCTCTAACAATCATGAGAAAATCTCTGAGCCTGAGACATCTATTGAGGCAAATAATGATCAACAAATGTCTACCACTTCTACTATTACAGGTATGCAACAAGGTAAGCCTAAATCAAAGAAAAACAATTACTTAAGCCAACTAAACAGAATGATGCTTAGATCAGCCACAAAAAGTAATAAATCCTGTGAACAATGACAGTAAACTCCTATGTAAATTGCATAGTGTGGAACCTTAGGGGTATGGATACTTCAATGCTTAGACTGTCTAATTTATGTAAACTTAAGAAAATTCAGCTGCTTTGCATCATTGAACCTATGCATGACAATAGTTCTTGCCAAACATATATGCAGAAACTTCCCTTTGATCATAATTTGACTTTGTATAATGGGAAATTTTGGTTAATGTGGAAAAATTCACTTTCTGTTTCTCTGGTATCATCTCATGAACAATTCATGCATGTCACTATCCTGCATCATTACCTTAATTGGCATATGGAGGCAGTTTTTGTTTATGCTCTTAGGAATAGGGAGGGTAGGAAGAATCTATGGAAAGAGCTTCAGACTATCTCTAAAGGAGATATAATTTTTATTGGGGATTTTAATACCATTACTTCCCCGTCTGAGTATAGAGGCCCTAGTTCCCCTGCCTTAGGTAGTATTAGGGATTTTAACTCTTGGATAAACTTGAATGGGATACAAGAAATTAACACAGTTGGTAATCTCTTCACTTGGTGTAATGCTAGGCTTAGAAACCCAACCTCTAAGAGACTAGATAGGGGACTTAGTACCATATCTTGGAATTCTAAATTCCCATCTTCTTCCATCCAAATTCTTAATAGGCAGACTTCGGACCATGCACCCCTTCTTCTACAAATCTCTTCCATGATCTCTTCTAAGCTAAAACCTTTTAGATTTATTGATGCCTGGTTTCAGAGGTAGGAGCTTACTGGTCTAATTAATGATTGCTGGAATTTACCTTTACATGAAACAGGTATGCTTAGATTTTATCTAAAACTGATCAGACTTAAGAAGTTTCTTAAGACTTGGAATAGGGATAGTTTTGGAAATATTGATCTTAATGTCAAACTGGCTGAAGAAGCTCTCACAGCTCAGGAAATCATTTTTGATTTGTCCTCCTCTACCTTGGAAAGGGTAAAACTGAATGAGAAGAATGCTATACTGCTTAAAGCTTTAAAAGAAAAGGAAAAATTCTGGAAGCAGAAAGCAAGACTTAAATGGAACAAATTAGGTGATAATAACACAACTTTCTTCCATAAGGTAGTACAGGAAAGAAATTGTAAGCTGCAGATTGCTAAAATAAAAAATGGTGCTGGCCAATGGATTAACTCTCAGTTGGAAATTCAGAATGCAGCTGTAGATTATTTCTCTGAACTGCTCACTGAGCCTTTTCAGGATTCTGATGAGACCTACTTTCCTCATTTCCTTAGTCAGATCCCCAATATTATTCAGGAAATAGATAATCAAAAACTAGCCTCACTGGTTACTGAATCTGAGCTGGAAAAAGTTATTAAAAGTTTGAAAAAGAACAGTAGTCCAGGCCCAGATGGATTCTCTCCTAAATTTTACTCTAAATGCTGGCCTATCATTAAAATGGATTTGATTTCCACAGTTAATGATTTCATTGCTGGTTCTGTTATGCCTAGGGGGATTTCTAGCACATGGGTTACCTTGATACCTAAAAAATCCATACCATGCTCATTTGATGACTTTAGACCAATTAGCCTTTCCAATGTGTTGAATAAAATCTGCTCTAAAGTGTTAATGGAAAGGTTAAAACCCTATATGGACAGCTTGATTTCACTTAATCAATCAGCTTTTATGAAAAACAGAGACATATCTGATAATATCCTGTACTTGTAGGAAATGATCAGATTTTTAGATAAAAAATATAGAACTCCAAATTGCATCCTGAAGCTAGATTTAAGAAAGGCTTTTGATAGGATTAATTGGAACTTTCTTAAACAAGTCTTGCTTAAGTTTGGCTTTAATGGGAATTTTCTAAATGCTGTCATGAATAATTTGTCACAAGCATATTTCTCCATACTTGTGAATGGCAATCCTTTAGGTTTTTTTAAAGCATCAAAGGGTATTAAACAAGGTGATCCTCTTTCACCCTTCCTTTTAAACTTATTCTCTGAAGCTTTCTCTAGGAGTTTAGGTTTTATATTCTGCAATAATAGATTGTCTAGTTTTCAGACTCCTGCTTCTATTCCTTCAGTTTCTCATCTTATGTATGCGGATGACACAATCATATTTATGCAAGCATCAAGGTCGAATTTAATTAAGACCAAAGAATTCCTTGAAATATTTGAGCTTACCTCAGGCCAAAAGTTTAATTTTGATAAATCGGATTTCTATCTAGGTAAAAGAGCAACCTCAACTAAGCTAAATCAGGTCAAAAATATCTTTAAAATGAAAAAAGGGTCTTTCCCCTTCACATATTTAGGTTGCCCAGTTTTTTAAAGGAAGAACTTTAATGAGATATTATCACCCCTTGCTGGCTAACATTGACCATAAGCTTCAAAATTGGAAGAATAAATGGCTTAGTGGATGAGGTAAAATGGTCTTAATAAAATCTTGCCTTTATTCTATTCCTTTGCATATTTGGACTGTATCTGATCCTCCGAAAGGCATTATTAAAATAATTGAGAAAAAATTTTCCCACTTTTTTTGGGGTAAATCGGATGATAAGAATAATAAGGTCTGGAAAAAATGGGTTGACCTAGCTAAGCCTACTCAACTAAATGGACTAGGTTTCAGATCTCTTAAGGCTATAATTGAGGCTAGTTCAGTTCAACTGTGGTGGAAGTGTCAAATAGGTAAATCTCTGTGGTCTAAATTGTTATGGGCACTTCCTCCATCCCACAGAAAATCTGTAACATGGAAAAGAATTTGCTTCATTAATCCATTTGCCGAAAATAACTCTACAATAATCCATGGCACAGGGAGTTGTAGTTTCTGGTTGGCAAACTGGTGTCCACATGGCCCCCTGATAAACCATATCCCAGAGAGTATCATTTCACTTATGCCTAACATTTTTGTGGCTGATTTCATCACCAATAGAAACTCTGTTATGAATCAGATTTCTTCTTTCTTGGAACATGATACCCTCTTATTTTTGCAGGGGGCTGAAATAACTTTGAAAAGGGAGGACAGAATGATTTGAAAGACAGACTTCTCAGGTAATTTTAATTTCAAGTCAGCCTATATGGCCTTAACCTCATCATCAGGTAACTCTCTTGCAAATAGTTCTCTCTGGAAGATTCCTTTGCAGAAAAAGATCATTATCTTTACATGGAAATTACTGCACTCTTTTCTTCCATTTGATGATGTCCTCATTACTTGTGGATTTAGTTTAGCATCAAAGTGTCCTGCTTGCTATCATTCTGACTCGATTCAACATTTCTTTATATCTTGTTACACGGCTCATGAAGTGTGGTTACATTTTGCATCTTTGCTCAACTTTAATCTAAATGCTGGTCACTCTATTCCACAAAGATGTTATCTATTCTGGAACTGTAGTGATCTACCAAAATTTGAGCGCTTGTATTGTAGGATCTTGCCTTCTCTGATTTGTTGGGGCCTTTGGAAAGCTAGAAATGATCTCTTATTTGAAAATAAGCCCCTCTTAGTAAACTCTATCTGCAAAGAGGTGCAGGATCTGATCATATTGACATTAAATGTGTGTCCTCCTAAACTGTATTCTCCTGGTTGTATCCCAGTCACATTCAGGCATTTAGCACCTCAGCTTAGACCACCTCCTAAGCCAAATATAGCTAAGATTTTCTGGAAAAGGCCTAATCTGGGCATCATAAAAATAAATGTAGATGCTTCCTAGAATTTCAACAAAGTTTCTGTTGGTCTTATTGCTAGAGATTCCTTTGGTTGCCCAATTCGGATAATTTCTGTTGCCTCGTCTGCTGTCTCACCTCTACTAGCAGAAATTGATGCCATTTTGCATGCTTGTCACATTTTCCCTCAGCTGGACCACTCTTTCATAATTGAATCTGACTCAAAACTGGTGGTTAACATGATAAACGATCCCTATGCTGCCCAGTGGGAATTTTTTGACAAAATATATAAGGTGAAGGCTTTGCTTGGTAGATCTATTATACAATATGTTTTAAGAGAGGGTAATTCTGTTGCTGATGCTATTGCTAAGTATCATTTTGATTCAGAGCATGGCCTTTCAATATCTAATATCCCAAGGCATGTATATGGTCTCATCACTCTAGATAAAGAATCTGTGCCTTATATTCGAGCCCCTTGATATGATTATGGCTTTGAATGGATACTGCTGAGTTTAGATTTGTTCCTATATGCAGACTTGCTTCAATTAATGGTCTCTGGAAGCTGGCTGATTGAGGATGGAAGCTGGCTGCTTCAATTAATGGTCTTTGGCAGTTTCTTGGCCATAACGAGGATTGGGTTGATGCCATTCTAGGCTATATCATCTTTACTTACTTTTGGACTGCAAAAGTCATTAGTCCATATACTACCTACATTTAGAAGTTGCCTGACCAAGGGAGAGAAATAACACAGGGGGTGGAGTTTCTCTCCTTTAGATCGTAACTTCTTAATAGACCTATGTGTTTTACATCTACAATATTAGTACTTTTGGAGGTAATAATGTTACCTCAATGTCTAGGGATATAGACACACTTATGTACAAACTGTAAATCTTGTTATCGGGCCTGGGGAACCTAATACATAACTCCCTCACCTCTGGGTGTTTTTATTTAAAAAAAAAGTTTTCTAAACTAGTAAGAAAAAAAAGAATTATTAACTATTGCTTTTGCTCCTCGTGGGATAGATCATGCTTACCGGTTTACTAACTATTGTTAATCTGAGTTGTATGTTATTTGGCAAGTCAAATGGCGCTCATCAAATTGGCGTCGCTACCGGGGAGCAGTAAGTTAATTATTTTTAATTTTTATCCTACTAATTTGTGTGTTAGTGTGCTTGGTTTATGAGCAGATCATCCATGCTGAATTTAATATTCGACCCGAAAGTTGAAAAGACAACCAAGCTGAACAGCAAGTGAACAAAGGTGCAGAAAGAAGTTTCTACCGCAACCCTTCAATTTGGCCAAATCAAACCCGTTACGGTTTCAACAACTATCTCTGATTGGAAACTGATACCGAGATGGACGTAGCTGGACGGAGCTGGATGAAATCAGAATCCTAGGTAGAACCCTAGCAATCCATATGTGTGGGAACTTACTGGTCATAGTGAAGATGATCCCCCACCCCCATTCAACTGCCCGAGACCGATAATCCAATTGAGATAAAGTTGGCATTCTTGAATGTCCTTTCGAAGTTCCACGGGAGAAACACTGATGTGTCCATTTTAGATGCATTATTTAGTAGTATTTAGGATCACTTTTGTGCTCTTTTATTATCGAGAGCTTGTGTTTTACCTTGAAATTCACTTAGGAGAGGCAAAAGCAACTTTGTACTCTTTTACCCCTTCTAAGTGGATTTTGTGTGACGAGTGAAGAACACGGAGGCAACGAAGACCGGAAGACATTGAAGACTATACCTTCGAAGACTTTTTCGAAGACATGAACACCGTCGTCGTTGAAGACCATTTTGGAGCTGTTGAAGACTTGAAGATTGAGAGGGATGACTATGAAGAAGACAAAGAAACAATGCAAAGTGCTGGCCCCCATCGCGACACCATCGCGAGTCGCGACCAACACCGTCGCGAGTCGCGACGAACTCGTCGCGAGTCGCGACCAAAAGGCGGCCAGAAATCTATTTTATTTTCTTTGCACTATAAATACCCTCTCTTTCCTCCTCTTCTCCAAGCTTTTCCAGCCCGTTTTCTCTCTGGTTTTTGGGCGAAAACCTAGGTTTTTCTCTTCTTTCTTTTCTTAGCTTTTTCTTAGTTTAATTATGTCTTTTGTTGTTCTAGAGTAGTTTTGTTCTTGGGAGCAAAGGATTGAAGCTTCCATTATCTCTGTAGCAAGAACTCATTTCTATCTATCTATTTGGTGTTTTTGCTATTGTGCTTTTATTGTGCTTTGAATGTTAATTGTTGATTCTATTAATGTTGTTGAGAGCTTGATGATATGAAATGCTTGGATGAATTGCTAGCTAGGGTTTGGGGGATTTGGGTTAATTTCCCCCCTGTTCTTGTTAGTAATGTGAGAGTATGATTTAGAGCTTTTGATTGTGTTGATGGATTGATAATGTGCTAGACGAATGTGATTGATGTTGAACTCTTCGTCATGTTCGTTTGTGTAGCAAACGAGAAGAGTTATATGCTCGTGGTCTATGAGTGGTCGCTCTTGACTAATCTCGTGTAATTGCATGAATTGGTTAAATGCTTAGTCACGGTGTAGTGGTCATAGGCATTGCCAAGCTTGTTGGTCCTTCGTGCTAAATGCCACCAATGACACCTTGAGTCGTGGTCACGACTCGGGAGTCATTGGTGAGGTTTGACGAGAGATGTGGAACTCACTCTCGCAAACTACGAACTAAGAAGGATAAGAGTTTAGTCTCCACGACAAGTAGTTGAAGTATTGAATAGATGATTTAAATTCATTCTTGAAGCATTTGTTATTTGGCGTTTATGTATTCTTGACGGTGTGTTTCACTGCATGTGTGCCATGAGTTGTTTGAGCATAGGTAGTGCTTGTGTGGTTGAATTGTTTAGGTGTAGGAACGTGACGAACTCCGTAGCGCCTTTGCATGAAGATCTATGAGCATGAACTTAGAACTCCTTGTGATGTGTGTGTTGTGGTACTTTCTAGATGGGTGTGTGAGTGTTGGGTCCTGAATGCTATATGATGGAATGTGTGAATGATTCGATGAACTACATTAGATGTGGAAGTGGATATCCGTTGCCCCTAAGGCATTTTATCTTTGTAGTTTAAAACCCCTTTTCTTTAGTTTCGTTTGATGATTAGCATAGTCACTTGACCTTGCTAGTTATCGTGTCTTTTTATCTTTGTTAATTTAGGAAACCAACCAACCAACCCCCCCCCCCCCCCTTTACTTGCTTTTAAGTGTGTGTAAATATAGTTACTCCTAGCCTAATATCAACCATTTGTGTGCTTAGACGCTTAGGAAGATCCCTCTTCTCCTTGGACGACCCCGATTTGCCACTATCTACCTAGTTGTAGAAAGTAAGCATTTATGGCTTATAAATTATCTTTTGCACGGCGGGCGCGACGACCGCTCGCCTGTCAAAATGGCGCCGCTGCCAGGGAAGAGGCGTTTATTCTTAAGTATTTAGGTGTATTTGGTTGTGTATTAGCTAGTTGTTTTTATTTTCCACTACTTGGTGGTTGTTTTTGTTCGGAGTAGGTATTGCTTGAGTTCTTGGTGATTTATTTTATCGAGAATCCTTGCACTATGATTCCAAACTTTTGAAAAAAAAAAAATTTAATGGAGCGTCTCACCTTGAGGGAACTCATGATGAGAAGAGAGGCTCAACAAGCAAGGTTTTGTAGGATGTGTCATTCCGATCATCCTACCGAATCTTTCCCTTTGTTGTGGGAACAACACGATGACCGAGAAAGAACCCTTGGTTTTCAAAACCATGGGTACTGTGAAGAGTGCTATCAAGAGGTTAGAGATGTTGGTTTTCAAGGGAAAAATGCTCAAGAGTGTTTTCCATACCACAACTCTTACAATCCGGAATGGAGTGGTAATCCGGATTGGTGGTATGAGAATGAGCCGAAAAACCAACTTACGAGCAACCTAGTTGGCCATCACCACCCTATGCCATACCCCAAAACCAAGCCCAACAAGGAAGTTCAAGTTTGACACGTGAGGATGTCTTAAATACCATAGCAAACTTGAACTCCTTTACTAATGAGGAGCCGGATACCCAGCTCTCCTCTAGTGTTGAGGCCATTGAGGGGCATGTGAGGAACATATTAGAGGTATTGGCCCGAATGGAAGCTCGTGATTCCGAAAATACACCATCCCAACTTGAACTCGATGATTCGGTGAGTGAGGTCACCAATAAAAATGATTTTGAGTTTGAAAGGGATGAGGAGTTGGTTGTAGAGGATAGAAAAATGGAGGAAGAGGTGATAGTGCTACATCCATTAGCATTGTCACCCCTTCTCCCACCTAGTGAACCAACTCTAATATTTTCGAAAGTTTTGAGGGAAACGAGAGAGAAGCCAAAAGACTATCCCAAGCTCCCTAACCACTTAATTCCGTTTGAACCATCTCCACCTCCACAAGACTTTCCTCTTGAAAGTTTTGTGCCCCCACCTCTCTTATTTTGGATGCTCATGGTGAAGAGCTTCAAGCCTTCACTATACGGATAACATTAGGGTCGTGCCTACGACCTTAAACATACGGAGCTTCGTCGTGCCGACGACGTAAAATAAATTCGGCATTTCTTTTAGTTTTTGTTTCTTAGTTTTTGTTGTTTTGTTTTGTTCTTTTTATGGCATGTTTTTCTATGATTTTGTAGCAACATGAAGTGCATTGCAATGATGGAGATGAAGGAACAAGATCAATGAACGAGGGAAGAAAGCTTGGACAGTTGGTAAGAAAACGAAAAAATTTTAAGCCTGGGATACCCTGCCGTCGCGAGTCACGATGGGCTTCGTCGCGAGTCGCGACGAACAGGGGAGCAAAATTCACTCCCAGCGCCAACTTTCCGCGAATCGCGACGGCCTCGTGATGGCCATCGCGAGTTGCGACGTGATCAGAACATTTTGAGCTTCCGGACTCAACTTTCCACGAGTTGTGATGACATCGCGAGGCTTCGTCGCGAGTCGCGATTAACTTTGTCGCGAGTCGCGACGAGCTCAGAAACTTTTGAGCTTTCGGACTCAACTTTCCGCGAGTCGCGATGACATCGCGAGGCCACGTCGCGAGTCGCGATGAACATAGTCGCGAGTCGCGATGGGCTCAGTAACTTTTGAAAAATTTCTGATCTCGGATTTCACTTTTCGCGAGGCGCGACGTAAACCGTCGCGAGTCGCGATGAACTTTGTCGCGAGTCGCGATGGAAAATCCAAGTTTTCAACTGATTTTAAACATTGCATGATCCTTCCTTCTTCTCCACCCAACACTCCCAAGAACCACCACATCTCCACTCATTCTCAACCATCCTACATATATTGGCATATGAACATTCTTGCATCTTTATAGTACATTTGTTGATTGTAGTATGCCGACTACATCATTGTGATCGTAAGTGCATATCCTATAATGATGCTTGTATACATGTCAATATATGTTGGATATTTTTCATGATTATTCTTATAGTGTTGGTTGGGTGTGATTTGGTTGTTCTTTGAAAATACTATGGTTATTAACTCTTGATGCTAAACCTAGTATTACATATCCTTATGTACTTGTGAGTTTAATATGTTCTTCGTGGTGTAGTCTTGATCAAACGGCGCCATGGAGACAATGCTTTTCTCGAGGGGTGAGTTCTTCTACGGCATCTTTGCTCACCCTTCCGGTTCCGAAACCTATCTCGGGACCATCCAAGTACTTGGATATCGCCATATCACCGGCGAATTTGCGGAGAAATGGGTGTCACTCTAACTCCCTTACCTTGATTTTTATTGTTCTTGCCTTACGTGTTTACATTGAGGGCAATGTAATGTTTTAAGTGTGGGGAGGGGTTAGAGGATTCAATGTATGCTATATTGTTTTTGAATGCTTTTTGCTACTTTTCATTGGAAAAACATGAGGAAAAAAAAATAAAAAAAATGAGAAAAAGAAAACCCGCTGAGTTGAAAACCCGAGAGGGCGACTTAGGCAACATTGGGGGCCCGAATAGGTCGAAAACCCTTAAAGGGCGGCCTAGGCAAAAATGAGAGGCTAACATGTGCGGAAAAAGGTGAGATGTGAGCTAAAGAAACATTATGTGTGGCTAGGATGAAAACTCGAAAGAGCTCCTAGGCAAAATGAGAGAAATTGAGAGAAATTGAAAAATGCTATGATTTCACTCATTTTCCGGCGTTGGAGTCATAAGGTTGCGGTTGTCACACGGATGGATCGGGTAGCTCAACATCTATAGACCTCTTGGGATTGGGTAGCTTAGTGGGTTAGGAAACGAAGTGTGGTTATGAAATTCCTTATCTCTTTCTACTTCGTTTTTGGTTGATATATTGGCATTTAGTGAAGCATGTGTTTGAAACTCTTATATGGTTTTAGCTTCATTTTATGTCATTGGATTTTGGTTGATATATTGGCATTAGGTGTAGTATGTGCTTAAACCTCTTAAATGGTTTTAACTTCATCTTGTGTCATTGGACTTTGGGAATATCAATTCGGGGCTTTGAAATATTTTATGGGTAATGAATTGATAAGTGGTAGGTTTGGTTAGATTTAGGATTGGGGATGTGTGTGTGAAAAAAATTCTCATGTGAGCTTTTATTTTGGGATTTTTGATATTGAGAGTTTTTGTGAGGCTTTGATTGGGGGATTAGTTTAGGTTTTGGATATATCATTTACTCCGTGTGCTTGGTTCTTTTCTTACTCGAGGGCGAGTAAGGTTTAAGTGTGGGGAGGTTTGATATGTCCATTTTGTGTGGTTATTTTAGGGGTTTTAGGATGTGGATATGCCATTTCCTCCGTATGCTTGAATCTTTTCTTACTCGAGGGCGAGTAAGGTTTAAGTGTGGCGAGGTTTGATGTGTCCATTTTAGATGCATTATTTAGTAGTATTTAGGATCACTTTTGATGTGTCCATTTTAGATGCATTATGTAGTAGTATTTAGGATCACCCATTTTGGCGAGGTTTGATGTGTCCATTTTAGATGCATTATTTAGTAGTATTTAGGATCACTTTTGTGCTCTTTTATTATCGAAAGCTTGTGTTTTACCTTGAAATTCACTTAGGAGAGGCAAAAGCAACTTTGTACTCTTTTACCTCTTCTAAGTGGATTTTGTGTGACGAGGGAAGAACACGGTGGCAACGAAGACCGGAAGACATTGAAGACTATACCTTCGAAGACTTTTTCGAAGACATGAACACCGTCGTCGTTGAAGACCATTTTGGAGCTGTTGAAGACTTGAAGATTGAGAGGGATGACTATGAAGAAGACAAAGAAACAATGCAAAGTGCTGGCCCCCATCGCGACACCATCGCGAGTCGCGACCAACACCGTCGCGAGTCGCGACCAACACCGTCGCGAGTCGCGACGAACTCGTCGCGAGTCGCGACCAAAAGGCGGCCAGAAATCTATTTTATTTTCTTTGCACTATAAATACCCTCTCTTTCCTCCTCTTCTCCAAGCTTTTCCAGCCCGTTTTCTCTCTGGTTTTTGGGCGAAAACCTAGGTTTTTCTCTTCTTTCTTTTCTTAGCTTTTTCTTAGTTTAATTATGTCTTTTGTTGTTCTAGAGTAGTTTTGTTCTTGGGAGCAAAGGATTGAAGCTTCCATTATCTCTGTAGCAAGAACTCATTTCTATCTATCTATTTGGTGTTTTTGCTATTGTGCTTTTATTGTGCTTTGAATGTTAATTGTTGATTCTATTAATGTTGTTGAGAGCTTGATGATATGAAATGCTTGGATGAATTGCTAGCTAGGGTTTGGGGGATTTGGGTTAATTTCCCCCCTGTTCTTGTTAGTAATGTGAGAGTATGATTTAGAGCTTTTGATTGTGTTGATGGATTGATAATGTGCTAGACGAATGTGATTGATGTTGAACTCTTCGTCATGTTCGTTTGTGTAGCAAACGAGAAGAGTTATATGCTCGTGGTCTATGAGTGGTCGCTCTTGACTAATCTCGTGTAATTGCATGAATTGGTTAAATGCTTAGTCACGGTGTAGTGGTCATAGGCATTGCCAAGCTTGTTGGTCCTTCGTGCTAAATGCCACCAATGACACCTTGAGTCGTGGTCGCGACTCGGGAGTCATTGGTGAGGTTTGACGAGAGATGTGGAACTCACTCTCGCAAACTACGAACTAAGAAGGATAAGAGTTTAGTCTCCACGACAAGTAGTTGAAGTATTGAATAGATGATTTAAATTCATTCTTGAAGCATTTGTTATTTGGCGTTTATGTATTCTTAACGGTGTGTTTCACTGCATGTGTGCCATGAGTTGTTTGAGCATAGGTAGTGCTTGTGTGGTTGAATTGTTTAGGTGTAGGAACGTGACGAATTCCGTAGCGCCTTTGCATGAAGATCTATGAGCATGAACTTAGAACTCCTTGTGATGTGTGTGTTGTGGTACTTTCTAGATGGGTGTGTGAGTGTTGGGTCCTGAATGCTATATGATGGAATGTGTGAATGATTCGATGAACTACATTAGATGTGGAAGTGGATATCCGTTGCCCCCAAGGCATTTTATCTTTGTAGTTTAAAACCCCTTTTCTCTAGTTTCGTTTGATGATTAGCATAGTCACTTGACCTTGCTAGTTATCGTGTCTTTTTATCTTTGTTAATTTAGGAAACCAACCAACCAACCCCCCCCCTTTACTTGCTTTTAAGTGTGTGTAAATATAGTTACTCCTAGCCTAGTATCAACCATTTGTGTGCTTAGACGCTTAGGAAGATCCCTCTTCTCCTTGGACGACCCCGATTTGCCACTATCTACCAGTTGTAGAAAGTAAGCATTTAGGGCTTATAAATTATCTTTTGCACGGCGGGCGCGACGACCGCTAGCCTGTCAAACATCGAAGACCGTTATGATTTTCTGAGCAATTTATGAAGATTTATGAGGTTCAGAAGAGGCCATCCACCGTGACGGAAGATCAATTAAAATTGGTGGCATTCCCATTCAGTTTGACAGGCGCTGCAAATCAGTGGTTTTCGAGCTTGCCTCCCAACTCCATTGCGACTTGGGCAGAATTGAAGAAATTATTCTTAGAGTACCACTTTCCAACCACAATAACAAATTCCTTGAAGAAGGAAATCACAAGCATCAAGCAGGAGTATGCTGAACCATTAAGTATGTATTGGGCGAGGTTCAGGAAGTTGGTGGACAGTTGCCCTAATCATCGAATGACGGAAGACCAGTTTCTCCAATGCTTCTACCAAGGGATGACATCCAGCAATAAGGACTTGGTGAACTCTTCCAGTAGTGGTGAATTTTCTCACCTTCGAGGGAATGAGACTAGAGAGATCATCCAGAGATTGGTGGACTCCAAGAAGGAGTACGATTAGCAAGAAGTTCAAATTTTGAAGAAGGTGGAACAGGCATCCACTCCCAAACAAGATGAGATCAAGGAGAGGATGGAAAGAATGGAGAAAATACTATCCAATGTTGTTGACAAGGTTGCGCATGTACAAGAAGGGCCTTGCGATACGTGTGGAGCAGTCAACCATACAATGTCACAATGCATTATTACCATGGGAGAGATACCTGTCCAAGAAAATGCAAAGGGAAATTACAACGAGAGGCAGTAAAAAGGTGGTTCATATCCCAAAATTTTCAATCCAAGGTACAAGGATCACTCAAACTTCCAGTGGAGAGAACAAGGTCCCCCACCGCAGCAGTCTCAACATTACCAACTTTCCTATGTTCCACCAATGCAACGCGTAGCTCCATTTTTTTCTCAGTCCCAACAAGGTGGTCAAGAGAAATATTTGAATGAGAAGATGGATATGTTGGTGGAAATGATGATGAAGCAATCCAAGAAGACCAAATCAACATTGGAGGAGCATACTCGACAAATCACCCAGCTATCTGAATGAACTTAGGATGAAACAACCTGGATGATTGCTCTCTCAGGTCTAAGTTAACTCTCATGAGATGTCAAATCAAGTCACACTCAGAAGTGAGAAAGTATTTAGTGCTTTTCCATTGAAATCCACGAGCAAAGAAGCGAAGGAGTTTACTGACGGCGGGTCTGGATTGTCCAAACCGAACCCTACAATTGAAATTCAGAATCAAGAAGTGGAGGAAAATGGCGACGAAACCACAAAACAATTTGAGATCCCTGAGCATACTTAGACTAGAGCTAAAGGTAAATCCAAGGTACTAGTTGAGGTAAGTAAAATGTTGAACTTACATGATCCTTCACTTAATATTTTACCTCCTTTCCCTCGTAGATTGGAAAAAAGAAGCAAGAGCATATGGATCTTGTATTGATTTTTGGAAAAGTGGATATTAACCTTCCTTTCTTGCAGGCCATAAAGTAACCACCGGTTAGTAAGTTCTTGCAAAGATTTCATTGCAGGGAAGCCGAAGGATTAGAGAAAATAATAATGAGAGAATCGGTGTTTGCAGTAATTCAAAAGAAACTGCCACCCAAGTGCAAGGACCCCGGTATGTTTTCCTTACCTTGTTATATTGGAGATAAGAAAATTGATGCTAGCATGTGTGATTTAGGAGCTTCTATAAATGTGATTCCATTGTCTAAATATCAAACTTTAAATGGAGCAGAAATGGTTAACACTAGAGTAGTGATTCAGTTGGCAGATAGATCTTGTGTGTTTCCTAAGGGGTTGTTGGAGAATGTAATTGTGAGAGTCAATAATTTTGTGTGCCCTGCAGATCTTTATGGGTAAAAATGAATCATTCTAGTGGTCAGGGAACAACAAGAGTATTGTTGTGTGGTTCATTTTTTAGAACTGTGAATACTATCATTAATGTGGGAAATGGTACTATTTGTCTTGATTATTATGGTGAAAAGTATACTTTCAGTATTGATGGGGCTATGAAAAAGCCAATAGATGATGATAATGTATTTTTCATTGATCTCATTGAACCTCTCATTCAAGAACATCTTGAAACTGAAATTTTGCAAGAGAGAATGGTAATTCAATTCCCAACAGGTTTGGAAGAGATAAATATTCAAGGCTTGAGCGACAAGGAGATCAGTAAGTTGATGTGCTCAATCTACTCTCAGGAAGTGGTGTTCAATTTTGATATAGACCCCGAAAGGGCTAGCTCATCACAGCCCAATGCAGAAGTGCAGAAAAATTTTGAAGTACGGGAAGGGTCCATTTTGGCCAAAAGGGACCCGTCTGACAGACCGATACAATCAAACGTGAAATCCCCAATTCTGGAGTTAAAGCCTTGCCTCCGAATATGAAGTATGTATATCTCGATGACAATGATACTCTTCCAGTAATAGTCAGTACGGAGTTATCCATATCTCAAGAGGAGAGATTAATTGCTTTGCTAAAGAGATACAAGAGGGCTATTGGGTGGACACTGGCGGACATTACAGGAATAGTCCTGACATTTGCATGCACCATATTCTGTTGGAGGACGATGCCAAACCTACTAGGGAGGTTCATAGGAAGCTAAATTCCAACATGAAAGAGGCGGTCTTCAAGAAGATATTGAATTTACTCTCACTTGGGATCATATATCCCATTTCTATCAGTAAGTGGGTGAGTCATGTTCATGTAGTGCCCAAAAAGTCAGTTTTACAAGTGGTGAAAAATGACAAGGGTGAGATGGTTTCTACAAGGCTGGTTACTGGTTGAAGGATGTGCACTGACTACCAGAAGTTAAATGCCGCCACTCACAAGGATCACTTTCCACTTCCTTTCATCGATCAGATGTTGGAGATAGTTACGAGAAACAGCTTCTTCTGCTTTTTGGATGGGTACACCGGCTATTTTCATATTTGTGTGAACCCGGAGGGCTAGGAGAATACCACATTTACTTGTCCCTTTGACAGTTATACTTACAGAAGAATGCCCTTTGGTGTATGCAACGCCCCAGGCACCTTCCAGCGTTGTATGATGAGTATTTTCTCTGATTTGATTGAGACAAGTATCGAGGTGTTCGTGGAATACTTTAGCATCTATGGTGACTCATATGAAGTGTTTTTAAGTCATCTTGAACAAGTCTTAATTCGTTGTGTGAAGAGGAACCTTGTTCTTAATTTTGAGAAGTGTCACTTCATGGTGAAAGAGGGCATCATCTTGGGACATGTGATCTCAGAGAAGGGAATTCAAGTGTACAAGGCCAAGGTGGAGACCATAGAGCCGCTCCCATATCCTTGTAATGTTTATGAGGTTCGTGGTTTCTTGGGGCATGTAGGATTTTATCAATGATTCATCAAAGATTTCGCCAAGATTGCACAACCATTAATAAAGATTTTCCAAGATGATGTTCCTTTTAAGATGGCTGAAGATCGCAAGAAGTCCTATGATTTGTTGAAGAACAAGTTGATCTCAGCCTCAATCATGCAACCACCCAATTGGAACCTTCCATTTGAGTTGATGTGCAACGCGAGCGATTATGCGGTTGGCGCAGTCTTGGGGCAGAAAGCAGGGAAAGAGAGCCACGTGATTCATTATGCATCAAAGACTTGGAATCCGGTACAAAGCAATTACACCACCACTGAGAAGGAGCTACTGGCCATTTTTTTTCTTTGGATAAATTCAGATCTTATTTACTTGGCTCTAAAATGATTATTTACACTGATCATTCTGCTCTGAGATACTGCTTTACTAAGAAGGATTCTAAGCCTCGATTAATCTGTTGGAATCTATTGTTGTGGGAATTCGACTTTGAGACCAGAGACAAGAAAGGTGCAGAAAACCATGTTGCTGATCATCTGAGTCGTTTGATAAGGCATGATGACGAAGTTCCCATTCCCGAGGAATTTCCCAAAGAACACTTAGACGCTGCAACGGGGTTCAGTTTGGCCGAACGGAACCCACCACCAGTACTGAATTCAGATAAGTTAGATACGGATCCTTAGTATGCATATATCATAAATTTTATTACCACTGAAGATATGCCACACACACTGAGTCATTCCTAGAAATTAAAATTGAAAAGTGATTGCAAGCATTACATTTGGGATGAACCATGTCTTTGGAAGATTGGTTCTGACCAAATTATCTGACACTGCATTCCCGATGACGAGCAAGGTAGTATTCTTCTACATTGTCACTCATATGCATGTGGTGGACATTTTGGGCCTAAACGTACTACTCGCAAGGTGTTTGATTTTGGTTCTTTTGGCTAACCTTGCATAAAGATGCTTACACATTCAGTAGGAATTGTGATAGATGCCAAATGACTGGAAATATTTCTCATCGTGATGAAATGCCACAAATGCCTATAATTGTTTGTTAAAAATTTTATGTGTGGGGCATGGATTTTATGGGTCCTTTTCCGAGTTCTTTTGGAAATGTTTACATTTTATTACCAGTTCATTATGTGTCGAAATGGGTGGGAGCTAAAGCCACCCGTACAAATGATGCTCAAGTTGTTGCAAGGTTCTTGAAATCAACAATATTCTGCAAGTTTGGAGTGCCACAAGCAATCATTAGTGACCAGGGAACTCACTTCAAGAATCGCACCATCGAAGCTCTTATGAAGAAGTATGGAGTTCACCATCGACTCGCTACTACTTACCTTCCTCAATTCAATGGCCAGGCAGAAGTGTTGAACAGAGAGATTAAGCAGATCCTAGAGAAGACTGTAAATCCTTCCAGGAAGGATTGGAGCAAGCGTTTGGAGGATGCTCTTTGGGCATACCGTACTGTATTCAAGACACCTATAGGGATGTCCTCATATCGCCTTGTGTTTGGGAAGATATGCCATCTACCAGTCGAGCTTGAGCATAGAGCATATGGGGCTGCGAAGCAAGTGAATATGGAACCTCTCAAGTGTGAGGAGGGGTGGAGATTCCAACTTCAGGAACTAAAGGAACTCTATTTAGAAACATTTGATCATGCTATATGGTACAAGGAATAAAATGTGGCATGACAGGAATCTGACGACCAAGAAGTTCGTGGTCAGGCAGAGAGTCTTACTTTTTTAGTCCAAGCTTCGGTTGATGCTCGAGAAACTCAAATCAAAATGGATAGGCCTGTTCGTGGTGTCTTTGATTTGGACAAACGGGATGGTCGAGATTAAAAGTTTGGAGACAGATAAAGTATTCTTGGTTAATGGTTATTGCCTTAAGCCGTATCATGATTCCTCTCAGGTGGAAAAGATGGAAGAATTTCCACTAAACACCACCTAGCCAAATTGACGGCATCCACAGTCTAGCCCAAGACTACAAATGACGGCTTTACTGGGAGGAAGCCAGCTGTTTCTTTTTCTTCATTTGATTTTTTTTAATAAAATTTTAAAACAATTAAAAATAGAAATTTCAAAAATACAAAAAATAATTTTTAGAAAAGCCAGAAAAAGAAAGAAAGAAAGAAATAAAATATTTTATTGTGTGCATTTGGGTTCTAATTTGTGTTTTTTCAATTTTTGAAGGAGGTTGAAATGAAGGCCCAATTTCAAATAGGTTGAAGGAGATTGTTTGAGGGTGGAATTAGAAACCCCAATCTATTTTGAGGGGCTTTGGGGAAATTAAAAGAACAAATTCAACACCAGTAGCCTAAGACCAAAGTGGCCGCACATACTACCTCCTCTCCCTTCAACCATTTTTCTATCTTTTTCCTTCTCCAAAATCTTACCACCCGCTACCTCCATCTACTTACCACCCATCGCCGACCACCTTATCGCCACCTTAACCACCGCCGGCCACCTACTCACCCCCATCTTCACTGGATCCCACCATGAGACGTCCCAAAAAGAGAGCATCTACACCGTCGGTTTCCGCCGTTCAACCACCGGAGGACGCCCTTGCTAAGGCGGAACAACCACCAAATCTAACCCCATCTCCAACTCTGGCTAAGCCCTCACCACCTGTCTTAGCCTCCATGCCAACCAAGAAGCCTCGCCGGAGTACCCGCAGTCACCCACCAGCACTATCAGCCAACAATAACACGAATGCGACATCCTCTCTGACGTAGAAATCTCAACCGGCCCTGCTGATGTCGAAAATGAAATCCCCAAGCGTAGAAACACCAAATTTGTCATTACCAGAGGCAAAATTGCAACCACAAGTTGAGTTGTCACCATCACGCATCGGCCAGTTGCCGATGCGCCTCCTTCACGTGCCACTCATGCACCACCATGCACTGCCCATACGCTGCCAGGCCCCGACGATCCTCCTGCAGATCCAGATTCAACCGAGCCTCCACCAGTGAATGTACCAGCTCCAGTGACAGTTTTGGTCCATTTGCAGCTGCAAGTTAAGGGGTGAAGAATGCTGCCACACCACAGTCCAGAGTCTACACTTGCATCAATTTCCCCCTCCACATAGGAGTGGATGATCCAGCGGCCTTTGGGGATTTCCAGGAACCTAAGTTCATGGATTCCTTGCAGAAGCTTAAGGGTAAGGAATATGAAGCTGGCTGGGAGGTAATTATTTCAGCCTTGAGAGTTGCAAATGTCTCTGATCGTGTTGCCCATTATTTTGCTGCAATTGGTTGGTCTACCTTTCTTAACTGTCGTGTTTTGCCTATGTATGAAGAGCTTACAGAAGAGTTTATTACAAGCTTACATTTTGAGAAATCTAATGACTTGTCATCATCTGAGCCTAGTTTATTCTTTCATATAGGTCTGAATGTGGTTAAACTATCTGTAGATGAGTGGAATATGTCTTTGGGTCTAGTTTCTAGGGAGTAGTTATTTCCTGAGGATTATGAGTCGATGTTTTGTGGTCCTTATGTGACTTATCCTGGGTTCAATCCCAATGCTGCTTGTAAATTGCTTGCCCCAACATGCTCTGATGTTTATGACCCCACTGTATCTACTATGCATTGGACTTCTGACCCTGCCTTGCTTATTTTCCATCTCATCCTTGTTTGAAATTTGTTTGTTCGTACTACTTCTTGGGTTAAGGTGAGCCAACTAGCCCACTTCACTTTTTGGTGTATGTACACAAATAAAAATTTGAATTTAGGGTACTGGTTGGCTAAAGCCTTTCTTGACATAGTTGCACACACTACTCGCCATGTCACTTTGTGCCACATTCTTGCCATATTTCTTGAGAAAAATGTGATTTTTTGATGGTTTACAGCAGCTGGAATTGGTGAAAGCCCCTGATCTTCTTCATCTAAATGCTACGGTATGGTCTTGATTTATTTGGATGCTAACAAGTGCCCTCGGTTTTCTTCGCCAGGCAATCCTAGCTCGAGCTCTTCTACTCCTGCATGTCACACTTCACTCGTATCCATCAATGAGGACCTCAAAAGCCTCCAACAAAAGGTGGACAGAATCATGGAAAAGAACGAGCTATTCTTTTAGCCCTTCGAAATGTGGCTGGCCCATCCCAATAAGTTCCCCAATCCCTGATTTGTTTTAGAGTTATTTTCAATTTTTAGGTGTTGTTTCTTCCTTACATTTTTACTAAGCTTTCTTGAGGGAAAACAAGGTTTAAGTGTGAGGTGGTTTATGTGTTTATGTGTTAGTGTCTTTTTAAAAAAATTACAAAAGATTTTTGATTTTTTTGAGTCGAGTCCAATTCAACATATTATTCTTGATACTATTGTTCTTTGACGGACTGAACTTGCCACTAATAAAGCTCTTGTGTGATATGTTTGGCTACTTGATACACCTCTAAAATTACTTGGTAAATGAGTCTAATATAATTGGTGTAAATTAGCCTAGATGATACTTAGGATGGCGAAAAAGACAAGTAATTGAACGTTTAAGCTTAATAAAAGTGAGGTTTGAGCTAGAGTAGAGCAGTTTCTACATCAATTTTTTTTTCTGAGAGTCATGACATTACTTGAATTGTTTGGTGTGAAAATGATGAAAGACATTAGGATTTAACCCCACGGCTTATATGGCCTATCATTCATCACACTTAGTAAACCCCTTGAAGCATTGACCTTTTTTTTCCTTTATTTGAGCCACATAAAAAAGTGAAGCTAATGCCTATTTTTATCCCCCCTTTTGTCCCATATATATGCATGCTTGTGACTACAGTATATTGATTTCTGTTGTGCTTTGAAAATATCAGTGAGTGCCTTAATTTTGATGTATAAAGTGACTATGTGGTACTGATTTCTGAAGTACAGTAGAATGATGATTAAAAAGGGTGATTTGGTGCTGGAAAATTCGGGAAAAAGGGGCTGATTTTCCCAGAAAAAAACAGAAAAAGAAGAAAATCAAAAAAATGAAAAAGAAAAAAAAATTCCAGCACCAACACTTAATGTTTACAGTCGATTTTGACCAGATTTTTTCACTTTTATGATGGCTGGAAATTGTGTCTATAATTGAGAAAGTTTGAGCTGAAATGAGCATGCATGTATATATAAATATTTGAAGCTTAGAACCCTTAGGACCTCGTTTTTATTTCCACTAGCCCCGTTACAACCTTAAATAAAGGTCTTTCTGATTAACATTGAATAATTCGAGTATTGCCATGTGAACTTCATATGAGTGACTGTCCCTCACATCTAGAGCGAATGTGCGAAACGTGAGAAATGTTTTATGCGTGTCTGATTTTGACTAATCTGAGGGCTGATTTGCATTAATTTGTGGATGATTTTACCAATGTCATTTAAAGGGTGTGATAGTGTCAAATATGTTATACATGAGTCTTTGTTATTAGTAAGGTAAAGTTTGTCTATGGATCAAGAGATCACGGATTCATTTGTTGAGTTTGATTGTTTGTTGGGTTGTAGTTAGTGTATTTTGTTAAAAAAAATTTAGATTCAGTTGAGGATACTTGGAACTTTTGTGATAAACAACATGATTTGATTCTCATTTCATACTTGAGGGAAAGTATGGCTCAAGTGTGAGGATATTTGATGTGTATGAATTATGTTGTTTATTTTATTGGGATTAACTGTGATTTTACGGGATTAATGTGCACTTTAGGTGTTTTATTTGTAACAGATCACAATTTTTAGGCTTGAGAAGGAATTTGGAGCAGAGTAAGGAACATTAGACAATTATGACAAAAAGAAGCTGTCAAAATGGGCGCAGAAAGAATGCAAACCGTGTGGAGCTTATTTAGAGAAATATTTGGAGCTGATTGAAAAATATTTTGAGCTGATTTTGATGAGATTTGTGGAGATATTCTTAGAAATAATATGAAGATTTATTTAGATTTTATCTCTTCAAATTAGAATTTAAATTGGGAAAGGATTGTATTTTAATTGGGATATGTAATTCCCGCTCCAAAACATATAACTAGACTTGGACTTTTGTTTTCGGAAGTCATTAGTTTCGGATAGAAGTTGAGTTTTCGTTTTTCATTCCAGACCAGGGAGACATTAGTTACTTTAATTTCTTAGTTTTTAACTTTGTTTTCATAGCAGACATTAATTTATGTCTTGGGTTTCGTGCATAAAGTTAATCACCTTACTATTGTTTTGTTTTCATTTTTTTCTTGCGTAGCTTTGCTGTGTGCAGTAGAGTTTTATAACTTGCGTTATTATTTAATTGGTTAATTCCATATGTTTCGTTATAGTATTACTTTGAATTATGAGTAGCTAATTCATATATTGGATAAGAATAATAAATGTTAGTTTTAAATTGTGAGTCCTAATTGCATTATAATTTATTCTTGCATGTTCTTGATTATTTTTTGTTAAATTTTATTTATAAGATGTTTAATACTGATCAACTTGAATGTTTTTTGAATACTGCTATCTAATTTTCGTCAATACGTAATTGTTGGATGAGATTAGTAAGTAGCATAGTTTTGTGAAAAATAGCTAACTAGCTAAGACTGTAATAGCAAGATGGAATAATTGAGTGTGCATTGCTATTTGCTTTTACTTTGGTAAATGTTATATCAGGTTCTTTTAATACTTAATGGTATCAAAATGTGTTATGGTTTTACGAATACTTTTTGGGGTCATTTTGGTAAGAGACATAGTTAATTAATCATAATTGGTTGACTGTCGATAAAGTAAGAAACATTTGGGGGGGGGGGTTATGTGTTAAGCGTATCCACTTCCCTATAACCGATAGATGTGTAGGAATTGATTCATTATTGCGCTTGTGATTGATAATAACTAAATATGAGTTAATCTTAGCCTATATCATTCATCTATATATTTATCTATTATTTTTAGTGTCATCATTTTCATTTTTAGTGTTAGAAAATTCACTGAGTTTAAGGTGCAGTGACATCACCAAAAGGTTTTCTAAACTAGTAGGAAAAATAATTATTAACTATTTCTTTTGCTACTTGTGGGATCGACCCTGCTTACCAGTTTACTAGCTATTGCTAATCTGAGTTGCAGGTAATATGGCAAGTCAAACGACGCTCACCACTCCCACGGTTTAGGAATTGAAATTGGGGCTTGATTTGTTCGTTCCGGCACTAGAAGAGTGAAATTAGGGTTTTCAATTTGGGGATTTTGAAAGAAATTGCTTTTTTATATAGAAATATTAATCACGAACTGGTAACATTGTCGGCACTCAGTAATGAAGCCACGATTATGAGTTCCAAACTCAAAACATTTTCTGATTCAAATTTGTGGTTAGAAGCATTACAAATTAATGTCTACTTTGTGTGAACTGAAATTTAATAATACGTAAGGGATGAAGATGCATCGGCCCTCTCCGTTGTAGTCCCCCTAGCTCTCTCTGCGGCTTTTCCCTTGGTTCCCAGAACAGTCCTATACTCATATTTGCTATGGAAGCCCAATATCAAATTTTTGTGCTCAAACCACCCCCTATCATAATAATCTACTCGCATGGTTTATCTATAGGAATAATCCCCATTTTCTTGATCATTGTCGTGATCAATCCTCTTTACGGGAGATTTTTTTTTCTCGGTAGCTGCCTTAATTATACAATTAAGAATTGTGTAGCCCGGGTTAAACTTAATTCCCTCCATCACGTAATAAAATATCATCAAATTACCTATAGTGCGCTCGCAAGCATGACCACACGATGGAAGAATATTCAAACAAATCCACCCGTATACCAACTGATGTGCTTAGTTATGCATGCGTTAACCATTGCATTTGGTATAGTAATTGGCTTGTTTCATATATCGTATTGCTAGTATTAGTTGAGTTAATGTGACAAGGGGTTTAGATGACCATGTTTGGTTTTCTTGTCTAAATCCCGTATTTTGTAGACTTAATTGGTACTAATGGACATCTTGTATCCACGGGCACCTAGATCTTCCTTTGTGATCATCCTTAGTAGGTTGCTCGTGGGTTCTTTTCATTACATTCTATATGAAGGTCGTTCACATGGACGGTAGAAGAGGCCAAAGGCTATTCGCATTATAATGGTAGTATATGAAGGCCATAGACATCAAATTGTGGTAGTAGAAGGATGGAGCCAAAGATGGGCAACATTGGAGTTCAAAACGGCCAAGGAAGAAATGGAGAATTGTGGTTCGAGAGTTACTGAATTCTTCGAACGATCCAAGAAGAATCAGCCTTCAATATTGGTTCTACTGGATTTGTCTCCTTGAGAACCATAAGATTGACTACAAGAACTCTCAAAATGGACTAACGGTTTATCGGTAGTGCATGAAAGAAGTTTAGCCGGTCGAAGCACAAGCGGGTCGGCGCAGACCACTCATGGGTGGCACCAAGCAAGGCAATTTGGAGACGGCTCACGCTGAATGACACAGCCCACGCCAATCCTAATTGTCCACGTACTCAAGTGCCCATTTTCACTAAAAAGGGCCAAGTATGGGCGCGAACCATCCTATTTTTGATGGCCCGTGCCATTTCAAGTGCAAACTTACAAGACCAGCTTGCATGATGTGAAGAATTGAGCGACCCACACCTAAACACTGAGCAAAAAAAGGATTTTGATGACGGCCCGCACCAAATAACATAGGCCTGCAAATCAGAAGTGCAAAAACAACCATCCTGATGATGGGCCGCGCCAGACGCCACGGACCGCACCGAACATGACCCGCAGAAGATGCCACAACCTTCACCAAGAAGGAGGCATAACCCACACCAAAAAGGAGGCATAGCCCATGCCAGATCCTGTGGCCCATGCTAGCATGGATCCAACGGGCCTCGCCAGATTTGGCGGCCCGCGCCATTCGCGACGGTACGCTCCAGTGGCGGCTGAACTAGGGTTTTACATATTTTTAGCCTATTTTGGGCCTAGTTTTAGGCCATATCCCCAACTAATATAAATATACCCTTTGTATACTAGAGTTGAAGAGTTGGAAAAATTTTTAGTTAGTTCATTTGTAATTTGGAGAGCATTATAGAGAGAGAAACATTCTCTCTTCTTTCTTTCTTTCCTATTTATTTTGGTTTAATCTAATGATGTGGAATTTAAATCTATATTTGAATTCCATGTCTAGGGATTAGTTTCCATAGCTTTGGGATAATTGTATTCATGTGTTGATATATGATTTTGTGAGATTCTTAGTTCATCATAATTATTGTGCTTGTGATATTATTGTGACTCATTCTTGAATGTTATAATTGCATGAATAGTACACTCCATTAGCACACACTCTAATCTGTATTCATGTTGGTGCAAATATTGATACCCCCCGAGGAAGAGAAAACTTGAATGAGATATGGGTAGCACGATCTGGGTCCACGTGAGTGTGTGCACGCAGGTCTTTTCCGAGTTTTACTATTACATGGCCATCCCACCTATCTTAGCTAACTATTGGGACCAGTCCAAAGGGTTATGGGTAGAGATAATGAAAAGTAGCAAGCTAGGATTGTAAGAGGTCCTAGTGTCATAACACAGGTAGTCAGAAATGAAAGAAGCGGAGAGCTAGAGTAGAGGTTCAACCTAGGTTGGTTGTGTTGGTATAAGAGTCGGAAGAGATGTTGGAGGATAACAGGACATTAAGGGAGCTCATGGCTCTCAATTTGAAGAGTCGGCCATTATGTATCACTTTTCCCCCATTACCACCAAATGTGAGCTGCGAGCTGAAAACCGAAATGATCCGTTGTTTCCCACCTTCCAAGGAATGGCAGGGGAAGACCCAAACAAACACTTGTCGGAGTTCCACTTGGTCTGTACAAACATGAAGCCTTCGGGTGTTTCTGAGGATGACTATACTCTGAGGGAATTTCCATTCTCTCTTCAAGATGGAGCTAAGGATTGGTTGTACTACTTACCTCCTGGCTGTATAGGCTCCTGGATGGATATGAAGCGGAGATTTTTAGAGAAGTGAATTCTGGCATCCAAATCTTCTAGACTGAAGAAGCAGCTATCCAATATCACCCGGGGAGCTATTGAGTCACTCTACGACTATTGGGATAATTTTAAGAGGTTTCTTGCAAGCTGTTAATAACATCCTTTCAACGGAAGGAGGCCTAGTGTACTACTTTTTCAAAGAGTTGTGTGATGAAGACATGCAGATGGTGAGTGCCGAATGTAATGGATCAATTTCCAAAAAATTCCCTAAAGATATTATGTCTCTCTTTGAAGAAATGGCAAATGGTATGCGATAATTGGCAAAAGGTCAAGGGTTAAGGTCTTTGATAAACCCTCTCAATTGCCCAAGTTGGAGGATCAAGTCCAAGCTCTTGCTTCTATGATTAAGGAACTTGTACGAGGAAAGGTTCATCAAGTCAAAGTGTGTGGGTTCTGCAACCTTGACCACAACAACGAGGTGTGCACCAAATTTGTAGAAGATTTGCAAGAAGTAAAGGTCAAAGAGTACAACAACCGAGAGAGACCACAGTTTGCTAGGGTTCTGGGGGAACCAAGGCAACGCAAGGCTAGATCCCTATGCAAAATCGTTCAACCTAAGGTATCGAGACCGTCCAAATTTTTGGTGGAGGGAAGACAATCAACCTCAAGGTTATTGGGGTGGACAAGCTCCACTTCAACCATACGCAAGAGGTAAAGACCCTTCTAACAACTATACCTCGATCCATAAATCAGAACGAGAAGAGATACTAGAAGCCATTGGTTAATTGGGGAAGAAACATGAAGTCTTCGCAGAGAGGAAAAGGTATGAGATTGAAGACCTTGACAATAGGGCTTTCTCAAGCATGAAGAACCTTGAAGTCCAAGTTGGGCAACTTGCCACCTCGGTGAGCCAACTTGAGGCCAAAGAGTCTAGAAAATGCCCTTCCTAACTGGAGTTCAATGAAAGGAATGTGACTGCACTCAAGTTGAGAAGTGGAAAGGAAGTTTGTGAGTCCGAGAAGAAGGTGATGCAAGAAGACGATAGGGCATTGGAGGCAAACAAGGCAAACTTCAAAGAAGATGAGATTGTGGTCAAGGAAGCACCATCCAAGGAGCTTCCACTGCCTGAGGCACAAGCAACTATCCCACCTCTATTTCCGAATGATTTGAGGGGAAGGACAAAGATGGTGACTAGCAATGCAAGCATTCGAAGGATCTTCAAAAAATGCGAGGTTACAATACCTATCTTAGAGTCAATTGTATATGTTCCATTGTATGCTAAGTTTCTTCAAGTTGCATGCACAAAAAAGAGAACTAGACCAACTAAGAAGGTAGGACATTTAAAAATTGGGGGAAATGGGGGGGGGGGGGAATTGCCGCTTTAAACCGTAAAAATTTGCCTAAGAAATTCGATGACCCTGGAATGTTTTCAATCTCTATCTCCTTAGGTGGAAAACTTGATGAAAATGCCATGATAGACTTTGGAAAATCTATAAATGTGATACCATTTAGTCTTTATGAACACCTAGAGACAGGTGAGCTTAGGGAAACTAGAGTGATTGTCTAACTCGTTGATCACTCCCAAGCTAGCCCTCGTGGACTAGTAAAGGATGTTATGGTGCAGGTTGGCAAGTTGGTGTTCCGGCAGACTTTTATGTCCTAGACATGGCGCACGATGGAAGTACACCCCTAATACTTTTGGGGTGACCTTTTATTAATACGTCTAGGACTAAAATTGATGTTCATTTGTGAATATTAACTCTAAAAGATGATGTGAATAAAGTGGAATTTGATATCTATAAGTCTAGGCATGATTCGATTTATTCTTATTTTATGTGCAAAGTCGTGATCAATGAGCATGATTTACATGGATCTTCTTGTGTTACAAATGAGCATGAATACTTGGATGAATTCTGTGTTGATGATATTGTTGATGAGTCCAATGAATTGCATGATTCGAGTGATAATATATTTGTGCTAGATTTCTTTTCCATGCTAACTAACTTGTAGCGGGAAAGGGGCTTAAAACCCCCTCAACCTCCTCATAACACCAAAGTGATGTTTACAGAATGAATGTTACCAAGGCACGGTTATTCATTTCTTATGGAAAACAAAGGGTCAGAAGTTAAGGGTGACACGTTGTGGAGACCTCTTCATATCGGTGTCATCGTGGGTGGATTTACCGATGGCGACTCCGGAGACCCATAGATAGGTGGTTATAACTAAAATTGCATGAAAAGAAATAAGTCGTGAGGACGACAATAAATATACATTGCTTCTTTTACTTTGATTCCATGATTTTAAGTAGTGATTAGATAGGTTTTGTATGTTCTTGTTTGACGAGGATATTTTGAGAATAAAATCTTGTTTGATTTTTAAATTTGAGTTCGAGTCTCGTGATTGTGTTAGGATGGAATTAAACTTGATGGGTGACATAGTTTTTTTTTCAAAAAAAGAGGCACAAACTAAGGGATAAGGTTAAAATTTGTGGCAGCTTCGCGCCAAGAGCTGGCACAGTTCATGCCAAGTTAATGGTCTGCGCCAAGCGACCTTGGCACGAGTGGCCTCATGCCATGATCTGGCACGGACCGCACTAGGCTATACGGTCTGTGCCAAGGGTCATTGGCATGAGGAGGATATGGGCCAGGTACCTGTAGCCCGAGGGTATCTATATCGTTTCCCCATTTGCGCTGTCAAATTGTTCCAAAAATGCAAATTATAAAAAATTCTGAATTTTAAGCTAAAAAATGCATTTTTGATTCATAAATTTTGAAATTTCTTTATTCCTTAGGATTTTTTTATTCAAATAGTACTTCCAACAAAACTTGTGAATTATTTGATTGGTACTATTGTCTCCTAATTTGAAATTGTCAAAATTCCATCCTTATCCTAATTGTACCTCTCTCTTATCACCTATGCTGAATTTTTTAGATCCTTGGTACATTTCTTCAACTAAATGAGTCATTTGACACATTAAACCTTTTCAAGAGACACTCACTCACACACACTCTTGGTGAACTTGAAAATTTGAAGCTTTTCTCTAAAACAATTAGCAATTTTTGCTTCTTATTGTGTGGATCTTGCAATTCTTAGCTTCAAATTCTGGGTAATCCATTGAACTCTTTGTTTGTTTTTTTTGTGCATTTTTAATATTGTGGTGGTGTTATGTAAAACATGATTCTTGAATGAGTGTATGTTGTTGAGAAATGTGTTTAGATTTGTATGCATGATCTTGTGTTGAAGAAAGTTTAGGTGGTTTCATGTGTCATTATGCTAGGATGATATGTTCTTCATGTGTTGGGTGATTTAGGAGGGCATGAATCTTGATTGAATGATCTTATTGATGGGTTGGTATGAATCTACATGAGTTTTGTTTGACGAGAATGTTCTTGTTTAAATTTCCTTAATGGTTAGATTTTCATAATTTGATTGCTTAGGCTATTTAGGAGGAATTTTCTTGTTGAATGATATTGTAGACCATGCCTTGTTTATGATCACATTACCACTCTTTCCTTCATTGCATTAAAATGCCTCCGAAAAAGAATGTGTCGGAGAAAGAGAAGTCCTCACAGGGGGAGAAGAGGAAGAAACCAGCAAAGGATGCAAATCATGAGCCAGTGACTCCCATCCTTTGCAACCCCATGTTCGAGACTGAAGAATTCACAGGATTGGCCAACATCTCCGGGACCGCAGCCCAGAGGTGAAGGAATTTGAGAGAGCCAAAGAGGAGTATATTGGAGACTGGATTTGCATGCAAAGACACCTTGGTGGCTCTAGGCTTACTCGATCTCGTTACCTATTTATTAGGACGGATAGGTCTAGAGGGGTTCCTTGAGAAGTACTCGAAGACTAACATCATGTGGACGTTAGAGTTTCTAGCTACTCTATGGTCGGTTAAGGACGAGGATAGACACCAGGCGATCAAATTTGGATTGGATGACAAGAAGTATACTATGACACTCTGAGAGGTAGCTCAAGCCTTCAGATGAAGGTACAACATAGAGGTCCGGAGAAAACACCGTCAAGGGATGCCTTTTTCTCCTGGAAACTTTTGGAGGCAGTTGACAGGGACTGATTGGAAGAATTTGTGCAATAGTACTACCTTGGTTCATCCAGAATTTTGTTATGTTCGATAGTTACTGGCAATGTGAGTATTTTGCCACGGTGAGCTAACACAATGTCCAGGTTTGGATGTCCATTGCCTTTGGGCAATGACTTCCGAGGGTAATTTCTACCTGAACCTAGTAGGGATCTTTTAACAAGAGTGTTTTGTGATGAGGGATAGAAAGAGTAGGAAGATTCCTATGGGCTGCATGGTAGGGCTTCTAGCACAGTACCTAGGGCATTTGGTCACTCAGCCTGCATCAGCCAAATTTGGGAGATCTAGAATAGGGTACAACATTGAGAAGTTAGCCAGGGCTTTCATGGTAGCACCTACTACATCTGAGGATCGTTTCATGTGGCTTTATTGCGAGGCGAGCACTTGTAGTTTCGTGGTACTTCCTTTGCCGGAGCGCACTGCTATCACCCACGACACATGTTTGGATGACCTATTCCTTTTGCTTGATCACCATTTTAAGAGTGAATTCTACAGAGTTTTAGCCAGCCCAGAGATAGAAGTTGAGGAGGCCGAGGGTGACACTTCTTCAAAGGCACCTCCAAGCAGCTCTTGCTTATCTACGGACATCAGTGACTAAATGCCCTCCCTTGGGGAAAAGCTTTCAAGCTCTACCCAAGAGTTAGGCACAAGGATGGATTCTATGGAGGCCGCAATTCAAGCTTTTGGGTACATTTAAAGGGAAAACACGAGGCAAAAGGAGGAAGGCCCTTCAGGGCCACGAGAGTAAGTGTCACTATTTTTCCCAACCTCACTTATGTTTTAACATGTTTTTGTGCATTGGGGACAATGCATAGTTTAAGTGTGTGTGTGTGTGGGGGGGGGGGGGGAGTAGTGAGCACATAAGGAGTTTTCATGTTGGGATTCCTCGGTGCATTTTTGTGTGGGATACTTTTGGATGTATACTTGGTGGTATGACTTGCTAGGTAGGGTTCCTAGTTTGCATTGGGTTGGTTGTTTTAGAATATTGGTGGTGTGATTTTTGTTTTGATCTTATCTTCTCGTAGTATGAATCCCAACTTTGGGGCATTTTATGCTACACCAAAATTTTTTTTAATTTTGAAAAAATGAAAAAATATACAAAACCCAGCTAAGTTGGAAACTCGAAAGGGCAACATAGGCAACATTGGGAAAAACCCGGATAGGTAAAAAAACCTAGGTAAAAGTGAGGCTAGGCCCGGCTAGGCTTACGAGCCTAGGAAAAAATGAGAGGCCATGTGGAAAAAGGTGAGAATGTGAGTACCCTTTATGTGTTAAAGCTATGATGAAAACTCAAAAGGGCTCCTAGGCAAAATAAGAGAAAGTGGAGAAAAAAAACTAGGTTGACAATACATTTGCATCCTTGGTTGTAGCTAGGTCTAGAAGCTAGAGTTATCCCTATGTTAAATTGAAGTCGACGACTCTTGGATATTCTTGGTGGATTGTTTTTGAAGACGACTGTTTGATTGCTTTTAGAGATCTTTTTTGGGAAAAGTAAACTAGCTTGACACTTATCTTCTTTGCTTACATTTTTCCACATTTTACTTTGGGTGGTTAGATTACTTAGGTTCATTGGGGGAAACATGGTAATCTAGGAATAAGTTAAATGTCTTGGTTAACTTATGCCTACATGCTACACTTCGCTTAGTCCTTTTCTAGTCTTTATTTACTCGAGGAAGAGTAAATGGTTAAGTGTGGGGGGTCATATGTGCTTCATTATGCATGCATTAATCGTTGTATTTGGCATAATAATTGGCTTGTTTTATATGTTGGATTGATAGTATTAGTTGAGTTTACGTGACAAGAGGTTTAGACGACCATGTTTGGTTTTCTTGTCTAAATCCTGCATTTTGTAGACTTAATTGGTAGTAATGGACATCTTGTATCCACAGGCACCTAGATCTTCCTTTGTGATCATCCTCAGTAGGTTGCTCGTGGGTGCTTTTCGTTACATTCTAAGTGAAAGTCATTCACAAGGATGGTAGAGGACATTAAAGGTTGTTCGCATGGACGGTAGAAGAGGTCAAAGGCCATTCACATTAGAATGGTAGTAGATGAAGGCCATAGATATCAAATCGATGTAGTAGAAGGATAGAGCTAAAGATAGGTGCCATTGGAATTCAAAACGGCCAAGGAAGAAATAGAGAATTGCGGTCAAAGAGTTGTGCCAAATTATTGGAATGATCCAAGAAGAATCAACCTTCCGGGTTGATTCCATTGGATCCGTCTCCTAGAGAACCATAAAATTGACTACAAGAACTCTTAAAATGGACTAACGGTTCATCCATAGAAGGAAAGAAGTTCAGCCGACCTAAGCATAAATGGGTTGGCGCAGACCGCTCGTGTGTGTCACCAAGCGAGGCACCAACCACCCGCACCGGATAATACAACCCACGCCAAGGGTCTCTAGCACGAGCCATGCCAAGGCCCAGTGGAGACCTTGCCAATCCCAATGGGCCACGTGCTCAAGTGCCCATTTTCACTTAAAATAGCTAAGTATGGTCATGAACCGTCCCGATTCCTACGGCCTGTGCCATTTAAAGTGCAAAATGTCAAGATCAGCTGGCAAAATGTGATGAATTGTGTGGCCCGCACAAAAATACTGAGAAAATGAGGATTCTGATGACAGCCCACACTAAACAACATGGCCCACAGATCAGAAGTGCAAAAACAACCATCCTGTTGACGGGCTACGCCAGATGTTACAAATTGCGCCAGACAAGACCCGCAGAGGACGCTATAGCCTGCACCAATAAGGAGGTACGACCCACGCCAGATCATGTGGCCCACGCAAGCATGGATCAAACGGGATGCGCCAGATCTCGTGCCCCGCACCAAGGAAGCGGCGTGAACCATGCCAAGAGGCGATGCAGACCACACCATTCATGACGGTACGCTCTAGTGGCGGGTGATCTAGGGTTTTACACATTTTTGGCCTATTTTGAGCCTAATTTAATGCCCAATCCCCTACTACTATAAACATAGCCTTAGTTTACTAGGGTTAAAGAGTTGGATAAGTTTTTAGTTAGTTCATTTGTAATTTGGAGAGCATCATAGAGAGTGAAACATTCTCTCTTCTTTCTTTCTTTCCATTTTATTTTGCTTTGATCATATGATGTGGAATTCAAAAATATATTTTAATTCCATGTCTAGGGAGTATTTTCCATAGCTTGGGGATAATTGTATTCATGTGTTGATTTATGCTTTTGTGAGATTATTAGTTCGTGAGCTGGTGACTTCTGCATATCGATATTGATTATCATTTTGTTCGTGAGCTGGTGACTTCTGGCAAGCTGCGCTTTGCTTATGTTCCTACTTCTCTCCAGGTTGCTGACATCTTCACCAAGGGACTCTTTCATCCATTGTTTGAATTCTTCAGAGCCAAGCTTTGCGTCGGCGAGCATCTGACTCTTCGCTTATGGGGGGGGGGGGGGGGTGTGTGTGTGTGTTAGAATAAAGAAAGTAGATGATTAGATAATATTTTATTCTATGTTGATGACTAGTACAAGAGTTATATTTAGTCTAGTCTTCTTTGTACTCTATATATATTCTTCATCATTAATCAGAATCATTATGGAAAATTACTTTATCAGATAGAATTGTCCCTGTTGAATTGTTTCTGATGTGGGTTCATATTGAGATGCAGGTAAGAATTCATATATATGGATGGGGCTACAACCATGGGTGTTAATCATGGATCCAGATGTGATCAAAGAGATTGCAAATAAGATTAATGTGTTCCGTAGGCCGAGATCTAACCCGCTATCGAAATTGCTAGCTGATGGATTGATTCTTGGTTGCCTACGAAGGGCAAAAATGGGCAAAGCACAGAAAACTTCTCAGCCCAGCTTTTCATTTGGAGAAGTTGAAGGTTTGTAAGAAATTCTGTTTGTTTGTTCAAAATATTTGATATGGATTAAGAATGGAACATCAATGCTGTGCTAATTGTACTTTTAGCTGATGCTGCCGGCCTTCTATGAAAGTTCTAGTGAGATGGTGAGCAAATGGGAGGATATGGTTTCAGAAAGAGGCCCTGTAATTGAAGTTGATGCTTGGCCTCATCTTCAAGCAGTAGTTTTGAAGAGGGCAGAAGGATTTTCGAACTTCAGAAAGAACAAGCCGGCAATATAGTCAAGGCTTCGCGTTCCTTTTACCTTCCTGGATTCAGGTAAAATCATATTTAAGGAATTAATCAAATTTAGAGAGCGCGCGATTTACAACAGATTTTATGCTTGTATGTTTCATATTCTTGCCAACAAAGAGGTTCACGAGGATTAGACATGAAATTTAGTTTTACTGAATTATTTTAATTATTATTGCTACGTTCCAACATAACATACCTAACAAAGTATGTAATAAAGTAAATCATGAAAACACGAGACTTGGTTATGCAGTTCGGTGAAATCTACCTACATCTGCAGGGTCTGGCCCAATTCGGAATAAATTCAATAATCAGATTGATACAGTACAGATTACGCCATACAAAATATTTATCTTTACTAATTAAACATGTGATTCTGCTAGCTCCCCTAACTACCAATCCGCCTTGATCAGACTCTCTCTGACATCGAAACCCATCGACGCTGGATCTCCTCCTCCTGAGGAATTAAGATATATGATTCTGAATTTTGAACGGAAGGTCACGTGTGTTGGAACATATGAATATGGCTCTTCGCAAGACTCTTGGATGGATAGAAAATCTGTGTGCAGATTTTTGCAATTAAGTTTGTGAGTATAATACAGACGTGATGTCCCCTTTTTAAAGTCATGAGCAGATCATAACTCTCCATGATTATCTCTATAATATTCCTATCCCTTATATGCTTCTGAAGCATATCTAAATCCCATAAATAAAGAGATTTTCCTTATCACAATATATCTCATATATTCCATAAATCCAATTCCATATTTTGTAGGGATTTTTCATAAACCTAATAGGCTTCTACTACTGCCTAATATATTACAGAATATTCAGATTTCCATAAATCAACATAATCACTATATTTTGTCTTTCCATAAAACCATGTAGGCAGTTGTGGCTGTTGTCCGTATGTTCCAACATGGAATGTTTTTCGTTTCCAATATTAGTTCACAGATTGCCAATTAAACAATCAATGAAAACCACTTGGCTTTACAATTTTCTCCTTTGACATTTGTGGACCCAACCATTTTGGAAATAATAACTCAACGTAAAAAACTTCCAATCATACACATAAGTCTTCCAGAAATCCATCTATGTTGGAACATATGCTAAATACTGAATCTGATTATAAGAATACCAAGAATATAAGAAATTCAGAATTCCAGAACCAATGAAATAATTCAGATTACAGTTATCCAATAAAAAATAATATCCAAAATACTCTCCCCTGAGGCCATGAATATGCCAAAGGCAATAAAGCACAGAATTTTTTTTAAAAAAAAGGACAATCAAATCTGCTCCCCATGAGCCCATCATGTGATCTATGTTGGAACATAGACACTGCAGAACCATCAATCTTGTTTAGGAGCTGCACCCTGTGTTTCCAAAAGAGCCTTCTCCCCCACAATCTTGGCCTTTTCAGCTTCAAGGGCTGCTATTTGGATGGCCATGGCTCCCAACCTTGCATTCAGAACCACCAACTTGGCCTTGATCTCAGCATCTACAGAAGTTGAAGCCTCTGGATTCCAAGGAAGATCATGCACTTGTCGCATCCCAAATGTCTTCTTATTTGGTTGAAGGAACTCAATATCAATAATTACATCCTTTGCCTTTCCCTTCACCTTTGCACTCCCAGCCAATGCAGATATCAAACACGGATAAACCAGTGCATGCTTAGCCTTGGGTGCAATAACCTGCCTAACCAGATTCTGTTGAATGAAAAACCCCAAGTAGACTGGTTTCTGTGTTCCAACACAGAATAGAAGCTTTGTCATCTCTCTTGTCAGAGTTGTAGTGTTGGAAGACTGTATCCAGCAATTCACAGCCACTTGATAAAGTCAAAAAAATCTAGATGATAGGCAGGAAGCATGTGAATACCCTGTGTTTACCCACATGAAATCACTTCCAGAATTCTGTCCTTAGTCACATCCAAATCATCAGAAAAGACACCTTCAAAATTTGGAGTTTTTCAGCCCTAATATCTTGTTTATCCGGACAGTAGAGAAATCTATCACCTTTCCCCTTAAATAAACTCTATTACACCACGGGGACTCATCGTCCAGGTTCCCAGCCATCAAATTTGAGTATACCTCTGTAACAACTTGCTTATTATATTGAAGTTGCACAGTGGAAGCTCTCTTCATCCAAATCAACTCCAAAAAATCTGCAAATCCACTAGGTTTATAAGCCTCTTAGTCCATTGGCCTTTTAGAAATTATCTTTCTCTCTGCAAAAATTTCTCTCATCTCCTCACAATTATTATCAAAGTAAGTATCAGATAAAGCATCACTTACAAGAGGATGTGGCAGCAAATTCTTCTTCTTTTTTCAAAGACCTTGGGTTTTCTTTTTGGACGTCTTGGCTGGTGGAGAATCCTCAGCAACATACATCTTTCTCTTGGCCCTCATAGCCTGAAAAAACTTATCCAAAACCTCATCGCTGGAGTAGTTCAGATTTGGCTCCTGTGTTGGAACATACTCAGCTTGTTCAACCTCTTCCTCCTACTCAGTCTCTACTTCAACATGTGTTCCAACATGCTGCTCATTGCCTGACTCCTCCTGCATCAAGTCAAACCCCCATTGTTTTTCCTCCTTCTGAATATTCCATATCATCATACGCATTCCCAGTAAAATCAAATTGGTGTTGACCTCACATATCAGCATCATCAACCTCCGTCTTCAGCAGTCTCGGGCTCTGCCTTCTGTGTTAGAACATACCCAACACTTTCTCCTCCTTCACTTTCAGAAACTACAATAATAAGAGGTCTCCTTAGTTCTTCCATTCTCTAGGCAACATTGGCATCATAAAACCCCAATGGCATCCTGTCAGTAGATTTAACAATCTCTACCCCTACTGTCTTAGCTTTATCAATCTCTTTAAGTTTCACACTACTTGATCTTGGAATATAATAGTAAACATGAAACATATCCTTCCTGTTATGCAATCCGTACACCCCTCTCAACATCTTAAGTTCATAATCTTCCCCCATCATCCAAGGCTCCTATATCCCCCGTGTACAACTCCTAGATATCCACACCAAAAACTTCTCCCTTTAAGTTCTTCAAATATTTAACCTTAGTAAAGTCTACAGGATTTCTATTTTCTTTAACCCAATCAAATAATTCTTCAACTGACTCAAGGTTTCTACCATGTAGAGTAAAGTAGGGGAAATCAGGACCAAGTACCTTTCTGTAGGGAGTTTTGCCTCCGTTGAGAACCTCTTTCCTCTTCTCTTTGTTGTCGGAGGTGATCTTGTGGAGTGGAACACCGTCCGTGTTTTTTTTCTTGGCCATGGTGAGTTTTCCGCACAAATTTCTCTCGGCAAGAATGGTTTTAGTACATGGAGGTTTTGAGACTTTCAACTCAATTAGAACTCTAATACAAGACCCAAAATTCTTGGTAAGAGTATCTCAACAAGTTTTGGGAATCTGAAAATGCCAAGAAGAAGGAGTACATTGGCCGAAAATAGAGGAAAGGTGGAGAGATGGAAAAAATTTGAACCAAAATTAACTTCTTTCCTTTTTGCCTCATTAGTCGTGTAACCCTTTTTCCCTTTCCAAGAAAAGTAATGATTTCAATTTTCTCACTTGTCAACTCATGTTACACTTCCTTGCGCTTACAACATACCATGTCTTTACAACATCTATTTTTGTAGCATTTATCTTCTTTCTAATTTTTTTATTTTTTTTATTTTCAGTACAAAAAAATAAAGCGGAAAAAAATAAAAGCCATAGAAAGAAATACCTCAAATGTGACAAACATCGAAGTGTTGTCTGAGAAGCTCAAACGTGGCAGTATCCAACGGTTTTGTGAAGATATCTGCAAATTGCTCAAATGTTGGAACATAGACAACAACCACTTCCTTCCTTTCCACAAGATCTTGAATAAAGTGATACCTTATGTAAATATGCTTCGTTCGAGAGTGCTGAACTGGATTTTTAAAAATATCAGTAGCACTTGTGTTGTTACGTAAGATCTTCAAAGGCCCTTGATGAATTCCATAGTCGTTCAACATTTTCTTCATCCAGAATAGTTGTGCACAACAACTTTCAGTAGCAAGATATTCAGCTTCCACAGTAGACAGAGAGATCGAATTTTGTTTCTTACTATACCAAGAAACTAGATTTGTGCCAATAAAAAAACCCACATGTAGTACTTTTACGATCATCTAAATTACCAGCCCAATCAGAGTCATTGTACCCAAACAGATCAGAGTCTTGATTTTTAGAATACCAGACACCATACTCAGAAGTCCCACTCACATATCGAATAATTTTTTTGACTACAGTTAAATGAGATTTCTTTGGGTTAGCCTGAAATCTCGCACATATTCCTAGGCTAAAACATATATCTGGTCTACTTGCTGTCAAATAAAAATAGACTCCCAATCATGCCCCTGTATAATTTATGATCAACTCCAACTCCTTTCTCACCCTTCACCAGTTTGTCAGAGACCTCCCATAGGTGTTCGAACTACACAGTAATTGCTAATTCCAAATCTCTTCACTAAATTCAAGGCATACTTACTCTAATTTATAAATAGGGCATTCTTTTCTTGCTTCAATTGCAACCCTAGAAACTATGTGAGTTATCCAACCATACTCATTTCAAATTCGGCTTGCATCACAGTAACGACATCCTGCACCATAAATGATGAAGTAGAACCAAACACAATATCATCAACATAGATTTGAGAAATCAAAATCTTTGAGGCCTTTTTGAGCACAAATAATGTGCCATCTACTCCCCCTTGACGATAACCTTTTTGAATTAGAAAGTTAGTAAGTCGTTCATACCATGCTCGCGGTGCTTTTTTCAAACCATACAATGCCTTCTTGAGTTGAAACACATGGTGAGGGTAATGAGGGTCTTAAAATCCTTTAGGTTGTTCCATATACACTTCTTCATTTATCACACTATTTAGAAAACTACTTTTGACATTCATTTGATGTAGAGTAAAGTTCATAAACCAAGCAATAGTAAGTAAAATTTGAATCGACTCTAACCTAGCAACTGGTGCGAATGTCTCATCAAAATCTACTCCTTCAACTGGAGTATATCCTTGAGCTACCAATCTGGCTTTGTTTCGAGTGATATTTCCATCACCATCTGATTTATTCTTGAAGATCCACTTTGTGACAATGGTATTCACACTTTTAGGACGAGGAGTGAGATATCATACATCATTTCGTGCAAATTGACCAAGTTCTTCTTGCATTTCCGCAATCCAGTATTCATCAAGTAAAGTCTCCTTGTAGTTCTTGTGTTTAATGAGAGAGAAAACATTGTAATCCTGCTAATTTCCTGTAATCAACGCGAGGAATTGAACGAGTACTCCTTGTCATAGGCCATGTTTGCACCTTTGTTGGAACATGCGATGAGTCACTGGGGGATGATATTCCAACATACTTAATATCTTTAGGTTCAGCAGGATAATCAGTCTGCTCAGATGTTCTAACATTGGCTGGCTCGTCAGGTTGACTGTGATGTGTTGGAATATGGTATTTTTTGGGTTCATCTTCTCCATCACCTGATACATGTCCTTCTTCAGAATCATCCACAATGAAATTTATGGATTCCATGAGGGTATTTTTCCGAAGATTGTAAACACGATAAGCCCGGTTGTTCACTAAATAACCAAGAAAGATCTCAATATCACTACGATTGTCAAATTTTGACAATTTCTCTTGATCTCTGATAATGTAGCACTTGCTTCTAAACACATGAAAGTATGAGACATTTGGCTTCCCTCCCTTCCAAATCTCGTAGGATGTTTTTCTTATGAATGGACGTAGATACACTCGGTTGATTGCATAGCAAGCTGTATTAATGGCTTCTGCCCACCATTTTTTGTGAATTTCTTTCTCGCCTAACATGACTCGAGCTATCTCATGAAGATTCCTGCTCTTTCTTTCCACAACGCCATTCTGCTGATGAGTGATTGGTGCAGAGAACTCATATTGAATTCCAAGTTCGTCACAGGAGTCGCTGAATTGAGAGTTTTCAAATTCCTTGCCAAGATCATTGCAAATTCTAACAATCTTCCCAACTGGACTTCCCTTTTCTATCTGTAATTTTATCACAAGACTTCTAAACACTTCCACAGTATCAACATTTTCTTTTAGAAAAGCTACCCAGGTAAATCTGGAGAAATCATCGACACATACAAAGATGTATTTCTTGCCACTTATACTAGGTGTATTGATTGGACCCATTGAATCCATATGCCGTAATTCTAGATTTCTTGAATTAGTTATATATTTAACTGAAGAGTGGGGAGATCGAATTTGTTTACCTTGTTAACATGGTCCACAGACAATTCCACTTTTGCTCGTTAATATAGGCAAACCTCGTACTACCTTTGCATTTGCAATTTTCACCAAGGTTTTGTAGTTGATGTGACTGAGCTTTCTGTGCCACAGAGATATTTCATCTTGTTAAGAGCTCATACACTTCACTTCTTGATCCAGCAAATAGCAATTATCTGATGATCGAACACTTGAAAGGGCTTTGGCTTCAATGTGTTTCACTATACATTTATCTTTCTGAAATTCCACGGTCATATTGTCGTCACACAGTTGGCTGATGCTTACCAGATTTTCCTTTAAGTCTTCAATGAACAAAACACTGGTGAATACTCGATATCCTTCAATTTGTAGTTCTCCTTTTCCAACTACCCTACTCTTCTTTCCATCGCCAAAAGTAATAAAACCACCGTCATACAGTGTGATGTTTGTGAGAAATTCATGAGTGCCAGTCATGTGGCGAGAATAGCAACTATCAAAGTGCCACAAATATCTGGAATGTGCTATAAGAGTAGTATATGCAACATGGAAAGTACTAGAGATTTTGACAACTCATACCTTTCTGACTACCTTTGATCTCTGGACCTCGTCTATATTAGAAAATACCAAGAGTTGTCGTCCTGTCATGATGTCTCTGAGCAATTTCTGGCATTATTCCTCTGTGTGTCCTTGATACGAGAAGTAGCTATAGATGATGAGGTTTGCCAAACTTTCTCTTTACCTCTTGACTCTTCGACTTGAGCGTGATTGTGTTCCTAGGTGGGTCGTCATACCTAATTTTGTGTTGATCTCCAAAGCTCTTTCCCATGATCATAATATCACCAAGTTTTACTTTTCCAGTGTTCATCTTGATAATAGCAACTTCAGGCGTCTCAACTCTCTTGATAACTGAAATTAGCTTCACATTTAACTCAATATTCTCTTTTCTGAGTTCAGTAACTAACACCTGCAACTCTTTTTCTATCTCAACTAGATGGGTTTTCTCTTCCTTCAGTACTTTGTTTGTATCAACAAAATGGAGCCACGTTGCATACATCTTCTCATATGTACTGTAGATTTCTTCATCATCACTAGACACATCATCCGAATCTATGTTGAAACATACAGCTTCAATTTTATCTGACATGTTGGAACATTCATCATCTTATCCACCATGAATTTTTGCTCCAAATGCCACATATTTGCTCGTAAGTTCCTCTTCGTCTTTCTCGTCTTCTTCATCTTCACTCCATGAGGTGACATATGATTTTCCCTGTTTCTTCTGGGTATTTGTGCATTCAACCTGAATATGACCATATCCTTCACATTCTCTGCATTGAATTCGTCTAGGCTGTTTTGATTCACCACTTTGATTTCTAGGGAATTGCTAATTTCCTTGTTCAAACTGTGTCCCATGGTTATTTCCAAATTCTTGTGGCCTTGGTCTATTTCCACCAAACCTTTCCTGCGATTTCTTGTTTACTACTTTCTTCAGCATTCTTGAGAAATTTTTCGTGATAAGTGTAAGTTTTTGAAATTCATCATCAATGTCAGATTTGTGATTTTCCCTTGATGATGATGTTCAAAACGCCAACTCCTTTTGAACCCTTTTCGTAGTCGGTTGAAATGTCATTTCATAAGTCTGTAACGATCCCATTAATTCATCTAAGCTCATGGTGGCTACATCTCTTGCTTCTTCTATTGCAGCAACCTTCATTGCAAACCTTTTAGGAAGTGATCTCAAGGTCTTCTTCGCCAATTTTGCCTCTTTGTAAACTTTTTCAAGTTGATATGCCATATTGGAGATGTCTCTGAGTTTCCCGTTGAGTACAACAATAGTGTCACCTTCCTCCATCTTTAGTTCCTCAAACTTTGTAGCAAACATCTGTAATTTGGATTCTTGAACTCGACTAGTTCATTCATGGATAGTTTGCAGAATATCCCAAGGTTTCTTGGCTTGATGGGATGTTCATATGAGTTTGAACTGATTTTCATCAACTTTCGTGAAGATAGCATTCAATGCCTTTAAATTTTCTAGTGAGGCCTTGAGTTAATTAGGAGACCAAGTAGATTTGTCTTTGAGTTTCTGCTTCCTCTGACTTGGCTCTTCTTCTTTTGCCTTAGAACTTGTTTCAACATATTCAGTAGGGTGATTCCACTACAAAGTGTAAAGAAAATTTGTCTAGTGAGTTGATGAAGACTCTCATGCGTGCCTTTGAATAGTTATAGTTGTTTCTTTCTAGCAGAGGTGGCTGAGACACCGAAGCTCCTTCTTTGGTCGCCATGGTAAAATCGGATCACACTTTCCTTGACACAACCAAGGGAAAAAAATAAGACCAAGCTCTGATACCTATTGAAATTTGGTTTTACCGAATTATCTTAATTATTACTGCTATGTTCCAACATTACATATCTAACCAAGTATGCAATAAAGTAAAACATAAAGACACAAGACTTGGTTACGTAATTCGGTGAAATCCACCTACATCTGTAGGGCCTGGCCCAGTTAAGAGTGAATTCACTAATTAGAAAAATACTATACAAAGTACACCATACAAAATACTTATCTTTACTAATTAAACATGTGAATTCTGCTAGCTCCCCTAGCTACCGATCCACCTTAATAGGACTCCCTCTAACCTCAAAACTCATCGACACTAGATCTCCTCCTTCCGAGGGGTTAAGGTATATGATTCTGAACTTTGAATGGCAAGTCACATATGTTGGAACATATGAATATGGCTATGCGCAAGACTCTTGGATGGATAGAAAATCTGTGTGCAGATTTTTGCAATTAAGTTCGTGAGTATAATGCAGCCGTGATGTCACCTTTTTAAAGCCATGAGCAGATCGGAACTCTCCATGATTATCTTCATAATATTCCTATTCCTTATCAGCTTCTGAAGCATATCCAAATCCCATAAATAAAGAGATTTTCCTTATCACAATATATCTCATATATTCCATAAATCCAATTCCATATTTGTAGTGATTTTCCATAAACCTAATATGCTTCTACCACTACATAATATATTATAGAATATTCAGATTTCCATAAATCAACATAATCACAATATTTTATCTTTCCGTAAAACCTTGTAGGCGGTTGTGGCTGATGTCCGTATGTTCCAACATGCAATGTTTTTCGTTTCCAATATTAGTTCACAAATTGACAATTAAACAATCAATGAAAATCACTTAACTTTACAAAAAAAATTGTAAGAGAAGTTGATGACTCAGTCATGGATGAAAGTTGGTTTTACCTAATTATTTCAATTGTGATTACCGTGTTCCAACATTGCCTAATTAACCAAGTTTGTAAGTAAAGTAAAAACCTTAAGAACACACAAATTGGTTCCGCAGTTCGGTGAATTTCACCTACATCTGCGGGGTCTGGCTCAGTTCAGAATGAATTAACTAATTAGAAAGATATTACAAGATACACCATACAATAGACTCATCTTTTCTAATTCAACTCGTGAATTCTACTAGCTACTCTAGTTGCCAATCCGCCTTGATCAGACTCCTCTGACCTCGAGCTTCATCGACGCAATATCTCCTTCTCCCGAGGAATTAATGTTTTCGCTATGAACTTTGAGATCAAACACAGTTGATCATGTTGGAACACCAATGTAAGACTCTACGCTACTCTGATAAATCGAAACTCTGACTTCAGATACTCTCAGTATAATTGCGTAAGTAGTTTAGCCAGTAATGTCCATCATATATAGCTCATCCGCACGTCTCAGTTACCTATGCGAATACAATCCTATCTTCACACAACATTTTCATATCAACAAAATCTTATTGGAGATAGAATTTATCAAATCTAATCCCTTGAGTAAGGAATTAGAATATCGCATTCCAATCTGTTCCATAACCGAAATCCTCTCACTTCCAATTCTACAATTCTTATCCAATCCCACAAATATATGGGTTAAAATATTCAGTAAATCAATCATGATTGGACGAGATTAATTCTTCTCGGATTCATCCTTCATGCTATCATTCTTCCGTCATAACTCCTTCTTTGATGTTACAACATAATATTATCATATTTGTATACTCACACAAATTTCCAGCTAACGCATTTGGACTTTACAATGGAGATCATCAATGTAAGACTAAAGTCGATGGAATAAGGGAAATGGAATGGTAAAGACTTGCTGGGGTTATTACTGAAATCTAATTCTCAAGAAACTAGTATGCATGGAAACAAGTATGGAATGAGTATTGGAGAGGTGGTTTAAGAATGCAAATTGTTCTATTTTATTGGACAAGAAACAACATCTGTCCTACTGGTATGGACTGTGGTTCTATTGAGTCGGTTTCAGGATTGGCAGTCTCGCGCTCGAGAAGTGGTTCTGCAAATTTTTGGGACTTTTACTATCAAACCAGATTTTGAAAAACTAAATCAGCTCAAAATTGTAAGTGTTCATTATGTTTACCATAATTGTACATCCTTATTTATACTCCTTAATTATGTATGCATAAAGAGTTCTATTTCCGTAACCAATTTAGTACTTATAAAAGCAACTTAACGCGACCAAAATGATGATTTTCATGATAGATTACCATAATCTTGCACGAGACGTTAAGGTTATATCTGCCAGTAGCGAATATTATTCGAAAAACTGTGAAAGAAACCGAGATTGGAAATTTGACACTCCCAGCTGGAGAAGTACTCACACTCCTAATCATGCTAATTCATCATGATCCTAAAATATGGGGAGATGATGTGAAGGATTTTAAACCAAAGAGCTTCGCTGAAGGAGTTTCACATTTAACAAAAGGTCAGCTTGTGTACTTTCCTTTTGGTTGGGGACCTCGTATTTGCATCGGCCAAAATTTTGCAATGTTAGAAGCTAAACAGGCCATGGCCTTGATTCTGCAACGATTATCTTTTGAACTTTCGCCCTCATATACACATGCTCCTCGCTCGGAAATCACACTTCAACCTCAACACGGTGCTCATTTGATTTTGAAGAGGTTGCAACTTAAAACCATATCGTTGGAAAATTCTCATTTTGTCCAAGCCAAATGATACTTGTTACATTTATATTCACATTTCATTAATGTCACTAATGAAATGGGAACCAACGAATGCTGCAAAATCATAGTAAGAGCATCTACAATGATGGTTCCAGAGTGGTTCTAGTTGGGAAATGGAATCACTTTGGAGCCAAAGTGGAACTTTGAAACCCCCACAAATTAGGGATGGCAATGGGGCTTCGCAGGTACGGATTATGGTACATGCATACCCATTTCCAACTAAAATTTTCATACTCATACCCGCTCCATCATTCATGGAGGTACAACATTAAAATCCACCTCTGCCCCATCGGGTAGTATCTAAAATTCATCCCCGCCCCATCACCCACTTGGATCTCCATACCCACTTTAAATCCATTTTACTCACCCCATTTATATCTCAAAAAGACAAAGTCTTGGGAAAGACTGTCTTTCCATAGTCTTGTGAAAAGATGGGGTTTAATTAGAATAATAAAAGGTACAAGGTCTTAGTTGCAGTGTTAAAATTTTATTATGTAATAAAGTTTATGACTCGATTCATGCAACCCGGAATTTTTATCTTCATTTATTCTAATTTGCACTTTAAACCTTGGTCTTTCCATGCCTTATGGAAAGACCGTCTTTCAAGGGACGGACTCCTCCAAAAAACAAATTTTAATGTTAGAAATTTTATAATATTTACATGCAAATATTATAAGTACAACATGTTCATTATGGATAAATAATAGTTTATTACATGATAAATTAGTGTGTAGATAACGGGTATAGTGGGGCAGGTATGAACTAATATCCATGTCTGATCCACTATCCATGACGGGTATCAATTTTCATACCTGTGCCCATCCCACCCCCCGCTGCCACGTTGGCCCACCTCATTCGAGCCCAGCACGCCGCGACAGCCCAGCCTGCAGCGACTTTCTTCTTACCGCATCAGCTTGACCGCTCCTCTATGATCGCAGATCCCTCACGTCAGATCGGAGGTTGCGCAATGCCACTGACTATGGCTTCAGCTTTGTCGTCGTAGCATGGTGCCTAGCGAGTGGCCGGCGATTCCTTCTTGGGTGCGCCACCTTTCCGATCACCCCTCTCCATTTGTCCAGCGCCACTAGTTCACATGGGCAGTCGGCGTAGCCGAGCTCTGCTCCTTCCTTGCCAGCCAACCCTGCCCTCATTCCCGTATCCACCTCTTCTGCTACTCCTTTATTTCCTTCTTATTTTCGAGCTGCGGATGATATTGAACATTATATGGTCACTCGTGCTAGGATAAACAATTTAAAACCAAAAATTCTTCTCACCACTAAACATCCTTTACCTCTTTTTGACTCTCTTTATTCTTAGCCTAAAACATTTTCACAAGCCTCTGAAATTCGTGAATGGAAAAATGCAATGCAAGTTGAGTATGATGCAATGCAATGCAAGGATTTTTTGCTTGTAAGTCTGACACTACACTCTTTATTCTTCGCTCAGGAAATATTGTTCTCTTTCTTGTTGTCTATGTTGATGTTCTGATTATTATCGGTTCTTCTTCAACTGCCATTTCTGAGTTTCTTGTGAAGTTGAATGATACTTTTTCTCTTCATGGTCTTGGTCCTCTATATATTTTTGGGCATTGAGTTTCATCGCTCAAAGGATGGTGCAGTTTTATTTTAGAAAAAGTACATTCGTGATTTTCTGGACCGTAGAAAATTGGCCGATGCAAAGCCTATAGCCTCTCCGGCTAAACCGGCTTTGCGCCTTTTCTTGGCTAGTGATCCTTTGCGTGACCCTCATTTGTATCGCAATATTGTTGGCGCTCTACACTATGTCACGATTACTCATCCTGAGATTTCTTATGCAGTTAATCGTGTTTGTCAATTCATGCACAGTCCAATTTAGCTTCATTGGTAAACTATAAAGAGAATTATGCGTTACTTGAAGGGTTCCATTACTTCTCGTCTTCATCTTTGGCCTTGTATCTATCATCGCCTTGTTGCTTATTCGGATGGGGGTTGGGCGTCTGATGGTGATGATTGTCTTTTCAACATGGATTTGTTGTTTATTATGGTGGCAATCTTATTAGTTGGTCTTTTCGGAAATAGCATGTTGTCGCAAAATCCAGCTTGAAAGCGGAATATCGCACAGTCGCGTTTGCTGCCACTGAGCGCATTTGGATTCAACAACTGTTACATAAGCTTCGGGCTCTTCCTTTGCCTCCGACCACTATGTTGTGTGACAATCTTAGTGCTACTTATATGTCGGCCAATCATTTTTTTCATCAGCGGTCTAAGAATATCAAGTTTGATTATCATTTTGTCTATGAGTATGTTGAAGATGGCTCTTTGGTGGTTCGTTATGTTCGTCCCTTGATCCGATTGCAGACATTTTTATGAAGGCCATTGGTACTGCTTGTTTTGCTACTCTTTGGTCCAAGCTTAATGCCGCTCCACCTCCATAAGCTTGTGGGGAGGGGTATTAGAATGTAATATGTATTTATGGAAAATCGAAGTTGTATATAATTAGGTTACCATAGTTTTTCTTATTTTCTAAGAAACCTCTTTTATAAATACTTGCTGATATCTTGAATGAATGCAAGTCAGTTTTCCACAGTCCCTATACAGTTTTACAAAAAATGTGACCAGTATGATGATTCATTACCATTGGTATAGCCGACACCATAAATGATGCTCGACCAACATCAATTCAAACATACCCGATGTCGTACACATGACAATGTCTCTAATAGTGGATTCAAAGCCGTGCAGATGCCAGACGTATCTACATTATAATTAAAAAATAATCAAAAGCAGAGCCACCATAGGTTTTTCTTTTGGTTGTTAATGTAAACCCACAAAATTATCTTGCATATTAAACAATAAATACGATATTATTAAGCTAATTAACATAATACAAGATTGAAATCCTAGAAGAAGTAACAATAATATTTCAAAAACAAATCTTGAATCTCAAGAACAGCATGTTCAATTAAACCAAACAAACTCCTAATTCAATGCAACAAATTAGGTAAAAATGAAAGAGATCTAGCCTAAAAATACTAAAATAAATACGAAGGAGATGCTGGACACCTTCGAACACATATCATATTGACATCAACAATGAGGTCTTCAATAATCTCGATACAAAGGTACCGATCTTGCCATTGTCGGATGTATACGGGGTAACCGGATGGATCTGGCATTGGTTGTGCATCTAGTTAACATGGCAAGGCGTTAGAGTGGAGCTTGTAGAATCTATGAGTTCGACTATCTACAAGTCCTCCTCCTTCAGTGCCAATGCTCCTAGATATAATAATGGAGAGCATCAGGCAATGTTGGAGTGCTTGTTCAATGGCGGTGGGAGGGGGGGAATTGTGATTTGGATTATTGGTGGGAGTGAATGAGGGTTTGGGTTGGAGAGAAGAGTGGAGTTAGGAGAGGTAGGGTTTGGGTGAGCGGGTGAAGTATAGTTAGGAGAGACAAGGGTTACATCTTTGAAATAGTAGGAGGTTAAGATCTTAATAACTGTTCATATTTATAAAAAATTGATAGATTTATTTCTTATTTTTTATTTTAGAATATTCATATAATCATTACAGCTACAGGTTGTTTTTCGATTACTTGAAGTCAATTCTTAGGTATTAGCGGTCAAATGTTAATTGAATGACAATTACAGGTTGATCGTCGATTGACTGAAGTCAAAATTTATTTATTAGTGTTTACATATATATATATATATATATATATTTAGAGTGTTAAGTAATAGTTGATCGTCGATTAATTGAAGTCAAATTTTATCTATTTGTGTCAATTTATAGAACGGCAACTAATAGTTAACCGTCTAAATGTTAAAGTTAAATCCTAGTTATCATTGGTCTAATACAAAAAGACAATTAAGTGTTTGACTGTTTTTTACTTGGAGTCAAACCTTATTTATTAGTGTTCATACATATATATATATATACATATATTAATAATACACGTATATATATATATATGTGTGTGTGTGTGTGTTTTTAAAGTGTTAAGTAAGTGTTGATCGTCGTTCAATTAAAGTGAGACCGTGTTTACTAGTGTTTATATATATTTAGAGTGTTTGGAGCGTTAAGTAATGATTGACCATTGATGAATTGAAGTTAAATATAATTTATTAGTGTTATTTTATAGAATGCCAACAATAGTTGGCCATTGATAACACTAGTCTAGGACACGGAAATTTACGGCGGTGAAACAGGCAATAGGAAGGTGGTTACGAAGCCCCGTCCCTGGAACCGCCGAGGAGCAAGCCCATCGTTTCTTGATAGTTCCACAACCGTTGTTGGACATAATCTAGCATGGTGTTCTGAGAACCGTGGTTGCTTATTTTTAACCGTCTTGGTTTTTTCTTATATCAAAACCAAAGGAAATAGTTGTTCAAGTGTGCGATTATTGTTGTTTATATGGGGTATTAAATTGAGCTTTTATGAAAATAATATGCACTTTAGGTGTGTTTTATGTGCAAATTTGATGATTGAAGAATTTTGAAGATGAAAGCAAGAACATGAGCAAATGAAGGATTTTGGAGCTTAAATGGGAACTTAATGCTACATTTTTTTCCCACCGGATTTTTAATTAGGTAGTGTGTTACAATGGATAATGAATTTTCATTATTCCAACATTTGATGAAAAGAAGCAATAAGAAGAAGATGAATAATTGAAGAAGGAGAAATTATTGTTTCTCAATTTTTGGCATTTGTAAATAATTATATAATTTAAAAAAAGAAATATTTACTTTTCATATTATTATTTAATTATACATATTAATAGTTTTAATTTCCATATAATTTGATTTACTTCCCAATTCCTTTAAAGATTGGTAGAGTAGGGTTTGGGGACATATAAAAGCACTTGCACGCAGGTGGCAGGCGAGTCTTTTATTGTCACGGTAAGTTTTTGTTTCGAAAAGGCAGGCACAGGTCTTCTTTGGGATTAAATCACTACAACAAATAACACCTATTACCTCGGTTGTTCAGTTCTTTTTACCTCAGTTTTTAGCCCTTGAAAAACCAAGGTAAATGTGGCAATAGTAAAAATCATACTTTTTACCTCGGTTTAAAACTGAGTTAAATAGTCTCCCTTTACCTCGGTTTGGAACCGACCTTGGCACGAACAGAGGCCAACTTTGCACAATGGCAGGAGGCCAATGTTTTGATACCACAGTTTTGACATCGTTGTAAACGACGTTGACCTCATGAAGCCTGTGAAGTTGATGAAAGTAATTTAGCAGCCGATGCTAGAGGAAGTGCATCGATGTTGCACCAAATGTTATCGTTCATAATACGAGCAATGTCGGAGTTAATGACAAGCAACATTGCACATGGTGAGGGACCCACGCTGTGACCATGGTGATTGAGTCGATGAAAAAATGACATTGTTTTGCTCGTCTGAGCTCGCCAAAAAAAGGTGATGCAGGTCTATGCGACTCACTAATATATCGTGTCAAAAATAGTTAATGCGATGTCATGGTTTAGTCGGCCAGCTATGTTATTTTGTAAAATATTACATTAAAAAATAATCAATGATGCAAACAATCGGTCTTCGAAAATTGTTACATGTTATAAATAATGTGATAAATCGAGTTGTGCTTGAACATCATACAACACTTAATTGTTGTTCGATTATTGTGGGAATCATTAACTGAATTGTTCATTTAAACCACCAAGATTATGACATACTAGCATATTGTAAATAAATGTAACCATATATTACAATACAAAAGGTTTATATGCTTGAAACAATAACTGCATTTAACCTCCATTTTATACATTGTACGATGTTCATATTTCTTGAGTGACCGGTGAGAAGCCAACTAAGTCTATCTGACATGCTAGAATATTCTGATAACTCCATTTCATTCCATTACAACCAATGCAGAGGAAACAAAAATTATGTTACAATACGGTTGTACCAAAAATTACACGTAATGTTTTCATATGAAGACGACATTATTTGCAATATGTCAATAGTAACAGAACATTACTGAAGCAACTTCACACTCATATTTACCGAGGTTGCAGAAACTGGTTTAAAACCGAATTCAGATATTCATGGATATTAATGCTAAACTCAGCAATTCCGCACCTATGCAACGTCGAGTATGCATCGGTATCATATTGTAGAGATCGATTATAGACCGACGCCATACATTCATATTGTGTTCATTAGAATCTAAGCCATTTCTCCCATTTTTTTTACAAATATGTCATCTTATTGGTAACAAACACAACATACAGTATTTAACATGTGACACAATGATTCACCCTTCATGAAATTTTTTGATCTTCCATGAATGAAGAAAAGAACATATAGAAGGTATAGACGGTAACCAATTTGGTGAAGGTAAACATGTAAAAGATGGAAAGGTACCTCAATAAATTTGAACCTAGATGCTTCACTCTTATGGGCACTTGTTGATGACTGAAGGAATCCATTTGATTGAGCCCTTTCATTATGGTGTGAATGGATAAAGTGAGTTTGTGGGATATGTATTGGAGATGGAAATGAGTGTTAGTGGTGATAGTTATTGAAATGAAAAATAGGGTTGGGGGGAAATGTTAATTCAAATTTTTGTCTGAAATTTTTTGTTCCCGCTAGAAATTTAAGAATAATCAATTTTACTAGTGATTCGGTAAGGCTATCAATCTATGTGACATGTTTGCGACACCGCATATGTTTCCATATTGTAATAATCAAAAATTTTCTTAATACTCTCCGTTTATGCCCTAATCGAGACAACATTGTCTTCAAAATTTGAATTAAATATATCCAATTTTGCGCTTTGACATCTCCCAGTTTCTTGGAGGGATCTAATTAAAAAAAAAACAATGTGTGGTCCCATACTCGATTCTAATTGTCCCGAAAAGATGCAGTGTCAACCATATACAGTCAAACTTATAATAACCGATAGGAATAGAGAAAATGGTCTTATATTTCTCCATAGGTTTCCACAAGATCATAAAACTGATAGTCGTGTACTTGTAATTAATTATCTACAATTTACTTTACACCACGTATTGGCGCTTTGAAAATATTCTAGGATGGAATTTTATTAATATTATATTTCCAAAAACACCTTGAATATGAAATTTTGTGTGATTCTTTATATTTGGCAGAAATGTCCGTTCCCATAACACTTATCGCTAAGGCTTCAATGGAATACTATAAATGGTTCCCGGAAGATTATCCAAGTTCGCGTGCTTGTAAGACAGTACACATAATTTCCACATGAAACATTTGTTTTTTTTGTTTGGGTGAATGTCTATTAACACACATCAACAACCACGGAAGTTTGAGCCGTACTGTAATTTCCCCGGAGTTTCGTAATGCACCGTGTGTGAATAATTTGGGCGCATTTTGGTGACATGGTCATGGCCATATTCAAATTAGGTGGTTCAGAAAATATGAATTACATAAGCGTACATCTAATTTTACATTTTGACACCTCCGAGTCTCTTGGAGGAACCTAATTAAGTGCTAAAAAAACATGTGGTCTCAAACTCAGTTCCGATTGTCCCGAAAAGAAGCTGTATCACCCATACGTAGTCTAACTTATAATAACCGATACTAATTTTATATTTCTCCATAGACTTCCACAAGATCATACGATCGACAATCTTATACTTGTAAGTAATCATCTTCAATTTACTCTAGACCACATAGTGGCGCTTTATTGTAAGTAATCATCTACAATACGCATAATTTCCATATGAAACATTTGTCTTTTTGTTCGTGTGAATGTCTGGCAACACACACTAATAATAACGGAAGTTTGGGCCATAGTGTAATTTCCCCAAAATATTGTGATGCCCAATCCATGAATAATTTTGGCCGGTTCAGATGATGAGTCCACGAAAAAATTCAAACATGGTGGTTGTAATTTGATTGACGTGATTTTATTACTTTTATATTTCATGTGAAGTGTAGACCATGCAATTTGGGCTATTCAGCCCAAAATTTGTTATGCGATGTCGGTCTAAGGTCGGTGTGGACTCGGTGGTGAAGACATTGAAGCAATATCGCATAGATGTACTTTTTCGTTCACCCCTGACCCGGGCTGTAGTTATTTTTGGATTGGGCTACTACACTAATTCAACCCATTGTTTATTATGTACGATATTTGTGAGGTTTCAATTATATCTCATATGGAGCGAATGTACTCGCGATATCGTTGTATATTGCGATTACTTGTAGTCCAAGCTGAATCCAAAAATTGTTTGGCCTCTTATATTGGGCCTAAAACCTACGATTGTAACTTTGCTATAATGCCCAGGTCTTATTCGTCTTGTGCAACACACCTGCAAGGTCGCACAAAATGGCAGCGTTTCACTGTGGGTATATAAATATCCGACCATCCTACCACTTCGCATACCCAACCGATGACATTGCACCAAAACCTCCCACCTGAAAAGAAAATGGTCAAAAAATACTCTAATCCAAATGGAATCGGTTGGTCACATAGCATAGTAGCTCTAAGGCAAACATTCAATTCCTTTGGACGTTTTGCATTGGCGGATTTCTCAACTTTGAACATCAACAAACCCTAACAAGGTAAGGATTTTCAAATGAAGTTTGATGTTGATTTTTTGGGTTTCATATACTTCTTTAGTTGCCCATTTCCTAGTTATTCAATTGTGGGATGTTAGTTGTTTACTTTGTAATGTTTTAGTTGAGATTATAGGTGTTTTAGGACCATTCGTGTTATACTCGCATACTGTTTCAGATTAGCCGATTGCACTACATGGTTGCATATTCAAGAACATGAATATGCAACTTTGCATACAACACGTCGGTCTAGACGAAGTGTTTTCGACATGAATCTGAACTCGGCTTAAACACATTGACATCATTGAGTTGTTGACTTATCCACTGACTGCTCTACGTTCCTTTGATTCTTAGATGGCTCGAATTAAGCAAATAGCTAGGAGGAGAAGGGAAGACAGCACGAGGACACCTACATCGTACATGAATAAGGCGAAGAGCCCTTAATCGCCAACATGGGACAAATTACAATTTTTCAAGGAAGAGGAAGCAAAGCATTTTGAAAAGATACAGAGCCGTAGTAAAAAATAGGTCAGGGTGATGAAGGCCAAGGATGTGGAATGACTGCACCTCGATGTTTTCCTTGAACCCTTCAAACTGTTACGAATGGAGGGTTTAATATGCTTGGAATAACCAGCATATGAAGATCAAGCTTGATGTTCTCAACCTCTGTATTATACGCTGGACAAGCATATTAAACCTCTGTATCATACGCTGGACACAAAGATTTGGACACTCTTCTACGATAACGTCATCACCGCCATTCTAGAGAAAAGAAAGGTTCCCATGAAATCGAAAGAGAAGAGCCAACCTAAGTACTACAATGTAAACTACTTCTGGCTGAAGCATTGGGTTTGGGAGTCGGGGAGGTGGATTTATTGCAATGTCCTTATAGAGGATATGGATGTGCCTTCCACACCCGAGCCTGAAGTGACCCTATCGGCTTCCATAGTTATGGACGTTCACCCCGCCATTGTTACGAAGCCCCTAACAGGTAACATAATTTAGAGTTTTTTGGATTATACCAATTTTGAAATAATTACAATTTAAACATTTTCATTTAATAATTTCTTATCCCACAGGACCTAAATAGAATGCCTGGGGTATCCTGCTGAAGGACATGGCCGAGAGCAAGGCCATGACCCTATGCATGAACACACTGTGCATAATCTTACGGATGAAATGGGGGTGATGAAGTCTATGATTGCCGATGCAATCAGGGAACCCTCGGGGGATGAGGGGCCTGGGGATGAGGGACCTGGGGTTCATGACGATAGGCTAGATACCACAGATGATGTAAGAGGGTCACACACCGGCACTAGTGAGTCTTTCACTGAAGATCAGCAGGAGACTAATTCTGAAGAAAATGGAAGCATTTTATCGGAAGACAATGTTATCCCACCCATGTCACCGCCCCATTGATTGTCATACATCATATGTTTGTTTGTCCTTGAACATGAAGAATGTTTGTTTGGATTTTATTAGGATTCTATATCTTCTATTTCATTTTCATTTTGCAGGGATGTTACATGTGGTACGTATGTAGCATTATGTGTTTTGGATATATATGTACGTACTTAACTAGCATTTGTGTTACATATGTAACTTCATGAAATCTGAGACTGCTATGGTGAACTTGTAATGAAACCTTCTGATGGTACATTTCAAGTTCTAGCTATATTGGTTATGTATCATTAATTTATTAGTTATAACATATACATGCGATCTCGCTCTCCGTTTGCATAATTATATCCGCCTAAACCGACGCAGCACCGATGGAAATGCAACATCGCATAAGTAAGTTTATTTGAGAGAATTTTAGACATGTGTTTGATTCGAGAAGCATGTGTGATCTCGCCAAGTGGAAATATCGATGTCGCTTTCTACGTTGGAATGATATCAGACCCATCGAGTGACAGAGCGAAGTCGAGATTGTCATTGATAACTATTACTGCTAGGTCGTACCCTTACTAGCGATGTTGCACGCACGTCGGTAGGAACTTTTACTTCGATTTCATATCCTAATTACTTCGGTTATTGTAGAACCGAGGTAAAAAACATATTACTTGCCTCAGTTGTTCTAAAACCAAGGTCAATAATATTATTTCCTTCAAAAGAACCGAGGTAAAGAACTTTTTACCTCAGTTTTTTTAGCTGAGCCAAAAAATTGAGGTAAATAGGGCAAAGTATTAGGTTCATTTTCTTGAGTGAATTGATGATCCCTTGTTTTGTGCGCAACAGTACTGGATATTAGGATGTATTGGTTTCGTCAAGAATTATTTGGTTTGGGTGTGCACTTTTGATTCTTCAAAACGGGTTTGATTATTTGATTTGGTTTATTATCTTATCAGTTATGTGTCGTTATTATTTTATTTATTTTTTTAGTTTAATTATTACAAGTAGCTTATTTATATATTGGTATCAAATAATGATTTTTATTTACCAAAACATCCACCAAGGTGGATGGGAGTTGTTTATAGGGCTCTCTACACCCTCAAAACCAATAGTTAGAGAATTACAAAGAAGGTAAGTAGTGTTTGAATTTGTAGAGAAAGGGGTCCTTTTGGATGTGTTTCCTATGTTTCGTCTCCACCCCAGTGTTAACAAAAATAGGCTAGACATCCAATAAAACCAGACAATCTCTTGTTACAAAATAGTTAGAGTTATAAACTGTGATATGTAGTATAACCCTTACAAAAGGGTCCTTTGTGATCAAAAGACCTGAGAAGTTGAGTTCACAATATTGAGATGGTCTCCATTCCAAGTATTGCAGCAGAATGATTGTGACACAGCATCTCTAACTTGAGTTTTTTATGACTCTGGTGTAGCATCTCCAAGCCTAATGAGTTTCCAAGCAATGCAGCAGTATCTCCAAGAATAGTGAGTTTCCAAGCAATGCAGCAGCACTGATGCATAACAGCTACTCTCTGTGCACTTGATCCTGCAACTGTATCTGTATGAGAGACAAACACAACCAATAGATTCCATTCTTTTCTGTTAGATACGTATGGAGGGAAATACCCTTGAATCCAATAGCAAAAGACCCCTTATCTCATTATTCAAGGAGTTCCAACTTAAGGTGGTATCACTCATGTTTTGTTTCAATGCCATTTTAGCTAACTTATCAGTTGGCAAATTAGCTCGTCTGAGTATATGTACCAACTTACATGAGGATACTATCTAATTAATTTCACTGCCAAACTATAAGATCTCCATGAAGCATTCAATGGTTTTAAGCAAGAATTTACAGCATTAAGACAATCAGATTGCAGATAGAAATACTGATCTATTTTTTCTAAACCAAAAGTGAGGATAAACTGTATTGCAAGCAAATCCGCATGAAAAGATGAAGAGGCAATAGATGAAGTGATTTTGGTTGAAATAAAACAACCCTTATTGTCCCTTAATATGAGGCCTAAACCGCATTTTAGATTGGAAGAATCCCTAGAGGCATCAACATTTAAAACAAATCCTTGACTTGGAGGTTGCCATTTAACTGATCTAATGATTGGCTTTAGTTGGGGATTTATGGCTGGGATCAAGCCTAGATTCCCCAAATATTCGTCTAATGAATACCTAGAAAAGGTAGGATTTAACAAAAACTAATAGAAAGAGTGATCCTTAATTTGCTTGACTATAGAATTCACATTTGGACTTTTGTTCTCATTAATTAAGGAATTTCTAGCCTTCCAAAGTTCCCAACATATAAATGAAGGTATCATTCGATTTAAAGCTGTATATAAATGTGTTAAGCCCGAGCATGTCCAGTAATAGATTAATCTATCCCAAATTGATGAAAAATTAGTACGGGGATAGCTAACCAATTGTGAAAATGATCCCAGATTTTGGTGGACAGTTCACATTCATTGAAGAAATGATTAAGAGAGTCGGCGCAATGGGAACAAGTATAGCATTTAGAAACTACACTTATTTTCATTATAGCTTATATATCATCAAAAGGGAGAATACCATTCATCATTTTTCACATAAACACAACAATTTGTTTTGGCATTTTTCGATTCTATACCTGTGAAAAAGATCTAAGTGTGGGTCTTTTGCTCCTTATGAGGTTTTAAGCAGACTTGAAAGTAAATTTTCCTTTTGGATCAGGAATCCAAATCAATCTATCTTCATGTTGTCCAATATGAGCTGCCTGCAAAAAAAGCTGATATGTGGAGGCAAACAGTTATTTACAAAAGGAAAGTATAGATGTTTGTTTGTTATGAAATCAACAATTGTTAGGTTCCTTGGAATTGAGTCTATTAGTGTGGGGAACAGGTCTATAAGTGGGCCAAAATGTGTCCAATTCGATTCCCAAAAGTTGGAGTTCCCAATTCCATGGATTACTAAGGTATTATTGATTACTATACTATTAACATCCATAATCCTTTTGTAGTTAGGAGATTTTCTAAGGCTAAGTGGTAAAGACCAGATAAATTAGGACCACAAAGTAGAGCCTAATTGAAATTTCCACCAAAGCTTGATGGAAAAGAAAGTAATAATGGAGTCAATGTCTCAAAGTCCCACTCCATTTTCATCAGTAGGAAAACTGATGTTTTCACTGATTTCCATGTTTTTTTGGCTTTCATTTCATTCTCTCCCCAGAAAAATCTTGAGATTTTTTGTGTTGGCTTCTTTGTGACTAACTTAGGAGGCTGAATTACAGCCCATAAATGTTGCAGAATAGAGAACATACAAGTCTTAATTAGGGTAAGCCTTCCAGCCATTGGAAGCCACTGATTCTTCCAGATTAAAATTTGTGAATCCAATGTTTCGAAAAGGGTTTGGAAGTTATGGTTCTTGGCTTTTCTTGTATGGATTGGTACCCCTAGGTGTCTGAATGGAAATTGGCCCTGAGCCATGCTAAGGATTATTCTTATCTGGATGTGAGTATCAAGGCCATCATGTTTCGATAAGAAGTAATTACTCTTAGAGTAATTTATCTTCTGACTGGTGGCCAATTCAAATTGTTCAATAAAAGCTTTCATTCTTATTAGGTTCAGTTCTGTAGATTTTAAGAAAATAACGGTATCATCAACATAGCTAAGATGTGAGATATGAATGGTTGAAGCTGGAACTTAGTAATAGTCTGTTTTACCATTTTGGAAAATGAAGATTCAACTCCTAGTGATTGCTTCTGAGAAGATGTTGAAGAGGAAGGGTGACATAGGGTTTCCTTGTTTAATTCCTCTTGAAGCTCTTAAATAACGATAATTAGTGTATGAATCGTGAGGCCTAATTATTTTATAATTGATTTTATGTGTTCTTAATTGGTCTTCGTTTAATTTATTCTTAATGTGTTTAAGTCTAGCCAACTTGAATATTGTTAGGATTTTTTTAAAAAAGGTAATAAATCAAATGATCCCTCAATAAAATCCCTCCCCTCCCCTTGACCTTGGTGGGAATTGAACCCATGAGCTCATGGTAGTAGCACCAGACTTCAATCGCTAGGCTAACATTCAATTCCTAGAATATTGTTAGGATATTGCTATCTAATTCCACCAGTACGTAATCGTTGGAAAGGGTTAGTAAGTAGCGAGTTCTTGTGGAAGCTATACAGATAATTAGTTAAGACTGTAACAGCAAGATGTGGAACAATTAAGTGTGCGTTACTACTTACGAATACTTGGGTAATTGCTATATCGGGTTCTTTTCATTCTTAATGATATCGAGGTGTGTATCTTGTTAAGCGAATACTTTTCGGGGGCATCTTGGTAAGAGAAACAATTTATTAATTATAACAGGTTAATTATAATTGGTCAGTTGTCGACAAGGTAAGAAAGAATTGGGAGGGTTTAAGCAAATACTTGCGGTTCTATAACTAATAAATACATATGAATTGATTTATCTTTGCCCTGATGATCGATGTTTAACTTTTGTGAGTCATTCCAAGCAGATTACATTCATCATATATTTTCTAGATTTATTTATTATTTGTTAGTTTGCATTTTAATTCATATTTTCTATTTGTTAGTTTGCATCTTTAGTCGTAAAAATAAACGGAAATTAAGGCGTGGTAGCTACACCAAAATGTTCTATATTAGTAGGTATTATTTATAGTTATTTCTCTGTTCCTTGTGGGATCAACTTTGCTTACTACTATGCTAATCTCATTTTTATAGTTTGCAGATTATTTTGGTGAGTGAAACGACATTCACCAGTTGTGTGTGAAACATACTTCCGATATCATAAATATCTTCCCTGATTTGTAGGTGTTGCCATCGAGCCGAAACAGATGTCGGTAGATTGAACTTCTGACATCGAAAAAAAGAGCAGATCTATTACCCCATCAGCGGTGGAAGATGTTATGATATTAGATCACGTGTCGAAAGTAGGGAAGGTTGCGATATCGGAATTAGATTTGGATGTGAGTTTTTTGCTTTCCGATATTGGTTCCATTTTGGAATAGTTGTTGTTCACTATTAATGGATTACTTTATTGAGTTCCAACATCGCAACAACAATCGACTCTCTAAATGCTGAAATGGAGGGATCCGCAATCAATATACGTTGCTGAAAAATATGGTTATTAGTAAAAATAATGTAATCATATATGCACTTCATGTCCACATTCAATGATGAACACATTTAAGTAGTTTATGAAAGGGAAAAATACACTTATAACCCTAAGTTTTGGCTTAAAGTGCAAATATAACCCTTAAATATGAGAAAGTGATAATCTTACCCTAACTTATCATCAATTGTGCAAATCTACCCCTAACTATTAGTCATATTGTGCCAATTTAACCAAACTACCTAATTCCGGCATTGAACCAAGAAATTTAGGCATTGACTAGAAACTGAAATGACTAACATACCCTCTGAGCTAAAGTTGAAAATTTAATACCCATCATATCCTTGTTCTCTTTCACCCTCCTTAATATGAACTCTAGCTCCGCCCTAACTCTGCCGCCAGCCCCCATCTTCACCACCCTAACCCTGCCACCCTTGATGCGGGTTTCACCGTCTCCCCCTCCTCCACCACCCTAACCTCCGCCACCCTAAATCCGTTGCGGTATTATTTCTCTCAAAAGTTGAAATCCATTCAGAAAAACATCTCTCATGATACTGAAATAGAATACCACATTGCAATATGTTTAGTAAATTGGTACCATGTTCAATTTGCATATCTAATCTGCTAGCAAAAATAGTTGGTACTACACAAATATTAGATTGTTGCTAAAGAAATCCGAGGCATACTACCTGTTCAAAATATAGTAGCATACAGTAAGTGTTTGTTACTAACTAACAACGAAAAATCAACTCAATCTTCAAGCAATCAACTTAGAACAACAATGAATTTAGAATAATTACAAAGAAGAATCTTACATCCAAGAACCTTGATCACCTACCTGCCACCCGCTCAAATCACACCCAAATCTCACTGTGCACCACCTTCAGCAAACCAACATTCCAGCCGATCCAGGCCTCCACCACTCCAAGTTGTTCCCACTGTCACTATTGACATGGATGTGTCTGTTGTTTCCCCTCACCGTCGCCCTCCTTCTTACTCTCTTCGGGGTTCTCTTCCTCCTCCATCTCTCTTCCCCGTGCCGCAGCCCTCATCTTACCTCTCTTGATTAAACATTACCAACAGCACCGCTAGAAACCCTAGCCCCACCCCTCCCCTCCCCCTCATCGCTGCCCTCCTCTCCCTTCCCTCTCTTTTCTGCCACCCTCGTCCCCTCCCGATTAACACCACCAACACCACCGTCGATTAAAAACCACCCCCTTAAACCCTAGCCCCACCTCTCACATCCCCGCCTCCGCCACCCTCCCCCCTCTCTCTCTCTCTCGTCGTTACCCTCCTCCCGCCACCGCCCTCCTCCTCTTCTCTGAGACTGCTTCCCCCTTCTCTCCCATCAGATCTCTTCGCAGCAGTAGCTCATGCCAGATCCCTTCGAAGCAATATCTCCCGTCGTGCTCACCCTCCGTGCGCAGTGGATCGGACGAAGAGAAATATGAAGAAAATGTGAGAGAAATGGTAACCAGCAAATAATTGGAGGGAAAATAAGTCTTATGTTAATTTTCAATTGTCTTTTTTAAAAATCAAGGGAAAAATTATTATTTCACCGGATTCCGGCCAAACGCCGTTGACTAAAAAGTCAGCAAAGTCCAAGGTTAGATTGATACATTCTGATATTGTAGGGTTATATTGGGACTTTCAGTCAAAAGGTAGTGTTATTTTAGAAATTTACTCTTTTTGAAACTAATATAGAAATTGTAATACAAATTGAGAAATACATGCAAGGCTTATTGTATTAAAGGAGCAGAGAAAATATAAGTAAACTTGAATGCAAAGAAAGGCTTACGGTAACAGGTCTACTCAAACCTTCAGAACTGACCTGACCCAGCCCAATTGGGTTGGGTCAGAACATGTTCTGTTTTGGCTTAATATGGGTCAGCACAATTTGGTCCGGGTTGGGTATGGGCTGGGATGGGTCTCAGCTCAAATTGACAGTTTTTTCAGTATGTATCAACAAACATGAGCTTGTTATGAAGTGCATAAAACCAAGTAAAATGATAGAAATCTTAACAAAAGTCACATAAAATTTATAACCTTCCCGAGAAACAACAGGAGAAGTTCCCAAAAAATAACAATGAATTAAGTAAAGTAAATGTGGTGCGCGTTTATCATTGTGAACAAAAGAAAGCCGCTTTCCCTTTTTCATCTCACAAGAGGAACACACACAAATTTTAGGCTGTAAACTAGTAATAGATAGTTTGCCACTCCCTCTATCCCCTTATATTCGTCCTACTTACAAAATTAGGTGTCCCCAATTAAATGTCTTACCTCCCATTCTTTCCCCTTTTAGCAAATAATTGGGTCTTAAATGTCCAATTATACCCCAAAATTGCAACTAACTTCTACCCACTAGAGAAATGTCTTCTAGCTCCAAGGTCTTGAATACAAGCCATTTTTCAATCCGGTCTAATGGGTGAGAAGGTAAATAACTTAGAACTTAACCATGAACAGCTCTATATATCCTACTATTATAAGTATTTCTATGACAAAGCCATGACAATACTTTGAGAAAAATGGTGATAGCCAGCAGCACCATTGCAATATTTCTTGCAATTTATATTCTTCTAGCATTGTTATGGAAACTGCTGAAATGGGTGTGGTTGAAGCCCAAGAAACTGGAGAAGTTGCTCAGAGCGCAAGGCTTCAATGGTAATCCATACAGATTATTAATAGGGGATGTCAGAGATGTGGCAAAATTCCTGAAAGAAGCCCACTCCAAGCCAATCCTTATCTATGATGATATTGTGCCAAGAATCATACCTGATGCTTCGTATCATCAAGAAACATGGTAATATCCTTACCATTTAGTCAATTTCAATTTCACATGCACTAGTGGAAACCAGGCTTATTAAAGATGGTTTCGTTGGACCAGAGAAGTCACTTTAGGGATGACTTCTCTTACTGTGCCTTTGATCCTACGGGATCAAAGGTGGTTCCTTGAACCGCCTTTAAATGGGTGCAATCAAAGGTGGTTATCTTCTGCCATTGATTGCACCTAGGAACCACCTTTAGTCAGTTCCAAACTTTGGATCAAAGGCGGTTATCTGCCGCCTTTGATAGCACCCAGGAACATTCTTTAATAAGTTCCAAACTCTGAACCAGCTCCCCGAGAGACGAACTTTAGGCACGGTTCTAACTAAGGAACTATTAGTAGTCCCAGGTGTGGAACTGGTAATATGAGTGTCGGACTACCTGTAATGTTCCGAGTGAGGAACCTGTTCATGAGTTCCGAGTGTGGAACCTGTGGTCAGACACAGTCAACAGAAATGATGTTCCAATCTTGGAACTATGTCTTTTCTTTATAGAATGTTTCTTCATCGGGATCAATTTTGGACATTTACCAGTATTTTCTGCGATTAAATAATTTTTTTGTAATATCAGTTACGAGTCCGAAATTGTTTTGGATGTATTTAGTTCTGAGTGTGGAACTTAATTTTGGGACTTTATAAAATATGACAATAAGGAAAGAAACTAGTTCCTAAGTCGGAACTCAGTCGACTCATATGGTAAAATTCATTTGTTTCATTATATATTGGCTTCTCGAAAGCCTCATAACACAAGTCTAGATTGTACAAAATACAAGAAAAGATGACACTAGATATCAAAAATCTATAGACTACGCTAAGAAAGAAACAATCTATAGATAGGAATAGAAGTCACCAAAAATCTATTCCACGCAATTATGCCATCAAATATCACACAATTCTCCATTGGGATACCCAGTAAAATGCGAGCAGGAGTACACAAGATACCTAGCCAAGCAATTTCTTGCACTGTTTATATCATCTTTTTATACGGCTTGTGAACCTCTGGAAAAATATGTGAAACAAAAGTAATAATAATATAAGAATGGGCATGACATGTTATGTTGAATTAAAATGTTCTCGAAAGAATAATCTTAGCACTCACTTCTTCAATTTCCAGGAAATCCTCACGCACATGTAGAACACACTCCGCTACGTAAAGCATTACGTAATAATCGGATTCCCATGTATTTGATTATTTCTTGTACTAAGTAATAAAAGTTACATTAACATGTGTTTGCAATAAGTGATGTGGTAATATAATTTCTTGATATGAAAAAAGAATCTCACCTTGATTTGTATAACTTCCAAATCCTTACTACCATGTTCCCCCAAACTTTTAAAGACTCAACCAATATCTTAACGAACGATTATGATGGTTGGTTGTGCAGAGGATCCATATAGTAAACGAGCTTCTTGTCGGGGACAATAAATACTAATCCCCAATGGTCTCTACAACATATGAGAAAAGTATTAACAAATATTGTAGTGATTGATTATCTTAAATGAAGAAAGTGTGTAAGAACCACCTTTCACTATATGGTGAGACAAATATTCTTTTGTCCTTCCTTTCAATATTTTTTCGAATGTAGTCAACTCTCTCATGGACAGTACACCTAATTTCTTGAGTAAACACCAGGCACAAATAATACCCTGTCTAATGCTTGTCCTTTTGGTTAGCAAAATAATACATGTACCTTTGAAATAAAATTGTATATCCTTCACGAGGAAGTGAGGAGCAAAAATTAGTATTAAAAAAATAGCATTTATGGAATTCTATGTATCTTACAGTAAGTAAAAGAGCATTGTCGTTTGGTTCCCTTGGTTACACCTCCATAGGTATTCGAAGTTAGTCCATGATGCAATGATTTCTCGCTTTTGATCGAACACACATTCATTACCCGAGAATAGGTAAGTTGATTTCTATTTGTGTTTGACCATGAAATCATACAAGACCCTCAAGAAATGTAGTGAATCCTTAATACGTGTGCCCGGCTGATAGAGGGCTTTCTAATCCTCGACGCCTCAATAATGGGGTTAGATTTGGCCTTTGTTGTCTCCTTCAAATGACGATATTCGATCGGGTTTGCATAAAGAAGGTGATGAGGCCATAGAAGAAACATTCCCTGGGCGGATCTCACTCTTTTGTACTTGCCTTTCGGATATGGTAAATGGGCTTTTATAACCTTCGGGTTCTCCATTGAAACTCTACAAATCCTATTACCAATTGGGACGACATGATGATATCACATCGATTCATGCAGAATTTCATCGGCAACGTGAAATGGCCCACCCTTTTCACCTCGATCAATATATAGCTCACACAAATTCGACGCCTAGATTCTGAGGGAGAATAAAACTAAAGTGAAATAAATATGTAGCCAAATAGTTTTAAAATGAAATCATTTCATTCAACTAACCCTTTTTTTAGCGACTCAATGACTTTGACAATGTCATTTTCCTCGTGGGTTTACGGGTCAAGAATCGGTTGGTTCGTCATCTCAGTTTCTCCTGGCGAATGTTGTGATCCTCTAGATGGTGGCGTTCAACCGGGTGTCAAATCATCCAAAATTCTCAGGTATGGGGAGCCCTGTATACTCGACCAACTTCCGAATCAACAGATCTTGCTACTCTATCCGCTTGTCTCTATATAGTGCTTCATGTTGTAAGATGTGGAGTCTCGGTGGTTTGTCCTGATGGTATGATCGAACTATCCCAAATTCCTCTCTCTGTGACCTAAATGATCCCACCCCTCTTGCATGACCCGCGTGGTCGATTTATCCATAGCCTCACGAAGGATATTGTGCTTATGGGAAGCTGTCGCCGTACCTCTCAAAGTCATATTTTTAAGCTCTGATGCTTCCTATCTACAATTAAGTAGATAATGGCAAGCCGGGGTCATCCACGAGAAGAGGGATCTTTCCAAGTGTTCACACATATATAGGAGAAAACATACTAGATATAAGCATATATATATATAAGCATGTAAATGGGGGGGGGGAAGTTTGGTTGGTTTGGACCTAAGTGATGAAATTAATGACAACTTAACTAACAAGCAAGTTAAATATGCAAAGCATGCAACAACAACTAAAAGGTGATTAAACCAACAATTAACGGAACCTTAGGTTCAATTGACTTCCATTTCCAAGCCTCTTATCCATCATTGAACATGAAACCTATTTACTACTTTCACTACTTGTTCTGAAGACTAAACTTCTATCCTTCTTAGATAGTAGTTTGCAAGAGTGAATTCGACATCTCTTGTCAAACCTCACCAATGACTCCCGTAGTCGAAACATAACTAAAAGTATCCCATTGATGGCATTGAACATGAAGAATCAACAAGCTTGGCAACACATATAAACACTACACCGTGTCTAAGCCTTTAACCAATTCATGCATTTACACATGATTAGTCAAGAACGATCGACATTCATAAACTTCTCTCATTTTCTACAAGCAATAAACATGACAAAGAGTTCAACTTTATCATATTTATCTAGCAATTATCAATCCATCAACACAATCAAAAGCTCTAAATCATAATCTAGGATTCCTATCAAGAAAAGGGGAAATCAACCCATTTCCCCAAACCCTAACAAGCATATCATACAAGTACTTCATATTCTCAAGCTTTCAAGAACATTAATGACATTAACAAATACATTCAATGCTCCATAAATGCATAATCGTATGAGTATCAAATAGGCTACAAATTGATCTTAAGACATGAGTTTGGAAGCCTTGGTCAAATTCTCCCAAGAACTAGATTTTGCTAATACATATCATACTAACCTTTATAGATGAATTCATACACAAACAAAGAGGAAGAAGATGAAAGAAAATGAAGAACTAGGGTTGGGAGAGTAGGAAATTCTGCCAAGAAGATAAGGATATGAAGTGGGGGGCCAAAAATTCCCTTTATAGTACAAGAGTGAGAAAGAAAAGAAAAAGGCAAAAGTGTAGCAGGCTCCTGCCCAGGCGGGGATGGGCTCACCCGGTCGGGCTGCCAATTTTCACCCTTGTGTCAGTTTTCCTTCAAATCCTCAATTTTTTCTTCAATCTTCAAAGGTATTCTTCAAATCTTCAATGGTCTCTGGTCTTCAAGTCTCGATGTTCTTCCTTTGTCACACAAAATTCACTTAGAAAAAGGTAAAAGAGCGTAAAGTCGATCTTACCTCTCCTAAGATAATTTCAAGGTAAAACACAAGCTCTTCATAATAAAAGAGCACAAAAGTGATCCCAAAAAGTACTAAAATATGCACATAAAATGGACACATCAGCTTACTTGAAGGAATGAATCAACCCTCCAATTGGTCTTGGTTTAGCTTTGCCTAAACATGTAATATAGTGTCATTAGTAGTAAACGAAGGGAAAAATTAGCCGCATCCTAATTAGAATTAACATGAAGTTTTACCACTTGTTCAGTGACTTCAATAATGGGAGGTTTATCGTATCCACCTTTTTTATTTTGTCGGCTCTTGAAGAAAAGATCACACCTATCGATCTCTTCCACATCTATCAGTTTGACGGATGCCCTCGCTTCTTCCTTGCTAATCCCCCATCATTCGCAGTCTTCACATCCATTTCAAAACATTCTTTGACTAATTCGAGGGCTGCTAATCCATATCCACCCCGGCTCTTCCGTTGTGGTGTTTTGTTCTTCATATCATTAGTTTTCTTTTCTTCCCTTGTACCCTAGTTTGGGATATGACAGTCGTTGTTAAAACTTAAATTAATGTAATATGTAGATGCACATTTTTTAAAAAAATAAAAAATTACTTACATTTTCAACATTTTCCAATGTTTTTCTCTTATGAAATTCCCAACTATCCGGTATATGTGTATATGTCAACCGTGGACAAGCACCGTTTTTACAAGAGAATATGTAATCTCTAGATAAGGTGTACTTGTGTTCTCTCCAACTTTTTAACATCATAGCCATAGATTTCTTCTTCAAATCATCCTAATAAGGACAATCGATCTCGAAGGTACTCTACAATAATCATATAGATTATGATCAAATACACCATCCTCAATTCATTTCAACTCTAGATGAATGGAAAATGGTAAAATCTTAATAAAAGAAATAAATTATACTGTTTACATTGCATTCCGTCCAAAGGAGCTCTTTGTATTCTGTAGGAACCTCGTGGAAATTATCGTACTTGATGTCCACCCGTGTCCTACCCACTTTCCTCACCCAACTTGACCACTTGGTACGCTCATTGGACAAACACTGTCAGAGTTTGTTGAATGCTAAAAAAGATGACTCTTTCCTTGCAATTCCCCGTTCTAAAGTTCTACAATGTGTTCTAGCTATGAAGACCTCCTCCAACCCACCTTCTTCAACATCTTCATCTCCAATTGTATCGGAATGTCCTTCGAGTGAACCTGTTGGTTCATCTCGTGTCCTTTCCCATGACATGAAAGTACCTATGAAACTTTCATAAACACTAACCCTAACAAAAATCCAATATTTTGATTGTAGCATTGATGACTTTTGTTAAATTCGGTAAACTTTTGTTGACATTCGGTAAACATTAGGTTGGTTTTTGTTGAATTCTATAATTTATTGTGATAGTTTGTTTTATGGTTGGGTTTCATATCGACTTATTTGTTGGTAAAATTTCATGATGAGGCTACCATCCTAATTTTTACAAAGGAGGGGTTGAGTATAGGATTTCAGTAAACTTACCATACATTAAGATAGAGTTCCGAGAGTGGAACTATCCTAGATTGCACGTTACGAGCTCAGAACATGATCTAATCTTGTTTCATGGAAAACGAATTTTAATTTTACGAGCTCGGAACTCAGGTTCCGAGTTCAGATGTACGATCCGGAAGCAACCTGCCTTTGGAGAAATTAGTGTTTTTACCACTCTTTTAGGGAAAATTTTTTTACGAGCTTGGAACTAGCTTGGCTAATACATGTGAAAGAATGAACATTAGAATTACGAGTTCAGAACTCAGGTTCCGAGCTCAGATACAAAATCTGGAACCAACCTGCCCTTCTGTAAAAAAAAAGTGTATTTATAACATTTGTTGGTAAAATTATATTACGTGTTTGGAACATAGTCGGCCCTATAAGTGAAATCACGAAAATGCAAGTTACGATATCTGAACATGAGTTCCGAGCTCTGGTGGCCAATCTGGAACCAACCTGCCCTTCACTTGAAATTAGTGTTCTAATGATTTATTAAGGTCGAAAAATTGTTACGAGCTTGGAACAAGATCGGCTCACACATGTGAAAGCACAAAATAGTGGTTATGAGCTCGAAAATATGGTTCCGAGCTCAGATGTTCAATATGGAAGCACCTGTTTAAAAGTGACGATTTACATTCTAAATGACAGATGGAGTCCTGATAGAGTAATTCTAAATTATGCCCTTGATATACTGGTCAAACTTAGTCCCGAACTCGGAACTCAATCACATATATAAAAAACCCTCAAGTCGGGATTCAATCCCATATCCCTAATCTTTATTTCCGATCGTGGAACAGCAAACCTAGCCCTCATATTCAAATCTACTTGCACACGGGAAGGACATCCATCCATTGTGTTGTCATCAAATACAAATGCCGCCCCTACCAAGCGACGTTCCAAATTGACGAGAGGGAGCCGACCAAATCAACTAGGCTACGATTGAAGGTTTGTTTCCCTTGAAGCTCAAAGTATGTATAATTCTTTACGAGAGGGTGGAAAAGCTTTAGTTTGTTGTGACAGATATGAAAGTGTAAAAGACCATAGGATTAGAGGATCCTATTAAGTATTTCGAAGATCAACATATTCTTAAGCTCCTTAGTTTGATTGAACCTGCATATTTTGATGAAATTTGTAAATTTTGTGCGAATTTTTATGAGGCGGATGGTTCGGGTATTTATTGGTCTAGGGTGAATTGGTTTAATGTTGAACTAAGCCCTTGGTTTATCAATCAATTAATTTAATGCCCCTATAAGGGACCGGAAGATGTTTATCCCCAAGTGGAGGATGACCCTCTATGTGATGTCTATCATAGGGAGGAATGACCATTGTTAGATGACTATCCCGGTATTGACCCAATTCCTTGTATCTAATTTATATGAAGCTCAATGTATGAAACAACATCATCGTGGTTCCAAAGTACATATAAATGAGCAGCACATAAATCCTTCGCACTAAGGCTGACCAGTTTACCTTGTCGAACACCCTGACCATCCAATCGCCCCTCGTGTCTAGAACTTGGAAAACCAACCAAATAAACCTCCTTCAAATAGTCGGTTAAAAACTCTATAGCTTCCTCTGCCACATACCGTAGAACAATACTTGCATCAGACCTATATCTGTTCTTCACAAAATGTTTGAATATTCTCTTTCAAAAGGATACATCCATCTCAAAAAATAGGACCACATAGCTTGATCTCCTGAACCAAATGAATAATCAAATGGACCATAATGTTAAAGAATGATGGCGGAAAGTACATCTCCATTAGGAATAACACTTTAACAATCATCGCGTGTAATCGGTCAAGTTTTGCAACATTGTTCCGTTTGGAACAAATTGACTTGAAGAAAAAACAAAGCTTAGTAACACATTGTATTACATGTGGAGCCAAAGACAACCTTATCGCAATAGAATTTAATTCCTGCATCAAATTATGACAATCATGAGACTTCAGACCCGCTAACTTCAACTTTTTCATCGATTCACATGAACTAATGTTAGATGAATATGCTCATGGCACCTTCAAACTACTTAGGGTCTCAAAAAACACTTTCTTCTCTGCATTAGACATAGAGAAATATACAGGTGGGAGATAAATCTTATCACCATCCATCACAGGACCGAATGTCTCTCCAATACCCATATCGACCGTGTCAAGCTGGGATTTCAATCCATCTTTAGTTTTCCCATGGGTATTCAACAATGTACCAACCAACGAATCAAACACATTTTTCTGGATGTGCATCACATCAAGACAATGTATGACATCCAAATCATTTCAATAAGATAGTTTGAAAAAAAAAATGAACATTTCTTCCAACTTCCATCTACTAGAGATTTTTGCTTGGAAAATCTTTAACTTTTTCAAAAACTTGATGACCTGTTAGTGGTATTTGGGGTGGATGTAACACAGTATTCCCATTGAACCACTTCTTCGCAGAACGCCAAGGGTGCCCCTCTGGAAGAAAACTTCTATGCCCCTGGTAAACAGTTTTACAATCATGCTTAAGTTGACAAAATGACGTTTCGCTTTCACAGATAGGACACACGTAATGCACCTTCACTGAATATCCCAATAGATTTCCATAAGTTGGAAATCATTTACAGTGAAGAACAACAAGCCCTTCAACATGAACCACTCTCGCGCATGACCACCATAAGTCCAACCCTTATCATTGAACAGCATTACCAAATCATTAATAAGGGGACTAAGATAAACATCTATACCATTATTAGGTTTCCTCGGGCCTAAATTCCTCATCGATAACAAAATAATGGCACCAACAAAGACGGGTGATTGTATATTGCCAACGTTACAGGTCATAACCTATGTGCGCTACTCATATTACCATACAGGTTCATTCCATTAGTCAGCAGACCAAACCTCAAATGCCAAGGCTCCTTGCCAAAATTAGGGTAGAGGGCACAAGCTTCTTCCGCTGCTCACCATCCAACGTATGACTAATCACACCTTCCTCATGCCTAACTCTATCTGCATGCCATCCATTAACTTAGCATCGTCTTTGCAAGCAAAAAACTTTTTCAAACGTGGAATACTAGGAAAATATCACAAAACTTTAGCAGGGGTCTTCTTCTTCGAGGTGAAACCAACTTCCGCACCTACAACAATTTCACCACGCTTCAACTTGTATCGAGACTCACCACATACCTAGCAATTTTCTCCAATTGGGTCCTCCTTCCCTCTGTACAACATGCAATCATTAGGACAAGCATGAATTATTTCCAGCTCCAATCACATCGGACAAAGAATCCTTTTTGTGGCATATGATCTATTGGGCATAAGATTACCATCTGGAAGCAATTCCCTTAGCAGTTCAAGTGTCTCAGTCATCCCTTTGTCGGTCCACCCATATTTCTCCTTCAAGTTCATTATCCTTAAGGTTGCACTTAAAAAGAGTGTTTAGACCTAACATATAGTTCGGTCTTCTTCTCATTGATCAACGCTTGGGCCTCGGGTTTTCCGTGAGATTCTCTAACAACATCGTTGACTATCTCATCAAGTCCATAATCTCCACCAAAATCTACTCCTTCATTAGTTTTAGCATCATCTACAATAATCGTGAGACCCTCCCCATGCCATATCCAATGAGTATAACTAGTTTGAAAACCACACATTATAAGATGTTCACGCAATTTCTTTCTCCCAACATATTCATCATTCTTACAATCCTTGCATAGGCATCTTGCCCGCACCTCACCGTTCTTCAAGGCATGTTCGAAAGCCAAAACGACAAATGATTCAACGAAGGGAATGTAATCAGGTGAGTTTCTGCAGTTGCCACCTATGAGTACCAATCTATCCATGGCGCTAGGTGCATACGTACTTGAGTGTGGTTCAAAACATATATATCACACAACATAACCCTAGTTAATATCATTTCCATTCACAGTAAACTTCAAGATGAATAACCCTAATTCAAGCCATCCCTAATATAATTGATTTGAAAGAATTAAAATGAATGAATCACTTGAACATACCTTCACAAATAATCCCACCAGAAATCACAAGGATTTGATTATGCCTCTTTCCAATGTCTTCTCAAGTTATATTGTGAATGGCCCCCGATAAAGTTTTAATGCAATCTTGATTTGTTAAGTTCCGATCACAGAACTAATTTTGTGCTAGACAACAAAGATCCGATTCACGATCCTAACTCGGAAGAGGATCCGAATAACGTTCCTCATTCAAAACTTGGATCGGATAGAGCTACGACCTCGTAAACTTTTTCTTTCTTTCAAAAATCCTAAACCACAGTAGTTCCTCTATCGGAACATGATTCGTATTCCAGTTCCAAGTTCGGAACAAATGCATTAGAAGTCACTTTGGCACAACAGCCTTTGAATCTCTACAATAGAAGGTGGTTCTTCAATAACCGCTTTTGAATCTCTACATTGGAAGGCGGTTATTAAAGAACCGCCTTCCAACATTCAATAACCGCCTCTAATTTGGAATGGCGTCCAGAATTGAGCAGTTCCAAGCTTGGAACATGTCCCAGGAGGCGGTTCCTCAGAAATTTCTTGGAACCACCTTTGAACTCCGCCTTTAATAGGCCACTATCCACTAGTGATGGAACCTACTGCCAGTAATCAAATGAAGTTCTCTTTAGTTCGAATTACATTTTGCTTGATCTGGGGTTGTGATTTCATTAAAATTTGGATTATGTCGACAATTTTTGGGTTGTTTATTTCGTTTGACAAATGAAAGGGGCCCGAGTTCCTTTCCTTTATGACAAAGTCGTGTATAAGACCGTCTCACGGTGAGACCAGAGATTAAATTGCAAAGATTTCAAGATGGGTTTCATATTGATGTTGTAAAAGTTCAGGGATTTAATGTGTAATTGTGATAATTTGCAATTTAATCCAGTTCTATTAGTTTTTTGCCCCCGAATTTAGTTTACTCTTTTCCTATTTTATCTCTAGTCATTGGTCTCACTATCAAACAGTCTCACAAGAGACATACTCTTCCTTTATATGATCGACTAGTATTTCACATTCTTAATTTCCGATCAGGATTCAGCTATACATCTATATCCCAGAAATCCTCGCATAACTTTTATTTTTCTGATTTCTTTATATTTATTGTTTGGACTAATGGTTTGTCTCTCCATGTATTTCTTTATGTGCTATGCCGGCATGCAAGCGTCAGTTTCTATTTCGTCAATGAATGTGGCGTGTTTTTGTATATTATTTAGTTCCTTTTTCTATTAACTCTTTGACCAGGTATTCAAATGCTAGATCATTGACAAAAATGCACAGCACCTTATAAGTGATTGCTTTTGTTTTGAGCACATGAAAGTTTTCTTACATGTTACAAATGTAAAGCATATAAAAATAATTTGTCAATTTTAGAACATAAAAAAAAGCATTTTTAAACCTCTGCAATCTTAAGTGCTTAATTATACAATTCTGAACTCGAAGTTATGACTACTGTTGCATGTGAAAAATCGTCAGTATGGTTTGGTCCAGAACCAGCTGTTATCATCCAAGATTTCAATCTCATAAAAGACGCTTCGCAATGTATTAACCAATTTCATAAACCAGAAGCCACACAATTTACCAGGTTATTGATGCCGGGGCTTGTGAGCTACAATGGTGAAAATGGACAAAACACAGAAAACTTATTAATCCTATTTTCCATGGGGAGAAGTTGAAGGTTTTTCCCTTAACTTTTCCTGTAACACATAGCACTTGAATATGGACTAATCTATATTAAAAATTGTTAACATCAACATACACCAAAGTTAATTTAGTTAACTAACATTTTTCTCTCCATCTCTGTTTACATGTATATAGCATATGTTTCCTTCTTTCATCGCAAGTGCGAATGGAATGCTTAAAAAATGGGAAGAGATCTGTGTTTCACAGAGAGGGCCTTCTGAGTTCGATGTTTGACCCTATCTTCATAGTTTAATGTTAAGGAAATGGAAACCCTTTCCTTCTGGGAAAGATTATAAATGGTAGTAGAATTAGTTTCTTTATAGAATTAGCTATAGATGGTAATTTCCTTAACATTTAACTAGCGATGCAATAGCGCGCACTGCATTCGGCATTAACTATGAGGAAGGTAAAAGAATATTTCAACTTCAAAGAGAGCTAGGTGAGCATTGTGTCAAGGCTCTATGGTCAATGTTCATTCCAGGATGGAGGTAATGTCTTTTAGTAAAATTCTTGTAGAATGAGACTTTAAATGCACTTCTCAATTTACATTGTTTATCTAAATTAAGCTGACCAATCCTTAAGGAATGAAAAAAAATTCTAACTTAATAGTAAAAACAACATTACATTATTTCTTATAACTGCCTTTGCTCTAATCTGGCTTTGAATTGCAGGTTCTTACCAACAATGAGAAACAGAAGGATGAAGAAACTGGCAAAGGATGGTGAGTTTGACAAGATGTATTTGCTGTGAGGAAATGATCTATTGCTAACAAGAATAAATAGAATACAAAAGGAAATAGAGTACTACTAAGACTCTGACTTAGTCAACAAGTCTTATCCAGAATCTATCAAATCAATCAAATAAAAGCAATCCTGATTTACTCTAACATCCCCCCTCAAGCGAAGTGTCGGATGCTCAGTGACATAAAACTTGGACCTGAAGAATTTGAACAGAGGGCGTGAAAGTCCCTTGGTGAAGATGTCAGCAATCTGAAGACTAGTGGAAACATGAGCAACTCGAAGCTTGCCAGAGGAGACCAACTCATGAACAAAATAATAATCGATGTCAATGTGCTTCGCCCTCTTGTGTGCAACCGGATTCTGAGCCAGAAAAATGGCAGTGTTGTTGTCACATAACAACAGTGGAGAACTGGCAAGCGGGACACGGAGATCTCGAAGCAAATGAGACAGCCAAACTACCTCTGAACCAGTGTTGGCAAGGGCCCGATACTCTGATTTAGTAATAGAGCGAGAGACAGTGGGTTACTTCTTCGCACTCCAGGAGACCAAATTACCCCCGAGAAAAACTGCATAACCACAGGTGGAACACTAGGTTTCTACACAGCGAGCCCCATCAGCATCTGAGTAACCCAAGACCTCCAGAGTACTGGCAGAGTGAAACGTAAGGCCAAAATGTAGCATGCCGCGGACATATCAAAGAATCCGAGTGATCGCAGCAAAGTGATCATCACGAGGATCCTGAAGAATCTGACTAACGGTGTTAACCAAAAAGGCCAAGTCTGGTCGAGTGATCGTCAAGTACTGGAGAGCACCAACCGGGGATTGATAAAGAGTCAGCTTCTGAAAGCGAGGACTGGTGGAGCTGTGTAACTGCGAACAAAAGGAGTAGTGAACGGAACAGCATCAGACATGCCGACACGAGTAAGAATATCCCGAGCATACTTAGCTTGTCCAAGAAGTAAGCCCGACAAAGTGGGTGAAACCTCTAGGCCAAGAAAATAATGCAGAGCACTAAGATCCTTAATAGAAAACTCCCGATGTGTCCTATCAATGAACTGGGGGAGAAGCATGGAATCGTTGCCAGTGAGGATGATGTCATCAACATGGACCAGGACATAAAGCAAAGACGTCCCTCTAGATAAAACAAATAAGGAACTGTCAGCCGAACTGCACTGAAAACCAAGCTGCAAAAGATAAGTCTGAACCTCTAAAACCAGGCTCGAGGAGCCAGCTTAAGACCGTAAATGGCCTTTTTAATAAGGCAGACGTAATACGAATGAAGTGGGTCCTTATAACCAAAGTTGCGCCATATAGACTGGAGTATCAAGAACACCGTTCAGAAAAGCATTCTTGACATACAACTGATGAAGGGGCCAGGAGCACATCGTAGCAATGGCAAGGACAGTGCGTACAGTGGAAGCTTTGACCACATGACTGAAAGTGTGATCAAAGTCAAAACCCGGAATCTGCAAAAACCCCTGAGCAACAAGTCAGGCCTTGTGATGATCAACTGTGCCATCCGGGCGATACTTCATCCAATAGACCCATTTCGAGCCAACAATGTTAACATCTGATGGGCGAGGAACCAAGTCCCAAGTGTGCTGTCCTTTAAGGGCAGCGATCTCTTCATCCATAGCAGCTATCCAAGAAGATCCTTAAGAGTCAAACAGTAATCGAAAGGCTCAGACTGAGTAAGAAGAGCAGCAAGAAGACCATGGGCAACAATATCTGAGTAATCTCATCGATGAATAGCACCAGTGGCCGTCCGAGTAACCATCCTGTGGGGATTCGGCCGAGACCGAGGAGGTGGAGGAGTCGGACTAGCAGAAGAAGCTGGGGATAGAGTGGCGGCAGTGGCAGGAGAAGGCACGGTCTGGGTTGGTGGGCTGGCCTGTGGGGACTGAGGAGGAAGCCGTCATGTAGGTGTGAACTCATCGGAACCGGATAGGTAAACCGGCTGGGGTACAAAAATCGATTCATCAACTGGAGACAAGAAAGAGCTGAAACCACCATTATTGTCGAAAAAAGTAGAGGTATCTAAAGTTGAGAGAGATGACGCTGAAGCGGAGGAGGCAAAGGGCAAACAACTCTCGTCAAACCGCGCAAGGTGGGTGACATATATTTTTCCAATGGTAGTGTCAAGACAACGGAAACCATTATAATGGTAGTTGTATCTGATGAAAACACCAGGAATGCTCCGAGGAGATAGCTTGTGATCGGCCATAGGACAAACAAAAGGGAATACTCCACAACCGAAAGGATGGAAGTTTGAGTAAATAGGATCCCGTTGATAGAGAAGACCATAGGGAGAGGCACCCTGTAAAATCGGAGTAGGTAACCGATTAATGGTATAATCACAGTGGAAAAAGCATCAACCCATCTAGAAAGCGGAATATGCGAATGGAATAGCATTGTAAACCCTAATTCCGCAACATGCTAATGTTTTCACTCTATTTGTCCATTTTGTTGTGGAGTATACGGACATGACACTTGATAGTGAATGTTTTTTGAGGAAAAATGAGACCACAGGCGCGTGTTGAAAAACTTAGGGCCTCCATCAATCTGAAAAACCATAATGGTGGAAGAAAATTGATTTTGAACCAAAGCCTCAAACTATAAGTATGTTTCAAAAAACTCAGATTTGCGATGAAGCGGGAAAAACCAAGTAAAGCGAGAGTGATCATTCACAAATAAGGCATAATAAGAAAAACCAGTCTCAGGTAAAACTGGGTAAGGACCCCACAAATCACAGTGAACTAAATCCAGAACCCGCGCAACACGTTTAGTGTTTTCAACAAAAGATAACCGCTGCCCCTTTGCCATAACACAAGGAGTACAAGTATGCGGTTTAGGTAATAAAGAGGAAACAAAAAGGAAACCAGACTTCTGCAACCCGGAAATAACTGGATGTGGCACATGTCCAAGGCAATCATGCTAAAGCTCGAAGGATGCCCGTCCTTTATTCTGCCGCAAAAAGGAAACTAGTCCTCCATCACCTTTGTCTAACACGTACAGAGCTCCATCACTGTGGCGACTGCCCACGACTGCCCTGGATACTTTGTTCTTAATAACAAATTTCCGATCATCAAAGGGACCAGACACATTCAAATCTCTGGTCAGTTTACTAATAGACAATAAATTATTAGTAATCTTATGAACAACTTGAACATCATACAGTTTCAAATGCTCAGAAATATAAGAATCGCCAACATGCAAAATCTGAATAGAAGCAACATTACCAACGAAAACCTGAGAATTACCGGAATAGTGAGAAACACTGTCCAGGCCAGAGGCTGAAGGCGCCGTGTGACTGGTTGTACCAGAATCAAGATACCAGTTAGAAGTGCTCACAGAAGGGTTCAGCTGCATGGATTCTTGGAAGTTTTCTGCCAAGTGGGTCGAGTTTGTACGACGAGTCTAAGCTATCATCTTATAGCAAGTAGCAGCAAAATGACCGGGCCAACCACACCAGGTGCAGTGCGGTCGACCATGACCAGTACCTGAGCCTGAGGCAGCCGGCTGAGCATAACCAGTGGACCGGTCACCACGACATCCACCGAAGCGAACACCCCTGGCGGCGCATGGACCAAACCCGCCGCCACCCCTCACCGGTGCATTATCCCACGCACGACCGGCTGAGGGGTTTTCTCCTGCCTCAAAAGCAACTGGCTCGAACACCGGTGCTGAATTCCCTGTAATTTTTTAAAGAATGCCTCGTGGTTCTTGGCACGAGATAATACATCTGCATATAAAGGTGTAGGGGGGAGAATTAATCAATGGGGCAGAAAATTTTTTGAACTCAGACCCGAGAACAGTTAAAAACCAAATTATCTTATCATCGTTAGAAATGGGAGAACCTATATGGGATAACTGCTCAAAAATATCTTTACATTGTAAATGGAGTTCATGAGTGGTACCGCTCGTACGTATACCGCAGGCATCTACACGAAGGCACGAGATAGTGGGCGTGCTGTTGTTCTGAAAAGTGGAACAAAAGCTATCCCAGATGTCCTGGACAGTCACACACGAAGCCGGGATTTCGAAAAGAGCCTCAGGAGAGAGATGAGAATAACACACTGCAGTATTCATCCATTCAGAGGTCATAGACTTCCTTGGCCAATTTGTAAGCCGCCTGAGCCACCGCACGGTCATTCGTGGAGCCGGCGGGAGGAGAGCGGAGGGTGGCGGCAAAAGAGGAAGACAATGAGCTGACCAGTAGCAGAGTGCGAAGAGGTGGGCATGGAGTCGACCCATCAAGATAACCAAAAGGTTTCTGAGGTCTGAGGACGTTTTCAATCTGACGTCTCCAGAGAAGAAAGTTGGACTTATTGAGCTTGATTTGCATCATTTGGAGAAGGGTATTGAACGATTATTTTTCACTGGCCATGATGAGAGTGGCAGTGGAAAAAAATTGTCGGAAGGAAGAGGGGTATGAGAGGTTCGGCCGCTAGAGGGAGAAGAAGGATGGCGGCTGAAAATATTTAAGTTTTGGAAGGTGAATCAGAACACTACTCTAATATCATGACAGGATGTATTTGCTGTGAGGAAATGACCTATTGCTGACTTGAACAAATAGAATACAAAATGAAATAGATTGCTACTAAGACTATGTCTTAGTCAACAAGACTTATTCAGAATATATCAAATCAATCAAATAAAATCAATCCTGATTTACTCTAGAGAGTTAAGTCAACTAGTCATCAATTTTCGAATGAATGCAATGGCGGGAGGAGACCCCAGTGGTGATGACTTTTTGGGGATATTACTCCAATCCATTTCTCAAGAAATTATCAGGAAAGGAAACTAGGATTCCAGCAAGCTATTCCACGCCGCTAGACAGAAATCAACATCGGTTCTACTTGTTTGGACAATGGTCATATTGAGCAAGTATCCTGAATGGCAGGCTCATGCCACGGATGAGGTTATGCAAATATTTAGCGACAATGAACCTCATTTTGAAGGCCTCAACCGTCTGAAAATAGTAAGTTCGTGTTATCCATCAAATCATTCAAACATGTTTCATATAAAAGTGTCATACTTGTTATAAAATTTATGAAATTCTTTTTATTGATAGAAAATATATCTCGTAATTATTCTGATACCACTGAATGAAATATATAGAGTGCAAATAGATAAACTATGACTAAAATAACTCTAGCCTAGTCAAAAAGATAAACATAAGTCTTATCATCACATTGACTTATTCTAACACCACCACCCCCCATCCCCCCTCTCAAGCAAAGCATTGGATGCTCACTGGCGCAAAGCTTGGATCTGAAGAACTCAAACAACGGATGGGAAAGACCTTTGGTGAAGATGTCTGCACACTAGTGGAAATCAGGCATATTAAAGGCGGTTCCTTTGGACCAGAGAAGTCACTTTGGGGGAGACTTCTCTGGCCGTGCCTTAGATCCTATGGGATCAAAGGTAGTTCCTTAAACCGCCTTTAAATGGGTGCAATCAAAGGCGGTTATCTGCCGTCTCTGATTGCATCCAAGAACCGCTTTTAATCAGTTCCATACTCAGAACTAGCTCCCTGACTGTCGGACTTCAGACGCAGTTATGATTGAGGAACTGTTGGTAGTCCCGAGTGCAGAACTGGTAATACGAGTGTCGGACTGCCTGTAATGTTCAGAGTGAGGAACCTATTCATGAGTTCCGAGTGTGGTCAGACACGACCAGAAGAAATGATGTTCCGATCTTGGAACTATGTCTTTGCTTTATAGCATGTTCCTCCATCGGGGATCAATTCTGGACATTTACCAGTATTTTCTGTGATTAAATAAAAAATTTAATATCAATTACGAGTCCGGAATTGATTCGAACGTAGTTAGTTCCGAGTGTGTAACTTAATTTCGGGACTTTGTAAAGTATGACAATAAGGAAAGAAACTAGTTCCTAAGTCGGATATCAGTCAGCTCATATGGTAAAATTCATTTGTTTCATTATATACCGGATTCTCGAAAGCCTTGTAACATCAGGCCAAATTGTACAAAATACAAAATAAAATGACACTGGATATCAAAAATCTATAGACTACGCTAAGAAAGCAACAATCTATAGATATGAATAGAAGTCACCGAAAATCTATTCCACACAATTATGTCATCAAATATCACATAATTTCCCATTGGGATGCCCAGTAGAATGCGAGCGGGAGTACCAAGATACCTAGCCAAGCAATTTCTTGCACTGTTGATATCATCTTGTTTATACGGCTTGTGAACCTTTGGAAAAATCTGTGAAACAAAAGTAATAATAATATAAGAATGGGCATGCCAAGTTATGCTGATTGAAAACGTTCTCGAAAGAATAATCTTAGTACCCACTTCTTCGGTTTCCAGGCAATCCTCACGCACATGTAGGACACACTATGTTGCATAAAGCATTACGTAATAGCCGCATTCCCATGTATTTAATTGTTTCTTGTACTAAGTAATAAAAGTTATATTAACATGTGTTTGCAATAAGGTGTGGTAATATAATTTCTTGATATGGAAAGAGAATCTCACCTTAATTTGTATAACTTCCAAATTATTACTACCTGCTCCCGCAAACCCTCGAAAGACTCAACCAATATCTTAACGAATGATTCTGATGGTTGATTATGCTGAGGATCCATCCAGTAAATGTGCTTCTTGTTAGGGACAATAACTACTAATCTCCAATGGTCTCTAAAACATACGAGAAAAAATATTAACAAATATTGTATTGATTGATTAGATTAAATGTAGAAAGTGTGTAAGAACCATCTTTCAATATACAGTGAGACAAGTATTCTTTTGTCCTTCCTTTCAATATTTTTTTGAATGTAGTCAACTCTCTCTTGGACAGTACACCCGATTTCTTGAGTAAACACCGGGCACAAATACCCTATCCAATGCTTGTCCTTTTGGTTAGCAAAATAATACATTTACCTTTGAAATAAAATTATATGGCATTCACGAGGAAGTGTATTGACGGACGTCCTCGCTTCATGAAGAGATTACACATATCGATATCTTCCACATCTATCGGTTTGATGGACGCCCCTGTATCTTCCTTGCTCATCTACCCATCAATCGTCGTCATCACATCCATTTCAAAATGTTCTTTGACTAATTTGAGGTCCTTTAATTTATACCCACCCTGGCTCTTCTGATGTGGTGTTTTGTTCTTCTTAGCATTAATTTTCTTTTCTTCCCTCATACCCTAGTTTGGGATATGATAGTCATTGTTAAAACATAAACTAATGTAATATGTAGATGCTCATTTAAGAAAAACAAAGAAGTTACTTACATTTTCAACATTTTCCAATGTTCTTCTCTGATGAATTTCCCAACTATCCGGTTGAATATGTGTATACGTCAACCATGGACAAGCACCCTATTCACAAGAGAATATGTAATCTCCAGATAAGGTGTACTTGTGTTCTCTCCAACTTTTTGACATGATAGCCATATCTTTCTTCTTTAAATCATCCTAATCTGGACAATCAATCTCAAAGGGCCTCTACAATAATCATATACAATCATGATCAAATACACCATCTCCAATTCATTTCAACTGTAGACGAATGGAAATTTGTAAAAGCTTAATAAAAGAAAAAAATTATATTTTTTACCTTGCATTCCGTCCAAAGGACCTCTTTGTATTCTTTAGGGACCTCGTGGTAATTATCGTACTTGATGTCCACCCGTGTCCTACCCACTTTCCCCACCCAACTACCACTTGACACGCTCATTGGACAAATAATGTCCGAATTTGTTGAATACTAAAAAAAGGTTACTCTTTCCTCTCAATTCTCCGTTCTAAAGCTCTACAACATGTTCTAGCTAAGACGACCTCCTCAGACCCGCCTTCTTCAACATCTTCATCTCCAATTGTACCGGAATGTCCTTCGAGTGAACTCGTTGGCTCATCTCGTATCCTTTTCCGTGACATGAAAGTACCTATGAAACCCTAACCAAAATCCAATAACTATTCTAAAATGGAGAATGAAATTAATAAAATCGTACACAATAGCATGCCAAAGCACATTATATACTACGAAACACACCAAAAAAATCCTAAACAAATTCCATAACAACTTACATGGTTTTAATAAATGAAAACCCTAACCAAAATTCTAGATCATTACATAAATCGATGAAAAATCAAAAGAAATCATAAACGCAAGACATAATAAACATATATGTTATGAACAAATTTATTGATCAAAGAATGCATATGAGTACAACACCAAGAATTGAACATATACCTTTTCAACAATAGGTGGTGACTATATGCTCAAGTGAGGTAGTTTTACCATAATTACCATCATGTCAAAATGCTAACCAAAATCTAAGGTCAAACTATAGAGATTGTGATATGTTGATGGAGAAGGATGGGTTTTTGAATGATTTTGTCAAAGAGTTGAGAAGGATGAGAGTTTTGTGATTGGTTTTTGGGAAGAAAGTGTTGGGAGGGTTTTGATGGAGAAAATGGGAGGGAACTCCCGCCTTTGACAAATGGGTAGTAAAACCCCATTTAAAAATCACCTTTAATGCTGTGTTTTTTTAAGTCCCGTAATGCAGTTACGAACTCGGAAGCATATTCGGCCAAAAGAATTCCGAATGAGGAACTACTTCTCCGGTTCGAAAGACAAAACAGACACAGTTCCAGACTCGGAACCGTGTCTTAGTATATAAAAAAATTCTGATAAGCGAGTCATTCATCCATTCAACCCTAATTCACAAAATTTCCCCAAATCCCCAATTTCTATCATCCAATTTACAACCTCGTAACCTCCATTCAATGGGTCCTATGTATCATGGCGCTAAATTGGGCTGGGGCTAAGGCAATGCTTCAACCCGTAGTCATCAGCCAACACACGAGCTCCCCGACAGTTCAACTCATTTCTATAATAGTGCTCTCGAACAGAGGTATGTTGCATTTAACCATAGGAAATGCAGTAATCCTAAGGTTATAAATCCTACCAATGTGGTGCCACTAGGTTTAGGGCATTTTATAGAAAAACCTAAGCCTTCTAGTTTTGATAAATTGCTCCTGCTGAATGAACCGGTCCATTATGATGAAATCCAACAGTTTAAAGATAATTTAGGACAGGGGGCCAATAATAAGGACCAAACCATTGTCAACGGTGTTAGAATAACCGTTACAAAGTTCTCAATCAATTAGGCCCTAGGTTGCAAGTATACAAATGCAACTAAGTTGAAAACTATTGCAGAGGGTGGCCCAATTGAAATTTTCCATCAATAACAATGGCTCGGTGTTACATATCTTACCCTGTTGTGCCCTGTTGAGATGGCTAAGAAGTATTTCAATAGGTCGGGGGTGGGACCGGGGCAAGCGAAGAGCTTTGACGTTGGGGAGTTGTCCTTAGAACAGGTTAATCTATGAGTGGATATGCCAGAACGTTCTACCGTCGGGGGATCATTCATGCGAGCCTATAATATGGAACCTTATGCTTTTTTATTACGTGATGAAGGGTATCACTCTCAACCCGGACTACACTATCTTGATGTATATGTTGAAGGCTGCGGGGGGTAAGACGAAAGATCTTATATATGGTGGATTAATCATGACATTGATCAAGAAGTGGAAGGTTATCCCCATTGACAAGCCCGTGTGGTTGAAGTACTATGATGAGGCTAGGTTCAAACACAAGCATTTGTGTATGAACTCTGACGATGAATATGAACACCACAAAGTACCCGGGTAGAACGCTAGGGTGGGGAAGAGAGCCAAAGAAGCGGGGAGGGTGGAGTCATCTTTGTCTCGTAAGTATTTAAAGTATAAAATTTTCTAGTACATTCCCTTATTAAACTATATATTTCTAACCCTATTCAATATATTGTGTGTATTTTGTAGGCAACCAAAGTTCATGGATGAGTACAGTCAAGAGGTACATGAATCGCCTCAAAACCAATGTTAGTACCGTTAATGCAGAGCTAGCGGTGGCTAAAGCAAACCACGACAAGTTCATCAAATCCATTGGCCTCCACATTGAGCTTAGTGATGATGAGAAGAAGCCAAACTTCAAGCCCAACTACTCTGAGGACGATGAGAACGTGACTGAGAATGGTGGGGACGGAGATGTGGATGAAGAGAAGACCGACTCCAAGATAGAAGAAATGTTAGGCTGATGATCCATGCATATTTTGATAGTAGTATTGATAACTTTTGTTGAATTCGGTAAACTTTTGTTGACATTCGGTAAACATTAAGTTGGTTTTTGTTGAATTCTATAATTTGTTGTGATGGTTTATTTTATGGTTAGGTTTTATGACAACTTATTTGTTGGTAAAATTTCATGATGAGGCTACCAACCTAATGTTTACAAAGGATGGGTTTAGCATAGGATTTCAGTAAATTGACCATACAGCAAGATAGAATTCTGATGAGTGGAACTATCCCAGATTACACGTTACGAGCTCAGAACATGATATGCTCTTGGTTCCTAGAGCATGAGTTTCAATTTTACGAGCTCGGAACTCAGGTTCTGAGCTCAGATGTATGATCCGGAAGTAACCTGCCCTTGGATTGAAATTAGTGGTTTTACCACTCTTTTAGGCAAAAAATTGTTATGAGCTCGGAACTAGTTCAGCTCTTACATGTTAAAGAACGGACGTTAGAAATACGAGCTCGGAACTCAGGTTCCAAGCTCAGATGCAAAATCTGGAACCCACCGGCCCTTCTGTCAAAAATAGTGTATTTATAACATTTGTTGGTAAAATTCCGTTACAAGCTCGGAACATAGTGAGCCCTAAAAATGAAAGCACAAATATGAGAGTTACGATATCTGAACATGAGTTTCAAGCTTTGGTGGCCAATCTGGAACCAATCTTCCCTTCATTTGAAATTAGTGTTCTAATGATTTATTAAAGCCAAAAAACCGTTATGAGCTCGGAATAAGATTAGCTCATACATGTGAAAGTACAAAATAATGGTTACGAGCTCAGAACCTCAAATGTTCAATCTGGAAGCAATCTGTTTAAAAGTGGTGATTTACATTCTAAATGACAGACGGAGTCTCGATAGAGGAACTCTTAATCGTGTCTTTGATATACTGGTCAGACTTTGTTCCAGACTCAGAACTCAGTCACTTATATAAAAAAAACCCCAAATTGGGATTCATCCTCAAATACATAATCTTCATTTCCAACCGAGGAACACCAACCATGGATCTCATATTCAAATCTACTAGCACGCGGGAAGGACATCCATCCACTGTGTCATCATCAAATGAAAATTCTGCCCATACCAAGCAACGTTCCAAATCGACGAAAGGGAGCCGACCAAATCAACCAGGCTATGATTCAGGGTTTGTTTCCATTGAAGTTCAAAGTAGATATAATGCTTTACGAGAGGGTGAAAAATCTTTAGATCCTTATGTGATAGATATGAAAGTGTACAAGACCATAGGATTAGAGGATCTCGTTAAGTATTTCGAAGATCAACATCTCCTTAAGCTTCTTAGTTTTGAATGAACCTTCACATTTTGATGAAATTTGTCAATTTTATGCAAATTTGCATGAGGCGGATGGTTTGGGTAGTTATTGGTCTTAGCTGAATGGGTTTAATGTTGAACTAAGCCCTTCGATTATCAATCAAGTAATTGAATGCCCCTATAGATATTTATCCTCAAGTGGAGGATGGCCCTCTAGATGATTTCTATCAAGGGGGGAATGGCCACTGTTAGATGACTATCCCAGTATCATACCCAATTGCATGTAGTGGGAAGTACTTCAAACGCAATCCTCATAATCTAGGTAGACTGTAATCCTTTGATGTTAAGGAACTAGAGCCCGACCAACGCATTGTGTATGAGATAATAGCTAGGTCTATAATACCCTCAGTTGATCACGTCACCGAGATAAACGGCGCAATTATTATGATGTTCTATTATGTGATTGAGAGGGCCATAGTTAATCCCGAGAACGTAATTTTCATGCAAATGGTTCATGTAGCTACGTCAAATAAAATGATCAAGAATCTACCCTATGGAAACTTGATTACTTTGATATTGAGAAGTGTAGAAGGGTTGGACTTTCATGGAGAGGAAAAAGTCTGCAAGTACTTTGGCAAGCAATATTTTCATAAGAAACAATGGATACTGCATGAGAAAAAGTGGCCTCACAAACCACTTGAAGGTGCCCAGCCTCAAAAGAGAGCAAGGGTTGAAGAAGGTAACTTTCTAATCTTTCCTAAATATAGTTATAGTTATACTATTTGCTTTTATTAATAGTTATATGAAACGTGGTAATGCAGAAGAGTTTGGCCCTGGATTTATAAAGAGCATGAAGAACTGCTTCGAATGGTTGTGCGACAAAGTGTGTCAACTAAGGGAGCACATATGGAAGCTAGATAAGAAGCAACGTGCCTACGAGAGAGCGTTCAAAGAGTCAAAAAAGTCTCGACTGAAAATATGCTTATCTATGTAACTTCTTGTGAGGATTCCTTTGCAAACTAATCAGCTTGGTTATTGTAATAGTTTGGATACTTTATATTAGGAATTCGTAACACTTTATTATTGTTGAGTGAATGATGTTGTTATATGTGTCTTGGATTTGTTATTGTAGTGCACAATTTATTTTTGTTTTTAGCACTAATGTTTATCCATGTGTACCATCATACTCAGAGTAAAACAAAGAAAATATTTACTGATGACCACTTGACTAGAACATGTTTCGAACTCGGAAGTGGATCGGATCATATGGCCATCCATCAAAAACTTTAAATCCCGGATCCAACAATCAAGACCTTGATTTCCTCTTTTTCTTGACCAACTTCTTCTTGACTTTCCTTTGTTTTTGGAAATCTTCCCTTAGGCATCAATCCATATTACCTCATCATGATCTAACCTTCCCAAATGCATACACAAACTCGTCTCATCTTCTTGAAGCATTATACTATCTTCATCAAGACCTATAAAAGCATTTGGGCAAGAACTGATGAAATCTTCAAAATTGTTTTCACCAACAAATGCCATGTTACCCTCGACAATAATCTCCCACTTGGGGTCAACAGGGTCCTTCACATAGAAAACTTGATGTGCTTGACCCGCTAATGTGAATGGGTCTTCCTTCCAAGCCAACCGGCTCCGGTCAAAAAGCGTGAATCCCAAGTCTTATGTTCGTTGACCATTATTGACATCCACCCATTCACATTTGAATACGGGAACTTGCATTGTCAGATAATCGAGCTCCCATATTTTGACTATGGTTCCAAATTAACATTTATTCGCAAAAATTGGATTTTCATCCCCTGATGTAGCAACATGAAGTGCCTCAAAAACTAGTGAAACTCCACTGTTTTGGGAAACACCCATATCATCTGTTGATTTGGTAGCAACGTAAAATCATTAATGGTATACGCTCCATATGAAAGAACTATTCAAAGAGGTCTACATGCTAACCATTTCAGGGTGTCACCCTGCCAACGTGAGCGCGAAGCCAAGATAGAAATGTTCTAGTTTGTTGTTCGAGAACACAAGTTTCATCAAATAAAGGATGTGCCCCCTGTATCTCATTCATATGAAGCTCAATGTATGGAACAACATCATGGTACTTCCGAAGTATGTATAAATGAGTAGCCCGTAAATCCTCCGCACTAGGGCCGACCAGCTTACCTAGTATAACACCCTGACCATCCAATCACCCCTCATGTCTAGAACTTGGAACACCAGCCGAATCAACCTCCTTCAAATAGTCATTACAAAACTCTATAGCTTCCTCTACCACATACCATTGAGAAATACTTGCATCGGGTCTATATCCGTTCTTCACAAAATGTTTGAATATTCCTATGTATCTTTTAAAAGTATACATCCATCTCAAAAAAAATAGGACCACATAGCTTGATCTCCTGAACCAAATGAATAATCAAATAGACCATAATGTCAAATAATGATGGCGGAAAGTACATATCCATTCGGCATAGCACTTCAACAATCATCGCCTGCAACCGGTCAAGTTTTGCAACACTGATCCGTTTGGAACAAATTAACTTGAAGAACAAACAAAGCTTAGTAACACATTGTCTTACATGTGGAGGCAAAGACAACCTTATTGCAATGTAATTCAATTCCATCATCAAATTGTGACAATAATTAGACTTCAGACCTGCCAACTTCAACTCCTTCACTGATAAACATGAACTAATGTTAGATGAATATGGTCCTGGCACCTTCAAACTACTCAGGGTCTCGCAAAAAAATTTCTTCTTTGCATTTGACATTGAGAAACATGCAAGTGAGAGATAACACTTATCACCATCCATCACATGACCTAAAGTCTCTCTAATACCCATATCAACCATGTCAAGTTGGGCCTTCATGCCATTTTTAGTTTTCCTAGGGGTATTCAACAGTGTATCAACGAACAAATCGCTCAAAATTTTCACGATGTGCGTCACATCAAGACAATGTCTAACATCCAAATCCATCCAATAAGAGAGTTTGAAAAAAAATGAACATTTCTTCCAACTTCCATCTACTAGAAATTTTTGTTTCCCTTTCCCAAAGATATTTGGTAAGTCTTTAACACTCAAAAACTTAATGACCCGTTAGTGGTACTGGGGGTGGACGTAACTCAGTGTTCCCATTGAACCACTTCTTTGCAGAACGCCAGGGGTGCCCCTCTGGAAGAAACCTTCTGTGCTCCTGGTAAACAGTTTTACAACCATGCTTAAGTTGACAAAATAATGTTTTGCTTTCACAGATGGGACACACGTAATGCCCCTTCACTGAATAGCCTGATAGATTTCCATAAGCATGAAAATATTATTTACAGTGCAGAACGACAAGCCCTTCAACGTGAACCACTCTCACACATGACAATCGTAAGTCCAAACCCCATCACCGAACAATGTTACCAAATAATCAATAAAGGGACTAAGATAAACATCTATATCGTTATCAGGTTGCCTCGGGCCTGAAATCATCATCGATAACAAAACATAATTTTGTTTCATGGTCAACCAAGATGAGAGATTGTATATTGCCAACATTACAGGCTATGAACTATGTGCGCCGATCATATTACCAAATGATTTCATTCCATCAGTTGACAGACCAAACCTCAAATACCGAGGCTCCTTGCCAAAATCAGTGTAGAGGGCATCAAACTTCTTCCACTGCTCACCGTCCGACATAATACTAATCACACCTTCCCCATGCCTAACTCTATCTGCATGCCATTGCATTAACTTAGCATCGTCTTTGCAAGCAAACAACTTCTTCAAATGTGGAATAATAGGAAGATACCACAAAACTTTAGCAGGGGTCTTCTTCTTCGAGGTGAAACTAACTTCCGCACCCACATCAATTTCACCACGCTTCAACTTGTATTGAGACTCATCACATACCCGACAATTTCTCTAACCGTGTCCTCCTCCCCCCTCTACAACATGCAATTATTGGGACACGCATGTATCACATTGGACAAAGAATCCTTTTTGCGACATATGCTCTATCGAGCATTAGATTACCATCTGGAAGCAATTCTCTTAGCAGTTCGAGTGTCTTAGTCATCCCTTTGTCGGTCCACCCATATTTCACCTTCAAATTCATTATCCTCAAGGTTGCACTTAAAACAGAGTGTTTGGACCCAACATACAGTGCAGTCTTCTTGTCATTGATCAACGCTTCAAGGGCCTCAGGTTTTTTGTGAAATTCTCTAGCAACATCATTGACCATCTCATCAAGTCCATCATCTCCACCCAAATCTACTCCTTCATTAGTTTTAACATCATCTACAATATCCATGAGACCCTCCCTGTGCCATATCCAATGAGTATAGCGTGTTTTTAAACCACACATTATAAGATGTTCAAGCAATTTTTTTTCTCCCAACATATGTATCATTCTTACAATCCTTGCATGGGCATCGTGCCCGCACCTCGCCATTTTTTGAGGTATGTTCGAAAGACAAAACAAAAATGATTCAATCAAGGGAATGTAATCGAGTGAGTTTCTACAATCGCTACTTATGAGTTCCAATCTATCCATGGTTCTAGGTGCAAACGTACCTACATTTTAGTTTGTTTCAAAACATATATATCAGACAACATAGCCCTAATTAATATCATTTCCATTCACAATACAACTTCAAGACGAATAACCTTAATTCAACCCATTCCTAATATAATTGATTTCAAAGAATTAAAATAATGAATCAATTGAACATACCTTCAAAAATAATCCCACCAGAAATCACAAAGATTTTATTATGCCTCTTTCCAATGTCTTCTCAATTTTTATTGTGAATGGCCCCCGATAAAGTTTTAATGCAATCCCGATTTGTTACGTTTTGATCTTGGAACTAATATAGTTCTAGACAACAACGATCCGATTCATATTCCTAACTCGGAAGCAAGATCCAAATTACGTTCCTCATTCGAAACTTGGATCAGATACAGTTACGACCTTGTAAACTGTTTCTTGCTTTCAAAAATCCTAAACTACATTAGCTCCACTATCGAAACATGATTTGTATTCCAGTTCCGAGTTCGGAACAAATGCATTAGAAGTCACTTTGGCACAACCGCCTTTAAATCTCTACAATGGAAGGCGGCTCTTTAATAACCGCCTTTTAATCTCTACATTGGGAGGCGGTTATTGAATAAACGCCTTCCAACATTCAATAACCACCTTTGATTTGGAAAATTGTACTGAATTGAGCAGTTTTGAGCTCGGAACATGTCCCTGAAGGCGGTTCCTCATAATTTTCTTGGAACCACCTTTGAACTCCGTCTTTAATATGCCACTCTCCACTAGTGGTAATCTGAAATGAATTAGGAACATGAGTAAATCGCAGCTTCCTAGAAGCAACCAACTCTCGAACAATGTGATAGTTGATGTCGATATGCTTTACCCGCTTATGAGCAACTGGATTCTAAGCTAAGAAAATGGCACTGTTATTTTTGCATAACAGTACTAGAGATCAAGACAATGGAACTCAAAGATCCCAGAGTAAATGATTAAGCCAAACAACTCTGCAGTTGTGTGGGCAAGAGGACAATACTCAGATACAGTGCTGGAATGAGAAACAGTGGGTTGTTTCTTGGCACTCTAGGAAACAAGGTTCCCACCAAGAAAAACACCATATCCATAAGTGGATTTGAGAGTCTCTAAACAGTAATCTTAATCAGTATCAAAGTTACCGAACACCTCTGGAGAACTGGAAGAACAAAAAGTAACACCAAAATGTATAGTGCCCCGAACATATTGAAGAATCTGATTAACAGCAGCAAAATGATCGCCTCTAGGATCCTGAAGATACTGGCTGGAAGTGTTGACTGAGAAGGCCAAATCATGATGAGTGATGGTCAGACCCAACTAGAGAATAATACAGAGTCAAATTCCAAAATGGTGGACTGGTCAATCTGTGCAACTTAGAACCTGGCACAAATACTTTAGAGACTGGTGCAGCATTAGACATCCCTACACGAGTGAAAATGTCTGGAGCATACTTTGCTTGACAAATAAGTAAACCTGATGAAGTAGGTGATCCAGGCCAAGAGAGTAGTGAAGAACGCCAAGGTCCTTAACTCCCGATATGTCCGATCAATGAACTTTCGAAGGAGAGTCGAATCGTTCCCTGTAAAAATGATGTCGTCGACATACACCAGGAGATACAGTAATAATGATTCTCATGAAATAACAAACATAGAGGTGTTGGTCGAGCTACATTGAAAACCAAGCTGAGTCAAATAAGTGCTGAAGCGGTGAAACCATGCCTGAGGAGCTTTCTTAAGTCAATAAATGACCTTCCACAAGCAAACAACATAATATGGATGAACATGGTCCTTGTATCCAATGGGTTGCTTCATATAAACTGGAGCATCGAGGACACCATTAAGAAAGGTGTTCTTGACATCCAGCTAATGAAACCTCCAAGAGGCATCGTGGCAATTGGGGGGACTGTCCGAACAGTGGAGGCTTTGACCACAGGACTGAAAGTTTAGTCAAAGTCAAAACCTGGAATCTGTGAGAAACCATGTGCCACAATTTTAGCCTTATGACATTCAATAATGCCATATGGTTGACACTTCAGTTGATAAACCCATTTAGAGCCAACACTCTTAGCATCTGAAGGGCGAGGTACCAAATCCTAGGTGCGCTGACTATGAAGAGCTTCCATCTTGTTATCCATAGCAGAAACCCAAGAAGGATCCTGAAGGGTAGTGCGATAATCACTGGGCTCAGACTAAGAAAGTAAGGCAGCAATAAGACTATGAGCGACAATATCTGAATAACCCCTAGCCAACCTAGTAGCCATCCAATTGGTACGAGGTTGATGAGAAGAAGCCGGAGGAGAAGCCAGGGGAGTGGGGTTGGATAAGGCAACTGGTGAAGGGGCGTCCAAACTGGGCAGAGACTGGGTGGCCGAACTGGCCGCCGGAGATGTAGATGGCACTGCCTGATGATCTAGAGCCGGATCTGTAGCACAAATGGAGCAAAGGGCTGAAGGAGATTGAGTCAGCACAGGAGAAACTGTAGGAAAATGAGGTGTCGAGTCAGAATCAGGATTAAGAAATGCAGAGACATCTAACACTGAAGGTGGAGAACCAGCCGCTGAAGGAATGTATAGGGCAAATGAAAAGTATGTCTAGTAAAAACGAGCATGTCGAGTGACATAGATACCGCCAGTAGTGCGATCGAGACACTGAAAACCTTTATACTTCAAGCTGTAGCCGATAAATACACACAGAATACTGCGAAGAGAAAGCTTGTGGTCGGCAAAAGGGTGAACAAATGGGATGACCCGACAGCTAAAAGCATGAAAATTGGTGTATATAAAGCCTGCCCATTTATAATTTCATATGGTGATCGCCCACCAAGAACAGGAGTGGGCAACAGATTTATGGTATAAGTGGCTGTAGCAAAAACATCAAGCCAGTGGGAGAAAGGAACTTGAAAGTGATACAGCATGGACAAACCCATCTCAGCAATGTGGTGGTGCTTGCGTTCAGCCCAACCGTTTTGCTCAATGGTATACGGGAAAGAAATCTGATGATGAATGCCCTTTGTCTGAAAATGAGAGTGTAAGAGACCATTTACGAACTCAATCCCACCATCACTCTGAAACACCTTAATGGTGGAAGAGAACTGGTTCTCCACAAAGATCTCAAACTGGCGATAAACATACCAAAAATCATATTTGCGGCACAGTGGGTAAAGCCACGAGAGTTGGGAATGATCATCTAGGGTCCCCATAAGTCACAATAAACTAGATCAAGTACCCTAGCAGCACGTTTATCATTCGTATAAAAAGATAAACGCTTCCCTTTAGCTTTTTCATATGCATCACTGAGGGAAGTTTTCAGCAAAACCGATGTGACAGATAGAGATCCAGAAGCACACAAACCAGAAATAACGGAATGCGAAACATAACCAAGTCTATCATGTCAAATTTTAAAAGATGCACACGACTTATTTGATTCAACAGTAGACAACAAAGAAGATGCACCATAGTTTAAAACATAAAGGCCATTTTCACTATGACTGTGACCCAAAGTGTCACTAGTGATTTTATGCCGAATAATAAAAGAGCGATCTCAAAGCAGACAACAACAATCAAATCCCGAGTTAATTTTCTAATCGAAAGTAAATTTTTAGTGATATCAGGCACAATAAGCACATCAGAAAGAGAAAGTGATTTAGAAATCCAAGAATCACCAACATGAGTAATAGGGAAATGAGAACCATTACCAACATAGACGCTGGAAAAACCATGATAAGGTGTGACAAGATCAACAACAGCAAAGGACGATGCCATGTGTTTTGTGGCACCAAAATCTACGATCCACTTAGAGCCATTGTGTTGTTGATGATGAGAAAGATCAGGAAATGTCGAAATAGCCCTCCTTCGAAAATCATAACCAGCCATAGCACTGATGGCTAATAAAATATCAGCACAAAGTAACAAATTATGCAGTCATGTGCGTGTACTTATGTGTGGATAGAAGCAGGCGTGTGAAATTCACGCACGAAGAGGAGGACTGGCGCATGCATGTCCGGATGTGGGCTATATGACTGACAGCATGTGAAGCTCATGCGCTGAACATAGGCGCTGGAATGGTGAAACTGGAACGAACTAGAATTTTATGGCAAACGAAGAATTAATTGGAAGTTCACACCGAGGATAACCACTGGGGAAGAGCCGCTGCAGGAGTTCGGGAATGACGATGCCAAAATTTTGTTGGTGGAGATAGCGCCGTTGCTGTCGGAGAAGAAAGCAGCCGAAATCGATGAAGCTTGTGAGCTGGAGATGAAGTTGTTGCCGGGAGAAAAGTCTGATGCAGGAGAACTCGGACAGCGAGAAGAGTTTGATGCCGGAGAGATTTGCCGTCAGGAGAAGAGAGGCGCTGGAGAAAATTGAAAATCTGCCAGTAAGTGATAGCCAGAATATGATCAAAGTTTGCCCAGAAGTTGATTGGTAATTTACTCGGCCGAATAAGAGAGGGGGAGGGAGGCCGAAAAAATTAGGGTTTACGGTTAAGGATCAGAACTTGCTCTGATACTATGATGGAAAATATTTCCCTTAATTATTATGATATTACTGAATGAAATATATAGAGTACAAAGAGATAGATTATAACTTAAATAACTCTAGCCTAGTCAACAAGATAAACATAAATCTAATCATCACATAGACTTATTCTAATAGTTATATGAAGCGTTGCAGTGTCTCGCGCAAGACCTATTGGAATGCAAACACAAGGTGCTTTCATAAGCATATTTTTGCATGAAGCGATTTAAGACCTATATAGATTTTGGCTGATTGTTCTTCCTTGTTAAATTTGATCAGGTGATTATGATATTATAAGAGGTTCTAAGACTATATCCACCAGTACATGTAAATGGTCGAATAACATCAGAAGAAACTAAGCTAGGAAACTTGGCTCTTCCCGCCAGAATGCAACTACTGTTGCCAACCATTCTAGTTCACCATGACACTGAAATATGGGGAGACGATGCAAAAGAGTTCAGATCGGAGAGGTTTTGTGAAGGGATTACGTAGGCAACCAAAGGGAAAGGTGCATTTCTGCCATTTAGATGGGGACCCCGGGTGTGACTCAGATGAAGTTTTTCCATGTTGGAAGCGAAGGTGATGATGGTGATGATTCGGAAAGATTTTGGTATGAACTTTCCCCATCGTATTCGCATGCCCCCATCTCATTGATCACTCTCAAACTAGAGCATGGAGCTCACCTGATTTTGCACAAGGTGTAGATAGAACAAATTGATGTGTTCACTCTACAGCTACCTATGTTTTTTGGGTACATCATACTTAGCGAGGTTACTCTTATCACATGGACAAGTGCACAGCATAGCGGAATACACAAGTTTAGAATGGAAAAATAAATCATCAACAAGTGCAATATATTCCCAAAATCAATGCTTGTTTTTAATGTATTGCAAAAGGTAACCGGGTGTCAAATGTGAAGATGAAAATTATGAGATGACCAAAATAAGATCAATAGCAGTCGTATGATAGAAATTACTCTAATACTATGAAAGAGTAAAATACATGAATTGAGTGATTATTTATGCATCCGTATAAAATACAATGTGCAAAGGATACAACCTAATATAGTCTCGTACTTTATTCACACACACATGTGGTATGGCTTTTTTAGCTCAAAATTTCGGCCCTTATTATTATCGACAATAATAGACACGCAAAAGCAGTATGCTTTTAAAAACACACACAAAATTTATTCAAGAAATACAACACAAATACAACACAAAGTTTATTCAGGAAATTGCCCCCAAAATACAACGGAAACAAGAAATGGCTCATAAGGCAAAAATACGGGCACAAGACAATTGATGTTAGAATACGAATCCCACAAGATATCTATTAGCCCAAAAAGATGGATAACAAAGAAAATGTGAAGAAAATAAAGGAAATAATTGACGCAAGGATTTACGTGGTTCGGTCAAGTTGACCTACATCCACGGACGAAGGAGACCGGAAGCTTCACTATATGTGGAGAAATTATTACAAGACTTTGCCTACCACCTATGAAGGAATTATGTAGCAAAATATAAAGATAAGGGCTTTGGCTTCTACAACTACAAAAAGGAGAGCTAAAGGGAGAAGAAAGCAAGTAGCAAAGGAATGCTATGCTTGAAGTGTGTTTGAACTACTAAGTTCATCCCCTATTTATACTACTCCAAGTTCACCAATGGCCAAGAGCTCTCAAACAAAACTTATCCCAATATCCCAAGAAATCCTCCTTCTTACTTCAAGCATGGGTTGTGAACATTACCTCCAAATGGTTCTTGCCAAAAAACCATGATAGTTGAACCCCAATAGTCAAAGAAATAATGCTTCAACTTGCTAAGCATGAGATGAGAGTAGTGTTGCAATTTAATGCTTTGAATGATTGTCTTTGCTATCCTCCAAAGAAGTGAATGTTCATGGACAATTGGGTGAAAACCACACATTTCTTCACAAATCTCCACCTTGGTTTGAACCCCAAAAGTAATAGCTTACTCACCCTCCTCCGGCATGGCCCTAATGGGCCAAATCACCAACAATGAACACCAATCAAGTCCAAGCACTGCTTGAACTTGAAATAGGGAAGAGCCTTCGTGAACATATCAGCAGGATTATCTTTTGTATTGATTTTCTGAACAAAGACCTTCTTTTGTACAATGATATCACGAATGAAGTGGTACTTAATATCAATATGCTTCGTCCGCTCATGATACATTAGATCTTTAGTCAAGTAAATTGCACTTTGACTATCACAGTGAATGGTAGTAACCCTTTATTGTAGAGTAAATTCGCCGAAAAGACCTCTCAACCATAAAGCTTCTTTGATTGCCTCTGTAACTACCATATATTCTACCTCAGTAGTAGATAAAGTAACTACATGTTGTAAATTAGCTTTCCAGCTAATTGCACAACCTCCAATGCAAAATACATAACCTGTAAGAGACCTGCACTTATCAAGATCACCAGCAAAGTCCGATTCTACAAAACCAACCAGAGTGTTATTGGTTCTACCAAACTCCAAACACATGTTCAAAGTACCCTTTAAGTATCTAAGAATCCACTTCACAGCCTGCCAATGTGATTTTCCCGGATTGGCCATGTACCTGCTAACAACACTAACAGCTTGTGAGATATCAGGGAGAGTACAAACCATTGCATACATTATACTCCAACTGCATTTGAATAAGGAACTCTAGCCATATAATTTTCTTCTTCCTCTATTTTTGGTGATTGGGCAGCAGATAGCCTGAAATGGCTACCAAGAGGAGTGCTAACTGGTTTGGCATCATGCATGCCAAATCGGTCCAAAACATTCTTAAGGTAACTCTCCTGGGTCAGGTACAACTTTCCAACTCTGCAATCTCTTCTTATCTCCATACCAAGAATCTTCTTAGCTGCACCCAAATCTTTCATCTCAAATTCACTATTCAACAAGGCTTTCAACTCATGAATTTCTGTAAGATTCTTAGCTGCAATAAGCATGTCATCAACATATAATAGCAAATAAATGAATGAGTTATCTTGTAACTTTCAGAAGTAAACACAACTATCATACATGCTCCTGGAGAAACCATGGCCCAACATAAATGAATCAAACCTGTTATATCATTGTCTTGGAGACTGCTTTAATCCATACAAGGATTTCTTCAACAAGCAAACCCGATCTTCCTTACCTTGAACTTCAAAACCTTCAGGTTGACTCATATAGATATGTTCATCTAATTCACTATGCAAGAAAGCTGTCTTGACATCCAGCTGTTCTAACTCCAGATCATACATGGCAACCAAAGCAAGCAATACACGAATAGAGCTATATTTTTCAACAGGAGAGAAAATATCATTGAAATCTACACCTTGTACCTGACTGTAGCCCTTTGCAACCAATCGTGCTTTGTACCTTACATCATCAACACCTGAAGTATCTTCCTTTCAGTTGAAAACCCATTTGCAACCAACAATTTTCTTTCCTTTTGGTGGCACCACAAGATCCCTTATTCTATTCTTGTGTAGAGATTCCATCTCTTCATTCATAGCCACCAACCATTTCTCTGAATTAGCACTTGAAACTGCCTCTAAATATGTGGAAGGTTCCTTGTCTCCACCTGTTTCATGTGCCACTGATAAAGCATATGCAACCAAATTTGCACACCTCAATGGTGGTCGAATGTCATGTCTCAGTCTATCTCTGGCAATGGAATAATCCTCATATCTCGGTTGATCTTCCGCATGTTCATGATCAGATTCTTCAACTAGTTCTTGGATTGGGTTTCTCCCGGAAGAACCACCAATCTCTAACTCCACCTGGGTTTGTGCACTATCCTCTTTTTATGAATCACAAGGATTACAAGACTATTTTCCAAGATGTAACATAAAAGATTAATCAAATGTAACATCTTTACTAATTACAAATTTGGGTGATTTGGGATCAGGATACCACAATCTATATCCTTTCACCCCTGAAGCATAACCGAGGAAAATACATTTCTTAGCCCTAGGCTCTAGCATTCCCTCGTTAACATGCATATAAGCTGGACACCCAAATATTCTTAAATTAGAGTAATCAGCATGAGTACCTGACCAAACTTCCTCCGGAGTCTTAATGTCAAGAGGTGCACATGGAGAGCGGTTGACGATGTGACAAGCCGTAGATATGGCTTCTGCACAAAAGTTTAATGTCAACTTGGCATTTGAGATCATGCACTGAGCTCTTTCCAAAAGAGTACGATTCATCCGCTCTGCCACACCATTCTGTTGAGGCGTCATTCTAACAGTACGATGTCGAGCTATTCCTTCATTTTTGCAGAACTCATTGAATTCATTTCCACAAAATTCCACCCCATTGTCAGTCTTCAGTCGCTTCATTTGTTTTCCTGTATGTTTTTCAATCAAAGTCTTCCATTGCTTAAATTTTAGGAAAACATCACTTTTAAACTTCAAAAAATATACCCAAACTTTTCTTGAATAGTCATCAATAAAAGTAAGAATATATCTTGCACCACCCTTAGAATGAACACGAGAGGGCCCCCAAAGATCAGAATGAATGTAGTCCAAAGTACCTTTTGTTTTATGAACCGCAGGTGATCGAAATCTAACTCTTTTCTGCTTTCAAAAAATACAGTGTTCACAAAAGTCCAACTTACTAGCACTTTGACCACAAAGTAGACCTCTCTTGCTTAACATTGTTAAGCCTTTCTCGCCCATATGTCCCAACCTCATATGCCACCATTTGGTGATGTCTTCATCTGAGGAAGTAGAGACAGCCACTGCCTCATTTACTGTAGATCCCTGCAAAACATACAAAGTGCCAACTCTGCAAGCCTTCATTAGCGCAAGAGCACATTTACAGATTTTAAGTATTCCACTATCACCTGAATATCTGTACCCGAGAGCATCAAGAGTGCCAGGAGAGATGAGATTTTTCTTTAAGTCAGGAACATGCCTAACATTAGTGAGTGTCCTAATAATGCCATCGTACATTTTGATTTGAATTGTTCCTCTACCAACAACTTTACAAGGAGCATTATTACCCATCAAAATAATTCCACCATCACATTCTTCATAAGTGGAAAAACACCCCCTATCATAACTCATGTGGTAAGAACAACCCAAATCTAAGAGCCACTCACTAGAAGACCTTGATTTATTATCCATGGCCACAAATATGATTCCATCACTCTCATCTTCTACTACACTAGCTTCACCAGCATTGCTGCTACTCTGCTCATTTTTATATTTTTCTTTATTGTTCAATTTAAAACAGTCAGCCTTGATGTGCCCCTTTTTCTTGCAATAGTTGCAAATTTTATTTTTGTATCTAGACTTCGACCTCCCTTTGGATCTACCACCTTCAGACTCTCTATTTTCTCCTCTACCCCTCACAAACAAACCCTCAAGATGAGTTCCACTCGATTCCCCTGTAATGTCCCTATCAATCTGCTCTTTAGATTTTAATGCAGATTTTATGCTATTGTATGAGACCGAATCTTTCCTATAAATCATAGTATCTCGAAAATACTTAAAGGACATGGGAAGGGAACATAACAATAAAATGGCTTGATCTTCTTCATCAACTTTAGCATCTACATTCTCCAAATCCAAAATGATGGAATCAAATTTATCAAGATGTGAGAGTATAAATGCACCTTCCGCCATTTTCAACATGTACAACTTTCGTTTCAAATAGAGGCGATTCTCCATTGTCTTCTTCATGTATGTAGATTTCAACCAATCCCACATACCTTCGGCAGTTCTCTCACTAGCAACTTCCTGCAAAACCTCGTTAGAGAGATATAAAATAATGGCCGATCTAGCCTTCTTGTCTAGATCACCAAAATCTCCCAGCGAGATGTCCACTGGCCTTTCCTCCAATCCTTCAAGAGCTAGCTCACATCCATCCTGGATTAGGATGGCTTCCATCTTGAGTTGCCACATACCAAAGTTTACACTCCGGTCAAACTTTTTAATAGAAGTCATTGTTACCGTCATGGTGGCTAATAGATCAAAAAATGAGATATGGCTCTGATACCTATTTGTTACGAATACGAATCCCACAAGATATCTATTAGCCCAAAAAGATGGATAACAAAGACAACGTGAAGAAAATAAAGGAAATAATGGACGCAAGGATTTACGTGGTTCGGTCAAGTTGACCTACATCCACGGCTGGAGGAGACCTGAAGGTTCACTATATATGGAGAAAGTATTACAAGACTTTGTCTACCATCTATGAAGGAATTATGTGGCAAAATATAAAGATGAGGGCTTTGGCTTCTACAACTACAAAAGGAGGGCTAAAGGGAGAAGAAAGCAAGTAGCAAAGGAATGCTATGCTTGGAGTGTGTTTTAACTAAGTTCATCCCCTATTTATACTACTCCAAGTTCACCAATGGCCAAGAGCTCTCAAACAAAACTTATCCCAATATCCCAAGAAATCCTCCTTCTTGCTTCAAGCATGGGTTGTGAACATTACTTCTAAATGGTTCTTGCCAAAAAACCATGATAGTTGAACCCCAATAGTCAAAGAAATAATGCTTCAACTTGCTAAGCATGGGATGAGAATATTGTTACAATTTAATGCTTTGAATGATTGTCTTGCTAGATACACATACATATACGCTGCATTCATCACGTAGCTTGAAAAAAAAAGCTCTCTCGTAACTAATTACTGTAGCTCTGTGCGAACCTTGGTGCGATTTAGCCAAAACGCTCTTCTGACTGTCGTTTTACCTTTTTCTACCATCTTCTTCATCTTCCCTCATCTTTCTTCCAACTGATAACGGTCACTGATCGGAATCTTTCCACCGCCGTTATGGCGGCTCCTCCGTCAGGTAGCTATGGGGGAGGTAAATCCTTCCTTCAGGCACTAGCCAATCGCCCTCCGCCTCTTTGTGATTCCCTTCCTTCGAACCCAGAGATTGTCCCTAAAACTCAATATAAGGGGGATATCGCTTGCCTTGTTACTCGCAAAGATGCGACACCCTCGCCTCTCACTACCGAAATGCTCTGGTTGGTAAGTTCGCCAGGGGGAAGCCAACGATGGTCCAACTAAATGAATCTTTCAATTCTGTAGGTTTCAAAGGCAAATTCCAGATTGGATCAATCGACTTCCGGCATGTGCTAATACGTTTCCAGGAGAAAGAGGACTATCAGAGGTTCTGGCTCAAGGGACAATGGAGTTTCAACAATGCCCAAATGAAGGTATTTAAATGGACTTCCGACTTCTCCCCTGAGGCAGAATCATCCATTGTTCCGGTATGGGTTTCAATACCACATGTCCCTGTATACTTCTATAATTCTGCTATGCTTGAAATCATGGGAAATCAAATAGGAAACTATATAAAAGTTGATGCGGCTACTGCGGCCCTGTCCAGGCCTTCTTGTGTTAAAATGTGTGTAGAAATCGACTTGAAGAAAAAGCTCCCATCATTTATCAGAGTAGGAATTGAAGAGGATGGAAATGAATATAATGTGGTTAAACTCCCTTTAGAATTTGAAGATATTCCACCCTACTGCTTCCATTGTAAATGTATAGGACATGAGGATAACTACTGTATCTATTTACATCCTGAGCTTAAGAGAACATGGCCTCAGAAGGCTGAGAAGCCTCTAATGAATCAAACTGAAGTTCAACAAAAAGGTTCTGTTGGCCAGAGTAATGTGAACATAAATATGAATCAGGCTGGAAATATAAAAGCTGTGTCAGTAATAGAAAAACAAAAAAAATTTCAAGCCCAGAAATTCAAATACGTTCCGAAGAAACAGCTGATCCCAGTTAGTGAACAAGACACTAATAAGGCTGTCTTAATTGACATCGATCTTCCAGTGATTGATCCTATAATTCCTGAGGATGTTCCTGATCAACAACAAGCTGTAACTAATAATGTAGTTGACCCTATCCCTTGTGCCAATCATGAAGCCAATCTTGAGATAGAGATTGATCATAAGTCTCAGTCACCTGAATCTGGAAAACTACAGCCTATTTCCTTAATTCCCCAAGTGCTTTCTTCTGATCCCAGTGTATCAGTACAACTGACTAGGCTTTCACAATCTGCCCCGTCGAACCTTAGGACAGTTTTTGCTAAGGATGATTTACCTAGTAAACGAGGAAGGTCCTTCTCACCTTTCAGTTCTATTATTGCTGCAAAAATTTTTATCTTTTCTCAGCAGAAACACAGGGATAATAGATTTCTACCTTTGGCTGATGAAGAAATATCAAGTGAAGAAGCCACCCAATGTGACTTCCCAGTCAGTGCTGAACTTCCTGCCTTCCTGGACACTGATTATGTCCAAGATGATGATGCTGATCAAGTAAGCAGGGTTAGTTCCTCATTCTCTAATCCTGGGAAGCTGAAGAAAGGGAAATCATTATGGAAACATGCTAAACAGAGTAATGAGTCTTTTTTTTCACAGAAAAATACTATCATGACTAGATCAAAAAGCTCTACCAATGTTTCCCTATGAATAATACAACAATCAGGATTAAAATGCTGGTTTGGAACATCAGGGGAATGGACACATCTATGTTAAGACTTTGTAATTTTATCAATAGGCATAAATTTGAACTCATTTGTTTAATTGAGCCTAAACATGATAACTTGCAATGTGATTTATATAGACAAAGGCTGAAATATGATAATTGCATATCAGCAAATAATGGTCAGATTTGGATTTTCTGGACTTCAAGCTTAATACTGACAGTTAAAAGTGATAATTTGCAGTTCCTTGCAGTTAACCTGAATAGTATTAATCTTAATAAGACTATGGATGTCTTTTTTATCTATGGTCTCAGAACTAGATCAGGTAGACAATCTCTTTGGTCAGACCTTAGCTCATATAATCACTCTGAATCCCTTTTTATTGGTGATTTCAATTCCATTACATCAATAAATGAGTATAAAGGTCCATCTACTCCCAAATTGGGGAGTATGAGGGACTTTAATGATTTTATAAATGCAATGGCTCTGGAAGAAATTAACACTGTAGGGAACTTGTTCACTTGGACTAATAATAGATTAAGGTCTCCTACAGTTAAAAGACTTGATAGAGGATTGTGCACTTCGTCTTGGTCATTAGCCTTTCCTGCATATTCTATTCAGATTCTGAATAGGGTTAGTTCAGATCACAACCCCATGCTGCTAACTGTTGGTAGTGATACCCCATCCAATCCTAGGCCATTTAGATTTCTAAACACATGGTACAAAAGAAAGAAATTTAATGAGGTAATCAAACAAAATTGGGATATTCCTTTGCATAAATCAGGAATGCTAGCCTTTTATCTAAAACTTGTTAGACTTAAGAAGGTTCTAAAAATCTGGAACAAAGAAAATTTTGGCAACATTCATGACAATGTGGTACAAGCTGAATTGGCTCTACAGGCTCAAGAATCCTTAACTAGATCAATCAGATTCTGAGATTGAATTGGTTAAACTTAAGGAGGCTAAAGCTAGGTTAGTTAAGCTATGGCTGAACAAAAAAACTTTTGGAAACATAAGGCAAAGATTAAATGGTTGCAAGAAGGGGATAATAACACAAGCTTCTTTCATAACTCTGTAAAGGAAAGATATAACAGATTGAAGATTACAAAAATTAAGAGTATGAATGGTCAGTGGTTAGATAATATACATGATATTGAGATGGAAGCTATTCATTATTACCAGGACCTTCTGAGTGATGACTGCTCCCCTGATAGTTCTCTCTTTCAACCTCATTTTCTAAACCATATCCCTAAATTGGTCAATCAGGATGATAATGAAAAACTTCTGCAATCGGTTTCATTAGATGAGCTAAAAGGGATTGTTCTTAATCTTAATAAATCAAGTAGTCCATGTCCGGATGGCTTTACGGCCAAGCTCTACATTAAATCTTGGGATATTATAGCAAATGATCTACTTCTGGCTGTTCAGGACTTTCTTACTTCAACTAATATGGCTAGGGGTATTGGTAGTACATGGATCACAATAATCCCCAAAAAGAAAACCCCCACTTCTTTTGATGATTATAGACCTATAAGTCTCTCCAATGTGATAAATAAGATATGCTCTAAAGTGCTTATGGAAAGACTTAAGTCTATAATGCCTAAGATTATTTCTCCTAACCAAACAGCTTTCCTACACGGTAGAGACATCTCAGACAATGTAATTTACTTACAGGAAATGGTTAGGTTTCTTAATAGGAAGAGAAGAGATCCAAATTGCATTGTTAAACTTGACCTCAAAAAGGCTTTTGATAGAGTTAGGTGGTCTTTCTTATATAATGTTTTAGCTAAATTTGGATTTCATGCTAAATTTATCTTCTCAATCATTAAAAATATGTCCCAGGCTTGGTTCTCTATTCTTATTAATGGTAAGCCAGTGGGATTTTTTCAATCCACTAGGGGCATTAAGCAGGGTGACCCTTTATCTCCATTCTTGTTTAACATTTTCTCTGAGTCTTTTTCAAGGAGTTTGGCTTTCATATTTTACAGTGGTAAGCTGTCATATTTCGACCTGCCAGGTAATCCTCCGAGAATCTCACATTTATCATATGCGGATGATACTATTGTTTTCTTTAAAGCAACTAAGTTAACTTTGATTAGATTAAAAGCTTTTTTGTCTACCTTTGAGGAAGTCACTGGCCAATCTATTAACTATAATAAGAGTGATATCTTCATAGGTAAGCATGCTTCGGTTCAAAAGGTTAACTACATTAAAAGGATCTTGGGGATGAAAATTGGAGCATTTCCAGTTTCATACCTGGGAGTTCCTATCTTTACTGGTGCTGCAAAAAAGATCTATTTTCAACCTCTTTTTGAACAGATAGATAGTAAGATATGTAATTGGAAAAATAGATGGATATCTATAGGGGGTAAAATTACACTGATTGAGTCATGCATCTATTCCATACCCCAGCACATTTGGCAGGTTATAAATCCAAAAAAATTGATTATTACCACCATAGAAAAAAAAACTGAGTAACTTCTTCTGGGGGGATACTGAGCTCAAATCTAAAAGAGCTTGGAGAAAATGGACAGCTCTTTGTCTACCAACTGATCAAAATGGTATAGGGTTTAGATCAATATCCACCATAATTAAAACATGTTCAGTAAAATTGTGGTGGAAGTTTCAAATGGCTGAGGCTCTATGGACTCATTTAGTGGCAGCCCTCCCTCCTTCACATAGGTCCTCTCCAAACTGGAAAAGGATATGTTCTATTAACACATGGGCAGAAGCTAACTCTAGAGTTATTATAGGGAGAGGGGAATGTAACTTTTGGACTGCTAATTGGCTAGATATAGGGCTTCTTACAGATCTGTGTGATCAGAATAGGGTGGATATTGCAGGGGATTGTACTGTCTCTGAATTCATATCTAACAAGTCTAATCTTATCAGTAAAATTAACCCCTTCCTGCCTCCTGACATTATTACTCTTTTGCAGGAAGCAAAACTAACACCACACAGAGCAGATAGGCTAATATGGAAACCAGGTATCAAAGGGAATTTCTCCTTCAAATCAACATACATTTCACTCTGCAACAATACAGGTTCTATTGCCTCTTCTCAACATTTTTGGAATTCTAGATTAGATAAGAAAATCTCTGTTTTTATGTGGAAAGTGACAAACTCATTTTTACCATTTGATAACATCCTCAGAAAAATGAGATTTTGCTTACCTTCGAAATGTTGTATGTGCAATATACATGAAGACTCCTTAGATCATTTTTTTAACTCCTGTGAGTTTGTACTGAATGTCTGGAAATCAGTTCATCAGTTTATGGGAATTAGGGACAGAGTTTTTCCATCGGTATGGGAGAGACTATCATGCTATCTAACTTACCCTACTCTAACTTCATTACATTCAATTATAGTCCGAACTGCAGCTATATTTACATTTTGGAATCTGTGGAAGATGAGGAATAAATTTCTTTTTGATTCTGTCAAGCCTTCCTCTATCCTAGTGCTTCAACAGATTAGGGATCAAATTTTCTATTCCTTTTGTGCTAAACCTGTTTATATAGTCTCTCCTTTTGATTTAAGTATTGCAGATCACTCTTTTCTGCCTCTGATTAAACTCTCCCCAAAGCCTAAAATTATGAAAATTGCATGGGAGAGGCCCTGCTCAGGTTTTAAGTTAAATGTAGATGCTTCATGGTGCTGTAATACTAATATGTGTGGGATTGGAATGATAATTAGGGATAGTAGAGGTGGTTTTAAGGGGGCTTATACTTTATATACTAATGCTCTTTCCCCCTTGGAAGATGAATTGAAAGCAATTAAGTTTGCAATTCAATTTTCTACTGATTTGCCCTCTCCTGTATGTATGGAATCTGACTGCCTTAGTGCAGTACTCTTTGTTAGTGACCCCCAAAGAGCTCACTGGAAATTGTTCTGTTTATCTGATGAGATTCACCATTCCTTGGGGGCTATTAAACTTGAGCACATTTATAGACAAGCAAATCTGGTGGCTCATACTCTTGCAAAAAACTGTCTGCAACTAAAGACCAATTCATCCTTTCACAGTATCTCTGTGCTCCCTAACTTGGTCCAGGGACTCGTTAGACTTGACCAAATTGGTACCCCTTCATTACGGATTGCTAACTAGATCGGATGCTACTGATTTCTACTCATTTCATGCAGGATCTTTCAACTACTGACATGCTGTTGTGTCTCCTTCTACTCTGGTCCTATGGAAGCTCTCCTCTGCTGCTCTCACCATGATTTTGGAAGCTTTACAAGATGGAAAAATAGATGCATTCTGAGTAGCGATGGTAACCCCATCAGGCTCAGGAAAGTGGATGTCCTGGACTTACTTCTTGGCTTCTGCTGATCAAGCTGCAAACGACATTCCTTAACCATAGAAATTTGTTGTTTGATGAAGATAAACTCCGTTAGGTTATGAGGATGATTCTGACTGTCTTGTGTTTCGTTAATTCGACTCACTAACAAGTTAGATGATTCTTTCCATAGCCTAATACTTTATGAAATCTTCATCGTATCATCCATATCTCTTTATTCTTTTGGAAGCAATTGCTATTGCTTCAAGAGCTGAATGATCACTCTTGTATATCCAACTAAGCTTCGGCTTCCTTTCTTTCTTGCTTTTGTTATTTAATGGCTAGGGAAGGCCTAATAGAATTTCCCCCATCCCCGGATGGTTTTTAATTAAAAAAATGATTGTCTTGCTATCCTCCCAAGAATTGAATGTTCATGGTCAATTGGGTGAAGACCAAATTTCTTCACAATTGAAATATTGAAGGATACCAAACTTTTTCACGAACAGCTGCTAGATTGCAAGATGTGAGAAATAGACCCTGTCCGAACAGTATAATAAGCAACTCCAACTCATTACCAGCAACTAATCAACCAAGACTCCAACCAAGCACTGAAACACACAACAAACTGAATTAGTGTATTGCATATTTATCCGCAACAGTTAGAGAGAAAAAAAAGACATAGTATGAACATCAACCATAATTGTATTGGAGTACTTCCCATCTAACTGCTATGCATTTTTTACATCTACCAAACATGATTTCACTTATAAGTTGTAATGAATGTAATAAAACACAGAGAAGGAAACATGTTCCTGACTGACCTGAATTTTGATCAACACTGCAGATCCTTTAAAGTTGAATCGTCTTTGCGGATCCTCTGCTCCTAACAAAGACCCTCAAATCTGAATTTCCAAAGTCCACCTGCATATCTTTTATTTCTTTAACTTGATTTTCGATGCTTTCAGAACACGACAGGACTTGGATCATTTGAAGTGATACACAGGTGTTCAAACACGAAGGGATCTCTTCCAAGTTGGGGCATCCTTCCAGCGCCACAGTACAAAGATTTTGAAGCTGATCATTATCATCGCAGCTCCACTTCACAATGTTGGAGTGAGTTAATTTCAAGACTTTAAGTCTTACAAACTCCCTATCCGCTATATTAAATATCTTTCCACAGAATTTGACTGCAAGCAGTTTGAGGACCTCAAGATTTTGCAGGCTCCCGATCACAGAAATTTCACTCTCAAGCAATTCAAACTGATCTAGGGTAAGCTTAGTCAGATATGGTGGGAAATGAAACTCAAACTGATAGTTTCCTCGAATAGAAAGCCATTCCTGTCTCAAATGAAGTGATTTTAGTAGGTTCAAAGAATCCGGAATTAGAATCTCGTTACAACTCTTCATATCCCACTCCTTGGACACTGCATTTTAGCTTGCAAATATTCGAAAACCTACTGAGAAGCTTCTCACAACAGACCCTCGAAGAAATAAGCACCGTAGAACAGCTCTCCAATGCATATAAACCAGTGGAAGTTTCAAGATTCTCCATGGAAACCTGAAAACAGTTAGGTATGTAAATGTGTCTCAATTTGTGCAGATTCCAGATAGTATTAGGCAATGCAACCACATGCTGTTCAGAATGATGAGAGATTACCTACCGATGATGGGATGCTGTCAAAGTGACCTCTTATTGCCAAGTACCTCAGTTAATGAAGAAGCTCCATTTTGCTGGGAAAAACACTACCCAAAAAGATGGGCCTTATATTAAGTATCTGAAGATGTTTGAAGGCGAGAACAACGTGGGAGATATCATGCATCACATCATCGCGAAAAGATGGCTTAGTGTGAGTGAAGAAGTGTAGGGAGCGTATCTTGGGATGAAATGGCTTTAGATTCTTGAATTCCCAGCACCTAGAATGAATGCACAGCCTTGGCAGGTAGCATGGCTCATTAAAAGCCACGATTTTTTCATTCCCTTTTAAGAGCTGGAAAAAGCCATCCTTCTCCGCCTTACTGATGCAAAAATCATGAAGCAGATCATGAATACGACAAGCTTTGATTCCACCTGTGGATCCTTTTTTAGACACCATAACTAAACTTCTGCGGGATAAATCCATCATGTAGTCTGCAGCTATATCTTCTAAGCGTATGATATCAGTTTCTGGAACCAGCCCTTCGGATATCCACAACCAAATCAACTACTTCACAGAAATCCCTTCATCTTTGGGAAATAACCCAAAATAGAGAAAGCATGGCTTCAGATTATCCGGTAGATGCTTGTAACTCAACTCCAATGTCTCCTGGCACTGCTTCGTACTAGAAATGAGATTTGAACGTAACTTTTGCAGTACTTCCTCCCAACGCTCAGGCTCTTGGGAGACAAGAAGCCCAGAAACAATGACAATTGTGAGAGGCAATCCGTTACAATCATCTGAAATGTCTCTCCCAAGTTGATATAATTCAACAGGGCAATCCTCCTTGTCGAATACCTTTTTCTTCAGTAACTTCCAGCTCTCATCTTAGTGAGGGAACGGAGAGCAAAAGGTTCTCCATCCAGCATATCCTTAGGAACAACATTATGATTTCGACTTGTCAGGAGAATTCTGCTTCCAATACGGTCATCAGGAAAACATTCTTTCAATCTATTCAGAACCTCAGTCTCCCACACAGCATCCAAGAATATGAGTATCTGCGCCTTTTCAAACACCGCCTAACTTCATTAGCCAAATAATGTTCAGACCTCTCCCGATACACATCAGGCTTTTGCTTCCTGAGTTGGCTTAGAAGCACCAGCAATAACTTCTTGCGGCTGTATTCTTGAGACACGGAGCACCATACACGTTTATGGAAATGATACCCCACACTAGGATCGCTGTAAACCCTTGTGGCTATGGTTGTTTTCCCTAATCCTGGCATACCCACAATGGCAACAGTCTTAAGATTTCTTATGCCTCTTGTAAGAAGGCTCTTAATTAACATTATCTCTTTCTCCAGTCCTACAACTTCGTATGTGACCGGGTAACTATTTTGGGGAGGCAGAGTTATCGGAGCCCAAGCCTGAGTCTCATCTTCCATCTCTTGCCCATCTCCAGGGGAAATCTTCGAGGCCTCCCTTTCCAAGATCCTGATTTGCTCGCTGATGGAATCAAGTGATGTTGGAATGCCTCCAAGAACCATTTGGTCTATCAGAAACTCTATCCTGGATGCAACTTGCACTACTCGATTCCAAAGAGCTTGGGGCTCACCTGGTAGATTCCGCAACTCCTCCGCAACTGATTTTAGGCTTTCTCTGACTGCTTGGATGCGCTCCGGGGAATGAGCTTTTACCTTCATCAAGCTCTCCAGTAGCAATATGAGGAAGTCGAGCACGCTGGTCTTAGGCAAGTTGAACATTGATGTTAGAGGATATTGCTCTTCCACATCTGCTCGAATCATCCTCAGCTTGTTCAACACATCTTGGAGCTGAGAATCTCTCTCCACGTGTCTCTGATGTAGTGAAAATACAATGGCTCCAGCATTACACACCACTGCTGGTATGGAAAGACCTCCAATTTTCTCATCCAATTTGTGTGGATGCTCTTCAAGAATAGTTCTTAAGCATCTCAGTTCTACCCACAGTAGCAGTAGTTTTGGTTGCTTCTGTGTGTCCTGAGGATCCATTTGTTGTGTCTCCCAAAGAATCCATGACAAGAAATCAATGGAATCATTCACTATAATCAAAGGATCGCGATCCAAGGGCCGGATCTCAAACTCTGTTATTGAGCTCAAGCTAGCCATGGATGTTTTGAAAGTCTGGAAAACTTGAGGATCAATCGAGTTGACTTTAATCTTTTGCAGCAGAGCGACAATGCGGACTGCTGCTTCAAGTCTTCCGAGAATGCATCTTCGGAATTTGATCAAGTACAGCTCGCATCATAGAGCAGTGCAGTAACATATGCTGCATTGATAGCAACAGATGCAAAGTGAATCTCAAAAGGTTCCAACTCATCAACGCTTTGGACTGCAACAAAACTGATGAAGCTCCTGAATAAAGTCATCTTCTCTTGGATTTCTTCAATCTGATTAATCAAAAATGGAGTAACGTATTGACTCAAGGTTGTTAGGAATATGAATCCCACGAGATATCTATTAGCCCAAAAAGATGGATAACAAAGACAACGTAAAAAAAATAAAGGAAATAGTGGACACAAGGATTTACGTGGTTCGGTCAAATTGACCTACATTCACGGCCGGAGGAGACCGGAAGTTTCACTATATGTGGAGAAAGTATTACAATACTTTGTCTACCATCTATGAAGGAATTATATGGAAAAATATAAAGATGAGAGTTTTGGCTTTTACAACTACAAATGAGAGCTAAATGGAGAAGAAAACAAGTATCAAAGGAATGCTATGCTTAAAGTGTTTTTGAACTCCTAAGTTCATCCCCTATTTATACTACTCCAAATTCACCAATGGCCAAGAGCTCTCAAACAAAACTTATCCCAATATCCCAAGAAAACCTCCTTCTTGCTTCAAGCATGGGTTGTGAACATTATTTCCAAATGGTTCTTGCCAAAAAACCGTGATAGTTGAACCCCAATAGTCAAAGAAATAATGCTTCAACTTGCTAAGCATGAGATGAGAATAGTGTTGCAATTTAATGCTTTGAATGATTGTCTTTGGTATCCTCCAAATAAGTGAATGTTCATGGACAATTGGGGGAAAACCATACATTTCTTCACAAATCTCCACCTTGGTTTGAACCCCAAAAGTAATAGCTTACTCACCCTCCTCCGACAAGGCCCTAATGGGCCGAATCACCAACAACGAACACCAATCAAATCCAAGCACTGCTTGAACTTGAAATAGGGAAGAGCCTTCGTGAACATATCAGCAGGATTATCCTTTGTATTCATTTTCCGAACAAAGACCTTCTTCTGTGCAATGATATCACGAATGAAGTGGTACTTAATATCAATATGCTTCGTCCGCTCATGATACATCTGATCTTTAGTCAAGTAAATTGCACTTTGACTATCACAGTGAATGGTAGTAACCTTTTGTTGTAGAGTAAATTCGCCGAAGAGACCTCTAAACCATAAAGCTTCTTTTATTGCCTCTGTGACTGCCATATATTCTGCCTCAGTAGTAGATAAAGCAACTACATGTTGTAAAGTAGCTTTCCAACTAATTGCACAACCTCCAATGCAAAATACATAACCTGTAAGAGACATGCGCTTATCAAGATCACTGGCAAAGTCTGAATCTACAAAACCAACCAGAGTGTTATTGGTTCTACCAAACTCCAAACACATCTTCGAAGTACCCTTTAAGTATCTAAGAATCCACTTCATAGCTTGCCAATGTGATTTTCCCAGATTGGTCATATACCTGCTAACAAGACTAACAGCTTGTGAGATATCAGGGCGAGTACAAACCATTGCATACATTATACTCCCAACTGCATTTGAATAAGGAACTCTAGCCATATAATTTTCTTCTTCCTCTGTTTTTGGTGATTGGGCAGCAGATAGCCTGAAATGGCTACCAAGAGGAGTGCTAACTGGCTTGGCATCATGCATGCCAAATCGCTCCAAAACTTTCTTAAGATAACTCTCCTGGGTCAAGTACAACTTTCCAACTCCTCGATCTCTTCTTATCGCCATACTAAGAATCTTCTTAGCTGCACCCAAATCTTTCATCTCAAATTCACTATTCAAAAAGGCCTTCAACTCATAAATTTCTGCAAGATTCTCAGCCGCAATGAGCATGTCATTAACATATAATAGCAAATAAATGAATGAGTTATCTTGTAACTTCCGGAAGTAAACACAACTATCATACATGCTCTTAGAGAAACCATGGCCCAACATAAAAGAATCGAACCTCTTATACCATTGTCTTGGAGACTGCTTTAATCCATACAAGGATTTCTTCAACAAGAAAACCCGGTCTTCCTTACCTTGAACTTGAAAACCTTTAGGTTGACTCAAATAGATATGTTCATCTAATTCACCATGCAAAATAGCTGTCTTGACATCCAGCTGTTCTAACTCCAGATCATACATGGCAACCAAAGCAAGAAATACACGAATAGAGCTATGTTTCACAACAGGTGAGAAACCATCATTGAAATCTACACCTTGTACCTAACTGTAGCCCTTTGTGACCAATCGTGCTTTGTACCTTGCATTATCAACACCCAAAGTATCTTCTTTTCTCTTGAAAACCCATTTGCAACCAACAATTTTCTTTCCTTTTGGTGGCACCACAAGATCCCATGTTCTATTCTTGTGTAGAGATTCCATCTCTTCATTCATAGCCACCAACCATTTGTCTGAATTAGCACTGGAAACTGCCTCTAAATATGTGGAAGGTTCCTCATCTCCACATGATTCCTGTGCCACTGATAAAACATATGCAACCAAATTTGCATACCTGAATGGTGGTCGAATTTCACGTCTTGGTTTATCTCTGGCAATGGAATAATCCTCATCTCCCAGTTGATCTTCAGCATGTTCATGATCAGATTCTTCAACCAGTTCTTGGGTTGGGTTTCTCCCGGAAGAACCACCAATCTCTAACTCCACCTGCTTTTGTACACTATCCTCTTTTTCTGAATCACAAGGATTACAAGACTCTTTTCCAGGATGTAACATATAAGATTCATCAAATGTAACATCTCTACTAATTACAAATTAGGGTGATTTGGGATCAGGATACCACAATCTATATCATTTCACCCCTGAAGCATAACCAAGGAAAATACATTTCTTAGCCCTAGGCTCTAGCTTTCCCTCGTTAACATGCATATAAGCTGGACACCCAAGTATTCTTAAATTAGAGTAATCAGCAGGAGTACCTGACCAAACTTCCTCCGGAGTCTTAAAATCAAGACGTGCGCATGGAGAGCGGTTGACGATGTGACAAGCCGTAGATATGGCTTCTACCCAAAAGTCTAATGTCAACTTGGCATTTGATATCATGCAACGAGCTCTTTCTAAAAGAGTATGATTCATCCGCTCTGCCACACCATTATGTTGAGGTGTCATTCTAACAGTACGATGTCGAGCTATTCCTTCATTTTTGCATAACTCATTGAATTCATTTCCACAAAATTCCAACCCATTGTCAGTCCTCAGTCGCTGAATTTTTTTTCCTATCTGTTTTTCAATCAAAGTCTTCCATTGCTTAAATGTTAGGAAAACATCACTTTTAAGCTTCAAAAAATATACCCAAACTTTTCTTGAATATTCATCAATAAAAGTAAGAATATATCTTGTACCAGCCTTAGAAGGAACACGAGAGGGCCCCCAAAGATCATAATGAATATAGTACAAAGTACCTTTTGTTTTATGAACTGCAGGTGAACGAAAGCTAACTCTTTTCTGCTTTCCAAAAATATAGTGTTCACAAAAGTCCAACTTACCAGTACTTTGACCACAAAGTAGACCTCTCTAGCTTAACAATGTTAAGCCTTTCTCGCCCATATGTCCCAACCTCATATGCATCAATTTGGTGATGTCTTCATATGAGGAAGTAGAAACAGACATTGCCCCATTTACTGTAGATCCCTGCAAAACATACAAAGTGCCAACTCTGCAAGCCTTCATTAGCACAAGAGCACCTTTACAGATTTTCAGTATTCCACCATCACCTGAATATCTGTACCCGAGAGCATCAAGAGTGCCAAGAGAGATGAGATTTTTCTTTAAGTCAGGAACATGCCTAACATTAGTGAGTGTCCTAATAATGTCATCGTACATTTTGATTTGAATTGTTCCTCTACCAACAACTTTACAATGAGCATTATTACCCATCAAAACAATTCCACCATCACATTCTTCATAAGTGGAAAAACACCCCTATCATAACCCATGTGGTAAGAACAACCCGAATCTAAGAGCCACTCACTAGAAGACCTTGATTTATTATCCATGGCCACAAATATGATTCCATCACTCTCATCTTCTGTTGCACTAGCTTCACCAGCATTGCTGCTACTCTGCTCATTTTTATATTTTTCTTTATTTTTCAATTTAAAACAGTCGGCCTTGATGTGCCCATTTTTCTTACAATAGTTGCAAATTTTATTTCTGTATCTATACTTCGACCTCCCTTTGGATCTACCACCTTCAGACTCTCTATTTTCTCCTCTACCCCTCACAAACAAACCCTCAAGATGAGTTCCACTCGATTCCCCTGTAATGTCCCTATCAATCTGCTCTTTAGATTTTAATGCAGATTTTATGCTATTGTATGAGACCGACTCTTTCCTATAAATCATAGTATCTCGAAAATACTTAAAGGACATGGGAAGGGAACATAACAATAAAATGGCTTGATCTTCTTCATCAACTTTAGCATCTACATTCTCCAAATCCAAAATGATTGAATCAAATTTATCAAGATGTGAGAGTATAGATGCACCTTCCGCCATTTTCAACATGTACAACTTTTGTTTCAAATAGAGGCGATTCTCCATTGTCTTCTTCATGTATGTAGATTTCAACCGATCCCACATACCTTTGGCAGTTCTCTCACTAGCAACTTCCTGCAAAACCTCGTTAGAGAGATTTAAAATAATGGCCAATCTAGCCTTCTTGTCTAGATCACCAAAATCTTCCGGCGACATGTCCACTGGTCTTTCCTCCAATCCTTCAAGAGCTAGATCACATCCATCCTGTATTAGGATGGCTTCCATCTTGATTTGCCACATACCGAATTTTACACTCTGGTCAAACTTTTCAATAGAAGTCCTTGTTACCGTCATGGTGGCTAATAGATCAAAAAATGAGATATGGCTCTGATACCAATTTGTTAGGAATACGAATCCCACGAGATATCTATTAGCCCAAAAAGATGGATAACAAAGACAACGTAAAGAAAATAAAGGAAATAATGGACACAAGGATTTACGTTGTTCGGTCAAGTTGACCTACATCCACGGCCAGAGGAGACCGGAAGCTTCACTATATGTGGAGAAAGTATTACAAGACTTTACCTACCACCTATGAAGGAATTATATGGCAAAATATAAAGATAAGGGTTTTGGCTTCTACAACTACGAATGAGAGCTAAAGGGAGAAGAAAGCAAGTAGCAAAGAAATGCTATGCTTGAAGTGTTTTTGAACTCCTAAGTTCATCCCCTATTTATACTACTTCAAGTTCACTAATGGCCAAGAGCTCTCAAACAAAACTTATCCCAATACCCCAAGAAATCCTCCTTCTTGCTTCAAGCATGGGTTGTGAACATTATTTCCAAATGGTTCTTGCCAAAAAACCATGATAGTTGAACCCCAATAGTCAAAGAAATAATGTTTCAACTTGCTAAGCATAGGATGAGAATAGTGTTGCAATTTAATGCTTTGAATGATTGTCTTTGATATCCTCCAAAGAAGTGAATGTTCATGGACAATTGGGTGAAGACCACACATTTCTTCACAAAGGTCTTGAAATCCAATAGATTGTTGTAAACGGGATCAACAATTTCAGCAACATCCTGTATGGTTAAAACACGAGATGGCTGGTGGTGCAAGGAATGTGACAGATTGGTGTACCATGTATCGATTGAATTCCCAAAGCAGCCATATTTTGCTTCAAAATCTCTAAAGATTCTCAATAAATCCATATCTACTCCATCAGCAGTTTGAAAAGCACGACGGTAAAACTGAATGTTGCGTGCGAATCCTCCAACTGCTTCACCAATCCTATCCAGCAGAGAATCCAGACTTTCTTTGCCGCCGTCTGAACCGGGCTAGACACAGTCACCCAACGTTGTTGCACATGGAAACACGGTTTACAGACACTGCCGAAAGAAATTGATCCTTTGACTGCTGTCACTCACTTGGGTTCTTTCCTTTTCCAGCTCCACACTTTCGCCAAATGTTCTTGCACACACTACAAACATTTGGAGACACTTGAGAAAATGCTTAATGCGTTGACGACGGTCACCAAGCTGAGAGTCGTGCACTTCCAGCATCGCCAGATCGTCCAACGATGAACAAATGGAAACAATAGTTATGTAAGTTGTCTCCATCACTTCACTCTCTGAAGATAATAAAAAAGCAATGTCAATACTCAATAGGCAACAAAATATACACAACTAGGAATGAACCCAAAAAAATATATACTATAAAAGAAAGCGAGAGAGATCTTACTTGGGAATAGCTCTACAAGTTCGCTGCAATGGTCTTGAAGGTTATTATGAAAGCTAGAGGTGTCAATTGGGATTACCATGTTACATTCGTATCGGGTTTGAAACGTGTCGTGTTGAAATAGGTTGGGTTGAAACGTGTTGATTTCATTTATCATGTCGGGTCGGATTGGGTTGGGTACCTATCGTGTCGGATTGAAAACAGGTCAGTTTTTTTCTCGGATTGGGTCGTGTCGGGTCGAGTTAATATCGGGTCGGGTTACTGTCGCGTAATTTTTATACTCGGATTAGGTCGGGTTGGGTCAGAATATTTTTGGGTTGGATTTGATCGGGTTATTGTCGTGTCATATTTTGTACTAGAGTTTTGTTCGGGTCTGATCATGTCATTTATTTTTTTGATAATGTTTCATATTGAATTCAGATATATTTTGGGTTCGTTCATTTTAGATCATGTTATTATGTCACCCGATTAAATTTGGGTTGGTTTAGGTTATATTTCAATAATATTATTGTTACAACTGCACTATTATCAAGTATTGTTTCGTTGTAATTGTAACTTGCGAAATGTAAAAACTTGACTCGTAACTCCAAATTAAAATCCGCTCGAAAGTGATGCTACACTATACACCCCAATTGCATTTTCCAAGTACGTAACAAAATATTTATCAACAATCGAGCATAAAAATATATCCGTAATCACTTTGAATTTCTCTTTCTTACTTCTAAGTAATCAACTTTAAATTACACTAGAACATGTATTAGCGCTTTCCAATATTTCACCAAAAAATTAATTTATTTAATATTTCTATATTTAGGCAAGAAAAACAAAAATAATGTATTTTGGGGCAACGAATTATAGGGTAGCACAATTTTGGCCCACCGTGTAATTTTTCAAGACTATGTAGAAGTATTCAATGTTGGCTTTCAAGGCCCTTATGTTCACCCATACATGTCCAAATTGCGAATTTGCAATAGTACATTATTGAATTGCTTTTTAGTGTCGCCAATTTTGTGATTCGACAATTCCAACTTTCTTGGAGGGACCTAAGTGCAAAAGGTAAAAACTTTACTCGTAACTCCAAATTGAAATCCGCTTGAACGTGATGATACCCTATACACCCCACTGTATTTTTCAAGTCTGTAACGGAATATTTATCAACAATTGTGCACAAGAACATATATGTAATCTTTTTCGATTTCTCTTTCTTACTTCTAAGTAATCAAGTTTAAGTTACTCTAGAACATGTACTAGCGCTTTCCAACATTTCACCAAAAACATTTTGTTTTCTATTTCTATATTTGTGCAAGAATAACAAAAATTGTGTAATTTGGAGAGAAGGATAATGTCGTAACATTTTTGGGCCATAACGTAATTTTCCATAAATATGTTAGAGATGCTTTTGTGCCTACTATCTTAGTTGAATAGTAGTGTTTAGTATTCATTGAGTTCAATTCACTTTTTAAAATACTTTAGTGCAATTTAGTGTTGTAATAAATATTATGATTCTATTTTTTTAATAAAAAAACTAGTGAAGTCCCACCGCGTATTGCTCGACATTATTAATTAAAAAATTAGGATTACTTTTAAGTATTTCTGTGTCTTACATTTAAATTGAAAATAAAGAATTTTATTTACAATTCTGGAGTTTAGTTATATAATTTCTAATTGATTAAGAGGAAGACCAAATCACAAAAGAATATATGAGTATTGAAACCCTATGTAATATTTCTGAGTTTAGTTATATAAGGAAAAATATATGAGTAATGAAGTGAAATAATTAGTTTCGTTAGAAATCGTTACATATTAAATACAATAAAAATGATTATTTTTATTATATTTCATTCAAATTATTTTAAAAATAATTATTTATATTTTGAGCTTATTTTAAAGGTTACCATAATTATAAATATCTCACTAAATAAATTTAAATATCAAATATTCTTATGAATCCGTCTCTTGAAAGACGGTCCTTCCATAATCCATGGAAAGTCCAATGTTTAAAGTGCAGATTAGAAGAAATGAAGATAAAATGTTTGGGTTGTATGAATCGGGTTATAAACTTTATAACTAGTACATGTTGTACAATAAATTTTTAATATTGCAACTAAGATCTTTTACCTTTTATTATTCTAAATAAACCTCATATTTCCATAAGCTTATGGAAAGACCGTCGTTCCCAAAACTTTGCTCATTCTTATTAGTCCCACTGATTATAAAATAACCACATCAAACAGTGACTCAGTCAATAACAAAATTTTATGATAATTTATAAAATATTATTCTTACAATACTTTTCAAACTGATTTTGAAATTAATATTTAGTCGACTCTCTATCATTCCTAATTCAAAATCATAATTTTGATGAGACATCTCAAGTTATTTGACTATTATTCATTAGATTTATAAATTTAGTCGTGTGCATTTTTAACTTAACCTTGTGTATTCACATTTGTTATGAGTTGACTTTACGTACTAGTAATCATATGTCTAAAAATCTCATTTGTCATTAGTTTAACGTATAACTAAGTTGATTTGGTTCCATATTAAATGTTAATTGAATTTTTATAACTACATTTGTTTTGGGTTGATTACATGTAGGGTTATATAGTTGATTTATCGGATTGAATTAAGTTCGTGTTAAATGGGGTCGGGTTGATCTCGGGTTCGTATTCAGGTCAGGTTCGGGTCCCAATTATTAGGTCATATTTGGGTTTCGGGTTGAATTCGGCCGTGTCGGGTTTGGGTACATGTCAATATTTCTCGGGTCAAAATTGGGTTTCGAGTTGAGTGGATTGTGTCAGGTCGGGTTTGGGTCAATACTTCTCGGATCAGATCGGATTTTGGGTTAATTTGGTCATGTCGATCTAGGTCAGGTTTTCGGTTCGGGTCAGAGATTGACAGATCTAAAGCTGATTCATTTTCAAGGTATGACACATGTACATGTACTCTCACCTTTCATTTTCAAACTTTCGCCTGCAGCCCCAACCAAGTCAACTCTCAGAGTAGAGCATATGCAACTAAAATTTATCAAAAAAATGGAAATGAAAGGGGTCAAACATTGACTTTTAACCACCCCAACAGAGACTTTACTTGCTACCTGTGTTCCACTTTCATTTCTTTATGGATAAGCCCAGAATAAAGCCCACGGTTCGAAGTGGCTTGGATCAAAGCACATATGCATATGCAGCTGAAATTTTGTACTCCCTCCGTCCCAGGGGTATTTGCACAGAATCTTTTTCACGATCTCCAAAAAATATGTTTGACTATAAATATATGTAATTACAGACAATAATGGTAGTATAAGAATTGATATTTATAAACTAAACGTTACGATGGATCTAATAATATCTCATAAGATAATATTATTGTTAATATATCTATTCAAATATGTGGTCAAAGTAAGACAACTTTAGCTGCAAAATAGTAAGTGTGCAGAATTGGCTGGGACGGAGGGAGTAACAAATTCTAAGTGATAATTTGGTGATTTATGAATAAGAAAGGGAGAAAGAAGCAGAAAATAAAAGAAAAATACAGTGAATGAGAGATATTGCTCTTCACAGTGAAAGCTAACAGAATGAATGAATGGCAACATGCCTCTTTACCTATTTTTATCTCACTCTCGCCTCTTGATTCAGCTGCTATGAAACCAATTGGCCATTGCAACCAAATTCTTCCCATCTAATTTTGTTTCAGGTGCAGCAACAATGAGCACAATTGTCTCTTGGTCTAGTTTTACCATTTTACCCTTACTATTTGGGATCCATCCCCCTTAACAACCAGCTTGACCTCAAGCCAAAAAAATTCAGAATTTGTATTCAACTTATGTTTGGAACTAAGGAAACTGGCTAGAGATGAAGTCAGCATCCTCCCAAGATGCTTCTTCTACTGACAAATGCTTTCATTCGATCAACCATTGGATGACATGTTGTTGTCCCATAGTGATGATCATCTTTTGTAGAATTCTACTTGGTTCCAAAATTACCAAATCATCAACATCTGAATCGAGTAATGGAGTGATATTGGAGGGTGTTTGTCCATGATGTTGCTTAAGCAATGAGATGTGAAAAACTGGATGCACCATTGATGTTTGTGGAAGAAGTAATTTATAAGCTTCAGATTCAATCTTATGTGTGACTTGAAACATGACATAAAATTTTCGAGCAATTTTCATACTGCTTTGGGAAGCAAATGATTGTTGTCTATACTTCTAAAGCTTTAGGTAAAGCCAATCTCCCACATTAAAACACTTATTAGTGCATTTTTTATCAGCCAAACTCTTCATACGCTCCTGTGTTTTCTTCAAATGAGACTGTAAGAGGTTATGCATAGTTTCTCTCTGTTGCACTAGCTGGTAGCACTGCATCAGTGAAATTTCAAAAAGGTAAACTGAGGGGTTTTACTCTATAAAAAGCTTTATATAGAGTCATTTGGATACTGGTTTGATGAGCGGTGTTGCATCACCACTCTGAAGCTCCAATTCATTTTGACCAAGTTTTTGGTTTGTCCCCCAAAAGCACCTGAGATAGTTCTCTAATATTTGATTGGTTCTCTTTGTCTACCCATCTGTTTCTAGGTGATATGCAGTGCTAAATGGTAGCTTTACTCCCAGCTTAAGAAAAAGTTCCCTACAAAAGTTGCTATTAAACACCTTATCTCAATCAGTAGTAATAGTCTCTGGCAATCCATACAACTTGAAGATCTTAGTAAAGTATACATTTGCCACTTGTTGTGTAGTGAAATGGAGGGAAAGGGTTATAAAATGTGCATATTTAGTAAGTCGATCCACTATTACTAAAATATCATCCACACCTTTTGATGAAGGAAATATCTCTATGAAATCCATAGTTAGTTAGGACCAAGCCTTAGAAGGAACTGGCAAGGGATGTGGGTGACAATTTTCATGCTTGCTTGTTTGGCACACCATGCATTCTCTAATGAACTAAGTGATATCTTGTTTCATGTTAGGCCAAAAGAATAGAGATTATACCCTTTTCGTAGTAGAGACTTGCCCTGAATGCCCTCCAATGGATGAAACATTTAAAGAGGATAAAATATTGGATCTAATCCCTCCTAACGCTCCCACATATATTTTATTTCCTTTCTTAAGCATTCCCTTAACAAATAGATACTTAGAATTATCATCTGCGGTCAATGTAACTTGTAAAATCAGGTGCGTAGGCTTCATACCCCTTTCATAACTCTCAGTCGGTTAATCCATCCAAGCTGGTTGTATTAGTGAGATAATGGCCACTTGAAATTGACCTTCTAATGCCGGCTTATCCGTAGATGCCAACACAAAAGTTGTGTGTACTTAATCATTTACTGTTTTCACTGTCATAGAACATATGTGTGATTCTTCATTTGGCTTAGCACTGCATCTCTCAGTATCATCCAATCCTTGACTTGCGCTGAAATAGGAAAATTTCTTAATATGCCCCATCTGACTCAAATTAAGTGAATCAGTTAAACTTTCATCTAAATTCTCCCAACCAAGTTCCTGTGTGTTGAGTAACCAAGGCTGCCTTTAAAGGCATCTCTTGCAGTGTTTTCACATCCATTTTTATATTGAATTTTGAAACTAAGCCCACGCAATTTAAAAATCCAATTATGCTGCAATGCACTATTTAGTTTCTAATTCAACAAATATTTTAAGGACTGATGATCAATTTAAATAATAAAATTCTAACATGTTAAATAGTGCCTCCACTTATCTATTTCCATAATGATAGCCAAGAGTTCTTTTTTGTATGTGGAATCCCTCGATTTCGGGGGCAGAAAAATGTGCTCATATATGATACAAGCTGATGATCCTGTATTATAACAACTCCAATACATATCTCACCGACATCTATCCACTACAAAAGTCTTATTGAACTATGGCATTTTTAAAACTAGAGCAGTAGTCATGACTTCCTTGAGTATGTCAAAAGCTTGTGTGGCCTCTCGAATTGGAAAAAAAATATGTTGTTTATTTTATGGGGTTTATTGTGATTTGATTGGATTAATTTTCACTTTAGGAATTTGGAGGAAATTGAGGAGAATTTGGTAAGTATGGCAGAAAGAAGACTGACTAATCTTGCGCAGAAATGTTCCACCTGTGTGCAATGCGTAGACATCATGGAAATTAGAATTATGCTGATTTGGAGCTGATTTTATGGAGATATGGATAAGATTTTATGACGATATGATTGGAGAATTTGTAGAGATTTGATTAGATTTTGATTTTGATCTCTTATTTAGATAAGGATAATATTAGAATTTAAATTTGGAATAGATTTGAAAGATATTTTGGGTTGAGCATCTTCCCTATATAAGAGGCATCAGTTATGTTCGCACTTTTTTAGTTTAGAATTAGTTCAGATTTTCGCAAACATGTTTTTCTATTTATATCCAGATTCTAGTCCGCCAGTCCTATTTGACCAAACATAACCCATTTTCTGGGAATAATTTCTATTCTTAGTTCAATTCAACATCATGTTTTCAGATATTTTCTTTTGCAATTTCTATATACATATTATGAGTAGCTAATTCGCTTATCGACATAGAATAACGAGTGTTAGTTTATAAATTGTGAGGCCTAATTGTTTTATAATTGATTCTTGCATGTTCTTGATTGTTCTTGGATAAATTCATTTCAAATATATTTAAGCCTGATCAATTTGAATGTTGTTAGAATATAGCTATCTAATTTCGTAAATACGTAAGGAATTAGTAAGTGGTACAATCTTGTGAAAAAAGAGCTAACTAGCTAAGAGTATAATAGCAAGATAAAGAACAATTGAGTGTGCATTGCAATTTCTTTTACCTTGGTAAATGCTATATCGGGTTCTTTTATTTAGTAATGCTATCAAAACGTGTTTCAGGATCAGCGAATACTTTTTGGGGGGTATTTTGGTAAGGGAAACAACTAGTTTATTATAATTGATTAACTGTTGATAAAGTAAGAAAGAGTTGGGAAGTTTGAGAGCACATACTTTCCAGATATGTAAGGATTGATTCATCATTGTGCCGATGATTGATAATTACTAGCATGAGTAATTCTTAGCCTATATGATTCTTATATACATTTATTTCTCATTTGAAGGTTAATCATTTGAACTTTTAATGTTAGAACAACTCTTGAATTTAAGGCGAGGTGGCTGCACCGAAAAAGGTTGTGAAATCAGTTGGAAAAAAAATTATAGTTATTTATTTTGCTCCTCGTGGGGATCGATTCTGCTTATCGGTTATTTGGTGAGTAAAACGACGCTCACCAAATTGGTGCCGCTTCCGAGGAGGAGTAAGTCAATTTAAAAAAAAATATTTTCCTACTAATCTGTGTATTAGTGCTTGGTTTATGAGTAGATAATTAAGGCCAAATTTAATATTCGAACCAGAAGTAGAAAAAATAGCCAAGCGGAACAAAAAGAGAACAACTGCTTGAGAAGTAACTTCTGTTGCGACCCTTCAGTTTGTCCAAACCAGGCTTATTACGGTTTCAACAACCACCTCTGATTTGGGAGCTGATACCAAAATGGACAGAGCTGAAGGAAATCTGAATCTTGGGAAGAACCCAAACAACCCATACATGTGGGAACTTACTGGACATTGTGAAGAGGTCCCTTTATGCCCATTCAGCTTCCTGAGACCAAGAATCCAATTGAGATCGAGCTGGCATTCGTGAATGTACTTCCGAAGTTCCATGGGAGAAGCACTGAAGAAGCACTGAAGTTGCTGAGTGAATTTGTGAAAATTTGCAATGTGTAGAAGAAGCTAGCCATCGTGACTGAAGATCAATTTAAGTTAGTGGTGTTTCCCTTCAACTTGACAAGAGCAACAAATCATTGATTCTTAAGCCTGCTACCCAACTCCATTTCTACGTGGTTTGAATTAATGAAATTATTTTTGGAATATTATTTTCAAGCCACAAGGACAGATGCCTTGAAGAAGAAGATCACAAGTATCAAGCAGGAGTATGATGAGACATTGAATGCTTATTGGCTAAGGTTCAGAAAGCTGGTGAATAGCTGCCCTAATCACCGAATGACGGAAGGCCAATTGCTCCAGTGTTTTTATCTTCGAATGACATCCACCAACAAGGAATTGGTAAATTCTTCCAGTAGAGGTGGATTTTTCACCTTTAACTGAATAATGCTAGAGAGACCATCAAAAGGTTGGTGAATTCCAAGAAGGAGTATAATTAGTCGGAGGCTTGAATCTTGGAGAATATGGCACAAACCCCCACTCTTGAACAATATGATTCAAGGAGATGATGGAAAGAATGATGGAGATTCTATCTAGGTTTGTTGACAAGTTCACAGTTGTACAAGAAGGGTCTTGCGATACACGTGGAGCAGACAACTATACAACATCACAATGCATTATTACCATGGGGGAGATACATGTCCAAGAAAATGCAATGGGGCCCCCATAAGTTCAATCCAAGATGGAGGGATCATCCAAACTTTCGTTAGAGAGACCAAGGTACCCAACCTCAATAGCCTCAGCATCACAAACAAACTTATGTTCCGCCGATGCAACAAGAAGCCCTAGTTTTTTCTCAACCCCCGCAAGGTGGTCCAGGTAAATATCTGAACAATAAGTTCGACATACTGATAGACACAAAAAGTTTGAGAAGGTTGAAAAAAGTAAAGGTTACCTTCTCAATTTCATTTAGATCTATATGAGACGGTAAATAAGGTCATATTGAAAAGTGGGGAAGAAGTTGATCTATTTCCTTTTAAATTTGTGGTCAAGAAAATGAAAGAGATCACTGACGAAGGGTCCGGTTTGCCCAAACTCAACCTTGCAACAGAAAATAAGATTTGAGATTTGAACAAAAAAGGCAACAAAACCACCATGAAATCTTCAACTCCCGAATGTCCGGAGTTCATCAAATGAAGGTAAATCAAAGGGACCAACTCAGGTAAGTAAAAGTCCAACCTTACATGATCAATCAAATAAAATTCTTCTCACCTTCCCTCGTAGATTGGAAACGAAAAAAGAAGATGATATGGATTTTGTCTTGATTTTTGGGAAAATGGATATTTTTCGTTCTTGTAGACTATAAGATTACCACCAGCAAGCAAGACGATTTTATTGTAGGAAAGCCAAGAGATTTGAGCAAGATCGTGATGGGTGAATCTGTATCGACTGTGATCCAAAGAAACTGCCCCAGAACTGCAAGCATCCAGGTATGTTTTCTTTACCTTGCTATATAGGAGATAAGAATATTGATGCAGCCATGTGTGATTTAGGAGCTTCGATTAATGTTATGCCATTATCTGTGTATCAAACTTTAAATGGAGCTGAAATGGTAGACACTAGGTTGGTAATTTAATTGGCAGATAGATAAATCTTGTGTATTTTATGAAGGGTTGTTGGAAAATGTGCTTGTGCGAGTCTATAATTTTGTTTACCCTTCATATTTTTATATGGTAAAAATGAATCATGCTAGTGACAAGGGAACACAAGGGGTATTGTTGAGTCATCCATTCTTGAAAGCAACAAACTCCATTATTAATGTTGGTAATTAAACTATTTCTCTTGCTTATTTTAGTGATAAGAACACGCTCAACATTGATAAGCCCGTGAAGAAACATATGGATGCTGAGAATGTGTATGGGCATTGATCATATTTGTTAGAGTATAGATTACTATCTATATTCATTGTATAGTCTATGTGTATTTGTAGGACTCTAGAATACTCTTTACATATTCTTATGATTCTATTTATTGTATTCTACTCTCGAATGTACTCTTATTTATACCTATTATAAAATATCACAAAAGGTATCAGCTCCAACTCTATCATGATATCATGTGTACTCTTATTTAAACATATTATAAAAGACCACAAAAGTAATCTGCTCCAACTCTATCATGATATCAGAGCAGTGTTAGGATTATGCTTTTAACTCTTTTTTTGTTCAGTTCACTCTCTATCAAACTTTTGACCATTACCTTCTTTTCGGCTTTTTTTTCCAGTCGCCTCGTCGGTATATTTCAACCTTTCTGGCAGCATCCCACACCCTATTCCGGCAGTTTCTTCTCCCTTTCGGTGTCTCTCCAGTACCTTCTTCCACCCAGACTTCTCCTCCGACGTTCTCCCTTTTCAGTTTGGTCTCGACAACCAGTGTACAATTTCTGTTTCTCCGGCGGCCGACTTCCCTCTTCTCCAGCAGCATTTTCGTTTTGATCTGCTCCTTCGGCGCCACCGCCTACGGAATCTGTTTTATATGCTCGGCATGTCAGCTTTCAGCATGCAAAGAACGCTGTAATTTTTTCTCTCTCGACGCGTAATTGTCACGCACAGGAGCATGAAGAAGACGCGCGTATCCCCCACACTTCATGCGTTTAATGCGCGCGCCTGTCCAGCGGTGTCCCTCTCTTTGTCGCGTCCACTGCGCGTATCTGCCAAGCTCTTTGTCCTTCTACTGGAGCTCTACTTTTGGCATTACAGAACGTCAGCTTAATTATTAATTTTCAAATCTTCTTCTTGTTCACGGAGGATTATGACACTCTCCAATTCATGAGGTGTTAGTAATCATTCTTTTGATCGATGGATTCTTGATCCTCATCATCTTGACAAGGTACTTCTCTACTGTGGTTCTAATATTGTTTTTGTGGGTAATGGTATCAATTTCTCATATTGGTCATTGTAATATTTTGGGTATTTTGTTACGAAATGTGCTCGTGGTCTCTCAAATTACAAAGTTTAATTTCCATAAGTAAACTAACTTGAGATTTGTCAATTACTATTCTATTTGATTCTAATTTTTTTTTCATTTGGCATAAGCACACCGAAAAAGTTGTTGGTACTGGTTGTCATATAGCTAGCCTTTATTATCTTGAGAGTGGTGACTCTAGTTTCTTTATTGAACTCGTTCTGGAAACTCCGTGTTTCATTTGAACAATGGCATTATCGCCTCAGTCATGTGTCTTATGACACTCTCCAATTGTTGAACAAGCAAGGTCATATTTTTGTTACCTCTATTTTATCTGCCTGAGTCAGTTGCTCCTCATGTATGATGGTTAAAAGCCATCGTTTTCCCTTTTCCACCAGTGACCGCCATTCGGCTTCTTTTTTGGACAAAGTTCATTGTGATTTGTGGGGGTCTGCACCAGTTTCAGGTGTGAATGGTTATTCTTATTATGTTATCTTCATGGATGACATTTCTCGCTTTACGTGGTTCTATCCCCTGTGCCGCAAGTTCGGCTTCTTTGATGTATTTCTGATGTTCCATAAGTTTGTGGAGACCCAATTTCCCACTAAACTTAAATATTTGAATATGATGGAGGAATAGAGTTTACTAATCATCGTCTCCGTGATCATTTTATTTCTTGTGGCATTCATCATCAGATGTCAAACCCTTATACACCTGCTCAGAATGGTCGAGGTGAGCGTAAGCACCGTCATATCAGAGAGATGGGGTTGGCCATATTATATCACTAGTCTGTTCCCAAGTACTATTGGGTGGATGTTTTCTCCTCAACAGTCTATATTATAAACCATCTACCTAGTTCGGTTCTCGGTGGTAAATCTCCATTCGCGATAGTTTACGGCATTGTTCCTTATTATTCCCTTTTCCATCCATATGGTTATCATGTGTATCCATGTTTGCGTGACATTGCAGCTGATAAGTTTGCGCCATGTTCCATTCCATGTGTTTTAATTGGTTATAGCGCTCAGCACATAGGGGTCAAGTGTCTTGATCCTTCTTTTGATCGCATCTATATCTCTAGCCATGTTCAGTTTGATGAGCATTTTGTTCCTTACACTTCATCTTCTCAAGATAGTCGCTCACCCTCTGATTCAAAAACTTCTTCTTTCATTGAGGCTATGGCTGCTTTGACTTTTTTGCCAACTTCCAGAGGCACAAATGTTGGTCATGCCTCCTCCCTTATTATAGCATCATCACAGTTGCCATGTGATTTGTATCCCTAACATGTGGATCAACCTACTCTTGAGCACTCACAATCGCCACATCCTTCTTCCCATGGTTCCCCTGTCTTTCCAGCCTGGTCTTCGACTTCAACATCATTATCATCATTACCATCACCTTCTCCCCCTCATCTATCTCATCCTATGACGACATGTTCTCGGAATGGAATTCACCGATCGAAACAATATCCTGGTTGTGAGCTTCACTGTCTTCTTGCAACACTTTTCTCCAAGACTGAGCCTAAGGGTTACTGCTCAGCACTTAAAGATCCTAAATGGGTTGCATCTATGGATGAAGAGATACGGGCTCTTCGTAACAAACATACTTGGGATTTTCTTCCTCGTCCCTCTGGTGTGAACGTTGTTGGCTCCAAATAGGTCTATCACCTCAAGTATCGACTTGATGGTAGTATTGATCGTCCCGAGGCTCATCTTGTTGATCAGGGATATTCTCAGGTGTCTGGATTTGACTTCACTCACACTTTTAGCCCTGTGATCAAAGCTGCGACTGTCCGCATTAATCTCTCTTTGGCTACTTTGCGCAATTGGTCTCTTCATCAGCTTGTTGTCAAAAATGATTTTAGATAGTTTCTTAGATGCTCTCATGTATATGGAACAATCTACAGGTTATACAGTTCCACTTTGCCCCTCTTATGTTTTTCGACTTCGAAAGGTCATTTATGGTCTCAAGCAGGCGCCTCGTGCTTGATATCAGTGCTTTAGTACCTTTCTACTCCAATTAGGCTTTACTTGATGTGCAACAGATACCTCTCTTTTCATTTATTCTCGAGGTTCTCAGATGTTATATCTTCTTGTCTATGTCGAATGTGAATGATCCTTCTCTCATCAGTTGGTTTATCGCTCGTGCTTATCAAGAGTTTTCTATCACGGATATTAGTCCTCTGCACTAATTTCTCGGTTTGGAGATTTCCCGGTCTAATACTGGTCTTTTCTTGGGGCAAACCAAGTTTTCCATGGACATTCCTGAACAGGCTGGTATAACAGATGCTACTCCAGTATCCACTCCCTTTTATTCCGGGTAATCAGCTACACAGAACTTTCAGTCTCGAGTTCTCCAATCCCACTTTGTACAGGTCACTCGTTGGAGCACTTCAGTACCTCACCATTACATAGCCATATATCTCTTATGTTGTTAGCACGGTTAGCCAGTTTTTGCAGAGTTCGCGTGATGATCATTTCTAAGAAGTAATCAGGATTCTTCATTATATTCGGGGCATTCTTCATTATGGCCTTTCTTTCTCGCCATCATCTAGTTCTCTTCCTATTTTAGGTTACTCGGATACTGATTGGGCTCTTTGCCCTAAAATCTGCTGCTCCACTTATGGCTATGCTATTTTTCTTGGTAGCAATCTTGTTTCTTAGTCTCCCAAGAAACAACCTAATGTCTCTCGCTCCGACTGTGAATCTGAGTATCGTGCTATGGCTAATACATGTGCTGAGTTGGTATGGATATGTAACCTTTTGAAGGATCTCCATGTCACCTCTTCCTCATCTCCACTTCTATTGTGTAACAATAACAGTGCTATTTTTCTTGCCCAAAATCCGATTGCGCACAAGCAGCCGAAGCATATTGACATCGACTACCATTTTGTTCGTGAACTTGTGGCCTCTAACAAGATGCGTGTTGCTCATATTCCTTCTTTGCTTTAGCTTGCTGACATCTTTACTACGGGCTTACCACACCCTTTGTTTGAGCAGTTTCGATCCAAGCTCTATGTGTCATCAAATCCCACGCTTAGCTTGGGGGGTGTTAAAGTATAGATTCTTATTTGTATTCATTGTCCAAGATAATATTGATTCTAAAATTTTGCAGGATAGGATGGAAATTCAATTTCCTAAGAGTCCAAATGAGGAAAATGTTCAAAGCTCGAGCGATATGGATATCCACAAATTATTGTGTTCAATGCACTCTCAGAAAGAGGTACCCGAAACTAAAATAAGCCACGGAGTTCTCAGTCCATGTCGAATGTTCAAAAAATTATGAAGTGTGTACATGGTCCAGTTTGGCAAAACAAGACCCATCCATCAGACTAGTCTCATCGGATGTGAAAGCCTCAAATTGGGAGTTGAACCTATTACCACTTGATCTGAAGTATGTTTATCTAGGCGATGATGACACTCTTCCAGTGGATATGGAGCTGCTCAAGTGTGAGGAAGAAATTCTGTAGGCCACCACCTCGCTCAAATGACAACATCTGAAAGTCTGGTGTAAGACTATAAACGACGATGCTAGTGGGAGGCAACCTAGTTTTCTTTTTTTAAGTTGGTTTATTCCCCAAAAAAATTTCCTATAAAATTAAATATATAAAAACTGGAAAATCTTTAAAAAAAAGAAGAAAGAAACAAGATTTAATGAATTTGAATATTGTCTTAATGTTTCAAATTTTTACTGTGTACGATTCCACGAGGAAACGTCACCACAGTCTTCCTCTTTCGAGAATGAGCACATCCTCCTAACCCTTTATAGTGTGGTTGGACCCTCTCAATAAGTTCCTCAAATCCCTAATTTTTTTATAGTTTATTTTAGTTATTTTTAATTGCTGTTTAGCTGAGGCCTCCTTACATTTTAACTAAGCTTGCTTAAGGGCAGGAAAGATTTAAGTTTGAGGAGAATTATGTGTTTACATGTTAATAAAGAAATACAAAAATATTTTTAATGTTTTTGAGTCGAGTCAAATTCAACAACGGTTCTTGGTGTATTGTTGTTTAATGGACCGAACTTGCTAGTAATAAACCTCTTGTGTGACATATTTGGCTACTTGATACACTTCTAAAAATAATTGTTAAATGATTAAAAAATTATTGGTGTAAATTGGCCTGAATGAGACTTAGGATGACGAAAAAAAGATAAGAAATTTAATAATTTAGCTTAGTAAAGTGAGGTTTGAGCATAGAATAGAGCAGTCTCTACATCAATATTTTTTGTGAGAGATTGGTATTAATTAAATTATATGTTGTGAAAATGATGAAAAGCACTAGGAATTAACTCCACGACTTATATTGCCCACTTTACATCACCCTTAGTAAATCCCTTAAAGCCGTGACCTTTTCTTTGTTTAAGCCACATTAAAAATAAAGGCAAAGCCTATTTGTATCCCTTCTTTTATGTATTGATGTGCCCATTTTATACGGTTATATTAGGACTTTTGGAATTGACTTTTGTACACTTTTGTGCTCTAAATGTGACATTTTGCCTTGAAATTGTCTAAGGAGGGTTAAAAGCGACTTTTACACTTTTATCATTTTTTTAGAGAATTTTGTATGACAAGGTAATTTTTTTGAAGACTTTGAAGAGTATCTTTGAAGATTTGAAGACTTGAAGACTTGGATTGAAGTTTTTGAAGATATGAAGAATTGAAGAAGTGAAGAGAAGAGAAGGATATGAGATATAAAAGAGAAAGAAGAAATAATGTTGGAATTTGTGTCCATCGCGAGACCGTTGCGACACGCTATACTCACGACGGACGAGTGGTCTGAATTTCTTCTTGATTTTTGTGCTATAAATACTTCCCGTATCCTCTCCTCTTCAGCAGCTTTTTGCCATTCCTTCTTCCTGCGTTTTTGGGCTTAAAAACCCTAGTTTTTCTCTTCTTTCTTTTCTTAGTTTTTGTAGATTAATTATGTCTTTTAGTTTTCTAGCTTAGTTTTATCTTGGGAGCAAAAGATTGAAGCTTCCATTTCTATGTAGTAAGAACCATTATATCTATCTATTCGGTGCTTTTGCTATTGTGCATTTATTGAGCTTTGAATGTGAATTGTTAATTGCATTGATGTTGTTGGAAGCTTGAGTATATGAATTGCTTGTATGATTACTTGTTAGGGTTGGGAGAAAGTAGCTAATTCTCCCCTCTTTTAATGTGGAATCCAAGAGCATGAGTTAGAGCTTCTTAAATGATGTTGGTGTGTTGATAATTGCTAGATGAATGTGATGATGTCGAACTCATTGTCATGTTTGTTTTAGGTAGCAAATGAAAGAAGTCTATGAATGTCGATTGTTCTTGACTAATCTTGTGTAAATGCATAAATTGGTTAAATGCTTAGATACGGTGTAGTATTTATAAATGTTGTCAAGCTTGTTGATTCTTCGTGCTAAATGCCATCCATGGGATACTCTTAGTCCTAAGGGAGTCATTGGTGAGGTTTGACAAGAGATGTCGAATTCACTCTTGCAAACTACTATCTAAGAAGGATAGAAGATTTATCTTCACAACAAGTAGTTGAAGTTGTGATTAGATTGTTCACTCGTTCTTGAAGCCTTTATTATTTAGCATTTATGTATTCCTGATACTATGTTTCACTTCATTTATGTCATGGGTTGTTTGAGAATAGGAAGTGTTTTTATAATTGAAGTGTTCGGGTGTTAGGAAAGTGACGAATTCCTTAGCTCCTTTGCATGAAAATCTATGAACATGAACTTAGAACTTCTTGTGCATAATGTGTTGTGATTCTTGCTAGATAAGTATGTTAATGTTAAGTCAAGTAATGAATGTGATAGAATGAGTGAATGGTTCAATGATCTACATTAGGTTTGGAAGTGGATATCAATTGCCCCCAAGGCTTTATCTCTGTAGTTTTAAACCCCTTTTTCTTAGTTTTGCTTAATGATTACCCTAGTTACTTGGCTTTGCTAGTTATCTTATCTTTTTAATTTCATAACTTAGGACCACCAAACAACCAACCCCCCCCCCATTTACATGTTTTTATATGTATGTAAATATGTCTACTCCTAGCCTAATATCAACCTTTTGTGCCTAAACGCTTAGGAAGATCCCTCTTCTTCGTGGATGACCCCGACTTGCTGCTATCTACTTATTTGTAGATAGTAAGCATTTAGAGCTTATAAATATTAACTTTGAGAGGTACGGCGACGGCCTCCCATATATATATATATATATATTATGTATAGGGTATCTTTTTTATTTATCCCTGAGGGCAGAACTGGGCATCAAGACCCGGAGTTTCACTCAGTCTCCCGCAGCACGGCTTCTCGCTTTTCATGAATATGTCCCCCCCTCTGCTTATGTGAGTTTGACCCGCCTTTGACTCTGCTTGCTTCTGACTCCCTATGAACTGGGGGGGTCAGTGGGACATGGGAGCCTCGGCTCATGCATTGGTTTACCGAAATCATCTCCGCTCTTCCACTTCCTTCTATTCAAGATTCTTTATCTGGAACTGGTTATTTCCTTTTTGCGGTTCGGGCGTGATGGCTCTCGGCTTTCGTGACATTTCTTTATGGTATCCTGGATTTTTTTTAGTAGTGATTGATTGACTGAGCCAAGACTTCATCTGGTAGTCGATTTCCCGAGAGAATATCAAATAAGACATCGACGAATTGTTAAATTAAAGTTTTTTTATTGTTTAAGTAAAGTACTTTATTTATAAGTAAAAGAATCCCGGCTTTTTGCTCTTTGAATATGACTCTCACTGGGCAATCAGAAATTCCTCACTTCATGCAGTCGTAAGGCTTTCAGTCAAATCGACTAAGGGAAATAGGTAATCAACTCCTTTTCATACAATAATATGCCAACCGGGCTTACTATACGGAATATAAGACCTCAGGGCAAAGCCAATTTCCCCGAAAGCTTGGAAAGCGGGAAAGCATTCCACCTTACAACAAGACTTGCGTAGGAAAGAAAACAAAGTAAGTCCTCCATTAGGGTGCTTTCCCGGGCCCGTCGATTACAGATCGTCGTGGGCTCAAACCAGCTCTCTTTAAGCCAGAAAACCTTCGCTTGGCCCATTCCATTGGGTTTCAAATAAGAAAGATTTTCTACAAACTACATATTAAAAAACTGTTAAATCTTTATTTCATTATTAAGAGTTCACGATCTATGGGGGCCTCGGAGGACGGCTAAGAATGTCCATTAAAAAGAGCGGACCAATGGGTCTTCAAGCACGAATAGAACGATCTAACGGGGTATGCAACCTAGAGAGATGGCCGTATCTCTTTGATGAATGTGGTATTGAGGTTCGATTCATTTTGAAAAGAGGTCCGTCTTAGGGGTCGAATGGTTGAATTGAATACACGTTTTCTCTTTAATCCAATCTAATTTACTGAGCTTCTTTTAGAATAGAGCGGGTAAAGGACCAAGTTTTTTTGTAACTTTCTTCTTTTATAAACTTCTTCACTAAACTAAATTAAAAAAAGCTGTACTGACTAGTGTGAACTTACGGATTGAGCTGTAAACGGTACCTTTGCTGGGAAAAAGCAAGCGTCTGATCAAATCAATCAAGTTAATCAAGGACGAAGATGTCGAGTGACGATTGGCCGAGGGGCCCTTGGGCGTAAGTAGCTGGGTACAAATAGGCCGGTTAAAGACGAGTAGGCAGGGTACGACGAAGCCCACGGGGTGACACATGGTTGTACTGGTCAGCTTTGGGCTGGAGATTGGCGATTGACTGAGCGTGCTTTGGCAGCTCGTGGTGGAGTACTCTCTGACGGATTCGCTCTATTATTGCCTCCTTTTTTTGAGGGACGTGGCGATACCCGCGAAAAAAAAGACTATTCGCTCTTTGGGGTGGGCCTTTCGTACTCCAATCCGTACGGGGAAAGGACAATTATTCAATAAAAAAAATCTAGTGGATGGGGTTCAATATTTATGAAAAGCCAGGGTAAAAATGATCCTTGTTAGGGAACAAAGACAAGAATTCTTACTAATAATAAGAAAGGGTTAAGGGCCTCTAACGCCTATAAATAGAAGCTTCTTTCAGTCTCTATTTGGCAAAGCAAAGGGAGACGGGGACTTTTAAGTCGGCAAGAAAGAGTTTTAGCCATGGATATCGTTGGAAGACTTGCTGAAATTCAACAAGAAATACAAACTGCGGAAACCGAAAAGCTCCAACAGGAGAATTTGCTCGGTCTGATATGGGAGCATATGTATGTATATTTTATGTATATATCTCATTTTTAGGTTGATCATTTTCATTTTTAGTGTTAGAACAACTCTTGAATTTGAGGCGTGGTGGCTACACCAAAAAGGTTTGGAAATTAGTTGGAAAACAATTATAATTATTGATTTTGCTACTAGTGGGGATCGTCTCTACTTACCAGTATACTAATTAGTATTTTTCTGAGTTTGTAGGTTATTTGGCGAGTAAAACGATACTCACCACAAACAAGAACTAATGGAAGATAAAAGAAAGTTGTAGAATTCTGGGTAGTTTATCACAGTTAGTGAAAAAAGGGAAAGAATAAGGGGTGGTGATCGTCGTTTCACTCACCAAAATAATCTACAAACTGTAGTGATGAAATTAGCACAATAGTAAGCAGATTCGATCCCGCGAGAAACAGAGCAAAAAATATAAATAATACCTACTAATAAAGAGAATTTTCGGTGTAGCCACCACGCCTTAATTTTCAAGAAATTCCTACTACTAATTAATGATGCAACTAAATAATATAAAATATGAATTAATAATGGTGACTAACAAATATAAATATCTAAAAAATCTATGAAGAAGGTAATCAACTCAGAATAACTTGCATTAGTTAACATCGATCATAGGTGCAATGATAAATCAATTCATATGCATCTATCCGTTATAGGACGATAAGTATTTGACGAACCCTCTCAATTATTTCTTACTTTGTTGACAACTGTCTAATTATAATTAATCAATTATTTCTCTTACCAAGATGCTCCCAGAAAGTATTCGTTGAACCAGATATATACTTCGACAGCATTAAGAATGAAAAGAACCTGATATAACATTTACCAAAGTAAAAGGAAATAGTGCAACACACTTAATTGTTCTCCATCTTGCTGTTACAGTCTTAACTAGTTATATATATAGCTTCCACAAGAACTCGCTACTTACTAACCCTTTCCAACGATTACGTATTGGTGGAATTAGATAGCATTATCCCAATAATATTCAAGTTGATCAGATTTAAACATATCAAGAATAAAATTATATAAAAATCAATTAAGAACACTTAGAAATCAATTATGAAACAATTAGGTCTCATAATTCATAAATTAATGCTTATTATTCCATGCTATAACTACTCATGATAATTAAACTAAAAAAATAAAGAATATGAATAAACATAACTAATCTAATAAAGTAATAACGAACTAAATAAATCAACCCAGGAACTAATGTGACCAGAATGCTCTCGTGATGTATATAATTCAAAACAGAAGCATACCGTTCCTCCCTGTTCTTCAGACCTAAAATAGCTAATAAAATATTAAACTAAAATTAAAACCTAAACTAATGTAACTAATCTAATGCATGTGTCTCTGCCGCAAAGCTCTAGGTATTTATATACCTCGGCTCGGCTACTAATAAAACAAACTAAAAACAATCCTGAATTCAGATTCTTATAGCGGAAGAAAGGGAATAAAATATAAATTAGGATTTAAATTTTAAAGAGATAATACAATTTTTATCAATATGTGAATATATTTATTTTCTTTAAATCCACATCTCTTCAATAATTCACTTTTCACCCCATAACTCTAGCAATTCTGCTTTTGCATTCTTTCCTTCATCTCTGGAAAAATGTCTTGCAAATAAGAACATTTTCCATTGGAACACATCGTCTCATTAAAAGCCTTAACCTAGAAAACCCAGTGGGAAAAAATCATTGGTTTAGAGAAAAAGAGTACAATGTATGGCTCTCTCTCAATTCTTCACAATCCATGAATTCCTGTACCAAAAACACATAAACGTGCAAATTATATCTCAATAAAATTACAATATTCTACAAAGTATGAACACAATATAACACATCAAGGGGAATAACAGATAGAGTTTAATAAGAATGGATTTCGATAGATCATTTTGGAAGATATTAGGGATTGAATTTTCAAATTTCAAGATTTTTTTGTTTCTTTTAATTACGTGATGTTGGAAGAGTAAAACGGTGATTGTTTATCAAAAACCACCATCCACCTATCGTTGTTGATAAGTTAGAGCTCCGCTGTCATTTTAAATTGAACCTTTGTCCACTGTATGTGTTAATTCCAGAATGTGCCACCACCCACTCACTATCTCCTCCGGGTCCAATATGTACCTGAACTTACAAGACAAACATATTGAGATTAGGTAGGCAGGCGTAGGATCGTGCCTGCTCCGATGCTCCGATTAGCCATGTTTGTCGTGTAGAAATGTACATAGGTGAATAGTAATGTGATTCTAAAATCTTACCTTGTTTCATGTATATCCCCATTGTTAGATGTGTTTGGTGGCTGATGAGACATGAGATGTCCTAACAGCCTGTCCTGACTCTTCTTCCGTTACATTCTCAAGCAAGCTGGTCTTGCTTGTTTCCTCTTGTCGCATGGGCTTAAAGTCCATGTTTTGGGCCAAATTGGCCCAGGCCTTATCAAGTCCCCCCATCCCAAGGCCTGATTAGCCCGAGGTAATTCAGGCGAAGGGCTAGACTCTATCCTTGGCATACCTATGTCCCATGGGACAAGTCCCGTACCTGGTGCCTATTTCCTACATTTTGCCTGAATTTGTGTTTTCCCATTTTGGGGGGAAAACTGGGCTGTTTTGGTAATTTGAATTGCCAGGCTCTTACAGCTTCGTTTCCCTAATGGGCTGTTCAGCAGTTATGCTAATGGTCTGTGGGCCTGTCACGTGCCCGTCTTTTGATGATTTCTTGCATTCAATGATCATTTAAGACTCGCTCTTTCTGAGGTGCTTCATTATTCAGTTGTTGTTTCATTTCACTGGGAACATCTTGGGCATGTTGCGCATGTTTTTCCCCATCTTCTTCCTTCCATTCTTCCTTCATTCTCTCTCGCTTCCATCTAAATATTTTTCCACTGACCGCTCTGTGCTTGCCGTCCTTAAGGTACGTTCCCCTCTGTTTCTCTCCTCTATTGTCTGCCTTCGGTATCCTTAACTGCTCTTATTTCCTTATTTTGTCTCTAGGTCCTTTGTTCGTCCAGAGCCATGCAGGGCAAGCTCGATAGCATGCATGCCAAGAACAATAAGCTCAAGCGTGGGCTCGATTCCCTCAAGCAGAAAGCGTAGAGAGACTCGGAGTTAGAGCAAGACCTTGAGCTGGAGAAAGGAGTTTTGGGTTTCCTGCAGACCTCCCTGGCCCGAGCTGAAGCTGAGAATGTCAAGTTGCGTGCTTTTTGTGACTAGGATTTCTCTCGCTACTTCTTAAGTATTTACTCTTGCGTTGTGCAGATAAGGCTTCTGAGATGCTGAGTGAAGCCCTGATGAGGGCACTCACGTTTTATTCTCAAAGTGAAGATGTGGAGGTGCTGCGTGTCGGGTAGGGTAACACTTTCATCCCTTTCGGTGAGCACAGCTTCACCAAGTATTTTTCCAAGCTGCGCGCAAAAATGACAACCGAGGAGCTTGATAACTGGGATCAGACAGCATGCTAGTTGAATCGAATGATCATTCTGCCAACGAGAAAGCTCAATATGGGGGTTGTTAGTTCAAGACTGCGGCTGAGAAAGCTCAAAATGGCAAAGGAAATGAAGCTGCCAGTGCCTGGAAGCCTCGAAGATTATTCTAGAAGCCTATATTTTTTTTAAAAAATCATTTGGTGTGTATCAAACAATGTTGACTTTATGCATTTTTCTGGGGTGCGTCTTCCCCCTTTCTAGATGATGTTTTAACTTTGATTCAACGCTTGTGAATTATTTACCCTCACTTATTTTTTTTGTTTGAATAATTTGCGATGCTCGTGTTCTTTCGTGTGGGGGGGGGGGGGGGGGAGGGGGGGTTCACCACCCCTTCATTAAAGTGTTGTTCTACAACACTGTGTACATAATTTTTTCTAGCACTGCCAACACTATTTTTCTGGCCTACTTTTGGCTAGGCCATTGTTTGACGGTGACTGCACTGTCAGGCTAGATTTGCTGGTTTGGTCTACTTGGACCCGGCCTGCAATCTACTGGCTATTGGAGTCAGGATAGCAATTTTAACCTCGGTCAGGTTCAATGCTTGTCCAGTATGGTTGTGGTTGGAATTTTTTCCTTTGTCTATTTGGACTTGGCCCGCAATTGGCTGGTTGTTGGAGCCAGAATTACAATTTTGGCATGAGCCGGGCTCCTTGCTCGGCGACTATGGTTGTGCCCGGGGTTCTTTTCTGTGCCTATTTAGACCTGGCCTGCAATCGGCTGGCTGTTGGAGCCAGGATTGCAATTTTGGCTTGGGTTGGGCTCATTACTCAGCCACTATTTTTGTGGTCGGAGCTCTTTTTTTTGTCTATTTGGACCTGGCTTGTAATCGGCTGGTAGTTGGAGCCTGAATTGCAATTTTGGCCTGGGTCAGTTTCATTGCACAACGGCTATGGTTGTGGCCGAAGCTCTTTTCTTTGCCTATTTTGACCTAGCCTGCAATCGACTGGCAGTTGGAGCCAGGATTGCAGTTTTGTCCTGGGTCAGGCTCATTCACAAATGCTTTCGGCCATTTTCTTTCCTGCATTAAAAATTCACAAAACACCAAAATGACCAGGATGCAGACCAAGATTTCCTTAGGATCACACCTCTTATCGGCAAACGAAATATTTGACCCCTTCAGTAATCTCGTCTTGCCTACCCGCAAATCACACTGTCTGGATGCAGGTGCCGCATACATATTTATATTTATATTTGTTCAAGTGTAGTACCTTCTTAGATGGAAAACGTTCAAAGTGCGAGGGATCGGCCTTCCGTCTAGTGTCTCCAACTTATAGGCTTCTTTTCCCAGCACTTTGATCACCTTGTATGGACCTTCCCATTTTGCGTCTAACTTCTTCTGCCCTTGGGATCTGCTTGCCTCATTTCTCCTTAGCAAGAGATCCCCCACTTTCAGAGATCTGGGCCTTACGCTACTGTTATAATTCTTCTTCATCCAAGACTTGTATGCAAATTCTTTCAGTGATTCTTTCTCTCTGAGCTCGTCCATTTCTTCCATGTTTTCCCTGATCGCATGATCATTCTCGTCCTAACTCATCGGCTCAATTACCCTCCTTTTAGGTACAACAATTTCTAGGGGAATGATGACCTTCGTTACTAAGCACAGCCTGTAATGGGACTCAGTTGTGGTTGTCCTTGGTGTGGTCATGTATGCCCACAACAGACTTACCAGCTCCTTTTCCCATTCTCCTTTCGCCTACCCTAACCTTCTCTTTAAACCTTAGACTATTGTTATGTTCATCACTTCTATCGACCCATTTGCTTGTGGATGAGCAACGGACGTGAACTGCTGCCTTATGTTCAGACCAGCACACCAGGATCTGAAGGGTTAATTGGCAAACTGATTTCCGTCGTTGTCGCTCACTATCACCTGCGGGACACCGAACCTGCACATTATACTTCTCTACGCAAAATTTGTAATTTACTTCCCTGTTACACTTGTTACGGCCTCCGCTTCTACCCATTTGGTGAAATAGTCTATTTCCTCCACCAAAAATCTCTTCCTTCCTGCTTCCTTAGGGAACGACCTTGCAATGTCGATACCCCATTTGGTGAAAGGCCATGGTGATCTTATATTGGTCATTCGCTCTGCAAGGAGCCTCTCTGCACTCTCACATGTTCCTGGCACCTGTGGTATTCTTTGACCATTTTCTTTGCGTCTGTCCTCATCGTCGGCCAGTAATAATCTACCCGCAGAGCCTGCAACCCAACTGTTCTCAGTCCTTGATAGCTGCTACGACTTCCCTCATGTATTTTTCTAAGGACTGTATCTTCCAGATCAGGCTCTACACATCTAAGTCACGGCTTTGTGTAACCCCTCTTAAACAATAAACTACTCTCCGGAGCATACTACACTGCTTTCCTTCTGACTGCTCTTACTTCTTTGTCGTCTGCTGGTAGTGTTTCGTGCTCCAGGTAGTTTTGTATGGATGTTGTCCAGTTAACCGCCAAATTCTTTATTACTGCTACCTAGCGTACATCTTCCGACCTGCTTGCCAATTTCTCCACTAACATGGACTGAGTCAAGTGCGCGTAAGCTGAGGATGCTAATTTGGTGAGTGCATCCACTCTTGTGTTCTGTGACCTCGGGACCCTGGTAGCCAATCATTGGCTCCTTGGCAGCATACTGCCCGTTGTACTGATTGGCCACTAGCATTGAGTCTCTATGCGTCTGCAGTTTCTTTGCTCCCACCTTTCTAGCTATCTTCATGCCCACTATCAGTTATTCATGCTCTACATCATATTTAAAGCTGAGAACTTGAAACACAGGGCGTAAGTTGCCTCTACACCTCCTGGGTCCAATATTACCGAGATTGCAGAGGCACGTTCCACTCCGGACACTCTGTCAACATACAGTTTACAAATGTCTAGCCCTGTCAGCCCGCTCTCGCTTGCTGCCTGGATGGGAGTCCGTACTTCTTTCGTCGCTTTCATCTTTCTCTCTGTGGGCATTTATGCTAGAAAGTCTAACATCCTTTATTTCTCTTCTAGGGGCGTATGTAATAGTATGCTCTTCCTATTCCACTGCCCACTTCAGCAGTCTTCCTGAAGCTTCTGGCTTGGTCATTATTACCTCCAATGGCTGATTGGTTAGTACTATCATAGGGTGTGCCTGGAAGTATTTCCTTAGCCTCCTTGCCGCATGAACCAGAGCCAGAGCGAGCTTCTCCTGACTCTTGTATCCTCACTCTAGGTCTTGTAGAGTTCGACTCACAAAATACACTAGTCATTGTACTTTATTTTCCTCCCTGACCAGCGCACCGCTAATTTCTTCCTCGCTTGCTACTACATAGAGGTACAAGGTCTCCCCCTTCTTTCATCTAGTTATGGTTGGGAGGTCCTTCAGGTAGCCTTTCAGTTCTCCAAATGCTTTCTCTTCCGGCTCTTCCCAATGTATTACCCTTTTTTTGTCTACACCTCCCTTCTGAGTTTTGAAAAAAAAAGAATGCTCTCTCCACTGCCTGGGACATGAAACACTTCATAGCTGCCAACTTCTCGTTCAGGCTCTGGACCTCTTTGATCGTGCCAACGACTTCAACTCCAGAATTGCTTTTACCTTCTTCGAGTTTGCCTGCAACCCCTCATTTGACACTATGTGTCCTAGGAACTTCCCTGTCCCTACTCCGAATTGACACTTGTACTGTCCCAGGTTCACCGGTATTTTAACTTTCGGTCCGCCGTGAACAGCTAAATCCTCCTAGTGAATGGTGAGCCTCTAGTCTTTTTCCTCAATTCCTCTTACATTTATCTTATTTGGGCCTTGCCAATAGCATGCTCTTTCCCCCCTCAGCGGTGACATATAGCCTGGCCACCATTCGCGGTCTCATGCAGCCTCTTCCCCTCCAGCCTGTGCCTTTCTTCCAGAGGTGGCTCTGCTCCAGGCTGTCTTCGAACCCCTTTCTCTTTGATTGGACGCTTCACTGTCATATTTCTTCTTCGGGAAAAGCTAGGTTAGTTGCAGGTCATGCCCTCTTCACTTTGCCTTACCGTTTTGGCGGTCATTCATTTCTTTCAACCTTTTCATCACCTCATTCAGAGATGCCATGATCGTCGGGGGTATCTCCGAGTTATTTGTGAGCTCCATCGCCATGTAAAATTGGTGTCTTTCACCCATCATCGTCGGGGTAGAATCCTCCTCCAGGTGCTTCACATCCTCCATGACCACATGGTTAAACAAGTTCACACCAGTTGTGCCTCCATGTTCAAGATGAGTGGATCCTAAGAAACTGATGCATTCCCCATAGTTAACGCCAACGTTAATGCCAGAATTTGCTATCCTCTTGTTCACGATCTCCTCCGAGTCCAGCATGTACCTGAACCTACAAGACAGATAGATTGAGGTCAAGCAGGCAGGCACATGGTCGTGCCTGCTTCGACGCTCCGGTCAGCCATGTAGAAGCGTATCTAGGTGAATAATAATGTGATTGTAAAATCTTACCTCGTTTCCTGTATATTCCCCTTGTTATATGCGTTTGGTGGCTAATGGAACATGAGACGTCCCATTAGCATGTCCTGGCTCTTCTTCTGCTGCCTTCTCAAGCAAGTTGGGCTTGCTTGTTTCCTCTTGACGTATGGGTTTTAGAGGTTGATTATTTGGTGGTCAGAACATGTACTAGCGAAGTCATCACCACTGTGTGCGAATCTACGTGCGAAACACACACTGACCACTGTTTGACCACTGTTTACAAAATTTCTTTACCGTTTTTTCCTATCATCGTTTTCCTTTTTCTCTGAACGGCTCTTTCTTGGCTCTGGTTCTCGGCCATGGCGTCTCCGATGCCTACTACTGAACCTCATCCGTCCACACACAAGAGCTTCTTACAAGCTCTGAATTCTAAACCTGCACCACTCTTATCCTCCCTCCCAGACACGCCCGATTTGCACCCTACCACTGAATATAAGGGCAAATTAGCTTTCATGCTTCCTCCCGAGGAAGGCGAGCTCTTGGCTTTACACTATCAGAACGCATTAGTCGGGAAATTCAATAGAGGGAAACCTCCAATGGAGAAACTGTTGTCTGCTTTTAAATCGATAGGTTTTAAAGCAAATTTTTCAATTGGGATCTATTGATTACCGACATGTGCTTATTCATTTTCAGGATAATGAAGATTACCAACGGTGCCGGATGAAAGGTCAATGGATGTTTCATGGAGCAGCAATGAAGGTCCAGAAGTGGACTCCAGATTTCTCACCTACGACTGAATCATCTATGGTTCCAGCATGGGTAACCCTCCATCAACTGCCTTTACATTTTTATAATACTTCGGCAATTATAGGCATTAGCAGCCAAATAGGAAAATTTCTCAAAATGGATGCTGCAACAAATTCTCTAACTAGGCCTTCGGCAATTAAAGTCTGTGTAGAAGTAGACCTTTTATCTCATCTCCCTAACTCAATAGTGGTAGGCATTGGTAATAAGGTTGCGGACTATCCAATTGAATATGAACAGTTGCCAATGTACTGCACTCACAATAGAATTATTGGTCACAGTCAGTCAACTTGTAACTTTCTGCACCCTGAACTAAGGAAAAATGGTAAAAATCAAGCTGATAACAAGGCAAAGAAGGGTGGACATGCTGAAGTACCTGAAGATATTCAAACCGTAGACAATCAGAAAAATAGAGTTAGTGATCCTAAGGCATCAGTAGACTTGGTAGGTCAATCTAATCTTTCGGTCTCACAAAAAGAAATTGAGTTCCAAATGCAGAATTTGAAATCTGTGTCTCTTTCGCATAATAATACTAACTCACTCAGACCTAGTCAGTTTAAAAGAAAGCCTTTTTACTCTCTAGATGATATCTCTAAGCCTATCACAAATCTCTTTTGGAGAAAAAAATCTCAACAAACCGAACTCCCCCCCATCCAGGAAGAGATAAAAAATAATAATATGGTTACCATATCAAATGCTTTCCATACTTTAATTGATCTACAGAATGTGGACTCTTCTGTCCAAGAGGATGATGCTGTGGATATTTTCCATGAGTCAATGGAATCTCAAGATGCCGTGGTATCCCAGAATGATGCAGAAAAATAGAAATCATAGAGACAAGTTTATCCACCCCTGAAGGAGCTCAGCAGTTCTCGGATGAAATCATGGAGTCCACCACTCCTGAAGCAGCTCAGCAGGTTTCAAATGTTCAATCAACTGAGGCAGCAAAGAGTTCTCTTGAAGTACCAGTACCAAGTCATATTAGCCAAGACCAAATCCCCACTGAGGATCACAATGGAAACGCAGTGCAGGTAAATAAATCGAAGGTAAGTACTTTTTCAACAGATAATTCTAGGAAAAGTGAAGATAAGAAAGGAAAAAACAGTATTGCCACAGGGTCAAAACAAAGGAAACTAAGATCATCACAAAAAGCCACCCCCCTAGTTTTAAATGATTCAGTACACAAAAATAGGAAATATTTTAGTGTGGAATGTTAGGGGTTATGGATCCTCTCTGGATAGGATAAAGGCTCTAAAATTGAAACACAGGATAGACATTCTATGCTTAATTGAGCCATGGCATGACAACCAAAATTTAAGTATTCTGAAGCATCAACTGAGCTACACCAATGCTATCTATGCCCAACATGCTAAAATATGGATTCTTTGGAATCATGTTTTTAATCTAGACATTTTAAATGAATCTGATCAGTATATACAGGCTAAAGCTACAGACATTGTCTCCTCTGTTCACTGGAATATATTCTTTATTTATGCTAGTGTACATAGACAGATGAGGGAATTTTTATGGTCTGATTTAAAAGCATCAACATCTGACCCATTCATATACATAGGAGATTTCAATACAGTTACCTCAGTCTCTGAATATAAGGGTAGAAAGTCAACTCCCAGAAAAAGCATGAATCAAATTAATGACTTTCTAACAACTATGGACCTGCATGAAATCCCAACTGTAGGTAACTCTTTCACTTGGAGCAATAACAGATTTAGAGACAAATGTAAGGATCTCCAATTTCAAAGATTAGACAGAGGTGTTAGTAATTTAGAATGGCTAGATATATTCCCAAACAGTTCCATACAAGTTCTTAACAGGATGACTTCTGACCATTCTCCACTATTACTATCTATTCAATCAGCAGTTGAACTGGCTCCAAGACCTTTCAGATACCAGGAAATGTGGACAAATAGGAAAGAATTTAAAGATTTAGTGGAATCCAACTGGAAACTATTTCCCCCTTATCTGGTATGCTAAGGTTTGTTCATAAACTAAAGAGACTTAAGGTAGTAATTAAGGAATGGAACAAAAACACATTTGGCAATGTAAATAAAAATTTGGTCCAATCTGAATCAAAAGTAAATGACTTGGAAATAATGTTTCAGCAGACACATGATGAATCAGTTCTCATGGAACTCATGAAATCTAAAGACACTCTTCTCAGAGCTCAAAAGGAACATAACATTTTCTTGAAGCAAAGGGCTAGGTTAAACTGGTTAAAACATGGAGATGCAAACACTAAGTATTTCCATCACACAATTAGAGAAAAAAAAAGCCAAAGCCAGAATAGGGAAAATAAAAGATGGAAATGGTATATGGATATCTGATCCTAACCTAATTAAAGAGGAGGGTGTAAGATTTTATCAGGAATTACTAACAGAGGATGTCTCACAAAAAAAGGGAACTCATTTTAATAAATTTTTGGCAGAAATCCCAACAGTACTAACTGAACAACATAACAGCCTCTTGCTTTCTCCTTTCAGCTCTCAGGAATTGAAATATGTTGTTTTTTATCTTAACAAAGCAAGTACACCAGGCCCTGATGGGTACTCTAGTTGTTTTTTTACCTATTTCTGGGATTCCATTAATGAAGATTTATTAGAAGCTGCAAATGACTTCTTACATAATGGAACAATCCCAAAAGCCATTTCTAGTACCTGGCTCACTTTAATCCCAAAGAAACCAATCCCGAATACATTTGCTGATTTTCGGCCAATAAGTTTATCCAACTTCGTTAACAAAGTTTTCTCAAAACTTTTAATGGAAAGGATCAAACCTTTAATGCAGTTCTTGATTTCACCTGAACAAAGTGCATTCATGAAAGGGAGGGATATTTCGAATAATGTCATTCTAATGCAGCAAATGACTAGATTACTGTCTAGAAAAACAAAGATCCCAAATCTCATAGTTAAACTTGATATGCAAAAAGCTTTTGACAGAGTTTCTTGGTCTTTTCTAAACTCTATTCTCCTTCGGTTTGGTTTCCATGGGAAATTTGTGAGACTAATTATGCATAATATTGCTTCAGTAAATTTCTCAGTGTTAACTAATGGGGTAACTAGAGGCTTCTTTAGCTCTACTAGGGGGATCAAGCAAGGAGATCCTTTATCTCCTTTTTTGTATAATATCTTATCAGAGGCTTTCTCAAGGGGTCTAAAAAAATTGTTCATCACGGGATACTTAACATATTTCAGCCTTCCTAATGTCTGTACACCCCTAACTCACCTCATGTACGCTGATGACACTGCTGTTTTCTTGAATACTGAGACAAAAAATTTAAAGTGTTTCAAACTTTTTCTAAATGCATATGAAGAGACTTCGGGTCAACAAGTTAACTTTTCAAAATCTGAATTTTTTGTCTCTCATAAGGCACCTCCACAGTACATTCAGTCTGTTAGGAGAACGCTAGGGATGGTGAAAGGTTCCTTTCCATTCAAATACCTTGGTGTTCCAATTTTTATAGGTCGTAATTTAAAAGTGCATTATTTACCAGTAATTGAAAGAATGGAGAAACAGATAAACAATTGGAAAAATAGGTGGTTGAGTTCAGCTGGTAAAATAGTCTTGATTAACCATGTGTTGCATTCTATCCCAACACACATTTTTGGAGTATTAAAACCCCCAAGGACAGTTTGAAAAACAATGGAAAATTTGGCAATGGATTTTTTCTGGGGTAATACTGACCTCTCTGAAAGGAAAAGGTGGAGGTCTTGGAAAAGAATGTGTTTTCCAGTAGAAGAAAATGGTCTGGGATTCAGGGACCTAAATGCTTAATGCCTTTTCTAGTAAATTATTGTGGAAGCTACAAATTAATAACACCCAATGGTCAAACCTTTTGTGGACTCTGCCAGTTTCTTACAAAAAATCTAACATATGGGGTAGAATCACAAAAATAACAGATTTGGCAAACAGTTTGTCCAGAGTGATTTTTGGCAGGGGTGACTGCTCTTTTTGAAGTGCTAATTGGAGTGGCGATGGTGCAATTTTTTATAACTGGCCAGAGGATATTGACATTCCTTTTGAGTCTATCTCTCTCAGGGATTTTTTAAATAACAAATCAGCTCTCATACCAATCCTGGAGCCACACTTGGCTACCAACATCATTCTTATTTTGCAGGAAACAAAGCTGGAATACAGTCATGAAGACAAACTGATCTGGACTCCCACAGTCGATGGAAAATTCACTGTAAGCTCGGCTTATAATGCCCTAAGACAGAGAAGCCCTATAATTCAACACTTCAAAAAGGTTTGGTCTCCCTTCATTCCTAGAAAGATGTCTATTTTACTTTGGAGGGCTATAAATAATATACTTCCATTTGATAACATCTTAAGAAGAATGGGTTTTTCTGTTGCTTCAATATGTCCTATCTGCAAGAACAGTTGTGATAGTGGGGAACATTTTTTCAATTCTTGCAACTCATCAACTGCTGTCTGGCATAGTGTGCATTCGATATTGAGGATACCATGTACAGAATTTAGGGACTTAAAAAGTAGGGTGCAATTTTTCTTAACATTTAGAGCTGATTCTAGTATACACGGAAACATTATCATTGCAGCTCTATTGGTTACAATTTGGACACTATGGATCCATAGGAACAAATTTATCTTTGACAACAGACCTTACTCACATGAAGCCTGTGTTGCCGAAATTAAATATTTGATTTATCAAATATTTACAGCACATAACCTAATAGGTAATAAGGATAAGCATAGACTTTGGATTCAGGATAACATTGTACCTCATATATTACAAAAACAGAAAAATGTTATCTCTAAGGTCCACTGGGATAAACCTATAAAAGGTTATAAAATCAACACAGATGCCTCATGGATCTCTGGAGGTTTTTCATCTGCTGCTGCTATTGTGAGGGATAGACATGGAAGTGTGGTTAAAATGTTAGTCAGTACTTTTCACTGTCCATCACCCTTACATGCGGAATTAATTGCTATACAAAGTGGATATACATAGTTTCTGAACTTGATTTAGAGAATGTTTTAATTGAATCAGATACTTTATATGCTGTTAGGGGTATCCAGAACCCTATCTCCTGCCCTTGGAGAGTTTTCTCCATGTGCAGTGCTTTAAATATAACACAAGGCTCCATTAGATTGCAACACATACCGAGAGAAGCAAATTTGGCCACTGATTTTCTGGCAAAATAAGCAAGGGAAAACCGCTTACATGGGGTTTTAGATCTCTGTTCTATTCCTCTATTTCTCAAAGGTTTATTAGCACTTGATTGTATGAGTTTTCCGGCTTTTCGTATTGAACCACGTAGGGATCCAAGCCCTCTTTAGTTAGAAAACTCTCTATTTGTTTAGCTCAAAAGAGTTAGTTCTTGCTGTGGAATATGTTGTTCTATATGTTTCCAAGTACTGCTGGTTCCCTTTTCCTTTTTCAGAGCTTGCAAAACGGAGAGGGAGCAATTTTTCTCAGCTACAACTTAACAAATCTCAGCAAAATGCACAGGAAGGAAGCACAAATTTGTTCCAGTTCTTTTAGTTGATCTGCTTACTTACGGAAATTGAGGATCTTATGAGCAACCTGTTGCTATGGAGGCCACATCTCATGCAAAGGAGGTTTTTTCTGCCACCTCACTCCCCAACTGACATTTGAGGCTGATACTCGGGAGTTCTATCACTCTGCTACTTGGGAGTCCAATCGCTCTGCTCCTCTCGGCTATTACATCGTTGACAAATAGGAGTCTAGATTTCTCGTTTCTCCGACCAGTTCGCGATGTACTAGTGAGATGGCGACTTACTTGTTGATTTAGCTAGTCTTGTTCATAATCTACATAATTTTTGTTATAGTCTATTACGGTGGAAACACCGCTTTTGGAAGCAAGAGCTGTTTTGCTTCAGGAGCTAATTTCGGCTCTGGGATCATCAATTGGAGGATCCTTTTGTTCACTACGATGTATCACGACATTTAGCGCCTAATTGGGCCCACTCTATTTTGGTCAGGGGAGCCAAATATATTCCCCCCATCCTCGGATGGTTCTAATTAAAAAAAAAAAGACGTATGGGTTGAAAGTCCATGTTTTGGGCCGAATTGGCCCTGACCTTATGAGTGTGCGACACTCATTATAATTTTTTTTTTCAAAGTATTGTTGACATGAATTTATCCCGTCAATGAATATCACTGCCCGGGGAGATGGAAATGGTAATATTGTTATATAATTATACAACGTGTATGTGTTTTCCAAGAGAAATAACTGAAATCTCGTTGGAATACTGAAAATTAGAGATTAATATTCGTTGATTTCATAGAAATACCGAAGATTAATAACCGTGGTTCCTTAAAGTTTATTTAATATCAGGAAGATGTCTGCCAATTTCCTCAAAAACAATTATGCGAAAAACAACTGACAATTATTTAAATAGCAAACCCTAATTGCTAAAGAAATAGCAAAAAGGCCTCCGAAATTATCATACACAATAAAGAAGTGTTCAAAAACATTTAAATTTTTTTTGACTCTTCTCAGACTGTCGTTTTCATATTATAAACTTAAGACTTCATCAAATCCTGACACTGAAGTTGACAAAGATTGCGTAAATTCTTTTGATGCTTTAACTTCTGCATTTAAGCTAACGTCATTTTCCCTGCATCAATTAACCATGAAGAAATTAGTGGAGAGTGAACAAGGAAAGGCAATTTTTCTTATGAAAAGGAACTCTTAGGCCTTTGTTCTCTAGAATTCAAGACTTCAAGTGAACTGAACTAAATTAAAAATAAGTGTACTGAAATATAGTAATGTATAACTATATTATGCTAAATTACACTAAAATTAAATTCACGTTGAACTGAACTGAATTGAATTGAAATGCAGATAAACTCTAGAGAAGGGGGCCTTAGACTACGTTTTTTAAAATTTAATTCTATTTTAGATCAATTAATTTTAATTTGATAAAATATAATGTAATTTAAATACTCCCTCCATCGCACTAATTTTTGCGTATTTACTTTTTTCCAATCTTCAATGACCATGTTTGACCGTCAATATCTTTAATTACGCACAATAATTCAAAATAAAAAATTCATATTTAGAAAATAAATATAAAGATGAATCTAACAAGATTTGACATAATATTTTTTATTATATATACTCCCTCTGTCCCAAGATTATTGGCCTATGTACTTTTTCAATGTCAAACTTGATAAACTTTGACCTTAAATATAAAATAATATATGCACAATAAAAATATCATGTGAGATATTGTTAGATTAATCTTAACATCTATTTTCTAAATATCAATTTTATATGCGAAAATATTATACATAGTTAGAGATATTAACGGTCAAACATGATCATTGAAGACCGTGAAAAAGTAAATAAGTCAATAATTATGGGATAGTGGGAGTACATATTAGTTGAAATTTAGGGTCGAAATTTATAAAATTTGACTTTGAAAAAATAAATAAGCAAGTTTTAGTGGGACTGAGGGAGTATATTTCTATGTTTTTTTTTTATTTAAATCCAATTTCAATTTTAAAAAGTAAAAAAAACAAGCTTAGGAAATATTGTATTTCCACATGCATATAGCAAGACAACGTTTAATTAGAATAACGGGAACATATGAGTTTATACTCTACAGTAACTGCGAGTGAAACATTTGATTTTTGGTTAGAAATATAACAGGTTCAGAGTAAAACATATAAGTTATATGTTACTTATTTGTGTTTTCAAACAACCTTTTTTTGCGATTCTTCTTCTTTTATCGGTAATTTCTAAATGTCTTTTGAAATTGTTTAGTATATACCTCTATGACTTTAGGTTGAAACATAGACGTTAAATCATAAAACAATGAAATTTGAGCTGATGAAAGGTTTGGGGAACAGGAAAGAAAGATGAGGTTTTATCTTATATAGGTGAGTGAATTTACTAGTTTATAACCTGAATTCGACCTGAGTTTTTGTGATAGTTATAAGGAGAATATATTAAATGATGGAAAGTGTTGATTTTCTTTCATTGATGATACGAGTATAAATAAGTGTATACAGGTACAACATCCCTTCACATAAGGGATTCAAATAAGATTGCTAACTATCTAGAATAACAACCTATACTTAGTCAATAACTAAATATGAACTATATACGGTTAACACCTCCTATGATGCTACGATAAAGAGACGGGTCAGGAAGAGCTTTGCCAGCCACAACTAGTCAAGACCCTGGCTCAGCTGGAGAGTAGATGGGACAAGCACCAGACATGTTTCTCTGGGCTAGAATGTTATAGATGAACTTCTGCTGTGAGAGCTGCAAGGAACCCTGACGAGAGACCTCAGTGCCCAGAAAATAGTGGAGTGCACCAAGATCCTTCAGTGCAAAGTCACGATGAAGGAGGCTAACAAACTCGTCAATAAAATAAGCATGAGATCCAGTTATAACAAGATCATCCACATAGACAAGGACGTAGACCACATGAGAGCCAGAGTGCTTGACAAAAAGTGATAGATTAGAGACACACACCTTGAAACCGTGGTGAATAAGAGAGGTAGTGAGCTTCTGAAACCAAGCTTGAAGGGCCTGCTTCAAGCCATAGAGAACCTTACGAAGCCTGTATACATAAGAGGGCTTGTGTAGAGCAACAAAACCTTGCGGCTGATCCATAAAAATAGTCTCAGTGAGATCACCATGAAGGAAGACATTGTTCGCGTCCACCTGCCAAAGAGGCCACCCAGCAGACACAGCTAAGCTCACCACAAGGCAGATGGTAGTGGGTTTGACCATTGGACTAAAAGTTTCAAAGTAATCCACACCAGCTCCTGGTGAAAACCTTTGGCCACAAGACACACGTTATAAAGCTCAATAGAGCCGTCTGACTTTCTCTTGACCCTGTACACCCACTTACAACCAACCACATTAGTATTGAGGGACGCGGGACTAAGTCCCATGTCCGATTAGCCACTAAAGCGTCATATTCATATTGCATAGTATGCTGCCAGTTTGGGTCTTTAGATTCTTGATGGAAAATTTTAGGTTTAAGAGAAGCTATTAGAGCAGCAGGAAGAGGATATTTGGTAGACAAGAGAGCTTTGGGTTTGAGAGAGTGGGTAGAGGAATAAGTAGTCATAGTATGAGTGGACTGATTAGATGGATAAAGCCAAGTAGGAGCATTAGGATAGGGAGTTAGTTCTGGATGAGGGGGTGAGGATTGAGAGGTAGAAACTAGGGGTGTGGGTGATAGTGATGGTGAGGGCGAGATAGGATCTTCCGGAGGAGGAAGTGATAAGAAGGAGATGGCGGAGATGGGGTAGCAGGGATCGAAGTAGCCTGACTGTGAGTGGATAAGGGAATAACACAGGAAGAGGACGGTGAAGAAGGAATTGGAGAGGACATATCTGGATAAGGGAAGACCAATTCATCAAAGACAACAAATCAGGAAATGTATGTACAAGAGGTGGGTAGATGAAGGCACATATATCCCTTGTGCTTGGAACTGTAATCGAGGAAGATACAAGGAAGAGAGCGATATTCCAGTTTGTTAGCAGTGTAGGGGCGAAGGAAGAGATAACAGATACTATAGGCAGGTGAATTTAGTGTAGTTGTCAAAAAACTTAGATACTATCGACAACTAGAAGAAGATAGTTCAGAGGAAGGACCCTAAACATCGGTATGCATTAAATCAAATGGTTTTAAAGAAACACTAGTACGAGGTGACAAAGGTAGATGATTGTTTTGCCAAGTTGATAGGAGCCACAAACAGTGTCAAATTTATTACAAGATAGAGAGACTATGACTGGAGACAATGCAACGAAGAATAGACTTGTGCGGATGGGCTAGACGATGGTGCCGGCATCGGAGAGAGGTCCGCTCAGTGTGAAATGTAGTAGGGGAACTGATGGGGGAGGACGACTGGGAGGAAGAGTGCGGAAGTTGGAAGAGATCATTTTCAACGTTTCCCCGTAGAAGAATCTGTCCTTACAAATTCTTAACAAGACAATGGTTTGAGTGAAGTTCAACACAAACCTTGTTATTACGAGTAATTTTAGTCACACTGAGTAGAATTTTTGTAACTTTTGGAACACATAAGATGTTATGCAGTTCTATAAAGCAGCATGATCAACATTAAGGATAGAATTGACAAAATGAGTAAACAGAAGGGATGTACCATCCCCAACCGTGAATTAGTCATTACCATTATAGGTGTTTTGGAGAGATAGAAATTGCCAAGGTCGCTCGTCACTGTAAACATGGTAGTTAGCGATATATATGGTATAGCATGATTGTAGGGATTAGCCAACTGTATAGAATCATATTTGATTATATTTGTTGTAATCCTCATCTATTTACCTTATGCTATATATATGAACATCCCTCTATGGGACTTAATACGGCAAACATTTGTTTCAACTTGGTATCAGAGCCAGATCCAAAATTCAGAACCTAAACCATGGCAGAATCAATCTTCAGCGATGAAAGTACCACACAAAATCCCAGAACCCTACAACCTTCATCAAGCGCCTCCATCATAAATTCCTCAACCATTGCCACCGCCATCACTTGTAAGTTAACTCGAACAAACTTTCTGTTATGGAAAGCCCAGGTTGTTCCAATCCTACGAGGGGTTCAACTCTTTGGATTTCTTGATGGCACCACAACAAAGCCGTACGACATGATGACAGAAGGAGCCGGCGCCGCTGCAAAGGAGTTACCAAATCCTGCGCAGGCTGCTTGGATTACTCAAGACCATGCCATTCTCGGCGGTCTCTTATCCTCCATAACCGAGGACATTTTTCCTCAGCTTACTCGCATCGACACTGCTGGTGCGTTGAGGGAATCACTACACACCATATTTTCCGCTCAACACCGCGAAAACGCCATTTAGATTCGCACACAACTCTCTACGACGAAGAAGGGAGACATGAGTGCATCGGAGTTCTATCATAGGATGACGGGACTTGCCGATACTATGGCAAACATTGGGCATCCAATGTCCGATGAAGAAGTGATCGGCTATATTCTTGCAGGTCTAGGGCCAGGCCATGGTGATCTTTTCACCGCTGTCACTGTACCGAGCAACCAACGTGCAGTGACTCTTCCGGAGTTCTACTCCTATTTACTTGCTCATGAGGCTCAAGCTGCTATGATGAGTAGCACAGCGGAGTTCACCTCTTCCGCTAATAATGTCATGCGGCAGGATTCCAGTAACTTTCGTCGCAACAATGCCAACAACAATGCTCGAGGCACCTACCGTGGTGGTGGCAATGGTGGTCGTGGTCGCAGCCGAGGTCGTGGCAGAAATAACGGACCTCGTTGCCAAGTCTGTGGCATATATGGCCATATTTCCTTGCACTGCAGAAACCGTTTCAACCATGCATACCAGCCAGAAGAATACCGAGGCGGAAATAGTGCAACCATTGGCAGCTATAATGTTGATACAAACTGGTACATTGACACAGGTGCAACAGATCATCTTACAAGTGATCTTGATCGATTGTCTATTCAGAATCGCTATCATGGCAAAGATCAGGTGCAAGTGGCAAATGGAGCAGGTTTGCATATTTCTCACATTGGACATTCTACAATTTCCGGTTTAAATCATTCACTTGCTCTTAGAAATATTTTACATGTCCCTCATATAAATAAGCACCTACTTTCTGTTCATAGACTTGTATCTGACAATAATGTATTCATTGAATTTCATGCTGATGCTTTCTTTGTCAAGGACAAGGTCACGAAGAAAACTCTTCTACTCAGTAAAAGCAAAGGGGGTCTTTATCCCGTGCCATTCAGTCGTTCTTCATCCATCACTCCTCATCAAACATCGGCTAGTGTCAAGGTGTCGCCATTACAATGGCATCAACGTCTCGGTCACCCTACTCCTGTGATTGTTAGATCAATCTTAAAGGATAATAAATTAGTCAGTTCTTTTTATTCTCATTCTGCTGTATGTGATGCTTGCCAGCGCGCAAAGAGTCATCAGTTACCTTTTAAAAAAAAATCCATTCGTATTAGCACTTTTCCACTTGAACTTATTCATACCGATGTTTGGGGACCAGCTCAACCCTCAGTTGGAGGTTTTAAATATTATGTTAGTTTTTTGGATGATTATAGTCGTTTTACTTGGATTTATCTTATCAAGCATAAATCTGATGTTGAGCAGGTCTTCTACACCTTTCAAAACCATGTTGAACGATTTTTAAACTCCAAAATTCGCACAGTTCAGTCCGACTGGGGAGGTGAGTATCATCGCCTTCACAGTTATTTTCAACGTTCGGGCATCTCCCATCGTGTTTCATGTCCTCATACATCGCAGCAAAATGGAGTGGCCGAACGAAAACATCGTCATATCGTTGAAACAGGTTTGGCTCTTCTTGCACACTCATCCCTTCCTCTTCGGTTTTGGGATGAAGCTTTCCTAACAGCATGTTATCTCATAAATCAAATGCCCAGCCGCACCATACACAATGCTGCACCTATCACTCGACTTCTGAACATCACTCCAGATTACTCTACTCTCCAGACTTTTGGTTGTGCTTGCTGGACAAGTCTACGTAAATATAACACTCATAAACTTGAGTTTCGATAAAAAAATGTGTGTTTTCTTGGGGTACAGTGCCATGCATAAGGGGTATAAGTGTTTAGACAGAAGTACCGGTCGTGTCTATATATCTCGCAATGTTGTCTTTGATGAGTCATGTTTTCCTTTTGCTACTTCGACTTCCTCTCGTTCTGTCTCACCTTTGTCCTCCTCCGATATTGTGTCTTTTCCTCAGTCTGAACCGGAAATTGTCGAAGGTCCTATGCAGAATTATGATTTATCTACCTTGCTATCTAATCCTTCTGATGCAGCTGCAGTTCCTAAGCAACAAGTGCCACACCATTTGGCCGTGCCTATTGCTCATGAACATTGTTTTACCCATGTTCCGGATGCATGCAGCGGTTCGCTTTGCCGTCACATAAACCTGATCAACCCTTGTATCCATTGACCTCACCTGCACAAGTTGAACCACCATCAGTGTCTTCTGGAGCAGCACCTCAGTCCAATGAGTCTTCTTCCGATAACTCACTTCCCAGCTCTAGTTTTGAGGATGGCTCAACCGCTGCACCCGTTTCCCCTCCGCCCGGTATGACGACCCGTCTGCGCACTGGAAAATCCTTTCCCAAACAATTTACGGATGGCACTATCCGGTATAATCCGACCAGACGAGCCTTCTTTGCCGAGCCCATATCGTATCGTCTTGCACTTGCTGAACCTGTTTGGCGGGCTGCCATGGAAGCCAAGTTCGCTGCTCTTCAACAAAATCACACATGGACTCTTGTTCCGCGGCCAACTGGTGTAAATATTGTGAGTTGAAAATGGGTGTTCAAAGTTAAACAAAACTCTGATGGCTCCATCGACAAACACAAGGCAAGATTGGTTGCCCGTGGTTTCACTCAACAATATGGCGTGGATTATCAGGATACTTTCAGCCCAGTTGTAAAGCCCGCCACAGTCCGGTTGGTTCTTGTTTTAGCTGTTTCTCGCGGGTGGCATCTCCACCAACTCGATATAAGCAACGCTTTTCTTCATGGTTTTTTGGACGAAGCGATTTATATGCAGCAACCCCCCGGCTTTGAGGATTCACATCGGCATCTCCATGTTTGCAAACTTCACCGAGCACTTTATGGACTCAAACAGTGACAAACAGTGACAAACTCCATCAGCTTGGTTTTCGGTCGTCTAAAGCTGATACTTCCCTCTTCTTGTTTCATCATGGTTTAGTCACTATTTTTATGCTTGTTTACGTGGATGACATTGTTATTGCTGGCTCCTCGCCAACGGCGGTTGACAACTTGTTACGTGCATTGTCCACTTCCTTTCCGGTGAAGGATTTTGGTCGTTTGCATTATTTTTTGGGGATTGAAGTCCTTTACAATTCAGGGGGAATCACCTTGATGCAACACAAGTATGCTGCTGATCTCCTTCATCGCGCTCACATGGAGAATTGTAAGAGCGTCTCAACCCCCATGTCCGTAACCGATAAACTTACTCGTGATTGTGGTACAGCTCTTAGTCAAGATGATGTCTTCAAATATAGAAGTATGGTGGGAGGCTTGCAATACCTTACTCTAACACGGCCAGATATTGCCTTCGCCGTTAATAAGGTATGCCAATATCTCTCAAACCCAACTGATGTACATTGGGAAGCAGTTAAACGAATCTTGAGATACATCAAGGGCACTGCTGCTATGGGACTTCGTTTTCAGCGTTCGAACTCCACTCTCTTAAGTGTGTTCACAGATGCAGACTGGGCAGGATGTATGGATGATCGCAGGTCCACTGGAGGCTTTGCAGTATTTTTTGGTCCGAATTTGATCTCGTGGAGTTCTCGCAAACAACCCACTGTCTCCAGATCAAGCACTGAGGTCGAATACAAAGCTTTGGCGAATGGCATGGCTGAAGCTACTTAGGTGCAATCGTTATTAAAGGAATTGGGTGTATGTCAACCTCGGCCTCCTGTGCTATGGTGTGATAATCTCGGTGCTACCTATCTGACCGCTAATCCTGTTTTTCATGCAAGAACAAAACACATAGAAGTGGATTTTCATTTTGTTCGAGAAAAGGTTGCGTTAGGAGCATTGGACGTTCGGTTTGTATCTTCAAATGATCAGGTAGCCGATGGGTTCACCAAACCAGCTACACGTCATATGCTCGATCGCTTACAACACAATCTAAACCTTGTTACGGTTAAGATTGAGGGGGAATGTAAACATGGTAGTTAGCGATATATATGGTATAGCATGATTATAGGGATTAGCCAACTGTATAGAATCAGATTTGATTATATTTGCGGTAATCCTCATCTAGTTACCTTATGCTATATATATGAACATCCCTCTATGGGACTTAATACGGCAAACATTTGTTTCAACTGTCACATGATAAGTTACGCCGGAGTTGATGTGTCAACAATCACTAAGATCACATGGGCTAGAAGCTGAGACAGTAAAGGCGGATTTCCCAGTTGGAGCATTGCGGAGCTTTGTCGCGGCATTCCGATTAGTTGGCGGGAGTTGGCGAAAATTAGCCCGCTGAAAGCAATTAATTGCTTCATGTCCCTAGCGTGTGCATATTTGACAAACTGGACGCTGCCTATCTGAGCCAAGGTCTGAGTTACGGTCAGAGGTAGGAGCGAACCAGTTCTTGGCAGCGGTGGAGTCCAGGAGCTGCGACTGAGGTGGGCAACGTCCGACGAAGCGACAGGCTGCATTCGCCGACGGAGACTGAATAGAGGAGATGTCATCCTCTTGGCACGATTCCTCCTGCAGCAGAATACCCAAAAGCTCGTCGGAGGAGATTGGTTCATGGCGGAGTGAGATCGCCGAACGTAGGGCGGCAAACTGAGAACCCAACCTGTACAGTAGAAATCCGACGAACTCTTCGTCGGAGATGATGCATTCGTTTCTTTTTGAAATATTCCAACACAGTCAGAGAACCCTTGGTCGTGGATTGTAGCTACTGCCAGAGGTGCATCTCCTTTGCGTGGGTCTGAGCAAAAAAAGGCTCGGCTAAGAATCTGCCACGCCTCTGATGTTGTGGTGGCGCGTGCGACGACGCCAAGGAGTGGTGTTGTGAGCGTGGATCTGATCCAAAGGACCAGTCGATCCTTCTGAAGGCAAGTTCGGAGCGCTGGATTTGGCGCTGTTGTTGCAGGTGTTCCAGTGGATGGGTCGGCAGGGTTCATCGGCGGCACAACATGATGAATGGTGGCCGGCTGAGGTGAAGAATCCGAGAGAAAAGAGTCCAGTCCATAGGGTTCCAGTGCCGAACGAATTGTGCTCCTCAATGCGAGTGATTCGATCGGTCTAGACGAATAGCCAAATTCGGAAAGTTAAAGCTTAGGTTCGATTCCGAACTAGCAGAAGCAAGAACAAGGGTGTTGGTAGAACCAATCGCAGAATCAGAGGCTGTTGGATCGTGTTTGGAAGAGCTGCTGCAGAAGAAGGGGAAAAATGGTGAAGTAACTGTTCGTGAAGGAAAATATTGCTTCAGCGTTGATAATGTTGTAGAAAAGGAAGCAGAGTATATTCTTCTGCAGAAGGAAAATTGCAGGAGTTTTACTGGCCTGATACCATGTGAAAGTTACAAGGAGAAAATATTAAATGATGGAAAGTGTTGATTCTCTTCCGTGATACCAGTACAAATAATTGTATGTAGGTACAAGATCCCTGTAAGGGATTCAAATGAGATTGATAACGATATGGAGCAACCATATAAACTTAGTCAATAACTAAATATGAAGTATATACCGTTAACAGTTTTAATTACTTTTGACTTGCGAATCTTCAACCATTTATCTTAAAATTGCATTTGATTCTGGTCTTTCCAAAATTTGTGCGAACACTGATTTTTAAGAGACGGATTCCATTATTTTTATGTAATATTATTTAATTTATTATAACTAACAACTTTTAAGAATTCGTCTTTTGAAAGACGGTCTTTTATAAGTTATGGAAAAATCAAGGTTTAAAGTGCAAATTTCAAGAAATGAAGATAAAATTTTTGGGTTGCATGAATTGGATTGTAAACTTTATAATTATTACACGTGATATAATAAAATTTTGATATTGCAACTAAAATATTTTACCTTTAATATTCAAATTAAACTCCATTTTTCCATAAGCATATAGTTTTAAAAGTTGGCAAATTTTGGAAAATACCGTCTTCCCATAAAAAGACGGTATTTTCTAAGAATTTGACAATATTCATTTTGAAATTTACAACATGATATACTAGGACATTCTTGGCTGTTCAGTGCGGACTACATCATGTCCACACAAGTTATTCTTCCTCATGACTAATCCTCACTATTACAGTACAAAGATATTAAAAAAAAACTATAGATACTAATTAATATTTAGTTTTAAAAGTTGTCAAAGTTTTGGAAAATACGCTAATATTTAGTTTTAAAAGTTGGTATAGTTTTGAAAAAAACCGTCAATTTTAAAAGTCGACAACGTCTTGAAAAAGACTGTCAAAACCAAATATTAATTAGTATCCATGTTTTTCAAGACTTTACCAACTTTTAAAACTAAACATCAAGGCAAAGTCTTGTATGAGACCGTCTCATGGTGAGACCAGCGATTAAATTGTAAATATTTTAAGATGGGGTTCCACATTAAGATTATAAAAGTCTAGGGATTTAAGGTGTAATTTTGATAATTTACACTTTAGTCCTTTTATATAGTTTATGTTGAACGGCTTGTTTTCCATGTTTGGCCACATTTTTCATTCTCGTTTTTCAAAAGGCGAAATCGTTTTTCTCAGCATTCAAGTTTGTTCACTCACAATATTCACCCGCTCAGAAATCTTCTTTATAATCGGTTATTGCTTCTTTTTTTTCAATTTCAAGTGTGCATTGGTCTGATTGAAGCCGCGTTTCTGTTTCCTTCGGTTTTTTTGTTGAATTCCGTTCGGTTTTTAACGATCTACGACTGGAAGAGTTAGGATTGTGCTTAATCCGCGAAGGTAATGTAGTCGCTAGGTTTTTTTGTTCGTATTTTGTTGTTTTTCCCAATTTTCCCCAATTTTTTGGATGCATGTGATGTTTTATGCTTTGTGTAGGTTTTCTGAGTGTTTCTTTCGCTTATTTTGTGTTTCTCTTTTGTTTGTGTAGTGTAATATTGCTTTAATGTGTTCGATTTGAAGTTTATAGGGTTTCTGTTGTTTAGTGTATTTCTATTTTGGCGGTTGCTCTGTGTAGGTCTTACTGTTTCTGTGTTTTATTGCTTGCACGTGATGTTATATTACTGTTTTTTTCGGCTTTTTGCATTCATTTGGTTTCTGTGTTGAATTTCTTTGACATTTCAAGGTTTAGTTAGTTTGTATGTTAATATCTGTGTTTTTCTTGTTGATTTGTAGATGTTGAAGGGCAAAGTTACGGATGATTCTGGTTTAGATGTTCTTGCTAACATTGCAAAGAACTATGAAGACTGTGAGGATGTTAGTCATCCTCCTGTCTTAAAAAATCCAAGGAAATGAGGATCTGTTGAAGGTAATTCTCTTTCTCTGTTTTTTGTGTGTATTTTTTAATGTATTTTGTAGTTGTTGAGTAACTTGTGATGTAGTAATTTTATGACATGATGTGCGATATAATTCTGCTGATGTTTCACTTTCCCTTTTTGTGATGTTGCAATTTTTATGACATGATGTTCCTTATACTTATGCTGATGTTTCACTTTTCCTCTTCGTGATGTTGTAATTTTATGAAATGGTGTATAATATTTTTCTGCTGATGTTTCATTTTTGCCTTTTGTGATGTTGTAAATTTATGACATGATGTATCACATATTTTCTATGATGTTTCACTTTTTGTTTTTGTGATGTTGCACTTCTATGACATGATGTTTCACATATTTATGTTGATGTTTTACTTTTTGCTCTTTTTATGTTCATTAGTCGTCTATATGTGTCTTTCTAGTGTAAATTTTCATCCATTGTGTCTTTCATGTGTTGTGCTTCAGTTATAGTTATCTATGTTTTCAAGTTTTTGTTTTGTCATTTTTTGTATGAGCTGATATGTTGATTTTTTAAGTTTATTGTATGGTGTTCTAGATTCAGGTCATGATGTATACTTTTTAGTTTGATATGCTATCAAGTTCAGTCTATGGTGTGTTATGTTTTCTTAATGAATGTTGTTTTAAATTAAGGTTATGGTGTATATTTTCTTGCTTGATTTTTTTTTTCAATTTCAGGCTACGATGTTTTTTAGTTTGATATGGTTTCAAGTCAGGCTATGATGTTTCTAAGTTTGTTGAATGATGTTTTGTCATTTTCGGTCTGTGCTAACATGTTGATTTTTAAGTTCATTGTATGATGTTCCAAGTTCAGTTCATGATGTATGCATTTTAGTTTGATATTATTTCGAGTTCATGCTATGATGTTTTAAGGTTACTGGAAGATATTTTAAATTTACATTATGATGTTTGATGTCAGTTTTTATGTCCTTTTCAAGTTTAGCCTATGATGTTTTAAATTTATTGAATCATGTTTTAATTTTAGTGTATGTTATTTTGTGTATGTTGTATCTGTTTAGTTGTATGTTTCAACTTTGGAGTGTGATGCAGATTGTGATGTGGGGTGAGTTTTTAAATGATGATTTGTATATTTTTTCCCTTGAATTTGTTTGGGTTTACTGTTGCATTATATTTTCCTGATGTTTATATAATATAAATTTAATGTTTCAGATGCAAGTGTTAGCTGTGCCGTGAGACAATCACATCGACTGAGGGGTGATCCTAATGTTGATTTGGTTTCAGGTCTGTTTGTTCCTATTTATTGTTTGTGAATGATGTGTGTTAATGTTTTGTATTTTAAATTATATGTTGCTTTTCTGGTTCAGGACTGTTCTCTATGAAGAGGAGAATGAAAGAGAAAGCTAATAGAAATCTTAATCTGGCTGATGATGAAGTTCATAAAGATGAACCGGATGGTGCACACAATTTGGAGACGATGCTGACTTAATTTGATAAGGTTGAAAAATCTGGTCCGAATGTTGCTAAAAAAGCTGATAAGGCTGGCAAATCTGGACTGGTTGCTAATGAAGATGCTATGCCTCCGGATTTTGTTGTTGATGATGGGGCTGATAAACCCGAGAGTTTGTCTTTTACTTTTTTTATTTACTATTCTGAAGGTGTATATTAATGTTTCATACATTTGTATTGATGTTGTTGTTCTGTTTTCAGGAATCTTTCCTGCAAAGAGGAGACAAAAGGAGAAAGTGAAGAGGAATGTTAATCTGTATTACGAAGATGGAATTTCAGGAGATTCCGGTGGTTCCAATTTGCAGAATGTGGTACCTGAATTAGGTTCTGAACCTACTCAAAAAGTTGCTGATCCTGAGATTCCATGTTGTAGGAGGATGTTACGTAAGTTTGTGGTTGTGAAAAAATCCAAGAAATCCAAGGTTGCTGCTGAGGGTGTCAGTGGTAAAGGTATTCAAAATTAAGTTAGTTGTTTTAAAATTTTCAACCTTACAATGTTTTATCCTATTTCCTTATGGAATTTGACGTGATGTATTTTTTTTAGCTGTTGGTGTTGGCAATTGTGAAAAACCTGTTTTGAGGAGTGATGCTAGTTTGAAGAATGAATTGAAAAAGGATGATGATGTTGGAGGTGAAAGTGCCAAGAAGAGGGCTTTGCAGAAGACTGTGGCTGTGAAGAAACCTAAAGTTGCTTCTGAGGGTGTCAGTGGCAAAGGTACTGCTTTAAATTAATAACGTGATGTTTTAAAATTATGGTATGATGTTTCATATTTTGTAGTTGGTCATTTCAGATTTCTATCTTTTGTTTTTCATGATGCAAATGTCTGATTATCTGGTTTGATTTCTTTTTTTAAATTTCTTTTTTTTGTCTTAGTTGATGATGTGAAGAAGAAAGTTGCTGAGAAACTGTAAATTAAATCTTGTGTTATCAGTTTTTATAACACCTCTGCTTTTTAGATATTAGTTTTTGATGATTTTCCATTTTGATATGATGTTTCAATTTTTGTAGATGAAGAGGTGTTTTGCACTGCTCCTGAAACTGAAAATGTAGATGCTGGAGCTGAAAATGTTGATGATGCTAAAGACAATTGTAGAAGTGAATATTCGGAAGATGAAGATGAAAATGATAATGATAAGGATAGCTCGCATTCTGTTGAATCAGAATCTGAAAGCGTGGAGGGGAGTGGTAAAGTTGTGAATAATGTTGCAAGTGGTTCTGATTCTGAATCAGAACCTGAGGTGGTGGTTGTGAAGAAGCCTTCTAGACCGTTTGAACAGATGAAAGTGAAAGGGAAACATGTTGTGTCTAATGATGATGAAAGGTTAGTTGATATTTTAAATAATGTGTTTGGTGAGTATTAGTTTATGTGTCTTTATGCTTTTTTTTTGTGAGACTTGATGTTTTGCTTTTATATTGTAGTTGTGTTGATGCATCTAGTTAATTAATATGGAGCAGTTTATGTGTCAGTTATGTTTGTAATCTAGTTGTCATTTTTATTTTTCTAGCATTGTATTTTCTCGGCAGTTTTCTTTCTATTTTTTTGAAGTGACTGATATTTTAATTTCTGCATATGATGTTTGATGAACTGTGTCATGTTGATGTTTTTAATGTGACTTGATGTTTTACTTTCAGTTTTGTTGATGTTTTTCAATGCTGTATTTGATGTTTCATGAATTTTTACTTTTCTTGTCAGTGCTGAGAAGGGCTTCACTACGAAGTGTTGCCCTTGGAGAATTGAAAAAGTGTCTTCTTTGCTGACCTCAAAACAGATAAAATCTGTGGAAGAGATTGGTTTTGATGGTCTCCTTAAAATTAAATTTTGTTCCCTTCCTAAAGACATCATTCCCTACCTGATTCAGAATTTTAATCCAATTAGCTATGTTCAAACTATTGGTTCTAATAGGTATTTTATAACCTGTGATGATGTGTATGATGTTTTAGCACTCCCTATTAGTGATAAGGAAGTTGCTGAGGTTAGTAATGCCGGGAAGGGCGAAAGGAAGGACATAGAACTTAGGCAGAGATGGAGGGAAGAGTTTGGGTATGATCAACTGGGTAACATTTATTGTGAGAGTTTGTTTGACAAGATGATGGGGAGGTGGGGATGAATTTAAAAAACTGTTTGTGATGTATGTAGCTTGCAGCTTCTTGAGTCCTACTGCTAGATCCTTTGTGGATTTTAAGCTGGTTCGTGTTGTTGAGAATGTAGCAGAGATTAGGAGTTATGACTGGTGTGAGTATGTGCTTAAGAAGTTAGGTGATGATGTGCATAGGTATAAGACTACTAAATACTCGGCAGTTAATGAGTGTGTAGTTGTTCCATTGATGTGCTACTTGTATAGGTTTCCTTTTCAAGGAAAACTATGCCCTCCCATAGTTCCTTTCATTCGTCACTGGGACACTAGCTTGCTGCTAAAACATTATAAGAAGATTGTTGAGACAGGTTTTGATTCATGCCCCATGTCTAAGGATGAATTTCCTTTGACTTTATGGGGAAGTATGTGGGCAATGGTCCTGCTATGACTTCCAAGCATGCTGGGACATCCAAAGAAACTGCGACATCTAAGGAAGGAAGTCATACAAAAGAAGCAGCAGCTGGTTCAAGCTTGCAAGTTTTATGCTTTGTGTTTCCAGAAGATCTGCCTACTGATGCTGCGATTATGAAAGATGGGGGGTCTGTAAGTACCTTTTTAATTCTGATGTTTTAATAGGAGTATATGATGTTTTAGATTTTCTATGAGATGTTTTAAAATTGTGGTTTATTTAACAGATTGGTTTTTTTACAATCAGTAGTTGATGTTATAGAATTTGTATGTGACGTTTAAGTTTAATCTTTTTGTGTTACCAGCTTTGATATTTTAATATCAGTAGCTGATGTTTCTTATGTTGTATGAGGCATTTTAAATTTCAAATTTTCTGTTGTTATCTTTTTATAATTTGTTTTTTTTTTGTTTTTTTCCTAGATTGCTGATCAAGCTGTCCGTAGGTTCAAGAGGAATATCGAGGTTGTCACTAGGGTCTTGGTTTCTGAGTTGGGTGGAAGTGCTAAGGATGTTGTATCTACTGTTAATGCCCAGCCTGATTATCATCCTTTTGACTCGGACGATTTTGATAACTCTGACTTGTTTGATGCTGTTGATGAGATTGTAAGGAATGCTTTTAGGAATCGCACTCCTGTTGCTGCTTTAGTTGCTGCTGCTAGTAATATAGGAGTGACGCCATCATTTGATCTTAGCATTGAAGAACTTAGAGGGGCATCATCTGCAAAAGGTCCAGCTGGGAAGGGAATCAATAAGAATTAGGATTTGAGTGTGATGAACTAGTATTTGAGAATGTTTTTAAGAATATTTGTTGGTTTTAATTGTTCATTTTCTAAGTTAGGGATTTGATAGGGGCAGTTGTACCCTTTATTCGATTAATTGTGATATTGTTATGGTTTGACAGTATGGGATGATATAAAACTGTTTTTAGTTTTATATACTTTGCTGGAAATGATCATTTTATAATTTGATGTGATGTTTCATTATCAGTGTGTGATGTTTTATACTTTTGAGCAATCATTGTCTGAAGTTTTGTTTAATGGGTTGTGATCATTTTGTTTTTGATGTGATGTGTCATAATCAGTGTGTGATGTTTTATATTTTTTGATCTATCGGTGTGAAGTTTTATGTTTTGTTGCATGTGATCATTTTTTATTTTTAATATCACCATTTTGTATGTAGCATACGTGAACCCATCCAATCTAGAGTATATCTGCCTTTTTAGTTAAATTACAAAGAAGCTTTAACATATTGACATCATTACAATCTTGTAAAGAAACCACATTCAGCCCTCTCTTTTCTTTTATTCACACTTTTTACTTTAGGCAACATGAGCCTTTTTTTGTTATGACTTCACTAGCATTCCATAAAAGGACTTGCATAAAGCTTCAGCATACTTCAAAACTTCCTTAGGTAGTGGGAAACTTTTCATCCAAAAGTTGGCAATAGCAAATAAATGAATATTAATAAGTTGTAGAATTCCCGCATAGCTTAATGTTCTAGCGCTCCAATGCTTTAGGTTTTCAACCATATTTTCAATCAGAGGTTGACAGGTTATCAGATTAGTAAATCATCATCTGAGAAAATAATAACACCAGTGAATACTAGTTTAACATCCAAAATAGAAGTATATCTATGTTTTAAATATCATGGGGAAAAATTAGTATCCTGATCAGAACTTATTTCTAAAACATCAAACTGTAACAATGTAACATCATTCCATAAGTGTGTAAGATCACACTATTGCAGTAAACATATACCAACAAGCTGATTTATATCAATTGAGCTTTTGGTGTCTTGGATCCGAATTCCTTCTTGACTGGCTTCTTCCTTTTTTCAAGCTTACCTTTCACTCTTGCACTTCTTCCTTTTGTTTTTATTTTTGGTGGATCGAGCACTTCGGGAGCAGCCTTTGTTGTTGAACCTCTTGCACTATTAGTCGCTGAATGCTCTTGTGTATCGATTGCTTTGATTTGATTGATTGTAGCTGAGTCTCTATTCAGCCCTTCTTCAAGGATTCTTCTAGTTTCTATGTCCTCTTCACACTTCAAGACAAGATTGTAGTACTTCCGTAGCATATCATGACGCCATGGTACCTTACCTTTGATCTCCTTGTTTTGTGTTCCTGTTCCTCCGAGCACCTTGTTCCATATTTCTTTCTTTGCCATCTTTGTCCATCTTTTGAGGATGTAATCTTCAGGGATGGAAGTGATGTTTTGTAAATGCAGGATTCGAAGTGCATGGAAACACAACAGACCTACCTCTTCGAAGTATTTGCAAGAGTATTTGATCTCCACCTTTTGATCCTGTTTCTTGAAAGTAACCTTCTCCATTTTTGTGTTGTCGTTTTCTGGTTGTACTTCAAAAACATCTTCGAATCCAAGGTTGAATGGTTTTACTGCTTTACTTGCCATGGCTAGCTTCCATTCTGCCTCGAAGTCCTTGTACAACTTATGTGTGTAAATTTCAGCTGCATGTTTCAGAAGTACAGGTCCTTGTTCGGCTGACCTTGGTTTTCCTATTGATCCGCTGTATTCTTTGCTGGTTTCTGTGCTTCTCCAGCTGTGTACCATTTTTTCAAAGATTGAGAAAAACTGTGTCAAGTTTGTTGTTTTGTTTACACTGAAGCTGATTGCTTTGTTTGTGCTTTCGCTTCTCTGTGATGATAATGTCCCAGCTGAGAAGAAGTCTTTGCTCAATGCGGTACACCATTTCTCTCGTAGTCCGTATAGGCGCTTGAACCACTTGTTGTCATGAAGCTGGTACTTATCCATCGTAGAGTTCCAGCATCTCTGGAATTCTTCTTCATTTGCGCAGTTTTTCAAACAATGGTCGAATGCCATGCCAAATTCTTCATTGCTCTTCACTTTACCGTAGTGACTGATTTCATTCTGTTTCAAATGCCATAGATATAACCTGTGTTTTGTGTTGCTGAACACCTGGTACAAAATTTTGTTTCAGTATGAAACAACATACTCTATTTATGAAAGGTTACCACCTGCTATTGAAACATCATGCATGGGTATTTTATGTTCAAATTGATTTCAGTAAGTATCAAACAATTTTTCATGAAATTTAATTTCATAGTACAGGAGCATCATATATGATTTCTAGAAATGAATTTATGGTGTTTGTATGATCATATATGTTGAGTTATGAAAAAACAACTTAACATCACAATAACTGAGGAAGGTCTGAAACATACAGATTATGAAACATCATATATAGATGGTGAAACATCATCATAATAACTGAGCAGGTTAGGGTAAGCACCTTTTGGATTGCATATGCCATAGCTGAGTCCTGATCAGTAAATGTTATCACTGGTTCTTTTCCTTCCATTGACTTCTTGAATGTTTCCAGCAGCCAAATGAAAGTCTCTTTCTTTTCGTCGCCAATAAATGCACAACAAAACATCACATTGTTCCAATGGTTGTTGATTCCCACAATCGGTGCACAAACAAGGTTGTATTTATTTGTCCTGTATGTGGTGTCAAAGATCATCACATCACCATAGAGCATGTAATCCTCTTTCATCATTGCATCTCTCCAAAAAAAAGTGCGGATAGTTTACCGTCCGCATCCAACTTGACTCTGAAGAAGAAATCCTCGTCTCTTCCATCTATTTTGTAGAGCTCATCTATCACATTCTGTGCATCACCTCCTTCAATTGCTTTCATCCTTAACCTGTTGACATAATTAATGTGGTCCCTCATCGTGTGCCCTACATTTTCTTGTCCATTTGCGTCGCATGCCAAGTACTTGAAACTTATTGCTGGTTTTAAACCTGCAAATTCCATAGCCTCAATTGCTCTTGCCTTTTCATCCTCTATCTTCCTCTCACCACGCTGCAAGTATTGCCACTCCTTCCTTGTAAATTCATGGTTGTGCTCAGTGATGTGGTGCTTGATTTCATAGATGTTTTCATCTACAAGATTGATCCTGATTGCAGCCTTACATTCTGACCTTGTAATGGGAAATTCTTTTGTCTTTCTCCTCTTGTTTTGTGGTTGTTTGGTCGGGGTATCAAGATTGTTTGAAACTGATTTCCCTTGGCGCGAGCATGTGTAATATTTTTCCTTCACCTTCCCTTCACTTGTTAGTCTTTGCATTGACTTCCGTACAGAAAACCCAAGTGTAGTTGCATGTGCACGGTATAATGTTTCAAGCTCTTCCCATGTAGTTGCCTGCACTCCTTGAAGGGATTCTGTTTGATCTATTTCCAACAAGTTTGGTAGACCTGTGATTGAAAACTCCCCTAAATTAATAATAATGAAAAGATGTTGTACACAATGCTGCAGATGTAGAACATCATGTTATATGTTTCAAACACCAAGCAACATATGGGAAACATTACATCACGTTTTCTGCAAATTGTTATTATGATTAGGCTCAGTTAGCATGTAACGCCATGTTATATATTGTGCCAGATTTTATGAACTGGAGAGAAGTTCATAACATTCTATGATAAATTGTGAACATGTTTGAGGTACTGAAATCTTTTGACTGTCATGAACATTAAAAAGGAGCACGTAAAATTCTGAGCAAGGTGGCGTTATTTCTACATGAAAGCATCCTAACCCAACATACATCGATCAAACACAAATTTCAAATGCATAATAGAATAAGAAAGTACAGCTAAGTTCAATATTTGAAATATTGGTTGACGATACAAAATAAAAAAGTTGGTGAAACTCTAATTCATCACAGAACACAATAACATGGATAGAAAGTAATAAATTATAAAAAGAAGCTGTACATAATTGTGCAGAGCTAGAACATCATGTTATATTTTTGAAACATCAAGCAGTACAAGAGTAACATCACACTATGTTTCTGCAAAATGTTATTCTGATTATGTACAACTAATATGTAACATCATGTCATATATTTAAAACATCACATCATATTTAGTGAACAATGTTGCAATAAATCAGTACATTGTCCAGTTATTTGTCAATTTGCAAAATGTGAACAGATCCTATTAAAAATAAGTTCTTATAAAATGTGACCTCTACAATTTGAAAGGTTTGAAATTTTAAATGAAATTTGTAGCATATTCAGAACTAATATACACTGTTCTAGAACAGAACAACATGATGCGTTCATTCATATTAGAATTTTGCTACTAATTAGTTTTTTCTGTTGTTTATTTGACAGGAGCTAAATGTAATGGAATTGTTCACATACTCATTCTTCTGCTCTCCAAATCAAAAAACAGAACATCATGCTTAAGTACAAAAAGTTCAGCTTCTTACCTTGTGAAATAGGTACAATCTGTTCATCATTGATATTTGTTTCTCTTTCTTGTGTAGGATTCTGTGTTTGCGTTGATTGTATGATTTGTAATTGTGTTTCGATATGTAAATCACCTTCTTCCATATTCATCCAATTTTGAATCTGCAAAATATTGAAATTCTGTTTAGTAACACATTTGTTGCAGTTGATGTTGAATTTAAACATAATCTAGTTGTACCTTGTTTTTCGGGTGAATTTCTTATGTGGATTGATTTTTTCATTCGAAATTGGACTGGTTGAATTTTGATGAAGAGCAGCGTGTGGAGTTCTGTGAGAGAGGGGAGAAATTTTTGGTTCAGATCTTGTATTTGATCTGTTTTTCTTTCTCCCATTTTTTTCCGTGTTTTGGGCCTGTTTTGTTTTTCACGTTTTTGGGCTGGGAATGGGTAATGGGTTAGATATTATGTTATTTGCTATTTGGTCCTTCAGGTTGTTAGCACTTTATACCACTTACCCCATTTCCAGTTTAATTAATTTTTTTGCCCCCAAATTTAGTTTGATTTTTTCCTATTTTGCTTCCAGTCCCTGGTCACACCATGAGACGGTCTCACAGGAGACGGACTCAAACATCAATTAGTATCTATAGATTTTGTTTTTGAATAGCTTTGTACTATAATAGTGAGGATTTGTCAAAGAAGAATATCTTGTGTGGACATGATGTACTCCGCACTGAGCAGCGTCCTAGTACTTCATGTTGTAAATTTCAAAATGGATATTGGTAAATTCTTGGAACATATCGTTTTTTTATAAGATTAATTTTAAAAGTTGGTAAAGTGTTAAAAAATATCATGTTTTTATAAATATATGAAAAGATTGTATTTTTTAAGACTTTACCAACTTTTAAAACTAAATATTAATTAGTATCTATAGATTTTTTTTTTTAATATCTTTGTACCATAATAGTGAGGATAAGTCACGAGGATGAATAGCTTGTGTGGACATGCCGCTCTGAGCAGCCAAGAATGTCCTAGTATATCATGTTGTAAATTTCAAAATGGATAATAGGGAACGTTCGGTTGAATTTGTACAGGAATTATGAAGACTTTTCGAACATGTAGAATATATAGACAGCAACACTTGTACTCCATTCCCGTCCAACCTATTTCTACAAATTTTAACCTTTTTTATATTGAACAAAACTAATTTTAATCATTAATATCTTTAATTATTCATATTTAAAAAGAGTCCATCTCTTAAAAAATAATATTTTCATAAAACATGAAAAATGTAGAAAATAAGGGTAATAATGTGTGTTTGTATTCATGATCTCTTGATACATTATATAGTGGTACAAAATACCTATACAAGCTAGAAAAAAGTAATAGAATATAATTACAATTACAAGTAATATCCTAATTCCTTACTACTTCTCCTCAAGTTGGAGCATGGGGATCAGAAATGCCCAACTTGCCAAGCAGGGAATGAAACAGGTTACGTCCGAGAGCCTTAGTGAACAAGTCCACAGGTTGGTCCGACGTGTGGATATGCTGAGTAACAATAGTGCCAGATTGAACAAGATCCTGGACAAAATGACAATCAACTCCAATGTGCTTTGTGCGTTCATAGAACACTGAATTTGCCGCAATATGAAGAGCATATTGTCTTTCACAAAGCAGTTGCATAAGAGAAGTGTGTGTAGCCCCTAAGTATTTCAGTAATGACTCAAACCATAACAACTCACAACAGGTAACAGCCATAGCACGATACTCTGCTTCAACGAAAAATCGAGAAACCGTAGGTTACTTCTTGGTCTTCCAAGAAACCGAAGAATCACCAATCATCACAAAATATCTGGAAAGAGAATGTCGAGTAGTTGGGCATGCAGCCCAATCTGAATCATAGTAAGCAATCAATTGTAACACACTAGTGGAAGAGGGAAATAAACCTGGATTAGGATGATTCTTCAGGTAATGCAACACACGAACTGTAGCTTGCCAGTGAGGAACAAAATGAGACTTCATGAATTCGCAAGTGTTTGAACCGAATAACTAACCTCAGGACGTGTGATAGTTAGGTATATTAGGCGCCCAACCAGACATCTGTACTGCTCCGGATCATGGTAAGCTGGACCCTTAACACGCGCCAGATCATGTTGTTGCTCCATCAGAAAATCTGCCGGTTTAGAAGCAGATAAACCCGTATCAGGTAAAATGTCCAAGGCATATTTCCTTTGCGAAAGAAACATCCCCTCCGGTCTTCTAGCAGTCTCTATGCCCAAGAAATACTTAAGTGAACCAAGATATTTCATATGGAAACAAGAACTCAAGTATTTCTTGAACTCAGAGATGAGCGCAGAAAAGCTACTAGCAATGATCAAATAATCCACATAAACCACATAAACCAGAATATGCAAAGAAACCGATCCAAGGGAAAAGACAAACAATGAGTAATCTGCCTTACTCTGAACAAAACCAAATGCTCGTAAAGCTTGAGATAATTTGGCAAACCAATTTCAAGGAGCCTGGTAAGACTATAAAGAGATTTCTGAAGGCAACATACCTGACCATGGGGTGCGGCATAGCGTGGTGTGGGTCGCATAAAAACCTCTTCATGCAAATCACCATGCAGGAAAGCAATATGGAATTCCATCTGATGCAGTTCCCAACCACAAATGACCGCAATAGATAAGAATATGCGAACATAACTCATCTTTGCAACCGGAGCAAATGTCTCGGTATAATCAATCCCTTTAACCTGGCGATTTCGGGAACCACTAGGCTCACCTTATGACGTTCAATAGTACCATCTAACTTAAACTTCATCTGGTAAACACATTTGCAACCAATTTCCTTCTTGTTCAGAGGTAGAGGGGCCAAAGTCCAAGTCTGATTGCGCTCAAGCGCAATAAGCTCTTCAATCATAGCATCTCGCGCAATAAGCATGCTGTGATGCCTCAGAATAAGTGGTGGGATCTGCACTAGATATTACTGCACCCAAAAATCTAGAATGCATGCTAGAAAAATTATCACAATTTACATAATTAGTAAGAGGATAGAGAACACCCGAGGATAGTGACAGCGCATAAGTGAACGTGGAGGTAGTGGGGGGAGAGGGTCTTCAGTAGTAAGAGCACATGCATAATCATCACAATCATAATTTTCCAAATAAGAAGAAGGCCGGCGAGCACGAATACTATGTCTGATAGGTGGCAACTCGGTGGCAGAATTATCTAGAGTTGGAGATGCCGCGGAAAGAGGCTGGGCAGGCGTCACGTGAGACTCCATCGCCAACGGCGTTCTAGGCGATGCAACGTCTGGTCGGAAGTAGAATCTGGCGGTCTTGGTTGGGATCCAACAATGGAACCTCATCCATCGAGGATAGGCCGGTGAGAGCCAGTGGGTCGATACCGGCGGCAGCCAGCGTAGATGAGCCATCGAAGATCGGCGGCAGGGGATCGGCGATCGACGATGGTGAAGTACTACCGGTGACCGGTGTCGTAGAACTAGTAGCGGCCGACAATGGGTGACCGGTGGCGGCCGGAGGAATGGGACTGGCAGCGGCCCGAGGCAATGGAACGTGTTACTCTGGCAGAGGCGATGAGAAGGACGACAGCGAGGTGGTGGCGCCACCGAGATCTTCTGATGAGGCCAATGTCAGAGTTGCGGAATATGGGAATTGGTCTTCAAAAAAATTTGCATCCCGAATGGTAAAGATTACACGGGATTCTAGGTGAAAAAGGTGATAGCCTTTCTTTCTGGCAGGGTAACTATGAAACAAACAACACCGACTTCTTGGTGTAAAATTGTCACGATATGTGGGAACATGAGCAGCAAAACACAAGCATCCAAAAACTCTTAAGGATGAGTAATTTGGAGCTTACCCATAGAGAAACTCAAAGGGAGTACGACCATTGAGATGCTTCGTCGGTGTCTAGTTAATCAGATAAGTAGCAGTAAAAACACATTCTTCCCAAAAAATCAACTGGAAAACTGGTTTAAAACCGTAAGGCACGCACTACATTGAGTAAATGGCGATGCTTTTTTCAACTCGACCATTCTACTGTGGTGTATCAACTATAGATGTCTCAAAAATGATCCCAGATGCAGCAAAATGATATCTCAAAGGCAAAAATTTAGTCATGTTATAAGCCCGAACACGCAGTATGGTTCGGCCCCATTCGTTGTTCACCAAGGCACAAAATTTCAAAAATCTAGAAGTTACTTCTGACTTAGCCACTAATAAATAAACTCAAATAGCTCGGGAATAATCATCAACTATAGTTTAAAAAATGCACCACTAGAAGATGGTGTTCTATAAGGACCCCAAACACCACAATGTATTGATTGAATTAGTGCAGTAGCATTTGTAGAACTTAATGGAAAACTATGTCTAGTCGATTTTGCTCTATAACAAATAGAGCAAGGAACATAAGTCTTATTAGTGCTAAAATAAATAGAAGAGACAGAAGAAAACACCATAGAGAAAGGATGCCCAAGACACTGATGCCATAAATAAAAAAAGACACAGAAGCAGCTGTCGGATGAGACTGCGGGATAGGAGAATGTCACAAGTATCGAGTAGACGAAGCCAAAACATCCCCCCTTTCTGTTCACCCTCACCAATCACTTTCCTCTTATCGATTTTCTGTAAAATGCAATAGTTTTCAGTAAACAAAGCTTGACATTTTAAGGTAGATAACAAAATAGAGCATGATAATAAGTTGCACCGCAAAGTAGGTATATATAACACATGAGTAAGAGTGACAACACCAAAGCAAATAGAACCATATTGGGTAGTAGATGACATAGAGCCATCAGGCTGGACAACATTCACGGTGTTAATAGCAGTAGTAATATCAGTAAGAGAACCCTTGTCACCGGTGATGTGATATGAGGCTTTCGAATCAAGTATCCAGGGCAAAGTAGACTTACCTAACCCATTGTTAGTAAGAGAATTGAACTGTTTAAATAAATGCATGGTCGTGTTCCAGTGGTCATCAGACAGAGCAGGGTCAAAATCAGACTGGATAGGGACAGTGCCAGAGGAACCAAGCGGTGACATGGCGGTGCCGGCGTATGGAAGAGCCATGGCGGATCCTCCGTTCACGGCAGCGGCGATCGCTTGAGAGGCTGGCACCGTCCTCCTGGTGGTGCTAGCTTTCTCCTTCAGCTCTTTTAAGTCATCTCACAGTTTCTTAACTGTGGCGAACGAGCTTGTAGAAGATCTCAACACCGGATCCAGGGTTAGCAAAATCCAGTGGACAAGAGTAGTATTAACCCCAGGCTAATCAGCAGCATCAGGATAACCATCCTAGGGTTTGGTAATAGATCCATCAGTGAACCCAATCTTGTTCTTAGCAAGGAATGCGCGACACATCACGTCATACCATTCTATGTAATTTTCTTGACCTTTCACCATGTTCGGTATAATTTGCAGGCCTGGACCAATGCCAGAGCCAATAAAGTAAGGAACAGTTGACATATGACCAACATGTACAGTAGTCCGAGAGCTAGATAGCAACTGCTACTGCTTCAGTAAAGTTGCAATCACATCTTAGCCACTCATATCCTGAAGCTTCGGAACCTCAGGTGCAGCATTAATACAAGCCTGTTCTTCAGAAGCAGACATCGTACAAAATCAGGTACGAATCAACAGCAGGTGTAGCAACCGGTGGTGGATTGGATCGGCGTCGACAAGTGAGCTTTGGGATTGGCGCGTGAGGCTTAACGCACAGACTGATCAGATCAAGAGAGGCGCCGCATAGATTACCACAGCCAGACGGTGGCAGTGGTGATTGGCGAGAAGCAGAACGGATTAGACGATGACGGTTGTGCGACGGCGAGTGAATCGACGCGCGACTTGACAGAGGTGGCGGTGGCTCGGAAAGACAGCGAAATATTTTCTTAGGATTTCAGAATTTTAGTATCTGATAGCATGCAGAAAATAAGGATAATAATGTGTGTTTGTATTCATGATCTCATGATACATTATATAGTGGTACAAAATACCTATACAAGCTAGGAAAATATAATATAATATAATTATAATTACAAGTAATATTCTAATTCCTTAATATAAAGACCGAGGTTTAAAGTGAAAATTATAATAAATGAAGATAAAATTTTGGAGTTCATGAATTGAGTTATAAACTTTATAAATAATACATGTTGCATAATATTGCAACTAAAACCTTTTACCTTTTATTATTCGAATTAAACCTCATCCTTCCATAAGCTTATGGAAAGACGGTCTTTCCTAAGACTTTTCCATTTAAGAATAATGAAAAAATAATATTCTAAAAATAGATGATAACACGATTATAATAATATCATATATGATAATATATTAATTTATGCATTAATTGAAATTTACTTTTCTAAATAAAAAAATTTGACTAAATGAATAATGACAAGTGCAAAAATAGCTGGGATTGAGGGTGTAGTATATATGGAGGAAACACACATCCAAAGTTTCAAAACCAACCTGCACATTCACAATGAAAATAGCCAACAACAATTCCTCCATTCCAGTGTTTGCTGCATTTGTAGCGCTTTTTCTTTTAGTGGTGACATGGAAAGTGGTGAATTGGGTATGGTTCAAGCCCAAGAAGCTCGAGAAGCGTCTCAGGGAACAAGGCTTCAATGGAAATTCTTACAGATTTCTCATCGGAGACTACATAGAATTGTCATCTTTGTTAAAGGAAGCACATTCGAAGCCAGTCGATTCCTCTCATGATATAGCCCCCAGAGTCATTCCTGAAGTTCTTACTCTGATGGAGAAGTATGGTATAACGCTGATCATTCTTATGTTACCATTGTTCCATAACTTGTTGAATGATCGAGTTCGCATGATTCTGTTCTTTGTCCTAAAGTTTTGATATTCAGTTAAAACAAGTAGTGACTTCTTGTACGTAAGAATTCATTTATATGGTACATGCCACAACCAACAATTTTCGTCCAAGACTCTAAGCTAGTAAAGGATACTTCTCAAGCTATCAACATATTTCACAGGCCTGCTGGTCCTGTTTTTAGCCGGTTGCTGACTCCAGGAGTTGTGACCTACAACGGAAATAAATGGGCAAAACATTTAAAAATTATCACTCCAGCTTTTCAAATTGACAAGTTGAAGGTTTCAGGAGTTGGAACTTGCTCTGTTCCCTGCTTTCCTTGGCATTGTTCCTTCTTTGTGTTGTATTACATGGATGACAACTTATTTTTTAAAACATGTTTATTCATTACTTAAGATGGGAAGTACTCCAGTACAATTCTGGTTGATTTTCATACTATCTGCCATTTTTATTCCAACTAATGCGGATAAATTAATATGCAATACACTAATACAGTTTTTTGTGTGTTTCAGGGTTTTTTTGGTGAGTTTCGGTTGATTAGTTGTTGGGCTAGGAATGAGTTGGATTTGCTAATTACACTGTTTGGACACTGTATATTTTTCTTATCTTGCCGTTTAGCTCCTGTTCATAAACAAGTTTGGTATCCTTCAATGCTTTTTTTTTATATTAAACCATCCTATGATGGGGGGAATATATTTGGCTCCCCGAACCAAAATAATAAAGCCGAATAGGCGCTAGAAGTCATGATACATTGCACTATGCAAGAAGGTCATCCCCTAAAGATGATCCCGGAGCTAGAAAGGCTCCTGAAGCAAAAAGCTATTGCTCCCAAAAAAGGTGATTCTACCTTAACTATAGTTAAAAACCAACTATGGTCCGAGGGAGTCCATCTAGGTAGCTCATCGTGAACAGGTCGGAGAGACGAGCAATCGAAACTCCTATTTGTCAACGATGTGCCCACCAAGAGGAGAGGTTGAGTCCACAATATGTACACCAAAATACGTTATAGCAGCCTTTGTTTCATTAGGTAAGAATCCATTAAGCAGCAGCAGGTGGGAGCAGCAAAACTTTTTGTACCACATCATCCAGTTGCTTTGCTAAGTATCCTTCAATGCTTCATTATCTTGTGCCTGTATTTTTGGCTTGTAAGACATTTCTTGTTTCCATTTTATTTTCAGGGCAATTTCCTTCATAAACTTTGTGTGTATTTTTAAAAGCAAATATGCTTTTGTGTGTCTATTATTGTCTATAATTAGGGCCGGGAATTTTTAGCTAAAAAAGCCAGACCACATGTAGCCATGCAGTTGTATTGTAAATAAAGTTCAGGCTATTAGAGTATCCTACATTGGAAGTGGAGATGATAGATGTCTCACATATAAGCTTGGTGGGCTACTCCTCATATTACCAATTGATTTTAGAATGGAACCTCATTGGGTTTATGTGTTGGGCCTTCTGAACGTCATTATTCCCTGTTTGGACTAGTGTCTGATTTCTGTATGGTATCAGAGCTGGTTCTATCTAGGTGATTGAAGGGGCCCCTCTTGTTTGGTTTGTTTTGGTTTAGTTTGTTTAATTGATTGTTTGGTTTTGCTTGTTTGGTTTGTACAAGTGCAAAGGCTCAGGGTCCGCCAGTTGCACTTGTGGGGGTGTGTTAGAGTATCCCACATTGGAAGTTGACATGCTAGATGTCTCACATATAAGCTTAGTGGGCTACTCTTCCGATTACCAATTGATTTTAGAATGGAACCACATTGGGCTTATGTGTGAGGCTTTATGTACGTCCATTTTCCCTACTTGGGTTCATGTCTAATTTCTATATGTTAGCAATATATATTTATTAGTCAAGGGCTATTTAGTCCTTTTCATATATTAGATTAGAGTTCTCTTATACTTCTCCTTGCTCACTTGTAAGAACACACTTTTTGAAAATACAATTCTCTTTCTCTTGAATTTCTAAACCCCAAAATCAACATGGTATCAAAGCTATGGATCAGATGGGTTAAGGGGTATCAAAGATAGAGTGAAGAGGGGATGAGTGCTTGAAGATAGAGTGGAAGTGATTTTCATTTTTGGTGTTTCTGTTTTGGTAGATTTAAGATTTCTCAAAATCCAACCGTTGTATAGAGCTGAAATTTTGCAAGGAGGTTCCAGAGTCGGTTTTCTACATTATGAACGATGGAGATTGGATTTTAAGGTCTGAAAGTACTGCATTTAGGATCAGATAGAAGCAATGTTTTTTGGTTATATTTTGGAGACATCTTTCAGAGAAGGTATTTTTTGATTTGTGAATGAATTGACAATTTTGGGTATGCTTATGCTTGTTTATTTGTTGATTTGATAGTTTGGATATCAATTTGGAGACATTCGAATTTGCTTGTGTTTGTGAATTTTGAATTCTTCGGTTTAGATTTGGGTATGCTTCTATTTGTTGATTTGAACACTTGAGATTTTGGGTCTCAATTTGGAGATTTTGATTGACTTATGTATGTGAATTTTGGATTCTCGAATTTGGCTTTGGGACTAGTAGTGCGATTTTTGGATAATTTGCTACGACCTTTGATTATTGTTTGAATTGATGAATTTTGGAGTTTTCACCTTTGGAGTTGTGATTGTGGTTTCGTTTGGCTTGTGGTTGTTATTGGAATTTTGTTTGAAATTATTACATGGTGAACTTTGAGTTCTTAGAGTTATGCTTTAGTTATAGCTGGATGTAAGGATGATTCTCTTTAGACAATTAATGTTGAAATGGACTCATACATGTTTGAGCAATGCCAACAGTTCCTTGCCTTGCAGCCTGATGTGTCTTCGACCACCGACTGGTTCGTGGGTCTGGGTTCTTCTCGAACTAACCTGCAATTAAACTGTCCCTGGGGTTCCGGGGGTTAGCACTCTGATTCTTAAGTTAGTCCAAGCGTCCAAATATGTTTAAGACAAAATGAATCATAAGTAAATGTGTACCTTGTATTTATACTCCATGTCTTAAATAACGCTCTCTTTGATTAACACCCTTAATTACCCACGAATACGATAATTAAGTAGAGTATTAAATATTCCCCTAACCGGGCTACTATACATTTGGTCCAATGGCCTTCTTGGGCTTAACCTCTATCAAGATCCTCCAGAAGAGCAGGTTCTCGACCTTAGAAAGCTAGAATGCCATGACGGTCTTCGAGGTCTCGAATGCAGGGGATAGTTCGAGGACTTTGATGACTCGAAATGAACCGTGCACTTCGTGGCTCCTGCCTTCCAGGGTGAGAACCTGGTTTTCTAATCAACTATGTCCTTAGGATTTTAAAAGGGCGCGCACGTGTTGTAAAACTGTGCGTGTCACTGCTCCCCAAATAGCGCTTTATCAAAAGACAAATAAGCGATTGAGCCTTTCCATAATCTTACAAGTATTCTTTCTGTATTTTTCTCTCGAGCGATCAAATTTCCATCAATTTTCCCAGAAAATCAGTAAGTTCTTTCATCTCTACTCTCATTCTAATCTTTTCGTTTCCTGCCCTTTCAATCATGGCCTGCTCCGGTGAGGGTTCCATTTCTGAGAAACTTTTCGGTGAAATTAGGGTGGGCGAGACAGGAGTAAGTACACCAGAGAGAACCATTAACGACCCCGGATGTAATCACTCTGAAGAACTCCAGTACAATTCAGATGCTGGAGATGGCGTATCTTACTAACAATCCTGGGGAAGAAAGGGTTTTCCCTATAATTGATATGCCTCTTTGAGATGGCGTTGAAAATTGGCTTCCAAGCATGGGAAAACCCTACATCAGGGAAAACCCTACATCGGGGAAAACCCTACATCAGGAGGTCTCCTACGAGCGGAAAGATTGGTTTTTATCCTCCTCCAAATCCAAGGCTTGAAGCCATATAGGAGGAAGATGCATCTCTTTTGAGGGAGAAGACAATCCTCGAGGGAGAGGGAGCACCCTCGAGAGAGCCTCGGGTGACTCCTCTAGCTGGATCCTCTCAACAGAAGAAGAAAAGACTTATCGAAGGTTAAGGCTAAAGGACTCAGGGAGGGAGCCCCCAGTTCCAGTAGTGGGGCCTGCCATGTCAAAAATTTTGGACTCGATTCCTCTTGGTCAACGAATAGCTCCGGATGCCAATTTTCAAACCTTCCAAGAGGGTGATACCCCCCATAACCTTCTCGAAGGAAGATCGTCCATCTCTCTCAAACACCTTCGTTGTGGGTTCACCTTTCCCTTTCCGCCCCCTTTTTCCAAACTCCTTAGAAAATTCCAAGTGAGCCCTGCACAAGTCTATCCCAATGTTTTGGTGATCATTATGATGTTCTTGACCAGGTGTGACGAGTTCGGTAATAAACCCAATTATAAGCTGCTTTGGTTGCTATACTTCGTGTCCTATAGTGGGCGGTCTACCGATATGGTCGTCACGTTTGTAAACTGAGAGGCACATCATAAGGTTTTTAGTGTTCGTGGCAATTTGGGTGACTAGAAAAGCTGAAAGAAAGGTATTTTGTTTGATAGTAGGAGATATCGAGTTCCTCCGTGGAACTGGGGCATTCGAGTTAAGTCTCCCAAACCTGGGGAATATATCTACCCAGAAGCCCTCGAGAGGGATAGGCAAAAACTATTGTCCAGCTCCCTCGACTACAACCTCTTCAACAACCCCAACCCCCAGATTGGTGGCTTTGCATTCCCGCCCAGATTCTATGAAGAATATGTGTATAATATACTTCGGAAGGATATAAGAAAGAGTAAAAGAGAAAATGAGGGCCCCCGAGATGGTCTTCCCCTCGATACTATTGTTAGTGACTTTAGGCATTTGGGACCCTCCAAAGGTGCCTTAATAGACATCTGCTTCTCCCATTTGTTGTGTTATTGGGTTTACCGCTATTGACTGACTCTCTCTCTCTCTCTCTCTCTCTCTCCTTTTTCAGTGGGTTTTGCTAAAGGCTTAAACAAGAAGAAACCCTCGAAGCAGAGCCAGGCTCATTCAAAGAGGATCATTGACTCCTCGAATCTGGCTGCTATTCCCTCGAATTTGGTGTCTCCCCTTTCGAACCCAGCCTCTCCTCCTGTTGAAGGCCTTGAAAGGCCTATCTCAACCAATGGTGCTGAGGAGTCACCTCACACTAGGAACGTTCACCAGAAGATAAGGGCGAAAAGCAATACTACCGATCCCTCCGCACCAAGACTGCTTATGGGATCACTTGGCAGCAAGGATGTTCATCAACTATCTCTGCCCCCTTTGTATGATGCAGTGTCTGTATCCAGGATAGAGCATTAGCTTTCAGCGATGACTTCTAACCCTAAGGTTCTTTTCCATTCCCCCCTTTTATACATTTAACTTTTAGCATCCCTATTTTTCTATAAACATTAATCGGAGCTGAATTATTTCGTCAGGCATCCCAAATATTCCAAGAGACCACCGAGATAATGGTGGAGGCCACCGAGAGAATGGTGGCCTTCTTTTCCCTTTGCTCCACTGGCGATGGATACTGAGATTTTCCAGCTAAGGAAATCTCTCGAGAAGAAAGATAAGGTGCTCGAGGAGGAAGATAGAGTGCTCGAGGAAAAGGACAGTGTGCTTGAAGAAAGACAAAAGCTTCTAGGAGGTGAGAGGCAGGGTGTTGATGCCGAGAGGTGTCAATGGGCGCTAGAGAAGGACACCCTATCGAAGAGGGTTCAAGATGCAGATGATCCGACCACACAAGTTCAACTGCTCGAGGCCTTCAAACACAAGCTTTTGAACAGCCCTGAGCTACATGAACTATTCTTGGATCTTCTGGGTGTGGCCAAGGAAATCGATTGTAGTGAATTAGCAGATAAATTTTTAAAGCCACAAGTGTCTACCTCTCTATCTCAAGATCTGGCCAGGCAGGTGGATGAACTGGTTAATCCAGAGCTCAAAACCACTCTGGACGTGAAGTGGGACGAGGCCATTAAGAACAACGGCCTTCGTTTTTCCCTTTTGGATTTCACCAAGTCCAAAGGGAAGTTCTTCACTGCTGAGGGGATTCGTGTGATCCCCCTTCCAGAGGCTACAGACGCCTCTCCTGAGCGGGATTCTGCCACTAGCTGAGGGGAAGAAATGATTGCTTCCTCTCCAAGGAGGATGATTCTAGGGTTGGTCCCTAATTGTAATTTTTTTTACTTAGGGCCCTCAATTTTAAACCCTCCCCCCAATTTTTTTAAAATTTGAATATCAATAGAAATATATTTTTTGTCGCAACTTATTTATTTTTCCTTTGTTTTCTTTTCGTAGTATAATTCGTTGAAAACGGTGTTAGAAAGCGCTTGTGAGGAGCTTTCGAGTGCTCAAAAAGAGCTGGATGAGACACATAAACAACTACTGGTCGCCCTTAAAGATCTTTCTAAATGTAATCAAGAGAATAATTACTTAAACTAAAATAAAGTTGTGGCAATCTAAAGACAATCCCACTTTTAAGGGGTTTGTTAAGGATTTCCTTAAAAAAGAATTTAATTGTACTTATCCCTTAGAAGTGGTCAAGGGTCGTGATCCTGCTGATGAAAAATTAGAAGAACTAATGCATCAAATTTATTTGATGTTTGGTTCCATGGAGTCTTGCCTTGCCACTGCGACTAGGCTTCCAGTAGTGGAAAGGCGCCTAATCGGTTGCTTGGGAAAAAATCGCACACTGGTACCTAGAGAGAATTACTTGACTAACAAATTTTATTAGCTCAACGAAGAGTGGCTAGCCTTGAAGAGAACTTGATCGCTTAGAAGATAGCCGGCGATGATCCCCCTCCTTTAAGCGAACCTCCTCCGGTGCCTCGAGGGAGCCCATCAGGTGAAGATAGCTCTTTGGTGGAATCTCTTTTATCTGAGAATGCAAAAATTGCCAAGGAGAATGAGGCGTGGAAGATACAAGCTACGGAAGTGGAGCTGCGTTTCGTTAAGTATGAGGAAAAATTGCAACACACGAAGTGAGCCTTCGTGCTCACATACTTTCCCACGACATTCCCTCCTCCTACTTAATCAACAATGATCATCTAACAAAGTTTCTACTTAAAATGGCTCAGTACTGGATGGAAGATGTTAACATTTATGAGAAAGGGATTCCTCCGCAGAAAAAAGCTTTTGACTTCATTCTCGATTGGCTGGCAGAGCTGAAGGTAAAGGGATTCACCCCCTTGAGCTTTCACTCTGCCCCTCGGTTACAGAAGTCTGCCACTAAGGAGGTTGAATGGAATCTTATCTCCTTGAGAAAAGTTACCTAAGGATCTTTCTCAAAACGTCGCAAAAGCGCTAGGTCACCCTAGAAGGATCCCTTTGAATCTTCCAGGAAGAAGTGATATAAGGCCGTTGTCATTCTTGATCCCTTAGAATATCTTGTAGAGGAACAAATGAAGGATACCCAAAGGGCAGCCGATATAAAACTTAAAGAGCTTGAAGAAATTGAGGAAAATGTGAAGGAGCTAGGAAAACCTATTTCCACTGAAAAATTGTTTCAAGCGGGATTTCCTCCCGCTAAGTAAATATGTTTAAATGAATAAACTTAGATTGTTACTTGTATCAATAATGTATTCTTAATATGTTTGCTTGGGTTTGAATAAATAGCCCATATTCTTTCCATCTCTTATAGTTTACTCCTCAAATGTGAGCGCCCTATGGAATTTTCTTAGGCAGAGCAAAATAAGAATATGTTTGGTAAGTAGGAATTAAGTAGTTTAGAGACACAAGCATTTTACCCAGGTTCAGTGTTTCCACCTACATCCTGCTAATCTCGCTTACTAGCTTATCATTTCAAGATTACAAGATAGCCTTCGAGCGCTGCTTTAGAGAAAACCACTTCGAACATTAGCCGTGGCTGGGAATATCATCTAGAGTACCACTTTAAAGCAACCCGCTCGAATATCAACTAGAATGCCACTTTAGAGAAAACCATTTGAACATCAGCCGTAGCTGGAAATATCATTTGGAGCGCCGCTTTAAAGCAACCTGCTTGAACATCAACTAGAGTGATGGTTTAGAGCAAACCACTAGAATCATCACAGCTGTAGCTGGAAATATCATCTAGAGCGCCGCTTTAAAGCAACCCGCTCGAACATCAAATAGAGTGTCGCTTTAGAGAAAACCACTCGAACATCAGCCATAGTTGGAAATATCATCTAAGAGCGCTGCTTTAAAGCAACCCGCTCAAACATCAACTAGAGTGCCACTTTAGAGGAAACCACTCGAACATCACAGCTGGTAGTATTTTCTTAAGTTGGTAATGTTCCACCTTCTTGGCACTCGAACCCCATTCATCTGCTCGAGAACATAACTTCCCCCCGGGTGCGATTCAATCACTTTATAAGGTTATTCCCAATTTGCAGATAACTTCCCCTCAGGTTCCTTTATATTTTTCTCATTTTTTTCTCATTACCAAGTCTCCTGAGCTAAATAACACCTTCTTTACCCTTCTGTCAGGGTATCTTCTGACATATTCCTTGACTTTAGCCTCATGTAGAGAATCTAACTCTCTCTTTTCCTCTACCGTATCTAAATCCAGACATCGATTTTCTTGATTGATTGTCTCATCTGTAGCAGCCATCATCCTTGGGCTAGGAACTGCTATTTCCATAGGAATTACTGCTTCTGAGCCATATACAAGACTATAAGGCATTTCCTTAGTAGTGGAAGACTCAGCTGTTCGATATGCCCATGATACATTGGGTAATTCCCATATCCAATTATCTTCCGACCCCTCGAGGTGTGCTCGTATTCCATTTACTATTGTTCTGTTGGCCACTTCCACTTGCATGTTAGCTTGGGGGTGGTAAACAAATGTTATCTTTTGCTTAACCTGGTATTCTTGGCACCACTTCCTGAAGGGATCCTGAGCAAATTGTGTTTTGTTATCCGTAATGATCGTTCTTGGGATTTCAAAATGGCACACAATGTTCTTCCAGCAAAAGGAGATGACTGTTTTTCCTCTAATGTTTGTCAAGGGCTCAGCCTCTACCCATTTTGTGAAATAATCAATAGCTACTATTAGGTATCTGAATTTCCTGGCGCTTCTGGAAAAGGGCTCACCAAATCAATCCCCTATTTGTCAAATAGCCACGAACTATAGATTCTTCTCATTTCTTCCTGTGGAACATGTGTTATAGGTGCATGTCTCTGACATCGATGACAAGTCTGAATATATCGGTTCGCGTCCTCGAACATTATTGGCCAGTAAACCCCCACTCGAATGAGCCTCCTTGCCATGGATCTGGCTCCCTGGTGGTTGTGAACCTATCTTATGAGGTAATTGGCCTCGTGAGGGTCAACACATTGAAGTAATGACTGCAAATGGCCCCTTCTATACAACCATCCTTCTTGCAACACATACATTGGAGCCTTAAACCTTATTTTGTTGCCATTCACTTCATTTTTTGTGAGGACACCCTCTTGAAGATATGCCATGAACGGTGTCATCCAGGAGTCCTTCGCTTCAATCACCATCACTACAAGTTCTTCAAAACTTTGCCTGCTCAAAGTTTCCATGAGGAGTTGCTCTTGGGATTGGGTTCCCAAATCTGAAGAAGCGAGCTTACTTAGAGCATCTGCTTTATGATTCTTTCCCTCGAAACCTGTGTCAAAGTATAAGATTTGAAAATTTTTAACAGTTTCTTCACTACCTCGAGGTACCTCTGTAGGTTATGCTCTCTGGCCTCATACTCTCCATTCACCTGCTGAACCACAATTTGAGAGTCACTGAAAACCTCTAGTTCCTCCACCTGCAGCTCCTTTATGAGGCGCAATCCAGTGATCAGTGCCTCATACTCAACTTCATTATTAGTTGCTTTAAATGTAAAGTTCAATGCATAGGGATAATCTCTGCCATTGGGGCTAGTTAGTAGGACTCCGACTCCACTTCCTCATGAATGTGATGAACCATCCACATACAACTTCCATATCTGTCTTTGCCTTGTTTTCTAATTTTTAATGGAAGGCAAACACACCTCGAGGGGCTCTGTAGTTTCCACTATAAAGTCTGTCAGCGACTGTCCCTTAATCACAAATCGAGGTTGATACTGGATATCATGCTCTTCCAATTCTACTTCCCACTTCATCATTCTTCCTGAAATCTCTGGCCTTAGCAGGATCTGTCAAATAGGGTGATTCGTGAGCACCACTAACTTATGTCCCTGGAAGTAGGATCTCAATCTTCAGGCTACATGTACGGGGGCTAGAAATAACCTTTTGACAACAATATACATTGTCTCCGGCCCCTGCAAGACACGACTAACAAAGTAAATTAGATGTTGAACCTTTTATTTTTCTTTTACCAGAGCCGCTCTGATTGATAGCGGCAACATGAAAATATACAAGTACAATGTCTCATCCTTGTCTTGTTTCATCAAGGTAGGCAATGTCCCTAGATGTTCTTTCAACTGCTTGAATGCCTCGTTGCACTTTCCATTCCACTCAAACTTCTTTAACCTTCGAAGCATATCAAAGAAGGGTATGTGCTTCTCCGCCCCTTCGATAAGAACCTACTTAGTGCTGCTAGAGACCCTGTAAGCTCTTGCACATCCTTTATCGATTGTGGGGTTTTCATTATCCTCAGAGCTTCGACCTTTTCCGAGTTTACATCGAACCCTCTCTCTGAGACCATAAATCCGAGAAATTTCCCATCCCTCACACCAATAACACACTTAGATGGGTTTAACTTCAAATTAGCTTCTCAAATCCTACCAAATATTTCTTCCAGGTTTTTAAGAATTCTTCATAACTTTTGCTTTTGACCAAAATGTCATCCACATATATTTCCATATTCTTCCCTATCTGTCCCCTGAAAAGTCTATCCACCAGCCTCTGGTAAGTAGCTCTAGCATTCTTCAATCCAAATGGCATCTTCTTATAGCAATACGTGCCCACATCTGTAATAAACGGCATCTTTCCCTTGTCTTCCTCCACTACGAGGATTTGGTGATACCCCTTATGCATATCAAAGAAGGCCAAAATTCAATATCCAGTGATGGCTTCCACCAGTTTGTTGATTGGTGGCAACAGATAACTATCTTTAGGGGCAGCACTTATTTAAATCAGTAAAGTCTATACACATCCTCCATGCTCCATCATGCTTTGGAACCATGAATGGGTTAGCAATCCAATCAGGATAGAATACCCCCTCGATTATGTCCACCCTTAATAACTTCTCCACATCTTCTTTAATTGCTTCAGCTCTTTTGGGAGCGTTCACTCTTCTCTTCTTCTTCACCAGCTTAATCGAAGAGTTAATGTTTAGTCTATGTAGCACAAGACTTGAAGGAACCCCCATCAGGTCAGATGTATCCCATGAGAATATGTTTACGTACTTCCCTAACAAGTTTTTCATTATTCCTTTCACATTTTCAGGAATTAGTTTCCCAATAGCTACTGGCCCTTTATCCCAAATAGGAATCTATATTGTATCAGCTAATCCTGCCTCTGTGTGTACTGCCGCTACATCCCTTCATTTCCTTGCTTCTCGTACTACCGTAAAGTTACATTTTTTAGCCAGAGTTTGGTCCCCTTGAATGGATGCCACCACCTTTTCAGTTGGGAACTTCATCATCAAGTGATAGGGTGACCAGACCGCCCAAGCATGGCAAATCCATGGCCTTCCTAGAATCACATTATAAGGGGAATGTGCATCTATGACAACCAAAATACAGCTAATGGTCACTCCCTTGTCGCCATCCGCTACTCAAACAGGCAATATTATCTCTCCTATAGGGAATATCAGGTTTCTAGTGAATCCTGATAAAGGGGAAGCCAAATTTTCAAGTTTTCACGCCCTATATCTAACTGGTCAAAACACCCAGCAAACATCACTTCTACCCCACTTCCATCATCAGCGAACACCTTTCTGATCAAGGATGTTCCAATAATAACTGAAATAACCATAGGATCCGCATGGGGCATTTGGTCCGGTATAGCATCTGCTTCCGAGAAAATGACTGTTTCATTCGGTCGAAACCTCTTATGACTGGGATCTTCCGATGGAACCCTCTAAGACCAGCTCTTATAACAGCATTCAAAGATCTCTCTCCCACCATTCCATTGATGATGTTAATTATCCTTCGAATGGGTGAGTTTTCTCCATTTTTATTTCCCCTTATTGCTCTTGAGGTCTATCATGTCTTCCTTCCGGCCCCCTAACTCGAATCACCTGTTCTTGTGGCCTTCTATCTCCTCTCCCCCCATTGTTTTAATTGTTTCTTCAGTAAGGCAACAACTGGTTCATCCAGGGCCTCGGGGGGGGGGGGGTAGTCTGTTTCCTATGTCCCTGTCCTCAAAATCATCCTTCCTATTCACACCTGCCAATCTCCGTCCTTAACAACATGTAATCGTTTGTGTCATGGCCGTAATCCCCGTGGTGATCACAGTACCGATTTTTTACTCTCCGAGTTGCAACCAAGTTGTACGAACTCTGCAAGGGTAGGGGTGTCTGGAACAACCCCCTATGTATGCTCAAAATCTGTGCATATGTTCTTCCTCCAAGCATTGGAGGCAATGGATTATACCTCTCGAATGGTGTTCTTATGGGTTCGACTGGCCTTTTCCCTATGTGCTCTATATTTCTTCCTGATTTCTCAGCAAGGCTATCTCTTTTCTTTCTAGTTGCCTCATATACCCTCGAATACTGTTCTACAACATTCTGAAGTTTTTGCAAAGTCTTAGGGGTATTCGTGCCCAGCTTATTGTATAATTCTAGCTCTTGCATCCCCAGTAGGTATCCCTGGATTAACTCATTCTCCATCATTTCTATCACCCCCAAACTCTCATCTACATACCGGTGATAGAAGTTTTCCGTGCTTTCTCCTGCCTTTTGCTTCGTCTGGTAGATTTCTAACAAGGTTTTGGTAAACTTCTTCTTCCGTGAATACTGGCTCAACAACGCTCCGCTGAAGTGACGATGTGATCAAAGCGAGTCCCTTGGAAACTTATTAAACCACTTTTGTGCCTTTCCCCGCAAGGAGCTATCTACCAACTTGCATGTCAATTTCTCATCAAAATCCCTCAAACTCATCAAGCCCAGGAGCGTCTGTATGAACTCTCGAGGGTTAGTTTCACCAATGTACGTGGTAAGTCCTTCTGATGGCTTCACTTCTATTGGCCATCAAACTCCAGTGATTACCGAGCTGAAAGGAGACCCCGCAACCTGGCCCAAAGGGCCAATCAACCTCTCCAATTCCTTTCTTAACAATTCACTTGCATCTGAGGGGGGTTCGTGTTGCCCCCTAGGTAGGTTGAGCCCCCTATTGTGACCACCCAACTATGGCATATAGAGATATTGGGTTCCTCCGTATCCTGGGTTCATCTAATGTTGTCAAAGATTTGGGTATCCTGGCGGTGGGGGTGGTTGAATATAAGGATTTTATAGCCCCTGAATGATTCCTATAATCCTGTATCCTTGCATGCCAGAAGTGGCTATTATTCCATATGCTGTTCCTGGACTAGCCAGGTCGAGGATAAGAGCAGATGAGGCTAGCGGAGGTAGAGCATATACGGGACCTTGAGAGTAACCAGGAATAGTATACTGGGGCCTAGTTTGTCGGTTCTCCAGCATATCCATGATAAGGGTATGCTATCGAGGGTTAAGAGACCACCCCATAGTTATTCCCAAAGATAAGGGCAGTAATGCCCCCATCAGGACCCTATCATCCCTCGAAGGAGGGGTGATTCGATAACCAGCCGCAGCCAGGTACTGAGCTGCTCGTTCCACATCTTGATTTGAGGTCGCCCCCTCCCCATGTTCTAACTTCCTTGCCCATGTTGACCATAAGCTTCCATATACGTATCTCCCAAAACCTCCATAAACCTTCCATCCCTCGAATCAGCCACCTTTTCAAGCAAGGAATCAGTGTTTCCTTGTCTTTGCTCTCCCATCACGTCTAGCATTCTTAAGGGCCCGGGCATGTCGTTCTGGACTGGTGCCAAGGAATTTGGGCCAATTGCCACAAAGGTTTGCCCCTCCTCATGGCCTATGCATGTATTAGGCTTTACTCGTAACTCCGTTCTCATCGTTTGAATGTTAGCCATTTCGTTGTCCTCGACGCGAGTATCATTTTCTCCTACTGAATTCTCTGATGTTAACCTTGGTGGAGATCCAGCCGCCGTGCCTATAACCTCAACCTTTCACTCCTTCAAACTACCGTGGACATAATCTCTCAAAACCCTTGATCTGGCATAGTCATCCCCACATACGGCGCCACTTGATACGTCTTCGACCACCGACCGATTCGTAGGCCTGGGTTATTCTCGAACTAACCTATAATTAAACTGTCCCTGGTGTTCCAGGGGTCACCACTCTGATGCTTAAGTTCGTCTAAGCATCCAAATGTATTTAAGATAGAATGAATCATAAGTAAATGCGTACCTTGTATTTAAACTCCATGTCCTAAATAACGTTCTCTTTGATTAACACCCTTAATTACCCACAAATGCGGTAATTAAGAAGAGTATTACATATTCCCCTAACTGGGCTGCTATACCTTCAACTTAATGACCTTCTTGGGTTTAACCTCTATCACAACCTCCTGCTATGTCTGTCTCATAAGGATTTTCATTATCATCTATCTCAGGTATATCATCTTCATTGTCTATCTCAAGTATATCATCTTCTTTGTGGATTCTAGATTCAGTTGCCTCTCATCACATGTCTCCTCATTTATCCTATTTTGTTTCCTTATCTCCAAATTCACCTCTTTCTATTATAACCGCCAATGGCAGTCCTATGCCATTGGAAGGTGTTGGTTCTGTTGTTACATCTCAAGTTTCTCTTAGTGATGTTTACTATATTCATAGTCTTGCACTCAACCTTTGCTCTGTTGGTCAGTTATGTGAATCTTGTTTCAATGTTATTTTTTCTTCTTCCTCTTGTTTGATTCAGGATCCGCTATCTCATAAGGTGATCAGAATAGGTCGTAGGCAGAGGGGAACTCTTATTCTTGGATAAACTACATGTATCAGATCTTGTTGCCTCTAGTGTGGATTTATCTTCTTTTCGTTTGAGTCGTTTGTCATCACCTTTTTATTTGTGGCACTCACATATAGGCCATGTTTCTGCATCTCGTTTAAAGTTTTTGGTCTCTACTGGAGCTTTGGGACAATTGTACTCTCATGATATTTCTGATTGTAGTGGTTGCAAACTTGCAAAATTTTTAGCTTTACCCCTTCATAGAAGTATTTCCTCTTCTCATGCTCCCTTTGATCTTGTGCATTATGATGTGTGGGGACCCTCTCCTGTGCCTACGAAAGGGGGTTCTAGATATTATGTGTCCTTTATTGATGTTTCACTCGTTATACTTGGGTTTATCTTATGAAGCATAGATTTGATTTCTTGGACATATTTCGTATATTTAGGGCACTTATTAGGACACAACATTCTAGTATCATTAAGTGTTTTAGGTGTGTTTTGGTAGATGAATACACCTCTAATGATTTTTTTCGTATTCTTTCTTCTAATGGAACCATACGCCATTTCTCTTGTACAGATACTCCTCAACAAAATGGGATACTCCTCAACAAAATGGTGTTGTAGAGAGGAAACATCGCCACCTTATTGAGAGAACTCGCTCATTTTTGTTTTTAGCTGATATTCCTAAAATCTTTTGGGGGGAGGCCATTCATACAGATGTCCATGTCATTAATAGAATTCCAACGTCACAATTCAGGGTTTTCTCCTTTCAAAAACTTGTATGGATATGCACCTGACTATTCCTCCTTGCGTGTTTTTGGTTCTACTTGTTTTGTTCTTTGACCCCAGGTTGAGCGTAGTAAATTGTCTCCTTAATCAGCCTTATGTGTTTTCTTGGGTTATGGTAGTGGTCAGAAGGGATATCAATGTTTTAATCCAGTTAGTCAAAAACTATATGTCTCTCGTCATGTTGTGTTTTTAGAGCATATTCCATTTTTCTCTATTCCCGCTAGTTCACACCACATGACTCAGTCAGATCTCATTTCCATCGATCCTTTTGATGTCACCACCGATAAGGTTCCACCATCTGAACATGATACTTTGGTTCCCGACACGGACACTAATCGTCTGACCCCTTGCTACATTGCGGGATTCTCAATCATTTACTGAGGCTGCAGACCATCTTCTTTTGCGCTAGTTCACTCATATCCGTAAGTCTACTCACAAACCCAATTTTTCTTATTCCTCATATTCTCCTTCTTTTGCCTCATTTCTTTTATCAATTCATTTTTTGTTTGAGCATGTGTCCTATAGAGAGGCTGTCTGTGATCCTTTATGACAGGCTATTATGGTTGAGAAACTCACTACTTTACATCAGACTCACACTTGGGATTTGGTACCTTTGCCTTATGGGAAGCATATTATTGGTTCTCGTTGGGTCGATAAGATTTAAACTAAATCCGATGGATCCGTCAAGCGATACAAGGCTAGTCTTGTTGTAAAATATTATTTAGGAGTATGGCATGGATTATGAGGAAACCTTTGCACCTGTAGCAAAGATGATCACCATTCGTACTATGATTACAGTTACTTCTATTCGTCAGTGGAAGATATCATAGATGGATGTTAAGAATGAGTTCTTGTATGGTGATCTTCATGAAGAGGTTTACATGACACCTCCTCCTGGAGTAGCGCATAAGCCTAGGTATGTATGCAAGCTTCGTAAATCACTTTATGGTCTCAAACAAGCTCTCAGAGCTTGCTTTCCACTGTGATCACCTCTCTTGGTTTTCTTCCTAGTTATTATGATTCAACATTGTTCATCAAACATACAAGTAACGGTCGTATTCTCCTCTCTTTGTATATCGATGATATGATTATTACTGGTGATGATTGTGATGGCATTGAATTTTTTAAGTGTGATTTATCTTGGTGATTTTCTATGAAAGACTTGGGTTTACTCCGTTACTTTCTTGGTTTTGAGGTGGCTTCTTCTTCAAAGGGATATCTTTTATCTCAGTCAAAGTATATAGCGGATCTTTTTTAGCGTTCACATCTTACTGACAATAGAACTGTTGACACTCCTCTTTAGACCAATGCTCGCTACTCTCCTAGTGATGGGCTTCCTTTATTTGATCCCACATTATATCGTACAGTGGTTGGCAGTTTAGTTTATCTCACGTTTACTCGTCCAGATATTGCTCATGATGTTCATGTGGTTAGTCAGTTTGTCACTGCCCCTACTTCAGTTCATTGGTATGGTGTTCTTCGCATTCTTAGGTATCTTCGAGGCACCCAGTTTCGTAGCTTGTTGTTTCCTTCGTCATCGTCGTTACAGTTGCATGCATATTCTGATGCTGATTGGGCCAGTGATCTTGAGGATCGCAAGTCCACCACTGAATTTTGTATCTTTCTCGGTGATTCACTCATTTCTTGGAAAAGTAAGAAACACGATGTTATTTCTTGCTCCTCCACAAAAGCTGAGTATCGTGCCATGACTTTGACTACTTGTGATATTGTTTGGTTGTGCTAGTTTCTTGCTCATATGGGAATCATGCTTCGTAGTCCTAGACCGTTACATTGTGATAATCAGAGTGCTATTCTCATCGCACGTAATTCGGTCTTTCATAAGCGCATCAAGCATATTCAGATTGATTGTCACTTCACACGCCACCATTAGTAGATTAGGACTATTTCACTGCCTTTTGTTCCCTCTTCTCTCCAAATTGTTGATTCGTTCATGAAGACTCACTCCACTGCGTGATTTCGTTTCTTGCCTGACAAAGTCTCGATGCTTATTACTGTACCATCATGAGTTTGAGGGGGGATGTTAGCAATATATATTTATTAGTCAAGGGTTATTTAGTCTTTTCATATACTCAATTTGGGTTCTCTTTATGCTTCTTCTTGCTCAATTGTAAGAACACACTTTTTGACAATACAATTCTCTTTCTCTTGAATTTCTAAACCCCAAAATCAACATAGGCCACATATTGAAGTTTATATTAGGATTTATCCCTTGCACTATTGATGAATACATAATCAATCGATTTATGTATTTTTACTCTTTCATAGTATTAGAGCAATTTCATGAATGCTATTGATTATTTATTTTGTTCATCTCATAATTTTAATCTTCACACTCAGCTATATTTTGCAATACATTAAAAACTAGCGCTATTTTTAGTCATATATTGCATTTGTCTCTCAGTTAGCGATTTATATTTCATTCTAATCTCATGTATTCCATTGCGCACTTATCCATCGTCTCTCTATAGATATTTTGTGCTAAGAACAACCCGGTTAGTGCGACGTAGACGAGAGACATGGATAGTCGTAGCAAGGCTAGCCCACAGGTCAGCCCTTGTAATTATAGAAAATGAAATTGGATAAATGTGATTTATTCTAATGGGACTTATTCTAACGGGGCTAGAACCAAAAAGACCTCAAGATCAAAAAATATGTTTTATATTTTAAATTGAAAAATATGATATTTTTATGATGAGGTCCAAAAAGTACATTTTAACTATTGTTGGATTAAAAAGATAATAAATTTTTTTTAATAGAAAGATGTCATGTGCAGATTATTTTTTTTGTTGATTAGTATTTATAGATTAAATTTTGGATATGTTTGTTCTATAATACATTATGTGAGGATTAGTCTACTCCCTTTGTCACAGTTGCTTTTCGAGGGTAATATGGTAAATAGTATAAACGATGGAACATCCGACGGAGCCCCCTGAAGGTACAGGAGACCTCATATAATACAAAAGTAATGCTAACCCTACGCTAAGTGGTGAGAAGCATAGGGAGAATTGAAATGCAAACCTTAAGCTAAATGGTGAAAAGCCTAGGGAGAACTGATATGCCCGGGGGAGGAGAAGGGAGGGGGATGTCCAATTGACACCCCCTCCCCAAAATGCTAACCCTAAGCTAGATGGTGCTAAGCCTAGAGAGGTAAATGCAAGTCTGGATTGGAACATAAATATAGACCTATCCATAGCAACCAGAAGTGTTTACTGGCTCTTTAAATGATCTCTTCCTCGCAGCCGAGACTTGGGTCTCAGGTCTTGAGGAGGAGGTACTGGTGAAGGAGTAGCCAACGCTGTCATGAAGCGCAACTGAGTGTCACAGACTCAGGTCTTGAATGGTCGCCATGGTGTGCTGGTGTTGCGTAATCCAAATGAAGCTGGGACCGCCAAAGGTGGAACGGCTTCTACCATATACACCCCTAAAATGAAGAAAGAGGAGTGTTGTTGGCCTTCAACGTTCCAGTGTTGTGTGCCAGGGCTAATTTTGAGGGGAAGGGTGTCTGTAGGCAGTGCCAATAACCCTTGTGATTCCAAAAATAGCCCTCCTAGTGATAAAGAGAACGAACATTGCTTGTACGGCGTGTGTCAAACCTGGCGGTTCTATAACCGCCCACTCCATTTTAAGAAAATGGATAGCTATGTGCTAATTTAACACAAAGAAGTGTAGCGTGAGCATAGAGCACATGATCTGTCAAATCCAAGTGCCCAGACTAGCAATGGATTAATTAATTTCGCGTACGCTAATTAATTAATCCACTACCTAATGCATATGGTTGTGCAACCCCAAAGGTGAAGGGTTGCACTCCCTCCGAATAGTATTCCAGCCCAAAGGAAAGGATGGAACTCGCAGTCAATCAAAATTTGGTTTTTTTTCCTCGAACCCCTTCGAGGGTGGAGCCCTTTCGAGGGTAGAACCCCTTCGAGGGTAGGACCCCTTCGATGGCAGGGCCTCCTCAAGGTTGGAACCCCTTCGTGGGCTGAGCCCCTTCGAGAGTAGGACCCTTTCGAGGGCTTAGGGTAGAACCCCTTAGAGGGCTGAGCCCCTTCGAGGTAAACCCCTTTGAGGGCTGAGCCCCTTCAAGGGCAAAGCCCCTTTAAGGGTGTAACCCCTTGGAGGGCATAGTCCCTTCAAGGGTATAACCCCTTTAGGGGTGGAGCCCCTTCGAGTACCAATTTTTTTGTCGGGCCCCTTCGAGGGTGCGACCCCTTCGAGGGCTGAGCCCCCTCAAGGGTATAATCCCTTCGAGGGCTAAGCCCCCTCGAGGGTAGAACCCTTCGAGGGCTGAGCCCCCTCGAGGGTAGAACCCCTTCGAGGGTAGTACCCCTTCGAGGGCTGAGCCCTTTTGAGAGTAGAATCCCTTCGATGGCTGAGCCCCTTCGAGGATAGAACCCCTTCGAGGAGTGAGCCCCTTCTAGGGTAGAACCCTTTCAAGGGCTGATCCCTTTTGAGGGTAGAACCCCTTCGAGGGCAGAGCCCCTTCCAGGGTATAACCCCTTTTAGGGCAGAGCCCCTTCGAGGGTAAACCCCTTCAAGGGTAAACCACTTCGCAGGCAGAGCCCTTTTGAGGGTAGAACCCCTTCGAGAGCAGAGCCCCTTGGAGGGTATTACCCTTTCGAGGGCAGAGCCCCTTCAAGGGTATGACCCCTTTGAGTACCCATTTTTTTTCCATTTTGTTCTTTCACTTTTGCAAAAATATGAAGTGATTTGCCGGAAGGGCTTGTAGACTGGTTCTACCATATAAACCTATACAAATTTGGTGGTGTTGTTGGCCTTCAAAAAGAATAGATGGTCTCCGTCCCAATTCTGGCAAAAATATGAAGTGGTTTGTTGTCTTGGAGGGAGGTCTTGTATTCTGGTTCTACCATATACACCTATACATTTTTAAAGGTGTTTTTGGCCTTTAAAAGGGGGCGATCTATGGGTAAAATGAGGAGATTGGGCGTGAGTTGACCGCGCACGCCCCGCGTGACGGTTATGTAGCCATCCGTTCCACTTGAAGCAACTGGATAGCTTAATGCCATTTTGCACTGTAAGGTGCAGCACAGGCAGATCGCGCATCCGTCAAAATTAAGTAATGATTGGAAGTGGGTAAATTAATTTCGCGTACACTAGTTAACCCACTTGCTACACATTCCACTGATGTTGAACCACTTCGCCGCTAGTGAACAAAATATTACCTGCATATGTGACCTGTAGAAATTGTACTTGAGTGGTGTCCCTTGGCTGCTGGGATGCGACTTTGTTTAGGGCCAAGGTGCAGAGGCCTTTCGACGCCAAGGTGCAGAACCCGTTCAATGTCCAGTTACCAAGATGCCAAGAAAGATGAGGGTGCGTGACGTCTCCGAGTTTAATAGAAATGTTGTTCCAGGAAGAGGCGATTCAGTACCATGTAGCAGTCTTTTCTGATAAGCTCATACGCTCTGGAAAAACTTAGTTGTTTCTCGTCCATAACCGCATTGTTTCGTTCCCACTAGATGGGATAGATTGTGGTTGACAAGGCCAGAGGACCAAGTTTGTTTCAAAAATTTTGATCCTCTCACATGCCTTTTTATCCAGGTTCCTGATCTCTCTATTGTCTCCATTCTCCTCCTTATTCTGATCCAATTTTTGACTTTCCTCCATATTGCCTGGGAAAATTTGCACTTAAAGAACAGGTGGTCCTTGGATTCCATCTCTAAGTGACACAGGGAACAGATCCTGGCCGTGGTGTCCTCTTCGTCATTCAAAGTGTATTTGTCTTTGGTGTAGAGTCTCCCAATGGTGGCCAGCCCTTTGATAAATGAAAACTTTGGAGGGATGAAGTCGCGCCAGATTTTGGTTAGGACCCTCTGTCGTGCGCTGCTTTGATGTACATATAGTCCATGATACTTTTTCTTATGCATAAAATGGTAGGCTGTACTGGTGAACTTTCCCGAACTTACCCAAACGGTGAGTGTGTTCTTGACTTCCCTTTGGTTTCCTCCATGTATATTCAGTAGCTCATCCTGCAGTGTGCATAGGTCTCCAAAGTAGCTTGAGTATCTTTCTCCAAGCCTTCCACTCTGTATCCTTGGATTAATGTCCGAGATGGTGGTATTCTGTAGGAAAAAATAATGTATCCACTTGACCCATAGGATGTCCTTCTTCACATGTATGTCCCATAGCTTCTATGTCATTGAGGCTCTATTCCAGGTCAAGAAGTCCCTGAGTCTGAGGCATCCGAAGGTCTTTGGAGTACACAGCTTCTTCCAGGATACTTTGCTCTTGAATTTCCCTCCCTATAGGAATCTTTTGCATTTCTTTTCGAGGGCTTCCATCACCGCGGATTGTATTACAAAGTTAAAATCTCGCAATTCCTCTGACTATGGATTTGACAAGCTGCAATTTACCGGTATAGGATAAGGTATGACCTTTCCATTTAGCCATCTTTGAGTCGACCTTACCAAGCAACGTTCCAAATTGCGTAACTTTTAGCTTGCTGGAGTCGAGTGGGACTCCTAGGTACCTGACCGGAAATCTGGCCCACGGGATGCCTGTGAAGCTTAAGTCTTCCTTTAAGCCCACTCCAAAGAATTTTGACTTCACCGCATTGATTTCCAGTCCTGATGTACGTTCAAATTCGTTTAAGGCAGTCATTAGAATGTGAACTGAGTTTGTGTTGCCTTTGGAGAAGAGTATCAGGCCATCGGTAAAGGCCAGGTGGGTGATTTTTAGTACTTCACATCTCGGATGGTGGGTGAAATGTCTGGACTCTGTCTTCTTGTTTAGTAGCCTGGAGAAATATTCTATACAGATTACAAATAGGAGAGGAGATAGTGGGTCGCCCTGTCTGGTGCCATGATAGCCGTGGAAATGATCACATAATTTCCCTAACTGTAACCGAGAACGATGCAGTTGTAACACACATTATGATCCTGTTCTTCAATATGTTGTGGAACCCATACCGAGTAGCACTTCCTCCAGAAAATCCCAGGACACTGTATCGAAGGCTTTTTTTCAATTCGACCATGATCATGCACCTTGGTGAGTTTTTGGCTCTCCCATACCCTCGGACAAATTCTTGCGCCAGCATTATATTATTTGTTATGTTCCTGCCTTTTACAAAGGCCCTTTGGCATGGGTCGGTTATGCCGGGTAGGATAGACTCCAGTCTATTTGCGATTATCTTTATGATGATTCTGTAGATGACATTATAGCACGCAATAGGCCTGAAGTCTTGGACCTTTAGGTTATCCCTTTTCTTTGGTATGAGGGCTACCGAGGTGTGGTTTAATTGTGTCATATTCTGTCTGTTTCAAAGAATTCCAAGATGGCTTGCGATGTTTCACTCCCTACTATGTCCCAGTGCTTTTTAAAGAAGCCTGATGTGTATCCGTCAGGCCTCAGTGCCTTGTTGTCATTCATTGCAAAGAGTGCTATTTTGACCTCATGGGCAACCATATCCAGATTGAGGAAAGCTTTGTCAATATCCGTCAGTGTTTTGCCCGATCTGATTACATCCTGATCAATGTGCATCCTTTCCCTTGGAGTGCCAAAAAGAGATTTGTAGTAGTCCACCAATAGCTCTCATTTTCTAATGTTAGAAGTTACGATGAAGTTCTGACCACGAGGATGGCCAGAATACGTCCGCCCTTTCTTTCCAAAATAAACTGGTGAAAATACGAGGTGCCCTTGTCCGCCATTGTGATGTGATTAATTTTCCCCTTTTAGGAGAGGAAGGATGACTCTGCAAGGTAATTTTCCTTGTCTGCTTGTTTTTCTTTCTCAGAGATGTGATTGTAATCCGTAATCCCCAACTGTTTCAGAGGTTACTTTAGTCTTGAAAGTTTCTAGCATAGGGCATACTATTTTGTTCCTTCGATATGCGGATTCCAGAAGTCTTCCACGATTTGTTTGTAAGTAGAGTGATTCAACCACATGTTCTGTAGTCGGAAAAGTCTCCTCCTGTTGTCAATTTCTTGCGCTATGCTGACAATCACTGGGGAGTGGTCCGATTGGTTAGATATCGGTAGAAAGGTGGTGAGACAGGCTTCACCATCCCAGCCATGGTTGAGTAATACACGGTCTAATTTCCTCTAGATTTTCCAGTCTGCACTATACCAGGTGAGATATTTTCCAATAGAGGGTGCGTCTCTGAGGCCGCACTTGACACATACGTTTTGGAATTCCCTCATGGGATACAGACTTGGGACAGTGACCCTCCCGATGATCATTTAGACTCAAAATTGCGTTAAAATCTCCCAGCACCATCCATGGGATATTTATATTCTGGAAAAATGTCTTAAGCTCAGCCCATAATGGTTGGTGCACTGCACTGCTATCACTGTGGCCGTAGACGAATGTGCAGAGGAATTCCACACCGGTCAGTTGGTTGCGTGCCTTAAGGTGTATACACCGAGGCATTTTACCAAGGACCTAAATCGGGTAGCTTCTTGGATCCTAGATGATCAAAATTCTTGAGTTATTCTATAAATCAAAGTTGTGCGTATGGTTCCATCCTTTAAAACTTTTCAGGAAAATGCATAAAGATTTTTCTTCCATTTTTGTTTCCAGCAGGCTACAGAGGCCTACATTATTTTTGGAGATGATTCTTTTCACCCATCTCTTCCTTAGTGGGGCCGACAAGCCCCTGACATTCATGGAGGCCGTATTCATTGAGGGACGAAGGTCCCTTCTGGCTTCGAACTGCTGTCTTCATCAGTTTTGCTGTTTGATGCCTCAGAGTTACTCATTGAGGCATGTAACATGCAGAGATATATCTTGTATAATCTGCTGACTGGCACGTGCATACGGAATTTGCTCCGTGCTTTTGTGGTTTCCCCCGAGATGGGTGGTGGTTGCTCTTGCTTCTGTGAATTCTGGGGATTTTCTTCGCCAAGACTGCTGGATGAGTCATCTGCTTTGGCAGTTTTCTGGCACCTTGGATAGGTCGATCGTCATCACAAAATGCCGGTTCTTCCCCTGGCTATTCAGTTTCTGCAGCGGGGCTCTTCCTACGAGCGTCCCAACATGATTTAGTTCAACGTGGTATCTCGGTGATGGGGCTAGGGTGAGCTCTGTGACCACATTTCAATTCGTGATGGACCAGGTTCTCTTCCGGTACTGTGGTTTATTTTTGTTGCCTGTCCCCTAGTTGGCCGACTTGTGTTTGGCTGTCACTCATACTCACCTCTGTATTTTGTCTAGCATGCTGAATTTGGACCTCGGGAAATTGCACTTGGACTTGGACACATGATGTTTCCTCCATCATATGGACTGGCTCTTTGTTCAGTTCCTCATTGTTTGTGCCACCCCCCTGGACAGATTCTGAGCTTAGAGTGTCTTCCATGATTTGTGCTTGCAGTGTCGTGGCCTGCACTTTGGGCATTTTTCTATGTATTTCCCATTCTTCCTCAGCTTGGTTGGCCTTCATCCCCAAATTTGCCTTCTTTTGCTCCTCCCTATGTTTCCAGTGTTCTTCACATTGGTCGATGAAGTGGTTGTTCTCTCCACAATTTGGGCACCAGGAGAGGCAGTAGTTATATGCTATGCTCTGAGTGTGTGTGTCTCCATTTGGTTTCTGAAATGTTACCTTATATTTCCGCTCTCTGGATGTGTCAATCTAGACTAGGAGGCGAACGTAATATCCCCTTAGGTCCAGGGTGGCATTGTCCATGAGAATAGGTTCCCCAACAGTGGATGCAATTTTTTCCAATGCCATTTTGTGCTTGTAGACCTTTGGCAGGTGTTCCATCCGGATCCAGATTGGTTTGATGGCCTGGATTTGCATGTCATACCTACCATTTTCAGCAACTTGGACTGTGAATATCTTCTTCCCATAGAGATAGTGGTCGGGGCTATTGATAACTGAATCCCTGTCTTTTACGGTGTTAAACTTAAACAAGATGAAGCCGCTTTACTTCAGGTGTATTGTGCACGCCACACTCCATTTGGCCAAGAGAATTTTCCGGATTGCATACATTCCTGGGAAATGACCAGGAAAGACACCCAAGAAGCCAAAGAACAGTTTATACATATGCTTGTTGATTTCTTCATATATGAGGATAAAATCAATTACTTCGCCGCTGTGCTCCTCGGCCTGGATGTCAGTTTTTTCCATGAGTATATCCGGATCATTCCACTGCTTTTTTCTTTCTAATCTCGAGTCATTCCATGGTCTTGCCTGTTGGTTGGGATTCACTGATTCTGTTCTTTACTTTGATGTTTCGGCCTGATTTGGCGCAGCTAATTTTTCCTTCAGTTTAGCATTCTTGCTTAGGACTGCAACGTAGGAAGGCCCATTGACACTCATTTTTTATGATTTCACCTGCAAAGTAGCAGAACAAGAAAGAACATGCAACAACAGTCTGACTAACATATCGAAGCACACAGGGAGACTATAGGTATCTCCCTACACCACCAAATTAATCCACACTACAGAAAATTTAACAAACAACAGAAAGCCCAGAGATAAGCCACACAAAGCACGAAAAGAGTAAAATTCTTTGGCCCAGTAAATTCAACAACAAAAAGAGTTCATAGAACCTGTTTGTGGTTGAATTCTATCCCCCGAATTTGACCTCCATTCTATCCGAGTAGTGGGTTTGAGCTCCATTTCGTGTTGCCCAGTATATTCTGCCACTACCCAGATCTAACAATCTGTGCGAAAGGACTCCGAATTCACCATTTAAGCAAAGCCCTAGTTTGGCGATAACCCTCGCTCCGCAATATTTATCTCCAAAGAACCCACAAATATTGGATGGATATGTTCAGAATCGCGTGGGGGTTCTAGATAAACATCCTTTAGTGTTGGATTTGATGAAGGATCAGACGAAATGGCTCCCGTTGTTCTTGGGAGAAGGCTGAACCTTTTTCGCCCAAAATTGCCAGGGTCTTTTTTTCATTTTTGTCACGGTTGGTTTTGCAGTGAAAGAAAGAGGGAGTAAAAATATTGATCTATTAAATTCCCAACATTATCCCCATACTCTTTTATCTACCTCCCACCTACAGGTCCTACACCTTACTGTAGCAATCGCTTCCATTGCAACCTTGTCACCACTACCACCTCCTACACAACCACAAAGCCACCATCTCCTACACAAAGTACAATATGCCACCACATAATCTTCACCCTGATCAATTAAAGCCCTGATCTATTATTAGAAATTAAAACCCTTGGTGGGTAATCTGCCGCCACCATCGCAACAGTTCATCTGCATATCGCTTTCAGTGATTCCGATGACACTGAATGTCGCAGAAGTTATTTGAGCACCACCTCAATGTTACTGATCCAGACACCGAGGAAGAAGAGAACGATGAGTAGAAGTAGATGAAATACTGGTGGTGATGGAAGAGATGATGATGGAGAAGGAGCAAGATGAGTCGATGGTTACAAGGGATGAGGAGATATGAAGGTTAAGATCTGGACTTTGGTGGAGAATAATGGAATTAGATGAGAAGTTGAAGAAGAAGAGACTTAATTTGAGGAAGAGAGAGAAATATTTTAATTATTAATGTGGGGAATGTAAATGTTGAGAATTTAGGGTAAGCAAGTTATTTATCATGCTGAATGTTTCCAAAAATGGGAAGAGTGCAAATTTATGAAAGAGGAACGAGTGCAAATATAGTTGGGATGTGGGAGTAGAAGAGACGACGAGGAAGAATAACTTTTGTGGACATGATAGAGTCAGTACTGGGCAGCCAAGAATGTCCAAGTATATCATCTTGTAAATTTCAAAATGGATAATCGGGAACGTTCTGTTGCATTTGACAGGAATTATGAAGACTTATCAAACATATTGAATGAGACAGCAATACTTGTATATATGAAGGAAACACATCCAAAGTTATAAAACCAGTCTGCACATTCACAATGAAAATAGCCTACAACAATTCCTCCATTGCAGTGTTTGCCTCACTTGTACTGCTTCTGCTTTTAGTGGTGACATGGAAAGTGGTGAACTGGGTATGGTTGAAACCCAAGAAGCTCGAGAAGCGTCTCAGGGAACAAAGCTTCAATGGAAATTCTTACAGATTTCTTATCGGAGACTACATAGAATTGTCATCCTTGTTAAAGAAAGCGCACTCGAAGCCAGTCGATTAGTCATTCCTAAAGTTCTTACTCTGATGGGTTAGATAGTTTACCTAAATCGCTATAAACTAGGAATTAGTTACTATACTCCTTGTGTAAATCAATCAGAGCATCAATGAGTAAATCAACCAATTACATATTCTCTTCTTTAGTTAATATGGTATCAGAGCCAAATCGATCCTCCACGATGTCTTCCGAAATTATTCCTTCTTCATCATCGCAGATTCTCTTTACAGCTTAAGGCGGGGCTGCGGCCACCCTCCAATTCCCCACCCTTGCAATCCGCCTTGACCACACAAACTACTCCCTGTGGGAAGGCACGGTTCTCTCTGCTCTCAAGGCTTACGAGCTCAACGATTTTCTCGTCTCCGGCGGCGCTCCAGCCAAGACAGTCACCCCGACCACTGGCTCCACCTCCACCGAGCCCACTCCAAACCCTGATTATATCTCCTGGATGCGCACGGACCATCTTGTCCTGCTTTGGCTCCGATCCACGCTCACTGCCCCATTGCTGGGTCATGTTGCCCGTGCCACCACCTCCTCCGAGGTCTGGTCCATGCTCTCCACGATGTTCCAGTCTCAAACTCGTGCGCGCCACAACCATCTCAAGTAGCAACTTCAAACCCTCACCAAGGGTTCTATGTCGATCATGAAATACGTTGAAAAGAAATGTGACATTTCTGATTCCTTGGCTGAGTGTCACTCGGTCGTGTCTGACGATGATTTTGTGTCCTTTATTCTCTTTGGTTTGGGTGCTGAGTATAGTGCTTTCAAGACAGCGATCAGCATGCGCCGTGACTCAGTGTCTTCCGAAGAGCAGCGCATTCTGGACTCCTGTGATTCGGTCTCCCCATTGGCTCATCTTGCTCACCGTCGCTCAGGACCTGCCCGCTCTCAGTCGACTGAGTTGCCCCCTAGCGGCGGTGATCTGCCTCGCAGCATTTGTCAAATCTGTGACAGACCGTATCACACGGCAAGAAACTGCCACCAGTTATTTAATGTTGATGACTACCCACCAACAAACCGTCGCTCAGCTGATCACCAACGTCAGCGCAATTCCGGCAAGAAGCAGGCCTTTGCCGCCTACACCAGCCCGTCCACCATCACTGATCCATGGGTCATTGACTCCGGCGCCTCCAACCACGTGACTGCTGATCTTGGCGGCCTGGCTCTTTCGTTGGACTATGCTGGCTCTGACAATCTCGTTGTTGGCAGTGGTGAGTCCCTTCCCATAACTCATACTGGCACTTATACTTTACCTGCTTTGCATGATGCTAACTCTAAACTTTCCCTTGAAAATATTCTTGTTGTTCCCAAAATCAATTAGAACTTACTCATTGTTTCCCAAATTTGTAAAGATAATAACGTCTTTGTTAAACTCCATGCTAATCACTGTTTTGTTAAGGATTCTCAGGGAACAAAACTACTCAAGGGAGTGGTTGAAAATGGTCTCTATCGGCTCCCCATTCCCTCGTCTTCCCCTCGCGTCTTTATTGGTGAAAATGCTTCTGTTGCTTGTTGGCATCATCGGTTTTCTCACCCCCATGAGTCTCTTCTGCATCGTCAACTTTTAGATTTCAATTAACCTATTTCATCACATAAAACTTTGCCTTTGTGTACTGCTTTCCAGTTAGGCAAAAGCCATAGATTACATCTTTCTGTCGCTTATATTCCTTCTATTAAACCTTTTGATTTAGTGTACTATGATGTTTGGGGACCAGATTTTGTTCCATCTTTAAATGGCAATCGATATTTTGTGTTATTTATTAATGAATGCGCTAAATTCATCTGGGTTTACTTCCTAGCCACCAAATCACAAGTTTTCTCTGCCTCCACTCTTTTAAAAAATATGGTTGAAACACAATTCTCCACCAAAATAAAGGCCTTTCAATCCGATTGGGGGGGGGGGGGGGTGAATACCGAAATGTCTCAACCTTTCTCCAAAACGATGGGATCCTTCATCGTATTTCCTGTCCTCACACCCTTGAACAAAATGGAGCCTCTGAACGAAGGAATCACATTTTCATCGAGAAGGGACTGGCACTTTTGGCTCACTCTAATCTCCCTATTGAGTTCTGGGAACAAGCTTTTCACACAGCCATATACCTGACCAATCGCACAATCACTCCTATCCTTAATTATACCTCACCCTACTCTTGCCTATACAATCGGCAACCAGACTATGCCTTTTTAAAATACTTTGGTTGTCTTTGCTTCCCATACCCGCGTCCCTATAATAACAACAAGCTGGAATTTCGTTCGGTCGCTTGCATATTCTTGGGCTATAGTGCCAAACACAAAGGTTACTTGTGCTATCATGTCCCTTCCTCCTGCACCTATATTACTCGTCACGTTGTCTTTGATGAGTCTTCCTTCCCTTTTTCCTCTCACCACTCTAAAGCAAATCTTAACACCAAACCGGTATATGACTTGACTCTTTTGGATACTACCCGTCTTCTCTCTACGGCACACCCATCCTCATTCACTTTCTCTCTAGGCTCCCTTTAGTCCGTCGCCTACTCCATCTAGGCAGTCACCGCCCTCTACACCGCCCTCCAACTTGTCGGCTGCCTCTGTGCAGTCACCGCCCGCATCACCTCATTCCTCCTCAGCCGAAACCATCTCCTCTCCGCTGCCTCCCTCCTTAGCCAAACCTGTCTCCTCATCGCCTCCCTCCATGACAATCGTTCCCTATCAACAAGCTCCATCCTATTTTCGCCCGTCCACCACTTCTCATCACCCTATGATCACCCAAGCTTCTACCAACTCTCTCAAACCAAAAGCTCTACTCACTACTAAATATCATGTCTCCCTCGATTCCTTTGATCTTTAACCAAAATCCTATCTCCAAGCCAAGAAAAATCCTTGTTGGCAACATGCAATGCAATTGGAATATGATGCCTTATTGAGAAATGGGACTTGGAACCTCGTCCCAAGACCTCCTTCTACTAATCTTGTTGGTTGTAAGTGGGTTTTCAGGATTAAGAAGATGTCTGATAGCTCTATTGAGTGATACAAAGCTCGTCTTGTGGCCAAGGGTTTCAAACAAGAAGAAGGTGTGGATTACTTTGAGACTTTCAGCCCTATCATCAAGCCTACTACCATTCGGGTTGTTCTTAGCATTGCTATCACCCGAAACTGGCCTCTGCGGCAGGTGGACATCAACAATGCATTTATCAATGGTGATCTTGCTGAGACAGTTTACATGGAGCAGCCCTTGGGATTTGTCTCTCCTAACCGGCCTTCCTATATCTGCAAACTCAAGAAGGCTCTCTATGGTCTCAAACAGGCTCCTTGGGCTTGGTTTCAGAAACTTCATCAGGCTCTTCTTCGACATAGTTTTAAGCAGTGCATCTCTGACACCTCTCTCTTCATCAAGCGCCATGGCTCCGATGTTGTTTATGCTCTCGTTTATGTGGACGATCTCATCATCACAGGTTCCAACTCCTTCTTCATTGATGAGTTTGTTCGCTATCTCAACTCGGTATTTTCTTAAAAGGACTAGGGAGCTTTAAACTTCTTTCTGGGCATTGAGGTTCATCGTACCTCAGCCGGCCTATTTCTTTCCCAAAAGAAGTACATTTTGGAGCTTTTGGATCGAAGTAAGATGATGGGTGCTAAGCCTATTTCCTCCCCGGCTGTCCCTGGCTCTCGGCTTACCCACTCCGGTGATTCTTTTTCGGACGTTCACCTATACCGAAGCATTGTCGGTGCACTGCAGTACGCCATGATCACTCGCCTGGAGCTCTTATACTCAGTGAATTGCGTCTACCAGTTCATACAGTGACCAACCGAGCTTCACTGGGCCACCGTCAAGCGAATCCTGCGCTACCTGAAGGGCTTCTTGGATACGGGTCTTCACTTTCGGCCTTCTCGCGATTCTCGGCTGCTTACTTACATAGATGCTGGTTGGGCTTCTGATGTTGATGATTGCCGCTCTCAGCATGGCTTCTGTGTTTACTACGGCGGGAACCTGGTCAGCTGGACATCGAAGAAACAAAATGTTGTCGCCCGTTCTAGCATGGAAGCTGAGTACCGGGCAATCGCATTTGCTGCCGCTGAGCTTTTATGGCTTCAGCAATTACTCCAGGAGATGGATGCTTCGCATTGTGGTCCGCCAATTGTCCTCTGTGATAATCTGAGTGCAACTTTCCTCACCACCAATCCGGTCTTTCACCAGAGGTCGAAGCACATCAAGATCGATTTTCACTTTGTCCGTGAGCAAGTTCGGGCTGAAGAATTTATTGTTCGGCATGTTAGCTCTGTTGATCAAGTTGCCAATATCTTCACTAAAGCTGTTGGGACTTCTTGTTTTGGTAACTTGTGCTCCAAGCTTCATGTTCGTGCTCGATCATGAGCTTGCGGGAGGGTATTAAATTGTAACTTTTAGTCAGTAACTTTACTGTTATAATTTTCCTTATCTGTTGTAAGCTTAGTCAGCTGCATATATTCTTTCCTTTTAAATAGGTTAGATAGTTTACCTAAATTGCTATAAACTAGGAATTAGTTACTATACTCCTTGTATAAATCAATCAAAGCATCAATGAGTAAATCAACCAATTCAATATTCTTTTCTTTAGTTAATAAAGAAGAACATGCTGAGTGATAAAGTAATTTCCCTTAATGATCCTGATTAATGATGAAGAATATATATAGACTACAAAGAAGACTAGTCTAAATATAACTCTAGTACTAGTCATTAACCTGGAATAAAATATTATCTAATAATCTACTTTCTTTATTCTAACACCCCCCTCAAGTGAAGCGTCGGGTGCTCGCTGACGCAAAGCTTGGATCTGAAGAATTCGAACAACAGACGAGGAAGACCCTTGGTGAAGATGTCAGCAATCTGAAGAGAAGTTAGAATATGAGCAACGCGCAGCTTGTCGGAAGTCACCAGCTCACAAACAAAATGATAATCAATGTCAATATTCTTGGCCCACTTGTGCGCCACCAGATTCTGAGCCAAGAAGATAGCACTACTATTGTCACATAACAACAATGGCGAGCCAGAAAGCGAAACTCGGAGATCACGAAGAAAATGAGTGAGCCAGACAACCTCAGAAGCAGTGTTGGCAAGAGCACGATGCTCAGACTCCGTACTGGAATGAGAAATAGTGGGTTGTTTCTTGGCACTCTAAGAAACAAGATTCCCACCCATATAAACTGCATATCCATGAGTGGAACGTCGAGTCTCTACACAGCGGGCCCAGTCAGCATCAGAATAGCCTAACACATCTGGAGTGCTAGCAGAACTGAAAACCAAACCATAATGAAGAGTACCACGAACATAACGTAAAATCCGTGTAACTGCAGCAAATCTCCAGGATCCTGAAGGTACTGACTCACAATGTTGACTGAGAAGGCCAAATCCGGATGAGTAATGGTGAGATACTGAAGGGCCCCAACAAGAGAGCGATAAAGAGTAGGATCCCAAAATGTCGGACTAGTGGAACTGTGCAGCTAAGAGCCAGCAAGAAACGGTGTGGAAACAGGCGTGCAAGCAGACATACCAACCCTAGTTAGGATATCCCGAGCATACTTTGCTTGGCCGAGAAGAAACTTTAAGACCAAGAAAGTAATTTAGAGCACCAAGATCCTTGATCGCAAACTCCTTGTGCATCCGAGAAATGAATTGACGAAGAAGAGTCGAATCATTCCCTGTAAGAATAATGTCTTCGACACACACAAGGAGGTACAACAATGAGGACCCCTTCACTAGAACAAATAAAGAAGTATCAGCAGAGCTGCACCAAAAACCAAGCTGGGTAAGATAGCTGCTAAACCGCTGAAACCAAGCTCTAGGGGCCTGCTTAAGGCCATAAATAGCCTTGCGCAAACGATAGACATAGTCTGGATGAGAAGAATCCTGATAACCAACTGGCTGCTTCATGTAGGCCGGACTATCCATAACACCATTAAGAAAAGCATTCTTGACATCTAACTGATGAAGTGGCCAAGAACGCATGGTGGCAATTGCAAGAACAGTCCGAACAGTGGAGGCCTTAACCACAGTACTGAAAGTATGGTCAAAATCAAAACCTGGAATCTGCAAAAAGCCTTGCGCCACAAGTCTAGCTTTGTGACGGTCAATGGTATCATCCAGACAATACTTGAGATGATAGACCCATTTGGAGCCAACGATGTTGGCATCCAAAGGTCGAGGCACCAAATCCCAAGTATGCTGACTACGAAGAGCAGCCATCTCATCGTTCATACCTAAAACCCAGGCTGGATCCTGAAGAGCCGAGCGATAATCCGTGGGTTCTGTCTGAGAAAGAAGAGCAGTAGTAAGGCCATGGGCAATAATATCCGAATAATCCCATCTCTGAATGGCACCAGTAGATGACCGAGTGGAAATTCGATGTGTATGAGGCGGAAGAAGTGAAGCTGGCGGATGACGCTGGAGGAGACTCAGAAGAGGCAATTGAGTCGCAGCCGACGATGCAGCTGGAGAAGAGGTGGCCACAGCTGGAGGAGGCACCGTGACCAGTGGTAAGGACGGTGAAACTGTCGATGAAAAAACTGGTTCCGGTTCCGTCGTGCAAATGATGCAAGGCGGCAAAGGAGATGAAGCTGAAACCGGCGCAGAGGTATCAATATCACCATCATGATCAATAAAAGCCGAGATATCAAGGACAGATGCTGGGGAGCCCAAAGTCGAAGAAGTGGCAAAAGGAAAATATGTCTCATCAAATCGAGCATGACGAGTGATGTAGACTCTGCCTGTGGAAGAATCTAGACAACGAAAACCTTTGTACTGGGAATTGTAGCCAAGGAAGATGCATGGAATGTCGCGAGAAGATAATTTGTAATCCGCATATGGTCGAACAAATGGAAAAACCGGGCAACCGAAAGGATGAAAATTTGAGTAGCAAGGATCCCGACCATGTAGAAGCCTATGAGGAGAAGAACCATGCAGTACAGGAGTAGGCAATCGATTGATCGTGTATGCAGCTGCAGCAAAAGCATCATCCCAGTAAGAGATAGGTATATGCGAATGAAATAGCATAGTAAGACCCATCTCGGCAACATGCCTATGTTTGCGCTCCGCCCTACCATTCTGTTCCGGAGTGTAAGGACACGATATCTGATGGTGAACGCCCTTAGTAGCAAAATGACTTCGTAGACGAGTGTTCTGAAACTCAGTACCACCATCACTTTAAAACACTTTAATTTTGGATGAAAACTGATTCTCCACAAATGCCTCAAATTGTAAATAAGCATCAAATAAATCCGACTTACGATGATGTGGATAAAGCCAGGTGAAACGAGAATAATCATCCAAAAATAAAGAATAGTAGGAAAAACCGGTTGATGATAAAACAGGGGAAGGTCCCCATAAGTCACAATGAATCAAATTAAGTACATGCGTAGCACGTTTATAGTTCTCAACAAATGCCAACCGTTGACCTTTCGCCATAGCACAGGGGATGCAGGAAACAGGTTTGGGCAACAAAGAAGATAAAGAAACTAGACCAGACTTCTGCAAACTAGAAATAACTGTTGACGATGCATGACCCAAGTGAGCATGCCAAAGCTCATAAGATGCCCGTCCTTTATTCTGCTGTAAATGCGAGAAAAATGTTGAATCACCTCTATCCAAAACATAGAGACCACCATCACTGTGGTCCCTGCCCACGACTGCCTTGGAAACTTTGTTCTGAATGACAAAGTTCCAATCATCAAAAGTGATAAAAGCATTTAAATCTCTGGTCAGTTTACTAATAGATAGCAGATTCTTAGTAATATCATAAACAACCAGAACATCATAAATGCATAAATTATCAGAGAGTTTAGTGTTACCAATATGAGAGATTCGAATAGAAGCACCATTGCCAATAGAAATAGTAGAATTACCAGAATATGGAGCGACAAACTCTACAGAATTGGAGGATGCCATATGACTGGTAGCACCAGAGTCAATTAACCAATCAGACCGGGCAGTAGGCTCTAATTGCAAGGATGACTGAAAATGTTCCGCCAGATGAGTGGAGTCTGTACGATGAGTCGGACCCTGATAACCAGTCTGAGCAAGCATCCTGTAGCAAGTCGCAGCATAGTGATCGGGATGACCACACCAAGTGCATTGCGGCCAACCACGACGAGCCCCAATCGAGGACTGAAAACCGGCTCTACCACCGCATCGACCGCCAAAATGGCCACCCCTGGTGGCACGTGAGCCGTACGCGCCACCTCCCATCGCTGGTGCGTGATCCCACACGTAGCCGACCTAGGGAAATTCCGCTGATGTGAATGCAGCAGGCTCAGTGGCCGGGGCTGAATGGTCCTGTAAGTTTTTCAGAAAAGCCTCGTGGTTTTTGGCACGAGATAAGACATTGGCATACAATGGAGTTATCGATGAATTAATTAATGGTGCAGAAAAATCCTTAAACTTAGTTCCAAGAGCAGTCAAAAACCAAATAAGTTGATCATCATTGGATACAGGAGAACCCATCATAGACAACTGCTCAAAAATATCTTTAAATTGGAGATGGAGTTCATGAACTGTACCAGTCTTATGTATACTATGGGCAGCAGCACAAAGACGAAGGACAGATGAAGCACTGCTGTCGTGATAAATCGACTGAAGATTGTCCCAAATTTCCTTCGAAGTGACACGGTCAGGCAAAACCGCCAAAACCTCCGGGGTGAGGGAAGAAAAGAGAAGACTGCAAACACGTTGATCTTCATCAACCCAATTTTCATAATCAGACTGAGCCTTCAAGTAAGCCTCATGGGATCAGGCTTGGAGGAGGAGCCTCAAACTGGAGTGGAAGTAACAGCCCCTGTATCGGAGATGGAAGCGGCGGCCAGGGGGCGAGGAAGAACAGTAGGACAGGGTCTGGAACCATAAAAAACCATACAGCTTCTGAGGTCGGAGAACATAACCATCTTAATGCTTCCACAACAAATAATTGGATGATGACAATTTGATAGTCATCATGTAGAGCAAGGTATTATAAGATAATTTATCGTCAGACATGATGAGAGGAGAAAATAATAAAAATTTCGGGAAGTCTGCAGATGGGATGAATTATTGGGATGACAAAGAGAAGCAAAGTGGATGGGATGAATCTTGTTTAATGCGAATCTTGGGATGAAATATTGGGAAAGTCTACGAGCAGACAAAGTCTGCGGTGGAAAAAGAGATTTCAGCGACAGAAAAAAAAGGCTGCGGCCGAAAGAGAGAGAGAGAGGAGGGTTTTAGAACCAGGTTTGCTCTGATACCATGATAAAGTAATTTCCCTTAATGATTCTGATTAATGATGAAGAATATATATAGAGTACAAAGAAGACTAGTCTAAATATAACTCTATTACTACTCATTAACATGGAATAAAATAATAAAAAATCATCTACTTTCTTTATTCTAACATTGAGCATTGCTTGAAAGCTGTATGGTCATCATATATCCCAGTGTGGAGGTATATATCTCTTTCACCTTTTCTAGATGCAAAACAAATTCAGTATTTGATGCTTTTGGTAACCCAGCTAAAATGCAGGTTTTTGCCAACTACAAGAAACCGGAGAATGAACCAGATTGAGAGGGATGTTAAAAGTTCTATCAGGAAAATCATCAATGCAAGAATGGGTGCGATTAGAGTTGGCAATTCCGCGGGTGATGACCTATTGGGGATATTACTACAATCCAATTTGAAAGAAATGGAAGAGTGTGGAAATAAGGAGTTTGGAATGACTACCGAAGAAGTCATTCAAGAGTGCAAGTTGTTCTGTTTTGCAGGACAAGAGACCACCTCAGTGCTGCTTGAAATTTAGTTTTACCACTTTTTCTAGTACTTACTAGTGTGTTCCAACATGACTAATCTAACCAAGTGCATAATAACGTAAAATGTAAAGGACACTTGACATGGTTACGCAGTTCGGTGTAATCCACCTACATCTGCGGGGCCTGGCCCAGTTCAGAATGAATCCACTAATTAGAAAGAAATACTACAGAGTACAGTTTACAAAATACTTATCTTTACTAACTATATTGTGTGAATTCTGCTAGCTCCCCTAGCTACCGATCCGCCTTGATCAGACTCCCTCTGATCTCGAACTCCATCGACGCTGGATCTCCTCCTCCCGAGGAATTAAGGTTTTTGATTCTGAACTTTGTGCGGAAGGTCAGGTTTGTTAGAACACATTAGTCTGACTCTTTGCAATTCTCAAAAGTCTCAAAAATCTATAAGCAGATTTTTGCTCTGTTAAATCTGTGAGTATGCAGCCGTGTTTGTCCCAATTTATATCCACGAACAGATTGGAATACTCCTTGATTACTCCAGAATATTCCTATTCCAAATCCCATAAATAAAGGGATTTACCTTATATCAATCTATCCCATATATTCAAATATATCATCTCCTTATAAGTAGGGATTTTCTATAAATCAATTATGCTTGATATACTTAGTCAGATATACGAATTCCATATATCACAAAATACTACAGTATTCTGAATTTGATTTTCATAACTCCTTGGCGTAAATATTCTGAACACAGCGTGTTCCAACATGGAAGGATTTTCGGTTCAAAATAAGTTCACACAAAATTGCCAATTAAATATTCACTTGCAAATCCCTTGACTTTACAATCTTCCCCTTTGGCATTTTTGTGGAACCATAATATTTTGGACATGTAATTCCCAACGAAAAACTTCAAGCATAAAAAACATAAGCTTTCATCAAAATAGCAGAACATAATACCAGAATTCCCTTAAACATGAAATCCGAAACCCAGAAACCAGAAATCAAGGAAATCCAAAACATAAATGTCATTACAACCAAATTGAACAAAACAACATCTAAAATTACTCCCCCTGGGCACAGATAGGCCAAAGGCAACATAAAAAACATCAATCTAATAGCATCAAGTAAGCTCCCCCTGCATCAGACATCAACTCAAGCTTCTAGCCGTGACTTCTTTGCCTCTAGACTAGTTTTTTCTGCCTCTAACGCAGCCATTTGTATACATATAGCTCCAAGTCTAGAATTCAGAACAATCAGCCTAGCCTTCTTTTCTGCTGCTGATGAAGAAGTTGATCCAGATGGTTTCCACGGGAGATCATGCACATGCCTTAACCCGAACGTCTTCTTGTTGGGCCTCAGAAACTCCGTATCAATCACAACATCCGAGGCCTTCCCTTTTACTTTTGCACTCTTGGCTAGTGCAGAGATCAGAGCAGGGTAAATAATGACATCATTGACCTGGGAGCAGTAGCTTGTCTGACTAAATGCTGCTGAATAAGTAGTCCTAGGTTGACATCCTTCTGTGTTGCAACACAGTATAACAATTTAGCCATTTTCCTTGTCAAGGCTGTGGTATTAGTAGAGGGCAACCAACAATGTACAACCACCTGATATAATCCAAAGAATCTCGAAGACAAGCAGGATGCTTGTGAATATCTAGTTGCCGGCCATTCAACCTTATACCCACCAGAGATAACAACCAATATTTGATTATCAGAAACTCCCAAGTCTTCAGGAAAAATTCCCTCCCCTATCTCAGGTGTCTTAAGACCCAGCAGTTTGTTAATCCTGGTAGCAAAAACATCTATGATCTTCCCCCGTACATATACCCTACCATATCATGGGGAACTTATCTCTAAATTACCAGTCATAAGGTTATAATATACCTCAAGTACAACCTGCCTGTTGTACTATAGCTGGATCGTGGCTGCAGTAGTCATTCCAATTGCTTTCAGATAGTCCGAAAAACCACTCTCCTTGTAAGCTTTTAAATCCACAGGTCTTTCAGCAATGACCTTCCTTTCTGAGAAAAATTCTCCCATCTCTTCACCCTTTGAGTCAAAATATAAAACAGAATAAGCCTTGCTTACAGAGGGGGGAGGTAGTACTTTCTTCTTCGTGCAGCCATGCCTTCTCTTGCTCCTCTTTGCCTGAGCAGAAACCTTAGCTTTAGAAGCCTTTCTCTTGCCTTTAGCCATCTGATAGAATTCGTTAAGCACCTCATCACTTAAGTATGCTAGATCTGGAATTTCCTGTGTCGGAACACTTCCTGAACCTTCAGCCTCATTCTTCTTCTCAGATTCTCCTTCAGGCTGATCATCTTGATCCAAATCCTCACCTGTCTCATCATCACTCTCAGAGATATACTTCTGGTTAGAAAAATCTTCATCCAATGACTCAGTATTCAGATTATCCTGCATCTCATCATCTGCACCCCCCAGATCAGCATCCGACCCCAAATTCATATCATCATCATATTCACTCTTCTATGTTGGAACACTGTCATCACTGTCTGACAGCTCAATGATGATGGGCTTTCTTAATTCTTCCATCCTTTTGGCAGAATTCGAATCATAGAATCCCACCTGCGGTTTGTCTCTGTTTCTCACAACTTCCCTTCCAGCCACTTCACTGTCATTTATTTCTCTCAAAGAAACAAAACTCGGCAGTGGAATATAGCAATGCACATAGAATCTGTCTTTTTCTCTAAATTCAGCATATCTTCCCATCACAAATTTCACATTATAATTCTCAAGCCTCCTTATTCCACCTATGTTACCCGTCACTAACTCCTTAACTTTAACATTAAGATATTCTCCTGTTATCCTCTTACTCTTTGTTAGATCTATGGCAACTCTATTTGCCTCAAGCCATTCAAAGATTTCATCAACACTCTTACATTCAATGCCCATGAATTTTAATGGAGTAGGATCAGGACCAGTTACCGTGGGTTTCTTCTTCTTGGTTCCAGAGGATTTTTCTTGAGCATCAGGTTTAACTTCGGATTCCCCACTCTCTTTACTGTTAACGGGAGCCTCTTCCTCTTCCCCTTGTTCTTCGGCTTCATCAGGCTCTAGTACAATTGTCTCCTCAACCTCATCTTTGTCCATGCTTCCTTCAACCTGATCTTGATTTTCTTCCTCATCTGATTCTCTTATTTCTTGGTCAGTATAATTTCTCTTTCCATCTGACAAAACCAATTCCAAATTTGTTGAACATTGATCTTCCTCCATAATATCTGGCACCTCTGGTTCATGCGTGGGAGAGTTTGGAGTAGACATTCTTTAGCACAATGCAGCGATGGATTCGGAGAGGAAAATATCGGCCGAGAGTAGAGGGATTCGAAAGGATTTTTGGGTATGTTTGAATCCCATTTTAACTATTCATCTATTGACCTCTTTTCCTGCGAAGCACTTTTTAGATTTTCCAAACTTCTAATGATAACACTTTCTCCTCTTGTCAAATCAAGTTATCATTCCTCAATTAACTTTCAACACACCATACTAACCATCTCCTATTTTTGTACAACATTGCTACCTTCCAAAATTTTTGTTCTTTTCTGATTTTTCTAAACAAAAATAACCAACAAAAATATTTACAGGAAAAATAATTATGGTAAAAATTACCTCAGATTTGACAAACACCTAAGTGTTGTCAAAGGTTCTCAAAAGAGGTGGCATCCAACGGCTTTGTAAATATATCGGCAAATTGCTCATGTGTTGGAACATAGACTACTTCCACTTCCTTTCTTTCGACCAGATCTCTAATAAAATGATGTCGTTTGTCAATATGTTTGGTTCTCGAGTGCTGAACTGGATTCTTCGAAATGTCAATAACACTTGTGTTATCACATAGAATATTCAAGGGGCCTTGATGAATTCCATAATCTTTCAACATTTTTTTCATCCATAATAATTGTGCACAACAAGTCCCTACTACAAGATACTCCGCTTCTGTAATAGATAGAGAGATCGAGTTTTGTTTCTTGCTATACCAAAACACCAAATTTGTTCCAATAAAGAAACATCCATCTGTGGTACTTTTTCGATCATCAGCATTACCAGCCCAATCAGAATCACTATACCCAACCAACTCTGAATCTTGACTCTTAGAATACCAAACACCATACTCAGAAGTCCCACTTACATATCGAATAACTCTTTTAACTGCAGTGAGATGAGATTCCTTAGGACCAGCTTGAAACCTTGCACATATCCCAACACTAAAACATATATCTGGTCTGCTTGCAGTTAAATACAATAAGCTCCCAATCATGCCTCTGTATAATTTCTGATCGACCGCAACTCCTTTTTCATCCTTCACCAATTTATCAGAAACACCCATTGGAGTTCGAACTGCTCGAGCATCACTCAGACCGAACTTATTAACTAGAGTCAAGGCATACTTACTTTGATTTATGAATAAACCGTTTCTTCCTTGCTTGACTCTAAATCCCAGAAAGTGAGTGAGCTCACCAACCACGCTCATTTCGAATTCAGCTTGCATAATGGTAACAAAATCTTGTACCATAGAAGGTGAAGTAGAACCAAATACTATATCATCCACATAAATTTGAGCAATTAAAAACATTGAAGCCTTGTCAAGCACGAACAACGTGCGATCTACTCCCCCTCGACGATAACCTTTCTGAAGAAGAAAGGTAGTAAGTTGTTCATACCATGCCCTGGGTGCTTGCTTTAGACCATATAAGCCTTCTTAAGGCGACATACATGATGTGGATAATGAGGATCTTCAAATCCTTTAGGTTGTTCCACATATACTCCTTCATTCACCACTCCATTTAGAAAAGCACTCTTGACATCCGTTTGATACAAAGTAAAGTTCATAGTGTAGGTAATAGCTAGTAAAGATAGATTCTAACCTAGCAACAGGCGCGAATGTTTCGTCGAAGTCGACACCTTCCACTTGTGTATAACCTTGAGCGACAAGTCTGGCTTTGTTTCGAGTGATTAAGCTATCCGAATCTGATTTATTCTTGAAGATCCACTTCGTACCAATGACATTAATGCCTTTAGGGCGAGGAGTAAGGTACCAAACATCATTCTGTGTAAACTGACCTAGTTCATCTTGCATTGCAGCGATCCAATCTCATCAAGTAAGGCTTCTTTGTAGTTCTTGGGTTCAATGAGGGAGACAAAACAGTGCAATCCAGCTAGCCTATGATAATCCACTCGAGGAACTGATCGAGTACTTCTCATGGTGGATTCCGATTGGTCCTGTGTTGGAACAGAGGGGTCTGTAGTGGGGGACCGTGTTCCAACATGGTCAGCTTCGGAAGAGTTAGGATTCTTTGCGGGGCCTGGCCCAGTTTAGAATGAATCCACTAATTAGAAAGATATAGTACATAGTACAGTTTACAAAATACTTATCTTTACTAACTATATTGTGTGAATTCTGCTAGCTCCCCTAGCTACCGATCCGCCTTGATCAGACTCCCTTTGATCTCGAACTCCGTCGATGCTGGATCTCCTCCTCCCGAGGAATTAAGGTTTTTGATTCTGAACTTTGTGCGGCAGGTCAGGTATGTTGGAACACAGTAGTCTGACTCTTTGCAATTCTCAAAAGTCTCAAAAATCTGTAGGCAGATTTTTGCTCTGTTAAATCCGTGAGTATGCAGCCGTGTTTGTCCCAATTTATATCCACGAACAGATTGGAATACTCCTTGATTATCACCACAATATTACTATTCCAAATCTGCTTCTTGAAGCATATCCAAATCACATAAATAAATGGATTTACCTTATATCAATCTATCCCATATATTCGAATATATCATCTCCTTATAAGTAGAGATTTTTCATAAATTAATTATGCCTGATATACATAGTCAGATATACGAATTCCATATATCACAAAATACTACACTATTCTGACTTTGATTTTCATAACTCCTTGGCGTAAATATTCTGAACACAGCGTGTTCCAACATGGAAGGAATTTCGGTTCAAAATAAGTTCACACAAAATTGCCAATTAAATATTCACTTGCAAATCTCTTTACTTTACGCTGCTTTTGTGGACAATGATCTTGTTGAGTAGGAACGAGGAGTGGCAGAATCATGCTCGAGAGGAGGTTTGGCAACTCTTCGGCACCAGTTAACCAGATTTTGATGGACTGAATCGCCTGAAAGTTGTAAGTCAATTCTTTGTATCATATAGAGAAAGGGTTTCATCAAGTTATACTACAAAACTAAGAATATTTTGTTTTATGGACAGGTAAATATGATCTTGCATGAGGAATTGAGGCTGTACCCTCCATTGAGTCTAAATGGTCGAATAACAGCAGCAGATACTAAACTAGGAGATAAAGCTATTCCATCTGGCGTGCTAATCTTATTTCAGACTGTTGGACATATATTGATTATATCATACGGAAAATCAAATAACAAAATTGAACGAGCAATTAATATATGCAAGAATAATAATTTTTATTAATTATTCAAGCATACAATCGAAAAGCTTAAATTACAAATAATCAAAGCATAAATCATGTTTCAAGTAATTACAAATTGATGGAGTCACGAGTAACACTCGCTGCCCTTGAAACGAATGAGTCCCGTCGTGGACATCGTTCCCTAGGATAAAACCATCGAAGGTAACAATTAACACGTAAGAGTTATCTCGGATTCACGCAAGGCCCGAATGACTATCACCTCGACAGAGCATCAACTGGAAACTTCGAGAAAGACAGAAAGAAGACTCAAGTTTAGACTATGGAGGGACTTGAGAAATGGTGTGTATTTTCTGACTGACTTAGAGGCTCTATTTATACTACTCTAAGAGACCCTAATCATGGAAACATGATATTCTGATTTTCTGTAATTAGAGAAGAATATTCTCCAATCACCAACTCACCAAATCCGAGACATTCCATGAATACTCGAATCATATCTGCTGGAAAAGGAAGAAATATTTGTACAAATATTCTTCATCATATTAAACATGGTAAACCGCATATTTATTTAAGACAAGATATCTCACAAAATATGGAAGTATTTTGTTCTTATCTCTTAAGAATTACACACAAGTAATTCCATATATACTATGCGGTTGGGCCTTCATAAGACTTCCATGCGATCCATACACATTTTGGACAGTCCAGAGAAAATTACCTGGGTCAATTTTCGCCCATTTTTTTCCTCTTTCAAGAGTGAAATTAAAACATTCATATCTCATTCACCCTTGATCCGTTTTGAGAGTTTAAATAGTCGATTTTATAGTACTCGCGGAGGAGAACCCAAAAATGACATCCATTGACCCAAAATCCGTTCGGGTCCCACTCTAAACGAAGCCCAAAAAGTTGACGAATTTCAACCTTTTAACCATCATTTTCCAACAATCCCCCACATGAATAGATATTGATGTAGGAATCAGAACAATCACGTCAGACACAGAGTTTGACTTGGTGATAGATTCATTTCGACGGCATAGATGCTGCATAGGATAAGTAGGTGTCACCCTTTGAACTTTCCTTTGAGAGAGTACACTTAGCCCACTGGTTAGGAAGTAGACGCGATGTCCTTGAACTTCCCCAACCGCTTGTGTGAACGACAATGCACTTCCCACAGACATCTTTCCTAGCCCTTGCGCTTTCCTCAGTTGTGTCCATTAATCAGGCCATGGCACACGCCTAGTTCTGTAAGGTTTCTAAAGAATTGCGTCCCAACAATTCCCTTTCGAAGCGGCCACACTTCTCGCTTACATAGGTGATTCTTGGTGTAAGAGCAGTTCCGTAAACTATTGCGCTCTTTCGAGTACTACATACTCGATGCCTTGAATCATTAAAAGCAACCTAATGCTTAACCTCCATTCACATCACTGTTTCTTCATCATAGGAATGCGACAGGAGGTATGAAACCCCCACAGTGATCGCGATGGGTCTTTGCAGTTTAGTTGTCCCTTTGAACTTAGATCTTGGGATCTCCAGTCACATAGGTTGGGTGTCCACGTACGTAACCCACCATTTATTAGACTTAGTCATATTCCTTTCGATGAGTTCTCAACTAACTCTCGATTCAATTTCTTCGTCAAGAAATCGATTGAATCCTTTCGTCAAAGAATAACAACTCTTATCATATTGACCTTACGTAGTCAACATCGACAATTATCGTAGAGAGTAGTCGTCCAATGGTAAAGTGTCTATGTCGAGACACACCATCATCGATATGGCTTTAAGCTACAAGCTTTACGCTACACCAATAAGCATAAAAGTGCTTTGGTCATCCGAGGGTATATCTTTCCCAATTTTGTCCAACACGATGGACTTAGATTCCTCTATGAATCTAGCAAGAGAGAACCATTTCTCTACACAACTTAAGCCATATCCACGAGTCTCACACACAGCTTGTTTCCAGTGATCTTTTTTAGATTACTCGTGTATCATCTTACTATCTATTGTAAGAATAGTCTAATGTGCACTTTAATAAGTACAACAGACTATCAATGACTCTTGAGTTATCTTCTTAAGAGACACCTCACCTTTACAAAAAGGTAACTCATAATGTTTAGAGTCATTCCATTGAATACGACATATCTCCAAGAGACTCAATCATCGTATCAATTTTACTATCAATGAGAAAATCATAAATCAAAGACATAAATGACATGGTCATTTTTCGTGTCTCTTAGCGTATCTGCCTTCATCAAACTCATTGATTTAATATCACTGGCTAGAACAATTAGTTTGGTCACATGATGGGTCATTTAGGAGCATTGAGCTTATCATTTTGCTCCATTCAGATTTTAATATCTAAATCTCCAAATAACCATTTAGGTCCGTTAGATGTACTTCTAGCTTTCACAAAGCTTTGATAGCAAATACCATCACCCTTGGACTCATTCTCACGTCTAGAGAACACCCATCAAGTACACAAATATACTTACTAATTGTTCAAATATACTAGTACTCTAGTGATTTGCACTCATGGTAGATCAATCTCTCTATTGATCACCACTTTCCACAAAAATTATTTCATGGAATCTCGTTTCCTTCGTTGGTTTATCCCCGATCCTTAATGATTTCATCTATTGACTCTTAAGTCCATTTAAGATAAATCAGGATCTTTAACAGAAACTTCCACAAAATACACTTTCCATCAAGATATATTTCTAGTTTCTGCATAATATTTCTTGTGAATTTCAAGAAATTGATAGCACTTCAACATTGTGCATATCTAGTAAAGATACTGTTTAAGTATTCCTTTTACTACATTCGCAATATGCCAACCCACACATTCAAAAGAACTTTTAGGATGGCTCTATGAGGAGCTTTATTTTCCTCCTTCTTGGGGTATCTTATTTAAAAGATCGCCAGCCAACTTAAAGGCTCCCCCACAACGCTTGATCATTTCTAGCAATGATCTTGCAAATGTCTACATTGTGAATCACATTTCCCAAAGGATTCTATGTATTCACATCATGGTCACAGATAACCTCATATGTTTTCTGTGCATCACGTAAGTGGTTTCGTTAATATACAAATCCAACATACTAAAAGTCCGTGTGTTCAATAATAAATCAAACACTAGGTTCTTACCCATCAAATTTCTTTTAGGGCTAGATCATTTCAACAATCAAAACACCTTCATGTATTGATCTTTTATCATGAAAGTCTCTCTTATTCCTTCAACTCCCTTGGGATTAGAGATAACTAAACTTCCCGATCTCAATTAATCGTTCTTCCTCGCATGACCAATACCACCACCAATGTAGTATCAATCAATCGAGGATTCGATTAACTCTCACTAGGGCGCAGTGTGAGTTTACCAACTCCACACAATTTCATGCCCATTTTAAAGCCAAGTTTCAGTACAACTGCACTTTACTTTCAGACAACTCAAATCAAACTTGAGTGTCTTTATGCTCGAAACACATTAAAGTTCATTGCTCGACTCAAGTTTGAGTGCATTGCTTGACTCAATTTTGGTTTTACCTTTTTGGTTCGAGTTAAAGTCCTCCCGACTTGATCAACTTGATTGAAATCTTTCGTGACGACTTTTCACCTCAAGTACCTATCAAAATTCATATCGTCGTTGAATTTTTAGGTTTTTGTCTACCCCCCACATTGGGCTAGTTTTATTAAACATCCCCACATGTGTTAAGTTTCTCAAAACCTCGTGTCTTGGGGTTTCTAGACTGAATGTCTTAGGATTTCTCATCTCAGAATTATAAGGCTTTCCAACCAAAAATCTAGAGAATTGACCAAATGTCTTGGGATTCCCTATCTCATGATTCTTAGATTTTTCAACCATAAATCAAGAGATTTGACCAAAAGTCTTGGGATTCCCATTCTCAGGATTCTTAGTTTTCCCAACCAAATTCTTGAGATTTTCCCCTCAATTCTTTGATTACAAATAATCAAAGGTTTTTAGTATAGTCATAATAACTCATGCTTTAGGGTTTATACCATGGTTCACAAGAACCAATACCCTAGACATAGTCTTAAACTAATGTCTTCATGTTCACATTTTTCAGGTCATACAAAATAACCAGAATATGTTGAACTTCGAGCCCATATGCTCTATCTGTGCAATCTAACAATTGTCACTTGTGAGCCATATGCTCGTAAATGATCAATCAAGATAGCCAATTATTGGGACAAGCCTTGTCGAACCTTTCATTGCATCAAAAAGGGCACTTTCCCAAACAATTAATATAATTATAGCATATAAAGCATAACACAATTTTAGACACAACATAGATCTAAAATTTTTTGTATATGCAGCTAAATCAAGTCCCTAAATGAACGAGAATACATCATGGATCAAATAACCCAATGTCACATACTTCATTCATGCACGAATATATTTCACTCTTGCCGAGAGATGTCATGTTTAAGTGCAAATGAAGTTTACCAATTTTTCGCATGCGATTCTCAGACCAAGCATATAAAAGTCATGAATCACTAGCAGCACATTCTCACACAAATATGGTTTAAACCTTTAACCAACATGAGCAGCCCACACAACCAAATTACTATACCATGCAAAATAGGTATTTCAACATTTGATCAAGTATTTAAACAAATACTATAACATTTTGAGGGCTTAGGAAATTTAAACATGTCTCATAATTTCCAAACATATGCTTTCATGTAATTGAATAATAATGTCTGATCCCATATTCTAAACTCATGGCATTTTTTTCCCGTAAATTTAATTCAATCTTTCATGCAAAGAATCAAATATGATTTCTTACCATATCAACATTTAATCTCATAAGCATGAATATCACGGAATTAGCATATTTCCATATTCTAAACTCATGGCATTTTTTTCCCGTAAATTTAATTCAATCTTTCATGCAAAGAATCAAATATGATTTCTTACCATATCAACATTTAATCTCATAAGCATGAATATCACGGAATTAGCATATTTCCATAATTGCGCCATGTAATTTAACATACATGCTCAACTCATTTTCCCACATAATTAAGGGATTAATATAACCAAATCCATTTACTATCAAATTTGATAGCCTTAGTGTACTGGACATATATGTGCAAATATTATTCACATAACTCTCTTAGTAACAAAGTCATGTTTACGTCCAGATTCACGCAAATGGTTATCAAATATAATCCAAGCAATATATGTATATATAGCATATGCCATGATTCACTTTAATTAACGTGTATACGTACCATAGTTGCAAAACCGTGGTTACACTCTTGATTCTTTCATGTTGCCAAGCAAATCCTGCCGTATCTCCATGCCTAGTTTCCCTTCCATAAGAGATATACAACCGTGTATACTCGGATTCACCAATGCGTACATACAAAAGATTTCCATCGTTAAATATATGTACAAATCTCAATTATCGTAGTATAATATTTTAAATAATTATACATAACAAATTGCTCAATATGATTTTGTTGTAAATAACCAAAAACCATTATCATGCATAATTTTGCAAACATACAATTTCCATAAAGCATGCAATCCCATGTGATTTGCGCAGAATTACAAATCATATGCATATTTTCGATAAATATGACATGCAGATGGTATGCCGATTAATGAATATATCAGGCAAGTCGAGCAAGTAATATATGCATTATTACCTTACATAATTATATCCTATGGCACATGCATATTTTCCAAAATCTTCACGCATGCATATTCTTCATGGAAAATTGGAAGTTCACGCATGGAAAAACTGATTACTTATTATTCACGCATGCATACTGATTAACCAAATCAATATAAATCAACAAATTTCATTCGTTTCAAGACTGTTGGACATATATTGATTATATCATACGGAAAATCAAATAACAAAATTGAACGAGCAATTAATATATGCAAGAATAATAATTTTTATTAATTATTCAAGCATACAATCGAAAAGCTTAAATTACAAATAATCAAAGCATAAATCATGTTTCAAGTAATTACAAATTGATGGAGTCACGAGTAACACTCGCTGCCCTTGAAACGAATGAGTCCCGTCGTGGACATCGTTCCCTAGGATAAAACCATCGAAGGTAACAATTAACACGTAAGAGTTACCTCGGATTCACGCAAGGCCCGAAGGACTATCACCTCGACAGAGCATCAACTGGAAACTTCGAGAAAGACAGAAAGAAGACTCAAGTTTAGACTATGGAGGGACTTGAGAAATGGTGTGTATTTTCTGACTGACTTAGAGGCTCTATTTATACTACTCTAAGAGACCCTAATCATGGAAACATGATATTATGATTTTCTGTAATTAGAGAAGAATATTCTCCAATCACCAACTCACCAAATCCGAGACATTCCATGAATACTCGAATCATATCTGCTGGAAAAGGAAGAAATATTTGTACAAATATTCTTCATCATATTAAACATGGTAAACCGCATATTTATTTAAGACAAGATATCTAACAAAATATGGAAGTATTTTGTTCTTATCTCTTAAGAATTACACACAAGTAATTCCATATATACTATGCGGTTGGGCCTTCATAAGACTTCCATGCGATCCATACACATTTTGGACAGTCCAGAGAAAATTACCTGGGTCAATTTTCGCCCATTTTTTTCCTCTTTCAAGAGTGAAATTAAAACATTCATATCTCATTCACCCTTGATCCGTTTTGAGAGTTTAAATAGTCGATTTTATAGTACTCGCGGAGGAGAACCCAAAAATGACATCCATTGACCCAAAATTCGTTCGGGTCCCACTCTAAACGAAGCCCAAAAAGTTGACGAATTTCAACCTTTTAACCATCATTTTCCAACACAGACTCTGTTAATTCATTCTGATCCTGAAATGTGGGTGACGCTGCCAAGGAATTCAAACCTAGTCGGTTTTCTGAAGGAGTTTCCAATGCTACCAAGGGCCAGCTTGCTTACTTCCCATTCGGTACTGGACCTCGCATTTGCATCGTTCAGAATTTTGCAATGTTGGAAGCAAAATTGACCCTTGCAATGATTCTGCAATGCTTTTCGTTTGAAATCTCACCATCCTATGCTCATGCTCCTCACTTAGTCTTAATTTCTTAGACCACAATTTCTCGTAATGGAGCAGGGCTTCTTCGGCAATTCTTACAGATTCCTTACTGGAGACTTAATGAAAGTGACATCCTTGTTAAAGGATGCCCATTCTAAACCAATTGCTTTCTCTAATGATATAGCCCCCAGAGTCATTCCTGAAGTCCTCCATCTCATCCAGAAATATGGTACGTTTTCACCAAGTTTTGGCTGTCCTTTTAGAGTAACTGATTATGGTAATTGCAAAAATATGATCACGTGTTCGCGTGGCTTTAGCCTAGTGGTATATCTAAAGCTGATAGAATTGTGAAGATCACTCAAGGAATCTTGTTTCGGAGAATAAAATCATATCAAGTTTTTACCACAGCAGTTCCTATCAACTTAAGTACGTTCCAAATTTTTTGGAATCTTTGGTTCACATGATTGGTATGTACTCTGCTTGCAGGTAAGAACTCATCTATATGGTATGGTCCACAGCTAGCACTTTTTATCCAAGACTCAAAACTAGTAAGGGAGGCTTCTTAAGATGTAAATCTCTATGAAAAGCCTAGTGGTTCTCATGTCAGCAGATTCCTGCTTCCAGGACTCGCAAGCTATAACGGTGCTAAATGGGCAAAACATCGAAAACTCATCCACCATGCTTTTCGAGTGGAGAAGTTGAAGGTTTTTGCTTACTATTTTGATTGCATTGTTGTTATGAAGATGAGAGATTAAATTCCAAGAATTTCAATGCCTGACTTTTGCAGTGAGGATCGATATTGTTCTAATTTTATCTGATCTTATTTTCTTTTTCTTGTAAAGGACATGCTTCCGTCTTTTTGTACGAGTGCTAGTGAGATGTTGAAAAAATGGGAGCAGATTGTTTCACCAGAAGAGCAGTGTGAGGTAAATGTTTGGCCAAGCCTTTCGGCACTGACTTCTGATGCGATTTCTCGCACTGCATTTGGCAGTAACTATGAGGAAGGTAGGAGAATATTTGAACTGCAAGAGGAACAAGCTGAGCTTTGCTTGAAGACTATATCGTCATCATTCATCCCAGGATGGAGGTAATTTATAAATTCATTCATCCATTCTTGGATTAAAAAGGAAAAGTTTTATCTGCCACAGTTTGTCATGTGTATTATGCCACTTCTGTTTCCTGAGCTATGGATTTCTTCAGGTTTTTGCCGACAAAAACAAACCAAAAAATGAGAGAAATTGAGAAGGATGTTAATGATTCTATCAGAGAATGTAAAATATATGATGTGAATGGTTGATTTTATTCATCTCTGTACGTATCTATTTACACTACAAGTGCTAGTTCTAAGGATAAGATTTACACGTAAGAAATCCCACTGATTAGGGAAAGTAAACTATTTCTATAAACTATGTACAATGAACCAGGACTAGTGTTTTAAGTCTTCAATACCCTCCCGCAAGCTCACGATCGGGTACAAACGAGAAGCTTGGACTTCAGGTTATCAAAGCAAGAAGAACCCAAAGCCTTGGTGAAGATGTCAGCAATCTGATCAACAGAGAGACAGGGGCAGCCATTTCGGCTAGAAGCTGTTGAAGCCAGATGAGCTCCGCTGAGGCAAATGCGATCGCCCGGTACTCAGCTTCAGTGCTGGAGCGGGCTACAACCTGTTGTTTACGGGAGGACCAGCTGATGAGATTACCACCAAGGTAAATGGCAAAGCCATGTTGAGAGCGGCAATCGTCAGGATCTGAGGCCCAACCGGCATCTGTAAAACATACAAGGCGATCATCCCGAGATGGCTGAAATAGTAAGCCATCATCAATGGTGCCTTTGATATACCGTAGTATGCGTTTCACAGTGGCCCAGTGAATCTCTGAAGGTTGATGCATGAACTGACAAACCCGGTTGACTGAATACGCAAGCTCAGGCCGGGTAATGGTGACATACTGTAGAGCTCCTACAATGCTGCGATAGAGATAGACATCTGGGAAAGGATCACCACCAATGATGAGACACGAGCCCGGAATGGTCGGAGAGGCAATTGGTTTTGCACCAACCATTTTGCTCTTGTCAAGATGATCAAGAATGTATTTCCGTTGAGATAAAAGTATACCTGAAGAGTTGCGAAGAACTTCAATCCCAAGGAAACAATTCAGAGCACCCAAGTCCTTCAAAGAAAAAATCGAGTGGAGATAGCCAACAAACTCATCAATGAACTTGGAGCTCGAGCCAGTGATGATGAGATCATCCACATAAACTAGAACATAGACGACATCGGACCCATGATGTTTGATGAAGAGGGAGGTGTCTGAAACACATGGTTTGAAGCCGTGCCGTAGAAGGGCCTGGTTGAGCTTCTGAAACCATGCTTGCGGTGCTTGTTTGAGACCATAAAGAGCTTTCCGAAAATGGCAAACATGAGAGGGCTGCTGCGGTGAGACAAAACCAGGTGGTTGCTCCATGAATACATTTTCAGACAGATCACCATTGAGGAAGGCATTGTTGATGTCAACCTGGCGAAGAGGCCAATTTTGAGTAACAGCCAGACCGAGGACCACCCGAATGGTAGTGGGTTCGATGACAGGGCTGAATGTGCCAAAGTAGTCAACCCCCTCTTCCTGATTAAAGCCTTTTGTAACAAGGTGAGCTTTGTAGCGCTCAACTGAACCATCGGGTTTCTTCTTGATCCTGAAAATCCACTTACAACCAACAAGATTAGAGGCACATGACCTGGGCACCAAGTCCCAAGTCCTATTAGTCATTAAGGCATCATACTCTAACTGCATAGCATGCTGCCAATTAGGATTCTTTTTGGCCTGAAGAAAGGATTTCGGTTCAAGATCGAAACCGTCAGAAGGTAATGGGTGTTTTGTAGCAGTGTAGAGCTTTGGTTTGAGAGAGTCAGTTTCCGCACGAGTTGTCATACCATGATTAGAGTTGGCAGCCGGGCGGAAATATGAGGGAGCTATATGAGAGCTGATAGTAGAAGGATGAGTAGAAGGATGAGAAGGGGCTGGAGACGGTGAAATTGGCTGAGTGGGACTGGGTAGAGGAGACGGACTGAGTGATGGTGATGGACTGAGTGATGGTGACGGACTGAGTGATGGTCCGGGACTGAGGTTAGGAGAAGGACTACGTGGAGATGGAGGGGGACTGTGATTGGTGACGGGTGGAGTGATAGGTGAGGAAGAAATGTCTGAGGCAAGGTGCAGACTTTGAAGGGATATATCGGAGAAGGGTGATGGGGAGGACTTGGAGTTGTGGTCAGGAAAGGGAAATGAAGACTCATCGAACACAACATGACGGGATATATAGGTGCGAGAGGTGGGGACATGAAGATGCAAGCAACAGAGCGAAACTCCAACTTGTTGCTGTTATATGGACGAAGGTAAGGATAACAGAGACAACCGAAGGATTTGAGAAACAGATAGTCTGGTTGGCGATGATAAAGCCGAGTGTAGGGAGATTCATTGGCGAGGGTAGGAGTTATGGTACGATTGTGAAGGAAGATGGCAGTTTGGAAGGCATGTTCCCAGAATGAGATTGAGAGATGAGAGTGGGAGAGTAGAGCAAGGCCTTTTTCAATGACAATGCAATTACGTCTTTCAGCAGCACCATTTTGTTCAAGGGTGTGGGGACAAGAAACTCTATGCAAAATACCATGATTTTGGAGAAAGGTAGAGACATTTCGATATTCCCCTCCCCAATCAGATTGAAAAGATTTAATTTTTGTAGAAAATTGTGTTTCAACCATGGATTTGAATAGAGAAAAGGCCTGAAAGACTTGAGATTTGGCAGTGAGAAAGTAAACCCAAACAAATTTTGTGTAGTCATCAATGAAAAGAACAAAGTATCTATTGCCATTGAGAGAAGGTATCGAGGTAGGGCCCCACACATCAGAATAAATCAAATCAAAAGGAAGTTTTGAGGGAACATGACTAGAGGGAAGAAATATCTTGTGGCTTTTGCCTAACTGACAAGCATCACAAACAGAAACAAGTTTATTGTTTGAAGAAACAGGTAAGTTGAAATGTGATAACTGGCTACGTAAAACGTTTTCATGTGGGTGAGCGAAGCGATGATGCCAACATGCCACCGAGGCTCGTTCTCCAATGAAAATGCGAGAAGGCCTGGAAGAGGACAAACTGGCTGGGATTCGATACAGACCATCATCAACTATTTCTTTTAGCAACGTCTCTCCCTGCCAACTCTTAACATAGCAACGGTCATGATGAAATTCAAGAAACACATTATTGTCTTTGCAAAGTTTAGAGACACTTAGCAAATTTTTGGATATTTTTGGGACAACTAGGATTTCATTTAATGACAAGGAATTAGAAGCATGCTGTGCATTTAAAGTAGAGTGACCTAAATGAGTAATAGGGAGGGACTGACCATTTCCGACGAACAGATTGTCAGCTCCAGTGTAGTCCGAATGCAGGTTCAGATTGCCTAGATCAGCAGTGACATGGTGTGAAGTACCTGAGTCGACCACCCACGGGTCCTGGAGTGCTGACGGAGACGCACCGCCACTGGAGTTGTAAGCCGTGTAGGCTGTCTTTGCCAAGGACTGGAACTGACGCTGGCATTCTGCTGCACGACGGCAGGTCGGAGGATAGGCCGCGATGTTGAGCCTATTGTGACAGTTCCGCCCGCTGTCATTGGGCTTCTCACAGATGTCGCATTTGAGAGGGATGGAACTGGAGCCGCGGTCAGTGTTGGAGTCGTCCATCCCCAAAGTGGGCCGAGAGGCAGCGGCAGGGGCTCGGCCTGGTGCGTGGCGGTTGGAGTATAACGCCGTCGGGACAGCCGCATCAGAAGAGGACTCCAGAAGGCGCTGCTTCTCCTATAGCAAGCCGAGCAGTTCATTCGACGTGACTGGAGTGGTGCGCATGGCTAAGGCGGTTCGAAACGCGCCATATTCAGGGCCTAGCTCGTAGATGATGAAGGACACAAAGTCATTGTCGAAGACCACCGTGAGGCATTCAGCCAATGAGTCCGAGATGGCGCACTTTTTCTCAACATAGTCAAGAATGGACAGAGAGCCCTTTTGAAGCATCTGAAGTTGCTGTTTGAGATGCATTTGACGAGCCTGAGTTTGTGAGTGAAACATTTGTTCGAGAATGATCCAACATTCAGAGGTTGATGTTGCCCTAGCGACGTGACCGAGCATGAGGGCTGTGAGGGTTGATCGGAGCCACAAGAGAACAAGCCGATCCTTTCTTTTCCATGACGTAAAGTCTGGGTTTGCAGCTGGTGTAGAGGTGGATTCCTTCGGTGTGATGAACGGAGATGGAGCGTTGTCGGGGACGAGAAAATCCTCCAGTTCGTAGGCTTCCAGAGCCGAACGAACCGTGCCGCGCCAAAGGAAGTAGTTTGTGCGGTCCAAGCGAACAGCCAGGGCCGGAAATTGTAAGTTTTTCGAGGCGCCGCCGGAGGCGGTGAAGAGGATGGAGGAGGCGGAAGCATTTTGGCCGGATTGATTGTTGTCAGCTATAGTGAGGGTTTATGGAGATGTGAAAACGAGGCTGTACTGATACCATGTAAAAGATATGATGTGAATGATTGATTTTATTCATCTCTGTACGTATCTATTTATACTACAAGTGCTAGTTCTAAGGATAAGATTTACACGTAAGAAATCCCACTGATTAGGAAAAGTAAACTATTTCTATAAACTAGGTACAATGAACCAGGACTAGTGTTTTAAGTCTTCAATAGAGAAATTGTCAATACCAGAATGGCTGCAGTAAGATCTGGGGAGTCTTTTGAGAATGACCTTTTGGGGATATATCTGGACTCTTAACTCCCAAGAAATTGAAAAACATGGAAGCAAAGACTTCGGTATGAGCATCGAAGATGTAATTAAGGAGTGCAAGCTGTTCTATTTTGCAGGACAAGAGACCACCTCAGTTCTGCTAGTGTGGACTATGATCTTATTGAGTACGCATGAGGAGTGGCAGACCCGAGCGAGAGAAGAGGTTTCGCAACTCTTTGGCGACAACCAGCCAGATTTCGATGGACTAAATCGACTCAAAATCGTAGGTTCTTTCTTGACATTATTAAGTTTCTAGTGAACTTGTATTTCAGTTTGTCTTAATGACACTCAGTATTTTAATTTTGGATGGTTATATGTTTCTGTTTATCAAATCTTTCAATGCTTATGTTTATAAATGCAAACTGGGATTTGAACTAAACATATTTTGCTTTCTTTCTTATATGCATTTTTCCTTTTATTATGACAGGTATATATGATCTTACATGAGGCATTAAGGCTATACCCCCCATTGCCTGTCAACGGCCGATTGACAACAGCAGATACTAAACTAGGTGATACAATTGTCCCGGCCGGAGTGCTTGTCTTATTTAAGACTCTGTTAATTCATCATGACCCTGAAATATGGGGTGCTGACGCAAAAGATTTCAAGCTGGATCGATTCTCTGAAGGCATGTCAAATGCAATGAAAGGGGAACATACTTCCCATTCGGCGCTGGACCTTGCATTTGCATTGGTCTGCATTTCTCCATGTTGGAAGCAAAACTAGTAGTGGCAATGATTCTTCAGTGCTTCTCGTTTGAGCTATCGCCATCCTATGTTCATGCTCCCTGCTCAGTTATAACTCTTAAACCGCAGTATGGTGCTCACTTAATTTTGAGAAAGATATAGTTCTGCTAAATTAAGTAGCACTTTAGAAGAACTCCGAACATAAGTGGAACTTAATTTCAGTGGAACCTGGGGTGTTTTACCCAATAAACTATGCTGATATAAATGAGTGACACATTGGGCCATAATACAAGCTAAAATATCATTGAAGAAGTGTGTAATATAAGACCGTGCTATATGGTATTAATAATATGGAGTGGATTTTGAACAAGAAGAAGGCTGAAAACAATAGAGCAATAGAATTTTGGGGATTTCCGATATTGAATTGATGAACTATGAACAGGTTGTACATGAGCTTATATAGGCAAAAAAACCAACCTACCTTCTGGAATCTTCATCTAATCGAATGCTACAACTACCAAATCAGCTAAGTGAACAAACTACCTAACTATACATGTAAACTTATGTTTTTGTATGGATGGCAAGTAAATATTTTGTTCTATCAATCCCTTAGTTAAAGGGATTCATTTTTATCTTGTAAATTCTACATATACGACTCTTTTAGACTATAAGTGATTACACAGATTCTATACACTTCTAAACTTAACATGATATTAGCCTAAACCTTCTATCCAATGGCTTCTGATTTTGCAATTGGTTCTATGAACACTCTTGTTCTTGGCCCGGCAGGTTCCGAGTCGAATCTCACCTTCAATTTTCCTAACCTAGCAATTCGCCTTGATCGGTCGAATTATTTCCTCTCGAGAAGAACCATCCATTCGGCGTTGGAGGCCTACAGTTTAGACTTTTTCCTCAAAAACACTTCTCCACCACCAGCTATCATCCATGTCGCCGCCATACCGCCGACGAATCCTGCCAATCCTTCTACGGGTACTGCTTCAACGACTCCAAACCTAGCGCTCACCACTTGGCTGCGGAAGGACCGCTTTGTTCTGCTTTGGATACGGTCGATCAGCCGCTGCTTAGAGTTGTCGCACGCACCACCACCACCGCGGAGGCTTGGAAGTAAAGTTTGATTTTACCGAATTATCTTAATCGTTACTGCTATGTTCCAACATAACCTGTCTAACCAAGTAAGTAATAAAGTAAATCATAAAGACACTAGACTTGGTTACATAGTTCGGTGAAATTCACCTACATCTGTGGGGCCTGGCCCAGTTCAGAATGAATCCACTAATCAGAAAGATACAATACAGAGTACACCATACAAAATACTTATCTTTACTAATTAAACATGTGAATTCTGCTAGCTTCCCTAGTTGCCGATCCTCCTTGATCAGACTCCCTCTCACCTTGAAACTCGTCGACGCTGGATCTCCTCCTCTCGAGAAATCAATGTATACGATTATGAACTTTGAATGACAGTTCACGTATGTTGGAACATATAGATCTGGCTCTCGCAAGACTCTAGAAAAAGATAGAAAATATGTATGCAGATTTTCGTAATTAAGTTTGTGAGTATAATGCAGCTGTTATATCCCCTTTTAAAGTCATGAGCAAATTGGAACTCTCCATGATTATCTCCATAATATTCCTATTCTTTATCTGCTTTTGAAGCATATCCAAATCTCATAAATAAATGGATTTTCCTTATCACAATATATCCCATATATTCCATAAATCAAATTCCATATTTGTAGGAATTTTCCATAAACCTAATATACTTCTACCACAACCTAATATATTGTAGATTATTCAGATTTTCATAAATCAACAAATATCACGATATTCTATTTTCTCCCGTAAAACCTTGTAGGCGCTAATGTGGCTACTGTCCGCATGTTCCAACATGGAATGTTTTTCGTTTCCAAATTTGTTCACAAATTGCCAATTAACTAATTAATGAAAATCGCTTGATTTTACAATCTCCCTCTTTGGCATTTGCTGGATTCAACCATTTTGGAAATAAGAACTCAATGAAAAACTTTCAATCATACACATAAGTCTTCCAGAAATCCACCTATGTTGGAACATATGCTAAATACTGAATCTTCTTATAAAATAATACCATCAGAAGGCCAGAATTCTAAAACAAAATAATCCAGATTACAGTCATCCAATAAAAAATAAAATCCAAAATTATCAAAATATTCTCCCCCTGGGCCATGAATATGCCAAAGGCAATAAAGCACAGACATAAAATCAAAAATATTCTCCCCTTAAACTCATCATGTGATCTATGTTGGAACATAGACACGACAGAAACCTCAATCTTGTTCAGGAGCAGTATCCTGTGCTTCCAATAGAGCCTTCTCTCCCTCAATCTTGGCCTTTTTCTACTTCAATGGCCGCTATTTGGAAGGCTATAGCCCCCAACCTTGCATTGAGAACCACCAACTTGGCCTTTTTCTCAGCATCTGCAGAAGTGGAAGCCTTTGGATTCCAAGGTAGATCATTTACTTGCCTCATTCCAAAGGTCTTCTTGTTTGGCCAAAGAAACTCAGTATCAATAATGACATCAATTGCCTTGCCCTTCACCTTTGCACTCCAGACCAATACAGAAATCAAACAAGGGTACACCAGGGCATGCTTAGCCTTTGGAGCAATAACTTGCCTAACCAGATTCTGTTAAATGAATAACCCCAAGTTGATTGGTTTCTGTGTTCCAACACAGAACAATAGCTTTGCCATTTCTCTTGTCAGAGTTGTAGTTTTGGAAGACGGCATCCAGCAGTTCACAGCCACCTGATACAGTCCAAAAAATCTAGAAGATAGGCAAGATGCATGTGAATACCCTGTGTCTGGCCACTCAGTCTTGTATCCTCCGGAAACCACTTCCAGAATTTTTTCATCAGTCATATCCAAATCGTTCGGAAAGACACCTTCAAAATATGGAGTTTTCAGGCTTAAGTTTTTGTTAATTCTGGCAGTAGAGAAATCTATTACCTTCCCCGAATATAAACTCTATCACACCACGGGGAGTTAATTTCCAGGTTTCCAGCCATCAAGTTTGAGTAAACTTCAGTAACAATCTGCTTGTTATACCAAAGTTGCACAGTGGCAGCTCTTTTCATCCCAATCAACTCCAAAAAATTCAGTGAAACCACTAGATCTATAAGCCTCTAAGCCCACTGGCCTTTAAGAAATTATCTTCCTCTCTGCAAAAATCTCTCCCATCTCCTCACAATTAATATCAAAGTACAAAAAAGACAAAGCCTCACTTACAGAAGGAGGTGGCAGCAAATATTTCTTCTTCTTTGGAGCAACTTGGGTTTTCTTTTTGGACCTCTTGGCTGGTGGAGAATCCTCAATAGCTGACATCTTCCTCTTGGCCCTTGCAGTCTGAAGACTTCATTACTGGAGTAGTTTAGGTTTGGTTCCTATGTTGGAACACACTCAGCCTGTTCAACCTCTTCCTCCTGCTTAGTATCTACTTTACCCTGTGTGTCCAACACGCTGCTTATTGCCCGATTCCTCCTGTATCAAGTCAAACCCTCCTATCTTTTCTCCTTCTGAATATTCCAAGTCATCATATGCATTCCCAAACATTAAACTGGTCTCGACCTCGCATATCAGCATTATCAACCTCCATATCTTCAGCATTATCTGACTCTGCCCTCTGTGTTGGAACATACCCAACACTTTCTCCCTCTTCATTGTCTGCAATCTCAATAATCACAGGTTTTTTAAGTTCCTCAAGTCTCTTGGTAGCCTCAACATCTTAAAATCCCAAGGGCATCCTATCAGTGGATTTAATCACTTTTAGTCCCTCAACCTCATCATCATTGATTTCCTTAATTCTAACATTACTAGGGCTAGGAATAGATGAATACACATGAAACTTATCCTTCCCATTGTACACCCCATATTTCCCTCTCAACAGCCTAGTGTCATAGTTTTCAATATCCCCAAGATCTCCTATATCTCTAGAAAACAGTTCTTTAACATTCACATTGAGGAAGTCCCCTTCTAAATTCTTAAACTTAGACAAGTCTATCATGATCCTATTAGCTTCAACTGATTCAAAGAAAACATCAACATATTTAAACTCCATGCCATGCAATTTCAGGGTAGGGGGATCCAGACCAGTTACCTTTTGGTAGGGAGATTTGCCCTTTTTCTTGAGTTCTTCATTCTAACCACTACTGCCACTTGAATTCTCCTCCAAGGTTTCTTCCCTTTGTTCACCATTGATATTCTCCGGAGGGTGAAAATTTTCTTGGGTCTTTTTCTTAGCCATGGAGATTTTTGGGCTTGAAGACATTTTTTGGCAAAGGTTTCGTTGTGAAGAGAAGGATCTCTGCTCAGATTCTTCAAGATACACTCACAAAAGAATTTCGGTAACAAGAAATCTGAAAATGCCAAGGAATGTGGGAGTGTATGCCGAAAATAGAGGGATATGGAGAGATGGAGACTATTTTGAACCAAAAAAACTCTTCACTATTTACCTCTTTTATCGCACAAGCCTTTTTCCCTATTCAAGAAGAGTAATGATTTCACTTTTCACACTTGTCAACTCAAGTCACACCTCCTTGAACTTCCAACATACAATGTCTTCACAACTTCTATTTTTGTAGCTTTTTCTTCTTTCTATTTTTGTTTTTATGATTTCTGAACAAACATGAAGCGAAAAATATATATTTACAACTATATAAAAGCTATATAAAGAACTACCTGAAATCTGACAAACACCTAAGTGTTGTCTGAGAAGCTCAAATGTGGAAGTATCCAACAGTTTTGTGAAGATATCTGCAAATTGCTCAGATGTTTGAACATAGACCACTACCAGTTCCTTCCTTTCAACAAGATCTAGAAAAAATGATGCATGAGTTCAATATGCTTGGTTCGAGAGTGCTGAACTGGATTTTTAGAAATATCAGCGGCACTTGTATTGTCACATAAGATCTTCAAAGGTCCTTGATTAATTCCATAATAGTTGTGCACAAAAACTTCTAGTAGCAAGATATTCAGCTTCTGCAGTATATAGAGAGATCGAATTTTTTTTCTAACTATACTAAGAAACTAGATTCGTGAAAATAAAGAAACACCCACCTGTAGTGCTTTTACGATCATCTGCATTACCAGCCCAATCAGAGTCACTGTACCTAATCAGATCAGAGTCTTGATTCTTAGAATACCAGACACCATACTTAGAAGTTCCACTTAAATATAGAATAATCCTTTTGACTACAGTTAAATTAGATTCATTTGGGTCAGCCTGAAATCTTGCATATATTCCTAAGCTGAAACATATATCTGGTCTACTTGCAGTAAAATATAATAGACTCCCAATCATGCCCCTGTATAGCTTCTGATCAACTCCGACTCCTTTCTCATCCTTCACCAGTTTATCAGAAACCCCCATAGATGTTCAAACTGTAAGGGAATTGCTTAGTCTGAATCTCTTCACAAAATTCAGGTCATACTTACTCTAATTTATAAACAGGCCATTGTTTTATTGCTTGACTTGTACTCCTAGAAAGTACATGAGTTCTCCAACCATAATCATTTCAAATTTATCTTGCATCACAGTAGCAAAGTCCTGCACCATAGTTGATGAAGTAGAACTAAACACAATATCATCAATATATATTAGAGCAATCAATATCTTTGAGGCCTTTTTGAGCACAAATAATGTGTAATCTACTCCTTCTCGACGATAACCTTTTTGAATTAGAAAGTTAGTAAGTTTTTCATACCATGCCCTTGATGCTTGTTTCAAACCATACAAAGCCTTCTTGAGTCGAAACACATGGTGAGGGTAATGAGGATCCTCAAATCATTTAGGTTGTTTCACATACTCTTCTTCATTTACCACACCATTTAGAAAAGCACTTTAGACATCCATTTGATATAGAGTAAAGTTCATAGAGCAGGCAATAGCAAGTAAAATTTGAATTGACTCTAACCTGGAAATTGGTGCGAATGTCTCATCAAAGTTGACTCCTTCAACTTGAGTATATCTTTGAGCCACCAATCTGGCCTTGTTTTGAGTGATTTGACCATCAGTATCTGATTCATTCTTGAAGATCCCAATTTTTCCAATAACATTTACACCTTTAGGACAAGGAGTGAGATACCATACATAATTTCGTATGAACCAACCAAGTTCTTCTTGCATTTCCGCAATCCAATATTCGTCAAGTAAGGCCTCCTTGTAGTTCTTGGGTTCAATGAGAGAGATGAAATAGTGTAATCCTGCTAATATCCTGTAATCAACCCGAGGGATTGAGCGAGTACTCCTTGTCATTGGTTCTGGTTGCTCCTGTGTTGGAACATGCGATGTGTCAGTGGGGGATGATGTTCCAACATACTCAATATCTTCAGGTTCAGCAGGATATTCAGTCTGCTCAGATGTTCCAACATTGTCTGGCTCGTCTGGTTGACCGTGCTGTGTTGGAACATGGTCTTTATCAGGTCCATCTTCTCCATCACCTGGAACTTGTCTTTTGTTAGAATCATCCACAATAACATTTATGAATTCCATGAGAGTATTTGTCTGAAGATTGTAAGCACGATAAGCCCGATTGTTCATAGAATAACAAGGAAAATTTCCAATATCACCACGATTGTCGAATTTCGCCAATTGCTCTCTATCTCTTAGAATGTAGCACTTGCTTCCAAACACATGAAAGTATGAGACATTTGGCTTCTTGGCCTTCCAAATCTCGTAGGATGTTTTGCAGTATGAGACATTTGGCTTCTTGGCCTTCTACAATCGTGGTGATAGTAGAAGAGTCCTGTTTTTTCTTTCCACAATTCCATTCTACTGAGGGGTGATTGGTGCAGAGAACTCATGTTGAATTCCAAGCTTATCACAGAAGTCGTTGATTAAGAGTTTTCAAATTCTCTGTCATAATCACTGCAAATTCTAACAATCTTCCCAATTGGGCTTCCCTTTTCTGTCTGTAATTTTATCACCAACTTCTAAACACTTCCATAGTATCAGATTTTTCTTTTAGAAAAGCTACCCAGGCAATTTTGGAGAAATCATCAACACGTACAAAGATATATTTCTTGCCACCTAAACTAGGGGTATTTACTGGACCCATCAAATCCATATGAAGTAATTCCAGATTTCTTGAGGTAGTTATATACTAAACTGAAGAGTGGGGATTGAATTTGTTTACCTTGTTTACACGGTCCACAGATAATTCCACCTTTGCTCGTGAATGTAGCCATACCTCGTACTGTCTTTGCATTTGCAATTTTCACCAAGGTTTCGTAATTGATGTGACCGAGCTTTCTGTGCCACAGAGATCCTTCATCTTGTTTAGAGCTCATACACTTCACTTCATGTTGCAGTAAATAGTAACTATCTGATGATCAGACTTCACCGTGTGTCATGATACATTTGTCTTTCTGAAATTCCACGGTCATATTGTTGTCACACAGTTGGCTTATGCTTAGCCGATTTGCATTTAAGTCTTCAACGAGAAAAACACTGGTGAATACTGGGAATCCTTCAGTTTGTGGTTCTCCTTTTCCAACTACTCCACTCTTCCTTCCATCGTCAAAGGTAACAAAACCACCATCATATGGTTTGATGTTTGTGAGAAATTCCTGAATGCCCATCATATGGCGAGAACAGCCACTATCAAAGTACCAAGAATCTCTAGAATATGCTATAAGAGAAGTATGTGCAACAATGTAAGTACTACAGCTTTTGACAACCCATACCTTCCTGAAAATCTTTGATATCTGGATCTCGTCTATGTTGGAACATACCAAGAGTTGTCGTCTTGTCATGATGTCTCTGAGAAATTTCTAGCATTGTTCCTCTGTGTGCCCTTGATACAATCAGTAGCTACAGATGAGAGGTTTCCTTTGATAAGGTTTGCCAAACTTTCTCTTTACCTCTTTAATCTTTGATTTGAGTGTGACTATGTTCGGAGGTGGATTGTCATACCTGGCGATCTGCAAAGATCTTTCCCATGATCAGAATACCATCAAGTTTTGCTTTTGATTGTTTAGTTTGGTAATAGCCTCTTCAGACGTCCCATCTCTCTTGGTTGCTGAAATTAGCTTCACATTTAACTCATCATTCTCTTTTTTGAGTTTAGCAACTTCCACTTGCAACTCTTTTTCTATCTCAACCAGATGGTTTTTCTCTTCCAAAAGTACTTTGTTTGTATCAACAACTTGAAGTCGCATAGCATACATCTTCTTGTATATACTGTAGATTTCTTCACCACTCACAGCAAGTCCGTCATCATCACTAGACACCTCATCCGAATCTATGTTGGAACATATAGCTTCAATTATATCTAACACATTGGAACATTTATCATCTGATCCACCATGAATTTTTTCCCCAAATGCCACATAGTTGCTCATAAGTTTTTCTTTGTCTTTCTAGTCCACTTCATCTTCACTCCATGATGTGACATGTGATTGTCCCTGTTTCTTTCGGGTATTTGCACATTCAGCCTGAATATGACCATATCCTTCACATTCTCTACATTGAATTCGTCCAGGCTGTTTTGATTCACCACTTTGATTTCTGGGTAACTGCTGATTTCTTGTTCAAACCGTGTCCCACGGTTATTTCCAAATTCTTATGGCCTTGGTCTATTTCTACCAAACCTTTCCTGAGATTTCTTGTTAATACTTTCTTAAGCATTCTTGAGAAATTCTTCGTGATAAGTGCAAGTTTTTAAAATTCATCATCACTATCAGATTTGTGATTTCTCTTTGATTAAAATATTCTGAACTCCAACTCCTTTTGAACCCTTTTTGTAGCCTGTTGGAATGTCATCTCATAAGTCTGTAATGATCTCAATAATTCATCCAAGCTCATGGTGGCTACATTTATTACTTCTTCTGTTGCTGGAACCATCATTGCAAACCTTTTAGAGAGTGATATCAAGGTCTTCTTCACCAATTTTTCCTCTTTGTAAACTTTTCTAAGTTGATACACCATATTGGAGATGTCTCTGAGTTTCCCATTGAATACAACAATAGTGTCATCTTCCTCCATCTTTAGTTCCTCAAACTTTGTAGCCATCATCTGTAATTTGGATTCTCGAACTCGACTATTCCTTCATGGACAATTTGCAGAATATCCCAAGATTTCTTGGCCTAATGACATGTTGAGATGAGTTTGAACTTATTTTCATTAACTGTCGTGAAGATAGCATTCAATGCCTTTTAATTTTCCAGTGAGACCTTGAGTTCATCAGGATACCAAGTAGATTTGTCTTTGAGTTTCTCCTCCCCCTGACTTGGCTCTCCTTCTTTCGCCTTAGAAATTTTTTCAACATCTTCACTAGGGTGATTCCACTCATTTTCAACAAAGTGCAAGTCAATTTCATCTAGTGAGTTGATGAAAACCTTCATGCATGCCTTCTAATAGTTATAGTTGTTGCTTTCCAGCAGAGGTGGCCGAGACACTGAAGCTCCTTCTTTGGTCGCTATGGCAAATCCGGATCACACTTTCCTTGACACAACCAAGGGAAAAAAAAGTGACTAAGATCTGATATCATATGATGTTTGGTTTTACCGAATTATCTTAATTATTACTGCTATGTTCCAACATAACCTATCTAACCAAGTATGCAATAAAGTAAAGTATAAAGACACAAGACTTGGTTACGCAGTTCGGCGAAATTCATCTACAATTGCGGGGCCTAGCCTAGTTAAGAATGAATCCACTAATTAGAAAGATACAGTACATAGTACACCATACAAAAAACTCATCTTTACTAATTAAACACGTGAATTCAGGTAGCTCCCCTAGCTACTAATCCGCCTTGATCAGACTTCCTTTGACCTCGAAACTTGTTGACGCTGGATCTCCTTCTCCAGAGGAATTAAGGTATACGATTCTGAACTTTGAACGACAGGTCACGTATGTTGGAATATATAGATCTGGCTCTTGCAAAACTCTCGGAAAAGATAGAAAATTTGTATGCAGATTTTTACAATTTAGTTCGTGAGTATAATGCAGCCGTGATGTCTCCTTTTAAAGCCAGAAGCAGATCGGAACTCTCCATGATTATCTTCATAATATTCCTATTCTATATCTACTTCTGAAACATATTAAAATCCCATAAATAAAGGATTTTTCTTATCACAATATATCTCATATATTCCATAAATCCAATTTCATATTTGTAGGGATTTTCTATAAACTATATGCTTCTACCACTGCCTAATATATTGCAAAATATTTAAATTTTCATAAATCAACAAATATCACAATATTCTGCTTTCTCCCGTAAAACCTTGTAGGCGCTAATGTGGCCGTTGTCCGCATGTTCCAACGTGGAACGTTTTTTGTTTCCAAATTTATTCACAAATTACCAATTAACTAATCAATGAAAACTGCTTGAGTTTACAAGAAGATTCTTAGTCAAACCTATTTTGCTCACATCGACGCAAGGCATATGCACCATCGATAATAGCTGTAGTCCATGATCAAGGGTTATTAATCGTGTTGGAGTATTACGAGAAGAAACGGTTACTGGTAGATGCTTTAGCCGATTGCCTATGCATTGTCCGATAAAGAATTCGTCAGATTTCTACTGTATTGGTTGGGTTCTCCATTTGCTGCCCTACGTTCAATGATCTCTCTCCGACAAGACCCTGCCTCTTCGGATGGTATCCTGCTGCAGGACGAGTCCCGCTAAGAAGTGGAACTTTCCTCTCTTCATTCACAGACGGTGAATATCGCAACTCGCGCCATCGGTTGCCGCTACAACCTGCCGCCGTCCCACGATGCTATAGCCGCTCGAGAGTGGTCTGATGTTGTTCTAGATCGTTGCTCAGATCGGCAACATCTCACTTGAAAAGTTTGCACCAAACCTGGTTATAGGGCAGTAAACTAGTTTTAGGGGGTAAACCTTTGCTAGTTTCTACTGACTAACTGGAATGCCGTGGTCAAGTTACAAAATGTCTCATCCGTCAATTCAGCATTTACTGTCTCAGCTTCCAACCCGTTTGATCTTGGTGATACTTGATTCATCAACTCCGCCGCAACTCATCATGTGATAGGAAACCTCAACAATCTCTCTATCTAGACCACATATAATGGTACTTCTCTTCTGATTACTCATTTTGGCAAATTATGAAACAAAATCTTTAGAACTGTGTAACATTTTATGTGTTCAAAAATTACAAAAGGCCTGCTTAGTGTGCCTTAACTTACTCGTGGTAACAAAGTTTATGTTGAACTTCACTCATACCATTGCCTTGTTAAGAATTTGCAAGGACATATCCTTCTACGAGGAACTGTTGAAAATGATCTCTATTGCCTTCTGCACTCTTCCTCTTAGTCTTCCTCCCTCATCAGTTCCCCTGCTGACTTTCACAGAGCGGACCTCTCTCCGAAGCTGGCACCATCATCTAGCCCATTAGCACGATTTTTTCTTCTGCACTGTCTCCAATCATAGTCTCCTTATTTCTTGGAATAAACTAGACTCAATTTGTGGCTCCTGTCAACTTGGAACAAGTCACTGCCTACCTTTGTCACCTTGTACTAGTGTTTCTTTAAAACCATTTGATTTAATTTATACTGATGTTTGGGGCCTTCCTCTGAGCTATCTTCTTCTGGTTGCGATATTTATCTTAGTTTAATGACGATTGCACTAAATTCAACTGGTTCTACTTTCTATCCACCAAATTCCAAGTCTATTCCATCGTTAAATTCTTTCTCAAACTTGTCCAAACCCAATTTTCTACTCAAATCAAAGCCTTCCAGTCAAATTGGGGTGGTGAATATCTCAATGTCTCTACCATTCTTGCCTCCCATGACATTCGTCATCAAGTTTCCTGTCCCCACACTCTAGAGCCAAATGGATCTTCTGAACGTTGCAATCAAATGATTGTTGAGAAAGGCCTCGCACTTATTACTCACTCTTGTCTTCCTACCAAATTTTAGGAACAAGCCTTCCATACAGTTGTCTACCTAATCAACCGCATTATAACCCCTGTCCATTCTCACAAATATCCATATGAATATCTCTATGAGAAAATACCTGACTATGGCTTTCTCCATTCCTTTAGGTCCCCCTGCTACTCCTTTCTTTGCCTCTACACTGCCAACAAATTGGAATACCGCTCTCTTCCTTGTATCTTCCTTAGTTACAGTTCAAAGCACAAGGGATAACTGTGCCTTCATCTACCCACCTCTCACACATGAATTTCCCGATTTGTTGTCTTTGATGAATCGATATTTCCTTACCCAGCTCTCCAAGTCTTTCTCCACCACTCTCTTCCTGCGTTATTCTCTTATCCACTCTCAATCGGGTTGTTTCAATCCCCAGTGCCCTAGCTCCACCATCTTCAGTGCCCTAGATCCTGTCTCACTTTCACCATCACCATCAGCCATAGTTTCTACCACTCAGTCCTCACCCCCTCATCCAAACCCAACTTCCTGTCCTAATGCTCCTACTTGGTTTCGTCACTCTGATTAGTCCACTCATACCATGACTACTCGTTCCGTTACCCACCATCTCAAATACAAAGCTCTCTTATCTACCAAATATCCCCTTCCTACCATTCTAACAGCTTCTCTTGAACCTAAACTCTTCCATCAAGCATCTAAGGACCCAAAACTGGAAGCATGCTATGCAAAATGAATACGATGCTTTAATGACTAATCAGACATGAGACTTAGTCCAGTGTTTGTTGAATACTAATGTGGTTGGTTGTAAGTGGGTGTACATAGTCAAGGGAAAGTTATATGGCTCTATTGTGCGCTAAAAAACACGTCTGGTGGCCAAAGGGTTTCACTAGGAAGCTGGCGTGGATTACTTTGACACCTTCAGTCCAGTGGTCAAACTCGCTACCATATGCATTGTGTTAAGCCTAGTTGTATTTGTTGGTTTGCTGCTTCGGTAGGTGGACGTCAACAATGTCTTTCTTCATGGTGATCTCATTGAGACGGTTTTTATGGATTAACTGCAAGGTTTTGTTGCTCCAGACAAGACCCCTCATGTCTGAAGGCTTCACAAGGCTCTCTATGGCTTGAAGCAGGTCCCTCGAGCTTGGTTTCAGAAGCTCATAGCCTTTCTTGTTCAACACGGCTTCAAGGCATGCTTCTTCGATCCATCCCTCTTTGTCAACAAGTCTGGCTCTCGTATGGTCTACGTCATTGTCTATGTGGATGATCTAGTTATCATTGGATATCATGCTGCTTTTACTGACGTGTTATTAGCCTCCTTCATCGTGACTTTGCACTGAAGGACCTTGGAACATTTCACTATTTTTTTGGCATTGAGGTCTCTCGTCAGGGTTTCACATTGCAGCTCTCCCAGCACAAGTTCATTTATAACATTCTAAAGTGGAGCAACATGTTTGGTGCTCGTCCCATCTGCTTTCCAGCTGAGCCAAGGTCTTAACTAGTTGTGGCTGGAAAAGCTCTTCCTGACCTGTCTCTTATCGTAGAATCATGGTTGCTCTGTAATATGTCACTATCTTTTAGCCAGGAATATTGATGTGTCCATTTTAGATGGTTATTTTAGGCTTTTTAGGATTAGGTTTTGTGCAATTTTGTGCTCTACATGTGGCATTTTGCCTTGAAATCATCTAAGCAGGGATAAAGGCGGCTTTGACGTTTTTACCACTTTTTAGATGATTTTGTGTGACAAGGTGATTTGTTTGAAGACTTTGAAGATTTGAAGACTTTTAAGATTTATCTTTGAAGATTTGAAGATTTGAAGACCTTTACATTTGAGCTTTGTGAAGATTTGAAGAAGTGAAGAGATGAAGAAAGGAGAGCAAAGCAACGGATGAATGATGATCCGGGGTTCTCAGACTTTTCCGAGAAGAATCAGCCTTCAAGAGTGGTACCATTGGATTCCTCTTCTCGAGCACTATAAAATCGACTACAAGAACTCCCGAAACGGATCAACGGTTCACCCAGAGGAAGCAAACCAAAACAGGGCTGCAGTTTACTGATTTGGTCGCGACTCGCGACGAAGCTCGTCGCGACGACAGCTTAAAATCAGCCCTGCAGCAGCGTTTTCTCCCCTTTTTCTTCCCCCTATAAATACCTCTTCACCCCTTCTTCTCCACAGCTTTTGGCCCTTGTTTTGGGCCAAAACCCTAGGTTTTATCTTATTGTTTTCTTAGTTTCTATGTCTTTTGTTGTTCTAGAGTAGTTTTTGTACTTGGGAGCAAGGATTGAAACTTCCATTTCTATGTAGTAAGGAGCATTTATATCTATCTATTTGGTGTTTTTGCTATTGTGCTTTTATTGTGCTTTGAATGTTAATTGTTGATGCCATTGATATTGTTGAAAGCTTGAATGAAATACTTGTATGAATTGCTAGCTAGGGTTTGGGGGATTTGGGTTAATTTCCCCCCTTTTCTTGTTAGGAATGTATGAGTATGATTTAGGTCTTTTGATTGTGTTGATGGATTGATAATGTGCTAGACGAATGTGATTGATGTCGAACTCTTCGTCATGTTCGTTTGTGTAGCAAACGAGAGAGTTATATGCTCTTGGATGAATGTGCATTGCACGTTCATCCAATCTCGTGTAATTGCATGAATTGGTTAAATGCTTAGTCACGGTGTAGTGGTCATAAGCATTGCCAAGCTTGTTGGTTCTTCGTGATTAAATGCCACCAATGATACCTTGAGTCGTGGTCGCGACAACGGGAGTCATTGGTGAGGTTTGACGAGAGATGTCGAACTCACTCTTGCAAACTACGAACTAAGAAGGATAGGAGTTTAGTCTCCACAACAAGTAGTTGAAGTATTGAATAGATGGTTTTAATTCATCCTTGAAGCATTTGTTATTTAGCATTTGTGTATTCTTGATGGTGTGTTTCACTTCACTTGTGCCATGAGTTGCTTGAGCATAGGGAGTGCTTGTATGATTGAATTGGTTAGGTGTTAGGAACGTGACGAATTCCGTAGCTCCTTTGCATGAAAATCTATGAGCATGAACTTAGAACTTCTTGTGATTTATGTGTTGTGATTCTTGCTAGATGGGTATGTTGATGTTGAGTCATGTAATGCTATATGATAGAATGAGTGAATGATCCAATGACCTACATTAGATTTGGAAGTGGATATCCATTGCCCCCAAGGCTTTTTATCTTTGTAGTTTAAAACCCCTTTTCTTAGTTTTGTTTGATGATTAGCATAGTCTCTTGACCTTGCTAGTTAACTTGTCTTTTTACTTTCGTAACTTAGGAAAACCAACCAACCAACCCCCCCATTTTACTTGCTTTTATGTGTGTGTATATATCTACTCCTAGCCTAATATCAACCATTGTGTGCTTAGACGCTTAGGAAGATCCCTCTTCTCTTTGGACGACCCCGATTTGCCGCTATCTACCTAGTTGTAGAAAGTAAGCAAAAAGGGCTTATAAATTATCTTTTGCACGGAGGGCGCGACGACCGCTCGCCCGTCAAAATGGCACCGTTGCCGGGGAAGAGGCGTTTATTTTTAAGTATTTAGGTGTATTTGGTTGTGTATTGGCTAGTTGTTTTTATTTTCCACTACTTGGTGGTTGTTTTTGTTCGGAGTAGGTATTGCTTGAGTTCTTGGTAATTTATTTTATCGAGAATCCTTGCACTATGATTCCGAACTTTTGAAAAAAAAATTTTAATGGAGCGTCTCACCTTGAGGGAACTCATGAAGAGAAGAGAGGCTCAACAAGCAAGGTTTTGTAGGATGTGTCGTTCCAACCATCCTACCGAATCTTGCCCTTTGTTGTGGGAAAAGCACGATGACCGAGAAAGAACCCTTGGTTTTCAAAACCATGGGTACTATGATGAGTGCTATCAAGAGGTTGGAGATATTGGTTTTCAAGGGCAAGAAGCTCATGAATGCTATCCATACCACGACTCTTACAATCCGGAATGGAGTGGTAGTCCGGATTGGTGGTATGAGAATGAGTCGGAAAACCAACATTACGAGCAACTTAGTTGGCCATCACCACCCTATACCATACCCCAAAACCAAGCCCAACAAGGAAGTTCAAGTTTGACACGTGAGGATGTCTTAAATACCATAGCAAACTTGAACTCCTTTACTAGTGAGGAGCCGGATACCCAGCTCTCCTCTAGTGTTGAGGCCATTGAGGGGCATGCGAGGAACATATTAGAGGTATTGGCCTGCATGGAAGCTCGTGATTCCGAAAATACACCATCCCAACTTGAACTCGATGACTCGGTGAGTGAGGTCACCAATAAAAATGATTTTGAGTTTGAAAGGGATGAGGAGTTGGTTGTAGAGGATAGAAAAATGGAGGAAGAGGTGATAGTGCTACATCCATTAGCATCGTCACCCCTTCTCCCACCTAGTGAACCAACTCCACCATTTTTGGAAGTTTTGAGGGAAACGAGAGAGGAGCCGAAAGATTATCCCAAACTCCCTAACCACTCAATCCCTTTTGAACCATCTCCACCTCCACAAAACTTTCCTCTTGAAAGTTTTGTACCCCCACCTCTCGACTTTTGGAAGCTCATGGTGAAGGGGTTCAAGCCTTCACCATACGGATAACATTAGGGTCGTGCCGACGACCTTAAAAATACGGAGCTTCATCGTGCCGACGACGTTAAATAAATTCGGCATTTCTTTTCATTTTTGTTTCTTAGTTTGTGTTTCTTAGTTTGTTTTTGTTGTTGTTTTGTTTTGTTCTTTTTATGGCATGTTTTTCTGTGATTTTGTAGCAACATGAAGTGCATTTCAATGAAGGAGATGAAGGAACGAGATCAATGAACGAGGGAAGAAAGCTTGGACAGTTGGTAAGAAAACGAAAAAAATTTTTAAGCCTGGGATACCCTGCCGTCGCGAGTCGCGATGAGCTTCGTCGCGAGTCGCGACGAACAGGTGAGAAAAATCCACTCCCAGCACCAACTTTCCGCGAGTCGCGATGACCTCGCGATGCTCGTCGCGAGTCGCGACGAGCTCATAATTTTTTAGTTTGTGAGGCTTTGTTTGGGGGATTAGTTTAGGATATGGCCATATAAATTCCTCCGTGTGCTTGGATCTTTTCTTACTCGAGGGCGAGTAAGGTTTAAGTGTGGGGAGGTTTGATGAGGCCATTTTATGTGGTTATTTTAGGGTTTTTAGGATGTGGATACGTCATTTCCTCCGTGTGCTTGAATCTTTTCTTACTCGAGGGCGAGTAAGGTTTAAGTGTGGGGAGGTTTGATGTGTCCATTTTAGATGGTTATTTTAGGATTTTTAGGATTAGGTTTTGTGCAATTTTGTGCTCTACATGTGGCATTTTGCCTTGAAATCATCTAAGGAGGGATAAAGGCGGCTTTGACATTTTTATCACTTTTTAGATGATTTTGTGTGACAAGGTGATTTGTTTGAAGACTTTGAAGATTTGAAGACTTTGAAGATTTATCTTTGAAGATTTGAAGATTTGAAGACCTTTACATTTGAGCTTTGTGAAGATTTGAAGAAGTGAAGAGATGAAGAAAGGAGAGCAAAGCAACGGATGAATGATGATCCGGGGTTCTCAGAATTTTCCTAGAAGAATCAGCCTTCAAGAGTGGCACCATTGGATTCCTCTTCTCGAGCACTATAAAATCGACTACAAGAACTCCAGAAACGGATCAACGGTTCACCCGGAGGAAGCAAAACAAAACAGGGCTGCAGTTTATTGATTTGGTCGCGACTCGCGACGAAGCTCGTCGCGACTCGCGACGACAGCTTAAAATCAGCCCTGCAGCAGCGTTTTCTCCCCTTTTTCTTCCCCCTATAAATACCTCTTCACCCCTTCTTCTCCACAGCTTTTGGCCCCTGTTTTGGGCCAAAACCCTAGGTTTTATCTTCTTGTTTTCTTAGTTTCTATGTCTTTTGTTGTTCTAGAGTAGTTTTTGTACTTGGGAGCAAGGATTGAAGCTTCCATTTCTATGTAGTAAGGAGCATTTATATCTATCTATTTGGTGTTTTTGCTATTGTGCTTTTATTGTGCTTTGAATGTTAATTGTTGATGCCATTGATATTGTTGAAAGCTTGAATGAAATACTTGTATGAATTGCTAGCTAGGGTTTGGGGGATTTGGGTTAATTTCCCCCCTTTTCTTGTTAGGAATGTATGAGTATGATTTAGGGCTTTTGATTGTGTTGATGGATTGATAATGTGCTAGACGAATGTGATTGATGTCGAACTCTTCGTCATGTTCGTTTGTGTAGCAAACGAGAGAGTTATATGCTCTTGGATGAATGTGTGTTGCACGTTCATCCAATCTCGTGTAATTGCATGAATTGGTTAAATTCTTAGTCACGGTGTAGTGGTCACAAGCATTGCCAAGCTTGTTGGTTCTTCGTGATTAAATGCCACCAATGATACCTTGAGTCGTGGTCGCGACAACGGGAGTCATTGGTGAGGTTTGACGAGAGATGTCGAACTCACTCTTGCAAACTACGAACTAAGAAGGATAGGAGTTTAGTCTCCACAACAAGTAGTTGAAGTATTGAATAGATGGTTTTAACTCATCCTTGAAGCATTTGTTATTTAGCATTTGTGTATTCTTGATGGTGTGTTTCACTTCACTTGTGCCATGAGTTGCTTGAGCATAGGGAGTGCTTGTATGATTGAATTGGTTAGGTGTTAGGAACGTGACGAATTCCGTAGCTCCTTTGCATGAAAATCTATGAGCATGAACTTAGAACTTCTTGTGATTTATGTGTTGTGATTCTTGCTAGATGGGTATGTTGATGTTGAGTCATGTAATGCTATATGATAGAATGAGTGAATGATCCAATGACCTACATTAGATTTGGAAGTGGATATCCATTGCCCCCAAGGCTTTTTATCTTTGTAGTTTAAAACCCCTTTTCTTAGTTTTGTTTGATGATTAGCATAGTCTCTTGACCTTGCTAGTTATCTTGTCTTTTTACTTTCGTAACTTAGGAAAACCAACCAACCAACCCCCCCATTTTACTTGCTTTTATGTGTGTGTATATATCTACTCCTAGCCTAATATCAACCATTGTGTGCTTAGACGCTTAGGAAGATCCCTCTTCTCTTTGGACGACCCCGATTTGCCGCTATCTACCTAGTTGTAGAAAGTAAGCAAAAAGGGCTTATAAATTATCTTTTGCACGGAGGGCGCGACGACCGCTCGCCCGTCAAATATCCTATGTAGTCAATTGGGTGTGTCAATTCATGCACTCTCCTACGGAAGATCACTAGTGTGCAGTCAAACACATCCTTAAATATTTAAAGGGCACCATTTCTTCCGGCCTAGTTCTCCAGAAGGCTCGCGATTCATGGCTAGTGGTTTTTTTATGCTGGTTTGGCATCTGATCCTGATGATTGTAGATCGTACCATGGCTTTGCCATCTTCTTTGGAGGGAATCTTATCAGTTGGTCCTCTCGCAAGTAGAAATTATTGCTTGTTCCAGCACCAAAAAAGAATAAAAAGAAATTTCTTTTGTGGTTGCTGAACCTATCCGGCTCTAACAAATTTTTCATGATATGCATGCACCGGTTCAACCACCTCATTTTCTCCCCTGCGACAACTGGAGTGATACATTTCTCTTGACCAATACAATCTTTCACCAGTGGTCGAAACATATCAAGATCTACTATTACTTTGTGCACGAACATATTGCTTATGCTAATCTTGTTGTTCGTCATGTTCGGTCTCTTTATAAGATTGCCAATATTTTCAACATGGTAGTTATGAATCAACACTTTCTCACTCTCCGTTCCAAGCTTTATGTTCGCCCTCGTCCATGAGCTTATGGAAGGAATGGGGTGTTAATGTATGTATACGTCTTGTATAGATGGCAAATAAATAGTTTATACTATCAGTCCATTAATCAAAGGGATTGATTATTATCCTATTAACTCTACATATACGACTCTTTTAGTCAGTAAATGATAACACAAATTCTCATACACTTCTAAACTTTACAATACAAATAACAAGAAATTAAAAACTGAAAAAAAGTTAGGTAGTGAGCTTAAATATAAATATGAAATGCCTTACAAATTTATAGCATCTCCCCGAATGTAAATACAAACTATGATTTAAGTTGGTGTAATTCAACATGTCAATGCCATGAGATAGCCAAGTTCTGTTTAAAGGAGTGAGTATTCAAAAATCCTATCATATTCCCTATTTTGAATGCCATGGTCTACACAAGAGTGGTGGTTTAGGGAGAAAAACAAGGCATGTGGATTAATACAAATGCATGGATCTATGATGATGAGACTGAATGGACAAATGTCAAACTTGAACTGAAAGGAAAAAGCATAGACCAGCTCGTTGTTCTTACTTGAACAATGGGTTGGGTTTAACCATAGAGTTGGGTATGAGAAATGCACTTTGGAAGTTCAGCCAGATAAAAAGAACCATGGAACGAATCAGTGAGGAGAATCTTCCTAATGGCTTGAGTTAATACTTAGCCACAAGTTTGAATGTGTGTAGCTTGAAATAGAAGGAGTGCTTAAGCAGGAATTGTTTATTGAATCGAATTGTGACTAAAGAACAAAAATTAAGAATCAAATTGGAAATTTTTTTCAGATGAAGAATAAATTGAGTGATAGTCTCAATTTGTTTTACACAAACTTTTGGTGTATCTTTTTATAATTATTTAGAGACAACTTGTTATTTAACTTGCACGGAGCTGGTTTGTAGCCTTTAAAATAATTTTTCGCGGAAGAATTTATAATCGGATTCCCATGACATTTTTTAATCCCTTTTGTTTTCCCATTTTGTTTGGTACTAGGTTTTTTCAGTTATCTGTTTCCATTAATTACATGTTCTTTTATTTTTTGCACCACTTATGCCCTTATCACACTTTTTAAGGACTTCATGTACTACCTTTGTTGCAACATATATATTTTTCCCAATTATATTGATATTGAAATTTACATTATAGTTTTAGTTATATTTTATAAATTACCTAAACATTACTTCAATCTTTGGTAAATTATGAAAATAATTCAAAATATTTTGAATGAACAATAAAGATTTGAGTTCAACAAGAACAATTCCTAATTACAAGAATCGCTTAAAATAATTTTCTTAGTTTAAAATAAAATTTGATAATTCCGTTATTAAAATTAAATTTGAGCAAACTTATAAAATAAATTTTTATGACTTTAGAACTGGGTGAATATTGTGCATTGCACGAATATTTAAAAATAATGCATTAAAATGAGTATGAAATGCTTTACAAGTTTGTAGCATCTCCATGAACGTATTTACAAACTATGATGTAAGTTGGTTTAATTCAATGTATCAATGTCATGAGATAGCCATGGTTTGTTAAAAGGAGAGGGTACTCAAAGAGCCTATCATATTTCCTATTTGGATGTCGTGGTCTATACCAGAGTGGTGGTTTAGGGAGAAAAGATAAGTGTGTTGACTAATACAAAGGCATGGATCTTTAATGATACGATTGAATGGACAGATGTCGAACTTGAACTCAATGGAAAAAGCATATATTAGGTTCTCTGTCTTTACAAGAACAATGGGTTGGTCTCAACACTAGAGGTGGGTACGAGAAACTTATGTGGTATCCCCGAGCAAAGAAGACAACTGTTGTTCACCGTATATCGTCCTATCCTGCAAGACAATCCCGAAAGTGATTCCAGGTAAATACTCCGACGATCAAGTCAGTGCTCTCAGTTAGAGGATTGGAATTTCTCCGTTTAGTTTCGCTTACCTTCTTGAATGTTGCTCTCCTTGTATTTATAGATTTCCACAATCGTGGTTCCACATTATCATCGCCTGAGATCGTGGGTTGCATCATGGTTCCTACAATCTTGGTTCGTGGTTAACCCTTCAAACGTAGTGGTACTTGTATCGGTTTGTGGCTGAGTCTTTCTGAAAAGAATACGCCTCTCACGATTCATTAGCTCTATTCACGTTTAAGCCTTGGGATGGGCCTAAATGTTAGAGACTTTTGATTTGTGGGCTAATGTTGTGTTCCATGGGCTAGGTATACACTATAAGCCCCTCTAGCCATGAACCAAGAGATGACTTGATTTGTGGAAATTATGCGAACTATTGTTTCGTGATTTTCTTAGGCAGTAATAAAATGTTCGTCATTAATGTAACTCACATCGTCTTTGCGAGGTGTTGCTTGCTTCTTAGCTATGGTTGCAGTTTTGTCGGGGTTTCTAATTTGAATTTTGAATTTGTGTCCTAGTAGTCCTAAAAAGGTAATTCACTTTTTGTCAGACCTTCATCATTACCTTTTTTTCATCGTCTTTTTTTAGTTTCGTTAATTAAATTCCGTATCCTTTCTGGATTCTTCATTTTCTTCTTGTCTTCTTTGTTGCTATAGTCTCTCGCCATGCTCTATTAACTCATAAGTTTCTATGTTCTTAATCTTTTCTTCCTCACTATGATGATTCATATAATTGTGAATTTGGCAGTTTCTCTATTATTGTAGTTTTGCTTTTCAATCTTGGTCTAGAAGCTCTCTGATTGTTCTTCCAGTCTATATTCTGTGTTTCTTCTTTCAGATTTCACCAAAATTTTCCTTTTTGCATTTTTTTTATTGTAATTGATGGAGTTTTCATCTAAATCTTAGGAAATTTCTCTGCCCAAATGTCTATCTCTAATGTTACTAAACCTTCTAGAAAAGATGTCTATGTTGACGATGTCAATTCAGGGGAAGATTCTGACCATCTCAACGGTTCTTCTACCATTAGTAGCATTCTTTCCGATTATCAGTAGAAAACTTTAAAGCATAATTATCCTTTTTTGTCTTCATATAAGCTTAAAGCTCCTTGAAAGTGTTCGCACTCCTCCTATCTTAAATTTGGACTCGCTTTTCCCTTATCTCAGCACGTTTTAGACTTACTCTCACATTATCTGGTCACATTATCTCAGCTTCACCCTAAGGATGCTTTGATCGTTGTTGATTTCTATCATGTGTGGAAGGCAACTCAAATCCCTTTTCGATTGACATATTTTGTAGCCTTTATCAGCTTCACAAGGTGAAAAACTCGTCTGGAAAATTCACCCTTTATCCAGTCATTCCTAATGTTGAGTTTGTCAAGGGATTTCCTAATAAATGTGGTGTATAGTGTAAAAGAATTTTTGTTTTAAAACTTGGTAACGGGAGCGAACAAGCTCTTATAGTTTGGAACTATAATGTTCCCAAGTCCAAACTTCTTAAGACAAGGGTTCATCTTAATGCTGAGTCCGAGGTTGTATTAACACTCAGCAATCATTTGATATGTCTTCGCCATGCTGATTCTGAGAGTGAAGGTGTTTGTTTGTCGTTATCTTGTCGTTTCCCCTTGTTCTACTTATTTTTAACCCTTGTTCTTCTCATCGTCCCATTATTTCTGCATGTTCGTCTAACCTGTTTTGGTGGTTCTTCATCCTCTGGATCATCTCACACATCAAGGCATAAATAGTTTTTTGCATTGTACTAGTTTGCCTTTTGGAATGTTTCAAGTAGTACTCTTATATATTGGAATCGTGTTCACTTGTTATCGATTAATATTAAATTTTATGCTTTTTTTTTGCATTTGCACTTGTAAGTTTGAATATATTATTGTGAGTTCTATTGCTTTCATAACTAAAGCCGTGAACGTTTACTGTGGGAAGCTGCATAGTTTATTGTTTACTTCTGTCGCTATTTTTGTAGACGAATATGCCTTTTTTCCAAAATCTTTGGCTTGCGTAGTTAAGTTTACAAAGTTGCAAGATCTATAGCTTGCAAAATCGATAGCTTGTATTGTGCGATATGCAAGATCTATTGCTTTTTGCTATTTTTGTAGGCATATCTGCCTTTTTGAAAGAGCTATGGCTTGCAAAACTAAGGTTGCGAAGTTGCAAGATTTGTGGCTTGCTTACGTCACTGTATTTGTAGGCAGATCTGCCTTTTTGAAAGATCTATAGATTTCAAAACTAAGGTTGACAAGTTGCAAGATCTATAGCTTGCAAAATTGAAAGGTTGTATTTTGCGAACTGCAGATCTATTGCTACATTTTGTATGTTTTTCCGACTTTGCTAATCGACTCATGAAAACTTTGTAGCTTGTTGCATCATGATAGGTTAGAATCAATTGTTCGCGACTACCAGACTTGATATTTAGTTTACGATGTGCCACAGTTGGCTATTATTCATAAGATGTAAGTAAAGAACATCGAAAGTGATTTGCCTCAAAATACGCCTTTTGATATTTATAATGAATGGCTACAATAATATTGCCTTCAACCTTAAACAAAGATGCGAATATCACGAATGATAATCGCATGGCGAATATCACGAATACCTTTGAGCGCCATTCACAAAGGTCCCACTTGTGAATCGTGTGCCATTTGTCCGTGACAATAGTTTCTGGCACCCCGAAGTGACAAACTATATTATTAAATGAACTTTCTTGTTACTTCTGCCATGACTCTTCCAAATGGCTTCACTTCTACCCATTTCGTGATGTAGTTAATTGCCACATTGAGAAATTTTGCATTGCCAGCTCCCTTTGGAAAAGGCCCGACTAGGTCGATTCCCCATTTATCAAATGGCCAAGCTCCATATATTCCTGTTAAAGTAGCCTGTGGTTTAGGCATTATTGGGGTATTAATCTGGCATCTTTGGCATTTTAGCACAAAGGTATGTGCATTATTGAACATAGTTGGACAATAGTAACCTGCTCAAATTATCTTCTTCGCGATTGTTCGAGACCCTTGATGTGTTCCACCTAATCTTTCATGAACTTCTTTCATGATTTCACCCGGTTGCAATGGTCCTACACACTTTATCCATGGAGATAAGAAACATTTTTTTGTATAAGATTCCCCCTTCATAAACGTAGTTGTGAGATCGTAGTTCTAACTTTCTGGCTTGTATTTGTTTTCTTGGCAACTTTCCCGCTGCAAAGCAATCTTTTAACGGTGACATCTAGTTTACTTCTTATGTCGGACTGTCGACATTGTTGTTATTACCGTACTTTTAACTTGAATGGCCTCCACTTTCACATCCTTGTGTCCTATCAATGAATAGAATCTAGATGTCACTGATTTTCTCAAGGTGATTGCCTTTGTGTATTCATTTCTTGGTACATGTTGAACATCAAAGTATTCTAGTTGGGCAATGAGCTGACGAACTCTTCTTAAATACTTTACTAACTGCTCTTCTTGCACTTCGTAGTCTCCTCCTACTTGCTGGACTACTATATGTGAATCGCTAAAGCACTTAACATTTTTTTTACCTTTATTCTGATTGTAAGGTCTAAGCCACATATTAGTGCCTCATATTCATCTTCATTATTGGTGAGTGGAAAGTCGAAGCGAAGTGAATATCTCTACTTCCATCCTTTTGGATTAACTAGTAGCAATCTCGTGCCACAACCTTCTTTGCTAGATGCTCCATCAGCGAATAGTTTCTATGCAATGTGTACCCACTTGGATTTCCCTTTGTTGATCCAAGGATTTTGTTTCATAGTTGCCTCATGTGCAGTTGCACTTGTCATCTTCGCAATGAAATCTGCTAAGGCTTGTACCTTTATTGTAGTTCGTGGTTGGAATTGGATTTCATACTTCCCCAATTCAAGAGCCCATCTGGTCACTCTACCCGATTATTTAGGCTTGCTTAAAATATTATTATTTGGGTAGTTAGTATAGAAGATGATGCCATGACTCTGGAAATAAGTTTCCAATCTCCTTGCTTAATATACCAAAGCTAGGGTTAACTTTTCAACCAACAAGTATGCCATCTCTGCACTTTGCAGTATTCTGCTGATGTGGTATACTGGTACTTGTTTTTGGCCTTCTTGATGCACCAAAACTAAGCTTATTGCATTTGTTGAAACCTCCATGTGCATATATAAGTTTTCTCCAGGGATTGGTGACTTCAGTGTTGGCAATGCTTGAAGCTGCTCCTTCAATGACTCATATGCTTTCTGAGTTTCATCACTTCAGCTGAACTTTTTGACCTTCTTAAGGACTTAAAAAAGTAGGAAATACTTCTCAGCTACCTTTGAAACAAATCTACTCAGTGATGCCAATGACCCCATTATATCAGCACTTCCTTAACTGTTCGTGATTGAGGAAGGTCAACTATCACTTGTATTTTTTCTGGGTTAGCCTCAATCCCCTTGAAGGATACCTTGTATCCTAAAAATTTTCCTTCTCCTACTCCGATTATGCATTTCTTGGGATTAAGCTTCATACCAATATTACTTAGCGTATCTAAAGTTTCTTTCAAGTCTTGTGAAAAGTTGCATATCATTTTGCTTTTGATAACCATGTCATCAACATATACTTTTACATTTCATCTTATTTGATTGCGAAATGCATTGTCGACTACTCTCTGATATGTTGCTCCTACATTTTTTAGGCCAAACGACATCTTCACATAGCAAAATGTTCCAAACCTTGTTATGAAGGCATTTTTTCTTCGTCCCCTAGGTTCATCACTATTTGGTGATATCCCTTACACACATCCAAGAAATATAAGACTTCATAACATGATATCACTTCAACTACCTTATCGATTTTAGGTAAAGGATAAAAGTCCTTTAGGCATGCCTTATTTAGATCAGTGAAGTCTATACGTATTCTCCAGCATATGTCGCCTTTTTTACAATCACTGGGTTTGCTAACCACTTTTGGTAGATTACGTCCTTTAGAATACCGGCTTGAAGAAATGTTGTCACCTCCTGTTCGATTACTTTTTATCTATCACTAGCGAAGCTTCGATTCTTTTGCTTGATTGGTTTGATCGAATCTATAATATTCAAAGAATGGGTAGCAATTCCTTGGTCGATTCCTCCCATGTTCTGTACATTCCATAAAAAGGTTTATTTTTGACTCAGCAAGATTTCTATAATCTTTTCTTTACCAGGTTTGGAAGATGTTTTCTTATTTTGATACAGTTAGAGATGTTTTCGTCATCCAAAGTAACAACCTTAGTTTCTTCTCACAGATCTATTGGAGGTTCCGATTGCTCGAGTAAGCCACTATCTAAGATAGTGCTAACAATTTTTGTGTGCTCCACATTTGTCCCTGCTTTCATCGCAATAACCATGCATTGTCTGGCTGTTTACTAGTTTCCTCTTATTTTTGCAATTCGTTCTGGAGTCGGGAACTTCATCACTAAGTGGTATGGGGAAAATATCGCCTTTTCTGTATTCTTCCAGGGTCTACCGATGATGGCATTAAATGGACTTGGTGCGTCAATGACCACGAAATTGCACATGATAGTACAATTTCTATACTTTTTTCCTATGGTAACAAACAATTGTATGTTACCCAAAGGTGTCTCTGCTCATCCTGCAAATCCTACAAGAGAGGATGTGGACTTTTTTAGATCAATCTGCTTGAACCCCAACTTATGAAAGCAATAAGCTAATATGATTTTGACTGCATTCCCATCATTCACGAACACTCTGTGAAGCGTTGCATTTCATTCTTAGTGATAACGACATAACGACCATCGGGTTATTATGAGGTGAAGCGTTGGGAACTGCATCGTCTTCGCTAAATGTGATTGACTCGTCAGTAGGAAATCTCTTGTCTGCAGGCTCTTGTGGAGGAGAATATTTAGCATTGGCTTTCCATGAATTATTGGATAGAGACTTGTTTGATCCATGTATAGATAGGATTACTCTTTCTTATGCCTCACTCGCTATGCCTTCTTCGTAATCCACAACCGCAGTCATCTTTTGATTCTGCTTAGTGTGTTCACTATGGCTTGGCTCTTTGTCATAGAGCTTCCTGCTTTGTTGGCTTCCTTGTACCGACTTTCTCCATCTTTTTTCTTGTAATGGCTCAGATAGCCATTCCTTGAATTCTCTTCTATTTTCCTTGTCAAGTCTTTTCAATATTCGATGACGCCCCCATGGTCCTTGTGGAAAGCACAATAGTATTCTCTGGATTGTTTTTGTAGGTGATATCATTGGTGCAGGTTCATGAAATAACTTTTTGTTTGTATGCTTGATTTCTTTTCATGTCCCAAAAGAGTTTCTTGGAATATTGTGACCTACATTCCCAATTCTCTTTCCTTGAAAGGGATATTCCCTTTCCCTTTCTTTTACAAAGCCTCTCTATGGATATTCCATTATTCTCTTTTCGCCTTGCTACCACTCTGTCTTTCGATTATTTTCTTCTTCAGTTCACACATAATGTTCAATCACTTTTTGCAATTCCCTTGGGTTTTCAGGCATGTTGTTTGTGAGCTCCCTGTAAATGCACCTAACAAAGATTGGAACGCAGATCTTGAACCTAAAAACTTTCAATGACAAACCTATTATGGAATTCTACGAGACTTTTTTCACTTCGTTAAGCTATGTTGTTTATGTATGCTATTGTTTTGGTAAACTTTTCTTTTGATAGAAGCTCCCTAAAAAAAATCTCGCGAATGTGCCCAAGACTTAATACTTCCGTATAGTAAGTCTTCGTACCATGTAATCACTGTTCGCGATAAGAATATAGGGAAAACCTTGCACACTAACTCAATTTCCGCATCATGAAATCCTATGCTGTTGCGATAGAAATGCAAGTATTTCTTGGGGTCTGGTCTCCCATCATAGATTCTAACATGCAAAGGTAGCTTGAAGTTTTTTGACATCTGGAAATCTCAAAGATGTGGTGACAACAGTGACTTATCTACATCATCATCTGTCACTATACTGCTTAACTTATGTGGCTGAGAAATGATTGTACTTATGTTCTCTATTTGCTTCGAAGAATGCTGCAAGCACTCTCCTATATTTTTCTTGATTTGCGTTTGGAGATTCCGCTTCCTCTTCATCATCCTCCCTATTTTCCTTACTATGCTACTACTCTTTACTAGGAACAAATGTTTGATTTTGGCTAGGATGCATGCTCTGATTGCGTCCAACTATTTATTTTTGTGTATGGTGATTATGACTTTTTCACTTCTGGTGAACACCATTGTTTACCTTGAAGGAAATGAAGGACCGCAAAAAAAAATCCGTCCCCACAGACAGCGCCAATGATGTGGTGTCCCTGACCAGGAAAGATAACTGTTGTTCACCGTATATTATCCTTTCCTACAGAACAAATCCTAGAGGTGATTCCAGGAAAAATAATCGAACAATCAAGTCAGTGCTCTTCTATAGAGAATTGGAATTTCTTAGTTCATTTTCACTTGCCTTTTTTAGTGTTGCTCTCCTTGTGTTTATAGATTTCCACAATCATGATTCCGTGTTATCAACATCTGAGATTATGGGTTGCATCATGGTTCCTATAATCTTGGTTTGTGGTTAACACTTCAAACATGGTTTCGCTTCTATCGGTTCGACTGAGTCACTCTGACAAGACTTTGCTTTTCTCGGTTTGTTAGCTCTATTCACGTTTCAGCCTTGGGCTAGGCCTTAAGGTTAGGAGCTTTTGATTTGTAGGCTAATGATGTGTTCCATGGGCTACTAGAATAATATTACAAATTTGGAGATGACTTAACTATACCCTATAAATATGGAAGCCATTCACAAATTTAATACAATTATATGCATCGTGTATCCAAAACTGAGTTTATACTCTTTGCTAACTAAGTGTTAAACTGTTAGGTTTCTTTCCTTTATAAATGAGTGCTTAGAACCGTAACAGCTCTTTGTGTTTATCTGGTGCAACTAGTGCTTAGGTTCATGTAAATCAGTCCCTTATATTAGTGAATATTATAAAGTTGTGTTCTTGGCTTGACTTCGTTTGTGACTTCTTGATTTCAAGAGGGTGCTTAAATCAACCTTTGGTATCAGGTGCTTCTCAAAATTCTGTAATCCAAATTTTTTGCAAGGAGATTCATATTAGTTGGTATCAGAGCAAAGAAAAATGTCTCTTAGTGGCCAAAATTTCAACATGGGTTTCAAATTTTGCATATTTTTATTTCAAAATTTACTCTGTCAATTCATAAACTCTTTTGTGTAATAGTCTAATTATTTTTCTTGATCTTTCTTAATAGGAGGACTGAATATGGAGGTGAAGGACAACAAAGGGTCTGAGTGTTATATTACTTCAGTAATACTATCCATCCTCACCTTCATCTTATACTACTGCAAAGACCCCCTTATGGCACCGGTCGCAGGGGCTATGGTACCAGTATTTCATGCCTCCAGTCAACCGGTACCTAAGTAGGGTGGTGCTGAAACGCATTTACTACGACACCGGTTATAGAAATTGGTGCCTCTTTTTTATTACAGCACCGGTATTTGAGATGTCGGTGCTGAATTTAGATTCCTTCTTAATGATCACCTATTTTACTTAGAACCGGTATACAGACATAAAATGATTCCTAATAATGAATAGATTACAAATACAAGCATCAGTTTGTTTTTAATTTACCGGTGCTCCTACAATGAAGATGGATGTTAAGCACCTGCAGTATTATTGGTAAGACTGGTGTTGGTTTTTTTAAATTTGCAATTTCATTTTTAAATTTTTCCAGGGCCTCCTGGAATGGAAACCTGGGGAAAAATCATAGAAGGAACTTAGAAGAGACAAGAACACAATATAAAAATTGAATTGATGGTAAGCAAGAACATTTGAAAATGTAAGAATCTTTAGTGGAAAAAAAACAATCCATCAATATAATATAGCTTAATAAAAAAGGTAAAACTGAGTCTCAATCTAATACAAACTTAAATACACTAGGTCCACCGACATCTTGAATTTTTTTGGAAGACACGTTCACCAAAGCTTGACACCTTGTGTTTGTGACATATTTAATATCTCCTTTCCATTGTAGGATTCTCTTTCCGGGGAAAATATCTATTGTGCACAAAATAAATCAATGATTAATAACGTGAAAGTAATGTAAGAATAAGGAACATTTAATTTTTAATATGTCAACTAACCAACAAGGTAAGATTTGGTGATGTATTGTTCAACCTTAGTAATTCAATTCATTTTGTGCACTTTACGATTTTTTGAAGAAAACAATTCAAAATGTTGAAATGATGCAGCATTTAAACACCAAGGAAACACAGTGTGTATAACTATTTTTTAATTACGTGATGTGCCCAATTTTATATGGTTATATTAGGACTTTTAAGATTCACTTTTGTACACTTTTGTGCTCTAGATGTAGCATTTTACCTTTAAACTCTCTAAGGGGAGTTAAAAGGGACTTTTACGCTTTTATTACTTTTTAGAGGATTTTGTGTGGCAAGGCGGTTTGTTTGAAAACTTTGAAGATCACCATTGAATATTGAAGACTTGCATTTGAGCTTTTCAAGACTTGAAGAATTGAAGATAAGTGAAGTGAAGAGGAGGACATGAAACAAAAAGAAGAAAGAAATCAAGATGCTGAAACTTGGCTCGGTCGCGAGTCGTGATGGATTGGTCGCGAGTCACGATAGACGGGTGGCCAGAAGATTTATTACTTTTTTGCACTATAAATATTCACCTTATCATATCCTTTTCTACCTTCCTGCAATTTTCTGGGTTAAAAGCCCTAATGCTTACTATCTCCATATTTGAAATTGTGGAGTTATACAAATGTTTTAGCATCGTTTCATAATGGAAGAAGCATTACTTAGTTAGAGAGCACTAAATGATTAGAAAGCAACCAATGCATTTCCCTTTAACTAATTCTTCTTCCATTACAAAAGTGCACAACACAGTTTGGCATAGAAAACCATTTAAAATGCCAAAGTGATGCATTTTTACGGCACCAAGGAAACATGGAATGTATAAACAAACCATGACAAACACATCATGTTTACTTGGTGCTGATAGACTACAACATCTCCACAGTTTAAACATCAAATTGAAATCATATAAATAAACAAAAATACCGGTAAAGTGGTGGTAATGCTTCTTCTGCTACACTTGTGCACAGTACAATTTGCCATACAAAACGATTTAAAATGTCAAAATCATGCAGCATTTACTCTCCGAGGAAACATGGTGTGAACTATGTATTTAACATTAACATTTAGTTGATGTTAAACACACCATGTTTAACAGATAAACACACCATATCTCATTAGTGCTCATACACTACAAAATTTCCACATTTTAAAATGCGGAGCTCTACAAATGTTACAACACTTTTTGTAATGGAAGAAGCATCTACTCAGTTAGAGGGAAATACATGAATAGAGAGAATCCAATGAAGTGCCCTTTAACTGATGCTTCTTCCATTACGAAAGTGCACAACACGATTTGGCATAGAAAACCATTTAAAATGTCGAAATAAAGCAGTTTTATTGGACTAAGGAAACATGGAGTGTATAAACAAACCATGTCAAACACTCCACGTTTCCTTGGCGATAATAGATTGCAATATCTCAACAGTTTAAACATCAACTATAAATAATCAAAACACAAAAACGAACCTGCCAACCTTAATCTAGCTTGTTATTCATTCAAAACATTGTTGTTGTTCGACGCATTTAAAAATAAAAAATAAACACATTATCATCCCACAATAAAATATATCACATTAATTACAGAAAAAACCTTCAAAGTTGTACATAGTCAAATAGAAAATCATAGTTTATATCACAGGGTACAAATTCTACAGTTTATATACAAATTCTATAGTTTATAGAAAAATTTAAATCACAGTGTACAAAAACGTTCAACTCGATACAAATTCTAATTATGACAAACACCTAAACGTGACATACTCATCTATGTATCACAGTTGCTCCAAAAATTATTTTAGGCAAAAAAACCTTAACATCAAACCATACACAAGGAAATATATATATGTATGTATATGTATGTATATGTATGTATATGTATGTATATGTATATATGTATGTATATCTATGTATATGTATATATGTGTATGTATACATGTATATATATATATGTATATGTATATGTATATATATTTTTTAAAATAAAATCACCCGAAGGTGGGGGTACTATATTAGAGGTTCCCCATTCCTCATACGAAGTATTTGTACAATGTAGATCAAAGTTTGCGATGAGGCAACAGAATTGCCCTCCAAAAAGTCCTATTAATCTTATATCGAGTTCTTATATTATGAACAAAATTATCCTAACAAAAGATATTGGTGGAGTTGCGATCCGGAGGTGAAAATCTCCACCCCTCGTGTTAATTAACACCTCCGGCCAGGCAACATCTATACCCAAATTAGATTAGAGAAGAAGTGGATCAGTAATATTTCTTCTTTCCATCGGAAGGCCGGGAAAAGCATGCTGATCCAAAGCTGATCTGAAGATGAAGAGAAAGAACAGGAAGGCATCATCCCAGCAGAAGGAGCTCCTGTTCCAATGAATGACAGTGGATCTTTGCAAGTGTGAGGTGCAACGGTTGGAAGCCAGTTGAGCTGGATCATGTTCTGCAAAGAACAGAAAAATAGTAATTAGCAGCATCCGTCTCTAAGTGAGAAACTAGTGAGCTCTAACATGTGGAACATGATCTTTGTCCAACACAATTAGTCCCTTAATATGCTGAGGAATGTTATGAGACTGGATACTTTGAAGATGACAAGTATGATACCTTGCAATCGCATTTGCTACCGAGTTACCTTCCCTAAAAACATGATCTAACTTTGCTCCACACATCAGGGCATTAATTTTGAAAGCTAAGTTAAAGAGTTTCCAATTGGCTGAATAGGGGCAGTTTATCATGTTAACTGCTTGCTTACAATCCGTTTCTAAAATGCAGTTCATATGAATTCCAGGCAAAGCTTGAATAGCAAGTAAAATGGCTTTCATTTTAGCCTCAATCGGAGAATCAGCAGAGATGGACACTGAATATAAGTTAATCAAATCACCACAGTAGTCCCTAACTACTATCCCAGCAGCAGCCTTATCAGTATACCAAGAAGCATCAGTGTTTATTTTAAAAAACCCAACTGGAGGTTTCTCCCACATGACAGTTGATATATTAGGCTTAGGTGGGGGTCTAATGAAAGGTATCCACTGATGGAAAGGTAAAGAGATAGAAGAATGAGTGAAATATGTCCTTGGAGTAGTTAGGAAAGCCAGTTTTAATAAGTTGAGAATCTCCTTAGATATCAGATCTGAGGAAAGTGGCACATTATCATGTAAAAATCTATTCCTAGCTTTCCAAAGTGACCAACAAGTTATGGAAGGTGTTATTTTGCAGATGAAATGTTTCCAGTGAGGTAGATCTCTGGTATTCCAAAAAATAAAAAATCTTTCAGGAAGACAATGAGTATCCTGAAGATGAAAATTAACTAAAGAAGCCATGTTACCCCAAACAGCTTTAGCAATATGACATGAAATGAAAAAATGTTGTATTGAATCAGAATTTAAGCAGGCAGGACATTTTGAAGCAAGGCTGAAACCACATTTAATGAGCACCTCATCAAAGGGTAAAAATGATTGCAGCATTTTCCAAGTAAAGATGGATATCTTTTTTTGCAATGCATAATTCCAAATGAATTTTGAGGCAGGGAAATTACCTGGCATCTGAGTGAGCATTTTGTAGGTAGACTTAGAAGTGAAGTTACCTGAAGCTTCAGGCTTCCATACCAGTCTATCTTTTCTGCCTGGGACTAAAATTGCTTCCTGGAGAAAAGACACAGTATCAAGGTCCAAGAAAGAGATAATCTGAGGCAATATGATGGACTTATTATGAATGAAATCTGCCACAGTTAAGTATGGCATGGCTTGTACTATATGCTCAGGGATAATAGTATCTAAAGGCCCCCTAAAACTCCAGTTAGCTTCCCAAAAATTACAGATACCCTCCCCATGAATAATTACTGAGTGTTGCTCTGCAAAAGAATTAATGTGGATAATTCTCTTCCATGTTACAGATTTTCTGTAGGATATAGGAAGAGACCAGATCAGTTTTGACCAGAGGGAGTTGCCTAATTGACTTTTCCACCAAAGTTTAGTTGAGCATGTGTCAATTATAGCTTGGATTGATCTAAAACCAAGTCCATTAAAGTCAGTTGAAACTGCAATATCTTTCCATTTTTTCCAGATTTTATTATTTTTTCCATGTGATTCTCCCCAGAAAAACCTGGCTAATCTTTTTTCAAAGGTACGAATTATCATTTTTGGTGGTTTTGTAACTGCCCAAATGTGCTGTGGGAGGGAGTAGAGGCAGTGTTTAATTAAGACCAGTTTCCCCCCCGCACTTAACCATCTATTCTTCCAACTTTGAAGTTTAGAATCCAGGTTAGCCATTAAAGGTTGGAAATACCTTTTTAGTGTTCTTCCCCTAAATATTGGACAACCAAGGTATGTAAATGGGAGTGAACCTTTTTTCATTTTTAGAGTGGACTTAACCTGAGAGATCTTAATGTTAGAGGCTCTTTTACTCAAGTAGAATTCTGACTTTTCAAAATTAAACTTCTGTCCTGAAGTCCCCTCAAAGACATCTAGAAAAGCCTTAATTCTTATGAGATTTAATTTTGATGCCTGCATGAAAATTATGGTATCATCTGCATATAATAGATGGGATATGGCAGGTATTGATGCAGGAAATTGGAAATGAGATAGCCTTCCAGTAGAGAAAACATATGAGAGACTCCTTGAAAAAGCTTCAGTAAAAATGTTGAAGAGGAAAGGAGAGAGAGGATCACCTTGTTTAATACCTCTAGTAGCTGGGAAAAAACCAACAGGTTTTCCATTAATTAGAATTGAAAATTTTGCTTGTGCTAAATTCTTCATCACTGCATTCAGAAAATTCCCTTGAAAACCAAATTTAACTAAAATCTGCCTAAGAAAATGCCAGTTAACCCTGTCAAAGGCTTTCATTAGGTCCAGTTTCGTTATACAGTTGGGAATTCTGTTTTTCTTATCCAAGAATCTAACCATTTCCTGTAAATATAGTATATTATCAGAAATATCTCTCTTCTTCAAAAAAGAAGATTGGTTAGGAGATATCAAAGAGTCCATATAAGGTTTTAATCTTTCCATGAGGACCTTGGAGCAGATTTTATTAGAGACATTAGATAAACTAATAGGTCTAAAGTCTCCAAACTGACATGGGGTTGTTTTCTTAGGAATAAGTGTAATCCATGTGCTAGATATCCCATTAGGAATATTAGATCCTACAATGAAATCATTAACTGCCTCTAAAAGGTCATTCTTAATAAAAGGCCAGCATTTCTTATAAAACTTTGGTGTGAAGCCATCCGGGCCAGGGCTACTGTTGCTACTTAAATTCTGAACAACTAATCTTAATTCAGGTTCCAGAATAGGAGAATCTAAGATATGATTATCAGAATCAGTTAAAATCACTGGAATTTGGCTCAGAAAATGAGAGGAGAAGGTATCATCTGTGCCTTGATCTGGTTCAGTTAGTAGATCTGAGTAAAAAGAGATTGCCTCTTTCTGAATTTCAGGTTCAGTGTTTAGCCATTGGCCAGCCGAGTTTTTTATTTTATTAATCTGTATCCTACATTTCTTTTCTTGGACAATCTTATGAAAAAATTAAGTATTGTTGTCACCTAATTTATGCCATTTAAGTCCTGCCTTTTGTTTCCAGAACTTTTCTTTTTCCTTTAAGACCTTCTGCAAACTAGCTTTTTTCTGATTAAGTTTAACCAGTTCATTTAAATTAGGATCATGATCAAAAACAGATTCTTGTATTCTTAAGGCATCCTCAGCTTGTGAAACATTTGCATCAATATTACCAAAAGATTCTCTGTTCCAAGTTTTGATGACTCTTTTAAGCCTAATCAGTTTCAGGTAGAATCTAATCATTCCATTTTCCTGTATAGGTTTTTCCCAAGATTCCTGCATTAAACCTATGAATTCCGATCTTTGGAACCAGGCATTGATAAATCTAAAAGGTTTGGGATATGAGGAAGTTAGATTAGATAACTGAAGGAGGAGAGGTGAGTGATCTGAGGTGTGTCTATTGAGAATCTGGACGGAGGAAGATGGAAATTTGGAGCTCCAGGATAGTGTACAGAGCCCCCTATCTAACCTCTTGGAAGTGGGATTCCTTAGCCTAGAGTTACACTAGGTGAATAAATTGCCTACTGTGCTTATTTCCTGAATCCCATTTGAATTAATCCATGTATTGAAATCTCTAATTGTCCCTAGAGCTGGATTAGAGGGTCCTCTGTATTCAGTTAGACTCCTAATAGTGTTAAAATCCCCTATAAAAATAGTATCACTGTTAGACAAAGGCTCTAAATCTTTCCACAAAGCTTTATGTATGTATATGTATATATATGTATATGTATATATATGTATATATATATGTATGTATATGTATATATATGTATATGTATATATATCTATATATATTTATATATACATATATATTTATATATATGTATATCTATATATGTATATCTATATATATATATGTATATATATCTATATATATGTATATGTATATATATGTATATGTATATATATGTATATGTATATATATTTATATATATGTATATGTATATATATGTATATGTATGTATATGCATATGTATGTATATGTATATGTATGTGTATGTATATGTATATGTATGTGTATGTATATGTATATGTATGTGTATGTATATATATATGTATGTGTATGTATATGTATATGTATATATATGTAAATGTATATATATGTATATACATTTATGTATACATTTATGTATATATATGTATATACATTTATGTATATATATGTATATACATTTATGTACATACATGTATATACATTTATGTACATATGTATATACATTTATGTACATGTACATAAATGTATATACATGTATGTACATAAATGTATATACATATGTGTACATAAATGTACATGTATGTACATAAATGTATATACATATGTGTACATAAATGTACATATATGTACATAAATGTATATATATATATATGTATATATATGTATATAGGGAAAGTCTCAGGAAAGGCGGCCTTTCCATAAACTTATGGACAGTCCTCAGGGGCATATGATTTAAATATTGTAATTTTTTATAAAATTTAAATATTGCATTTTATAAGTTAAAATAAGTAAATATGTATTTGAAGGTGAAAATATAAAATTATATGATATAAAAAAATATTTTTAAAAATTTTAAATTTTGTATGTAATTTAAGAAATGCAGTGTATAAGATAAGAAATAAGTGGCCTGTCCATAAGCTTATGGACATGCCGCCTATCAGGAGACCCACTCATGTATATATATGTATATATATATATGTATATATATGTATATATATATATGTATATATATGTATATATATATATATGTAAATATATCTATATGTGTATATATGTATATATATGTATATATGTATATATATGTATATATATATATCTATATGTGTATATATATGTATATATGTATATATATATATGTATGTATATGTGTATATATGTATATATATGTAAATATATGTATATGTGTATATATGTATATATATGTATGTAATACACTTTCAATTTCATCACAAAATGCAGAAAATGTCGTACAACCCAAAAAGTACAAAAATGGAAAAAAACTCATACACCCCTTGAAAGACAACATGATCAAAATTCCAACACACCCAACAAAACTGGAAAAAAATTACCTATAAAAAATAATGACCTAGAAAAAAAATCTCACACAACTAATAAAAAAATTCAAAAAAACATGAATGTGGAGGTGGGAGGAGGAACAAGGTGGTTATGGAGGAAGAAAGGACAAGGCGGCGGTAATGGTTGGATGTTTAAGAGGCAACGACGGTAATGGAGAGGAAGAAGGTGGTTATGGAGGGAGAAGGGACAAGGCGGCGGTGGTAATGGTTGGATGTTTAGGAGGAGGCAGCGGTAATGGAGAGGTGGTGGAGTAGGAGGATGAGAGAATGAGAGGCAAATGAGGGAGTGAGTAGCTTTAGGGTTTTAAACTTGCTTTATATAAATCAACATATAGAAATCAAGGGTTCAGATTATACCTGATGGGATCTTCATTAATTACGGGGATCAGTGCTATGATTTACCTAAACCGGTGCTAACTTTTGGTTAAAACAGCATCTTGATGTTGCATGGTTATTAAAATTTTTTTTACAACCAGAGAGCAGACATATAGTTTTTTGTCTAACTATGGAGCACCAATTGTTAGACCGGTGCTAGAACGGAAGACTAATGCTAAAATATGGTTAAAGCAACTGCGTGGTTCTGCTTAATCGCGATGCGCTGTAGAATCCTAGCACAGTGTTTTGTTACTAGTGCTGACGGCATAGTCAAATCGGTGCTAAACATTAACATTCAGAATTTTGAATTCCCCGTCCATGTATTGACCAATTTTTTCGTCTAGTACATCCATAAAATCTTAGCACCGGTTAAGCAACACTCCTAACTGGTGCTAGTTTTTGGTACAACTATTTCTTAATATTCATTTGAAGTCTGTATAAGGGGGAAATTTTTTTCCATTGTTTTTATATCCAATTGGGCTAAAAAATATTCAATTCAACATTCAATAGAGTTTGTGTTTCAAAATTGTGTCCAATGGATACCCACAAACCCTCCGATAAGAACTTTGTTAAAATAACACTGTTACCCAAACTTAAATACAACACTTTATTTGTGGTCGAATAACACCACATTGTGTATTCATTAGTTAATATATGTTTTTAGAAAGAATGTCATGTTTTATTATAATTTGGTAAAGCGCTAGTATATGTGCTAAAGTATCTGACTATAGATGACCTAAAAGCTAGGAAGTCCAAATGGGAAGTAATCTTTGTTATTTATTGACAGCAAATATTGATTTTTTTATTCGTTTTAGGAATTCCCATTTGGGTCCAACAATGTAGGATTGCATCCGAGCGGAACTGAATTTGGAGGTCCGAATGAAGTTTTTGTCTTTTGCATATAGGTCCCTCTAAGAATGTTGGAATTGTTAAAACATGAAATTGGCGATTCAATAGTGCAATTGAGTATTGTATGACTTAATTGGGTGAATGTAACATCCTCAAAACCTATCATAGATAACAAGTGCAACATTTTCATTAATTACAGTGTTACCCAAAACTATGTTTCACTTTGAGCATTGATTTGAAACACTTGATTCTTGCTTTTAATTCCTAAATATATGAATTCGGTCGAATGAAATTTTTTAATGTATAAATTTCAAAGCAGTAGTACATGTCCTAGAATAAATTGTGCAAAAAGGTTTGGAAATATAAATGGAAAATCATATTTCTTTAATACCATACTACTAATGCAAAAGCATGATAATCCTCGAAGTAGTGGATAACAACTATACTTCTTCTGCAAAATAACATAGAATTTTTTCAAGCCATACTAAAAAATTATAGTCACTACTAAAACGATAGTACTATAAGGACAGTGAGGATAAAAATTCCTGAATAATATCTAGCAAATGGCTCTTCATCAAACTTGTGTGCATCTTCATAGTTGGTCCCAACGCCGCTCTCCCCAACACTCGGGCCTGGATATGTAGGGAAAGGTCTAAGTTCTTTTACTTTGTCCGGGAAATGGTTTTGAAATACCTTTCCCATGTGATTGAACCAGCACTTTTGATATTGTGATTCCGTTAGCAGACTTTGTGTACCCACTTCTAACGCTGTGACTCTAGATTCCAAAGAAGGGCCCACATTGTCCTGAGAGAATTTAAAGAAAGAGTCTGTCGTTATCTTACCCATTGGATGATCGTATATGTTGTGCGGGTAGTGGGGGGACACCTACTTTTGTGCACAGTTTGGAGATTAGAATGCAGAAACAATAACAACTTGTCCTCTCTGCTCCCTGTCTCAACTCGTTCACTATTTGCTTCCACGAATTCCATGGGAGCTTTTTAATGGCGTACGGATGTCTCAGCCTTGTACTGTGAACCTCAATGCTCACTGTGACGGGGTCAATTCTGGATGCTACAAAGTGGTACCATCTATTCATCTCGGGAGTGAGTAGCTTCTTTGGCATCTTATACCAACCTAGTTTCACAATAGACTCGACATCAGTTCCCTCCCTAGTTACCGTCCTCACGATCTCCCATCCAGTGGGATCATCAAAATCCCAACCCTCATCAGTATAGTAGTGGAGTGCAAGAAATTCATCCTCCTCCAGGGGAACATTTGGCAACTCATACAACTCGTTTAGGGATTTTGCAGTTAATTTCACAAATTTCCCACGATAGAATGCCTCAATCCATTTTCCACCACACCGCAAATTTTCATAGAACTCACTCACTATGCTGAGGTTGAACATTGGAGGCGTGTCACTCAATTTCTCCCACCTAAGTGCCAGGATAGTTTCTTTAAGGGGGAGCATTTTTTATTCCTCTCTCCGGAAAATGTCACCTTGTTTTGTACATTTGTGAAATTAGTTTCGCCTGATCCAAAATGAACCTCTTCTCCCATTGTTCAATATTGGATTGCACCTCTGGAGAGGAAGGAGATGGATTGCGTGTCCTCTTATAAGAAGTTTTGGGTGCCATATCCTACAATGTCAAACTAGGGATTTCATTAAACACCTACCATGCAACTAAGAAAACCTATAGAATACTTGCTTTCATGAAAATCAACAAACCCTCAATGCGAGTCAATCAAATCCAATATATATACATAGATGTAGTTATTACACATTAACGTTGTGTACATGATTGCAATATCGAATAATGTTAGAGAGCAAAGTAAACCAACATTGAAAAAAGTTATTTTGCCAAAAACTTTGGGTTCATGATTAATAATGTTGTAGAATATAAGAGCAATGTTTGAAAGATAACTCACCTCAATCCTTTGGAGAGCTTGGGAGTCTAAAGCTAAGGGGAAGATGGGTTAGATTTTGATCTCCAAAATTTAGAAAATGAAGAGCAGCCCACCATGGATCTGTAAAAATTTCAGAACAAAAATTTACTAGCACCGGTATGGAGCCAATAAACCGATGCTGAAATAAGTAAATGCAGCTGCTTGAGGCTACATTGCATTATTTTTTGACATTTTATGCCACTGGAGAACATACTTGCAAAATAAATTCTAAGGGGCCACCACTAGTATTAAAACTGGTGGTGAAAGTTACCAAAAACGGTGCCGCTATAAAAGAAAGCAGTTGCTTATGGCTGCCTTGATTGATTTTTAAAAATCCTTTTAACCAGAGAGCTAATCCAAGAATTTTTGTCTAAGTACACAGCACCGGTTGTTCAACCCGAGCTGATATTACAATAAATGGTGCCTTAAAAACAACAGAGCACATACTCTATTTTTTAACCTCAAGACTACCCGCGACCATTAATATTTCTAGCACCAGTTTTTCCAAACCAATGCTTTTAGTTACCTCCTTTATTTTTGGCGCCATATACACTAATTCTTAGTTGTTGCCCAGTTCAAGCACCGGTTATATGTACACCCATACACAATACTGGGGCTATTTATTATGTATGAACCCGGTTTAAGGCACTAGTATCTAAAAACTGGTGCTGGAAATAAATTCCATCACCGGTTCTTCTGAAATACCGGTGCCAAATATCAAATCAGCACCGCTTTGGAGGGTCTCCAGGGCTTATACCCATGATATAGTACCTGTTTTCCAGTAGTGTTATAGTCAGGAGGACGTTCAAGGGTCTGAGTGTTAAGAAATATTATTGCCTTCCCCTCTCGGTTAGTTTTGTAGTTATTAGTAGATATTTTCATCCAATCTTCTTAAAACTATTGCATGCTCATAATCCATTTTTTTTCTTTTCTCGTTCTTTGATTCCGTTGATGTTGAATTATTTCTTAAGTTCTTGATTACACCGTAAAAAAGTAATTAAAAAAGAGTATAGTGTTTTTCATGATGTCTTCATTATTTCAAAACTCTTAATAATTAATCCAAGACAATTTCTAATTAGTCTTCAACTCTTCATCATGAATTTTCGTCAATGAAAGCATTCAATGGTGCATCTCTAAGTTTCATTCTTGCCATGGTCGTAGGACCAACCACTTCGTCTAGAGGATCATGAACAAATCCCTTGAAAATTTGATCAAGCTAAGGCATGCTGGTAGACATGGGCATTGACACAACCCGTGCTTGTGACACAACTCGTGTAGATGAGGCTAGCGAGAATGATGACATAATCCGTGTATCTGACACGGAGGCTAGCACGACCCATGCTTCTAGATTCGTATCAGATACAAAGGCATCTATGATGATGGCACTGAATGGGCAGATATCAAACTTGAACTCGACGAAAAAAGTATAGACCAAGTTCTTTATCTTTACAAGAGCGATGTGTTGGTCTTAACCCTAAATATGGGTATTGGAAAAGCACTCTGGAAGTTCAGACTAATAAAAAGAGCTATGGAACGAATCTGGGAGGAGAATCTTCCTAGTTATTCGAGGTAATACTTAGCCACCGTTTTGAATATGTGTAGCTTGTAACAGAAGGAGTGCTTCAGAAGGGATTTTCGATTGAATCAAACGGTGACTGAAGAACAAAAATTGGAGAATCGAATTGGAGAAAAGTTTTTTAAAGAGGATTAATTAATTGATCGTCTCAATTTCTTCAAAACAATGTTTCAATGTATCTTTTAAAAAATATTTTAGAGAAAACTTGTTATTTAACTCGCACAGAGCCAATTTGTAGCCTTTAAAACAATTTTCTTTTCGAAGCATTTATGATTGAACTCCCATGACATTATTTTTATTTCCTTTGATTTATCATTGTTTTTAATACTAGATTTTTTCCAGTTATATGTTTCAATTAATTATGTGTTCTTTTCTTTTCTGCACCACTTATGCCCTTATCACACTTTTTAAATACTTCACGGATTACCTTTGTTGCAACACATATATTTTTCTCAATTATATTGATATTGAATTTTTTTTCGAAAATGGTTTAACTTTCATTACCAAAACTGCAGCAATACATATTTGATGTTCTTCTTGTTCTCCCTATTCTCCTATTACATCATAAACGGTACATATTTTACTTTTAATTTCGGATACATCCAAGCCATGTACACAATACTTTCTATGGCTTTGTTTTCTATACCTGTAAGCTAAGGTGAATTTCCAAAAAAAATAACCATTCCTCATTTTTCAAATGCCATACATAGTCTACACTGTTGCTAACTTCATCAGCATCGATTTCCATCCCTTTACCTTTTTTTTATGAATTAGCCACTCCTTTTCTTATTCACATTCCGTCAGTTCTCTATTAATGCTCATCCAAATGAGTATAGCCACCCAACTCCTTTCGTTCTGCTACATCCAAAGAAAAAGTGTTGTATGCTTTCCTTCTGATCACAAAATTGACATTTTCCATCCGTTGCTACCCCAATTTTTCCCAGTCTATCTTTTGTTGGTAATGTGTTGTGGCATCCCATCCATAAAGTAAATTTCTCCCTTGGTCTTGCTGGGTTGTCAAAAAATAGTTTGCTCCATTTCAGCCCTTCTTGTTGTTCCCTCCTCAACTACATGTACATCAAACTCACTTTGAACTTCTTTTCATCTTTCAGCTTTTCCCAGCTTTTCAATTCCATCCGCTTTTTCTACGCACTTGCCTAGATTTTTCATCTTCCACGAGCAAGAATTGGGAAACCTTATATCCATGACATTCCCCTCTTTTATGTAATAAGAGTGAATCAACTTTATCCATAATCTATCCACTTTCCTGCATAAGTTCCACAATGTTTTTTACATGTTTGTTTCATTACATTCCACCAACAATATGATATTCAGTCCACCCTCCTTCTTTGGTGAGCATATTTTCTCCCATGCCACTGGGGATTCCCTTGTAACTTCTTCACACCTACTTCACAAGAATGATCTACACATTGCTTCTATATGCCTCAAAATTGATTTTGGCATAGGGAAGCTTGGCATCCAGAATAGAAAATACACTCCTTATCAATTGCAATCTGCCTGCATAACTCAAAAAGCTTGCACTCCAATGCTTCATTATGTCTGTTAATTATCTTTTCAATTAGAGGCAAATACATCTTCACATTAAGCTTTCTACTAGCCAATAGTACTCCCAAACACTTGAAAAGGAGCTCACCTTCTTCAAATCCTGTTAGCCTCAGAATCTCATTCTTCTGCACTCCCTCACATCCACTAATATAAACTTTTCATTTGGATTGACTTACCTTTAATCCCGTAGACATAGTAAAATTTTGAAATGCCTCCATTAAACTCCTTACTGATTCCCTATCTCCTTTTGATAGCAGCATTAAATTATCGGCAAAAGTTAGGTTCATCAACTTTAGATTTTCACACTTTGGATCATACTGAAACATTTGATTTTCCTCCAAAGTTCTCAAGCACAATTGCATATTATCCATGATTATCACAAAAAGTAGGGGTGACCAAGGGGTCTCCCTGTCGTAATCCCCTTCTTGCATGTATAAGCTTTGTAACATTGCCATTGATCACATATTTATAAGACATTGATGATACACATATCATTTCCCATTTGATAAACTGACATGGCATTCCCATTGATATTGAAATTTACCTGATAGTTTTAGTTATATTTTATAAATTACCTAAACATCACTTCAAAATATTGTGAATTAACAATAGACATTTGAGTTCCATATGAAAATTTACCAAATAATGAATATGCTTAGTTTAAAAAAAATATGATAATTCTGTTATTGAAATGAAATTTGACCAATTTTGTTTTTACAATTTTAGAACTAGGCGAATACCGTGGCATGAATATTTTTTTAAAAATGCATATAAAATAATTATGATATTATTTACAAATTTGTAGATCTCCATGAACGTAAATACAAACAATAATTGAAGTTGGTTCAATTCTGCATTTCAATGTCTTGAGATAGCCAGGTTCTACTTAAAGGAAAGGGTATTCAACGACCCAATCATATTGCCTATTTTGGATGTCATGGACTACACATTAGTGGTGGCTAAGGGAGAAAAGATGGGCATGTGGACTGATACAAAGTCATGGATCTATGATGATGAGACTGAATGGACATTTGTCGAACTTGAAATCGACGCAAAAACCATTGAACAAGTTCTTTGTCTTTACAAGAACAATGGGTTGGACTTAATCCTAGAGGTGGGTACGGGAAACACACTTCTGAAGTCCAGCATGATAAAAAAGAACCATGGAATGAATTAGTGACAAGAATCTTCCTAGTTTTCCGAGGGAATACTTAGCCACAGTTTGGAATGTGTGAAGCTTGGAATAGAAGAGTGCTTCAGAAGGAATTTTCGATTAAATCAAACGATGAAAAAAGAAATAAATTGAATAATAATATTGGAGAAACTTTTCTGAAAAAGATTAAATTAATTGATAGGCTTATTTTGTTCAAAACAACATTTCAATGAATCTTTTTTTTTAAAAAAAATTTAGAGTTAGCTTGTTATTTAATTCGCACAGACCGATTTGTAGCCTTTTTTTTTTTAAAACCATCCTTAGATGGGGGAAATTATATTAGCCTTCCCAAGCCGTAAATAATAAAACAGTTGAAGAGAAGCCGAAGCTTAGATAAGTTATACAAACCGAGCTTATTGCTCTTGAAGCAACCTTTGTTGCTTCCAAAAGAATGAAAATAGAGAAATGTAGAAACCAGAGGATTACAAATACTAATGACTAGGTAATCGGATCTTGAACTTTTTAGTGAATCGAATAAATGAAACACAAGTCAGTCAAAGAAACCTTTACCTAAATCATAAGCCTATCCTCTAAGCTAATAGTGTAGGAGATAGCAAAAAATAGAAACTTTCCAGCTGTATTTGTGGTTAGCATCAGCAAGGGGTAATCCCTGTCCGTGATAGATGTCTTCAAAAACCAGTGAAGGAGATCAGTCATCCCTGTGTCTAATATGATCTCTGTAGGTTCCAGCAAAATTGATATAGCAGTAGATCACATATGTCAACAGAAGAAGATGACTAATTTGGAGATGTAGTCGAATGCCCGCCGTAATTGTTTCAGCTCTCTGAGTAGAAGTAATCCATCCACCTGAAATATGAAATACAGTCAGTAGCCTCTGTTTCAGATATCAATCCGAATAGAAGGAGTACCCATCTGATCCAATCTTATCAAACCTTGCACAAAATTAGTTAATCTTTGAAAATGAAGGAACGATGAAGATGACAGACTATGCAAACAATCCTTCGCTAGTTTATCTGCTACTAGGTTGCCCTGTCTATGAACATGCTTGAGAGGAATCCCTCCCAGGAGTTTGTTAATCTCCTCAGCCAGACTGAAAACTTTCCATGGTGACTTGTAAGGATGTAGTACATACCCAATTGCATTTAGACAGTCAGCTTCTAAATAGTAAGAGAGATTAATTTCTGAACCTGCTCTTAATGCAAACCTTATTGCTTTCAGTTCTGCCTCTAAAGGTGAATAAGCAGGGGAGATCTGAGTATGAGCAACAATAAATCCTCCCCTACAATCCCTTATAATCATACTAATACCACACATATTCGTTTGACAGCACCATGCAGCATCAACATTGATTTTATATCCTATATCTGGCTTTGTCCAAGCTATTTTAAATATCTTAGGCTTGGGAGGTTTTTTGCTCAAAGGTAGGAAAGAATGCTCAGCAATTAACCTATCAATCCCAGAGTCAACAAAGAATGGCTTAGCAGTAAACAGATAAAAGATGTCAGTCCTAATATGATTGAGCACCACACTAATCACAGGATTAATTGAATCATACAAGCATCCATTTCTAGTTTTCCACAGGTTCCAGCAGGTTATTAATGCTGAAGAATGAATCATCTCAACTTGCACACTACTGAACCCATTATATGAGAAATAGAAAGATAGTCTATCCCAAATGGATGGGAATACCTGATCTCTGATCCCCATAAAAGAATGGATCTGTTTCCATATATGCATTGTAAATGTGCAGGAATTAAAAAAATGATCAAGGGAATCCTCATGATTATAGCACATACAACATTTAGAGGCCAGTGAAATCCTCAAAGAATGTAAAACATTGTCAAAAGGAAGGAAGGAGTTCATCATTTTCCACATGAAGACAGAAACCTTTTTTTCAATTCTGTAATTCCAAAGATGTTTGATAGAAGCCACAGAACCTCTATGGTGACATAATTGTAGATATGTAGATTTGAAAGAGAACTCACCATTGATTCCGGGTTTCCATATTAACCTGTCCTTTCTATGAGGAAACAGCTTAGAATCATATAAAAGAGTAATAGCATGGTCAGGGAGAAATGGAATGATTTTAACAATCAAAACAGATTTATTGGCAATAAAATCTGAAACACTACAGTTAAAAGGAATATTCACATGTATCTGATCACAAATATCCTGCAGTGGTCCTATATCCAACCAATTAGAGGTCCAAAAATTACAATCTCCAGTACCAATAATGACTCTAGATTGAGATTCTGCCCAATTATTGATACAGCAAATCCTTTTCCAATTTTACGAAGATCTGGAAGAAGATGGAAGAGATGCAATCAAATGAGTTGAGAGAGCCTCACCCTTTTGATATTTCCACCAAAGCTTGACAGAACAAGTTTTAATAATAGTATGTATTGATCTAAATCCTAGTCCATTTTGAATGGTAGGATAGCAAAGAGCATCCCACTTTCTCCATACCCTTTTTTGATTTATATCATCAGAACCCCAAAAAAACTTGCTCAATAATCTTTCTATGTCCAATATAACCTGTTTGGTAGGTTTAATCACTGACCATATATGCTGAGGAACCGAGTATATGCAGGCCTGTATTAGAGTAAGTTTCCCTCCCATTGAAAGCCACCTATTTTTCCAGTTTCCCAGTCTATTTTCAATCTGTTCTAATAAGGGCTGTAGGTAAGTCTTCCTAAATCTACCAGTAAAAATGGGAACCCCTAAGTATGTAAAAGGAAACCTTCCTAGCTTCATTCCTAGAATTCTCCTAATCCTTCTAACCCTGTTTACAGTGGCATGCTTTCCAATGTACAGTTCACTCTTATTATAATTAACATGTTGGCCAGTGACTTCCTGAAAAGTATCCAGGAAAGCCTTGAGCCTGATCAAAGAATTGTTATTTGCTTTGAGGAATATCACAGTATCATCAGCATAAGAGAGATGAGAGATATGAAATGCATTACCCGGAATAGCATAATATGATAGACTACCATTCAGAAAAACAAAAGATAGGCTTCTAGTAAAAGCTTCAGAAAAGATATTGAACAGAAAAGGTGATAGAGGATCACCCTGTTTGATACCCCTTGTTGGTTGAAAGAAACCAACTGGCTTACCATTTATAAGGATGGAAAACCATGCCTGAGACAAGTTCTTCATAATCAGGAAAATAAATTTTGCATGAAATCCAAATTTTGCAAGCACAGAGTATAGAAAAGACCACCTAACTCTATCAAAAGCCTTCTTAAGATCTAATTTGACAATCAAGTTAGGTTCTCTCTGTTTCCAATGTAGGAATCTCACCATTTCCTGAAGGCAGATAACATTATCAGCAATATCTCTACCTTTTAGGAAAGCAGTTTGGTGATTGGAAATAAGTTTAGACATTAAAGGCTTCAATCTTTCCATTAGAATCTTAGAGAAGATCTTATTTATAACATTAGAAAGGCTGATCGGCCTGTAATCATCAAAAGAGGTAGGTGTACTTTTTTTTGGGATAATTGTGATCCATGTACTACCAATCCCCCTTGGAATATTATGAAATGATAAAAAGTCCTGTACAGCTGATAATAGATCATTAGCAATTATATCCCAAGACTTTATATAAAACTTTGCAGTAAAACCATCCGGACCGGGGCTACTTTTGTGATTGAGTCCAAAAACAACATTCTTAAGTTCAGCAATTGATACAGGTTGTAGTAATTTTTCATTGTCATCAGATGTGATCAACTGTGGGATCTGACTTAAGAAATGATGTTTAAAAATATCCCTTGCTTGGGGAATATCACTTTCAGGGAAATTTTGCTCAGTTAGGAGGTCCTGAAAATAATGGATGCATTCAGTCTCAATATCTTGAGCATTATCAATCCACTGTCCATTACTCCCTTTAATTTTTGTAATTTTTAAATTACATTTCCTCTCTCTAACCGTGTTATGAAAGAAACTAGTATTGTTATCACCCTCCTTCAGCCATTTAACTTTTGCTTTATGTTTCCAGAAACTCTTTTGTTCAATCAAAGCCCTCACCAATTTTGCCCTAGCTTCTTTCATTTTTACCCTGTTTTCAGTTGTAACATTCAGATCATACTGTTCCTCCATTTCTCTTAAAACTGATTCAGCCTTTAAAACATTATCATTAATATTCCCAAACACTTCCTTATTCCAAATTTTTAAAGTTTTTTTCAGCCTCAACAATTTTCCAAAAAAGCCAACCATTCCTGATTGCTGAGTCTGAGAATCCCAACTTTGTTTAACTACATCATTAAAGCCATCTCTTTTATACCAAGTGTTAATAAACCTAAAAGGTCTTGGAGAGGAAGCAATATTACTACCTATGGTGAGTAGCATTGGATTATGGTCAGAGGAAATTCTATTCAAAATATGCACAGAGGAATTTGGAAAGTTAGATGACCAAGAAGCAGTGCATAAACCCCTGTCTAGCCTCTTAACTGTAGGATTTCTTAGTCTATTATTGCTCCAAGTAAAGAGATTACCCACAGTAGGAATTTCTTCCAAAGCCATATCATTTATAAATTCTCGAAAATCTCTCATACTACCAGTCTTTGGTGTAGAAGGACCTCTATATTCACTAACAGATGTAATAGCATTAAAATCACCAATGAGTAAAGAGTTTGATTGAGTACAAATCTTAAGATCTGACCAGAGATCCTTTCTACCTTCTCTAGTCCTAAGTCCATACACGAAAATAGCTTCCATGCTTTTATTCAGAGTAATGCTACTCATTTCAACAGCTAGAAACTGCAGGTTATCCATTTTACAAACAACTGAAACACTATTATTCCAAAATAGCCAAATCTGTTCATTATTTGCTTGCATGCAATTGTCAAAGTGAAGTAGCTGTCTATAATGCTCACATTGTGAGTTGTTATGTTTAGGTTCAATTAAGCATAATAATTCAAGATGATGCCTGTCTATCAAATTATGTAACCTAATAATTGAGGTATCCATTCCCCTAAGGTTCCACACTAATATCTTAATCTGCATTGTACTATTCATAGGGAAACATGATTGGAGCTTTTTGATCTAGTCATGATTGTATTTAACTGAGTGAAGAAGCTCTCATTCTTATGAGATTTAATGTGGTTATCCTGATCTAAATCATTTATTTCCCCTGCTATTGGTTGAGAAGACATAGGAGATACCTGATTAACCTGAATGCTAACAGTATCATTATCTTTGTCCACCATTAATGACTTTGATACTTCAGGAGTCACAGCTTGATCTTCAGCTGGCTCATCCTCTGCCAGTAAATGAAACCTGTTCTGCCTGTCTATTTCTTGAGAGAAAATAAAACTTTTAGCAGCAAGAATAGGGTTAAAAGGAGAGAACCGCTTACTCCTTTTGTAAGGGATGTCATCCTTGACAAAACCTGTTTTTGATATGAGATTTGGTGGAGCAGACAAGGATATCTTACTAAGTACCGAAGATTGAGGACTATCTGTTACCCCCTTATGGACATCCCCATGTATTTCATATGAAATATCATTAGTATCATCATTCAAGAAAATCACAGAAGGATGGTTTATTACTTCAGACTGAACTTCAACAGGATTATCATTTATTAGATCAGTACTTAATGGAGGGGACTGTTTATGCACATCATGCTTTAAATTTATCATATCCTCCCCCTGTACATCTGACTCAGCTTCCCTTAATTGATCACTCTCCACTGGTACAGGCTTCTTTTTAGGTATATATTGCAAATTCTGAGCATGCAAAGTCTTAGATTTCTCAGTAATAGTAAGACCCGAACCACCAGCCTTATTATGATCCACAAGAGGCTCATTTTGTGTATTCTTATTGTTAGATTTCACTTTATCCATCCTATTAGGCCTTGGCTTCTTTAGCTCTGGATGTAAATAGATGCACAGACTGTCATCATGTCCTATAGTTTTACAATGCTGACAATAGAGAGGCAGGTCTTCAAATTCAATAGGAAGCTTTACTACATTATACTCTATTCCATCTTCTTCAATTCCCACCCTAATAGAAGATGGTTGTTTCTTTTTCAAATCAATTTCAATACACATCTTAACTGCAGAGGGCCTAGTTAATGCAGCAGTTGCTGCATCCATTTTGATATAATTACCTATTTGATTCCCAATGGATTCTATCATTGCAATATTATAAAAGAAGACTGGAACATAGGGAATAGTAACCCAAACAGGTACAATAGAAGATTCAATTGCAGGATTGAAATCCGTATTCCATTTTAACACTTTCATGGGAACTTGGTTAAAAATCCATTGACCTTTAATCCATAACCGTTGATAATCCTCCTTATCCTGAAACCGGATAAGGATGTGCTTGAAATCAATAGATCCCAATTGAAACTTACCTTTGAATCCAACCGAATTGAAAGCTTCGTTTAAAGCATTCATTGAAGGTTTCCCCCGAGCAAACTTACCGACGAGAGCATTGCTGTAATGTGCCGCTAGCGTTTCAGCATCTTTCCGAGACACAAGACAGGAGATTTCGCCCTTATATTGGGTTCTTGGTATAATTTCAGGATTCGAAGGAAGGGAGGTAGTAAGAGGAGGTGGCCTATTGCCCAGAGCTTGCAGAAAGGACTTGGTCGCGGTTGTTCCACCGCGACCAGGCGGAGGAGCCGCCATCAAATGAAAACAATAAGACAATTAATCGATGTAGCAGCAAAGTAAGGTGAAGGAGATGAAGATGGATTCGATTCAGTTAGGAAAGGAAGAGTGTGTTTCGTGTGTATTTCGCACCGTATTCGCACGCAGTAACAGTAATAATAACCGATTTGTAGCCTTTAAATTATTGGTCTCACAGAAAAACTTATAATTGAATTTGATGTTGTTTTTATTCCCTTTTGCGTTCTCATATTGTTTGGTACTAGATTTTTTTCAAGTCACATGTTTCAATTAATTATGTATTCTTTTCTTTGCCGTACCACCTATGCCCTTATCACATTTTTTAAAGACTTCATGGATTATCTTTGTTGCAACACATATATTTTTCTCAATTATATGGATATTGAAATTCACTTTATAGTTTTAGTAAAATTTTATAAATTACTTAAACATCACTTCAAAGGTCAATCTTTGGTAAATTTTGAAAATAATTCAAAATATTGTGAATGAACAATAGGGATTTGAGTTTAACATGAACAATTTCTAATTAAAGGAATTTGATTAAAATAATTTTCTTAGTTTAAAATAAAATATGATAGTTACGCTATTAAAATAAAATTTAAGCGAACATCTAATATAAAGTTTTATAAATGTAGTACTGGGCGAATACTGTGCACTGCACGAATATTTAAAACTATTGCATTAAAAATGAATATGAAATGCTTTACAAATTCGTAGCATCTCCATGAACGTAGATACAAACAATAATTTGTATTGATTTTATTCAACATTTCAATGTCATGAGATAGCGAGGTTCTGTTTAAAGGAGAGGGTATTCAACGACCCTATCATATTTCTTACTTTTGATGTCGTGATCTACATAGGAGTCCTGGTGGTTAAGGGAGAAAAAATGGGCATGTGGTCTGACACAAAGGCATGGAACTATGATGATGAGACTGAATAGACATATGACGAAATTGAACTCGACGCAAAAACTATTGACCAAGTTCTTTGTCTTTACATGAACGATGTGTTTGTCTTAACCCTAGAGGCGGGGTATGGGAAACACACTCTAGAAGTTTAACCTAATAAAAAGAACCAAGGTACGAATCAGAGATGAGGAGAATCTTCCTAGTTGTCCGAGGGAATTCTTAGCCACAACTTTGAATGTGTGAAGCTTGGAATAAAAGGAGTGCTTCAGAAGTAAGTTTATATTAAATCAAACTGTGACTTAAGAACAACAATTGAAGAATTAAATTGGAGAATTTTTTTTGAAGAGATAAGTTAATTGATAGTTTCATTTTTAAAAAACCCCATTTATTTTAATCCTTTTAAAATTATTTAAGAGACAACTTGTTATTTACCTTGCACAAAGCTGATTTGTAGCCTTGAAAATATTTTTCTTGCAAATACACTTATAATCGGATTCCGATGACATTGTTTAAATTTCTTTTTTGATCATTTTTTTTGGTACTAGATTTTTTCAAGTCACGTGATTCCATTAATGCCACGTTCTTTTCTTTTCTACACCGTTTATGCCCATATCACACTTTTTAAAGACTTGACAGATTACCTCTGTTGCAACACATATATTTTTCCAAATGATATTGATCTTGAAATTTAGTTTAGTGTTTTAGTTCCGGTTTATAAATTATTTAAACATCACTTCAAATGGATGTCCCTCCTAAAATTTTGAAAATATTGTGAATGAACAATATATATTTGAGTTTAACATGAACAATTCCTAATTAATAGAATTTTCTTTTAAAAATTGATTAGTTTAAAATAAAATATGATAACTCCGTTGTTAAAATGAAATTTGAACAAACATATAAAATATTTTTTTATAATTTTAGAACAGGGCGAATACCGTGCATTGCACGAATATTTAAAACTAATGCATACAAATATAACCCTATATACTTCAGTAAGTGCACACGTGACTTTGAGATAACTTTTAGTGCAAAAACAACTCTAACTACTTTACATAAGTGCAAATATAACCCTAAAGACTAAATTTCGGTATTGGCTAGCCATTTTTGGCCATTGACCGGCCGGGAATGACCAAAAGGCCCTTTTTCAGCCTAATACAAATATATGAAAGACAAAAATGCCCCTTGCCCTGCCACTGTTCGACCACGACCACCACTGCTTCATGATGCCTGAATGACGGTGCTTGAATGTCGATGCTTGAATGTCGGTTTCTCAGTAATCAATAGAAGTTCATCACTACCATCTGTCCCAAACCTCGGAACAAAAACATTTCCTATGATATTGACACAACTCATTTTCATCCACCATGATTCAAGCAATTGCATTGCATCAACAGAGGTTTCCAGTTTTGCCATAATGCCATTAGCCTTTTGTTTTACAGAGAAGATACAGCTTTTTAACAAAATTGTAATACACCACAACAGTAAATCTTGTTCTTCGCTTTTGCTCAGAATCACTCTGCCTTCAGCCACCCATCAGCCTTCAGCATGCATCGCTCACTCACTTGCTCCGCCTTCCACCGCCCATTAGCCTCACCTCCGCTCAGATCCACCTCTGCTCTGATCCGCCTTCGCCTTCGCTTGCGTCTCTGCCGCTCCCTCACCCGCTCAGCTTAACCCTGCCCCACCCCAGCCACCCATTAGCCACCCAGACCCGTCACTCATCAGTTGTCACCTCCTCCTCCACCACCTCTAGAGTTCCGCCCTCCCCCCGTTGCCTCACCCCATCCGCCACCTCACCCCCTCCGTTGCTTCACCCTCCGCCACCACCACCTCTTGGGTTCTACCTCCACCACCAGAATTTCTGCCTCCCCCCGCCCTTGCTACCTCACCCCCTCTGCCCACTGACCAAGCGCTAAATAGTGATGAGGTGGCTGACCTGGAAGGCTCACTAGTGTTGTGGTGATATAGCGGCAGAGAGGGGAGGCGGTGCTGAGGTAGTGGCATCACGATGAGAGAGTAAGAAACAACAAGGGGAGGGTTATATGTGCACTTTTCTCTTCAAAAATAAATATGAAATGCTTTACAAATTTGTAGCAATTCCATGAACGGATATGCAAAAAAAAAATTAAGTTGGTTTATTTAAACATTTCAATGTCATGAGATAACCAGGTTTTATTTAAAGAAAAGTTTATTCAAAGCCCCTATCATATTGCATGTATTCGATGTCGTGGTCCACACAAGAGTGGTGGTTTAAGGAGAAAAGATGATCATGTGAACTTATACAAAGGCATGGATCTATGATGATGATACTAAATGGACAGATGTCGTGCGGAATTGAATTCGATGGAGAAGGCATATACCATGTTCTTTATCTTTACAAGAACGATGGGTTGGGCTTAACCCTAGAGTTGGGTACGGGAAACACACTCTAGAAGTTCAGCCTGATAAAAAGAACCATGGGACGAATTAGTGAGGAGAATCTTTCTTGTCATCCGAGGTAATACTTGCCTACAAATTAGAATGTGTGTAGCTTGGAATAGAAGAAATTTTTAGGAAGGGATTTTTGATTGAATCGATAGTAAGAAGAACAAAAATTGAAGAATCAATTTTGAGAAACTTTTTTGAAAATTTTAAATTAATTGATAGGCTTATTTTGTTTTAAACAACATTTCATTGAAACTTTTAAAAATTATTTTAAAGACAACTTGATATTTAACTCGCACAGAGCCGATTTGCAGCCTATAAAATATTTTCCTCCCGGAAGCACTTTTATTCGGATTTCCGTGACATTGTTTTTATTTCCTTTTCTGTCCTTTTTTTGTTTGGTACTAGATTTTTTTAAGTCATGTGTTACCATTAATTACATGTTCTTTTTTTTCCCCAAACCACTTATACCCTTATCACACTTTTTAAAGGCTTCACGGATCACCTTTACTACAAAGCATATATTTTGTCCAATTATATTGATATTAAAATTACATAATAGTTTTAGTTACATTTTTTAAATTACCTAAACATCACTTGAAAGGTCTATCTTTGGTAAATTTTGAAAATTATTCAAAATATGATGAATGAACAATAGAGATTTGAGTTCAACATGAACCATTCCTAATTAAAATAATTTGCCTAAAATAAATATTTTTGTTTAAAATAAAATATGATAATTCCGCTATTAAAATAAAATTTGAGAAAACTTATAAAATAATTTTTTATGATTTTGGAACTAGGCGAACATGAATATTTCAAAACAATGCATTCAAAATAAATATGAAATGCTTTAAAATTTTGGAGAATCTCTATGAATGTAAATATAATCTATAATTTAAGTTGTTTTAATTTAACGTGAATGTCATGTGACAGTCAGGTTTTGTTTAAAGGAGAGGGTATCTAGAGACCCTATCATATTGTCTGTTTTGGATGTTGTGGTCTACACAGGAGTGGTGGTTTAGGGAGAAAAGCTAGGCGTGTGGGCTGATACAAAGGCATGGATCTATGATGATGAGACTGAATAGATAGATATAGAACTTTAACTCGATGTAAAAAGCATAGACCTGGTCCTTTGTCTTTACAAGAACGATGGAATAGAAGGAGTGCTTTGCAAGGGATATTTGATTGAATCGAACGGTGCCTGGAGAACAAAAATTGAATAAAACAATTGGAGAAATATTTTTTGAAAAGTTTAAATTAATTGATTGGGTCTTTTTTTAAGACAATGTTTCAGTGAATCTTTTTAAAATTATTTTAGAGACAAATTGTTATTTAACTCGCACAGAGCCAATTTGTAGCCTTCAAAATAATTTTTTAATATTCCCATGATATTATTTTTATTTCCTTTAGTTTTCTTTTCTTTTTGGTACTATATTTTTCTTCCTTGTGTTTCCATTATATACGTGTCATTTTCTTTTTCTGCACCACTGATGCCCTTATCACACTAATTAAATACTTTGCTGATTACCTTTGCTGCAACGCATATATTTTATTTATATATTATAAATTACCTAAATCACTTCAAACATCGATCTTTCGTAAATTTTGGAAATAATTCAAAATAATGTGAATGAACAATAGATATTTGAGATCAACATGAACAACTCCTAATTAAAATAATTTGATTAAAATAATTTTCTTAGTTCAAAATAAAATACTCCCTCTGTCCCTAATTAAACTGCACACTTTTCATTTTTGGCTGTCCCCAATTAAATTGCAATGGTCAGAACTTTCCCAATTCAGCATAGTTGACCATTGGTGAAAATACTGAAATGCCCCTGGACCTTATGAATATTACAAGCATGTTGGCTGATTAATTATGCTCATTAGCAATGGATTGGAACGCATGTTGCTTTATTGAGCAGTGTGCTGACCCATTTTCAAATGGGTTAGACTTATCACATGCGTGCCTTTCGCTCTTCCCCATATCCATTATTGCTCTCCCAACGCTCCCTTTCTCTCTTCTCCATTATTTCTCAACGCTCCATTCACAGCTCATTACTCTCTTCTCCTTTACGACATCACAGCGATGCTCTGTCCTCCGTCGATAAAAAGAAAACCCTAGCCTCTCCATATCTGATCTGTGTTGAAGGGTTTGTGTTTCTGTTGATCCTCACGTGTGAATTGATCCGCAATTTTTGTTTTCATTCACAGCTTTCTGGTTTCCAATCTAGGGTTTTCTAAAATCGATGTTGTCCGCTTTCAAAACGAACTTGATTTCTGCGTCGTCGACTTCCATCTCATCATTTTCTTGTGCTGGTCTGTGTTTGGGTCGTATTTTTGTTGGGTTTTGTACTGATTTGGTTGCTTCTTAAGTTGTGGTTTCTGCTTTCTTAGTTGTTGTGTGTTAAAACCCTTTGGAATGTATACGGATCTACAGTTTTCAAGTATAAAATCTGGTGCATGCTAAGATTTTGTGTGATTTTTTGTCTTATGAGTTTAGAAACCTAGATTCATAGTGCTTGTCATTGGATTTTTTCACGCCGTTTGGCAGTCTTGACACATATATGCCCTAGTTTGTGGTGTTGTTCCCGTTTCAGGTTAATTTCATCCTTGATTCATTGCAATTTGTGCTCTTTGTCAAGAAAAGCAGTGTTTTTGTTTGATTTTTGACGTATTACTTGAACTTCAATCCCAAATCTACGACTACAGTGCCCCTGTTCAAACTATTCTTACACTTACGCCTATTAATGTTATCGATGTGACTCTAGTGGGGCGCCTTATGTTTTTATTCTCTGCTATCTAACTAGATGTGACATTGGAAGTACTTGCATGTGTAGCATATGTGGTATTCCAATAACTTTCAGTGTTATGATGTGATTTAGCTCAAAACCGCTGTTTGTTTGCTTATGAATTGTCATTGATATGTTAAGAATTACTCATATTGTGTTGTTTCAGGCCTGGGCTAGTATGATTTTCAAACCCTAGTCCCATCCCTAGTCATAGAGAACAACTATTTTTGCATGCTGTTCTTTGTTTCTGTAACCCATTCTCCACCCATTGTGTCTTCCCTTACTTGATGGATCATGGTGACAGGGTCATTGCTGGGCAGGGTGAGCATACCCCTTGCCAAACCTTGAGTGATTCCAATCAGTTTCAGGCCAGTATTGATCCTTCTTTATTTACTAGCCTTGATGACATTGATTCACAACCCAAGGGCAGTAGACTCACACCATCCCAGTGTCATGTCCTAGACACTGATTCGTGGGAATCTGGGGATACCCATGTGGCAACACATTTTAGTCTTTTACCTGAAGCAATCATGTATCACTCGGATTCAGATCCTGATTCTGATACATTACATCTCTTTCATCCACTTGCATCACACTCCCCTGATTCTGATGAAACAATGCCCCCTGATTCTGATGAAACCCTGCCCCCTGATTCTGATGAAACCCTGCCCCCTGATTCTGATGAAACACAGCCCCCTGACACTGATAATTCTGATTCTGAATCCTGGTGTGATCCACATCCATCAGTGTTCTTTAAGGGTAACGAATTCCCTAAGTATGGTGAGCCTGGTTTCTAGGAAACTGGTGCCTGTCTATATCCTGGGAACTGGACTGGATATGTTTGTCATGTAGATTTTGATGCTGGAAAATGAAGTTACTACTCACAGGTTTGCAATCAACTCACTCTTACATTTGTGCACTTTCTTTAAGTGGTAATATTATAGACAGTGTACTAACATGTTACCTTTACATACAGGTTTGCTTGGTAGTGCAACTGCTTGGTGTTGCTACTTTTCTGTGGCTACTTGTTTGCTACTTGTCTGCTATAGCCTGTTAGCAACTGTTTTATGTTGGGAACTTGACTGTGTGTGATGTTAATGATCAAATGTGCAATCACTCAGATTTTGACTTGGATTCAGTTGAAACCCAGGTGGGTGTTACCCAATTTTCATCTGAATCTGATGCAGAACCTGAGTTTGGTAGGGTATGTTTCATATCTGGGGAAATAATGGAGCAGTGAAAGTTATGCATGTGTATATGTTTGTGGTTGTCATATGCAGCCATGCAGTAATGTTTCCAAAACTCACTAACCTTGGCTGGGCATATGTTAACTGCATTTTATGTGATATGTCATAGCTTCTTAAATTGTTTGTGATAGCATGTTTATGTGCTAGTTGAACCCTTGATTAATGATGTAGTTGTGATGAATGATTAATACATGCAGTCATGCCTATCAGCCTCGAAACTGATTTGATCTTGGCGAGGCATGATGTGATTAAACCCAGCTCTGAAATTATTTTCCCAATCCACCCTGTATTAGTTGGTAGCCACCTATGATGATATTGTATGTTCACACTTAGGTAGCAACTGTGGTTTTTTGAAAATCACATTGATGGCAGCCTTGTAGTGTCTTTTGCCACGAAATGGTTGTGTGTGTCTAGTCATCCATTACATTCTGGTCAATGTTTCTTTGCCTCGGTTCTGAAATAAAAATTTACACAACACATTTTTTACAAATTTCATGCATACTGAATGGAGTTTAGCCCTCCCAGCTTTTACAAGGTTGCCATATAAACTTACCTTTACCAAAACTAAGTGGTAAGTTTATCCTAGACCTTTTTCCAAACAGCTCTATACAAGTACTAAATAGAATGACTTCTGATCATTCCCCTCTATTACTGTCTATTCAATCTGCTGTAGAACAGGTTCCAAGGCCTTTTAGACATCAAGAAATGTGGTCAAATAGACAAGATTTTCAAGCTTTAGTAGTCTCAAATTGGAAATTAATATCCCCCCTCAGTGGGATGCATAGGTTTGTTCACAAACTAAAGAGGCTTAAGACTGTAATTAAAGACTGGAACAAAACCAAATTTGGCAATGTAAATCTTAATCTTTTACAATCTGAAACAAAAGTCAATGACCTGGAAATACAGTTCCAGTAGTCTGAAGATGAATCAGTTTTAATTGAACTCATGAAGTCAAAAGCTATGCTTCTGAGAGCACAAAAAAAAACACAATATTTTCCTGAAGCAAAAGGCTAGGTTAAATTGGTTGAAACATGGAGATGCAAACACTAGCTACTTTCATCACACCATTAGGGAAAAAAACCAAGATCTAGAATTAGTAAAATTAAAGATGGTAGTGGGAATTGGATAACAGATCCACAACTGATTAAAGAAGAAGGAGTTCGATTTTTTCAGGAATTACTTCATGAGGATGTCTCACAAAAAAAGGGAACTTATCTTAATCATTTTCTACAAGAAATTCCTAAAGTACTAACTGACCAACAGAACTTCCTTCTGCTTCACCCTTTTAGTATCCTGGAACTTAAATTTGCAGTTTTTTACCTTAACAAATCTAGTGCCCCGGGCTCAGATGACTTCTTAGGAGAATTTTACACCTCTTTCTGGGAGACCATTAAAGATGATCTTTTAGAAGCTGCAAATGATTTTTTAAATAATGGCAACATACCTAAAGCTATTTCTAGTATTTGGCTGACTTTAATTCCAAAAAAATCAATTCCAATCACATTTGCAGATTTCAGACCAGTTAGCCTGTCAAACTTTGTTAATAAAGTTTTCTCAAAATTGTTAATGGAAAGGATCAAACCACTGATGCAAAAACTGATTTCCCCTGAGCAGAGTGCCTTTATTAAAGGAAGGGATATTTCAGATAATGTAATTCAAATGCAAGAGATGACCAGACTACTGTCTAGGAAATCTAAGGTTTCAAATCTGATAGTTAAACTTGATATGCAAAAGGCTTTTGATAGGGTTTCCTGGTCATTCCTAAATTCCATTCTACTACATTTTGGTTTTCATGGTAAATTTGTTAGACTCATAATGAATAACATTGCTTCAGCTCACTTTTCTGTACTAGTTAATGGAGTAACATTTGGTTTTTTTTCTTCCTCTAGGGGAATTAAACAAGGAGACCCCCTCTCCCCTTTCCTGTACAATTTATTATCCGAGGCTTTCTCTAGAGGCTTGAAGAGAATGTTTAGCATAGGACATTTACAATACTTTAGTCTCCCCAATTCTTGTTCTCCCCTGACTCACCTTATGTATACCGATGATACTGCTGTTTTTCTGAGTACTAAGCCTAACAATTTGAAGCAGTTTATACATTTTCTGATTGCATATGAGCATACATCAGGTCAAAAGGTAAACTTTACCAAATCTGAATTTTTTGTAGCTTACAACACATCTTTACATAATGTCCAATCTGTTAGGAGAATACTGGGAATGAAGAAAGGCTCCTTACCTTTTAAATATCTTGGAGTCCCTATTTTTTTTGTCGTAATTTACAGGTGCATTACCTACCTGTAATAAAAAGAATGGAAAAATTGATAAATAATTGGAAGAATAGATGGCTAAGTTCAGCCGGTAAGATCATTTTGATTAATCATTGTTTTCTTTCAATTCCAACACATATTTTTGCAGTTTTAAGACCCCCAAGGATAGTTTTTTAAAAAATGGAAACAATTGCATCTAGTCTATTCTGGGGGAACAGTGAAAATTTTGAAAGAAAAAGGTGGAGATCCTGGAAAAAAATGAGCTACCCTGTGGATGAAAATGGAATAGGCTTCAGGGATCTAAATGCCATAGTAGATGCTTTTTCATGTAAATTATGGTGGAAGCTCCAAATTAATAGTACCCAATGGTCATCTCTATTATGGTCACTACCTACCTCTTACAAAAAATCCCACACTTGGGGTAGAATTAGTAGAATCACTGCCACGGCCAACAGTTTTTCTAGAGTTATTTATGGTGTTGGTGATTGTTCATTTTGGAATGAAAATTGGACAGGAGATGGAGCTTTGTGTTATAAATGGCCTGAGGAGATGGATATTCCCTTCGAGGACATCTCTCTTAGGTCTTTCATTAACAACAAAACTGCTATCCTACCAAATCTGGAGCCTCATTTGGCTACCAATACCCTTCAAATTTTGCAGGAAGTGAAGCTGGAATACTCTCACGTAGACAAGCTTTTCTGGACTCCAACAAATGATGGGAATTTCTCAATTAGATCGGCTTACAGTATATTCAGACAAAAAAGACCAGAAATACAACATTTTAAAAAGGTTTGGTCCCCTTTCATACCTAAAAAGATATCTGTACTTCTTTGGAGAGCTCTAAATAGCATCCTAATTTTTGATAATATTCTATGTAGAATGGGATTTTCTTTGGCTTCTAAATGCCCTCTATGCCTGAACCATTCGGATAACTTGAATCATTTTTTTAATTCATGCCCCTCTTCCTGTGCTGTGTGGCAAAGTGTTCATACACTTTTTCAGTTACAACAAATTGGATTTAGGAGTTTAAAAAGCAGAGTGGAATTTTATTTATCCTTTAAGGCAGAATCAAAGATTCATGCCTACTTGATAACTGCTGCTTTACTGGTTACAATTTGGACTCTCTGGGTTAATAGGAACAAAATCCTTTTTGAAAATAGATCTTTCTCAAGAGATGCATGTCTTCATGATATTAAAGATACGATCTATCAAATATTCACAGCACACCAAGTGATAGGCAATCGAGAAAGGCACAAGCAATGGATTCAGGCTAAAATCATTCCACAAATCTTCCAAAAGAAGAAAAATGCTATTTCTGCTGTGTATTGGGAAAAACCACTAACTGGGTATAAAATTAATACTGATGCATCTTGGATCTCTAGTGGTCTTTCCTCATCTGCAGTTATAGTCAGGGACTAGAAAGGGAATGTGGTTAAAATGAGAGTTAAAACGTTTCAGTGTCCAACCCCCTTACATGCTGAACTATTATCTATTCAAAGTGGATATGAAATCTGTTCAGAACTAGCTTTAGGTATTTGTGTCATTGAATCTGATTGTTTAACTGCGGTTAGGGGTATTCAAAATCCATTGTGCTGCCCTTGGAGAATTTTCTCCATCTGTAGTGCACTCAATTTAGAACACTTCACACACCCAATCCAGCATACCCCTAGAGAAGCTAACTTGGCTGCCGATTTCTTGGCAAAATTTGCTAGGGAAAATCACCTACAGGGAGACTTAGATACTTTGTCTATTCCCCTCTTCCTTAGGGGTTTATTGTCCCTCGATAGCATTGGTTATCCAGCGATTCGATTTGGATCTCCTATGAATACCAATAGGAATTAGAAAAGGAATGCTCAGCTTGCTATTAAGGGTAACTGTGTTTTTTCACTATTTTGAAATTATGGGTAACTGTTTTTAGCACAGATACTACTGGTTTTTCTCTTCTTGTTTGTTCAGGTATCTTGATTGTATGCATGGATAGGATACGGATGTCAGGCAACGGTGGCAAGGCAATGGTGGCAGGGCGAGGTTTATTTTCTCTCCCAGCAATAGCCTATAGAACATCCATCTCCAGCAATCTATGAAATTTTGTTACACTTCTACACTCCTCAATCAGCTCCTAGGATGATTAGCAAACCTTTGCCGCCCAAACAACACAGCTGCTCTCTGGATTTTGTATCCGGGACTTCCACTGTTTATACCGGACCTTATCTTACTTACCATTCGGCTGGCATATCATTGACAAACAGGGGTTTCGAATTCTCGATTCGCCGACCTGTTCATGTTACATCAGCTCGATGGTATACTAAGATAGTCCTCTATTAACACATCGATGATCTCTAGTTTTCTTTTAGCTTTGAATAGGTGGAAACGCCATTTTTGGAAGCAAGTGCTTTACTGCTTCAAGAGCTTATTTTGGCTCTTGGATCATCAAATGGATGATCTTTTTGTAACGAACTAAGACTTTTTGTGCCTACTTTGGCATATTTAATTCCGGTTCGGGGAGCCTAATAAATTCCCCCCATCCTCGGATGGTTAAAGCAAAAAAAAAGTTTATCCTAGACCTGAATCTAGAAGCACAACCCTACAAAAGTACAGATCCCATGCACATCTAAACTATCTCCATACTGATAAGCAGGTCTTGAATGTGCCTTGTTCTTCCAATAGTCACCATGTGTTCCAAGCATCCCCTAACCAGGGCTGGGTCAACTATTAAATTGTGGGGTAGCATCCCAAGGCTTCTAAGCCTATCTTTACCCATATTTGGCAGTTTAAAATCATTCCCTCCTCTGCATTTCATGATTTCCACCATGACACATTGTAGACCAAGGAAAATCTTGTCAATGTTTTTGGATCATATCTCTGAAATGCATCATACACAGCCTGCAGTAACTCATCTAGGTTTTGACTAGGGTTTTGCTGCTGTAAACTTTGAATTGAGGCAAAAAAACCCAAATCCAGAATGTTTAGGTCGGGTGATTTTGATGGCTGGCACAGTAACTATATATTGAAACCATCTGAGGTGGCTGCAGCTAGAAATTCAGGGTCATTTGCAAATATGTGACAAGGGGCATTATCTTGTTGTATTGAAATGTTTTTGGTTGCCCAAACTGGCCATTTCTGCTTGATTGATGGTATCAGCTCATGAATCAACTTGTGTCTTATGGTGTCTCTAGTTATGGATGATATGGGTTTGAGAATCATGGTTCCTCTAGGTCTATTTATAGTGGTGTACTTGGCAGGTACATAATCCACGTATGGAAACAAACCTATTTTCCCATTAAACATTACATTACCCTCTAAGTCAAGTAAATGTCTAGACATAGCATATAAAAACATGAGTTTTTGGTATATAATGCTTTTTTGTGTGATTCTGTATGGTTCAGGTTCGTTGGGACCCAAAATATACCTTGCCGTTGCCTCTGTCAGGTAGAACCACTTTTCGTCGATGTGTATAACATTTTCCATAGGCTTGAACTGCATGTTACACTCCGGTTTACTTAGGCACCATTCTAGCCTTGATTCTTTGAATGCCAAACTTAGCTGTGGATGAACTGCATTAGTGTGGCTCCTGATCTCCTTGCTTGCTATAGCTCTATGTATCGTGCTTTTTCCAACATGCAACTGTGCTGCTGTGCTCCGACAGGTTCTCCGGTACCTAAGTGGCACTGGCATTAAGGCTTCCACTTCGATTGGTTTCTTGGTTCTGCCACAACGCCCATGCCTTTTTGAATGGCATTCACAGCTTCTCCATTCTGAAGTTGCTGCTTCACGCGCGCCCATATGGTAAAGATGGTCCGAACTGAATAGGACCATCTCTCTGCTGCCTCCATTCTTTGTTGTAGCTGAATCTGCCCATTTTTTAAGTTTTGAAGCAGAAAATGGGCTATGTCTTGCCTGTGCTCATCTGTCAGGTTTGCCCCAACCATCACAGCCGTGCTCAGTGATGAACTCAAAATGAGGATGGAGATTTTTTTTCTGTATCTGGCCAGTTCCTGAAGAACTAGCCAAAATTATTCTGAGAGCTGCCCTTTTTTCTAGATTTGGTTGGTTTGGGAGCTTTAATAAATGCCCCACTTTATAGATGTTTGGATGAAATTTTCAGGCATGTAAACAGTGGCATAATTTGGCTCCATAAGTGAAAATTTTGGAGCCAAAAATTAGAAAAAGGAGGGAACGGTTACTGTTCCCTCCAGGGTTGAGTAACTTTGTAACCACTGTCGAATAGTAAATAAACTCTGACATCAGAGTATGAAATTCAGCTTTTTCCACTGAAAAGCTGGCCTAAATTCACTGTTCAATTTTACAGCCAAATTTCTCTTTCATACGATTTATTTTGGGACGGAGGGAGTATGAGAATTCCGTTATTGAAATAAACATTGAGCGAACATCTAAAATAATGTTTTTATAATTGTAGAACTGGGCGAATGTCTTGAATTGCAAGAATATTTAAAACTTTTGAATAAAAATGAAATGCTTTACAAATTTGTACCATCTCCAACGTAAATACAAACTATAATTTAAGTTTGTTTAATTGAAAGTTTTAATCCCATGAGATACCCAGGTTTGTTTAAAGGAGAGGGTATTCAAAGACCTATCATATTGCCTATTATTGATGTCGTGATCTACACATGAGTGGTGGCTTAGGGAGAAAGCCGGGCGTGTGGACTGATACAAAGGCATGGATATGATGATGAGACTGAATGGACATTTGTCGAGCTTGAGCTCAACGGAAGAAGCGTAGACCAGGTTCTTTGTCTTTTCAAGCACAATGTGTCGGGCTTAACCCTAGAGGCGGGTACAAGAAATACACTTGGAAGTTCAGATGATAGAAAGAAGAGTAAAGTGCATTTATAATCCCACATAATTGACGAAAGTGCAGATATAACCCTGCAATAATTGAAAGGGAAAATATATCCCTAGATATTTAGGTTATGTGCAAATATAACCTTTTCCGGTGGATTTAGATCAGAATTGGGTGAAAAGTCAATTTTACTCCTCTGAAAAAAATAAAAAACAAATAAATTTACTATTTTGACCCTCAAACCTAATTGCTTATCCTCTGAACAAATGAATTTTTCATGACGTCGCCCATCCTTAACCCTTTTGGAACCGACCTCGCTCCAAAACCATGCCTCTGTCGTCAGCATCTTCTCTCTGGTGACGCACCGCCGCCACCTCCCGGCAGCGGCACTCTACAAGTTCGTTGTCTCCTTTCCCAACGTCCTCCAGGCTGGCGACCTTCTAGAGTGTTCCGATTTCAGGCTCCAGCGCGAGCTCGGCCTGGAGGAGAATTTCCAATGGAATTAGATCTGGCGGTGATGGAGATGGAGTGGTCGGAGAAGATGAAACCATATCTGGCGGCGATCGGAGTTTAGCGGGGGCGAGACTGAGCGTCGCTTGATTGATCATTGGTAATCTTTTTTATATTAGGAACTTCGTAGTTCTGGACTATGTAAATTCCAAAAATTGTGCCGGTGATGAATGAAAAAATGCTCCTAGTTATCCCTATAGCTACTACTCAGCAATCGATATGAAATTGTGATCCCAAGGTGTCACTGATTCTACTGGTACGGTGGTTTTCCTGCATGCGATCCTTAATTGGCAGAGCACAGTAGCAAGTTGTGACAGTTGTAGTTGACTAATGAGACATTTCATGATTTTGTATACCCCACCTCGATTTTCTAGCCCTTGGCAGAGCTGGGTGGTGGTGGATTGTTGGTGTTGGTGGTGGGTGATGGTGGATTGGTGGTGGGATGGCTGGCAGGTGGCAAGGGTGAGTGGTGGGGTCATTTTTGTCTTTTAAAATTTTGTATAAGATGAGAAGGGCATTTTGGTCATTTCTGGTCAGTCAATGGCCGGAAATGGCCAGTCAATGCCGGAATACTGACTTTAGGGTTATATTTGCACTTATGTATAATAGTTAGCGTTATATTTGCACTAAAAATTATCTCAGGGTTATATCTGCACTTTCTCAATTATATAGGGTTATATCTGCATATTACCCTAAAAAGAACCATGAAACAAATCAGTGAGGAGAATCTTCCTTGTCGTTTGAGGGAATACTTAGCCACATATTTGAATGATTGGAGCTTGGAATTGAAGGAGTGCTTCGGAAGAGATTTTTTATTCAATCGAACGGTGCCTGAAGAATAAAACTTGAAAAATAAAATTGGAGAAACTTTAATGAAAAGTTTAAACTAACTGATAGCCTAATTTTGTTTAAAAAATTGTTTCTGTGAATATTTTTGAAATTGTTTTAAAGATAACTTGTTATTTAACTCGCACAAAGCTGATCGGTAGGCTTTAAAATATTTTTCTCATTTTTATCGGGTTTCCATGACATTGTTTTTGTTTCCTTTCATTTTTCAGGTACTAAATTTTTTTCAAGTCATGTGTTTCCATTAATAACGTGTTCTTTTCTTTTCTGCATCACTTATTCTTATCACACCGTTTAAAGACTTCAAGAATTACCTTTGCTGCAACACAATTATTTTGCCCAATTATATTGATATTGAAATATACTTTATAGTTTTAGTTACATTTAATAAATTACCTAAACATTACTTGAAAGGTCTATCATTGATAAAATTTTAATATAATTCAAAATATTGTGAATGAACAATAGAGATTTGAGTTCAACATGAACAATTCCCATTTAAAATTATTTTCTTAGTTTATAATAGAATATGACAATTCCATTAAATAAAATAGATTTGAGTAAATTTATAAAATAAAGTTTTATGATTTTGGAACTGGGCAATTACTGTGCATTTCACGAATACATTCAAAATAAATATGAAATAATTCACAAATTTGAAGAATTAAATACAATCTATGATTTAAGTTGGTTTAATTTAACGTCAATGTCATTCCATAGCCAGGTTTTGTTTAAAGGGGACGGTATTAATAGACCCTGCCATATTGTCTGTTTTGGATGTTAAGGTCTACACAGTAGTGGTGGTTTAGATAGAAAAGTTGGGCGCGTGGACTAATACAAAGGCATGGATCTATGATGATGATACTGAATGGACAGAAGTAGAACTTGGATTCGATGTAAAAAATATAGATAATGTTTTTTTGTCTTTACATGAACGATGGGTTAGGCTTAACCGTAGAGGTGGTATGAGAAACACACTCTAGAATTTCAGCCTAATAAAAAGAACCATGGAACGAATCAATGAGTAGAATCTTCCTTGTCGTCACAGGGTATACGTATTCATAGATATAAATATGTGTATCTTGGAATAGAAAGAGTGCTTCCGAAGGGATTTTTGATTGAATCGAACGGTGCCTGAAGAATAAACATTGAACAATAAAATTGGAGAATTTTTTTTGAAAAGTTTAAATTAATTGATAGGCTCATTTTTTTTAAAATAACCTTTCAGTGAATCTTTTTAAAACTATTTTAGAGACAACTTGTTATTTAACTTGCAAAGAGCCGATTTGTAGCCGTTAAAATATTTTTCTCGTGAAAGCATTTTTAATTGGATTTCCCATGACTTATTTTTTATTTCTTTTTTTTTTACCATATTTCTTTGGTACTAGATTTTTTCCAGTCACGTGTTTCCATTAATTATGTGTTCTTCTCTTTTCTGCACCACTTATGCCTTTACCAAACTTTTTAACTATTTCGTAGATTACCTTTGTTGCAATGCATATACTTTTCCCAATTATATTGATATTGAAATTTACCTTATAGTTTTAGTTATATTTTATAAATTACATGAACATCACTTCAAACGTCTATCTTTGGTAAATTCTAGAAATAATTCAAAATATTGTGAATGAACAATAAATATTTGAGTTCAACATGAACAATTCCTAATTAATTTTTTATTTAAATAATCTATTTAGTATAAAATAAAATATGAAAATTCCGTTATTAAAATAAAATTTGAGTGAACATCATAAATAAAGTTGTATAATTGTAGAACTGGGCAAATACCTTTCATTGCACATATAATTAAATTTAATGCATTAAAAATAAATATGAAATACTTTACAAATTTTTAGCGTCTCCATGGACATAAATACACACTATAATTTAAGTTGGTTTAATTCAACGTTTCAATGTCATGAGATAGATAGGTTCTGCTTGAAAGAGAGAGTATTCAACGACCCTATCATATTGCCTATTTCAGATGTCGTGGTCTACACAAGAGTTCTAGTGGTTAAGGGAGAAAAGGTGAGCGTGTGGACGGAATACGAAACCATGAATCTATGATGATGGGACTTAATGGACACATGTCGAACTTGAACTCGATGGAAAAATCATTGGCCAGGTTCTTTGTCTTTACAAGGACGATGGGTTAGTCTTAATCCTAGAGGTGGGTACAGGATAAGCACTATAGAAGTTTGAGCTGATAAAAAGAACCATGAAACAAATTAGCGAGGAGAATTTTTCTAATTGTCTGAGGGAATACTTAGCTAAAGTTTTGAATGTGTGAAGTTTGGAATAAAAGTAGTGCATTTGAAGGAATATTTTTATTGAAATGAACGGTGATTGAAATATAAGAATGAAAAAATCAAAATGGATAATTTTTTTGAAAAGATAAATTAATTTATAGGTTTTTATTTTCTTTCAAAACAACGTTGTAGTGAATCTTTTTACCTCACAAAGAGATGATTTGTAGCCTTTAAATAATTTTAGAGACAACTTTTTATTTACCTCGCAAAGAGTGGATTTGTAGCCTTTAAAATATTTTTCTCGTAGAAGCATTTATAATTGGATTCCCATTACATTGTTTAAATTTTCTTTGTTATTCTCATTTTATTTGGCACTAGATTTTTTCGAGTTATATGTTTCCATTAGTTACATGTTCTTTTCTTTTCTGCACCTTTTATGCCCTTATCACACATTTTTTTTTAATTAAATCCACCTGTTATGGTGGAGGGTTTGGCAGACCCCTACCCGTTTATTAATAAAAAGGTGAGTACAAAGAGAGAGGGGGCTTAATACTGTACCTCTGTGGAAACAACTGATGATCATAAAAACTAAACATCAATCTATTCTAACCTGAAGATCATCAGAAGTCATTAGCGACCTAGAGTTACAAGAATTTACATTAACCGAATGTGTGCAGTATCGTCAGCATCAAGCTTTACATGTCCAGCCACTGAATTGGGTAGGTCCGTGGAACTAAAAAGAGCATTTACCTGTTTGGAGATAGCCATTTTCGCTAATGAATCTGCCGCTTCATTTGCTTCTCTGAACACGTGCTGTAGTGAGTAAGTCATGTCCTTAAGAAGGTCCCAAATCTCCCTGATCAATGTCGTAAGCTTCCATGGAATCTTTAGTTGATGTTGAATCAGTCCATAGAGAATTCTTGAGTCGGTTTCGATATCAAGGGCTGTGATTCCCCAGTCATAGGCCAGGTGTAATCCTTGCAGCATTGCTACAGCTTCTGCCTGCAAAACAGATTCAGCAAGAATGGATTTTGACAAAGCCACTATTACCTTACCGGAATGATTTCTGATTAAACAACCAATTCCTGCAGTTCCCTTGGCATTAAAGGCACCATCAGTATTGAGCTTGAAAACTTGAGGCGGTAGCCATTTAATGATTCTGATACTTCTTTGTGGCCTTGAATTATTTTGCAGCAGCTTAGGAGTATTCGAAACTTCCCATCTGAAATCTAGTTTAAAAGCCAGGAGGGTGTCATTAAAGTGATAGAGAATTTGTTTGTAAATGTTCTGCATGTTTAGCTTTGTTCCCACGAAAAAGTATGAACATCTGGCACACCATAAGTACCAATTCACAACACAGGGAATGATACGTATCAATTTTAAAGCAGGTGCAGAACTGGAATATACATTCCAATAGAAATAGAATCTATCCCAAAGAAGTTGGAAAGAGCAACTTGGCAAATTAAAAGTGTCATTAACTCTTCTCCAAATCTGTTCTACCATTAGAAAGGAGTTGAAACAATGGTGAATACTCTCGGATTCACAAAGACAAAAACAGCATTGTGAGGGGAGCTGGAATTTAAAATCTTCAAGGATATCCGGAAAAGCTAAAATTCTATTCAAAAGTTTCCAGTTAAATATACTTAGCTTCCTCAGAAGTAATTTAGACCAAAGATGGGAGTAGGATGTGATAATCCTTTTCTTGGATCGGATCAGCTCGTAGGATGATTTGACAGAGAAGATCCCAGTAATTGATGGTTTCCAGATTAGAGCATCTTCATAACCTGGGGATATGGAATAGTGTTGATCCAGGGTTGTTAAGATTTGATCTGGGAGAAGGTTTCTGAACTGGGCAGTATAGAGTAATTTATTGTTTAGGAACTCGGCCACAGTAAGATCCTGATATGGGGGGTCCAGCGAATCAGATAAATATTCAGATAAGGGGCCCTTAGAGGTCCAATTGGAACTCCAAAAAGATACCAGTCCAGATCCTAGGAGGATTTTAGTGTTTTTTAGAGCTACATTGTTAATCTCTTTGATTCGTTTCCAGGTTCTGGATGTTTTATGAGAGTCAAGGATTGACCACATGGTTCTAGCCCACAGTGATTTTCCTGTTTGTAATTTCCACCATAATTTTAGAGCAAAGGCCGTTGTGAGAGTGTTTAGGTTTTTGAAGTTTAGGCCATTTTCCTCTGATGGAAAGCAGAGGTTCGGATATGATCTCCATGACCTATTTTTCTGTGAGGTATCTGATCTATTTTTCTGTGAGGTATCTGATCTATTTTTCCAGAAGAACCTAGCAAGAGCCTTATGAATTTGGTTAATGATGTGAGTGGTAGGTTTGAGCACCGCTATGAGATGAATGTGCATAGAGGAAAGAACATGTTTGATTAAAGTTGTCCGCCCGGCTGGGGATAACAACTTATTGTGCCAGTGATTAATTTTGTTTTGAACTGATTGCAACATGTGTTGGAAAGTAGAGTTTTTTGCTCTTCCCGTGTAAATGGGGCACCCCAAGTACTTGAAAGGTAAAGATCCTTTCATCATATTAGTTTCTCTTTGGATCAAGGTGACTAATCTGTTTGGGGAATGTTTTGAAACAAAGAATGTGGATTTTCCAAAGTTAACCTTTTGGCCTGAGGCTAACTCGAAGGATTTCAAGAAATTCATTATCGTTTGTAGTCCCCGTTTAGAATATTTTAGAAGAATTGCTGTATCATCAGCATAAGAAAGATGCGAAGGGGTAATCATCCCTCTGGGGAGTTTGAATGGTTGGATGTTTCCATATTGGTACAAAAAACGTAGGTTGTGAGAAAAAGCTTCAGACATCAGGATGAAAAGCAAGGGGGAAAGGGGATCCCCTTGCTTGATACCCCTCGATGCAGGGAAGAATCCTACAGTTTTTCCATTGATGAGCATGGAGAAATGTGCAGAGCGGATATTCCCCATGATTAGCTTGACAAAAACGTCTGAGAATCCTTGTTTGAGGAGGACATTAGTTAAAAAAGGCCATGAGACCCTATCAAAAGCTTTCATCATGTCTAATTTGATTATCATGTTGGTGCCTTTTGTTTTTGAGTGTAGGTGATTTGTGAATTCTTGCATGAGTAGGATATTATCCGCAATTTCTCTACCAGTGATGAAAGCAGATTGTTCCGGGCTGATGAGAGAATCTATATGGACTTTAAGTCTCGTTGAGAGTAATTTTTGAGAAAATTTTATTTGAAAATTTACATAGACTTATGGGTCTGTAATCTTGGAAGGAGGAACAAACGTCTTTTTTGGGGATTAAGATGAGTTGTGTTGCCGAAATGGCCTTTGGAATTTCTGTCCCAGCTAAGAAGTCTTCCACAGCCAGCAGGACATCAGCTTTGATTATGGGCCAGCATTCTTGGAAGAAAAAACCAGAGAACCCGTCTAGGCCTGGAGCCGAATGACCATTCATGGATTTGACTATATTTGTAAGCTCTTCCATGCTGACTGGTTGGAGAAGATGTGAGTTTATTTCATTTGTTACTAACTTCGGAATGTTCTCGAGGAGCCAAGAAGTGTTAATACCGGAAGGGTCTGATGGAACATCAGTGAGAAGATTGGAGTAGAAAGAGATTGCTTCTTTCTCAATATCTTCTATAGAGTTCAACCAGGTTCCTTCGCTAGATTTAATAAGAGAAATAGTCTGCTTTTTGTGTTTGGATTGGATTGATTGATGAAATAATTTGGAGTTAGCATCCCCTTCTTTCATCCATTTGATTCTTGATTTCTGTTTTAAGAAAGATTCCTGGTCTTTCAGTGCCAATCTCAGTTTTGCCTTAGCTAAATTCAGAGCTTGTAGGTTTTCAGTGGATTCATGGTTTTGTAAATCCTGTTCAGCTTTTAGCACGAGTTCCTCACTGAGAATTACTTTATCAAACACATTACCGAAGATCTCTTTGTTCCAGCATCTGAGTGTTGATTTTAGCGTTTTGAGTTTGAAAACTAGTCTTTCCACCCCTTTCAGATTTGAGTTAGAGTTCCATTTCTCTTCCACGACTTTCATAAAAGAGGGATGGTGAACCCAACAGTCTTGAAATTTAAAGGATTTTGGGGCAGTTTTGGGATTGGAATTAGAGACAAATAACAAAAGGGGGGTGTGGTCCGATCCCTCCCTAGACAGAGTTTTTATTTTCGAATTAGGAAAAGATGACCACCAAAGGGGGTTTGAGATTCCTCTATCTAGCCGTTTCTAGACTCTTCCTTTAGATCTCATCCCTGTCCATGTGAAAAGGCTTCCCGAGGTTGGAATTTCCGAAAGGTTTTGGTCATTAAGGAAACGATTAAAGTTTCTTATACTGTTTTGATTAGGAACAAAGTTTCCTATATATTCCTCATTTTTGGTGATTACATTAAAATCACCTATGAGACATATAGGTTCCTGTTTTAGGGAGGTAAGCTCTTGCCACAGTTTATTCCTCTCCTGAATGGAGTGCTTAGCATAGACAAAGCCTATCTTGCAATCTTCTTGGAGGGAAGGGCCTTTGACTATGACCATAGTCAATTGCTCCTCCACTTTTGATATGTCTAACATTATGTCAGCATCCCACATGAGCTAAATTTTGTTGATTGGGTTAGCATATGAGTTTCCGAAACCTATCTCTTTGGAAATGTCTTGGATTTGGTCTGAGTTTAGCATTGGTTCAATTAAAGCACAGATTTGAACAGAGTTACGTCTTTTAATATTTTTTAAACGGGTTTGAGTGGGTTTATTTCCTATTCCTCTAACGCTCCATGTGCATATGTTCACACTATTCATGGGAAATCTTTAGAGAGGTTCAATGAGGAACGGGTGAATACCGTTTTTGGAATGGAGGTGTAGTTTTTTTTTGGAGTATTTTCTGGGTTTCTGTTCTGGTTGAGGATGAATAAGTTTGAGGGTGTTGGCCAGACTTTGATGATCTTTTATTAAATTTTCCTTAACTTGTTCAAATTCTAGATGATCATTTTCCAAAAGCTTTTCCTTTTGTTTGATTGAGATTTCAGTGTTAAGCCAGTCCAGGGGTTTATTAGGGTTCCATTCAGAAGGTGTGACAGGAGAATCACCCCCTTGTATCTCTATGCATACTGGCTCTATATTAATGGGTTGGAACTGAAGTTGTATAGTAGAGCTATCATTTGGATTATTGGTTGGAGCAGAGGAGTTATTCCTGAGGAGGGGATTTCCTGGAGCTGGAGCTATGATACTATCTTGGGAGAATTGGTTTATGATGGGATTAATACCGCCAGAGCTCGATTTGGGGGACCTAGGTTTAAGGCTTAGAGATTCAGGCAGTGTTACTGGATTAACCTCAGAATTGGCCAACTGTTGAAGGGTTGAAGCATTGACAGATACTTGTTTATCAGAAAATTTAGTCACAATATCATTCTGAGTCATATTAACATTCTGAGTGGGTATAGAGGGAACCTGAGATCCTTGTCCAAGGATCAGTACTGCAGAACTTGATTCCATATTTCTGTATTCCTTTCCTTGCTTGGGTTCAGGTACCTGAATATTCTGCTAAGTCTCATGGTTAGTGATATTCTTATGAGTCTCATGGTGAGTAATGTTCTTAGGCACATAAATAGCTTTGGAAGAGGTATCATTTCCTTTACCTTTTTGTATGCCCTGTTCATCTAAGGAAATGGATTTGTTACCTTTATGTGAAGATTTGCTTTGGGGCTTCCATGGGATAAACCTGGGGGAAATCTTCTCAGACCTTCAAGCGGTATCTAGGTGGCCAAGCTTGAGGAAATTAGAACAATAATAAGGAACACCCTCATATTCCAGGTATTGGCAGAAACCCACATCTCTGAAACTCAACCAAATTCTTTCCATCCTAGGTTTGGTGACATCTATTTCAACACAAATTCTAGCAACATGGGGTCTAGTCCTATTCAGTGAAGCTCTATCCACCTTAATTGGGGTGCCAATGATGTTCCCTATTGACATGAGGACATTGAAATCGAAAAATTGTTGTGGAAGACCATACATGGAGACCCAAATTGGAACAATAGGGGAATCTGCGTTGGGATTGAAATTGGGTACCCATTTCGTTATACGGATAGAGTATGAATCGAAATTCCAAATTTCATGCAACCACCAGCGATAGTAATCATTAGCAAGGGAAAAGGATATCAGAACCTGTTTGTTGTCCAAAAGTGTGATGCTGTTATGCCCCTTGAATCCAGCTGTATGGAAGTCGCGTCGGAGTTTCTCCAGATTTGGTCTGCTACGGGAGAACTTACCAATCAATGTCCATTTGAGTGGTGCCTCTATACGGAGACACTCCTCCTCCGAGAAATGAAGACCCGGCTCTCCGAGGTGATCGATTGCTGGTTTTGGGGAGAATGCCGAGTCGTAACCCTCGTGAGGTTTTGGGGGAGAAATGTGTAGTGCTTCGCGTAATTCCTGATTCACTGCCTGGGCATAAGATAGCGGTGGGATTGCAAAAGAGAGCGGTGGGATTGCAGAAGAGAGTGGTGGCTCCGCCATATCGGCGGCGCCGGAGATGAGTTGGGATGGAGAAACTCGCACGTTTAGTGTGCGTAAATCGCAGAAAGATGTACATCGCACAAAGATAATTTGTTGATACATGCTCTTATCACACGTTTTTAAAGACTTCACAGTTTACCTCTGTTGCAACGCATATATTTTTCCAAACTATATTGATCTTGAAATTTACTTTATCAAGTTAGTTCAATTTTATAAATTATCTAAACATCACTACAAAGGGCTTTCTTTGGTCAAATTTGAAACTAATTTCTAATATTGAGAATGAACAATAGATATTTGAGTTTAACACACTATCACATAGACCCCCTCTAGCACCAGATTTATTTTATTTTAACATCGATTTTATAATCGGTGTTAATTTAACACTGGTTTTTTAAGTTTAAAATCAATTTTTTAAAAATTGGTGCTAAATTTTACAATAGCAATGGTTATGGAAAAAATTAGCACCGGTTTTTAAAAATCGGAGCTAAAAATTTGAAAATTTTATTTTTCCCGCCAAAGAAATAGCCAAAAATTTAAAAATATCACCAATTTTGGAAATATTAGCACCGGTTTTTATAAACCGGTGCTATAAATTTTTTAAAAAGCACTGATTTTTGTAAAAAAAAATAAAACCGGTGCTAAAACTTAAAACGTAGCACCGATTCTTGTAAAAAAATAGCACCGGTTTTAAAAATCGGTGCTAAAACTAAAAAATAGCATTAGTTTTTAGAAACCGGTGCTAAAAATTTTCAAAATTCATTTTCCCACCAAAGAAATAACCAAAAAAATTAAAATGGCACCGGCTTTGGAAAAATTAGCACCGGTATTAAAAACCGGTGCTAAAAATTAAAAAATAGCACTAGTTTTGGAAGAAAATAGCACCGATTTAAAACTTTAGCGGAAATTTTTTTAAAAAAAATTCATTTTTCCCGCTAAAGAAATTGCCAAAATATTTTATAATAGCACCGATTTTTAAAAACTGGTGCTAAATATTTTAAAAATTCCATCTTTCCGCCTAAAAACTGCAAAACAAATCAAAATAGCATTGGTTTTTGGGAACAATAGCACCAGTTTTAAAAGCCGGTGCTAAAAATTTTAAAAATTTATTTTTCCCGCCAAAGAAATTACCAAAAAATTTTAAAATTCAATTTTCCCGCCAAAAATTTCAAAATATTCGTCAAAATTTTTTTTAAGTTCAATTTTTCCACCAAAGAATTCAAAAAAATTTGCCAAAAAAGTTTAGTATACATAAATACAACTTTAACTAGTTAACGGTTAATCCTTATTTGACTTTCAATATATAAACACTAATAACTAGGTGGACTTTGACTAATTATTGGTTGAACCCTTACTTTACTTTCAATATATAAACACTAATAACAAAGTTCAATTTAATTAATTAACGGTCAAACTTTATTTGAATTAGTATATAATAAATACTAATGAAAATGTTTGATTTTGTCTAATCAACGGTGAAACCTTATTTGACTTTCTATATATAAATACCAGTGACTACGTTGACTTTAACTAATCAACGGTCAAACTTTACTTGACTCTCTCTATATAGAAACACTAGTGACTAAGTTCTATATATATGAATAGGCAGGAAAACTTTCTCTGAGGCGATTTTGGGCGAAAAAGGAGCATCCTTCTCCCACAATCCACGGGAGCATTTTCGTCCGATCAAGCGGTAAATCCAGGCCTGAGACCAGATTACTCAGATTCCTCATGGGATTCTGAGCATAATCATCTCCAGGTTGTGGGTTTTTCGTTTGCTTCTCCGCCGGCATTGCGAGGGTTTCCGAAAACAGGTTCTTCTTAGTCACTTGGCTTTGAATTAGTTTATTCCCTATTCGAGCACTGATACTTTATCATCTGTTGAGTACTTGGATTGTGTATATGTTTGTTCCTGCCTTTGAAATTTGTATGTGTAATATCTGCCATGCGTAGCATATTTCTGCCTATATACTAATCCCCTGTCGCTGGGATAGTTACTAGGAATTTTTGTTGTTTTCAAAGTAGAATATTGTGTGGGAGATAAGTTAGTCTCACTTGTGCATCTGATACGTTAGTCGGATTGTGTACCTAACCCCTCTTGTCTTCTCTTACTGTCACTGTGAACGGGAAAACATGGACCAGACTCCCATATCAACCCCTGCCACTAAATTGGCAAATCATCCGGGCCTGAATGACCAAGTGGAAAAGACCTTTAAGTCTAGAGAATGGCATGATCCGCTATTAGAGAGAAAAAGGCAGTGGGATGATGCGGATATCACCTTGAACAAAGTAGGCATCATCACAGACCAAGATGTGGATTTTGTCCTCTCAGAGGAAGAAGTTAACAAGGAGCAAGTCCGGGTGTTCTATGGTTTTTTAGGTGTCTTCCCAGGTTCTTTCCCAGGTATACATGCTGTCCAGAAATTGCTCATGGAAAAGTGGGATGTCCAATGCTGGGTTCAGATAATGACAAATGGGTACCTAAAATTCGGATTCAAAATAGCGGAGGACAGGGACAAGGTACTACAGGGTCCGAACCATTTCCTCCACGGTAAAAAGTTGTTTATTGTTCTTATACCTGAGTCTGGGAAGTACGATATGCGTATCATAGCCAAGAAACCGATATGGATTCGTATGAACTACCTACCAAAGTCATGCTGGCACAAAAAAAACCCTCGAGAAGATAGCTTCCACCCTAGGTGATCCCATCCTCATGGATAATGGAACTCGAGATCTCGTGGGCTACTACGCCAGGATCCTGGTCCTCATCGACACCTCCAAACAACTCAAAGAAATGGTAAAATTCCGTATGCTGGACGGAAATAGCCACTCGCAACGGATACTATATGACTACTGCAAACCGTGGTGCCTAAACTGCGAAGAAAATACACACCTCTTTGAAGGTTGTGATGAATTCTTCAGGGCCAGGGACAAGGTTTTTCAGGAACGCATGGCATAAAGAAATCGGGATGTACACTTCGACAAAGGTGTTCTGCCCACACAGGTAAATGAAGGAAAAAACCCAGATGGGGAGCTCTCCCGTAGAAATGGCGACATAGTTTCGAGGTCAAAATCAGTACATCCAGGACCTAGCACCATGGAGCAAGAATTAAACTTGGTAAAGGAAAAGTGCGACGACACAGAGGTGACAATGGAGATGGACCCGGGGAAGGAAACGGGTGATCCTACAGCACTGGGCGCCCATCCCCGTCTCAGTGATGATGCCGGCCTGGTAGAGCCTCCAGCTTTCGGTGATGCAGACAGACCGATGAATGTTGCAGGAAGCATACCAGACAGCATGCTCCATCCAGAGGCAAGAAGAAGGAGCAACCCCCTAGGGCAGGAAGACCTCCGGCACTAAAAGGAAAAACCACAGTTGAGAAACATATGTTCAAGGGCAGCGGCAGAACCAGATTTTCTTACATGCTGCTTAACCCATCGACAAAGACCTACCAAACAGTGGCAGAAGCAGCAAAAAGTTCCTCTTCAAATGACAGCAGTAAAGGCAGCGGTCCGAGGTCTGAAGGGGCCTTGGCACCCCAATGAATGCAGCCTGCATAAACATACGGGGCCTTGGAGCCCCAGCAAAAAGGAGATGGGCGAAGAACATCATCTCCAAAAATAATGTCGGTTTGTTAGGTATTTTGGAAACAAAGGCAAGTGAACGAACACTGAACAACATAAGGAGTCTTAAATGTTGGAGATACACCCACAATTTTGAATCGGCACCAAATTCATGACTTCTTGTTGTTTGGAACACCAAAAAGTTTAATGTCGAGACAACGGGCAAAATGGCGCAGCTGATCCATCTCAGAGTACGACACCTATCATTGAATGTGCATTTTCTTTGCACCTACACGTATGGAAACAGTGAGGGAAGACTACACAGATTGCCCCTTTGGGCAGAGCTAAAGCGATACGGTGCAAACCTTGACTCGCCTTGGATGGTTCTTGGTGACTTTAACGCCATTCTTAGTGTAAATGATCATATGGGTAACACATCCCCTGGGGTCTACCAAATGAGAGAATTTCAAGAAGCCTGTACCGCCTGTGGTCTGAGGGACGCCCCAGCAATCAGGGATCATCTAACATGGCATAATAACAGACTTCATAATCAGGTGCAAACTAGACCGCGTCCTCCTGAATCATAAATGGGATGAAGATTCCTGCCGTACCACCTTTCTTCCTGGATCAGCCTTCTCTGACCACCTACCTTTTGTAATAGCTCTAGCACAAGAAAATGAGCAATTGAACAGACCTTTCAGGTATCAAAATGTGTGGAATGCGCATCGGAGGTGCAAACAGGTTGTTCATGATCACTGGTCACCAGCGGTTCAAGGGTTCAGACAGTATGTTCTATGCCGCAAACTACAAAGATTGAAGAAACCCCTTCAAAGAGCTGGGGAAAAGGGACTTCCACCACATATCAGAAAAGGAGAAAAGAGCAGATATGGAGTACGCGAATGCATTGAAAATTTTAATGCTGGGGAACACATCACAGGAACTGATATACCAACTGACTATTCTAAAGCAAACAACCTTGATCTTCTACATGGCGGAGTCGAAATTCCTAACCCAAAAGGGAAGAATAAACTTTTTCACTTTGGCGGATAAGGGCACAAGTTTCTTTCACGGCTTGGTAGCCAACAGGAAAGGCGGTGGAGTCCCGGCAATTCTGGACGCAGAAGAAAGATTAGCCACATCCAGCAAGAAAACAGGGACACTACTTGCGGAGTTTTATAAGGGCTTATTCGGGTCAGATGTACCACGTGCACCAATCTATCCAGATATAATCCGTTCAGGCCCCTTACTTACCGACATAGAGAGAGCCACACTGAGCCAAGATATCGAAAGACATGAAATCAAGTCAGCCATTTTCACCATGTCCAATGAAAAATATCCAGGCCTGGATGGCTTCGCTGCGGCTTTTTTCAAGAATCAATGGGAGATCGTGGGACAGGATGTCATAGAATCGGTCTTGGAATTCTTCCGCACTGGTGAACTGCTAAAAAGGCTAAATCATACTGTTGTTGTACTTATTCCCAAGAAAGAAGACAACCTAAGGGTGGCTGACTTTAGACCCATCTCCTGCTTCAATATCATTTACAAGATTATCTCCAAAGTCATCGCCAATAGAATCGATCCTCTCCTCCCCTGCTAAGCAGTGTTCGTAAAGGGATGAAAACTTTCTGATAATGTCATGATGGCTCAAGAGCTCGTGCGGGGCTAAGGACTATCACGATCCTCTCCCTGCTGTATGATTATGGTAGACCTCGCAAAGGCATTCGACACATTTTCCTGGGATTTTATACAGGAGGTACTAAATGGCCTAGGCTTCCCGCAAACATGGGTTGATAGAATCATGGAATGCGTAACACATCGACGTTCTCCATTGCGATAAATGGCAAATTGTGTTGCTTCTTCAAAGCCAAAAGAGGACTGCGACAAGGCAACCCCCTTTCACCCCAACTTTTTATCATTTGCATGGAATACCTTTCCAGGTTACTGAAAAATAGGGCAGAAACCTCTCCGTTCTCCTACCACCCAAGATGTGAACACCTAAAAATCACCCACCTGGCATTCGCGGATGACCTGATGCTTTTTTTAAAGGCAAACCGGAACTTTGTCCATACCATCATGTCTGCTCTAAACAATTTCCAACAGACCTCATGCCTAGCCATCAACGCCGCAAAGTTAAAATTCTTCGGAGTGGGTATAAAGGAGGACTTAAGCTTCACCGGTATTTTGTGGGCTACTTTTTCGGTCAGGTACTTAGGTATCCCATTGGATTCCAATAAACTGAAGGTCTCTCAGTTTCAAACGCTTCTCGACAGCGTCGATAAGGAAATTGCAAGATTCAAAGGTCATACATTATCTTATGCGGGGAAACTGGAACTCATAAAATCTGTGGTACAGGGAGTTGTTAGATTCTGGATACAGCACTTCATCATCCAGGGAAATGTTATAGACTCACTGGAACAAAAATTTAAACACTTCCTGTGGGGTGAAGAGAAGTAGAAAAAGGTTTCCTGGAAAAGGCTTTGCACCCCCGAGGAGTAATGGGGGTTTGGGAATTTGGGACTTCAAGACTTGGAATATGGCCGTCCTCGCACGGCAACTATGGGATATACACTCAAAAAAGGAATCACTCTAGATTAAATGAGTCCATTCACAGTTCTTGAGCACGAGCAATATATGGAATGTACACACAAGGGCTCCGTGCGGTAGAATCCCGGAGAAGTTCTCACTCTACTTCACAAATCTATGCGAAATACGAGACAACCTAATAATCATGTGTGGAGGCTCAAGGGAAACACTCATCGACTTGCTGGCGATTTGGACAGGATCCGAAAAATTCACGGCCATGGCTCATGATCATTTCCACAGGCTCACTTACCCCCATCTGTATTACATATCCACCCTCCCAAGACCAAGATTCTTCAAATCAATTTGGAGTGGCTCGATACCACCCCGGTTCTCTTTCATTACATGGCTTGCATCGCTTGGTCGTCTCCAAACCAAGGACAGGTACCATGGAGGAGCTGACGAACCCCCAGACAAACCCCCAGACGACATCCAAGCAGAGACACATGATCATTTGTTCTTCAACTGTGATTTCGTCAAACCGGTATGGGAGAGAGTGCGAAACTGGATTGGATTGAGATGAGCTACCACCTCCATTGCAGCCTCGGAAAAATGGATCAGAAGACAGGTAAGAGGATCGAAATTGAAAAAAAAGATGGGTCCACTGGCACTGACAACCACAATGTACTACATATGGAGTGAAAGGAACGGAGTTCTCAAAAATGGACTTCGCCCGGACTCGGCAAGGGTTTTCAATCTTATTTGAAAGGACTGTTACCTCATCCTCAATAAACTATTCCCACACGAACTGCTGTTCTAGACAGGGATCCTTCGCAAACAAACGTCAAAAAATGAGGAAGTCCCTTCTTTTTTCCTAAAGTTGCCTGCTGGTAAGCTTATGGGACACCATCGATACAACACCAGAGAGGTAAATATTTCTTTTGCAGGTAACAACAGATGCGGACATCCACCCGGCGGCCAGAAGAAGCAGAAGGAGAAAAAAAATAAAAAAAAAATAAAAAATATACAAATTTTGAAAATGATAAATATTTTTGGGTCTCGAAGGGATGTTCGAGAGGCCTCAAGGTCCAGTTGATCGAGGGGTCTCGAGGACCAGTTGTTCGAGGGGTCTCGAGGGCCAGTGGTTCGAGGGGTCTCGAGGGCCAGTGGTTCGAGGGGTCTCGAGGGCCAGTGGTTCGAGGGGTCTCGAGGGCCAGTGGTTCGAGGGGTCTCGAGGGCCAGTGGTTCGAGGGGTCTCGAGGGCCAGTGGTTCGAGGGGTCTCGAGGGCCAGTGGTTCGAGGGGTCTCGAGGGCCAGTGGTTCGAGGGGTCTCGAGGGCCAGTGGTTCGAGGGGTCTCGAGGGCCAGTGGTTCGAGAGGCCTAACTGGTCCAAGAAATCTCGAGAGCCACGGGTTTGAGAGGTCTCTATGGCCACCTAGAGTGGTCTCGAGGGCCACCGATTCGAGAGGTCTCGAGGGTAACCGGTTCGAGAGGTCCCCAGACCCAGAGGTTCGGGAGGTCTCGAGGACCAGCGGTTCGACAGGTCTCACGGGCCACCAGTTCGATAGGTCCAGAGGACCAGGGGTTCAACAGGTCATGAAGGGCAGTGTTCTGAGAGGTCTCGTAGGCCAACGGTTTGAGAGATCTCGAGGACCGCTAGTTCGAGAGGTCTCAAAGGCCACCACCTTGAGAGGTCTCGAGGGCCAGTAGTTCGAGAGGTACAGAAGTCCAGAGGTTCGTGATGTCCCGAAGGCCAGTGGTCCGAGAGATCTCGAGGGTCACTCGTTTGAGAGGTCTCGTGGGCCACAGGTCCGAGATGCCTCGAAGGCTAGGGGTCCGAGTGGTCTCGAAGACTGTGGGTAAATTTTTTTTTTTAAATGATAAATATTTTTTGTGTCTCGAAGGGCCAGATGTTCGAGAGGTCTCAAGGTCCAGTTGATCGAGTGGTCTCAAGGACCAGTGGTTCGAGAGGTCTCGAGGGCTTGTGGTTTGAGAGGTCTCGAGGGCCAGTGGTTCCAGAGGTCTCAAGGGTCAGTGGTTCGAGAGGTCTCGAGGGCCAGTGGTTCGAGAGGTCTCGAGGGCCAGTGGTTCGAGAGGTCTCGAGGGCCAGTGGTTCGAGAGGTCTCGAGGGCCAGTGGTTCGAGAGGTCTCGAGGGCCAGTGGTTCGAGAGGTCTCGAGGGCCAGTGGTTCGAGAGGTCTCGAGGGCCAGTGGTTCGAGAGGTCTCGAGGGCCAGTGGTTTGAGAGGTCTCGAGAGCCAATGGTTCGAGAGGCCTCTACGGTAACTGGTCCAAGAAATCTCGAGAGCCACTGGTTCGAGAGGTCTCGATGACCACTTAGAGTGGTCTCGAGGGCCACCGATTTGAGAGGTCTCGAGGGCCACCAGTTCGAGAGGTCCATAGACCCAGAGGTTCGGAAGGTCTCGAGGACCAGCGGCTTGACGGGTCTCACGGGCCATCGGTTCGACAGGTCCAAAGAACCAGGGGTTCGACAGGTCGCGAGGGGCAGTGTTCTGAGAGGTCTTGAGGGCCAACCGTTCGAGAGACCTCGAGGACCACTAGTTCGAGAGGTCTCAAAAGGCACCAGCTCGAGAGGTCTCGAGGGCCAGAGGTTTGAGAGGTCCCGAGGGCCAGTGGTTCGAGAGGTACAGAGGTCCAGAGGTTCATGATGTCCCGAAGGCCAGCGGTTCGAGAGATCTCGAGGGCCACAGGTCCGAGAGGCCTCGAAGGCCAGTGGTTTGAGTGGTCTCGAAGATTACGGGTCAAAAAAAATTAAATTAAATTAAGCCTTCTTTTTCCTGGGCAGAAACTGTGGATCACAGGAAAGGGAGTTCTCAGTTTCCCCATCCACTGGGGAGAAAGCTTTCATCACTTGGGTTGCACAACTACTTGAATTGGGTAGTGGATTAATTAATTAGCGTACGCGAAATTAACTAACCCACTACTAGCTTAGATACTTGGATTTGACGGTTGCGCGATTTTCCTGCGCTGCACTGAAAAGCTTAAAATGGCATACGGCTGTCCATTTGCCTAAAATGGAGAGAACGGTAACAAAACCATTATACGGGGCGTGCGCGGTAGAAGTCATGCCCGGTCTCTTATCATTAGGAGGTCTATCCGCGGGGAACAACTGGGAGCACCATCGACTACGGTCAACTAGCTCCCATCCCCAAAGGAAAAACCTCGGCACCCACACAGAGATCGTTACCGAAGGCCAATAACACCCATTTATCTTCATCTTAGGGGTGTACATGGTTGAAGTGTTGCATCAACTCCATCAGGAGAGGACGCATTGCTTCATTCCTTGGAAGGCCGAGACCTCTCTTCATTTCGAAGGCCGTCGCCGTACTTCAGCGATGGTTGGGATTACACCTATGGGGAACAAACCATGGGTCAAGAGCAGGTTAAGACTCCCAGTTGGATGGAGGTTCCATGGAGGAGGGGCTAGCGAGATTGTTCTCATGATCCTCTGTTCTCTTTGTTATTGAGTTACCTGGATGTAACATTTAGACAAGGGGCAGTATTTTCGGTAATATATATTGAGGGAGTGCCAATGTCCCCACTCCCATACACTCCCACGGCATTTTTTGGGGCCACCTGATTGTACCATCTAGATCGGGGGTAGTTAAGTAGGTTTCATTGTATCACGGGAGTGGGAGAATTTTCCCACTCCCGTAGACTCTCACGGTTTCTTTTTATTTACCATTACCGTCGACTAGTGACTAAGTTGACTTTAACTAATTAACAGTCAAACTTTACTCGACTTTTAATATATAAACACTAATAACTAGGCTGACTTTGTCTAATTAACGGTCAAACTTTACTTGAATTTCAACACAAACACTAATAACAAAGTTGACTTTAACTAATTAACGGTCAAATTTTTTTTGAATTAGTATATAATAAATACTAATAAAAATGTTTGACTTTGTCGAAAAAATTGGTCAAACCTTACTTGACTTTCTATATATAAATACTATTGACTAAGTTGACTTTAACTAATCAACGATCAAACTTTACTTAACTCTCTCTATATAGAAACACTAGTGACTAAGATAACTTTAACTAATCAACGATCAAACTTTACTCGACTTTCAATATATAAGTACTAATAACTAGGTTGACTTTATCTAATCAACGGTCAAACTTTACTTGACTTTCAATAAATAAACACAAATAATAATGTTGAATTTAACTAATTAACGGTCAAACTTTATTTGAATTAGTATATAATAAATACTAATAAAAATGTTTGACTTTGTCTAATCAACTGTCAAACCTTACTTGAGTTTCAATATATAAACACTAATAACAAAGTTGACTTTAACTAATAAATGGTCAAAATTTATTTGAATTAGTATATAATACATACTATTAAAAATGTTTGACTTAGTCTAAACAACAGTCAAACCTTACTTTACTTTCTATATATAAATACTAGTGACTAAGTTGACTTTAACTAATCGACGGTCAAACTTTACTTAACTCTCTATATATAAAAACACCATTGACTAAGCTTACTTTAGCTAATCAATGGTCAAACTTTACTCGACTTTCAATATATAAACACTAATAACTAGGTTGACTTTGTCTAATCAACTGTCAAGTTTTACTTGACTTTCAATAAATAACACTAATAACAAAGTTGAGTTTAACTAATTAACGGTTAAAATTTATTTGAATTAGTATATAATAAATACTAATAAAAATATTTGGCTTTGTCTAATCAACGGTCAAACCTTACTCGACTTTTAATATATAAACACTAATAACAAAGTTGACTTTAACTAATTAATGGTCAAACTTTATTTGAATTAGTATATAATAAATACTAATAAAAATGTTTGACTTTGTCTAAACAATGGTCAAACCTCACTTGACTTTCTATATATATATACTAGTAACTAAGTTGACTTTAACTAATCAATGGTCAAAATTTACTTGACTCTCTCTATATAGAATCACTAGTGACTAAGCCGAGGAAGCGATTTTGGGCGAAAACGGAGCATCCTTCTCCCACGATCCAAGGGAGCATTTTCGTCCGATCAAGATGTAAATCCAGGCCTGAGGCGAGATTATTCAGATTCCCTATTGGATTCTGAGCATAATCACCTCTAGTTCGTGGGTTTTTCATTTGTCTCTCCGCCGGCATTGCGAGGGTTCCCGAAAAAAAGTTCTTCTTTGTCACTTGGCTCTGAATTTGTTTATTCCCTGTTCAAGCACTGAAAAGTTATCATCTGTTGAGCATTTGTATTGTGTATATATTTGCATTCTTGTCATCGTAATTTGTTTGAGTAATATCTGACACATTATCTGAAGAAGTATATTATCTGAAGAAGTATTAATCCCCTGTTGCTGGGATAGTACTAGGAATTTCTGTTGTTTTCGAAGTAGAATATTGTGTGGGAGATAAGTTAGTCTCCCTTGTACATCCGATACGTTAGTCGGATTGTGTTCATAACCCCTCTTGTTTTCTCTTACTGTCACTGTGAACGGGAAAACATGGACCAGTCTCCCATAACAACCCCTGCCACCAAATTCGCAAATCATCCGGGCCAGAATGACCAAGTGGAAAAGACCTTCAAGTCTAGTGAATGGCATGATCTGCAACTTGAGAGAAAAAGGCAGGGGGATGACGCGGATATCACCTTGAACAAAGTAGATATTATCACAGAAAAAGATGTGGATTTTGTCCTCTCAGAGGAAGAAGTTAACAAGGAGCAAGTACGGGTTTTCTATGGTTTTTTAGGTCTCTTCCCAGGTTCTTTCCCAGGTATATATGCTGTCCGGAAATTGCTCATGGGAAAGTGGGATGTCCAATGCTGGGTTCAGAAAATGACAAATGGGTACCTAAAATTCGGATTCAAAACAGCGGAGGACAGGGACAGGGTACTACGGGGTCCGAACCATTTCCTCCACAGTAAAAAGTTTTTTATTATTCCTCTACCTGAGTCTGGGAAGTACGATATGCGTATCATGGCCAAGAAACCGATCTGGATTCGCATGAACTACCTACCAAAGTCATGCTGGCACAAAAAAGCCCTCGAGAAGATAGCCTCTACCCTTGGTGAACCCGTCCTCATGGACAATGGAAGTCGTGATCTCGTGGGATACTACGCCAGGATCCTGGTCCTCATCGACACCTCTAAACAGCTCAAAGAAATGGTAAAATTTCGTATGCCGGACGGAACTACCCACTCGCAACGGATACTATATGACTACTGCAAATCGTGGTGCCCAAACTGCAGAGAAAATACACATCTCTTTGAAGGTTGCGATGAATTCTTCAGGGCCAGGGACAGGGTTTTTCAGGAACGAATGGAAAAAAAACTGGGCTGTAAACTTCGACGAAAGCGTTCTGCACACACAGGTGAATGATGGAAAAAACCTAGATGGAGAGCTCTCCCGTACAAATGGCGACACAATACACCCAGGACCTAGCACCACGGAGCAAGAAGTAAACTTGGTAAACGAAAAGTGCAAAGACACAGAAGTAGCCATGGAGATGGATCGAGGAAAGGAAACAGCTGATCCCACACCACCGAGCACCCGTCCCCGTCCCAGTGATGATGCCGGCTTCATAGTGCCTCTGGCTTTCGGTGATGCAGACAGACCGATAAATGTTACAGGAAGCATACCGGACAGCATGCTCTATCCGGAGGCAAGAAGAAGGAGCAACCCCCCCCAGGGCAGGAAGACCTCCGGCACCAAAAGGAAAAAACACAGTTGAGAAACATATGTAAAAGAGCAGCGGCAGAACCAGATTCTCTTACATGCTACTCAACCCATCGACAAAGACCTACCAAAGAGTGGCGGAAGCAGCAAAGAGTTCCTCTTCAAATGACAGGAGTAAAGGCAGCGGTCCGAGGCCAGAAGGGACCTTCGCCTCCCAATGAATGTAGCCTGTATAAACATACGGGGCCTTGGTGCCCCAGCAAAAAGGAGATGGGCGAAGAACATCATCTGCGAAAACAATATCGGTTTGTTAGGTATTCTGGAAACAAAGGCAAGTGAACGAACACTGAACAACTTCATGAGGAGTCTTAAAGGTTGGAGATACACCCACAATTTTGAATCGGCACCTAACTCAAGAATTCTTGTTGTTTGGGACCCCAAAAAGTTTCATGTCGAGACAATGGGCAAAATGACGCAGCTGATCCATCTCAGAGTACGACACCTATCATTGAATGTGCATTTTCTTTGCACCTACACGTATGGAAATAGTGAGGGAAGACTACACAGATTACCCCTTTGGGCAGAACTGAAGCAATACGGTACGAACCTTGACTCACCTTGGATGGTTCTTGGAGACATTAACACCATCCTTAGTGTAAATGATCATATGGGCAACACATCCCCCGGGGTCTACCAAATGAGAGAATTTCAAGAAGTTTGTGCCGCCTGTGGTCTGAGGGATGCCCCAGCAATTGGGGATCATCTAACATGGCACAATGCGGACTTCACAATCAGGCGCAAACTGGACTGCGTCCTTCTGAATCACAAATGAGATAAAGATTCCTGCCGTACCACCTTTCTCCCTGGATCAGCCCTCTCTGACCACCTACCTTTTGTAATAGCTCTAGCACAAGAAAATGAGCAGTTGAACAGACCTTTCAGGTATCAAAATATGTGGAATGCACATCCGAGGTGTAAGCAGGTTGTTCATGATTACCAGTCACTAGCAGTTCAAGGGTTCAGACAGTATGTTCTATGCCAAAAACTGCAAAGATTGAAGAAACCCCTAAAAGAGCTGGGGAAAAGGGACTTCCACCACATATCAGAAAAGGCAAAAAGAGCAGATATGGAGTATGCGAACAGATACACCAACTGACTGTTCTAAAGCAAACAGCCCTGATCTTCTACACGGCGGAGCTGAAATTCCTAACACAAAAGGGAAGAATAAACTTTGTCACTTTGGCGGATAAGGGCACAAGTTTCTTTCACGGCTTGGTAGCCAACAGAAAGGGCAGTGGAGTCCCGACAATTCTGGACGCAGAAGAAAGATTAGTCACATCCAGTGAGAAAAATGAGGCACTATTTGCAGAATTTTATAAGGGATTATTCGGGTCAGATGTACCACGTGCACCAATCGATCCAGATATAATCAGTTAAGGCCCCTTACTTACCGACATGGAGAGAGCCACACTGAACCAAGATATCGAAAGGCATGAATTCAAGTCAGCCCTCTTCTCTATGTTCGATGACAAAGCTCCGGGCCCGGATGGCTTCACAGTGCCTTTTTTCAAGAGCCAATGGGAGATCGTGGGATAGGATGTCACAGAATCAGTCTTGGAATTATTCCGCACTGTTGAACTGCTAAAAAGGCTAAATCATACCGCTGTTGCACTTATTCCCAAGAAAGAAGACAACCTAAGGGTGGCTAACTTTAGACCCATCTCCTGCTGCAATATCATCTACAAGATTATCTCCAAAGTCATCGCCAACAGAATCAACCCTTTCCTCCCCAGCATCATCGACCCCTGTCAAGCAGCATTCGTAAAGGGAAGGATACTTTCTGATAATGTCATGATGGCCCAGGAGCTCGTGTGGGGTTACGGACTATCACGATCCTCTCCCCGCTGTATGATTATGGTAGACCTCGCAAAGGCATTCGACACAGTTTCCTGGGATTTCATACGGGAGATACTCAATGGCCTGGGTTTCCCACAAAAGTAGGTTGATAGAATCATGGAATGCGTCACAACATCGACGTTCTCCATTGCGATAAATGGAAAATTCTGTGATTTCTTCAAAGCCAAAAGGGGACTGCGACAAGGCAACCCCCTCTCTCCCCAACTTTTTGCCATTAGCATGGAATATCTTTCCAGGTTACTGAAAAACAGGGCAGAAACCTCTCAGTTCTCATACCACCCAAGATGTGAACACATAAAAATCACCCACCTGGCATTCGCGGATGACCTGATGCTCTTCTCGAAAGCAGACCAGAACTCTGTCCATACCCTCATGTCCGCTCTAAACAATTTCCAGCATACCTCATGCCTAGTCATCAACGCCGCAAAGTCAAAATTCTTCGGAATGGGTATAAAGGAGGACTTAAGCTTCACCGGCATTCCATGGGCTACTTTCCCGGTCAGGTACTTAGGTATCCCGTTGGATTCCACTAAACTAAAGGTCTCCCAGTTTCAAATGCTTCTTGACAGCGTAGACAAGGAAATTGCAAGATTCAAAGGTCATACATTATCTTATGCGGGGAAATTGGAACTCACAAAATCCATGGTACAGGGAATTGTTGGATTCTGGATACATCACTTCATCATCCAGGGAAACGTTATGGACTCACTGGAACAAAAATGTAAACACTTCCTGTGGGGCGAAAAGAAGTAGAAAAAGGTTTCCTGGAAAAGGCTTTGCACCCCAAGGAGTAATGGGGGTTTGGGAATTTGGGACTTCAAGACTTGGAATATGGTTGTCCTCGCACAACAACTATGGGACATACACTCAAAAAAGGAGTCACTCTGGATCAAATGGGTCCATTCACAGTTCCTAAGCACGAGCAACATATGTAATGTACACACAAGGGCTCCGTGCGGCAGAATCTCGGAGAAGTTCTCACTCTACTTCACGAATCTGTGCCAAATATGGGACAACCTGTTAATCATGTGTGGAGGTTCAAGGGAAACACTCATCGACTTGCTGGCGGTTTAGACAGGATCCAGAAAATTCACGGCAATGGCTCATGATCATTTGCACAGGTTCACTTACCCACATCTGTATGACATATCCACCCTCCCAAGACCAAGATTCTTCAAATCAATCTAGAATGGATCAATACCACCCCAGTTCTCTTTCATTACATGGATTGCATCGCTTGGTCATCTCCAAACCAAGGACAGATACTATGGAGGAGCTGACGGATCCCCAAACGACATCTGCTGCCTATGTTGCTCCGAAGTAGAGTCACACGATCACTTTTTTTTCAACTGTGATTTTGTCAAACAAATATGGGAGAGAATGCGAGACTGGATTGGATTGATCCGAGCTACCACCTCCATTGTAGCCTTGGAAAAATGGATCAGAAGACAGGTAAGAGGATCGAAATTGAAAAAATAGATGGGCCACTGGCGCTGACAACCTCAATGTACTACATATGGAGTGAAAGGAACGGAGTTCTCAAAAACGGTCCCCTCGGCAAGGGTTTTCAAGCTTATCCAAAAGGACTATTACCTCATCCTCAACAGATTATTCCTGCATGAACTGTTGTTCTAGACAGGGATCCTCTGCAACCAAACATAAAAAATGAGGAAGTCCATTCTTTTTTCCTAAATTTTCTTGCAGGTAAGCTTAGGGGACACCATCGATAAAGAACCAGAGGGGTAAATATTTCTTATTCAGGTACAAACAGACGCGGGTATCCACCTGGCGGCACGAAGGAGGGGAACAAAAATAAAATTCACTTCAGGCCTCGAGGGTTAGTTGTTAGACAGGTCCCAAGGACCGGTTATTCGAGAGGACTCGGGGGTCAATTGTGCGAGAAGACTAGAGGACCAGTTGTTAGACAGGTCTCGAGAGCCAATGGTTTGAGAGGCCTCGAGTGCCACTAGTTCAAGATTCTCGAGAGCCACTGGTTCGAGAGGCTTCAAGAGCAACCGTTTCGAGATGTATTGAGAGCCATCGGTTCGACAGGTATTGAGGCTCACCGGTTCGAGAGGTACCGAGCTCCAGAGGCTCATGAGGTCTTGATAGGTCTCATCAAGTCTCGAGGACCAGAGGTGCGTCAGATCTTGAGGGCTAGTTCTTCAAGAGGACTCGAGGGCCAGTGTCTCAAGAGGTTTCGAGGGCAGTGTTTTGAGAGGTCTCGAGGGCCAGTGTTTCAAGAGGTCTCGAGGGCCACTGGTTCGAGAGATCTCGAGGGCCACTGGTTCGAGAGATCTCGAGGGCCACTGGTTCAAGAGGTCTCAAAGACCAGCGGTTCAGGAGGTCTCGAGGGCTAGAGGATCGCCAGGACTCGAGGGCCAGAGGTTCGCGAGGTCTCGAGAGCCAGCAGTTCAACAGGTCTCGAGCGCCAGGGGTTCGAGATGTCTCGAGTGCCAGGGGTTTGTGAGAACTCGAGGGCCAGTGGTTCAGGAGGTACAGAGCTCCAGAGGTTTGTGAGGTCTCGAGGGCCAGAAGTACGCGAGGTCTCGAGGTTCAGTGGTTCATGAGGTCTTGAGGGCCACCGGTTCGAGAAAGGCCCTCGAAAGGCCCGGTTTCGAAAGGCCCGAGAGGTCTAAAAGACCAGTGGTCCGAATGGTTTCGAGGGTAAAGTGAAAAAAAAAATTAAATATTTTTTGGGTCTCGGAGGGCCAGATGTTCGAGAGGTCCCAAGGTCCAGTTGATCGAGGGGTCTCGAGGACCAGTCATTCCAAAATGTCTCGAGGAAAACCTGTTCGAGAGGATCCTCTCGAGGGGTGGAGATTCGAGTACTTGAGCGGTGGTTTGAGGATTAATAGTATTGGAAGGGCTCGAGTACTCGAGGAGGATACTCGAGTGCCGTAGGTGCTCGAGAGCTCGAGGAGGGGGGGGGGGTTTCGAGTGCTACAGGGTGCTCGTCTCCTGGTGGAGTCGCGAAGGTTTGAGGTATTCGAGTGCTCAGGGCATACGAGTGCTGGTGGAGCTCGAGTACTCGAGGGGGCATATTGGTAGCTTTCGAGTGCTCGTGTGGGGGCATTTGAAGGTTGAAGGTGTTTGTCTGCTCTGTCCTCGAGATGGTTGGTGCTCGAGTATTCGAGGGGGGCATTTGAGTGTTGGAAGCTTTCGAGTGCTGCTGGGGGGGAATTGGAATGCTGAAGGTGTTCGAGTGCTTTGTTCTCGAGGGGGCATTCGAGTGCTACAGGGTGCTCGTCCCCCGGTGGAGTCACAGAGGTTTGAGGTATTCGAGTGCTCAAGGCATACGATTGCTGGTGGAGCTCGAGTACTCGATGGGGCCATTCGAGTGTTGGAAGCTATCGAGTGCACGTGTGGGGGCATTCGAGGGTTGAAGGTGTTAGTCGGCTCTGTCCTCGAGATGGCTAGTGCTCAAGCACCCGAGGGGGCATTCAAGTTTTGGAAGCTTTCGAGTTCTCCTGGGGGGCCATTCGAGGGTTGAAGGTGTTTGAGTGCTCTGTCCTCGAGGGAGGATTCTAAAGTTCCCTCGAAGGATGGCCACTACTGAAAAAAAATTATATATTTTTGTAGCAGCTTCTCTCCATATGGTGGATAGGATTCTCCACGGTTGCAGCATGGCCACGAAGGTCGGGTAGGGGGTAAATTAATTCTGCGCACGCATATTAATTAACCCCTTGCTAGGTATCACTTGGAATTAACGGTTTGCGCTATTTGCCTGCACTGCACTGAAAAGTGCAAAATGGCATCAGGCTTTCCATTTTCCTAAAATGGAAAGAACGGTTAGAAAACCGTTACGCGGGGCGTGCGCGGTAGAAGTCATGCCCGGTCTCTTATGCTTAGGAGGTCTATCCGTGGGGAACACTTGGGAGCACAACGGACTACGATCAAACTACTCCCAAACCCCGCAGAGAAAGCCTCGGCCCTCATCCAGAGACCATTATCGAAGGCTAATAACACCTCTTTATCTTCATCTTAGAGGTGTACATGGTAGAGCGGTGTGCAAAGCCTTTTTAGGAGGACAGGTCATACTACTTCATTCATTGGAAGACCGAGTACCACTCTCAGATTAGAAGACCGAGTACCACTCTCGGATTAGAAGACCGAGTACCACTCTCAGATTTGAAGACACACGTGAGGAGCAAACCACGGCGCAAGAGCCGGTTCACACCACCGGTAGCAACAGCCGGCTCACACCACCGGTAGCAAGGATGTAAAATGAAGCGTAGAGGCAAGTGAGTTTGTTCTCACGCCCCTCTGTTTTTCAGGGATGGCTTATACAGACCTTGATCACCACGAAGGGACTCTATTGAAGGAATGACTCATACAGGACCCGGTCACCACGACGGGTTATAATACTATTCATGGATGATTTCCACAGGCCCCGGTCATCAGAACGGGAATAGTTTCTTTTGGTCACCTGGTTGTACCATTCATATCAGGGGTAGTTTTTTAGGTATGTATTAAGGGAGTGGGATAATGGTCCCACTCCCGTACACTATCACGGTTTCTTTTTATTTACCATTACCGTCGACTAGTGACTAAGCTGAAGTGACGAAGGAGCATTTTCCCGCTCTGAGGCAATTTTTGGGCAAAAAAGAAGCATCCTTCTCCCACGATCCACGAGAGCATTTTCATCCGGTAAAGCGGTAAATACAGGCCTGGGGCGAGATTACTCAGATTCCCCATGGGATTCTGAGCATAATCATCCCCATGGGTTTTTCGTTTGCCTCTCCGCCGGCATTGCGAGGGTTTCCGAAAACAGGTTCTTCTTACTCATTTGGCTCTTAATTTGTTCATTCCTTGTTCGGACGTTGAAAAGTTATCATCTGCTGAGAACTTGGATTGTGTATATCTTTGCATTCCTGTCGTTGTAATTTGTATGAGTAAAATCTGACATGCGTAGCATAATAGCAGAAGAAGTAATAATCCCCTATTGCCGGGATAGTTACTAGGAATTTTTGTTGTTTTCGAAGGTAATAATATTGTGTGGGAGATAAGTTAGTCTCCCATGTGCATCCGATACGTTAGTCGGATTGTGTACCTAACCCCTCTTGTCTTCTCTTACTGTCACTGTGAATGGGAAAACATGGACCAGTCCCCCATAACAACCTCTGCCACCAAATCGTCAAATCATCTGTGCCTGAATGACCAAGTGGAAAAGACCTTAAAGTCTAGAGACTGGCATGATCCGTGACTAGAGAGAAAAAAACAGTGGGATGATGCGGATATCACCTTGAACAAAGTAGATATTATCACAGACCAAGATGTGGATTTTGTCCTCTCAGAGGAAGAAGTTAACAAGGAGCAAGTCCGGGTGTTCTATGGTTTTTTAGGCGTCTTCCTAGGTTCTTTCCAAGGTATACATGCTGTTCGGAAATTGCTCATGGCAAAGTGGGATGTCCAATGCTGGGTTCAGACAATGACAAATGGGTACCTAAAATTCGGATTCAAATCAGCGGAGGACAGGGACAGGGTACTACAGGGTCTGTACCATTTCCTCCACGGTAAAAATTTGTTTATTGTTCCTATACCCGAGTCTGGGAAGTACGATATGCGTATCATTGCCAAGAAACTGGTCTGAATTCGCATGAACTACCTACCAAAGTCATGCTGGCACAAAAAAGCCCTCGAGAAGATAGCCTTCACCCTAGGTGAGCCCGTCCTCATGGACATGGAACTCGAGATCTCGTGGGCTACTACGCCAGGATCCTGGTCCTCATCGATACCTCAAAATAGCTCAAAGAAATGGTAAAATTCCATATGTCGGACGGAACTACCCACTCGCAACAGATACTGTATAACTACTGCAAACCGTAGTGCCCAAACTGCGGAGAAAATACACATCTCTTTGAAGGTTGCGATGAATTTTCAGGGCCAGGGACAGGGTTTTTCAGGAACACATGGCAAAAGGAAATTGGGCTGTAAACTTCGACGAAAGTGTTCTTCCCACACAGGTAAATGAAGGAAAAAACCCAGATGGAGAGCTCTCCCGTACAAATGGCGACACGGTTTTGGGGTCAACAACAGTACACCCAGGACCTAGCACCATGGAGCAAGAAGTAAACTCGGCAAAGGAAAAGTGCGAAGACACAGAGGTAGTTATGGAGATGGACAGGGGGAAGGAAACAGTTGATCCCACACCACCGGGCACCCATCCCCATCTCAGTGATGATGCCGGCTTGGTAGAGCCTTCGACTTTCGGTGATGCAGACAGACCAATGAATGTTGCGGGAAGCATACCAGACAGCATGCTCCATCTGGAGGCAAGAAGAAGGAGCAACCCCCCTAGGGCAGGAAGACCTCCGGTACCAAAAGGAAAAAACACAGTTGAGAAACATATGTTCAAGAGCAGCGGCAGAACCAGATTCTCTTACATGCTACTCAACCCATCGACAAAGACCTACCAAAGAGTGGCGGAAGCAGCAAAGAGTTCCTCCTCAAATGACAGAATTAAAGGCGGCGGTCCGAGGCTAGAAGGGACCTTCGCCCCCCAATGAATGCAGCCTGCATAAACATACGGGGCTTTGGCGCCCCAGCAAAAAGGAGATAGGCGAAGAACATCATCTCCGAAAACAATGTCGGTTTGTTAGGTATTCTGGAAACAAAGGCAAGTGAACAAACACTGAAAAACTTCATGAGGAGTTTTAAAGGTTGGAGATACACACACAATTTTGAATCGGCACCTAATTCAAGAATTATTGTTGTTTGGGACCCCAAAACGTTTCATGTCGAGACAACAGGCAAAATGGCGCAGCTGATCCATCTCAGAGTACGACACCTATAATTGAATGTGCATTTTCTTTGCACCTACACGTAGGGAAGACTTCACAGATTACCCCTTTGGGCAAAACTGAAGCGATACGGTGCGAACCTTGACTAACCTTGGATGGTTCTTGGTGACTTTAACGCCATCCTTAGTGTAAATGATCATATGGGCAACACATCTCCCGGGGTCTACCAAATGAGAGAATTTCAAGAAGCCTGTACCGCATGTGGTCTGAGGGATGCCCCAGCAATCGGGGATCATCTAACATGGCATAATGCGAACTTCACAATCAGGCGCAAACTAGACTGCATCCTTCTGAATCACAAATGGGATGAAGATTCCTGCCGTACCACCTTTCTTCCGGGATCAGCCCTCTCTGACCACCTACCTTTTGTAATATCTCTAGCACAAGAAAATGAGCAATTGAACAGACCTTTCAGGTATCAAAATATGTGGAATGCGCATCTGAGGTGCAAGCAGGTTGTTCATGATCACTGGTCACTAGCAGTTCAAGGGTTCAGATATTATGTTCTATGTCGCAAACTGCAAAGATTGAAGAAACCCCTCAAAGAGCTGGGTAAAATGGACTTCCACCACATATCAGAAAAGGCGAAAAGAGCAGATATGGAGTACGCGAACGCGTTGACAAGTTTAACGCCGGGGAAAGCATCACAGGAACTGATACAGCAACTGACTGTTCTAAAGCAAACAGCCCTGATCTTCTACACGGCGGAGTCGAAATTCCTAACACAAAAGGGAAGAATAAACTTTGTCACTTTGGTGGATAAGGGCACAAGTTTCTTTCACGGCTTGGTAACCAACAGGAAGGGCGGTGGAGTCCCAGCAATTCTGGACGCAGAAGAAAGATTAGTCACATCTAGCGAGAAAAAAGGGGCGCTATTTGCGGAGTTTTATAAGGGTTTATTCGGGTCAGATATACCACGTGCACCAATCGATCCAGATATAATCCATTCAGGCCCCTTACTTACCGACATGGAGAGAGCCACACTGAGCCAAGATATTGAAAGACATGAAATCAAGTCAGCCCTCTTCTCCATGTTCGATGACAGCTCCGGCCCCGGATGGCTTCACTGCGGCTTTTTTCAAGAATCAATGGGAGATCGTGGGACAGGATGTCACAGAATCGGTCTTGGAATTCTTCTGCACTGGTGAACTGCTAAAAAGGCTAAATTATACCGCTGTCGCACTTATTCCCAAGAAAGAAGACAACATCGAAGGAGCATTTTCCCACTCTGAGGCAATTTTTGGGCAAAAAAGAAGCATCCTTCTCCCACGATCCACGAGAGCATTTTCATCCGGTAAAGCGGTAAATACAGGCCTGGGGCGAGATTACTCAGATTCCCCATGGGATTCTGAGCATAATCATCCCCATGGGTTTTTCGTTTGCCTCTCCGCCGGCATTGCGAGGGTTTCCGAAAACAGGTTCTTCTTACTCATTTGGCTCTTAATTTGTTCATTTCCTGTTCGGACGTTGAAAAGTTATCATCTGCTGAGCACTTGGATTGTGTATATCTTTGCATTCCTGTCGTTGTAATTTGTATGAGTAAAATCTGACATGCGTAGCATAATAGCAGAAGAAGTAATAATCCCCTGTTGCCGAGATAGTTACTAGGAATTTTTGTTGTTTTCGAAGGTAATAATATTGTGTGGGAGATAAGTTAGTCTCCCTTGTGCATCCGATACGTTAGTCGGATTGTGTACCTAACCCCTCTTGTCTTCTCTTACTGCCACTGTGAATGGGAAAACATGGACCAGTCCCCCATAACAACCTCTGCCACCAAATTGTCAAATCATCCGTGCCTGAATGACCAAGTGGAAAAGATCTTAAAGTCTAGAGACTGGCATGATCCGCGACTAGAGAGAAAAAAATAGTGGGATGATGCGGATATCACCTTGAACAAAGTAGATATTATCACAGACCAATATGTGGATTTTGTCCTCTCAGAGGAAGAAGTTAACAAGGAGCAAGTTCGGGTGTTCTATGGTTTTTTAGGCGTCTTCCTAGGTTCTTTCCCAGGTATACATGCTGTTCGGAAATTACTCATGGCAAAGTGGGATGTCCAATGCTGGGTTCAGACAATGACAAATGGGTACCTAAAATTCAGATTCAAAACAGCGGAGGACAGGGACAGGGTACTACAGGGTCTGTACCATTTCCTCCACGGTAAAAAGTTGTTTATTGTTCCTATACCCGAGTCTGGGAAGTACGATATGCGTATCATTGCCAAGAAACTGGTCTGAATTCGCATGAACTACCTACCAAAGTCATGCTGGCACAAAAAAGCCCTCGAGAAGATAGCCTTCACCCTAGGTGAGCCCGTCCTCATGGACATGGAACTCGAGATCTCGTGGGCTACTACGCCAGGATCCTGGTCCTCATCGATACCTCAAAATAGCTCAAAGAAATGGTAAAATTCCATATATCGGACAGAACTACCCACTCGCAACAGATACTGTATGACTACTGCAAATTGTAGTGGCCAAACTGCGGAGAAAATACACATCTCTTTGAAGGTTGCGATGAATTTTCAGGGCCAGGGACAGGGTTTTTCAGGAACACATGGCAAAAGGAAATTGGGCTGTAAACTTCGACGAAAGTGTTCCTCCCACACAGGTAAATGAAGGAAAAAACCCAGATGGAGAGCTCTCCCGTACAAATGGCGACACAGTTTTGGGGTCAACACCAGTACACCCAGGACCTAGCACCATGGAGCAAGAAGTAAACTCGGCAAAGGAAAAGTGCGAAGACACAGAGGTAGTTATGGAGATGGACAGGGGGAAGGAAACAGTTGATCCCACACCACCGGGCACCCATCCCCATCTCAGTGATGATGCCGGCTTGGTAGAGCCTTCGACTTTCGATGATGCAGACAGACCAATGAATGTTGTGGGAAGCATAGCAGACAGCATGCTCCATCCGGAGGCAAGAAGAAGGAGCAACCCCCCTAGGGCAGGAAGACCTCCGGTACCAAAAGGAAAAAACACAGTTGAGAAACATATGTTCAAGAGCAGTGGCAGAACCAGATTCTCTTACATGCTACTCAACCCATCGACAAAGACCTACCAAAGAGTGGCGGAAGCAGCAAAGAGTTCCTCCTCAAATGACAGAAGTAAAGGCGGCGGTCCGAGGCTAGAAGGGACCTTCTCCCCCCAATGAATGCAGCCTGCATAAACATACGGGGCTTTGGCGCCCCAGCAAAAAGGAGATAGGCGAAGAACATCATCTCTGAAAACAATGTCGGTTTGTTAGGTATTCTGGAAACAAAGGCAAGTGAACGAACACTAAAAAACTTCATGAGGAGTTTTAAAGGTTGGAGATACACACACAATTTTGAATCGGCACCTAATTCAAGAATTATTGTTGTTTGGGACCCCTAAAATTTTCATGTCGAGACAACAGGCAAAATGGCGCAGCTGATCCATCTCAGAGTACGACACCTATAATTGAATGTGCATTTTCTTTGCACCTACACGTAGGGAAGACTTCACAGATTACCCCTTTGGGCAAAACTGAAGCGATACGGTGTGAACCTTGACTAACCTTGGATGGTTCTTGGTGACTTTAACGCCATCCTTAGTGTAAATGATCATATGGGCAACACATCTCCCGGGGTCTACCAAATGAGAGAATTTCAAGAAGCCTGTACCGCATGTGGTCTGAGGGATGCCCCAGCAATCGGGGATCATCTAACATGGCATAATGCAAACTTCACAATCAGGCGCAAACTAGACTGCATCCTTCTGAATCACAAATGGGATGAAGATTCCTGCCGTACCACCTTTCTTCCGGGATCAGCCCTCTCTGACCACCTACCTTTTGTAATAGCTCTAGCACAAGAAAATGAGCAATTGAACAGACCTTTTAGGTATCAAAATATGTGGAATGCGCATCTGAGGTGCAAGAAGGTTGTTCATGATCACTGGTCACTAGCAGTTCAAGGGTTCAGATAGTATGTTCTATGTCGCAAACTGCAAAGATTGAAGAAACCCCTCAAAGAGCTGGGGAAAAGGGACTTCCACCACATATCAGAAAAGGCGAAAAGAGCAGATATGGAGTACACGAACGCGTTGACAAGTTTAACGCCGGGGAAAGCATCACAGGAACTGATACACCAACTGACTGTTCTAAAGCAAACAGCCCTGATCTTCTACACGGCGGAGTCGAAATTCCTAACACAAAAGGGAAGAATAAACTTTGTCACTTTGGTGGATAAGGGCACAAGTTTCTTTCACGGCTTGGTAACCAACAGGATGGGCGGTGGAGTCCCAGCAATTCTGGACGCAGAAGAAAGATTAGTCACATCTAGCGAGAAAAAAGGGGCACTATTTGCGGAGTTTTATAAGGGTTTATTCGGGTCAGATGTACCACATGCACCAATCGATCCAGATATAATCCATTCAGGCCCCTTACTTACCGACATGGAGAGAGCCACACTGAGCCAAGATATTGAAAGACATGAAATCAAGTCAGCCCTCTTCTCCATGTTCGATGACAGCTCCGGGCCCGGATGGCTTCACTGCGGCTTTTTTCAAGAATCAATGGGAGATCGTGGGACAGGATGTCACAGAATCGGTCTTGGAATTCTTCTGCACTGGTGAACTGCTAAAAAGGCTAAATTATACCGTTGTCGCACTTATTCCCAAGAAAGAAGACAACCTAAGGGTGGCTGACTTTAGACCCATCTCCTGCTGCAATATCATTTACAAGATTATCTCCAAAGTCATCGCCAACAGAATCGACCCTCTCCTCCCTGGCCTCATTAACCCCTGCCAAGCAGTATTTGTAAGGAAAGGAAACTTTCTGATAATGTCATGATGGCTCAAGATCTCGTGCGGGGCTACGGACTATCACGATCCTCTCCCCGCTGTATGATTATGGTAGTCCTCGCAAAGGTATTTGACACAGTTTCCTGGGATTTCATACGGGAGGTACTAAATGGCCTGGTTTTCCCACAAACGTAGGTTGATAGAATCATGGAATGCGTCACAACATCGACGTTCTCCATTGCGATAAATGGCAAATTGTGTGATTTCTTCAAAGCCAAAAGGGGACTGCGACAAGGCAACCCCCTTTCTCCCCAACTTTTTGTCATTTGCATGGAATATCTTTCCAGGTTACTGAAAAACAGGGCAGAAACCTCTCTGTTCTCATACCACCCGAGATGTGAACACCTAAAATCACCCACCTGGCATTCGCGGATGACCTGATACTTTTTTCGAAGGCAGACCAGAACCCTATCCATACCATCATGTCTGTTCTAAATAATTTCCATCATACCTCATACCTAGCCATCAACGCCGCAAAGTCAAAATTCTTCGGAGTGGGTATAAAGGAGGACTTAAGCTTTATCGGCATTTCGTGGGCTACTTTTCCAGCTAGGTACTTAGGTATCCCGTTGGATTCCAGTAAACTCAAGGTCTCTCAGTTTCAAATGCTTCTTGACAGTGTCGACAAGGAAATTGCAATATTCAAAGGTCATACATTATCTTATGCAGGGAAACTGGAACTCATAAAATCCATGGTACAGGGAGTTGTTAGATTCTGGATACAGCACTTCATCATCCAGGGAAACGTTATGGACTCATTGGAACAAAAATGTAAACACTTCCTATGGGGCGAAAAGAAGTAGAAAAAGGTTTCCTGGAAAAGGCTTTGCACCACGAGGAGTAATGGGGGTTTGGGAATTTGGGACTTCAAGACTTGGAATATGGCCAACCTCGCACAGCAACTATGGGACATACACTCAAAAAAGGAGTCACTCTAGATCAAATGGGTCCATTCACAGTTCCTGAGCACGAGCAATATATGGAATGTACACACAAGGGCTCTGTGCGGTAGAATCTCGGAGAAGTTCTCACTCTACTTCATGAATCTGTGCGAAATATGAGACAACGTGATAATTATGTGTGGAGGCTCAAGGGAAACACTCATCGACTTGCTGGCGGTTTGGACAGGATCCGGAAAATTCACGGCGATGGCTCATGATCATTTCCACAGGTTCACTTACCCACATCTGTATGACATATCCACCCTCCCAAGACTAAGATTCTTCAAATCAATTTAGAGTGGCTTGATACCACCCCAGTTCTCTTTCATTACATGGCTTGCATCGCTTGGTCATCTCTAAACCAAGGACAGGTACCATGGAGGAGCTGACGAACCCCCAGACGACATCAGCTGCCTATGTCGCTCCGAAGCAGAGTCACACGATCATTTATTTTTCAACTGTGATTTCGTCAAACCGGTATGGGAGAGAGTGCGAAACTGGATTGGATTGAGCCGAGCTACCACCTCCATTGCAGCCTCGGAAAAATGGATCAGAAGATAGGTAAGAGGATCGAAATTGAAACAAAAGATGGGTCCACAGGCGCTGACAACCTCAATGTACTACACATGGAGTGAAAGGAACGGAGTTCTCAAAAATGGTCTCCGCCCGGACTCGGCAAGGGTTTTCAAGCTTATCCAAAAGGACTGTTACCTCATCCTCAACAGATTATTCCCGCACGAACTGCTGTTCTAGACAGGGATCCTTCGCAAACAAACGTCAAAAATGAGGAAGTCCATTCTTTTTTCCTAAACTTTCCTGTAGGTAAGCTTAGGGGAGACCATCAATAAAGCACCAGAGAGGTAAATATTTCTTTTGCAGGTACAAACAGATGCAGACATCCACCTGGCGGCCAGAAGAAAAAAAAAGAAAAAAAACCACTTCAGGCCTCGAGGGCCTGTTTTTCGACAGGTCCCAAGGACCGGTTGTTCGAGAGGACTCGAGGGCCAGTAGTTTGAGAAGACTAGAGGACCAGTTGTTTGAGAGGTCTCGAGAGCCAGTGGTTCGAGAGGTCTCGAGTGCCACTAGTTTGAGAATTCTTGAGAGCCAGTGGTTCGAGAGGCTTCAAGAGCCACCGATTCGTGATGTATTGAGGGCTATCGGTTCGATAGGTATCGGGCCACCGGTTCGAGAGGTATCAAGCTCCAGAGGCTCATGAGGTCTCGAGAGCCTAAGGTCCGAGAGGTCTCATTAGGTCTCGAGGACTGGGGGTCCGTCAGGTCTCGAGGGTCAGTGCTTCAAGAGGTCTCAAGGGCCAGTGTTCCGAGAGATCTCAAGGGCCACTGGTTTGAGAGGTCTCAAAGACCACAGGTTCGAGAGGTCTCGAGGGCCACCACCTCGCCAGGTCTCGAGGGCTAGAGGTTCGCCAGGTTTCGAGGGCCAGAGGTTCGCCATGTCTCGAGGGCCAGAGGTTCGCGAGGTCTCAAGGGGCAGCGGTTCAACAAGTCTCGAGCGCCAGGGGTTTGAGAGATCTCGAGTACCAGGGGTTCGTGAGACCTCGAAGGCTAGCGGTTTGACAGGTACGGAGCTCCAGAGGCTCGTGAGGTCTCGAGAGCCAAATGTTCGAGAGGTTCCTAGGGCCAGTAATTTGAGTGATCTCGAGGTCCAGCGGTTTGGCAGGTCTCGTAGGCCAGCGGTTCAACAGGTCTGGAGGACCAGGGGTACGAGAGGTCTCCAGGGCCAGTGCTTCGAGGCGTCTCGAGGGCCAATGGTTCGAGAGATCTCGAGGGCCACTAGTTCGAGAGGACTCAAAGACCACCAGTTCGGGAAGTCTCGAGAGCCACGGGTTCGACAGGTCCTGAGGTCCAGAGGTTCATGAGGTCTCGAGGGCCAGAGGTACGTGAGGTCTCGAGGTTCAGCGATTCGAGAGGTCTTGAGAGCCACCGGTTTAAGAGGTCTCAAAGCCAAGTGGTCCGAGTGGTTTCGAGGGCAAACTAAAAAAAAACCACTTCAGGCCTCGAGGGCCAGTTGTTTGAGAGGTCCCAAGGACTGGTTGTTCGAGAGGACTCGAGGGCCAGTTTTTCGAGAAGACTAGAGGACCAGTTGTTCAAGAGGTCTCGAGAGCCAGTGGTTCGAGAGGTCTTGAGTGCCACTAGTTCGAGAATTCTCAAGAGCTGCTGGTTCGAGAGGCTTCGAGAGCCACCGATTCGAGATGTATCGAGGGCTATCGGTACGATAGGTATCAAGGCCCACCGGTTCGAGAGGCCTCGAGGGCCACCGGTTCGAGAGGTACCGAGCTCCAGAGGCTCATGAGGTCTCGAGAGCCAAAGGTTCTAGAGGTCTCGTCAGGTCTCGAGGATCGGGGGTCCGTCAGGTCTAGAGGGCTAGTGCTTCGAGAGGTCTCGAGAGATCTCGAGGGCCACCAGTTCGAGAGGTCTCAAGGGCCACCGGTTCGAGAGGTCTCAAAGACCACCGGTTTGGGAGGTCTCGTGGGCCACCAGCTCGACAGGTTCGGAGGTTCAGAGGTTCATCAGGTCTCGAGGGCCAGAGGTTCGCAAGGTCTCGAGGGCCAGCTGTTCAACAGACCTCGAGCGCCAGGGGTTCGAGAGGTCTTGAGTGCCAGGGGTCCGTGACGTCTCGAGAGCCAAAGGTTCAAGAGGTCCTCGGGGCCAGCCGTTTGAGTGATCTCGAGGGCCAGCGGTTCGATAGGTCTCATGGGCCAGCGGTTCAACAGGTATCGATGACCAGGGGTACGAGAGGTCTCGAGAGCTAGTGCTTCGAGCGGTCTCGAGGGCCAATGGTTTGAGAGATCTCGAGGGCCACTAGTTTGAGAGGTCTCAAAGACCACCAGTTCGGGAAGTCTCGAGGGCCACCGGTTCGACAGGTCCAGAGGTCTAGAAGTTTGTGAGGTCTCGAGGGCCAGAGGTATGCGAGGTCTCGAGGGTTAGCGGTTCGAGAGGTCTCAAGGGCCACTGGTTCGAGAGGTCTCGAGGGCCACTGGCCCAAGAGGTTTTACAGACCAGTGGTCCGACTGGTTTCGAGGGCAAAGTGAAAAAAAATATTTTGGAAATGTTGAGATATTCAGCCTTCTTTTTCTTGGGCAGAAACTGTGGATCACGGGTAAGGGAGTTCTCAGTTTCCCCATCCACTGGGGTGAAAGCTTTCATCACTTGGGTTGCACAACTACTAGAATTGGGTAGTGGATTAATTAACTAGCGTACTCAAAATTAATTAACCCACTATTAGCTGAGATACTTGGTTTTGACGGTTGCGCAATTTGCCTGCGCTGCACTGAAAAGTGTAAAATGGCATACGGCTGTCCATTTGCCTAAAATGGAGAGAACGGTTACAAAACCATTACGCGGGGTGTGCGCGGTAGAAGTCATGCCCGGTCTCTTATCATTAGGAGGTCTATCCGCGGGGAACAACTGGGAGCACCATCGACTACGGTCAACTAGCTTCCATCCCCAAAGGAAAAACCTCGGCACCCATACAGAGATCGTTACCGAAGGCCAATAACACCCCTTTATCTTCATCTTAGGGGTGTACATGATAGAAGCGGTGTACCAACTCCATCAGGAGAGGATGCAATGCTTCATTCCTTGGAAGGCCGAGACCTCTCTGGGTTTCGAAGGTCGTCGCAGCACTTCAGCGATGGTTGGGATTACACCTATGGGGAACAAACCATGGGTCAAGAGCCGGTTACGACTCCCGGTTGGATGGAGGTTCCATGGAGGAGGGGCTAGCAAGATTTTTCTCATGATCTTCTGCTCTCTTTGTTTTTTGGGTCACCTAGTAGTAACATTTAGACTAGGGGTAGTATTTTAGGAAGCATGTATTGAGGGAGTGGGCCAATGTCCCCACTCCCGTACACCCCCACGGCATTTTTGGGGCCACCTGATTGTACCATCTAGATCAAGGGTAGTTTAGTAGGTTTCATTGTATAAAGGGAGTGGGACAATGTTCCCACTCCCGTAGACTCTCACGGTTTCTTTTTATTTACCATTACCTTCGACTAGTGACTAAGCTGACTTTAACTAATCAACGGTCAAACTTTACTCGACTTTCAATATATAAACACTAATAACTAGGTCGACTTTGTCTAATCAACGGTCAAACTTTATTTCACTTTCAATGTATAAACATTAATAACTAGGTTGACTTTCTCTAATCAACGGTCAAACTTTACTAGACTTTCAATATAAAAATACTAATAACTAAGTTGACTTTAATTAATCCACGGTCAACCCTTACTTGGCTTTCTACATAAAAATACTAATAACAAAGTTGGCTTTAACAAATCCACGGGCAACCCTTACTTGGCTTTCTACATACAAATACAAATAACAAAGTTGACTTTAACTAATCAACGATCAATCCTTTTTTTACTTTCAATATATAAACACTAATAACTAAGTTGACTTTAACTAATCCACGATCAACCCTTCCTTGACTTTCAATATATAAACACTAATGATAAAGTTCACTTTAACTAATTAATGGTCAAACTTCATTTGAATTAGTATATAATAAATACAAATAAAAATATTTGACTTTGACTAATCAACGGTCAACCCTTACTTGACTTTCAATATATAAACACTATTAACTAAGTTGACTTTAACTAATTAACAGTCAAATTTAATTTAATTTTAGCTAATGAAAACTTTAATGGGCCTAAACCCATAATTTTGGCCCAAACCCCATGTCCTATTTTAATATACTTAGCCTTCCTTCTTTCTTGCCCCATTTTCATTCGATGAAATTCTAGATGCAACTCTCGCACACCCCACCATCCCTCCGCCTCCTCAGGTTCTCTCTGCCACTGATCACACATCATCTGAAGAAGTTAAAGGAAGGGGAGATGACGCCGGTGTCGGTGTCGGTGCGGATGGGGGGATCTTCCCGCTCATCTTCCCGGTGAGGGACCCCTTCGCCCACACCTAGACTCCACCACCACCCACGCCTGGAATCCTCCCTCCTCCACCACCATCTCCCTGTTACAGAGACTTCACCATCACAAAACATTCAAGCGGTGCCAGCGCTTCTAACGGTTATTATTTTTGTTGAATGTATTTTTTTAGCCGGAGAGATTCTGGAAAACTGTGGTTAGTATATTGAAGATGGTTCTTTGATTATGATTTGCACCCTAGTATGTTTATGATTATCACGTGTTCAATTGGTTGAAAATTAGCCGCTAGGGTTCTGAGTGGGGGGATTTTTTGCTTGTATGTTCATCTTCTGACAGATGTTTTAGTTACGATTTCATTTGTATATTTGTCTCATGATTTAGCTCTTAGGTATGTAGGAAATGGTAAAGCTAAAGCCATTTTCTAAATTGCTAAGATGATGTTCCTCTGGATGTCACTTATGTTTCTAGCATGTTGGTGACTGGTGTAGCTTTTTGTTGCTAGCTAGGACTTGTTTTTCCCCAGTCAGTGCATATGTTGAGTGGTTATGATCTTGAGTTTAGAAATCTAAAAAGATATCACTACTGTTAGAATAATTTAGAATTACACTATGTGTGAGTATTTGTGTGTGTGTCCTCTTCTTTATCTATACTCCTGAATTCAGTGCTTTATTGGGAAGTATTTTTTTACTGTTATGTACAGAAAAAATTGCCCATAGTCTCTTACAATTAGAAGTGAATATGTCGTTATGGATGTCATCTAGTTCCAAAAGATCTGGTTATTTTGACCTTGGTCCTTAATTGAACCTTCTCCTCTTCAGATAAACTGGAGTTCCCTTCAGTAAACAACTATAATGTATTTTAATCTCTCTTTTCTTTTCTTATTGACCGGGCAAAGTGGTATTATTGTGTTCTCATTGGACTAGTTGACGTGGTGGCCAACTTTCTAGGTGAGAATATGAGATGCACATTCTAAAGAAGTAAGATAATTGATGTTTTTCCGCCAAATATCATTTTATATTGATTTAGTGTTTAAAGATTCTCCTGGTTAAAGAACATGACTCTGTCTATAATCTATCAAGTTTTGAAGCAACACAATGAGTTGAATTTATGCCATGTCATCATCTAAAACAAGAAAACTAGTGAACTAAGTCAGTTGATATTTCATAATGTTATTTAAGTATTTGTTTTTTTTAAGCATTCAGCCACTGCAGGCTTTAGGTTTCTAGTATAACTGGAGTAATCCAATGTGTTTCATTAGGTCATTTGACCTCTTACACTTTTGCTGCTACATGGTTGAAATTGTGAAATTCTCTAAGCTAGAAAACCTAACATGTCTCTGATTTTTAATTTTGTTGTAAATTTATGGTGATGGGTTTTCGATAGGAATATGCAATAAAGATTTTGATAGGAATAGCTTTTTGTCAATTATCGTAGCCGTCTTGAAATTACCGTTACTGTAAGTGTCATGTGTATTCTATCTGTTAAATTTGGTTATTTAACATTTAATATATAAGATATCAGTGATGTAGGAAGATAGAGATGGGATTCAGTGCATGGTTCTCACTCAGAAGTTCATATAGCAAGTTTTGTTTGCGATATGTATATCTCTCTCTTTAACCTCTTTTGTTTCTCCAATTTCCAGGGAGCAAATGTCCCCCCTCCATTGATGTCATTTGATTCCTTTGTTATCCCATCGGAGATCCTGAGAGAGGTATGAATACATTTGCAATTTGATTTAAGTTTTGTGAAATCTAACGTCTTATAAGTTTTTTGTGCCCTTTAACAACATGCTTGCTGAGTTATGTGATTGTTGGGGTCCATTTTTGAACTTCGGGGCTCACTTGCATCTTTTTCTATCTGTTATTTTGGTCGTAGGTGCATTTTTTGCTCTAGGGAGGAGAAAAATGTCTTATTGTGTGCCCTTTTTGGGGGGGTTGCATTTTTTTTGAAGTGCCCTCGTTCCATGGGTCAATTTTTGTTAAGGCTCTCCAGAGTCATAAGTTTGTGGTTGACTGCTATGGTGACAATTCAGTCTGCTACGCTTTATGAACTGAAGATGCATGAATTTGTCTTCCGATGAGGCTTTCATTTCCTGTTTGTTCTATGTGAAGGCTCTCATTGCAAGTGTCGGTGGTGGTGAGATTGATTCCTATCCAAGGTCTCCGCCGCAATGTTTAGTCTCATAGATTAATAATTTTGCATGATAACGTTTTTGGTTTTATTTCTATATTATCAATTTTGTGAAGTTAATTTTATTATAAATTGATGTCCTACTAAATTGTTAGTTTCGGGTCTATTTCCCTTCCTCTGAAAGCGGAAGTGTGCTGCCGCTTTCAAAGGAAGGGATTTTTTTATTCGTAAAAAATATTTTAGCACCGGTTAAAAAATCGGTGCTAACAAAAAAAACCGATGCTAAATTAGCACTGGTTGAAAAACTGTTGCTAAAATTAGCACCAATTGAAAAACTGGTGCTAACGAAAAAAACCGGTGCTAAAAGAAGGGATTTAGTACCAGTTTAATTCTAGCCGATGAAACCGTTTCACCGGTTACTTAGTCACTGGTTTTTTTTTGCAAAAAACCGATGCAGAACGTTAAAAAAATTGTTCTAAAGGGGGGTTCTTGTGACTGTGACATGAACAACTCCTAATTAAACTAATTTGCTTTAAAAATTGCTTAGTTTAAAATCAAATTTGACAATTCCGTTATTAAAATGAAATTTGACCAAACTTATATAATAAAAGTTTATGATTTTAGAACCGGGTGAATACCGTATGAAATTTGGTTTTACCTAATTAATTCAATTATCACTACTGGTGTGTTCCAACATGACTAATCTAACCAAGTGCATATTAACGTAAAACGTAAAGGACACAAGACTTGGTTACGCAGTTCGGTGAATCTGGATTGCGGAATTTTGATAGTTTCTTGATTGTAAGAAAGGAATGTCGCCCAACCCTAATCATAGCTGCACAAATCACTCACTAACTAACCCGCTGGATTAGCTTACAGATTTGAGGGGAATTTCTAACTTCATTAACCCGCAACATTAAGCAACAATGGATTTCTCGCAAACAAAGAGTAATTACTGAAATTCAGAATATATATATATATAGACACACACATATATGATTAATAAAAAGGCAATGATATTATAATATTGAAAACCATCTATTTATAGTACTAGATAATACAAATTAGGTTTTATTTATTTATTATTATTAATTAGGGTTTTTAGATGATAACACTATACTCTTTTTCCCACTAGATTTTTTAATAGGTAGTGTGATCATTTGTAATTTATTTTATTTTAGAATAAGGTCCATTAACTCAGTCATGTTGGCTAGAAGAGTTTTGGTATATTTTAGTTAGGGTATAAAATATTTAATTCTGATTTGATTAGAATTATATTTGGTGAGATTAGATAAGGCAATATCAATTTATTTTAGGTATTCAAGTTAGATATGATTTTACCTTCTTAAAGCTGTCATAAGTCATTCCAGTTTCGATTTGTACCGGCCGAATTATACCCTATAAATAGGGGAGGTCATTCACGATTTTATATACCACTTTAATTAATCAAATATACAAACTTTTGAGTTTATACTCTTTGCTTGCGAGCTTATTCGATTGTTGATTAATTCCAAGGGTTAGTTAGTATCAATAAACCTTGTAATCCGATCCTGGGGCTGGTTAGAGAGCAAGTCGAAGTTAGGCGTACCCCGAGTGCTAGACACCTGAATTTCGTGCGAGATAGTGAGGGTTTGCAGATCCCTTAACTAGATCAAAGATATTAATTCCGCAAATCGCGAGTCTTCGCAAAGAGATTCATATCACTAGATATGGCCTTCAAGAATACAAATTAGACAAGGATTTGGTAATTCTTGTCAGAAACTGGAATGACTTATAGCAATTTTAAGAAGCTAAAACCATATTAAAATATACCTAATTTAACCAAAATGATGACCAAATTCATCCAAGTAAATCAATCCAAATATTGGATGACTTCGTGAAGGAATCTGTCTTATCTAAACTTACTAAATCTAATTCAATCAAATCAAAACAAAATATTCTAAACCCTAAAACAAATGCATGGCCAAAATTAACTCTTCCAACGCCAACCACACTAAAAAAACTCAGTGGAAAAAATAGTATTGTGTTATCCTCCTAAATATACTAAACTATATAAATTTCAGAGAATAGAATAAATGAGAAACGTAAAACATCACCTTGATAGTTAGAAATAGTTTTATGACTAGATAATCTTGAAACATAGAATCGAGGCTCAATCTCGTTGTTGATAAACCTCGAGGCACTTAATCCAGGTAACCTCCTTAGTCATCTAAAATATTTCTAAATCCCAGGAAGATCTATAATTTTTAGGGGGACTTTTGATGATTGTTAAACCTAACAACCCCAAATAAGCTATTGGGCCTATATCATCCCAAAAACATTAAGAGAAACGATCTGAGAAAAAAGAGTCATAATCATTACCGTCTTTATTTACACTTAATGTGTCATGCAGAAGTTAAGTCATATAGAAATACTACTAAGGTTACTCAAGTATAAATACACAGCATGTATTCATTTTAGTATTCACTCTACTTTATACGGTATTCATACGGTTTTCTGACTTAATCAACCGAGATATTTCCCCTGGGACTTCCCGAGCCTTGTTTCTTTCCAGATCGCAACCAAGGAACTTGACGGTGCTGCTTGATTGATTTCGTGATACATCAGTTTAAGAGAGAGATTGAGAGTAATAATGTATTTAATTGGTAAGAAACCATTCTTACCATTGCCCATGGTCTAAGAAACCATTCCATTTTTTCTTCCACAATGGTAGAAATCTCCCCTCTACTATTTATGGAACTCTCTTGATTTTCTCTATCTCACTCAAATTTTACATTTATTATTTAATTTAAATAAATTTACCCACGCAAAATAAATTATAATGTTAAACTTAATAGTACATTTATATTTTATAAAATTACCTTAAATGTTTTTTTAAATAATTATCAAATATTTTGTATAAAAAATAATGCGTTTTTTTAGTTATACGTTTTGAGAAAAATATTTAATAATTCATTTGTTAATATTTTGGGTAAAAGCAATTATACAAAACAAACAGGAGACATGCAATATTTAAAAAAGAGGGAGGGGGATGCAATTATCAGAAATCACATTGATTGGTGACTTCTTGCTGTGATTGGAGTTTTTCAAGTATAATGGAAATAGAAACTGTGCTGAGGCGTGAAAGAGGGCAGACGTGAAAAAAAAATGAATTGTTATATCACGCCCTGTATTTTACTTGATTACGTCATGTATTTATACTATTTAATATATAATATATATTTTAATTTAATTTAAATAATTTAAATTAATTAATATTAAATAAAAATTATTATTTATTTAATTAATACTGCCGCCGCCGCCGCTGCGCCCTCCGCCGTGCCCCGCCGCTGCCGTGCGCCACCGCACCCTCCTCCGTGCGCCACCTTCTTCTTCGTCTTCTCTGGCGGTCTCCGCCATGCGCCACCACCTTCCCCCTTCTCTTCTTCTTCTTCTCTGTTCCCTCTTCTTCTTCTTCTTCTCCGGCGACTCCTTCTCCTTCTCCTTCTCCTCCCGTTCTCTTCCTCTAGCTCTCCTTCTCCTCCCGTTCTCTTCCTCCAGCTCTCCTTCTCCTCTTGTTCTCTTCCTCCCGCTCTCCTTCTCCTTCTCCTTCTCCTCCCGTTCTCCTCCTCCCGCTCTCCTTATCCAGTTCGCTACCCCAATTCACTGACCCGGTTCTCCTCCTGACCCGGACCGCGCTCCGCCACTTCCCGCTTCTCTACTGCCGCTTCAGGAGCCTTTCTCCTCTCCTGCTTCTCTGCCGTTCTCCTCTCGGGCTGGGTTTTGCTCGATGGGGTCGAAGGAGAAGGAGGACGGCAGGGCTAAGGTTTCGCTCGATGGGGACGAAGGAGAAGGGGGACGACGGGGCTAGTGTTTCGCTCGACGGGGACGAAGGAGAAGGAGGACGGCGGGGCTAGGGTTTCGCTCGACGGGGAGGAAGGAGACGGAGGACAAAGGAGGAGGGACGGCGGGGCTAGGGTTTTGCTGGGGATGAGAGACGGCAGCGAGATGAGGATGGTGGGTGGAGCTAAGGAAGAAGGAGGCACGGTGGTGGCAGTGGCGCACGGCGAAGACCGCCAGAGAAGATGAAGAAGAAGAGAAGAAGGTGGTGGCGCACAGCGTCAGCGACGGTGGTGGTGCACAGCGTCAGCGGCGGTGGTGGCGCACAGCGTCAGCGGCGGCGGTGGTGGTTTTTTTAATTTTTGTTTTTTGATATTTTAATATTAGTATTATACGTGTATATACGTATTAGGGCATAAACTAGTAAAATACAGCGCGTGATATAGCAACGCAGGTTGCACTACACGTGGCCCTATTTGGCACGTGTTCTGCAGAGACAAAAAGAGGATCCGCTCTAATAGACGCGCCTAGCAGTGGTTGCTTCTGTAGGGTTTCACTTAAAATCCCAACAATTAATTATTGAGAATGTCAAGAGTTTTGTATTTATAAATGGATAAGTAAAGGGTTGATTCATAAACTGAGAAATTTTAAGAGTTAGGTTCATGAATTGAAATTTTTTTGATTTGCGCTTGAAATCTTATAAATATAGGGAGACTTAGAGTTGTTAGGTGTGAGTTTTGTAGGCATAAGTTATGGTCTTAAAATCACCCTTTTGTCTCTGTAATCTGGGTCTGGTGGTTCTGTTTGACGTAATGTCTGACATCTGTAATCTATTTTGTCTATTTAGTTAATAAGATTAATTTGTTTCTGTTCGTGGAGGTATCCAACATGTTTAGTGAACAACATTAAAATAAGTGTTATGTTTTCTTGCTTTCTACTCCGTCGTCTTGAGCTGCGCAATAGGATTAATTTTTTCCAACAAGTGGTATCAAAGCTAGGCAGCAATACAACAACTGGTATCAGAGCCTTTGGTTGATCAGCTTGCGTATCAAGATGAATAAAAGAAGAAGAAAACAAATATGAGCTTGTGTGAAAAGTTGGCGAGTTTGGAGAAGACATCTGTTTATGTCGACTTTTCTTGGATTCCCAAGCTGCAATGTTTGATAAGTTCTTTCCTGGTTGAACTTGTTGATGTTGTTGTTCGTTCTACCATCTGCTTCACTAGGTGGTATCTAAGGTACTTTGGTATTTCTTATTAGAATAAGTACTAGCCTTCTTTTGAACTCTATTTATTCTCATTAGTAATACAATATTCATCGCTATAACAAAATCAAATCTAATCAACAACTTGGCTTATTCTAACCCTTATGTCTGACACTTCTCCCATGCATCTGTACCTGTCTGGTAATCTGGCCTAACCACCGTGCATCTCGTATGTCTGACACAATTGTTGTGCATCACTCATCTGCATCTGACTCTTGTTCATTTTTTGGGATTTTGAATCCATAGAGGAATTGTTGGGTATCTCTTCAAATACCAAAAACTTAATAAATGAGAAAGTCAAGAGTTTTGAGTTTATGTATTAGTAACTCAAGGGGATGATTCATGAATTGAGAATCCCAAGAGTTAGATAAATGAATTGGAATACTAGTCTTATAAAGTACTTTTGAGCTATACTTGAACTTTTATAGAGTTACGGATTTTAGGTGTGAGTTTTGTAGACATTTATTCTGGTCTTCAAATCACTCTTTCTATATTTGTAAGTTGTGGGAACACTGTAGTCCCTTTTGTATCTGTATTCTAGGTTGGGTGGTCTCGCATGAGGTAATGCGTGACATTTGTAATATGTCTGGCCCATTAGAGCATTAAGATCAATTTGTTTCTGTTCATTGAGGCAGCTAACATGTTTGGTGAACCATGTTGAATCTGTGTTCTATTTTTCTTTTTCTTTTTTTGTTATCTTGAGTTGTGCAAGGGGATTCATTTTCCCAACTGCTTTAGTGGTTGCTGGAGGTGGAAACCATGGGGTCGTTTTCTTTTTTAGGAACTATAAAGAACCACTGTTGCTGCATTTCATGGTTTCTTAGTGGTTTTTCAGTGGCAATTCGTATATTATGTCCCGGGGACACTATATTTATTGTATCCCAAGCAACAACAACAAAAAGGAAACTCTATTTGCACTCTGACTTTTTTTTGACCTTATTCTCAATCAAAATTTGACTGCATATTGGAATTGATATATATATACAAAGATATTAACGTATATGGGATAGATGAATTTGTCGTAACGATTAGTTTCTAAATGTTATCTTTTTATTTGCCGGATATTTTACGTAGGTAAACATATTAACGATCAAACATATTTCTCGAACAACGTGATAATGATTGCAGTGTAAATAGAGCTAGAACCGATGGAGTAGCTGGTAGTAGAGTAGTGATTGTAATATTTGTCCGTCTTTATATGGAAGTTGTTTACATGGAAGTTGACATTCCAAGTAAAGATCAAATTATTTGTATCAATGCACGCCAATTTCATAAATCACTAAGCAGCACATTTCTAATGATGGTAGACTACAGCTCCATTGCAGTTGTACTGCTTTTGTGCTGGTTTCCGCTATCTCGGTATTGATATGGAAGCTGATGAGTTCAGTATGGGTCAAACCCAGAAAGATTGAGAAACAGCTCAGAAAGGAAGGCTTCAATGGGAATCCTTATAGATTGCCCATGGGAGATTCCATAACTAAGTCAACCTTTTTAAAGGAAGCTCATTCGAAGACGATCAGTTTTTCTCATGATACTGCCCCAATGATTGATAAAGTTATTTTTCATGAGTAATTATGTATTAATGGATTGAATATATAAAGGGATTACAATAGAGATAAAATAAGGAAATAAATCTAATTATACTAATCATAATCTAATTAGCAATATGATTTTCAGAGACGCAAAACTTGGATCTAAATAACTCAAACAGTGGACGAGAGAGACCCTTGGTGAAGATGTCTGCTACTTGTAGAGAAGTGGGAACATGAGCAACGCGCAGCTTGCCAGAAGAGACCAATTCTAAAAAAAATGGTAATCAATGTTGATGTTCTTCACCGCTTGTGTGCAACTGGATTCTGAGCCAAAAAGATTGCATTGTTGTTTTCACAAAGTTGAAAAGGCCACCAGACATAGGAACATGAAGATCCTTAAGAAAATGAGTCATCCAAACAGCTTTAAAAGCAGTATTAGCTAGAGCCCAATACTCTGATTTAGTGCTGGACCTAGACACTGTGGGTTGTTTCTTCGCGCTCCAACAAACCAAGTTACCACCGAAGAAGACATCACATCCATAAGTAGAATGACAAATCTCCAGACATCTGGCCCAATCAACATCAGAATAACCCAACACTTCAGGAGAAGAAGCAGCACGAAAACTGAGCCCAAATTGCAAAGTCCCTCGAACCTAGTAGAGAATCCGAGTGACAGCTGAAAAATGATCCTCCTGGGGGTCTTGGAGATACTGACTGGCAGAATTAACCATAAAGGCTAAGTCTGGACGGGTAATAATCATATACTGTAGAGCACCATAAAAAATCAAATTCTTGAACTGGGTACTCATATTGCTGTTAAGCTGGGAATTCGGCAGAAATGGAGTGGAGACAGGAACTGCATCTGACATACCAGCCCGGGAGAAAATATCTCTAGCATACTTTGCTTGACCTAGAAGGAGTCTCGATGCAGTGGGTGTGACTTCTAGGCCAAGAAAGTAGTGTCACACACTCAAATCCTTAATGGCAAACTCCTTATGGGTGCGATCAATAAACTACTGAAGAAGTGTAGAGTTATTCCCAGTTAAGATGATTTCTTCTACATAGACCAGCAGATAAAGTAGCGATGAACCACAAGATAGCACAAATAATGACGTATCAGCAAAACTGCAATGAAAACCAAGCTGAGATAGATACTCACTGAAATGCTGATATCATGCCAGAGGTGCCTACTTCAGAACATAAATGGCCTTATGGAAACAAAATACATGGTCTGGATGAACGAAATTCTTGTAACCAATAGGTTTTGCCATAAAAATAGGTGAATCAAGGACACCATTGAGAAAAATATTCTTGTCATCCAACTGATGAAGAAGCCAGGCTTGCATGGTGGCAATGGCTAGAACGGTCCACACTGTAGAGGTCTTAACCACGGGACTGAAAGTGTGGTCAAAGTTAAAACCAGGAATTTGAGATAAAAACCCTGACCTACCAAGCGTGTCTTATGGCGATCAATCAAACCATATGGTTTATACTTTAGTAAATAAACCCATTTAGACCAAACAATGTTTACGTTTGAATGTCGTGGAACAAGATCCCAAGTATACTGACCATGAAGGGCTGCAATCTCCTCATCCGTGGCAGATACTCAAGAAGGATCCTGAAGTGCAGAACAATAATTAGTCAGTTCTTTCTGAGCAAGAAGATCCTTGAGAAGACTATGAGCATGAATATCTAAGTAATCACGTCACTGGATAACGCAAGTAGAAGACCGAGTGACCATCCAAGAAGATGTGGAGTTAAGGCATCGCTAAAGTGGCTAACGGAGGAGAGACCAGCGCAGATTCGGTCAGTGGACTAGCTGGTGATGGGATGCAGCCGGCTGAGTTGACCGCAGGTGATGTGCTGTCGGTGGGTGGGACTGATTTGGCCCGTGGAGCAGTTGACCAATTTGGCTCGTCATGGGGAAAATAGAACTAGGACGGCGGAAATGCCAACACAGGCAGAGAAGCTAGCAGCTTTGACACACAATCTGGATTAATAAACACCGAGACATCTAGCCCTGAAAAAGGAGAACCTGTTCCTGGTGCTGGAATAAGAGGAAAATAAGTCTCGTCAAACTGAGCAGGACGAGTAACATGAACCTTGCTAGTAGAAGGGTCGAGGCACTGAAAACCCTTACACTGCAAACTGTAGCCAATAAAAATGCATGGAATACTACAGGGAGACAGCTTATGATCAGCAAATGGGAAAATAAAAGGAAAAAACCAGCAACCAAATGGATGAAAGTTACCATAAATGGGATCCCAATGAAAAAGAAGACCATAAGGTGTCGATCCCTGCAGTATTGGAGTAGATAGGTGGTTGATAATATAGACACCAGTAGTTAATGCATCATCCCATCGTGAAATTGGTAGATGTGAGTGAAACAACATCGTAAGGCCCATTTCCACCACGTGGAGATGCTTGCGATCTGCGTGCCCATTTTGATGCAGAGTAGACGAACACAAAACCTGATGATGTATGCCTTTTGCCGCAAAATGAGATCTAAGTCTAGTGTTCAAAAATTCAGTCCCCCCATCACTTTGAAAAACCCTAAATATTTTATGAAAATTAGGTTTGAACAAGTTCATCAAACTACAAGTAAGTGTCAACAAAATTTAATTTGTGACGAAGAGGATATAACCAAGTGAATCTTGAAAAATCATCCAAAAATAAAGCATAACATGCAAAACCATTTCCAGAGAAAACCGGCGAGGGACCCCACAAATCATAATGTATCAAATAAAGAATATGCTTAACTTGTTTATGGTTCTAACAAAAGACAACCGTTGACCTTTTACCATAACACAGGGGGTGCAGGTATGTGGTCTAGGAAACAAAGTAAGAACTAAAAGAAAACTAGACTTATGAAAAATAAAAATAACTACACTAGGAACATGACCTAAGCGTGCATGCCACAACCCATATAAAGCTCAACTCTTATTCTGCTATAAAACTGAAACAAATGTTGTATCTCCTTGGGCCAAAATATAAAGTTCATCTTCATTGTGCCCCCGACCCACATTGGCCCTGGTAACTTTGTTCTGAATCACAAAATTCCGATCATCAAATGTAATCAATACACCCATATCTCTGGTTGACATACTAATAAACAATAAGTTCTTAGTAATATCAGGTACAACCAGGACATCAGATAAATGTAAATTCTCAGAAACTCTAGAATCACCAATATGAGAGATAATGATATGGGAACCATTACCAACAAGAATTTGAGATTTACCAGTATAAGAAGTGACACTGTCTAGGCCTGAGGTAGATGACGCCATATGAGTGGTTGCTCCAGAATCAACGTAGTAGTCTGACACTCAAGAAGAAGGCTCCGACTGCTGAGAGAAGTGACAATTTTCTGCCAAATGAGTACTCGCTTGACAACTTATCTGGGCTTGCATCTGATAACACGTCGCAGCATAGTGACCAAACCACCTGCACCAGGAGTAGTGAGGACAACCGCGGCCAGAAACTTGACCAACAACTTTAGAAGCCAACCAAGGCTTCCAGCCACCACGCCTACCACTAAATCTTCCGTTGCGGTCGGTGCGTGAAGACGACACGAAGCTGCCTTGAGTCGGTACGTGATCCCATGCACCATCGGCTTAAGGATGGTCCCTGTTCTGAAATGCCACTGGTCCGGTGGTTGGTCTTGATTGTCCCAGTAAATTTTCCAAAAGACCTCGTGGTTTTTAGCATGAGCAAGAACATTCACATATAATGGTGTAGGCACAATATTATTCAAATAGGCAAAAAAATCCTTATACTCAGGACCTAGAGTAGTAAAGAAACATACGATTTGATCTGCATTTGAAATTGGATTACCCATGGAAAACAATTTTTCAAAAATGTCCTTAAATTTGAGATGAAGCTCATGAACAGTACCAGACTTACGAATACTATGCACATCTGTGCAAAGCCAGAGAATAGTGGAGGCACTGCAGCTCTGATAGATGAGAGCAAGATTGTCCCAGATTTCTTTGGAGGTTGCACAATCTGGGAGTTTCGCGATAACTTTAGAGGTGAGAGAGGAAAATGGTAGACTGCAGACATGTTGATCTTCATAAACCCATCGATCATACTCTTGTTTTGCTTTCTGATAAGAAATCATAGGATCAACCTTGCTAACACATTGAAGAGTTGAGACTGTGGATGCAAAAGAGAGAGGCGGTGCAAGTGGTGGGAGAGATGGGCGAGATTTTGTGCCATCAATGAATCCATACAGACCTTGAGGACAAAGAACATAGCCAGCCTGACACTTCCAGAGAAGATAGTTTGATGGAGTGAGCTTGATTTGCATCATCTGGAGTATAGTGCCATAGGAGAGTTTTTCTTGAGCCATGATAAGGGAGAGGAGGAGGCCAGATGTTTTATCAGAGAGGGAGGCGTGTATACACGCGCGGCCGCTGCGAGTTTTGGGGGGGGGGGGGTGAAGGAGAGAGATGTTAGGATTTTAGGTTTTGGATCAGAAAAGGCTCTGATATTATGATAAAGTGATTGGTTGCAAGTAATTCTGTATTTATGAACATGATAGAGGTAAAATACAATAGAGGGATTACAATAGAGGTACAATACTGAATAGAGGTAAAATACAATAGAGGGATTACAATAGAGGTACAATACTGAATAGAGGTAAAATACAATAGAGGGATTACAATAGAGGTACAATACTGAATAGAGGTAAAATACAATAGAGGGATTACAATAGTTGTAAAATAAGGAAAACATTCTAATCATACTAATTATCATCTAATTAGTAATCTAATTTATTCTAACAAGGATCATGCCCGAGGCCCTTCATATCATAAAAAAATATGGTAGTATTAATTTTCCTATTTTTATGGACTTTTTTTCTTTGGCCAGGTCTATGGAGGTACGGTAACCTTCCTTTGGTTTGGTGTATGAATTGTTACTAGATCATTCAATTAACATGAAATTTTAAGGTAGGGTTCCTATGAGATTATAAATGCCTATTTTGACTATTCATCATCAATGTTGGCAGAAGAAATCCTTGTACCAAAATGAGCTAAAGGGTATATCACTACTGGGAGGACACCCTATAGGCACTGGTAGAAACCCGCTAAAGGCACCAATTTTATCCCTACATGAATAACGGTGCTTAAGTAATCCGATGCAAAAGATAAAGGTATTAGCACCGATAACCCATACCAGTGCTAAATTTGAGAATCGGGATGTTAAGTACCTTTGATAATCAAAATAATTTATTGGTGCACAAATCAGCAGGAGAGGTACAGTTTGTTAGCACCGGTGACAGTGATAAGTGTGGTGCTACAGTTGAGAACCAGTATGTTATTCACCTGTTCTTAAAAATATATTTACTAGTGCACAAATCAGCATGCTAGGTACAGTATTTGAGCACCGGTGATAGCACCGGTTTGTAAGGGTTCTGGTGCATGAAGGTATGAATTTTAGAACTGGTACTTTTAACATTAGCACCAGTAGAAGTGTGTTATTGTTGGCACCGGCTTCAGAGGATGGTTTAATTTATAGCACCGGTTTGGAATTCAATTTACAACCGGTGCTAATTTTGGAAAAATTTACATGGTCAATTTTAAAATTATTGTGCCATCATGGATCAACCACGGGGAAAAAAGGATCATAAATAATCCCATTGATAATTTGGAAAAATTACTAGTCAACTAGTGATGTGAATAAGAATGAACAAATTGTACAAGAAAAGAAATAATGAAATCTCAATGTCAATATACCACCATGCCATATCAATCCATAAACCACAAATTCTCATCATCTATACACACATATCAATCAACAAATTGATCGAGATCATTCTTGGTCGCTGGTGCTTATATATGACCCCATGCCTGGCACTATTTGGCTGCCACCTCCTGAAGTGTGTAAGCATTGTATTGGCCTTGTTTCTCTAGAAAAATATGCATTTCGATCAAATTAAATGTTAGTCTGTATGATGAGGTTACTGCAACAGTAGCCAGACACATATTATGTTATTTGTGTTGGAGTTTCAATACTTACGTCGATAGGATTGTTGGAAGTTATCTCGAGTGCGAGCTCCTCAAAGAATCACATGACTTAGTAGCTGCATTTACAGCTACTTTGTTGTCGTCGGTGCTAAGATAGAATAAAAAATCGATAATGAATAATTTGTGTACGGAAAGAAGAAAATGTCTGAAGTATGTTTAACTATTTGTGTTGATTACTTACGTTAATGTTTGTTATCTCCCAGCTGAAATCTGGTGAGGGTTCATTCTTCCTCTTCAACCTCTCATATTGACACGCAACCTTGTGTAATGTTTGAGTTACTAACTTTGAAATTACTACTATTCAAAAAAAGTCAGGTTGATGAATTGAAAATTATTACCTAGAAATAACTTGTGTTTCTATGTAATCACTAGGGTTAATACCACCGATGAGCATGTCCAATATGTATACATGGTTAAGTCCGTGACAAATGTGGATGAGGAACCAATGTGACCTGTGTTAGTAATTTAAAGTTAATGTATAAGCTGAATTTTACAAAACAGATTTCAATCAAATTTATAGTGTAATATTTTTGGCCTCCTGAGGTATGGCACCAAATACATAGCTACGTCCGAGTTCTTCATCGAGTCCCATATGAGGCAAACCCGGGAATTTATGTCTTTCTCTTGAAACAAGCTATCGGGTCTTCCAGTGTTGGAGACACAGACCTGGATTCTGCCATTGTTGGTGGCCTCCATTTTACTCCAAAGGTGCCTGTCGAAGCACGAGTTATTTTTTGCCAGGAATATTTTAAAGAAAAAGATACATTAATTGAATCGTTTGAAACTTACTATCCACAAATCCATCTGGTGATTTGAGATCCATGCCATGATGTATGCAAAGGCCAGATTTGCATGGTTTTCGAAAATGTGGATTTCGAAAACTAGTTGTAAAACATAACCTTCTCGTTAGCATTCATTTCAATTTCCTTCTCATTACACTGGTCGATAAACTCTCTCATAATTGGTTGGTTCTTTAATGCGCACGTGTTTTGAATCTGGACATAGTTAGTAAAAAACATGTGTTAAGTGATAAGTAAAATTTCCAAAAATGTATGGATGATTTAGTCACGAGCTATGATAGCCTTACTAATCTCAGGGACGAGATCTCTATCCTATCCATTTTCTTCCCCAACCTCTAACTTGTGGTCGAATCCTTAAGCTGTGTGAACAAAGTAGTGGGATTTTAATTCGAGAAAACACAAAATTTAATACTTAGAAAATGTTAATAATAAAATATATATCAGGAATATTTTATTTGATATACCTCGTCATCGATGACCTTAAGGAAATGACACGCTTTTCCCCAGCTTCTTTGGCAAGAACATCCTTCTTTTTTTCAGCAAGGGTGTCTAAATCTTGATCGATCAATGACTTTGGCCAGCCAACGACATGTCTGAGAGCTTCCCCGGCATAGATGAATGTGTTATTGGTATACGGCAAGCCTATTATGGCATGGAACACCGGCTCTGTCACTCGGACACGGGAGATTCCACCTGCTAAAGTATGGCCGTGACCATTTTTGGACAAACCCCTTCGCCACAAGGGCCCTTGACCCATCCAATTGCCTTACAAAATTTTTTACCGTATCCCCATTCTGTCATTAATTGTAAAACTTTGTTACTAAGAAAATATATGAACTGTAATCTGTAATAGACCAAGTAATTGATGAAAGAAAGAATTAAGAATGGTATTTCTTTTTGGTACCTCCTCATCGTCCTCCTTGTCGCTAGGAAATCCATTAGATTTTTTTCTGGGCCGGGATTACTTTGGCCAATGCCTTTTCTATGAAGGACTTGGGATCATCCAGGTCAAGTGGTATTTTGACCCCTCCCACTGATATGATCCCCTTGACTAGTTCCGAGAGGTATGACACCATTGCCTTCACCACTAGTTTGTTTTTTGCTTTCTTCTTTTGGACTGCTGGAGCAGGGGATGAGCTGCTACCACATTTTCTTCTATTGCGGGATAGATGGCGTACGAAAACCTCTTTAGGGAAGTTTGATTGAGTACCCCTATACCTCCCTGGGTGATCCTGATTGTCGGTCACCCTTCTCAGTATGTCCTCCCCTGGTTGGAGATTCAATGTGCCCTTAGCTCATTCATTTTGAACTGCGGCCATGCGTAATGTATAAACATTGAATTTAATTCGCAAAATTATTAGAACATTCAAAGTGGAATCACAAAACATTGGATTGATCAAATTATCTAAACATACTTACAATGTTTTTTGCAACGGCTATGTCAGCGGGTTCAGTGTATGTGGTTTTGTCTGCCAACTTGATGGACTTGAGGAAGACTAGGGACCTGTCTACATTGATAACCTCCTCCATCAAGCCCCGAGCAACCAGTTCCACTTGCTCCTCTTCTTTCTTTTTCTGGATGATTTTCTCCAGCATAGCCCGGTGTTCACTCCTTCCAGTCCAATGTGGGTAAACATTTTCCCTTGAGTGCTCGCTATTAGTCTTACTTATTTTCTATCCATAGGAAACAAATGGAGGTTAGAATAATGTAATTCAGAAGTAGATCGAAATGACACACATTTTGTGCATACATGAAGCTTACCTTAAATTCAAGTGTTCTTCTCATCTTCACGAACTTGTACCACTCCTCTTCGTCCATCAATTTGTACTTGTCCCATAGTTCGTATGGTAACTTATGTGTTATGTCTTCCACTTGATAAATGAATTTTTTTGCCACTTTTGATTTTCAATGGCGGTGGGCATTGCCCGCTTCAACGTATACAAACTGTTTCAATCTATCAAGTTGTGTGGGGGTCAATTTATGCTCGAACCTAAAGCTCGCCTGCATGTTGGGAAAAATTTTAGAATCAGAAGTTAGCTTGTGTTCATCAATAATAAATTGAATTCATCTTAGATAATAAGGTAAATTTAAGAACTTAAACTTATATGAGTTGCAAAATTCTCTCACCAAAATGTCTTTCCAAGCCCCCTCCTTGGTGTTGTTAGGGATGCTATTTCAATGCATATGTGTCCCGAACTTGATTCGCCACTGGAATGCATAGTGTATGTATGCAGTTCACGCCGTCCAATTCTTTGTGCTGGACATGTCATAAAGTTTGAAACCTTGGCCAGCATTACAGACTGGTATGTGGTTGTTCCACGCTTCTTGCACCAATCTTTAATTTCAAACTTGTCAAAGGCTTTTCCATGCTCCCCCCCCCCGACTTGGAAACATCATTTGTCCTATCGTCATTCAAGGTTCCCTATTTGGTGGATGGAGACTCTTCATCAATAGTGGAAGCTGGAGGGTGTTCATTGTGTGGATCCTCTTCAAATGCCACACCGAGAACCTTGATTTGTAATGTGACTGGAACGGTGGTGTTACTGTCGTCCAAGTCGGGCATGATTGTGTCTTTTTCATCCTCAAGTTTTCCAACTACAGTCGGACCCCTCTTTCTCTTCTTCCCCCATGTCACAATTTTATTACTCTAGGGAGGCATCTAATTTATGATAATGAAACAAAAAGTTCAGAGATTCACTATAATGAAACATAAATCATAAATCAATATTCAAAAATCCCCAATCTCAATTAGCAATATCCAAATCCCAATCACAACTCACAAATCACATTATAATGAATACTACACATTTGGCAAATCATAAATCATACATCACAATAAAAAATCAAAATGACAATCATACTCTAAGTGCCGAACACCGGTAATCACAAATCACGAACCACAACTCTATCATCCAAAAATAGCAAGCACAACTCACAATCAAAGATTACAAATCATTGAATGACATTAAGAACCATAACTCAACGAATCACACCTCGAAATCACAACTCACAATCACAACCTAAATGTTGAATGGGAAATCACAAAGCACAATCACAACTAATGAACCATAACTGTAACATCCAAACATAGCAAGTACAACCCACAGTCTCAATCTAAGTGTAAAATAAATTATTCACAAATCACAAACATAGCACAAAATTACAATTTGAATGGTACACCAGCATCGACATCACGTTAACATTCACAATCCAACATAACGACATTATAAAAGGACTTAACTTCATGACGGCAGAAAATCACCTTGAATGACAAGCAGTGGGGCGGTGAACAGTGGTCTGAGGACAGGAGGTGGTGCGGTGAAAAATAGGTGGAGGAGTGGCAGTTGTGCGGTTGAAATCAGGAGGAGGATCGGCAGTGGTGAGAATGACAGGTTGAGAAGTTTCCCGATGGAAGATGGCCGGTGGAACCGGCAGAGGAGGAATGGTGGCAGAGATGGAAGATGGAAGATGAGCGGGGGATTAATGAGCGGAGGTTTCTTCCAGGGGTTTACGCCAGTGGACTGATGAGCAGGGGTGTCCACCGGGGTTTACGCCGTGTGATTCACAATCGGGGATTTACGGAGGAGAATTAGGGGGGAAATGTAAAAGATCGCCAGAGATGGTGGAGGAAGAGTGAAAGCATGGTTGTGGAGTGGTAGTGGAAACATCCGATTTATATACTTTTCCTTTTAGCACCGGTACAAAACTAATACCAGTGCGTATAATTGGTTTACGCAGATGCGCGCAGCTGCTTTGTATGTATTTTTAATATCTCATAGTTGGGCAGAGAGCAACTTGCTCTGGAAATTTCTAATTATTGAGCACCAGTATATTAAATCGGTGCTACACTGTTGAAAAAGCAGCTGCGCACAGTTACTTTGGCTGCATTTTTTATTTTTTGAATTGGACAGAGGCCGATTCGTACAAATTTGTTTCTAAGTGTTGAGCGCGGGTAAAGGAAATCGGTACCTAAACATAGTTGTACCGGTGCTTAGAAAATTCAATTTTTCAGACTCTGGTGTTTGAAATTTTCAAATACTACAAAATCCGTAGCACCTGTAAGGTAAATAACATACCGGTTCTAACATATTTGTAAATTTTATTTATAAGGCTTTCCACCCCCACACTTTTTGGGATTAGTTGGTTTACTAAATTGACCTAATAAATGTTTAATTGACATTTTAAAACCATTATTCTTGTGGTGTACTTGCTAATTTCTGATTCGAGCGATGGAGGATTACATACTATAGTAAAATTACATTAGCGCTCAATGAGTTTCTAAAACATTTATGACCATGTACTCCTCCTTCATGGTCATTAATAAGGTATCCGATATGCATGAGAACAGGTACAGAAGATTAATGTTAAGGTGAATTTTATTTTTTTTTTGCAAAAAGGCCCTTAACTAAATGCCCAAATTATGCTAACTTACCCGCGCAATACACCCATGATATCTTATTTCATTGGATAAAATGAAGAATTATTATTCCACTAGTGGCACATGAGCAAAATCGCCAGTGTATGTTTAAGGCTTATCAATAGATGCTTACCTAGTGTTAACTTTGAGCATTCAGATACTTTTATGGAGACATATTCCGACCCTATGAGTGACAATAAATTATATTCTTGGTCGTAGAACACATCTTGGAGTGTAATTGTACCATAATGTTCAAGTGGATTTCAATTTGGAGTCACGAGTAAACTTTTTGCTTTTTGCATTTTAGTCCCTCCAAGAATCTTGGAACTGTCTAAATACCAAATTGGCGATGAAGAAACGAAATTCATATGTATGGGAAATGTAGTTTTGACAATTGGAGTTGTACAAGTGAAGAAAAGTTGTTCATGTACTTCATATTTCGAGAAAATCACAAAATGACCCCAACTGTTGTTTCAAGTGTTCCCACCAATCTGATGCACGTAAATCTTGGTATTCATCATTTTATAAGGTAGTATCTAATACACAAAATTTTATGCTATTTTTACGGTACAAAAAATGGTGTTGTAGTACATTTAGTGGTAATATGGTGCCCTAAAATTCCATACCGGTGCATATGAGTGCATATACCGGTGCCTATGAGTGCATATACCGGTGCCTATGAGTGCATATGCCGGTGCCTATGAGTTCATATACAGGTGCTAAGAACTAAAAAGGCAGCTGCGCTGGTGGACTGCTACCCTTCCACTTTTGTTTGTAAGAACTATCTGAAAACAGAACAGGAAATCATTATTAAACCAGTTCATATAGAAATTAGTATTCTACAAAAATATCAATAACAATCTTAGGACAACACCAGGTGTACTTATCAAGTTACGATCTTTCAAAATAGGACATTTCACGAATAATAATGGGAGAATGGTTCCACAAATTTGCTGCCACCAGCATTATCCCCATCAACTGAGGGGAAAGAACCGACTGCCTTCACGGCTTCTGGAAACTGGTAGCTCATCACTTTTCCCATGTGGTTACACCATTTCCTCTGGAATTGGCAATCCATCAGCAGAGTTTCAATTCCACTCTCGAGTGCGGTGACCCTAGACTCATTCGACACCGCGAGGGAAGGAGAAACATTCTTGTAGAATGATTCGACAGAAATTTGCATCATCGGATTACCCCATGTGTCATTGTCATGGTTAGGAACACCAGCAAGTGCACAAAGTGAATAAATTAGATTGCAAAAAACATAGGAACCAGACTTTTCCTTATCCTTGATCATCATCTGATGAATTCCCTCCTAGACATTCCAACGAAGTTTCTTTTTAATGGCATACAACTTGATTATCCTCATCTTGTGCACATCAGTGTTAACCATGACAGGGTCGATATAGGAGGGCACAAAGTGATACCATGCATTCATATCCGAAGTTCGTGATTTCTTCGGAATTTTCGTCCACCTAGGAAACACAAGAGTATCCACATTGGTGCCTTTAGTTGTGATGCACTGAACCAATCTTCTCGATACTTCGTCCTTCAAATCATCATCCTTATTGATGAGTGCCAACATCACATCCTCATTATCTTGTACATTGGGCAATCCATACAGCTCATTGTTGGCTTGAGGGGTGAGGGGGACATATTTGCCATGGCTTAAAAATTTGTCTGTGCTCAATCCAAACCTCAAATTTCCATAGAACTCGGCAAAAATAGTCATGTTGAAAGCAGGATGTGTGGCACAAAGCTTTTCCCATCCCAAATGATGAATAGTTTCTTGAAAGGGTGGATTTGCTTCAATTCCAAATTCAGGATAATGCTTCCTTATTCGGTAACTCTGGGCCAGCAAACTTGCCTCCTTAGACACAAATCTCTCCCCCGCCACCCTCAAGAACAAACTTGTGAAGGTGAAGAACACTCTTCTTTCCTAGGCCTCTTTTTTAGGCTTCGGGTGCCACCCTATACATTATAATACATGCATTTCATCAAACACTTTGTTTGCGTTGACAATTTACCAAAAGTTTAACCATATTCAAACTACGGCATTGTACATTTGTACTTAATCAACAAGGATAATAGAAAATTATCTATAAACCATAGATAATTGTGAAACAAAGTGCTCATATAAAAAAGTAGAATGACCGTTCTATCGGAATTTCAAAAATTTTGATATGTAGTTGAGATAAAATGTAGTTTCAAGCACAAATGTAAAAGATCTCCATTTCATTATAGTGTTATGGAGTGAAACAATGGTACCTTTTTCAAGCTCAATCCAAGGAAAATATAGGGTTTGCTCTAAGCAGATGTGAAGAGGTGGTTATATATGTTTGGTAAATTCTCGTGCGGGTTGTTTGGTTTAAGTATCATTTTTATCACCGGTATCAAAATAAAAAACCAGTGCTATATTCTAGACGCAGCCCAACACAGGTGCTTTTCAGTGCTAAAAACCGTTCAATACTGGTGCTAGTTTTCAGATTGCAGCTTTACGCAGCTGCTTGAACATCATTTCAATTATTTTGGGATGGACAGAGAGAAACTCAAAATTTCTTTTTGAAGTTTTGAGCACCGATATAATAATCGGTGCTAAAAAATGTCCGATACCAGTGCTAGTTTTCAAAGGGCTGCCTTACGCAACTGCTTGAACATCATTTTAATTATTCTAGGATGGATAGAGAGAAACTCATATTTTTTTGTCGAAGTGTTGAGCACCGGTATAATAACCGGTGTTCAAAAACATCCTATACCAGTGATAGTTTTCAGAGGGCAGCCTTACGCAACTTCTTGAACATCATTTTAGTTATTTTGGGATCGACATACATCAACTTATAATCTTTTTTGTCAAAGTGTTGAGCACCGGTATAATATTTGGTGCTAAAAAACCACGCATACTGGTGCTTGTGCTCTGTTTTTCAAGTACTCTATCTCAAAATAGAACATGTTCCCTGCTCTTTAGCACCGGTATTGGAAGTTTTTGAGCACCTATGCATGCTTTTTCCGGTGCCATGAATAAAAATAGATTTAATTTCTTGTTAAAAACTATGTAGTAAGCAGCAATTACCAACGATAAGTTTAGAATTCCCTACAAACACGCTCTAGGCAAAAAAAACGGTATTAAAGGGTACAAAAGTGATAAAAAAATGAAAGGACCACCCTATCTTTTTCTTTTCAAGACAACATCACCACCAACAATATTTCTATTCTCGTCCACCCACAGTCCATCCCCATGTGATCGCTGGGAGGTCATCGCCGTACCTCTCTAAGTTAATATTTATAATCCCTAAATGCTTACTAACTACAACTAAGTAGATAGCGGCAAATCGGGTCGTCCACGAAGAAGAGGGATTTTCTTAAGCGTTTAAACATAAAAGGGTGATATTATGCTAGAAGTAAATATATATATATACATATAAAAGCATGCAAAAGGGGGGGGGTTGGTTGGTTGGTTTTCCTAAGTTATGAAATTAAAAGACAAGATAATTAGCAAAGTCAAGTAACTTTGCTAATCATCAAACAAACTAAGAAATTGGGGGTTTTAAAGTACAAAAGACAAAGCCTTGGGGGCAATTGATATCCACTACCAAACCAAACGTAAATCATTGAACCATTCACTGATTCTATCACATTTGTTACCTATGGGGAATGTTATCACTTCTCATTCGAAGAACAACATTCATTCCTTCTTAGTAGTAATTTGCAAAGACAAACAACGATCATTTGCAAACCTCGTTGACAATCACTCTAGGCAAACAACACCATAGAGGTATTTCATCAACGACATTATACATGAAGGACCATAGATTTGATAACAACAAGCCTTCTAACAAAGACATAGCCATTTAACCAAATATAGCATTCATTAGGCTAAACCTAGAACAAACCACATTCAAGGTTCAACCTTTCATTCCACATATAGGATAAATATGAGAACAATCCACATTAACATACTTATCTAGCAAGAATCACAACACATTATGCACAAGAAGTTCTAATTTCATGTCCTTAGATTTTCATGCAAAGGAGCTAAGGAATTCGTCACTTGCCTAACTCCCTAACACTTAAATCATACAAACATTTCCTATTATCAAACAACACATGGCATAAATGAAATAAAACATAGCATTAAGAACACATGAATGCTAAATAACAAAGGCTTCAAGAATGAATGACAAAATCTATTCAGTACTTCAACTACTTGTCGTGAAGATAAATCTTATATCCTTCTTAGAAAGTAGTTTGCAAGAGTGAATTCGACATCTCTTGTCAAACCTCACCAATGACTCCCTTAGTCGAAACACAACTAACAGTATCCCATTGGTGGCATTGAGCACGAAGAATCAATAAGCTTGGCAACACTTATAAACAATACACCGTGTCTAAGCATTAACCAATTCATGCATTTACACAAGATTAGTCAAGAACGATCGACATTCATTGACCTATCTCATTTGCTACAAGCAACAAACATGACAATGAATTCAACATCATCACATTCATCTAGAAATTATCAACATATCAACATCATTAAGAAGCTCTAACTCATGTTCTTGGATTCCATATTAAAAGAGGGGAGAATTAGCTACTTTCTCCCAACCCTAACAAGTAATCATACAAGCAATTCATATACTCAAACTTCCAATAACATCAATGCCATTAACAATTCACATTCAATGCTCGATAAATGCACAATAGCAAAAGTAATAAATAGATAGATATGATTCTCAAGACATTAGTAAGGAGTTCTCAATCAATTTCTCCCAATATTAAACTAACCTAGATAGTCAAAAGACATGATTAACCTACAAAAACTAAGAAAAGAAAGAAAGAAAAACTAATGTATTGAACCTAGAAAAATGCAGAAAGAAGAAGAGATTGAAGAGGACAGGATAAGGTTTAGTATTTATAGTACAAAAAAGTAAGAAAGTTTCTGGCCATCCGTCTATCGCGAGTCACGACCACTTCGTCGCGGGTCACGACCGAACCCATTTTCAGCATCTTGATTTCTTTCTTCTTTTGGTTTCAAGGTTTCCTCTTAACTTTACTTATCTTCAAGTCTTCAAAAGCTCAAATACAAATTTTCAAATTTCAAATCTTCAAAGGTATTCTTCAAAGTCTTTAAACAAATTGCCTTGTATCATAAAATCCTCTAGAAAAGTAATAAAAGCGTAAATGTTGCTTTTAACTCTTCTCAGAGAATTTCAAGGAAAATGCCACATCTAGAGCACAAAATTGTACAAAAGTGAGTCCCAAAAGTCCTAATATAACCATATAAAATGGGCACATCAATTGCCTGATCACAGATGGTCCACCGATGTCTTCTAAACTAGGGAATGCGGGCGGAAACTCTGCAATGCCGGATTTGTCATTGCTTCCAATTTCATCTTCATATAGGTACTTATTTCCATGGAGTAAAACATGCCACTTCTCATTGCTTGGGTCTCTAATATAAAACACCTAGCGAGCTTGAGCTGCTTGGATGAACTTGTCATTATCATAGCCCACACGATTCAAGTCTACTAGCTTAAAACCCATGGGCATCTCGGTGCGTAACCCAACACCATTTTCCACCCAAAGGTACTTCAACACTACCACTTTAAACTCAATGCAATCCAACTTCCAAATCTCCTCACTAACCCCATAAAATGCCATGATAGCAATGATTGATTTTTTGTCTCTCTTGCTCGACTGCCACAAGGATGTAAATTCTAGAAAAACCTGCTATTCTGAGTTGTACTCTTGCTAACCTTGGAAACAGTTGAAAAATTGTGTCCATTGAAAGCATAGCCCTGGTATCTCTTAATCGTGCAGCCCGGTGCTCTCACAAACGCATGTAGTTTAGACGGTGTCCCATCCACATTACAACGATTATAAAACTAGTTAACAAATGTTGAAGAATGCTCAAGTTCCAACTGGTTAGACAACCATTTGGGATACAATTATTGAAACACTAAAATGTGCTCATCAACATACATAGCAGTCTCACTACTGTTACGCAAAACACAAAGATGGACTTTCAACAACTTCACATTGAAGGGTGTGTATAGAGTACTTTTCGCACGTGGGATCCCAATCTTCCTACCACTATGGACATACTAGGAAACTCTAACTGCTATTTTCCCAGGAAAATTTAAAGTGCAATACTCAATAATCTCCTCTGTGACATACCTGTGGACATTGCTGGCATCGGGTCATCACCGATTGTGTACATAACCCTTGAAGACCCCCATGTGCCGCTCAAACGGGTACATCCAATGCATCCCAATGGGACCAAATATTCTAATTTCCCTAGCAACATGGACTACAAGATAGACCGTAATATCAAATAATTCAGGGGGAAAATACTTCTCACATAAACAAAACACAAGTATCCCCTTGTGCTCCAACTTATCAAGCTATTTTCCTCTAATATTCTTACGTAAAACGGAGTTGAAAAAGAAACAAATGCGCATGATGAAGAATCTCACCTCTTCCTCCCAGACACCACAGATAGCCATGAGCAAGATTTGTTGCACCTGCACAATCATGGGATTTCAATGCATTAAGATGCAATTCATCATTCACAAACCGACTTACATTGTAAGAGTAGCCAGATGGTACCTTGATTCCCCTAATGCACTCACATACCGACCTTTTCTCGCTGATAGAAAGATTGTAAGGGGCTGGTGGTAGGTACATCCATTTACCTTCGACCTCCAGAGCTTAATCAACTCTTGTACCGAGTTGAACCAGGTCGTTCCGTGTATTCAATTTGTCCTTCATCTTACCAAGAATTTTTAGTAGATTACTAATTAGACTATCACACACATTATTCTCTATATGTATCACATCCAAATAATGAAGAACCTCAAGAGTCTCCCAATACGGTAACTCAAAGAATATCGATATTTTCTTCCAAGGTCCATCATTTAAGGAAATCACTTTTGATATTATCTTTCCTAGAACAATATTTTTGGCACCTTCCTCCTCTCCATCACCAACAAAATGAATGTCATCATCTCGTAACTTGTGCTTCGCTAGGAGGAATTTCCTATGATTAAGATACACAGCCTTCTGACCATTTTTAGCTGGTAAAATCACTTTCTTCCTCACACACAAGACATACTTTGTGACCCATCACAACATAACATGAAAGATTACCATATGCCAGAAATCATTAATAGCGCAAATGAGCATGATCTTCAGATTGAACATCGTCCAACGATAACCATCGAACACCTTGACACCTTCCGACCACAAAAACTTCAAATCTTCAATGAGTGGGGCTATATAAGTATCGATATCATTCTTGAGTTTCCTCGGACCGGAAATCAATAGTGGCATCAAAACATATTTCCTGTTCATGCATAAATAAGGAGGCAGATTGTAAATACACAGCATAACAGGCCATGAGCTATGTTTCGATGACATATTACCAAAGGGATTCATACCATCAGTACACAAAGCCATTCTCAAATTCCTGGGTTCAACAGCAAACTTAGGATACATGTTGTCAAACCTTTTCCACAGATACCCATCTGCAGGGTGACTTATGATATCATTGTCAGCACAATCCATATCTTTGTACCATTTCATAATTTTCGCATCCACGGCATTCTTGAACAACCTCCTCAATCCAGGGACAATAGGAAGGTGCCAAAGGCATTTGTAGGGATCAATTTCCTTACCTTCACAATGACCTCTTCATCTACAACAACATTTCTTCTTTGCTTATAACGAGATACCTTGCATACACGGAAACCAACCACTTTTTCCAACATATCCCTATACAAAACACAATCATTGGGACATGCATGTATCTTTTTATACTCCATTACCATAGGGCACAAAATTCTCTTTGCATTGCACAAGTTGTCTGGTAAACCATTTCTGGGAGGGAGCTTCACACCCAAAAACTTCAACAACTTCTCCATACTAGTATCGATCCACAAACCAAATCTCTTCAGGTTGAACAACTCCATCAAACATGACATTACAGTGTCTTTCTTCATGCAACCAGGGTATAACAGTTTGTCCTTCTCATCCAGAAATTTTGATAGTTACTCAAGCCTTTCCTATATTCAACCACCACCTCCTCACACATGTCATCCAATTTAAAATCTCAATAATATTCCCCCTTGCTATCTACAACCACATCCGGTGGTGGTTTCTCCCCATGAAAATTCCAAACCAAATAATCCTTCAAGAACCCTCTCTTTGTACAAATAGAGTTGCAACAAGTCTCAATTGTCAGTGCGCTGACGATTCTTACAATCACGACATAGAATTAGGATGCGATGTTCCCGACTAAAGGCATAGTCCAAAAAGTCCCCAACAAAAGCTATAAAGTCATCACTCACCAAGCTAACATTGTGATACACATGCTTACGCCTATCTATGGCACAGTAGATGTTTACAATGTAATCAATTTGCAACATTACACATCCAAAGTAATAAACAACTACACCAAAAACAGTAATCTTATTCATAGCACACTCTATAACCATGAAACATGCAACATCACACACTACTACAATCCTACCACACCCTATGTATCAAATCACATGCAATCAAAGCCATTCATTATATCAAAAATATTTGTTAACAAACCCTATTCCTCAAGAGTGAGAATCAACATTACAATGTTCAAACTCACAAGATATTTATTGCAATATATCATTCCGCACCTATTCCACCATAAATGATACTTCTTTTTAAAAAACATGATGTACCTTCAAGGGAATTCATTTATGAGCATTAAATGCCTTCTTCAAACCCAAATTTCCATTAATGAACTCCAAAATCTTCTTCCTTTCTTTTTGTACCCGATAAAAATGGTGGTAGGTGAGAATTTAATGCATCAATAGCACCGGTCAAAACATATAATATTAGTGCAAAAGATGCAGCTGAATCAATAACACTGGTATTTATATCGGTGCAAAAAAGAAATTAAATATTGGTGCTGAAAATAATCCAATTTACCACGTTTTCTAGATCTTCACTCAAACGCACCGGTACATATGACCGGTGCTCTAATATTTCCCACGTTTTGAAAATCATAGCACCGGGACAACATGACCAGTGCTGTGTAGGATACCAGTGCTTCCACCTTTCCCGCCATTTTCTTTCCAAACACACTGGTTCCCTAACTTATTCCCGTGTAAAGTTTTTTACGACACCCCATTTAATTACCGGTGCTCAAAACTCGTGCAAAATTCCACATCCTGCTCATATGCATCTGTATTGAGCACCAGCCTATTTTTTCTGGTTCTAATACATCTTAGGCATTAGTTTTTCATACATGGATTTCTATACCGGTGCAATAGTTTATTACTAGCACCGGTACATTGATACCGGTGCATATGGGCCAGTTTTCCAATAGTGTATACAGTAATATCGTAAGCTTTTTCCATTTCCTGGAAAGTGGAAATTGATCCTCTATGTCTATATGTTCGTAGAGAACACCTGAATTCTGCATTACATTGGAACTTATGTGTTTCCATGTTATTAGTAGTTGCATAGTTTGTCAAATATTTTTTAGCGGGATACACGAGTTTGCGTGATCATATAGTACTGTACCATGTCCTAAAGTTTTAATACACTAATCTTGTCTATTTAACCATAGAGTTTCAGTTTTTAGTTTAAACAAGATGTGTTGATTACTTGCAGGTGAGAATTCATTGTTTTTTTATGGGCCACAACCAACAATATATACTACAACAAACAACACCTATTACCTCGATTTTTCAGTACTTTTTACCTTGATTTTCAGCCCCTGAAAAACTAAGATAAATGTTGTTGTAGTAAAAAGCCTAGTTTTTACCTCGGTTCAAAACCGAGGTAAATAGTCTCCCTTTACCTTGGTTTTCAACCGACATCGGCATGAATGGAGACTAATGATGCATCATGGCTGAAGGCCGATGTTATGATACCTCGACTGCGATATTCTTTGCAATGACGTTGACATCTTGAAGCATGCAACATTGATGAAGGAAATATAGTAGCCAATGGTAAGGGATGTTCATTGATGTTGCCCCCCATGATGTCGTTCATATACGAGTAATTTTGGAATTGATACGAGGTGATATCTCACATAGTGAGGGACCCGCACCATGTCCCTGATGATGTGGAATACAGACAAAATGATGTCATTTTGTATATCCAAGCTTGCAAAAAAAAAAGTGACGCCGGTCAGTGTGACATCGCTAATATGTCTTGTCAGAGTCAGTTATTGCGATGTCACGGTTTAGTCTGTCAGCTCTCATTTCTCGGCAAATATTATAATTACAAATGTTCGATGACACAAACAATCGATCTTCGATAACCGTCGCATGTTATAAATAATGTGATAATTCAAGTAATGGTTGAACATAAAATAACATTCAATTGTTGTTCAATTATTGTGGGAATCATTAAGTGAAATGTTCATTTAAACCAACAAGATAACGACATACTAGTATACTACAAATAACTGCAACAATATATTAAAATGCATAAGGGTGTTATAAAATTGAAACAATAGTTGTATTTAACCTCCATTTTCTACACTGTATTGCGTTCATATTTCTAGGGCGACCGGTGGGAAGCCAACTAAGTCCATCTTATATGCTAGAATCCACTAATAACTCCATTTGATCCTAAACAACCAATGCATAGGAAACAAAAATTATGCTAAAATTGGGTTGAACCCAAAATTACACGTAATATATTCTTATGTAGACAACATTATTCGCAAAATGTCGATAGTAGCAGAACAGTACCAAACCAACGTCGGACTCATAGCTACCGATGTTGCAAAGAGCGAGATGAAACTGAACTCTGATATTCATGTACATGAATGCTAAACTCAACAATTCCTCACCTTTACGACGCCGAGTCTTACTCAGTATCATATCGTATAGAGTGATTACAGACCGACGTCGCACATTCATATTGTGTTCATCCGAATATAAGCCATTTTCATCACTTTTTACAAACATTTCATCTTATTGGTAAGAAACACAACATATTGTATATAACATGTGACACAATGATTCACCCTTAAGAAATTCTTTGATCTTCCATGAATGAATAAAAAAACATATAGTTGGTATACAAGGTAACATATTTGGCGATGATAAACATGTAAAAGATGTATTAGTACCTCAATAAATTTGAACATAGATGCTTCGTTCTTTGAATACTTGTTGATGATTGAATGAATCAATTTCAATAATCCATTTCATTGTGATGTGAATGAATAAGGTGTGTTTGTGGGATATGTATTGGAGATGGAAATGATTATTAGTAGTGATAGTTATTGAAATGAAAAATAGGATTTGTGGGAAATTTTAATTCAAATTTCCGTCTAAAATTTTTGGTTTCCGCTCTAAATTTCACAATGAGCGATGTCGCTAGCTTTTCGGAATGTCTATTGACCTATGAGACATGTGTACGACACTACATATGTGGCCATAATGTAATAATGGAAATTTTTCGTTAAAATCTTCGTTTAAATGTTTAGGTCCCTTCTGTCTACTCACTCATGCCCTAGTTGGGATAACATTGTCATCAAAATTTGAATAAATTACTGATATATCCAATTTTGCATTTTGACATCTCCCCAGTTTCTTGGAGGGGCTTAATTTCAAAATAAAGATAGTGTGTCGTCTCAAAATCAATTCCAATTTTCCCAAAAAGAAGTAGTGTCATCCATATATAGTTGAACTTATAATAACTGAAAGTAAAAAATAAAATGTTAATATATTTTCCCATAGACTTCCACAAGGTCATACGACCAACAATCGTAATCAACTACAATTTACTCTAGAACACGTACTGGCGCTTCATAAAAAATAAGGATAGAAATTTGATACTATTATATTTCCAAAGAAATTCGAGCATATGAAATTTCATGTGATTCTATGTATTTGGCAGAAATGTTTGTTCCCATAATGCTTATCGCTACGGTATTAATGGAATTCTATAAAATAAAACCCGGAAGATAACCCACGTTCGCGTGTCTGTAAGATAGTAAGCATAATTTCAAAATGAAACATTTGTCGTTTTGTTCGGGTGATTGTCTCTAAATGCACAATAACAACCACGGTGGTTTGGGCCATAGTGTAATTTCCATAGAGTGTCGTAATGTACTGTTTGTGAATAATTTGGGCCCGTTCTATTGACTAGCTAGTTCATGGCCAAATTCAAAGATGGTGGTCCTGACAAGTGCAAAACGTTAATTCTATAGCCAATTTTGCATTTTGACATCTTCCAGTCTATTGGAGGAACCTAAGTGCAAAAAAGATAAAAGAAAAATGCATGGTCCAAATTAAACTTGATTCCAATTGTCCCAAAAGGAAGCAGTGTCATCCATATATAGTCAAACTTATAGTAATCGATAGTAATATTATATTTCCCCATAGACTTTCACAAGATCATACAATCAACCATAATTTACTCTAGACCAATTGCTAGCTCTTCTTAAAAAAATAAGGACAAAAATTTAATACTACTATATTTCCAAAGATATGCGAGAATATGAAATTTCATGTGATTCTCTATATCTGGCGGAAAATTCGTTCCCATAATGCCTATCGCTACGGTATTAATGGAATTCTATAAAAAAAAACCCGGAAGATAACCTAGGTTCGTGTGTTATTAAGACAGTAAGCATAATTTCCATATGAAACATTTGTCGTTTTGTTTGGGTGAATGTCTCTAAACACACAGTAACAACCACGGTAGTTTGGGTTGTAGTGTAATTTTCCTAGAGTGTCATAATGCACTGATTGTGAATAATTTGGGTCCGTTCCTATGACGGGTCCATGGTCGAATTTGAACATGGTGGTCGTAATTTGATGGACATAATTTTATTACTTTTAGATTTCATTAGAAACGTAGATTATGAAATTTAGGCTATTTGGCCCACGATCAATAAATGCGACATTGGTTTGGGGTCGGTTTGGACTCGGTAGTGAAGACAGTGATGAAACATGGCATACATGTGCTGTTTCGTTCACCACTGACCACAACCACATTTTATTTTGGATTGGGACGCTACTCTAAGAATGCCCAATGTTTATTATGTGCGAGATCGGAGTGGCTTTGGTTTTATCTCTGATAGAGCGATTATAGTCACGATAACGTTGGTTATAGATTGGATAGTCCAGTCCCATCCAAAAAATGTTTGGCCCCTATGTTGCCCAAACCTAGAATCTGCGACTTCACACTGCTGTCTATAATGTCGTCGGTCTTTGCAGCACACCTGCGAAGTTGCACAAAATAGCAGTGTTTCACAATGGGTATATTAGTACACGACCACCCTTCCCCTTGGCATTCCCAACAGACGACATCGCACCAAAACCTCATACTTGAAAAAAAAGGGTAAAAAATTGGTCAAATTGCAACGGAATCGGTTGGTTACACTTCACATTAGCATGAAAACCAACATTAATTTGCCTTGGATGTAGTGCATTGGCGGATTTCTCCAAATTTAATATCAAGAAACCCTAACAAGGTAAGGATTTTTGGATGAAGTTTGATGTTAGTTTTTCGGGTTTCATATACTTCTCTAGTTTCCCATTGCTTGGTTATTCAATCATGGCATGTTAGTTGTTTACTTTGTGATGTTTTAGTTGAGATTTTATGTGTATTAGGACCAGTTGTGTTTGAGTCGCATACCGTTTCACCTTAGCCGATTAATCTGAGATGTCGCATATTCATGAACATGAATGTGTGATATCGCATTTGTAACATTGGTCTAGACAAAGTGTTTGCGACATGAATCCTAAGTCAACTAAAACACATTGACATCATTGAGTTCTTGACTTTTGCAATGACTGTTCAACATCCCTTTGATTTTTTTATGGCTCGCTAGAAGCAGACAACCGGGAGGAAAAGGGACGATACCACGGTGGCAGCTCCATCATGCATGAAGAAGACGAAGACAACGGCCACCTCTCCATTGCCAACATGGGACAAAATAGGCTTAGTGAAGAAGGAGGCAACGAAGCATTTCAAAAATATTCAGGGCCGTATAGTAAAATAAGTCAGGGTGATGAAGCATGAGGATGTGAAACGACTATACCTCGATGTTTTCCTCAAACCTTTCAAACCGTCATGAATTGAGGGTTTAATATGCTTGGATAAACCAACGTATGATACAGAGGTCAAGGAGTTTTACACCAATTTTAGAATGGAAACATTGAGCTCCTTTAAGACAAGAGTGAATGGGATAGACTTGGAGCTAATGAAAGAGCTCATGAACAAGGTGATTGGTTGCACAATCGGAGAGGAAGATTAGCTAGAGGTTGAGCCTCTACATTTGTACTTATTGGAAAATTGGCCTCGACAAGTCGATGAGAATGCCTCATCCGGGGTGCTTGACCCCACCCGAATGGTGGAGAAGTACTTCAAAATTAAAGTGGGGAACGAAGTCATCCCAATGAAGCAGATGAAGCTCGGTGTTCTCAACCTTCATGAGAGAAGGATTTTCAATATAATTGTACAAGTACTTATCCCGGCTGGACATCCTACGGAGTGCACGATCAACGAGACCGTTATGTACTACCACCTTGCAGAGAAGAAGGTAGTCGACCCAGGGCACACCATCATGAAACAGATGCATCAAGTAACCCTCTCCACGAAGAGTCAGACACTCCCTTATGGCAATGTCATCACTGCCATTCTAGAGAAGAAGAAGGTTCCCATCCAATCAAAAGCGAAGATCCAACCTAAGTATTATGATGCAAACTACTATGGGCTGAAGCATTGGGTTTGGGAGTCGAGGACGTGGATTGATTGCGATGTCCCTAAAGGGGATATGGATGTGCCTCCCACACCTAGGCACGAGGCAACTCCATTGGCTTCCGCAACTATGGACCTTCACCCCGCCATTATTCAAGCGCCCTTAATGGGTAACAAAATGGCAAGGGAAGGGGAGGAACTTAATTGGGGATCATTTGAGTTATTACCCTTTTTAAAAAAAAATCTATCTTACATATTTTTGTTTTAAAATTTTAAATATTAAAAAAAATGTAACTAACACACAATATAATATATTTATATTACATGGCATGCATCTATCAAGCTATTAATTTCTTAAGCTAAATAATATTTGCTAAATCTTTTTTGTGGTTCTAGTCTATATATTTTATAATTATGGATGAGAAATTTTACCTTTTCGGTTATTGTATTGCAAATGGGGGGTTTACAAATAAGTTTTAATGAGTTTTATCATTTGTAGATGGGATATTTCATTATTGTGTGTAGATTTATTTTTTTATTATTCTAATGCGTCCTTTTTTAAACTTATTGAAAATTGTTTTTACCTAATTACTTCAATTATGATTACCATGTTCCAACATCACGTAATTAACAAAGTTCATAAGTAAAGCAAAAACTTAAGAACACACAAATTGGTTAATCAATTCGATGAATGACACCTACATCTGAGGGGCCTGGTCCAGATTAGAATGAACCCACTAATTAGAAAGATAGTGCAAGGTACACCATATAATATACTTATCTTTTCTAATTCGACACATGAATTCTACTAGATCCCCTAGTTATTGATCACCTTGATCAGACTCCCTCTGATCTCGAACCTTATCGACGATGTATCTCCTCCTCCTAAGGAATTAAGGCTTTCGTTCTGAACTTTGAGATCAAACACAGTTGATCATGTTGGAACACTAATGTAAGGCTCTGGGCTACTTTATGAAAATATGAAACTCTGAATGCAGATTTTCTCAGTGTAATTGCGTAAGTAGCTCAGCCAGTAATGTTCACCATATATAGCACATCCACACGTCTTAGTTACCTATGCAAATTGAATCCTATCTCCACAAAATATTCTCATCTTAATCAAATGTTTTAGAGATAGGTTTTCTCAAATCTAATTGGATCTTCACTTTCCCTACTATGGCTAATGCAGTAATCACACATGGATGATAGCATTCCCTTAAACTAGCCACTGAGAAACATACCCTCCTGAGATCTCATTTATAATATGGTCATTATTCAACTCCATATTTCCTGCATATGGTCCTTCAAATTCAGGAGTGAGCAACCCAAGAATCTCATTGATCTTCCCCGTAGAGAACTGAATAATGTTTCCCCTATGATATGTCCACTCATACCAATCAGACACAAATCCAAGTTTTCTTCCATGACATTGGCATAAAACTCCAAAACCAACTCCTTATTATATTCCCTATAGCACGTAGCTGTTGTGGTGTACCCCAGATCTTCCAGTAATGTTGCAAATCCACAAGTCTTATATGTTTCAAGCTCAAGTGTCCTTTTAGAAATAATATTTCTCTCATTTGTGAGATCCCATCTATCCTGACAATCTTCATTGAAAAAGTCTTAATTCAGAGCTTCCTTTGCAGATGGTGCTCTTCTGGAACTCTTTCCTACTTCTCTTTCTCTTTTCTTCTTCTTTAGTTCTGGTTGAAGTGTCTATGTACAGAAGCCTTCTTTTTCTTTTATCTTCTTTAAAGTGTTTGGATAAAATCATCCAACACTTCATCACTGGAGTATGCTAAATTCTGCATTTCCTCTCCATGTGTTAGAACATGAGTCCCACCTTCAACCTCACCCATATCATCATGGCATGATGTTGGAACATCATCAAGGCCACTTCCTTCAATCTTAATTGCTTCTTTCTCATTTTGTTGATATGATTTTGGAACATCATCAGCAACCACTTTTCCTTCTTCTTCCCCTGTCTTCATCTCTAGGGTCAGAATCACACACTTTTCATTATCATCCTCTTGCTCTTCTGGGGCATGGCTTCCTCCCAGATCATAGTCATCAACTACCTCCATAGTTATATCTTCTCCCCCTGAATCCCTTTCCGGGGTCTGAATCACATATTCATCACCTAGACCATATTCTTCAACAATTTTTACATTAGCAGCCACGGCATTTCTCATATATCATCATCCTCTATTGGAACATGAACATCATATCTGGTTTCCAACTCTTCTTCCTCAGAATCACTAATCTTGATCACTCTAGTAGGGTATTTGAACTCCCTAAGATTCTTCAGGTTATACCCCACACTAGCATCATAGACCTAAATAGCCTTGTAACTAGCATACTTAGCACATACTGATCTTTAGCGCATTCTTTAATCTTCCTCAATTTTATTTTTCTCGGCCGAGTAGAACTTGTGTATGCACACATCACCTTTTTTCCTTCATGTTCTATGCATGCCAGTTCTATCTTTCCATTCCTCTATTTTCTTAATACCCCTCAATCTTCCCTCTCAACGGTTGATACAGATCAACTCCATTAATGTATCCAAATATATACTTGTATCTTCTCAAATATACTCTTTTATTATGCTCCAAATAATGAGTCATGTAATCTTTGAAAGACTTAAAAGTCTGACCATTAAAGGTAAATGGTTTCTTAAGGAATACCTGGATTTTCACTGGCTGAAAAGGATCGGTAACTGGCTCAACAGATGGTGCTCGGACAACTTCAGTTTCAGGTTCCATCTCGCTATCCCAGGGCTCAAGCATGTTTCTTTCTGGCACATTGATACTCCGTCCAGGTTTCCCAAACAAATTCTTGAAAATTTTTTCTCTTCTCTATGTTTCTCTTCTCAATGTTCTGGGTGCAATTCCTTGAGAGGACAATTAAATTTCTTCCTTTTTGCAAAAAAATCTTAATAGAATCCCACACAATACTAGAAAATGGAAATAATATCGGGAAGATAGAGAGGTTGCATGAAAGGGGTAAGGCGGGAAGAAGTTGGAAGATAAAATTTTTAAAAGATTTACTTTCTTTTCCTCAAGACACGTACCAAGTTTTTCTCTAACCAAGGTAATTATTACCTTCTTTTAATTTTTAGCCGTCAAGTCCCTCGTCCCTTCTTTCTCTCTCTCCTGATTTATTAACCTTCCATATTCCAACATACGCCAATCACTTCTAATTTTTTATTTTTCTATTTTCTATTTTTTGTGTTTTTTCCATTTTTCTGTACACAAAAATAAGCAGAAAAACAAAATCTACAGCTACGGATGCAAATATTTGACAAAAATACCTCAAATGTGACACACACCTAAGTGTTGTCTGAGAAGCTCCAAAGTAGCTAGTGGTTTTGTGAAAATTTCAGCAAATTTCTCTGATGTTGGAACATAGACCACCGTGACTTCCTTTCTTTCCACAAGATCTCGAATAAAGTGATGCCTTATATCAATGTGCTCATTCGTGAATTCCAAACATGATTCTTGGATATATCTAGAGCACTCATGTTGCCACAGTAAATCTTTAGAGCCCCTTGATGAATTCTATAATCTTTCATCATTTGTTTCATCCATAATAGCTGTGCACAACAACTTCCAGCAACCAGGTATTCAGCCTCAGTAGATGATAAAGAGATAGAATTTTGTTTCTTCTTGTACCAAGAGACTAAATTCTCCCCAATAAAGAAACACCCATCAATAGTGCTTTTTCGATCATTTGCGCTACCAGCCCAATCAGAATCACTATAGCCAAATAGATCTGAATCTTGATTTTTAGAATACCAGATACCATACTCGAAAGTCCCACTAACATATCGAATAATCCTCTTTACTGCAGTCAAGTGAGTTCCTTCGGATTAGCTTGAAATCTCGCACAAAATCCAACACTGAAACAAATATCTGGTCGATTGGCTATAAGATATAGGAGGCTACCAATCATACTTCTATATAACTTTTGATCAACTAAAACACCTTTCTCATCCTTCACCAATTTTTTCATAGCACTCATTGGAGTTCTCACTGATCGAGAATTTCTCAATCCGAAAGGTTTCACTAGGCATACTTACTCTAATTTATAAACAAGCCATTATTTTTGCTGCTTGACCTGAAGTCCTAGAAAGTAGGTTCACCGACCATACTGATTTCAAACTCATCCTGCATAATATTCACAAAATCATGCACCATAGATGGTGAAGTAGAGCCAAACACAATGTTATCTACATAAATTTGAGCAGTCAAAATTTTTTATGACCTGTTAAGCACAAATAAAGTGTGATCTACTCCCCCTCGACAATAACCTTTATGAATTTGAAAGTTAGTCTATCATTCATACCATGTGCTTGGTGCCTGTTTCAACCCATAGAGTGCCTTTTTGAGTCGATACACATGATGGGGGAAGTATGGATCCTCAAACCCTTTAGGTTGTTCAACATAGACTTCTTCATTCACCACTCCATTGAGGAAAGCACTTTTTACGTCCATCTGGTACAATGTAATGTTCATAGTACATGAAATAGCAAGCAAGATTAGAATAGATTCTAACCTTGCAACTGGTGCAAATTTCTCATCAAAATCAACTCTTTCAGCTTAAGTGTACCCTTGTGCCACTAGTGTTGATTTATTACGAGTGATTTGTCCATCCGCATCAGACTCTGTTTTGAAGATCCACTTAGTACCAATTTTGTTCACCGCTTTTGGAAGTGGAGTAAGATACCAAACATCATTCCTTGCAAATTATTCAAGCTCTTCCTGCATTGCCGCAATCTAATATTCATCAAGGAGGGCTTCTTTGTAGTTCTTCGGCTCAATCAGTGAAATGAAACACTGTAATCCTACAAATTCCCTATAATTAACTCGTGGTAATGATTGATTTCTCTTCGCACTTGGTTCTGGTTTAGCCTGTGTTAGAACATGAGATGTAACTTCAAGGGTTGATGTTCCAACATCAATCTCAATAGAGTGCTCAGAAGGCTATGATGTTCCAACATCGACATGCTAGCTGGTTAAAGTTTCTGGAGTTGGAACATGAGACAGAGCAGGTTCATTATCTTCTTTTCTTGATACTTGCTTATCATCAGAATCATCAAAAATCACATTGATTGACTCCATGAGAGTGTTAGTGTGGAGATTAAACACTATGTACGCATGACTGTTCACTAAATAGCCCAGAAAAATTCCCTCATCACTACGATTGTCAAATTTTCCCAACTGCTCCATATCCCTAAGTATGTAGCACTTGCTTCCAAACACGTGACAATAAGCAACATTTGGCTTTCTCACCTTCCAGATTTCATAAGATTTCTTGCTAGTGAATGGATGTAGATATACCCTGTTGATGGTGTAACATGTTGTGTTAATTGCTTCTGCCCATCATTTCTTGTGAATTCCTTTCTCTGCTAACATAACTCAGGCCATCTCTTGCACGGTTTTGTTTTTCCATTCTACAATCCCAATTTGCTGAGGAGTAATGGTAGCAGGAAATTCATGTTGGATGCCAAGTTCATCACAGAAATCACTGAAATGAGAGTTTTCAAATTCTCTTCCATGGTCACTACAGATTCTCACAATATTTCCAACAGGACTCCCTTTCTCTGTTTGTAATTTGATCACCAAACTTCTGAAGACGTCCACTGTATCTTATTAATCCTTGAGAAAGGCTACCCAAGTGTATCTGGAATAATCATCAACATATACAAAGATATACTTTTCCCAGTGATACTAGGAGTGTTAACCGGACATATCAAATCCATGTGAAGTAATTCAAGATTTTGTGAAGTGGTAATGTACTGAACAGAAGAGTGAGAGGATCGAATATGTTTACCTTGTTGACATGGTCTACACACAATACCTTTTTGGTGAGTAAGAGTAGGCATACCTCGTACTGCTTTGGCATTTGCAATGTTTACTAAGGTTTTGTAGTTGATTTGACCGATCCTTCAGTGCCACAAGGTTTCTTCATCCTCCTTAGAGCTCAAACACGTTACTTCTTGTTCTCATAGGTAGCAATTATCTTAGGATTGTACTCCTAATAGTATGCTATTTTCTCCATGTTTCACAATACACTTGTCCTTTTGGAACCCAACTATCATATTATGATTTCACAGTTGACTGATACTCAAGAGGCTTGCCTTCAAATATTCTACCAGCAGAACGCTTGCAAAGCTGGGGAATCCCACTATTTGTAGTTCTCTTTTATCAACTACACGACTCTTCTTTCCATCACCCAAAGTAACAAAGCCACCATCATATGGTTTGATATTGTTCAAATATTCTTGAGCTCCTGTCATATGTGTAGAACAACCACTATCAAAGTACCAAGAATATCTAGAATGTGCAATAAGAGACATATAAGCAGGAAGACATACAATACTTCGTTTAGGAATCCATACATTTCTGACCAGTCTGGCTCTTTGAGTGTCACTCCTGTTGGAAATACGGACAATTGTCGTCCATTCATAATATCTCCGAGTGGCCTGAGGCATTGTTCCTCTTCATGACCTTGATAGGAGCAGTAATGGAAAAAACTAGGTTTACATCGGGGACGTGTCTTCATGATCTTTTTCTTCATTACATGTACTACTACTTTTGTATCAATCAAATTTGTCTCAGACTTGTTGTACCTGATTCCTTGTCTATCTCCGACGTTCTTTCCCATTGCTAGTATATCATCAAGCGTTGCCTTTCCAACATTTAGTTTTTTAGTGTAGCTTAAGCAGTCTCAACTCTGCCAATTTCATATTTAAGATTCTGTTTCAGCACTTCAATCTCTTTCTCCAATGATTCAATCATATCCACTAACTCCGTCTTTCTTTCCACAAGCTGGTATTTCTCCGCTTTTAGTATTTTATTTTCCCCAACAACTTTAAGCCACACAACATACATTTTCTCATATTCTTGGCAAATTTACTCATCATTTACTTCTTGACCATCATCATCCCCTGAGAATTCTTCAATCAGTATTTCCATGTTGGAACATTCAGACTTCTCTGTCTTTTCAGTGTTGGAACGTGTAGTGTTAGATTTATACATTTTTTTCTCCAAAAGCTACATAGTTGCTGGTGAGTTCTTCTTCTACTTCCTCTTCCTCATCTTCACTCCATGAAGTGACACATGACCTACTCTGTTTCTTTCGAGTGTTAGCACATTCAGCCTGGATGTGGCCAAAACCTTCACATTCTCTACATGGAATTCTTCCTGTTAGTTTTGAATCACTATTCTGATTTCTTAGAACTGCTGATTGTTTTGCTCCATTCTTGGTCCTCGAGCGTTACTAGCCTCCTGTGATCGAGGTCTATTTCCACCCGATCTATCTTGTGATATTATGTTCACCACATTCTTCAGCATTTTTGTGAAATTCTTGGTTATAAGTGCTAGTTCTTCAGCTTCACTCTCACTGTCATCTTCATGATCATCCCTTAAGGTCGATGCTTTGAAAGCTAACTCCTTATGAACTTTCTTTGATGGTTGGTCAAACGTCATCTCATATGTCTGCAATAATTCCATTAATTTGTTAAGTGTCATTTTTTACTCATCTCTTGCTTCTTCAATGGTAGCCACCTTCATAGAGAAACATTTGGGGAGGATCTTAATGTTTTCTTCACCAATTTTTCTTCCTTGTAAGTTTTACCCAACTGATACACCATATTAGTTATATCCCTTATCTTACCATTGAATATAGCAATAATTTCATCTTCTTACATCTTAAATTCTTCAAATTTTGTGGCAAGCCTTTGCAGTTTAAAGTCACGTACTTTTCTCGTTCCTTCATGTACTATTTGAAGAGTATCCCATGCTTTCTTTGCTTGGTAGAAATTTGATATAAGTTTGAATTGATTCTCATATACTATTGTGAATATAGAATTTAAAGCTTTGGAGTTTGCCATTGTAGCTTTCAATTCGTCTGAGCTCCATGTTGCCTAATTTTTTAGTCTTTGTTTCTTCACACTTGTTTCTCCTACTATCTCCTTTGAATTGGATTCAACATCTTCCGTAGGATAATTCCATTCGGTTTCAATAAAGTGCGAGGCAAGTTCATCAAGTGAGCTGATAAACACTCACATTCGCACTTTCTAATAATTTTAGTTTGTTCCTTCAAGCAGTGGAGGCCAAGACACCGAAGCTCATTCTTTGGTCGCCATCGGTAAAACTGGATCAGCACTTTCCTTGACACAATCAAGGTAAGAGTAAGTTACTTAGCTCTGACACCAATTGAAATTTGGTTTACCTAATTGTTTCAACTGTAATTACCGTGTTCCAACATAACATAATTAACCAATTTTATAAGCAAAGAAAAATCTTAAGAACACATGAATTGGTTACGAAGTTCGGTGAATGCCACCCATATCTGCGGGGCCTGGCCCATTTCAAAATGAATCAACTAATTAGAAAGATAGTACAAGGTACACCTTACAATGTACTTATCTTTTCTAATTCATCACGTGAATTCTACTAGCTTCCCTAGTTGCTGATCCACCTTGATACGACTCCATCTGATCTCAAACCTTGTTGACGTTGGATCTCCTTCTCCCAAGGAATTAAGGCTTTTTTTTAGAACTTTGAGATCAAACACAAATGATCATGTTGGAACACCAATGTAAGGCTCTGTGCTACTTTCTGAAATATGAAACTTTGAATGATAATTTTCTCAGTGTAATTCCGTAAGTAGCTTAGCCAGTAATATCCACCATATATAGCCCATCCGCACGTCTCAATTACCTATCGAGTTGAATCCTAACTCCACAAAATATTCTCGCCTTAATCAAATCTTTTGGAGATAGGCTTTCTCAAATCTAATCCCTTGAAGTAAGCAATTAGAATATCTCGTCTCAATCTATTCCCTGACCGAAGTCCTTCTCACTTCCAACTCTATAATTCTTTATCCATTCCCACTAGTATAGGAATTGATATATTCTGTAATTCAATCACAACTAGACGAGATTAATTCTTCTCCGGTTCATCCATTCACTAGAATTCCTTCTTTGATGTTACAACATAATATCGTCATATTTGCATATTCTCACAAATTACCAACTAACGCATTTGGACTTTACACTTAATTTTGGTAAAGTCTTGGAAAATACGGTCTTTCCATAAGCTTATGGAAAGATATGGTTTAATTGGAATAATAAAAGATAAAAGGTCTTAGTTGCTATATTAAAATTTTATTATATAACGTGTACTATTTATAAAGTTTGCAACGCAAAAATTTTGTCTTCATTTCTTGTGATTTGCACTTTAAACCTTGGTCTTCCCATATCTTATGGAAATCCTGTCTTTCAAGAGATGGACTCCTTATCTTTTGTTTTCCAAACATATTTGACTTCTATAAAAGGAAAAGTCTCGGGAAGAACCATTTTTCCAAATGCTTATGGAAACACGTGATATAATTAGAATAGTAAAAAGGTAAAAGGTTTTATTTGTAATATTCAAAATTTATTATGCAACATTTAATAGTTATAAAGTTTATGACACGATTAATGCAACCCAAAAATTTTATCTTTATTTATTCTAATTTTCCGTTTAAACCTGATTAAGAGATGGTTCGCTGTAAAATATAAAAAAAAATATTATGATGATGATGCATTCACTAAATGCATCCACTTTTTTTTCCCTCTTCCAAAACATAGTTGCTGCAAAACAAAAATAAAAATAAATATTATGGAGAGGACACATTTGCTAAATGTATCCTCCCTATTTGCATCCAAGGTACATTACTTTAGCACCATTTAAAAAAAATTCTCCGCATTTAGTTCAAAATGCCTTTTGCTAATTATGGATATATTCAGGTTTTTACCAACTAAAATAACCCGAAGAATGAGAGAAATCGAGAAGGATATTAACGGTTTTATTAAGCGAATTGTCAGTATGAGAATGAGTGCAATAAAAGCTGAGAAGTCCAATGAGAATGACCTATTGGGAATATTGCTAGAGTCTAATTTTCAAGAAATTGACGAGCATGGAAACAAGGACTCTGGTATTGATGATGGTTCAACCTAGGAAAAGTCCAAACGGTGTATTGGGCCTATTTTGGTCAGATAAAGATATCAGAAACGGATAAGCTAAACATCCACAATTAGTGATAATTGAGAGTTATAATTGGAGTCTAATACTACTAGGTAATATGGTGTAAATATCATGTACGTATTTATTATTAGTATTCACTCTTTATACGGTAATTATACACTTTACTGACTTACGTATCAGAACAATTTTCTCTGGACCTTCACAGGCTTGTAGTCTTGCAAATCATGACCAAGAGATTCATTAGAGCAGCTTGATCAGTTTTCCGACGCATCAATTGGCACGCCTTGTGAGACTAATTGAGTCAATTGGCATGCCTGGTGATACCGATTGAGTTAGGTTCGAGTTCCTTGATTTATGTCTACGCTTACTCGGAGGAGTGAGCGGATGAGGTTCAAGGGAATAGAAGCCGGAGAGAGAGTGCAATACCCATTCAGAACAAGATATGATATGGCCAATTATCTGGAGTTGCAGAATGTTGAGCGTGAAGAGGCCCAAGTCTTAATAGTCGAGTTTGGAATGGTGCATGCCTCGACTGCTGAGCATGAGGCGATACAGGCCTCAAGTGGGCCTAATCCAAATGTTGTTGAAGCTCCTCGAACGGATGTAGCAGGGCCCTCGAGACGTATCAATGAGGAGCAGGGAGTTGGAAATATAGATACTGCACAGAACATGCCAGCTGGTTCTCGCGAGGAAAGAGATGGGCTATTCACGAAGTTTTCATGCGACTCTTATATTGAATCTTATGAACAAACTATTTAGGTGAATCAAAGTATGGGGATGATTGGGTCACATCAAGATCTGACACAGATGGCGCAGATGATGGCCGCTGCAGAATATCGAGTTACTCCACCTTCGAGTCCTATAGGTATCTCAAGAGATGTGGTGTCGTCGATACCTATTGGATTAACCTCAGGCCAGCTTCTCAGCCCATGTTGGATTTCCCCTACCAAGGATACATGAGAGAGGCGTTCCAAATACCGCCCCAACCCTCTTTCCCAGACTACAAGGGATGTACTCGATGCCCCTCCCATTTCGATAACCTCGACAGTTGGTTTCTTATGGGTTGAAGCTGGATATAGAATGATTACTTATATGGGGGTTCATGGAGGTGGAAATGTAGGGTTATAGGGTGCAACGGCTAACCAAGGGCCTTACAACCCCTATGAGCAGTTGCTGGTGTACTCAATGCCCCCATGGATAAATTCTGGTTACTTGGGTCTTTAGCCTGTATACCCGATGCCACATGGAGGAAATGATTGAGCATTGAATTTGGTTTGGGTTCAGCAAGGTTTGACGGTAAATGCCCGAGATTCATTAAAGAGAGAATTAGACAGATTGATTGGGCCAATGGGTCAAGCGGCTGGATCACCTTTCAGTTCAGTGATAATTGGGGTTCGATGACCAATGGATGTAAAGCCACCTGAAGAACTCCCCACCTATAGTCAGGACTCGGATCCCCGAGAGTCTATTCATTCATTCTTGAGTCTAATGAATTCGAGGGATTTTGAAGAAAAGTTAACATGCCAACTGGTTGGAAGTTACGTTCGAGGGAAAGCTCAAGAGTGGTTTAATAAGTTGCCAATGGATTCTTTGCACTCTTATCAAGGTTTCAGTGGGGCTCTTTTGAGTCAGTATGCTCAGAAGAAAATTTTACTAAAAATCTGTTGGAACTGCATCATAGGGGAGAGGTCCTCGAATACAAAAATGAAAGCTGAAGCACGAAAAGTTCCAGCAGGGAAGCCACATCATAAAAGGTTTCAGCCGGATGAGACAATAACATTCTCAGAAGCTGAAGCAGTTCTAGATTAAAAACCACATGCAGATCCTAAGGTGGCCTCGTTTGTGATTGGGATGATGGTGTTGATTGCTTTTATCAGTTGGATATAGGGTGTGGAAACTTGAAAAAGTCAGCCTCACCCTTATCTGGTTTCATGGGAAATCTCATATTTCCTATGGGGGAAATTACTTTGCCTGTTAAAATATCTGATGACGATATGGGAGTAACACTAGACTGTAACTTTGCGGTTAGTGATGCATATTCACCGTACAACAAGATTCTTGGAAGGACCTGGATGTGCCAGACTCGAGCAGTGTGGTCTCCTTATTATGTCAAGATGAAATTTCCAACTGATAAGGGAATAGTTTCTAATAAAGGGGATCACATTGTAGCTAGAATTTGTAATTACATAGCAGTGAGAGAAGCGAGAAAGAAGAAAAGTGTGGCTTCAGTACATGGAGAAGTTGGCTCAGCGGACATAGTACAAATGCACACTTAAGATCTCGAGATAGTGGCAGTACGAAAGTTAATGCCCATGGTTGTTAAAGAACGATTGAACTAGTTATTGGAATAATATGGAAATGTTTTCTCTTGGAGTACTTCTGACCTCATAGGAGTACCCTCGAGTTTGGCGGTTCACAGGTTGAATATTGATCTATTCGTTATGCCAGTTAAGTAGAAGAGAAGTGTGTTTTCTCCAAAAAGAGCCGAATCCATAAAGGAAGAGGTTGAGAAATTGCTAAGGGCCGATGTTGTCGAGGAGGTTCTTTTCCTGGAGTGGTTGGCTAATCCAGTCATGGTGCTGAAGCATGATAGGACTTGGAGAATGTGCATAGACTTCACGAACCTGAATAGTTTTTCCCCAAGGATAGTTATCCCTTGCCACCAATTGATAAGTTGGTGGAAGCTATCGGTGGATACCAGATTTTATCTTTCTTTGATGCTCATAGAGGGTAGCATCATATATTAATGGTGGAAGGAGATAAGGAAAAGACATTTTTTATTACAAATAGGGGGATTTGTTTTTATGAGAAGATGCCATGTGGGCTTAAAAACACTAGATCAACTTATCAACGACTGGTAGATAAGTTGTTCAAGACACATATTGGTAGAAATATGGAGATATATGTTAATGATATCACTACTACAAAAGAAACCTATTACTTCGGTTATTCATGCCTATTTACCTTTGTTTTTTTGCCCTGAAAAACCGAAGTAAATGTGGCTGAACTAAAAAAAGTTACTTTTACCTCTGTTAAAAAATAAGGTAAAAAGTATTTTTTACCTCAGTTTTTTCCTAAAATAATCGAGGTAAAAAGGGAAACCTACCGAAGTGGGTGTGACATTGCGCCAAATTTGTGAAACTACAGTAAAAACGTTTGAATAACAATAAAAAATTTGGATGCGAATTCACACAGAACCGCAGTAAAAAATATTGGCGTGACACTTTAGCGATGTCGCAGATTGCATTTCTAGAATTAATAAAAACTATCGAAATTAAAATCTATGTCGATTATGCTATTGGTAGTTCACAACCAGATTTCAGTAAAAATACATACATATTGAGTTCATATTATTATACAAAATAGATGGCTTTCTTACATATAGAAGAAAGAGAGGATATTTCTACTAAACATATTATACAAAATAGAGAGGTTTGTTATTCAAAAGAGATTCCGCAAACAAATCATTTCGGAGCGGTGGAGCAAGGCTGAGTAGTGGCTGAGCAGTGGTTGAGCAAGGCTGAGGCTCCGACAGAGAAAACAGGAGCATCGACGGTGGAGCAGACATAGAGAAAAGCCGAGCAAAGCCGAGCCATCCGACGGTGGAATGAAGGAAAAGGCGCCGGCGGTTTTTTTTTTAGGAAGAGGCGTCAACTTCAAAATTTAGGGCGAAGGAAGCTGCTTCAAAAATATTGAGAAGGAGGCGGATTCAACATGTTAGAAAGGAGGAGTAGGTTCTATGTTGGACTATTAATAGAGTTAGGGTTTGAGTTTAGTAATTGAGCTGAATTGATATTGGGATGAAAATAAGTCAAGGATTTATTCTAATTTATTCATTAATTTAATTAATATTAGGTTAGATTCATTCATTAGTTTAATTAATTAATTTAATCTATTTTTAAAATTCATCATATCATTTTGAATTAAATATTAAATTAATATTTATGAAATAAAATTTATAAACAAGGAGAAATAATGAAGTAAAATTTAAAAATAGAGAACAAACTTTCTTTTCGCTAACTTTGTGCTTTTATTTTCTATATGGTTAACTGTTGATTAGTTAAAAGTAAATTATTCTACTAGTTATGGTTAATTGTTGATTAGTTAAAATCAAATCATTCTCCTAGTGTTCATATACGGAAATTCAAGTAAGGGATGACCTTTAATTAGTTAAGGTCCAACATTTTCAATAGTTTTTATGTAAGGAAAGTCAAATAACGGTTGACCGTTAATTAATTAAGGTCAAACTTGGATTATTAGAGTTTATTTATGTAAAGTCAAGTAAGGGTTAGCAGTTCATTAGTTAAGGTCTAACAATTTCATTAGTGTTTATGTATGAAAATTAAGTCAAATATATAAGGGTTGACCGTTAGTTAGTTTTCAATATGCTTGAAATGTTGAAATTTTGGTGAAATATTGAAATTAAGTCATTTTTTTAGTGAAATGTTGGAAAGTGCTACTTCATGTTCTATAATAACTTAGAGTTAGATACTTAGATGTAAGAAAGGAAAACTGGAAAGGATTACTGATATGTTCTTATGACCTATTGTTGATAAATATTCCATTACAGGCTTGAAAAATACAATGAAGGTGTATAAGGTAGCATTACGTTCGAGCGGATTTCAATTTGAAATTACGAGTAAAGTTTTTACTTTTTGCACTTAGTTACCTCTAAGAAAATTGGAGTTGTCGAATCACGAAATTAGTAACACCAAAATGCAATTCACTAATATACAATTGTAATATTCCAATTTTGGCATGTATGGATGAACGAAGGGGTTTCAAAACTTATCATTGATTACTTCTACAAAAACTTGAAAAATTACACTATGCCCCAAAATTGTGTTTCCCTATAATACATTACTCCAAAATAAATGATTTTTGTTTAAATTTCCTAAATATTGAAATACTAAATAGATGAATTTTTTGGTGAAATGTTGAAAAATGCCAGTACATGTTCTAGAATAACATATAGTTGATTACATAGAATTAAGAAATGTAAATCGGAAAAAATTACAAATATATTCTTCTGCATGTTTATTGATAAATACTATATTATGGACTTGGAAAAAAAACTTGGGTGTATAGGGTACCATCACGTTCGAGCGAATTTTAATTTAGAGTTACGAGTGAAGTTTTTTACTTTTTGCACTTAGGTCTCTCCAAGAAAGTTGGAATTGTCGAATCACGAAATTGGCAACATAACAATTCAATTCAATAATATATAGTTGCGATTTTTAATTTGGGCATGTATGGGTGAACAGAAGGGCCTCGAAAGTCAACATCAATTACTTCTACACAATCTTGAAAATTTATACTATGCCCCAAAATTGTGTTAACCCATATTCCATTGCTCCAACATACACAATTTTTGTTATTATCACATAAATATAGAAATATAAAATAGGTGAAGTTTTTGGTGAAATGTTGCAACCTAGTATATGATCTAGAGTAACTTAGAGTTGGTTACATAGAAGCAAGAATGGTAAATTGGGAAAGATTAAAAATATATTCTTGTGCATGTTTATTGATAAATACTATGTTATGGACTTGGAAAATACAACTTGGGTGTATAGGGTACCATCACGTTCGAGCGGATTTCAATTTGGAGTTACGAGTGAAACTTTTACTTTTTGAACTTAGGTCCCTCCAATAAAGTTAGAATTGTCGAATCACAAAATTGGCAACATCAAAATTCAGTTCAATAATATATAGCTGCAATTTTGTAATTTGGGCATGTATGAGTGAACAGAAGGCCCTCAAAATTCAACATTGATTACTTCTACAAAATCTTGAAAAATTACACTATGGCCCAAATTGTGTTACCTTATTATCCACTGCTCCGAAATACATAATTTTTGTTATTCTTGCATGAATATAGAAATATTAAATAGGTAAACTTTTTGATGAAATGTTGCAAAGCGCTAGCACATGTTCTAGTGTAACTTAGAGTTGGTTACATAGAAGCAAGGAGGATAAATAGGGAAAGATAACAAATTATTGTGCATGTTTATTGATAAATGCTATATCATGGACTAAACAAATACAACTTGGGTGTATAGGGTACCATCACGTTCGAGCGGATTTCAATTTGGAGTTATGAGTAAAGTTTTTACTTTGTGCACTTAGGTCCCTCCAAGAAAGTTGGAATTGTCGAATCACAAAAAATGCAACATCAAAATTCAATTAAATAATATACAATTGCGATTTTACAATTTGAGCATGTATGGGTGAACGGAAGGGCCTCAAAAGTCAACATCAATTACTTCTACACAATCTTGAAAATTTACACTATGCCCCAAAATTTTGTTACCCTATATTCCATTGCTCTGAAATACATGATTTTTTTTATTCTTGCATAAATATAGAAATACTAAATAGGTGATTTTTTTGGGTGAAATGTTGGAAAACACTAGTACATGTTCTAGAGTAATTTAGAGTTGGTTACATAGAAGTAAGAAATGTAAATCGAGAAAGATTACAAATATATTCTTGTGCATGTTTATTGATAATACTATGTTATGGACTTGGAAATATAGCTTGGGTGTAAAGGGTACCATCACGTTTGAGCGGATTTCAATTTGGAGTTACGAGTGAAGTTTTTACTTTCTGCACTTAGGTCTCTCCAAGAAAGTCGGAATTGTCGAATCACAATATTGACAACATCATATTCAATTCAATAATATATTGTTGCGATTTTACAATTTGGGCATGTATGAGTGAACGGAAGGGCCTCGAAAGTCAACATTGATTACTTCTACACAATTTTGAAAAATTATACTATTTCCCAAAATTGTGTTACCCCATTATCCATTGCTCCACAAAATACATGATTTTTGTTATTATTGGCTAAATATAGATATATAAAATATATTATTTTCTTAGTGAAATGTTGGAAAGTGCTAGTATATCTTTTGAGTAACTATTACCGGTGCCTCATAGCAACCAAATTTTATGCTACTTATTTTATATACTACTTATTTTATATAATTATGAATAAGTAGTATATAAAATTTTATTCGGTGAATTATTTTATTTATTTATTGATATTCGACTTTGACCACCTATTACTCGAACTCTTCATTTAATTTATTTCATTTAAAAAAAATATAAACATAAAGTCACAGTTAAAAGTATAATTATAAATCTTTTAAAATTTTAAAAGAAATGGAGTAGTATAAAAAATTTATAAAATTATATTTTAGTTTTATTTAACATTAAATTTTATTATTAAAATTATGATCACGTGTTGCCCGAACTCTACATTTAATTTATTTCATTTGAAAATATAAACATAAAGTATTAGTTAAAAGTATAGTTATAAAATCTTTTAAAAGTTTAAAAGAAATGTTGTTGCATAATTGTTTTTTAAATATTATACTTTTCGTTTAATAAATAAAATTAGATTATGAATACACACACATATATATATATTCAATTATTTTAAATCATGCATCGGAAGGGTGTCTGCAGAAGGTACTTGTGACGTTGGTAAGACAAACATACATGTGAAATCGGTCATTCCATTTCTGCGAGAGGTACTTGCGACATCGTTCACAAGAATAACTGATGTTGATAAGCCAGACATACGCACGACATCGTTCATTCATGCCTGCGAGAGTGACTTGCAATGTCGGTTCCAAACAAAACCAACATCGGCAAGCCAACCATTCGTGCGACATCGGCCATTCATGTCTCCGAGAGTGACTTGTGATGAGGGTCCCAAACAAAACCAAATCCAGTAAGGCAGACATGCGTGCAACATCGGTAATGGCAGGCTTTCGCCTCAGTTTTAAACAAAAATGACTTTTTACCTTGGTTTTTTTTAACCAAGGAAAAAATAATTTTTACTTCAAAGAAAATAATCTTTTACCTCAGTTATTCGCCCTTAACCAAAAAACCAAAGTAAAAGGTGCGAAGTAATAGGTTCATTTTGTTGTAGTGTATGGATGTAATGAGTAAAAGTCACGATGAATTTATGGTGGACTTGGAAGAAACCTTCAAAGAGTTTCTAGGGGCAAACTTAAAGTTAAATCCAGAGAAATGCGTTATTGGTGTGGGGGCCAGAAATATTTTTTAATTCATGGTTTTCAAGAGAAGTATTGATGTCAATCCCGAGAAGGTTAAGACTTTGATGGGAATGAAGGGTCCATAGATGCTGAACGATGTGCATGAGCTTACCGGGTCTTTGGCAGATTTGAGTCGATTCCTATCGACGGGGGTTGAGAAACACGTGCCCTTTTTTTATGTGCTTCAAAGGGTAAGAGATTCAAGTGGACAGAAATTTGCAAAAAGGCATTCCAACAGTTTATTGAACACTTATGATACTGCCAACTTTAATGAGGCATGGTAAAGGTGAGACTTTGTTTTTATATATTTCTGCCTTACCTTTGGCAGTTAGTGCAGTGCTGATCAAGGAGAATAAAGGACAACAACACCCCCATCTACTTTCTGAGTTGAGTTGTACATGGGCCAAAAATAAGATATACAGCTCTCAAGAGGCTGATCTTAGCTTCGGTGTATGCAGCACGATGGTTGCGTCCATACTTTCAAGGAAATATAGTGGTAGTCCTCACCAATTACCCAATCAGGCATATTCTCTTGAAACCATAAGCTTCAGGAAGAATGATGAAATGGGTCGTAGAGTTGGGGGAGCATGATATACAGTATCAGCTCAGAACTGTAATCAAAGGTCAAGCACTGGTGGATTTCATGGTAGAAACCTCAGAACCAATTGAGGTTGATTAGGATACTCAAAAGAATGAGACTCGAAAGGAGAAAATTTGGAAATTATACGTGGATGGTTCCTCACAGAGGAAGTGGGGCTAGAGTATCGCTCACTAGTCCCAATGGCAAGGATTATCCATACACATTACACTTTGCGTTCAAGGCTACAAACAATGAAGCCGAGTATGAATCTTTGATAACTGGGTTGTGATTGGCCTAGTAATTGAAAGTAGAAGATCTTGAGGTTTACAGTGATTCTCATATAGTGGTTCAGCAGGTTAATGGAGAGTATGGAGCTAGAGAGCGCAATTTACAAAGGTATTTATAGATAGTGAAGCAGCTATTGAAGAGCCTCAAAACACATACTTTGACACAAGTGCCAAGAGAAGAAAACCACAAGGTAGATGCTTTAAACAAGATTGCATCCTCATATTTAGGGGTTCAGTCTCAAGGACAGCTACTCAAGGAAACCTTGATCAAACAAAACTTTGAGGAGCAGATAGTGATGGCTATCGAGGAGGAGAACAGGTACATACAGGCTTGCCATCAATGTCAGAGGCATGCCCCCATCACTCATATCTCCCAGGAAGAGATAACAAGCATTCACAGTTCATGGCCATTTGATAAGTGGGGAATTGATCTCGTAGGAACTTTCCCGGAAGTACTAGGGGAATTCAAGTATCTTGTGGTAGGTATAGATTATTTCAGAAAGTGGATTGAAGATGAGCCTCTAACAAATATAAAAATGAAAATCGATCATTACGTTCTGTTAAAGAATATTGTGTGCCGATTCAAAATTCCAAGGACCACAATCACCAATAATGGGGCACAGCTTGCTCAAAATCTGTTTAAGAAATGGTGTAAGGAGTAAAAGATGCAGCAAAAGGTAACAGCAATTTATCACACCTGAGCCAACAATCAGGCGGAGGTAACTAACCAAACGATAGTGAATGGTATTAGAGCCAAACTTGACGGAGCTGAGGAAAATTGGATATGTGAGATACCTAATGTTTTATTGGCGTACAGAACAACTGAGTCTTCTGCTACTAGTGAAACGCCTTATGGCTTGGTCTATGGTTCAGAAGCCATAATTCCCACAGAAGTAGTGATTCCAACTCCCCGGTTGATGGCGGATACAAAAGGGAAAGTTAATGAGGAAATTTTTTTTTACATCTCAATATGGTGGATGAAAGGTGAGAGTTAACATCCCTCCATGAAGCTTGGGTAAAGCAAAGAGTTAAATGTTATCATGACAGAAGGGTTAAGAAGGTACAGTTTAGCCGAGTGATTTGGTGATGAGGAAAAATTAAAAGAGTATGTGTGAACCCGAGGGGAAGTTGGCTACTAATTGGGAAGCATCATACAAGGTAGTAGAACTATATCCGAGAGGAAGTTATATCCTAAAAACCATGGATGGTGTTCGAGTACCTGGGAGGTGGAATATCACTAATTTGAGGAAGTATTACCAGCTTTAGAGACCCAAGCTACCTCGTATGAAAAGCTTCATCTTGCGTATGATCACTCCGTCTTTATTCCATAGATACTTGATGGAACTTCATTTATCTCTTGTGAGAATATGTGCTTGTGTAACATTATTTTTACCCTGCACCATTTGTAATGACCCTAGATATTGTAGGTCTACCAAAAAAGAAATGGTGTTCTTGACACTATTATTTGTTAATGTGACATTGAATATGGTCTAAAGGCCTAAGTACAGTTCTATGATTAAGACATTAAAGTTGTTTACATTGATGTTGCTCTTATTGTTTTCATAAGGGTATTGGTTGTACACTAAGTGTTGTAGTAAAAGATACGAGTCATATGCTGATAAGCGGCACTGCCAAAGACACAAGTAGCATGATGATAAGTGGCACTCTTAAAGACATGATTCACATGCTAATAAGCGGCACTGTCAAATATAAGAGTCGCATGCTTATATGCAGCACTCTCGAAGATACGAGTCGCATGCTGATAAGCAGCACTCTTGAAGATACGAGTCGCATGCTAATAAATGGCACTCTTGAAGACACAAGTCGCATGCTAATAAATGGCACTCTCAAAGACATGAGTCCATGCTGATAAGAAGCACTCTCAAAGATACAAGTCGCATGCTGATAATTAGAGTGAGTAGCTTGATGATAAGCAACACTCTTTGTAATACTTCCAGCTTCGTATGCCATGCTCTGTGGCTGATGAATCAAGATGAAGGTTGATAAGCCTTATTTATGTTGAATGAAAAGTTCTGCATCGCAAGCATAACCCTTTATTCTATGCACTATTATTGATAATTTAGTAGTATGCTAATAAGCTACTCGACTCATACTTTTGTTGAAAAGCTACCCGACTAACATATTCGCTAATGAGCTACTCGACTTATACTTTCGCTGATACACTACTCAATTCTTATCTTTGTTGATAAGCTACTTAATCTAAATTAATGGTCTTATGCATAAGAATTTCATATATTATATGATAAATTGACAATATAATGTATGATGCATTCATCGTGTTAATACTAAGCTGTTATTGCTACATGATATTTTTTATTTATTGATATATGAGTCATAGAGGATAAGTTACAACGATATTATTAAGGAGTAGAGTAACCTATTATCCTGGGGCTAACTTCTTTAATCCTACTTCGAGTTGCTCAAGTTCTTCCATGTTGATACCAGCTGCACGCTGAAGGTCTCGATTATGTTCTTAATCAGGATACTCGGCTATATTTATCATAATCTTTGACCGAGAGCATTTTGGTAAAGGCCTATCTCCGAAGTCCCATGTTTGGAGGTCTTAATCTCTACGACTTTTGTTTGTGGACCATTTAGTATTGTTGCTCAAAGATCCACAGTTGTTATACCACCTTTTTTAGCTAATAACTTCTTAGATCTTCACCCTCTTGAGGGGGTGAGCATGGTTCAGTTCTCGCAACTCTTGTAACCATTTCAGGATAACATTAGAGGATGCTCTATCTCTCTCTCTCATTAGGAGTTCCTTTTGAGTATACCTTGCGGTAAAAAATCCAATGTTTTGATGCCCTAAGTAGAAATCTAGGTAGAAACTCATCATCTATAAGTCTCGAATAAGTGAAACTGTGTACATGCTATGGGCTCAAAGGCTCAAATCATAAAGTGCAACTTTCTCCTCTAATTCGTTGACTTTTGGCTTTGATGCTTTGATGCTTCGATTTCTACTCTAAGTCGAATATTCTTAACAAGGACAGATTTAACAAATGAGGGATCTTCGTCAATGACTATGTCCTTCTTTGATAAAGCTCCATCCAACCTTACAACTTCATCTAAAGCTGCTTTGTGAAGTTGCACCATTTCCTCCACTTGGGACTTAAACTTATAAACTTCACTTTGGCAGGCTATAAGATGACCTTTGAGGATAGTCTGCCTATTGGCATCAACAAAACAACTCTTTAAGGATATAATTTTATTGATTATGTGACACACTGTTTCTTGATAATCCATCTCAGTAGGATCACAAATTTCAAAAAACTCAAGAGGTACAACACCATCATACTTTCGTCTCTTGAGGTCCCTCAATAAATTCTTAAAAGTTGGATGTTCGCCACTCTGCAAAGACTTAAATTCTTCCTTGGTAGAATTTAGATCCCCCTTGGTGGAATTTAGCTCAACAGTCTGATTAGAGGCATCTTTTAAAAGATTCACAGTCGAAGAATCAGTCTTATTTTGTCAAGACTCTAATTCTTGGGAGAATTTATTTAGAACCAACATGGATTTCATAAAATTCACTTTGGTGGTGTCAAGCTCTCTTTGAGTCTTGGAAAAATCCTCAAAGAAAAGTTGAAGTTTCCTTTGCAGTGCATTAAGCTACGAAAGTAAAAGATGGATAAAAAATTTTAAGAAAGGGAAAATGAATATTAATAAAAGAAATGGAAATTACATTAAGAAGCTAAAAAGGAATGTTACATATTTTCCCCTACCCTACGAGTTTCCTTCTTAGTTTGAGCCTCAACATTAGACTTAACACCAGTCTCTTGCTTCTCGTTCTCGTCGGTGGCATCAGGAAGGGCACGAATCTCCTCAGCAAAATAAAACCAACCAGGAATTTCAAGAAGCTCAGGATGGGAATACTTAAATTCCCGTGGTTGACAACTTCATCCCACTTCTATTCTAGAGCCTTAATGGCATCCAATTCGGAGAACTCCTTTAAAAAATTAATCTCATTGTTGAATAGAGGTAAGGCCATCTTAGGCAAAATGATCTCGTGAATCAAGGAGGTGTACCCACCACTCTAGGCCATCTTGTGGATCCCGACGAAGAGATCAGAAATCTCTATACTGTACATCAGCTTATATTTGAAAGCTTTCAGTAGGAGAGCTTGATATTTGAGGCTCCAAGCCTTCTTAATGACCTGCTCAAGAGTAGCTTTCTCAAGGATAATACTAATGTTGTCAGCTTCTAGGTCAGATATTTTCTTCTTCGAAGCTTCTAGCTCCCTCTCTAGCGAGGAAATCTTTGCATCCTTTTGATCGACCACCTGATAAAGTGTGGCATAGCGGGAGTCTAGAAGGGAGGAAAAAAAGGAGGATGCCAAATGAAAATCTTGAGCCTATTGAGCAATGACAAGGTGTTTAGGATAATCAAATAAGTAAGCAAAAGCTTCAGAATCTTATTCAAAGAGTGGACGAACTTGGGGATCTTTAGCAAAGATTTAAAGAATGTTTTCTCCTTAGACAAGAGCATTCAAGGGGGTGACAAGGGCATTCGAGTGAGAAGCTACAATCCCATCAGGGTGACTTGAACAGGGGACTCCTATGGACCCTTTTCCATAGATTCCTTTCTGCGGGATTCCTTGGAAGAGAGACCATTTTCTTTCTTCCAATTTGTTGGCCACCTCTGAAGTCGCGGTCATTTGAGGAAAAGGGGGAGTGATCTTCATGGGGAAATTTCATTCCCCTTTATTGTCAATAGTATTCACGAGACTCCCGTCCATAGAAAACAAAAAGGGAGAATTAGAAAAGGAAAAGGAATATTATGATACAACAGAAGATAAATTAAATACTAAGACACCTTCGAGGATATTTTAGAGCTCAAAAATTTCAGGTGTTACTCCAAGAGGGGACTCCCAAATGAATTGTCTCAAAGAAGATCTAGGTTTGTCTTTCTTCTTAACAATCCTTTTTTCATTTCTTTCCTCGTTAAGTTCACCCTCGTGAGTCGAATGTTGGAACCTCAACAGGTTTCTCTCTTTTATCTTGTCATAGACATATTTGTCGTAAACTCCGTGTAGTTAAATTTAGACACCAATTGCATTATCTGAGTTAGAGAAAATAGTATAGGAAAGGGATGGGGCTAATAGATGGTCCCTGTAACTCACGAGATAGTTGGGACAAAGAAACTTCTCTTCCCTCGAGGCCTTAACTGTAACATTATGAATTAAGTGGGGGACCTTATGTCTAGTACAATTGAAATTGAACACTTTTCTATTGTCCCTCCACTTACCTAGATGGTTGGGGACAGTAAAAGCTTTCTGCTTTGTCTGCCTATTGGAAAGCGGGATGATATTATCTAATGAACAACCACTGAAAGTCACACTATACAGAGAATGGAACAATTCATACTCGGGCTCAATCTCCAGTTTATAGCACTGTGTCATTCATAACATGATGGTTATTTTAACATTCAGCTGAATTTTGGGCATGGTTCACTTGGAAATCCTTAAGAATCTTCAAGAATATTGGGGGGAAAGGGAAGTAGAGCCCCGATCGAATATGTTTTAGACATACGACTGACCTCTTATTTGGAATATTTTCAGGAGATCCCTCCATTACCAATAATTTCATGTCAACATCGGGAGAAATCCTTGGACCAGCAGGATGCGAAGGTAAGATTTGCAAAATTGACCAGTACCCCTCGAAGGCCGAGGACTCTCAAGTCTCTTCCTTCTTGAGGGTATGAGATATCTCCTTGTGGACACTATCCTCCCCCCTCCCCCCCGGGTTCTCATGAGAAGTTACCTCCTTCACGAGCAGTGTTACTAAACTCTATATCCCCAAGACCAGATGATCTTTTCTTATAGAATTTCCCCATACTCGGGGGCTAAACACTCAGGTATCCTTCGAGGAGCATATAGGTAACTGGACTCTTGTTGGGAATATAGTCAGTATGACCATGGTAGTCAACTTCTCTATCAGAATCCCCATAACAGTGTTCAAAATCACTAAGCTCAATGCCGAAGTTCACCTTTCCTGATGAATCAATTCCCCCCCTTTCTGACCTAATCTCATTGAATTGCTCCCTCCCAGTAGAATTGTCATCGAAAATAGTCATTATGAAAAGGAAAATGGAAAAAACTAAGATGAAAAGTTAAGAGAACTTACTGATGAAAGAAGAAAATGTGAATGGGAGTGAGAAATCGGAAGAGGATTAGAACACTATGAAGGCCTTCTAAAACTACCTGTGAATAAAGTGAAAAGATATGGGAGAAGTGGGCAGTTAAAAAGCCTGAAACTGTGGCAGGATAATAATCACCCCGTGAATACTAAAAGTTTGAAAAGGCGTGAGAATATTGTCATACCTTTTTAGAAAAGGCTGCTGCTCACACATTTTTTAACGCAATTGGTAGGAATGCGCATATTTTAAAATTCTATAAAAGTTAGAAAAAAGAAAACTAAACACCACCTCGAGGCTGGAGATAATGAGTAAAGGTTATCACAAACTTGAGAACTTGGCCCTTTTGATTCATTATCTCGAGGGTTTTCGAATCACTATATCGAAGCCTCTAGTCTAGAGGATATCTTAATTTTTCTGGGGGCTTTGGACGGTGGTTCAACTTAGAGAAAGGCCAAATGGTTTATTGGGCCTTTTGGCCCAATAAAGACAAAAAATGGATAACCTAAACAACCGCATTTAGTGGTAATTAAGAGTTATAATTGGAGACAAATACTACTAGGTTATATGGTGTAAATACCAAGTACGTATTTATCATTAGTATTCACTCTTTATACAATATTCATACACTTTACTGACTTAAACATCAGAGAGTATTCCCCTGGGACCTCCTGGGGTATGTTTTCTTGCAAATCAAGATAAAGGGATTCATTGGAGCAGTTTGATTAGTTTTCAGACGCATCAATTAGAACTCCTGGGGGACTGATTGAGTCAGCTATAAGTATCGAAGAAGCTATTCAAGATTGAAAGCTGTTTTATTTTGCTAGACAAGGAATGACCTCATTGCTTCTTGTGTGGACTATGCTCCTATTGAGTAGGTATGATGAGTGGCAGAGCCCTGCTTAAGAAGAGGTTGTGCAGTTCTTCGGCACCACTCAACCTGATTTCGATGGACTAAATCACCTAAAATTTGTGAATTCTTTTGATAAAGTATCTTATGTGTTCATTTTGTTCCTTGCAATCCTCCTGTTTTTGTTCTCCTTTGATCCAACATGTACCTTAGCCTACAAAACAAACAAACTAAGGTCAGGCAAGCAGGCACAAGGTCATGTCTGCTCCGACGCTCCGGTCAACCATGTTCGCCATATATAGTATATAATGTGAATAGTGTGTAGATTCTAATATCTCACCTCATACACATGCTTACCCCTCTTGTTATACGGGTTTTAGGGGCTGATAGGACAAGTGTTGTCCCATCATCTTTTACCCGTTATTCCTCCAGCCTTGCTTTCGACCCTCATCTTTTTTTGGCTAAATCCATATGGTTGAGCCTATAGGGGCCCATGCCTTATAAATTCCCCCAAACCCAAGGTCCTGTTGACCAAGAAAATTCAGGGCGGTAGGCTAGGTTCCATCTTTAACATGCTCTGTCCCCTAGGGATCAAGTCGTGTCCCTTGAACTTGCTTCCTGCATCATTCTTAACGTTGTTCTTTTTTTGGGGAAGAGGGGGGGGGGAACTCGGTGGTTTTGTCATTTTGAACTGCCAAGGATGTTACAACATTATTTTCTTAATTAATAAATTGACGATTATGCTACTTGTCTAGATGTTCGCCATGTGTCTCCTTTTCAACGATTTCTGCATGTTGGCTTCTTAAATTTCATGTCTTTTGAGATGGTTAGTTATTCCAATGTTTCTTCTACTCCCAAAGAATTTCTTAGGCCTGTTGCATCTATTTTTTTCAAACTCTTACTTTCCTTCCACTTCTTCTTCACTCTTTCTCACTTCCATCTTAAGCTTTCCCAATGATCATTTTGTCTTCTTCAGGTACCTTTTCTGACTTTCTCTATCTCTTTTTTCTTGCCTTATCTTTGAGTCATCATGGGTACAACCATTGGTTATCCTAAGGATGAGTCATACTACGACACCACAAATGCTGAATATCGTTTTACATATACCTTACTCAAAAAGACTTTTGCCACTGGGAAGGTTAGTTTTGTCAATATAGGTGAGCATGTGATCTTCCTAGGTGTTTCCCAAACAGTTCTAGATGTGCATGCCGACACAATTGTTATTTATTAGGAAACTTTGGAAAATTGTTGTCTTAGGTTTCCTCTATCCCCTTTCTTTGAATCTGTCCTAGGATTTTTTGAATTAGAGCTAACTGACCTTCCTCCCAAATCTATCTAGGTCCTCTTGGGCTTTGAAGTGCTATGCCCTCTTCTCCGCATAGAGCCCTCTGTTACCCTATTCCAGGTTTTTTGTAATTTGGCCCAGATACCCCCTAGCTGGACTTTGTTATAGTTCTAAAATGATGGGCTTAAGCTTTTTCCTGATCTACCCACTCGAGCTGAGTGGAAATGTAGATTCATTTTTGTGGGTGAGGAGCTAGTTCAAGGATTTGGAGAAACCTGGCCAGTTTTAAAGCCAGCTTGGAGAAGGGGCGAGGGATGCGTCTTAGCGCCATTGAGACAGCGGGTGTACATTTTCTCATCTCTTTCCTCAAAAATATGAGTGTGAGGTCGCATCGAATCCTAAGAGATTCCATTCTATAGGCTGTTGGAATGCCTTCCCTGCTTGCTAATCTTTCTCCCCGGGATGGCCCTACGAATCTTAGCGGTATAGGTTTATTAGGTTTTGTCTGCTTGTTGTGCTGATTTATCTCATTTTTATGCTTTATTATCTCTGTCTTCTTTATCTTTCCCTTATTTGTTTACCTTGTTCTTTTTTTAGAGATGTTGTTTGCCTACTTTCTTGCAGGCCACCCAATTCAGGCGATTGCGTACTCACCTCCCTTCACCTATGGCTCTTCTTCTCAAGGTGGCTCTGATCCCGCTCCCATGTGAAGTGATGCAGCTTTGGCCAAGTTTGTCTCTCAGGCCATCCCTGTTCGCCACTTCAATGCTTGGCTCAGGGAGTATTCTCTGAACGTGGCAGGAGTTACTTCCCTCATCAATCGTTCCACGTCTATTGTCCTTGAGGTATTCTCTTTCTTATTTCCATTCTCCTTGTTTAGCTTTTGACTGTTTGAAATGAATTCTGTTAGGAATACGAATCTCACGAGATATCTATTAGCCCGAAAAGATAGATAACAAAGACAACATAAAGAAAATAAAGGAAATAATGGACATAAGGATTTACGTGGTTCGGTCAAGTTAACCTACATCCACAGCCGGATGAGACCAGAAGCTTCACTATATGTGGAGAAAGTATTACAAGGCTTTTCCTACCACCTATGAAGGAATTATGTGGCAAAATATAAATATGAGGGCTTTGGCTTCTACAACTACAAAGGAGAGTTAAAGGGAGAAGAAAGCAAGTAGCAAAGGAATGCTATGCTTTAGGTGTGTTTGAACTACTAAGTTCATCCACTACTTATACTACTCCAAGTTCCCCAATGGCCAAGAGCTCTCAAACAAAACTTATCCCAGTATCCCAAGAAATCCTCCATCTTGCTTCAAACATGTGTTGTGAACATTACTTCCAAATGGTTCTTGCCAAAAAAACATAATAGTTAAACCTCAATAGTCAAAGAAATAATGCTTCAACTTGCTAAGCATGGGATGAGAATAGAGTTGCAATTTAATGCTTTGAATGATTGTCTTTGCTATCCTCCAAAGAAGTGAACGTTCATGAATAATTGGGTAAAGACCACATTTCTTCACAAATCTCCACCTTAGTCTGAACCCCAAAAGTAATAGCGTACTCACCCTCCTCCGGCATGGCCCTAATGGGCCGAATCACCGCAATGAACACCAATAAAGTCCTAACACTTCTTGAACTTGAAATAGGGAAGAGCTTTCATGAACATATCAGTAGGATTATCCTTTTTATGGATTTTCTTAACAAAGACCTTCTTCTGTGCAATGGTATCACGAATGAAGTGATACTTAATATCAATATGCTCTATCCGCTCATGATACATCTGATCATTAGTCAAGTAAATTGCACTTTGACTATCACGGTGAATGGTAGTAACCCTTTGTTGTAGAGTTAATTTGCCGAAGAGACCTCTCAACCATAAAGCTTCTTTGATTGCCTCTGTGACTGCCATATATTCTGCCTCAGTAGTAGATAAAGTAACGACTTGTTGTAGAGTAGCTTTCCATCTAATTGCACAACCTCGAATGCAAAATACATAACCTGTAAGAGACCTGCACTTATCAAAATCACTGGCAAAGTCTGAATCTACAAAACCAACCAGAGTGTTATTGGTTCTACCAAACTCCTAACACATGTTCAAATTACCCTTTAAATATCTAAGAATCCACTTCACAGCCTGCCAATGTGATTTCCCCGGATTGGCCATATACCTGCTAACAACACTAACAACTTGTGTGATATCAGGGTGAGTAAAAACCATTGCATGCATTATACTCCCAACTGCATTTGAATAAGGAACTGTAGCCATATAATCTTCTTCTTCCTCTATTTTTGGTGATTGGGCAGCAGATAGCCTGAAATGGCTACCAAGAGGAATGCTAACTGATTTAGCATCATGCATACCAAATAGCTCCAAAATGTTCTTAAGGTAACTCTCCTGGGTGAGGTACAACTTTCCAACTCCTCGATCTCTTCTTATCTCCATTCTAAGAATCTTCTTAACTGCACCCAAATCCTTCAACTCAAATTCACTATTCAACAAGGCCTTCAACTCATAAACTTCTGCAAGATTCTTAGCCGCAATGAGCATGTCATCATTATATAATAGCAAATAAATGAATGAGTTATCTTGTAAATTTCGGAAGTAAACAAAAGTATCATACATGCTCTTGGTGAAACCATGACCCAATATAAATGAATCAAACCTCTTATATCATTGTCTTGGAGACTTCTTTAATCCATACAAGGATTTCTTCAACAAGCAAACTCGGTCTTCTTTACCTTGAACTTCAAAACCTTTAGGTTGACTCATATAGATATGCTCATCTAATTCACCATGCAAGAAAGCTATCTTGACATCTAGCTATTCTAACTCCAGATCATACATGGCAACCAAAGCAAGCAATACACAAATAGAGCTATGTTTCACAACAGGTGAGAAAACATTATTGAAATCTACACCTTGTACCTGATTGTAGCCCTTTGCGACCAATCATGCTTTTTACCTTGCATTATCAACACCCAAAATATCTTCCTTTCTCTTGAAAACTCATTTGCAACCAATAATTTTCTTTCTTTTTGGTGGCACCACAAGATCCCATGTTCTATTCTTGTGTAGAGATTCCATCTCTTCGTTCATAGCCACCAACCATTTGTCTGAATTAACACTTGAAACTGCCTCTGAATATATGGAAGGCTCCTCGTCTCCACCTATTTCCTGTGTCACTGATAAAGCATATGCAACCAAATTTTCATACCGCAATGGTGGTCGAATGTCACGTCTCGGTCTATCTCTGGCAATGGAATAATACTCATCTCTGGTTGATCTTCAGCACGTTCATGATCAGATTCTTCAACCACTTCTTGGGTTGGGTTTCTCCTAGAATAACCACCAATCTCTAACTTCACCTACTTTTGTGCACTATCCTTTCTTTTAATCACAAGGATTACAAGACTCTTTTCCAGGATGTAACATATAAGACTCATCAAATGCAACACCTCTACTAATAACAAATTTGGGCGATTTGGGATCAGGATACCACAATCTATATCCTTTCACCCCTAAAGCATAACCGAGGAAAATACATTTCTAAGACCTAGGATCTAGCTTTCTCTCGTTAACATGCATATAGGTTGGACACCCAAATATTCTTCAATTAGAATAATCAGTAGGAGTACTGATCAAACTTCTTCTGGAGTCTTGAAATCAAGAGGTGCACATGGAGAGTGGTTAACGATGTGACAAGCCGTAGATATGGCTTCTGCCCAAAAGTCTAATGTCAACTTGGCATTTGAATTCATGCACCAAGCTCTTTCCAAAAGAGTACGATTCATCCACTCTGCCACACCATTCTGTTGAGGTGTCATTCTAACAATACGATATCGAGCTATTTCTTAATTTTTGCAGAATTCATTGAATTCATTTCCACAAAATTCCAACCCATTGTCAGTCCTCAGTCGCTTAATTTGTTTTCCTATCTGTTTTTTAATCAAAGTCTTCCATTGTTTAAATGTTAGGAAAATATCACTTTTAATCTTCAAAAAATATACCCAAACTTTTCTTGAATATTCATCAATAAAAGTAAGCATATATCTTGCATCACCCTTATAAGGAACACGAGAGGGCCCCCAAAGATCAATATGAATGTAGTCCGAAGTACCTTTTGTTTTATAAACTGCAGTTGAATGACAGCGGACACTTTTTTGCTTTCCAAAAATACAGTGCTCACAAAAGTCCAACTTACCAGTACTTTGACCACAAAGTAGACATCTCTTGCTTAACAATGTTAAGCCTTTCTCTCCCATATGTCCCAACCTCATATGCCACAATTTGGTGATGTCTTCATCTGAGGAAGTTGAGACATCCACTGCCCCTGATACTGTGGATCACTACAAAACATACAAAGTACCAACTCTGCAAGCCTTCATTAGCACAAGAGCACCTTTACAGATTTTCAAGATTCCACCATCACTTGAATATTTGTACCCGAGAGCATCAAGAGTGCCAAGAGAGATGATATTTTTTTAAGTCATGAACATGCCTAACATTAGTGAGTTTCCTAATAATGCCATTGTACATTTTGATTTGAATTGTTCCCCTACCAACAACCTTACAAAGAGCATTATTACCTATCAAAACAATTCAACCATCCCATTCTTCATAAGCGGAAAAACACCCCCTATCATAACTCATGTGGTAAGAACAACCTGAATCTAAGAGTCACTCACTAGAAGACCTTGACTTATTATCCATGGCCACAAATATGATTCCATCACTCTCATCTTCTACTACACTAGCTTCACCAGTATTGCTGCTATTCTGCTCATTTTCATATTTTTCTTTATTTTTTAATTTAAAACAATCAGCCTTAATGTGCCCATTTTTCTTGCAATAGTTGCAAATTTTATTTCTGTATCTAGACTTCGACCTCTCTTCGGATCTACCACCTTTAGAATATCTATTTTCACCTCTACCCCTCACAAACAAACCCTCAGCATGAGTTTCACTTGATTCCCCCGTAATGTCCCTATCAATCTGCTCTTTAGATTTTAATGCAGATTTTATACTGTTGTATGGGACCGACTCTTTCTCATAAATCATAGTATCTCAAAAATACTTAAGGACGGGGGAAGGGAGCATAAAAATAAAATGGCTTGATCTTATTCATCAACTTTAGCATCTACATTCTCCAAATCAAAAATTATGGAATCAAATATCAAGATGTGAGAATATATATGTACCTTTTGCCATTTTCAACATGTACAACTTTTGTTTCAAATAAAGGAAATTCTCCATTGTCTTCTTCATGTGTGTATATTTCAACTGATCCCACATACCTTTGGTAGTTCTCTCACTAGCAACCATGGCGGATCTAGCTTTCTTGTCTAGATCACCAAAATCTTTCGGTGACATGTCCGCTGGCCTTTCCTCCACTCCTTCAAGGGCTAGCTCACATCCATTCTAAATTAGAATGACTTCCATCTTGAGTTGCCACATATCAAAGTTTACACTTCGGTCAAACTTTACAATAGAAGTCCTTATTACCGTCATGATCGCTAATAGATTAAAAAAATAAGATATGGCTCTGATACCAATTTGTTAGGAATAAAAATCTCACGAGATATCTATTAGCCCAAAAAGATGGATAACAAAGACAACGTAAAGAAAATAAAGGAAATAATGGACACAAAGATTTACGTGGTTCGATCAAGTTGACCTACATCCACGACCGGAGGAGACCAGAAGCTTCACTATATGTGGAGAAAGAATTACAAGGCTTTGCCTACCACATATGAAAGAGTTATGTGGCAACATATAAAAATGAGGGCTTTGGCTTCTACAACTACAAATGAGAGTTAAAGGGAGAAGAAAGCAAGTAGCAAAGGAATGCTATGCTCGAGGTGTGTTTGAACTACTAAGTTCATCCCCTATTTATACTACTCCAAGTTCCCCATTGGCCAAGAGATCTCAAATAAAACTTATCCCAATATCCCAAGAAATCCTCTTTCTTGCTTCAAGCATGGGTTGTGAACATTACTTCCAAATGGTTCTTGCCAAAAAACCATGATAGTTGAACCCCAATAGTCAAAGAAATAATGCTTCAACTTGCTAAGTATGGGATGGGAATAGTGTTGCAATTTAATGCTTTGAATAATTGTCTTTGCTATCCTCCAAAGAAGTGAATGTTCATGAATAATTGGGTGAAGACCACATTTCTTCACAGCTTCTTTTAACTCCGTGTTTTATGGATGCTTCTAGGTCCTGAGAAAATTCTACTGATGTGGCCACAGTAGCATGTGCTGGATACATGGGTGGAGAACGCGTTCAGCAAATGCGTTCTCATGAATTTCACTTTTTTTGCATGGCAGAACGAGGACGCATTTACCAAATGCGTCCTCACGAATTTACCTTTTTCCATAAATATTGAGGACGCATTTGTTGAATGCGTCCCTCAAGAATATTCCAATTTTTAAACGTAATTTATTGAGGACGCATTTGGCAAATGCGTCCTCCAAATCTTCTACATTTGTTAATCCAAATATTCTGCATATATAAATTATTTTAAAAATAAAATTAAAATGACTAATACTTTTCAATTTCTTTTGAATTTTAAAAATATTTAATTACATGTGACTTTTATATTTAAAATTTTAAATGGAAGAAATTAAACGTAGAGTTCGAGTGATATATGATTGAAGTCGAATGTCTATTTCTACTTCTATATATGAATAATTTATAGAATAATTTATACTATTTCATTTTTTTGAATTTAAAAGAAATTTATTACTATATTTTTAAGTATTAATTTTATGTTTAAATTTTTAAATGAAATAAACTAAACTTAGAATTCGAGAGTGATATAAAATCGAAATCCTATTCCATTTTTTCTTATACTCCCACCGTTTTTCTATTTATGCCACCTTGGATTTAGATGAGGAAAATTGGTGGATGAAATTGAAGGTAGAAAGTAAAATATGAAATGAGTAGATGAAATTTAAAAAATATTGATAAAAATAGGAAGTGTGCCAAATAAATAAAGTAAAATTTATCACAATTTAAAATAAGTAATCACATTTGTTAATATTTTTTTTATTTACTACTAAAAATTTGAATATAATTTAAATTTACTATTTGTTGAAAAAATAATATAATTTTGAATTTATAATGTATTTATAAACAAACTTAACTAATTTAGATTAATTATAACTTAAAGTATTATTTTCCACAATTTTATATACCACTTATAAATATTTATTTTATAAAACTAGTTTATACACGTGTGATGCACAATTTAAAATAAGTAATCAAATTTATTAATATTTTATTTTATTTACTACTAAAAATTTACTTAACTAATTTAGATTAATTATAACTTAAAGTGAGGCTTTTCCAACGGAGAGCTATGGGAGATTTTCACCTACACACGGTGAGAATCTAGATCTGGCCATGAAGCGGGGGCAGGGCCGACCACTAAGGAAGGTGGTGCTGCCACCGGAGGAGTGGAGCTATGTTGGCAACGAAAGGAACGTGGAGGATGGGCACAACTAGACGAATGGTGAATTGGAGAATGAGGTTACGGAGGAATCAAAACAGGGTGTTGCGATTGTGACAGAGGTAATTGCTATACCCAAAACTACAGTAGTAGGGGAGGAATTGGGAGATAGACCAAAACCATGGGTAGAGGTTATAACTGGAAATCGGTCTCAATTGAGGGGAATGAAAATTGATTATGTGGTGCCAAAATTGGTAGCTGGGAAAATTGAAGTTGAAATTGATATGGAGGATGTTCAGGATGAGTTATCATATTGGGAGACTTCATTAATCATGTATGTATTTGGGGGTGATTTGAGTATGAATGCTGTGAGAAAATTTATGGAGAGATCATGGTCATTTGTGGCTAGACCTGATTTGTTCTATAATGAGGAGGGTTATTTCATAATGCGGTTTATGTCTCAGGAAGATAGGGACATTGTTTTAAGAAGGGGACCTTATACCATATACAATATGATGATGTTCTTACAGATATGGATACATAGGTTCTCCCTGAAAGATGAGATGTCTAGAATCCTCCCAATATGGGTGAAACTGCCAAATTTTCCTTTATATATATGGGGACCTCGTAGCCTTGGTAAAATTGGTAGTGTACTTGGTAAGCCTGTGTGTACGGATGAATGTACAACGGCCAAACTGAGAGTGTCGTATGCTAGAATCCTTGTGGAGATTGATATCTCTCGGATATGAAGGGTAATGTCTTTGAGCAGGTACTAGAATTGGAGGGACGTCCGTTGTATTGCAGGATATGTTAGATGGGAGGACATTTGTGCTCTGAACAGAAGGATAAGCCGGTACAGAAATGGATCAGAAAGAAAATAGTTACAGGGGATACTGGGCCAAATAAAGCTAAGAAAATGGAGGGTAAGCTGAGTGCAGATGAGGAGATTGTCAGTGGAAAATCACATGTTTCCAATGGTAAGCGTGGGATGAAGGTGGTGCAGGAAAGCATTAGAGGTAAGATGAAAATGGGGGATAGCACTGTGACTACAGTACCTGGAGTTAGTGGAGAAGAGTGTAGTTATGGGCATCGACCCTTGGGGATTTGGCAGGATCCTTCGGGGGACTATGATGTCCCATGATATATGCATCAAATGTACGGGGCTTGAATAATATAGCAAAGTAGAAGGAGGTTAGAGCCCACCTCTTAGAGCAAAACGGTATGCTTACTGTCATTATAGAAACAAATGTAAAAAAAGAACAGGCTTGGGGGATTGGGAAAGGTTTTGGGGAGAGATGGCATTATGTTGACAATTATGAGGAACATCCCAATGGCAGACTTTGGCTGATGTGGGATACACAAAGGATAACTGTACAAGCTCAGAGGAAGACAGATCAATTGGTTCTTCGTCAGGTTCTGAATGATAGACATAACTGTGCTGGCTAACTGCCATTTATGCCAGCAATCAGTTAAAATCTAGGAAGCAATTGTGGAAGGATGTGGAGCAAACTCAAAAGGTAATTCAGGGGCCTTGGATTGTCTTGGGAGATTTTAATAATGTCTTGAAACAGGAGGACATGATAGGGGGTAATGAGGTTCAGGCCCAGGAGTTTTGGGACCTTGAACAAATGCTGATGAATACGGGGTTAAGTGAGTGCGACTCGATAGGGGAGTATTATACTTGGTCTAATAGACAAGTGGGAGGGGTGATATATTCCAGAATTGATAGGGTTCTAGCAAACACTGAGTGGTTCAGGAATTTCCCTGATACATTTGTGGAAAAATTGGTCCCTGAGATATCTAATTATGCCCTGCTGAAAGTCAATCTACAAAAACAAATTGTGCAGAGGAAAAGGCAGTTCAAATCCATCAACTGCCTGATGGATAGGCCTGAGATGGTGGGGACTATAGAGAGCAGCTGGAGGGAGCCTATGGAGGGTAATAAAATGTTTATCCTCTGGAAGAAGTTGATCCGGCTACAGGCAGCACTGAAACCACACATGAAGTTATTGAGTGAAGTCCGAGTTAAACTGGAGAAGACACGACAGGATTTACAGGAGGTACAGGTGGAGCTAAGCAAACAGAAGCAGAATTCGGACAGGATCAAGGGGGTGATTGTGGGCATTGAGGCAGTCCAGAAGTGGAGTCTGGTTGATGAACGGATTGCTAGACGCAGGTCAAAGGTAGATTGGATGAGGCTTGGAGATGGAAATAATGCATATTTCCATGCTTTATCTAAGGCTAAGAATAAATTGGCAGGCATACACAAACTAGAACTGGAAAATGGCACAGTCCTGACTGATCAGAGGGACATTGAAAGAGAGGTGCTTAATTTTTATGGTCACCTTGTGGGACAGGCGGCAGTAAGGACAGAAAAGGTTGATGAGGAGATCATTAGGAATGGAGCTTGCCTTAACAATGAAAGTAGAAGATCCTTGATTCAGCCAGTAAGTACAAAGGAGGTAGAGGATGCTATAAAAGGTATTGGTAACTTAAAGGCCCCTGGGTATGATGGTTTTAATGCGCAAATTTTCAAACAGAATCGGGAGCTGGTGAAGGTGGATGTCATGGGAGCTGGTGAAGGTGGATGTCATGGGAGCACTGGAGGAGTTTTTTGAAAGGACGAAATTGTATAAAGCAGTGAATGGGACTCTTGTGACTCTTATTCCCAAGCATGAGACAGCAGTAACAGTGAAGGATCTCAGGCCACTCTCTTGTTGCACAACTGTGTACAAGATCATATCTAAGCTCCTCACTCACAGATTGAGCAAGGTAATATCTACAATGGTGAATCTAAATCAGGCAGCATTTGTCCCAAAACGGAGCATCCACGACCACATACTGATGGCTTATAAACTGGTGCGGGGTTATAACAGGAAAATAGGGGGACCCCGGTGTGTGATCCAAATAGACATCCAAAAGGCAAATGACATTGTGTCTTGGGACTGTTTGGAGGAAATTTTGAAACATTTGGGGACGCCTGAACAGTTTTTCTGTTGGGTAATGATATGTGTACGATCTATATCCTTTAAATATCTGGTTAATGGCTGTCCGACTCAGTTCTTGGAGGCAAAGCAGGGGTTGAGACAGGGTGACCCTATCTCACCACTTCTCTTTGTTTTGGTGATGGAGTATATGTCTAGGTGTCTACAGGTAGCAGCATAGAACCTACAGTTTAGGTTTCATCCACGATGTGCAAGGATGCGGATCCTGAACCTGAACTTTGCTGATGATGTCCTTGTGTTTTCCAGTGGGGATCAGACATCAGTGAGTCTGTTGATGCAGGCATACAAAAATTTTGAAAACTCTACTAGTTTGAGGGTCAGTATAGACAAATGTCGGGTGTACTTTGGGGGAATGACTGAGGAGCAGAGAGCCAGTGTACTGCGTATCACTAGGTTTGCAGAAGGGAGACTGTCTTTCCGGTACTTGGGCATTCCTTTGTCTAGCAAGAAGTTGACTATCCAAACTTGCCAACGCCTTATGGACAAAGTGGCATCCAGAGAAAGGCATTGGAGTGCAAAGTTACTTAGTTATGCCGGTAAGCTACAGTTGATTAAAAGTGTTCTTTTTTCTGTCACTAACTTTTGGATGCAAGCTTTGCCAATTCCAAAAGCTGTGCTCAAACACATTGAGGCCATTTGTCATTCTTATTTTTGGACTGGTAATGACACCATTTCCAGGAAGTCCCCTATATCCTGGGAGAGGATATGTGAACCAAAGAAAAAGGGAGGTCTGAATGTGATTAGCTTAATAGATTAGAGCTTTGCTAGCATGTGTAAAAACCTGTGGAATCTATGCCGGAAAATGGATAGACTGTGGATTAAATGGGTTCATGAGATGTACATTAGGGAGAAGTCGGGTATGGTTGTCAAATTCCCACAAGATTGTTCTTAGGCATTGAAAGGGGTCAGTCACTGTCGAGATAAAGTGAAGACATTGCAGGCATGGCAAGCTCAGCTTGATGGGCAGAAATTTAGTATCAAGCAACTGTACAATGAGCTAAAGCCAGTGAGCCAGGAAGTTACGTGGAGGACTTTGTTCTATGGAAATTTTTCTCGGCCAAGGGCGAAATTCACCTTCTGGATGTTGTGCCATGGCCGCCTACCGACGAAAGACAGGTTGGTACAGTTTGGTATACCTGTGGATCGTGTTTGTGTGTTGTGTGGTGAGGAGGAAGCAATGGACCATCTTTTTTTGGCTGTCTGGAAACGAAGCAAATCTGGAAGGCAGTGCTGGATTGGCTCCAAATTCAGAGGCAACCAGAGGCTTGGAGTGGTGAGTTTGAGTGGATTTTGAGGCGATGTAAGGGCAAGGGTAAAATGGTAAAGATGCTGAAAATGGCTATCATAGAGACAGTTTACGAAGTTTGGCAATGGCGTAATGGAGTGTGCTTTAATGGTGATCGACGGGTGGGTCATATCCTGCCTAAGATTGTGGATTCTCTTGTATATAGAAGTTGGGAGTTACCTAATATAAGGGAATTTTGTGCTAACTTTATGATAGGTAAAGATAGTTTGCTAGAATGATAGGTAAAGATAGTTTGTCCCCAAAAAAGTATAACTTAAAGTATTATTTTTCACAATTTATATACTACTTATATTTATTTATAAAACTAGTTTATACCCATGCGATGCACAATTTCAAATAAGTAATCACATTTAAAAATATTTTATTTTATTTGCTACTAAAAATTTGAATATAATTTAATTTACTATTTGTTGATAAAAATAATATAATTTTGAATTGATTATGTATTTATAAGGATAAAAGATATGTTTAGAAATATATTTTATTATAAACCGTATATTGATAAAAGTATGAAATATATATTTTAATTAATAAATAATTACATTAAAAATTTAATAAAATTGTATTTTTAAAAAATAAAATATTAAAAGTATTTTTAGTTAGAAGTACTGAAAATATCTCTTTTATAAATAAATATATATATATATATATATATATATATATATATGCATTGAGAACGCATTCGGCGAATGCGTCCTCTAAATGAGGCGTGAAAAAAATAATAAATGGAAGAGGATTCGGAGAATGCGTCCTCCATAAACAAGACATATACTTTTACCATATTTACTGCATTTGTTAAATTACATACTAAATTTGAAATTTGAAAAATATTTTTTATATCAAATATTTAAAATACAAATTATTAATTTTTTAAAATTTTAAAATACAATATTGAATTTTATAAAAAAATTTACAATATTTAAGGTAAAAAGTAGAGTGAATTGTCCATGCTTATGGACATGCCGCCTTTCCTAACACTTTGTCTTATTTTTTAAACTATTGTTGATGAATATTATAGAGTTGTTTGGATTTATTAGTGGTTAAGTTATATGTACCTTCTATATTTATAGTATTTTGTTCTTTCATCAAGAATCAGTTAAGTCGCACTGTTAGTCGTGTCGGTGCCGATAAAGGTACAAAGTGTCTTCCTTTACGATCTTTCTTCACCGAATCTAACATCCTTTTCTAGACATCTACGATTGACACACCACAGAAGAATGGTCATGTAGATTGTAGGCATCGTCATTTGTTAAATGTTACTCGAGCTTTGCATTTTTAGGCTAATCTGCCAATTGATTTTCAGGAGAATGTGCTCTTACTGCTGCATTTTTTATCAAACAAATACCGATGAAACAAATAAATGGCAGCACACCGATTGATATACTCCATGAACGCACTCCAAATTACAAACTTTTGCATGTCTTTGGTTGCTTATGCTTTGCCTCTCACTCTCCTGGATTGCGTGAAAACTTTGCTCCAAGGAGCCGACGATTTATATTACTTGGCTATCCAATTTGCACCTTTATGATTTGGAATCATGCACCTTCTTCAAGAGTCATAGTGCTGATTTTTACAAAGACAAGTTTCCATTTGTTGTGCCATATTTCTCTACTCAGCCTGCACAATCGCAAACTTATACTTGGTTAGACGATTCTTCAACACCGATTTTGACTCAGTGCATCTGACAAGTTGGGCCAACAACACTACCACATCACCATCAGTCTCCAACACAGACGGCTTCTATTTGATCGTAGCACCTCCTTTTCCGCTACCGGCATCCGTCGATAATGCACCTCCAGCCGCAACATTACCTCTAATGCTGCCATCGACCGTGTAGCACTATGCGCCTACAAAGGCTGCAGCCCCGTTGCTGCAGCTGCCAGTCCCAGCAGCCGATCAGTCCCTGCTTACTGTGACATCCCTACTGCCGAACGCCACGATCTCTCCACCAGAGGCCCATCCACCACCACCTACCTCTTTCAACTAGTTACCTCATTGCTAGAGTGCTTGTGATCTTGACCTCATGCTTACCTGAATGACTATGTCTGCTCTATTACTTCTTCTAACCCCCACCCCACTGCTCTACTCACTACAGCGCTATCATTATCCTCAGGTGCACTATATCCTTTAATTAATTACGTAAATTGCAATAAATTTTCTAGTTCGCATTCTAGATTTTTTTGGTGAAGTGACATCTAGTGCAAATCCAACCACTTATTCTTAGGTGCGAAGTAGGCTTATTGGAATGATGCTATGGCCGATGAGATTCATGCTCTTGAACGTAATGAGACTTGGACCATGCCTTCTCTTCCTCTGGATAAGACTGCAATTGGGTGTAAATAGGTTTATCGTACCAAGTTCAAATCTGACAGCACTATTGAACGTCACAATGCGTGTTTGGTGGATCTGGGTAATTGCCAGATTGAGGGAAAATATTATACTAAGACATTTTCCCCTGTTGCAAAGATCAGTTCAGTTCGCCAATTTCTGTCCGTTGAAGTTGTGAACTTTATCAGATGGATGTCTATAATTATTTTCTACATAGTAATCTTCACAAAGAAATCTTCATGAACCTTCCTCTTGGTTACTCTATGCCCTTGGGACTTGTTTTTCTACTTCAAAAATCTCTTTACAATTTCCGGCAGGCTCCACGCATCTGGTGCCAAGTTGGAAAGTGCTCTTCACGCGTTTGGATTTGTTAAAAGTAAGGTTGATTACTCTCTTTTTACTTACTCTTATGGTTCAATTTCATTCCATGTTCTAGTGTTCTTGTATATGTGAATGACTTGGTAATGGCTGGTAGTTCTTCGTCACTTATCTTTGAATTCAAGAAATAACTGAGTTCTTGTTTTCACATGAAGAATCTTGGTACTCTCAAGTATTTTTGGTATAGAGATTGCCAGAAGAGTGGATGGGATGTTTCTTTCACAAAGTAAATATACCCTTGAAATTTTATCGCACACTGGTTTATTGGCTGCTAAATTGATAAATTTTTCAATGGAGCAACAACATGATCTAGCCTATGTAAAGAGACCACTTTATGATGATCCTGAGTAGTATCGTCTAAGCAGTATCACTTTATGATGGTCGCCTCATTTACCTTACCATTATACGTCTAAGCTAAGTTATTTGGTTCATATGTTTGCTTAGTTTATGCATTCTCCTTGTATTCCTCATTGGCAAGCTTCTCTATGAGTTCTACACTACTTAAAGAGTCATCCTGGTTTAGATTTATTCCTCTCTTCTCGTAGTTTTTTTCGTTGATTGCTTTCTGTGATTCTAACTAGGCCGCATGTCCGATTACACGACGTTCTCTTTCTAGCTATTTTGTGATGATTGATGATCCTCTGGTTTCATGTAAGATCAAGAAGCAACCCACGGTTTCTCTTTCTTTGGTTGAAACGAAGTATCATGCTATAACTGTCACTTTTTGTAGGGACAGATTCTCCCCATTTTGCAAAACCTTACATTGTAAAAACAGGAAAATTTCATGATCTCAAAAGTTTCATGGTATCCACAGCTAAATTTGGAAGGACAATTATACCCTTACACGTGCCAGACCACCGCCAGAACAGGTAGGGGTATATTAACACATTATGAAATTTGATAGGGTTATATCTGCACATTCTTAAAACTTATAGGGCTATATCAGCACATTCATAAAATGTGTAGGGTTATATTAGCACATATTATAAAAGCAAAACCCATCAACATAAAAAAATCCTAAGTCGAAAAACACAATAAAATAACAACTACACACAGCACCAAAGGTAATTCAATCATTAATCAGAGAAAAATTCAACAAAATAAAAAATATGTCATCAAAATCCTAATATTCAATACCATATATACCGCTTCTCTATTCATGTGACAAGAAGCAAAAGAAAATCACATAATAAAACTCAATATTGCTTTAATCTAGTGAATTAAGAGGAATTTCGAATGAAGATAACAGTTTTGAAAGGTTCCCGCACTTCCAGTTCAATGTCTGCTACGTCGACCTCACCAAATCGCTGTCTTCAAACTAGAGTGACACTCTGGAACGTCGGCAATGGGTAGAAGAGGTTGAAACGGCGGTTGCATGCGGTTGGCATTAATTTTGTACTAATATGACACTTTGTTTTTAGAGCAAAGTGCATATATAACCCTACACAATTAACAAAGGTGCAAATAAAACACTATAAGTTTTAGGAATGTGCAGATATAAACCTATCAAATTTCATAATATGTTGATATAGCCCTACCAAGTCTGGTGATTGTCCAGTGGTGGTTCGGCGGTGGTCTGATGGCAGTCTGGTGGTGGTCTAACGACAATATTTAGGTATAATAATGCTAAGGGAAATAACGTCATTTCCTATGTTTAGTTTGTTTTCCAGAAGAAAAAAAATGTCTTTTAACAAAATTCCGTCTAAAAGTTGCTGAAAAAGGTTATATTTTCACATAACATAAATATCTAGGTTATAACCTAAAACTCTAGGGTTATATCTGCAATTTCTCCAATTATGTAGGGTTATATATGCACTTTGCTCGTTAGCTTTTCAGTTAGATTCAAGTTAGATAGTTGCTCTTGTTAGTTTGTTATCTAAGCAGTTATAGCATAGATTAGTTGTGGAAGTCATGTTTATAAGGTGAACAGATCTTCTCATTTTAGTTACTTAATCAATCAGAAATAATTTCCCCGGATAATTTGCATACTACTTTTACTTTATTATTCTTTGGCTTTTAGTTTTATACATTTTTCACATGGTATCAGAGAATCGGGCTATCAAATCCTGATTGCAATTCTTTTTTTCTATTCGATCTATCTTCGTAATCTTCTTCATTGATTCATCTATGGCGACTTCAACTTCAACACATTCAAGAAATGCTGAAAACACTCAAAATAATAGCAGAGGAGGTATACTATAGATGATGATGGTTTTGTGAAGATCAGACCTAAAGATCTGCTATTTCTGAATCATTGAGATCATTCAAACATGATGATCTTCATTGATCTCCTCACGGAGAAGAATTATCTGACCTAAAGAAAGGCTATGGTGTTGGCCTTGGGATCGAGGGACAAGCTTTGTTTTCTGAGTGAAGACTATGAATTTTTGGATGAGGATTCACTAGTTTACAAGCAATGGAAGAAGGTAAACTACATCCTAGTCTCCTGGATTATGTCGGCAATGTCTAAGGATATAGCTAAGAGTTTTTCATTGGTTGATAAAGCTACAAAACACGATGGGAAGAAGTTAGAGACACACTTTCAATGAGCAATAGACCTCTATTATATCAATTAAGAAGAGATATTGCTGAAATAAGGCAGGGCAGGAGGACTAAGAATCAGTATTATTATGCTATCAAATGTTTGTGGGATTAACTGATTCTCATGAGGCCTAGGAGAAGGTGTGTGTGAGTGTGTTTCTTAAGGATACACGTAGATGTGGTTATGGATAAGTTGTGGCTCATGATGAAAATGAGGATAAAGTAAAACAGTTTTTGGTTGGATTGAATGAAGATTTTGAGGGTATCAGGAATCAGGTTCTGGTGATGGAGCCTACACCACCTGTTAGCAAGATTTTTGCCTTAATGGCAAAGTTTAAGAGTAAGAAGATGACTATAAACAATATTGTTGTATCTGCTGAGTAATCAGCAATATTTGTGAGGGCTCAATCTGACAGGTGAACCATAACTTAGGAGGATATGTTGCCAGAATGATAAACTTCATGAAGAAGGATGATCACGCCAAAAATCTTATGATATGTGATCATTGTCATAGAACTAGTCACTTCAAGGAGTTTTGTTTTAAGATCATAGGATATCCTGACTGGTGAAAGGAGGGAAAACAGAAGCAAAAGTTTGCATTTAATGTTGCTGTTACTGATGAAGAAACAATGCCATTTGATGTCTCTGACTTGAAATTAGGATTAAATATGCAGACTATGTTTGCAAAATTTGTTCAGATGTTGGAAATGAACAAAGCTTAGAATCATAATAGCAAAGGAGTGGAATCCATCAGTGAGGTTGTCAACATGGCTCAGTTCCCATATTTATAAGGTAGTTCCAATATTCATATGATAAATTCATTTTTTCAATTTGATGATAATACATGGATTCTAGAAAGTGGAGCATCTCGTCACATGTGTAGCAATAAAGCTCTTTTTAAAGACTATTCTATCATAAACACACCCACCCTAGTAAATCTTCCAAACAACACCACCTAAATGGCTAATGCCACGGGATCAGTATATCTCACACCATTACTGATTTTACAAGAATTTTTGCATGTTAATGCTTTTAGTTTTAATCTCTTATTAGTAAAAAAAAGCTTTCTAAATAAGCTAGAACACATTTTGATTTCTTTCCTGGTGTTTTCTTAATCCAGGACCTCAAATCTAATAAGGTCATTGGAGTTGCAAGAGCTACAAAGGACTGTGTCTAGTTACTCTTGCATATTTTGATAAAAGAATAATAGACACCTGTGTTCAGTTTTCAGGTGCATATTTTCTTGAATTCAATAAAGCATGTAATCTAGAGAATAATGTGATTCTTAGTGACTTTGAATTATGGAATTTAAGACTAGGTTATGCCTTGGATGTTGTTTTGAAAAGTCTGAATGTAATTATGAATAAAACAAGTGATTTCCATTGTAGTGTTTGCCATTGGCTAAAAAAACAATGCTTGTATTTCCTCATTCTACTTCACAAAGTAATGCATGCTTTGATCTCATTCATATAGATCTTTGGGGTCAATATAAGGTCAGATCTACAAATGGTTTTAAGTACTTTCTAACTATAGTTAATGATTTCAATAGAGCTACTTGGACTATCATGTTTCAAACTAAATATGCAGTACATTACAATTTGATGAACTTATTTAAGATTACCAAAACACAATTTTCTGTCAAGATTAAGGTCATAAGAAAAGATAATAGTTATCAGTTTGTAAATCACAAATGTGTCAATCTATTTAACAGTCTCGGGATATTGCATCAGAGATCATGTGTTTATACACCACAACAGAATTGTGTAGTTGAAAGAAAACATAGGCATTTACTATAAATGGCAAGATCATTCATGTTTCATTTAGGATTGCCATTGCATTTCTAGGAAGATGCAGTCTTGACTTCTACATACATCATAAATAAGATGTTAACTTTATTAAGTATGTTGTGGTATATCCAATCCGGCTAATTGATCGTTGTCCGCCATAGTATGCCTGCAAAAGAGATCTCGAAAGTGGTTCCAGGGGAAAAGCTCTGACGCTCAAGTCAGTATCCTCTTTTCAGGAATCAAGCTATTCTAGTCTTGTTGCACATACCTGTATCTGTGACCTCTATGTTCCTTTTATAGTCTACCCTGAACATGGCTCTATTTTTCTTGGGTTTGCTATCGTGAGCTTAATCATGACTATGAGAAAGACAATTTATAGTCGGGGCTTGACCATGATGTCCGCTTTTCAGGGTTCGTGAGTTGCCTCTACCTCTATCTCTACTCCCATCGCATGCTGGTCTTGGGCTTGTTTGCAACTTCGAGCCTGCGGCCCAACCTTTGGGCTAGGTATACACCATAAGCCCCTCTAGCAATGAAGACTAAAAGAAATGGATGTGAATTTGTGGTTTAAATAAGAACTGGTGTTACTCGTCAACAGATTGTTTGTCATTTAATACTACATTTGTCGTCATTGCGAAGTGACATTAGCTTTTTGGATATATCTTTGTCCTCGATCCTCCTTCAAATTTGATTTTTTGAATTTTGAACTCCTCGTGATAAGGCTATTTTTACAAATATTTTTTTTCTAAAGACCAATATTCGATCCTTATTTTTTGCTATTCTGGTCCGTATTTTTCTGATGTTTTTTTAGCTTTACCTCTTAATGAAGAATTTGAAAAGAATATTTTAGTGTTTCCCTCATACAATGTGTTGTCTTTTCATATACCACCGTCGTCTAGATTTAAGCAAAGGGTAACTTGCTTTTTGTGTTAGATTATCTTTTTTTTTAAGTTTAAACCATCCAGGATGGGGGGATTTTTATTTGGCTCCCCAGACCGTAGAACTGCCATAAGCCTGAAAGTGCATATTGGTTTACAAAAGATCATCCGTATGGTGATCAGAGAGCGAATCAAATTCAAGATGCAAAAAATAAAAAAACTAGTGTATTACTTCCTACAAATTGCTTCCAAATGTAGTCCATAAACAGGTCGGGGAGTCGAGCAAATTGAAACCCCTATTAGTCCGTGGAAAAACATTAAGAAGGAATCTGTAAAAAGAGCAGCCAGAGAAACTGTAGAAGTCCTAAATACTAGAGTAGCAGCGGGTGCTTCAGCCAATGGAAAGACTGAAATAGATGTTCCTTCTTGTGTTGCGCTGTGGTATCTCCCTGTTCCAGCAGCAGACCTGAAAGAGAGAAAAGCAACAAAGTAGATTCCATTCCAAAGCAGTGAAAGAATAAGACTACTTGTAGTCCGTTAGGTATTAGGTTGTGAAGTTAAAAGTAGTAAAAGTTAAGTGGCATCTCCAGGTCCTGTGCCTAATCTTACTGAAGGGATTCCTAATCTATCAAGCGAGATGAGTCCTCTGAGTACAACTGGTGCCATCAGGAGTTCAAGGTTTCCTTGGATATTGTTCTGTAATGAGTATTTAGCCAGATAATCTGCTACATTATTGGCCTCCCTGTGAATGTGAGAGATTGGATATTTCTTGTGTTGAATATGGAGAGCACTGCAGATGGAGAAGTTCCTCCATGGAGCATTCAATGGATTGAGTATACCTCTTACAGCATTTAAACAGTCAGTTTCCAATACTCCATTAGCAATTTCAAGTTCATATCCTATTTCATATCCATCCTGAATTGCTACCAACTCAGCATCAAAAGGTGTTGGTGATAGGAAGGTTTTGGTCCTCATGCATATCACTTTTCCAGAACTGTTTCTAACTATGACAGCTGATGAGGCCAGACCAGGATGAATCCATGAGGCATCAGTGTTAATTTTAAAGCCAGAGGAAGGTTTCTTCCATGTAACAACTGTTATAATTTTCTTCCTCTTGGGGTGAATCTTAGGAATAATGTTAGATTGGATCCAATATCTATTCCTGTCTAAGTTGCCAGAAGGCTGATGAGCAGTAAAAATGTCATGAATGAAGCATCTAATCTCATGAATGCAGGTATGAAGGGAGAAAGGTTCATTATCATATATGTTTTTATTCCTCTTTACCCATAGAATCCAAACTGTGACCAAGAGTGAAGTTGTGATGATTTGTGACTGAATCCTTGTGTCAGCTTTGAAAGATAGGAGATAATCAACTCTTGACTTCAAATTTCCAAATCTAGGCATGTGCATATTAAGCAAGACACCAACAGCCTCCCATACTTTAATAGTAAATGAGCATGAGTTAAAAAAGTGATCAAGGATATCAGGATGATTCATGCAGGAAGGACACCTAGATGCAAATTGGAAGCCCCTTCTTGCTAAAATATTATCAAAAGGCAGAATGCCATTTAAAGCACGCCACAAGATGACAGACATTTTCCTTGGGATAAAGGAACTCCATAGCTTAGAAAAATGTCTGATTCTGAGTTTTCTTTGCCTGAAGGTGTGATAAGCCGAACTAATAGAGAATCTACCATTGTTATTTGGAGTCCATATCATCCTATCCTCATGATGGTAGATCAATTCAGCAACCTGCAAGATGGCAAGAGTATTGGTAGCCAAGTGTGGCTCCAGGAGAGGGAGAAAGTTATTTCTATTTTGTATGAACAGCCTCAGGGATATATCCTCAAAGGGGATAGTCAGCCCTTCCGGCCATTCATAGCAAAGGGCCCCTTTACCAGTCCAATTGGAGTTCCAAAAGGAACACTCACCCAGTCCGTAAATCACGTTTGAATGTCTATTAGCCTTCTCTGTGATTGAGCAGATTCTTTTCCAGGTGTGAGATGTTTTATATGAGTTGGGGAGTGACCATATTAAAGAAGTCCATTGATATTTGTTGGCTTGTAATTTCCACCAAAGTTTGCATGAGAATGATTCAACAATTGCTCCTATATCCCTAAGTCCTAAGCCATTTTCATCAATTGGAATGCACATGTTTTTCCATGATCTCCATTTTTTTCAGTGTTATCCACTTTCCCCCAGAAAAAAGTAGATGCCAATTTTTCCATTTTCCTTATAACAATCTTAGGAGGGCGCAGAACAGAGAAAATGTGAGTGGGAATTGAGAGGATACTGTGATTGATAAGGACCAACTTACCCGCACTGGAGAGCCACCTGTTTTTCCAATTGTTTATTGTCTTCTCCATCCTTTCCAGCAGTGGCTTGTAATAAACCTGCAAGTTTCGACCATAGAATACTGGCACACCAAGATATTTAAAGGGGATTGCCCCATGTTCCATTCCCAAAAGTCTCTTAACAGACAGAGTGATGTGAGGAGGGGTTTTATGTGAAGTAAAAAACTCAGATTTCCCAAAGTTAACTTTCTGACCTGTAGTATGTTCATAGGCAATTAAGAACCTTTTAAATCTCTTTAAAGTTGTGGGTTTGGCATTTAGAAAAATTGTTGTATCATCAGCATACATAAGGTGCGTAACAGTTGGACAAGAGTGAGGTAAACTAAACTGATGAAGGTAGCCAATGGATATCATCTTTTTTAGAGTCCTTGAGAAAGCCTCAGAAACTAAGTTATATAGAAAAGGGGACAGGGGGTCTCCTTGTTTTAGTCCTCTGGAGGATTTGAAAAAACCTGAATTGACTCCATTTATCAAGACTGAGAAATGAGCTGAGGCAATATTACTCAGAATAACTTTAACAAAGTGTCCATGAAAACCAAATTGAAGGAGTATTGAGTTTAAAAATGACCATGACACTCTATCAAAGGCTTTCTGCATATCAAGTTTCACAATTATATTGTGAGCCTTTGATTTTCTGTTTAAAATTCTCACCATTTCCTGCATTTGTAGCACATTATCAGATATGTCTCTACCATTAATAAAGGCACTTTGTTCAAGAGAAATTAAGGAGTGCATTAATGGTTTAATTCTCTCCATTAGCATTTTTGAGAAAACTTTGTTGATGAAGTTAGAAAGACTTATTGGTCTAAAATCAGCAAAGGAAAGTGGAATTAGCTTCTTAGGGATCAAGGCCAACCAGGTACTAGAAATTGCTAAGGGGATGTTTCCAGAAACCAGAAAGTCATTAGCTGCATCTAGCAGATCATATTTGATGGTCTCCCAGAAAGTAGTGTAAAAATTCCCTGAGAAGCCATCAGGGCCTGGAGCACTATTTTTATTCAATTCGAAAACAGCATGCCTAAGTTCCTGGATATTGAACTGTTGAAGAAGCAAAAGGTTTTGTTCTTCAGAAATGAGCACTGGAATTTCTTGAAGAAAGTAATTGAGGTGAGATCCAGATTTAGGTGTAGGTTCCTCATTTAGTAATTCCTTATAAAACCGGATACCTTCTTCCTTAATCAGATTAGGGTCCGAGATCCAATTGCCTGAGAAGTCCTTAATTTTGCTGATTCTAGATTTTATCCTGTTTTCCTTAATGGCATGATGAAAAAATTTTGTATTAGCATCCACAAATTTAAGCCAAATAAGTCTAGCTTTTTGTGATAGGAATGTTATCTTTTCTTTCTGAGCTCTTAACAATAAGGCTTTTGATTCATTTAAAACAGCTAGATCCTGAGCATTCTGTGTTTGTTGGAAGATTATTTCCAATTCACTCACTCTCTCTTCAGCTTGAATTAGATTCTGGTTGACATTCCCAAAAATAAGTCTATTCCACTGTTTTATTTCCACTTTGAGCCTCTTTAGTTTGAAAACAAAACCAGTCATGCCTTTTAGAGGAGATGTTAAGCTCCAATTCATTTTTACTAAATCCCTGAAATCTTGCCTAGAGGACCACATTTCCTGGTATCTAAAAGGCCTAGGGGACATCTCTGAAGCAGATTGTATGGATAAGATTAAAGGGGAATGATCCGATGTGATTCTATTTAAAACCTGAATAGAGCTGTGGGGAAATAGATCAAGCCATTCTAAGTTACAGAGACCCCGATCCAGTCTTTGGAATATAATATCTTTACACCTATCCTTAACCCTATTATTACACCAGGTAAATGAATTCCCAACAGTCGGTATCTCATGCAAGTCAGATCTATGGATGAATTCATTGAATTGTTTCATTCTTTTATGAGGGGTTGATTTCCTTCCTTTGTATTCATTAACTGATGAAACCGTGTTGAAATCCCCTATATATATAGCAGGTTCAGAAAAAGCAGAGCCTAAATCTTTCCATAAATTTTCCCTCATAATCCTATGTACACTAGCATAAATGAAGAAACAATTCCAACTGGATGAGGTAGCTACTTCAGTGATTCTAGCATGAATGAATTGATCTGATTCTCTAACACAAGATAAATGAAAAGATTGGTTCCACAGAATCCATATTTTAGCAGATTGAGCTGCAAGAGCATTATTAAAACCTAGAACATGCTTCAGATTATCGATCTGCTGGTTATCATGCCAAGGTTCTAGGAGGCAAAGGATGTCTATCTTATGATTCATCTTTAATGTTTTTAGTCTTTCCAGGGATGAGCCATAACCTCTAACATTCCATACCAAGATATTACCTATGATTGTGTATCTAATCATTTAAAGGTCATTGGAACAGCTTTATGTGAGGATCGGAGTTTTCTAGGTTTATTTGGCAAAGCTTTGGTAGAGTTGTCCTGAGTCTCCTTACCTTTAACTAAGTAATCTGTAGACTTCGGAGTATCAACAGTTATATGCCTTGAAGTAAGTTCACCTGTGGTTGGTTGAAGTTTGTTACCTGAACCTTCAGTAGATGTTACCTTCTGAGCTGAAGATTGCTCCAGAGCTGATGATGATTTTGAAGCAGAAACTGAGTTTTGATCTGGTATGACTGCAGATTTGTTTTCTATAATAAGATGTCCCTCAGGTCTTGTTTCTGTGGAAGCTATGGTGCCTGAGTGAACTACCTGGTCATGAGTTTCTAGTGTCTCGTGGAAGATTTCCACAGCTTCTTCTTCCTGTTCTTTAGAGAAAACATCTAGGGCATGAAAAGCATTAGAAATAGACACAGTATGTATTGGCTCTAGGGAGTCTACTCCATGTTTATCAGATTGCTTAGTCTTCTTCCTCCAAATTGTGTTGTTAATAGGTTTTGAAATATCATCCAATGAGTAGAAGTCTGATCTTATCTTGTGTGTATTGTTGAGTAAGTTAGAAAAAATATTCTGTGGATGGCCTGGTTGATGATTCTGTTTTTGAAAATCGCTTTGTTTCTGGGAAATAGTCAGGGCCGAGGAGCCTGATAGCTTATCCTTAGCTAAATCCTCTGGGTGAGAATGCTTCTCAAATATTCCTTCTATGTGAGCCTGTTTCTCAACAATTGAGCTATCCTGAGAGTTATGAACCAATTCAGCAGTGTTTTTGTCAGCCTTTCCTTGTTTTTTCTTGATTTCTGTAACCTTTTTTTTTAATTCAGGGTGTAGGAAAGTACACTTCTCTTGGTTATGTCCAATTATTTTACAATGAGCACAGTAATATGGAAGTTCATCATACTCAATTGGATATTCAGCTACCTTATTGCCTATTCCTACTACAATAGAAGCGGGGAGTTGGGACTGGAGGTCAATTTCCACACAAACTTTTATTGCCGATGGTCTAGTTAGAGCTGCGGTAGCAGCGTCCATTTTTAAGTACCTTCCAATCTGACTACTTAGACCAATAATGGCAGAGTTGTTATAGAAATGAAGAGGGAGTCTGTGAATCGTTACCTAAGCCGGGACAATTGAAGATTCAGCCGTTGGTGAGAAGTCGGGCGACCATTTTTGCACCTTCATCGTCGCGCCCTGGATCATCCCCTGCCCCTTCATCCAACATCGCTGGTAGTCTTCGGGATCCTGAAATCTAATCAAGACATGACGATAGTCAATAGAGCCTAGCTGGAATTTAGATTTAAAACCTATTGATTTGAAAGCAGTTTGTAGAAATTCCATCGAGGGCTTTCCCCTATTGAATTTGCCAACTAGAGCGTTCTGGTAATGGGACGCCAGGCGTTCTCCTTCCTCATGAGGAAGGATAAACGCGATCTTCCCTTTGTACTCTGTAACCGGGTGAAGATTTGGAGTATCCGGGAGGGACGTGAATAGGGGAGATGGCTTAGTGGTGAGAGCTTGGATGAAGCTCTTGTTGGTGACGGGACCCAACTCCACCGTGGGAGTGGTCGACGGCAACGCCATTGGTGGCCAATATGACCGTTATTGGCCAAGAATAGTAACAGTTGGTGAATAAAGAAGAAGAGGAGAAAAGTTGGTGAATCGTACTTTAATCGCACTAAAATCGCAAAATCGCACGTGAGTTCAAAGTGTCTTCTAAGATTATCATCATTGTATTTTCTGAACTGATAGTCTTCCTCGATCTTATTGTTTCTTGTTGATATTTAAGTTTCTTTTATCATTTTCATTTCAGTTTATCTCCTCTGCTTCCCAAGCTTTCATCGTCTCTGAGCATTCCTAGGTTTTCTGTGTTTCATCTTCCTCCATCCTTTTCAAGAGTAATTTTTCTCAGCAACTAAATTTCCAATTTCTTTGCTGCATATTCTGGACTTGATATGTTGAGGTTCTTCTTCAATTTCTCATAATTTTAGAAGTTGTGTTTCTAAATATTTTCCGGTCGTCTTATCCGGCTTGTTTCTGCTAATGTTTGCTCTGAAAACTTATGTCTGCGGTGTGTAGCCCTAATTAAACTTGTTACTTCAAACTCTAGGAGCCTCCCCTATCTATATGTCTTCCTCTAAACGTTTTGAGTCTCCCGTAGAAGATGTTCACTCCGACGGAGATTCCAGTCATATCAATGGATCCTCTACCATATGCAGTATGCTGTCTGGTTCGTATTTAAATGAGTTGAAGAATTATTTCCCCTTTCTAGCTCCTTTTTTTATTCGCGCTCCTATGAATTCTGAATGCATTTGCACCTCTCCTCCTGGCTATATTTCATGTTATTTAGCCTACCTAAACTTTGGCCTTTATTTTCCTCTCCTTGAACATGTGATTGAACTTCTCCATTTGTACAAGGCTGCGCTATCCCAATTTAACCCCAAGGGCATCACCATCATAATTGTGGTTTCTTCAGGTTTGTGAGAAAGCATATATTCCTTTCTCTGTTATTTTTTTTACAATTTCTATTATCTGCAAAAAGTTAAAAATACAGTAGATGAATTCACCTTTTATCCTGAGATCGCTGGGGTTGTACTTGTTAGCAGTTTCCCCAGTAATGTGGGTCAGTGGCATATGAAATAATTTTTCATAAAATTAAAACAAACTCCTGAAGTGGTTGTGCCTTCTTTGAACTACAAGGTTTCCATGTCTAAGCTTCCTCCCTTGAAAAGAGGGGATGGTCTCAATGCATCTCATCCTCAAATTCAGGTATAAACTGAGAATCCTCTGGCAAAGGGAATAATATCTGACATTCTCTCAAACCTCTCTCTATCTGATACACTAGTTGTGGTAAGTTCACTGATAGATTTTAGTGGCTTTGTGGTATAGTATGATATTTTCTATGCAAGATGTTGATTAACTTTGTCTTAATTGTTATCATTTTGTAAGGTTGGCTAAAGCTTTCAGATCGTGAGTGAGCGGCTTTCTAAGTTTTCCCATGTAGATTAGTCACTTATGGAAGAGTAAAAGGCATGGGAAACAAAATGTACAAATATAGAAACTTCCCTGGAAACCGCTCTGGAGTGTGCGAAGCTCATAGAAATGGGAATGCCTTAGCTTCGTTCTGAGTTGGAGGAGATGTGTACCTATAGACATGTTTCTCCTAACTATCCTCAAATTTTGATAGATCAGCTTTGCAAGACTGTCTTTCTATATATTATTTGAGGATGTTTCCAGCAATGCTTGCACCGTTGGGTACTGTGAGGATATGAAAGGTCAACGCGAGTTGCCGTTCGCTGAAGAGTCTTCCCTAGCTGAAGAAGTGTACTAAGACACTATAGGAGAAACAGGAAAAGTTAAACAAATGTTTTATCAAAAACATTACTGACGGGGGGCATCCCTATGCTTTGCTCTCGCATCTGGCCAGCCTTCCTGTCTTCTTTCTGTGGCTGAACTAAAGGGTTGCGAGGTGGATTACTTGGAGGATCTTCCATTTAAATATGGCATTGTTTCTCCACTCCTAACCCTATTGCTAGTGTGGAAACTTAGGCTAATGCGAGCATTAAGGCCCTCGCCCAGCAGCCTAGCCAGGAAGCTTCCGCCCAGCCACCAAGCCAGGAAGCCGCTACTATCGTTGTTTAACCTTCGCCTACCACCAACTTTGAAGTCAGCTAATTCCTACTGTATCTGGTTTTTACTAGATTTTGAAGTGTAATTTGAGTCAATATTATGGTTTATGGTTGTACTATTTGTGTGATTGGGATTATAACTGCTATTGTACCATTCATTTTTTGCAGCCTCTCATTATACCTATTTATATGCAGGGTTTCAATATTTTGACTCATCTTTAGTTTTTGAAACATCTTGACTTTCTTGGATATAGAGATCATTTTAGTGATCGCTATAGATCGTTGTCCTCTGATTTTCAATGCCCTACTGGATTGATTCGTGCCTCTCAGCCATTCACTAAAAAATATGAATAGATTTTTTTCTTCTGATCACTTCTATCGTGTGGAGTCACTTTCATTATACCTTGGGTGGAAACTTCCTATTTCCAATGCATCAGCATCTGCATCTAAAAAATGTCCTTGTACTCAGTTTATTCCTGATAGTTACAGTGTTGAATCACTCGACAAAGATATTATTCATGGGCTGCTTGATCTTGAATCTATTTATGTGTACATGTGATCTCTACATGCGATCTCTTAGTCTCCCTGCTTGCATCTAGGAGTGGGTGTTATCTCTAGGTATTCGTCTAAAATACATGCTCTTAGGTATTAATGATCTTAAATTGAAATGGGGCAAGAATGTGAAAGACACCCAGAATTTTGTGTGCAATTTGCATAGGATTTGTAATGAGCAGAATGGTCTTATCCACCATCAATAGTTGGCTATGGTGAATATGCTTTGACAACATGAAGAAGCTAGGAATTGTGTTACTAGCGAGACTCGCGAGTCCAATTAGAAGACATTGATCATTGATAAACGTTGTGCTTGTATTTATGATTTGTTCGATGAGTTAAAGAAAAACCAGGGTGAGTGTGATCACTTAAGTTCTTCTGCACTTGGTTGGCAAAGTAAGTTTGATGAGCAGTTGGCTATAAACACACAACTGCGAAGTGAAAATGAGCAACTTCGCGCAGAGTGCAATCGGCTTGACTCGTTAGTGCACCAACTCGAGCAAACTTGGGTTGAGTACAAAGATAGACTTCAGGCTTTCCCTTCTTCATCTTGTAGAGGTTCTAGCCGTGGAGATCTCATTGTGGGAACCGGTGATCTACAAATTAATTTGTTTGAGGCTGTCCGATCGCATAGTCGAGGCTTAGAGGACGAAGTGCAGAATTTAAGGACTAAAATGAAACGGTATGAGGAGACCATTAATGTGATGAGTATGCAGCTGGACGATGAAGAGTCAGTCCCTATCACCAAAATCTATGCATATTATACTAGGTATCTTGGTCTTATGGAATGAAGGAGTCTAGCACATTATCCTGCTTATTTACACATAAAGTGGCGATATAACCTATGGTTAGAGAGGAGCGTTGGCTGAAGAAAACTAGTGTAGGGCTGAGCACCTCCAATGTGAATATGAGCACAGTCGTCGCTCTGGTGGTTCGCCTATTTCTGGTTTATCACAAACATCTATGCGTACATAAAATGTGATGATATTTTCCAAAGATGTTATTTTTGTTGGGGTTTTTGAATGTTGTAGTTGTCCTCTTTTTTTCCCGTCTTCACACTTTTGAATGCTTTTGACCACGTAGTTCATTTTTCTTTATAGAACTTGTTTCTCATATATCCATCTCTTTTTTTTTGAGTATTTAACCACTGTTTATTGCGAAGCCACAATGTCTATAGCTTGCTCTAGTCACTGCATTGTAGGCATATCTGCCATGTAGCAACATCTATCGATTCCTTTTTTGCGCGAAGCTACAAGATCTATAGCTTGCTTTAGTCGCTGCATCGTAGGCATATCTGCCAAGTAGCAAGATCTATTGCTTGCTTTATTGTGCGAAGCCGCAAGATCTATTGCTTGCTTTATTGTGCGAAGCTGCAAGATCTATTACTTGCCTTTGTCATTGTATTTGAGCCAGTTTTCCTGGTAGAAAGATCTATAGCTTGTTTTTTATTGATAGTGCAAAGCCGCAAGATCTATGGCTTTCTTTTTCGCTTTATTGTGCGCATACCTGCCTTATTGAAAAGTTCATGACTTACTGTTCTTTATATTTTGAAAAGAGGGAATTTCAGTGATATTCGTAAATGATAATTATCCCACTATTATCCTGTGTTCGTATGTTAAGAATTTGTAATTAGTTTTTTGGATGCTAAGTATGGCTGTTGAAAAGGAAAGGATGGTACACCGAAAGATTTATATTGAAATCATATGGCTTTCAACGTAGAACAAAGGAACGAACACTCCCAATGATTATATCATGGTTTCTATACATGGAAACTAGGTTTTCATGTCTCTCTGCTGAATCTACACATAAAGGTTTCTTAAGTTAACTATGTGCCAAGTGTTAGGAATGCTTCTACCATTCTCTCTAGCTCGTAAATGTTGGATTGGTGCATCATCGTTATCTTATACGACCCTTCCCACTTTGGGCACAACGTTCCTTTTTACTCGGCTAGGCTAGCTTCATTCTTCCTTAGCACAAGATTTCCAATTTGGAATTGTGTTTCCTTGACTTTCTGGTTGTAAGCTCTGGCTATCTTTCCTTTGCCCTTGCTTCTTTAATTTCTGCCCTTTGTCTCTTTTCCTTGAGCTCATCAAATTCCAACCTCACCATCCCTAGGTTGGTGTCCTCTTTGTATTGTTAGACTCGAAGGCTTGATTCTCTGATTTCAACAAGTATTACCGCTTCGTGCCCATATACCAGACTTTACGATTTTTCACCTATTGGTTCCTGCACTATTGTTCTATACAAACATAAGGTCTTAGACATCTCATCAACCTAGCCTGCTTATTTTCTTTCCAATCTTTTTTGGATACCTTGCATGATCGTTCTGTTTGTTATCTCTACTTACCCGTTCGCGTGGGGTGAGCTACATAAGTGAATTTTCTACTTGATTTCTAACTTCAAACACCATTTTGTAAAGATCCCACTTGTGAACTGTGTGCCATTGTCGGTAAAAATGGTCTCTGAAGCTTGGTATGACGAGGTCATCTTGCGGGCCACCAGCCATCGGTCCCCGCACTAGCCACGTCTCATCGGCGTGTCGCTTCCTCCTATTCCTCGGTGCCCTTCCGGTGCCAGTCTCACCGGCATTGCACGATCCACCAGAAGATTGCACGAATTGACCAGCTCTATTCCTCACGGTGTGCCTGGCTCGTCCAGCAGCATACCGTTCGATCCCAACATCCAATGGCACACTCGTCCCAGGTTGGCCAGCCGGGGGGACATCTGCCAGCAAGTCGTACATCGAGCGCCAGTCACTATCGTCACGGATTCCACCAGACGTGAGGATGTTAAGCTCCGGACCGTCCCATGTCGGCATGGGATCGAATGCATGAACGCTCAGTGGAGAAGCGCGCTCCGCTCCTACATCACACTCCTGCGGCGGAGACGACCGTTCATCCTCCACCACGCGGCCTCTAGCCTGTCTCGCCGAGGCACTAACACCTCTTCGTCGTATCGAACGACCATGGCCGTCAGGCTGACCAGCAGTGCTCATCTACAACACAAGATATGTAATTAGTATAACAACAATTGATTTAAACTGATATGATAAGAAAAATTAACATACATTTCAACGTGTAAACTAATATTTTCAAACAGTGCATAATTTCAATTTGCTAATGGAAACTACATATTCTATAATGGAAACTACATAAAAAAACCGCACAACAAACAGCAAATTTAATTCTCGTACAATCCAATACAACGAACTACACATTTTTTAAGTTGCAAATTGGAAATTACATTACTAAATAATCTGATTTTTTTCCACATCACACTATTATTAACATTCAAGGAAACAATCGTTAAAACGTATCATAATCATTTAGACAATTGTTTACATCGGATTAATAAAGTCTATTTAAATAAAACTATATTCTATTATGTCACATATACTTTCCAAATTACGGAAATAGTAATCATTTCCAAATTTAAATTAAATAATTTCTAATAATCACAATTTCTTCGTTTTAATTCCAAAATTCATTAAATTTCTAATATTAGATTTTTCCAAATTATTTTACATCTTTATCTCCTATTATCTTATGAAATAAATTAATTTAAGAGTAAAGCCTCCTATTTTCTTATATTTACAACCAAACCCCTCATTCGCACGAAAACAAAAAAACAATCGCACGAAAACTAAAAAAATCCTCCAAAACTTACGTTTTCCGGCGATTTTCCGGCAGATTTCCGGCGGCGGCGGTCGGCGGCGGCGGGCGGCGGCGGAGGCCCAGCACCTGGCCGGATGGAATGGAGAGAGGGAAGGGGGAGAGAAATGGAGAGAAAGAAGAAGGAGAGAAAAAGAGAGAAGGAAGGAGAGAAAAAGAGAGAAGAAAGGAGAGAAAAAGAGGGAAGGAAGGAGAGAAATGGAGAGAAAATGGGAGAAATCCAAATTTATACTACTTCTTTTAATTTTTAATTTTTTTAAAAAATACTAATACGTGTATTTATATGTATTAGGGCGAGGATAGTAAAATACAGGGCGAGGTATAGCAACACCCCAAAATCTTCCTCCATGCGTGTGAATGCCAAAGAAATTCAAGACCCATGTGCTGTATTGCAGCCTCAAATTCAAACCATAAATCTTTTCCCAAGCATGTGTTGACGAACGAAAAAGCAAAGATCCATGTGTTGTATTCAATTCGAGGCCAAATTGCTTCGAGCCGAGAGACCCATATGTGTTCACCAACAAAAGATCCAAGCTTCTTGCGTGTTGGAATTTAAAGCTGTGACCCATGATGGGACAATAAATTCGAGCGCTATTCCAGATCTGAAACTTTCGAAAAAATCCAAACAAACTTCCCCCAACAACTTTGAAACCCGTTGAATTGTGAATATTTTCAGATCCGGCTAGTCAAATCCCCATCAGATCCAAAACATGAATATACTAGCCTTACTGTTGAATCTTCAAATTCAAACCACAAGTCTTGCTCCAAGCATGTGGTGACCCACGAATACCCATGTGCTCACAAACTGTTGCTGCATCAAATTCAAACCAAAAAGAAACCTTCCTTCATGCGTGTGTGTCCCACGAAAATTTAAGACCCATGTGGGGTAAAGGTGAGCAAGAATAATTGCTGCATCAAATTCAAACCATGAAACCTTCCCTTCATGCGTGTGTGACCCACGAAAATTTAAGACTCATGTGGGGTAAAGGTGAGCAAGAATAATTGCTGCATCAAATTCAAACCATGAAACCTTCCCTTCATGCGTGTGTGACCCACGAAAATTTAAGACCCATGTGGGGTACCAGTGAGCAAAAATAATTGCTTCCAATCCAAGATCTGCGTGTTGACCAACAAAAAATCAAGAACTATGCGTGTGGAAATTAATATTATGGCCCCATGATGGGACAACACATTGAATTCTCATCACTTAGTGTTTCCAGATCTGAAAAAAGTGAGAAACCCGAGGCCAAACTTCCCAAAGAAAACTCAGAATTTGTGATTAACACTTTCGGATTTGTGCTACTGAAACGAAGGCACCCGGCGGAACCAACCGGAAAGCATTATAACCCACCGGAAAAAGTATTTTTCCGGCGAACCCGATCGGAAAATTCTAGCAATCATCATCCAAATAATTCAACCTGTACGAAACAAATAGCAATCTGGTCGAGGTTTCAATTAAAGCAAACAATTATGGACAGTGTGCCATCTGATCACATGAATGCCCTCTCAACAGGTTCATCATGAACTCTTCCAAATACTATAAAAATTCATGCATCAAATTCATCTCTACTCTCAATCCAACATGAACATCACATTGACTATCCACCATAAACATATAATCTTCCATACAAACCGACACAGATTCAACATAAACAAACCCCTCATCAATCCTCCAGATTAGATCTATCAACAAAAGATTAAAACTTACTTGGAACAATGATAGATCTTCATCAAATACACTCCATCACCAACTTCAAGATCGAAAATCTGATCTTCACCCAAAACCTTCAGATCCAAAGATCAAATCTTCAAATTCAAGCGCAAATCATACCTCGAAAGATGTCCGGCGAGGAATCCAACATTAATGTCGGATTCCTCGCCGGAGACTCTGAATCGTAGGAGAGAAACTGGAAGAAAATCGGCCCCGGAAAATTTGGAGAAGGGCTGCGCCCTTTTTTCTCTCCAGAGAGAATTCTCTCCTGAATGTTGACCTTATTGTCCAGTTCTACCTTGCACCTCCTTGGGGTAGGGCAGTTAGTGGCAATTGTTTATTGCTATTAAGTAGTAGCTGCCAGTAGAGTAGTGATTACTATAATATTTATTCGCTGCGGTTTGACTCTAAATTTGTTTATTTGGAAGTTGAGATTCCAAGTACAAATTAAATTGTTCATATCAATGCACGCCAATCTCATAGATCACCAAGCAGCACATTCACATTGATGGTAGCCTACAACTCCATTGCAGTGTGTACTGCTTTTGTGCTGGTTTCAGCTGTCTTAGTACTGATATGGAAGCTGATGAGTTCTGTATGGGTCAAACCAAGAAAGCTTAAGAAGCAGCTCAGAGAGCAAAGCTTCAATGGGAACCCTTACAGATTGCCCATGGGGGATTTCATAACTATGTCAACCTTATTAAAGGAAGCCCATTCGAAGCTGATTGGTTTTTCTCATGATACAGCCCCAAGGATCATACCTGAGGCCCTTCATATCATCAAAAAATATGGTATTGTTAACTTGCCTGTTTTCATGATTTTTTTTCCTTTGGTGAGGCCTATGGAGGTACAATAACCTGCCTACAGGTTCGTTCATTGTAAAAATGAGTTCATAACATGTATGAAGATGAAAATTATATTCAGCCAACTGGGAAAAGTCCAGTGGCCAGGGCTCATGCCCGCCCCAGGAACACCCTAGGTTCGATTTCGGCCTGGGGCAAGTTTCTGGGGTTCAGTCTCCAATTACACCGTGTTAGGTGTAGGAGCCTCACTTCGTGTGAGTTGTGTGATAGTCTCACCTCATTTTTATGTGAGACACAGGGGAGCCTCACCCCTTTTGTAGTTTCTGGGGTTCATTCTTCAATTACACCGTGTTAGGTGTAGGAGCCTCACTTCGTGTGAGTTGTGTGATAGTCTCACCCCATTTTTATGTGAGACACAGGGGAGGCTCACCCCTTTTGTGTGGGGAACAAAATTTATATTCAGTGACGTAGTTTCTTACCACTATGCTGCGCTACATCGCCAATCATATGGATTTCTTCTTTGTTGAAAAGGTGTTGAAAGGGACCCTGCTTTAAATTACTATAACAATGTTGATATATTTTTTGAATTTATATGGTTTTAAAATTATAGACCTATCTAAATGTGCCTGGCTTTTTTTTTTAAGTTAAACCATCCAAGGATGGGGGGTGTTTATTAGGCTCCCCTTGCCGTTTTAATAGCCAAAAGTTGGCGCTAAAAGATTCATTGAAATTACAACATGAAGATGATCCACAATAGTTGTGGAAGCTGTTACAGCAAAAGAGTTTCCAGAGTGGAATCTCTAGTACTAAAATTTGGCTTACCCTGTGAAAGAGTAGTCTCTCTATGAAAACACTATGGCCGAGACTCCGCGAACAGGACGGGGAATCGAAGGTTCGAGACCCCAATTTGTCAACGGAGTTCCAGCCAAAAGAGTCTACACAGATATGTGCATTTAAGATCTAAGATCTAGAATCTTCATTTCTTGACCTAAATATGGTCTAGCGGCAATTGTTCAGTAGCGTATAATCCATTCAGCAAGTTCATATCAGGGGAGAAGATGCAGAATTATCTCATAGAAGCTCGATCAGTAGGGTAAGCACCCGATTCCCTGTATCGGTTTCCACACCATCTCCAAACATCCTGGCCAAGTACCTGAAATCACAGAAAGGAAAGAACTAGCAGTATTTGTGCTTATGAACAGTGACAGAAACTCACTTATTTGTGCTTAAAACTCACTAATAAAATACAGTAAGCACCTGAATACAAAGAAAGAATCCTCTTCTATATCCTATTGGTATCCATAGGAGGAACAACCCTAATTGTTGGGAAACCAATAGAGTCTAATGATAACAATCCTTTAAGGAAAGTGGGGATTGATCTGATATCTATATCACCTTGTAAGTTGTTTTCCCTTGCAAATTTTGCCAAAAAATCAGCTGACATGTTAGCTTGTCTAGATGTGTGTTGAATTGGGTGTGAGGAGTGATCAATATGAAGTGCATTGCACATAGAGAATATTCTCCAGGGGCATCTCTTTGGATTATGAATACTCTTTACCGCAGTTAAACAATCAGATTCAATTACACATTTTACTAAAGCTAGATCAGAGTAGATTTCATATCCCATTTTGATTGAAAATAATTCTGCATCTAGAGGAGAGGAGCTCTGAAAATTTCTAACTCTCATTTTAACAACCTTTCCTCTCAAGTCCCTAACAATTACTGCAGCAGAAGAGGAACCACTAGAAATCCATGAAGCATCAGTGTTAACTTTATAGCCAGTTAGTGGTTTTTCCCATGTAGCTACTGTAATTGTAGGTCTATTTTTATGAAAAATTCGAGGAATGATCTTATTCTGAATCCAGTGTTTATGCCTATCTCTATTACTTTTCAATTTGTGAACTGTGAAGATTGTGTAAATCATTTGTTTAATATATTGGACACGGATCTCCAATGAGAAAGGTCTATTTTCAAATAGGCAATTGTTTCTGCTAGTCCAGAGTGACCAGAATGTAGCAATAAAAGCAGTAGTTATCAATTTTGAGTGTATCTTAGAGTCAGCCTTGAAAGATAAGTAAAATTCAACCCTGCTCTTTAGGTTCAGAAAATCAATTTGTGGTAGCTTTAAAAGAGAGTGATCATTATGCCAAACAGAACAGGAGCAAGGACATGAATTGAAAAAATGATCAAAATTGTCCTTATTGACTAAACAAAGAGGGCATCTCGAAGCAAATGAAAAACCCATCCTGCTCAAAATGTTATCAAATGGGAGGATACAGTTTAAAGCTCTCCAAATAAGTATTGGCATTTTTCTAGGAATGTAGGGAGACCAAACCTTTTGTATGTGCTGTATTACAGGGTTCCTCTGTCTAAAAATGTTGTAGGCAGAGCTGACTGTAAATTTCCCATCTGTTGTAGGGGTCCAGACTAGCTGATCCTCATGGTGGTGCTCCAGCTTTACTTCCTGCAAAATATGAGTGATATTGGTAGCCAAATAAGGCTCCGGGCTTGGTAAAAAAAGCAGATTTGTTCATAATAAAAGAGCTCAAAGAAAGATCTTCAAAAGGTATGTCCATATCCTCAGGCCAGTTATAGCAGAGGGCCCCATCTCCCATCCAATTTGCATTCCAAAAAGAGCAATCCCCCTTGCCAAAGATAATCCTAGTTAAACTATTTGCCATAGGTGTTACTCCACTGATTCTACTCCAAATATGGGATTTTTTGTAAGTGGCAGGTAATGTCCATAAAAGTGAAGACCATTGAGTATCATTCATTTGGAGCTTCCACCATAATTTACATGAGAAGGCATCTACTATGGCATTCAAATCCCTTAAACCTAAACCATTTTCATTTACTGGATAACTCATTCTTTTCCATGATCTCCATCTTTTCCCATCGGCCAAATCATATTTTCCCCAAATTAGACTAGATGCCATCTTTTCCATTCTTTTTAGAACTATCCTAGGGGGCTTTAAAACTGCAAAAATATGTGTTGGAATTGAGAAGAAACAATGATTAATCAAAATTATTTTACCAGCCGAGCTTAACCATCGATTCTTCCAGTTATGTATCAATCTATCCATTCTTTCAATTACAGTTAAATAATGCACCTTTAAATTCCTACCAGAGAAAATAGGAACTCCAAGGTATTTAAAAGGGAAAGAACCTCTCTCCATCCCTAGTTGCCTTTTAACAGATTGTATTAGCTGAAGAGGAGTGTTATGTGAAACAAAGAATTCTGATTTTGCAAAGTTTACTTTTTGACCAGTAGTGAGCTCATAAGCCTTCAGAAAAAATTTGAAATGCCTCAAGTTTTTGGGCTTAGTGTTCAGAAAAACTGTAGTGTTATCGGCATACATAAGGTGAGTAAGAGGAGAGCATGAAATGGGAAGACTAAAATACTGTAAATACCCAGTGGAAAACAATTTCTTCAGCCACCTAGAAAAAGCCTCTGATAAAAAATTGTATAAAAATGGGGAGAGAGGGTCTCCTTGTTTAATTCCCCTGGAGGAAGAGAAAAAACAGATATGACCCCATTTATTAAAACTGAAAAGGTGGCAGAAGCTATATTTTGCATGATAAGTCTAACAAATTTGCCATGGAAACCAAATTGTAGTAGAACTGAGTTAAGAAAAGACCAAGAGACCCTATCAAAGGCCTTTTGCATATCTAGTTTGATAATCAAATTTGAAATCTTAGACTTTCTGGATGGCAATCTGGTCATTTCATGCATGAGGATCACATTATCCAAAATATCCCTACCTTTAAAAAAGACACTTTGCTCAGGGGAAATCATTAAGTGCATTAGTGGTTTAATCCTCTCCATTAATAGCTTAGAAAAAACCTTATTTACAAAGTTTGATAAGCTTATTGGCCTGAAGTCTGCAAAAGAGTTTGGAATGGTTTTTTTTGGTATTAAGGTGAGCCAAGTACTGGACATAGCTTTGGGAATATAACCAGTATTTAAAAAATCATTAGCAGCTTCTAACAGATCCTGGTTAATGATTTCCCAAAAAGTGATGTAAAAATCTCCCGAGAATCCATCTGATCCAGGTGAACTAGATCTATTGAGGTCAAAAACAGCTGTTTTCAGTTCTTGTGTGTCAATGGGGGTAAGCAGAAGTGTATTCTGTTGATCATTTATTACATTAGGGATTTCCTGCAGAAAATGTTTTAGATAATTCCCTTCTTTTTGTGATGTATCCTCATTCAGTAATTTTTGAAAAAATCTCACACCTTCTGCTTTTATCAAACTTGGATCTGTTATCCAGTTTCCATCACCATCTTTAATTTTAACAATTCTAGATCTTACTTTCTTTTCCTTGATTGTGTGATGAAAATAACTTGTGTTTGCATCACCCTGTTTTAACCAGTTTAACCTAGCTTTTTGTTTCAGGAAAATGTTGTGTTCCTTCTGAGATCTTAGCAGTAAAGCTTTTGCTTTCAGAAGATCTTCTAAAACTGACTCATCCTGAACCTGCTGGTAAAGTATTTCCAGTTCATTGACTCTTAATTCAGATTGTGAAAGATTCTTATTTACATCCCCAAAATTATTTTTGTTCCAATCCTTTATTACTATCTTGAGCCTCTTTAACTTATGAACAAAATTATTCATTCCAAACAGAGGGGATGGTAAGTTCCAGTTAGATACAACTACTTCATGAAAATCTTCTCTATTTGACCACATTTCCTGGTATCTAAATGGTCTTGGAACTAATTCTACAGCAGATTGAATAGTTAATAGAAGAGGAGAATGATCAGATGTAATCCTATTTAAAACCTGGATAGAACTATTAGGGAAAAGGTCTAGCCACTCTAGATTACTTATTCCCCGGTCTAACCTTTGGAACTGTAGATCCTTTCCTTTGTCTCTATATCTATTGTTGCTCCAAGTGTAGGAGTTACCAACCGTGGGGATATCATGTAAGTCCATCATAGTGAGGAAATCATTAAATTTTTTCATGCTTTTCCTAGCGGTGGATTTCCTACCTTTATATTCTGTGACAGATGCTACTGTATTAAAATCTCCAATATAAATTGATGGATCTAGTGTAGGACTTAGCAGATCTGACCACAAATTCTCTCTCAACTGTCTATGGACACTAGCATAAATGAAGTTAACATTCCAATGGACAGAAGAAGCAATATCTGTTACTCTAGCCTGTATATACTGATCAGATTCGTTTTCAATTGTCAAACTGAAAACCTGATTCCATAGCAGCCAAATTTTGGCTGTGTGAGCATGAAATGCATTATTATAACCGAGTTCATGCTTCAAAACATTTAAATTCTGATTATCATGCCATGGTTCGATTAGACAAAGAATGTCTATCTTGTGTGTCCTGATTAAAGTTTTTAATCTATCCAGTGAAGTGCCATAACCCCTAACATTCCAAACCATTATTTTCCCAATTTTGGTGTATTTTATCATTTAAAACTAGGGGGGTAGCTTTTTGTGATGATCTTAGTTTCCTTAGTGTATTTACTGAGAGATTTGTATTTTTACCCCTTTTATCTTCACCTTTCTTCAAAACATCTAAAGGGTTAATACTTACCTGTGGTAGAGCAGTTTGCTTTGCAGTTGTACTGAGTTCTTCCAAAATGATTGGGTCTTGAGATCCAGGGCAATGTTCTTGCAGTTCAGGAATGCTCTGCTCTGCATCAGGATCTTTCTCTTCTGGAAAACACTGCACCTCGTCAGGGGCTTGATCTTCTGAACCACTCTGTACAGTTGGAGGAGTGGATGGTACATCCACCATGTCTACTTTTTCAGTACCTGTCTGAGTTGTCAGAGTTTCCTGTGTTTCCAATGATTCATGAAAGATGTCTACAGCATCATCTTCTTGGGCATCAATGTCATCATCCTGTAGGTTAGTTAAAGACTGGAAAGCATTTGATATAGAAACCATTTTCTGCTTAACTATCTCTTCATGAATGGGAAAGAGTTCTGGTTGTTGAGTCTTTTTTCTCCAAAAGAAGTTAGTGATAGGTTTGGAGATATCGTCCAGGGAATAGAAAGGTGTATTTCTTTTCACATGAGTGTCTTGAGTTTCTTTTCTATGAATATTTATTTCCAGTTTAGAATCTGATCTCAGATTCTAGATCTGGAAATCAAATTCCTTTTGGGAAACTGACAATTTAGAATGACCTTCTCTTTCCAATGGTACATTAGATTCATGACCAGAGTTGTTCTGAATTGCAGCAGGTTGAGAATCATCCTTAACAGTATCTTTCTAACCTTATTAACATTTAACTTAGATGAGGTCATACTGTTTTTTCTCAGTTCTGGATGCAGGAAGGTACAGTTTGCCTGACTGTGGCCAATTATCTTACAGTGCTTACAATACAAAGGAAACTGATCATATTCAATTAGGTAGTCTACCACTTTATTGCCAATTCCTACAACTATTGAGTTAGGGAGTTGAGACAGTAGGTCCACTTCTACACACACTTTAATTGCAGAAGGTCTAGTTAGTGCATTAGTTACAGCATCCATTTTGAGAAATTTACCAATCTGGCTGCTAATGTCTATAATTGCTGAGGTATTGTAAAAGTGTAAAGGCAGTTGATGAATGGTTACCCATACTGGAACAATTAAGGATTCAGCTGTAGGTGAGAAATCAGGAGTCCACTTCTGGACTTTCATTGTTGCTCCTTGGACCATCCATTGGCCCTTTATCCAGCAGCGTTGATAATCCTCGCTATCCTGAAATCGAATAAGAACATGTCGATAATCAATTGACCCCAATTGGCACTTTGCTTTAAAGCCGATAGATTTGAAAGCTGAAACAAGTTTATCCATTGGGGGTTTCCCCCTATTAAATTTTCCGACCAAGGCATTCTAGTAATGAGATGCCAGAATCACGCCTTCCTCAGGGGGAAGGATGAATGCCAATTTGCCCTTATATTCAGTAATTGGGTGCAAATTGGGCGTGTCTGGAAGAGAGGATATTAGTGGAGAAGCTTTTGTGTTCAAAGCTTGAAGGAAGCTTTTGTTAACAGGTGGGTTGTGATCGGAAGATTGGTTAGGCATCGGAGACGCCATGACCTTCGACCGGAAACAGAGGAAAAGAGCCGTTAGGCAGAAAAAAGAAGAAAAGTAGAAGAAGTACAGTAACAGAAAATGTGAATAGTATGTGAAATGTGCCTAGCTAGAAGATCGTTCCTTCGAGCTTCTGTTACAGAAATGTTTCCTCGAAACTCTGGATTGTCAATCTTGTGGTCTCTCTCTGTCCGTGCAATTGTTTTGCTTGATAATTAAAGAAAGACAAAAAAACATCTGTTGGATGTATGAATTGGTAGTAGTAGACTAGTAGATCATTCAGTTTACTTGATAATTAAAGAAAAAAAAGTTTCAATTGGGTTATAAATGCGTGTTTTGATTATCAATCCTCAATGTTGGCAGGAGAAATCCTTGTACCAAAATGAACTAAGGGGTATGCAGTAATATCGTAAGCTTTTGCCATTTCTTGAAAAGTGGAAACTGATAGAATGATTTGCCGTAAAAAATTGTATTATTCATGACTGAATATATACAGAGTACAATAGAGGTGAAATAAGAAAAAAAATTCTAATTATAATAAAATATAATCTAATCAGGATTCTTATTTATTCTAACACCCCCCCTCAAGTGAAGCGTCGGATGCTCATCAACGCACAACTTGGACCTGACGAAATCGAACAGCGGACGAGAGAGCCCCTTGGTGAAGATGTCCGTAATCTGAAGAGAAGTCGAAACATGAGCAACGCGCAGCTTTCCAGATGTCACCAACTCACGAACAAAATGGTAGTCAATGTCGATGTGTTTCCCCCGCTTATGCACCATCGGATTCTGAGCCAAAAATATAGCACTGCTATTGTCACATAACAACTATGGAGAGCCAGAAAGCGGAACCTGAAGATCACGAAGCAAATGAGTGAGTCATACCACTTTTGAAGCAGTGTTGGCGAGAGCACGGTATTTAGGCTTAGTGCTAAAGAAAGAAACAGTGGGCTGTTTCTTGGCACTCCAAGAAACCAGATTCCCACTAAGATAAACCGCATAACCATAAGTGGACCGACGAGTCTCGAGACATCGGGCCCAATCAGCATCAGAGTACCCTAGCACCTCAGGAGTATTAGTAGAACGAAAGCTAAGACCAAAATGAAGAGTGCCACGAACATATCGCAAAATCCGTGTCACTGTAGCGAAATGGTCATCTCTGGGATCCAGAAGACACTGATTCACCGTGTCGACCGAGAATGCCAAATCCCAGCGAGAGATGGTGAGATACTGGAGAGCACCAACAAGAGAACGATAAAGTGTAGGATCCCAGAACGGAAGACTGGTAGAGTTGTGAAGCTGAGAACCAACGACAAATGGTATAGAAATAGGTGCCGCGTCAGATTTACCAGCCCGTTCAAAATATCACGAGCATACTTTGCTTGGCCAAGCAGTAACCCGGAGGAGGTAGGTGAAACTTCAAGACCAAGAAAGTAATTAAGAGCACCAAGATCCTTGATCGCGAACTCTCTGTGTGTCTGATCGATGAACTAGCGAAGAAGAGTCGAGTCATTGCCTGTAAGAATGATATTGTCCACATACACAAGTAGGTACAGTAACGACGACCCTCTCGAGAAGACAAATAAAGAAGTATTAGCTGAGCTGCACTGAAAACCAAGTTGTGTCAGATAACTGCTGAAATGCTGGAACCAAGCCTAGGGAGCCTGCTTAAGACCATAAATGACCTTTTGCAAGCGACAAACATAGTCAGGATGAGCAGAATCCTGATAACCAACGGGCTGCTTCATGTAGATCGGAACATCAAGAACACCATTTAGGAAAGCGTTCTTGACATCCAACTGATGAAGTGGCCAAGAACGCATGGTGGCTATGGCGAGGACCGTCCTAACAGTGGATGCTTTGACCACAGGACTGAAAGTGTGGTCAAAATCAAAACCCGGAATCTGCGAGAAACCTGTGCCACAAGTCTAGCTTTGTAACGCTCAATAGTGCCATCTGGTTGATACTTGAGCCTGTAGACCCATTTGGAGCCAAAAACGTTGACATCTGAAGGCCGATGCACCAAGTCCCAAGTGTACTGACCACGAAGAGCGGCCATCTCATCATCAATGGCTGAAATCTAGGCTGGATCCTGAAGGGCAGAGCGATAATCAGTGGGTTCTATTTGAGAAATTAGTGCAGCAGTGAGACCATGAGCAATAATATCTGAATAATACCTACGCTGAATGGCACCAGTAGAAGACCGAGTAGCCGTCCGATGAGTACGAGGCTATGGCGGCAAAGATTGGGGAATCAAACCAGCTGACGATGCCGAAGAAGTCTGAACAGAGCTGACCGGAGAGTGACCTTCGGAAGACACCGGAGAAAGGATGGTCGAGACTGGTTGAGGCATAGGGGCCGACAGCTAAGGCATGGTGGCCGATGGCTAAGGCATGGTGGCCGATGGCTGAGGCGTGGTGGTCGGCGGCTGAGGAGCCGGGTCCGGGTCGGTCATCCAGATGGAGCATGGTGGTGAAGGAGGGGCGGGTGGAACCGGCACAGGCGTGGTGACCCCAATCAATGAAGTAACAACTCCATAAAAAATGACAAAATCTCCAGATCTGAAATAGAACGACTGTCTGCGGAAGATGAGACATAAGGGAATCAATTTTCATCAAAACGAACGTGGCGAGAGACATGGATGCACCCAGAAGTCGGGCCGAGACACTAGAAGCCCTTGTGACGAGGGTTGTAGCCAATAAAAACACACGAAATGGATCGCGGTGAAAACTTATCAGTAGCAGTGGCACGTAGATATGGAAATGCATGACAGCCAAATGGATGAAAAAAAGGTATAGTCAGGCACATGACAAAAAAACAACCTTAAAAGGTGATTTTCCACCAAGAACTTAACTAGGCAGACGGTTAATGATGTAAACCGTGGAGGAGAAAGCTTCCACCCAATAAAAGTGTGGCACAGAAGAGTGAAAAAATATGGCAAAGACTAGTCTCTATGATGTGATGATGCTTCCGCTCAGCTCGGTCATTCTGAGCAGGTGTATAGGGCGATGACATCTGGTGATGAATGCCGCATAATATGAAGTGAGCCTGAAGTCGATGATTAGTCAACTCTGTGCCACCATCGGTCTGAAAATTTTTAACTCAATTAGAAAACTGGGTCTCAAAAAAATTTTGAAACTGGATAAATGTGTCATAGAAGTCCGAATTATACCGCATTGGGAGAAACCATGTGAATCGCAAAAAATTATCGATGAAAAGGGCATAATAAGAAAAACCACCTGCCGATAAAATAGGGGCTGGTCCCCACAAATCACAATGCACCTTATCCAACAAACCAGTAGCGTGCTTGTCACTAGTGGAAAAAGGTAAATGGCTACTCTTGGCCATCTTACAAGGAGAGCAACTAACATATGCAGGCATAGCAGAAGTGACAGAAATAAGTACCCGTCGATTCAATAACTGAACAGTATCATGAGACACGTGACCGAGGCGAGAGTGCCACTGCTCAAAAGAAGCCTGAAGCTTTCCAGAGTGTAATTCACCTAAAAAGCTGGAATCACCAGTCTCAAGAAAATAAAGACCTAAACTGTGATGACCTTTATCAATTATCTTCCCCATATGCTTGTGCTCAATGGAAAATGCGTTGGCATCAAATATAACACGAACCGGTAAATCACGAGTAAGCTTACTAATGGACAATAAACTTCTAGTAATCTTAGGGACCACAAGGACATCATTAATAGAGAACCCAAAGAAATGACACTGGCCAATGTGAGAAATAGATAATGATTCACCATTGCCAACAAGAATAGAATCAGAACCATGATAACATTGTACCTTATCAAGATGACTGGTGCGAGCAGTGATGTGAGACGTAACACCCGAATCAACGATCCACTGATTTGACGAATGATGACGATTGGGACCATTCAAACTGACCTGAAACAAAACTTTGTCCGCAATCCAATTAGCGGAGCATCTTCCCAAGATGAAGGCGCCAAATAAACCATAGCAAGAAGATGCCTAGAAAATGTGTGCGTGATTCAATATACAGAAGGAAGGCTAAAAAATATGCCCAAAATGACCAGGCACGTGCGAAGACGCGCAAAAGATGATGTTGAGTCGCCAAACGCGTGACTTCACGCGTAGAAGATGCTGTTAGGTCACCGGGCACGTGACTTCACGCGCAGAAGATGTTGTTGAGTCGCCAGGCGCGTGACTTCACTCGCGGAAGGGAGTGAGCGCGCGTCCGCAACATGCGCGCGTGGCCGCAGGCGCTTCTGAAGGAACTGTGTGCGTGGATCTGGCTATGACTTGCTTCGGCCGAGACGCGACGAGCACACTGGAGAAGACGATCGAACCTAAAGGTGACTGATCTGAATTCGACGAGATGAAGCTGATATTTAATATTCGGAAATAAGCCACTGCCGAAGAAGAGCCTAATGTTGGAGATGTATTGGAGGTTGAACGCTGGTGAAGTTCGCCACTAGAGGTGAAGTTTGAACGCCGGTGAGAGACGACGCCAGATACGGATGCAGGTGAGAGAATTTATTATCAGTTTGAATCTTCAGAAAGAGAGAGACGCCGACGAAGAGGATTTTGGACGAAGAATGCTGTCGGGAGATGACCGGAAGTTGCTGGAAATTGACCTGAAATTCAACGAAAACAGTTGCCTTGGCCGGCGGAGAAAAGAAATAAAAATAAATTTATGATTTAGGATCAGAACTTGCTCTGATACTATGACAGAATGATTTACCGTATGGAATTGTATTATTCATGACTGAATATATAGATAGTACAATAGAGGTGAAATAAGTAAATAACTCTTGGAAATTCTCAGGAAAGACAGCCTTTCCATAAGCTTATGGACAGTCCTCATGGGCATTTGCCTTAAATGTTACTCCCTCTGTCCCAGCTATTTTTGCACTCTTTCCCTTTTTGGACGTCCCAACTGTTTTTGCACTACCTCATTTTTTGCCATAAATGGATTGCTTTTATTATTTGTTTACTCAATTTGGGCCCAATTTCTGATTTTTAACCCAATAATATTAGGATACCCCACTTCAATTTCAAGATACCCCACTTCAAACACATAAAATAATATATCCTTAAAAATACTTCCAATTTCTCTCTCCGCAGAAAAAGCTGGGACGGGGGGAGTATGATTTTTTATAAAATTTAAATATTTCATTTTATAAGTTAAAACAAGTAATAATATGTATTTGAAGTTGAAAATATAAAAAATATCATATAAAATAATATTTTTAAAAAATTTAAATTTTATATGTAATTAAAGAAATGCAGTATATAAGGTAAGAAATAAGTGGCATGTCCATAAGCTTATAGACAGGCCACCTGTTAGGAGACCCACTCAATAACTCTAATCATAATAAAACATAATCTAATCACAAATCTGATTTATTCTACGGAAACTGATCCTCTATGTGTCTATATGTTCGTAGAGAACATCGGAGTTCTGCATCACATTGGAACCTTTGTGTTTCCATGTTATTAGTAGTTGCATGGTTTGTCAAGTATTTTCTGGCTGGATATATGAGTTTGCGTGATCATATAGTACTGTACCATGTCCTAAAGTGTTAGGAATACGAATTCCACGAGATATCCATACGAATCCCACGAGATATCTATCAACGTTATCAATGGCCAAGAACTTTCAAACAAAACTTATCACATTATCCCAAGAAATCCTCCTTTTTGCTTCAAGCATAAGTTGTTAACATTACTTTCAAATGGTTCTTGCCAAAAAACCATGATAGTTGAACCCCAATAGTCAAAGAAATAATGCTTCAACTTGCTAAATATGTGATTAGAATAGTGTTGTAATTTAATGGTTTGAATGATTGTCTTTGCTATCATCCAAAGAAGTGAATGTTCATGGACAGTTGGGTGAAGACCACATTTCTTCACATAAAGTTTTAATACACTGATCTTGTCTATTTAACCATGGAGTTTCAGTTTTTAGTTTAAACAAGATGTGGTGACTACTTGCAGGTGAGAATTCATTGGTTTGGTACGGGAAACTTGTAAACTAGTAAGGGAAGCTTGTGAAGATGTCAACCTATTTCACAAGCCTCATGGTTCTGATTTGACCAGGTTTCTGACTCCAGGAAAATCATCTCCGCAGCTTTCCGGGTGGAGAAGCTGAAGGTTTATTTTTCCCCTCTTACTGACAAATGAGGATACTTGTAGTCTAGACTAGTATCAATTTCAAATACCCATACAGTTGGTTCAATACTTTGAAGGACAAGATATATATATGACTTCAGAAGCCTTTTCCGACCACGTTTTTTTTATTGTTTGCCATCTTCTTTTGTTTTTCATCGTAGAATATGCTTCCTGCTTTCTATGAGAGTACTATTGAGATGTTGCGGAAATGGGAGGATAAACTTTCCCCACATGGGTGGTGTGAGCTTGATGTTTGGCCGAGTCTTTTGGTTTGGTCTTCGGATGCCATTTCACGCACTGCATTGGGCAGCAACGTCTACAAGGAGGGTAAGAGGATATTTGACCTTCAAGAGGAGCAAGCTGAGTACTGCTTGGAAGCATTTATGTGGTCGTCATTCATACCAGGATGGAGGTAATTAAATTGACACAGCTATTCTTTGATGCAAAATGAACCTTCTATATTTTCAGGTTTTTTCAGGAGTCATAGTTCCAGTGCATTTAGCTCAAAATGCCTTTTGCTGATTTATGGATTTATTCAGGTTTTTGCCAACTAATAGAAACCGAAGAATGAAAGAAATCGAGAAGGTTATCACCGGTTCTATTAAGCGAATTGTCAATACGAGAATGGATGCAGTAAGAGCAGGGAAGTCCAGTGAGAATGACCAGTTGGAATATTGCTAGAGTCTAATTTCCATTCCAAGAACTTGACGAGCATGGAAACAAGGACTCTGGCATGACTATCGAAGAAGTCATTCAAGAGTGCAAGCTGTTTTATTTTGCAGGTCAAGAGACCACCTCATTGCTGCTTGTGTGGACCATGATCTTATTGAGTAGGCATGAGGAGTGGCAGAGCCGCGCTAGAGAAGAGGTTTTGCAGTTCTTCAGCAGCACCCAACCTGATTTCGATGGAGATGTCATACCGAACAAAGGGCATTTAGGTTTTTTTGGCTTTTACTTATTGCCAAAATCTTGCAAAGACCGTCTTTCCACATACCTATAGAAATGCAGAGGTTAATTAGAATAATGAAAGATAAAGGTCTTAATTGCGATAATAAAAATTTATTATGTAATTTGTAGTAGTTATAGAGTTTGTAACCTAATTTAGCAACCCAATAATTTTATATACATTTTTTCTAATTTGCGTTTAAAAGCTTGGTCTTCCCATGACTTATGCCAAAACCGTTTTTCAAGATACGGTCTCTTTACGTATTGGTGTTGTGTTCTGCTTACTTAGTATATCTTCCGTCATTTCATTTTTTTGCTTATACATTTTATCTTGCTCCCCAATTGTTTTTATATTTAAGATAAGGTAGAATCCATGTAAATCTTCATTATCTCTGCCTGAAAGTTTGCTCATTTGAGCTAATATTGTATGTTCCCAACAAACAATGTAGCTTGGACGAAACATAAATCATGCTACAAAACTAATATCTATTCTTGTTCTCATTCTTCTTCACAGGTAAACTTGATCTTACATGAAGCTTTAAGTAGGCCCGTCAAACGGGTTGCGTCACCCGTTAGATAACCGTTACCCATATACTAATTTCACTTATTGGATAAGACTTATTGGATAATGATCCATTAGGTTAATGGATATAATTGGGGTGTAGTTATTGGGTTTAGTTGGGTTGGATAATTGGTTATCCGTTGGATAATTTTGGGTGGGTTGAGTTGGGTTGGATAACGGGTGACCCGTGGATAATTTCATATCATAAGATAACAAAATTTTCATAAATTTGATTACGAATATTTTAATTTTTCCCTAACACATATAATCAACTTAGAAACGATCAAATTCTCGATTCATCAGATTTGTCGATTTCGATTCATGTTTTAATCAATTTTAATTTGAACCAATTAAAATTTGATAAATGATCTTGACGAAAGAAGTAGAAGTAATATTTAAGAATTTTTACTAAATTTAAAAAATCTCGAAATATGAAAATTTTTAAAAATATTTTTTTATTGAACATAAGAAAATAATAAATGAAATTCCCACATTTGGCTACTCGAATAAATATTTCTTTTTTTTTTGTAGTTATGTACACGATTCAGCCTACATCAAAGAATAATTACGGTTAATCGTAATTTTTCACTCCAGGTAAAATGTTACGTGACTTATCAATTTAAAGTTTAAATGGTTGAAAACACCAATTATCCATTGAGTATATAATGAATTATCCATTGAGTATATATTGAATTATCCATTGAGTATATACTAATTATCCATTGGGTCTATACTAATTATCCATTGGGTCTATACTAATTATCCATTGTGTCTATACTAATTATCCATTGGGTCTATACTAATTATCCATTGAGTCGAACTAAATGACCAGTTGGATATATGTCATTTATTTGGGTGAAACGTGAATTACCCATCAAGTCCATGTTCTTTCTCATTTCTCACTTTCCAGACTGCGTTTTGTTTCATCAGTCCGCGTTTTGTTCATCAATCAGTCTGTGTTTTGTTCATCAATCGGTGTGCGTTTTGCTCATATTCGAGTTCATAATATTATATTATGTAATATAATATTATGTACATTATATTATTTATATTTAATAAAAATAAAAAATATATAATATGTTGGCTTTGTAAACTCGACGAAACTAACGAACAATATTACTTGGGATCGAGCTCGAGCTCAAATATTGTACGAACTCGAATATTGTACGAACTCAAATACTGTACGAGATTGAACTCGAATACTGTACAAACTCGAATACTGTACGAGATTGAGCTCGAATACTGTACGAGATTGAGCTCGAGTACTGTACAAACTCGAATACTGTACGAGATTGAACTCGAGTACTGTACGAACTCGAATGCTGTACGAGATTGAGCTTGAATACTGTATGAACTTGATGACTGTACGAGATTGAGCTCGAATACTGTATGAACTCGAATACTATACGAGATTGAGCTCGAATACTGTACGAGATTGAGCTCGAATACTGTACGAACTCGAATACTCTATGAACTCGAATAATGTACGAGATTAAGCTCGAATACTGTATGAACTCGAATACTGTACGAGATTGAGCTCGAAACTGTACGAACTCGAATACTGTACGAGATTGAACTCGAATAATGTATGAACTCGAATACTGTACGAGATTGAACTCGAATATTGTACGAACTCGAATACTGTACGAGATTGAGTGCAAATTTTGTACGAACTCGAATACTGTACGAGATCAAATACTGTACAAACTCGAATATTGTACGAGATTGAGCTTGAATAATTTGTGAATTATAATTTGTATAATTTGTGAATTATAGTGAACATTTATGTTAAATATTACACATGTATTTAATTGGGTAATTTTGAATATTTATTGGGTATTTGTTACGTTCGTATTGAATTAACATAATATGGGACCCATGGAGATCAAAATTTTCCATTAACACAATTATTTTCATCCCGCTCAATCCCAAAAACTAATGAGCATTTAATACCTGATCCCATTGGATAATTACAACTTGTAACCCAAATCGATAGAAAATGTTTAATGATAACTTATTGGGTTAATTATATAATGATTTATTGGATAATGACTTATTGGATAATATATTTTAACCCATTGGGTCATATGAATATCTCATGGGTTATCCATTTAATGACCCAACACATTTATAACCCAACCCATTATGATCCATTTAATAAATGGGTTAATTGGATAATGACCCATTGGATAATGATCTATTGGGTTTGGATAACGAGTTTATCCAATTAACCCATTTGACGGGCTTAGCCTTAAGGTTATATCCCCCAGTGCCGGTCAATGGCAGAATCACAGTAGCAGAAACCAAACTAGGAGATGAAACTGTCCCAGCCAGTGTACTAATCTTGTTGGAGACAATATTAATTCATTCGGACCCTGAAATATTGGGTGAAGATGCGAACGAGTTCAACCCCAATCGGTTTTCTGAAGGAGTTTTAAATGCAACGAAGGGGCAACTTGGCTTTTCCCCATTTGACGCTGGACCTGGCACCTGCATCGGTCAAATGTTCGTTATGCTGGAAGTGAAAACGGCACTGGCAATGATTCTGCAACGCTTCTCGTTTGAACTTTCACCTTCTTATGCACATGGTCCTCGCTCAGTCTTAACTCTGGAACCACAATATGGTTCTCATCTGTGTTTGCGCAAGTTATAGCAGGGTGATTTAATTTTCAAGTTCTCCTTCTATTGAAAACCTGATGAAATTTGATTTTATCAAATTATCTTAATTAGTATTACTATATTCCAACATAACCAATCTAACCAAATATGCAATGAAGTAAAACATAAAGGCATGAGACTTGGTTATGCAGTTCGGTGAAATCCACCTACATCTACGGGGCCTGATCCAGTTCAGAATGAATTCACTAAATAGAAATATACGGTACAAAGTACACAATAAAATTATACTTATCTTAACTAATTAAACGTGTGAATCATGCAAGCTCCCCTTGCTACCGATCCGCCTTGATCAGAGTCACTCTGACCCCAAACTCGTCGACGTTGGATCTCCTTCTCTCGAGGAATTAAGGTATATGATTCTGAACTTTGAACAACATGTTACGTATGTTGGAACATATAAATTCCGGCTCTCGCAATACTCTCGAAATATATCAAATCTGTATGCAGATTTTTTTTCCTATTAAGTCCGTAAGTATAATGCAGCTGTGATGTCCCCTTTATAGTCCATGAGCATATCGGAACTATCGATGATTATCTCTATAATGTTTCTAGTCCTTATCTGCTTCTGAAGCATATCCAAATCACATAAATAAAGGAATTTTCCTTATCTCAATATACATCATATATTCCATAAATCCAATTTCATATTTATAGAGATTTTCCATAAACCTAATATGCTTCTACCACCGCCTAATATTGCAGAATATTTAGACTTCCATAAATCAACATAATCGTAATATTTTGTTCTTCCGTAAAATATTTTAGGTTGTGGCTGATCATACATTCCAACATGGAACGTTTTACTTTTCCAAATCAATACACAAATTTGCCAATCCATCAATTGATGAAACCATATGACTTTACAATCTCTTCATTTGGCATTTGTGGACCCAACCATTTTGGAAATAAGAGCAAAAAGAAAAAATTTCAATTTCACAACATAAGTCTTCCAGAAATATACTTATGTTGGAACATGTACATCACGATGAATTTTAATTAATATGAAAGTCATAAGAAAACCAGAAATCCAGAATAACAAAATAATTCAGATTACATTACCAAAATAATATCCAAAAATCTCCAAAATCCAAAATATTCTTCCCCTGGGGCCATGAATATACCAAAGGCAATAAAAGCACAAAAAGAACCAAAAATATTAATAAAATCAGCTCCTCCTGAACTCAACACCTTGACCTATGTTGGAACATAATCAATGCATAATCTTCAATCTTGTTCAGGAGCAGCATCACATGCTTCCAACCGATCCTTCTCCACCTCAATCTTTGCCTTCTCAGCTTCCAATGATGCTATCTGTATAGCCAAAGCCCCAAATTTTTCATCCATCACAGCAAGTCTGACCTTCTTCTCATTAGTCTCTGAGGCTGAAGCATTCGAATTTCAAGGCAGATCATGAATCATTCTCATCTCACATGTCTTCTTGTTAGGCTTAAGATACTCAGTCTTCACAATCACATCCTCAGCCTTAGCCTTAACCCTTTCACTTCTAACCACAACAAAAATAAGGCACAAATATACCACTGTATGCTTAGCCTTTGGAGCAATATCCTGCCTAACAATACTCTGCTGAATGAACAAGCCCAAATTAACTGGCTTCTGTGTTCCAACATAGTATAGTTTTTCCATTTCTCTTGTCAAAGTTGTAGTGTTGGTATATGGCATCCAGCAATTCACCGCAATCAGGTACAGGCAGAGGAATCTGGAGGATAAAAATGAAGCCTTGGAATACCCTTGAGCTGGCCACTGAGTTTTATAACCACCAGAAATATCAATTAAAATTTGATCATCAGTAACCTCTAACTCCTCAGAAAATACCCCATCAAATTAAGGAGTTCTCAGACCCAGCATCCTGTTAATTTTCCAGCAGATAAATTCACAATTTTTCCTCTTACAAACATGGGAGAGTCTTCTTCTAAATTTCCAGGCATCGGGTTTGAATAAACCTCACAAACTAGTTGTTTGTTGTAACCCTGGTAGACTGTTGCTACAGTCTTCATCCGAATATGCTCCAATAAATAAGAATAGCCACTTGTTCTATATATCTCTAGATCTACTAGTCTTTCAGAGATAATCTTTCTTTCGGCAAAAACCTTGCCCATCTCCTCACAGTCATCATCAAAGTAAATATCAGAAACTGCATCACTTACAGGAGGAGGTGGGAGAACATTCTTCTTCTTTGATGCAGCTTGAGTTTTCTTTTTATATCTTTTGGCTGTTGGAGGAGCCTGAGTAGCAGGCATTTTCCTCTTAGCCCTTATGTTTTGAATGAACCCATCCAAAACCTCATTACTGGAGTAATTCAAATTTAGCTCCTGTGTTGGAACATGCTCAGCCTGATCAACCTCTTCATCCTGCTCAGCATCTATATCAGCTTCACTCTGTGTTCCAACATGCTTCACATTGCCTGACTCCTCCTGTATCAGATCGAATCCCCCTATCTTTTCTCTTTCTAAGTATTCCTTATCATCATAAGCATTCCCAGTAAAATCAAACTGGTCTTGATCACCCATATCAGCAACAGTATTCTTTAAGACAAGTTCATCAACCTCAATGTCCATGGTAACCTCTGTCTATGCCCTCTGTGTTGGAACATATCCAACACTTTCTTCTCCTTCACCGCCAGACACCACAATAATCAAAGTTCTTCTAAGTTCTTCTAAGTTCTTCCATTATCTGGACAACATCGACATCATAGAACCCTAATGACATCCTGTCAGTGGATTTTACAACCTCTAACCCTGCTGTCTTAGATTCATCAATCTCTTCAAGTTTCACACTACTCGGTCTTGGAATATAACAGTAAACATGGAACATATCATTGCCGGCATGCAAGCCGTAAACCCCTCTCAACATCTTATGTTCATAATTTTCCGCATCTTCAAAGTCTCCAATATCCCCTGTGTACAACTCCTGGATATCCACATCTAAAACTTCTCCCCTAAAGTTCTTCAAATATTTAAACTTAGTCAAGTCTATTGGAATTCTATTTTCTTTAACCCAATCAAAGAATTCTTCAACTGACTCAAAATTCTATTTTCTTTAACCCAATCAAAGAATTCTTCAACTGACTCAAAATCTCTACCATGTAGAGTAAAGTGAGGAAAATTATGACCAAATACCTTTTTGAAGGGAGTCTTGCCTTTGTTTGGAGTCTCATTCTTCTTCTCTTTGTTGTCGGAGGTGAGCTTGGGGAGTTGAGCATAGTCTATTTTCTTGTTCTCGGCCATGGTGAGTTTACAGCAAGAATTTCTCTCGGCGAGAATGGTTTGAGTGCAGGGAGGTTTTGAGACTTTTCACTTAATTAGAACTCTAAAACAAGACCCAAAATTCTTGGCAAGAATATCTCAACAATCTTCTAAAATCCGAAAATGCCAAGGAGTAGGAGCATATTGGCCAAAAATAAAGGGAAGATGGAAAGAGCTATTTTGAAACAAGGAAATAACTTCTTACTCCCTATTGTCTCTACTGCCGAGCCACCTTTTTTTTCCATCCCAAGTCAAATCATTACCTTTCTCCACTTGTCAACTCAAGTCACAAACTCTTTGAATTCCAACATACCATATCTTCACAACTTTTTCCTAGAATTTTTCTTTTATATTTTTGTACACTAAAAAATGAAAAATATAGTTACGGCTAAATAAGAGCTTATATAATGACTTACCTCAAATTTGACACACACCTAAGTGTTGTCTGAGGAGCTCAAATGTGGCAGTATCTAACGGCTTTTTGAAGTGACGTGTGTTATATTATGTTCATATTTGGTGGGATTATTGTGATTTTATTGAAATATAATTTGCACTTTTAGTTATTTTTTGTGTAGGAATTCATGGATTGTGAAGACTTGAGAGGGAGCTATACATTGTACTCTTTTTCCCTTAACCAACTGTTTTTTCCCACTGGGTTTTCCAGGTTAAGGTTTTTAATGAGGCGATGTGCTCCAATGGAAAATGTTCTAATGTTATAAGATATTTTTCCAGAGATGAAGGAAGAGGGGCAAAAGAAGAATTGTTGAAGTTATTGGGTGAAAAATGAATTATTGAAGAGATGTGAATTTGAAGAAAATAAAGATATTCACTTCCCATATTGATAAGGATTGTATTATCTCCTTCTATTTGAAATTCCTTAGTTGTAGGAATTAGTTATTTAGAATCAGAATAGATATGATCTTATTTTCTTATTTCTTCCGTAAGAAGAAAAGTAGTTAAAAGTTGATTTGGATTTGATTTTGGTTTTGCGTATATAAATATATGAGAAAGTCTCAGGAAAGGCGCATTTCCATAAGCTTATGGACAGTCCTCAGGGCATTTGCCTTAAATGTTGTAAATTTTTTTAAAATTTAAATATTGCATTTTATAAGTTAAAACAAGTAATAATATGTATTTGAAGGTGAAAATATAAAAATATATGATATAAAAAAATATTTTCGAAAATTTTAAATTTTGTATGTAATTTAAAAAATACAGTGCATAAGGTAAGAAATAAGTGACATGTCCATAAGCTTCTGGACAGACCGCCTGTAAGGAGACTCACTCTAAATATATATACAACAAAATCAAGTAGAGGAGGGAGACATTAATACACAGACGGATATTAGTTGTTTACGTAATTATTTGGTTTTAGTTAGTTAGTATATTACTTTTTGGCTCCTGGATGCAATAAGAAAAGGCTGCGCAAGCTTTATTCAATCAGAGCTTTATTCAATCAGAAGGAATCTTGCATGAGAATTGGATCACGGTTTCCGTTTGCGTTTTCGTCTTCAATTTATTATTTTGATTATGTTTTGTTCTTATATTGTTTATTTGTTTAGTTTAATTATTATGAGTAGTTAATTTATATATTGGCATGGAATAGCGAGCATTGGTTTATGAATCGTGAGGCCTAATTGTTTTATAATCGATTCTTATGCGTTCTTAATTGTTCTTGGTTTATTTTATTCTTGACATATTTAAGCCTAATCAACTTAAATATTATTGGGATAATGCTATCTAATTTCACCAATACGTAATCGTTGGAAAGGGTTAGTAAGTAGCGAGTTCTTGTGAAAAGCAGCTAACTAGCTAAAACTGTAATAGCAAGATAAGGAACAATTAAGTGTGCATTACTATTTGCTTTTACTTTGGTAATTGCTATATTGAGTTCTTTTCATTCTTAATGCTATCGAGGTGTGTATCTGGCTCAGCGAATATTTTTCGGGGGCATCTTGGTAAGAGAAACAATTAGTTAATTATAATTGGTTAATTGTCGATAAAGTACGAAAGAATTGGAGAGGTTAAGCATACCTACTTTCCTATAACTGGTAGATGCATATGAATTGATTTATCTTTGCGCCTATGATCGATGTTTAATTAATATGAGTTATTCTGAGCCGATTACCTTATTCATATATTTTATAGATTTTTATAGATTTTTTGTTTGCATTATTATTTTATATTTTATATTAGTTAGTTGCATTACTAGTTGTTAGATAAATCTGAAAATTAAGGCGTGGTGACTACACCAAAAGTGTTCTATATTAGTAGGTATTTCATTATAGTTTTTGCTCCGTTCCTCATGGGATCGACTCTGCTTGCTACTGTACTAATCTCATCTATAGAGTTTGCAGATTATTTTGGTGAGTGAAATGACGTTCACCATGAAGATATCTGCAAATTGCTCAGATGTTGGAACATAAACTACTACCACTTCCTTCCTTCCTTTCAACAAGATCTCAAATAAAATGATGCCTTATGTAAATATGCTTGGTTTGAGAGTGCTGAACTGGATTTTTAGAAATATCAATAGCACTTATGTTGTCACATAAGATCTTCAAAGATCCTTGATGAATTCCACAGTCTTTCAACATTTGCTTCATTCATAATAGTTACGTACAATAACTTCCAGCAGCAACATATTCAGCTTTAGCAGTTGATAGTGAGATCGAATTTTGTTTCTTACTGTACCAAGAAACTAGATTCATGCTAATAAATAAATAGTGACATGTAGTACTTTTACGATCACCTACATTAACAGCCCAATCAGAATCATTATACCCGATCAGATCAGAGTCTTGATTCTTAAAATACCAGACACCATACTCAGAAGTCCCAATCACATAACGAATAATTCTCTTGACTACAGTTAAATGAGATTCCTTTGGGTCAGCCTAAAATCTTGCACATATTCCTACATTGAAACATATATCTAGTCTACTAGCTGTCAAATACAATAGACTTCAAATCATGCCCATGTATAATTTCATATCAACTCCAACTCCTTTATCGTCCTTTACCAGTTTATCAGAAACACCCATAGGTGTTCGGACTGCTCGAGAATTGCTTAGCCTGATTCTCTTCACTAAGTTTAGGGCATATTTACTTTTATTTATGAACAGACCATTCTTTTCTTATTTGACTTGCAGCCCTAGAAAGTAAGTGAGTTCTCCAACCATACTCATTTCAAATTCGGTTTCCATCATAGTAACAAAATCCTGCACCATAGATGATGAAGTGGAACCAAACACAATATCATCAACATAGATTTGAGAAATCAAAATCTTTGAGGCCTTTTTTAGCACAAATAATGTGCGATCTACTCTCCCTCGACGATAACCTTTATGAATTAGAAAGTTAGTAAGTTATTCATACCAACGCCTTCTTGAGTCGAAACATATGGTGAGGGTAATGAGGATCCTCAAATCCTTTAGTTTGTTCAACATATACTTCTTCATTTACCACACCATTTAGAAAAGCACTTTTGACATCCATTTGATGTAGACTAAATTCATAGAGCAAGCAATAGCAAGTAAAATCTGAATCGACTCTAACCTGGAAACTGGTGCGAATGTCTCATCAAAATCCACTCCTTCAACTTGAGTATATCCTTGAGCAACCAGTCTAGCCTTGTTTCAAGTGATTTGTCCATCAACATCTAATTTGTTTTTGAAGATCCACTTTGTGCCAATTACATTCACGCCTTTAGGGCGAGGAGTGAGATACCATACATCATTTTGTGCAAATTGACCCAGTTATTCTTGCATTGCCACAATCTATTATTCATCAAGTAAAGCTTCCTTGTAGTTCCTGGGTTCAATGAGAAAGATGAAACATTGTAATCCTGCATATTTTCAGTAATTAACCCGAGGAATTAAGCGAGTACTTCTTGTGATTGGTTTTGATTGCACCTGTGTTGGAACATGCGGTGAGTCAGTGATGGATGATGTTCAAACATACTTGATATCTTTAGGTTCAGTAGGACAGTCAATATGCTCAGATGTTCCAACATTGGTTGGTTCATCAGTTGACTATGTTGTGTTGGAACATGGTCTTCATCTGATTCATATTCTCTATACCTTGGTACTTGTTGTTCATCATAATCATCCACAATGACATTTATGGATTCCATGAGAGTAGCTTTCCAAAGATTGTAAACACGGTAAGCTTGGTTATTCACAAAATAACGAAGAAAAATCTCAACATCACTACGATTGTTGAATTTTTTTAAGTTGCTCTCTATCTTTGAGAATGTAGCACTTGCTTCCAAACACATGAAAGTATGAGAAATTTGCCTTTCTGTCCTTCCAAATATCGTAGGATGTTTTGCTTATGAATAGTCGTAGATACACTCGGTTGATTGTATGACAAGTTGTATTAACGGCTTCTACCCACCATCTTTTTGTGAATTTCTTTCTCGGATAACATGACTCGAGCCATCTCCTGAAGAGTCCTATTCTTTTCTTCCACAACGTCATTCTGTTGAGGAGTGATTGGTGTAGAGAATTCATATTGAATTCCAAGTTCATCACAGAAGTCACTGAATTGAGAGTTTTCAAATTCCCTGCCATGATCACTACGAATTCTTACAATTTTCCCAACTAGACTTCTTTTTTTTGTCTGTAAGTTTATCACAAGACTTCTAAACACATCCACAGAATCAAAATTTCCTTTTAGGAATGCTACCCAAGTAAATCTAGAGAAATCACTAACACAAACAAAGATATATTTCTTGCCACTCATACTAGGTGTATTGACTGGACACATCAAATCCATACGTAGTAATTCCTGATTTCTTGAGGTAGTTATAAACTGAATTGAAGAGTGAGGAGACCGAATTTGTTTACCTTGTTGACATGGTCCACAAACAATTCCACTTTGACTTGTTAATGTAGGCATTCGTACTTTCTTTGCATTGGAAATTTTCACAAAGGTTTTGTAGTTGATATGACCAAGCTCTCTATGCCACAAAAATCCTTCATCTTGTTTTGAACTCATACACTTCACTTCCTGCTCCATCAAGTAGCAATTATCTGATGATCGAACGCCTGAGAGAACTTTGGCTTCACTGTGTTTCACTATACATCTATCTTTCTGAAATTCCACGGTCATATTGTCATCACACAGGTGGTTGTTGCTCAGTAGATTTGCCTTTAAATCTTCAACGAACAAAATGCTGGTGAATACTGGAAATCCTTCAATCTACTGTTCTTCTTTTCCATCTACTATACTCTTCTTTCCATTACCAAATGTAACAAAACCACCATCATATGGTTTGATGTTTGTCAGAAATTCCCAAGTGCCAGTCATGTGGTGAGAACAAGCACTATCAAAGTACCACAAATCTCTGGAATGTGCTATAAGAGAAGTATGTGCAACAAGGCAAGTACTAGAGCTTTTGACAACCCATACCTTTTTGATCATTTTTTATTAGTGGACATCGTCAATGTTGGAACATGCTGAGGATTGTCATTCGGTCATGATGTCCCTAAGTAATTTCTGGCATTGTTCCTCTGTATGACCTTGATACATGTAGTAGTTTCCGGAGAGGGGTTTCCTTTGATGAGGTTTGCCAAACTTTCTCTTTACCCCTTGGATCTTCGACTTGAGCGTGACTGTGCTCCTAGGTGGGTTGTTATACCTAATTCTGTGTCGATCTCCAAAACTTTTTCCCATGATCATGATTTCATCAAGTTTTTCCTTTCCAGTGTTCAACTTGGTAATAGCTGATTCAGACGTCTCATCTCTCTTAGTTGCTAAAATTAGTTTTAAATTTAACTCATCATTCTCTTTTCTGAGTTCAACAACTAACACTCGCAACTCCTTCTCTATCTTAGCCAAATGGTTTTTCTCTTCCTTTAATACTTTGTTTGTATCAATAACTTGAACCCACATGGCATACATATTCTCGTATGTACTGTAGATTTCTTCATCACTCACAACCAATCCGTCATGATCAGTAGGCATATCATCAGAATCTATGTTGGAACATACAACTTCATCTTTCTCTGACATGTTGGAACATTCATCATCTGATCCACCATAAATTTTTGTTCCAGATGCCACATAGTTGCTTGTAAGTTCCTCTTCGTCTTTCCCGTCTTCTTCATCTTCACTCCATGAGGTGACATACAATTTTCCCTGTTTCTTCCGGGTATTTTCACATTCAGCTTGAATATAACATATCCTTCACATTCTCTGCATTGAATTCGCCCAGGCTATTTTGATTCACCACTTTGATTCAAGTTGTGTCCCATGGTTATTACCAGATTCTTGTGCCCTTGGTCTATTTCCACCAAATCTTTCCTGTGATTTCTTGTTTACCACTTTCTTTAGCATTCTTGAGAAATTCTTCGTGATAAGTGCAAGTTTTTCAAATTCATCATCATTGTCAGATTCATGATTGTCCTTTGATGGTGATGTTCTGCATGCCAACTCCTTTTGGACCTTTTTTGTAGTCTGTTGGAATGTCATCTAATAAGTCTATAACGATCCCATTAATTCATCTAAGCTCATGGTGGCTACATTTCTTGCTTCTTCTATTGTTGTAACTTTCATTGAAAACCTTTTAGGAAGTGATCTCAAAGTTTTCTTCACCATTTTTTTTGTCTTTGTAAACTTTTCCAAGTTGATACACCATATTGGAGATGTCTATGAGTTTCCCTTTAAATAGAGCAATAGTGTCATCCCCCTACATCTTTAGTTCCTCAAACTTTGTAGCCAACATCTGTAATTTGGATTCTCGAACATGACTAGTTCCCTCATGAACAGTTTGCAGAATATCCCAAACTTTCTTAGCTTGATTGCATATTGAGATGAGTTTGAACTGATTTTCATCAACTGCCGTGAAGATAACATTCAATGCTTTTGAATTTTCCAATGAGGCCTTGAGTTCATCAGGAGTCTAAGTAGATTTGTCCTTGAGTTTCTGCTCCCCCTGACCTGGCTCTCCTTTTTTCTCCTTAGACCTTGTTTAAACATCTTCAGTAGGGTGATTCCACTCAATTTCAACAGAGTGCAGTCCTAGTTCATCCAGTGAGTTGATGAAGACTCCCATGCGTGCCTTCCAATAATTGTAGTTGTTTCCTTCCAGCAGAGGTGGCCGAGACACCAAAGCTCCTTCTTTGGTATCCATCGTAAAATGGATCACACTTTCCTTGACACAACCAAGGGAAAAATAAGTAACCTAGCTCTGATACCAATTAAAATTTGGTTTTACCAACTTATCTTAATTATTGCTACTATGTTCCAACATAACCTATCTAACCAAGTATGCTATAAAGTAAAGCATAAACAAACGAAACTTGGTTATGCCATTCGATGAGATCCACCTACATCTGTCGAGTCTGGCCCTGTTCAGAACGAATCCACTAATTAAAAAGATACAGTACAAAGTACACTATACAATTATACTAAACTTAACTAATTAAACGTGTGAATCTTGCAACCTCCCATTGCTACCGATCCGCCTTGATCAGACTCCCTCTTACCTCGAAACTCATCAACGTTGGATCTCCTTCTCCCGTGGAATTAAGGTATACAATTATGAAATTTGAACAACATGTTACGTATGTTGGAACATATGAATTCTGGCTCTCACAATATTCTCGAAAGATATCAAATTTGTATGCATATTTTTTTCTATTAAGTATGTAAGTATAATGCAGCTGTGATGTCCCCTTTGTAATCAATGAGCAGATCAGAACTATCCATGATTATCTCCATAATATTTCTATTCCTTATTTGCTTCTGAAACATATCCAAATCACATAAATAAAAATATTTTCCTTATCTCAATGTAACTCTTATATTCCACAAATCCAATTCCTTATGTGTATGGATTTTCCATAAACCACCTAATATATTGTAGAATATTTAAACTTCCACAAATCAACATAATCATAATATTCTGTTCTTTCGTAAAATCTTTTAGGTTGTGGTTAAACATATGCTCCAACATGGAACGTTTTTCTTTTCCAAATAAGTACACAAATTTACCACTTCATCAATCAATGAACACCCCATGACTTTACACCAGAGGAATCAAATAGGAATTTTCCCGTGGACACACGAGCAACCCAACTCGCAGGATTTCCTTTTCCTCTTCCCATTCTTACTTCTGTAGGTTTCCCGGTAATAGGGAGATCCGCGAGAACTCTTACCCATATCTTACCATTTATTCGGAATTGTCCGTTCATAGCACGATGGAAGTGTCCGATTGAAGAAATTTGTTTTGATGAATAACGAATTGGAGGGAAGTTTTCTAAATGAACTTTAAGATCCGAAGGATTGCACCTTTTGACATTCTTTTACTTAATTAATTCAATAATTACTACCGTGTTCCAACATAGCCTATCTAATCAAGTATGGAATAAAGTAAAGCATAAACACATGAGACTTGGTTACGCAGTTCGGTGAAATCCACCTACATATGTGGGGCATGGCCCTGTTCAGAATAAATCCACTAATCAGAAAGATAGAGTACAATGCACACCATACAACTATACTTATCTATTCTAATTACATCGTGTGGATTTGCTAGCTCCCCTAGCTACCGATCCACCTTGATTAGACTCTCTCTGACCTCGAAACTCGTCGATGTTTGAACTCCCCCCTCCCCCGAGGAATTAAGGTATATGATTCTTAACTTGATAAACAGTTTAAATTCATGTTGGAACACATACGAATGACTCTAAGTACCTCTCGAAAGATATGAAAATTTGGATGCAGATTTTCTTAAATTAAATCCATTAGTTGCACAGCTGTGATGTCCATCAATATATATACCTTGAGCAGATTGGAATTCTCAACATTTGTCTACAAAAGATTCCGTTTCGAAATCTGTTTCAGAAGCATATCCAAATCCCATAAATAAATGAATTTCCTTATCTCAATTATCCCATAATATTCCATAAATCCAATTCCATAATTATAGGGATTTTCCATAAATCCAATATGCTTCAATTACACACACAATCATATATTGTGAAATCTCCAAACTTCCATAATATCCATGCAATATTCTTCATGCGGTTAGCAAATCTAAATCCCAACTTTCCATATGTTCTAACATGGAAAGTTTTGTACGTATGAAGTCTTGTGCAAATATAATTTATTCTCCACATAACACTCTAATTACAATCAAATCCCTTGGAGATGGGAATTGCCAAATCTAATCCATTTAAGTAAGGAACTGGAATATCTCGTCTCTATCCTAACCATAACTGAATATTACAATTCCATAACATTAATCCAATCTCACAGATATAAGAACTAATATATTCTCCAACTCAAATACAACTAGACGAGATGTATACTTCTCTGATTCAGTCTTCAACCTTTCCTTATTCTACCGAAACTCTTTCTTTGATATTGCAACAAAATAATACTCCTTCCGTCCCAAATTAAATGGTATGAGAGAGAATTTTACGCTCATCAAGAAACTTGTCTAATTATTAATATGTTTAATTACGTATAATTATGGCACACAAAAAGGTACTTTTTAGAAACTACGTGGTACGACGAATCCAACCATATAACATATGATAATATTATTGTTTATAATCTATTCAAATATGTGGTCAAAGTTGGACAGTGAATAGTGACGTTGTATGAAGTGTGCAGTTTAATTTGGGACGGAGGGAGTACCATATTTACATAATTACCATAAATTGTCAATTAACAAATCTGGACTTTACACCTTTCATACAATGATGAAAGGAAAAACTGCTAAAACAAACCACTGATCTAACAAGCTAACTCCCTACTTGAAAAAGTAATGAACTACAGAATTCAGAAACTAGAAGTTCGGGTATGAATTTTTCTAATTAAAACTTGATGATGAATCTGCAATGTACAACTCAATTTATAGAGTGGTTCCTAACTGCTAGCTAACCTCTACCAAATCTAACTGATCAACACCTAATTGATTTACAAGTGAACTATCTGAAAACTAAATAAGTTGCAGTAGGCTAACTACTAACTGAAGCTGGTGGAGCCTCTCCTGATATGCTTCCTTCTGAGCTTTTGATTAGTGATTTGCTATTTGTCTTGTTGATAGTACTTCAAGATAATCTTCATTCCGGACTTCAGTGAGGTCACAATCTTGGATAAACCATGCTAAAAAGTAGTAGCAGGAACAATCTTTGTGAAGAGGTCAGCTAACTGGAATCTTGTGCCAACTTGAACCAAAGTGAGAAAACCAGCCTTGTAACAATCACGAACCGTAATGACAATCAATCTCAAGGTGGTTTGTCCGTTAGTGAAAAATTGGATTCAAACACTACAAGAAAAATGATTTTTTACTTTGCCCCTTTTACCTCGATTTTTTTTCTTAACTCCAAAAGACCGAGGTAAAAAAGGTCTTTTATCTCGGTTGTTTTTTTTCGAAGTAAAAGGTATTTTTTTACCTCGGTTATAAAAAAAACCAAAGTAAATAATTGGTTTTTTACCTAGCTCAGTAAAATAACCGAAGTAAAAGATTAAACAACGAAGTAAGTAATGTTACCGAGTAGTGTGCAACGTCGCTCTTTGTTTTGTTTGAACCTAGGCCAATTTCATGTAACATTTCTAGCGATACAATTGCGAATGACATTGCGAGGTCGCACACATGAACTTTACAATGATAGAAAAGAAACCTTCCCTAATTCGTACACGACTAATACCCCCTTTGTTCATTGTTTTTAAATCAAAGGACCAACAAATGATTTATAAAATAGTGCTCACATGAAATCACACATATAAACATGTGCAATCAATTACATAATGTTCAAATAAGATACTTAATTAATTAGAAAAACCGTAGGCATGAGAATATCCTTACAAGTACATAAATTCGAATAAAAATTGTTGTAGTTCACACATAAAAGAAATTACAATAAACTTAATCAGCTCGGACAATAATGACCTTGAAGACATTGGTACCCTAGCTTCTATCATCTAAAAGAACAAGGTGTGTCTGATATGTAGGATGTTTCCTCTAAGGAACCGCCAAAATCCTTTAGGGAAAGGGCATTTATTTTCCCACCCCAAGTAGTGCATAAGTCAGTCTGTTCCGTAGCTCCTCAGCACTACAAGGCTCTTCTGAGTCGATAGGAGTTGTACAATCTCCCACGGGAGGTAGTAAGTCACAGTAAAAAATATTGATTAGAAATATAAATGTATATATATACATATGCAATTGTCTACAAATAAAGTTTATTCAAGCGCTTTACCAAAGTTGGTATTTTTCCAATGTTGAGTTGTTTCAAAGTGCATTTGAAATGTGGGCTATCAATAGCCATTGAATGATGTTCAATGTCGAAGAAAAAAGTTTTCAGTGCCTCCGTTGTGCAGTGACCTGTACGATAATCGAAAAGTATTAGTTGTTACGAGGTATGTAGTTGTGTTAGAGAATAAATATATATTTTAATAGGTGAAATACCTAAAAAAGGGTCGATTAGACGATTCTTCTCCAGCCATTAGTCCTGCATCATATGTGGAAATGTTAAGTGCGAAACTAGTGTATAAAATAAAATGTGCGATGTCGGGCCATCCGTTGCTCAGTCACATCTGTCCAAACTAGTGGGTTAGTCGACATATATATGCGACCTCACAAACTTGTCGGTTAAAGCGAACAGAAGACAGAGCCATAACCAAAGTCGCAAATTGTGAAAAATGTGTCACTGAATAAATGAATATGAAACATCGATTTATTGTCGCATATACTGAGTTGTGACAGATAAAGATACCGAAGTCACATAATTCAGAGGAATCAACGGCAAGTCAAACCATAAAACTGGAAAAAAATGAAGCTTTATACACATCACAATAAAGTTAAACCCTTTGGAAACATAAAAAAACATTGTCTAACCGAATTGTAAAGTAAGAATCAGAAAACATATTCACAGACCATAGATCAAACATTGCAAAGTAAGAATTACAAAACCTATGTGTTGAGGGATTAGAAAATCCATACCTTTTTCCAATGGAGAAGAGAAAGGAGGGGACAAAGCTGGAGACTGTTTAAATTTGCGAAATTTTTTTGGATAGATGCTTAAAGTTTTTGTTAGGGTTCCCCTATTTATACCTGTATAGTAATGATGTCATTTTGAACCGCCTCAATTTATGCGACGTCGCAAACAAAATCGATTCGTGCGACATGATGTCGATCATTAACGGACGTTGGTTGATGCTAATGTCATCCATCAACTTGCACGACTTTGCACCCCACTCAAACTAAAAAAAATGATTTCAACAACTTAGCAATGTTGCAGCATTGCTGGGCCTAACATTTATAGCCCATCAAGCAGGCGGTCTAAAGTTCAACTTCCGTTACAATATTTGTTTGCAATAACAATTTGCTAAGAGGGAGAAAGCGTTATATATGATGAAAGAGGGAGAGGACCGAAGTTACATAAATATGAAGGATTCAATGACATTGAAATAAGATTCAATAAATAAAATTCTTGATATAAAATTCTTAATATAAAGTTCAAGAATTACAATAAAATTCAAGAAATTTTAATCTACACTTGAATGCACTTGTTTTAAATAAATGTTTTAAATTCAATAATCAGTCAAATCTGCGGAGTAGGATGGTAACATTAAAAACTACAGGCCCAACACCCTTTACCACCTCAAAATGTAACGCGTTCCCAATCACGAGTTCCTCCTCATCAAGAAATTTTCCAAACCCCTTCGGGGTGAGGGTCTTGTACTTCTTGCTCCCCCGAGTAGTGCATCTCATACAGCCTTCAATTACCCCGTAGCACAATGAGGGTCTTGTATGACGGTAGGAGCTTGGAAATGTGGTCTGGGATGTACAGATTTATAAACAAAGAACAACATTTAGTTAATTTAAATGTAACGTGTAGAGAAAGTGAATTGAAATATAATACATCATGTGTAACAAGGGAGGACTTACCAAAATCGGAATGGAACCGAAGTTCATCCGAGTAAGCATGTGGGCAAAGTGTATAATGACTTTCCCAAATGTGGCCCTTGGACGACGATTCTCATCTAAATCGCTAGGGATCTGCATTTTGATCATTGAAACTTTTAATGCTCAAGTTATTGCAGGTTTCTTGGAATTAACAATATTCTGTAGGTTTGGAGTGCCACAAGCAATCATTAGTGACCAAGGAACTCACTTCAAGAATCGTACCATCAAAGATCTTATGAAGAAGTATGGAGTTCACCATTGACTCGCTACCACTTACCATCCTCAATCCAATGGCCTAGCGGGGGTGTCGAATAGATAAATTAAGCAAATCCTAGTGAAGACAGTAAATCCTTCGAGGAAGGATTGGAGCAAGCCTTTGGAGGATGTTCTTTGGGCATACCGTACTGCATTCAAGACACTAATAGGGATGTCCTCATATCGCCTTGTTTTTGTAAAGATGTGCCATCTACCAGTAGACTTGAGCACAATGCGTATTGGGTTGTGAAACAATTAAATATGGAACCTCTCGAGTGTGAGGTGGAGAGCAGATTCATACTTCAGGAACAAGAAGAACCCTATCTCGAAGCATTTGATAATGCTCTGTGGTACATGGATCGTACCAAAATGTGGCATGACAAGAATTTGAGTACCAAGAAATTCGTGGTTAGGCAACGGATCTTCCTTTTCCACTCCAACTGATATGCACCATTACGCATTCTTTAACCTATGCATTTGACATAGTTTTTAGTTACTTTTGGCTGGTGGATTGCTAGTATTAGTTGAGTTTACGTAACAAAGGGATTAGACAACCATGTTTGATGTTCTTGTCTAAATCCCGCATTTTGTAGACTTAATTGGTAATAATGGACATTTTGTATCCATGGGCTCCTTGATCTTTCTTTTGGACATCTTTAGTAGGTCACCCATGGGTACTTTTTGGTTACATTCTATTTGAAGGCCGTTCGCAAGAGCGGTTAAAGATTTAAAGCCGTTCGCAAGGATGGTAGAACAAGCGAAAGCCATTCTCATAAGAATGGTAGAAGATGAAGGCCACAAACATCAATGCATGGTAGAAGGAGATTGAAGTTAAAGATAGGCGCCTTCGAAGTTCAAGATAGCCAAAGGAGAAAATGGTGAATCGTGATCCGAGGAGTATTTCCTTATTCCGAGAACAATCAAGGAATAATTAGCCTTCAAGATTGGTTTTATTGGATTCTTCTTCTTGAGTGCTACAAAATTGACTACTAGAACTCCCAATTCTGACTAACGGTTCACCAGTAGCAAGCAAACGAAGTTCAGCCGACGAAGCACAAACGACACTTCATGGACCGCACAAGGTAAACCACCAGGGGCCCATGATAAAGCACATGGCCCACACTACACAAAGGGACACCAAAGGACCCCTGAAGATGAGGCAAAGGCACCGGGCCCTGACAAAGACCCCAGATCGTGGAGCTTGGAGATGAAGAATTGAAAATTTGGCTAAGTATGGAGCCGGGCTATGAAAACTTTCACGGACCATGAAGAAAAATTCTTAGCAAGACCATGTACTGTTCGTAATCCATGAAAACCTTCACGGGCCGTGAGAACTTCTTAGCAAAAATAGTGTAATATTCGCGGTCCGTGACAATCTTCATGGACCGTGGCACGAGAGAATCTTCACGAACCGCACCGGATCCCACGGACCGCGGCTATGAATGCTTCACGGTCAGTGCCAGATATCATGCCCCATGTTTGAATGCTTTACAGACCGTGACAACCGTGCCGGTCCGTGAAGCATTGGTGGCTGACCTAGGGTTTTACTATTTTTGGCCTATTTGGGCCTATTTTTAATCCCAATCTCCTACTTCTATATATATGAGCATTAGTCTTCTACTAAACTATTAGGAAGTAGATTAGATAGCTAAGCATAATGTATAGTAGATTCTCACTCTAGTTTAGAGAGAATGAAGAGGAGAGTTCTTCTTCTCCTTCCTTCTTCTTTTCTTTTTCTTTTTCTTTTCATCTTATTTTCTAGATCCATGGCATCTAACCTAATATCTGCCATGGATCTAACCTTTTTAGAGTATATTTTTTACACGTGATTCAACTTGGCACTTGGTATGTTCTATTTGCTTTATGATATTCATTAGATTCACCCTATCCTTGTGTTTATGATATTGTTGTGATTGTCCCTGAATGTTATAAATGCATGAATACTACACCACATTTAAACACACACTTTGGGTTATATTCATGTATGGTGCAATTATTGATGTCCCCTTGGGAAGAGAAACATGGATGTTATAATGGGTAGAGGAGAACGCGTCCGCGTGGGTGTGTGCCTGGGGGATTTAAGAATGGTCTGACCTAATTGTTGTTGCACCAGTCTTAGCTGACTTTGTAATTATTTTTCGAGAGGTTGCGGGTAGAGATAGATAATAGTAGTGAGCTAGGCATTGTGTTCAAACCCTAGTATCGCAGATAAGATGCCTACGAACCTTGGGCCTAGAGTATATAGAACCCCGGGGAGTAGCTGCATTCGTGGTGGAAGCATGAGAAGTAATAGCACGGGGAAGAAACAAACCTACTACGATGGTCGGTCATCGTTATACTCCAATAGTTACGATGGCAGTGCTAATGGATGGTTGTGAGCGTGACTGGGTTGGGGAAGTGTATGCCATCAGCCACACCACTTGTTGTGAACACACAGATAGTTCTTTTGTAAGTCTTTATGTGAATGAATCAAGGATTGAAGCATTAGAACTACCATGTTGCTAAATGATTCCCAAGTGCCTAGTATAGATAGTTTCTCGTTTGTTAATTGCATGCTTTGTAGTTGTTAGTTGAAATACCACCCCCCAAAATTGCATATCTACACTACTAGTTGTTCCGTTCACTCGTGCTTATTGACGATCCGCACATGGTTGTGTTTTAATCAGTACTTGAGCCCTAGCATCCTTGTGGACAAACCCAGTGCTTGCCGCTTACTATCCCTTGGTAGCTTAGCAGTAAGAACAAGTGCAGAATATAAATCTCTATCTTTGACCCATAAGTCCATTGGCTTGTGTTTTAACGATGCTTGGGTCGAGGGAAGGTCACCGAGCTTTGGTTAATGCTTGGAAAACTCAAGTCTAAACGAATGGGCCTGTTGATGGTGTCTTCGGCATGGCCAAACTTCACAGTGGAATTTCAGAGCTTGGAGGCGGAAAAAACTTTTCTTGTAAATGGTCATCTCCTCAAGTCATTCTATAATGTCTCTCAATGGCCATTGCCTACAGTGGAATAAATTCCATTATTTCCCACAACCAATGTCTGATCGAATGAGAAAGTCTAGCCAAAGACTGTAAACAAAGGCGCTTATTAGGAGGCAACCCAATTTTCTTTGTTTTTTTAAAAAGTTTTTTTATTATTATTTTTAGGAGTTTCAATTTCTCATCTTCTCTCATTTTCTTGATCTATAGAGTTGAAGTACTTTAATTTTAACCATAGAGAATTCACACATTTGGAGAGGTGGGACTCGCAGGGTTCTGTTTGGTTAAACTGGAGGTCTGCGACAAAACTTGCTTTTTTCCCCCAACACTCTTCTCTTGATCCATAATTCCTCCAAACCCATCACTATAAGTTCCTTATTTCTCTTGCCTTTAGCAACAAAAAATTTTGGCTATGTGTTTAAATTTTTTTCTCATGATCGCTTTGCATTATTTGCTTGAGCGCAAGTAAAGTTTAAGTGTGAGGAGATTTATTGTGAGTTTTGTTTAGTAATTTTTTATAAAAAAAATATATTTTTATTTTTTGTTTTTTTAGTCAAACATGTGTTTTGAGTTGATAATTTGGCATGAAGAAATTCCAGTGGCTCTTGATAAAAGTAACCTGTCAGTTGTAAACTTATTGTTTAACAAACTTGGTAAATTTGATGCCTTGAGATTTTTTAATGAGATTTCCTATGACTTTTGAAATTTGATTGACATGTTTTTTGGGATGAAGAAAAATGACGATTTTAATTATATTTTGCCCTAAAAGGTGAGGTTTTAGTTAGAGTAGAGCACTCTTTAAATCAATCTCTGTTCTGAGAGATCACATTTTTATACTTGGAGTTGTTATGTGTGAAAGTGATGGAAGGCACTAGAATGAACCACACATCTTAAATATTGCCTACCAATTACATTAACCCCTAGTGAAACACTTTGAAACTTTGACTATGTTCTTTGAAACTTTGTATATTTAGCCAAAGTCTTATTTTATCCTTTCTCTTGGCCATATTATGAATGTTTTTGGAGTTGAGTGGATGAATTCATCCATTGTGTTCTCTTGAGTTGATGACATTATAGAGCATATGTTCAATTTTCCAAAACAGGCGGGTTTCGAAATTGAAGGCTGAATCTTATTATGAACAGTGATATTGTGGTTCCGTTTGCCCAGACTGGAGGGGGTAACTGTAAAAAAAACTTATTGTTTGTTATGTTTCGACTTTCTCTCACAAGTACTGATTTTGGACTATATTGGAGAATAATGGTGCTGGAAAATTTTGAAAAAGAAAAAAATAAAATAAAAGAGCACATATATTAGATGTGATACTACTAGGCTAGCTCATACTAGCCACGAGCTTGATGATTTGTTAGTGAATGTCTACTATACATGGATGATGGTTCCAGAAAAAAGCATGCATAATATTTTGATTGATATTGTTTGAGCTTAGAACCCTTAGGATCGAACCTTATCTGAATGGTCCCTAGCTCCGTTACAATCCTTGAGAAAGACCATCCTGATTTGCATATTAACTTCTCTATGTTATAAATTTTAAATTATTTGAGTGATTGTCCTTCATATATTGAGAGTGACTGAGTGAAATCGTGAAAAAATATTCATTTTTGTCCTATTTTGACTAAATTGATGATTAAATTTCACGATCTGGAATATTTTCATTTCTATTTCTTCGAGGACAATGATTCCCTTGTTCATTAATGTGATTCTTAACTCCTTGGTGGGGAAAATATGTCATTATAAGAGAAGAATTTGGAGTTTTTAAATGTTGAATTTATGTTTGTCTCTTTGTGTGTTTTGTGTTTCTATCTTACGTGTTTTTTTTTCTTTTCTTTTTATGGAGTCATTTTATATAGAGCCTTGTGAGGGAATGAGAACTTATGAACACTATGGATTATTGATTGATCTTATTTTCTTCACTCATGCTTCAGGGCAAGCATGACTCAAGTGTGAGAATATTTGATATGTGTTTTGTGTGTTCATATTTTGTGGGATTATTATGGTTTTACTAAGATATAATTTTTACTTTAGGTGTTTTTAATGCGGGATTCATGGATTATGAAGAATTGAGAGAGAGCTATACATTGTACTCTTTTTCCCTTGATCAACGGTTTTTTCCTACTGGATTTTCCAGGTTAAGTTTTTAATGAGGCGATGTGCTCCAATGAAAAATGTTCTTATTTTATAAGATATTATTCCAGAGATGAAGGAAATGAACTAAAAGCACAATTGATGAGTATTGGAGTGAAACGTGAAGTGGGAGTGTTATGAAGCACTTAATTAAGTGGATGAATGCCATTAAGTGGAAAGCATTGGAAATTTTTAGTTCATTATTCAAAATCTCCTTCATAAATGTATCTAAATGAGTTTTCATGAATGGTAGCTTAATGAAGCTCCATTAGTATTGTAGATTAATGAAACTCCATTAGTATTGTAGCTTACTGAAGCTCCACTAGTGTTGAAGGTTAATGAAGATCCATTAGTGTTGTGAGTTACACTATAAATAGTGCTTGTACCTTTGAAGAAAAACACACTTTATTTCCATAGATATTTTATTGCACGTTTGCAAACATATTTTTAGAGTTTATTTTCAGATTTTGGTCTGCCGCAAAGGATCCACTTTGCCCAAACAGAATCTGAAATATGAGAGTCGTTTCTTTTTTATTTTTAATTTGACATTATGTTTACGTTTTATTTCTTTTGCAATTTATCCATGCATATCATGAGTATCTAATTTATTTATTGGCAGAGAATACGAGTATTAGTTTATGAATCGTTAGACCTAATTGACTTATAATTTATTTTTATGTGTTCTTGATTGTTTTGGTTGTATTTATTCTTAATATGTTTAATCATGATCAACATGAATAATGTTAGGATAATGCTAGCTAATTCCACCAATACGTAATCGTTGGAATGGGTTAGTAAGTACTGAGTTCTTGTAAAAAATAGATAACTGGTACAGACTATAATAACAAGATAGAAAACAATTAAGTGTGCATTACTATTTGCTTGTACTTTGGTAATTTCTATTAGGTTTCAGTCTTAATGCTATCGAGGTGTGTATCTTGTTCAACGAATACTTTCCGGGGGCATCTTGGTAAGAGAAATGGTTGTTTAATTATAATTAATCGGTTGTCGACAAAATAAGAAAGAATTGGGAAAGTTTAGCAAATACTTGCTGACCTATAACTGATAGATACATAATAATTAATTCATTATTGCACCGATGATCAATTTTAACTAACGCGAGTTATTCTTAGCCGAATTAATTCTCATGTATTTTATTCTCCTTTTTGAAGTAATTAGGTTGCATTCTTAGTTATTAGAAAATTATGATTTTAAGGCGTGGTGGCTACACCAAAACGTTTTCTAAATTAGTTGGTAAATTTTATAATTATTGTTCCATTCCTCGTGGGATCGACTCTGCCTTCCATTGTGCTAATTAAATCTTTTTAGTGGTTTGCATATTATTTTGGCAAGTTATACGACGCTCGACATCCATATAAGACCAACGTCGACCCCTATCAAGGTGGGCCTCAACATTTTGGCCCATTAACAGAACAACAGGGCCATCGTTTGACCAAAACGATCATTGATGACCTTAAATGGTTACTGGTATATCGTATACTACAAATTGACATACTATCAATTTTAACACAGCCCGTGAACTTTATTGATGCCTAGCTAGTTTGATGGGAACCACCACATAGATTCGCTTGAATTGTCATATTCATAGTTTTTTTAGGAAATAAAAATGTAATAAAATTGTGTCAATGAAGATTTTTAAAGCGATAGCATATGACCAAGAGTAAATTGTAGCACATTACTCACAAGTACACAAGGTGCCATTCAGAAGAACTTGTGAAAGTATATGTTGATTAGTACCACTTTCTTTATTAAACTCGGATAGTATAAGTTCAACTTTGGATCTGAAACTTTCTTTTTGGATCGATCGGAATCGGATTTTGGACTGACAGTGTATTTTTTTAAAATTTTGCACATAGGTCCCTCAGACAAATTGGGAGAACTTGAAATGTAAAACTGGAGATACACTCATCTGAATCATCAATTGACAACCACAATGTTCCTTTATGGTCATGGACGGATACACCGGAGTAATTGTCCGTCATTTTTCTTAGTATTCTATTTATACCCCCTACTATAAGAGTTATGAGAACGATAATTTTCAGCTCATGGAATTGCATGAAATTTCATATTCGTGGTTTTTTAGGTAATAAAAATAAAATAGAATTCTATCCATGTAGATTTTTAAAGCGATAGCACATGACCTAGAGTAAATTGTAGCACACTACTTAAAGAGATAGCACATTACACGACAGAAGAACTAGTGGAAGTATATGTTGATTAGTACCACTTTCTTTATTACACTCGGATAGTATAAGTTCAACTTCAGATCTGAAACTTTCTTTTCAGACCGATCGTAATTGGGTTTTGGACTGACAGTGCTTTTTTAAAAATATTTGCACATAGGTCCCTCTGACAAATTGGGGAAAATTGATGGTTGACGGTTCTTTATTTTAATAATGACGACAATGCTTTTATGTTTTTCCCATTAATCGCTCGACAGAAGGGCTGCAAGGTTAACACCCATGATTTTACTACACATTTTTGACAATCGACTACGGACAATATGTGCGACGTCGGAGGCTTCCATCATACAACGAAACTGGAGTTGAACAGAAGTCAACATTGGTTAGTCCAAAAATTAGTGGGAAATGAAAATTTCAGGCAAAAACTTGAACCAGAAAGTCCCCCCAACCTCAATTCTAACTAAATAAAACTCAGCACTTACACTTATTTCCAATCAACAACACAGACCCAAAACCTCAAACTAACACACCATCCATTCCATTCACACCTTACAATAATTAAAGATAGCTCAATCAAATTGCATCTCTCAAACATCAGCAAGATCTAAGGGTGGAATATCCAAAGGTTCAAATCTCTTGAGGTATTTTTCTACCCATTCCATGTTCATTTACAAATTTGGTGATAATCATAGAACATGTTTTTTTTCTTCATTGATTAATGATTCCAAAATTTCATGAGTATATGATGATTGTTTTGCATGTTATATACTGTATGCTGTTTTTTTTACAAGATAATGTCATGTTTCTAAAGAGTGATACATAATGCTAAGATTAAAATGACTATAGTATGAATGTTGGACGTCAGTCACATTGAATCGTTCCAAGCAAAAAGGTTATCAAACAAAGGTTGAGGTTGCACATGTCAAGGACTTTTTAACATTTATATTAATATCAAACCGAGGTCATTGTTGAATCGGCATTTGCAATGTCGTTTTCTCTAATTTGTAACGTCGGTAGGGACCAAATTAGATACTTTATTCAAACTGGGATTAATGTTGTCTACGTGTCACTCCATTCCGTAAAATTCTTTTAGGGACTTCCATATTCTAACATATTTTTTGTTTACTATGTACTTGTTGTAATAGGGCCATAGAGATTCTTGATGGACTTCCAACATCTAGTTCGACAGACTTGTCAATTGGCTAGTCGCCTTCACATTCACAATGGCGTACAACGTGGAAAATGGTGGTTCAATACAATTCATTTTTCAAATTCATATTAACATTTCAATAATGTTGTAACATTTTATTGTGTTAGTTGATATAATTTTGTTTCTTTAAACACGTCATTCTCATCACGCATTAAATGAACACAATTATATTATTTTATGACGTTTAGCCATTTGACGATTTATCACTTTTTTAATAACATGTAATGGCTACCGAGGAATGCTAAGTTGTGTCATTTAATAATAAATATTTTAATAATATGTAATGTCTAACTGATGCAACCGCAACATCACATAAACCGGTGCCAAATTGGAACTAACCGATGTTGCACAAACCGACTTCGGTCGTTGTTATCGATGTCTGTTACACAAATTGACATCGTACTCATCCACGTTCTATGTCAGCAGACAAATGACATGGGTCCCCGCAACTTGCGATGTCACATTGAATGATAAGCGACATCACCGTTTAGCAGACCAACGTCGACTACATCGATGTCGCAACATTTGATCTCTAGTCGACTGCTATCCTGCAGCAATCGACTCTCATGAATGTTGATGCATACTTCATCTGAAACGACATTGTAGATATGATTTGTTTGGGGGGGAGCTCATTGCCTTAATCGACATCGAACTTTAAAACTACCGACGTTGGTTAGAAACCAAAGTAAAAGGTACTTTTTACCTCAAATCTGAACCGCAGTAAAAAAATCCACTTTTTACTCCAGTAGTATTTACCTCAATACTTTTAGGATGAAAAACCAAGGTAAACCATCTCCTGTCATCCAGATCAAAATAATGGATTGTAAAACTGATGGATTGTTGTAGTTCAGATTACCGTTCATCGATCAGGATGAAAAACCAAGGTAAACCATCAGTTTCTCATCGATCAGTTTCTCATCAATACTGTCATCCAGATCGATGAGAAACTGATGAACCATCTCCTTCTCTCGTTCAATCTAAACTATAACAACATCTGGGCATGAAACACAGGTTCTTGGATGCATGTAAGCAAGAAGACCATTCCACAACTTCTTGGATCTTCCGAAGTAGGCGTTAACAGCCTGACCATTCTGTCGATAGTAATTTCTACACAAATCTTTCACATACGTAGGCTATTACCAACTGAGAAATGTTGTTGGAGATCATCCCATAGCTCCTTAACCGAGTCATGATAAGTGATAACAGAACAAATGGAAGATTGAGGGTCTGAATGATCCAACCAATAAGCATAGAATTCAAACTGTTCCAAACATTAGCAAAAGTTTCACTGGGCAAAGGCTTGGTGATGGATTCATCCAAGAAACCAAGATTATGTCTATAATTAAATCCATGACGAGTAGCAGTACTCCAGTAATTATAATTATCATGACCCTTTAAGATCGTAGAGGAAATAAGCAAACCTGTGTAATTTGAAGGATTAACATAGAGCAGAAGCGATGCAAGCAGAATGGCGGAATCACTGCAGGACACCTGGAATCGGAGAAGGTGGAGGCATCACCAGCAAGCAGGAGTTGGCGGAGCGCACGGAGCAGGGCGGTGTCATCGAGTTGCGGCTCCTCCACGAGTGGCGGTGGATCAGCGACGTCGTAGATGGGAGCATTGGGGCAACGACTGGAATGGAAACTTCATCAAGTTTTTCAATCAAAACCTGATCAACGGGATCCATCTGGCGGTGGCAGTGGCACGTGAGCGACAGAGGTGGCAATGCATGGTAAACGGAAGAGGCGGCGGCTATAATGTTCACTGCGATAGTGGACGACAAGAGTAGAGCAGCGGCGACAACTACTTTTTTAGAGTTTTAAGGTTTTCAGGGTTCTTAGGATTTTAGGCTCTGATGCCATGTAAATATGAACGTGTGATGTCATTAATGGTACAAGGCTACAATATATAGACAACATATATAGGGTCATAAATGGAAAATGATTCTATCTAGGATACAATAATGTTGCAGAAGGATATTCACAAAATATCCCCTGCAACGTAGAACACACAAAAACTAGTAACTAATCTCTTAGCGGTACTCCGGTCAGCATCATAATAGGCAGTGAGTTGAAGAGGGGAATGGTAAGCATAGAACAGGCCTTTTTCTAGACAAGATCTGAGGTTTGCATGGCTCCATTCTAGTGATGCAAGGTTGGTCTTTGCACAAAGTGACTGAGCTTGTGAACAACATATGTAAGATGTGGCCCGGTGAAATTCAGGTAAAGAAGCCTGCCAACAAGCCATCTGAATTGATCAGGTTGAGGCAATAAAGGTGATTGATCATCATTTACCTTCCAAGCCAGAGGGAAGGGAGTAGCAGAAGGTTTAGCACCTTGTCAACTAGAATATGAGAATAAGTCCAATATGTATTTTCTTTGGTTCAGGAAAATTCCATGTCACGACAAGTATTTCAATCCCTAGAAAATACTTAGGTTCATCTAGATTTTTGGTAGGGAACCGAGAATAAAGAGAGGCTTTAATAGCTTGAATTGCTGGCATAGAATCCCTAGCTAAAAGGATATCATCCACAGAAACCAACAAAATGATGTTGACCTAATCAGTTTTTAGAGTGAACAAACAATGATCCTAACTTTTAGAGATGCTGAGGGAAGGCAAGATTCCACTATCTTGAGCCTTACTTAAGGCAATCAAGACATTTGTGAAGTCTACACACAAAACAAGTTGTGTAACTTTGTACCCCACGTGTGGAATTAAGTCCGTCAAATAGGTTAATTGGATAAATCCATTATCCAAACTCAATGGATTATTATCCAATGGGTCATTATCCAATTAACTCATTTATTAAATGGATCATAATGGGTTGGGTTATAAATGAGTTGGGTCATTAAATGGATAACTCATGAGATATTCATATGACCCAATGGGTTAAAATATATTATCCAATAAGTCATTATCCAATAAGTCATTATATAATTAGCCTAATAAGTTATCATTAAATATTTTGATTTTGGTCACAAGTTGTCATTATCCAATGGGAACAAGTATTAAATGCTCATTTTTTTAGGATTTGGGATGAGAATAATTATGTTAACGGCTTTTCTAACGAGATAATGATTAATGGGACTTGTTATTAAATGCAAATAGAGTTAATGATTAATGACATCCCTCAAAAACTTACACTCCCTATATACTATTACACAGTTTTCGATGGATTTGCATTTAATAACACAGTTTTCGATTGAATCTGAAGTTGTTAACGAGTGCCCATGGGCACTCGTTAGAAAAACCGTTATGTTAATGGGAAATTTTGATCTCAATGGGTCCCATATTATGTTAACTCAATGGGAACATAACAAATATCCAATAAATATCCAAAATTATCCAATTAAATGCATGTGTAATATTTAACATAAATATTCACTATAATTCACAAATTATATAAATTATAATTCACAAATTATATAAATTATAATTCACAAATTATTTGAGTTCAATCTCGTACAATATTCGAGTTCGTACAGTATTCGAGCTCGTACAATATTCGAATTCAATCTCGTACAGTATTCGAGTTCGTACAAAATTCGCACCCAATCTCGTACAGTATTTGAGTTCGTACAATATTCGAGTTCAATCTCGTACAGTATTCGAGCTCAATCTCGTACAGTATTCGAGCTCAATCTCGTACAATATTCGAATTCGTACAATATTCGAGCTCAATCTCGTACAGTATTCGAATTTATACAGTATTTGAGCTCAATCTCGTACAGTATTCGAGTTCGTACAGTATTCGAGTCCGTACAGTATTCGAGCTCAATCTTGTACAGTATTCGAGTTCGTACAATATTCGAGCTCGTACAGTATTTGATCTCGAGCTCAATCCCAACTAATATTGTTCGTTAATTTCGTCGAGTTTACAAAGCAACATATTATTTTTTTTTATTAAAAATAATATAGTGTATATAATATTATATTACATAATATAATAAATGATTATATATTAGGGAAAAATTAAATCATTCGTGATCAAACTTGTGAAAATTTAGTTATCTTGTGATATGAAATTATTCACGGGTCACCCATTACCCAACCTAACTCAACCCATCCAAAATTATCCAACGGGTAATCCATTATCCAACCTGTTGTGCGGAATGGAGAAAGAACATAAAATATGAACGAAAATAACAAGACACAAGATTTACGTGGTTCACCAATTTAGCTACATCCACGGGAGACGGATTCACTATATCAGAATTAATGTTTACAGAGAGAAGAGAGACACTTTATATGCTGTCTCCACTAAACCCTAACAAACTGGGCCAAAAACACAATTCGGCCCAAATCAACAGCAGTCCAATAAAGAGACAAGGTATACCGTCGGACCGGGGGCGACTCCGCCCCCCCGGACCCCCAGGCCAGGGTCGCAGAAGCGGCTATTACAGTATTCAAGGCATACCAACAAATCTCCACCTTGACTTGAATCCTCAAAGTAGAAAACTCTAGATGCACCATTACAGTGCCAGATGAGTAGACTTCGCCCTCCACTCCCGGGACTACCCATAGAGCACCTAATCAGCTCTGATGTTTAGCAAGTCCAAACAATGTTGAAACTTGCTATGTGGAACAGATTTGGTGAACATATCAACGGGGTTATCAGCAGTTCCCACTTTCTTCACCCTGATTCTCCTCTCACTCCTCAGGAAATGATATCTGACATCAATATGCTTGGTCCTCTCATGATGGACCTGATCCTTGGCTAGGCAGATTGCACTCAAGCTGTCACAATACACAGTAGCCTGATCATGATGTAGACCAAGATCACTAACCAGCCCTTTCAGCCATATTCCCTCCTTTGCAGCCTCTGTCAGAGCCATGTACTCTGCTTCCGTAGTAGACAACGTCACTGTAGGTTGCAAAGTCGCCTTCCAACTAACCACAGAACCTCCCAAAGTGAATACATAACCAGTCATCGATCTCCTCGTGTCAACATCACCAGCATAATCAGAATCAGAGTAGCCTGTAACTAAGCACTCCGTATCACCTCCATAAATGAGACCCACATCAGACGTACCTCTAAGATACCTGAAGATCCTCTTCACAGCTTGCCAATGTTCCTTTCCCGGTTGCCCCATGAACCTGCTCACAACACTGACTGCCTGTGCTAAATCTGGCCTCGTGAAAACCATAGCATACATCAAGCTCCCCACCGCGTTGGCATAAGGAACCCAAGACATATACTCCTTCTCCTCGTCTGACTGAGGAGCAAACATAGTGGTGAGATGAATATTTGCAGCACTAGGAGTGTCTATAGGCTTGGCTGTAGACATGCCAAACCTAGCCAACACTTTATGAATGTAGCCTTTCTGTGACAAGAAAAGCTTCCGCTGACTTCGATCCCTAAGAATCTCCATTCCTAGTATCTTCCGAGCTGCACCCAGATCCTTCATCTCAAACTCAGCACTAAGAAGTCCTTTCAACTTCTGAACCTCGTGCTTACTCTTTGCGGTTACCAGCATGTCATCTATATAAAGCACCAGATAGATGAATGACCCATCTCTCAACCTGCTGTAGTAGACACAACAGTCATAAGCACACCTCGTATATCCCAGCTGAAGCATGTAACTGTTAAACTTCTTGTACCACTGCCTCGGAGACTGCTTAAGTCCATACAAAGACTTCTTCAACTTGCAAACATACTTTTCCTTGCCAGGAACCTGGAAACCATCTGGCTGAGTCATGTACAACTCTTCCTCCAACTCTCCATGTAGAAAAGTGGTCTTCACATCAAGTTGCTCGAGCTCCAAATCCTGATGTGTCACCAAGGCTAGCAACACTCTGATGGAAGTGTGTCTGACCACTGGTGAGAAAATCTCATTATAGTCTACCCCCTCCCTTTGACTGAAACCTCTTGCAACAACTCTTGCCTTGTACTTGACTCCCTCTGCAGGTGATATTCCTTCCTTCTTCTTGAAAACCCATTTGCAACTAATTACCTTTCTCCCTTGAGGCTGTTTGACCAATTCCCATGTCTGATTCTTCTGAAGAGACTCCATCTCATCTCCCATTGCAGCAAGCCATTTATCAGCATCAGTACATGAAGTAGCCTCTCTGAAGGTTGATGGCTCTTGAGTATCCACTTCCTCGGTAACTGACAGTGCATAACCCACCATATCCTTAAACCCATATCTCTTTGGCGCCCCAACTCCAACCCTCCTGGGTCGGTCCTGAGCTAAACTCCGGACTGTAGCTCCTGATGGTTGAGGATCTGGTGGTGGAGATTCCGATATCTCAGATTCTGTCTGTGGCTCTTGATCCACCTCAAATTGTTCCAATATATTTTCACCTTGAGTGACTTCAAGCTCCACCTGTTTATCAACTCCACTAGTTTCTGGCACAACTGTGGGCTTCACCATAGATCTAAGCAAAGAATTTTCATCAAAGACAACGTCCCTGCTCAGAATGTAACCTCTTCTCAGATGGAGACCATATCCAAGAGCCTTTAACTCCATCTCCATAACCCACAAAGACACCCTTCTTGGCTCGGGGCTCTAACTTACCATCACTAACATGATAATAAGATGTACAACCAAAAACTTTTAACTTGGAGTAATCAACAACTTTACCTGACCACAACTCCATAGGTATTTTGCACTCTATACCCGTGTGAGGCCCGCGGTTGATCAGGTAACAAGCTGTACTCACCGCCTCTGCCTAGAATCTCGTTTCCAAACCAGCATTAGAGAGCATGCACCTCACTCTCGCCAGCAATGTCTGATTCATCCGCTCAGCTGCGCCATTCTGCTGTGGCGTATTCCTGACTGTATGATGACGAGCAATCCCTTCATTCCTACAAAACTGATCAAACTCAGACGAGCAGAATTCCAGCCCATTATCAATTCGAAGCCTCTTGATCTTCTTCCCGGTCTGATTCTCCACCAAAGCTTTCCACTCCTTGAACTTCGAGAAAGCTTCACTCTTATGTTTCATCATGATAACCCAAGTCATCCTTGAGTAATCATCAATCAGAGAAACAAAGTACCTGTGACCTCCCAGTGACTCAACTCGGGAAGGTCCCCAACAATCAGAATGGATGTAATCCAATGTGCCCTTTGTTCTATGAATCGCCTTAGGAAACTTGCTGCGGTGATGCTTCCCAAAAATGCAATGCTCACAGAAGTCCAAGCTCTTGATCTTGTGGCCACCAAGAAGATCATACTTCGACAGAATCTGCATCCCTCTTTCACCCATGTGACCAAGCCTCATATGCCATAACTTAGTCATATCATCCCGATGAACCTCCGAAGATGCAACATTAACAGAATCCATAACCGTGGAACCTTGTAGAAAATACAAAGTACCATGCAGAACACCTTTCAGAACCAGCCTAGAACCTTTGCAGATACACAGAACTCCATCACTCCCTGAGTAGACGAAACCCTTTCTATCCAACGTAGGAAGAGAAATCAGATTCTTTGTCATCGATGGAACATGCCTGACATCGTTCAAAGTACAAAAACTACCATCATGCGTCCTGATCTTGATTGAACCAATCCCAACTACCTTGCACATAACACCATTTGCCGTAGTAATGATGCCCTCAGCTTGCTCATAAGTTGAGAAATAATCTCTCCTTGGGCATATATGGTAAGATGCCCCAGAATCAAGAAACCACGCATTAGAATGATTATTTTGCCCAGTAACAGCTAGAGCAAAATCATCTTCAGAACTAAAATCCCCTTCAGCCACAGCAGCAGTACCAGATGTACTCCCAGATTTACTAGCCTTCTTCGGACACTCCTTTTTCTAATGGCCCTTCTCCTTACAGTAGTTACAAACATCATTGGCCTTGGGACCCTTTGAAGATGACTTCTTGCCCTTCTTCTTATTGCCGGTTTCCTTGCCTTTTGTGTTTCCGTCACTAGCAAACAAGCCAGTGCCCTGACTTTCTGTACCTGTACTGTTTGCCTTATGTCGCAACTCTCTACTATGGAGAGAGGATCTTACTTCCTCCAGAGACACAGAATCTTTACCAACAATAAATGACTGAACAAAATTATCATACGAAAGTGGTAAAGAAACTAGCAAAATCAAAGCAGCATCTTCATCTTCAATTTTCACATCTATATTTCGCAATTCTAATAACAAAGTATTCAATTGCTCTAGATGGTCTCTGAGTTGCGTACCTTCCTGCATTCGGAGACCGAAGAGGCATTTTTTCAGAAGCAACTTGTTGGTTAGAGATTTCATCATATACAAACTCTCCAACTTCAGCCACAGTTGTGCAGCAGTCTCCTGATCTGAGACCTCAGTGATGATTTCGTCCGCGAGACACAGCATAATCGTCGAGTGTGCCTTTTCTTCCAGACTCACAACATCGCCAGAACTGCTCGCGAAATCCTTCGTCAGCGGAGTCCACAAACCTTGCTGTTTCAGCAAAGCTCGCATCTTGATCTGCCATAAACTGAAACTGTTTCTCCCAGTAAACTTGTCGATCTTCATGTTCAACCCAGACATCTTTCTCCCCGATCAGCCCCAATCTGATGAGCCCAGAATCCGATATACCCACTACGGATATTGCCGGAAAAAGAAACCGCTCTGATACCAGTTTTTTGTCCGGAATGGAGAAAGAACAGAAAATATGAACGAAAATAACAAGACACAAGATTTACGTGGTTCACCAATTTGGCTACATCCACGGGAGATGGATTCACTATATCAGTATTAATGTTTACAGAGAGAAGAGAGACACTTTATATGCTGTCTCCACTAAACCCTAACAAACTGGGCCAAAAATACAATTCGGCCCAAATCAACAGCGAGACCCCCATTTATTTCCCGGGGGCGACTGCCGCCCCCCGGACCCCCAGGCCAGGGTCGCAGAAGCGGCTATTACAATATTCAAGGCATACCAACACAACCCAACTAAGAGTCCGTCTCCTGTGAGACCGTCTCATGGTGAGACCAGGGACTGGAAGCAAAGTAGGAAAAAATCAAACTAAATTTGGGGGCAAAAAAATTAATTAAACTGGAAATGGGGTAAGTGGTATAAAGTGCTAACAACCTGAAGGACCAAATAGAAAATAACATAATATCTAACCCATTACCCATTCCCAGCCCAAAAATGTGAAAAACAAAACAGGCCCAAAACACGAAAAAAAATGGGAGAAAGAAAAACAGATCAAATACAAGATCTGAACCAAAAATTTCTCCCCTCTCTCAAAGAACTCCACACGCTGTTCTTCATCAAAATTCAACCAGTCCAATTTCGAATGAAAAAATCAATCCACATAAGAAATTCACCCGGAAAACAAGGTACAACTAGATTATGTTTAAATTCGACATCAACTGCAACAAATCTGTTACTAAACACAATTTTGATATTTTGCAGATTCAAAATTGGATGAATATGGAAGAAGGTGATTTACAGATCGAAACACAATTACAAATCATACAATTAACGCAAACACAGAATCCTACACAAGAAAGAGAAACAAATATCAATGATGACAGATTGTACCTATTTCACAAGGTAAGAAGCTGAACTTTTTGTACTTAAGCATGATGTTCTGTTTTCTGATTTGGAGAGCAGAAGAATGAGTATGTGAACAATTCCATTACGTTTAGCTCCTGTCAAATAAACAACAGAAAAAACTAATTAGTAGCAAAATTCTAATATGAATGAACGCATCATATTGTTCTGTTCTAGAACAGTGTATATTAGTTCTGAATATGCTACAAATTTCATTTAAAATGTCAAACCTTTCGAATTGTAGAGGTAACATTATAAGAACTTATTTTTAATAGGATCTGTTCACATTTTGCAAATTGACAAATAACTGGACAATGTACTGATTTATTGCAGCATTGTTCACTAAATATGACGTGATGTTTTAAATATATAACATGATGTTACATATTAGTTGTACATAATCAGAATAACAATTTGCAGAAACATAGTGTGATGTTACTCTTGTACTGCTTGATGTTTCAAAAATATAACATGATGTTCTAGCTCTGCACAATTATGTACAACTTTTTATAATTTATTACTTTCTATCCGTGTTATTGTGTTCTGTGATGAATTAGAGTTTCACCAACTTTTCTATTTTGTATCGTCAACCAATATTTCAAATATTGAACTTAGCTGTACTTTCTTATTCTATTATGCATTTGAAAATTGTGTTTGATCGATGTATGTTGGGTTAGGATGCTTTCATGTAGAAATAACGCCACCTTGCTCAGAATTTTACGTGCTCCTTTTTAATGTTCATGACAGTCAAAAGATTTCAGTACCTCAAACATGTTCACAATTTATCATAGAATGTTTTGAACTTCTCTCCAGTTCATAAAATCTGGCACAATATATAACATGGCTTTACATGCTAACTGAGCCTAATCAGAATAACAATTTGCAGAAAACGTGATGTAATGTTTCCCATATGTTGCTTGGTGTTTGAAACATATAACATGATGTTCTACATCTGCAGCATTGTGTACAACATCTTTTCATTATTATTAATTTAGGGGAGTTTTCAATCACAGGTCTACCAAACTTGTTGGAAATAGATCAAACAGAATCCCTTCAAGGAGTGCGGGCAACTACATGGGAAGAGCTTGAAACATTATACCGTGCACATGCAACTACACTTGGGTTTTCTGTACGGAAGTCAACGCAAAGACTAACAAGTGAAGGGAAGGTGAAGGAAAAATATTACACATGCTCGCGCCAAGGGAAATCAGTTTCAAACAATCTTGACACCCCAACCCAACGACCACAAAACAAGAGGAGAAAGACAAAAGAATTTCCCATTACAAGGACAGAATGTAAGGCTGCAATCAGGATCAAGCTTGTAGATGAAAACATCTATGAAATCAAGCACCACATCACTGAGCACAACCATGAATTTACAAGGAAGGAGTGGCAATACTTGCAGCGTGGTGAGAGGAAGATAGAGGATGAAAAGGCAAGAGCAATTGAGCATGCAAAGGAGTGGCAATAATGTTGCTCTCTTTAATCATATGCATGCCATTCTTTCCATGCCAACCCCCCACTTTGTTAATGCAAGACACAGGATTAGATATTACTTGGCATATCAGGGACCATCAAAAACACATAGGATTGTGATAAAAACTGCCATGATTTTTGTTTTCTGGAATTTGTGGAGAAAGAGGAACTCCATTCTTTATGACAACACACATCCTAGTCACCTCTCTCTCCTAGAGGACACTATCAGCAAGGTATCTCTAAATTTCCGTGCAATCCCTCTGGCTGGTAGTTTAATGAAACATGGGGAGTTAATACAGCTTGGTCTGGTTCCATTCCTCAACAGGAAAAAGCCAAAACTTTTTAGATCTATAAAATGGGAACCCCCAGACTCAGGCTTGAAAATAAATGTTGATGCCTCTTTTTTATCTCCTGATAAAGCAGGTTTAGGACTAGTGGTTAGAGATAAAAACGGTAAGGTATCACACATGGAAATGAAATGTGTTACTACTAGATCATCTTTGCATGCTGAACTTTTAGCTATTGAGTGGGGATTTCAGATTGGAAGACAGTTGCATGACTCATTCCTTGTTGAATCTGATTGCAAAATGGCTGTGTCAGGAATTTTAATCCCCTCTTCAGTAAATTGGACCTGTTTTACACTGTGTTACAATCTGAATCATTCTCTACATGGCATATTGAGGCATGTTTTTAGAGAGGCAAACTCTGTGGCAGATTTTTTATCTAAGAAAAGTCGCCACTGCTCCTTCTCCGGAACCATCTCATTGTTGGAAGCTCCCACTAAACTCAGAGGACTGATTTCTCTGGATGAACTGGGAGTTCCAAACATAAGAAAGGACTAGGTACTGCTAATGTTTTTGTTTTTTGGCAGGAGACAGCTGGAGCTCAACTCATATGGATGGACAGTGTCTTCTGGACTCATTCGGGAGAGGCTCAACTGCAAACATGAGCTGCTCACAGTGCCAGTGCCATGGTGAGCTGCTCACAGTACCAGAACCACAAAGATGCATTTGCTCATTTCCACTTTGAATGGATTTAGTTTATGGTCCAATTTTGCTCAAGTGGCTAAGTTGTGCTTCGAATTTTCGATCACTAAACTGCTCCTTGACAACAAATTGGACTGTTATGATCTAAATCCGCATCAAGTACACCTTGATTTTGCTCCAAACCCAGACTAGATGTAGTTTTATTCTAGAACTATCTTTTGGAACCTCACTTGCTTCTTGCCAAATTTGGCTTGTAAATCTCTTTTGTATTAACTCTACTTCTAAGTGCCATTTTGGCCACCATTGGGGTTTAGGGTGCCCAATAAATCCCCTCCACCATGGTGTGGTTTTATTAAAAAAAAAAAAAAAAAGGCTATGGAATTGGCAGGTTTAAAACCAGCAACAAGTTTCAAGTACTTGGCATGCGACGCAAATGGACAAGAAAATGTAGGGCACACGATGAGGGACCACATTAATTATGTCAACAGGTTAAGGATGAAAGCAATTAAAGGAGGCGATGCACAGAATGTGATAGATGAGCTCTACAAAATAGATAGAAGAGACGAGGATTTCTTCTTCAGAGTCAAGTTGGATGAGGACGGTAAACTATCCGCACTTTTTTGGAGAGATGCAATGATGAAAGAGGATTACATGCTCTATGGTGATGTGATGATCTTTGACACCACATACAGGACAAATAAATACAACCTTGTTTGTGCACCGATTGTGGGAATCAACAACCATTGGAACAATGTAATGTTTGGTTGTGCATTTATTGGCGACGAAAAGAAAGAGACTTTCATTTGGATGCTGGAAACATTCAAGAAGTCAATGGAAGGAAAAGAACCAGTGACAATATTTACTGATCAGGACTCAGCTATGGCATATGCAATCCAAAAGGTGCTTACCCTAACCTGCTAAGTTATTATGATGATGTTTCACCATCTATATATGATGTTTCATAATCTGTATGTTTCAGACCTTCCTCAGTTACTGTGATGTTAAGTTGATTTTTCATAACTCAACATATATGATCATACAAACACCATAAATTCATTTCTAAAAATCATATATGATGCTCCTGTACTATGAAATTAAATTTCATGAAAAATTATTTGATACTTACTGAAATCAATTTGAACATAAAATACCCATGCATGATGTTTCAATAGCAGGTGGTAACCTTTCATAAATAGAGTATGTTGTTTCATACTGAAACAAAATTTTGTACCAGGTGTTCAGCAACACAAAACACAGGTTATGTCTATGGCATTTGAAACAGAATGCAATCAGTCACTACGGTAAAGTGAAGAGCAATGAAGAATTTGGCATGGCATTCGACCATTGTTTGAAAAAATGCGCAAATGAAGAAGAATTCCAGAGATGCTGGAACTCTATGATGGATAAGTACCAGCTTCATGACAACAAGTGGTTCAAGCGCCTATACGGACTACGAGAGAAATGGTGTACCGCATTGAGCAAAGACTTCTTCTCAGCTAGGACATTATCATCACAGAGAAGTGAAAGCACAAACAAAGCAATCAGCTTCAGTGCAAACAAAACAACAAACTTGACACAGTTTTTCTCAATCTTTGAAAAAATGGTACATAGCTGGAGAAGCACAGAAACCAACAAAGAATACAGTGGATCAATAGGAAAACCAAGGTCAGCCGAACAAGGACCTGGACTTCTGAAACATGCAGCTGAAATTGACACACATAAGTTGTACAAGGACTTCGAGGCAGAATGGAAGCTAGCCAAGGCAAGTAAAGCAGTAAAAACATTCAACCTTGGATTCGAAGATGTTTTTGAAGTACAACCAGAAAACGACAACACAAAAATGGAGAAGGTTACTTTCAAGAAACAGGATCAAAAGGTGGAGATCAAATGCTCTTGCAAATACTTCGAAGAGGTAGGTCTGTTGTGTTTCCATGCACTTCGAATCCTGCATTTACAAAACATCACTTCCATCCCTGAAGATTACATCCTCAAAAGATGGACAAAGATGGCAAAGAAAGAAATATGGAACAAGGTGCTCGGAGGAACAGGAACACAAAACAAGGAGATCAAAGGTAAGGTACCATGGCGTCATGATATGCTACGGAAGTACCACAATCTTGTCTTGAAGTGTGAAGAGGACATAGAAACTAGAAGAATCCTTGAAGAAGGGCTGAATAGAGACTCAGCTACAATCAATCAAATCAAAGCAATCGATACACAAGAGCATTCAGCGACTAATAGTGCAAGAGGTTCAACAACAAAGGCTGCTCCTGAAGTGCTCGATCCACCAAAAATAAAAACAAAAGGAAGAAGTGCAAGAGTGAAAGGTAAGCTTGAAAAAAAGGAAGAAGCCAGTCAAGAAGGAATTCGGATCCAAGACACCAAAAGCTCAATTGATATAAATCAGCTTGTTGGTATATGTTTACTGCAATACTGTGATCTTACACACTTATGGAATGATGTTACATTGTTACAGTTTGATGTTTTAGAAATAAGTTCTGATCAGGATACAAATTTTTTCCCCATGATATTTAAAACATAGATATACTTCTATTTTGGATGTTAAACTAGTATTCACTGGTGTTATTATTTTCTCAGATGATGATTTACTAATCTGATAACCTGTCAACCTCTGATTGAAAATATGGTTGAAAACCTAAAGCATTGGAGCGCTAGAACATTAAGCTATGCGGGAATTCTACAACTTATTAATATTCTGTTATTTGCTATTGCCAACTTTTGGATGAAAAGTTTCCCACTACCTAAGGAAGTTTTGAAGTATGCTGAAGCTTTATGCAAGTCCTTTTATGGAATGCTAGTGAAGTCATAACAAAAAAAGGCTCATGTTGCCTAGAGTAAAGTGTGTGAATAAAAGAAAAGAGAGGGCTGAATGTGGTTTCTTTACAAGATTGTAATGATGTCAATATGTTAAAGCTTCTTTGTAATTTAAGTAAAAAGGCAGATATACTCTAGATTGGATGGGTTCACGTATGCTACATACAAAATGGTGATATTAAAAATATAAAATGATCACATGCAACAAAACATAAAACTTCACACCGATAGATAAAAAAATATAAAACATCACACACTGATTATGACACATCACATCAAAAAACAAAATGATCACAGCCCATTAAACAAAACTTCAGACAATGATTGCTCAAAAGTATAAAACATCACACACTGATAATGAAACATCACATGAAATTATAAAATGATCATTTCCAGCAAAGTATATAAAACTAAAAACAGTTTTATATCATCCCATACTGTCAAACCATAACAATATCACAATTAATCGAATAAAGGGTACAACTGCCCCTATCAAATCCCTAACTTAGAAAATGAACAATTAAAACCAACAAATATTCTTAATAACATTCTCAAATACTCGTTCATCACACTCAAATCCTAATTCTTATTGATTCCCTTCCCAGCTGAACCTTTTGCAGATGATGCCCCTCTAAGTTCTTCAATGCCAAGATCAAATGATGGCGTCACTCCTATATTACTAGCAGCAGCAACTGAAGCAGCAACAGGAGTGCGATTCCTAAAAGCATTCCTTACAATCTCATCAACAACATCAAACAAGTCAGAGTTATCAAAATCGTCCGAGTCAAAAGGATGATAATCAGGCTGGGCATTAACAGTAGATACAACATCCTTAGCACTTCCACCCAACTCAGAAACCAAGACCCTAGTGACAACCTCGATATTCCTCTTGAACCTACGGACAGCTTGATCAGCAATCTAGGAAAAAAAACAAAAAAACAAATTATAAAAAGATAACAACAGAAAATTTGAAATTTAAAATGCCTCATACAACATAAGAAACATCAGCTACTGATATTAAAATATCAAGCTGGTAACACAAAAAGATTAAACTTAAACGTCACATACAAATTCTATAACACCAACTACTGATTGTAAAAAAAACCAATCTGTTAACTAAACCACAATTTTAAAACATCGCATAGAAAATCTAAAACATCATATACTCCTATTAAAACATCAGAATTAAAAAGGTACTTACAGACCCCCCCTTCTTTCATAATCGCAGCATCAGTAGGCAGATCTTCTGGAAGCACAAAACATAAAACTTGCGAGCTTGAACCAGCTGCAGCTTCTTTTGTATGACTTCCTTCCTTAGATGTCGCAGTTTCTTTGGATGTCCTAGCATGCTTGGAAGTCATAGCAGGACCACTGCCCACATACTTCCCCATAAAAGTCAAAGGAAATTCATCCTTAGACATGGGGCATGAATCAAAACCTGCCTCAACAATCTTCTTACAATGTTTCAGCAGCAAGCTAGTGTCCCAGTGACGAATGAAAGGAACTATGGGAGGACATAGTTTTCCTTGAAAAGGAAACCTATACAAGTAGCACATCAATGGAACAACTACACACGCATTAACTGCCGAGTATTTAGTAGTCTTATACCTATGCACAGCATCACCTAACTTCTTAAGCACATACCCACACCAGTCATAACTCCTAATCTCTGCTACATTCTCAACAACACGAACCAGCTTAAAATCCACAAAGGATCTAGCAGTAGGACTCAAGAAGCTGCAAACTACATACATCACAAACAGTTTTTTAAATTCATCCCCACCTTCACGTAACCCCATCATCTTGTCAAACAACCTCTCACAATAAATGTTACCCAGTTGATCATACCCAAACTATTCCCTCCATCTCTGCCTAAGTTCTATGTCCTTCCTTTCGCCCTTCCCGGCATTACTAACCTCAGTAACTTCCTTATCACTAATAGGGAGTGCTAAAACATCATACACATCATCACGGGTTATAAAATACCTATCAGAACCAATAGTTTGAACATAGGTAATTGGATTAAAATTCTGAATCAGGTAGGGAATGATGTCTTTAGGAAGGGAACAAAATTTAATTTAAGGAGACCATCAAAACCAATCTCTTCCACAGATTTTGTCTGTTCTGAGGTCAGCAAAGAAGACACTTTTTCAATTCTCCAAGGGCAACACTTCGTAGTGAAGCCCTTCTCAGCACTGACAAGAAAAGTAAAAATTCATGAAACATCACATACAGCATTGAAAAACATCAACAAAACTGAAAGTAAAACATCAAGTCACAATAAAAACATCAACATGACACAGTTCATCAAACATCATATGCAGAAATTAAAATATCAGTCACTTCAAAAAAATAGAAAGAAAACTGCCGAGAAAATACAATGCTAGAAAAATGAAAATGACAACTAGATTACAAACATAACTGACACATAAACTGCTCCATATTAATTAACTAGATGCATCAACACAACTACAATATAAAAGCAAAACATCAAGTCTCACAAAAAAAAGCATAAAGACACATAAACTAATACTCACCAAACACATTATTTAAAATATCAACTAACCTTTCATCATCATTAGACACAGCCTGTTTCCCTTTCACTTTCATCTGTTCAAACGGTCTAGAAGGCTTCTTCACAACCACCACCTCAGGTTCTGATTCAGAATCAGAACCACTTGCAGCATTATTCACAGCTTTACCACTCCCCTCCACGCTTTCAGATTCTGATTCAACAGAATGCGAGCTATCCTTATCATTATCATCTTCATCTTCATCTTCCAAATATTCACTTCTATAATTGTCTTTAGCATCATCAACATTTTCAGTTCCAGCACCTACATTTTCAGTTTCAGGAGTAGTGCAATACACCTCTTCATCTACAAAACTTGAAACATCATATCAAAATGGAAAATCATCAAAAACCAATATCTAAAAAGCAGAGGTGTTATCAAAAACTGATAACACAAGATTTAATTTACAGTTTCTCAGCAACTTTCTTCTTCACATCATCAATTAAGACAAAAAAAATAAATTTAAAAAAAGAAATCAAACCATATAATCAGACATTGGCATCATGAAAAACAAAAGATAGAAATCTGAAATGACCAACTACAAAATATGAAACATCATACCATAATTTTAAAACATCACGTTATTAATTTAAAACAATACATTTGCCACTGACACCCTCAGAAGCAACTTTAGGTTTCTTCACAGCCACAGTCTTCTGCAAAGCCCTCTTCTTGGCACTTTCACCTCCAACATCATCATCCTTTTTCAAATCATTCTTCAAACTAGCATCACTCCTCAAAACAGGTTTTTCACAATTGCCAACACCAACAGCTAAAAAAATACATCATGTCAAATTCCATAAGGAAACAGGATAAAACATTGTAAGGTTCAAAATTTTAAAACAACTAACTTAATTTTGAATACCTTTACCACTGACACCCTCAGCAGCAACCTTGGATTTCTTGGATTTTTTCACAACCACAAACTTACGTAACATCCTCCTACAACATGGAATCTCAGGATCAGCAACTTTTTGAGCAGGTTCAGAACCTAATTCAGGTACCACATTCTGCAAATTGGAACCACCGGAATCTCCTGAAATTCCATCTTCGTAATACAGATTAACATTCCTCTTCACTTTCTCCTTTTGTCTCCTCTTTGCAGGAAAGATTCCTGAAAACATAACAACAACATCAATACAAATGTATGAAACATTAATAAACACCTTCAGAACAGTAAATAAAAAAGTAAAAGACAAACTCTCGGGTTTATCAGCCCCATCAGCAACAACAAAATCCGGAGGCATAGCATCTTCATTAGCAACCAGTCCAGATTTGCCAGCCTTATCAGCTTTTTTAGCAACATCCGGACCAGATTTTTCAACCTTATCAGATTCAGTCAGCACCGTCTCCAAATTGCGTGCACCATCCGGTTCATCTTTATGAACTTCATCATCAGCCAGATTAAGATTTCTATTAGCTTTCTCTTTCATTCTCCTCTTCATAGAGGACAGTCCTGAACCAGAAAAGCAACATATAATTTAAAATACAAAACATTAACACACATCATTCACAAACAATAAATAGGAACAAACAGACCTGAAACCAAATCAACATTAGGATCACCCCTCAGTCGATGTGATTGTCTCACGGCACAGCTAACACTTGCATCTGAAACATTAAATTTATATTATATAAACATCAGGAAAATATAATGCAACAGTAAACCAAAACAAATTCAAGGGGAAAAAATATACAAATCATCATTTAAAAACTCACCCCACATCACGATCTGCATCACACTCCAAAGTTGAAACATACAACTAAACAGATACAACATACACAAAATAACATACACTAAAATTAAAACATGATTCAATAAATTTAAAACATCATAGACTAAACTTGAAAAGGACATAAAAACTGACATCAAACATCATAATGTAAATTTAAAATATCTTCCAGTAACCTTAAAACATCATAGCATGAACTCGAAACAATATTAAACTAAAATGCATACATCATGAACTGAACTTGGAACATCATACAATGAACTTAAAAATCAACATGTTAGCACAAACCGAAAATGACAAAACATCATTCAACAAACTTAGAAACATTATAGTCTGACTTGAAACCATATCAAACTAAAAAACATCGTAGCCTGAAATTGAAAAAAAAATCAAGCAAGAAAATATACACCACAACCTTAATTTAAAACAACATTCATTAAGAAAACATAACACACCATAGACTGAACTTGATAGCATATCAAACTAAAAAGTATACATCATGACCTGAATCTAGAACACCATACAATAAACTTAAAAAATCAACATATCAGCTCATACAAAAAATGACAAAACAAAAACTTGAAAACATAGATAACTATAACTGAAGCACAACACATGAAAGACACAATGGATGAAAATTTACACTAGAAAGACACATATAGACGACTGATGAACATAGAAAGAGCAAAAAGTAAAACATCAACATAAATATGTGAAACATCATGTCATAGAAGTGCAACATCACAAAAACAAAAAGTGAAACATTATAGAAAATATGTGATACATCATGTCATAAATTTACAACATCACAAAAGGCAAAAATGAAACATCAGCAGAAAAATATTATACATCATTTCATAAAATTACAACATCACGAAGAGGAAAAGTGAAACATCAGCATAAGTATAAGGAACATCATGTCATAAAAATTGCAACATCACAAAAAGGTAAAGTGAAACATCAGCAGAATTATATCGCACATCAATCGCCAAAATAGAAATACACTAAACAACAGAAACCCTATAAACTTCAAATCGAACACATTAAAGCAACATTACACTACACAAACAAAAGAGAAACACAAAATAAGCGAAAGAAACACTCAGAAAACCTACACAAAGCATAAAACATCACATGCATCCAAAAAATTGGGGAAAATTGGTAAAAACAACAAAATACGAACAAAAAAACCTAGCGACTACATTACCTTTGCAGATTAAGCACAATCCTAACTCTTCCAGTCGTAGATCGTTAAAAACCGAACGGAATTCAACAAAAAAACCGAAGGAAACAGAAACGCGGCTTCAATCAGATCAATGCACACTTGAAATTGAAAAAAAGAAGCAATAACCGATTATAAAGAAGATTTCTGAGCGGGTGAATATTGTGAGTGAACAAACTTGAATGCTGAGAAAAACGATTTCGCTTTTTGAAAAACGAGAATGAAAAATGTGGCCAAACATGGAAAACAAGCCGTTCAACAGAAACTATATAAAAGGACTAAAGTGTAAATTATCAAAATTACACCTTAAATCCCTAGACTTTTATAATCTTAATGTGGAACCCCATCTTAAAATATTTACAATTTAATCCCTGATCTCACCATGAGACGGTCTCATACAAGACTTTGCCCCCAACTAAACCCAATAGTTACAACCCAATTATATCCATTAACCTAATGGGTCCTTATCCAATAAGTGAAAATAGTATATGGACAACGGTTATCCAACGGGTGACCCGATCCGTTTGACGGACTTAGGTGGAATCAATTAAACCTCTTCATCAAGGGACTCATGCAAAAATGCATTAAATATGTCTACTTGAAGCAAAAGCCATCCTCTGGCAGCAGCAAGAGTTGGGAACATTCTAATAGTCATAACTTTTGCTACAGGGGAAAAAATGTCGGAGAAATCAACCCCCTCTATTAGATTGTATACTTTAGCTGCTAACATGTACTTGTATCTTTCAACTGATCCATTTGACTTGCACTTTACTTTGTATACCCACCTTGATCCAATTGATCTTTTTTCTGGTGGTAGTTTCATCAAAGTCCAAGTTTTGTTCTTGCTTCATAGTTGTCACCCACTCTTTAATTAATGTTTTTGGTTTTCATTGAATGATTGTGGTTCTTGAACTTGTGATAGATTAGCAACAAAGCTTCTATCACTAGAGGAAAAAAGCTTGATCAAAGGTGATTTTATCATACCAGAGAAGACACTTTTGAAATACTTCTCCGATCCTTTCTTTGATTGATACAATCAAAGGTGATTCAAAAACCACCTTGATTGGGCTCCGAATTCAGTTCAAAACTCGGAACTCGTTTATGGGGTATTAAAAATGTGGGAAAACCTCAGGTTTCCAGCAAGAACTAGAGGTTTTCGGCAGCAAAGAAAAAATGCAGATCTGGAAACTAGATGGAAAAACATCAGAGATGGAGTGACAGTACAGATCTGAAACAAAAAAAACAACATAACACCAACAAAATAACATCGCCCGAGGAAGTAAACTCGACGGTGAAGAACGGACTTTGAGCGGCGGTGGAAGCTTCGACGAAGGGAGCTTCACGTGGCGGAGAGGCTTTGCAAGCTTCGCACGGCAGAGGGCGCTTCGACGAAGGCCGGGGATCGATGGAAAAAGCTTTGCGGTGGGAGATGGGAGGGAGATGGAGGACGTGAGACGGGAGGAAGAGAGGAGACAGTGGTGGAGGGTGGGCGATGGAGGGGTGGGCACAGATCTAGGGTTTTTTCTGTTAGGGATGAATATTGCTAAGGCATGGAGCGGCAGATTTTTTTTTTGGTGTTAGGAAAATAGTGAAGAGAGAAAGTATTCTAAGGGAAAACTTAGCCTTTTATACTTTGGCCCAAAAATAAAATAAATTCATCCCATTAAAAGCGGTTCTTCAGTTGAACCACCTTTAATTGATGCAGTTAAAGGCGGTTCTACAAGAACGGCCTTTGATCAAATAAAAAATATCTTTAATATTTTAGGGGGTGACTTGGGAGTGAGTTTCGAACTCAGAACTCACTCGGTTTCTCATTAAAGGCTATTCCTCAAGAATCGTCTTTGATTGAGTGTCTTTAATTAAGCTTTTTCTACTAGTGTATGAATTGCATTAGCCACAAACTCTTTGATCAAGGCTAGTTTCTGTATGACTCTGGTATTCTTTCTGAGTGAAGTATGTGGTATAGGTGTAGAAGAACGAGGTGTAGATGAAAGAGGAAGTGTGGATTTATTTAGCTCAGTTTCAGGATTAGAATCGGGATTTTATGAACTAGGTGATGGAAGAAAAGACCGAGGATGTTCATTTTTAATGTCAAAGTGAGTGATTGGAAGATAGTAAGTCGAAGGCATGCTAACATGATAAATACATTTATAACCACAACTTTAGATTGAAAGTGCCAATATAACCTTGCAATTTCAGAAAGTGCCAATTTTACCCTAACTAATTATCATATGTGCCGATCTAACTTTAACTTTCGAAAAAATTGTGTTGATATAGCCAAACTTCCTAATTCCAGCATTGACCAAATAAATTCATGCAAGACTAGGAAATGAAATGAAAAAATACCCTTATGAAAAATCAATCTGTCTTCTTCAAAACCTAGCTATCATCTTCAAAATTCTACAGCCTTCACCAGTGTGTGCCGCCGCCTCTGCCGTTGTCGCCTGCCGATGCTCCCTTCTTTTTCCCTAGCCCCCACCATTGCTGCTCCATCCTGCTTCCCCGACCTCCGCCACCGCGCCCTCTGCTTCAAAACCTCCAAAAACTACAACTAAATCTCTGACCCCTGCCCTTATTCTTCCCTGGCCTCTGCCTCAAAACCTCCAAGTATTTATACTTATCTTTCTGACGGCATTGTTAGTTGTCATTTGTTAGATTTTTTTCCCTGACTTTCCAACCATTTATTTAGAGCATGTGCAATGATAGTTTCTTAATTTTCAGAAACCGCTCTAAAAATAAAAAACATCCACAGTGGTAGTTTCTATGGTGGTTTCTTAATAAGAAACCGCCTCATGATTTCCACACAAGAAATCAATTAAGCAACCCTCCAGCCCATATGTTTTGCATCCTTTTTACAGACGCTGGGGCTGCTTGATAGGAGCAATTATTTTTGTCCAGATTGGGACACGTGGCACCCTCCCATTGGGCCACGTGTCCCAACTTTTTTTTTGTAAAATATGAAATCTTTAATATTTGTAAAATTGATTTAAAAATCTATAAAAAAACTTAAAAATCTGTAATTTTTTTTAATATGGAAAAAATATATTTACAAAATATTTGATAATTTTGGGAAAAAATTGAATGAAATTTTAAAAATCAAAATTTATTATTAAATTGCACATTCAATTTATTTTGGGTCCACAAATTTATTTAATGAAATGTAAAAATATAGTGAATAAGATAAAGAAAATCAAGTGGGATCCATGAATAGTAAAAAGTTATTTCTTACCATAGTGTAGAAAAATATGGTGGCTTCTTACTTTCTTAGGATGAGATGAAAGAGAAAAAATGAGAGAAAAAATATATTTAATGATAAGAAGCCGCTAGCAGTTTTTACCATTGCACGTCTTATACCCCAATCTCCCCATCCAAAATGGACCCTTAAAGCGCTACCTTTAACGCAAAGAAAAAACGACAATTTCTTCATCACGGAAATTAATAAACTAAATTCAGCACTAATAAACTAAATTCTACTTTCTGAACGGAACTGTGTGCGATTTTCACGTAGTAACGGTGCAATTTTTTCACCACGCTCTGTGCTTTCTTCTCCCTCATTCTCCGGCACCGCCGAGATAGCGGAGCCACCATCAATCCCTTCCACCCAGCCAATCTCTTACGCCCAAGTAGTGAACCAGGAGTTACGCGAAGCTCTTTGTCTCTCCCACTCCAATTCGATTGATACTCATTACTCATCCTTCGTCCCCAAAGCAAGAATCGAACATCTGGGTGAGCCGGGTCTTCACTTTTCGGAGGAAGAGTGTCTCAAATTGGAAGCGCCGCTCAAATGGACTCTTGTCGAAAAAATTTTGTGCAGCCGTCCTCAACTGGAGAGGCTCCGTAAGGATTTTCACATGGCCGGATTCAAAGGACACAACCAGATCACCCTTCTTGACAACAAACAGGTTCTAATATCCTTTTCGCTACCTGATGATTACTACCGTTGTTGGCTTCACAAAATCTGGAACTTTGGTTCTTATTCTATTAGAATCACTAAATGGGTACCAAATTTCAATCCTAATGCTGATTCACCTATAGTTCCAATCTGGATCTCTCTCTATGGACTGCCTCAACAATTTTTTGATAAAGATGTTCTTATATCCATTGGTAGCATTATTGGCTCCCCGGTTAGGGTGGATAAGGCCTCCCTTAATAGGACGCGTCCTCATGTGGCTAGGATTTGCGTTGAACTGGATGTAAACAAACCTAGATTAGATAGAATATGGCTAAGTTTTAGGGAAGTTGGCTTTTGCCAATATATAGAGGATGAAGGTATTCCCCACTATTGTGCTAACTACTTGAAACTAGGCCATCTGGATACAGCCTGTAGGTATGACAAAAGCTCATCCAAATTCATCCCCTGGAAACCACAAGGAAACTCACTCAAAGCAGGTAACAAAACCATTTCCACTGAAGAACAGGGCAGGCCCATAGGTAAAGGAAATGGTTCATCTTCCACTGCTGTTTATGTTCCTAAAACACATCTTGCTTCCAAGAATAAAACAGATAACTATGTTAAACAGCTTTCTCAGGACATCATTCCCCAAGCAGGTGCCTCGTTTTTTAACAAAGATCCAAGTTCGAAAGGTTTGATCCTTGAACAAGGATCCCAGGTTCCCTCTACTTCCCATGTATCTGCTAATGTAGCTATTAATGTTGTGAATCCACTGTCTGTCACTGAATTTGACCTAAACCAATCGGATAATATTGATCCTCTGCCCCTAAATACCACCACTGGACCTAAACCTAATACCCCAAACAGGTGCTCAACAACCTCTTCCCCAAGCCCAAAAAATCTCTCATCCAGTCTCTCCCTACTAAACCTCTCTCAGGATATAAATAAAACCCCAACCTTCGTAACTTCCACTGGCACTCAACTTAAGCAAAATTCTCCTGCTCAAGCCCCTAATCAGCTTTCTGAGTCTGCCACCACTTCACAAAAAACAGACTCACTGTCTTTCAAACCTAAGGATGGTAGGAACATTACCATTCCATCTGTTCCTGCCACCAACCACTCACAGTCTTATGGAGCTCACTCTCAACCTCTCTCATCTAAAGGTTTTAATCATAAATGCCTAGATTGGATTAATACATAAGCCACCTCTAAACAACAAACACATCTACTGGAACAGGAACATCTCAGCTTTGAACAATTAAAGGCAATCCTTCTCAAAGACCATCTCAGATTAACAAGCATACTTAACCTTCCCCGTTCAGAGCTCAAAAATAAACAAAGGAAGTACACCAAAAAGGATTACACCTCTATACCAAAAACGGTTTTCACCCATTCCTCTTTGTCCCTCTCCAAAGTATATCCATGATTAATATATGTGCATGAAATATTAGAGGAATAGGCAATAAACCATCTCTGACCCGCTTAAAAAACATTAAAAGAAACAATTCGATCAAAGTTTGTGCCCTAATGGAACCCCTACTAAACCCAGTTCAAATACAACTCATCTCAACCAAGCTGGGTTTCAACCAATCCTATGCTAATTCAATCAATAAAATATGGCTAATGTAGGATGAAGATATTACAGTCGACATAATCAAAGTGGAAGAGCAGATGGTTATTGCAAAAATCAAATCCACCATCCTTTCAGCTGAATGTCAAATAGGCTTCATCTATGCTAAGCACATGATTCATGAACGAAATTTTTTGTGGCAAGCTTTAGCTACTCTAACCAAGGAACCCTTATGCCTAATAGGGGACTTCAATGTCATCGCAAAAAATGAGGAATATCTAGGCCATTCAATCCCAAACCAAGACAGTATAAGAAATTTCAATACCTTCCTTAATGATCAACAGTTTTCTGAAATCCCAACCTCTGGTAGTTTATACACTTGGACTGGGATGAAAACAAAAGGGAGGGTTTGGAAACGGCTATATAGAGGGGTTTCCAACAACAGGTGGTGGTCTAACTTCCCCAACTCAAAAATTAAAACTTTAGCCAGAGAAGGCTCTGACCACACCCCTCTAATTCTTTCTGTCTCTAATGCATTGTCTAAGTCATCCCCCAAGCCTTTTAAATTCCAAGAATGCTGGATAAACCACCCCTGTTTCATGGAACTTGTGGAAGATGCTTGGAAAATCCATACCAATCTAAAAGGGATGAGAAGATTAGTCTTCAAACTCAAACATTTAAAACACTCCCTCAAAATCTGGAACAAGGAGACTTTTGGTAATGTATTTGATGTGGTTCAGCTTTGTGAAGACCAGCTAATTAAAGCTGAACATGATCTACAACAACTGGAATCCAGCATTACTATTCAAGCTTTAAATCAGGCTAAAGCAAAACTGAAAATGGCCTTAACAAACCAGGAAACCTTCTTAAAGCAAAAATCAAGACTCAACTGGATGAAAGAAGGCGATGTAAACACCAAATTCTTTCACCAGTCAATCCAAAACAAACACAAAAGACAAACAATTGCCCTCATCAAAGCCAGTGATGGAAATTGGCTAAACAACACAGATGAAATTGAGAATGAAGCTATTAGCTTCTTCTCAAATCTTCTGACTGATGATCCTTTAGACCCATCAGGAATCAACACATCATGGATACTGGAAAACATCCCTACTGTCGTCACAGAAGACATAAACAACTCCCTACTTAAAGAAATCAGTATGGACGAGCTAACCAACATAGTCTCTTCCATGAAGGGCAACTCAGCCTCGGGTCCGGATGGCTTTTCTGGCCACTTTTTCCAAAACTGCTGGGAAATCATTAAAACTGGCAGTGACAGATTTCTTTGCTGGAATGGACATCCCCAAAGCCATCTCGGCAACCCATATAATTTTAATCCCTAAAAAAGACGTCTGCTCTTCTTTCACAGACTACAGACCCATTAGCTTATGCAACTTCTCCAATAAAATTCTCTCAAAAATCCTATCCACGAGACTAAAAGTCTTTCTTGATTCTTTAATCAGCCCTGAACAGTCTGCTTTTATCACGGGAAGAGACATAGCATACAATGAGCTCCTCATACAGGAATACACAAACTTCCTGCATACCAAGACAGAAGGGCCAAACATGATTATTAAACTGGATATGATGAAAGCCTTCGATAGGGTCTCATGGTCTTTTTTGGCTCAGGTCCTTATAAAACAAGGTTTTTCCAATACCCTGGTTGACCTAATCATGAGAAATATCAAAGCTGCCTGTTTCTCAGTTCTGATCAATGGCAAATCAGTTGGCTTCTTTTCTGCTTCTAGGGGTTTAAAACAAGGGGATCCTTTATCCGCCTTGATTTTCATATTAATGGCTGAATCCTTCTCCCAAAACCTCAATTTCCTTTATCAATTCGGGAATATACAGCCCTACAAACTACCCCGGCAGATGCAACACTCTTCACACCTCTCCTATGCAGATGACACAGCCATATTCCTGAATTATACAAGACAGGGCTTGATAACAATTATGTCTTTTCTGAAATCCTACGAGCTGGCCTCTGGCCAAAAGGTCAACTTGAAGAAATCAACTTTTTATCTTTCTAAACATACCCCAAGCATAATCATATCTCTTATCAAGACAGATACTTCCATGCTCGAAGGTTCCATCCCTTTCAAATACTTGGGTTGCCCAATTTTCACTGGTCGAGCAAAAAACTCTTTTCCAAGGCATGCTCCTCTCAATCCAAAACAAAATTAACCACTGGCACAACAAGCTTATTTCACCAGCTGGAAGAGCAACTTTAATCAACCACGTTTTGTCCTCAATGCAAATTCACCTCATAATGGTATTGAAGCCAACCACACATATCATCAACCTAATCCATAAGACTCTAGCCAGCTTTTTCTGGAAACATACCTCAGATAACACACAGAAGCATAGATCTTGGAGATCTTACACCAATTTATGCTTCCCAACCACAGAAAACGGACTAAATTTTAAAAATTTGCATAACTTAACAAAATCCTTCTCCTTAAAACTATGGTGGAAGCTCCAAACAGGAAATTCCCCATGGGCCAATGTAATATGGTCAATGAAAGACACACAAAAAACCTCCAGAACCTGGAAAAGAATCAAAGAGGCCAATGATATAGCACTACATAACTCACAAATCATCCTAGGTTCTGGTGCAGTGTCTTTCTGGGATTCTAACTGGTCCTCACTAGGACCTCTAACAGATCACTTAATCAACCCAATTGAATTTCAGTACCAAAATTTAACTGTGGCAGAATTTCTGCAAAACAGAGACTTCTACTCGGATCAGATCAGAAGTTCCCTCCCTCCTCACATCTTCCAGAGCCTAAACCTAGATCACAACCTCTTCCCAAATTTTGAAGATTCCATTATATGGAAATCTACTCAGTCAGGATCATTCACAGTCAAATCAGCTTATGAACTTATCAGAGTAAAGAAATCAAAGATCCCCTCCTATACCCATCTCTGGTCTAACCTACTGCCAAGAAAAATCAGTCTTTTTAATTGGAAACTTTTAAATAGACTACTGGCTTTCCCGGATGTATTGGAAGTTTTTCAATTTTACCTCCCTTCAAGATGTTGTTTCTGTTTTAACAACTCCGAATCCATCCACCATTGTTTCAATTCATGTGTCCAAGTTAATCAAATCTGGAAACAGCTGAACATTACTTTCAGTTTACCTTATCACTCTTTCCAACTCCTGTGGGATCGTTTTTACTACTACTGGACTACTCCCGCTTCTGATGCTTTTACAAGTCTGATCAGAATCCTTCCATGCATAGTTAACTGGCACCTGTGGTGTGCCAGATGCACTTACATATTTGAAGGCACAAAGCCTGACATAAGGTTTATTTTCAAACGCATTTTATTACATTTAAATGACACAATCTTGGCTTTCAATCTGGGGTTCACATGGATTCTTAGTTATATACCTACATTAATGAGCCACAAACCTGTCAAGCATAGACCTATCCGAATCACCAAATGGTTACTGCCCGTTTTTTTCAAACTGAACACTGACGACGCCTTTAACAACGGTGCTGCGGGCATCGGTTGCATACTTAGAAATCACAAGGGCCAGGTAATAGTAGCTCTGTCCAAATCCATCTTGTCTGAATCTGCTTTGCAGACGGAAGCCTCTGCCCTGCTACATGGGATCCATCTAGTGCGGGAACAAGGTATCACAAATTTTGCCATCGAAACTAACTCGAAAATACTGCATGGGATGATTCTTCGCCAACTCAAGATTCCTTGGAGATTGCTAACGATGATAAGAGAAATATGGTTGCTACTACAAGAAGTGACCTACACAGTGACACACATCTTCAGAGAAGCAAATGGAGCAGCGGACTCACTAGCCAAGATTGCAAGCCGAAAACAGGTGAATAGCATCTTCGGAGCATTGGATCTCCCTTCTCCAGTGGCGGGTCAGGTAAGGCTAGACGCAACGGGTACTCCCAACGTCAGATTAGTGTAATTTTTTTGCAATGTATTTCTTTTCCAAATTGTCTCCATTGATCTTTAAGACTCTAGGACTTATGTATAGCTCTTTAAAGATCATCAGGTGCACAATCAGAGGTAAGGTATTAAGCCCCCCTCTTTCTATGTACTTTCTTTTCATTTTAATAAACGGGTAGGGGTCTGCCAAACCCCCCACCATCACAGGTGGATTTATTTTTAAAAAAAAACTAAATTCAACACTAATAAATGCACCAATAAATTCAGCACTGAAATAAAAAAATAAAATAAATATGTATTTGGCTTCTAGGTAATCACTTATTGAATAAAAAGTCTAAAAGTAATATATATTACGAGTACAACATCATTTTGGGAGTCATTCTTTTCATTTTTTTGAAAAAATAAGCTATCAAAAAATTCAATTTAGCACAAATAAATTAAATTCAACACCAATAAACTAAATTCAACATTAATAAACTAAAGAGTCTGTCTCTTAAAAGACGGTCTTTCCATAAGTCATGGAAAAATCAAAGTTTAAAGTGCAAATTAAAAACATGAAGACAAATTTTTCGGGTTGCATGAATCGGGTTATGAACTTTATAACTATAACATGTTGCATAATAAAATTTAATACTGCAACTAAAATATTTTACCTTTCATTATTCTAACTAAGCATCGTCTTTCCATAAGCCCATGAAAAGATGGTTTTTCCCAAAAATTTTCCTAAAGTGAATTAAACACCAATAAACTAAATTCAGCGTTAATAAAATTAATTTAGCACTAAATAAGCTTAACTGGACAGGACTTTAGTTTGTTCCTCCAGAAAGCGCACAAAAACTACCTGATCCCCGGCCTCTGCCTCAGCCTTTCCCTTCCCATTTAAAAGGCAGAGGCTGGTAATTTTCATGCTCTTATTTAGTGGTGAAATGCAAAATTATATAGCAGTAGGATAGAGTACCCATCAATGATTACTACTCCCTCCATCCCATATATTTTTGCACTCTTTTCTTTTTTTGACGTCCTAGCTATTTTTGCACTCTTCACTTTATTTTCTTTTTTTGGCCAACTTTTATTATTATTTTTTGTTGAAAAATAATGAAATTAAATGGAAATGAAAATTAAAATGAAGGTACCATACCAGTACATGGGCAAGAAATTATATAATAATAAATTCTTAAAAAAACTTCCACTTTCTCTCTTCGCAAAAATAGCTGGGGCGGAGGAAGTATTTGTTTTCTTGTGATATCTTGAAAATATCCGCCTCCGCTCTTCCATAGAAGAAAAGAAGAAAAACCGTTTAGTATTTCTTTCATCTTTTAGTATTTTTTCTTTTCTTGGACAAGGGTAAAATGATCTTTTCAATAGAAATCAACCATAAATTATTGGCTAAAAAGTCAGCAAAGTCAAACGTTATTTTAACACTTTCTGAGATTGCATAATTATATTTGAATTTTCAGGGTAAAGTGAGGATCATTTTTACCACTTTACTCCAAGTTAACTGAGTGACTGATCATATGTATGAAGATATGGGAAATAATGCTTATGAAATACTACATCTATGCTAGTTATGATCCCTTTATGTTTAATTCCATACAGTCTATGTTCCTTTTTCCTTGGTGGACAACCTACAAATACACAAGGATAAGCTCTAGCTGAGAATTTGTCTTTTTTAGGTGTTGTGTTTGTGGCAAAACAAAGTCAACCAAAAACTTTAAAACAAAATAGATTAGATTGATTCTCTATGGAGGATTTCATAAGGATATTTCTAGAGTAGAGTAAATGAAGGTAGTCTATTTATGATATGTGTAGTTGTCCGAATAGAATTACCCCATAAATATTTTGGAACTTTGGACTGCATCAAGGATCTAGTCGTCTGTAACAAGTGTAGATGTTTCTTTTGCACAATTCAATTTTTATGTGGAGTATATGGACATGATCTTTGGTGAATTATACCAGGATCTGAGATTAATGAGGTCGTGGTAGAGTTGAAGAATTCATATCCATTATCAGTCCTAATGATCTTGACAATGGTTTGACACTGAGTTTCAATAATTTTCAAGAAAGTTATAATGATGAAGGGAGTTTGATCATTAGACTTTAGTAAATAGATCCAGGTGCATTTTCCATAATGATCAACAATTGTGAGAAAATATTTGGAACAAAGAATGGTTTCGGTGTGATATGGCCCCCATAAGTCTAAATGGACCAGTGAAAACATCTCTGTCGTGATGCTTGTGCTTACTTAAAACTAAGGCTGTGTTGCTTGGCAATAGGACAGATATAACAAGGTAAAATCGATCTTTCATTTATTCCCATATGTTTCAGTACAATATGTGAGGGATGCCCCAATATGTTATGCCACAAATGTACATTAGACCTATCTAATGCACTGCTAACTCTATGCATAGATAATAAGAGAAAGAAACTACCCTGTAGTTCTTCCGTGAAAGACCTTATTCTAGATTCATGAATGATGTTTTATAATGGCATGTACAGTCCCTGCTCTTCTCTTGTAACTCTCAAGACAGAATTACTCTTGAGGTTCTGCAACACTCAACGTTCATTAAAAAATTGAATTGATATCTTCCCATCTCTAGTCAGTTTATTTACTGAATGCGGGAATACAAACAATATTTTAGGGCTAAATGCTAGGTGATAAGAAGTGTAGAAACAGAATCAAGTGTGGTGGTCTGATTTGGTAGATATACTGGTGTAGGCGTGTTTAGGTTGGTCAGGTAAATGGCTAGTTTGAAACTACAACACATGTGGCTTGATGCACCACTATCTACTAACGAGGTACCATATTCATTCAAGGAAATATGGTCATCTAGGCAGTGAGTTAAAGATTTACCTCCAAATTTATAAAGGTGAGCAAAGTTCATTTTGCATGATGATCCAGTCATGTCTCTGTCCCTTCCCTTGATCATTTTCCCCATCTCATTTATTTTTTGTTCCAAAATTTTCACCTTCATTTCCAGTTGTTCATTCTTCACTCCAAGATCAAGTGGAGTGTCTTTTCCATGACTGATAACATGATTAGCAGCGAGATTTGAATAGTGATTGAGTCCTCCAGTTCTAGAGTGATTCTGTCCTCCAAATTGATTTCCCTTGACCATGGTTTGAGATTTTCAGGAAATGACTATGGAGCTGGAGCTGATGCAGTTAAAAACATTTGGGCCAAAGTTTACATGGGATAACAATGGTTAATGCCAAATGGATGGAGGCAGGAATTCAGTATGCATTGTGGCTATAAATGGAGTTTCAGACCATTTCCTTTACTAATACAAGTAAGGAAAGTGGGAAAGAAGCAGGATAAACCTTTTTTAACATATGGATAAATTCATATCATTGCAGGAGTATTGTGCAAGTTGTTTGGAAGAAGAAGGCAGGAGGAGGAGATACAAAGGGTTTGTGGCAAAACCTGAAAAGGCTATAAAGCCCTTTATCATAGCTAAATAGAAGATGTTTTTCTGAAATAGAAAATAGGGCAGAAGCAGCAAGACATGGATGGATTAAAGTTTGTGCATCTATGTATATATATACATATATATATACATATCTTGGAGATGTGGCTAAGCAGGAAACTGAATAGGAGAAAAGGCAACAGGTCAAGATGTTGGAAGTGGCTAAATTTAAATATTTGAAGCAGCAGATTAAGTAAAGTGGAAGAAGGAAGGGGATAGGCCAACGAGGATTTTCTATGCCAAATTGAAAGAAAGACAATATCAGAACCAAATTATCTGGTTGAACAAGGGAGATGTAGAAATGGAGGGAAAGAATTGGAAGATCATTTGATGTTAGTCTTTAATAAACAGTTAGAAGAAAGGAAATAGGTTAAAGGTGTTTTACCAGAAGATGTTGCAGAGGGTGGAGAAGTGTTAACAGTACAGTAACAGATGAAACTAAATGAAATGGTGACTGGAACTGAAATTCTGAATGCTTTGAGAGGGATTAAATCAAGCAAGAGCCCAAGTTTTGGTGGTTATAGCAGTGAGTTCTTCAAAGACACATGGGATATAATAAGTGATGATTGTATGTCTGCATTAAGGAGCTTTTTTGCTGGAGGGGAGATGCTAAAGGAGTTCAGCAGAGCTATGATATAATCAATACCAAAAGTTGCTCAGCCTCAAAATGCAAGTAACTTAAGACTAATATCCTATTGTTATGTCTTTCATAAGGTAGTTGCTAAAGTATTATGTGCAAGATTAGGTGAAGTTTTACCCAATCTGATTAACTTTAATCAAGGTGTATTTGTTTGGATTGGACACATAGCACGCAATATTTTATTCGCACAAGAACTAATTCAAAAATATAAACAGGGAGGGTTGAAGGCCAGTTGTGTCCTAAAGGTTGATATAAGCAAAGCTTTTAATACCATAAATTGAAGGTTTATGTTTGATTGGCTGGAGAGGTTGAGATTTCCTTCCATGTTTAAGGATTGGGTGCAGAGATGTATGAAGTCTTCAAATTTCTGTTTATCATTGAATGAGACTTATACTAAATAATTTTAAGGGAGGACAGGTGTGAACCAAGGGGATCCCTTGTCACCACTACTGTTTGTATTTTGTATGAAGTTCTTGACCATGATTTTAACAAGGAAATTTAAAGAGGGAAAACAGGGTACCACCAAAGAAGTAGAAGGTGGTATTCACAGTCTGTTGTTTGCAGATGATCTATTGATCTTTTGTGAAGCAAGTGAGAAATCGCTGGAGGGAATCAAGTCATTTTTGAAGGAGTTTCAAGATGTCTCTGGACTGGCCATGAATGATAAGGAAACATCATTATACTTTTCAGTAATGGAGGAGGAGCAAATGGACAGTTTGGTAGAAATCCTTGGAGTAAAAGGGGGAGATTTCCTATGATGTATCTTGGAATTCCAATTTCAACATTCTTATAGGACAAAAAAACTTGTGAAATACCAATACATAGAATCTATAAAAGACTAAGTTCTTGGTATTCCAAGAATCTGTCATAGGCTAAAAGAGCTCAGTTAATATATACAGTCCTATTGAGTATAGAAGGCTTTTGGTAAGGGGTGTTTAAATTGCCTGAAAATGTGCATGAAGAGATAGTGAAGAGATGTAGAGCTTTTCTCTGGAACAAAAAAAAGACAGAGAACAGAAACTTTACGCTTGCATCATGGGATTCAACGTGCTAGAACAAGAAAATGGGAGGAGTGGGCTTCAGAGATCCATCATTATGGAATCAGGCTTCATTGTGTAAACACATCTGGTGCATACATGAGAAAAAAATAATCATTATGGAATCGGGCTTCATTGTGTAAACACATCTGGTGCATACATGAGAAAATATATATATGTTGTGGATAAGATGGATTAAAGATTACTATTTGAAGGGGAAGAGTTTTAAAACATATCAAGCATAAGGGGCTCAGAGCTGGATATGGAAAGCTTTGATCAGATTGAAGATTAAAATGAAAGGTCAACGCAGTAAGTGTGTAAATTCCAAGGGGAAATTTAGTACTGCTGACGCTTGTTATAACATCTTGAAAGGGGAAAGGAGGATTGATCCAATGGCTAAACTAATATGGAGCTCAAAGATCCTGCCTAAGAATGGCTTCCTTATGTGGATGCTGCTGAAACGAAGACTGGCCACAGCAAATAGACTGGGTATTTTAAATATAATTGAGGCTCACCGGTCATGTGGACTATGTGAAGACGAGAAAGAAACAACAGATCATCTGTTTATCAAATGCAGGTATGCAGTCAGTGTGTTGAATAGAATGAATTCACCGGTGATTGCAGATTTGAGAGAACTGAAGAAAATTCTGATGTTGAATCTGGCTAGGGGGGAATGGAAGAGATTTGTACTGTATGTTTCAGAAATGTATCATATATGGGTGGAGAGAAATACCAAGCTGTTTAAGAAGAGGAAAACGAAGGAGACGGTACTGAGAAGGAAATTTGAAGATGACACTGTGTAGTTTATTGCTTGCAAGAATTAAAAGAGGCCATTGAATTGAACTTTGAACATTAGGAACTTTGTAACCAACTGTTTAGGGCTGTTTTTACACTAAATTATGGCCCAAAAATCGTGGTATGTGGAGATAAAGGCAGTTTAATGGACATAGCTCTAATACAAATGCTTTTTTAATTTTAGATTTTTTTGGTTACAATCCTAGAGTGAGGGGTTATAACTTGTAAATGCTTTTGGATCGTTTTGAAATGAGAAATCTAATTTCATAAAAAATATATATATATACAAATTTTTTTATTCGTTCTTATAAAACTGTCTGAAATGACAAAGAATATGTTATTAAAATTTTAAACTGTTCTCTTTTAATCTCAATAACTTTCAGATCAATACTTTCTTAAAATATTTCTACTTGTGAAAATAAATTTATATACAACCACATCAACTCGCATAAAAGTATGAATTGAAATCAATTCTACTATTTTTGTGACATAATGGAGGGAGTATAATCGTCCCACAGAAATTGGCACAATTTCTATTTTCATCCTTCCCATAGAACTTGGCACAGTTCAATTCTTACTTAAAGTGACAAAAAAAAGAACTTATACATTTACTATATTATTCCTCAAGAGTTGATTAAAAGCTACTAGTCAACCCTTTTATTACCAAGATACCCTTCCTTAATTTCCTATCCACCTAATTTTGCATAAAATAGCGATCGAAAAGTAATTGTGTCAATTCCTATGGGATGAAGGGAGTATATATGTTTGGAAAAACGTCATATATTTATGGAAATATGTAAATGGGAAAAGTTTGAATGTATTAATTATTAAATTAAATTAATTTATGGTCATTAATTATTTTAAAACTGTACTCAATAAACAAAAGAAAATTTTAAATAAAATAAAATACTTCTCCCGTTCCATTTTAAACGGCAGTTTAACTATTTATTTAGTCAAACTTCTTAATTTTTACCATAAAATTGAATTGGTGTTTGATTGTAAATACTATTGTATGATATTTTGGTAGAGTTTTTGTAAATTATTTTCAAAATATCAACCTTTCATTAATTTAAATTATTTTTATGGAAATATTTTAATGATCAAATAATTTTCAAGTTAACTGATAAAAATTAAAATGCGGACATGCAATGAGAAAGGAGAGTAATAAATTTTGGATAAACTAGCAGAGTACCGTTGTGCGCTATTCGATATTATTAATTGAAATATTAGAATTAAGTTTTATGTATATGTTGTGTCTTACATTTAAATTTTAAAAAATAATTTTATTTAAAATCTTAAAGTTTAGTCATCTAAAGCAAACTATATGAGATAGTTAGAAATCGTTACATATTGAATAGAATAAAATTTGATTGTTTTTATAATATTTTATTCAAATTATTTAAAAAATATTTAAATGTTGAGATTCATTTTAAAAGACTACTATAATAATACATATCTTATCGCAATAAATGAAGGTAAACATTAAATTACCTTATTAATTAGTCTAACTAATTATAAAATGTTCACAGTTAACATTTAGTCGGTCTAAAATAATACTTTTGTCATGTATAAATAAATAAATAACTCATATGTATACATATTTCTATCAAAACTACTCTATCATTGTATAAAAAAATCCAAACATTTTGTTATTTCAGATTATGTGCTTCGTTGGATTTTCTTTAGTGTTATATATATATATATATATATATATATATATATATATATCAATATTAGTATGTTAGTCAAAATAACTTTAATAGTCCCAGTTGATAGCATCATCCAAACAATTTCTATTATATGGTGCTTGAGATAAATAAATTAATAAATAATATATACATATTTCTTTCAAAAATACTCTATCAATGTATAAAAAAATCTGAAAATTTTTGTTATTTAAAATTATGTAGTTCTTTGGATTTTCTTTAGTGATATATATATAATATTATAATATTAGTATGTTAGTCAAAATGACTTCAATATCCCCGGTTGACAGTGGCATCCAAACAATTTCTACGATATTGTGTTTTGGATAAAGATTATGTGTTTCTTTAGATTTTTTTTAGTGATGATATTAGTATGTTAGTCAAAATGGCTTCAATATCCTCAGTTGATAGCAGCATCCAAATAATTTCTATTATATGGTGCTTTGAATAATTATAAAATGTTCTCATTTAACAATTAGTCGGTCTAAAACAAGACTGTCATATAGAAGTAAGTAGATAAATAATATGTATACATATTTCTATCAAAAGTACTCTATCAGTGTATAAAAAAATATGAACATTTTGTTATTTCAGATTATGTGTTTCTTTGGATTTTCTTTAGTGATATATATATATATATATATATATATATATATATATATATATTAGCATGCTAGTCAAAATGGCTCCAATATCCCCGGTTGACAGCACAATCCAAACCATTTCTATTATATGGTGCCTGAGATAAATAAACAAATTATATATATATATATATATATATATATCTATTAAAAATATTCTATTAATGTATAAAAAAATTGAACTTTGTGATTTCAGATTATATGTTTCTTTGAATTTTCTTTAGTGATATATATATATATAATATTATAATATCAGTATGTTAGTCAAAATGACTTCATATCCCCGGTTGACAGCACTATCCAAATAATTTCTACTATATGGTGTTTGAGATAAATAAATAAATAATATATATGCATATTTCTATTAAACGTACGCTATCAATGTATAAAAAATTTCAACATTTTGTTATTTCTGATTATGTGTTTCTTTGGATTTTCTTTAGAAATATATATATATATAATATTATAGTATTAGTATGTTTGTCAAAATGACTTCAATATCCCTGATTGCCAGCATCATCCAAACAAATTCTATTATATTGGGATTTGGATAAATAAAGAAAACAATTTCTATTAACAACAAAAACATTTGAGAAATAAAGAACGGAAAGAATGTTGGAAATACATGCGTGGAACATTCCAAGTCCTGGGCCCATTATGAAGAGGGTGTTTTCAAATAGGGGATGAGGTCCAACCAGAATTTTTCAGATTATATATTTCTTTGCATTTTCTTTAATGATATATATCAGTATGTTATTCAAAATGATAATATCAGTATGTTATTCAAAATGATTTTATATCCCCGTTTGGCAGCATCATCCAAATAATTTCTACTATATGGCGTTTGAGATAAATAAATAAATAAATAATATGTATGCATATTTTTATCAAAAGTACACTATTAATGTATAAAAATTTTCAACATTTTATTATTTCTGATTATGTGTTTCTTTTGATTTTCTTTAGTGATATATATATATATATATATAATATTATAGTATTAGTATGTTAGTCAAAATGATTTAAATATCCCTAATTACCAGCATTATCCAAACAATTTCTATTATATTGGGCTTTGGATAAATAAAGAAAATAATTTCTATTAACAATGAAAACATTTGAGAAATAAAGAACGGAAAGAATGTTGGAAATACATGCGTGGAACATTCCAAGTCCTTATACTGGGCCCATTATGAAGAGGGTGTTTTCAAATAGGGACGAGGTCCAGCCAAAAAACTTTTTCGTCCGCCCACGCGCTATATGTGATTTTTTTGAAGATAGCGTCGATCCCAACCAATATAAATTTTGCGCTCATTTCTTTCTTTTAAAAAATATTATCCAATGCACACATTGATCCATTTTTATGAATTGATTGAATCAATCAAATTAAATTAAAATCAAAATCAAAGAAGATAACATAGTCAGAGTTTATTAAATTTAAAAAATAAATTAAATTAAACTAAAATTAAGAGTATATAGTTTTGAAAAATGTGCATGAGTAAAAAAGAATGTTTTGTACAACCTAAATGTGTAATTAGTTTATACTTTTAGAATATTTGAATTCAATCATATATAACTTGAATATTATTTTATTTTTATTAATAATATGAAGAGTCCGTCTCTTAAGAGTATTTAGGTTTAAACTGTAAATAAGAAGAAATGAAAATAAAAATTATTAGGTTGTATGAATTGGGTTATAAACTTTATAACTACTACACGTTGTATGATAAATTTTTAATATTACAACTAAAATCTTTTATCTTTTATTATTCTAATTCAACCCCGTCTTTCCATAAGCATATGGAAAGACGGTCTTTCCTAAAATTTTGCCTAATATGAATATATTGATAATATTTGTAAAAAATTGATTGTATGTGTGCTGTTTGATTTTATATAAAAATATGAATATATTTGATTTTATATTTGAATATATGAAAATATTTGTACTGTTTGCCTAATATGAATATAATTTCAAATTTTATGTGTACTGTTTGTTTCAAAAAAAATATATAACCAAAAGTTTATGAATGTATAATTTAAACTAAGTTGGCGGGAAACCATAATTTAACAACTTATTACCGTTGACAATAAATCTTATTTAGATGAACTATTTACCAGTCTGGACAACTTCCCTATTAACCTCCAGTAAACTAATAACTTATAAGAGTGAGTCTCCTGACAGGCAGTGGCGGAACCAGGGCTTAATGTAAGGGGGGCTGAATAAGAGAGGCAAAAAATTTTTCTCGAATGCGGCAGGCAGCGGCGGCGGTGGAAGGCGAAGCCTGGGCGGTGGAGGTGGAGCTTGGAGTTGGAGGCAAAGTGAGCTTGGAGTTGGAGGCAAAGTGGCAAATGCGTTTGCTGTATTAATTAGGTTAGGCTTTCGTTTGGGCCAATTGGGCTGAGCCCAATTGGCCTTCTTTTTTTTCCCCACCAGCCAAGCAAAACGACGTCGTTTCACTTAGCCAAAACGACGTCGTTTTGTTTAGTTATACCAAAAAAAATGAAAAAACATCATCTTCTTCACCTCTTCCTCTGCGCCGCGCCTCCGCCTCCAATGCCACTTCCTCCGTTCCTCGCTCCGGCAACGACTACAGCTCAAGGGGGGGCGGAATCCGGCAGCTTCCGGTGGCTCTAGGCCTAATTTCCGGGCCGCCGGATCTTAGGGGAGGCGCTAGCACCCCCTCGCCCCCCCTAGTTCCGCCGCTGCTGACAGGCGGCCTGTCCATAAGCTTATGGACATGCCACTTATTTTTTATCTTATACATTGCATTTTTTAAATTACATACAAAATTTAAAATATTTTAAAATATTTTTTTATATGATATATTTTTTATATTTTCACCTTCAAATACATATTATTACTTGTTTTAACTTATAAAATGCAATATTTAAATTTTATTAAAAATCACAACATTTAAGGCAAATGCCCCTGAGCACTGTCCATAACCTTATGGAAAGGCCGCCTTTCCTGAGACTTTCCCAACTTATAATTATTACTAACTATCGTAAACTCTATCTAAATGTACAGTTTACGAATGGGTAAATTTGTTTGCAGTGCTACTGATAATCTGGTCTTGTAAAGCGTAATGGTTGATATTTGGTAAATTACTTATCGACCAATAATCGTATAACATTTTAATAGTTGACATTTAGTAAATTACTTATCAACTGATGACCTAACTCTTATTTAAATAAGACATTTTAATAGTTGACATTTGTAAATTACTTACCGACAGATTACCGTATCAGTTTGCTGATAGTCTGGCCTTATCTAATTATTTATCAAATCTAATTAGTTATTAAAAATAAAATACTTACTTATAGTAGATAGCTGCTAAGTTGGTTGACGACACTTTATCTAATTAGCTATTGAAATCAAATACTTAGCTAGAGTTGACACCGGGTAAGCTGGTTGCCTTGAAATCAAATACTTAGCTAGAGTGAACACCTGGTAACCTGGTTGCCGACACCTCATCTAATTAGTCATTGAAAGTCTGAAAGCCACACCTGGTAAGCCGGTTGCCGACACCCTGTCTAATTAGTCATTGAATGTCTGAAAGCCGAATGGTTGACACCTGGTAAGCCGGTTGCCGACACCTTGTCTAATTAGTCATTGAATGTCGGATGGTTGACACCTGGTAAGACAGTTGCCGGCACCTTATCTAATTAGTCATTGAATGTCGGATGGTTGACACCTGGTAAGACAGTTGCCGGCACCTTATCCGATTAGTTATTGAAAGTCAAATTCTCACGGATAGTTGACACAAGCCTGGGTGTCCGATTAGTTATTGAAAGTCAAATTCTCACGGATAGTTGACACAAGCCTGGTAAGCCGGTTGCCGACCCCTTATCTAATTATTTATTGAAATTCAAATACTCATCTATTGGTAGCCGACAGTCTTATTGAAAGTCAAATACTTACTCACACCTGTACCAAGTCGGTTGCCGACACCTCATCTTATTGAAAGTCAAATAATTATCGGAGTTGACAACTAATAAGTTGGTTGCCTACATCTTATCTAATTATTTATTGAAAGTCAAATACAACTAGTAAGCTTGACAGTTGAATGTTAATTAACCATTAAGTCAGGAACAAAAGCTAGTTATTTACTAAAAGCTAAAATAATAAATATCGGTAATTCGATTAATTGCACAGGTAAAACATAAATTAACTTCCCAGTATTTTAAAAATTGCACGCAATAAACATAAATTAACTTCCCAATATTTATATTTTTAAAAATATTTTCCAGTTAGTTAACATTATATTTTAACAGAAGTTAGCCATATATATTAATAGTGTGAAAGTATACCATGGTTATCTATTTGATAACCAATCAATTGATCGGTTGGATGTGATGGATGCTCTCACTGAACGGAACTTTGGGTGAGAAATTTGTGCTAAAGAAACTCAATTTTTTTTATGATGACATTTTGAATTTGCATTTTATTTTGTGGTTAATTATTGGCTTCGATTGTGCAATTGATTTGTTATGTTGTCAGTGACTTTATTTGTTTTCTTGAGTTGATTTGTTGTTTTCAGTATGGTTTATCTTTTTTGAGTTGATTTGTTTATGCTAGCCTAGAATGTGGTTTATGGTTTTTTTTGCAAGCGCTGAATCGAAAACATGTTTTCATGTTCTTGTTGTTAGTATTAGGCATGACATTTCATAGTTTTATTTGTGTGGTAATTTGGCCATGCATTCATTATAATACTTTAGTTCTATGAAATTTATTGCTTTCGATTGTTCCAATACTTGTATATTCAACTATGTTTAAACTATTTCTAAAATTGAATTCTTTCAAACTTCCAGATCTCTTCAAAGATTGATGGTTGTTCCCAGGAAAATCTCTAATAACATGGGCACTGGTGGAGGGTTGGATGCCTCACCTGATCATCGTAGCAGAATTATCATTGTGACTAATATGTTGCCCTTAAATGCACACAAAGACCGTGAAATTGGAAAATGGTGCTTTAGCTTTGATGAGGATTCTCTCTATCTCCATGTAAAGATGGTTACTCAACTGATACAGATGTTATGTATGTTAGGTTTCTCAAGGTAAAAATTGAACCCACTGAAGAAGATGAAGTGGCACAGAAACTGATGGAAGATTTTTGTTGTGTGCCAACCTTTTTACCATCAGATATCGAAGAGAGGTTTTATCAAGTTTTTGTAAGCAACACCTCTGGCCTCTTTTACACTACATACTTCCCTTAAGTGCAGGTCACACAGAACGCTATGACCGCAACCTTTGGCAAGCCTATGTCCCTGTAAACAAGTTATTTGCTGAATGGATTGTGGAAGTTCTTAATCATGAGGGTGATTTTGTCTGGATACATGACTATCATCTCCTACTTCTCCCTACATATTTGAGGAAGCGGTATCATTGAGTGAAGATTATTTTTCCTCCTTAGTCCATTTCCTTCTTCAGAAATATTCCTCATTTTGCCTGTCAGGGATGAAATTTTGAAAGGTTTACTAAATGCAGATTTGATTTATTTTCATACATTTGATTATGCACATTATTTTTTGTCATGTTGTAGTAGGATGTTGGGTTTGGACTATGCATATAAAAGCGGGCACATTAGGCTTGATTACTTTGTTAGGACTGTTTATGTTAAAATTTTGCACGTAGGAATTCATATGGGAACACTTGAGTCTATTTTAAGTATTTCTTCTACAGTTGAAAAGGTCAGAGATATTTAGAAAGAGTATAAAGGGAAACAAATAATTCTTGGAGATGATGATATGGATATTTTCAAAGGCATCAGCCTGAAATTACAAGCCTTTGAAAAATTTCTGAAGCAACATCCAGAAATGAAGGGAAAGGTGGTGCTGGTTCAGGTAGCGAATCCTACAAGAAGCTCAGGAAAGGATAATTGAGACACTAAGAGAGAGACCTATTCAACTTTAGTAGGATTAATCAAGTCTTTAGCAGCTCTGACTATGAGCCAATAGTTTTGATTGATCGTCTTATTGATCGTGATGAGAAAAGTTCCTATTATGCTATGGTTGATTGCTGTATAGTTAATGTTGTGAGGGATGGCATGAACTTGGTTCCCTACAAGTATGGTTTGCATGCAAGGCTCGCCTACCTTGGATGAAGCAATGTGTGGCAAAAAGGAACACCGTAAGACAAGCATGCTTGTTGTGTTTGAGTTCATAGGTTGTACACCATCTCTTAGTGGAGAGCTTAGGGTGAATCCTTGGGATATTAAAGCAGTGGACTGTGTTTTAGCTAAAGCAATTAGAATGCCAGAGGATGTGAAACAGCTTCAGCATGAGAAACACTATCGCCATGTGAGCTCTCATGATGTTTCTTACTGGGCTCGCAGTTTCTTGCAGGATTTGGAAAGGGCTTGTCAGGACCATTTCATTAAATGCAGCTGGGGAATGAGCTTGGGGCTTATTTTTAGAGTCCTTTCAGTTGATCCAATTTTTAGAAGGTTGAGAATAGACCATATGATTTCAACGTATAACATGTGCATCAAGAGAGCTATATTTTTTTCACTGTGATGGTACTGTTGTTCCTGAGTCCTTTGTGCGAGAAGCTCCTAACCCTGAGATTATTTCCATGCTAGATGCTCTTAGTAGTGATCCTAAGAATACAGTCTTCATCGTTAGCCAGAGGGACAAGGCTTCACTAGGTGAATGACTTGCACCATGTGAGAATCTAGGATTAGCTGCTAAGCATGGTTATTTCATGAGGTACCACTTTTCATTTCCTCCTTTGTTACGTATGTTTCTTTGTTATTTACCTTGTCAAAAATGTTTACTTGGTACCTTGCTCTATTATTCTTGATTGCAGGTGGAATAAAACCTCTAAATGGGAGTCTCTGTCTGGTGATCTGGAGTGGAAGACAATTGTGGAACAATTATAAGACAATATACTGAGGCAACTGGCGGTTCCTTCATGGAGATTAAAGAAAGTGCACTGGTGTGGCACTATGAAGGAGATGGTCTTGACTTTGGCGCGTGCCAATCCAAGGAGCTGTTAGATCATCTAGAGAATGTGCTCGCCAATGAACATGTTATCGTGAATAAAGGACAGCATATTGTTGAAGTCAAGCCTCAGGTATAACGATTGCTCCCTCCCTTTCTTCCTTTAATTTTTACATTGTCTAATTACTGAAATCATGCATTCTACTATGTAGGGTATGACCAAGGGATGGGTTACTGAGAAGGTTCTTATCCAACTGGCGAGGGGAGGAACTGCCGCAGACTTTTTGTAATGCATTAGGTTTGACCAGTCAGATGAAGACATGTTCGAGACCATAATAAACAGCGCCAAAGTTCCCACCATCCCTTCACCTCCTCAGATCTTTGCTTGCATGGTTGGCCAAAACCCGAGCAAGGAAGAATTCTATCTAGACAATACCCCTGATGTGTTGGGCTTACTCCAAGGTCTCGTGGATGCTGCAACTCTTACAACTAGGATTGGTGTTGTTTAGTTTACAGTTTCTTCTGTTGAGGGTATCTTCTGAGAGGTGATATAGGCTTCAAAGAGAAATAGATTTCTTGTCCTTTTTTTGTTGGTGACTTGGGATTTCTAGCATCATGACATAAACTTCTCTTGCGTAAGAGTTTGTCGTAGGATAGTGTGTGGGTTTTTATAAGTCAAAGGCATAAGGCATAAGGCATAAGTCATAATTATAAGACTTGCACTACTACAAGACAGGGGCAATAGCAACGGTATTATGGGGCAATAGCAACGGTATTATGGGGCAATAGCACCGGTAATTTGGCCATAAAAAATACCGGTGCGTATGTACAGCGGTGTAAAAACACAATTTTTTGCATCGGTAAAATAAATTGGTGTAGAAATAAGTTTTGCACCGGTATTTCTAATCAGTGTAAAAAATTTGGAATGTTAGGGGGGCACATAGTAATTACACCAGTACAGTGAGATATGCTGGTGTAAAATGTTTGCACCGGTATGGTTAGAGTAAACCGGTTTAGAACTAAAATTTTTACACCGGTAAGAATTATAACACCGGTATTTTTTTTGTAATAGTAATACTTTTTGCACCGGTATTAATTTTTCACATGTAATTATTACACCAGTATTTTTTACACCGGTAATATTTTAACAATTTAAAATAAAATATTTAAATTACATTTGATTTTTACACCGGTACTTATAGTCTATACCGGTGTATACGATGAGAAAAAATAGCAATGCCCAAAACTTTTTTCCAGTGGTCCCTCCCGGATCATTTACGGGGCAACGGAAGGCAGAAATACTTGAATCAGAACTATTATAAATTTAAAACCTTTGAAATGGTAAGAAACTTTAAACACCTAATGGCGAAACTTTAGAAAATATTGATCGTAAAACACAAGAATATTACTGAAACACGATGAATAGACGCAATATTTTCAACATGAATGGAAACAATATAAAGAACCACACAACTACAGTATAACCAAACACCAACAGTATAATTCTAATATATCATCAACCCCAGAAAATCAACCATCAACCTATGTCGTTCTTATCATCCAAAAGTTTCAACGTATTTTTCACCTGATACTGGTACTCATCGATCCAAGCCTCACACCATCTCTCAGCAATACCTTGAATTTTGTACACATGGTATGACCCTTTGCCCTCTGGGAAGATTTGTCAATTTCGAAGTTACAATGTTAGTGAAGAATGTTGCGTGTAATAGAAATTTATAAGAACATATTTTGACATATTAGTTTTACCTCCAAGATATTGCTCGTCTCCGGGTGATTAACAAATTCTTCCATGGAGAGCATGATGGAGTACCTGCATTGCCACAAACCATTCTAGGTTCGGTACTACACAGGAAAGGTAAATGGCATTACTAACCTTTTAGCATAATGAATGGTGGGATGGAATGACACAATGACTCACCTTATTGTTCTTGATTTTCCAAGTGTAGTTGGGTTCTAGCTCTATCTTCCTCTTCTCCCTTTGGTATGTGCATGCAAGCCTGTAAAGAAAGTAAATGAAAATAGTAACTTCTTTTCGTGTATAACAGAAACTAAGACTTAATATTTGATTGATTGAAATACCTGGAAATGACCCATAGTTCGCACAAGTTTATATCTTTGATACCCCCCATCAAAGTGTGCAGTGTGAAAACCTCCTCCATTCAAGGATGGATAATGATAAGGTACCAGTGATCGCTGCCGAAAAATTAGAGTCATGATTTACTGAAATAGAATAGGGTTGAAATGTAAATGTTAAATTTAGGAACAAATACTTTCATTCTAATGTAAGAGACAATGTAGAACTCAACATCTTTTTCCTTCATTGTATCCCAGATGAGGTTGAAACAAAGTTCGACCTCCTGCTCGAAGTCGGACAACCCACAGTTGCAAGGGCAGAATTGGATGTGTCTAGCATTATTTTCCTATATTTGCTTCCAGAGGTGCCTGTAATGTTAATGATACTGAAATGAAATGCTAATTGATTTAAAATTACACATAACACTATAAGGTTTGAGACTCACCCTATCCACACATCAATTTGCACATTATCGATCAAGGTCAGTGAACTCAAATTCTCGAGTCCCTTCCTGTACTGGACTAAAGCATCTATTCCAATACCACATGTGTAATGGCGTGTGAACGTCGATGTTCTAAAGACTGGGATGAACATGTCTTTATCATTTCCAGGATAGCGGCTTTTGCTTCCAGTATGAACCGCACAATGATGGGCCAATCTGTCAGGTCCCATTTGTTGATAATCTGCAGATGTAAAACTAAACGAATTGATCACCTAAGTATGTAGAATTGAACTGTCGTAGTCAATGAATAATAAAGGTACGCGTTTAAGTGAAACACCTATTTTGGTAGCCTCTTAAACTTTGGTCTAGCTGATGGCCTGAAATTAGAGCTCGATTGAGATTTTTTCTCGGTATCACCCTATTAAATGGATTAATGTATACGGTCATGTAAATGTAATTTCATGAATTGAAAAATAATGTGTTTCAAGAATGTACCTCATCGTCGGTGGTGATAACTATAACCTCATCGTCGTCATCGACTATACTCACGTCAGTGTTTTCGTCATCGATGTCACTTGCTTGCTCATCTTCCTTGCCTATCAAAGACAACAGCCAATCGACAATGCCATTTAAGGCCTCTCTAACATTATCAAAGTGGTGGTTCGCCGAGGGCAAACCTGCCCTAGGACAGTAGACTGGCTCACAAACTCTCATGCGAGCAACACTTCCTTGTTGGGCATCCGGACGACAAGATACCTGCCGCAACCCATGGGCGACCATTTTGCTTCTTCCCGACAATGTCTTTAATGTACAGATTCACGCATTCTCCATCATGTTCATAAAAAAGTTTAATAAATTGATAAATTGGTTATCATTATTTTAAGATGTTTAATTCAATGTAAACAAAAAACATATATTCATGAAGGCGTACCTACTCATCTTGTTCTCCGTCGCTGGGCTCTTCACCAGACTTTGTAACAGTTGCAGCAATGTTATCCATCACCTTCTTGATAAAATTATTGGGATTGTCAAGGCTTGGCGGAATCTGAACACCGCTTGCAGATGCAATGCCCTTCACCAATTGCTCGAGGTAGGATACCATGGCTTTCACGACTGGTTAATCACTAGATGGTCTCTTCTGGGCAGTTTTCTTGCTTAAGGAACTGCTACCACACTTGTTGTGGAAAAGATGGGGAACAACCACCAATGTGGGTAGACCCGTCTAAGTTCCCCTGTACCGGCCTAGGTGATCCTTCTTCTTGGTGACTCTTATGAAGATGTCTTCACCCGGCCGTAGTACCAATGCTCCTTTTTCCTTCAGCTTATTCAATTTCAACTAAAAAACACATAGGTAAGCAAATGTCCTTAAGAATACTGTGACAATCGATATAAAAATTAATTTAAGCTGTCAATTTTAGCATAACTTACAACGTCCAATACGATCTTCTGAACCTTTTTTGATGTGTATACCTTGTCTTATCCTTGTTTGCCTCAAGGTGGATAAGAGATATGTCTGATGTGAACTCCTTTTGACAGAGTTATTGCTCAATCTCCTCCTCAGTGAATCCTTTAGCGGTCAACTTCATTCTCTCTTTTTTCCTTCAGCTCCTCAGCCAATTTGTCGTGGATGTATCGATTACCCTTTCTGCCAGTGTGGTGGCTGTAATTATTGCCCTCGTTGTGCTTAATATTTGTCTCTCCAAGCTTATTGTATCGCATTAAAAAAATAAGTTTATTAGAATTTATGGGCAATATAGTTCATAATAAGTATTATATTTTTTTATCATAACTGAAAATACGGATGCCGCCGCCTCTTCCCAAACAAGTGCCTTTTTTCTTTATCCATCCACTTGTACTTCTCCCATGCTGGCAGTCCTAATTTGTTGATACCTTGTCCACATCATGGATGAACTACCTTTGTTTTCCAGTTCCTATGTTAATATCTTACCCTATCTGCATAATCATTCTTGAGTATTTAAAGTTGCGTGTTCATCATCGGGGTTCAATTGTGAAGCTATCCTAAAACAAACCATATGAACATGCATGTCATTAATCATATCTTCACTATGACAATACTAAAACAAATATTTTTAAACTTCAATCGTAGAGTATATTACCAAAACATCCTTCCATGACTCTTCCTTCAAATCTTTAGGGACATCGCACCAGTGTTCGCAATGGCCAAATCTGATGTGGCGCAGGAAATCGTAATTGCCATAAGCGTTCCACGCTGACCAATTCTTAATGCATACTACTTGATCTCCTCGGAACTCAAATGCAATAGGAGTTGGTTTGTTGTGCTTTGCAATCATCACAAACTGGCACGTGCCAGTTCCTCATCTCCTCATATAACTTTTGATCTCAAACTTGTCCCATCCCTCTCCATTTTTGCCTCCAGCAATTGACATGTTGTTGTCCACTTCATTAATAGTTGTCTTTGATTTGACAGTGCTCTTTCCCTTTCCTTCTCCTTGCCAACTGGTGGTTTGGCCACCATTTCACCTGTATCTTCTCCCTCATTCCCTACAATCCCATCACCATGTGGCGTAGGTTCTTCCTTCTCTTCACTAGTTTAATCATGTTGTTGCATTGCTCCTTCCTCAAACTGTATCTTCAACGGTATCCTTTTTGGAGAAGGTTCTTGTTCCGCATAATCAACCTCACCATCGACCACGTTCACCTCCTCCTTCTTCTTTCCTACTGGTCACTTCCTCTTGTTGATTAGTTTCCCCTTTTTCGGCGGCATCTACAGCAACAGAATTGAAAATTGAACAAAACGTAAATAAAACTACATTTCATATGGCATAGAAGTCCATATAACAAGATATAGAAATTGAACGAACAAGGCATGGGAGTTGATACAACTATTATTGGATTCCAAAAATCCTACTAGAAGTTGATAGAACTTGATACCAATATTATTGGATTCCAAAAATCCACCTACAACCGAGCATGTATCACTCTTGCCTAATGTGACTATCAACATTGTCACCAACTGATAAACTCAAGTACTACAACATATTTCCACCAAAAACTCAAAAATTTATTCACACATTTGTATAATCATCCCATTGAAGGGCATCATTTCAAGTTTTACAAAATGAATTTTTTTCGTTCATAGAGGCATTTTGTCAAACATGTGTTGTGCATAAGGGTTTGAATGGTTGTTTGAAGAGAAAATCATATTGAAACACATGTTTAACTAAACCTGTATCACTTACCTTCGCTGTTGAAATGATTGTGTTGCTTCTCCCTTCGCTTGAAGTCTACCAAAAAAGAATTGGATGAACCTTCGGAAGTTTTTTTCTCGTCGGAGTTGTGTGTTGTTCAACCTTTTATAGGAAAAATGAGGGAATGTGTTGGGGAGTTATAAAGATTGATGAGTTATGATGGTTGAATATAGTGGAAATTGAAGGGTGGAAGTGGTGCATGGCAGTTTTGGAAGTGGAATTGAAGGTGATTTGATGAGGAGAGGGGGAGTTATGGTGGTTATGGGTGGAAGAAGCGGGTGTTTTTAATTCAAACCAATCTTTTTTACACCGGTAACACGATAAATACCGGTGTAGACTGTCTTATTTCATTCCTAAAATAGTGTAAGTGTTCACCAGCGGTACCTATACTAGTATAGAAACTGAGTTTGAAGCATCTGCCCGCAGCCGCTTTAAGTAATATTTTGCCTGACCCGAGACCAACTAGTTGAAAAACTTTCTAACTGTTGTACACCAGTATGGAAACTGGTGTACAGAGTAGTACTATTGGTGTAAAAGTGAAAAAATCAACTGCGCATAACTGCTTTAAATAATATTTTGCCTGACCCGAGAGCATGTTATTGAAATTTTTTCTAATTGTTGTACACCAGTATTGATACCGGTGTACCCAGTAGGCCCACCGGTGTAAATATGCAAAAAAGCAGGTGCGTGTGACTGCTTAAAATAAAATTTTCCGGACTCGAGAGCAACTTGTTGAAAATATTTCAAACTCTTTTGGTATGTAGATTATCTTTACCGGTGTAAAAAATATCCCGCCTTCAAAAATAACAAAAAATTGAAATAAATTCAGGCGCAGCACGAAAAAAATTGAATTTATACACCAGTATGGATAGACATGTTAGATGTTTGTCTGTAGAATAAGCCTACACAAATCTTATCCATTGGTTGCCCAAATAAGTCATGTGGATGGGACTTAACTCTCGCTCTTAAACAAAGGGCATAGATGATACTGAAATAGGCATAAGATCCTATCTGATCCCGTTCGCTCTGCAACTTCAGACAAATTTGATGACCAACATTCCATTGAAGCTTCTTCTTTATTGCATACAAGAAGGTGAGGAAAAGTTTGTGGATTTATGTGTTCACAGTGACTGGGTGGATTCTATATGCCACGAAGTGATACCACCCAATCATTTCTAGAGCTAGAGTCTTCTTGGGTATTTTGCTCCAACCTGGTTTGACCAGCTCATCTATGTCGGTTCCTGGCCTAGTTACTGCCCCAATGATGTCTTTCTTAATTGGTTGTTGTAGAATGTAGCCGTCGTCACCTAGAAAATAGAGTGCTAGAAACCCGTCCTCATCATTTGGAATATCGAGCAACCCAAACAAATCATTTATAGCTTCTAGTGTGAGAGGGAAAGTTTTACCTCTATAATATACATAAATGTAGCTTGGTATGCATTTCAAGTTTGCATAAAACTCACTTACAATGCTCAGGTTGAATGACTGCGGTGTTTCACAGAATCTTTCCCACCCAAGCATGCCGATGGTTTGTTCAAATGAGGGAGATGCTTCAATACCTCTCTCAATGTGATGATGGTGTCCTTTGTATGATTCATGGACCAACCTAGCCTCCTCGGAGAGGAAGGTACCATCCGGGTAAGTGTGCAATGACACTTTTGGCATAGAAGGAGACAGTGAATGGCGTATCCTTTTCAAATTGAATTTCGGAGGCATTTCCTAAAACCCACACTGAAGCATTTTATCAAACACCTTACATGCAAGTCAATGTATTCACCATGTCACATTCTCAATTAATGTAGTTAAGATCCCAATGTTAATTAATCATATGGAAAAGGTTTTGAAGTGATTTACCTAACTCTATCTGCACCCTCGTTGTATTTCAAAAAATATGGCCTCTAAAGGAGATTGTATGGAATGATAGATCCTAAACTTCTTTTCTGGAAATGAGGATCTGAAAGGGATTTAAAAGAATACTGTTTTTTACACTGGTAAACTAGATATACCAGTGTAAGAATTGGCCTAAAGCAGCTGCTCTAGGCTACTTTAAATGCATAAACAATTCACCCGAGAGTAAAAATTGAAAAAATTCTAAGTATCCAGCATCAGTATATTTACCGGTGCATATTCATCAAAAAAACAATCGCGCTAGGTTGGTTTAAATGTTGAAATAATTACCATGTTCAGACCTGAGAGGAACACGATCAAAACATTTCTAACTGTCCAGCACCGGTATACTTACCGGGGCAATTTTCACAAAAAATGGTTGCATCAAGCTGCTTTAAATGATCAAATAATTACCATGTTCAGACTTGAGAGGAACGCGATCAAAATTTTTCTAAGTGTCTAGCACCGGTATGTATACCGATGTATATTCATAAAAAAGCAGCTGCTTTAGACTTCTTTAATGGGAAAAAAATCTTACCATGTTTAGACCCGAGAGTAAAAAACATAATATTTTTCTGAGTATCCAGCACCGGTATGAGTACCGGTGCGTATGTACAAAACAGAGTACCACCTCTCTTTTTTCTACACAAGTATCTGGATACTTTACCGGTGTAGAAACACGGCCTCTTTAAAAAAAATGTAGTATATATATTGTAGCACATTTTAACCGACTCAATTCAACAAAATATACCAAATGAAAACTCTGATCATACCAAGAAATTCTAAAATAGTGATGGGTCCAAATACATTACACGCTAATTTGTTTCATAAGCAGATGATTTTTACACAAAACATTGGTAGAAAAATTGAAAACGGCGTGGAACTATCTATTGCTTCCACTTCAACACATTGTCACCACCTACTATTTCACCTCTCTCATCAACTCACGACTCATCACCATGAGAACGTCGTCCCACCATAGGTCCCCCAACACCCTCCAAACTATGAAATACTGATTGAAATTCAGGAAAATCAATTATGACTGGTTGATCAATTTCCTCCTCAAAGTAAAAATTATTCCCATGCACCACGTGATATTTCTCATTTGAAGGATCCTTGATATAAAAAACTTATCGTGCCTGGGCGAGAAGTATTTGTCATCTGCATATCTTACATGATTCAAGTCGACCAACATGAAGCCCATGGGCTTCTCAACTACAACACCGGAACCATGTTTCACCCAACGACACTTGAATACAACAACCTTGAACTCTATATAATCCAACTCCCAAATTTCCTCAATCACCCCATAGAAAGGCATCACAACAACAACCAGATGTTTATCTCTCTTACTTACTTGCCACATGGATTCAGATTCAATATATATACCACTATTTTGCGTCGTGCTCTTCTCATCCTTCTCCAAAGTTGAGAAACTGAAACCATTGATGTCATAACTATGGTACCGTCTTACGTTGCAGTTTGGCTTCCTTGCAAATACCCGTAGCTTACTGGGCTTCCCTTCAAAATTGCAATGATTGTAAAACCAGTTAACAAACCTTGAAGAATGCTTTACCTGTATTTTACTGGAGGGCTAGTTTGGATGAATCTCTTCCAAAAGGGAAACATGTTCTTCAATATATTTTGCGGTCTCGCTACTGTTATGTAATACATATAGGTGAACTCTCATCAACTCAGCCTGAAAGGGTGTATGAAGCGTACCCTTACACCGTGGAGTCTCATTCTGCCTTCTGCAGTGGGGTCCACCTGGAACACCAACCGCTCTTTTCCAACCAAGTTTGATGTACAATACTCGCTTATCTTCTCAGTGACGTACCTTTTAACAATAGAGGCATCCAGCCGACTACGATTATGAACATAACCCTTGAAAATAGCCAACATGTCCGCATATAACCAAGTGTACCACTTGGTGCACCATGATGTCAAAGAATGATGGGATAAAATACTTCTCCAAAAGGCATTAACAACAACACCCTCCCGCTCAAGTTCATCTAGCTGTTGCCAACTAATATTTTTCCCACATATCGAGTTGAAGAAGAAACACAAGCACATAATTGAAAATCTAACTTCCTTATCCAAACACCCTCGGATCGAAACAGGCAAAAGTTGTTGCATAAGGACATGAAAATTGTGTGATTTCAAAGCATGAAGATGCAATTCATCATTCAAAAAACGACTAACATAAGATGAGTAATCGGATGGTATCTTCATTCCTTGGATGCTCTCACACACCGATCTCCTCTCAGCAACTGACAGATTGTAAGAAGCAAGAGAAAGGTACACTCGTTTCCCTCTTACCTTCGGTGCCAGATCCAACCGAATACCAAGGTCTTCTAAATGTTTCCTTGCATTCAAACTATCCTTAGTCTTCCCGGGAATGTTTAGAAGCGCGCCAATCAAACTCTCACAAACATTCTTTTTGATATGCATAAAATCCAAACAATGGAGAACCTCCAAATTCTACCAGTGCGGAAAATCAAAGAAAATTGACCTTTTCTTTCATGGTTTGTCTACGGTCCCACCACCCTTCGATGACTCCTTACCAAGAACAAAAATTAATTTCTTCACCTTGTTGTGAATGGCTACACCAGTCAATGGTTTGGGTGCCTTTCTCTTCTCCTTCCCACAACGAATGCAACCGTGTTATCCCGCAACTTGTGCTTCAACAATAGGAATTTACAGTGACCTAAATAAACAGTCTTACGCCCATTTTTCAACTGATGGTAATCTATCTCATGCTCCCAAATTGGGTAAGCATTGTGACCCTTGACTACATACCCGGAAAGGTTACCATATGCCGGGAAATCATTTATGGTACAAAAAAGCATCGCCTTTACTGTAAACTCTTCACCACTAAAACCATAAAACATTAAGGCGCCAACCAACCATAGCACATTCAAATCTTCTATCAGATGAGAAAGATAACTGTCTATGTAATTTCCAGGTTGTTTTGGGTTTGAAATCATAATCGACATGGCACATATTTTCTCTTCATGCACAAATACGGGGGGGGGGGGTTATAAATGGCAAGCATATCCGGCCATGAACTGTGTTTCGAGGACATATTACCAAATGGGTTCATACCATCAGTACAGAAAGAAAATCTCAAATTCCTAGGTTTGGGTGCAAACTTTGGATACATCATATAAAATTTCTTCCACTGGTCCGCATCAGCCGGGTGTTGAATCATATTATCATCTTTACAACCTCCCCTATACACGTACCATGCCAAGTTCTTTGCATCCTTATCATTCTTAAACAACCTTCTCAGCCTCGTAATAATCTAAAGGTACCACATACATTTGGCGAACACCTGCCTCCTAACCGACACAACATGATCTCCACCAAAACCCACATTTCTCTTCTTCTTATAACACGACACATTACATACCGGACAAACAATATTATCCTTTAGGTCACCCCTATATAAAACACAATCGTTTGGATAGGCATAATTCTTTTCATACTCCAATCCCATTGAATACAAAATTCTCTTAGCTTCATAAAGGTTATCCGGAACCCCATTTCCAGATGGAAGTTTCTCAATAAAAAACCTAAGCAATTTATTTATGCTAGTATGACTTCATGACCCAATGCCTTTCAAATTAAACAACTCCATTAAACACAACATGACTGTGTCTTCCTTCTTGCAACCGGGATACAATGGTCTATCATTTTAACCTAGGAAGTTAGCCAAAACCTTGGGCCTCCTTCTAAATTCATTAACAACCTCCCCACACATGTCATCCAACTTAGCATCCCCAAAAAACTCTCTCTCACTACTAACTCTCACTTCCGGTGGTGATTTTTCCCCGAAAGGTCCACACAATATAATCTTTCACAAACCCCCGACTATACAAGTGAAGTTTCAGCATGTCCTTCTTATCCATACGAGTTCGATTTCTACAGGGACAGGGACATAATATTCATTTATCACAACTAAATGCATGCTCCAAGAACTCATCCACAAACATAATATATTCATCGCTCACCCTACTAATATTTTCATACACATGCTTATACCTCTCGATGGCACGATACAGCTCAACATATCAATAAATGTCCAACAATCAAACTTCAACACATTTAATTTAATAGAATTTCATGGCAACATCCTAATCATGCAACATCATAAATGCACAACATACACCAATATTCTGAATTACAATTGCAACAATCTTAACATGTCCAACATAATAAAAATCAATAGCCATGGCATTATAACTACATCAACCTTGAGAACAAATCACAAACTAATATCAACAATTCTACCTCAATCACCATCAAATGATCAAACACATAACAAATATATCTCTACCAACCAAAATCGTATATGAAATCATTAATATCCATAAATGTAATTAAAAAAATGGTACGTTCAAGGGTCTTCATTTAGTATCATTCAATGCCTTCATCAACCAAAAAACACCATTAATGAACTCTCTCTCCCAATAATCTCATTTTAACCCACAAAAAAAAGTGGTAGGTGAGCATTTAATGCAAATTTATGCACCGGTATTAATATTATACCGGTGCGTATGTACTTCCTACACCGGTACACAAAGTGACCGATTTATATACTTAGCCTTTTGGCGGGTTTTTTGGTCATATGCACGAGTAAGTTCATATTACTGGTGTAAAAGTTTTAGTATTGGTGCCAAAATACTAAAAACAAATACAATTGGTATAAACCGGTAATCCAGCACCGGTGTAATAGTCAGCAACTGCACCGGTCATAACAACCTACGCATATACTACCGGTGCAAAATAAGGGTTAACCTACACCGGTCATATTAACCTACACCGGTACACAATGTGACCGGTGTAGATATTTAGCCTTTTGGCGGGTTTTTTGGGCATATGCATCGGTAAGTTCATATTACCGCTGTAAAAAATTTAAAGTACTAAAAAAATACAATTGGTATACACCGGTAATCCAGTATCGGTTAAATAGTGAGCAACTGCACTGGTCATAACAACCTACATATAGACTACCAGTGCAAAGTCAGGGTTAATCTACACCGGTTGAATTTTCACCGGTGCATTTGTATTCAAAAGCACCGGTACTGATGTTTAAATGATTTTTACCAGTGCAATTATGTACATTTGCACTGGTATTTTATGCTCATGAATTTATACTTATGCGTATGTACCTGTTTTCCAGTAGTGTTAAGTAATAAATCATGAGTCTTGGAGTCAAGAGTCATAAGTTAAAAGTCATAAACAGTCCAAAATTGGTAGATTGATGTGTATATAAACTACACTCTCTTTGTCTCTCATATAAAATGGTTGGTTTGAGTCTTTATCGTGTATTCTATTGAGTATTGAATATTTATGCACTTGAGCTCCAATACCATTGCAAGGGTCAATATCCGGGGACTGGAATTATTTTCCTAGTAGATTTTTATCCTATCAATTTTAGGTGATCGGGCCCTATTTCAGACTCATTTGACCTTGCTGCTATATGGATTTTAGTGGTATTGGGTTAGATTCAGACCCACTTTTACTGGACTATATTTAGGAGACTAGAAGACCAGTAGTTGAGGGAAAAGATAAGATTAAAAATGAACACAAATTTTAATCAAAGATTAGGCACATTTGAGGATTAGGTTATGTTCTTTCGAACTGATTTTCAAATTAAACATAATATGAATTGAGAATAGTTGACTGAAATTAGATCAATTAGCTTCAATTTAAAATTTTAGTTAATTGAATTGGATTGAAATTCATATAATTTGAAGAAAGCATGTCCTTTTAAAATACAATTTCGTTGTTTTGTCAACTAAATTGATAAAGTTGTAGCTATATGCTTGTTCAATTGATGTGTTTTTTGCTACTAATAGTATTACATCATCAAAAAGTACATAGATTAACAAGCATGTTACAGATATAAGTTGTGGTATGGGTTAACAAGAATGTTACGAGCATAAGTTGTGGTATGGGTTAGAATTCAAAATTGCATGTGCAAGAATAAGTCAAAGATACCAATCAATACCTTTTAAAAAAATATATAATACAACAAGATATTTTATTTCAAGATAAGTTCTAGGAATCGGTGAATCATTATCTAAAATAACGACAGTTAAGAGTTGATATTCTGAATTCCGACTTTAAATAGGATTAGACAATCATCCATCATCGTAATTTTTAATTTTTAATTTCTAGAAAAAAATGAATATTAAGAGTAGATATTGGAAATGCCAATTGTCTCCCCAATAAAGTAAAATAATTTTTTTAAATACTCCCTTCGTCCCACCAGCTTTGACCACTCTACTTTTTCAAAGTTAAGTGTAGCAAACTTTGACCATTTATATAAGTTAATATGTATATATATATGTGTGATAAAAATATCATGCGAGATATAATTAGATTAATTTCAACATCTATTTTCTAAATACTATTTTTTATGTGGAATTTGTTTATGTAGTTGAGATATTGACGGTAAAAAATGATCATTAAATACCGTGCAAAAGTAGAGTGGCCAAAATTAATAGGACGGAGGGAGTATTTACGTTAATCTGACGATTGTCCTATTTTACCTGAAATAGATATTTAAAATGCGGAATATTCATTCCTTAAATCTGACTGCTCATGTATGCCTACTTTTCTCATACACTCCTCACCACCAGCACCAGTTTCCAGCTTAAAAGAACCCATTCACAAAATCCTAGTTTGACCACACATAAAATAAAAAACAAGTGCAATGAAAATGTAAAATTCATGTTGTTAGTTCTCCCAGAAACTTTCGTGAAAATAAAACTAACTACTCCCATAGTGACCGACACAATTTGATCTGATACAAATTGTCCTGATTTTTTTGTTTCATGTTGGATTGGACCAAAATTATTTTTAAAATTGGATCCGATTAAAGTTTGATCACATTGGATTGATATTTTATTCAAGAATTAATCCACTCCTTTGGTCTCATTTTAAATACAATTTACAATTTATTAGTTAATTTTTTAACTTGGACCATAAAATTGAATGGATGTATATAAGTATAAATACTGTTGTTTATTACTTGTTACATTAGATATAACACATATTTTCAACATACTAACTTTTTACTGATATTGATTATCCTTAATGAAAGATGTTAAGGTTTAAACATTTTTCAAATCAATTTTTGAAAGTCTCGCATGCAGATTGAAATGGGAAAAAAGAAGTATTTAATTTTTATAAATTATGTATTTAGTTTTGAGAAGGGCTAATTTGGTAAATAAAAAGACCGCATGACTATGAGTTCGAAATCAGATAGTTATAGTGTATGAAATTTTTAGGGTTGTTTGTGGACACCAGGAAGTGATTATCAGGTGGATGATCTTTGTATTCCGTGATTTACCTATTCATCAACCCGTAGCACAGAGATGATAAAGCTCCGAGGGTGAGAGATTTCATCTTTTGCACACCTTTAAACACACACGACAGGGTGCTACGTGAAAGAGAAGTGAGTGAGGTGACGAAGAGAGAGTCACACTCAATTTGTGGAAGACCAGAATAGATCCAAATTTGCAAGCCTTTTGTGTTGTCTCAACTAAGTGGATCCAATTTTTAAGTTGCGCCATACGATTTACATTAGCGCCTTTAGTGTTGGTGGCGCCAAACACAATCACATAACATTACAAATTTACAGATGCCACCTAAACCATGACGGCATTTTCAAACAATGTCATTTAAACAAACCTTAACATCATCATCGTTTAAGTTATATTCTAAATGGTTCGAAAGAATCAAAATCGCACATTAATTACATTTATTGGGAGAAAATGAGCATAACACCTAAAGAGAAAGGAGAAGTATGGCTTTATTGTTGCATAAAAAGATGAAATTAGAGAAACAACTAAGCTATTTTCTTTACTTTTGGAGGGTTGATAATGTCGATGGACCCTGTCTAAAAAAACAGAGCGGGAGAAAACAATACTGAAATTCATAATGATCGGTTGATGAAGAAATAGGATGCATAATGAAAAAACAAATAGTAACAATCCATCATTATTTACCTTAAAAAAAACCTCGACCAACTAGATTAGATGCCCATCCACATTCTGTTGGCTACCCAATTCGTTGCGGTTGCCAACGTTCACAGAACCCGCATCGACAAACAAAATTATCTCAACTTCTACCTCTACTATTACATGGTTTTTAAAAATTTAGAACCTACCATCTTTTTCTAGATTTAGTGAAACGGAAATACCTCCATATATAATTGTAGTTGACTCGGCCACAATAGCATTAGTATTAGCATGAAAGCCACTTCCTCGATACATTGTGCATCTGATATAAAAAAAATATACTTAGAATTAAGGTAATTTATTTATACTCCTAACAACCATGAAGTTAAATTAACTAAACTCTTACTTGTTGAGCTGATCAGGAGTTGGGGCCCTCCTAATAATTCCAATAGTACAATAAGGCTCGTATGTGATAGAAACATTAGTCCAATCCGAAACTCGGTCTACCAGAGTAAATTACCATTATCATTTTTGACTTTCCGATTGATTCAAAGAAAATTTTACCCTCATTCCATTTCATTATGTTTTGCAATATGCATGATATGTTTATGTGTGTATTTTCCAACTTGAAACGTGTGAAAAAAATTAAATTAAGATGGTAAAATGAATTTAAGTAGTGATGGAGAATAGTTCACTTTTTATCATAAAATTAAATGTGACAATCTTTATAAACAAATATATACAAAAAATGGAAAGTGGGTCAAACATAAGGGGAGCACATATATTTCATTACGAATAATTAAACTTTATTAAAAGTTGATAATTTAAAAAACATAAGCGGTTTTTTTTTTCTTTTAATTGCAAATGTACCACTGTTAATCACATGTCATGGTTCATTTTACTAAACTTTTGCTTGTTAGGTAGAAAGAGAAAAACTCCAATAGAAAGCTAGCAATTGGACTTCCGTTGCTACAGTAGTGTCGCTTTGACGAGATTTTTGCTCTATTTGATTGGTTTGTTTTGTTTTTTTAAATTCAATTGGTTTGTTCTCTTTTTGTTTTTGTTATTTTTCCATTATTTGAAAAAAAATATATTATTGTATTTTAAATATATAATTAATTATACATGAATGATATATACATTTTAATGTTTGAGCTAAAATTATAGTAACAATGATAATTCATTTACATTTTTAATCAAATTTGTGTGAAACAAATTCTTTTTATTTTATTTATGTTCATGATTTATTTTTTTATTTTATTTGATTTTAATCATATATAAGTAATATTTAATTTTTTTGTTAGATAAATTTAATTTTATAAATGACAATACAACTATATATTAATATAAATTATTCATTACTATACCATGTTTATATATCATTTGAGCAATTACATGTTTGTATTTGTGTTTTCTAGAGATGTTTTTGTTAAATGTAATTTTTTCTTGAATTTTTGTATTATTTTTGTTTCATTGTATTTTATTTATTGAACTTTTTTATTATTAATTACTTGTGTAACTTTAAGTGTTTCATCATTGAAGATTATTTTATTATATTACTATTAATTAATTAATTTTATTTAAGATAGAAAAATCTTTCAGAGTAACATATATTTGTGATAAGTTTGAACAAAACAAAATATTATAAAGATTATAAAATAATATATATGAAGAATATATTTTTTAAAAAATATTTTAAAGATTATTTGAGTAAATATATTTAAAAATAAATTGGAAAAAATTATTTACTCTATATTCTTTAAAAAAATGTAGAGTAAATTATTTGAGTACATATATTTAAAAAATTACATCGGAAAAATAGAGTAAAATATTAGAGATGCTTAAGTGGTAGGATAATATGTTTGTATCTGCTTAAGTTGGACTTATTTTAAGTTTGCTGGTCTATTTTTATATTGACTTCAATTTATACTAAATATTTTTTAAAGTTATAGTTTGCTTTAATTTAAGTACTTGATACTGTGATTTAAGAGAATTTAATGATATTTTAATTTACTCATTTTTATTAAATTATTGATGGTTATTAATATATGTTGATGGCAATATCTTGGTAAAGACCATTTTTCATAAATGTTTTAGCTGCAATATTAAAATTTTAGGGAAAGTCTCAGGAAAAACAGTATTTCCATAAGCTTATTGACAGTTTACAGGGGCATTTACCTTAAATATTGTAAATTTTTTATAAAATTTAAATATTGCATTTTATAAGTTAAAATAAGTAATAATATGTATTTGAAGGTGAAAATATAAAAATATATGATATAAAAATATTTTCAAAAATTTTAAATTTTGTTTGTAATTTAACCAATGCAGTATCTAAGGTAAGAAATAAATGGTTTGTCCATATGCTTATGGATATGCCACTTGTCAGGAGACCTACTCAAAAATGTATTATACAACGTGTAGTAGTTACAAAGTTTATAACCTGATTCATGCAACCTAATTAAAATTGTACATATTATTGTTTTTAGTAAAAAAAAATAGAATAGTTAGATTATTGAGTCCGTCTCTTGAAAGACGGTCTTTCCATAAGTTATGAAAAGACCGAGCTTTAAAGTGTAAATTAGAAGAAATGAAGATAAAATTTTCGGGTTGCATGAACCGAGTTATAAAGTTTATAACTATTACAAGTTGCATACTAAAAGTTTAATGTTGAAATTAAGACTTTTTACCTTTTATTATTCTAATCAAAACCCGTCTTTCCATAAGCATATGGAAACACTGTCTTTCCCAAGACTTTGCCTAGATTATATTAGATGAATAATTGATATGTAGTGTATACCATTTAGGTGAGAACACTCATTTAGTTGAGAACACTTATTTAGTTGGGAACGCCATCTTGTATGAAAACTAATCTGAGCCGTTGATTAATAAAATTTAAGCCAACAATTAACTAGTAGACAAAAATAACTTGGATTCTAATATTCTTGCACGCGATTCGGATATGGCTTGTATGTACAAAGATCACGTGTTCCCGTGTAACCGTGTAATTCTTTCTTCTCCTACTAATAAATCATAGTCATATGATTCTTCATTTCTTCACCTTTTTTTTTCAATACACGTACATTAAATTATATCATATTTTCACAAAAAATTACATTAATTTGAAGCACAGTAATGGTTTAACCGCCTACGAGTTGTACTATAAGCATCAAGTTGTTTTCCTTACACACTAGTTATAACAGAATCAGCTATAGGTCGAGCACTTACAAGAAATGATTTAAGCACCTACGAGTTGTACTCTAAGCACCAAGTTAGCATCCATAGATTACATTTGAAGCACTTACAAGCAATGTTGTACTCTAAGCACCAAGTTGTTTTCGTAGCACATACAAGTTTTAAAAAAAAAACACCTATAGATTACATTTAAGCACTTACAAGAAACGGTTTAAGCACCTACAAGTTGTACTCTATACACCAAGTTTTTATAAAAGAAGCACCTATAGATTACATTTGAATCACTTACAAGCAATGGTTTAAGCACCTATGAGTATACTCTAAGTAGCAAGTTGTTTTCGTCAATTTATAAAAGAAGCGCCTATAGATTATATTTGAAGTACTTACAAGGTATATTTTAAGCACCTATGAGTTGTATTCTAAACATGAGGTTGTTTTCATAGCACATATAAGTTATAAAAAAACCACCTATAGATTGCATTTGAAGCACTTACAAACAAAGTTTTAAGCACCAACGAGCTGTACTCTAAGGCTTGTTTTCGTAGCACGTACAAGCAATAAAAGAACTACCTACATGTTACATTTAAAGCACCTACAACTCGTAGGTGCTTCAAGCATAGCTTGTAGGTGTTTAAAGAATTAGTTGCAAGTATTTTTACAAGTTATTAGTGTCATTTTAAAATTGTGAAATATAAGCTGAGTAGCACTTTTATTTAAAAGAGTACATGATATGGCATCTATGGAAACATGAGATTAATATTCAAACTTTACAATGTCAATAGTATTGGAACAACTCATTTATTTACTGTTTTCAATTGTTATTAAATTAAACAAGCTTTCTAGCTTAAATCCCACAGCGTCACAAACTCTCCAATCCTTAGTCACCTCATTACATCTTTCAGGTAAAAGAAAGCACACATGTCACAAACACAAGAGCTAAATTCATACAGCTTAATTAATTCACATCCAACGCCACAAGTAATGCAATCTATACTACCACTGTATTGAAAACTTCAAGAGGAAGGCAAAACAATAAGCTACTATTTTGATTGCAAGAAAGTCTTCAACACATCAGAGCTGAACACAAGTGGAATCACTCCTCGTCCTCTTCATCACCATCACCACCACGCACCAGTTGCAGCCTTCTGGTTCCTTCGCTTCTTCGCCACAATCTTCTGGTTCCTTCGCTTCACGCTTCCAGGTTGTCCGCCACCAAAACTGGTGACTCAGAAGGTAATGTGCTTTTGGGAGTCTAATCTCACCATGAACGATGCAGTATTCACTTATCTCCTTCTTACCCTAAGGTGCCTCTACCTGATGAGCATACGAGCATGGTAAATGGACTCAGCCATGCCAGTCTTGAATACAAGGGTTTGCAGGGGTGCTCGAGAAAGTTCTCTACAATTAGAACCAAGACATAATCAGACTTGTTTCAGCTCTCATCTAGAAGTCCATACCTATAATAAAGATTAATATTAGCCAATATGTTAGGAATACGAATCCCATGAGATATCTGTTAGCCTGAAAAGATGGATTACAAAGACAACGTAAAGAAAAAAAGGAAATAATGGACACAAAGATTTACGTGGTTCGATCAAGTTGACCTACATCCACGGCCGGAGGAGACCGGAAGCTTCACTATATGTGGAGAAAGTATTACAAGGCTTTGCATACCACCTGTGAAGGAATTATGTGGAAAAATATAAATATGAGGGCTTTGGCTTGTACAACTATAAAGGAGAGTTAAAGGGAGAAGAAAGCAAGTAGCAAAGGAATGCTATGCTTGAGTTGTGTTTGAACTGCTTGAGTTGTGTTTGAACTACTAAGTTCATCCCCGAATCACCAACAATGAACACCAATCAAGTCCAAGCACTGCTTGAACTTGAAATAGGAAAGAGCCTTCGTAAACATATCAGTAGGATTATCCTTTGTATTGATTTTCTTAACAAGGACCTTCTTCTGTGCAATGGTATCGCGAATGAAGTGATACTTAATATCAATATGCTTCATCCGCTCATGATACACCCGATATTTAGTCAAGTAAATTGCACTTTGACTATCATAGTGAATGGTAGTAACCCTTTGTTGTAGAGTTAATTCTCCAAAGATACTTCTCAACCATAAAGCTTCTTTAATTGCCTCTGTGACTGCCATATATTCTACCTCAGTAGTAGATAAAGCAACTACTTGTTGTAGAGTAGCTTTCCAGCTAATTTCACAACCTCCAATGCAAAATACATAACATGTAAGAGACCTGCGCTTATCAAGATCACCGGAAAAGTATGAATCTACAAAACCAACCAGAGTGTTATTGGTTATACCAAACTCCAAACACATGTTCGAAGTACCCTTTAAATATCTAAGAATCCACTTCACAGCCTGCCAATGTGATTTTCCTGGTTTGGCCATATACCTGCTAACAACACTAATAGCATGTGAGATAATAGGGCGAGTACAAACCATTGCATACATTATACTCCCAGCTGCATTTGAATAAGGAACTCTAGCCATATAATCTTCTTCTTCCTCTGTTTTTGGTGATTAGGCAGCAGATAGCCTGAAATGGCTACCAAGAGGAGTTCTAACTGGTTTAGCATCATGCATGCCAAATCGCTCCAAAACTTTCTTAAGGTAACTCTCCTGGGTCAGGTACAACTTTCCAACAACTCTATCTCTTCTTATCTCAATACCAAGAATCTTCTTAGCTGCACCCAAATCCTTCATCTCAAATTCACTATTCAACAAGGCCTTCAACTCATGAATTTCTGCAAGATTCTTAGCCGCAATGAGCATGTCATCAACATATAATAGCAAATAAATGAATGAGTTATCTTGTAACTTCAGGAAGTAAACACAACTATCATACATGCTCCTGGAGAAACCATGACCCAACATAAATGAATCAAACCTCTTATACCATTGTCTTGGAGACTGCTTTAATCCATACAAGGATTTCTTCAACAAACAAACCCGATCTTTATTACCTTGAACTTCAAAACCTTCAGGTTGACTCATATAGATATGCTCATCTAATTCACCATGCAAGAAATCTGTCTTGACATCCAGCTGTTCTAACTCCAACCAAAGCAAGCAATACACGAATAGAGCTATGTTTCACAACATGTGAGAAAACATCATTGAAATCTACACATTGTACCTGACTCTAGTCCTTTGTGACCAATCGTGCTTTGTACCTTGCATTATCAACACTTGAAGTATCTTCCTTTCTCTTGAAAACCCATTTGCAACCAACAATTTTCTTTCCTTTTGGTAGCACCACAAGATCCTATGTTCTATTCTTGTGTAGAGATTCCATCTCTTCGTTCATAGCCACCAACCATTTTTCTGAATTAGCACCTGAAACTGCTTCTGAATATGTGGAAGGTTTCTCGTCTCCACCTGTTTCTTGTGCCACTGATAAAGCATATGCCACCAAGTTTGCATACCTCAATGGTGGTCGAATGTCACGTCTCGGTCTATCTCTGGCAATGGAATAATCCTTATCTCCCGGTTAATCTTCAGCACGTTCATGATCAGATTCTTCAACCACTTCTTGGGTTGGGTCTCTCCTAAGAAAAACCACCAATCTCTAACTCCACCTGCTTTTGTGCACTATCCTCTTTTTTGAATCACAAGGATTAGAATACTCTTTTCCAGGATGTAACATATAAGATTCATCAAATGTAACATCTCTACTAATCACAAATTTGGGTGATTTGGGATCAGGATACCACAATCTATATCCTTTCACCCCTGAAGCATAACCGAGGAAAATACATTTCTTAGCCCTAGGCTCTAGCTTTCCCTCGTTAACATGCATATAAGCTGGACACCCAAATATTATTAAATTAGAGTAATCAACAGGAGTAACTGACCAAACTTCCTCCGGAGTCTTGAAATCAAGAGGTGCACATGGAGAGCAGTTGACGATGTGACAAGCCGTAGATATGACTTCTGCCCAAAAGTCTAATGTCAACTTGGCATTTGGGATCATGCACCGAGCTCTTTCCAAAAGAGTACGATTCATCCGCTCTGCCACACCATTCTGTTGAGGTGTCATTCTAACATTAACTATTCCTTCATTTTTGCAGAAATCATTGTCAGTCCTCAGTCGCTTAATTTGTTTTCCTGTATGTTTTTTAATCAAAATCTTCCATTGTTTAAATGTTAGGAAAACATCACTTTTAAGGTTTAAAAAATATACCCAAACTTTTCTTGAATAGTCATCAATAAAAGTAAGCATATATCTTGCACCACCCTTAGAAGGAATACGAGAGGGCCCCCAAAGATTAGAATGAATGTAGTCCAAAGTATCTTTTGTTTTATGAACTGCAGGTGAATGAAAGCTAACTATTTTCTGCTTTCCAAAAATACAGTGTTCACAAAAGTCCAACTTACCAGTACTTTGACCACAAAGTAGACCTCTCTTGATTAACAATGTTAAGCTTTCTCACCCAACCTCATATGCCACAATTTGGTGATGTTTTCATCTGAGGAAGTTGAGACAACCACTGCCCCAGTTACCGTAGATCCCTGCAAAACATACAAAGTGCCAACTCTACAAGCCTTCATTAGCACAAGAGCACCTTTACAGACTTTCAGAAATCCACCATCATCTGAATATCTGTACCAGAGAGCATCAAGAGTGCCAAGAGAGATGAGATATTTCTTTATGTCGGGAACAAGCCTAACATCAGTGAGTGTCCTAATAATGCCATCATACATTTTGATTTGAATTGTTCCCCTACCACCAACCTTACTTGGAGCATTATTACCCATCAAAACAATTCCACCATCCCATTCTTCATAAGTGGAAAAATATCCCCTATCATAACTCATGTGGTAAGAACAACCCGAATCTAAGAGTCACTCACTAGAAGACCTTGACTTATTATCCATGGCCACAAATATGATTCCATCACTCTCATCTTCTGCTACACTAGCTTCACCAGCATTACTGCTATTCTGCTCATTTTTATATTTTTCTTTATTTTTAAATTTAAAACAATCAGCCTTAATGTGCCCCTTTTTCTTGCAATAATTGCAAATTTTATATCTGTATCTAGACTTCGACCTCTCTTTGGATCTACCACCTTCATAATCTCTATTTTCACCTCTACCCTTCACAAACAAACCCTCAGTACGAGTTCCACTCGATTCCCCCATAATGTCCTTATCAATCTGCTCTTTAGATTTTAATGCATATTTTATACTATTGTATGAGACCGACTCTTTCCCATAAATCATAGTATCTCGAAAATACTTAAAGGACATGGGAAGGAAACATAACAATAAAATGGCTTGATCTTCTTCATCAACTTTAGCATCTACATTCTCCAAATCCAAAATGATGGAATCGAATTTATCAAGATATGAGAGTATAGATGTACCTTCCGCCATTGTCAACATGTACAAATTTTGTTTCAAATCGAGGCGATTCTCCATTGTCTTCTTCATGTATGTAGATTTCAACTGATCCCACATACCTTTGGCAGTTATCTCACTAGCAGCTTCCTGCAAAATGTCGTTAGAGAGATGTAAAATAATGGCCGATCTAGCCTTCTTGTCTAGATCCCCAAAATCTCCGGCGGCATGTCTACTGGTCTTTCCTCCACTCCTTCAGGGGCTAGCTCACATCCATTCTGGATAAGGATGGCTTCCATCTTGAGTTGCTACATACCAGAGTTTACACTCTGGTCAAACTTTCCAATAGAAGTCCTTGTTACCGTTATGATGGCTAATAGATAAAAAATGAGATATGGCTTTGATACCAATTTGTTAGGAATACGAATCCCACGAGATATCTGTTAGCCCAAAAAGATGGATAACAAAGATAACATAAAGAAAATAAAGGAAATAATGGACACAAGAATTTACGTGGATCGGTCAAGTTCACCTACATCCACGGAGGCCGGAGGAGACCGGAAGCTTCACTATATGTGGAGAAAGTATTACAAGACTTTGCCTACCACCTATGATGGAATTATGTGGCAAAATATAAATATGAGGGCTTTGGCTTGTGCAACTACAAAGGAGAGTTAAAGGGAGAAGAAAGCAAGTAGCAAAGGAATGCTATGCTTGAGGTGTGTTTGAACTACTAAGTTCATACCCTATTTATACTACTCCAAGTTCACCAATGGCCAAGAGCTCTCAAACAAAACTTATTCCATATCCCAAGAAATCCTTCTTCTTGATTCAAGCATGGGCTGTGAACATTACTTCCAAATGGTTCTTGCCAAAAAACCATGATAGTTGAACCCCAATAGTCAAAGAAATAATGCTTCAACTTGATAAGCATATGATGAAAATGCTGCTGCAATATAATGCTACGAATGATTGTCTTTGCTATCCTCAAAAAAAGTTAATGTTCATGAACAATTGGGTGAAGACCATATTTCTTCGCACAATATTTTATAACAAAGACTCCCCTACCACAACTGCAAGTTTTGCAAGCGTTAATGCTCTCATAGTAGAAAGATGAGAGAGCTGAGAGCGAGACACAACAGCTTGGCGTTTATTGAACCAACTATGAATACATGCAGCCATATCACTGGACCACGAAAAAAAGCAACATTTTATTATGGACTGCAAAGAAATTATTTCAGCACACTAGTAAGGTTCACAAGTTCAAATTAATTCAAAGCAAGATGCCATTAGAATCAACTCACTCAGGGCTTGAGTTGCCCTTCCATTGTCCTGCGATGGGAATTTTCTCAGTTCCACAAGCTTGGTCGGACCACAAGTGTACCCTGGTCCTGGCAGTTATTGAGGGATCCTGCATCTCTGAGATCAGGACAAAAGGCTTATGAATTTAACTACCCAATCACCATGAGTACATCCAATAAATATTTAATTTGTCCAACCAATATAACTATGCAATAAACATTCATTAATTTAGAGACAACTCATATCATCAAAAATAGATGGTAACACAAGACTAATTAATATTGCCAATCCAATAAACATTCCTGTGATAGGTGCTTGAAAAACTCTAAAAATGAAGGATTCAGTTGTGTAACTGTAAAGTCAAAGGATTTGCAAGTGAATATTTGATTGACAATTTTGTGAACAAGAAAACATTCTATGTTGGAACATGCTGCTGCAAAATATTCACGCCAAGGTTTTATGGAAATCAAAGCCGAAATATTGGAGTATTTTATAATATATGGAAGTCGTATATTTGGCTATGTATATCAGGCGTGTGAAGCATAATTAATTTATGGAAAATCCCTACTTATAAGGAGATGATATATTCGAATATATGAGATAGATTGATATAAGGTAAATCCCTTTATTTATGGGATTTGGATATGCTTCAAGAAGCAGATTTGGAATAGGAATATTGTGGAGACAATCAAGGAGTATTCCAATCTGTTCATAGATATAAATTGGGACAAACACGGCTGCATACTCACAGATTCAATAGAGCAAAAATCTGTGCAGATTTTTGAGACTTTCGAGAATTGCAAAGAGTCACACTACTGTGTTCCAACACACCTGACCTGACACATAAAGTTCAGAATCAGAAACCTTAATTCCTCGGGAGGAGGAGATCCAGCATCGACGGAGTTCGAGGTCAGAGGGAGTCTGATTAAGGCGGATCGGTAGCTAGGGGAGCTAGCAGAATTCACACTATATAGTTAGCAAAAATAAGTATTTTGTAAACTGTACTCTGTACTGTATCTTTCTAATTAGTGGATTCATTCTGAACTGGGTCAGGCCCCGCAGATGTAGGTGGATTACACCGAACTACGTAACCAAGTCATGTGTTCTTTAAGTTTTACGTTATTATGCACTTGGTTAGACTAGTCATGTTGGAACACACTAGTAACTACTAGAAAAAGTGGTAAAACTAAAATTCAATTGGTATCAGAGCCTCGTCACTTATTATTCCCTTGGTTGTTTCAAGGAAAGTGAGATTCAGTTTTACCATGACGACAAGAGAAGGAGCTTCAGTCTCTCGACCACCCCTGCTAGAAGGAAACAACTACAACTATTGGAAGGCACGCATGAGGGTTTTCATCAATTCACTGGACGAACTTGCATGGTTTTATGTTGAGAATGAATGGAATCATCCTACAGAAAATGCTGATACAAGTTCTAAGGCGGTAGAAGTAGAGTCAAGCCAAAGGAAATAGAAACCCAAAGACAAGGCTAGATGGAATCCAGATGACCTCAAAGAATCTCTTGCGCATTCGAAGGCACTTAATGCAATCTTCACTGCAGTCAATGAAAATCAGTTCAAGCTTATCTCTACCTGTCACCAAGCAAAGAAAGCATGAGACATTTTACAGACTGTTCATGAAGGAACCAGTCGAGTTCGTGAATCCAAATTACATATGCTAGCTACAAAGTTTGAGGAACTCAAAATGGATGAAGATGACACCATTGCTACATTCAATGGAAAACTCAGGGACAACTCCAACATGGCTTACCAACTTGGAAAGGTGTACAAAGAAACAAAACTGGTGAAAAAGACCCTAAGATCACTTCCCAAAAGATTTGCAATGAAAGTAGCAGCAATAGAGGAAGCAAGAGACGTTTCCACCATGAGTCTAGATGAACTAATGGGTTCATTACAGACACATGAGATGACATTCCAACAAGCTACAAAAAGAGTCTCGATGGAATTGGCGCTCAAAGTGTCTCCACCTAAGGATAATCACGAGTCTGACAGCGACGATGAGATTGAAAAAATTGCACTGATCACGAAGAATTTCTCGAGAATGCGTCAACAAGAAATCTCAGGAAAGGTTTGGCTGAAATAGACTAAGACAACAAGACTCAGGTAATAATCGTGGAATGAGATTTGAACCAGGGAATCCGCAGTTCGGGAGAAATCAGAACAATAGACCAAAACAGGCTGGGCAAATTTAGTGTAGAGAATGTGAAGGATACGGTCATATTCAGGCTGAATGTGCTAACACTCGCAAGAAACAAGGAAAATCATATGCCACCTCTTGGAGTGAAGATGAAGATGATGAAAATGACGAAGAGGAATTCACCAGTAACTACGTAGCTTTTGGAGCAAAGGTTCATGATACACCAGATGACCAATGTTCCAACACACTGAACAACGGTAAAGCCGTATGTTCCAACATTGCTCTGGATGATGCACACAACAATGAAGATGATGATTTGTCTATAAGTGATGAAGAAATCTACAGCACCTATGAAAAAATGTATGCTATATGGGTCCAAGTAGCTGACGCAAACAAAGATCTGAACGAAGAAAAAAGGAAGTTAATGGAAAGTGAAAGAGTACGGTTCAAGATCGCAAAACTTGAAAAGAGTAGTGAAGAACTGAATGGAAAACTGATAGCAGCAGTCAAGAGGGCCAAGATGTCTGAAGCAACTATTGTTAAATTAAATTCCGGAAAGGCAAAGCTTGATGATATTCTGGATATGGGAAGAAACTTTGGTGATCGACACGAGATTGGATACTAGAAAGAACCCAAGACTAAATCACATGAAAAACCAGTAACCCTCAAGGTTAAGATCCGAGAAGTAAAGCGAAAGCATGGGATGCCATATCAGAGAAAGCCACTCATATGTAATTACTGTACGTATCAAGGACATACTGAAAAGCAGTGCAGAAGACTGATCAGAGATCAAATGACAGGAAGATAACTTCTGCTGTGTTCCAACACAGGCAATATTCATACAGTAAAATCAATCAGAAAGGTATGGATTGTTAAAAGATCTAGTACGTGTCTGGTGGCACACACTTCTCTAACAGCTTATTCCAGTGATTCGTGGTACTTTGATAGCGGTTGTTCTTGCCACATGACTAGCACTCCAGAATATCTCACGAACATTACTCCATATGATGGTGGATATGTAACCTTTAGTGATGGAAAGAGAAGCAGAGTGATTAGCAAGGGTGAATTGAAAATTGAAGGGTTTCTAGTATTCACAAGCGTATTATTTGTTGAAGATCTAAAGGCAAACTTGCTAAGTATAAGCCAGCTGTGTGACGACAATATGGTAGTGGAGTTCCAGAAGGACAAATGTATAGTGAAGCATGGAGAGAACAAGGTTCTTTCAGGAATAAGATCATCAGATAATTGTTATCTAGCTAGAACAAGGAGTTCGGTGTATGATTTCAAAGCAAGATGAAGGAACTCTTTGGCACAGGAAGCTCAGTCACATCAATTATAAAACATTGGTGAAGATCGCTAATGTGAAAGTTGTACGAGGAATGCCTACCTTAAACAGCAAGGATGGAGTTGTATGTGGACCATGTCGTCAAGGTAAACAAATTCGATCTCCTCACTCTTCAGTTCAGTACATTACTACATCTAGAAATCTGGAATTATTACATATGGATTTAATGGGTCCAGTTAATACACCCAGTATAGGTGGAAAGAAATATATCTTTGTATGTGTTGATGACTTCTCCAGATTTACATGGGTAGCCTTTTTGAAAGAAAAATCTGATACGATAGAAGTATTTAGAAGCCTTGTAGTGAAGTTACAAACTGAAAAGGAGAGTCCAGTAGGGAAGATAATTCGAATTCGAAGTGATCATGGTAGAGAATTTGAGAATGAACAATTCAGTTCCTTCTGCGATGAACTTGGAATCCAACATGAGTTCTCGGCTCCTATCACCCCTTAACAGAATGGTATCGTAGAACGAAATAACAGAACTCTACAAGAGATGGCTCAAGTTATGTTGGCAGAGAAAGATGTTCACAAGAAATGGTGGGCAGAAGCGATCAATATAGCATGTTATACAATCAATAGAATGTATCTTCGACCATTCACTAGTAAGACATCCTACGAGATTTGGAAAGGCAGGAAACCAAATGTCTCATATATTCATGTGTTCGGGAGCACATGCTATATTCTCAGAGATAGAGAACAGTTGGCAAAATTTGATAATCGGAGTGATACAGGAATGTTTCTCGGATATTCCATCAACAGCCGTGCCTATAGAGTTTTTAATCATCGAACCAACACTCTCATGGAATCCATAAATGTTATTGTGGATGATTCAGAGAAGGAACAACATCCAGAAGGTGTAGAGGAAGAACCTAGCAACACTTATGTTCCAACACAGTCTCAAAACTCAGACAAAGAAAATCCATCAGTTGACTCTGACCTTCACCAACGTGCTGGAACAACTGAGCAAAAGAATCCTAACTCTGACGAAGCTGACCATGTTGGAACACAGTCCCCCGCTACTGACTTCCAACACATGACCAACCTGGTTCCACCATGAGAAGTACTCGATCAGTGCCTCGAGTTGATTACCGACGACTGGCTGGCCTACACTGTTTTGTGTCTCTAATTGAACCTAAGAACTATAAAGAAGCCTTACTTGATGAGTATTGGATTGCTGCAATGCAAGATGAACTTGGTCAGTTTACAAGGAATGATGTTTGGTATCTTACTCCTCGCCCCAAAGGCATTAATGTCATTGGTACGAAATGGATCTTCAAGAATAAGTCAGATGTAGATGGATTAGTCACCCGAAACAAAGCTAGACTTGTTGCTCAAGGATATACACAAGTGGAAGGTGTTGATTTTGATGAAACTTTTGCGCCAGTTGCCAGGTTAGAATCTATTCGAATTCTACTAGTTATTGCCTGCTCGTTGAACTTTACTTTGTATCAAATAGATGTCAAGAGTGCCTTTTAAAATGGAGTGGTGAATGAAGAAGTATATGTGGAACAACCTAAAGGTTTTGAAGATCCTCATTATCCACATCATGTATATCGTCTTAAGAAGGCCTTATACGGACTAAAGCAAGCACCCAGGGCATGGTATGAACGACTTACTACCTTTCTTATTCAAAAAGGTTATCGTCGAGGGGGAGTAGATCGCACTTTATTCGTGCTTGACAAGGCTTCAATGTTTCTGATTGCTCAAATTTATGTTGATGACATAGTTTTTCGTTCTACTTCACCTTATATGGTATAGGATTTTGCCACTATTATGCAATCTGAATTCAAAATCAGCATGGTTGGAGAGTTGACTTACTTTCTGGGATTGCAAGTCAAACAAGAAAGGAATGGTCTATTCATAAATCAAAGTAAGTATGCCATGAATTTGATTAAAAAATTTGGTCTCAGTAGTGTTCGAGCAGTTCGAACTCCTATGGGAGTCTCTGATAAACTGGTAAAGGATGAAAAAGGAGTTTCGGTCGATCAGAAGTTATATAGAGGCATGATTGGAAAATTATTGTATTTAACCGCAAGCAGACCAGATATATGTTTTAGTGTTAAGATATGTGCGAGGTTTTAAGCTGATCCCAAGGAATCTCATCTCACTGCAGTTAAAAGAGTTATTCGATATGTAAGTGGGACTTCTGAATATGGTGTTTGGTATTCTAATAGTCAAGACTCTGAGCTGTTTGGGTATAGTGATTCTGATTGGGTTGGTAATGCTGATGATCGAAAAAGTACCACAGGTGGATGTTTCTTTATTGGAACAAATTTGGTGTCTTGGTATAGCAAGAAACAGAACTCGATATCTCTATCTATAGCAGAAGCAGAGTATCTTGCAGCAGGGAGTTGTTGTGCACAATTATTATGGATGAAACAAATGTTGAAAGATTATGGAATTCATCAAGGCCCCTTGAAGATTCTGTGTGACAACACAAGTGCTATTGATATTTCGAAGAATCCAGTTCAACACTCGAGAACCAAACATATTGACATACAACATCATTTTATTAGAGATCTAGTTGAAAGAAATGAAGTGGAAGTAGTCTATGTTCCAACACACGAGCAACTTGCTGATATATTTACAAAGCCTTTGGATGCCACCTCTTTTGAAATCCTTCGACAGCACTTAGGTGTTTGTCAAATCTGAGGTAATTTTTACTGTAAGTATTCTTTCGTGTAAATATTTCGTTTGGTTATTTTTGTTTAGCAAAATCGAAAAAGAACAAAAAACATGGAAGGAAGCAAAGGTGTACAAAAATAGGAGATGGTTAGTATGGTGTGTTGGAAGTTATTTGTGGCATGACAACTTGATTTGACAAGAGGAGAAAGTGTCATCATTACAAGTTTGGGAAATCTAAAAAGAGATTTCGCGGGAAAAAAGGTGAATAGATGAAGAGTTAAAGTGGGATTCAAACTTGTCAGAAATCCTCTCGCATCCCTCTACCCTCGGTCGAAATTTTGCTCTCCAAAACCCTGCTGTAAATATTTGCTTTTAAAACTCTCCTCCTTCGCGATATTGAATTAAAGAATGTCAACTCCAAATTCTCCTGCACATGAAGCAGAGGCGTCAGGAATCATGAAGGAAGATCGAGTTACAACTGATTTGGAATTGGTACTAGTTGCTGAGTAGAGAAAATATGACTATCAAGCTGTGAGAGATGAAGAAGAAAATCAAGCTCAGATCGGAGGAAGCACGAAGAATGCAGAGGTTAAAGAAACAGCCGAAGTTGAAACTGATGCACGGGAACAATCTTCTGGAACCAAGAAGAAGAAGAAGAAACCCACGGTAACTGGCCCTGACCCTCGATCATTAAAATTTATGGAAATTGAATGTACGAGTATGGATAAAATTTTTGAATGGCTTGAGGCCAATAGAGTTGCCGTAGATTTAAGAAAGATCAAGAAAATTAGAGGATAATATTTGACGGTTAAAGTTAAGGAGTTTGTGACTGGAAACATAGGGGAAATTAGGAGATTATACGGTGAAATTTGTGATGGGGAGATATGCCGAGTTTAGGGAAAAAGATAAATTCTACGTGCATTGCTATATTCCAGTACCAAGTTGTGTTTCTTTCAGAGAGATTAGGGAAAGTGAAGTGGTTAGGAACGGAGATAAACTTCAGGTGGGGTTCTATGATATGAATTCATCAAAGAGGATGGAAGAATTGAGGAAGCCTATCATCATTGTTCTGTCGGACAGTGATGACAGTGTTCCAATACAGAGAGATGAAACTGACTATATGGAGTTAGATTCTGATAATGATCTGGGAGGTGCAGATGATGGTGATGTTCATGAAGGTCAGAAGGATGAAGTACTTGAAGGAATCCTGTCTAACCAGAAAGATGGTTCTGAGAGAGAGGAAGAAATTGAGAAGGATGCTGAAAGATCAGGGAGTGTTCCAACACAGGATATTCCTGATCTGGAATATTCAAGTGATGAGGTACTGGATGAGTACTATCAGATGGCAAAAGGCAAGAGAAAGGCTGACAAAGTTAAGGATTCTGCTCAAGCGAAGAGGAGCAAGAGAAGACATGACAGCAAGGAAAAGGAGGTTTTACCTCCACCCTCTGTTAGTAAGGCATTCTCTGTTGTTTATTTTGATGAAAAAGGTGCAGATATGGGAGATTTTTTCTCAGAGAAGAAGTTCATAGTAGAAAGGTTTTTGGATTTAAAAGCCTATAAGGAGAGCGGCTTCACCAATTTTCTAAAGCTGACTGGCATGATTACTGCAGCAACTATCTAGTTACAGTACAACAGGCAGGTTGTACTTGAGGTATATTCTAACCTCATGATTGGTAATTTAGAAATAAGTTCCCCTTGGTATGGTAGGGTATATGTACGGGGGAAGATTATAGATGTTTCTGCTTCTAGAATCAACACATTGCTAGGTTTGAAGACACCTGAAACAGGGGGAGTCTTTCCTGAAAATCTGGGATTGTATGACAATGAAATATTAGGTGTTATATCTGGTGGTTATAAGGTTAAATGACCAGCAACTAGGTATTCACAAGCATCATGCTTGTCTTCAAGATTTTTTGGTTTATATCAGGTGGCTGTGCATTGTTGGTTGCCCTCAACTAATACCACAGCCTTGACAAGGGAAATGGCTAAACTGTTGTACTGTGTTGGAACATAAAAGGAGGTTAACCTTGGACTACTTATTCAGCAGCATTTAGTCAGACAAGCTACTGCTCCCAAAGTCAATGATGCCATCATTTACCCTGCTCTGGTCTCTGCACTAGCCAAGAGTGGAAAAGTAAAAGGGAAGGCCTCAGATGTTGTGATCGATACAGAGTTTCTGAGGCCCAACAAGAAGACGTTCGGGCTAAGGCATGTGCAGGATCTTCCGTGGAAACCATTTGGATCGACTTCTTCATCAGCCACAGAAAAGAAGGCTAGGCTGATGGTTCTGAATGCCCGACTTGGTGCTATAGGTATTCAAATGGCTGCTTTGGAGGCGGAGAAAACAAGTCTGGAGGCTGAGAAGTCCCGATTGGAAGAATGAGTCTTATGACTAATGCAGGGGGAGTGTTTTTAACTAAGCCTCGGATGCTGGTTGCTGTTTTTTTAAATTTTGATGTTGGTTTTGGCCTTCTGTGTGGTCCCAGGGGGAGTGATTTTGGATGTTGGTTTTGAATTTGAATGTAATTTTGGATTTCTGGATTTCGACTTTCATGCTTAATCAAATTCTGGAATTATGTTGATTAGTATTCTGCTATTCTGATACAAGCTTATGATATTGATGGACGTTTATGACTTCCATGTCCAAAATATTATGGGTCCACAAAAATGCCAAAGGGGGAGATTGTAATGTCAAAGGATTTGCAAGTGAATATTTGATTGGCAATTTTGTGAACAAGAAAACATTCCATGTTGGAACATGCTGCTGCAGAATATTCACGCCAAGGTTTTATGGAAATCAAAGCCGAAATATTGGAGTATTTTATAATATATGGAAGTCGTATATTTGACTATGTATATCAGGCGTGTGACGCATAATTGATTTATGGAAAATTCCTACTTATCAGGAGACGATATATTCGAATGTATGGGATAGATTGATATAAGGTAAATCCCTTTATTTATGGGATTTGGATATGCTTCAAGAAGCAGATTTGGAATAGGAATATTGTGGAGATAATCAACGAGTATTCCAATCTGTTCGTGGATATAAATTGGGACAAACACGGCTGCATACTCACGGATTCAATAGAGCAAAAATCTGCATACAGATTTTTTAGACTTTCGAGAATTGCAAAGAGTCACACTACTGTGTTCCAACGCACCTGACCTGACACACAAAGTTCAGAATCAGAAACCTTAATTCCCCGGGAGGAGGAGATCCAGCGTCGACGGAGTTCGAGGTCAGAGGGAGTCTGATCAAGGCGGATCGGTAGCTAGGGGACCTAGCAGAATTCACACTATATAGTTAGCAAAGATAAGTATTTTGTAAACTGTACTCTGTACTGTATCTTTCTAATTAGTGGATTCATTATGAACTGGGCCATGCCCCGCAGATGTAGGTGGATTACACCGAACTGCGTAACCAAGTCATGTGTTCTTTAAGTTTTACGTTATTATGCACTTGGTTAGACTAGTCATGTTGGAACACACTAGTAACTAGTAGAAAAAGTGGTAAAGGTAAAATTCAGTAACAATGGTATGCCTAACAACTGAAAACTGAGAACATAAAACACATAAAAACTATATGAATAACACACAGGTATTACCCCTATTTGTGCATACAATACATAGCCTGTTTGATACTCATGAGTCATGACTTCAACTGTTTCTAAGTCAAAGAAGAAATAGATGTTAACAGATATCAGCTTCAAGATGGTTTATCATAAACACTATGTTTAGATAAAATGCACTCAAGTGTAATCCAACTTTCACGGGCTATCTAGGATCGTCATGAGAGGTCAAAGCAGATGATAAAGAAAGCGAGAAACTAGGCATCACAGCAACTCATGCTTCAAAAACATACTATCATATTTAACGAATAAAGAGTTGGGTACAACAATGAATCTCCCCCTTTCACATCTCTTTGTTCAACACAATGTAAAAATGTGTTGACACTAAACGATTAGCCTGAAAGAACTTCCAATATTGTCAGCATCATTGACAATGTTAACCACTACAAGAATTTATAAATCAAATGGCAAGGGCAGACTAAACTAAGTTTATCTATAACGCAGAACAATGATTATAACCTATAATTCAACTATTAACTAAATAATACATACAATACAAACTAAATGACAATTAATTTGTAAAATAATTGTACAACTCATTGTAGTAAGGAAAAAAACATGGAATCAGATAAAACACTGGATAAGTGGAAAAAAAAAGAAAAAATCCAAATTATTAACACAATCAAATATTGGCATTTATATGAAACCAAGAAGAAGCGCATTCTCCTCGTCACCATTACACATACACCTTAGAAATCACCTGATCGACCATTTGTTTTGCAGCCTTAATCTGATCACAGGTGCCATCAATTTTCAAAGTTGCCTCTTTTGATGTATAACATGGAGGTAAGTGTAAGGGTATCACAAGAAAAGAGGGAATAAATATTGATCTGAGAGAGTGTACCTAATCTGATCCGGAGTTCGTCTTCTTATCCGCCATTTGATTGACCTCCGCCTTCAGCTTCTGGATGTCGTCTTTTTCTCCGCCGTCCTCCGTTTTTCCAATGCTCCAATTCAACGTCGCTCTAAGCTGGCACCGAATTATCGGCAGAACCGTCACTTCCGCCGTCGTTGACATAGATATCTTCAAGGATTACTGGGTCTCGGTGAAATCATCGTCTGCTGATTGAATGGACGCATGGAAGCTGATGGAGCGAGTTGTAAGATCCAATTTCTTTTCTAACCCGGATTTACCCAAGAATAGATCCGCGTGAAGTTTTGTAAAAGAGTTTTCGCCGCCGTTGTTGGAATCCGGAGGAAAATGATTCTTGTTCGCTGCTCGAAGAAGAGGTGGCGTGAGGCGGAAACCAACGGCCAGTGGCGGATCTAGTGATACGCGAGGTAGGGCTCCAGCCCTACCTCGGTCGCCGGCCGGAGCCAGGAGCAGGCGGAGCGCGTCTCCGGCGCGGCTGAGCGCGTCTCCAGTTGAGCGCGTCTCCAGCTCGCCGGAGAAGAAGGCCGCGCTGCGGCCTTCTTTTTTTTGAAGTCGTACGCACTAAAACGACGTCGTTTCACGTTAGTGAAACGACGTCGTTTCGTTTGGCTTTATTTTTTTTAAACCTAAGTAGTAAAACGACGTCGTTTCGTGTTAGTGAAACGACGTCGTTTTACTAAGTAATATGAAAAAAAAAAGAAATCGGAAATGGATTGGGCCAAAAACTGAGCGGCCCAATCCAATAACCAATTCATCCATCTTATAAATGATGGAGCCTGGAGGCGGGAAGAAGCAAGGCAGCACACCACGCCCACGCCACCAGCAGTCCTCCTTCCTCTGCCTCCCTCCGTCAGCCCCGTCGCCGCCGCCGGCCCGCCGCGCCACCGCCATCCACCACCGCCGTCCCGCCGCCTCTCCAAACCTGAAACCACGGTAAGTCTTCTCTAGTTCTCTTCTCTTTATGCTAAATTGCTAATATTTATTAATTTTAGGGTTTATAATTTATTGTTTTTTTAATTTATTTCTTCAAAACTTAAATATATGTATAATGTGAACATGATTTTTAGATTGGATGTTGAATTGAATTTATATGGTTGTATTATATATGATTGTTGAAGTTTAGTTGAATTGCATAAATTGATTTAGTTGAATTGCATATTTAGTTGAAATTTAGTTGGAATTTAGTTGAAATTATAATTGTTTGATTTATTTTGTATAATTGTATGTGACAATGAAATTGTCAATTTGTCATAATTGGTTTATGGAATTATCAATTAGGGATATTTGTTAAATTGAATTTAGATGAATATGATTTTATGAACTTTTTATTATCTCAATTTGTTATTGTTTCGTAACTCTTTTAGATTTTTTAAAAATAAATCAATTTGTTATTGTTATCTCAATTTTTTTGTTATTGTTACTGTTTCCCAGGGGCGAAACCAGAAAAATTTTCTCAGAGGCGAAAATTTTTCAGCCTCCCCTGAAAAAAATTTCTGGTTCCGCCCCTGCCAACGGCGACCGAAAACAAGAAGCCCATGGAACCACCTGATTCTCCCCGTCTTCTTTCTCCCCCTCCTTGTCGGAGCTCGCCGGAGATGAATCAGTATCATCATCTTCATCCTCATCATCACTGTCATCCATGCCGGATTGTTGCAGCTCTCGAAATAGCCCTCGCAGAAGGAGATAGTGTGGCTGAGCTTGGTGCCGGAGGCTTTCCACAGCATCGGAGATTGGAACGCGTTGGAGAGGAGAGTTCTCGAATGCTTCGCCACTAGAAAGTTGGCGCAATGGACCTTCTCGTCGCAGTTCCAGCACAGCCGTGCCTCGTTGGAATCGCAGAACATCCTCATCGGAGAACAGCGGCACAACTCGCATCTCCTCTCCATCTTCGCTGGCGAAGAAGATGCGAAGAAGACTCTGCACGCGAAGAAGACTCTGAGGCGGCGGCGGCGGAGGAAGCAGTGGCAACGGCGGTGGCAATAGAAGCGTGGATGAAAATTATTTTTAATTAGGAAGCAGCAGGAAACCATTTGAAGAAAATGGTTAAAATTAGGAATTTTAAAGAAAATGGTTAAAATTAGGAATTTTACTTGATAATATTTTTTAATTAGTAAAATTACCATTATACCCTTGACTATACTGGAAACCAATTAATCTTACCTGAAAACCACCTTTGGGGACCAAAACATATTGTTTTGAATTTGTGGGGTACTGTCTAAGGGTTGATTTGCAAAAGGGGACCAAAATATGGTATAAGATACTTTGTAGGGGCCTAAAAAAATAATTTAGTCTTTGAATTTCAACCATTAGATCACTTCTTTTAATAACTCAGATTTGTTCTCACATAAGTAGGGTGTTCTCATATTAACGGGTGTTCTCACATAATCTCAATATATATATATTGAGATATATATATATATATATATATATATATATCTCAATATATATATCTCAATCTATTTATATAGATACACAAAATGAGTGGGTGTCCAGGCGGCATGTAGAACCTTGAGGAGAAAAAAGGGGCCAGTGGCTGTACCTAGTCCCCAACACATACTTTTAAATTTAATGTGGGTGGTTCTATCCTACTAAATGGAACTGCAGGTATTCGTTTGATTCTTAGGGATCATCAGGGAAAACAAATCATGACCTCTGCTATGACTATCCCACACTGCACTATCTTGGAAGCTGAAATGATAGCAATACTCCAGGGACTCAAAATGTTTGAGAATCTTAATATTAAAACCTTAATCATTGAATCAGATTCTTTGATAGCAGTGAAGATACTAAGGAGAGAATGGAAAGTTCCTTGGAGATTTATCATAATAGCAAGAGGCGTTTGACAGAGAATAGAAAAGATTGAGTGTTCTTTCACTCATATTCTGAGAAAAGGAAATAAAGTGGCTGATTCATTAGCTAAATTGACTACATTTAATTAGGTAACTGAGGTTTCTAGTTTCTTTGATATTCCACATGGGTCAAATTCATCTTGATAAGATCAGCCAACCTTATATTAGAAATGGATAAAAATGCTCTACTACAGAGATACGTTGACTAGGACCTTATTGCTTGTGATTATAGATGGTTTACTATGATTTTCTTTAGTCGAACATTGTATGCTAGCCTCTCTCTTGTTTTGACATGTACAAGAGGGAAGTAAGCTGCAACACCACTGCATTTTGAACCTGTCCATGGAGCAGAAACACCAAGAGCAAATGCAAGGATCATAAATACCAAGAAGGATTTAGAACATATGGAAACTAGAGGACTTCGATTCTTCAACAATACGAAGCAGTTAATAAATCTTTTATGGGGAAAGAGTTGCAAGGGGCTATTAAGAAAGGTCACATATTCTTGTCGATACAAGGATGTGGAAGCAAGAAAGTGGAAGACAATAATATGTCTCGACTTGGGTTTAGGATATTGAGTATAGCTTTTTGTAATTAGCTTTCCTAGCTGTACATTCTAAATACTCAACTTGATTCTGTCTTTATTTTTATGGTTTGGGGAGCCAAATATATACCCCTCACTTAAGTGAGTAATTTAATTTTAAAAAATATTAAAAATACAATATTTAAATTTTATAAAAAAAACTACAACATTTAAGGTAACTTGTTAAAATATATAACTTCTAAAGATATATTTAAAACCATAAATATTTTCAAGCACCCTATAATAGATATTGTTTGCTTTTTGTCTAACAATTGGGGGGTATTTAAGTCATTTTAACTACCCTAAGTCCAAAAGAAAAACTAAAAATAGCATATATACCAATATTATAATATGTTATTTTAATTTTCTACTATGTATAATCAATCATAACTTATTAACATGCAAATATTATAATATGTTACTAATTTTAATTCTTTACTATATATAATCAATCATAACTTGTTAAAATATATAACTTCTAAAGATATATTTAAAACCATAAATATTCCCAAGCATCCTACAATAGATATTGTTTGCTTTTTGTCTAACAATCGAGGGTATTTGAGTCATTTTAACTACCTAAGTCCAAAAAAATCTAAAAATAACATATATACCAATATTATAATATGTTACTTGTTTTAATTTTCTACCATGTATAAATATAATCAATCATAACTTATTAACATGCAAATATTATAATATGTTACTGATTTTAATTCTTTACTATATATAATCAATAATAACTTGTTAAAATATATAAATTCTAAAGATATATTTAAACCATAAATATCCCATTATAATATATATATATATACATATATATTAATAAAATCCACAGAAATACAATATCTGAAATAATAAAATGTTTAGATTTTTTTATACAATGATAGAGTACTTTTGATAGAAATATATATGCATATTTATTTATTTAATTATGTATGAGAAAATCTTATTTTAGACTGACGAGGACGTTTATAATTAGTGAGACTAATATGCTCATTTGATATTTATTTTTATTCATTGGAATGATATATATGCATATAATTATGATAACCTTTTAAAATATATGTCAACATATAAATAATAATTTTAAAATAATTTGAATGAATTAGTGAACTAATCCCAAGCACCCTATAATGGACATTTTTTTGTTTTTTGTCTGTCAATCGGGGGTATTTGGGTCATTTTAGCTACCCTAAGCCCAAAAATTTGTATAAAAATAACATATATACCAATACTATATCATGTTACTGGTTTTATTTCTCTATTATGTATAATCAATCGTAACTTATTAATATGCAAATATTATAATATGTTACTGATTTTAATTCTTTACTATATATAATCAATCATAACTTGTTAAAATATATAACTTCTAAAGATATATTTAAAACCATAAATATCTTATTATAATATGAGTTCGTCTCTTGAAAGACAGTCTTTCCATAACTTATGGAAAGACCGAGGTTTAAACAGCAAATTAGAAGAAACCAAGATAAAATTTTTGGGTTGAATTAATCAGGTCATGAACCTATAACTACTGTATGTTGCATAGTAAAATTTTAATATTGCAACTATAACCTCTTACCTTTCTATAATTCTAATTCAACCCCGTATTTCCATATGTCTATGGAAAGACAGTCTTTCTCCAGACTTTGCCTTAATATATATATAGTAAGAAAATCCAAAGAAACACATAATCTGAAATAACAAAATATTCATAATTTTTGTACAATGATGAAGTACTTTTGATATAAATATGTATACATATTTATATATTTTTATACGACAAAGTCTTATTTTAGACTGACTAATTGTTAAAAAAGGAAATTTATAATTAGTGACACTAATAAGGCCATTTGATATTTATTTTTATTCACTGCAATGATATTTATACATAATTACCTTGTCAACATATGAATAATTACTTTTTAAATAATTTGAATGAATTATTATAAATTAATCAATTTTTATTGTATTCAATATTTAACATTTTTCAACTAAATTAATTATTTCATTTCATAACTTATATAATTTTTCGTAATTAATAAAAAAATTAATTTTAAAAAAAATTAATTTCAATATCTTAATTAACGATATTGGTACTCCACTGTACCTTCCAATCTCCTTTCTTAATAATCTTAAACTTCTCCGAAATCATATTACATTGTCAACATGCTTCAAATATATTTGGGGGATCCAGATCTTCAATTACACATTTGTGTACCACTATGTGTTATACCAATCAAATTTTATTATGTGTCCCTTCTAAATTAATTAATATTAATTTAATAATTTTTATCTAATTTAAGAGAGATACATGATAAAATTTAATTGATGTAATACATAATAGTACACAAAAGTGTAACAAAAGATCCATAGACATATTTGGGGTGAGGATACTACACTTGGAGTGAAACAAAACGTGAGACAAAAAGTCAACAAATCTTCGGTGACTTTCAAATTAACCCCAGAACACCTTCGATTTACTAGAAACCTTTAATGTGTGCTTATGTGTGCTTGAAGTACATTTAAACAATACTTGGATCACCTTCGATGTATACTGGAAACACATTTAAACTTTACATAGAGCACCTTCTATGCAACCGTCAAACTATAACCGCAGCACATTTGATGTGTACTTGAAGCACCTTTAATATATATTTCAAACACCTTCAAACTATACCCGGAGCATCTTCGATCTATACTTGAAGCACCTTTAATGTATATCTGAAGAACTTTCAAACTATATCCGGATCACATTCGATGTATCTATACTTGAAGCACCTTTAATGTATACTTGAAGCACCTTCAAACTATACCTTGAGAGTAAGTCAGACGGCCTGTCCATAAACTTATGGACAGTCCACATATTTTTTTACCTTGTACACCACATTTTTTTAATTACATACTAAATTTTAAAATATTTTTTTTGATATTATATATTTTCATATTTTCATATTCAAATACACATTATTAATTGATTGAATTTTTTAAATACAATATTTGAATTTTATAAAAAAAATTATGACATTTAAGATAAAAAGTAAAGTAAGTTCATAAGTTTATGGAAAGACAGTCTTTCTTTCCCGAGACTTTCTCTACCTTGAGCACCTTCGATGTATACTCAAAGCACCTCTAACATATACTTGAATAAAATTCCAATTATAATTGAAACACTTACAAAGTATAATCAAAGCACCTCCTCAAGGGACTTACGGCGTCGAAGTGTTTGAGACGTGGGAAGCAATGATAAGTGACTTGCTGGAGATTTGGGAATGAAGATATTGACGAATACATTTTCCTTAATATTCAGGTTATTCCTAGAAAATTCAAGATTCGGAATTCGTTGACATGTTATGTGGGTATTTCGATTTAATTGAATCTCTGATGATTGATGTGCCCATTAATCTCCCCGGAGCGGAACGGCTTACAAGAAGGCCATCAGAGTGGCTAATACACTAACGTAGTTTTACTCACATGGGAATTATCTGCCTTCTCTGCTGCCTTATTCTCTATCTAGGATATTTTCCTAGTTTTTTAAATCTTTGATGATCTTCTTTCTCCAGCTCATTTGCAGTTTGTGTAATTTGTTTTCAAATTTGAAATTTGAAATGGGTACATTACTCACATCATTCATACAATTACAATCAGATCGCTTGATTGGAGCAATCAACGATCTCAGAAAATCAATAATTATACCTATATATTTTCAGCTTCAACACCCTCCAGCTCTCACAAGTTTCATCTACCATAACCACACCTTCCCGATTCTGTTGCTCGGCAATACCGATCTTCTTTCAGCCTTAGCCATGGGTGATGAACTGATTGCCCAATATGCAAAAATCAACCTATCGGATGAAACATCCAACAGGCTGATTGTCCCTGACTCACTGTGCTCAGATAACAAACAAACCAAAACCTACCTGCTAGGAGGAAAAATCCCCACCCAAATCCAAACATGTGGATTTCATGATATCCACATTGACTGCAAAGGTAAGTTTGAAGGGCATCAAATGGGAGAAAATATGGGTATCTTTGAATTCAAACATCACCAGGATCGGGAGAAGGTTATTGATAACTCGCCCTGGTCTTTTGAGTACTGCCTGGTCGCCCTTGCAGAGACCGATGGGGAAGAGCTTCTCCGCCACCTATCAGTCACTGATAACCCATTCTGGGTCCATGTCCATGATGTTCCACCAGTTCTAATGACCCCAGACATGGCAAACCTAATAGGTGATAACCTAGGTGATTTTGTGAAGGTCTCCACAAATAAACTTGGATCCTGTAAAGGCAGGACTCTGAAGTTGAGAATCAAACTGAATGTGTTCAAGCCTCTCCCCAGGGTGATCACAGTGGAGTTCAAAGGTACTGATTACCTCTTTTACTTTGAATATGAGCATCTCCCTGCGTTCTGCCAGCTGTGTGGATGTTTGGATAACCCGAAGATAGATTGTCTGCTAAAAAATACTCCCCAACGAGACTCCCTGTTGCCAATGGGTATCGATGCTGGCTATGGTATGAGGATGATCATCCGTTCCCAATGCCAGGACCTGGTGTGATGCACCAAAGACGCAGACAAGAAGAGCTGTAAGAACAAGCAAGGGTCATTTACCAATCAACAACCCCATCCCATGAGCAGTTGAAGATAAATTTAGTACCTGGGGACGTTGTTAGAAACCATGGGTAAGCTCCAGATGGAAGCGCACCGGAGAAGTCAATTCTTCACACCGAGAAATCAGCGGTCGAGAAATCAGTGGCTGAGAAATCAGCGGGATTCACTACCCCCATTACTCACCCCAACAGTTCTGCAACATTGACGCCTCAAACCTGCAACAACTACATCCCATTAAGAATCAAAGGCGTGGACTGTGGAGGCTCATTTACTGTCAATAAATATGGACAGTTAGTGATTACTACACCTTCTCCAACTCACAATAATTTAAGTGTGGAAAAACAATTTCTTCCAATGCAGGAAAATAAAGCAGACTCTACCTTCAGGTCTGAAAGTAGTGCGGCAAAGTTTTGGGCGGAAGCACTTGGTATTCAGGATCATGGACATGCAGGTAAGATGGCGAATCTAGATGCTAGCCTCATCAGGGAGTTATTGTCCCACCCAATACACTCTCTGAAAGACTCACCAGCAAACCTAGCCACAGTCATGACAGAGATAGACACAAAAATGAAATACCACAATTACCCACCACTGGGATTTGAGAACGTACCTATCATAGTGGAGGTGCCATCTGATGAGGAAAATGACAGCATGCACCCCTTAGCAATTATGGGGCAGTGAAAACCAGTCCAAGGAACTGCAATAACACAAGATGAAAACAAGCAAAGGCCAGGTAAGGAACCGATGCTTGCAGCCAAAAGATTGGTGGAGCAAATGAAATTACCTCAGAAATAAATCCCTGCCCTAACACACATGGTCAGAGGTTCGGGAATATGGAGCCCAAAGCCTCTCTGCCCCAAGCCCCTGAAGAATTACCAAATTCGTCGTTTGGCAGCAATGGCAGTGCCCTTTGGCAGCGGCGCTGCACCGAAGAACATAGACCATAACCGCCAAGAGTTGGATGAGCCTCTGGACACCATGGACGGACGCACAAAGATGAGACATCTCTATAGACCAACGATGGGTCTAAAGACAAGAGCGGCTTCTGAGGCGGCCACCAAGAAAATCGACAGGCCATATGGGGACGAATTACAGGGGGTGGAGAAGAATATGGGTGTGCAGTCTGAGATTGGCGAAGGAGGAGGAAACTCGATACCAATCGAGGGAGGATAATAATCCAATTCTTTTTTGGGAACTAGGCCTAATTGCTACCAGACATAGGATGGATGGGTCAGTGGAAGAGATTAAATTCTTTAACCAAAGTTTGAAGCCCAACTGCTCTGATCTTGATAGACAAGAGGGCGTGGCCCAATACTCACCAACTAAGGCCTAACTTACGATTTTTGAGAGGAAAGCAGCATGTGAGGAGGATCAGAAGCTGGAGGAAGCTGCTCCAGATAAAAAAAAACAAAAAACAGCTTTAGCGACACGATTTGTTATACCACCGGGGATAACTTTTAATGTGGGCTCACCTACATTTGGACCAGCAGCGGCGACTGGAAAATCCCAGTCCCGCCGATGCAAATGAGTCTGCTAAGCTGGAACTGCCGGGGGCTGTCACACCCTCGAGTAATGAGACATTTCAAAGAACTCTTTTGCAAGCTTTCTCCTTCTTTAATTTTTTGTCAGAAACAAAATGCTCTTCAGATAAGTTAGTAGGCTTAAGAGACTCTCTAGATTTGCGTGGGTATTTGTAGACTCACATGGAAACTCGGGGGGTCTAGCTCTGTTTTGGAATAAAGATTTAGATTTTTTGGTTTTGAGTTATTCTTTCAACCATATTGACTTCACGGTCATGGAACCGCGGTCAAGTTTACTCTAGTGTGGTACAGGCATCTATGGGGAACCAACAACGCATAAGCGACATCAATAAAAATTTTTCCCACTTTGTGTATTGGCCCAAACATCTCATGGCTGTGCATCGGGGACTTTAACGAAGTCCTTCACAAACATGAATTCCAGAGTATCAACACGAGACCTCCAAACCGAATTGATGATTTCCATCTAGCCCAGATTGAGGCCAAGCTAGAAAGACTTCAAAAAGGTGTCATCACTGCTGATGCTTAAGAAGAATTGGCTGCTTTAAAACATCAGCTAGAAAAACACTTGGATATGTAGGAAGCCCGATGGAAACAATGAACAAAGTAGCATTGGTTAGAAAAAGGTGATAGAAATACAGGCTTCTTCCATTCTTTTGCAAAAAAACGGAAAAGAAAAAACACCACCCATGGGCTAACAAACCAGCATGGCCAGTGGTGCACTGCTGAAAGGGATATGGAAGCTATTATCTTAGAACACTTTTGAATACTTTTCGAAACATCCCACCCGTCTCCAATAGCCATTGACCACTTGGCAGATTTAATCCCACCAAAAGTATCTTCTGCGATAAATTCTAAACTGACAAGACCATATACTGCAGCAGAGGTACATGCAGCTTTGAAGAGCATGGCCCCAAACAATTCTCTAGGTCCTGATGGCATGCCACCGTCTTTCTTCCAACAATACTGGGACATTGTTGGACCAAAAGTTACCCAAGAGGCACTGCTCTATCTGAATGATGGAAAATCTATAAGATCGCTTAATGACAAGAATACTGTACTCATTCCAAAGGTGAAACAACCAAAAGGTGTCTCCCAATTCTGGTCTATCAGTTTATGCAATGTGATATACCGAATAATTTCAAAATGCATAGCTAACAGGCTAAAAGTGGTACTCGATAAAGTGATTTCAAGTCACCAAAGTGCTTTTGTCAAGAATAGATTGATCTCGGATAACAGCACCATAGCTCATGAAGCGCACCATCATATTAAGAGGTGAATCACAGGCCAGAAGGGACACATGTCCATTAAAAAGGACATGAGCAAAGCATTTGATCGGATTGTATGGAAACTCCTACTGAGGGTACTAGGAAAAATGGGGTTTGACCCAGTCTTTATACGCTTGATTGAAAGCTGCATCTCGACGGTGCATTTCTCTTTCATGCTCAATGGGAAGTGTTTTGGAAACATTACACCTACTAGAGGATTGAGACAGGGGGACCCACTTTCTCCATTCTTATTCATTATTTGTAGTGAGGTGTTTTCCCAAATGGTTCACACGGGGTAAGGGAGAAGAGGCTGCATGGTTTAAAGATTGCTAGGAATGCACCAGCACTGTCACATCTCCTATTTGCGGATAATACACTTATTCTCGGTGAGGCGACAAATCAGGAGGCAACGACACTACGAGATATTCTCCAATTATATGAAGAGGCATCGGGACAAAAGATCAATTTAAGCAAATCTTCTATCTTGTTCAGTCTAAATACTGGGGACATATTGAAAGCCTGTATTTTAAACACACTCCACATGACAGAAGCAATCAACCATGAAAAATACTTAGAACTCCTCATAGTGTTTGGAAGATCCAAAGAAAGTGCACTTGAAAGGATAACAGACAAAATCTGGTCAAAGATTGGCAGTTGGGAAAACAAAAAATTATCTAAAAGCGGGAAGGAAGTGCTCATCAAATCAGTCCTACAGGCTATACCCACCCATACTATGTCATGTTTTATACTACTGGACAAGCTTATTGAAAATATGTACAGACTATACAGTAGATATTGGTGGGGAAGCACGACCTATAAGAGGAAGATTCACTGGTCCACGTGGACGAAACTGTGCTCTCCCAAGAGTATGGGAGGATTAGGATTCAAAGAATTGAGGACTTTCAACATAGTACTACTAGCAAAACAGGTGTGGCATCCACTAATCAACCCAAACTTCCTTGTTACAAAGATTCTAAAAGCCAAGTACTTTCCATCGAGAACTTTTTTAGAAGCAAGGTTAAGGTGGGCCCCGTCTTATGCTTGGAGATCCATTCTGGAAGGGAGGAAACAACTGTCAAAAGGAATTCGAAAGCAAATTGGAACCGGAAGGAATACAAGCATAAAGAATGGCTTCTGCCTCCCAAGACTAGGAAATCAAAGACCCATATCTTTGTCAGCCGAGTACCCAGCAGAACGAAAAGTTTCACATCTTATAACTCACAACGGGATTGCCTGGAATGAAGAAGCTATTAGAAGTACATTCAATTGGGAGGAATCAAATCTCATTCTATCCTTACCGAGGAACATAAGCGTTCAGAAAAGGGATCGATGGATATGGCACCCTACAGTTGACGGTAAATACACCGTCAAATATGGATATAATATAGAACTTAACTTGTCTGCTCTTGCAATTACAGGTAACATGGCGTCAAGCAGCTCAGGTGTCTCTCCACACTGGAAGAGGATATGGAACTTATTGGCTCAGCCCAAAGTAAAACATTTCCTGTGGCAACTATATAAAAATCATTTGCAGCAACCAATCTGCTTCAAAGGCACATGCTAGCTGAACCTTGCTGCCTTAGTTGTTCTATGGATGATATCTCCGTTGAACACATATTCTTCCACTGGCCTGTAGCGCATAATTTATGGTTTGCAGCTGAGCTGAATGAGAAGATTTTCCACTTCCAACAACAAAGTGCAAGCTTATGGGTCCAAGACTTAATATTGGAATTAGAGTCAAGGGATATGGCATTTGTTGCAACCCTATTATCACAACTATGGCATCACAGAAATAAGCTTGTCCATGGTGAGAGTCACGACCTGCAACCTCAACATTGCATCAAATATACCACAAAACTGCTCTCAAATCTAGCTGAAACACTAAGAGGTGGTAAACCAAATCAGGAGACAAGGGTTCAAAGCAATCAACAATTAACCGATGCAAACACTCCACTTCGATGCAGCTGTATCCCAAAGCAGAACCTGCCTTGGATGGTATATATGTTCTCCAGTTGGAACATGGATTTATAGGGAATCATAGCACCTTCCAATAGTGCATGCAGTTAAACACGCAGAAGCTATGTCTCTAAGAGCAGGGATGCTTACAGCTCTGCAAAGAGGTATACGGATCAGCCATATCCAAGGTGACGCACAGGTCATCATAAGGGCAATCAAGAATCACAATGAAGATCTGTCGGATTTCGGCTTAATTATTGATGACATTGTCAACCTAGCAAACATGCATATCCACCCAGAAACGTTCTGGATTAGACGACAACACAACACTGTAGCACACTCTTTAGCTCAACATGCTAAAAACACTGTAGAATCTATCTCTAGATGGGAGCACATCCTACACTTTGTACAACACCTTTTCAATGAATGAAATCATAGTTTTATTTCAAAAAAATAAAAAAGAGTCGCTAATGGTGGATCCGGAATATTATAGGTATGAATAAATGCGTATTTTAAATTAATTGATTGTCTAATTTATGTAACAGAGTTTACCATGTATAAATTATAAATGTACATTATACGAATTTTAGATTATTTATATCATTATAAGAGTCCGTCTCTTGAAAGACGGTCTTTCCATAAGTCATGGAAAGACTAAGGTTTAAAGTGTAAATAAGAATAAATAAAAATAAAAATTTCAGGTTGCATGAATCGGGTTATAAATTTTATTACTACTACACGTTACATAATAAATTTTTAATATTGCAACTTAAACATTTTACCTTTTATAATTCGAATTAAACCACGTCTTTCTATAAGCATATGAAAAACCATCTTTCCCAAGATTTTGCCTCATTATAATGCATATAAAAAAATGAATTACTTGCACTCAAATTCATTTTTAGTAATTGAAATAAATTAATTTTCTAAAAAGTACTACTACACTGTTTTATTTATATATTTTTTAAAAGTATCTCTACGTTATGGTGAATTGCACATTTAAAATAGTTAAAGTATATACTCATTCCGACCCACTTTAAACTTCCTAATTGTTTTCATGGTTGACGCGTCTCTGAACCTGATCTAAAGCCTACCTTCGATCTATTGGCACCAATCGGCAACCTGCAAAACAGACCCCGGAGTATTCCGGGGGGAAAAACTCTGATGACAAAGTCAGTATCCTGCCATCTGATCAGTTAATAAAACTCGGTCCAAAAATAATGATATATCTTCCTATTTATATCTTTTGAACCCTAATTATGGCTGCCTAATCCTTGAGTTTCCTTCTCCCTTGTTGTAAAGCCCAATAAGGGTGCTTTCTGTTGGACCTTGAGGGGTTGTCTTTGGGCCCTTCTAATCGCTGAGCTAACGGCCCACTTAAGCCACGACATAAATCCTCATCAAGAGCCCCCGGAAAAGCCAAGCGATACTCTATTATTGAAGTGTCACACTTCTGATCGGTCACATCGAAGCTCAGCCCCTGGACTCGCCGGAAAGTCACGCACGTGCCGAGCACGTGCGCCTGAAAACCGGAAACCTGGCCGAAAATTGGGTTTGGGGACCAAAAACAATGTTTTGAATTTGTAGGGTCCCTTCCTATGGTTGTTTTGTAAATGGGGACCAAAAGATAGTAAAAGATTGTACGTAAGGGATCAAAAAAACAATTTAGTCTAATTTTTATCACAAAAAAGTAAGGGAATATCCTTACAAAGACCAATCTCTTACAACCTTGGGGAAACAGTGCTATTTAAGAGTCTTATGGATACTGCTAGTTACAAGAACTGCCATATGCAGCTACTTATTCATCAAGTTGCCTGACTGTCAATTTTCATCTTTTTCTGCACTAGAAGTAGTTTTTTTTTTGTATTAAAAAAGCTGGTTACCATTCAAAAGACAGTGATTCTCACTTCCAACGAAGTATGGAATTTTGAAACCCCTACATAGGATGTGTACAAACCAGTGAAGCAAATTCCCGGAAACAAAGAAGAAGAAACCTAGGTAACACGACTAGATTGATATGCTAAACCAACCAGAATCCCACGGTGTTTGCAAACTGATCATCGGATCAATTGGAGCAGAGCTTGTTACTTCATCCAGAACAACATCTCCATCTCTGTGTGATTCTACCGGATTTCATGAACACCTAATTGCATAATACGGCAAGCTCCATGCTTCTTGATACATGGTAGGCAAAAATTTAGTCCTCTTCTCTCCTTTGTACACAGGGATCCCTCCCATTACTTTCAAAGGATCTCTTCCTATCCGTTTCAAGCATACTCAGACGAAGTTCTAGCGCAGTTAAGGGATAGAGTTGCCGAAGTAAAGGTGTTAAGGAAATATAAACACTTTCTTTGTAGGAAATGTTATAAATGGTAGTTACCTTATAAAATTAGTTTTATTTTAGGTTAGATTATATCATGGTATCAGATAGCCTAAGATCTGAAGACCGAGTCGAAGTCTTTCTTGCCATTGTTCGCCGCAATCTACTGCAATAGCTCGTCGCGGATCATGGGTCACGTCTACATAAATTTGGTTTGTTGCATGGGCGGAATCAGTGGTATGCGATGTAGGGCTCCAGCCCTACCTGAGTCGTCAGCCGAAGGTAGTAGTGGTGGAAGGATTAGGTTTCCGGCAAGTTTACGCGTCTTCCGACGTGTCTATGCATTGTTTGGTCAGCCTGCTAGGAGAAGAAAGCTGCTTCGCGGCCTTATTTTTTTGGCCCATGAAGTACTAAAACGACGTCGTTTTTGCATAAGTGAAACGACCTCGTTTCACTAGTACTAAAGGCAAAGAAAAATAAAAAAAATCATATTGTAAGGCTTGTTAAAACTTGATTGAGCTATTTTCCCCAATCAAATTTCAAATTAGAAAACGGGGAAGAGAAAGGGCACTGCCCAGTGGCCAACTCAGCTCCATGCCTATGCCTCCTGCCACCGCCGCAGCCGACGCCACGGTCCACCACTAGCCCCGTCAAATGGGTTAATTGGATAAACCCATTATCCAAACCCAATGGATCATTATCCAATGGGTCATTATCTAATTAACCCGTTTATTAAATGTGTCATAATGAGTTGGGTCATAAATGAGTTGGGTCATTAAATGGATAACCCATTGGATAACCCATGAGATATTCATATGACCCAATGGGTTAAAATATATTATCCAATAAGTCATTATCCAATAAATCATTATATAATTAACCCAATAAGTTATCATTAAACATCTTCTATCGATTTGGGTTACAAGTTGTCATTATCCAATGGGATCAGGTATTAAATGCTCATTATTTTTTAGGATTTGGGATGAGAATAATTATGTTAATGAGAAATTTGATCTCAATGGGTCCCATATTATGTTAACTCAATGGGAACATAACAAATACCCAATAAATATCCAAAATTACCCAATTAAATGCATGTGTAATATTTAACATAAATATTCACTATAATTAACAAATTATACAAATTATAATTCACAAATTATTCGAGTTCAATCTCATACAATATTCGAGTTCGTACAGTATTCGAATTCAATCTCGTACAGTATTCGAGTTCGTACAAAATTCGCACTCAATCTCGTACAGCATTTGAGTTCGTACAATATTCGAGTTCAATCTCGTACATTATTCGAGCTCAATCTCGTACAGTATTCGAGTTCAAACAATATTCGAGTTCAATCTCGTACAGTATTCGAGTTCGTACAATATTTGAGCTCATTCTCATACAGTATTCGAGTTCGTACAATATTCGAGCTCAATCTCGTACAACATTCAAGTTCGTACAATATTCGAGCTCAATCTCGTACAGTATTCGAGTTCATACAATATTCGAGCTCACTCTCGTACAGTATTCGAGTTCGTACAGTATTCGAGTTCAATCTCGTACAGTATTCGAGCTCAATCTCGTACAGTATTCGAGTTCGTACAATATTCGAGTTCAATCTCGTACAATATTTGAGTTCGTACAATATTCGAGCTCAATCTCGTACAGTATTCAAGTTCGTACAGCATTCGAGTTCAATCTCATACAGTATTCGAGTTTGTACAGTATTCGAGCTCAATCTCGTACAGTCTTCGAGCTCAATCTTGTACAGTCTTCGAGCTCAATCTTGTACAGTCTTCGAGCTCAATCTCGTACAGTCTTCGAGCTCAATCTCGTACAATATTCGAGTTCGTACAATATTTGAGCTCGAGCTCAATCCCAAGTAATATTGTTCATTAGTTTCGTTGAGTTTACAAAGCCAACATATTATATATATTATTTAATATAATATAATATAATGCAGACCGATTGATGAACAAAATGCAGACCGATTGATGAATAAAACGTGGACTGATGAAACAAAACGCAGACTGGGAAGTGAGAAGTGAGAACTGAGAATTGAGAACTGAGAACTGAGAAAGAACACGGACTTGATGGGTAGTTCACATTTCACCCAAATAAATGACCTATACCCAATGGGTCATTTAGTTAGACCCAATGGATAATTAGTATAGACCCAATGGATAATTCAGTATATACTTAATGGATAATTGGTATTTTCAACCATTTAAACTTTAAATGGATAAGTCAAGTAACATTTTACTTGGAGTAAAAAATTACGATTAACTCTAATCATTTTTTGATATAGGCTGAATCGTGTACATAACTACAAAAGAGGAAATATTTATTCAAGTGGCTAAATGTGGGAATTTCATTTTTTATTTTCTTATGTTCAATAAAAGAAAATATTTTTAAAAATCTTCATATTTCATGGAGGAGATTTTTCAAATTTAGTAAAAGTTTCTTAAATATTACTTCTACTTCTTTCGTCAAGATCTTTTATCAATTTTTAATTGGTTCAAATTAAAATTGATCAAGACATGAACCGAAATCGATAAATATGATGAATCAAGAATTTGATCGTTTCTAAAATGATTATATGTGTTAGGGAAAAATTAAATCATTCGTAATCAAACTTGTGAAAATTTTGTTATCTTATGATATGAAATTATCCATGGGTCACCCGTAACCCAACCCAACTCGACCCACCCAAAATTATCCAACGGATAATCCATTATCCAACCCAACTAAACCCAATAACTACAACCCAATTATATCCATTAACCCAAATGGGTCATTATCCAATAAGTCTTATCCAATAAGTGAAAATAGTATATGGGTAACGGTTATCCAACAGGTCATCCGACCCATTTGACGAGCCTATCCACCACTGTTCAGCCTCCCCTAACAAAATACTCTGGTTCCGCCACTGGTTTGTTGTAACTCTATATATTGTAATCCTCATGATTGATGAGGGGTGTCATTGATGTGATATTAATGCACCTTAATAAAGTCTTTTATATTTGAACGAAATGCATATATAACCCTATATAATGCACGAAAATGCACATAACCCTGCTCCTGCTCCTGCTCCTGCCCCTGCTCCTGCCCCTGCTCCTGCCCCTGCTCCTGCTCCTGCATAGACGGATACGACACTAAATCCGAGTTGGGGTAGCATAGATTATTACCATCTTTTTTTAAACTCAATTAACACGGCATCATTATTACCGTCGTCTTTGTTGTCTTCACAGTTTCCTCCACCTTGTCCGCCTTCTCCACATCGAAAGCGGAGGCGAGCGGCGCGTTGTCGGCATCAACATCCGAATTGACGAGGCTGAGGAATGGAGCAGGGAATGCACGCAGAAGGGGTCATCGACCGATGACCGAAGCTGGACTGTTGCCTTTCAGTATGGTGGTAGACTGGTGTTTATGGGGAGGTAGGGTGAGGTGGCTGGTGGGGGTGAGGTGGCTGGTGGGGGTGAGGTGGTTGGTGTGGTGGTGGGTGTAGATGGTGGTGAAGGGGTGGGGCTGGGGTGGGGCGGCGGCAGTGGTGGAGAAGGTGATAGCAGTGGTGGTGGAGGTGTATAGGGCATATTTGTCTTTTAAATTTTATTATTAGGTTGAAAGGGTATTTTGGTAATTTTTGGCCAGTCAATGGCCAGAAATAACCTGTCAATGTCAGAATATTGTCTTTAGGGTTATATTTGCACTTATGGGAAGTAGTTAGGGTTATTTTTGCACCAAAAATTATCTCATCGTTATATCTCTATTTTCTAAATTATATAGGACTATATTTACATGTTTCCATTTATGTTTTATCAAAAGGATTTATAGAGAAAGAAGAAACTGCATATACTTTAGATATTAAAACCTTATCGTAAACACACAGATATTTGATATACTGCATGTAGATACAGTTCATAGAGAATGAAAGACATACACACAAATCACGGTTACACAAACAGAGAGAGGTACTTGTAGATACAAATGAGCGGTGTACAATATCAAGCCAAATAAGCCGACCAAAACTAACGATCTAAATAAGCCGATTGATCCCGCTACTTATAAAAACAATGGAGTGGTTAGAAAATTTAAGTCTCAGCCACAAAATCTTATGCTGGTTTCAATTTTAACAAGTTAAAAGTATGAATAACATTGATAAAGGGGCACATGTACAATTACAATCTAAAAAAAAAAGAGCATAAAACATTACAACCAGGAAACGCATACAGCTTTACCTCTTTTAATAGCCATTCCTTCACCCTCACAAACACAAAGATAAATACTTATGGTTGTTACTATCTCAACAATCAAGCAGGAAGAGCAGATAAGTACATATCCATTGGCAATAAGTAATAATATTACCCAAACAAAGTTTAAATCATGAAGAGCCGGCAAGGCACTTTGAAAATAATAAGCAAACAATCATACACCAAAGAGCAACTAAAATTGGGACAACCATCAGATCCCTAACTAAATATCCAATAATCCTGTCCAAAAAAAGAACATCTTAAGCAGTAAAATTAACTATTCCGAAACGAGTTTGATCAATAGTACTTACGGAAAAAGAAGTGGTTCAATCAATGAACAAGATTTTCAGCAAGTGGAGCAACAAATTTGAAAATTTCAATCGCCAATGTTGATAGAATTCGAGTAGCTATCATCTCAAATAGGGCAAATTGGTGTTAAGGAAATAGAAACATTTTCCTCGTAGGAAAAGTTATAAATGGTAGTTACTTATAGGAACTTCTATTTCGCTTAGACGTTGGTTTGTTGTAATCTATATATTGTAATCCTCATGATTCATGAGGGTATCATTGATGTGATATCAATGCATCTTAATAAAGTATTTTATATTTTATCATGGAAACTAAATATAATTCTAAGTCTATAAGGAAATTAACATCGATAGCTAATTCCATAAGTAAACTAATTCTATAAGTTTCTACCATCTATAACCTTTCTTATAAGAATGTTTCTGTTTCCTTAACAATTGGACGAGTACGAAAAGACAAAGGCCACAATCGATCAATTCATGTCACCAGCGATCGCCAGTAAGGTGTCGGAGAAAGACAATTGGCCAGAAGCTAGGAAGAGAAACAAGAAAAAAGGAAAATATTATTCGCTTGCGACAGTTTGTCTTCCGCTGGCGACAGTATTCTTCTTGCTTTTGCAAGTCTGATTCCCATCATCTACACCTTGATGGGAAGGATTTTACTTTTGTTTTTTACACATCTACATTAGTTTTTAGTTACTCTACTTTGTTTTCCATGAGTTCAATATCTGAGATGAATCTAAAAACGTCTAATTAAGCAATCCCAAAGTTCCTTTTTGATCAAATCCCTTAACTCTGCTCGTTACCGATGGGAGCGCTGGTCCCCTTTTTCCTTTCCTGATGAATTTGCCCTAGCCTGAGTCGCAGCATCAAGGTCTGAGCCAAAGCTCTTGCCGGTCTTGGTGGTAGGGCAATAGGTTCTTTTCCGGCGCACTCGCTTTATATCTCCGACACACAAGGAAGGATGCGCTGGGAAGAAAGCAGCCCTAGCCTTTGTCCGGCCGATCATTCCGCTGGCATCTCGCATTCACGCCCCCGTTTGACTGCCGCTCAGGGATGTAGCATTCTTTCCTCGGGCTATTGGAATCCAACTCTGTTAAAACTTTTTTCCATTTCTTTAGTCTTTAGGGAGCAGAAAAAGGGGCCAGGAAAGGTGCCTTTCTTGTTAGGGTCACCAAGTTGGTATGGAAGAACTGTTGCGCCGCGGGAAATCCTTAGCCTATAACGTGGCCTTCTATGATCAATTTTGTGGCTCGGAAAGAGCATTTGATTAGTGAACCACTATGGGATCGTTGCTTAGTGCATTGATGCCTTTAATAGGGGGCGTATGGATTGGGCAAAAACTTACTTTAGAGATGGGAATCCCTAATCTCGAGCTTTTTCTTCCCGGTCCAATGTTTGTTCTTGAAGTTAGTTCAATTTTGAAGATTATGGGGGTAATTTAACCCTGACCAGGGATGAACTGAATCCTCTTTCCATGGGTGGTTTACATAATGATGCTGCCAAATTTGGTTCTTCGATCATTGGGAAAATCTAAGCCCCTCGGCGAATCCCTCTTGAAGCGGATTTAAAGCTTTTCCGGCAGATATGGTGCCCCCAAGAGCAGTTAATGAGTATGTCTCTTGGTGATAATATATTCCTGTTCCGGTTTGATACTACTGATGATAAGATTTGGGTACTCGATACTCAATCATGGCAGTTTGACAAGTATCTCACCGTTTTGAAAGAACCCTATATAGGGATGGTTGCTTCTCGCATCTCCTTTGATTCTGTTCCATTCTGGGCTCATTCTTTGGATGTCCCTACAACACTTATGAATGATGGGGCTGATGTTCGTATTGGCAATCTTATTGGACGCTATTTGGATGTTGACAGGGATTCTACTGGCAGTTTAAAGGGACAGTTTCTTTGTATCCGTTGCAACATCAAAATCTTTAAACCTTTGAAGCGGCTTATAGTTATGGCTAATGTTAAAGGCTCAATCCTATACAACTGCGATACGAGAAAATCCCTGAACTTTGCTCATTCTGTGGACGGCAGGGGCGGAACTAGTGGTAAGCGAGGTAGGGCTCCAGCCCTACCTAAATTGCTGGCCATAGGTAGAAGGAATCGATTGCCGGCGTCCAGTGCATCTTCTGGATCTTCCGGCGATAGCGGCAAGAAGCTCGGAGAAGAAGGCCACTTTGTGGCCTTCTTTTTTTTTGCAACTGAACTAGTAAAACGGCGTCATTTTCACGTTAGTGAAACGACGTCATTTCATTTTTATAAGGGAAAACAATATTAAAATGAAACATGGGTTTTAAGATGTATTGGATTGGGCCAAATTCCCAATCCAATACCATTTCTCCCAAAATCCGAATACGGAAGAAGAGAGGAAGTAGTGGCCAAAGCAGGAGCTCACTGCTCAGCTCTCTCCCGCCACCGCCACCAGGTCTCCGCCTCTTGACACTGGATGCCACCGTCGTCCCGCCGCCGCAGCTGACGCCGGACGCCGCCCCTGCACTGAACCACTAGTTCTCTACTTCTCTTTATGCTAAGGTAATTTAATTTTAGTGTTTAATCTCTTTTTTATTTTTTCCTTCAAAACTTAAATTTATGTTAACATGATTTTTAGATTGGATGTCGAATTGAAGTTATATGGTTGTATGATTGTTAAAATTCAGTTGAATTGCATATGTATGAATAATAAATTGTAATTGTTTGATTTATTTTGTTTGTGAAAATGAAATTGTCATAATCGATTTTTGGAATTATCAATTAGGGATATTTGTTAAATTGAATTTAGATGAATATGATTTTATAAATTATTTGTTATCTCAATTTGTTATTGTTTTGTAACTCTTTTAGATTTTATAAAAATAAATCAATTTACACATTTTCCCTATTTGATATTTAATAGGTTATGGATAAACTTTTAATTCGAAGTAGCGGATCTCCATCTTAAAAGAGATCGAATGAACCTAATGAACAAAGGCACAATAAAGGGGTAGTAGCACAAAACAATCTTGTGTAGAATCCAATCAGAATGATGTTATATGTGATCCTGGGCTATGTAAACCTATTGAAGAGATTGATGTTTCTATTAGAGATGAAGTACTAAGAGAATATATATTAAGTTCTTGCCAACCTAAGAATCATATTTTTCCCAAGACAATGTTCAATGATGAATTTAGAAGTTTTCAAAAGGGTTGGTTTGATGAATTTAATTGGTTGGAGTATAGTGTTTCAAAGGATGCTGCCTTTTGTTTTCCTTGCTATCTTTTTAAGAATTCAGCAAAGGGGACGGCATAAACTGTGGATGGGGTGATGAATTGGAAGAATGTCCTTAAAGTATTTAGGAAATATGCTAGGAATGTGGATGGAATTCATCATGGTGCAACAATCAAATTGAGAAATTTTAGCCTTCAAAAGCAAAGTATCTCACATTGTTTCAATGGTCATTTTACTGAAGCAAAAAAGGCATATCACACACGTTTGAATGCAGTTTTGGATGTGACAAGATACTTGTTAAATCAGTGTTTGGCTTTTCGTGGTCATGATGAAGGTTGGGATTCCATCAACAAGGGTAATTATCTTGAATTGGTTGACTGGTATTGCAAGTGAAGTGAAGATGTTTCTAAGGTAATGAATGAAAATGCTCCCGGAAATTGCAAGTTGACATCCCCCAAAGTTCAGAAATAGCTCACAAGTGCTTCTGCTAACGAGGTAACTGATGCTATTGTTAATGACATTGGAGATAATGTATTTTCTCTTCTTGTTGATGAGGCTAGAGATGCATTAATAAAAGAGAAAATTGGGGTTGTTTTGAGATATGTCAACAAACAAGGATGTATTCTTGAGCGTTTTCTTGCTCTTATGCATGTTTCCAATACTAAAGCTATTACTTTGATGGAAGCTCTTAAGCAACTTTTTGTAGATAAGAAATTATCCTTGTCAAAGTTGAGAGGTCAAGGATATGATGGGGCTTCAAATATGAGAGGGGAGTTTAATGGATTGCAAGCTTTGATAATGAAAGAAAACTCTTGTGAAAGGTATATTCATTGTTTCTCTCACCAATTTCAATTGGTTGTTGTTTATGTTGTATATAGTACTCTATCTGTGGGTGAATTTTTTGGATATCTTGTTAAAACTGTGAATCTAGTTGGAGGTTCATGTGTTAGAAAAGAGATTCTTGTGCAATTAGAACATGCTAGACTTGTAGAGGCATTGGAGAGTGGGGAGAATGTTAGTGGAAGAGGCAAAAATCAGGAAATGAGTTTGAGACGGCCTGGTGATACCCGTTGGGGATCACATTACACTACTATTCTTCACTTTGAGGCTATGTGGTCTTCTGTTATTCAAGTGCTTCTTAAAATCTGTGCGCATAGCAATTTAGATGAAAACACCTCTACAACAACGGGTTGGATTGATAGAATGGAGAGCTATGAATTTGTATTTTGTATGTTTTTTATGAAGTATTTGTTGGGAGCTACAAGTCAATTGTCCCTTGCCTTGCAACAAAGGGATAAAAATATTTCGATGGCTGTGCGGATGATGAATAAAATGAAGACTGAATTGCAAGAATTTAGAGATAGTAGTTTTGATAAATTATTGGATGGAGTCAACACATTTTGTGTGAAACATGAGATCACATTAGACATGATGGAAGCACAATGGAAAATTTGTCACCATTCTAGACAACATGGAGAAATGTTGACCAATCATGATTTCTACCGTGTTGATATTTTTCTTTAAGTACTACTTTAATGTTTACACAGTTTTATTTATTTTATTTATACTATTTTATATGTATTTTTTTTTATCTTATTGTTATATTTTTTATTGTATCAATACTAGACCATTGACATGATGATTATTGAAATGAATCATCGATTTTGCGAAGCAAGCTCGCAATTACTCACATGTATTGCATGCCTTGATCCGAGAAAAAGAATTTCTATGTTTGATGTTGGTAAGTTGTTTCGTCTTGCTGAACTCTATCCGGATGACTTCTCCCTGGTTGATCGTTTAGAACTTGAGCAACAATTTGATTTCTTCATTCATGATGTGAAAGATGATGATGCATATTCAGTAATCAATGATCTTGGAAGTCTTGCTCAACATATGGTTCGATCAAATAGCAGTGTACTATATCCATTGGTATATTGTCTTATTGAGTTAGCATTAGTTCTACCAGTTGCAACTGCTTCAGTTGAGCGAGTTTTTTTGCCATGAATGATATCAAGACCGATCTTCGTAATAGAATGGGAGATGAATGGTTGAATGATGTTATGATGGTGTATATTGAAAAAGATATTTTTGTTAAGATTGAGAATGAACCGATTATGCAATGTTATCAAGCCATGGAGTCTCATAGATATTTGTTGCCCCCACTTGTTCCTAGTCCTACTTCTAACAATTCGAGCATTAGAAAATAGTTATTTTTAGTAGTTTAATGAACTTGTAAAAACGTTATTGTATGGTACTCAATTTATTTTATTACGTAGTATTTTTCATTATTTTTTAGTTGTGTTTTTAAAATTTAAATTTAAGTAATATTTATCAGCCTCCCTAAAATAATTTTCTGGTTCCGCCACTGGTGGACGGTTTGGTCATATTTCCAGAGATTGTGTTTTTCGTTTTTCAGCGTCTCCTGAATCTAGAAATCGAGAGCACTATGTTCGCAGAATTTTTGCTAGGGCTGGTACTTCACCATTTTATTCTCCTGGGGTTGACAGAATACTGCCTCTTCACCGCCTTGTGATGCAACAGATGACGACACTTCTCGTGGGGACACAACTTATGAGACTGATATTTGCCCTGCTACTCGGCGTACTCCTCCTCTGGTGCATTCATCTGATCTGACAGATTCATCTAGTCTTACAATGACTTTGGAGGTATTCATAAACCATTAGTCCCAGTTCAATACGCTTGAAATTTAGTTTTACCAATTTTTCTAGTCATTACTAGTATGTTCCAACATGACTAATTTAATCAAGTGCATAATAAAGTAAAGCATAAAGAACGCACGACTTGGTTACGCAGTTCGGTGTAATCCACCTACATCTGTGGAGCCTGGCCCAGTTCAGAATGAATCCACTAATTAGAAAGATACAGTACAGAGTGCAGTTTACAAAATACTTATCTTTACTAACTATACCGTGTGAATTCTGCTAGCTTCCCTAGCTACCAATCCGCCTTGATCAGACTCCCTCTGATCTCGAACTCCGTCGACGCTGGATCTCCTCCTCCCGAGGAATTAAGGTTTATGATTATGAACTTTGTGCAGCAGGTCATGTATGTTGGAACACATGAATCTGACTCTTTGCAATTCTCGAAGATCTCAAAAATCTGTATGCAGATTTTTGCTCTATTAAATCCGTGAGTATGCAGCCGTGTTGGTCCCAATTTATATCCACGAAAGATTGGAATACTCCTTGATTATCTCCACAATATTCCTATCCCAAATCTGCTTCTTGAAGCATATCCAAATCCCATAAATAAAGGGATTTTCCTTATCACAATATATCCCATATATTCGCAAATATCATCTCCATATATTTAGCGATTTTCCATAAATCAACTATGCTTCATACGCCTACTATATAACAGAATATAACAATTTCCATAAGTCACAAATACCATAATATTCTGTCTTCTTTTCACAAAAACCATCGGCGTATATATTCTCCTGTCGAGTGTTCCAACATAGAAAGTTTTTCATTTCCTCATATGTTCACAAATACTGCCAACTAATTAGTCAATGCAAATCTCTCCGACTTTACAATCTCCCCCTTTGGAATTTTGTGAACCCATACCATTTTGATCATAAATCTCACAGCGAAAGAACTTAACACACATAGGTCTTCCAGATCTTCACCTATGTTGGAATCACACAACAACATAAACACTACCAAATCTAAAAACACATTAATATCAGAATTCCAGAATTCCCACAAGACATGAATACCAAATAATCCAGAAATCCAAAAAATCAGATTACAGAGCCATAAAAAAATTATATTATCCAAAATTTCTCCCCCTGGGATCACACAGATTCCAAAGACAAAAAGAACATATGCCAGAGGCAATAACCAAGCATCCTAGGACTCCCCCTGAATTTAAGCCTCCAATTTAGCTTTCTCTGCCTCCAGAATGGCCTTCTCTGCCTCCAGCGCTGCCACTTGAATAACAATGGCTCCCAATCTTGCATTCAGAGACAGTAACTTGCCCTTCTTTTCTGCTTCGGCTGATGTAGAACCTTATGGATTTCCACGGTAGATCATGAATGTGCCTTAAACCAAAAGTCTTCTTATTTGGCCTTAAGAACTTTGTGTCAATCACAACATCAGTTGCCTTTCCTTTCACTTTGGCACTCTTGGCTAGTGCAGAAATCAGTGCAGGATAGATGATTGCATCATTGACCTTGGGGGCAGTAGCTTGTCTGACCAAATTTTGCTGAATGAATAACCCAAGGTTGATAGGCTTCTGTGTTCCAACACAGTACAACAATCTGGCCATCTCTCTTGTCAATGCAGTGGTGTTTGTTGAAGGCATCCAACAGTGAACAACAATCTGATATAAACCAAAAAATCTCAAGGACAAGCAAGATGCTTGTGAATACCTCATTGCTGGCCATTCAACCTTATACCCACCAGAGATAGTAGCTAAAATTTGATCATCAGAAACTCCCAAATCTTCAGGAAAAACTCCATCTATTTCTTGTGTCTCAAGACCAAAAATTTTGTTAATTCTACCTACAGACAAGTCAATTATCTTTCCCCTCACGTAAACTCTTCCATACCAAGGGGAATCAGTCTCCAGATTTCCAGTCATGAGGTTAGAGTATACCTCAATTACAATCTGCCGATTGTACTGCAGTTGTACTGTGGCTGCCTTTGTCATGCCCACTATTCTCAGAAATTCTGAAAATCCACTCTTCTTGTATGCCTCTAGATCCACTGGTCTCTCAGGAATAAATTTCCTTTCAGAAAAGACCTCACCCATTTCCTCCCCTTTTAAATCAAAATAGGTATATGACAAAGCTTTACTTACAGAAGGGGGAGGACGTATTTTCTTCTCCTTGCATTCCTGCTTTTTCTTGCTCTTCTTTGCTTGTGAAGATACCTTGGCATCAGCAGCCTTCCTCTTGCCTTTAGCTGTCTGATAAAACTCATCAAGGACTTCATCACTTGAGTATGCCAAATCAGGAATTTCCTGTGTTGGAACATTCTCTGAACCTCCAGCTTCATTCCCCTTCTCAGATTCTTTTCCAGCTAGCTCATCTTAATCAAAGTCATGTGGGTCAGTCAAATCTTCTTCAGGTGCCTCATCATTCAAATTATCATGCATGTCATTCTGGTCTTCACCCCCCAGATCAGCATCAGAATCCAAATCCATATAATCTTCATGTCTACACTTCTGTGTTGGAACACTGTCCTCCTCATCGCTGTCCGACAGTTCAATTATCATAGGCTTCCTTAATTCTTCCATCACTATAGCAGCATTCAAATCATAGAAGCCAGCCTGTAATTTGTCTCCATACTTCACAACTTTTCTTCCAACACCCTCTCCCTCACTAATTTCTTTTAAAACTACATAGTTTGGAAAGGGAATACAATAAAACACATGAAATTTATCCTTTTCTCTGTATTCTGCATATTTTCCCAACAGAATTGCACATTCAAATTCTCAATCCTCCTTATTTCACCTATATTACCTGTCACAAGCTCCTTGACCTTAACAGTTAGGTATTCAACTTTTATGATTTTAATCTTTGTTAAATCTACGGCAACTCTATTTGCCTCTGGCCATTCGAAGATTTCATCTACACTCTTAACTTCCACGCCCATGAATTTCAAAGGAGAAGGGTCAGGGCCAGTTACCTTTTGGTCCTTCCTCTTGGCACCATTGAGCTTTTATTGTTCATTGAGTTCAACACCAGAGCCCTCATCCTTTTTACCTTCACCAGATGCCTCTTCCTCTACCCCAAGTTCTTCAGCTTGATCAAGTTTTTCACCACATTGATCTTGATTTTCTTCTAGTACTGGTTCGAACCTAGCGTGGTTGGCACATTGTCCATTCCCGTCGACCAATACCAACTCCAAATTGATCAAACTTTGATCTTCCTCCATAACTTCTAATGGTGGAGACAATTCTTGAAGATCTAATTCTTGTGTGGGAACAGTAGGGCTGGAAGCCATTGTTTTCGCAGAGATTCAAAGAGTAAGAACTTCGATGATGGTTTGAGATGCTTTCGAAATCGGCCGAAACGAATATGGAAGGATTTTGGACAACTAGAAACCCAACCCAACTCTTCAACTCACTTCTTCTTTTTCCACGAAACTCCTTTTTTAATTTCTAAGTCTTATAATGATGGCTTTTTCCATCTTGTCAACTCGAGATGTCCCATCATAAATAACTTCCATCATACCATATAATCCATCTTCTATTTTTGTACATTTTTCTTCTTTCTAATTTTTTTGTTCATTTTCAATTTTCTAAACAAAAATAAGCTGAATATTTGCAGTAAAAATATAGATAATAATTACCTCAAATTTGACACACACCTAAGTGTTGTCGAAGGCTTTCAAAGGTAGCAGAATCCAATGGCTTGGTAAAGATATCAGCAAATTGTTCATGTGTTGGAACATAGACTACCTCCACTTCCTTCCTTTCAACCAGATCTCTGATGAAGTGATGCCTTATATCAATATGTTTAGTTCTCGATTGCTGGTTTGGATTTTTTGAGATGTCAATTACGTTTGTGTTGTCACACAAAATCTTCAAGGGGTCTTGATGAATTCCATAGTCTTATAACATTTGTTTCATCCACAACAACTGTGCACAATAGCTTCCAGCTGCAAGATAAATAGCTTCCAGCTGCAAGATATTCAGCTTCTGCAGTAGACAAGGAGATCGAATTCTATTTCTTACTATACCACGACACCAAATTCGTACCGATAAAGAAGCATCCACCAGTGGTACTTTTTCAATCATCTGCATTACCAGCCCAATCAGAATCACTGTACCTAATTGATTCAGAGTCTTGACTTTTAGAGTACCAAACACCATAATCAGAGGTTCCACTAACATATCTAATAATTCGTTTAACTGCAGTGAGATGAGACTCCTTTGGATCAGCCTAAAATCTTGCACAAATCCCAATGCTGAAACATATATCTAGTATACTAACCGTTAAATACAATAAACTTCCAATCATGCCTCTTTATAATTTCTGATCGACCGACACTCCTTTCTCATCTTTTACAAGTTTGTCAGAGATACCCATAGGAGTTCTAACAGCTTGAGCACTACTTAGACCGAATCTTTTTACCAGATTTAGAGCATACTTACTCTGATTGATGAACAGACCATTTCTTCCTTAATTGACTTGTAATCCCAGAAAGTATGTGAGTTCTCCAACCATACTCATCTCAAATTTGGATTGCATAATAGTTATGAAATCATGTACCATAGAAGACGAAGTAGAGCCAAATACAATATCACCAACATAAATTTGAGCAATTAGTATTGTGGAAGTCTTTTCGAGTACAAATAAGGTACAATCTACTCCCCATCGACGATAACCTTTATGTAGAAGAAAGTTAGTAAGTAGTTCATACCATGCTCTAGGTGCTTGCTTTAGACCGTAAAGGGCATTTTTGAGTCGAAACACATGATGTGGGTAATGAGGATCCTCAAAGCCTTTAGGTTGTTCAACATAAACCTCTTCATTCACCACGCCATTTAGAAATGCACTTTTGACATCCGTTTGATATAACATAAAATTCATAGAGCAAGCAATAGCAAGTAAAATTCGAATGGACTCTAACCTTCCAACTAGTGCGAATGTCTCATCAAAGTCAACTCCTTCCACTTGAGTATATCCTTGAGCGACGAGTCTGGCCTTATTCTGAGTGACCTGGCCATCGGTGTCGGACTTATTTTTGAAAATCCACTTCGTTCCAATGACATTAATGCCTTTGGAGCGAGGGGTAAGATACCAGACATCATTCCGAGCAAACTGGCTTAGTTCTTCTTGCATAGCAGCAATCCAATATTCATCGAGCTAGGCTCTTTGTAGTTCTTTGGTTCAATATGGGAAACAAAAAAATGCAACCTAGCTAGCCTTCGATAATCCACTCGAGGAATCGATTGAGTACTTCTCATTGTAGATTCTGGTTGATCCTGTGTTGGAACATGGGATTCATTTGGGGACAATGTTCCAACATGGTCAGCTTCGGCAGGTTGAGAATTACCCTGTGCAGTTGTTTCAGCATGTTGGTGAAGTTCAGCTTCAACCGATGGATCTGTCTTGTCAGATTTGCAAGGATGTGTTGGAACATGTGTGTTGATGAGTTCTTCTTCTACAAATTCTGACTGTCGTTCCTCCTCTGAATCATCCATAATGATATTTATGGATTCCATGAGAGTGTTGGTTCAATTATTAAAAACTCTATAGGCATGACTGTTGATAGAATACCCGAGAAAAATTCCTGTATCACTCCGATTGTCAAATTTTGCCAACTGTTCTCTATCTCTGAGAATGTAGCATTTGCTTCCGAACACATGAAAATATGAAACATTTGGTTTCCTGCCCTTCCAAATCTCGTAAGATGTTTTGCTGGTGAATGGTCGAAGGTACAATCGATTGATTGTATAACATGCTATATTGACCGCTTCTGCCCACCATTTCTTGGGAATATCTTTCTCAGCCAACATAACGCGAGCCATCTCCTGCAAGGTTTTGTTCTTACATTCTACAATACCATTATGCTGAGGGGTGATGGGTGCCAAAAAATTCATGTTGGATTCCAAGCTCATCACAAAAGTCACTGAATAGTGCATTCTCAAACTCTCTACCATGATCACTTCGAATTCGAATTATCTTCCCAACTGGACTCCCCTTTTTAGTTTGTAACTTCACTACCAGGCTTCTAAATACTTCTAACGTATCAGATTTTTCTTTCAAAAAAGCTACCCATGTAAATCTGGAGAAATCATCAACACATACAAAGATATATTTCTTTCCACCTATACTAGGCGTATTGACCGGACCCATCAAATCCATATGCAATAATTCCAAATTTCTAGATGTAGTAATATACTGAACTGAAGAGTGAGAAGATCGAATTTGTTTACCTTGTTGACATGGTCCACATACAATTCCTTCCTTGCTGGTTAAGGTAGGCATTCCTCGTACAGCTTTCACATTTGCAATTTTCACCAGGGTTTTATAATTGATGTGGCCGGGCATCCTGTGCCACAGAACTCCTTTATCTTGCTTCGAAATCATACACCGTACTCCTTGTTCTAGCAGATAGCAATTGTCTGATAATCTTATCCCTGAAAGAACCTTGTTTTCTCCATGCTTCACTATACATTTGTCCTTCTGAAATTCTACTACTATATTGTCGTCACACAGCTGGCTTATACTTAACAAGTTTGCCTTTAGATCTTCAACAAATAATACACTTGTGAATACTGGAAAACCTTCAATTCTCAATCCGCCTTTTCCAATTACTCTGTTTTTCTTTCCATCACCAAAGGTTACATATCCACCATCATATGGAGCAATATTTGTGAGATATTATGGAGTGCTTGTCATGTGGCGAGAACAGCCACTATCAAAGTACCACGAATCTCTGGAATAAGCTGTGAGAGAAGTGTGTGCCACCAGACACGTGATAGATCGTTTAAAAATCCATACCTTTCTGATCAATTTTACTTTCTGGATATTGCCTATGTTGGAACATGCCAGAGGTTGTCGTCCTGTCATTTGGTCTCTGATCAGTCTCCTGCACTACTTTTCAACATGTCCTTGATACTTACAGTATCTACAAATGAGTGGCTTTCTTTGATAAAGTATACCAAACTTCCATTTCACTTCTCGGATCTTAGTCTTGAGGGTTACTGAATTTTTGTGTGATTCAGTCTTGTGTACATTCCCATATCCAATCCCGTGTCAATCACCAAAGTTTCTTCCCATATCTAGAATATCATTAAGTTTTGCCTTTCGGAATTTAATTTAGAAATCATTGCTTTAGACATCTTGGCCCTCTTAACTGCTGCTATCAGTTTTCTATTCAGCTCTTCATGAATCTTTTCAAGTTCTGCAATCGTGAATTGTAATTGTCTTTCACTTTCCATTAACTTCCTTTTTTCTTCGTTCAGCTCTTTGTTTGTGTCAGCTACTTGGACCCACATAGCATACATTTTTTCATAGGTACTGTAGATTTCTTCATCACTTACAGAAAGATCATTATCTTCATTGATGTGTGCATCATCCAGATCTATGTTGGAACATACAGCTTTACCTTTGTTCAGTGTGTTGGAACATCCATCCTCCGATGTATCATGATCCTTTGCTCCAAACGCTACATAGTTACTGGTAAGTTCTTCTTTGTCCTTCTCATCTTCTTCATATTCACTCCAAGAGGTGACATATAATTTTCCTTTTTTCTTACGGGTGTTAGCACATTCAGCCCGAATATGACCATATCCTTCACATTTTCTGCATTGAATTTGTCCAGCATGTTTTGGTTCATTGTTTTGATTTCTCAAGAACTGCTGATTTCCTTGTTCAAATGTCATTCCACGATTATCACCCGAGTCTTGTTGTCTTTGTCTATTTCCGCCAAACCTTTCCTGAGATTTCTTTTTGACCACCTTCTTTAGCATTCTCGAAAATTCTTAGTGATAAGTGCAAGTTTTTCAATCTCATCATCACTGTCAGACTCGTGATTGTCCTTTAATGAAGACATTTTGAATGCCAATTCCTTAGAGACCCTTTTTGTAGCTTGTTAGAATGTTATCTCATATGTCTGTAATGAACCCATTAGTTCATCTAGGCTCATGGTGGCTACGTGTCTTGCTTCCTCTATTGCTGCTACTTTCATTGCAAATCTCTTGGGAAGTGATCTCAAGGTATTTTTCACCAACTTTGTTTCTTTGTAAACCTTTCCAAGTTGATATGCCATGTTAGAGATGTCCCTGAGTTTTCCGTTGAATATAGAAATAGTGTCATCCTCCTCCATTTTGAGTACCTCGAACTTAGTAGCCAGCATCTGTAGTTTAGATTCACGAACTCGACTGGTTCATTCGTGAACAGTTTCTAGAATATCCCATGCTTTCTTCGCTTGATGACATGTAGAGATAAGTTTGTACTGATTTTCATCAACTGCAGTGAAGATTGCATTGAGTGCCTTTGAATTCGCCAGAGATTCTTTGAGGTCATCTGGAGTCCATCTAGCTTTGTCTTTGGGTTTCTGCTTCCTTTGACTTTGCTCTCCTTCTACCGCCTTAGAACTTGTATCAGCATCTTCTGTAGGGTGATTCCATTCATTCTCAACATAGAACCATGCAAGTTCATCCAGTGAATTGATGAAGACTCTCATGCGTGCCTTCCAATAGTTGTAGTTGTTGCCTTCTAGCAGGGGTGGTCGAGAGACTGAAGCTCCATCTCTTGTCGTCATGGTAAAATCGGATCTCACTTTCCTTGACACAACCAAGGGAATGTTAAGTGACCAAGCTCTGATACCAAATGAAATTTGGTTTTACCAATTTTTCTAGTCCTTACTAGTATGTTCCAACATGACTAATTTAACCAAGTGCATAATAAAGTAAAGCATAAAGAACGCACGACTTGGTTACGCAGTTCGGTGTAATCCACCTACATTTGTGGGGCCTGGCCCAGTTTAGAATGAATCCACTAATTAGAAAGATACAGTACAGAGTGCAGTTTACAAAATACTTATCTTTACTAACTATAACGTGTGAATTCTGCTAGCTCCCCTAGCTACCGATCCACCTTGATCAGACTCCCTCTAATCTCGAACTCCGTCGACGATGGATCTCCTCCTCCCGAGGAATTAAGGTTTATGATTATGAACTTTGTGCAGCAGGTCAGGTATGTTGGAACACAGGAATTTGACTCTTTGTAATTCTCGAAGATCTCAAAAATCTGTATGCAGATTTTTGCTCAATTAAATCCGTGAGTATGCAGCCGTGTTGGTCCCCATTTATATCCACGAACAGATTGGAATACTCCTTGATTATCTCCACAATATTCCTATTCCAAATCTGCTTCTTGAAGCATATCCAAATCCCATAAATAAAGGAATTTTCCTTATTACAATATATCTCATATATTCGCAAATATCATCTCCATATATTTAGGGATTTTCCATAAATCAACTATGCTTCATACGCCTACTATATAACAGAATATAACAATTTTCATAAGTCACAAATACCATAATATTCTGTTTTCCTTTCACAAAAACCAACGGCGTAAATATACTCATGTCGAGTGTTCCAACATAGAAAGTTTTTTGTTTCCTCATATGTTCACAAATACTGCCAACTAATTAGTCAATGCAAATCTCTCTGACTTTACAACGCTTTTCAGAATTTATTTAATTCAATATCCAAAGCTACTTCTTCTTGTGCTCCTAGTTGCAGCAGTGTTGTTTTGGAGGAGATTCATTCACAAGTGCCACATATTCCTTTGTCTCAAATGAGGATGTTGGTTCTCAACCTTTTCATCTTCAATCTGTTATGGAAAATAATTCTGCACCAATATTACCATTGTTCATAATGATGTTGCAAATGTTGCTTTAGATACTTTCCTTGTCTCAGTTCCAGTTTCAATTGCTCCTAATGCAGGCAATTTTATGAAGAAGTTTCAGCGACAATCACGTAACCGTACTCGCTCAAACCTTGGTAATCAGCCTGGAAGGGATCGTAAATCTAAAAGAAAGCTTTAAATAAATGGAAAAGATTCTGGTTATGTTGGGGATGAAACCATGGAAAAAAGAATCAAGGGTGATAGCATTATGGCGACAGAAGTTTAGGAAGTGAACATCCAAAAGAATATTCCGGCTGAGACTGGCGATGAAGCCCAGTCCTACCAATCTCCATGAGTATGCTCACTTGGAACGTCCGTGGGCTTGGAAGAGCTCAGGCAGCTCAAGAACTGTGCACTATGGTGCGCTTGAAGTCTCTAGATATTTGTTTTTTTTGTGTGAAACTTAGTCTTCTGTTTTAGCTATTGATAAATTAAAAGGTCAGTTTAGTTTATTTGGTATTGCTATGGCGTCGCAAGGCCAATCTGGTGGTCTTACTTTATTATAGAAAAAAAAACATTTCGTTAAAGTTAGTTTCTTTCTCGAGTCGTTATATTGATGTAGTTGCTGTACTTGGGGGATTAATGTTAGAGTGGTTGGTTTTTATGGTGAGCCGAATGTAGCGCTAAGAAGAAGAGCATGGGAATCATTCAAGCAACTTCCTTCGGAGGAGAACATTCCTTGGATTTTCTTGGGAGATTTCAACGTACTATCCCAAGATGAATTTCAGGGTGCAGGCCCTCGAGCTGAATGGCAAATAAACAGCTTTCGTAAAGCTTTGGATCATTGTAGTTTATTTGACATAGGATTTTCACGTCCCAAATTCACATGGAATAGGATTGCGAAACAACCTGATACACAGCGAGGACGTCTTGATCGGGCTACTTGTAATCAACCCCTACATGATTTCTTTCCTTGGTCTTCGATAACTAGTGTGCCAATGGTTTTTTCAGACCATATGGCGCTGCATGTAAGGCTGTGCACAAGAGTCCATTAGGCAATATCGAAACGGAAGAAGAAGTTCCATTTTGAAGATCATTGGGTGAAGTCACAAGAATAAGGGAAATTGATAGAAGAAAATTGGGATACAACTGAGGCTACATTACTAGAGAAACTACTGAAGTGTTCGGTTGGGTTGCTTAGATGGAGGAAGGATGCTTTCCCGTTTCTACCGAAGAGAATTGAGGAGCTTCGGAAATTCACACATGAACTAGAATGCGATGCAATCACAGAGAGTGTCAAGATGGAAATCCTGAGGTTGAAGCAAGAATACGACATTCTACAAGAAGCGGAAAGCATTCATTGGAAGCAGCGGGCAAAGCAACATTGGTTAAAGGGGGGCCATAAAACCACTAATTTTTTTCACCGATGGGCAACACAGAGGAGAGATATCAATCATATTGCTGGGCTGCAAGACGCAAACGAGGAGATCAAGAATGACGAACAAAGTGTGGAGAGAATTGTCATTGATTAATTTGGAGGACTTTTTTCCTCTTCAAGTCCACCTCCTGAAGTCGTACAACAAGTAGTGAGCAAGATGAGGCCCAAAATCACTCCGACAATGGCAAATGAACCGGAAGGCCATCGTCGTGCCTCTCAAAGATATTATTTACAAGCCCAAATTACGGGTAACTACTAAATAGTAGTTAGTGGTAAGATGAGGTCGTCCACGAGGAAAAATGAGGTTTTATTGAGTGTTAAATGTAGTTGAAAAGCACATGAAGAAGTCACCCCATGTGTGTGGTAACAAAGTGGGCGATTTTGCTTTTGAAAACACTACAACTACTTTGAACAACAAAATTAACAATCTATTAAAGAACAAGATGCAAACACAATCACAAATAACACAAATAACTTAACTAAGATAAAAATGAGTCTTGGGCGCAATTGGTTTACATTTCTAGTTATCCTTTGATCATTGACTAATCATCCTATTTTTATACATTAACCACATATTGAGGAGAACTTGTCAACACTTTTTGAGTGAAGACATTTCTCACCTCTCCTCGATTATAGTTAGAGTAAGCGATCGGCGCCACACAATAACCCTTACCCTTGGGTCACTCTAGATGATCGGCGTCATAGACTTCCCTGAGGATAGAAATACATATGGAGACCCAACACAACTACCACAATGTCCTACAAGCGGGAAACACACAGATAGCACAAGTATATTTACTAATAACAACTACAAGGATCGGCCTTCTTGCTAATCGTTATTAGTGGGCTACATTGATAATCAGTCGAACTCATTCAAATTCATCCTAAGTCTAAGAAATTTTATCAATCAACAATCATAATTAGTTGTCACTCCTAATTATAACGTAGCATTGACCAACAAAAATCACATTGACAAAAAGTCAAAGTCTTCCGGGTTCGACCAAAAACCTAGCAAAGAATCAACCCATAATCATCAACTAGTTTATCGTCCTAGTCTAAATCATGCATCAATCACACAAGAAAGCACCAAATATACTTGATAATTAAAGCACAAAATAGGATAAATAAAATCCCACATATTCATACTATAAATTATTACCAATTACTCCCAGGAGTATATTTAGCCTAGATTAGTTAAGCCCATAACAAAACAACAATAACCGATGGTAAACATGGAGGAAAAGATGGAAAATAAATGAAGAACTAGGGTTTCTAAAGAGGTAGTTAGGGTAGATGAATGAGGAGAAAAGGAGATAAGGTTTTGGAGTATTTATAGTACAAAGTGTGGTCAAAAGGGGGTCAAAGCCCGTTGCAGAGGTGCAGGCACGCGTTGGACACACTGGCCACACGCATTTATGAGGCGAGGTTGTTGTCGCGTGGCGGTGGAGCAAGAAGGCAGCGGGAGGCTGCTGCGTGATGCTGGGACGCGAGCGCGCGGGCGCACGGTCCTTCTCCCTAGACGCGCGGTCACAAACTAGAGGCTACTTCCACACTTGCCTCTGTGTGCACTGGCGCACGGTCAACCTTGCAGGGTCCACGGTCTCTTGGTCGGCTCAGGTCTTCGAGCACGGTCGTGTGCTGCCCTGCGCTGGCCGTGTGAAACGATTCAACGGCCTTGCTCTACGGTTTCTTTTCCACCGCACGGGCGCGCGACTAAGGGCACTGGCCGCACTCCTGGTCCTCTTCATCCGGTTGGTTGGTTGGCCATTCTTCGCGTCAGTCGGCTGATCTTCGTTCTTCAAAATTTGGACTTTCTACTACCACATATGGGTTGTGGCCTCCAATCATTTACGATTCTAGCGAATGGCCTTCACCAAATCAATTGGAAGGGCTTGCGAGCCATCTACAAGTTAAGCTTACAAAAATGAATCTAGATGCTCGTAAGGACTAAAAATTCATTAGACTAAAGATAGGTTACAAAATGAAGAATTTAGATATGAAAAGCAAAAACGGTCATCTAAACCCCTTATTATATAAACATAACTAAATCTAGCAATCTTCTAACAAAAAGCTACAAAAGTGATTGCTTTGGAAAATGCATGATTTGATGTCTTATCCTGACCTCACTCAAGCATACACGAGTGAAGAAGTTATGAAGGTAGTGAAGTAGATGCATCCGTACAAGTTGCCTGGAGTGGACGGTATGAGCCTTATTATTTTTTAAAAATCTGGCATGATGTTATTTGTTTTGTGCTAGATTTTTTGAAAAAGGGTATCTTAGAGCCGAAAGTCAATTATACTTATATAGTACTTATCCGAAAGACACCTCACCCGGATCAGATAACACAGTTCCGCCCTATCTGTTTATGCAATGTGATATACATGATTGCTTCAAAGGTTGTCTCAAATAGGCTAAAACATATCATCCCTGAGATTATTTTTTAATCTTAGTCGCCATTTATCTCGGGAAGGCTAATCACTAATAATATTTTGATAGCTCACAAGTTTCATCATACTATGAAGGCAAGGAAGAATGGTACTCCTGGCCATATGAATATTGAGTTGGACATGAGCAAGGTGTTTGATCGTATAGAATGGAGTTTTGTACTAAAAACTCTTACACATATGGGTTTCCCAACACAATTTATACAACTTATCCAGCTTTGTATCTTAACGGTCTTGTTCTCATTTATTTTAAATGGTGAAGAGATAGGTAGCCTCCTGCCGAGATGAGGATTAAGACAGGGAGACCCTTTGCCCCCCTACCTGTTCATAATATGCTCGAAAGTTTTTTCACCACTCATCACTGACCTCATATAAGCGCTAAGTATCAAGGGTAATGGTGCATCCATATTTGGACCTAAGGTTTCACACCTTTTCTTTGCAGATGATACACTTTTATTTGGCGAAGCTACAAAAGATTAAGCAAGAAAGTTGCAATGGATTATATCGTTGTTTGAGAAGGTCTCAAGATAAAGAATCAACTCCGACAAGTCTGACCTGCTTTTTAGCCCTAACAATACTCCATTGTTACAAGGGAAAATATGTGATATACCTGAGGTGGCAACACGTGGGAAGTATTTAGGGCTACCGTCGAAGATTGGTCGTAACAAGAAAGAGATATTATGAAACGTAAAGGATCGTATTCAACAGAGAGTAGATGGATGGCATGAGAAGAATCTCTCTAAAGTTGGAAGTTTTGTACTTATTAAATCGGTTTTGCAGGTCATTCCAAGTTACACGACGAGCTGCTTCAGACTGCCGGATCAAATCTTAGAAGATATTCAAAGAATGATCAGTAAGTTCTGGTGGGGAGTCGAACAGTAAAAAAATACATTGGATATCTTTGGCAAAGCTTTCTAGGGCTAAGTCGAATGAAGGACTGGGTTTTCGTGATCTTAAAGCAACAAACTTAGCTCTTTTGGCAAAGAAAGGATGACACATGCTCACCACGCCATCATCTCTTGTTGCTCGTGTGTTTAAGGAAAAATACTACCCTGGGACAAGTATTTTTGAAGCAGATGTAGGAGTTTGACCTTCATAGTCTTGGAGAAGCATTCATAAAAGTGTTGAGGTGCTCAAGTTAGGATGCCAGAAAGCTATACATTCGGGAATGCAAACTAGAATTTGCCATGATCAAGGGCGGAACTAGGGGGCGAGGGGGTGCTACCACCACCCCTAAGATCCGGAGGCCCAAAATTTAGGCCTAGAACCACCAAGAGCCACTGGATTCCGCCCCCCTTGAGGCTAGCAGCGATGGACGGTGGCTGGGCATCCCAGTGGAGAAGATAACTTATGTTTTTCCCTTTTTTTGTTTTCTAACTAAACAAAACGACGTCGTTTTGGCTTAAGTGAAACGGCGTCGTTTTGATAAGGTAAAGCCAAAAAAATAAATGAGGCCAATTGGTCTGAAACCCAATTAGCCCAAATAAAAATTCAAAACGTACGAAAAATCCATCCGCCAAAACCCAGTTGGCAAGGACCTCTTGATTCTTGTCTTCCTCTATTTCTGCCAAAATGTGCAGATCCATCCGCCTACCGCCATCCGTCTGCCTGCCGCCGTTGTCGTCCCCTTCCTCAACCACAACCAGCCACCGCATCCAAGCCAAACCAAGGGAAAGGTATCAAGGAGCCAATATTTTTTTGTGTAATTTGTGTTGAATAACTTGAATTGAATTGCTTATTTGTGTGAAATTATGAATACTGAATAGCATATACTGATATAAATATTTAGTGGCTGTGTTAAAAGTGTGAAATTGTGCTAAATATAGATACAAATATTTTTGACATATTTAATTTGACATATTTAATTTGGCATATTTAATTTGACATATTTAATTTGACATATTTTTGACAACTTGTGAATACTAAATAGCATATACATATTTAATTTGACATTTCTAATGGATGTGTTGAAATTGTGAAATTGTGCTAAATATGGATACGAATAATTTGACATTTAATTTGACATATTTTTGACATATTTAATTTGACATATTTTTGACAAATTGTGAATATTGAATAGCATATACATATTTAATTTGACATATTTTTCTTATTTTATGTCAAATAGGATATGGATAAATTCTGAATTCGAAGTAGTAGATCATCTATTTTTAAGAGACCAAGTGAATCAAATGAAGAAAGGATTAATGAAGAGGGTAGTAGTCAAAAGCATTCTCTTGTTGAGTTCAATTCGGATGATGTTATAAATGATCCCGGGAAACGTAAACCTATTAAGGATTTTGATGTTTCTATTAGAGATCAAGTGATGAGAGAATATGTGTTAAGAGGTCCCTGCCAACTTAAGGGTCATTCTTTTCCAAAGACAAAGCAGGGAAATGACTATAGATGTTTTCAACCTTCTTGGTTTGAAAATTTTGATTGGTTGGAGTATAGCGCATCAAAGGATGCAGCATTTTGCTTTTGTTGCTGTCTCTTTCGGAATTCACATAAGGGATGTCGAGATGGAGATGATGCATTTAGTGTGAGTGAGGTTAACAATTGGAAGAAAGCTCTTAATATCTATAAGAAACATGTTGGCGTAGAGGGTAGTGCTCATAATGATATAGCTGAACAATTGTATGCATTTAAGCGTCAAAGATAGAGTATCCTTCATTCTTATTGGGCACTTGGGCATGAATTGGAGATTCCACATCGCACGCATTTGACAGCCGATTTGGATGTTACACGGTTCTTGCTAAATCAAGGTATGGCTTTTCGTGGCCATGATGAAAGGATGAATTCTCTGAATAAGGGAAATTATCTCAAAATGATTGGCTGGCATTGCAAGCGAAATGATGTTGTTGCTAAGACCATGGATGAAAATTGCCCTGGAAATTGCAAGCTCATATCTCCCAAAGTACAGAAGGAACTATCAAGCGCTTGTGCTAGTGAGATAACAAATGTTATTGTTAATGAAATTGGAGATAGTTATTTTTCTCTATTGATTGATGAGGCTAGAGATGCATCAATAAAAGAGCAAATAAGGGTTGTTTTACGATATGTCAACAAACAAGGATGCATTCTTGAACATTTTATTAGTGTTGTGTATGTGCGTAATACTTCTGCTATTAGTTTGAAGAGTGCTATTGATGAATTGTTTGCAAAGCATAAATTATCATTGTCAATTTTGAGAGGTCGGGGGTATGATGGAGCCTCAAATATGTGAGGAGAGCATAATGGACTGAAAGCTTTGATATTGAAAGAAAACTCATCTGCAAGGTATGTCCATTATTTTTCTCACCAGCTTCAATTGGTTGTTCTTGTTGTTGCTGATGATAATCGAGATGTGTGTCAGTTTTTCGTTTATCTTGGTATGATTGTGAATTTAGCTGGAGCTTCATGTAGAAGAAAAGACATGCTTCTTGATTTAGAACATGTTAGAATTGTAGAGGGGTTGGAGGATGGAGATATTGTGAGTGGAAGAGGCAAAAATCAAGAGATAAGTTTGAGAAGGCCGGGGGATATTCGTTGGGGGTCACATTACACTACTATTATTCGTTTCATTACTATGTGGGAATCTGTTTTGCAATTGATTGAAAAAGTTCACGATGATGGTGATGCAAATCTAAGTAAATCTTCAGCAAGCGGTTTGCTTGAGCAAATGGAGAGTTATGAATTTGTTTTTGTGATGCTTTCGATGAAGCGTTTGTTGGGAGTTGTAGATGCCTTGTTCTTTGCTTTGCAACAAAAGAATCAAAATATTGTGTTGGCTGTGAGTTTGATGAATACAATGAAGTGTGAGTTCAACAATATAGAGAGAATGATTGGGATGAGTTGTTAAATGAAGTCAACGCATTTTGTGTTAACCATGACATCTCGATAGTTAATATGGAAGATGAACGAAGAATTCGTGGTCGTAGGAAATGACTTACGCAAATGTAGACCCATGGTGATTTCTTTTGTGTTGATACTTTTCTTCAGGTATTACTTTCATAATTTACATACCTTATTTGATTTGATTTTATTTGTAACTTTTTTTCACTGCTACATGCTAACCTTTTATTATTTGAATACTAGGTTGTTGATAGGATGATTCATGAAATGAACAATCTATTTCTGGAACCAAATACGGAGTTAGTCACTTGTATGGTTTGCCTTGATCCAAGAGATTCATTTTCTAAGTTTGATATTGGTAAGTTAGTTCGTCTTGTTGAACTATATCCAAGTGACTTCTCTATAGAAGATCGTTCCCGCCTTCATCAACAACTTTGTACTTTCATTCATAATGTACAACTTGATCATGAGTTTTTGGCTATTAAGGACTTTGGAAGTCTTACTCAAAAGATGGTTCAAACAACTAGGCATGCAACTTTTCCACTGGTATATCGTCTTATTGAGTTAACCTTAGAACTACCAGTTGCAACTGCTTCTGTTGAACAGGTTATTTCAGCCATGAAGAGAATCAAAACTGATTTATGCAACAGAATGGGAGATGAATGGAAGAATGATGTTATGACAGTGCATATTGAGAAGGTGATTTTTGTTGGGATCGATAATGAACCAATTTTGCAACGTTATTAGCGTATGCAACATCGTAGGATACAATTGTCTCCTGTGGTTAGTGGTTCTAGTTCTAACAACCCAATTATTGGAACGTAGTTTTTTATGCAATGATAGATCTTTGTTGTAAAAATCTAATTATTATGTATTCAAATTATTATGTAAGCGTTGTTTGTTAAAATATTGTTGTATTTAGCGTTGCAAAAAAACTTTTTGCCTCTTTTCAGCCCCCCCCCCCAAACATATCGTCCTGGTTCCGCCACTGACTGTACACCTTTTTTAAAATTCCATATGCAAAGAAGGTGTGGCGTTCAACAGGTTTGGTTGAATTCATCAATGCACATCAAAGGCAAAGAGGTGAATATCTGTTTAGAAAGCTACTAGAGGTCAGTAAAGCAACTCAAAGGGAGACTATTGCAATGTTACGCGAAGGAATATGGTTCCAAAGAAATAAGAAAGCTTCACTTATGGATGCATCCGTTCTAGCTAATTTAAGCAAATTTTGGGACGCAAACAGTTGGCCGGAACATGCATCGTCGGCGCAGGATGACCACAAGCTGCTCCAGCCACCCAAACGAGTTGCACGCATCTTCTTCGATGCTGGAATAGAGTCTGTAGCGGCTGGGATTGGAGGACGAAAATGGAAATTTCATTCGAGCAATTGTAAAGAGCCGTGATGGAGTCATAGATTCGATGTACGCTGAAGCGTTGGCCTTGGATAAGGCCCTCAACCTTGTTGCAGCTCTACCTCATGCTGAATTAATCACGGTTGGTGATGCCTTAATTGTCATTCGAATGGTCCGACAAGAAGTAGAATGTTTGCTTCCATGCAGGGAACTCATACAGCCAATACGCAACTGAATTAAAGGTAATCGTTGGGCTGAACCATATTGGGTACCGAGGATAGATAATTTCCTAGCGCACTTGTTAGCGAACTTTGCGAAACGAAGTGCTATAGAATATGTTGCATGGGACTCTCCGCCCAGTTTCCTCTTGTCAAATGTTACTGTACATTAGTATCTTGAAATGAAATCGTTATTTTATCAAAAAAAAGGAAGAGAAACAGGGTTATTTCTCACAACCCATTTCTATATGACCCGTTAGAATAACCCGTGAACTCATCTTATTAATTTTTTAATTATATAATAACTAAATATTAAATTAGAACCATTAGATTAAAGAGCGAATGACCTTTCCAAACCCTTCAACTCTTTGGATCTTCCACCTTTGGTCTCCCATTTTTTCCGATCACTTTCGTTCCTGAACGAACAAAAGTCTGTCTGGTCAAAGCATTAATTTTGGTTAAAAGCATCAATTTTGAGGGTAAATTAGTAATTTCTCACTTTCCCTTTTTCTTTTCTCCTTTTTTCTTTTCTCCTTTTTTTCTTTTCTCCTTTTTTCTTTTTCATGTTTTCTTCTCTATTTTCCCTTTTTCTCCACTTCTGCGTTGATGAGAAATCCGAATCCACCTTGTCTCCGCCATTGAGCTCCGTCTTCTCTCTGCGCCATCGAATTTTTCTGCGTGTTCTACACCATCTGCAGGTTAATACACTGGGATATTACAAGAATTTGGAACATTTGTTTGAATTCAAGTCGGATATCAATCGGACCATCGACGGGTTCGGGCCGATACCGGTGAAGGGCAGGAAGGATGGCGGTGAAGGGAGGGAGTTACTTCGAGAAGGACGCCGGTGAAGGTCGGTGCGAATGGATATCACCATGGCCACTGGAGTGTTGACCGCTAAACCATGGAGGGGATATGACCTCCGGATTCAATTGGGGTTATCTCCGCCAGCGAGCTTCTGGAGAAACGACAGTTTGAATCGATTTGTTGATCAAAAGGTTAGTCTCTGTGCTTGGTAGGATTCATTCTTATGGAATCCGACAGAGATTGGGCTGTTCTTGGTTCATTCTGGGTCCCCTGAATTCGGGTTCTTCTTCACCAACGAGCTTCTGGAGAAATGACAATTTGAATCGATTTGCTGATTAAAAGGTTAGGCTATGTGCTTGGTCAGATTCATTCTTATGGAATCCGATAGAGATTGGGCTATTCTTGGTTCATTCTAGGTCCCCTCAATTTGGGTTCTTCTCTGTGGATTTCTGGGCAAACGACGATTTTCGGCGTCCTGGGGCAAACAAGGAGGAGAATAGATTGTGGCGGAGGATTGATGGTGATGTACTGGCTGGTGAGGTGGCAGAGAATCGATGGTGGTAGACTGGTTGGCGAGGTGGTGTAGATTAGAAGGTGGTGGGGGGAGGAGAATAGGTGGTGGTGGTGGCCAGTTGGATGAGAATAGATGGTGGTGGTGGTAGCAAGGTGGCGGAAATAGGGTTGCCAGAGGTGGTGAGGTGGCGGAAGGTGGCGGAGAACGACGGCAGCAAGAGAAAGAAAAACGTCTAAGGAAAATAAAAAGAAAAAGAAGAAAAGAAAAAGGAGAAAGGAGATAGAAAAGGAAGGAAGGGAGGAAAATAGAAAAGGGAAAAAGAAAAAGAAGAAACATGATAAAAGAAAATGAAAATTGAGAAAAAGGACAGAAAATGAGAAATTACTATTTCACCCTTAAAATTAACGTTTTTGATCGAAGTTAATGCTTTTACTGGACCAAAGGGTTTTGATTTAACACTTTTGTTAGTTCACGGATGAAAGTGAACAAAAAAAATGGGGGGCGGGGGCCAAATGTGGAAGATCCGAAGAGTTGGAGGGTCTGACAAGTCATTTGCCCTATATTAAATTGATTAATGGTGAAGATCTGTTCTCACGAAAGTGGGTGTTCTCACTTATATTATGTGTTCTTACATGATCCTAATTATATACTATATATATATATACATATATATTAAATAAAATTAATTAAAACTCAATATTTAGTACTTTTGTTTAAATAAAATTGTTCATATTATGTTGTAAATATATTCAAACTAAAAGCCTTTCACCAATCTGATATGTACAAAAGGTTTCTCCAAACATCCCCTATAAATTTTAATACTCCCTCACTCCCACTATACATTGCTTACTGTTTGGGAGTCAGACTTTATAAACTTTGATTGTAAATATCTCCAATTGCCTATAACAGTGAGCAAAATTTTGGGAAAGACCGTCTTTCAATAAATTTATGGAAAGATGAGGTTTAATTAAAATAATAAAAGGAAAAAGGTCTTGGTTGCAATATCAAAAATTTATTATGCAACGTGTAATAGCTTATGGAAAAACTGGATTTAATTAAAATAATAAAAGGTAAAAGGTCTTAGTTGCAATATTAAAAATTTATTATGCAACCTGCAATAGTTATAAAGTTTATAACTCGATTCATGCAATCCAAAAATTTTATCTTCATTTATCCTAATTTGCACTTTAAACCTTGATTTTTCCATAACTTGTGGAAAGACCGTCTATCAAGAGACGGACTCATAACAATGCCGCATAAAAAATTAATATTTAAAAAATAGATGTTATAAGATGAATCTAACCATATTTCATATGATATTTTTATTATATACTCTGTATAAAATTAATTTATATTTATGATCAAAGTTTATAAAATTAGACTCCTCAAAAAGTAATTAAATAATTAATGATGGGACGGATGGGATGGAGTATATAATTACAGATATACTCAAAATCGAGGGGGAAAGTGCTGTTTTGGTTATTTGGTAGTTTTGCAAAGTATGCGTTGTCGATGATATGATTCAATTATTATTTTGGGAAAGTCTCAGTACAGGCGGTCTTTCCATAAGCTTATGAACAGTTTTTAGGGGCATTTGCATTAAATGTTATAATTTTTTTATAAAATTTAAATATTATATTTTATAAGTTAAAACAAGTAATAATATGTATTTGAAGGTGAAAATATAGAAATATATGATATAAAAAAATATTTTTAAAAATTTTAAATTTTGTATATAATTTAAGAAATACATTGTATAAGGTAAAAAATAAGTGACCTATCTATAAGTTTATGGACATACCGCCTGCCATGAGACCCACTCTATTATTTTTATGATGAGCAAGTTATCGTCTTGGGTTAGATTTTTCCCAACTGAGAACACCACGAGTATCAGGGATAGCTACTTTTTACTAATGATCAATACAGCTAATCCCTGTCAAAAAATCTGCTACTAACACTTGCACGTTGTATCATAGGCATTGATTAAAAGCCTAAGGCCATAGGCAATGGTAGAGATCACTACCGGTCTCTTACCAATTAAATATATTATTTTTCTTTCTCTCTTTCACTTCAACTTAAGAGATCACTTAAGAGACAACCCCTTTTTTTCTCCACAATGGTTAAGAGACCACTGTACACTATTCATGGAACCCACTTGATTTTTTTCTATCTTACTCATTAATTTGACCATTACATATTATTTTAAATAAATTTGTCCACAAAAAATAAGTTTAAATATTTAAATTTAAATTCATTTTTAAATTTAATTTCGTTTTAAAATTTAAATTTAAATTCGTTTTTAATTCGTTTTTAAATTTAAATTCATTTTTAAATTTAAATATAAATTCGTTTTAAAATTTAAATTTAAATTCGTTTTAAAATTTAAATTTAAATTCGTTTTAAAATTTAAATTTAAATTCGTTTTAAAATTTAAATTTGTTTCCATATTATTTTAATATAATGTTTAAATATTTAAATTTAAATTCATTTTTTAAAAATATGTTAAATAATTTGTTTTTCTCGTTCTTGTCAATACGATGCTTCAGCGTAAAAAATAAAATGAATTTCAATTTTTTTGAAGAAACTATTAAAATGAAATTAAATAAATAAATACTACGAGAATTCATTTTTTCTATAAAATAATATGGAAACCATAAAAAGTGCGCGAAACCAATTATAACAACTATAAAAATAACTTTAAATACTGAATAAAATGTTGATCTACTCCAACCCAATATTACAATTTAAAAATCAAAATATTGGCCTAATCCGACCAATTATTAATAATAGGAAAGAAATAAATATTGATCTAGTCTGACCAAAAAATAAATATTACAATTAATTTCCACCGTAGACTACCCCAATTAATTTATCTCGTAGTTCTTCCTCTACTGCGGACAACTCTCCCTTTTGAATCAAAGTATCAAGGAGTTTAGTGTTAGCTATCAGTTTATCCCGCTCTGATTGTTTTTCAACGAACTCCCGCTGTGATATGTTGTACTCCATTCTAGCTCTTTCACTCTCTGCAAGTATTTCAACCTTTTTTGTAACTGCTTCAGTTGCGGCCGCACACTGCATTCTAGCGGATTCTTTTTCATCATTTGTTGTTCTTGCCCTGGCCTTTCCTTTGCCCCTTGCCTTGCATTTAGCGGCTTTCACACCAATAGGTCTGGATGGATATTGCATAGCTTGAGGATCATCGCCACTACGGGGTGTTGATGGCACCCCCCGTAGTGAATATTCTTCTCCATCGGTATCCTTTGGGCCATATTGTGCTATGAATTTAGGGTTCCTTCTGCAATCGTCATAACAATGGAAGAATAAAAACTGTTGCCCATCATTTTCATCTGCAAACAAGTTCAGGGTCCATGACTTTATATCTCCTTGGCTAGAGCCACTCCTGCCCCGACTGAAGTGACGCGCGGCTTTACTTTCACACCCCACATATTTGCCAATATCGTGAGCCATTTTTGACCACCGACACTTGCACGACTTCATTGACCGGTTGGAATTTGCATAATGATTCACATCGCGCATAATTTTAGACCAAAACACACCAGCATTTTGACCTGTACCCACCACGCAGTCGGTGGAATGCTTGAACCATGCGCCACAAAGGATTTTATCAACCTCTACACTCCATTTGTCCCGGCTACCTTTCTTCTTCGGAACCGTACTCCCATCCACTATTGTAACTTCATCATTTCCTTCACCTATATCATTTCCTAAATGAATAAATCATTTTTTCAAAGCAAAACAAATCTCAAACATATACTAACTCCAAATTATGAGAATTCATTTTAAAATACACGAACATATTAGATGATGTACTTGATTGTTCAAATTATGTACTAGATTGCATATTAAAATGCATATACTAAATGCATATAATAGCTACATATATTTTGCATGTTCAAATATACTTATTTTTAAATATAACAAAGGGAATTGAAGGCAATATAAATGAATTATAAATTAGAATCTTCATAATTGAAATAAAAACATTAAAATAGGGCTTACCGTCCGTGACATCGTGACTTCCATATTGTCGCCCATCTTCACCACCAAAATTTTGACCCGGTGAACCGCGACCTCCTCGGGGTGAAAATGCTCCCGATTCGTTTATAGCATCAAGATGTGGAGCATGAAAGCTTTGACCATATAAATTATGGTACGAATTTTGCGATTAGGTGTTCGCATTTTGGGAGTGGTTCGGGTAAGGAGGGTTCATGTATGCATTTTGTGAAGAGTGGCATTGATTTTGAAAATTCATGTATGAATGTTGAGAATTGAAATAAAAGTGGGGAGGGATGTTCGGAGAATTTTCACTAAATTCCGAATTTGGAAATGGACGATAATTCGGATTTTGCGAAAAATTTTCCATATTGAAAGAATTTGGAATTACCCGATCTTTGCCTTTCGACGTTCTTCGTGGATCCATCACAAAAAATGAATTACAATATAGAGGATGAATTTGTGAGGTAAGAGAATTTGAATTGGAAGTAGTGTGGTGAAATGAGTTGAAATGCTCCATATTTATATGCAAAAAAAGTGGGAGAATGAAATATAAAAGTTAAAATAGAAATTATAAAAAAAATAAAAAAGTTTAAAAAAATTCGGCTGGGACACGTGTCGCCACCAGAATGGGACACGTGTCCCATTAAAAAAAGCCGTGTTTTCCAGCCGTTGGGGACACGTGTCAACCTCTTATTCGGCCACGTGTCCCCCAGCTTTCAAGTTCAGATTCCCACTAAAAAATTACCGTTGCGGACACGTGGCCCAATCCATGGGTGACACGTGTCCGCAAACAAAAAATCAAAAAAAAGGATGCAGCAGACTGGGACACGTGGCCCACTCAGGGGGCGCCACATGTCCCACTATGGCAAAAAAAAGGCTTCCGCAGCAAGCCCATGTGCGCAGCCGCACATTGTTGACTCCACTCGGCCTCTTGACCGGGCTCTTACCAAGAGCCCGGTGAGTGGTCTCTTAATAAGAGACCACTCAAGAGACCACCACTGTGGTGGTTTTCGGTCTCTTAAGCGGTCTTTTAATTTTAAGAGACCACCACTGCCCATGCCCTAACTAACTAACTATGTGAATATCAAAGAGAGAGAGAGGAGACAAATTATCATTCAAACTCATTTATTTAGTATGGAAAAGGAATATACAAGTACAAAGCGAATTATATGAAAATATGATTTGATGGAAACAATAATTTGATGACTTTAGCTATATTCTTTTTACCTGATATTAATTAAATCATGTTAATTAAACTAAAATAAATGACAAAGTCTTGTATAAAACTGTTTCACGATGATACTAGGAATTAAATTGCAAAAAAATCAGTATTGGGGTTTCAATTTGAAGTTATAAAAGTTCAAGAGTTTGGTGTGTAATTTACTTAATTTGCATTAAGTCCAGGAATAAATAATAAATTTTTCACCTTCTTCTCTCACTTTTCCCTCACAAAACATGCGTGCTTCTGCAACTTATTTCCCCGTTTTTCTTTGGAATCTGTCTCCTGCGAGACCGTCTCATAGTGAGATTAGGGACTAGAGGGAAAATAGGGAAATGACAAACCAAATATGGGGACAAATCTACAATTAAAATGGGTTCGGGGTTTTTATTGGAAACCGTGAAAGATATCAGAGACCAAACAACAATTATGCAAAATTTGACAAAAAAACACCTTTCCCAGCCGGAAGGCATGACTATAAACTCTCTCCCAAAACACGCTTCAACAAACTTCTTAAACCACAGACGATCAAACATCACTTTCTCACCAAAATTTCTTTCACAAACACCAAATCCTCCAACCGTTGTTCATCATCAACAATCATCTGTGGCAAATTCGAAGAAAAAAGTCAAATGGCATCAATAAAGCATCAATCAATATATGTACAACTACAATTAGGTATCAATTTAATACCAGTCATTCCAGATATGTTAATCAAATCTTTTGAAAATTGCAGATTTAAAGCTCAAATCATGACCGAAGAAGGTGATTTCCAAATCGATAATCAATTAGCAATCATATAGACGATGCAACAACATAGTCAAACGCAACAAATTGAATCTAATGTCAATGATGTACATATCGTACTTGTTTCACAAGGTAAGTTGCTGATCTTTTTGTAATTGATTCTAACTTTTGAATTTTAAGATTTGAAGAGCAGCAAACTGTGTTTGAAAAGCCTGACTTATACTTCCATACATGTTGATTTTTCTTTGAATAGAGCAACATCCTATCAATTTGTTGAAAGTTTCATTTAAAATGCCTAAACTTTCACATGTTAGAATTAAACAATGTTGTTGAGCCTCTTGCACATTTTGAAAATAAATGTTTGCAGCTGAAGATCTGATTTATAGCAGATAATGTTCATGGAAATTAGCATGACGTTTTAACTAAATAACATGATGGTAAAAATTGATTGAGCATGACCAGGATTTCAATTTGCAGCAAACATAGTGTGATCTTACGTCTATTCTATTTGATGTTATAAATATATGACATGATATTTTAACCATACATCATTGTGTTGGAAATTCACTGAGCATGTTCAGGATTACATATTGCAACATCATTATGTGATGTTGAAAAAAGAATAGTTGATCAGCATATACATTACACAAAATATCTGTTTCAAATTGCAATTGGAAAAAATACATAAAATGATGTTGTTTCTATATTGTTGGATGTTATAAATTTATGGTATGATGTATTTATGGTATGATGACTTATAAACATAAGTCATTGAATTCCTGAGTAATAGAATGAACAAATTTCATTGTGTTTGTGTTTTTATTTCTATTTTTCCAGATACATGTTTACCAAACTTGTTGGAGATGGATCAAACTGAATCCCTTCAAGAAATACGAGCGAGTACATGGAAAGAGTTTGAAACATTATACCGCACACATATAACTTCAATTGGATTTGATGTACGGAAGTCGACACTGAGATCATCAACAGAATTAATTATAATCATCAACAAAGACAATGATAATTGGTTGAGAAGGGTAAGAATACTCAACAAGGCAGCTTATGAAGTCCTCGATCCGCCAAAAATAAACACCAAATGAGGACAGGCATGAGTGAAAGGTATGTTTGAAAGAAAAAAGCCAGTGAGAAAGGAATTTGGTTCTAAGACACCAAATGCTCAGTAAATCTAAAAGCAGCTTGTTGGGAGTTAATTATTATTTACTGTCATACTATGATGTTACAGTGTTACGCTGTGATGATTCAATTTTTTTGTTTGATATTTTACAAAAGTACTGATGAGGATGATGATTTAAATAGGATATTCATATGCTCCACTGCACTTATACATTCCATTGTTGTTGCATTTGAATTAACTTCTTCCAAATTCCACTTCTATCCGCTGATATTATTTTTTACATGATAATTTACAAAGGAAAAATGTTTTGGATCACTTTATGTATATTATGGATGAACAAGTAATTTTAATATTTTTTATGCAAGATATAAAACATCAAATACAGATAACTAAAAATCAAATGAATTCAAAGAATCATCACTGGAACAAAAAAAGAGTTGGCATATAAAAGTGGCAACCTGTAATTCTAATTTTTGCATCAGCCTGTGAAAATATTATTCGCCATGACTATCAAACCATTACACATCATTTATCACAAAAGGGTTCAAATGGCCTAAAAAATCCCTAACATAAAAACTAAAAAATCCAGATCAAGCTAAAACATCAATAACAATCAAGCACCTCAACACTAATAATCAACCATCATAACTGAAAAATCAATGACAAACAATACATCATGAACAATCAATGCAAAGATCAAAGGTCGACTATGGTTATCTGCTCAAGGAAAAATCTTCAGGAGCATAATTCCTCATAGCATATTTTTTATTATCTCATCAATGACATCGTAGAGATTTGGCTTGGAAAGTATTCATGTGAAATAACCATAAAACATCACATACGAAAATAAAAAGATCAAATATCTGTAATTTAAACATCACAATAGCACACATAACTGCATTAACAACTACATTGAGAAACATCACATACAGTATTTAAAAATAAATTTAAAAATTTAAAAGCATCAACAACACACACTAAAATCTCAAAACAACAAAACTAAACATCGGTTGCATGCTTAAACATGAAAACACCACAAGCATCAAACACATAAATTAAAACATTACACCGACACACATAACAATACTTAAATGTTAAACATGATGAAAGACGGAACCAGAATCATCAACAACATTATCTAAAACATCACAGGTGAAGAAGAAGAAGAAAAAAAGAAAACTTATAGATCATGTTTCCTTCTTGATTGCAGCTTAAGTGGGAAAGTCTTCTTAGACATCTAAGAAACAACAAGACCAAAAACACAAAAATTAGCACAAATCGTAACAAAACTCTAAGATATCGCAAACAATCAAAACAACAAAAGTGAACACCAATTACACACTTAAGCATGAAAACACTACAAGTATCAAACACTACAAGTATCAAACACTGAAACTAAAATATTACACCAACAGAGATAATAATAATTAAAACCTAAACATCAAACAAAAACCAGAAACATCAACAACAATATCTAAAGCATCACATGTGAAAAATAATAAAACTTACCGATCTTTCCTCCTTTTTTTATTGCAGTAGCAGTAGGCAAGTCTTCTTAGACATCTAAAAAATAGCAACAACAAAAAAATTGGCACAAATTGTAACAAAACCCTAAGATATCACATACAATCAAAACAACAAAAGTGAACATCAATTGCACGCTTAAGCATGAAAACACCACAAGTATTAAATACTAAAACTAAAATATCACACCAACACAGAAAATAATAATTAAAACTGAAACATCAAACATCAAACAAACCTAAAAACATTAACAACAATATCTAAAGCATCACATGTGAAAAATAATAAAACACATCGATCCTCCTCCTTTTTTCATTGCAGCAACTATGGGCAAGTATTCTTAGACATCTAAAAAACAACAACACAAAAATTAGAAGAAATCGTAACAAAACCCTAAGATATCACACACAATCAAAACAACAAAACTAAACATCAATTGCAAACTTATGCATGAACACACCAGAAGTATCAAACACTAAAATTAAAACATCACACCAACACAGATAACAATACTTAAAACCAAAACATCAAACATCAAACAAAAAACCAGGAACATCAATAACAATATCTAAAACATCATAGCTGAAAAATAATAAAACTTACAGATCTTCCTTCCTTCTTGATTGCACCAACAGTGGGCAAGTGTTCTTAGACATCTAAGAAAACAACAACACAAAAATTAGCACAAATCCATAAGAACAATTCAATAAACAAAAAAAAAAGACAAATTCCCAAATATTAAAATAGTGAACAACATAAATTAACCCTAAAACACACAATAAAACACAATTGAACTACATAATGAATTAAAACCATGAAATAAGCACAATAATACTCAGTATAACCTACACAAATCCTAGGAAATCACATGAATGAAAAAAATCCAAATGTGCATAAAAACCAGAGCAACAACAGTACTTTCAAAGGTACACACAAAACGAAGGTTGTATTGGGTTAGATTGCAGGAAACCGAAGCTAAAAATGAAAAAATTTCCATAAAATGGAGCCAAAATCCAAGTGCTCTCTGTGAACCAGTGCGCGCAAGAAATGAGGAAGAAAAATAGAGAGGATGTGCGGTTAATTGGAAGGAAAAGAGCATGTGTGCGGTTGAGATTTGGAGCTCAAAGAAAAGAGTTCGTCTCCTATGAGACCGTCCCATGGTGAGACCATGGATTAGAGTCAAAATAAGAGAAGGGAAAATTAAATTTGGGGGTTAAATTACAATTAATTTGGACTCGGGGTAATGAACGAAAATTGCAAAAAACTTGGGGACCAAATGGAAAATATAAGAAAATTACCCAAAAAACACGTCTTCCTTGATCTGCATCGGTTGCTCCGCCGTGCCGCCTCGTTACTCCTCTGTGCCACCTCGTTACTCCGTCACCCCACCTCACTTGCTCCGTCGTCCTTCCTCGTTTCTCTGTCCTGGCCTCGCCTTCTCCGCTGTGAGAAATCTCAGAAATTGGAAGCCTTGTTGACGGGGAACTCGATTTCCCGAGCACGACATCATGACATCTGAAGCCTCACTGGCGGAGAACTCGATTTGTAGAGCGCTAGCATCGTGTGAAATCTCAATTTGCAGAGCATCGTGTGAAATCTCGATTTGCAGAGCGCCAACGTCAAATTCGCGAAGCTTCCGGTGAGGATTTGCAAAACGCCTGTGAGAATTACCGGTGAGAATTTGCAAAGAAGCAATGTTCGTCAGATTCGCAGTCGTCGGTGGGAAGGCGGTAGTTTGGGTTTACGTTAGTAAGGATCAGAGTCGGGTATAAGAGAGGACAAAGAATTTTTTGAAGATAAGTCCAGTAGGAGAAAGGAGTCATCGGTGGCTAAGGTTACTAATTATGCTATCTATGGAAATGAACAAAAGCAGTGTGGGATGTTGAAGAATGGATATTTGCAGGTGTATACTGTGCGCCAGCGAGTTTTAGGCCTTATTTTCATGATGGGGGAGTGGACCATAATATTGTGCGAAATTTTGGCAACCACAGCCAGAATAATATAGACCCGAAGGTTGTCGGCGGCAATGGGCTCAGGATCTTCTGTTACACTTTTGTGTATCACTGTGTGTTACACCAATTAGATTCTGCCACGTGTCCCTCCTAAATTAGCTAAAATTAGATAAAAATCATTAACCTAATTTTAGCTAATTTAGGAGAGACACATGGCAGAATCCTATTGGTGTAACACACAGTGATACACAAAAGTGTAACAGAAGATCTTGAGCCGCGGCAATGGGTCTCTAGACAAGAGCTCTTCCACCAATTTCAGATTATAGAAGCACGTTTGGGAAATGTAAATAAAACTGCATCTTTTTTTTGTGCTCAATGTTCTAGGATTAGAAGTCAGAATTGAACAATGCTTACTAAACCTAAGTTGATAATTATTTGCAAGAACGTAGAATTGTAAGCATTTATCAAATTCCATGAACGAGCTCAGAATGAAACAACCGGGGTTACCTTCTCAAGTTCAATTAAATTCACATGAGACAGTAAATCAGGTCACATTGAGAAGTGAAGAAGAAGTTGGTGCATTACCATTGAAATCCGCAAGCAAAGAAGCGAAGGAGTTCAGTGACGGGGGGTTCGGTTTGCCCAAATGGAACCCTGCGACAGAAAATCAGATTCAAGAGTCGGAGGAGAAATGCGACACCACCATCATACAACACCCAAACCCTGAACTTCCAGAGTTCATTCATGACGGTAAGTCTAGGGTACCAGCGGAGGTAAGTAAAAATCCAACCTTACATGATCATCCCTCGATTAAAATTCTTCCACCATTCCCTCGTAGATTAGAAAAGAAAAAGGAAGAGCCTATGGATTTTGTATCAATTTTTGGAAAAATGGAGATTAATATTCCGTTCTTGCAGGCCATAAGGTTACCACCAGTTCGCAAATTCTTGAAAGACTTTATTGCAGGAAAGCCAAAGGATTCAAGCAAGATCATGATGAGTGAATCTGCGTTGGCAATGCTTCAAAAGAAAATGCTTCAAAAGTGCAAGGACCCAGGTATGTTTTCCTTACCTTGTTACATTGGAGATAAGAATATTGATATTGCCATGTGTGATTTAGGAGCTTCTATTAATGTTATGCCATTATTCGTGTATCAAACTTTGAATGGAGCTGAAATGTTAGACACTAGAGTGGTAATTCAATTGGTAGATAAATCTTGTGTATGTCCTGAAGGGTTGTTGGAAAATGTGCTTGTGCGAGTCAATAACTTTGTGTACCCCATAGATTTTTATGTGGTAAAAATGAATCATACCAATGATAAGGGAACACAAGGGGTATTGTTGGGTCGTCCATTCTTGAAAATGGAAAACACCATTATTAATGTTGGGAATGGAACTATTTCTCTAAATTATTTTGGTGATAAGTACACACTCACCATTGATAAACCCATGCAGAAATCTATGAATGTTGAGAATGTGAATGAAATTGATCACACTAACCCTTTTGTCCAAGATTCTCTTAAGACTAAAGTTTATCAGGATAAGATGGGAATTCAAATTCCTACAAGTCCAAAAGAGGTAAATGTTCAAGTCTCAAGTGATATGGAAATCCGCAAATTGGTATGTTCAGTGCACTCTCATAAAGTGGTGCCTGGAACTGAAATAAATCAAGGAATGCCCAACTTGACTCAGTCTGAAGTGGATGTTCAAAAAAATGCTGAAGTGCGTACTGGGTCCGGTTTGCCCAAACGGAACCCGTCCGTCAGACTAGACCCATTGAAGGTGAACACCTCAAATTTGGAGTTGAAGGTGTTACCACTCGATTTGAAGCATGTTTATAAAGGAGATGATGATACTATTCCAGTGAGTGTGGAGTTGCTCAAGTGTGAGGAAGAGACAAAGTTCCAACTCAAACAGTTGGGAGATCTAAGATTGAAAGGGTTTGATCAAGTTATGCGGTACAAGGAGCGCAATAAGATGTGGCATGACAGAGATTTGAAGTCAGAGAAATTTTTGGTTGGGCAAAAAGTTCTTATTTCTGAGTCAAACTTTCGAGATATGTCATGGAACTTCAAGTCTAAATGGACTAGACCATTCGAAGTGGCTTATGTTTGGCATGATGGGATTGTAGAGATTATAAGCATGAACGCAAAAAAAAGCATTCCTCGTCGATAGTTATCGCCTTACGCCGTACTATGATACTTCTCAGGTGGCATTAATGGAAAAAATTTCATTGTGCCCAACAAATAATCATTAAAGGCATAAGAAAGTCTAGCCAAAGACTATAAACAAAAGCGCCAATTGGGAGGCAACCCAATTTTCTTAGTTTTTTTTTCTTCTTCTTTTAAATTTTTTCTCTTTTAGGAATTTCAATTTCTCATCTGATCTCAGTTCTTGATCTACAGATTTGAAGTACTTGAATTTGCACCATAGAGAATTCACACCTTTGGAGAGCTGGGACTCGCAGGGTTTCGTTTGGCCAAATGGAAGGTCAGCGGCAGAGCCTGATCTGGATCCACTGCTTAATTCTTGTTGGAAATTTCTCCGGAACCCACAACTATAAGTTTCCTCTTTCCCTTTTATTTTTTGTCATGATGTTTGACTGTGTGTTAAACCTTTTCCTAATAGAGCTTTGCATTATTTGCTTAAGGGCAAGCCAAGTTTAAGTGTGAGGAGGTTTCTTGTAAGTTTTATTTTGTATTTTTGGAAAACAATAAAAAAAATTATTTAAACTTTCAGTTTTTTTTAGTTAAACATGTGTTTTTGTGTTGTTTTGAGTTGATAATTTGACATAGGAAAATTCTAGTGGTTCTTGATAAAAGTACCCTACCGATTGTAAACTTCATTGTATTAAACTTGGTAAATCTGATATGCCTTGAATTTTTTGAATGAGATTTTCTATGATTTGTGAAATTTGATTGATATGATTTTTGGGATGGCGAAAAAGGACGAGTTTAATTGAATATTTTAACTTACTAAAGTGAGGTTTGAGCTAGAGTAGAGTACTCTCTACATCAATCTTTGTTCTGAGAGATCACATTGTTATAATTGGAGTTGTTATGTGTGAAAGTGATGGAAGGCACTAGGATGAACCAAACAGCTTAAATAGCCTACCAATTACATTAACCTCTAGTGAAACACTTTGAAGCGTTGACTATGTTCTTTGATATGAGTTACTATATATTTAACCAAAGCCTTGTTTTATCCTTTCTCTTGGCCCTATTATGCATATTCTTGGAATTGAAGTTGATGAATTCATCCATTGTGTTCTCTTGAGTTGATAACATTACTGAGTATGTGTCCAGTTTGCCCAGACTGAATGGTTTCGAAAATTGAAGCCTGGATTTTATTATAAACATGACACCGTGGTTCCGTTTGGCCAAACTGGAAGGTGTAACTGTGAAAAAAGGAAATAAAAGAAAAAAAATCTTATTGTTATGTTGCGATTTTCTCTCAAAAGTACTGGTTTGGACTCTATTGAATAAGAGTGGTGCTGGAAAAATAGTCATGATAACCATGAGATGTGATATTACTTGGCTTTCTCATAATAGCCATGAGATGAAGATTGTTGGTGAATGTCTACTATATATGGATGATGGTTGAAGAAAAAGACATTCATAATATTTTGATCGATATTGTTTGAGATTAGAACCCTTAGGATCTCACCAATCTCAATGGTCCCTAGCCCCGTTACAACCTTTGAGAAAGACCTTCCTGATTTACTTATTAACCTCTCTATGTTATAACTTGTGATTTATTTCAGTGAATGTCCTTCATATTGAGAGTGATTGAGTGAATTGTGAGAAATATTCATTGCTTGTCCGATTTTGACTGAATTGATGATTGTATTTCATGATCTTGAACATTTTCATTTAAATTACTTTAAGGGTTGATGATTTTCAGGTGCGTTAACGTGATCCTTTACTCCTTGGAAGGGAAAAATTTATCGTTATAAAAGTAGAATCTAGAGTTTTTATATGTTGAATTTGCGTTTGTCTCATTGTGTGATTTGTGTGTCTATCTTACTTTTTCTTTTTAGGGTCATTTTAGATAGAGTCTTATGAGGGAATGAGAGCTTATGAACACTATGGACTATTGATTAATCTTATTTTCTTAACTTCATACTTGAGGGCAAGCATGATTCAAGTGTGAGGATATTTGATGTGTGTTATATTGTGTTCATATTTTGTGGGATTATAATAATTTTATTGAGATATAATTTTCACTTTTAGGTGTTTTTGGTATAGGAATTCATTGATTGTGAAGAATTGAGAGGGAGCTATACATTGTACTCTTTTTCCCTTAACCAATGGTTTTTTCCCACTGGATTTTCCAGGTTAAGATTTTTAATGAGACGATTTACTCCAAAGGAAAATGTTCCAGGTTAAGGTATTTTATAAGATATTTTTCCAGAGTTGAAGGAAGAAAGGCAACATCAGAATTGTTGAAGTTATGAGGTGAAAAGTGAATTATTGAAGACATGTGGATTTGAAGAAAATAAAGATATTCACGTCCCATATTGATAAAGATTGTATTATGTTCTTTCATTTGAAATTTCTTAATTTTAGAATTAGTTAATTAAAATTAGAATAGATTTTGATTTATTTTCGGGAGAAGAATCTGATTTGACTTGGGATTTTAAATTTGTGTGTGCATGTATATGTACATATATATACCGCATAGGGTTGGCACTTGGCACACGCAGGGATATTATTTTTTACACAAATCATAATTCTTTGGAGAGACAAATGCGGAGACATTATAATTAGTCAGTTGTTTGGTAGTGCAGCCTGGTAATTATTTGTTGAGCAGTTGAAATTCCGTTTCACCTAAATTCTAAACCTTTATGCCAAGTTGTTTAACAGTTTGGTGTTGAAACACCAAGTTCAGTTTGATGTTAAAACTCAAAACGAAATACGCAGTGCACACACAACTTGGTTACGCAGTTCGGTGCAAATACACCTACGTCTGCGGGGCCTTGCCCAGATCAGAAACCATCCACTAGAAAGCAGTCTTTAGTACAAGAAGCTTAACTTAAATACCCATTGCTAACCTATAGAGTGAATGTTGTGAGATCCCCTCACTGCCGATCCTACGCCGTTGAACCCCCACGATCAACACGTCTCTCTGGATCTCCTCCTCCCGAGGAATTAAGGCTTCCTTGTTTCTGATCTTTACGAACTTGGTCGGTTGTTTTGACGAACCTCCAAAACCGAGACGAACAGCTTCAATAACGTATCTCACGTAGAGATAAAACCTTGATTGCTTCGCTCAACTTTTTACGAACTTGGTCGGATGAATTAACACTCCTCCAAACACCACCGGCAGATCGCTCCAAACTTCTCACGTAGAGATCAATTCTTGGACGCTTAATGATTGCGTTGTATCTTCTTCTTTTTATATCCTTCGCAATCCTGCCTTGTATCAAACTCTTTCCTTGTCTAACTCTACCAAGAATAGACTTCTAGACTAAGGAAAGATCTAATCCTAATCTGGTTTGTAAATGGACAATCCTTTATTAATAGGACTTGTACCATAAATAAACTATTTAATCAATTCCTAACTATTACAGGAATATTCGTTTACCAGAATTAGATAGCCACGAAATCACATACTTATCTTCACAATATTCTGATCTGATCGCATAATTATCCTCCATAATTAGCTCCATAATTCGCGGCTAAAACCTGCTGTCCAGAAAACCTGATCGCAGTGGTGTTAAAACACCAGATCCCAGTATTCACAATATGCCATAAAGAAGTCCAACTCCTGAGGACTCTACAATCTCCCCCTTGGCATATTTGTGAATTCATCAACACTGGATTTTGACCTACCAACTCCCCCTGAATTCAACTCTACCAAGAATTCAGCAATAAAGGTCATACAGGTTTACTAATAAAATTCAGCAAGTAAAACAATAAATCCATCCAGTTTTCTCCCCTTGGATTCATGAATATGACAAGAAAACCAATTAATCCATATCATCAGATTCTTCCACGACATCATCATCCTCTGAACCATCAGTATCTGAACCATCAGCATTCTGAGTTGCTGCAGCCAGCAAAATCCCTCGCTCAGCCTCCAAAGTAGCCAACTCCCCCTGAAACTTTGCCAAAATAGCCTGATGTCGTTCAATCAGTTCCTGGCATACTCCAACTCGAGCCTCAATAGCTTTCAACCTCGACATACCAGCATCCGAGCAAACCTCTTCCGGATGAATCCAAGGTAAGTCCTTGATAATTCGACCACTCAGAGTCCTAAGTGTCATTTTTTAAGGCTTGTGTAGAGATCCACTCGTCAGAGTCCCTTATAGCTGCTCCTCCTTTTTGCAGCTCCGTGGTAATTACACACGGATGTAACAGAGCTTCCTTCCTGGTCTTGCGATCACAATCAATGATATCATTAAAAATCAATCTGCCCATGTTTACCTTTTGACGCGCTCCCAAAATGTATAGTAATGTAGCCATCTCTTTGGTGATACTCGCGTTGTTTACAGAGGGAATCCAATTATGCACGGCGACCACATACAAATAATACCTGGACATGAGGTTAGACGCAGTTATCTGTTGTCGACCAGTCACAAGCCATGTGCTATCCACTCCACCAGTAAGCTCTACAGCCACCTTATCATAATCTTCTGGCATCTGGTGTTGGAACACCGGTTTGTCATCCCTTGACGAGCTATGCTTCAGACACTTGTTCAACACCTCTGGCGAAAACTCAACAATCTCTCCACGCACATAAACCTTATGAAACCAGGGTGATTCTACATCTTCACATTCAGCTTTCAGATTCGAATAGAACTCCAGCACAAGTTGCTTGTTATCGTCACAGAAACAGGTAGCCACCTTAAACACCTCGAGATGGTGCAAATAATCCGTGAATCCACATTCCTTATATTTTACAGCATCAGCTGGCCTTTCCGCCAATATCTTCCTGTCACAGATAAACTTCCACTTTTCTTGACTTGCATCATCAAAGAATTCAGGGCTAATGGCTTCACTCGCTTCAGGTACAGGTTGTGCACTAGACTCAATTGTCTCAGCTTGTCTTTGCTGTCTGGCAGCACAGAGCCTCTTCATCTTCTTCCCAATCGGTTCATCGCTGTGCTCACCTGCTTTCATATTCTTATCCCTGCATCGCTTCGAGTTTTGCACACCCTTGAAAGACGAGGCCACACTGTCCCTGGCCTTTTTTGAACTTTGAGTAACAGGAGTTCCCACAGACTCTGGTGGTGTTTCAACACCCACCTTCCCGCACTTTCTCTTTGATCCACGTGTCTTTCTGGTCTTCAGTGGTATTTCAGCACCAACACCAGTACCCTCTAAGTTTCCTTCACCACTGGCTATCTCAGTCAACTCTACCAAGTTTTCAAGGTCATACCCCTCAGAATTTGATTCCCTATCAGCAAAATCCACATCCTGTGCTTGATTCACAGGTACCTGGTCATCACCATTTGATATCACATCTGGTGTTTGAATACCAGAAACAACCACATTATCACACTCTTATTTTTCAACAGCTCTATCTGCATCTTCTCCATTTTCAGCTACTGGCTCAATCAACTCTGACACAGTCTCAACTTCAACGGTTCCTGGTGTAGCAATACCAGTACTATTCACATCATAGCTCTCATTGGCAGCACCTGCTTGCTGGTCCATAACATCATTCTCGACTTCTCCTATCTCAGACACATTCTCCAATATCACAGATGCACTCTTAGGTTCCTTCAACATAGACACTGTTTCAATTTCAACAGCTCCCCCTGCATACACTGTCTCCTCATCACTGTCACTGATTTCCACGACCGGAATGGGCAATTGTCGTAGATATTCTTGAAGCACGAACAATGGACCATCAAAGCTCTCCAACTCCATGCCTTTTGCTTTGGCAAAAACAGTGGCCTTAACCACTTTGACCCAGGGATGCAACACAGCCTCATCCCCCCATTCTCCTAATGACTGGCCTATGTTGAGCCCTTCTGATCTACTTCCACATTAAGTCAACTGTCCAGTAACTTTATCCCATAGTGATTAAACACCATCACTTTATCCTGTGGTGTTTAAATACCACCTCACCAAATTTTTGGTATTTTCTATTTTTCTATTTTTTTCGACTGTATTTAAAGGAAAACAGTAAATAATACAACAGAATAGACAGATCTGGGTACCTCACAATCGACACACTCCCAAGTGCTGTCTGAGTCCTTCAAAAGTCTCGCCATCCAGAGGCTTTGTAAAAATATCAGCAAGTTGTTCTGCAGTTGGGACATAATGGACTGTAACTTCTCCTTTTTCGACCAAATCCCTGATAAGCTGATGTTGGATATCGATGTGTTTTGTCCTCGAATGTTGCACAGGATTCTTGGAGATATCAATGGCGCTTTTATTATCACATATGACTGTCAAACTCACATCATTGAATCCATAGTCTCGCATCATCTGCTTCATCCATAATAGCAGATTTGATCCAGCAAAGAAGCATCCACCAGTGGTACTCTTACAATCATCATCATTCCCGGCCCAGTCAGAGTCACTGAAACCTACCAACTGCGAATCCTTATTCCTAGAAAACCATACTCCATACTCCACTGTTCCACTTATATATCGAATAATTCTCTTCACAGCTGCCATATATGATTCCTTTGGATTAGCCTGGTAGTGAGCACAAATACCAACACTCAACTAGATGTCTGGTCTACTTGGAGTTAAATATAACAGGCTGCCAATCATTAAGTCAACAAACTCCTTCACCAATGCTGAAGAGGTGGATCTAAAGACAATATCATCAACGTAAATCTGTGCGATTAGAATATTTGTCCCCTTATGCAGCACAAACAGTGTACGGTCCACTCCCCCTCGACGATATCCCTTCTGACTCAGAAAGGTTGTCAGTCGCTCATACCATGCACGGGGTGCCTGCTTAAGGCCATACAAAGCTTTATTCAACCGATATACATGGTCAGGAAAATGTGGGTCTTCAAATCCCTTGGGCTGCTTCACATAAACTTCCTCCTTCACTAGACCATTCAGAAAGGCACTCTTGACATCCATTTGATGAAGAGTAAAGTCTAGAATACAGGATGCCGCCAACATCAACCTAATTGACTCCAATCTGGCTACGGGTGCAAAAGTTTCATCAAAATCGACCCCTTCTACTTGTGTGTAACCTTGAGCGACAAGTCGAGATTTATTTCTTGCGACGTTACCATCTGCATCAGATTTGTTCTTAAAGATCCACTTGGTTCCGATCACATTTACATCAGCAGGCCGTGGGGTGAGGCACCAAACATTGTTTCTTTCAAATAGCTGCAACTCTTCTTGCATCGCCGAAATCCAATACTCATCAATCAAAGCTTCTTTGTAATTCTTGGGCTCAGTAAGAGATATAAAACATGATAATCCTGCCAATTCTCTGTAATTTACCTGTGGCTGATCCCGTAACTGCATGTGTCTGGTCGAACTTTGTTCAGATCCATGTGCTACTGTTTCCGGAGTTTCAACACCGGTTGACTGTGCTGGTGTTTCAACACCAGTAGGATTCACTTGATCGAGAATATCACTTTCACCCAAAGTTTCTTCTTCTCTAACTGCATTTATGTGTCCCGCTTTTCTGTGTAACAGAGCACTGACTTCTTTTTCCGAGCTAAAGCATGTGACATCTTGATCGAGCGAATAACAGTTATCCATTGATCTAGACCCAGTGAATACTTCAGTTCCATGGTTTACGACACATTTCTCCTTGTCGAAAAACACTGACATTTCATTGTCACATATATGGCTAATGCTCAACAAGTTTGCTTTCAGACCTTCCACCAGTAATACATCTTGGAACACCGGAAGCCCTTTGATGGCTAACTCACCTTTGCCGATTATTTTACTGCATTTCCCATCACCAAATCTAACATATCCACCAAATCCAGGTTTGAATTTTCGAAGAAATTAAGGTATTCCAGTCATATGCCTCGAGCACGCACTATCGAAATACCAGGAGTTTCCTGTATGTGCCCCAAAACAAACGAAACTTGAAAAACAAACATCTTGAGATTTTCGAACCCATACCTGGTTTACTGATCGATGGATGTGATTAGGATTTTGATTGACACGTGTGTTCAGAAATCCGGTTCTGTATCCTCCAGTGTTGAACCGATGACGTGACTTATATCCTGGCATGGTGTTGAAACACAGATCTGCTGTGTTGACAGACAGTGTCCTAAGCAGCTTAAAACATCTGTTCCTAACATGCCCTTGAGCTCCACAGTATCCGCATCGTCTGATCCTCTTGATGGGACAATTCTTCTCGATTATGCTTGGAGCTGATACACCTTGATCTGCCTCATTTTTCAACACATTCACTGTCCTTTCATAACCAATTCCATATTTGGTCGTCTGTCCCATTCGTAGACAGTCTTCGAGCTTAGCTTTCCCTGTATTGAGACGTCTAATAGCTTGTTCTGCTGCCTCTGCTCGTTGCACCACTTCAGTAAATTTCTTCTTAAACTTTTTCAGTTCTCCAATTGCCTCTTCCTTTTCTAGTTCATTCACTTTCACTTTCTCACTCAATCTCTTGTTCTCAAACTTGAGCTCTTTGTTTTCATCAGCCACTTTTAACCACATCTTGTACATCTCCATACTTTCCTTGCGAATGTCATCATCACCAATGCTTCTAGTCTCTTCATCTGAGCTACTACTATCATCTTCATTCAGTACACCGAGACCGTCCGTAATAGAGTCTTCTAACTCCACCATTGACACACCGAAAGCAACATGATTTGTATACTCTTCTCCATCCTTAACATCATCTCCTCCGTCATCATCACTCCAGGTTGTGGCATACGATTTTCCTTGCCTTTTAAGTGTATTGACACACTCAGCTTGTATGTGCCCGAAGCCTTCACATTCTCTACACTGGATTTTCCTGTTCAGGTTTGGATTTGTTGATTTGAACTTTGGTGTTTCAACACCAATTGCTTGGCCAAATCTTGGAGTGAAGTTTGCGTTTGGATTTTTGCTTCCACTTGGCTTCTCTTGTGGCTTCCTGCCCACATTCTTCATAAATCTGGAGAAGTTCCTGGTTATGTTTGCAATTTCATCGGACTCTTCATTGTATGTATACTCTTCTGAATTTCCAGCGGTTATGCTTGAGAAAGCCATCTCTTTCTTACTTGCTTTTGTTTGCAGCATCTCCATCTCATAAGATTCCAGTGAACCCATAAGTTCATCAAGCGTCATTGTTCCTATCCTTCCATTTTCATTAATCGCTGTGACCTTCATGTTGAAACGTGGTGGAAGTGCTCTCAAAACCTTTCTTACAAGCTTGTGATCTTTGTACTTTTTGCCAAACTGAAAGGCTTTGTTGGCAATATCTCGAACTCGTCCATTGAACTCAGAAATTGTCTCATCTTCGCGCATCTTTAGATCTTCGAATTGTGCCGTGTAATACTGCAACTTTGATTCTCTGACAGAGATTGTCCCCTCATGATAAGTTTGTAACACATCCCACGCCTCTTTAGCAGTCTCACAATTTAAAATCATCTTAAACTGATCTTCATCCACTGCCGTAAAAATGACATTTAACGCCTTTGAGTTGGACACGTGTGCTTTGTGCTCCTCGGTAGAATATTCAGAGAATGGTTTAGTCGTCAATGAGCTTGATCCCGCAGATTCGGCTACTGTAGGTGGAGTGTACTGATTTATGACATTGTTCCAAGCTTGATCATCTAATGCTCCAATGAACACCTTCATGCGTGCCTTCCAATAGGCGTAATTTCCTTGTTCCAGCAACGGTGGTCGTGTGACCGAAGCCCCCTCCTTTGGTGCCATGGTGAAACCTGATCTCACTCTCCCTGTTTAGGGGTCAGCAAGTGCCTTGCTCTGATACCAATTGAAATTCCGTTTCACCTAAATTCTAAACCTTTATGCCAAGTTGTTTAACAGTTTGGTGTTGAAACACCAAGTTCAGTTTGATGTTAAAACTCAAAACGAAATACGCAGTGCACACACAACTTGGTTACGCAGTTCGGTGCAAATACACCTACGTCTGCGGGGCCTTGCCCAGATCAGAAACCATCCACTAGAAAATAGTCTTTAGTACAAGAAGCTTAACTTAAATACTAATCCATTGCTAACCTATAGAGTGAATGTTGTGAGATCCCCTCACTGCCGATCCTACGCTGTTGAACCCCCACGATCAACACGTCTCTCTGGATCTCCTCCTCACGAGGAATTAAGGCTTCCTTGTTTCTGATCTTTACGAACTTGGTCGGTTGTTTTGACGAACCTCCAAAACCGAGACGAACAGCTTCAATAACGTATCTCACGTAGAGATAAAACCTTGATTGCTTCGCTCAACTTTTTACGAACTTGGTCGGATGAATTAACACTCCTCCAAACACCACCGGCAGATCGCTCCAAACTTCTCACGTAGAGATCAATTCTTGGACGCTTAATGATTGCGTTGTATCTTCTTCTTTTTATATCCTTCGCAATCCTGCCTTGTATCAAACTCTTTCCTTGTCTAACTCTACCAAGAATAGACTTCTAGACTAAGGAAAGATCTAATCCTAATCTGGTTTGTAAATGGACAATCCTTTATTAATAGGACTTGTACCATAAATAAACTATTTAATCAATTCCTAATTATTAAAGGAATATTCGTTTACCAGAATTAGATAGCCACGAAATCACATACTTATCTTCACAATATTCTGATTTGATCGCATAATTATCCTCCATAATTAGCTCCATAATTCGCGGCTAAAACCTGCTGTCCAGAAAACCTGATCGCAGTGGTGTTAAAATACCAGATCCCAGTATTCACAATATGCCATAAAGAAATCCAACTCCTGAGTACTCTACAGCAGTTTTACGAATGCATGCAACCAATTCATGGGTTGATTTTTTAGTTTCCGTGCATTCAAACATTGTTTGCTTACATTCTTGCGCAGTATGCAAGCAAACCAAATTCTTGGTTTGATTTACTTATTCCGTCAATATTCTGTTTAGATTAATATTTAATTATTATGAGTAGCTAATTTATATATCGGCATGGAATAACAAGCATTAACTTATGAATCGTGAGGTCTAATTATTTTATAATTTATTCTTATGTGTTCTTGATTGTTCTTGGTTTATTTTATTCTTGATAGATTTAATCCTGATCAACTTGAATATTATTGGGATAATGCTATCTGATTCCACCAATACTTAATCGTTGGAAAGGGTTAGTAAGTAGCGAGTTCTTGTGAAAAATAGCTAACTAGCTAAGATTGTAATAGCAAGATGAGGAACAATTAAGTGTGCGTTACTATTTACTTTTACTTTGGTAATTGCTATATCAGGTTCTTTTCATTCTTTAAGCTATCAAGATGTGTATCTGGTTCAGCGAATACTTTCCGGGGGCATCTCGGTAAGAGAAACAATTAGTTAATTATAATTGGTTGATTATAATTAATTAATTATCAATAAAGTACGAAAGAATTGGGGAGGTTAAGCGTAACTACTTTCCTATAACTGATAGATGCATATGAATTGATTTATCTTTGCGCCTATGATCGATGTTTAACTAATGTGAGTTATTCCGAGCCGATTACCTTATTCATATATTTCATAGATTTTTATATCTGTTAGTTGCATTATTATTTCATATTTTATATTAGTTAGTTGCATTATTAGTTGTTAGATAAATCTGAAAATTAAGGCGTGGTGGCTACACCAAAAGTGTTCTATATTAGTAGGTATTTTATTATAGTCTTTGCTCCGTTCCTTGTGGGATTGACTCTGCTTACTACTGTGCTAATCTTGTCTATAGAGTTTGCAGATTATTTTGGTGAGTGAAACGATGTTCACCACCATTCTAGTTGCATGCGTATTGCAATGAATAACCACACTTCGAATCAACCTGAAGCAAGGTCAACAATGGACGTCCCAAGGTGATTGAGTTTAATGGCCATAACTTTACAACCAACAAATCAAACATCAAACTAATAATGTATAACATCATTTACAAAATCTATATAATCAAATTATAAAATAATTAAATATACATGAAATTGAAGTAGTTTAACATCAAGTTAAAATAGTTAAAAAATCAAATAAGAAAATTAAAATAACTAAATAAAAATACTACTTTAATTAAAAATTAAAGGAAATGCTGTATATGTAAAATGAAATACGTTGAAAATATACATTCTTTAATGTTCCACTTCTATCCACAGATGTTTTTATTTGTTTACATGATGATATACATATGTAAGATAATATGTATCACTTTATGTATATTATGGATGAAAAAGGTATAAAACATCATGCACATACAAGTCAAAACATAAGGAATTCGATGAATCATCATGGGCACAATAAATACATACAAAATTAGCATATGAAAGTGGCAAACTTTAATTTGAAATTTTACGTTAGCATGTGAAAATTTCAATCTGTCATACTATAGAACCATCAAACATCATTCATTACAAAAGGGTTCAAATGTCCTTAAAAATTGTTAACATAAAAATTGATATAATTCAAATCAAGGTAAAACAATCAAGCGTCTCGACACTAAAACTAACAATCAACTATCATAACCAAAAAATAAATGTCAAACAATACATCCCAAGCAATCAAATACTGTTTTCCCCCGAACTTATTTCCTTTCATTGCTAGCTTGTTCACAGACTTGCCTTCTCTCCTCATGGTTTTAAAGATAATGACTCTTCTGTCTCTCCACCAACGCCCAGATCAAAGGTCGGCTCCGGTACTCTATTAAAGGGAACATCTTCAAGAGCATGATTCCTCATAGCATTTTTTTAATATCTCATCAATTACATCGTAGAGCTCTTGCTTGGAAAGTATATAATCCTATGAAATAAACATAAAACATCACATACAGTAATTCAAACATCAATATTTTTTAAAAATATATCACAATAACACACATAACATCACTGGCAACTACATTAAGAAACATCAAATACAGTATTTAAAACATAAATATCAAAATTTAAAAACATCAAACAGTACACACTAAAATATCTAAAGAACAAAACCGAACATCAGTTGCATACTTAAATATGAAAAAACCACATGCATCAAATACTGAAATTAAAATATTACACCAACACAGATAACAATACTTAAATGCTAAACATGAAACATCACACAGAAAACCAGAAACATCAACAACAATATATAAAACATCACATATGAAAAAAAAAAATTCAGATCCTAGTTCCTTATCGATTGCACCAACTTTGGGCAAGCATTCTTAGATATCCAACAAACAATAATAACAACACAAAAATTAGCACAAATTGTAACAAAATACTAAGACATCACACACACAATTAAAAAAACAAAACTGAACATCAATTGCACACTTAAAACACTACAAGCATCAAATACTGAAGTTAAAACATCATACCAACACATGTAACAGTACTTAAAACCCAAAGATGAAATATCACACATAAAACCAAAAACATCAACAACGATATTTAAAACATCACATCTGCAAAATAACAAAAATTATAGATCCTACTTCTTTCACGATTGCAACAACAGTGAGCAAGCGTTCTTAGACATCTAAGAAACGACAACAACAAAACAATTAGTACAAATTGTAACAAAACCCTAAGATATCACACACAATCAAAAGTGAACATCAATTGCACAGTTAAGCATGAAAATACCACAAACATCAAGCACTAAAATTAAAACATCACAACGACAATGATAACATTACTTAAAGCCTACAACCTGAAATATATCATTGAAAATGAGAAGCAACATTAACTGTACCTAAAACATCACATGCAAAAATTAAGAAAACTTACAAATCTTTCTTCTTTCTCGATTGCAACAACAGTGGGAAAATGCTCTTAAACATCTAAGAAACAACAACAAAAACACAGAAATTAGCACAAATAGCTACAAAACCATAAGATATCACACACAGTCAAAATAACAAAACTGGACATCAATTGCATACTTAAAACACTACAAGCATCAAATACTAAAATTAAATCATCACACCAACACATATAACAGTAGTTGAACCCTAACCCTGAAACATCACACATAAACCCTGAAACATCAACAATAGTATTTAAAACATCACATATGCAAAATAACAAAATTTACACATCCTCTTTCCTTCTCAATTGCAGCGACACTGAGCAAGCATTCTTAGACATCTAAGAAACATCAACAAAAAAATAGCACAAATCATAACAAAACCCTAAGATATCACACACAATCAAAACTGAACATCTATTGCACACTTAAGCATGAAAACACCATAAGCATCAAGCGCTGAAATTAAAACATCACAATAACACTGATAACAGTACTTAGAGCCTAAAACCTGAAACATCACACTGAAAACGAGAAACATCATTAACTGTACCTGAAACACCACAGCCAAAAATTAAGAAAACTTACAAATCCTTCTTCCTTCTCGATTGCAGCAGCAGTGATGCAAATCTCCTGAAACATCTAGCAAATAGTAACAACAACACAAATATTAGCACAAATAGTAACAAAACCATAAGATATCACACACACTGTCAAAACAACAAAACTGAACATTAATTGCACGCTTAAAACACTGCACGCATCAAATACTAAAATTAAATCATCACACCACACAGATAACAATACTTGAACCCTAAACATGAAACATTACACATAAACCCTGAAACATCAACAACAGTATTTAAAATATCACATCTGTAAAATAACAAAATTTACAGATCTTTATTCCTTCTCAATTGCAGCAACAGTGGGCAACCATTCTTAGACATCTAAGAAACATCAAAAACAAAAATTTTTAGCACAAATCATAACAAAAACCTAAGATATCATACACAATCAAAACTGAATATCTATTGCACACTTAAGCATGAAAACACCACAAGCATCAAGCGCTGAAATTAAAATATCACAATAACACTGATAAGAGTACTTAAAGCCTAAAACCTGAAACATTACACTGAAAACGAGAAACATCAATAACGGTTACATCACAACTGAAAATTAAGAAAACTTACAAATCCTTCTTCATTCTCGATTGCAATAGCAGGGATGCAAATCTCCTCAGACATATAATAAATAGCAGCAACAATACAAATACTAGCACAAATTCATAAGAACGAAAAGATAAATCCCCAAACATTAACACAATGAACAACATAAACCCTAGAAAATCACATGAGCAAAAAAAAACAAAAAATAGAAAAACAACAAAATATGCATAAAAACGCTGGCAAAGACATTACCTTAGAAGATAAACACAAAACGAAGCTTGTATTGTGTTCGGCCGCCAGAAAATTCGCCAAAAATTTGCCGAAAAACTCCAAAAATCGTGCACAAGAAAGGAAGAAGAAAAATGAAGAGAATGTGCGGTTGAATGGAAGTAAAATGAGCTCGAAATGAAGGAATGTGGAAGAAAAATGGAGAGGAGAGAGAAGAATGAAATTTGCGTTGGAGAGAGAATAAGGAAGAAGAAGAATCGACTGAATATGAGAGAGTAAAAGAGAGGAGAGAGACACTTTCAAAAAATATGAGAGAATATGAGAAAAGGTTAATATTTATACCTGAAATTAAATGCGAAATAATGAAATTTCACATCCAACTCTAAACTTTTAAAGCTTCAATTCGAAATCTCATTTACAATTAAATCTCCAATGTCATTATGAAACTATGTTCTACGTATTACTGCTTATACTGGGAGCCATTAGGTGGAGCAGAGAAGGAAAGTACGTCATTTCACAACAAAGATCTAAAGGATGGAGATAGTCCTCAACCCTTTCTTTTTTTTACCTTACCAATCCATTCTTCCAACTTCCCCTTTAAAATAGCCAAAATGACCCACAATGTCGTATTTGGGTCAGTTCCAAAAGCCCATTTGATCTACTAGTTAAAACTAGGCCCGTCAAATGGGTCGTGTGACCCGTTGGATAACCATTACCCATATACTATTTTCACTTATTGGATAAGACTTATTGGATGATGACCCATTGGGTTAATGGATATAATTGGGTTGTAGTTATTGGGTTTAGTTGGGTTGGATAATGGATTATCCGTTGGATAATTTTGGGTGGGTCGAGTTGGGTTGGGTAACGGGTGACCCGTGGATAATTTCATATCATAAGATGACAAAATTTTCACAAGTTTGATTACGAATGATTTAGTTTTTCCCTAACACATATAATCATTTTAGAAACGATCAAATTCTCGATTCATCATATTTATCGATTTCGGTTCATGTCTAAATCAATTTTAATTTGAACCAATTAAAAATTGATAAAAGATCTTGACGAAAGAAGTAGAAGTAGTATTTAAGAAACTTTTACTAAATTTGAAAAATCCCCTCAATGAAATATGAAGATTTTTAAAAATATTTTCTTTTATTGAAAATAATAAATGAAATCCCCACATTTAGCCACTCGAATAAATATTTCCTCTTTTGTAGTTATGTACACGATTCAGCCTATATAAAAAAATAATTAGAGTTAATCGTAATTTTTCACTCCAAGTAAAATATTACGTGACTTATCCATTTAAAGTTTCTTATCCATTTAAAGTTTAAATGATTAAAAATACTAATTATCCATTAAGTATATACTGAATTATCCATTGGGTATATACTAATTATCCATTGGGTCTATACTAATTATCCATTGGGTCTATACTAATTATCCATTGGGTCGAACTAAATGACCCATTGGGTATAGGTCATTTATTTGGGTGAAACGTGAATTGCCCATCAAGTCCGTGTTCTTTCTCAGTTCTCACTTCTCACTTCCCAATCTGCATTTTGTTTCATCAGTCTGCGTTTTGTTCATCAATCGGTCTGCATTTTGTTCATATTCGAGTTCATAATATTATATAATGTAATATAATATTATGTACATTATATTATATTATATTTAATAAAAAATATATAATATGTTGGCTTTGTAAACTCTACGAAACTAACGAACAATATTACTTGGGATCGAGCTCGAGCTCAAATACGGTACGAACTCGAATACTGTACAAACTCGAATACTGTACGAGATTGAACTCGAATACTGTACGAGATTGAGCTCGAATATTGTACGAACTCGAATGCTGTACGAGATTGAACTCGAATATTGTACGAACTCGAATACTGTACAAGATTGCGAATACTGTACGAACTCGAATGCTGTACGAGATTGAACTCGAATACTGTACGAGATTGAGCTCGAATATTGTACGAACTCGAATGTTGTACGAGATTGAGCTCGAATATTGTACGAACTCGAATACTGTATGAGATTGAGCTCGAATATTGTACGAACTCGAATGATGTACGAGATTGAGCTCGAATACTGTACGAGATTGAACTCGAATATTGTACGAACTCAAATGCTGTACGAGATTGAGTGCGAATTTTGTACGAACTCGAATACTGTACGAGATTGAATTCGAATACTGTACGAGCTCGAATACTGTACTAACTAGAATATTGTACGAGATTGAACTCGAATAATTTGTGAATTATAATTTGTGAATTATAGTGAATATTTATGTTAAATATTACACATGCATTTAATTGGGTAATTTTGGATATTTATTGGGTATTTGTTATATTCCCATTGAGTTAACATAATATGAGACTCATTGAGATCAAAATTTCCCATTAACATAATTATTCTCATCCCAAATCCTAAAAAATAATGAGCATTTAATACCTGATCCCATTGGATAATGACAATTTTAACCCAAATCGATAGAAAATATTTAATGATAACTTATTGGGTTAATTATATAATGATTTATTGGATAATGACTTATTGGATAATATATTTTAACCCATTGGGTCATATGAATATCTCATGGGTTATCCAATGAGTTATCCATTTAATGACCCAACCCATTTATGACCCAACCCATTATGACCCATTTGATAAATGGGTTAATTGGATAATGACCCATTGGATAATGATCTATTGAATTTGGATAATGGGTTTATCCAATTAACCCATTTGACGGGCCTAGTTAAAACAAACAAATAATCGCAGGTAAAGCCTTCATATCCTACTTCTTTGATGCCCCCAATTCACGTCCCTAGTGGTGCGACATGAATATTGGGATGTTAGCTCAAAATTTGAAGTTTGATTGTAAAAAAATGGTAATAGTGTTTTAGAATATAATATGTATTTATGAAAATTTTTTTAAAGGATTACATACAAGCAACCAAATTGCATATTAACATCCTAATCTATGACCTAATTAGGAGGCACTACCATTGAATTTATTGAAAGTCAGTGGATCCTGAAGCCCCAACCATTTGAATAGCTAGAGATGCCCTTATGAGAACACTCAAACAATGCACCACCAACGAACTGCCACCACCAAAATCAGAACCACTTCCAGGTTGGGAAACCACAACGGGGACCACCAACACGGTCCCACAACGCTAGGTGATCTCAATCAAGAAATTGCTCTAATATTCACAATTCTTGCTGGGGTGTGTTTTGAACCATAGACATCTCAGTTATAGAGAGTGTGGCTTACCACTAAACTAGTTTTATGATTAACTTACCAAAGTTGTATATGATTAACTTACCATAGTTTTGCTTATTCTCTAAGCAACTTTTTCTATAAATACATAATATCTTGAATGAATACAAATCAGTTTTACACAATATCTATACAGTTTTACATGGTATCAGCCTAACCCCGATCCTATCTCATAACTTTAACAAAACCCTAGCCTAAAAACCCTAAAATATTTGCCGCCCACTGATGTGGTATTCCCAATCAGGTCAGATGGCTGACGTTCACTGTTTATCACTATGAACCTGCAAAACAGATCTCGGAAGTGATCCCGGGGAAAATGCTCTAAAGATCAATTCAAAAGTCTCCTTCAGAGAATTGATATTTCTCAGTTTAGTATCACTTACCTTAGCCAGTGTTGATATTCCTTTATTTATAGCGAACTATAATCGTGGCTCTACATTGTTAGGATTCACGATCGTGAGCTGCATCGTGGTCCCTACAAACATGGTTCGTGTCTTGTTTCATGGCTGAGTCCTGGTTGTGGCTCCGCCTTTCTCGGTCCGTGACTTAGTCCTTCTAGACATGATCCCGCTTTTCCCGGTTTTGGGCGTGGTTTTGTGTTTATTAGTCCACAACCAAATCTTGGGCTAGGCCTCAAGGCCAACATCCCATGGTCAATGGGCTAGGTATACACCATAAACCCCCCTAGCCATGAAGACTAGGAAACACGAAGCGATGACATTATTTGTGGAATATATGTGAACTGTTGTTTTGTGAGTTTATTATGCTCTAGTAACATGTTCGTCATTATAACTTACACTGTCTTCGCGAAGTGTTGCTTACTTCTTGGCTATACTTGTGATTTTCTTGGTTCTTCTGATTTTTAATTTTGAATTTGAATAATCACTGTAGATGCCACACTTCCGATATACTTAGTTGTTGAGATTTTGTTTCATTGAACTGAGATCCTCTCCTTATTGTTCGCTACACTGTTCTAATTTTTCTTTGTTTTTGTTATTGTTTCTCCCCTTAAAAGGGAATTTAAATCAACTGATTTAATTTCATCATTATTCTGTGTAACGTCTACTCAAATTCTGCTGTCGTCTCGATTTTTGTTAAAGGTAACTTTCTTTTGTCATAAGAATGTAATCATAAAGCTTTTTGATTGATTCAACTTCTCATTTTTTATGTTTCAGTATTTGAGTTTAAATACTGAAATTTATTGCTTTTTTCCAACCATTCAATCTTTCATCTTCTTCGCCTCTTCCTAATCCTTCTGTGAATCGTTGTTCTTCATCCCTTCAAATAGTAAGTTTTTCTGGCTCTTTCTTTGTTGTACTCATTTTCATGAACCTTGAAAGTATCTTTTTTCTGCCAATTGGTTGTTTACGGTTGAATCGGATTTATTCTGGTTGTCTTAGCCGGCGTACTATTTTTTCCCTTAAAACTTCAGGCGGAATACTTGTATCTGTGTAGAGTTTTTATTTTGAATTTTAGGACTCCTATCTATCTGAATGTCTTCTTCTAATCATACCAATAATCCTGTAGATAATGTCCTGGCTGACAATATTCACTCCCAGGAAGATTTCGATCATGTCACTGGTTCTTCCACCATTAATTGTGTTTTGTCTGACCACTACTTGGAAGACTTCAAGAGTTATTTTCCTTTTCTATCTTTTTTTGAGCTTCGAGATACTGCTAACTCTGAGAGTGTTCACACACCTCCTGATGGTTAAAGCCTACCTCAACTTTGGTCTTTCCTTCCCCCTTCCTCAACATATTATTAATCTCCTTTTATCATACCCAATTACTTTGTCCCAGTTTCATCCTAAGGGCATTGCAATTATTTTGGGTTTCCACCATGTGTGTGCCCAAGTGAATGTCCCTTTTACTATTGACTTGTTTAGTAGCTTGTATCAGCTTTGTAAAGTAAAAAAATCCTTGGATGAATTCATTTTTACCCTGTTATTCCTAGTGTTGAGCTCGTCAGTGGTTTTCCTAGTAACTACTGTGTATGACATAAAAAATAATTTTATGTAATAATATATTAAGAGTTTGAAGGGATCCTTCCATCTTGAAACTATAATGTTTTTAAGTCTAAGCTTCCTAGGTCGAGAGCTCATCTTACTACTAATTCTGAGGTCGTGTTAACACTGAACGAGCACTCACTATGTCTGCACCATGTTGATCCTGATACTGAAGGTGGTATGTTTACTTTTTATCTTGTTGTTTCACCATGTCATACTTGCTTTTTTCTCTTATTCTTGACACTACTTTATTATTTCCATGTGTTCGTCTGACCTATATTGTATACTTAGTTGTAGATATGGATCTAGATGGAGGTGCCCCCGAGAGGTTATTTCTTTTTGATGATGAACACGAAGAGATGGGGGAGATGCCCGCCCATCCCAACGATACCATTGCCAATGATGTCTCTCAAGAGAATATTATTAAAGAAAACTCTCAATTGATACCTACTGAAGGTAAAGCCACTGAAATGGGAGAAGTGGCTGATGATAACGCTACTTATGCCTCTAAAGGAAGGAGGAAAGAGCGACCTGATGGGGTAAGTTCGCTAGAAGTTTGAAATAAATATATTTTTGATTTGGTATTCTGTGATCGCGAAGAATAGCTTTCATATTCACTTGTGCATTTCTCTATGAATGTTGTAAGGTTGGTGAGAGTCTTCAGCTCGTTAGGGTGCAACTTGCAAAATTTTTCAAGAATATGGTTCGCTCCTGGAAAAGAGTAAAGCTAAGGAGAAGAAGTTTGAGTCTTTGGAGACCTCTCTTGAAGTCATTAAGAAATGCGCACAGGCTGCTGAAGAAGAAGCCAATAAGCTCCGTTTAAAGTTGAAGGAGATATGAACTAATGGTCCTGCTTTGCCTAGATACCCCCAACTTCTTACTGATCAGTTCTTCAAAATGAAGTCATTCTTCAAATTGTTTGAGGAAGTTTCTAGCTCTGCTCGCAATGTTGGTTATTGCAAAGTTTTAAAGGATCTGCGGGAGTTGAACCCCACATTGATGGTGAAGAAATTGCCTTCCATGGCTAGGTTTGAGCCAATACCGGAGCAACAAAAGACTGCGCTGAATGAGGGGTTTATTTATAGGATTTCTAATGGTGGGCATCCTTATGCCCCGCTATCACATATCACATGTTTTTCTTCTTTTTCCTCTATCCTCGAGCTTTGAAGTTGCCAAGTTGATTATTTTGAAAGCCTCCTGGTCGCTTCTCCTCATGCTACACCAATTCATAACCTAGAGGCTGATGCACATGTGAAGAATTCTGTCTAGGACGTGAACAAGGAAACATCTGCTCTTGTTGTCCAGAATACGTCTCCATCTCATAACGATGTTAGTTGATATTTAGAGATGTGATATGATTTAAAACAATATTATCTTTTGTTTGTAACATATAATGGTATAGTTGTGTATGTTCACACTGTGTATTGTATTTGATTAAAACTTGGTGTTTCTACTCTGATTTTATACTTTTGTTTCGTATTTGTTCATATGCAGGGTTTTGATATTTTGATCGACCATAAATTTTAAAATCTTCATGGCTTATTGGGATCTAGTAGTCATTTTGGGCATCATCCTGGATCTGTATCCTTCAATTCTTTGTGTCCTAGTGGACTGGTTGAAACTACTAGTTCTATATCATTGGAATATCTTGAGTTGCTTTCTGGTGGTCGTTTTTCCAATTATGGGAATTCATATTTAAATTGTATCCGCTTATGTATCGAATGGCACATTTCTACTTCTTCTTCATCTCTGTCTTGTTTTAGGAATTTCCCATGTGGTAAATTTATTCCTGTTGGTTACAATCTTGAATCCCTTGATAAAGATATTGTCCGCAGCTTAGTTAATCTCGAATCTATTGCAGTGTATATTCGTTTGCTTAATCTTCCCAGTCGCATTTAAGAATGGGAAATGTCACTAGACCTTCGTCTAAAATATATGTTTCTTAGTGTGAATGATCTAGTGCTTGGATGGAAGAAGACCATGAATGAGTTGCAAGACCATATTCGTGAGTTAAAAAGATTTTGTGCCAAACAAAATGACCCTATTCATCGGCAACAACTATGCTTAGTTAAAATGATCGGTCAGCAAGAAGAAGAAAAACATTTTGCTACAAGTAAGGCGCGTGAGGCTTATCAGAAAAATTGTATCATAGATAATCAGTGTTCTCGTATTGATGAATTATTAGATCACTTGAAAAAAACCAGGATGCATGCGACCATCTTTCCACATGTTCCGCAGGGTGGCAAAACAAGTTTGACAAACACTTTGCTTTGAATACCCAATTGTGTAGTGATAATGATCACCTTCGCGCTGAGTACAAACTCCTTAATTCACGTGTTCATTAACTTTAGCAAGCTTGCGCTTATTATAAAGATAAACTGAAGGCTACTCGTAGTTTCACCGGTCGTGGTGATTTGAATATGAATATTGGTGGTCAGAAATTTGATTTGTCTGAGTCTGTTCGGTCTCATATTCGGCAATTGCAGGAGGAAATACACAATTTGGAGGAGGTGAACAAAAGCTATCAAGAGACCGTTGACCTTATGAGTATGTAGCTTGATCAAGAGGAGTTTGGTCCTACAAATGATTTTAAGGCTTATTATGCTAAGTATCTTGATTGTATGGAACAAAGTGGTCCAACTTGCAATCCTGCTTTCTTTCATATGAAATTGCGTTACGATAATATTATGTACGAGAAACATCAGGCCGCACTCTCATCGCTGAGGTGGTTATTCATCTTCTGGGTCCTCTTGCGCATCTAAGCGTAAATGATTTGTCTTTTTATTTGATGTAATAATTTTCTATTCCTAATGTTTCAAGTACTATTCTCATTTTGTTTAAGTTTTTGGAAGTCGATGCATTTGCTTCTGACTAATATAAACGTTATGTTTTATGGGTGAACGCTTGTATTTTTATGTGTTTGCTTCCAAGATCTATTGCTCTATTTTAAAGTTGTATATGTGGCCATCTTCGCCCTATTGCAAGATCCATAGCTTGCAAAATTATAAATTTGTATTGTGCAAAGCTGTAAGACCTATTGCTTGCATTTTTCGCTATTTTTTTGGACATATTTTCCCTATTGAAAGATCTATAGCTTGAAAAATTGAAAATTTGTATTGTGCAAAGATGAAAGATCTATTGCTTGCTTTTGTCGTTATCTTTGTGTACATATTTAACCTATTGCAAGATCTATAGCTTGCAAAATTGAAACTTTGTATTGTGCAAAGTTGCAAGGTCTATCGCTTGCTTTTGTCGCTATTTTTGTAGGCATATATGCCCTATTGCAAGATCTATAGCTTGTAGAATTGAAAATTTGTATTGTGCAAAGATGCAAGGTCCATCACTTGCTTTTGTAGCTGTATTTGTAGGCATATTTGCCTTTTTGCAAGATATATGACTTGCGACTATACAACTGTATATGTTTGTGATTATGATATATTATATTTTGTTCTTTTTGCTAGTATTTCTAAAGACTTCGCGTAAAATGTAAATGAACAATAGCATGAAAGATTTTGCTTATAAGACATTTTTTGATATTGATTATGTACAATCACGATGACATCGTGAAAAAATCCAAATAACGATGCCAACAATGAGAAGGTTGCCAATGATTATATCATGGCTCCTGTACAACTGGGTTTCTCCTATCGCTTACTATGGTCTTAAACATAGAACTTCTTTAGGTTAATCACATTCCAAGTGTTCGGAACGCTGTTGCCATCCAATCTTTCTAACTCATAGCAGTTAGATCGGTATGCTTTTGTTACCATATACGAGCCTTCCCATTTTGGGCATAGCTTCCCTTTTTCTTCTGTTAGACTTGCTTCATTCTTTCGCAGAACTAAGGCCCTGTCCAGTTCAACTTGTTTAAGGTCCAATCAACTCAACTCAATTTTTCTCAACCCTTCTCAACTCTTCTCAACTCAACTCAGTTCTTCTGAGTTCTTCTCAGCTCTTCTCAGCCCTTCTCAAATCTTCTCAGCCATTCTCAGCTCTTCTCAACTCTTCTCAGCTCTTCTCAGCTCTTCTCAACTCACCTCTTCTCAACTTTCATCGACTCATCTCAGTTCTAATAATTTCATATCGTTTACTTTGAACTCCATTTAAATATTATATATTAATTATTAAATATCACAAAATCTTAAAATCTTGATTTTAATTTTATTAAATTGAGTTTCACTTGGGTTTTAAATTTTAATTATGAATTTTACTAGGATTGAACACGATAAAAAATACAATGTAAATAATGAGAAAAAAAATAGATAATTATCATTTGTAGATAAATTCTATCTAAATTATTAATTAGTGTTGTAAATTATGGAAGTTTAAATGTTGTGCGTACCCTCGTTTACATTCATAATACAAACTCTAATGTGCGTATAATAATTCGATATGTTGCTAAAATATATGATATATTTATAGTTGTATGGTTTTAAAAACTTTGTTCTCCAACCCTTAATTTTTAGTCTCACGTTCCTTATTTTCTACAAATATTTAATTAACAATTTTAATATATTTCACATAAACTTCGTATTATTAATAATTGTATTTATTATATTTGTAAAATGTTTGCAATTATAAAAATTATATTTCATTTCACTTCAAACTCGATAATGCTAGGGTTAAAATTCTATAATTACATTATAAAATTTACATCATATATTAAGTTTTAAATATATTATGTAATTCACATGCACTATTATATATATCACAATTTATTATTAATTATTGATATGAAATATAATTTATTCGTTATATTATTTTAATTATTTTTTGTTCAATTACCTTTTATTCAGCTCGATTCAGTTTGATTCAGTTCGGTTCAATTTGATTTAGTTCGGTTCAGTTTAATTCAGTTCCGATCTGTTAGCCTCAGCCCACTTCAGTTCAGTTTAGTGTGATTCATTTCACTTCAGCTTTATCTGGTTGGGTTCATTTTGATGTAGTTCGATTCATTTTGAATCAATTTAATTCAATTTGATTCAGTTCAGTTCAATTTGATTCAGTTAGGTTTAGTTGTTTCAAATAGTTTAGTTTGGTTCAGTCAATTTGATTCACTTCATTTCATTTTGACTCAGTTAAGTTCAATTAAATTCGGTTCATTTCATTTTGGTTTAGTTTAGTTCGTTTTGGTTCATCAAAGAATATTTTATTTTAGTTCATATACAATTCATTCAGTTTAGTTCAGCCCCATTTCAATTAGCTCAACTCAAATTCTATCAGCTCAACTCAGCTCTTCTTAACTCTTCCCAACTCTTCCCAGCTCTTCTCAACATTTCTCAACTCTTCTCAACTCAGCTCAGCTCCAATCAATTCAACTCAGTTCTTCCCAACTCTTCTCAATTCAACTCAACGCAGCTCTGTTTCAGCTGAATTGGACATGGCCTAGGTCGCCACTTTGAAACTGAGTCTTCTTGAATTTTTCAATATATGGTCTAGCCATCTTCACCTTATACTTCACCTCTGTGATCGTTGCGTGTTGCCTTTTCTCCTCGAGTTCGTCCGAATCCCATCTTATTTTTTCTGGATTATCGCCTTCATTGTATTTTTCCACTCTAAGGCTTGAGTAAGCGATTTTAGCTAATATGGCTGCCACATGACCATAAACCAAGTTGTACGGTGTTTCCTCAGTTGGTTCTCTTATTGTTGTTTAGTATGACCACAGTGTGTTAGGTATCTAATCTACCCAACCAGTTCACTCTCCCTCCAATATTTTTTGGATTCCTTGGACAACTGTCCTGTTAGTGACCTCCACTTGGCTGTTATCTTGAGGATGAACTACAAACGTTAACTTCTGCATGATCCCTAACTTCGAGCACCACTCGGTAAAGATCCCACTTCTGAACTGTGTGTCATTATCTGTGACGATGGTTTGGGGTACACCAAAATGGCAAACTTAGTTTTTCCAAACAAACTTTCTTGCTACTTTTACCAGGGCTCTACTTAATGGATTTGACTCTATCGACTTCGTGAAGTAATCGATTGCCACGATTAGAAACTTTACATTACCAGCTACTTTGGCGAAGGGTCTCACCAAGTTCCCATTTGTCAAATGGCCAAGCTTCGTATATCCTGGTTAAAGGGGCATGTGGCTAATGTAAAGCTGAAGCATTAATTTGGCAGCTTGTGCATTTCAGCAAGAAGTTGTGCGCATCACTGAACATGGTTGGACAATAATATGCTGCTCGAATTATTATCTTAGCGATTGTGCTAGCCCCTTGATGCGTCCTGCATAATCCTTCATGAACTTCTTTCATGATTTCACCTGCTTGGGCTGGTCCCACACATTTTATCCATGGGGATAAATGCCTCTTTTGTATAGGATTCCTCATTCATACACATAATTGTGAGATCGTAGTTCTAACTTTCTGGCTTGTACCTTGTCTTCTGGAAATTTTCCCATATCGAAGTTATCATTTAACGGTGTCATCCAGTTTGCTTCCTATGTTCAAACTATTGATATTGTTGTTGTGGCTGTATTTCTGACCGGTATGACTTCCACATTCACATCGTTTTGTCTTAGCAATGAATCAAAACTAGTTGTTGCCAATTTACTTAGGGCATATGTCTTAGTATTTTTACTCCTTGGTACATGTTGAATGTCAAAGTGTTCCATTTGACTTATGAGCTAGAAAACTCTTCTTAAATACTTTATCAACTACTCCTCTCATACGACATAATCTACACGCACTTGTTATACTACTATCTAGGAGTCACTAAAGCATTTACTGCTTTTCACCTTCATCTTGATCGTGAGGTCCAACCCACATATCATTGCTTCATACTCGGCTTTGTTGTTGGTGAGAGGAAAATTGCATCACAACAAATATCTGTGCTCTCTCTCGTCTGGATTTACTAACAAAAATCCTGCACTAGTCTTCTTTACTGGAAGCCCCATTAACGAACACCTTCCACGTGACAAATTCCCACTTTGATTTCCCTTTATCCACTCTGAGATTCTATGGTGTACTTGCATCTCGTGCATCCGCGCTTGTAATTTCTGTAATGAAATCTGCTTAGACTTGCATCTTTATTACAGTCTGCGGCTGAAACTAAATGTCGTACTATCCCAATTCAAGAGCCCACTTAGTCATTCTGCCAGATGATTTTGGCTTGCTCTGAATATTCTTAATTGGGTGGTTAGTATACACAACTATGCGATGCCTTCTAAATTACTTCGCGATAGACTAATGCGAGAGTTAACCTTTCAATGGGTAAGTACGATATTTACGTACTTTGTAGTATCCTATTAATGTAGTATACTGGCACTTCCATGTGCCCTTCTTGACGCACTAAGAATGAAATCATTGCTTTTGTTGAAAAGGCCAAGTACAAGTATATAGTTTCTCCGGGTATTGGTGGCTTTAGCGTCGGCAACTTCTTGAGTTGTTCCTTCAATGGCTCATATGCTTTTTGAATATCTTCATTACATGTAGGGTTTTTTTTTACTATTGTGAGAATATTGAACAACGGGAAGTGTTTGTTGACAGCTTTTGAGACGAACCCGCTAAGTGCCGGTAGCTATCCCATTAATACCTACTTCTTTGATTGTTCGCAGCTTGGGGAGATTAACTATTGTTGTACCTTCTCCGAATTGGCCTCAATTCCATCGAGAGACACTTTATATCCTAAAAATTTTCATGCGCCAACTCTCATTGTGCATTTCTTGGGATTGAGTTTCATACCAATCATTCTCAGCGTATCTAGGATTTCCTTCAAATCTTGCGCGAAGCGGTATATCCTTTTGCTCTTGATAACCATGTCGTCAACATATGATTCAACATTTTCCTATTTGGTTGCAAAATGCAGTATCGACTACTCTCTGATATGTTGCTCATGCATTCTTTAGGTCAAACAACAGCTTCACATAGAAAAACACTCCATAGCTTGTTATGAAGGCAATATTTTCTACATTTTCTGGGTTCATCGGTATTTGGTGGTATCCTTTATATACATCCAAGAATGCTAGGACTTCATACCCTACTATTGCTTCTACTAACTGGTCAATCTTAGGCAAAGGATAACAGTGTTTGGGCTTGCCTTCTTTAGATCAATGAAGTCTATTCACATCCTCCATCACATGTCTGCCTTTTATTACCATCACTGGGATTGCAAACCACTTTGAGTAGATTACCTCCTTTAGAATACTCGCCTGGAGCAATGTTGTAACTTCTTCTTCAATTTCTTTCAGTCTGTCACTAGCAAAGGTTCGTTGCTTTTGCTTGACTGGTTCGATCGAATCACTAATATTCAGATAATGGGTAGCAATTCTTGGATCGGGCTCCTCCCATATTTTGTACATTCCATGCAAATGTATCTCTGTTACTTCGCAAGATTTCTATGACCTTTTCTTTTGCCTCAATTGGGAGATACTTTCCTATCTTGACACACTTAGAAGTGTCTTTGTCATCCAAAACAATGGCTTCAGCTTCTTCTCCCTGATCTACTTGAGGCTCTGATTATCCAAGTAAGCCATTATTCGAGATAGTGCTAACCATTTTTTTCTGTTCCGTATTTCTTCCTGTTTTATTCACAATGACCATTCTCTATTCAGATGTTTGCTGGTTTTCCCTTATCATTGTGATTCCTACTATAGTTGGGAACTTCGTCACTAAGTGATATGGGGACCTTATCGCCTTCACTGTATTAATCTAAGGCCTACCGATGATAGCGTTAAATTTACTTGGTGCATCCACGACAACATAGTCACACATGATGGTGCAATTTTTGTCATTCTCACCTATGGTAACAAGAAGTTGTATGTCACCCAAAGGCACCTCTGCTTGCCCTGTAAATCACACAAGAGAGGATGTAGACTTCTTCAAATTAGTTCATTTGAATCCTTACTTATCAAAGCAGTCAACAAAAAGGATTTCGACTGCACTTCCATCATCCACAAATACTTTGTGAACCGTGAAATTTCCAATCGTAGCGATAATGACCATTGGGTCATTATGAGGCAAAGCGTTGGGAACCGTATCTTGTTCACTAAAATGTTAATTGTTTCATTTGAGCGAAATCTCTTATCAGCGGGCTCTTGCTGTGGAGAGTATCTAGCTTAGGCTTTCCAAGCTTTGTTAGACATAGACTCAGTTTATCTATGAATTGATAGAATTACTTTTTTGGGGTATCACTTGCTAGGTCATCCTCGTAATTTACCGCTACTGCCATCTTCTGATGTTTGCTTTAGTATTCACTATGCCTTGGTTTTTTGCCATAAAGCTTCCTGCTTTGTTAGCTTCGTTGTACCGACTTCCTCCATCTTCCTTTTTGTACTAGCTCAGATAACCATTCCTCAAATTCTCCTCTATTTACCTTCTCAAGTCTCTGGAATATTCTATGTCGTGTCCATGGCCCTTGTGAAAGGCATATTATTATTCTCTAGATCGCTTGTATGTGGTTCTATCATTGGTGCTGATTTACGAAACAATTCCCTGTTTGATTTGCGATATTTCCTTTCGCTACTTTTTCAAAGGAGTATCTTGAAATGGTGTGACCTGCACCCCTAATTCTCTTCCTTTAAAAGGTATATTCCCTTTCCCTTTCTTGACAACACCTATGTGGATCTTTATTATCCTCTTTTCACCTCTCTCACATTCTATCTTGCGGTTGTTTGCCTCTTTAGTTTGCACATACTGTTTAATCAAATTTTCCAATTCCCTTGGGTTTTTTGTCATGGTTTTTGTGAGTTCCTTGTAGAATTCTCCTAATTCCATGCCCCCCTGTGAATTCTTCTAATGAGGATTGGAACGACAGATCACTAACTTGTAAACTTTCAGTGACAAACCTATTGTTGTAATTTACGAGACTTTCGTCACTTTGTTGGGCTATATTGTTTAGGTCCTCTAATGTTTTGGTAAAATTATGCTTCTAATAGAAGCGCCCCAAAAACAAGCTTGACAACTATGATCAAGAACTAATACTTTCATTTGGTAAATCCTCGTATATTGTGATCGGTGTCCAAGATAATAAGATACAGAAAGCTTTACAAATTAATTCAACTTCCACATCAAAAAATCATATGTTGTTGTGATAGGAATGTAGAAATTCCTTGTGGTCTGTTGTTGGAAGGGTAGCTTGAAATCCTTTGGCATCTTGAAATCGCAAAGATGCAGTGCTAACGGTGACTTATCTGTATCATTATCTGTCACCATATCCCTTAGCACTTCTTCATAATTAAGGCTCTAATGCCGTTGTCTTTCTTTTTTATTTGTTTTCAGGGATTTTGGTTTGATAATGACCAACAACTCATTGCAAAAATGTTCTCTATTGGTTTCCAAGAAAGCTGTAAAAGCTCTCCTCTCTTTTTCTTGATTTATGTTAGAAGATTCCGCTTCTTCTTCATCTTCCTCCGTATTGTCTATGTTGTGTTCCCTCTCTTTACTGAGAAAATTCACTTGATCTTGATTGAGATGCTTGCTCCTATTGTGCCCAGCTGTTCGTTCTTGGGTATGGTGATTCTGTCTTCTTTCACTTCTTGTGAACACCATTGTTTACACTGAAGGGAATAAATGACTCCAAAAAGAAATCTTGTCCCCACAGTCGGCGCCAATGATGTAGTATTCCCAATAAGGTCAGACGACTGATGTTCACTGTGTATCACTATAAACCTGCAAAATAGATCCCGAAAGTGATTTCGGGGAAAAGCCTCTGACGATTAAGTCAGTACTCTCCTTCAGAGAATTGGTATTTCTCAGTTTAGTTTCACTTACCTTACCCAATGATGATGTTCTTTTATTTATAGCAGACTATAATCGTGGCTCTGCATTGTTAGGACTCATGATCGTGGGCTGTATGGTGGTCCCTATAAACTTGGTTTGTGTCTTGTTTCATGGCAGAGTCCTGATTATGGCTTCACCTTTCTTGGTTCGTGAATTAGTCCTTCTAGACATGACGTGGTTTTGTGTATATTACTCCGCAACCAAATCTTAGGCTGGTCCTCAAGGCCAACATCTTTTGGTCCATGGACTAGGTATATGCCACCCACCCTCTCCTATTCCAATTGGCTGCCGCCCCTCTCTCAAGTTTTTTGACCAGTTTCGTCCTACTTTTATCCCTAACACATGGGTTTGATGATATGTTCTTCGAAACTTCTGGTCCTCTCATCGCTTCCACCTCTGCTAAAACCTCCAACTTCAAACTCGGAGCTCTTAAATTGCATTTTGTTCGCAATAATTGTTTACTATGGCACCATTGAGTAAACTTTGCTCTTGTCACTTATGATCTTGATTCATTTCTTTTCTAGGGATCAGCCCCAGATGAATTTATTGAAGCCACTTCAGACTTATCCAAGCCACCATTTCCACCAAAGGTCCATCTAGATTTTTTACTTGGAGGAAAAAATATTGCTTGGTGCTACTATGGATTCAATGAACTATTTCATCTTCCCTGCTCGCTCATGTCGTTCGTGCAGTCTCTACCGGCTCTGACACATGGGTTATTTTGGAGATATAGTTTTATGTGCAAATTCGCACCAATTTAATGCATCTGAAGCACAAACTTTAGACTTTTTCGAAAGGATCTCTCTCTATTCTTTAATATGTGGAGAAGAAGGGTACCCTCTCTGATTCATTAGCATAATGATCTCTCTTTATTTCCGACGATGAATTTGTCGATTGTAGTCTGCAAGGTTTTGATGCTCCTTATGTGGCTTTTTGCACTGCCTTCAACATTTTCTCAGGTAGTGTCTCATCCAATCAACTCCTTGGTATGTTACTTCAGAAAGATGCCGAGATTCAGGAACTTTGTGTGACAGTCCCGAGCTTGCCGTAAACATCACCGCACACACCTGTAGCTTGGATTAGATATAGCTCTTCTACTCGACCTTCTTACGAGATTTGTTATTGCAAAGGTCACGAGGCCCTTAATTGCTGGCAGCACTTAAATGTAACAGAGTTTCGGGCCACTTGCCCATGCCCTCGCAATGCCGGACGTGGATGAGGTCGCAACCAGCTGCCGGTGTGCCAGACTTATGGTGCCTCCGTCGGTGCTTCACCATCTTCTCTTCATGATCCTGCTTAGTTCTCTGACTCTGGCGCTATCAATCATGTCACCTTAGACTTTGACAACATTTCTATTCATTATTATTGCACTAGAAATATAAGCCTACAAGTTCGTAATTACATGCTCTTCCTATTACTCATTTGGGATAATCTATTTTGCCATTCTTGAATAAACCCGTTCATTTGCATAATATTATATCATTTGTTCCTGATATTCATAAATATATGTTAAGTGTTTCTCAACTCACTTCTGATAACAATGCTTAAGTGTTATTTGTCTTCCAAATCATTGTCTTGTTAAGGATCTGCAAAGTTGGATGCTCATAACCGAAACTATTGAGAATGGCCTTTATCATCTCAATCCACCCACTACTTCTGCTTCCGCTCTAACCTATATTTTTCTTGGTGCCAAGATTGACCTCCAAACCAATCATAAATGTCTCGGTCATCCTCACAAGTTTTATCTTAGGTCTAATTTTCAATTACCTATTTTTCAGAATAATCTACAAAGTATTTGTGAGTCTTGGCAAAAGCCATCATTTACCTATTTCCCATGTTCATAAACCCAGTACGGTTCCACTTGATTTAGTGTATTCTGATGCTTCGGGTCCTACCCCAGTTTCTTCGTTTAATGGAAATCATTATTTTCTTATTTTTATTAACGATTGCACAAAATTTGTTTGGATTTATTTTATTTCTCAAAAATCATAGGTTCTTCACTATTTTCAACTATTTAAAAATGGTTGAAAAACAGTTCAACTCTAAAGTTACACATTTTCAATCTTATTGGGGAGGTGAATTTCGGAGTCTCTACTTATCTTCAGTTTCAAGGTATTGCTCATTGTATTTCTGCTCCTTATGCCTAGTCTCAAAATGGTGCTTCTAAACATCGTCACCGTACGATTGTTGAAAAAGATCTTTCCATTCTCTCCCGAGCTCATTTACCTATCACCTTTTGGGAGCATGCCTTTCACTTTTCAATCTATTTTCATAATCGTACGCTCTTTTATACTTTTAATAAAAAATATCTCCATGTGAATCTCTTCACCACAAAATTCCAGACTTTGATTTTCTCAAAACATTTGGTTGTCCGTGTTTCCCCTTTTTGAATCCATATAGGTCTAATAAGCTTAAATATTGCTCTTCTCCTTGCATCTTTGTTAGTTACAGTTCTAGTCATAAAGGTTATCTATGTTTACATGTTCCAACTAATCACTTCTATATTGCCAGTCATGTTATTTTTATGAAACCACTTTTCCCTATCCTAATCTCTTCCCCTTTCTTGATTCATCCAACAAAATGCCCCGTAAAGTTATGCATATTATTAACTTATCACATTCTCTATTAATTTTATGGATTCTTGGTGATGTTTGGCTTATGTTTATTTTTTGATGGTATGAAAATTGTAATGTTGTGCATGTAATATATGTATTTTTTTAATCTATTCAAATAATTAAATTCTGTCACTAAGAGTGCTTGTTGAACAAGTTGGTCCTGAGTAGGTTGTTGCACGAATCGTGTTTGTTAATTATTTTTTTGCATGTTTGAGATATTTGCAAATTTGATCCAATGTTTAGGTACGACTTGGGATTAATAAGCCAAGTTAAAAAACCTGAATTGAACTAAAATGAATTGAAATTGGGTACTTTGAAAATGAAGAATTAAAAGAAGAATTGAAGAAGGAACTAGAAGTTCATCAAAGCAGAAGCATGTGATTGGTAGGTTCATCGATATGGTCCATTCAGGTGACCAAAGAAGGCAGGTTTTGATGGGATCAGTTCAAGAGTGCGACGCTTTGAAAATGTTATCCCAACCGTCCATCAAAAGCGACTTGTGGTATGCACTAGGAGCTCTGGTCATAGAGCTCAAAGCAAAGTTCACTTCGGCTGTGGAGGAGTTGGAGCTGCAGATGAAGGCAAAGGAAAGAAAATTGTCGGGAGCAATTGAGGAGACCCTCTCATTGTACCAGAAGCTGAGCACTTATTTCTAATAGGAGTTCCTCTCACATTACCCTCATTTAAGATAGTTTTCTTCACATTGTCATACACAACAAAGTATCCCATATGTTGATCAATCAAAGGAGAATTTCTAAGATTACGATCATTCGACAAAGAATATCTCAAATTAGACTCCACTTTTTCTGAATTGATTTCAACATGATAGTTACCTCTCATTAAGGGGTTTATGATGCTATTGTTTGAACCTTTAGACTGCTCATCCTCTATCCCTATTCTCCTTGTTGTCCGATCCAATTTCGCATCATCAACATCATTTCTTTGATGCTTTCTTTCATCTCCGCAATTTTCCTGCCGCCCTTATAAAGTGTTAGGTAGTATAATACACTTACACTGACACTCCCAAGGACAAAATTAATAATCAATTGTAGAAACATCAGTTTGCCTATCAATTGGGATTTGCAACTAATGTAGATTGAAACAAGAAATTCTTTATCTTAACTATGATATTTATGAGGCAAAGTCTTGGGAAAGACCATCTTTCCATAGGTTTATGGAAATACGTGGTTTAATTAAAATAATAAAAGATACAAGGTCTTAGTTGCAGTATTAAAAATTTATTATGCAACATATAGTAACTATAAAGTTTAAAATGCGATTCATGCAACCCGAAATCTTTATCATCATTTCTTCTTATTTGCACTTTAGACCTTGGTCTTTCCATTACTTATGGAAGGACTGTCATTCAAGAGACAGACTCTATTTCTGAACAATGAATGATAAAGATGGACGATAAAAAAAATCTTATGGAGCGAGTTGATTGTGAGCGATCGGGTTCGAGTTATTTGCGAGTGGGTAAATTCAACTAAAAGTATTACAAATTTTTTTTATACTCCATATATTCATTTAATTGTGGCACATTTTGACACAAGTTCTGAAAAGATACCAATTATGTAGAGCAAAATGAATGAAGAAGAGAAAAAATAAAATGAATTGTGAAAATTATCTTAAACTATGCTATATTTGGAATGTGTCAAAAAAATAAACATTTTAAAATGAAAAGTGTGTCAATAATAGCTTAACAGAGAGAGTATAATAAATTTAATAAAGTAATTTGAATATACAATACAAATTTTGATATATTTGTTGCATAAGATACCACTAAAACTTGCTTAATTACATTTTGTAAAGTCTAGATTTATCTAGTTGGCAATTTATGAAAATTATGCAAGTATGGTATTATTGAGTTGCAACATCAAAGAAGGAATTTTGGTGAAATAAGGAAAGGTTTAAGACTGAATCCGAGAAGGATAAATCTCGTCCAAGTTGTATTTGAGTTAGAGAATATATCAGTTCCAATATATGTGAGATTGGATTAATGTTATGGAATAGGAATATTCAGCTATTGGATTAATGCTATGGAATTGGAATATTCAGTTATGGTTAAGATATGGATGAGATATTTTAGTTATTCTAATTCCTTGCTTAAATGGATTAGATTTAGTAATTCTTATCTCCAAGAGATTTGATTGTTATCAGAATATTTATGTGGAGAAGGAATTATATTTGCCCAAGAATTCATGCGTATCAGAATTGAAGATGGAATAAACTCATGTGTGCATAAGAACAAGCAGTAAACACGCCAAGAAGATTTACGGAAAAAGAAGACAGAATATTATGGTATTTGTGAGTTATGGAAATCTGAATATTCTGCTATATATTAGGCGTATAGAAGCAAAGTTGATTTATGGAAAATCCCTACAAATATGGAGTTGATATTATCGAATATATGAGAGAAATTGTGATAAAGAAAATACCTTTATTTATGAGATTTGGATATGCTTCAAGAAGCATATTTGGAATAGGAATATTATGGAGATAATCATGGAGAATTCCAATCTGACAACCACTGTTGTATGAAACAGAACTTAATAGAAAAAAATCTGAATACATATTTTTTATCGTTAGAGAATTGCAAAGAGCCAGAATTCTATGTTACAACATAATCTGCCGTTCAAAGTTCAGAATCGTATACCTTAATTCCTTGGGAGGAGGAGATCTAGCATCGACGAGTTTTGAGGTCAGAGGAAGTCTGATCAAGGTGGATCGGTAGCAAGGGGAGTTTGCAGGATTCACGTTATAGTTAGATAAGATCAGTATAATTGTATGGTGCACTTTGTACTGTATCATTCTGATTAGTGGATTCATTTGAATTGGCCAGGCCATCGCAGATGTAGGTGGATTTCACCGAACTGCGTAACCAAGTCTTGTGTTTTTATGTTTTACTTTATTGCATACTAGTTTAGATAGATTATGTTGGAACACAGCAGTGATAATTGAATTAATTAGGTAAAACCAAATTTCAATTGGTATCAGAGCGAGATCACTTATTTGTGCCCTGGTTGTGTCAAGGAAAGTGTGATCCAGTTTTACCAATGGCGACCAGAGAAGGAGCTTCTGTTTCTCAGCCACCAATGATGGAAGGAACAAATTACAACTACTGGAAGGCTTGCATGTGGGTGTTCATAAATTCACTGGATGAGTTGGCTTGGTACTATGTTGAAACAGAATGGAAACCCCCTTTTGTTGGAACTTCGGAAGGAGGAGAATGTAAGCCTAAAGAGTCGTGGACACCAGTTGAAAGAATGGGAAGCTTGGCAAACTCCAGAACATTAAATGCCATATTTACTGCAGTAGATGAAGATCAGTTCAAACTCATCTCTACGTGCCAACAAGCAAAGAAAGCATATGATATCCTACAAACTGTACATGAGGGGACAAGTCGTGTACGTGAATCAAAGCTACAAATGTTGGCCACAAAATTCGAAGAGATGAAATTGGAAGAAGATGAGACTATTGCAGTATTCAATGGAAGACTCAGAGATATCACAAAATGGCGCATCAATTGGGAAAAATTTACAAAGATTCCCAGTTGGTGAAGAAAAGACGCTAAGATCTCTTCCTAAAGGATAATCTATGAAAGTAGCAGCAATAGAAGAAGCAAAAGATGTAGCCATCATGACCTTAGATGAACTAATGGGATCACTACAGACCTATGAGATGATAATGCAATAGCCTGTAAAGAAAGTCGAGAAGGAGATGACTTTTAAATCCTCTTCATCAAGGGTCATCCATGAATCTGATAGTGATGATGGAATTGAAGAACTTGCTCATATCACCAAGAATTTCTCAAGAATGCTGAAGAAGGTGGTAAACAAGAATTCACAGGAAAGATCTAGAGGGAATAAAACTCGTCCTCAAGCTTTTGGTAATCGTGGAACTCGGATGGAACAAGGAAGTTAGAAATTCTCTAGAAACCAAAGTTGTGAAGGAAGGCAGTCTGAAAGATTTCAATGTCGAGAATGTGGAGGATACGGCCACATCCAGGCTGAATGTGCTAATACCCTAAAGAAGAAAGGAAAATCATTCATCACTTCATGGAGTGAAGATGATAAATAAGACAAAGAGGAACTTATAAGAAATTATGTGGCATTTAGAGCAAAATTTCACGGTGGATCAGATGAGATATGTTCTAACATGTCAGAGAAAGACAAAGCTGTATATTCCAACACAGGTTCTGATGACATGTCCAATGATGTTGGCGGTGATGAAGAGATCTACACTGCATATGAGAAAATGTATGACATGTAGCTTAAAGTTGTTGAAACAAATAAATCGTTGAAGGAAGAGAAAAATCATCTGGCTGAGAAGGAAAAGGGGTTGCGAGCTCTAGTCGGTGAGCTCAGAAGAGAGATAGATGAGTTAAATTTGAATCTAAGCTTAACAACTAAGAAAGCTCAGATGGCCAAAGCAACTATTACCAAGTTAAACACTGGAAAGGCAAAACTTGATGACATTCTGACCATGGGAAAAAAGTTTAGAGATCAACATGGAATCGGGTTTGACAATTCATTAGGTATGAAGGTCAGTTTCAAGTCGAAGGTTCAAGAGCTAAAAAGAAAGTTTATCAAGACCCATCAAAGGAAACCTCTCATCTGTAGCTACTGCATGTATCAAGGTCATACAGAGGAACAATGTTGAAAACTGCTCAGAGATATCATGACAGGGCGACAACTCTCCGTATGTTCCAACACAGACGATGTCCAGTGATCAAGAATGGTCAAAAAAGGTATGGGTCGTTAAACGCATGAGTATTTACCTTATTGTTCACACGTCTCTAATTGCACATTCTAGAGACTCGTGGTACTTAGTGGTTTCTCTTACCAGATGACTGGAACTGAGGAATTATTGACAAACATCCAGCTATATGATGGTTGTTATTTTACGATTGGCAATGAAAAGAAAAGTTGAGTGGTTGGAAAAGGTGAACTGCATATTGAAGGATTCCCCGTATTCACTGGTGTTTTGTTGGTGGAAGATCTAAAAGCTAATCTCCTAAGTATCAGCCAACTATGTGATGATAATATGACCATGGAATTCCATAAAGAGAAGTGCATAGCGAAACATGTCAACAACAAAGTGCTTACTGGTGTTCGGTCATTAGACAAATGTTACTTATTGGAACAAGAAGTGAACTGCTACAGTGTCAAATGTGATGAAGTAGATCGTACGGCTGACCATGTTCCAACATCAGTTGATTTCTCATATCAGGGATGTAATGATGTTGGAACATCAGATGAGATAGATCTTAAAGATGAAGCTGATGACTCTTATATCTTCAATAATGTTGGAACATCATCCTCTCCAGAACTCTCCCATGTTCAAACATCAGTGCAGGCTGAATCAAGCAGAAGAAGGACTCGATCAATCCCTTGGATTAATTATATGGAACTTGCTGGTCTACAATGTTTTCTCTCCCTCATCGAACCCAAGAATTACAAAGAGGCTCTTCTTGATAAGTATTAGATTGCGGAAATTCAAGAAGAACTTGAGCAATTTGAACTCAATGATAATAAAGCAAGGTTAGTTGCTCAGGACTACACTCAGGATAAGGAGTTAATTTTGATGAGACATTCGCATCAGTTGCCAGGTTAACCATAATCGTTTAAGAACTTGAAAAAACAATTAGGAAATTTATAATGGGACAGAGGGAGTTTGTTGTAGTGTCAATATAATCATGTGTATAAATGTTATGGAGTCACTCCCAAACATATCTAGTCAATATAGACTTTTCTCAATTCGCATGTTAAATGAATTGATCTCAAATTGCTTGCGACGTGCATTCTCAACTCGTTAATTTCCCATACTTTCCACCGCATGACCGAATCATTTACGCCAAAAAAAAACTTGGGTGAGATAGTCTCACCCAATCTTATAGTAAGTAAAGGGTTTAAGTACAACTATTTAAAGATGAAAAATAACATGGAATACTTTCTATAGTTATTAATACATTACGTACTCTTCCATCTCACCATAAGTTATTGTAAGACTTTCTGAGGTGCCAAAAAATGAATGGTAAAAACAAATCACTTTCAACAAATTATAAGACTACTAAATGGTTAGTTTTACACATAATGTTTGATGAATTTAATCGACAGCTCTAAACAGCTCCGAGATTTTCAAATCGCCACTCCATCTCTCATACACTCCTACCACTAACGCCTGGCAGCACCATCATGGTAGAACCACAAATCTCCTATGCTCACATCCTATGCAAACCTAATACCAATGCTACTCAAACCGATTCCAAACCCGGTGGAACTTCCTTCAATCCAAAGCCCTGTATTGATCATCTTGGCAAACCCGGCCTATCTTTCATCATAGAAGAGTGCAAGAAGTTGGAAGCCCCTCTGAAACTAACGCCGGTCAGAAAATTCTCGCGAAGTAAGCCTTAATTGGATAAACATCTTCAGGATTTTCAGACAGGCAATTTCAAGAGCCACATAGAGATTTACCTTTTAGATAATCGTCATGTTTTAATTTCATTCTTTATATATGATGATTACTATCGTTGTTGGATTTGTAAAGTATGGAATTTTGGCTCTTATTCTTTAAGAATCTCTAAATGGACTCCCAATTTTAACCCCAATGGTGATTCCCCAATTGTGCCTATCTGGTTAGCTTTATATGCTTTACCTAAGCAATTTTTTTTATCCAGATATGATTATGTCTATAGGAAATATGATAGGTAATCCCGTTAAGGTGGATAAAGCCATATTAAATAGGACTATGCCTCATGTTGCTAAAGTTTGTGTTGAACTAGACATCACTTTGCCTAGAACTAAAAGAATCTAGTAATACTATAGGGGTGTTGGTTTCTGGCAATATATAGATTATGAAGGAGTCCCTGAGTACTATTCCAAAAGTTTGAAATTAGGCATTTGGATACAAGCTATAAATCTGATGTTTTGCAGGAACATTATGCTTAGAGACCTACTGATAGATTGCTCAAGCCTAAGCGAAAAGGAGAATAGCCTTTCTCCTCAGGTATTCCTCCTAAAGACAAACCATATATCCCTACTCTCAAAGTTGCTTCTGTAACACAGGAAATTCGGAGACCTAATAAAAAGGGCCTAGACCCCCTAAGATTTCTCAAGCTGAGATGGATGGAAAGAGTTATGAAGGGTTAACATTTAGTTCAAAGGTTCAAGTTATTTCTATACCTAATGAAAAAAATCCCATGTAGATCACAAAAAAACACTACTCTCATTGTGGATATTGAAATTCACCCTTATACAGACATTAGTCCCTCTGCCATTGACACTATGAGCCTTCAGGACAATTTGTCTAATGAGGTTGTGGTTCCTGCTACTAATGATATGATATAGTATGCATAATGGTGTTGCTATTGTATCTGATGCTTCAAATGTTTCTGAGGGCATAACAAACTCCCCTAAAGCTATAGTTTCTCACAACAAACAATTATCAGGGATAATCAAAATGAGAGTTTCATTGAAATAAATGATGGTTCATCTCCTTTACTCCCATCTGATTCTAAATCCAAAAAGAAGATAAGATTTAAGGGAAATACTATTTCAAATGGTGAATTTAGATGAGGATACAATTCTGAACCTGAAAACACAACCGGTGTAAAGATAAATCAATCTAAGGGTTCTTTTATATCTGATATGGTAGCTTCGCAAAAAAGATTCAATGACCTACTTAAGCTACCATTAGATGAAAATCTAGCTATTATAAAATCTCAAACAAGGAAGTATAATCGAAAGGATGACACTTCAACTCCAAAAACTGTCTTAACTAGATCCTCAATGACCTCTAAGCATTAATTTTTTCTAATGTAACTAACTTTTTTATATGGAATGTTAGAGGGATAGGTAATCAGACTTCTAAAATAAGAGTTAGGGATATTAAATACATACATAACATTTCTCTAGTAACTTTAATTGAACTGATCTTGGAAGCTTCTCAAATTACAAAAATTGCTTTGACCTAGGCTATAAAATAGTTTTCTCAATTCCTGATTGTATGATTTGGTTATTTTGGGATGAGTGTATCAAAGTTGATATAATTAAACCCTATAAGAAACACATCCTTGCAAAAATATTTCATCTTGCAATACCTAAGGAGTGACATATTGCTTTCAAGAGTGCGACACTTTGAAAATGTTATCCCAACCGTCCATCAAAAGCGACTTGTGGTATGCACTAGGAGCTCTGGTCATAGAGCTCAAAGCAAAGTTCACTTCGGCTGTGGAGGAGTTGGAGCTGCAGATGAAGGCAAAGGAAAGAAAATTGTCGGGAGCAATTGAGGAGACCCTCTCATTGTACCAGAAGCTGAGCACTTATTTCTAATAGGAGTTCCTCTCACATTACCCTCATTTAAGATAGTTTTCTTAAAATTTTCATACACAACAGAGTATCCCATATGTTGATCAATCAAAGGAGAATTTCTTAGATTACGATCATTTGGCAAAGAATATTTCAAATTAGACTCCAATTTTTCTGAATTGATTTCAACATGATAGTTACCTCTCATTAAAGGGTTTATGAAGCTGTTGTTTGAACCTTTAGACTGCTCATTCTCTATCCCTATTCTCCTTGTTGTCCGATCCAATTTCGCATTATCAACATCATTTCTTTGATGCTTTCTTTCATCTCCGCAATATCCCTGCCGCCCTTATAAAGTGTTAGGTAGTATAATACACTTACACCGACACTCCCAAGGACAAAACTAATAATCAATTGTAGAAATATCAGTTTGCCTATCAATTGGGATTTGCAACTAATGTAGATTGAAACAAGAAATTTCTTTATCTTAACTATGATATTTATGAGGCAAAGTCTTGGGAAAGACAATCTTTCCATAGGTTTATGGAAATACGTGGTTTAATTAAAATAATAAAAGATACAAGGTCTTAGTTGCAGTATTAAAAATTTATTATGCAACATATAGTAGCTATAAAGTTTAAAATGCGATTCATGCAACCCAAAATCTTTATCATCATTTCTTCTTATTTGCACTTTAGACCTTGGTCTTTCCATTACTTATGGAAGGACTGCCATTCAAGAGACAGACTCTATTTCTGAACAATGAATGATAAAGATGGACGATAAAAAAAATCTTATGGAGCGAGTCGATTGTGAGCGATCGGGTTCGAGTTATTTGCGAGTGGGTAAATTCAACTAAAAGTATTACAAAAATTTTTTATACTCCATATATTGATTTAATTGTGGCACATTTTGACACAAGTTTTGGAAAGATACCAATTATGTAGAGCAAATTGAATGAAGAAGAGAAAAAGTAAAATGAATGGTGAAAATTACCTTAAACTATGCTTTATTTGGAATGTGTCAAAAAATAAACATCTTAAAATGGAAAGTGTGTCAATAGTAGCTTAACGGAGAGAGTATAATAAATTTAATAAAGTAATTTGAATATACAATACAAATTTTAATATATTTGTTTCATAAGATACCACTAAAACTTGCTTAATTACATTTTGTAAAGTCTAGATTTATCTAGTTGGCAATTTATGAAAATTATGCAAGTATGGTATTATTGAGTTGCAGCATCAAAGAAGGAATTTTGGTGAAATAAGGAAAGGTTGAAGACTGAATCCGAGAAGGATAAATCTCATCCAAGTTGTATTTGAGTTAGAGAATATATCAGTTCCTATATATGTGAGATTGGATTAATGTTATGGAATTGGAATATTCAACTATTGGATTAATGTTATGGAATTGGAATATTCAGCTATGGTTAAGATATGGATGAGATATTTTAGTTATTCTAATTCCTTGCTTAAATGGATTAGATTTAGTAATTCTTATCTCCAAGAGATTTGATTGTTATCAGAATATTTATGTGGAGAAGGAATTATATTTGCCCATGAATTCATGCGTATCAGAATTGAAGATGGAATAAACTTCATGTGTGCATAAGAACAAGCAGTAAACACGCCAAGAAGATTTACGGAAAAAGAAGACAGAATATTATGGTATTTGTGAGTTATGGAAATCTGAATATTCTGCTATATATTAGGCGTATAGAAGCAAAGTTGATTTATGGAAAATCCCTACAAATATGGAGTTGATATTATCGAATATATGAGAGATATTGTGATAAAGAAAATACCTTTATTTATGGGATTTGGATATGCTTCAAGAAGCAGATTTGGAATAGGAATATTATGGAGATAATGATGGAGAATTCCAATCTGCTTATGGCTATAAAAGGGGACAACCACTGTTGTATTTAACACGAACTTAATAAAAAAATATGAATATATATTTTTTATCGTTAGAGAATTGCAAAGAGCCAGAATTCTATGTTACAACATAATCTGTCGTTCAAAGTTCAGAATCGTATACCTTAATTCCTTGGGAGGAGGAGATCCAGCATCAACCAGTTTCGAGGTCAGAGGAAGTCTGATCAAGGTGGATCGGTAGCAAAGGGAGCTTGCAGGATTCACGTTATAGTTAGATAAGATAAGTATAATTGTATGGTGTACTTTGTACTGTATAATTCTGATTAGTGGATTTATTTTTAACTGGCCAGGCCCTCGCAGATGTAGGTGGATTTTACCAAACTGCGTAACCAAGTCTTGTGTTTTTATGTTTTACTTTATTGCATACTAAGTTAGATAGATTATGTTGGAACACAGCAGTGATAATTGAATTAATTAGGTAAAACCAAATTTCAATTGGTATCAGAGAGAGGTCACTTATTTGTGCCTTGGTTGTGTCAAGGAAAGTGTGATTCGGTTTTACCAATGGCGACCAGAGAAGGAGCTTCTGTTTCTCAGCCACCACTGATGGAAGGAACAAATTACAACTACTGGAAGGCTCGCATGTGGGTGTTCATAAATTCACTGGATGAGTTGGCTTGGTACTATGTTGAAACAAAAGAGAAACCTCCTGTTGTTGGAACTTCGGAAGGAGGAGAATGTAAGCCTAGAGAGTCGTGGATACCAGTTGAAAGAATGGGAAGCTTGGCAAACTCCAGAGCATTAAATGTCATATTTACTGCAGTAGATGAAGATCAGTTCAAACTCATCTCTACGTGCCAACAAGCAAAGAAAGCATGTGATATCCTACAAACTGTACATGAGGGGACAAGTCATGTACGTGAATCAAAGCTACAAATGTTGGCCATAAAATTCGAAGAGGTGAAATTGGAAGAATATGAGACTATTGCAGTATTCAATGGAAGACTCAGAGATATCACAAAATGGCGCATCAATTGGGAAAAATTTACAAAGATTCCCAGTTGGTGAAGAAGACGCTAAGATCTTTTCCTAAAGGATAATCTATGAAAGTAGCAGCAATAGAAGAAGCAAGAGATGTAGCCATCATGACCTTAGATGAACTAATGGGATCACTACAGACCTATGAGATGACAATGCAATAACCTGTAAAGAAAGTCGAGAAGGAGATGACTTTTAAATCCTCTTCATCAAGGGTCATCCATGAATCTGATAGTGATGATGGAATTGAAGAACTTGCTCATATCACCAAGAATTTCTCAAGAATGCTGAAGAAGGGGGTAAACAAGAATTCACTGGAAAGATCTAGAGGGAATAAAACTCGTCCTTGAGATTTTGGTAATCGTGGAACTCGGATGGAACAAGGAAGTTAGCAATTCTCTAAAAACCAAAGTGGTGAAGGAAGGCAGTCTAAAAGATTTCAATGTCGAGAATGTGGAGGATACGGCCACATCCAGGCTGAATGTGCTAATACCCTAAAGAAGAAAGGAAAATCATTCATCACTTCATGGAGTGAAGATGATAAAGAAGACAAAGAGGAACTTATAAGAAATTATGTGGCATTTAGAGCAAAATTTCACGGTGGATCAGATGAGGTATGTTCCAACATGTCAGAGAAAGACAAAGCTGTATATTCCAACACAGGTTCTGATGACATGTCCAGTGATGTTGGCGGTTATGAAGAGATCTACACTGCATATGAGAAAATGTATGACATGTAGCTTAAAGTTGTTGAAACAAATAAATCGTTGAAGGAAGATAAAAATCATCAGGCTGAGAAGGAAAAGGGGTTGCGAGTTCTAGTCGGTGAACTCAGAAGAGAGATAGATGAGTTAAATTTCAATCTAAGCTCAACAACTAAGAAAGCTCAGATGGCCAAAGCAGCTATTACCAAGTTAAACACTGGAAAGGCGAAACTTGATGACATTCTGACCATGGTAAAAAAGTTTGGAGATCAACATGGAATCGGGTTTGACAATTCATTAGGTATGAAGGTCAGTTTCAAGTCGAAGGTTCAAGAGCTAAAAAGAAAGTTTATCAAGACCCATCAAAGGAAACCTCTCATCTGTAGCTACTGCATGTATCAAGGTCATACAGAGGAACAATGTTGAAAACTGCTCAGAGATATCATGACAAGGTGACAACTCTCCGTATGTTCCAACATAGACGATGTCCAGCGATCAAGAATGGTCAAAAAAGGTATGGGTCGTTAAACGCATGAGTACTTACCTTATTGCTCACACGTCTCTAATTGCACATTCTAGAGACTCGTGGTACTTAGTGGTTTCTCTTACCAGATGAATGGAACTGAGGAATTATTGACAAACATCCAGCTATATGATGGTTTTTTTTACGTTTGGCGATGAAAAGAAAAGTTAAGTGGTTGGAAAAGGTGAACTGCATATTGAAGGATTCCCCGTATTCACTGGTGTCTTGTTGGTGGAAGATCTAAAGGCTAATCTCCTAAGTATCAGCCAACTATGTGATGATAATATGACCATGGAATTCCATAAAGAGAAGTGCATAGTGAAACATGTCAACAACAAAGTGCTTACTGGTGTTCGGTCATTAGACAAATGTTACTTATTGGAACAAGAAGTGAACTGCTACAGTGTCAAATGTGATGAAGTAGATCGTACGGATGACCATGTTCCAACATCAGTTGATTTCTCATATCAGGGACGTAATGATGTTGGAACATCAGATGAGACAGATCTTAAAGATGAAGCTGATGTCTCTTATATCTTCAATAATGTTGGAACATCATCCTCTCCAAAACTCTCCCATGTTCCAACATCAGTGCAGGCTGAATCAAGCAGAAGAAGGACTCAATCAATCCCTTGGATTAATTATATGGAACTTGCTGGTCTACAATGTTTTCTCTCCCTCATCGAACCCAAGAATTACAAAGAGGCTCTTCTTGATAAGTATTAGATTGCGGAAATTCAAGAAGAACTTGAGCAATTTGAACTCAATGATAATAAAGCAAGGTTAGTTGCTCAGGACTACACTCAGGATAAGGAGTTAATTTTGATGAGACATTCGCATCAGTTGCCAGGTTAGAATCTATTCGCATTCTCCTCGTTTTGGCTAGCACTATGAATTTTATGATGTACCAAAAAGATGTCAAGAGTTCTCCCCTACATGGTGTGGTTAATGAGGAAGTACATCATTGACTCAAGAAGACTTTGCATGGATCAAAACAAGCACCACAAGCGTAGTATAAGCGACTCACTACCTTTCCTATTCAGAAAGGTTTTCGTCGAGGGGGAGAAGATCGCACCTATCGTACCTTGCTTGTTTGTTGGAACATAGTGTTGAACTGGATTTTTTTGAGATATCAATAACACTTGTGTTGTCACATAAAATCTTCAAGGGGCCTTGATGAATTCCATAGTCGTTCATCATTTGTTTCATCCATAATAATTATGCACAACAACTTCCAGCAACAAGATATTCAGCTTTTGTGGTAGATAAGGAGATTGAATTCTGTTTCTTACTATACCAAGTCACTAAGTTCATACCAATAAAGAAACATCCACATGTATTGCTTTTTCGATCATCAACATTACCAGCCCAATCAAAATCAATGTACCCAATCAACTCAGAATCTTGATTCTTAGAATACCAGACACCATACTTAGAAGTCCCACTTACATATCGAATAACTCATTTAACTGCGGTGAGATGAGACTCCTTTGGATTTGTATTTCTTGGATGACTTTATTGGCTCCATTAGGTTGATGTTCCAACATGCTTATTATTCCTGGATGTTGAAGGAATCTGAATTCAGGGGGAGACGTTATGTTTATATGTTCCAACATCCAGAATGGTTTTCAAGGTTGATGTATGTATTTGCATAAGCTCTTGTGATGAAATGCCAAAAGGTGATTGGTCCACAAAATGCCAAAGGGGGAGATTGTAATGTCTGGATTTATCTAGTTGGCAATTTGTGGATATTATGCAAATATGGTATTATTGAGTTGCAACATCAAAGAAGGAATTTTGGTGAAATAAGGAAAGGTTGAAGACTGAATCCGAGAAGGATACATCTCATCCAAGTTGTATTTGAGTTGGAGAACATATCAGTTCTTATATATGTGGGATTGGATTAATGTTATGGAATTGGAATATCCAACTACGGTTAAGATATGGATGAGATATTTTAGTTATTCTAAATTTCTTGCTTAAAGAGATTAGATTTGGTAATTCTTATCTCCAAGAGATTTGATTGTAATCAGAATATTTATGTGGAGAAGGAATTATATTTGCACATGACTTTATGCGTATCAAAATTGGTGATGGAATAAACTTCATGTGTGCATACGAACAAGCAGTAAACACACCGGGAAGATTTACGGAAAAAGAAGACAGAATATTATGGTATTTGTGAGTTATGGAAATTTGAATATTCTGCTATATATTAGGCGTATAGAAGCATAGTTGATTTATGGAAAATCCCTACAAATATGGAGTTGATATTATCGAATATATGAGAGATATTGTGATAGGGAAAATCCCTTCATTCATGGGATTTGGATATTATTCAAGAAGCAGATTTGGAATAGGAATATTATGAAGATAATCATGGAGAATTCCGATCTACTCATGGCTATAAAAAGGGACAACCATGGCTGCATTGAACACAGACTTAATAGAAAAAATCTGCATACAGATATTTTATCTTTCGAGAATTGAAAAGAGCCAGAATTCTATGTTACAACATACGAAATCTTCCGTTCAAAGTTCAGAATCGTATACATTAATTTCTCGGGATGAGGATATCCAACGTCGATGAGTTTTGTGGTCAGAGGGAGTCTGATCAAGGTGGATCGGTAGCAAGGGGAGCTTGCAGGATTCACTTTATAGTTAGATAAGATAAGTATAATTGTATGGTGTACTTTGTACCGTATCTTTTTTATTAGTGAATTTATTCTGAACTGGGCCAGGCCCCTGTAGATGTAGGTGGATTTCACCAAACTGTGTAACCAAGTCTTGTGTCTTTAAGCTTTACTTTATTGCATACTTGGTTAGATAGATTATTTTGGAACACAGTAGTGATAATTGATTTAATTAGGTAATACCAAATTTCACTTTTACTAAGTCAAATTTTGTAAACTTTAATCTTAAATTTCAACTTATATATATACATAACAAAAATATCATGTGAGATATTGTTAGATATGTCTTAAAATTTATTTTTATAATACCAACTTTTCATGCAAAATTATTATATGTAATTAGAGATATTAACTATCAACCATAATCGTTTAAGAACTTGAAAAAACAATTAGGCAATTTATAATGGGACAGAGGGAGTTTGTTGTAGTGTCAATATAATCATGTGTATAAATGTTATGGAGTCACTCCCAAACATATCGAGTCAATATAGACTTTTCTCAATTCGCATGTTAAATGAATTGATCTCAAATTGCTTGCGACGTGCATTCTCAACTCGTTAATTTCCCATACTTTCCACCGCATGACCGCATCATTTATGCCAAAAAAAAAACTTGGGTGAGACGGTCTCACCCAATCTTATAGTAAGTAAAGGGTTTAAGTACAATTATTTGAAGATGAAAAATAAAATGGAATACTTTCTATAGTTATTAATACATTACGTACTCTTCCATCTCACCATAAGTTATTGTAAGACTTTCTGAGGTGCCAAAAAATGAATGGTAAAAACAAATCACTTTCAACAAATTATAAGACTACTACATGGTTAGTTTTACACATAATGTTTGATGAATTTAATCGAAAGCTCTAAACAGCTCCGAGATTTTCAGATCGCCACTCCATCTCTCATACACTCCTACCACTAACGCCTGGCGGCACCATCATGGTAGAACCACCAATCTCCTATGCTCACATCCTCGACAAACCTAATAGCAATGCTACTCAGACCGATTCCAAACCCGATGGAACTTCCTTCAATCCAAAGCCCTGTATTGATCATCTTGGAAAACCCAGCCTATCTTTCATCATAGAAGAGTGCAAAAAGTTGGAAGGCCCTCTGAAACTAACGCCGGTCGGAAAGTTCTCGCGAAGTAAGCCTTAATTGGAAAAACTTCGTCGGGATTTTCAGACAGCCAATTTCAAGGGCCGCATAGAGATTCATCTTTTAGATAATCGTAAATTTTTAATTTCATTCTTTATATAGGATGATTACTATCGTTGTTGTATTCGTAAAGTATGGAATTTTGGCTCTTATTCTTTAAGAATCTCTAAATGGACTCCCAATTTTAACCCCAATGATGATTCCCCAATTGTGCCTATCTCCTTAGCTTTATATGGTTTACCTTAGCAATTTTTTGATCCAGATGTGATTATGTCTATAGGAAATATGATAGGTAATCCCGTTAAGGTGGATAAAGCCATATTAAATAGGACTAGGCCTCATGTTGCTAAAGTTTGTGTTGAACTAGACATCACTTTGCCTAGAACTAAAAGCATCTAGTAATACTATAGGGGTGTTGGTTTCTGGCAATACATAGATTATGAAGTAGTCCCTAACTACTATTCCAAATGTTTGAAATTAGGCATTTGGATACAAGCTATAAATCTGATGTTTTGCAGGAACATTATGCTTGGAGACCTGCTGATAGATTGCTCAAGCCTAAACGAAAAGGAGAATAGCCTTTCTCCTCAGGTATTCCTCCTAAAGAAAAACCATATATCCCTACTCTCAAAGTTGCTTTTGTGACACAGGAAATTTGGAGACCTAATAAAAAGGGCCTAGACCCCCTAAGATTTCTCAAGCTGAGATGGATGGAAAGAGTTATGAAGGGTTAACATTTATTTCAAAGGTTCAGGTTATTTCTATACCTAATGAAAAAATCCCGTGCAGATCACAGAAAATACTACTCTCATTGTGGATATTGAAATTCAACCTTCTACAGACATTAGTCCCTCTGTCATTGACACTATGAACCTTAAGGACAATTTGTCTAATGAGGTTGTGGTTCCTACTACTGATGATATGATATAGTATGGGTAATGATGTTGCTATTGTATCTTATGCCTCAAATGTTTCTGAGGGCATAACAAACTCCCCTGAAGCTACAGTTTCTCACAACAATTATCAGGGATAATCAAAATGAGAGTTTCATTGAAATAAATGATGGTTCATTTCCTTTACTCCCATCTGATTCTAAATCCAAAAAGAAGATAAGATTTAAGGAAAATACTATTTCAAATGGAGAATTTAGACCAGGATACAATTTTGAACCTGAAAACACAACTGGTGTAAAAATAAATCAATCTAAGGGTTCTTTTATATCTGATATGGTAGCTTCGCAAAAAAGATTCAATGATCTACTTAAGCTACCATTAGATGAAATCTAGCTTTTCCAAAATCTCAAACAAGGAAGTATAATCGAAAGAATGACACTTCAACTCCAAAAGCTGTCTTAACCAGATCCTCAATGACCTCTAAGCATTACTTTTTTTAATGTAACTAACTTTTGTATATGGAATGTTAGAGGGATAGGTAATCAGGCTTCTAAAATAAGAGTTAGGGATATTAAATACATACATAACATTTCTCTAGTAGCTTTAATTGAACCGATCTTGGAAGCTTTTCAAATTACAAAAATTGCTTTGACCTAGGCTATAAAATATTTTTCTCAATTCCTGATTGTATGATTTGGTTATTCTGGGATGATTGTATCAAAGTTGATATAATTAAACCCTATAAGAAATACATCCTTGCAAAAATAGTTCATCTTGCAATACCTAAGGAGTGACATATTGCTTTTGTGTATGGAAAGCATTCACAAAGGGCAAAAGCTAAACTATTGGAATCTCTATTAACTCATAAAGATGTCCCCCATTTAATGTAATTGAGGACCAATCTGAATATTTGGGAAAATCTATTCTAGATCCTAAGGTAATGACAGACTTTAAAAAAATTAAATCTTTAGGCCAGTTCACTAATCTGCCAACTACTGGAAGTCTCCATATTTGGATTGGGATGAGGCAAAAAAGGCAAAGTGTGGAAAAGATTAGCCAGAGGTAAAGCAAATTCTTCATGGTTGGATGATTTTCCCACATCGCACATAAATGTGATTTCTAGGGAAGAATTTGACTATTCCTCATTAATCCTACACATTAAGTCTCAAAATTTAGCACCAAGTCCTAAATCTTTAAACTTTCAGAACTGTTTGATTATCCATACCTAGTATGCTTTCCACTCTATATGTTTAAACACTTGAAAAGATCCCTCTTCTTCGTGGACGATCCCAACTTGTCATTATCTACTTAATTGTAGATAAGAAGCATTGGAGTTTATAAATTTAACTTTGAGAGGTATGACGACAACCTCCCATTTTTCATCAGCGGACTAATCATATCAAGATTGATTATCACTTTGTTCATGAGCAGGTTGAAGATGGTTCTTTGGTGGTTTTTCATGTTTCACATTTTACTAAGGCCATTTGTACTGCTCGTTTTGCTACTTTTCGGTTCAAGTTTCATGTCGCTCCACTTCTATGAACTTGTGGGGGGGGGGGGGGGAAGAATATAATTTATATTTATGGAAAACCAAAGTTTAATATGATTAGGTTACCATGGTTTTTCTTTTTTTTTTCTCTAAGTAACCTCTTGTATAAATACACAGGGCGGAACTACCATGGCGCGTGGTAGGGATCTAACCCTACCTGAGATTCTGGCGCCACGGTAGTAGATGTTATAAGCGGTTAAAGCACTTACCGGCGGCGGAGCGGAGTTTTCTGGCTTATTCCTCGTTTTGCCAGCATATTCAATTGGGGAAGAAGGCTGTAGCAGGCCTTCTTTTTTTGGCCCATAACACATCAAAACGACGTCGTTTTGGCTCAAGTCAAATGACGTCGTTTTGATTAGTGCAGGAGAAAAAAAAATTGAAATCGAATATGGGTTTTTGTATTGGGCCAAAATCCAAAAAGGATTGCCCAAATACAAAACCCATGGGCGGAAACTTGCAACAAAACAAAACAAATCTTGCCAATTGCCAAGAACCCAAAATTGGTTCAAACTTTAAACATATATCATCCATCCAGCTGCCAGCCAGCTTACTTCCAGGCTCCAGCCTCAGCTCTGGCTACCGCTACCGTCGACCCGCCACCGGCCAGAGACTCTAGATGCCACCCCGCCACCGTCCCATCGTCCCTCCGTCCCTCCGTCCAACCCCACATGGAAAAAAATCCTAGTTCTGCCACTGTAAATACATGTTGATATCTTGAATGAATACAAGTCAGTTTTACACAATCCATAGACAATTTTACAAAAATGATCCAGTTTTGATAAAAATAATAAAGTTTATTTGAATGGTTAATCAAATTAATGGGATATCTCATTTATGATGAAAACTATAATGGGTGTGTTTGGTGGAGTTGTGCTTATAAGCAAAGTTGGTTTATTTTAAAAGCATGGGGAGACCAGCTTATATTTTTTTTTCCAATAAATAGCGTATGCTTTTAAAATAAGTTATTTTAGGTTATTTTTAGGTTGCTTATCTTATAAGTAACACACTTATCAATCCTGCCAAATATACCTCATGTATAATCCACTGATCAGAAGAACGGTGGTGAGCAGTGTGGGAACTGGAGTGAATCATAATTTCAAGAAATCAATTTCAATAAATCAATTTCAATAGATGCTAAAAGTGGATAAATTAGTAGGAGTAAGGCACACACAACGCATGCTCCAAGGCCAAATGCAGCGTTAGAGTAATATTGCTTGTGCAAGATACGTGAAAAGATAGAGAATGGCAGGCACGTGATCTCCACGCGCTAGAAGAGCCACAATGGTATGTAGGCGCATTTGAATGCACACAGTACAACAATTAACACATTTTACCTTGGTTATTCATGACTTTTTACCTCAGTATTTAACCCTTGAAAAATTGAGGTAAACATGGTAGCAATAAAAAATTATTTTTTTACCTAGGTTTCGAATCGAGGTAAAAAATATAAATTAAATTATTTTTTTAATCGAAGGAAAAAAAATCAACAGGCACCGGTTCCGGATGGTGACTGATGTTGGTGGTTTGGGGTTGTTACGTCAATTGTAAATAGCCGACGTTGGTTCAATCGATAGAAACTGGAATATGTTGTCGACATCGATCTAACTAAGAGCGGTGTCGGGTATCTATAGGCGATATCGTCCGTGTAATTTTTTAGTAACATCTGCTCGATGTCAGCCTTTACATAATCATTTTCAACTTGTAGACACAGTCGGTTTAACCAAGACCGCCATTCTTGTAACCGACGTTGGTTGTAAGGCTCGAGGAGCCACTATTTTTCTTAGGCGACATTATCCGACATCGAAAATATGGTATCGACAATGACTAGATACGTATCGAGGACATATCGATATAGGTTATATGAAAATGAGAAATTAAAATTGAGATTTAAAAGTGCTGCTCGGCGCAAACTGCCATTTCATATACAGCAGAAAGAAAATAATGATCTAGTTACTGTCTAATACATGTGCAGTTAAAAGTGCAATCATCTTCACCTCTCTAATACATATGCAGTTAAAAGTACATTCATCTTCACCTCTAAGTGGCATTGATGTATATAACATTGAACACTATAAGGGCATCGGTCGCCTAAAGCAGCTCAATGAAAACTACATCGATCCCCGTGGGACAACCCATTGTCCGCTTGAAACTTTCCCCATCCCTTATGGGAAAGAGCCTCGATCTTCCAGATACCAAAATAGTGGATGTGTCATTCATGATCATTGCACCACATGACGACAAGGACCTTCTTCTCCGGCAGACGTGCTTCCATGTCCTGAGGGATGTACTAAATCATGAACGAAAAGAGTAAATTACTACGGCTGATTATTGATAAAGATAAAGGATAAGAAAAAAAGAATCAAGTATAATTACCATAGCGGGAATAGCCCCTAAGTTTTTTAGCAATAAAGTGCAAGTAAAACGTGTGTTTCCGGGCGACACAGAGTAGGCGTCAAGATTGACAGGATTGTCCTGACTACCAGATCCCACTTGCTAGTGGAAAAAAAACTGTAAGTCATGTAATAGACAAATAAGAAGAAAATGTTAAATATACATATTTAATTGGCATACCTCACAATTATTACCACTTGATTCATCGTTGTTCGCCATGAATCCTAAATGTAATAGCAATGAAATGAAAAACAGTATTAATAGAAGTTGGGTTGAAGAAATTAAGTCCTTCTGAATCAACAAATTGTAATTGGTTAGGCAGTGAACATAAAAATTAAAACTACGAGACACGATCGACACATCATGCAGATGTCAGTCAACTGTCGAATCAACATACAGATAACCGATGGGTAATCGATGTCACATTTAACGCAAAATCCTGAACTAGATGATTGATCAACACGTAGTGACGGTTTTGGTAACATAACCAACAACATGACCGAAATGTAACTGAATGTTCATTCAACGGGAAATCCTCAAATATTGCAATCATTAAAAACGAAAACTATCGAAATGAATACATAATACACACAAATCTAACTCAACAACAACGTACATAGACATGCATCTCTGAGAAATTTCATAAAACAAAATGAACACATCAACATAAAATAAGCCTATTCATAATGTCCTTCACTAATTTAAATTCCAAAACATAAAATAATTGAATAAGAATTTGATGACAAAGACACCTTTTGAAATTGGGATTTGAAAGTCCAGGTTTTCGAAATGGGGAAAGTTGAGAAGTTTGAAACTTTTCACCCCGGTTGAGGTATTTATATAAAAGCAATTCAAAACAATGTCGTTTTTAATGCCTATTAGAGTCTGTCAAGACTAGACAACGTTAGTCGACATGTCGATCAAACCGACAAGTGATCGTAGACCATCCGACATCAACCCTCAATCAGACTAGGACAAATGATTTTTTGGCCCACGAACTTGTAAAACAACATTTAGCCCATCATAGAAATTATATAATTATTTTTCCATCATTGGAGTGCATGATTTTTGTGTGGTCAAAAATCTCATGCTGGGAGAGAATGTGCATGTTTTTTATTTTGGATGCAAAGGGAGGAGGACGCATTATGGTAATGCGTCCTCCAAGGGCCCCAACTTTTTTTTTCCAGCATTTGAAGAGGACGCATTTCGATAATGCGTCCTCTAGGTGCAATTTTTTTCCCATAAATTAAATAGAGGACTCCTTTTTTATTTCCGGAAATGGTTTTCCCCCTTCTTTTTTTTAATTCAATTCGTCCTTTCAATTTTTTGTTCCGGAAGTAGTTTGGATTTAATTTTTTTATTAAAATCAATTAGAGGTCTCGGTTTGGACCCTTTTTTTAGCATCAATTAGAGGACTCGTTTCTAAAATCAAATAATGGCTGATTTTGCACCATTTTATGTTTCCCGAAATGATTCTCATAGCACTCGTTTTGGAAACAACTCCTCAGATCCGGCGAATTATTTTTTTGAAAGTATTAGGAGGAATCGTTTTTGAATTTGTACGAATTTATTTATCGGGAGCTCCTCTAATGAGTCCTGTAATGGGTATTCCTTCTTGGAATTTTCTTGAAAATGTCGGAAATGAGATTTCCAATTAACTACGGTGCTAATGTAATCTGTGAATGAAATAATGTCTATTATATTTTGTTATATTTTGTTATATTTGGTAAATTTAGCGTGAGGAGAATTTTATTTATTTGGGAGATAGCTTATTATACTATCCTGCCCCGAATTCGATAAGATTGTGGAGTTTCAATTGAGTCGAGAATTTAAGTAATGAATGTCGGTGCAGGAACGGATTATTGCATGGTAAGAATGGATACAAGATAGCATGCATGTACAGTGTGGAATAGTACGAGTGAATTGTAATGCCAATTAGTGTTGAATAGCATGTACTGCCCTAATGATGGTCTCTGCATAGCTTTCCACCCGTTCCACACGAGGGAGGACGTATGGTCCTGGATGTCCGCCGTGGTACAACCGTCTGGGTAGGTACATGTTCTTCCTCATGTGGAGCTCCCCCCAGCATGTCCTCCTCCATTTCGTATCCCGCTTCCTCATTCGAATCACAGAAGGCATATTGATGTGTCCATTTTGTGTGGTTATTTTAGGGGTTTTAGGATGTGGATATGCCATTTCCTCCGTATGCTTGAATCTTTTCTTACTCGAGGGCGAGTAAGGTTTAAGTGTGGGGAGGTTTGATGTGTCCATTTTATATGCTTTATTTAGTAGTATTTAGGATCACTTTTGTGCTCTTTTATTATCGAGAGCTTGTGTTTTACCTTGAAATTCACTTAGGAGAGGCAAAAGCAACTTTGTACTCTTTTACCTCTTCTAAGTGGATTTTGTGTGACAAGGGAAGAACACGGAAGCAACGAAGACCGGAAGACATTGAAGACTATACTTTCGAAGACTTTTGGATACTCACTTCGAAGACATGAAGACCGGAGGCCGTTGAAGACCATTTTGGAGCTGTTTAAGACTTGAAGATTGAGAGGGATGGCTATGAAGAAGACAAAGAAACAATGCAAAACTCTGGCTCCCGTCGCGACCCCGTCGCGACACCATCGCGAGTCGCGACCAACACCGTCGCGAGTCGCGACCAACCTCGTCGCGAGTCGCGACCAACTCGTCGCGAGTCGCGACCAACGGGCGGCCAGAAATCAATTTTATTTTCTTTGCACTATAAATACCCTCTCTTTCCTCCTCTTCTCCAGCTTTTCCAGCCCGTTTCTCTCTGGTTTTTGGGCGAGAAACCTAGGTTTTTTCTTCTCTTTCTTTTCTTAGCTTTCTCTTAGTTTAATTATGTCTTTTGTTGTTCTAGAGTAGTTCTTGTACTTGGGAGCTATGGATTGAAGCTTCCACTTCTATGTATTGAGAACCATTTCTATCTATCTATTTGGTGTTTTTGCTATTGTGCTTTGAATGTTAATTGTTGATTCTATTAATGTTGTTGAGAGCTTGATGATATGAAATGCTTGTATGAATTGCTAGCTAGGGTTTGGGGGATTTGGGTTAATTTCCCCCCTGTTCTTGTTAGGAATGTATGAGTGTGAATTAGAGCTTTTGATTGTGTTAGTGTGTTGACAATGTGCTAGACGAATGTGATTGATGTCGAACTCTTCGTCATGTTCGTTTGTGTAGCAAACGAGAAGAGTTATATGCTCGTGGTCTATGAGTGGTCGCTCTTGACTAATCTCGTGTAATTGCATGAATTGGTTAAATGCTTAGTCACGGTGTAGTGGTCATAGGCATTGCCAAGCTTGTTGGTCCTTCGTGCTAAATGCCACCAATGACACCTTGAGTCGTGGTCGCGACTCGGGAGTCATTGGTGAGGTTTGACGAGAGATGTCGAACTCACTCTCGCAAACTACGAACTAAGAAGGATAGGAGTTTAGTCTCCACGACAAGTAGTTGAAGTATTGAATAGATGATTTAAATTCATTCTTGAAGCATTTGTTATTTGGCATTTATGTATTCCTGACGGTGTGTTTCACTGCATGTGTGCCATGAGCTGTTTGAGCATAGGTAGTGCTTGTGTGGTTGAATTGTTTAGGTGTAGGAACGTGACGAATTCCGTAGCGCCTTTGCATGAAGATCTATGAGCATGAACTTAGAACTCCTTGTGGTGTGTGTGTTGTGGTATTTGCTAGATGGGTGCGTGAGTGTTGGGTCCTGAATGCTATATGATGGAATGTGTGAATGATTCGATGAACTACATTAGATGTGGAAGTGGATATCCGTTGCCCCCAAGGCATTTTATCTTTGTAGTTTAAAACCCATTTTCTTTAGTTTCGTTTGATGATTAGCATAGTCACTTGACCTTGCTAGTTATCTTGTCTTTTTATCTTTGTTAACTTAGGAAACCAACCAACCAACCCCCCCCCCTTTTACTTGCTTTTAAGTGTGTGTATATATATTTACTCCTAGCCTACTATCAACCATTTGTGCTTGATTGCTTAGGAAGATCCCTCTTCTCATTGGACGACCCCGATTTGCCACTATCTACCTAGTTGTAGAAAGTAAGCATTTAGTGCTTATAAATTATCTTTTGGCGCGCGGGTGCGACGACCGCCCGCGCCTGTCAAAATGGCGCCGCTGCCGGGGAATAGGCATTTATTCTTAAGTGTTTAAGTGTATTTGATTGTGTATTGGCTAGTTGTTTTTATTTTCCACTACTTGGTGGTTGTTTTTGTTCGGAGTAGGTATTGCTTGAGTTCTTGGTAATTTATTTTATCGAGAATCCTTGCACTATGATTCCGAACTTTTGAAAAATAAAAAAAATTTTAATGGAGCGTCTCACCTTGAGGGAACTCATGATGAGAAGAGAGGCTCAACAAGCAAGGTTTTGTAGGATGTGTCATTCCGATCATCCTACCGAATCTTGCCCTTTGTTGTGGGAAGAGCACTATGACCGAGAAAGAACCCTTGGTTTCCAAAACCATGGGTACTATGAAGAGTGCTATCAAGAGGTAGGAGATATTGGTTTTCAAGGGCAAGAAGCTCATGAATGCTATCCATACTACAACTCTTACAATCCGGAATGGAGTGGTAGTCCGGATTTGTGGTATGAGAATGAGCCGGAAAACCAATATTACGAGCAACCTAGTTGGCCATCACCACCCTATACCATACCCCAAAACCAAGCCCAACAAGGAAGTTCAAGTTTGACACGTGAGGATGTCTTAAATACCATAGCAAACTTGAACTCCTTTACTAGTGAGAAGCCGGATACCCAGCTCTCCTCTAGTGTTGAGGCCATTGAGGGGCATGTGAGGAGCATATTAGAGGTATTGGCCCGCATGGAAGCTCGTGATTCCGAAAACACACCATCCCAACTTGAACTCGATGATTCGGTGAGTGAAGTCACCAATAAAAATGATTTTGAGTATGAAAGGGATGAGGAGTTGGTTGTAAAGGATAGAAAAATGGAGGAAGAGGTGATAGTGCTACATCATCCATTAGCATTGTCACCCCTTCTCCCACCTAGTGAACCAACTCTAATATTTTCGGAAGTTTTGAGGGAAACGAGAGAGGAGCCAAAAGACTATCCCAAGCTCCCTAACCACTTAATTCCCTTTGAACCATCTCCACCTCCACAAGACTTTCCTCTTGAAAGTTGTGTGCCCCCACCTCTCTTATTTTGGATGCTCATGGTGAAGAGCTTCAAGCCTTCACCATACGGATAACATTAGGGTCGTGCCGACGACCTTAAAAATACGGAGCTTCGTCGTGCCGACGACGTTAAATAAATTCGGCATTTCTTTTAGTTTTTGTTTCTTAGTTTGTGTTTCTTAGTTTGTGTTTCTTAGTTTTTGTTGTTTTGTTTTGTTCTTTTTATGGCTTGTTTTTCTGTGATTTTGTAGCAAAGTGAAGCGCATTGCAATGAAGGAGATGAAGGAACGAGATCAATGAACGAGGGAAGAAAGCTTGGACAGTTGGTAAGAAAACGAAAAAAATTTTAAGCCTGGGATACCCTGCCGTCGCGAGTCGCGATGGGCTTCGTCGCGAGTCGCGACGAACAGGGGAGCAAAATTCACTCCCAGCGCCAACTTTCCGCGAGTCGCGATGACTTCACGAGTCGCGACCTACTTCATCGCGAGTCGCGACGAGCTCATAAATTTTTGAGCTTTCGGACTCAACTTTCCGCGAGCCGCGATGACGTCGCGAGGCTCCGTTGCGAGTCGCGATGAACTTCGTCGCGAGTCGCGACGTGATCAGAACTTCTTGAGCTTCCGGACTCAACTTTCCGTGAGTCGCGATGACTTCGCGAGGCTCGTCGCGAGTCGCGACCTACTTCGTCGCGAGTCGCGACGAGCTCAGAAAATTTTGAGCTCTCGGACTCACCTTTCCGCGAGTCGCGATGACTTCGCGAGGCTCGTCGCGAGTCGCGACGAACCTCGTCGCGAGTCGCGACGAACCTCGTCGCGAGTCGCGACGTGCTCAGTAACTGTTGAAAAATTTTTGAGCCCGGATTTCAAATTTCCAAGCTTCCAAGTTTCCAAATGATTTTAAACATTGCATGATCCTACCTTCTTCTCCACCCAACACTCCCAAGAACCACCACATACCCACTCATTCCTTCACCATCCTACATATGTTGACATATGAACATTCTTGCATCTTTATAGTACATTTGTTGATTGTAGTATGCCGACTACATCATTGTAATCGTAAGTGCATATCCTATAATGATGCTTGTATACATGTCAATATATGTTGGATATTTTTCATGATTATTCTTATAGTGTTGGTTGGGTGTGATTTGGTTGTTCTTTGAAAATACTATGGTTATTAACTCTTGATGCTAAACCTAGTATTACATATCCTTATGTACTTGTGAGTTTAATGTGTTCTTCGTGGTGTAGTCTTGATCAAACGGCGCCATGGAGACAATGCTTTTCTCGAGGGGTGAGTTCTTCTACGGCATCTTCGCTCACCCTTCCGGTTCCGAAACCTATCTCGGGACCATCCAAGTACTTGGATATCGCCATATCACCGGCGAATTTGCGGAGAAATGGGTGTCACTCTAACTCCCTTACCTTGATTTTTATTGTTCTTGCCTTAGTGTTTACATTGAGGGCAATGTAATGTTTTAAGTGTGGGGAGGGGTTAGAGGACTCATATGCATGCTAGATTGTTTTGGAATGCTTTTTGCTACTTTTCATTGGAAAAACATGAGAAAAGAAACAAAAATAGAAAAACAAAAAGAAAAAAAATAGAAAAAGAAAAAAAAAAGAAAACCCGCTAAGTTGAAAACCCGAGAGGGCAACTTAGGCAACATTGGGGGCCCGGATAGGTCGAAAACCCTTAAAGGGCGGCCTAGGCAAAAATGAGAGGCTAAAATGTGCGGAAAAAGGTGAGATGTGAGCTAAAGAAACATGATGTGTGGCTAGGATGAAAACTCGAAAGAGCTCCTAGGCAAAATGAGAGAAATTGAGAGAAATTGAAAAATGATATAATTTCACTCATTTGCCGGCGTTGGAGTCATAAGGTTGCGGTTGTCACACGGATGGATCGGGTTGCTCAACATTTATAGACCTCTTGGGTTTGGGTAGCTTAGTGGGTTAGGAAACGAAGTGTGATTATGAAATTCCTTATCTCTTTATACTTCGTTTTTGGTTGATATATTGGCATTAGGTGAAGTATGTGCTTAAACCTCTTAAATGGTTTTAACTTTATCTTGTGTCATTGGACTTTGGGAATATCAATTCGGGGCTTGAAAATATTTTTATGGGTAGTGAATTGATAAGTGGTAGGTTTGGTTAGATTTAGGATTGGGGATGTGTGTGTGAAAAATTCTCATGTGAGCTTTTATTTTGGGATTTTTGATATTGAGAGTTTTTGTGAGGCTTTGATTGGGGGATTAGTTTAGGTTTTGGATATATCATTTACTCCGTGTGCTTGGTTCTTTTCTTACTCGAGGGCGAGTAAGGTCTAAGTGTGGGGATATTTGATGTGTCCATTTTGTGTGGTTATTTTAGGGGTTTTAGGATGTGGATATGCCATTTCCTATGTATGCTTGAATCTTTTCTTACTCGAGGGCGAGTAAGGTTTAAGTGTGGGGAGGTTTGATGTGTCCATTTTATATGCTTTATTTAGTAGTATTTAGGATCACTTTTGTGCTCTTTTATTATCGAGAGCTTGTGTTTTACCTTGAAATTCACTTAGGAGAGGCAAAAGCAACTTTGTACTCTTTTACCTCTTCTAAGTGGATTTTGTGTGACAAGGGAAGAACACGGAAGCAACGAAGACCGGAAGACATTGAAGACTATACTTTCGAAGACTTTTGGATACTCACTTCAAAGACATGAAGACCGGAGGCCGTTGAAGACCATTTTGGAGCTGTTGAAGACTTGAAGATTGAGAGGGATGGCTATGAAGAAGACAAAGAAACAATGCAAAACTCTGGCTCCCGTCGCGACCCCGTCGCGACACCATCGCGAGTCGCGACCAACACCGTCGCGAGTCGCGACGAACTCGTCGCGAGTCGCGACCAACGGGCGGCCAGAAATCAATTTTATTTTCTTTGCACTATAAATACCCTCTCTTTCCTCCTCTTCTCCAGCTTTTCCAGCCCGTTTCTCTCTGGTTTTTGGGCGAGAAGCCTAGGTTTTTTCTTCTCTTTCTTTTCTTAGCTTTCTCTTAGTTTAATTATGTCTTTTGTTGTTCTAGAGTAGTTCTTGTACTTGGGAGCTATGGATTGAAGCTTCCACTTCTATGTATTGAGAACCATTTCTATCTATCTATTTGGTGTTTTTGCTATTGTGCTTTGAATGTTAATTGTTGATTCTATTAATGTTGTTGAGAGCTTGATGATATGAAATGCTTGTATGAATTGCTAGCTAGGGTTTGGGGGATTTGGGTTAATTTCCCCCCTGTTCTTGTTAGGAATGTATGAGTGTGAATTAGAGATTTTGATTGTGTTAGTGTGTTGACAATGTGCTAGACGAATGTGATTGATGTCGAACTCTTCGTCATGTTCGTTTGTGTAGCAAACGAGAAGAGTTATATGCTCGTGGTCTATGAGTGGTCGCTCTTGACTAATCTCGTGTAATTGCATGAATTGGTTAAATGCTTAGTCACGGTGTAGTGGTCATAGGCATTGCCAAGCTTGTTGGTCCTTCGTGCTAAATGCCACCAATGACACCTTGAGTCGTGGTCGCGACTCGGGAGTCATTGGTGAGGTTTGACGAGAGATGTCGAACTCACTCTCGCAAACTACGAACTAAGAAGGATAGGAGTTTAGTCTCCACGACAAGTAGTTGAAGTATTGAATAGATGATTTAAATTCATTCTTGAAGCATTTGTTATTTGGCGTTTATGTATTCCTGACGGTGTGTTTCACTGCATGTGTGCCATGAGCTGTTTGAGCATAGGTAGTGCTTGTGTGATTGAATTGTTTAGGTGTAGGAACGTGACGAATTCCGTAGCGCCTTTGCATGAAGATCTATGAGCATGAACTTAGAACTCCTTGTGGTGTGTGTGTTGTGGTACTTGCTAGATGGGTGCGTGAGTGTTGGGTCCTGAATGCTATATGATGGAATGTGTGAATGATTCGATGAACTACATTAGATGTGGAAGTGGATATCCATTGCCCCCAAGGCATTTTATCTTTGTAGTTTAAAACCCCTTTTCTTTAGTTTCGTTTGATGATTAGCATTGTCACTTAACCTTGCTAGTTATCTTGTCTTTTTATCTTTGTTAACTTAGGAAACCAACCAACCAACCCCCCCCCCCCTTTTACTTGCTTTTAAGTGTGTGTATATATATTTACTCCTAGCCTACTATCAACCATTTGTGCTTGATTGCTTAGGAAGATCCCTCTTCTCATTGGACGACCCCGATTTGCCACTATCTACCTAGTTGTAGAAAGTAAGCATTTAGGGCTTATAAATTATCTTTTGGCGCGCGGGTGCGACGACCGCCCGCGCCTGTCACATATGGAATAGTACCTGTGTGTGATGGATCAATATGCAACATGTACGGATGACTGGATGTTGGAGTGACATATGCATTGTAATCTGATGCATCCATGTTGTACTGTGATGGTTCCCCGGCTGATGGTCCGCAAATCGGTGGACTTGCATATGAGGGCCCCGCTTGTGATGGACCAATGTGTTCCGCATGCCCCCTAGCACGAGGCCTCCGACCTCCTTGTCGACCGGGGGTGGCTTGACGGTGGGTTCTGAGGTTAGTATATCTCACACCAGGGGGCGGTTCCTCACAGTGCACGAACGGCTGATAGTGTTGCGGCCTGGAGGGCTGATGCGCATGTTGAAGACTACGTGTGATAACATGACGCATCCCCCGTATAACGTCCGCACAATGTGGGGGCCAACCATCCAAATTAATGTCTGACATGCCATGCAGCTGTGTCATTGCCTGCAACTACATAATCGAGATGAATATGTCAGATATATAATTTTGAGGACCTCCGTTGTATTCTTTCTTAACAATATTTGAGTTTTAGGACATACCAAGTACTCCGCTGTTGCACCGTCTCCGTGGAAACCCTCGGTAGCTGCTACTAGCCGCCCTGGCTGATCAATCATGGACACTGTCTTGCGGAAGTACCACTCCAAGTAATCACGGCCGGGTAGGTATGGATCTGCACTCCCCAGTGTGGGTACTTGTTGATTGGACCGATGTTCCCAAGTATCGAGGTATCTTCTGAGTTCGACACACCAATCCATTCCAGACCTTCCTCGACAGTCTCTAGTATGGTGTAAGTTGTACTCATCCCTACTGACCAACTGGGTGGGGACTGGCTGGATTAGGCCGAACTGCCTGAGAACACGATGTGCATGATGGAACTCCACGGCATGCCAGCAGATGAGGTCGATGCAAAGCTGCCAATTGTTTCTGCCATCTGTGCAGTACCGTGGTAGTTGCTCCAGGACATCCTCCGTATATGGCAGCCAGATGAACTGAGACAGCATGCATGTGTTGCGGTTAGGTAACTGGAACCAATTTTTCGTGAGAAGTTAAGAAATCAAAATTCAGTTATTCCTATACCTGATTGTGATTGAGAGACATCAGTTGGTCATGGTACACCTTGAGAACGTGCATTGGTGATTGTGAACAATCGTAACGGGCCCTCCACCTATGAGGAACCGAGTGAATTACATTAGCCATACTATGGAATTGCATGGGGACTTATGAATACCACGTATTGAGGAATAAGACATGTACCGGGATCCAAGAGCACTCATCGTCACTGTCACCTGTAGTGCCCCGGCAGGTCGGATGGATGGTATGCGTTCCCATGCCCACAACTGCCAATAAATGCAATAGAAATGCTCGTTAATATTAAGCACGGTAGGTACGAACAACTACGTGGACCAACAATTTTACCTGTAGCAAGACAAGCGGCCCAGATATAGATTTAGACTGTGGGATTGCCGCGTCACATAATGACCTGTACAAGAATGCAAGAATGGAACTCCCCCAACTGTATCGATGGACTGCACCTAGATCTGTCAGTGTCGATAAGTAGAGCAGTAGGATGAGGTGGCCAGACGTGGCGGACATCAGCATTCCCCCAAGAAACAGCAGAAGGAACACCCTAGCCCGCTGTTGGCATTGTACGTTAGTGGGATCAGCGGGGAACGGACTGTGCAATAGCGTTCCCAACCACCTGGCCCTGATGCGACGCCCTCTGATACAAGTGGGGTCCGGTGTAGCTCCCCAGGTAGTCTGTGCAGATGAGCTGACATTCCTCCGTACGCCTAATGGTGTCAACACCTGTCACTGGGATGCCATCGATCGGTAGACCCCACAGGACCCCTACATCCTGCAAGGTTACCGTAGCCACCCCCATCGGCAGGTGAAACGTGTGCGTCTCCGGTCTCCAACGCTCCACCAGGGCGGTGATGAGGGAGTGGTCAATTTGTATTGCGGCTGAGTCCAGGAGTCCCTGAAATCCCGCGTCACGTACATACCGCATCACCTGTTCTGGCAGTCGCTCGGTCCAGCATGCCCCATCGCACCGACGCACCTTTAGTGCCTCGTCCTCTAAATGTCCATTGTATAGGGCACGAGCACGGTGCTCCTGATGGAGGTACAACAAGTCCTCCTCAATGGGTCATGGATAGTACATGGTGTTTTCCTGCGAGCAGATACCAACCATAGTTAGATGTTTTTCATGGAATAATAGCACAGATAAAAGTAACACTGCGTGTTGTGACACATATTTGCCAAATATAAGTAATACTACAGAATCTGCTACACATGTCAAGTAATACAAGAAATACCACATCACGCTACGAACGACAGAATAAGTATTCCGTCTCCCATCGATGTACAATGCAAACCCAATGACACGACGGCACTAAGCACGGCCATGCCTACGCACGCCCCTGATTTCGCCCGCCACCTTGTCATCCATATGATTCCTTATCCTCCTCTCCGTAAACTGTCCACGCCTCCTGTTGCGAAACTTTTCTACATCCGGAATCAACCTCCAACGGGCACACTGCCAGAGTGATAGATCTCGCACGGGCATAAAACCCTGACTGTATTGTTGGACATATGTGGTCGTGTGATACACCCTGTCACATAGACTAGCAGGATCGTCACGTCTATGCCGACAAACGGCCAAGGCATGGGAACAAGGGAAACGAAATATTTGCCATTCGCGATAAGTGCACTCTCTTCTTCGGTACTTGACCATGTATTGTCATTCACTAATGCTCCCATCGATGTTCCTCGCCACAACCCTATAAGTCTGCGACGCATGGCCAAACAAGGTGACGATATGTCCCTGCGCCAATGTATCCTGCTTCTGGAACTTTTTCCATACCCTCTTAGGGAACACGGACCTGGATAGATGGGCAATATCTCAAAATCAGTGCATGCCGGCGTAAAAATAAATCTGCAACTGTATTTAAGTGAGGAAGTACCTCCAATTCGTAGCGTCCGTAAGCCTTTGTGCAAACATTTCAACCGTTCACTCGAACGTCGCTTTGACACAAGCTGTTATCGGGAGATGGCGTGCACGCCGTAAATAGTTGTTGAAGCTCTCTAATAAATTCATCGTCAGAATTCCCCAACGCCGATCACCATCATCGAAGGCAAGACACCACCTACTCCTATCTTGCCGTTCCAGCCAGGCCCAAGCCGATGGATCCAGACTCTCCAGCTCCTCCTTGTACTCCTTCCACTTGCTCTCTCGCGTGGCACTACCAAGCTACCACACCAGAGTCTCCATAAGCGCATTCTTGAACTTCCCCTTATCATGGGATAAGAAGTTGGACTGAAAATGCCATAGGCAAATCCGATGGTATCCGGCTGGCTCCATCCACTCCTCCATACAAGTCATCGCATTTACAAGTCCAGCATGCCTATCTGATATGACACAGATTGGTCTGCTGTCATCACCAACAACGTGGAGCCGCAGCCTCCCCATGAACCAGTTCCAGCTTTCATTCGATTCCTCGTCGACAATTGCATAAGCGATAGGTAGGATGTAATCATTTGAATCGTGGGTCACGGCGACCAGCATTGTGGACTTATATGCACCTCTCAGATGCGTTCCGTCTACGCTTATCACTGGCCTGCAATGGCGAAAAACTGCAATTGCCGGACCAAAAGCCCAGAAGACAAATTTAAATTTCCGAAACCCGGGACCTGTATTCTATCAGGTACGTCGGTCCAATCAACAACGGTGCTCGGATTAGCCGTTACAAGCTCATCCATAAAGGTTGGGAGCTGTTCAAAAGACTCCTCCCACGTTCCAAATACCATGTCAATTGCCTTCTGACGAGCATACCAGGCCTTCTTGTAGCAAATTGTGACATTGAACTCATCATTCACTTGAGCTCGCACATCTTTCACTGTGTATGAAGGGTTTACATCAATGTGGTGGCGGATTGAATGGGCTATCATCACCGACGTCAGATTCACGTTACCCATAGATCGACCAGCCCCGACACACCCATGGCTACTGCCCCATTTGGTGATCTCCCACATACCATGCGAAGCCTTTTTCGAAGCTCTGCAAACCCAAACACAATTCCCAGTTCCTTCGACGACGTCCTTGCATTTTGCATACCATGTGCGTGACCTGCTCTCCACAACCCTGTGTTCCCTGTTCATCATAGAACTCCAACGGGAAACAGCTTCGACCAACTGTGGCTTTGTTTGAAATCGCATACCCACGTCCACTTCACCAGTCTCTCGAATGTAGGTAGAAGCACCAGACCCAAAATGGGTAGGGTCACAGCTATCCTCGTCGGGGCCCCCATAATCTCTATAGTAGGCCTGTGTATCCGGGTTTGCCAGAATATGAAACGACGTGGGTACATCATTCGTGCACACCAATTGCTCTTCCTCATCCCCGGGATTCGAATCGGTTGATAAGGAACGATCATCCTCAGTTCCACCGTCAAGTTCAGCTGCCTCGCCATTCTCTTCACTACCATCATGGGAAGTGTCACGATCGCCAAAGTCACCCACGTAGTCATTACGGAAGACATTCTGCTCGCCATGGTCTACCACATACATACCAGCACGTGTGGACGGCTAGGCACAATCCACGTGGGCATACCTACCAGGTTGGCTGGGCTCACCAAATTCAAAACCTCAGCTACGAATAAGTGGTGGTATAGTGGGTACAGCGGCGGAGTTCTGCACGTTGCTCAGCAATGACATGAACGTGCTTCCCCATGCCCCATCATTAGCGATTGGTAACTGTTCCGTAACAATGTAAAAATCCGCAGAAGACAGTGACATTCGATCAACAATGTTGAAGAAGAATGTGGTTGACTCATCGTCTTCCATAGGATAACATCGATAGTATACTGCGGAACCAATCAGCTCGGGACATCGGTAATACATTTTCAACGAGCAACTCTCCCTCACAATGGCCAGTCTCGTTACAATTAAATCAAACAATTCTAAGTGGTTCAACCTCCTCTCGAGAGTCACAACTCGCTCCGGCATTGGAGGATCATGATAAACACCCACACCCAAATCAAACTTAATCTGACCCCCTCTGTACATATACACCGCCAAAAACATCGCAGAACTGCAACACACAAACACATAACACATAACACACAACGCAACAGACCAAGCTTAATCATGAAATGTACACACAATCAGACAACACAATCCTACACATACAATTACATTAACTAAATTACTCTGGCATATCAACAGATTATAATTCAACTCAAAAGGCAACAACTGGCCGACGACCGGCAATGTGCCACACACACATAATGTTGGAACACGTTCGTATAATTCTTTAGGGCGCAATTAACTACTAGAAAATGGATAACAGAGTGGGAGGGATTCTGAGACTTATGGAGAAAGTGGCGAAGGTGACAGTCAGCTGCGGTCAACGTGGTCAACGTGGACAACGTCGGGTCCACGAGGTCAACGCGGGCAACGTCGAGTCAATGAGGTCAATGTGGTCAACATGGTCAATGTGGTCAATGCGGTCAACATCGGGTCAACGTCGGTCAGCGCATTCAACGACGGGTCAACGGCGGGTCAATGCAGTCAACGGTGGGTCGGCGGCGTCCACTTCAACCCGAATACGATCTCTACAACCAAATTCCGATTAAGAAATCAGTAGTAATTAACAAAAAAAACCGAAACAAAATTCAGCGAAAAACAAGAAACATACCGGATCTTGTAAAAAATTCGAACTGCGGATGAAAATGGCAGAATGCCGGTAGAGCAATGCCGGAGAAAGAGTGTAGAGGAATTCCCGGGATGGCAAGACACTGGCGAAAAGGAGGCTAACAGTAGGAGAAAGGTGAGAAAGGATTGCTGAAGAAGATGAATAATGTTGGAAGGGGAGCAATTCGGATGCATTTAAGCAAAAAATAATGACGCAGTACGCCACGTGGCAGCACCGGATTCGACCGCCAATTCCACTTTTGACCGGATTTTTTTTAAAAAAATAAAGCCACCGAGGACGCATTATCGTAATGCGTCCTCGCCACGTGGCAGAGACCGATTCGACCGACAACAGAACCACAATCCGCCGCAACGTGGCTTCACCCTCGGCCACCACGTGGCGTGTCCTCCACCAAGCATTTTTTCTGAATTTAAACAAAAAAAAAGGTAAAGGCCCAGGGAGGACGCATTATGGTAATGCGTTCTCGCCACGTGGCACGGCCCCATTCGGCCACGTGGCAATTGGTCAATTTGACCAGAATTTTTCAAAAAAAAAAACAATGGCGTGGAGGACGCATTATGGTAATGCGTCCTCGCCACGTGTCGCAACGCCATGCATCGCCTGATATTTTTGACCAAAAATTGGCAAAAAAAAAAAAAATGAGAGAACGCATTACCATAATGCGTCCTCCATGGGAAGTTGCTGTTTGTGGCAACTGTAGCCACAAACATAGCAATTTCTCTCCATCATTGCATAAAAGTAACTAAGTATGAATTAAATGTAACAATTATGAATCTCATGTCAAACCTTTTGATTAATTTATATATAGAATGTCTGTTTTTTTATAAAAAAATTTTCTATGAGCGATGGGGTTGTTTATTAGGGACCCCACCCTTTTAAAACAAATCAGTAGTATTCAGATTACAGTTGAGAGAGTAGGGGCAAGAGAATTGCCACAACAGAAAAGGAGCCTAGTTTAACTATACCTTGAGACATAATTAATCTAGTAATTCTGGAGATAGAAGAAAACAAAAAAGAGAGAGGAAGATGTGTTTCCAAAGATTGTAATCTCCGCCCATTGTGTTAGTTACACCCATGGGCCGGACATCTTCTTCTTGTGTGTAGGACAAAAGATCTCCTTTGTACAACGCAGGAGGAGAAGAATCCTTGCTGGAAAAAGTCTTGAAGAACAAAAACTGAGTTCTTTGGAAGCCCCTGTAGGCATGAATGCACCTGAGATCTTCCAGCTTTGGAAGATGACTAAGTACCTGCAATAACAAGGAGGAGAAGTCTGCAGTAAATAGTTCTAAGCACATCTAATGGAGGGGATAGAAAATGCATCAAGAATTATGGCTCCTCTCATTTGAGAAGGAAGATCAGGAAGGCAAGTTCAGGAGTTAATTGTGCATTGAGGGCATGTTTAGATGGTTGATCAGCAGCTTGATTGGACTCCCAGATGAAGTTTGTAAAGTCAAGAGATTTGCGGTGCATATTTAATTGGCAATTTGTGTGAACTTATTTTGAACCGAAAATCTTTCCATGTTGGAACATGCTGAATGCAGCATATTGACACCAAGGAATTATGAAAATCGAAGTCAGAATATTGTAGTATTTTGTAACTTATGGAATTCGTATATTCGGCTAAGTATATCAGGCGTGTGAAGCATAATTGATTTATGGAAAATCCCTACTTATAAGGAGGTGATATATTCGAATATATGGGATAGATTAATATAAGGTAAATCCCTTTATTTATGGGATTTGGATATGCTTCAAGAATCAGATTTGGAATATGAATATTGTGGAGATAATCAATGAGTATTCCAATCTGTTCGTGATATAAATTGGGACAAACGCGACTTCATACTCACGGATTTAATAGAGCAAAAATCTGCATACAGATTTTTAAGACTTTCGAGAATTGCAAAGAGTCAGACTACTGTGTTCCAACATACCTGACCTGCTGCACAAAGTTCAGAATAATAAGCCTTAATTCCTCGGGAGGAGGAGATCCAACGTCGACGGAGTTCGAGATCAGAGGGAGTCTGATCAAGGCGGATCGGTAGCTATGGGAGCTAGCAGAATTAATGTATTATAGTTAGTAAAGATAAGTATTTTGTAAACTGCACTCTGTACTGTATCTTTCTAATTAGTGGATTCATTCTGAACTGGGCCAGGCCCCGCAGATATAGGTGGATTACACCGAACTGCGTAACCAAGTCGTGCGTTCTTTATGCTTTACTTTATTATGCACTTGGTTAAATTAGTCATGTTGAAACATACTAGTAAGGACCAGAAAAATTGGTAAAACCAAATTACAAAGTTAATGTTATAGGCGCCTAGTTCAAATAGATCAGAGTAGAGTTTCCAGGGGGCCGTATCTGGCTCCTAGGACCCCTTCACTGCAACTTTACAATCGAATTCAATCACAAATTCATTCAAGTGCATTTCTTGGGCATGTTTATTACTAAATTTTATAGCCATAATCTCTGCATGTAGGCTATCAGTAGCAAGCATAAAATATGTAAAAGCTGAGATCAGGCAACCTCTTGTATCCCTAATTATGATTCCGATTCCAGTTTTCTTGTTTTTATAGGTTGCCTCTAAATTGATTTTAAAGTCTCTTTCCGGTTTAAACCTGTAACATAAAGTCCATATCTTGCTCTTGCTCTTTTTAAAAAATAACGAGAGACCATTTGTATCCAAAACTGAGAGCAAGATTGCTCATATTTGGAAGGTTGCAGAAACTGAAATAATTATGTGAAGTTTCTCTTTTATTTTCATGTATCGATGAGTTTCTTCTCTTCCAAAGGTGCCATAGAGTGGATATTCCTAAAGTTGTGATGAGCCTATTATGGGCTTTCGTTGTGCCACAGGGATGAAGGTAAAAGATACTATATCCCATATTCTATTGAATTTCCTACCAGCTATCAACATGAGATTGTGTACTTTGGTCCCAATGGAAAAATTATCACGGCAATCACTGAAGAAATGGCATATGGAATCACAGCTATGACACTGTGGACACTTTGACACAATTGAGAATCCACAGTAGACAACATCATCAAAGGCCAACAGTGAATTCATTAATATCCAACAAAAATGGCTTGTTTAGGAGGTATTTTTTTATGCCATACCTGGTTCATGACCTGTATTGGAGTTCTTTTTAATCTCAGCTGATGATATGCCACTTTGATGCTAAAAACACATGATCTGGCTGCAGTCAATATCATTTTATCCTTATGAGAGTGATTGATCGCCAGTTCCTACAAATCAAGAATATCTATGGTATCCAATTTAGGCTTCACTTAGGGTAAAATGTTATGTTTATCAGCAACAAAATCTTTAACACATAAATCTGGGAAAGGTAGAGGTGTGTTTTCAGGCCATCTGTAGAACAGAGGGCCCTTACACTTCAAATTGCATTCCAAAAGTGACTCATACCCTAGCCTATTATAATTCCGGACTGAGAGTTGGCAAATTCAGTTATTGCAAAAATTCTAGACCATGTGACAGTTTGAACTAATTTTGAGCTTCACGCGTATGTATGTATATGTATATGTATATGTATGTATATGTATATGTATATGTATGTATATATATGTATATGTATATGTATATATATGTATATGTATATATATATATATATATTATTAACCCAAAAACCCTTTAAAAGTTAAAGGGTCTTTGCTTTCGGTTTGATTGATATTCCGAGCAAAAACTATATTTTTTATAAAAAAAGGATTAAACCCTTTACTTCTCAATAACATAGTCGAGAAAGATATAGATTCTCGATAAATATAGACTTGAATTTGAATAATAAATAATACCAAGTTAAAGGTACCAATTAAGACAAGCTATTTTGCAAATATTTTAAAAAATATTTGATGGAATAAAAAGTCTGAAAAAAAACATCTCTATATTCTTTTTTTTACTATATATATATATATTGGTGTCATGAAACAACGTTATTTCGTTTCATGGGAAAATCCACCATGGACGTGCGACGTCAATTGTCTTATCAGTTTGACCGAGAGGATGAGCGATGTCGGTCATTTTCAGGCTTGTCCAACATTTTTTTGGCCCACTAGCATAAGAAAATAGCCTAGCGAATAAGCTTGACTCTGTTTCTGGCTTTTACGATTAGTTTTCCCCGCGTAAACGATTTTTTAAATTGGTAAGTCTGGTTCATTTAACATTTGAAGAAGAGTTACGGTTGACATAACAAGACTAAATGCGGTTCATTTATATTTAATTGGTCAATCCAGTTGATTTTATATTTAAATTATTTCCTTGTTCGAAAATGAATGAAACATTCTTTTTCAATACAGAAATACTCCCTACGTCTTAGCTCAAATGTAAAGAATCTTTTATGACCCCCAAAGTTGTCGAACTTTTATAACATTTTTGAATAGGTATATGAGCAATAATATTATCTTATGAGACATTGTTAGATTCGTCGTACCATGTTATTTCTAAATATTAACTTTTTATGTGTCGTTATTATACACGGATACATATATTAACAAGCCAACATATTTATTGGAGACCATGAGATAGATTTTGTGCAATTAGAGCCGAGACAGAGAAAGTATAGTTTAATTTGTCTATGAAAGTAATTTTTAAAAATAATTTTGAATGGTAGGGTTAAAATATAGGCAATCGATAGATATGTAAATTATAACAAAATTATTAGCGCACTGAATCTCACAAAATTATTAGTGCATTAAATAAAATATTTCCAAGAACGAATATACCCAAAAACAATAGTAAATTAACAAATGTTCCAAATAAATAGTATTTTTTCCCAATCATACTGATAATTAACTAAGTAGTAAAACTCATGAAACTCGTAGAATGATGACCTTCAACACTATGGGCCCGGAGCCATCTAATAGCTCGAAGAAGACCGTATCCCCAATGACTAGGTTGTTGCCACGAAGAAACTCCCCAATACCCTTTGGGGACAAGGTATTGATCTTCCAATTCCCCGAGTACCTCATGTGCCACTCTCTTCCGTAGCACCTCAACACAATTGGGGTTTTCTCACTTGGTAGGTGGGCTACCATGTCTCTGGGGATGTACTAAATCATGAACATAAAAATACAGTTAGTATATATGCATTGATAAAAAATTTTTAAACAAAAATCAATTTACATGTAGAACTTACGTACCTTAGCAGGGTTTATCCCAAAGTTCTATTGTTTCAAGGTGCAGCTAAATAGGGGTTATCCATTGACATGGTGTAGTGGTCAACATCAATATCAGTAGGCTCCAGGGTCCTGCATTGTGCCCTAAGCTGTAGAATAATAGTAAAATTATTGCAACTTTGAATAGAAGTTTAACCGCATAAAATAAATGTAGTATATACAATAAATGTAAATCGCTCACCTCAAAATTGGCCCAACTTGATGAACCATCACCGGCCATGACTCTTGAATTTATAGCAAAGAAATAATAAATTAGTATTAATTGGAAAATTTTAAAGTACATTGAGTCGATGGGATTTGCATGAAAACTCAGGTTGTGCGATGACGACCTCGGCTTGCACCTGCAGTCATTGAGGATGACACCACGACCGACTACAGGCCGACATTTTATTTAGAAATAAATGAAGAACAAGTAAGAATAGCATACACGTACAAACGATGTCGGTCGGCTATCGTCTTTGACAACACTAAGACAGAGGGATGTATGTCCAACACCACATTTAAAATTCCACAATGAACAACTGAGAATGGCAATGACCGAAAAGAAACACCGACGTCGATAAACCCTCGCTAACAACGAGTGTTAATCTAGTGGTGATCGATGTCGCATGCATAGGAAAATCCTATTAACACATTTATATTTACCAACGACTGAAACCCATAAAATAACCAAAAACATGAATATTATCATTGAATAAGAGTCACATGAGTAACTTGACATAAAACCGAAAAAAAAAATCACAATTTTCTTTTCTATAGAATTACAAAAAACACAAACGATGATGAAAACACATTGAACACCAAAACAAAAACAGTTTGAGTAAGAAAATAATTCAACAAGATTTTAGAACCATTGAAAAGACATACCTTTGAATGGAAGAAGAAGAAGGGGTGGGAAACCTGTGGAATTTCGGAAAAAGTTCAATAGTTTAATGCTTAAACTGATTTTCTGAGGTGGGCCTCCATACATATAGACGTTATGAAATGGCATCATTTGAACAATGGAGGAATCCACCACGAATGTGCAATGTCAATCGTCATGTTGGTAGGACTGACAAGAGTAATTTAAGTGATCTACGTTAGTTCTATTAAATATGGGCCTAACATTTTTTTGGCCCACTACAATAACAAATTTACAAATTAGCCTAGGTTCGACCAAACAAGGATAAATGTCACATAAATAACAGTAAATAGTATATTAGAAAATAAAATAAAAGTAAAAATTGTATTAATGAAACTTTTATCTCAATATAACTACTAAAATATTACAATATTTCTTCAAATTAACTTTCATTTTGATAAAGCTTGAATACTCCTTCTTCTTGAACATAAAAAAAAGTCAAACCCGGCTAGAGTAAATGTTGAACCTTTCGTCATGTATGTCAGTTTACAAAATAAGTCAAGACAAGGTTAACCTGATTTGATTAAAGGTCGAACCTTTCGGCATGTATGTCAGTTTACAGAAGAATTCAAGTCACGGTTGACCTAACACGATTAAAGGTCAAAAAGTTTGGCATGTATGTCAATTTAAGAAAGAATTCAAGCAACTATTGACCTAACACGAATAAAGGTCAAACCTTTTGGGAATGTATGTCAATTTACAAAAGAATTTAATCCATGATTGGCTTAACAACACTAAGGTTGAACCTTTTGGCATATAAGTCTATTTACAAAGAAGTCAAGTCACAAATGACTAAAGAATACCAAGGTCGAGCCTTTTGGCATGTATGTCAGTTGACCTAACACGAGTAAAGGTAGATGTTTTGGGCATGTATGTCAGTTTACAAAAGAAGTTAAGCCACGATTGGCTGAACAATACTAGAGGTCGAACCTTTTGGCATGTACGTCTGTTTAGAGAAGAAGTCAAGCCATAGTTGGCCTTACAAGAAAAAATGTCGAACCTTTTGGCATGTAAGTCTGTTTACCAAAAAAGTCAAGTCAAAGTTAGCCTTACAAGACTAAAGGTCGAATTCAAACCTTTCAGCACGTATGTCAAATTTTAGAAGAACTAAAGCCACATTAGACAAAAGAATACCAAAGGCCAAACCTTTTGGCATCTATATCAGATGACCTATTTAGAGTAAAAGTCGAAGCTTTGGGAATGCATGTCAGTTTACAGACAAACTCAAGGAACGGTTGACCTAACCTGATTAAAGGTCAAAATTTTGACATTGATGTCAATTTAAGAAAAAAGTCAAGTCATGGTTAACCTAACGCAAATAAAAATTGAACCTTTTGGGAATGTATATCAGTTTACAAAATAAGTCAATCCACAGTTGGCCTAACAACACTAAAGGTCGAACCTTTTGGCATGTAAGTATGTTTACAAAAGATGTCAAGCCCCAATTGATCAAAGAATACCAAAGGTCAAACCTTTTGGCATCTATGTAAGATTACACATGTCCAGTAAAGGTTGAAGCTTTGGACATGTATGTCAGTTTACAAAAGAAGTCAAGCCACGGTTGACCTAAACGATTAAAGGTCGTACCTTTTGGCATATATGCCAGTTTAAGAAAGAAGTCAGACACGATTGAGCTAAGAAGACTAAAGGTCCAACCTTTTGTTATGTACGTCTGTTTACAAAAAAAAGTCAACCCATAGTTGACCAATGAAGACCAAAGGTTGAACATTTTGGCATGTATGTCAGTTTGAAGAAGAAGTCAAGCCAAGGTTGATCTAACACGAGTGAAGGTTAAACCTTTTGGCATCTTTGTCAATATAAGAAAAAATCCAAGCAACGGTTGAGCTAAGAATACTAAAGCTCCAACCTTTGGGGATGTATGTCAATTTAAGAAAGAAGTCAAGTCACAGTTGACCTGCCATGAGTAAACGTCAAACTTTTTGGCATCCCTGTCAATTTAAGAGAGATGTTAAGCCATGGTAGAGCTAAGAAGACTAAAGGTCAAACCTTTTGGCATGTATGCCGGTTACAAAGGAAGTTAAGCCATGGTTGGCCTAACTACACTAAAAGTCGAACCTTTTGTCATGTATGTCAATTTACAAAAGAAGTCGAGCCATGGTTTACCTAGCACGAGGAAAGGTCTAACTAATTTCCATCTACCTCTGTTTACAATGTATTATGGACCATAATTGACCTATGTCGAGTACAGGAAAACCTCAAATTTTGGTCAAATTAGGTTGTGTCATGGGAACCTTATAACTTTGCATAGCCCATCGGTCAAACCAAAACCTAGGCCAATGTGTAACCAATATCATTTTTATTACAGTAGTGGGAAATATTACATTGTCGGGTCGTCATGGGCCACAACTAAACCCTATTATAACCAAAATCACGATTTACGTTAGTTAATCGTCGGTCGAAGCAAAAAGTTTAGCGGGAAGACAAAAGTTTGAGTGCCCAAAAGTTTCCAAATTTTCTCCAACCCTATCTCATCTCATTTTAAATTTAAAAAAACACCTCCAAATCTTATATCTTCCTACTCTCCTACCACAACACTTTCCCAAAACTTTACATTGACACCATATCAACAATTAAAGTGTACTATCAAATGGCTCCTTCAATATACCACATGTATTAGAGGGTGGATCATCTCTAGGTGCAAATTGAGGGGTTTTTCATCTATCACCTATTTAAATGCAATTATATTGGTCAAATTCTTTTTTTTTAATGAAAGAAATGTTTAATTTCTCCATGATTATGTTACATGTTATCTAGTGTATATTTTTGATTTTGTGGAAAGAGTGTCATGTATAACTAATGAAAAGTATTAGCATAGATTAAGGTTGATTCTAGGCAAGAATGTTATTTTTACATGAACATAGTATGAATGTCCGACATCGGTCACGTAGATTTGGCCCATACGATAGCGAGCATAAATGACTTCGCATTTATGAAAAAAATGTCGAATCTTTTCATGATTGTGTTATATGTTATGAAGTTTATAGTGTAGATTTTGTGGAAATAATGCCATATATAATCAGTGAGAAGTATTGGTCATAAATTAAGGTTGATTGTAGGTGAGAACGGTATTTCCCCAAGATCATAGTATGAATGTCCGACATCGGTCTCATGCATTCGGCCAAAGCGATAGCACTTTTAACCACAATCGACGTCGCACTAAAGCAGATAAATTCATGTTTTTTGCATTAGATGCCCATTCGTGCTATGTATAAATTAGTGGACATCTTTATGTCATTGATGAAATGATGCAACATGATTGAGTTTATTGAACCACGATAACTCGAATGAGGACATCAATGGTAACTTTTACTTTCACGTAGTATTATTGTCGTCCTGTCACTGATAATTCCATTATGAGATTATGCAATGGATATTGACTACCGATAATATAGTTAGTATAACCGTTATGTATTTTATTTTAATAGTTTTTATTATAAGTTTGTAATAAGTTATTGTAGTGGTGGTTGTTTCATGTGCTTCCATATTGCATGAATTGAACATCAAAAGAATATTATGTGACGTTTAACAATTATATGTCATAGAATATTAAATAATATGTCCCAACTACTGACTAACCATTTCATGTGTCATTGATGTTAGAATATGATAATATGTTGCGGTTACCTAAGGCTCCCTAATACACGACCGATGTTGTACTCGCTTGTACCGCATGCTCACTTCAGCGACCTCGATTGGACTAAAGGCAAGTCAGCATCATTTATGAAATGGTGCGGCGTTCGTTTTATGCTAGAGAGACGTCAGACGTAAGCATGTAAAACACTAATAACCGATGTCGATCGATTGCCTGTGAGCTCAGTCTATCACAACAACGTCATTTTTGTTAACGTTCCACGTCAACATGCACCTGAAGTGAGTACCTTATATTGTGCGACATCAGTTGTAGTTCTTTGCGGTATTGAACAAATTTGAAGCGAAGTCGACCAAATTGTAGTCGCACACTTATTATCATATCAGATGATATCTCCTAGTTACCAAGGTTGGTCATCCTTCGGTTTTGGTGTCGGTCCAAGACTTTTTACCTCGACTTTTTTCATGAGGTTAAAAATACTTATTAGCTCGGTTATGAAAGGACCTCGGTTATGTGCCACGGTAAACAGTGTACTTTTTATTGCGCCACTATTTTCCTCAATTTTTTAGGCTAAGAATCGAGGTAAAAAGCCCTGCAGAACTGAGGTAAAAACCGTTGTCTCTTGTAGTGGTTAAAAGTGGTACCCACTTTTAAGTGAAATTCGGAGTTTGGTACCATATTTATTAAATTGTTCCCAAGAGGTACCCACTTTTTCATTGATGTCCCGAAAAAGGTAATTTTTAGTTAATAGTGAGTACCATTGTGACACAATTTTGATCCAAATTAGTACACATTATTTTTTCCAAAAGGTACTCTTTTGAGATATAAATTAAAAAGTGGGTACCTTTAGAGGACAAATTTTAAATTTTGGTACCAAACTGTATATTTCGATTAAAAGTGGGTTCCATTTTGGACAATTTCTGATTAAAGATCAAATAAAACATGTATTATTATCCAAATGGATAAATACTTGCTTCTCGTGAAAATTATAACCGTTTAGCAAAAAGGAGATAGCGTCTCACGCATCAACATCACTATACCATACACTTGTAACACCACTTGATTTTAAGCATTAGAATAAGATCAGATTCAGATCTAGGAGAACGAAGATGACCAAACATGGATACAGACCAAGAGCAAAAAACTAAATCACAAACACTACATGGGGATGAACGCCACACCTATGTAAGGCAAAGAGACGCCATACTTATTAAGTGGAAATTACAACACTTATTAACCGAGAAAAAAAATCCACACGTGGAACAACGAAACTGCAAAGAAAAATTAAATCCAAAATAATTACACTAAAGCTAACACTATTAGTGATAGAGGATAGAGTTTGTGAGATAAGACTGATTTTGAAGTAGTATTTGGAAATAAAAAATCAACCATACACAGCATTAAAAAATTTTGCTTATTTCATTTGAATATTTAATAATTATTCAATTTTTATACTCTCGCTGTCCCATTTCAACCTACAATTTAATCATTCATTTAGTTAAAACTTTTCAACTTTAACCATAAAATTAAGTTTGTGTATAAATATAAATCCTATCTTGTGATACCTTGTTAGATTCGTTATGACATATATTTTCAAAATATCAATTTTTAACAAATTTTAATTATCTTGAATGAAAGATATTAATGATCAAACATTTTTTAAGTGCTGAAAGTCAAAATGTGCAGATTGAATAATACAATTTTTCTTTAGGCACTAGGTTACCCCAATTCTTATAGTCTCGAAGTTACACATAAGAAAAAAGTGATCTAAAAGATTTTTCTGATATCAAAGGCTACCCTTTTTTAAAAAAAAATTAAAAACACCCTAGGGTGGGGGATGATATATAAGGTTCCCCAAACCTTTGAGAAGAAGAGTTAGTTACAGAGAGTTATTTTTGCGGACTTTCAACTGAGGCAACCTCGTCGCCTCCAAAAGAATAGCTAGCATCTAGAACCTATAGTTTGTAGATAAAATTACATGTGTGATAATGAGTAGAGATAGTAGTTGAGATTCCAAAGTAAGTAATCTCCACCCCATGTGTTAATTCTTTTACTTTGGCCAGGCAACTACCATTCTGCCATTTGAAAATACAATCCAAGAAAACAAAGGAGGTAGTCTGATGGATGATACTGTGTGAGGAGTAATGCAATCGGAAACCGGACAGCATTTTGTTTAAATCAGCAAGAAGAACTGCAGCACTGGAACATTGCATACCATGCCATATTTGCATCCCTGGTGTGAAGAGACTGAAGTGGTTCCTGAGACAAAGTAAAGAGGAAAACAAAAATCAGCAGTATCAATCGTCCTTAGTAGCATGCATATAAGTTCTAATGTAGGTGGTATGATCCCTATCTAAATTAATAAGGCCTCTGATGTTTGCAGGGATGTTAGAGAGGTTCAAGCTGAATTCCTCAAGGTGAGTGGATTTGTGCTTAGCAATGGCATCAGTAATAGAGTTGCAGTGTCTGAAAACATGTTTGAGGGTGACATATTTTAATAAGGAGTGAACTTGAAAAGCTAGTGTATAGAGGGACCATTTAGCTCCATTTGGATTGTTAATCATATTCACTGCAAGCAGTGAGTCTAATTCAATTATGAAATTGCAATCCAGTGATGGAAAAACCTGACAAGCAAATGTAATGGCTTTCATTTCAGCTTCAAGTGATGATTTGGCAGAGGTGTTTATGGACTTGATTAGGCATGGATTTCCATTATTGTCTCTAGCTATAAGGCCAAGTGTTAAGCTAGTAGAAGACCAGGAAGCATCCACATTGACTTTTATAGTATTAGGTTCCGGCCTTTCCCAGTAGACAATGGAGATGGAAGGTTTTGGAGGTGGTCTGAGGGGTGGGATTAGTGAAGAGATGGGAAGGCTCATAATAGGGTGTTTGTTTGAGAAACAAGGCTTAGCTGAAAGGGATAGAAAGACTAGCTCTCTTACTTGTTTACAGATATGTACTATTGAAACAATTTTGCTATAAAAAAAGAAAGCATTTCTGGCTTTCCATAGAGACCAACAAATCAAAGAGGGCAACAATCTACAAATAACTCTATGCACTCGAGAGAGGTCATTGTTGTTCTAGTATGCAAAGAATCTATTAGTTAATTTGTCTAAGGTATGTAAGTTAAGTCCCATGATAACAGCAGTATCACTCCATATAGTTTGAGCCAGGTGACATGAAATGAAAAAATTCAAGAGAATCAGCTTGGTTACATGCTGGACATTTAGAAGCTAAGCTAAAACCACATTTAATTAAAACATCATCGAAAGGCAAAAAGGAGTTTAGCATTTTCCAGGTGAAAATTGAAATATTTTTCAGCAATCTGGGGTTCCATATGAGTTTAGTAGCAGGAAAGGTACCTGGTAAATGAGTGAGTGCCTTGTATGCTGATCTGAATGTAAAAACTCCAGTCTCATCTGGTTTCCAGATCAGTTTATCCTCTCTTTCCTTGTTAATATCTGCATCCTACAAGAAGATCAGAGTATCATGTTCTAAAAAAAGGAGAAATATGAGTTAAGATATAACTTTTATCATTGATGAAATCAGCAACTGTGCAAGAGGAAAATGTAGAAAGGGCAGAGGAAGGGACACAGTTAATGAGTGGTCCATTTGGGCACCAATTAGCAGTCCAGAAGTTACAGTTACCTTGGCCATGAATAACCATAGAGTTATTTTCAGCAAAAGAGTTTATAGTGCATATTCTCTTCCAAGTTTGGGATTTTCTGTGTGTTTGAGGTAATGACCATATCAGTTTAGTCTATATGGTGGTACCCTGTTGGCTTTTCCACCATAGTTTGAGGGAACACGAGTCAATTATTGCCTGTACTAATCTGAACCCTAATCCATTCTGAAATCTATGTGCTGCTAGGTCAGACCACTTTCTCCAAACTTTGTTCATTTTTCCCTCAGTTTCTCCACAAAAGAATCTGGCCATTTTCCTTTCCAGTGTCTTAATTATCTATTTGGGGGGCTTTAGGATAGTCCATATATGTTGTGGAAGGGAATATATGCATGATTGAATGAGAACCATTTTACCTCCTGTACTTAACCACTTATTTTTCCAGTTCATCAATTTCTTATCTATAAGTTCAAATAGTGGTTGAAAGTATGTGTTGAGTGTTCTTCCCTTAAAAATTGGGCAGCCTAGGTATTTAAATGGGAAAGACCCTTTTTTCATTCCTAGGATTCTCCTAATCTGATTTATTCTTGCAGGTGTAGCTATTTTACTAATATAGAAATCAGACTTTTCATAATTAATTTTTTGGCCTGAGGTAAATTCAAAAGTTTCTAAAAAAGCTTTGATCCTTATTAGGTTACATTTTGAGGCCTGCATAAAAATGATGGTGTTCAGCATAACTTAAATGTGAGGCTGGTGTGATGGCAGAGGGGAGCTGATAATACCTAAGTCTGTTGTTCCGGAAGATGAAAGATCGATTTCTAGAGAAAGCTTCAGAGAAAATGTTAAAGAAAAAGGGAGATAAGGGATCACCTTGCTTGATGCCTCGGATAGCTTTAAAAAAGCCAACCGGGTTACCATTCATGAGCACTGAGAAATGTGCCTGAGAGAGATTGTTCATCATAGCATTCAAAAAGTTACCTGTAAAACCAAATCTACAAAGTATGCTTTTTAAAAAATTCCAATTAACCTTTTCAAAAGCTTTCCTAAGGTCTAGTTTAAGTATATAGTTTGGCACTCTATTTTTTTTATCTAAAAACCTTATCATTTCCTGAAGATAGAGTATATTTTCAGAAATGTCCCTGTTTTTCATGAAAGCAGTTTGATTAGGTGAAATTAATCTTTCCACATAGGGTTTCAACCTTTCCATTAGCACCTTAGAACATATCTTGTTTGCAACATTTGAGAGACTGATTGGCCTGTAATCATCTAAAGAGGAAGGGGTTTGTTTTTTAAGGATTAAAGCTATCCAAGTGCTGGTGATACCTCGTGGCATATCCAAGCCTAAGAGGAAATCATTAACTGCAGATTTCAGATCCTCTTTAATGAAATCCCAACATTTGGTATAGAATTTACATGAGAAATCATCAGGACTTGGGCTACTGTTTTTATTCAAGCTCAAAACCACTAGTCTAAGTTCTTCTTCTGAAACTGGTTTAGACAGAGAGAAATTATCCTGTTCAGAGATTATGATAGGTATTTGGCTGAGAAAATGAGGGTAGTAGTAGGTTTGACTTAGATAGGAGTTTAGAGAAGTAGGCAATGGCTTCTTTTTGGATTTCTGTGTAATTATTTAGCCATTGTCCCTGTCTGTTTTTAATTTTTGAGATATGTAGACTGCAGTTTTTTTCCTTCACAGTTTTATGGAAAAACTATGTATTCTTATCTCCAAGTTTAATCCAATTAGTTCTTGATTTTTGTTTCCAGAATTTTTCTTTTTCCTTTAAAGCTCTAATTAATAAGGCCCTTTTATACTTAGGCTTACCTTGGTAGTCTTTGTTACCTGTTGATTGTGGTTGATCAGATAATAAAGCTGAGTGAGGGTGAGGATTATCTGTGTATGATCTATCTTCCTCCTCTCTATCTTGCAGTTCCTGATCAATGCAATCTTCTGTTTGTGATAAGGGTTCCATATCATGCAATAAAGAGAATCTGTTTCCCATCTTTCTTTGTTGAGAAAGTGCGGGTGAGTAGATGAAATCTGATGGAGAGTAAGCTTGTGGGAACCTATACGGGGATTAGTTTTGGCACATATGTGGATTAGTTTTGGCAAAGGCTGCCCTTCCCACGCATACGAGGATTAGTTTTGGCAAGCTAACAACATCTATCATGTACTTTTTTTTATGAAATCTACCACACTCCCTCTGTTCCTCTATATCTCCATTAGTGTAATTATAGGTGTAGGTGTTTTGATTTAGGTGAGAAAATGAATGGATAACATTAAATATAAAAAGTAAAATATGGAATAAATTGATAAAATTAAAATTAAAAAAATCTTGCCAAGAATGGAAAGTGTATCAATAAACAAATCTCATTAAAATAAGTGTGCCACTAATAAAGGAATGGAGGGCGTATACTTATCCTCCTGATTTTGTTAATTAGTTGTTTTGTATGTTTAAAGAGTTGATATATAACTAAGGATAAAATTCATAAATAACTCTAAATTTTTTGAAAATATGTTAAAATCATTTTAAATTTTAAAAAAAACTTATGAAAGCGAGGGGTATATATTAGTCTCCCCAAGCCAAGCAAAAGAAACAACGCGAGTATGAAATTATAGTCCGAATACAATCTATGTGCAGCAAAAGAGATAAATGTGGATAAAGTTAAGCACAATAAGTGTTATTCCAAACCCTTTGCAGACAAAGGATATGGCCCTTAACCTAGTTCGAGATCTATTATGGTCTCCCACTTTTCTGCCTCCACACCCTTGTGTCAATAGATAGAGGTGGCCTTCCATAGTAGTCCCTCGCAAATCTCTTCCCCAGAAGCGATTCACTCTTGAAGCCTCATGAATTGAACAACAATATGTGGTTATGCAACTTGAAAAAATTCATCCAAGTCTTCAGATAGATTTAAGTTGTTGACAGCCTGTGATGGATTCCATATAGTGCTAGCACCAGCTCCAATCTTTGAAACCTAAGAGAAAAAAAGAGCTCCAATAGTAACTGATTCTAGCAAAAATAAAAAAGGTCTAACTCATTCATGAAAACCGGGCATAAGGAAAACAAACAGCATCTAAATGAATCAGTCTTTAATGTGCTTCGGCCAGCTACTAAAAGAGTAATAAGAACTCACCCTATTTGAGCTTGCATCTTTAGCAAGGGAGTCTGTTACACTGTTTCCTTCTATGTAGATATGTGATATGGAGGCTCGGAGTAGGTCAAACTGGTTCCATATTTCCCTAACCTGTGATGTGTATCTCTCTAGTATTTTGAATTCTCTTATAACCATTTTAACAAGCAAGAGAGATTTGCATTCTATTTCAATGTGAGACAAGCCTGATTGAATTGCCAGTTCTAGACCTAGCTTTAGACCTTCCATCTCAGCTTGCAAGCAAGTGCAATTTTCAAGATCCTTGGCTGCTGCAATGATAACTCTACCATGTGTATCTCTAATTATAACACCAGCACCAGAACTTCCATTTCCAAGAACAGAACCATCAGTGTTGATTTTATAAGAAGCAGGTAGATTCCACTATATAAACACTTCCCTTTTTTTGCTCTTTCTGCCTACAGTATTTTAATAAAGAAGAACTGGAATATTTGAATTCAGAGACCACTTATATTTCAACTTATGGGCATAAAATATATCTTCAAACTGATCTAGAATCTTTTTCATCATAAATTTAGTGTTTGGCTTAATGGAATCAAAGAAAAATTTGTTTCTAGCACACCATATAAACTAGATCACAATACAAGGAATGATTATAATTAAACTTAAAAGATCAGTAGAGGAGTGTTTAACATTCCAGTAGAAGTAAAATCTGTCCCAAAAAGTGTTAAAAACTAAAATTTTAATGCTTGAAATTATGTTTATCATGCTCCATAAACTTGTAGTGAAACTGCAAGTGTTAAAGGTATGATGTAAATCTTCTAAATCATTCTCACAGAAGCAACACTTTGAAGGGAGATTGAAATTGTAATCTTCCAATACATCTGGTAATGCTAAAAGTCTATTAAGTAACTCTCAGTTGAACAAGCCAATTTTCTGGGCAGTAGATTAGACATAAGAATTTGAAAGATGGAATGCCATCTCTTTTAGCCCAAATTAGTTCATATGATGACTCAACAGAGAAAAGGCCATTTTCAGATGGTTTTCAAATTAATTTATCCTTATAATCTGGAAAATGAAGCACCTTATTTTGCAGAAAGAATATTGCATGAACTGGTAAACCATGTTCAAAACTTTCTAAAAAAGCAGTTTGATTGTCAATATAATCCCTGATAGAGGCTTCTAGAAAAGGACAAGGCATATCAGAACTCCACAGTTATGAAAGAGGTCCAAGATCAGTCCAATTAGTTTCCCAAAAGAGACTTCACCTTTACCAATTCGAATCAGAGAGTTACTTAATGCCAGACTAGAAATGTCTATGATCCTCTTTCATGTCTTTGAGTTTTTAAATGATTTTGGATAAACCACATGAATAAGGACCATAAATATTGAACTTGTTGTAACTTCCACCATAGTTTTAGAGAAAAAACTTTGTATAAATGCATGGAGATTTTTAAGATCCAGGCCATTCTCATATTTAGGAAATATAAATTAGGATAGGATTTTCAAACCTTTTTACACCCTTTTTCATGTTCAGAGACATTCCAGAAACATTTTGCAAGTATGATATGGATCTTGTGCAAAACACCTTTTGTAGGTTTAAGTACTATTAACTAATGGATTGAGATTGCAGACACTACATGTTTGATAAGGATTAGCCTTCCAGCTTGGTTTAAGGATTTATTTTGTCATTTGACTATTTTGGAAGAAACATAATCTACTAAACCTTGATAGTAAATATTTTTTTTCTTCCTAAATAAAATGGGCAACCCAAGTATTTGAAGGGGAAATACCCTTCAATCATCCCAGTTTGTAATAGAATGTCATTTTTAACTCTACGAGTAGCAAATTTTGAGAGGTAGAAATTTGACTTCTCAAAATTAATTTTCTGGCATGTACCCATTTCAAAATAGTTTAGAAACAACATAACTGTTTTTAACCCTTTCTTTGAGTATTTTAAGAAGAGTATTGTATTATTTACAAATGCTAATGAGTAACCCTCTTCATTGAACATGTCAATTTGAAATATTCAATATTTTCATATTGAAAAAGAAAGTTAAGATTTCTTTAAAAAGCTTCTGCCAAGAGGATAAATAAGTAGGGAGAAAGAGGATCCCCTTGCTTAAGTCTTCTTGAGGGTTTAAAAAATCCATTTGAAATGCCATTAACCACGATAGAGAAACGAGCTGCTTTAATGTTAACCAAAATTATATTAACCAGTGAGTTATTAAACCACATTTTCAAGATAAGACACTTCAAAAAATGCCAAGAGACAATGTCAAATGCCTTTATCATATCCAGTTTGAAGATGACATTGAAGCCTTTGTTTTTGGAATTCAGAAAGTTAGTTAATTCTTGCATTAATAATACATTATCTGCCAGTTCCCTTCCCTCTACAAAGGTTGATTGTTCAAGAAAATAAGGGATGGCATGATTGGTTTCAATCTGAGAGTGATTGACTTTGAGAAGATTTTATTAACAAAGTTACATAGACTTATAGGTATAAAGTCTTTGAAAGAAGTTTTGTTACTTCTTTTTTAGGAAACAGAGTTATAAGAGCAGAAGATATAGCCTTTGGAATGGCATTGCCAGTCATGAAGTCATTTCCTGCTAAGAGTAAATCATACTTGATTATTTCCCAAAAACTTTTGTAGAATTTTCCTGAGAAACCATCATGACCTGGGGCACAATTATTGTCCATAGATGAAAGAACTTCTGATAATTCTTCCATTGTGACTGATTGAGTTAACTTTCTATTCATTTCTTCAGTCACCATGTTAGGGACATTTTCTATTAACCAAGCAGTGTTAATTCCAGAGGCATCATTGTTTTCTTCAGATAGAAGATTTGTAAAAAAGTCAACAGCCTTTTTGCCAATATTTTTTTTATCAATTAGCCAAATTTCATTATAATCTTTGATGGATGCTATGAATTGCTTACCGTGCTTAATCTTAATTGAATTATGGAAAAATTTAGAGTTGGAGTCCCTTTCTTTTAACCATTTTATCCTTGATTTTCGTTTCCAAAATATTTCTTGCTGGGAAAGGGCTAATGTTAACTGAGCTTTAGATTTGTTATAAGCAATAAGATTAGCATTATTCTCCAAAGATTGTAAATCTTGTTCAACTTTTAAGAAGATTTCTTCACATGTTTTGACCTTATCAAAGATTTTGCAAAAAATGTTTTTATTCCAAGAGTATAAAGCTTGTTTAGTATTTTTTAGCTTGAAAGAAAAGTTTTCCATTTCTGAAATATTGGAATTGATTTGCCAAGAGTTCTGAATTAGTGGATTGAATGTTGGATGGCCAATCCAACAGTTCTGAAACTTGAAAGATTTAGGACCTGATGCCAAATTTTGAGACTTAATGTGTAGGATTAATGGGGAATGATCAGATTGTTCTCCAGCAATCACATTTATGTGTGACGTGGGGAAATCACCCAACCATGAAGAATTTTCTATACCTCTATCGAATCTCTTCCACACTCTGCCTTTTTGTCTCATCCTAGTCTAAGTATAGAGATTTCAAGCAGTTGGGAGATTAGTGAACTGGCCTGAAGATTTAAATTTTTTAAAGTCTACCACTACCTTAAGATCTGGAATAGATTGTCCTAAATATTTAGATTGGTCCTCAATTACATTAAGGTCTCCAATAGCTAAAAGGATGATATCTTAATGAGTTAAATTAAGGTCTCCCATAGTTTAGCTTTTGCCCTTTGTGAATGTTTTGCATACACAAAAGCAATATGGCACTCCTTAGGTATTGCAGGATGAACTATTTTGGAAAGGATGTATTGCTTATGGGGCTTAATTATATCAACTTTGATACAGTCATCCCAGAATAACCAAATCTTACAATCAGGAATTGAGAAAATGTTTTTATAGCCTAGGTAAAAAGTAATTTTTGGAATTTGAGAAACTTCCAAGATTGGTTCAATTAAAGTTGTTAGAGAAATGTGATGTCTGTGTTTAATATCCCTAACTATTATTTTAGAAGTCGGATTACTTATCCCTCTAACATTCCATATACAAAGGTTTAATTCTATTAAAAATTAATGCTCAGAGGTCATTGAGGATCTAGTTAAGACAGTTTTTGGAGTTGAAGTGTAATCCTGTCGATTATACTTCCTTGTTTGAGATTTTGGAACAACTGGATTCTCATCTAATGGTAGCTTAAGTAGAGCATTGAATCTGTTTTGTGAAGCTACCATATCAGATATAAAAGAACCTTGAGATTGATTTATCTTTACACCAGTTGTGTTTTCAGGTTCAGAATTGTATCCTGATCTAAATTCTCCACCTGACATAGTATTTTCATTAAATCTTATATTATTTTTGGATTTAGAATTAGATAAGAGTAAAGAAGATGAACCGACATTTATTTCAATGAAACTCTCATTTTGATTATCCCTAATATTAAGACTTTTATTATAGGATGGATTCTGTTGTTTGTTGTGAGAAACTGTAACTTCAAGGAAGTATTTTATGCCCTCAGAAACATCTGAAGCATCATATACAATAACAACATCATTAAGCTTAGGGCGAACGACTTGCCAGACCCTCAAATTCTTTGGATATTTCACATTTGGTCCTTATTTTTCCAATCACTTTCGTCCCTGAACTAACAAAAGTGTTGAATCATAACCCTTCCGTCCGGTTATAACATCAAGTAATAGTCAAACGTCGGTTTTAAGGGTAAAAGAGTAAATTTTCATTTCCCTTTTATTTTCCCTTTTCTTCCCTTTTTAATTTTTCTCATTTCCTCCTTTTCTTTTCTTCTTTTCTCCTTTTCTCCGTCTCTCCTTCTCGAGCAGAGCTGCCTGCTCCATTTTTCACCATCGCTTGCTCTCCCGCAGCCTGATTCTTTTCTCTGGTGCCGATCTCATTTTTCACCACTTTCACTGCTCTCCCTCTGTCTGCTCTCAAAACTTTCACTAATCCCATCTTTCACTAGGGTTTGGCCAAGTTGAATTTTCCTTTTGCTCAGATTTGATTAGTCTCCATCAACACGGAGTACTGATTGATTGCTTTTGCTCAAAAGGCAGGGCTAGGATTTGATTTCCCAGATTCGATGCATTCTGATAGATGGCGTGTTGTCCCAGCATTTTTGGGAGCACGACGACAATGGATTTGGGTTTAACTTGGCATCCCTTTGCTCAGGTTTCTGGATTTGTTTTTCTCTTTGGCGATGCTTGTTGCTGTCCATTTTTTGGCATTAATTTGGTGAGGTGGTGGAGAATCGATGGTGGTGGACTGGTTGGCAAGGTGGCAGAGATTAGATGGTGGTGGTGGGGAGGAGAATAGGTGGTGGTGGTGGCGGCGAGTTGGAGGAGAGTAGTTGGTGGTGGTGGTGTGGTGGGTAGGAGAATAGGTGGTGGTGGTGGTGGTGGTGGTGGTGGTGGTGGTGGCTAGTTGGCTGAGAATAGATGGTGGTGGTGGTGTTGTAGGGAGGAGAATAGGTGGTGGTGGTGGCAAGTTGACTGAGAATAGATGGTGATGGTGGTGGTGGTGGTGAGGTGGCAAGATGGTGGAAATAGGGTTTCCATAGGTGGTGAGGTTGTGCCAGGCAGTGGAGGACGGCAGAAGGAAGGAGGAAGAAGGCTGCGAGATGAGCTCAAAATGGAGAAAGAAAAATAGTGAATAATAAGGAGGAAAATAAAAAATAAGGAAAATGAAAATAAAAAGGAGAAAGAAAAGGAAGGAAATAAAAGAAAATGAGAAAAAGAAAATAAAAATGAGAAATTACTATTTTGCCCTTAAAATTAACATTTTTGACCAAAGTTAACGCTTTGACTGGATGGATGGATTACAATTCCACACTTTTGTTAGTTCATGGATGAAAGTGATAAAAAAAATAGGGGCCAAAGGTGGAACATCCGAAGAGTTGGAGGGTCTGGCAAGTCGTTCGCCTTTAAGCATACTATCAATAAAATTCATATCATCAGTAGCAGGAACCACAACCTCATTAGAAAAATTATCCTTTAGGTTCACAGTGTCAATTGTAGAGATACTAATGTCTTTAGAAGGGTGAAATTCAGTATCCACAAAGAGAGTAGTATTTTCTATGGTCTGCACGAGATTGTTTTCATTAGGTATAGAAATTACCTGAACCTCTGAACTAGAGGTTAACCCTTCAAAACACTTTCCATCCATCTCAGCCTGAGAAATCTTAGGGTCTGGATCCTTTGTCTTAGGTCTCCAAATATCCTATGTCACGAAAGCAACTTTGTGAGTAGGGATATATGGTTTGTCTTTAAGAGGAATACCTAAGGAGGAAAGTTGTTCTCCTTTTTGCTTAGGCTTGAACTCTCTATCGGCAGGTCTCCAAGCATATGTTCCTGCAAAACATCAGATTTACAGCTTGTATCCAAATGTCCTAATTTCAAACATATGGAACAGTAGTCAGGGACTCCTTCATAATCTATGTAATATAAGAAACCAACACCCCTGTAGTCTAACCGGATTCTTTTAGTTCTAGGAAAAGTGATGTCTAGTTCAACACAAACTTTAGCAAAATGAGGCATGGTCCTATTTAATGTGTCTTTATCCACCTTAACAGGATTACCCATTATATTTCCTATAAACATCATCACATCTGGATAAAAAAATTGCAGAGGTAAACCATATAAAGCTAACCAGGCATGCACAATGGGGGAATCAGCATTGGGGTTAAAACTGGGAGCCCATTTAAACAATTTTAAAGAATAAGATCCAAAATTGCAAACTTTATGAATACAACAACGATAGTAATCATCAGATAAAGAGAATGAAATTAAAACTTGACGATTACCTAATGTCTGAAAATCCCGACGAAGTTTGTCCAATGCCGGCGAAGATGATCAATACAGGGCTTTGGATTGAAGGATGTTTCATCGGGTTGGGAATCGCTATGAATAGTATTGGTATTAGGTTTGTCTAGGATGTGAATACAGGAGATTGGTGGCTCCGCCATGACGGCGGCGCCGGACATTGGTGGTAGGAGCGTTTGATAGATGGAGTGGCGATCCAAACAGCCTTAAATATTCGTCGACAAAAAATCGATATTGAAAAATTCGTAGTTGCTTTTGTACTTTCCAAAATCTATATATTGTTTTGATACATTTAAAAATTCATAATTATTATATTACTTATTAAAAAATTAAGATTTTCTTACACTTTATTCTATTACTAATATCTTCAACTTTCGGCTGTATAGAAAAGGAAAGAAATTACACCAACGGGTGTACCCCAGTGGTTGGGAGATGGGTGGGTAAGCCAATGATCCCAGGTTTGATACTCGACAGCGGTAGTGTGGGGAGCTCTTGCTTTGCAAGGCTCCCTTGTGCGCACCGAGCTCATACCAAGCCCATTGGTCCTGGTGCTGGGCTATCGTGATTTAACTCTCATATGATGGTCGAGGTGTCGGCTGATATGGACCGATGAGGGCGAGCGGATGATCACCTTTGCCAAGAAAAGGAAAGAAATTGGACGCAAAGTTTGAAACTGTTTTGAGTTTTTCTGGAAAGCACTCACGGACTCACCTTGGAAACTCATGTTTTTTAATAGATCACGTGTAACATATGAGTAAAAGTAACTACCTCTACTACATTGTATTTGCTTCTGGAAGCACTCCAGCCATGCAAAGATCGCTGGCGGTCTCTTATTAATTAAATATATTATTTTTATTTTTTTCTTTTTTACTTTACTTTAAGAGACAATTCATTTTTTTTTCACAATAGCAAGAGACTACTCTTTACTATTCATGAACCCCACTTGATTTTCTCGATTCTACTCATTAATTTTACCATTAAATTTTATTTTAAATAAATTTATCTACTAAATGTGAAATTTAATAATATATTTTAATATTTAAAATATAATTTTTTTTTCCAAAATATGTTAAATAATTTATTTTTCTTGTTCTTATCAATATCATATCATGCTTCGGTGTAAAAAAATAAAAATAATTTCAATTTTTTTAAAGAAATTATTTAAAAATATAAAAAAATTTGGGAAGAATGGTTTGGGTAAGGAGGGTTCATGAAAATTCATGTATGAATGTTGAGAATTCCATTTTTATGCATTTCGGGAAGAGTGGTATTGATTTCGAAAATTCATGTATGAATGTTGAGAATTCATATAAAAATGGGGAGGGATGTTTGGAGAATCATCAAATTCCGAATTTGAAAATGGACGATAATTCGAATTTTGCAAAGAATTTTCCAATTCGAAAGAATTTGAAATTACCTTATCTTTGCCCTTCGACGTTCTTCGTGGATCCATCACAAAATATGGATTACAATGTAGAAGATGAATTAGTTAGGTAGAAGTATTGGAATTGGAAGTAGTGTGCTGAAATGAGTTGAAATCATCTAAATTTATACGCTAAAAGTGGAGGAAGATGGAATAAAAAATTAAATTGAAATTCTGAAAAATTAAAATCAAACAATTTGGAAAATTTTTCAAAAAATTACGGTCCGATTCGAAAAAAAATACCCGTTAACAGCCATTGCAGGGGACACATGTCGACTTCTGATTGGTCCACATGTCCCCTGATTTTAATTTCAACCCTCAAATATGAAAATAGTCGTTACAGACACGTGGCCTAATCCCTGGGTAATACGTGTCCTTACCAAATTTTTTTTAAAAAAAGGGGCGGCAATTGAGTGGAACACATGGCCCACCCAGAGGGCGACACGTGTCTGGAACGGACAAAGAAAATTGGGCCGCTTTTTAGCAGCCCATCCCATGTGGTTTGGTCACTTTTTCTACCTCATATGCAGCCTCTTAAATGATCTCTTAGCAAAGGCTCTAGAGCGGTCTCTTAATTTTAAGAGACCACTCTAGAGACCACCAGTGTGGTGGTTTACAGTCTCTAGAGCAGTCTCTTAATTTTAAGAGACCACCATTGCCCATGCCCTCACCCTGGAGTACATCTTTTCTTTATAATTTTTTGTTTGCCAATTGTATTTGTTGTGGATGACTATATCACACCATGTATTTTACTTGATTATGCCATGTATTATACTATTTAGCATACAATATGTATTTTTAATTTAATTTAAAAATAAGTTAAAAATTTTAAATTACTATTAAATAAAGTTTATTATTTACCGCCGCCGCCGCCGCCGTGCACCGCCACCACCGCGTTGGCAGCCGAGCACCACCGTCGCCAGCCGCTCTCTGTCCGCCGTGCACCGCCACCGCCGGCCATTCTCTAGCTGCCGTGCACCACCACCGTCGTGCACCGAACTCGTGCACCACCGCTGCTTGCCGCTCGTTTCCCTTCTCCTCCGCTCTCCACCGCTCTCATCCGCTCTCCGTCGCTCATTTCCCTTCTCCTCCGCTCTCACTCTCCTCTCCCCACTTCTCCGTTTCTCATTTCATCTTCTCTGTAGAAAATTCATCTTCTCCGGAGACGAGTGGTGATTGGCTCATTCTCTTTTCCTCGCATGGCCCGGTTCTCCTCTCCCGGTTCTCCTTTTCCCGCTCTCCTTCTCCTCTCCTCGTTCTCCTTCTCCTCTCCCTGTTCTCCTTCTCCTCTCCCCATTCTCCTTTGCCCGCTCTCCTTCTCCAGTCTGGCGTCTCCTTCGTCGGGTTCTCTTCACCCGATTTTCCCGCCACGGTTCTCCTTCGCACAGTTCTCTTTCGCTCAGTTCTGCTGCCCCAGTTCTGCCGCTCCAGTTCTCCTTCGCCTCTCTGGTTCTTGTTCTCGTTTCCATGCATGCGTTCTCGCCGGAGAACACGACGGAGAAGGCTGTTGACGGATGGATGGAGACCTTGGAGAAGATGGAGAAGACAAACATCGGTTGATGATGGATGGTTGGGGATGGCGGCGGAGAAGACGGAGAAGAAGGGTGGGGAAGTCGGTGGAAAAGGGTGGGGACGGCGGTGGCAGGGGACGGCGGTGACAGGGTACGGTGGCGGTGGCAGTGGTGCCGACACCGGCGAAACCATTATTTTTTATTTTTTGTTTTTTTGAAAAATTAAAATTTGTACTATACACGTATATACATATTAGGGTGTAACCCAATAAAATACATGGTGTGATATAGCAACTCCCTATTTGTTTCTAGACTCTTCCTGATTCGTGAATACATACGGAGTACAACTGATTGGTGCTGGCTAGTTGAATCGCAGGAAGTACCACTTGTCATTATCTCTGATGTTTCTGCTAATAAATTTATTTCCACTGTTTCCCAAAAAGAACAAGCACAATCGGAGCTTAAAGAGCAAGATCAAATAGGTCCTATAGAGCAAAGTTCCAGCAAAGAGGAAACATTGAAAGAACAAACTACAACAACCTCTGATCTGAGCATTCTGGAAAAAGAAGGAGAGCAGGAAAAGGTAAACCTTTCAATCCAGAATCTGTTATCAGGGAATACTGATCATAGTAATGGAAAATCAGGAGAAAAAGGCAAAAACTCAGCAAAGACTAGTAGAAACCTAAGATCATCACAAAAAGCCAATCCCAAAATTTTTAAATGATAAAACACACCATAATTGGGAATGTATTAGTTTGGAATATAAGGGGAGTTGGCACTTCAATTGACAGACTTAATAATTTGAAACTTAAACACAAGTTAGACATAATGTGCTTAATAGAACCATGGCAAGAAAATCAGAAGCTCATAAAATTTAAATATGAATTGGGATTTCAAAATGCCTACTCTGCTCATAGTGCTAAAATTTGGTTATTTTGGAACCAGTCTTTTAGCATTACTGTTATAAGCGATACTGATCAGTATGTACAAGTGAATATAACTGATTCATTATCTTCTCTGAGCTGGAACTGTGTTTTTATTTATGCAAGTGTTCATAGACAAGTCAGAGAGTCTTTATGGAGTGATTTAAAGGCAGCTAATCTTCTTCCTTCCATATATATTGGAGACTTTAACACTGTAGCGTCAGTATCAGAGTATAAAGGGAGAAAGTCAACCCCAAAAAAGAGCATGATGCAATTTAATAAATTTTTAAATGACCTGGATTTGCATGATATACCTACAGTAGGTAACTCTTTTACTTGGAGCAACAATAGATTTAAGGATAGATGTAAAGATTTGATGTTCCAAAGGTTAGACAGGGGAATCTGCTCATTAGATTGGCTTGATATATTTCCTAACAGTTCAATCCATGTTCTTAATAGATTGTCTTCGGATCATGCTCCTCTTCTCTTATCTGTACAAACATCTGAGGAACAAGCCCCTAGACCATTTAGATTTCAAGAGATGTGGACTAGTAGACATGATTTTCTAAACTTAGTGGCTTCTAACTGGAACCTGGAAACTCCTTTCAGAGGAATGTATAGGTTAGTATATAAATTGAAAAGGCTTAAGATGGAAATAAAGCAATGGAACAAAACACAATTTGGTAATGTTGATCAGAACTTGATACAATAAGAGAACAAGGTTAATGATTTAGAAATCTCATTTCAACAAACTCCAAATGATTCAATCTTGACAGATTTGAATAACTCTAAACATCTTTTGATGAGGGCTCAAAAAGAGAAAGTAATCTATCTTAGGCAAAAAGCAAGGTTGAATTGGTTTAAATATGGTGATGCAAAAATGAGTTATTTTCACCACTCAATAAGGGAAATGAGGACTAAATCTAGAATCAGTAAGATTAGGGATCAACATGGAAACTGGATCACAGATCCAACCCAGATCAAAGAGGTAGCAGTGGGGTATTATAAAGCTTTATTCAATGAGGAAGAACCATAGAAACTGGGAACTTATATAAGTCATTTTCTATCTGAAATTCCTAGAGTAATAACTGAACAAGAAAATAATTTACTGCTGTCTCCTTTCCTGATCCAAGAGCTCAAGTTTGCAGTTTTTGACCTCAACAAACATAGTTCCCCTGGACCTGATGGATACTCTGGTTTTTTTACACTACCTTTTGGGAAAATGTTAAAGTAGATTTACTTGAAGCTGTAAATGATTTTCTAACAAGTGGAAATATTCCAAAGGCAATTTCCAGTACCTGGCTAGCTTTAGTTCCCAAAAGAACAATACCTGTTACCTTTTCTGACTTCAGACCAATAAGTCTTTCTAATTTTGTGAACAAGGTATTCTCTAAGATGATGATGGAAAGGATTAAGCCTTTCATGTCTCAACTTATATCCCCTGAACAAAGTGCTTTTATGAAAGGGCGGGATATCTCTGATAACATAATTTTGATGCAAGAAATGACCAGAATTTTATCAAGGAAATAAAAAAACAGAACCTAATCATTAAATTAGACATGCAGAAAGCTTTTGATAGGGTCTCATGGTCTTTTCTTAATTCAATTCTCCTTAAATTTGGTTTTAATGGTATTTTTGTAAACCGGATAATGCAGAACATAGCCTCAGCTCACTTTTCAGTTCTAATTAATGGAGTTGCATCAGGATTCTTTGCATCAAATAGAGGAATTAAACAGGGAGATCCTCTTTCTCCATTTCTGTATAATATCCTATCGGAGGCATTCTCCCGAGGTTTAAAAAAACTGTTTAACATGGGATACCTGCAATTTTTTGGTTTACCTAAAAAATGCCCACAGATCACTCATCTAATGTATGTAGATGATACTGCTATATTCCTCAGTGGTAATAAGAAAAATGTGAAAAGATTTAAAAGATTTCTCAGTGCATATGAGCAAACTACGGGACAAAAAGTTAATTTTTCTAAATCCAACTTCTATGTTGCTCCTAACACCTCAGTAGATAGAATCCAAATTCTGAGCAGGAATTTAGGAATGGCTAGAGGAGAGTTTCCTTTTCAGTACCTAGGGATCCCCATATTTACAGGAAGGAACACACAGAGATATTACTACCCTATATTGGAGAGAATGGAAAAAAGCATTAATAACTGGAAAAACAGATGGTTGAGTACTGCAGGTAAAATTATCCTAATAAACCATTGTTTTCTTTCAATCCCAACCCACTTGTTTGCTGTCTTAAGACCTCCAAAGATAGTACTGAGGAAAATGGAAAGGCTGGCTGCTGGTCTGTTCTGGGGAGCCAATGATAGTACAGAGGCCAGAAAAAAATAGAGAGCCTGGAGAAAAATAAGTATTCCTGTACAAGAGAATGGGATAGGGTTTAGAGATCTTCAGGCCATGGTTGATTCATTCTCCTGTAAGCTATGGTGGAAGCTTCAAATGAACACCACTCAATGGTCTCAGCATTCGTGGACTCTACCTGAGTCTTATAAGAAATCTCAGGTATGGAAGAGAATCTGTAACATAACTGAAAAAACTAATAGTTTAACTAGAGTAATTCATGGAAAAGGAGAATGCTCCTTTTGGAACTCAAACTGGTCAGGAGAAGGTGCACTATACTATAAATGGCCTGATGATGTGGAAATTCCTTTCCCTGATATCACACTAAGCACCTTTATCCTGAACAAAGACTCTAATCTTCCTTTTGTGGAGCCATATTTGGCTACCAATATAGTTTCAATATTGCAGGATGTGACCATCAAGAACACACATGAGGATAGACTGATATGGAAATCTTCAATGGATGGAAACTTTTCAGTCAGTTCTGCCTACAAGATCCTGAGGCAGAAGGGAACAAGCATTAGACATCTGCACAAGGTATGGGCAAATTTCATACCAGCTAAAATGTCAGTACTAATATGGAGAGCTCTGAATGGAATTCTGCCTTTTGAAAATGTTCTGTGCAAGCTTGGTTTTTTACTAGCCTCTAAATGCCCTATATGCTCTAATCACTCAGACTCTATCAACCATTTTTTTAACTCCTGTAATAAGGCAACTGCAGTATGGAATAAAGTTAACAGCCTTCTGAATCTGCAAACACTTGCTTTCAGGAGTTTTAGACATTTAGTTAAATATTATCTCTCCATCAGGGTAGGCTCAAAGATTCTCAATCATGTGTATACTGCTGCTCTCATTGTCACAACTTGGTCTCTCTGGACTTATAGGAACAAAATACTCTATGATAATCTTTCTTTTTCAGTGGATACATGTTTTCAGAATATCAAGGAACTGATGCTCCTAATTTTTACTGCTAATCCATTGAAAGGTAATTTTGAAAAGTATAAGAAACTAGTTCAGGTTGGAATCATACCTAATATAACTCAAAAAAAGAAGGAAACCACAGTAACTGCAGTAAGATGGGAAAAACCAACAACTGGTTTCAAAATTAACATAGATGCATCATGGGTAAATGGAGGTAACTCTTCTTGTGCTGTAATAGTTAGAGACTGGAGGGGAGATGTGAAACACATCAGAGTCAAAACTTTTCGATCAGAATCTCCTCTACATACAGAGTTGGAAGGTATCCTTTTTGCCTATCATTTTTGCTTAGAACTGGATATTAGAGGTAGTATCCTTGAGTCAGACTGCAAACCAGCAGTTAAAGCAATACAAGATCCTTATGTTGGTTCATGGAGACTTTTCACTCTTAGCTGCCATCTGAATATGTTGCATAAAGAAAACCCAATCCAATATGCTCCAAAGGAAGCTAACACAGTGGCTGATTTTTTGGCAAAATATGCAAGGGAGAAATCCCTAAATGGAGACTTAAATATAAGAAACTCCCCATCTTTCATTAGAGGTTTGATTTTGCTAGATAAAAATGGAGTTCACGGAGTAAGAATAGGCACAGCAAAAGGGAACACAGATCACACAAAGGATGGATTTCTAGTTTGAATTCTCTTCACGGCTTTACACAGTACTTTTTGGTCAGAGACTGCAGTTGTTTTTCTCTGTTCTTTTTACAGATTGAAAATGCTCAGGATGAGAGGTCCAGGCACAAAGGAGCACGAGGTCTACATAGTTTGAGGAAATCTATGAGATCAAATGCTAGGTAAAGGGACATTGACTGATAAGGGTTTTGAATTCTCATCTCCCTGACTTGTTCGTGTTCCCTTATCTCGGTTTGTTCTCTAGTAATGGTAGAAGATTTACACAAACCGAGAGTCACGGATGTTTTTATATTTCGCTTCCCCTTTTGTATCATCACATGAATGATATTGTACAGATGTAACTCTTTTTGCTACCCTCGGGGGTAATTCTACGGTTTGGGGAGCCAAAAAAAAACTGATTGGTGCTGGCTAGAATTTGTCCTAGAAGAAGTTTTTCATGGCTCTTTGTACTCCTCCATTCCAGCCGAAACTCCACATTTTTTGCCAACTTTCTCAATATATATTTGACCATAAATTTCAACTAGTGTATAGACACCAATATCATCATGTGAGATATTGTTGAATTTCATGTGTGATGTATTTTTCAAATATTAAATTTTAGCACACCATTAATATACGTAACTAAAGTCATCGTTGGTCAAACATGACCTGAGAAAGTTGATAAAAAAATGTGCACATTTGGATGGGACAGAGGGAGTAATCTATTTTGAATATACTCCGATCCTATTGACCAAAACTCTTGACTTCAATCTTATCATTTTTGTTTTAAAGTTGTGTTCAATTTAATTAATTGTCATGCTCATCCTTTCACTGAAATATTTTTCAACTGGATCAAATTGGTAATTTTACATTTCATCTAAAAGTAATGAACCATGCAAGAAAGAGAACTAGCCAATAATGTATTACTCATGCAAGAAACAATTAATTATATTCTTTCCAAGTAACCTGAATTCAATATAATTATCAAACTTGACATGATGAAAGCATTTGATAGGATTTCCTGAGACTTTCTTTCCAAACTCTTAGCAAAATTTGTTTTCTCAAACCATCTCAACAAAGTAATTATAGGAAACCTAAGAGCAGTTTTTTTCTCTATCCTAATCAATGGAGAATCATTTGGTTTCTTCCAAGCTTCCAGAGGATTAAAACAAGGAGATCTCCTTTCTCCTTTACTTTTTATCCTAATGGTAGAAGCTTTCTCAAGAAACACAAATTTCTAATTCCAATATGCCAACATTGGATAGTACAAGCTTCCAGGTTCAATGAAACCAATCACACATCTCTCATTTGAAGATGATACTGCAAAAATTTTAAAATACTCTAAACAAGGAATAGAAAAGTTAATGTGATTTTTTAAAAATTGTGATAAAGCCCCTGGACAAAAAATTAACTTTGAAAAATCCTCCTTCATGTCAAAACATGTTAACCCTAGAACTAGCTCAATAATCAAAACTGAAACAAGCATGATTTCAGGATCCACACCTTTTAAATACTTTAGATGTACAATCTTTATTGGAAAAAATAAAAACATCTACTATCGGGGCCTACTGGACTCTATCAAATCTAATATTAACTCATGGTTGAATAAAAATTTGAATCAAGCTAGAAGACTTACTCTAATAAAACATGTTCTTGCCTTAATACCCTTGCATATCCTTACAGTGCTAAAACCTACTCAGCATACCATTGATAAGTTTCACAAAGTGTTTGCAAAATTTCTATGATATAACCAAGACACAGTAAATAATAAAAGGAAAATTTGGAGAAGTTATACTAAATTAACCTTTCCCAAAGATGAAAATGGTTTAAACATAACAGACCTTAACACAATGACAAGAAGATTTTCCAAAAGCTATGGTGGAAGCTTCAATAATGAAAATCTCCCTGGTCACATTTTATGTGGACAACTCCTGATAAAAAGAAAACATCTAAATCGTAGAAGAGAATCACAGAGGTTCAAGATTTAGCAATTAATAACTCTTTTGTCCAAATTGGCAATGGTGAATCATCATTTTTGGCATGCAAATTGGACAAAACTACGCCCATTAACAAAATTTGGCCTCCAGAAACTGACCTTCTTCCAGAACTGTCCATTGCAAAGTTTCTGAACCAACAAGACTATTATGTTTCCCTACTTCATAGTTTTTTTACTAAATCCAGTTATCATCCCTCTAAAAGCTTAATATCATATGTTCCCCAAACAAAAGGACGTACTGATTTAGACAAATACAGAGCATGGAAATGTAACACTAAAATATGCTTATGAGCTGTTAATGCATAGAAAGATTAAAGTTCCATCCTTTAAATATTTATGGTCATCGTTCATGCCTCATAAAGTAAGCGTTTGGAACTGGAAACTACTAAATAGATTGATTCCAATACCTGACATCTTGGAAGATTTCAATCTAAATTTACCATCTAAATGTTTTTTTTTGTAAAAATAGCTCAGATGATTTGCACCATGTCTTTAGTTCTTGCGCATTTTCAGATAAATTATGGCAGTTGGTGACAAAAATTTTAAAATACAACACACTGCTCATAATAAACTCTGGAAGTTATTCTTCTACTGGACAATATATGTAAAAAATAGAAATGCTACTAACATCATTAGATCCTTACCATGCATTGTTTCTTGGTCATTATGGTGTGCTAGAAATAAGTTCATCTTTAAGGGTACTAGTCCTAATCTGAATTAATCTCTACACACATATTGAACTTATTGAATGACATGCTATTAGCACACAAAATAAATTTTGTTTGGGATTTGTCTGCTGTATACCCTGCTTTACATATTTGCAGATCAGTGAAAATTAATTAGGGACCAGTAGCTGTTTCTTGGTCCCCTTCACACAATACCAAGCTTAATATGGATGGCTTAGTTTTGAAAAATGGCACAACAGGGATTAGATGGATTTTAAGAGACCAAAATGACAAACATATCAGGTCTGCCTCAAAGATAATCCCACAGTGCACAATTTTAGAAGCTGAAATGATAGTTGTGGTGCAAGGTCTTCTAATGGAAGAAATGCAAAGAATTAAGACCGTGCATATTGAATTAGATTCATTGATAGTTATTAAGGTGATGAGAAGAGAATGGAAGTTCCCTTGGAGATGTTTGACAGTAGCACGCATGACATGGAAGATAAAGGATAAGATAGAGTGCTCCATCACTCACATTCCACGAGAAAGAAACAAAGTAGCAGAATCTCTGGCCAAATAGCTACACTCAATCAGGTAAATAACATCTTTCATTTTGCAAGTTTTCCAAGATAGATGCAAGGACAAATTCAGTTTGATGCTATCAATTTTCCGTATTTAAGGACTAGATAGATTTATACTTTTGTACTCTTACTGATGTATGTCTTATAAGGATACTTTCCACGCTTTGTTTTTTAGATGTTTAGTTTTTAAGATTCCCTAGACTTGATAGAATTATGTACGTGAATCATAAAACAAAACAACTTCATGAGGTAAGGCCATTAAGTCCCCATTTTTGTCCCTTTTATTTATATTAATAAATGGGTAGGGGTCTGCCAAACCGCCCACCGTCATAGGTGGATTTCTTTTAAAACAAAGAACCATTACAATCAGATGAAGTGATCTGTTACTTATGGTGTTTGAAGAAGTGTATTTCAACACAACGTATAACAAAGATTTCTTACAAACATGTGTTGATATGGAAATTTCAAAAGAAAGTATTTTTAATATACTAGTATATGGGAAGACTACTTACAATGGTGAAAGTAAGAAATGGACGATGGTCAAAATTGTCGTAGATATAGGTATTTTATGGCACTTTCGAGCATTGTGGGGCATTATCTTTTAATTGTTATGGTCACTTCTGAATATTGAAAAGTAGCAGATTACAACCTTCGATATATACTTGCGGACTCGAAACTATGTTTCTAGAGCGGGAAGGCTTACGAGCTCATCTATGTGGCTTTCAATTTTGGTTGTTTTCATTGGCTAGTTATGGTTGTTTTCGATAACATAAGCCTTCCAATACATGATGTGTTCATATTGAAATTGCAATGTCAGATCATATGTTGGGGGTTCTGTAGGTTACGAAGTCAGAAATTGATTCAAATATGTGTTTAGGTTCTTGGGCTATATTACTTCGATCTAGTTTATGTCTCGGTTGCCAACTTGGAATATTTATTTTTTTTATAATATGGAGCAATTTTTTTCCAATTCAAAAGAATCATCGGAAATATTGGCGAAATATCCAAAATTGGAATTGTTGTCGGAGATTAAGGATTTTGGTCAATGTATAATTTTCTTAAATGCACTTCATTAATACATTCAACGTCAAATAAGAAAATTAGTTTCATAGAAGCTTACGAAAATTGTAGGTTAACTAGTGTGATATCTTCCAATAGTTGTCTAAATACCAACGGTATCCGTAAACCTAAAAGGATTAGACCTAGTGTGGGTCTTCGATCGAAATACATATGATGTCACATACTCAATTAGAGGGTATCTATAAATATGTTTGTTGTAGGGACTTGAACAAGTAGATCGCTAAATTTTCTCTCACAATATATAATTACTCAGTTGTTTATGGTGTTGTATCGTCAATGGATAGATCTAAAATCAAAGGGTTGATATACTGTTAATGGATTGTTTAGAAAATGAGAATTACATACCAAGGCTCAATACCATATGTAATAGAACCCAAATGTATTCTCACTCGTTCTAGTCCGATGTTATCATCCACAAACAAAATAACGTAAAAATGACACCTACAATAAAATAAGCACATTTGTAGTAGAAGATCTATTGGATAATAATTATACAACATTTATAAAGTGGTTTGGGATTTACTAGTCTGCCAAAGTGCTATGAAGGATGATGATAGTTTCATTTTGTATGGTATTATTAGGATAAATTTGATTCATGGTGATGCATATGTATGCTATAGATTGTCGATATTGCCTTGAAATCAATTTAGGAGAGTTAGAAGCGAATTTGCGCTATGATTGCTTTTCTATGAAGATTTTCTCATCAAGGCGAAGAAAATGAAGATTTTGGCATCAAGCATAAGGGAAAAAAATTAGCAACGAGGTGAAAACAAGGAGGCAAGGAAAAGGTTTAAGCAACACAAGGAGTTTGGAATGGTCATCTTTGCCAGCAGCAGATTCTTGCACCCCTCGTGTAGAAGGCGTTTCGCGAGTGATGGATTTTTTCACCCCTGACAAAACTGGTCATGAAAGCTTTTGACTTTACTTTTAATTCCTCTTTTTTTTTCTTGTACCAAAAATAGAGTCTTGTCCCATTTTATCATCCACCAACAAAATAATGTAAAATTGACACCTACAATAAAATAAGCACATTTGTAGTAGAAGCTCTATTGGATAATAATAATACAACATTTATAAAGTGGTTTGGAATTTACTAGTCTGCCAAAGTGTTATGAAGAATGATTATAGTTTCATTTTGTATGGTATTATTATGATACTTTTGACTCATGATGATGCATACGTATGCTCTAGATTGTGGATATTGCCTTGAAATCAATTTAGGAGAGTTAAGAGCAAATTTGCACTCTAATTGCTTTTCTATGAAGATTTTCTCATCAAGGCGAAGAAAATGAAGATTTTGGCATCAAGCAAAAGGGAAGAAAACTTAGCAACGAGGTGAAAACAAGGCGGCAAGGAAAAGGCAAACGCAAACGCAAAGCAAGGAGTTTTGAATGGTCATCTTTGCCAGCAGCAAATTCTTGCACCCCTCACGTAGAAGGTGTTTCGCGAGTGATGGATTTTTTCACCCCTCGTAAAACTGGTCATGTATTTAATTCCTCTCTTTTTTTCTTGTACAAAAAATAGAGTCCTATCCCTTCATTTTGGGGATCTCATCTTTGAACCAAACTTCAAGAACCCTTTTTTTTCTCTTCTCATCCCCTTTTCTTTCATCATTAATCTTATAATTTTTTAGTATTAATTGTATTATTATTGTAGTGGGCTAAAATCATCGTGAGAGAAATTGATCTAAGCTTTCAAGCCCATTTTGTGGGAACCTCTTAAACTCTATTTAGAGCTCTTGATTATTATCATATTTCTATAGTTTAAATGTTCATTTTGGCTACACAAATTGATTAGAAATGTGTTAAATATGGTTATTTTAGTATAATTTCATGCTAGGATTTAAGATGAAAGTAGCTAATTCATTCCTTGTTATGTGTGGTCCAAGAAAACAAATTAATATTTCTAATTATGTTTGTGATGATATTAATTGCTAGATGAATATGAGGACATTGAATCTCTATCATGGTTATCTTAAAGTAGCAAATAAAGGGAAACCCCAAAATGTAGAACTTTTTTATAACCCTTCACAATTATGTGAATTGGTTAGATGTTTAAGGCGTCATCAAGCTTATTGATTTTCCATGTATAATGGCGCCAATGGAATGACTTTACGTGTCGATAGCCTATGGCGGTCATTATTGAGGGTTATAAAGACGTGGTGAATCATACTTTATAGCTGCTAATAATAATAGGAGGATCACCTCCACAATAGGTAATCATGAGATTAAGAAGAGAGTAAAGGTTGTATAATCAATGGGAGGATTGGAAGTTGAAATCAATTGTGCTCAAGGTTTCGTATCGTTGTGATTAATCTTTTTTTTACTTGTTTGCATGTTAGGCAAATCTCTATTTATAATCTAATTGTTTAGTATTTCAATAGCAGAATCATCAACCAAACAAAACACACACACACACACAATATATGAACCTATATGCATGAACCCTTAGAAAAATTCCTTTTATCTAGTGGAACGATCCCTACTACCACTATCTACTTAATTTTAGCATAGGAAGATGTAGGTTATATAAATTGTATATTTGAGTGGTACGACGACGACCTCTGAAAGGATTTATTTGCACTTGTACTCCCAATTTTTGTAGCAATCTCTAGTGTTTCAAATTTTTTGTATCCTACACCAACCTCCGCATGTGCATATATTTGGAAATTTTTATACCAACAAATAGGTAATTCAATGTTGGGTAGGTTACACGTTTGTATATAGTGTCTAACAAAAGGACGACACATGAGCTTAAATAGTTACCATGCATTACATCCAAAGTGTGTTATTTTAGTCTTGCATATTCTTGTTCTTCTTCCGTAAATAATATATCTACACATGTTCTAGCATCATGCCCACCCATGTTGACTATTGACATCACTCTTCCATTACCTTTGCATGGAATGTTGATTTCACACAATGACGATATGAAATGGAGTTAAACTGGTACAATAACATATTAACACTAATAGTCCAACCGAAATACAAAAACTTGAATGAACCTTACTACCCTAAGGCCATAAGATACTCTCCTAACAATAGAAATTCTATTGGGATTAGAAACAAGAAGTCATGTCATATGAATAAGTCATAGCATCTAACATTCTTCATCATATCTCCCACACGTAAATAAGTTTTGATGTTTGGCATATACAATAACTAACCACATGTAGCCTATTCCATCTTCAACTATGTTCTAGAAAGAGTTGAGTACCTTGAAAATAGTTTTGGAGGTGTAGATGTATTTTATAGAAGAAAGATTATAATACTTGACAACATGCCTTGCATGGTTGAAAAAACCACCTCCAAATATGATATTACTGAAAAGAACGTAAAAATAAGTATGTATACTCCGTTGACAAGAAATAGGTTTTGTGAGAATGACTAGTAGTGGGGGAGTAAGAAAATAAGGAGAGTTTTGGGAGAAGGGGAGGGTATCAATTGTATGGTGTGTTTTTTTTGTCAGCTTTTGCGCCATGTATATCCCTAAGGGGATAATACACAATGATTCAACCACCATGTCATAGGTGTGTTTAGGTATGATTAGACTTAGAAATTAGAATTATTATCAGAGCAAGTAAATGAATGATAGAAGATCGGTCAATGATTTGGAAAACACTCTGTGTTACCACTACATTTCTTTTGAATTTTTTTAAAATTAAGTTTCAATTTCTAAAGTACATACAAAAACTAAATGTTCTTATGATAGTTGGGAAGTTCCAATTTCAAGACTCTCTTCGGATTTGATGATAAACACGATTTATCATAAAACAACTTTCACCACATTTAAAGAACATTAATACTTCACATGTAGAGAATAGAAAGAATTTTAAATACCTCTAATACGCGTTTCACCAGTAAACCGTCAACAACAAGATGTAACATCTCCCAGCAAACAATGTTCAGATATCAAAACACTAAATTGGTGATGTCAAGATTTTCCAAGTATAACTTCCTTCATCGCTGATCGTTTTGAAAAATATTCTGTGAACGAGGGAGTAAGATACAAAAATTCCACAATTGTTTCAATAGTTTTTCCAGTTCAAAATATATGTCGGTGGTGGAGTCAGGCAATCATGTGACATTGGTGTTCTTCTACGAGATCGGTTTATGGAACTAGTAATTCCTTTTACATTATAACTACTCAATTCCCCATCATAAATGTAACTCAAGAATTCAAGTTCACAAAATTGTTATTTCTTCTGAATTAGTAGTAACCACTTCATTTTCTAACTACAAAGTTAAACCAGTTCTCATATCAGAACTACTACGGATTAGTGGCTATCATTTAAGGGCGTCGCTGATCCTCCAGGATAAAGTTGGTGATCAAACCACCGTCGTTGAACATTTATGGTTACACGGCAGTTATGTAACAACCATCACGCATTGGCGTGCCATAGCCATCAATCCCCAAGGTAAGGACTAAAAATTTATTTCCTATATTGGAAGTATGTTAAAGCGGCGGTTCAGGGACCAAAATTTGTAACAACCGTGCAACGGAGCCGTTAATGGTTGTTCATGGAGTAATGATAATCTACTAATGAATATACATAAGTCTAAAATAATATCTGGAGAAAAATATCAGATGTTGAGTGTGGAACTTGTCATTATCAAAGGTATCAGTACAATGATATCTAATCGAGATAAATAATGGGAACTAGCAAGAACAAAGAAAAATGAAGTATGCTCCAAGAACAAAATATGACGAGAGACATATAGTTTCAAAAAAATTGAATCTAAGACAAAAATATCCCTTTTGACCACTACTATAACCCGAAAAACACACAAAATTCATATTTAGGAGAAAACACACCATATTCACTTAATGGCCACAGAGTGTTGTGCGAGCCCTAAAATCACAAAATATTCCCAAGAAAATCATATCTACGCTTAATAACATAAACCCAAGTATAATGAATGAAGTCATCAATAAAGGAAAAATTATTTAGAATTCCCCACATATCACAATGAAGAAGATCAAAAGTAGCAAGAAATGATGAAATGACTTTCTTAAAAGGTAATGCTGACAATTTTACCTGTTTACTACCACTGCAATTAAAAATATTATGAGATTTCAATTTTCTTAAAAATCCCTTAGAGACCAAAAATTTTAAACGAGGAAAAATATGATGTACACAATTTTTTTTTAAATTAACACCCGTAGGTGAGGGATATTGTATTAAGGGTCCCCAGGCCTATGTAGTAACCAAAATTACATAGAATTCTAGAGTATGTTACGTAGCGGCAAGATATTTGCCCCAAGAGAGGTGTCACAAAATATGCCTCGGAAGTAAATTTGTAAAGAAGGGGGGAAAGGTAGTTACGATTCCAAAAGGAAGAATCTCCACCCCATGTGTTAATTCTTCCCTTTGGCCAGGCAACACCTTTCATTACATTGAAAACATTTAAATTCTTGCAGGGAGTTTGAGTTCCTTGCTGGGCAGCCGCAGGAAGGGCTGACTGATGGAAAGTGAAGTGAGGCTGATGTGTTGATGATGGAGGTCAAGAATCCAGCATGGTGGAGATCTGAGGTTCTGCTGTGAGAAGCCTTTAGTATTGCCACCTTCAATCGATCGAACCTGGAAAAAAAAAAGAAAAGGAGAAGCAGCAGTCTCTGTTCTAATTTGAAGAGAAGTTTTTTGTTTAGTACTCAAATTAGTATCCAAACATGGAGAGAGCAGTAGTAAAGTTATAGTAAACACAACCTGAAAACACGTACTCTAATTCCTACTGTAATCCATTGAAGCTCCTATTCTAATCCTAGGAAAACCTTTGCTGTCAAGAGATATAAGTCCCCTAAGAAAGAGGGGTACTTCCTGAATGTCTAAATTACCCTGTATGTTATTTTCTAATGCAAATTTGGCCAGGAAATCAGTAGCAGAATTGGCTTCCCTAGGAGTATGTTGGATTGGATATTTGAGTTGTTTTAAATTAAGGGCGCTACAGATGGAATAAATTCTCCATGGGGAACTCATTGGATTTTGAATACCCTTAACAGCCATTAAACAATCTGATTCAATCACACAACTATTTAGTGCCAGTTATGAGCAAATATCATAGCCACTTTGAATGGAAAAAAGTTCAGCATGTAAAGGAGATGGAGACTGGAAAATGTTTGCTCTCATTTTAACCACAGTCCCATTCCAATTCCTAACTATGACAGCAGAGGAAGATAGACCACCATTTATCCATGTAGCATCAGTATTAATTTTATATCAGTTTGTGGTTTATTCCAGTTCACAGCTATTACTGGTTTTTTTTTCTCTTTTGAAAGATTCGTGGAATAATATTGCCTGAATCCAGTACTTATGCTTGTCTAGATTGCCTATCAAATGCTGAGCTGTGAAGATTTGATAGATCATATCTTTAATATCATGAAAGCATGCATCTTTGGAGAAGGATATATTATCAAAAATAATTTTATTCCTACTAATCCAAAGAAACCATATTGTGACTAGTAAGGCAGCAGTTATAATGTTGGACTGTATCTTGGATTCAACCTTAAAAGATAGATAATATTCCACTCTGCCCTTTAAATTCCCAAAAACTGATTGTTGTAGCTTTAAAAAGTTATTAACACATTGCCATATAGCAATGGAAGAAGGGCATGAATTAAAAAAATGATCCAGAGTATCAGAATGATTCTGGCAGAGGTAACATTTAGAAGCTAAAGAGAAACCTGACCTACATAATATATTATCAAAAGGGAGCAGACCATTGAGAGCTCTCCACAAAAGAAAAGATATCTTTTTTGGAATGAAAGGGGACCAAACCTTATTGAGATGTCTGATTTTTGCCCTTTTTTGTCTGAAAGTACTGTATGCAGACCTTATTGAGAAATTCCCATCTATGACTGGCGTCCAAACAAGCTTATCTTCATGAGAGTATTCCAGTTTCACTTCCCGCAAAAGAGTAAAAGTATTGGTAGCCATATAAGGCTCCAGTTTTGGGAGGATAGCAGCTTTGTTATTGATAAAAGACCTGAGAGAGATATCCTCAAAGGGGATATTCAACTCATGAGGCCATTTATAAAACAGAGCTCCATCACCTGTCCAGTTAGCATTCCAGAAAGAACAATCACCAGTACCATAAATTACTCTAGAAAAGCTGTTAGACTTAGCAGTGATATTACATATTCTGGACCATGTGTGTGATTTTTTGTAAGAGAAAGGGAGTGTCCATAAAAGAGATGACCATTGAGTAGTGTTTTTTTGCAGTTTCCACCATAGTTTACATGAAAAAGCATCAACTATGGCAGATAAATCCCTAAAACCTATTCCATTTTCTTCTACAGGTAGACTCATTTTTTTCCAAGATCTCCATTTTTTTTCTTTCAGAGTTCTCACAGTTCCCCCAAAATAGACTGGAAGCAATTTTTTCCATTTTTTTCAAAACTATCTTTGGAGGACTTAAAACAGCGAAAATATGCGTGGGAATTGAAAGAAAACAATGATTTATCAATATGATCTTACCAGCTGCAGTTAGCCATCTACTCTTCCAATTATTAATTGATTTCTCCATTTTTTCCAGTATAGGTTGGTAATGAACCTGTAAATTTCGACCAGAAAAAATACGGACTCATAGATAATTAAATAGGGACTCCTAGATGTACACAATAGTAACACATACTCCCTCAGTCCCACTTTAAAATTTTTAATTGCTTTTCGGAAGTTAAACTTTGTAAACTTTGACATTAAATAAAAATTAATATATACATAATAAAAACACCGTGTTGAATCTTGTTAGATGCGTCTTAATATCAATTTTTTAAATATCAATTTTATATGCATAATTATTATATGCAACTAGAGATATTTACGGTCAAACATGCTTATTGAAGACCGTGAAATATCAATTAGAAAGTTTAAAGTGGGACGGAGGGAGTATAAAATTAAAGGACTAATGACTCGGACCAAGGAATGATATATCCGCACTAGAAGCGACAACATATGATACTTTTAGTTTGCCTAACACATAGAATCTCTTCTATCGTAAACCCTGTCCCAATCACCTTCTGTATTATAGATCTTGACCACACCAAGAGAAAGAAAAAAAAGACATTGAGACCGAATTCCCATAACGGACTAATTAAGCATATATTTAGCGCAAGATTAGGAATATAGTGAAAATAATTAAGATAGGCATAAATGTGATAATAGAACTAGCACTTTCCAATGATATAGGAATGCCATTGACGATCATAATGGAGAGAAACAATTTATGAGGTAAGGAAATAAATGACGACATGTGAAGAAACATATGATTAGAAGCACCTGAATTTAGGATCCATGTGGATGATATTTCCGAGACATACATGGAAATTATAAACCCGAGACAAACGACGATGACAAACCTATAGAGTAATATGAGGTTGTGAGGCAGGAACTGTTGAAACTGCTTAAAGATATACAGATTCATTTTAACACTAATAGAGTGAAAATCATCATCTTGATTTCCTCAATAAAAATAAATTTAAACTCAAAACACTTCAAATACACGAAATTCAATGGTAGTGATTAAAAATTACAAGCACAAACTTTATTAAAGGAAAAGTAAACACCATGCAAAATTGTTATATGATGTTGACTACTCTTACACAAATGTATGTAGAGAAAACCAATTTATATGATCAAAACCCAAACACTGCCACATAGATTAAATAATCTCGCTACGGGAAAACAAGTACATTGACATTGGTACCTTATCTGGGGAAGAGCTGGTGCTGAAATGATGAGAGACACCAGTTTTAGGACCAAATTCAAGAAAACTTGTGCTAGTAGACATTATCAGCAATGAAATTTTTAGATCGGTACCTAAAACAGGTGCCATACATTGGAACTAGCACTGGTTCAAACGTAAAACGTGTTAGGAACCAATGTTGGAAAAGATTTCCATGTTGGCTATAGTGTCTTTTGAGCGTAAAAAATGGAGGGAAAATAATAGCACGGCTACAAATATAGTCTGACGGTGCCTGAAAATGGGGCCCATTTGAGAAGGGGATGCATTTTTTTAATATTTAGCACTGGTACCCAAAAAAAATTTAACTGTGCTAAAATTGGCAAAATAGTCAATTTGGAGGGTAAAGGTTTGGTGGGAAATTTTCTAGCATATGGTATGTAGGCATTATACCGGTGCTAGAAGAGCATTTACTGTTCACCTACCACTATACATTGGCGGGTGAAACGTGGGATTTTGGGGAGAGAAGGTCATTAATGGTGTTTTTGGGAGAGTTTTGACATTATATATGAAGACCCACAAAAGTTAGGTTTTAAATTGTTTCACATGTTATTAATGATATAATTTGTTACAAATGGTTTGTATGCATATATTTTGTGTGTTTGATCATTTTCATGATACTTGCATTCACGGAAGAAATGTGATTGTTTTCTAGATATCTTGATGTGATTAATACCTTATTTAGGAATGTGAAAATGTAGGGTATGTTTTGAATGTTGTGATGCAAGTTGTACGTAAGGTTTGCATAATTGATTTTGAATGTTTAGCATTTTGTGTAGCCATGGTCATTGTGTGGAACTATAATTATCCTACATTCGTTAATTTGTAGAGATGGAACGTGCAATTGAGAGGTGTAAGCATGTGTATTGCAACTTAGTTGGTTGAGCAAAGAATATATTGATTTCGTGGAGGAATTTTTAGAGCATGCATCTAGTCGTGAGAAGCGAGTGTTATGTCCTTGTCATGATTGCAAGAATCGTAACCGTAGTGGTGATGGAGACATCATGAAACTTCACTTGGTTAGGAGAGGGTTGAAAAAGGTTATTTGGTTTGGACGTTTCATGGTGAGAAGGCACTGCCAAAGGTTGTTGCAGGTAGTGGAGGAGAGTGTTTTGGAGACTTAAATTTAGATGACATGTGTGAGGAGGTTGTCGATGAATTTAGGGGGAGGCCAGAGGTTTTGTCAAATTTCTTGGGTGAGAAGGACAGGCCGTTGTATCTCGGTTGCAATAAGAGGGATATCGTGATGTCAAATTGTTTAATATGAAAGACCTTGGTACATGGAGCGACACTAGCATGGACAAGTTCCTAAAGTTCTTGAATGAGAAGCTTCCCTCCGGTAATGGGATACCAGACAACCTCTATCAAGCAAAGATGATACTATATCTGATGGGATATAAGTATGAAAAAATACATGCTTGTCCCAATGATTGTGTTTTGTACAAGGGTGACTGGGTAAAGGAGGTGGCATGCCCCGCATGTCATGTGTCACACTACAAGAAAAGGAGAAATACAATTGTCGTGAAGTTAAGGAAATGGGTTCCTGTGAAATGCATGTGTATCTTCTAATTATTCAGAGGTTGAAGAGGTTGTTCAAGAATGCCAATGATTCAAAGAACATGACGTGGTACATGAAAAGGGGTTCTCTCAAATCGGACTAGTGGTTCACCTGTAGCAAAGGAAAGAAGTTCAGCTGGCCAAGGTACCTTGGATTGGTGCAAACCGCTCATGGGTGGCACCAATGACCCACGCCAGAGGAGTTTTCCCGAGCCAAATGCCATGGCTAAGTATGGGCGCAGACCATCCCATTTAAGACTACCCACATTATTCCAAGTGCAAAATGTTGAGACCAGCCGGCGAGGTGTGAAGAATCAAACGACACGTTCTGAGTTACTAAGCGAAGGTCCGCGCCAAGGGCCGCATCTTTAATATCGGAAGCTCAAAGCTGAGGCTACTGACGATGGCCCGTGCCGAAAGAGTTGACGCGAACTACACCGAAAGAATCGATGCAGAGCGCGCCAGATCCAATAACCTGCACCAGTACAAAGTGGTGGCTTGCACCAGACGCAGCATCCTGCTCCAGATGACTCGATGCGGCCCATGCTAGCAAGGACAAAGTACATGGCGTGGACTGCGCTATCCGCGATGACCTGTGCTAGATGTCTGTTGACTTAGGGTTTTAGACATTTTGACCTATCTTTAGGCCCAATCCCCTACTATTATAAATATAGTCTTAGTCTACTATGTTAAAAAAGAGTTAGATCATTTTTTAGTTCATATTGTAATTGGGAGAGCAACTTGAGAGAGAGATACATGCTCTCCTCTTTCTTTCTTTCTTTTTATTTTTTTTAACCCTGGGATGTGGAATTCAAATCTTCATTTGAATTCCATATCTATGGACTAATTTCTATAGCTTGGGGATAAATTGTCGGCACGTGTTTATTTGATGTTTTGTGAGATGTTCTAGTTTATCCTAATTTTGTGTTCATGATATTATTGTTACTTGTTCTTGAATGTTAGAATTGCATAAATAGTACACCCCATATAAGCACTTACTCTAGTGTATATTCATGCTGGTGCAAATATTGATGCCCCATCGGGAAGAGAAACCTCGGATGTGTTAATGGGTAATGGAGTACATGGTCCACGTGGGTTTGTGCACGGAGATCTAAGTAATACTCTAATTATTTTCCATCACACTAGTCTTAGCTGATTATGTAAAGTAATCCAATAGGTTGCAGGTAGAGATAGTGAAAAGTAGCAAACTAGGGTTGTAAGATGCCCAAGTGTCATAGATAAGGTGCCTATGACCCTTTGACCTACTCATAGGCCTTGGGGAGTGGAGCATTAGTGGTGGAATGCCTGGATCTTAATTGCAAAGGGGAGAAACAGATCTACAACAATGGTCGGACCATGTTACACTCTACTAATTACGATGGAGGGTTGCGAGTGCACCGACGTGATAGGTACGGGGAAGTGTATGCCATCGACCACGCCACGTGTCATGAACACTCTATTAGGTTTGTATAAATTTCTATGTGAATGAATCGAGAATCGAAACATTCAATTAATCATGTTTCACAATTACTCCCCAAGTGTTTAGCTTTATAGATTAATTTCTTTTTATTTTTATGTTTTGTAGTTGTTAATTGAATAACCAACCCCCCTTGTTTGCTATAATAGCTATTCCTATCACTCGTACGGATTAACAATCTGTACGAGGTTAGGTTTTAATTGATTCTTAGGCCCTAGTATCTCTGTGAACATACCCATGACTTACCGCTAAATACCAATTCAGTAGCATAGTAGTAAGATTGGGTGCAGAATATAAATATTAAATTTGAACCCCTTTGACATCGTGCCTTCGCTTGGGTTAATTTAAGGACCCAGAGTGGAGGTGAGTCAAATTTTGGTGCCGTTTTCGGAGATGCTATTCAACTGAAGTGTCAGTTAGCATAACGTGTTACTAGAGTAGTTAGTATTTTACTTTTGTTTTTTTTAATTTTTATAATTCACGTGTTAAGCTGTTGTGATAGGTATCTTGTTACTTTTTGATCGGTTTACTAGTGTTGTATTCGGAAGGGTATTGTTAGTCCTAGTTTATGGTACATACTCGTACCACAAACTTAGGCATTTTACACTACCCAACTGAGAACACGGGTGGTTGGAGGAGAAGGAAGCAAAGAATTAGGGAAGAAATTCAACCAAGGCAGGTAGTGTTGGTAGAAGATTCGCAAAGAATGACGGATGATAACCGAACCTTGAGGGAGCTTATGACCCCTAATCTGGAAAGTTAGCCACTGTGCATCACATTTCCCCCAATACTACCAAATGTAAGTTGTGAGCTAAAGATCGGAATGATCCAATGTCTTCCCACCTTTCATGGTATGGTGGGGGAGGACCCTAACAAGCATCTATCATAGTTCCATTTGGTGTGTACGAACATGAAGCCACTAGGAGTTTCTGAAGACGACTACAATCTGAGAGCCTTCCTATTTTCCCTTCAAGACGGAGCTAAGGATTTACTCTACTACTTGCCACCAGGATGCATAGGTTCTTGGATGGACATGAAGCGAAGGTTCTTAGAGAAGTATTTTGTGGCGTCCAAGTCCGTCGGGTTGAAGAAACAACTGTCAAACATCACCCAATGGGCTACCGAGAGTTTTTATGATTATTGGAAGCACTTCAAGAGATTGCTAGCGAGTTTCCCCTACCATCCCTTCAAGGAGAGAGATCTAGTTTATTATTTATTTGAGGGGTTATGCGATGAAGATATGCGAATAGTGACGCCGCTTGGAATGGTTCAATAGAGAACAAAAGCCCTAAGGATGAAATGGATCTCTTTGAAGAAATAGCTAATGGTATGCGACAATTTTGAACATGGTCAAGGGTTATGGTCTTGGATGAACCCGCACAATCACCTAGGTTGGAGAAGCAAGTCCAAGCTCTTGATTCTATGATGAAGTAGCTCTTGCAAGAAAAAGTGCATCAAGTCAAAGTGTGTGGGCTGTGCAACTTAGACCACAACACCAAGGCGTGTCTTGAAGTCATAGACAATTTGGATGAAGTGAATGTCGTTGAGTACAACAACTGAGAGGGACCACAATTTGTAAGGGGTCCGGGGGAACCAAGGAGATGCAAGGCTAGATCTATATGCAAAATCATTCAACCCAAGGTGTCGAGATCATCCAAATTTCCTATGGAGGGAGGATAACCAACCTAAAGGATATCAGGGTGGACAAGCTCCACCTCCACCATACCACGTTGATAATTAGTCAAATCCATCTAAATTCATCCTAAGTCTAAGCAACTTCATCAATCAACAATCATAATCAGTTTTCACTTCTAATTATAACCTAGCAATGACCAACAACAATCACATTGACTAAAAGTCAAAAGTCTTTCGGGTTTGACCAAAAACCTAGCACATAATCAATCCATAGTCTTCAACTACTTGATCACCCTAGTCTAAATCATGCATTAATCACACAAAAAAGCACCAAATATAATTGATAATCAAAGCACAATATAGGATAAATTGAATCTCACAAATTCATACAAGAAATGCTTACCAATTGCTGCCAAGGTGAAATCTAGCCCACATCTACAAGAATTTATGGAAAAGATACAAAAACTAAGAAAAGATGAAGAAAACTAGGGTTTGGAGGCCCTTAAGTTGGGCTCCATTGAAATGGGGAAGAAGATGGGCTATTTATAGCCCAAGTTGGTCAAAAGAGGGTCAAAGTACAACAGGGCGCGCTACCATGGCCAGGCGTACGGGCACGCCAGGCTGGCGAGGGTGCTCTGTTGTTGGTGCGAGGGTGTTTGGCTTCTGGGGCTAGGGTGTTTCTCGCACGGATGCATAGGATCAAGCGCTGGGCTTGCATTTTTGGACCGAGGATGTGCACCACGGCTTATTTACTCGCGCAAGCGCGTGGTTAAGGGCGCAGCCCACACACCCTGTCTTCTTCACCGGCCAGTCGGTCTTTGCGTCGTTACGAGTGAACCGTTACTCTAATTTTGGAGTTCTTGTAGTCAATTTTATAGTTCTCGAGAAGAAAAATCCAATGATGCAATCCTTGTAGGCTGATTCTTCTCGGATTATTTTAAGACCTTGTTCCAAACTTCTGGGTCACAATTCATCCGCTTCTTTGTTTTCCTTCTTCGACTCTTCTATCTTCTACCACGTTTTGGTTCATGGCCTTCACTTAACCACTCTTAAGTGCTCACGAGCAATCTTAAAATTAAGCTCACAAAATGGAATCTAGATGCTCGTAAGGACCAATAATCTATTAGAATAAACATAGGTTACAAAATGAACGGCTTATATATACCAAAAATGGTCATCTAAACCCCTTATTATGTAAAACTACTTCCTATCACACTTCAAAGAGGATGAGATTCTGGTCAAGGAAACACCTTCCAAGGAGCTTTCACCGCCCAGGGCACAAGTTACTATCCCACACCCATTTCCAAATGCTTTGAGGGGAAATCCAAAGGTAGTGACCGATGATGCAAGCATTCAAAAAGTCTACAAAAAGATTGAGGTAGCAATCCCTATCTTGGAATTAATTGGAAGTGTGCCATCATATGCTCAGTTTTGTAAAGTTGCATGCACAAAAAGGAGAAGTAGACCAACCAAGAAGGTAGGACATTTAAAAATTAGAGGAGTTGCGGTTTTGAACCATAAAATTTTGCTTAAAAAATGTGACGACCCCGGAATGTTCTCTATCCCTATATCCTTAGGTGGAAAACTTGTTGAAAATGCCATGATAGATTTAGGCGCATCCATCAATGTGTTCCCATTTAGTCTATATGGACGCCTAGAAATAGGTGAGCTTAGGGAAACTAGAGTGATTGTCCAACTCGCTGATTATTCCCTAGCTAGCTCTCGTAGACTAGTAAAGGATGTGATGGTGCAAGTTGGAAAATTGGTTTTTCTGGCGGACTTTTATGTCCTAGATGTGGTGCACCGCGGAAGTGCACCCCCAATACTTTTGGAGAGACCTTTTCTTAAAATTTCTAGGACTAAAATTGATGTTCATTTGGGAACCTTGACTCTAGAAGATGATGTGGACAAAGTGGAATTTGATATTTATGAATCTAGGCATGATTCAACAAATTCTTCTTTTATGTGCAAAGGTGTGACCCTATGTGATGAGCATGAATTCCATGAAACCTATTGTGTTCCCAATGAGCATGAACACTTGGATGAGTTCCGTGTTGATAATATTGATGATGAGTCCGATGAATTGCATCATGTGATTGATAGTATGTCTATGCTATATTATTTTACTATGCTAACTAACTTGCAGTGGGAAAGGAAGAATGTCGAGGGTTTAAAACCTCCTCGACCTCCTCCTAACCCTAAAGTGACATTCATGGACTCCATTTTAGCAAGACACAGAGATTCATTTCATATGACGGACAAGGGGTCTGAAAGTAAGGATAACTAGTTGTGGAGACCTCTCCACAACGATGCCATCGTGGGTGGAGTTGCCAATGGCGATTCCAAAGACCCACGGGTAGGTGTTTCTAACTAGATTGCATAAAAATAAAATAATTCATGAGGACAACAATAAATAGCCCGTGTTTCTTTTTGCTTTTGTGTTTTTAGTAACTATTAGATAGATTTTTCATGCTTTTGTTTTCAATGATAATTTTTATGGTGAAACTCTTGTTTGATTTTAAAATTGAAATCCGAGTCTCGTGATTGTGTTTGGATGGAATTAGATTTGATGATGACATAGTTTTTATTTAAAAAGAGGGAAAAACTAAGGAATAGGTCAACATTTGTGGCAACCTTGTGCCAAAACCTGACACAGTTCGTGCCAAGTGCAACGGTCTGTGCCAGGAGAGTTGGCACAAGGGGATGCTCGTGCCTGAATGTTTTGCATGAGAGTTGGTTCGTGCTAGGAAGTTTGGAATGAGACCTTGGTTTGTGCCAGAAAATTTGGCACGAGGCTTTGGTCCGTGCCAAGTACATTCTGCAGCAATTTCCAATTTCTGCTGCCATATTGTTCCAAAAATGCAAATTTTTTAAAATTCTGAGTTTCAAACTTAAAAATGCACTTTTAGTTCAAAATTTTTTGAAATTCCCTAATTCCTTAGGATTTTTTATGCAAATAGTACTTCCAATGTTCCTTGGAATTAATTGATTGGTACTATTTTTCCCTTATTGCTATTTTCAAATTCCATGTTTCTCCTAATTGTACCTCTCTGTATCTCTCTTATCACATATGCTGAAATTCTAAACACATGGTACATTCTTCCACCTACTTTTTTCATTTGACATATTCTTCCCTCTCAAGAAACACTCACCCACACACACTCTTGGTGAAACTTGAAATTTGAAGCTTTTCTAAATATCAAAAGAGGCCCCCTTTAGCACCGGTTTTTTTTCTAGCACATTTTTCGTTAAAAAAACCGGTGCCTAAGTAACCAATGAAACGGTTTCATCGGTTGGAAAAAAACCAGTGCTAAATCCCTACTTTTAGCACCAATTTTTTTGTCAACACCAGTTTTTAAACCGGTGCTAATTTTAGCACTAGTTTTTTCATTAGCACAGGCTTTTATGTTAGCACAGGCTTTTATGTTAGCACCAGTTTTTTAACCGGTGCTAAATTATTTCCAAGGACTAAAAAAAATCCCTTCCTCTGAAAGCGGTAGCGCGCTGCCACTTTCAGAGGAAGGGAAAAAGACCCAAAATTAACAATTTATTAGGACATTAATTTAATAATAAAATTAACTTCACAAAATTGATAATATAGAAATTAAAAAAAAAAGTTATGATACACAATTAATAGTCCATGGGATTAAACATAACTATACCAAACATAACTATCTACAGGACTAAACATAACTTTAGCTTGAACTAGCAACTGAATCATGTGGCGTATACACATCATATCACAAGGCTAAACCACACAACTAATCTTGAATCTATGTTCCTTATGAATGCTCAAATGTACCGTTCCATATGCATCTACAAGACCATACAACTACAAACTTCAATTTAGTTTGCAAAAATTGTAGGGGAAAAAGGTAAATGTAACTAAATCAGTAAATCTTACCTTGGAATGCTCATTGTATGTTCAGAAGCTAATGCCTGGAAAATGCTTAAGACGAATTGGAAATCCTCTGTATATTCAAATAGACAAAGAAATCAAACTTACACTCAAAGGGGCTACATAGTTCACATCTAAATAATCATGGAGAAAAAAAAAGAGTAATCAAAACTCCACTCAGCACAAACATAAGGGCCAATTCTGATATGAGCATGAAGCCTAGCTTTCTGTATGATCTTACTGAACCTCACCAAATCATGCCTTCCTTTAGAGTCATACTGCAGAACCAAAACAAAATTAACTAAAACCATCCCATTCCTTAGGAAATGTACAAACTTTTCAGCACAATGAACCATACCTTTCCCTAAATAGGCTCATAAACATTCTATAAGACATAAGTCTCAATCACATCCCAGCCTCCATCTTTAGCCTTGCTTATGTGATCCTCCCACATCTACAAATTATAATTCACCCCACAAAAACATCAGAGTGATCCAAAAAAAAACCCGAGAAATTAGTACCATATTAACGAAAAAATACTGAATAGCTAGGAAATGAATCTATGTAATGAAAATGTGTCTTTCAAAAAGACATGCCTATTATTTTCAATCAAAATAGCACAAAAAGGTTCTCAATTTTCAATTGAAAATCATCTTCTTGAGATAGTAACAAAAAAAGTACAAGCTACTTTCATAACACAACATTAAAAATGAACTCAGATTGGAATAGTACTTAAACTTTGGTGCATTTCCTAGCTCATGAACACTCATATAATGCTTAACCTAGACATATTCACATAATAGACAAGAGAACTGCAATGATCTAAAGCAAACATAAGATTATTTTTTGAATTGAAAGTGAGAATGATACACAATTTTGTAGAACCATTTGGTGCATTTCTATCTCAAGAACATTCATATAATGCTAAGAACACCAACAAAAAACTCAACAAAACACGTCCAAAACCTATTCACCACCACAAACACAACGAAGAACACCAACACTTACCATAACATACAGCAAGATGCTTTCAGTGGCGCAGAAAGCTCCAGCGTATATCGTCGATTTCTCCAAAGTGATTGCGATGCAGATGTGATGAAACTAAAGATAGATGGCCTTAGTTGGTGACTTACAATTTAAGGCAACAAACCAAAATATACTAGACATATTGAGAGATATTTTTCCAAAGGAAAAAATGTACATCTAGTTTTCAAATTTATTCACAAATTATGAAGACGAACATTTTTTTATCCTGAATCAACACCAATATGCATATAGGAATACCAAAGAGAGAAAGTGGCAAATCAGATTCAGACAATCATTGTTGCAAATCATCCAGAAAAGTTGCAATAAACACTAACGCAGTCTAAAATTTTAGTTCTGGTTTTGAAAGAGCGTGTGTGTAAACTCCTCCTAATAATGACATTCCATTGACCAATATTGATTCATTAGGCAAGAAAGCTCAATAATTTTTCCAAGTGCAAGAAAATCTGAAATGTGAAGTAGCAACAAAACTAATACTATAGAAAAAATGTATCTGCTAGCTTTAACGTGAAACCCAAACTAGAGATACCTTGTGGATCAGACCATCATTGGTTATATAGCTACTGATTTATTTGAATAACTCGTGCAATGCCTGGACATCACTCAGTGTAACTGCAATAGAAATACCATCCATCCTAAGAAACAATGTTCTTAACTCTTAAGTCTAACATATACACAAACAATAGTTGATAGGTAAAAATTTCAGCTTCAAATCGGTATAAAATACAAATGCAGAAAAGCACTGCAATTCATGCACATGTATGCTTAGAATCCATGTGTACAAATTAGGCATGAATTCCAAGCATAGTAAACCTCAAATCAACACTTAAACCAAGAACAAGATGTGAGATATGTGGTGTGTATAAGACTTACAAATCCATGGCAAATCTATACAAATTGCCGCCGCTGCCCTACTTCCGCCCTAGCTCCACCACCTCCTAGCTCTGCCCCAGCTCCGTCAAAACCCACACCACCAGCCACTAGAAAGAACCGTGCGCCACTGCTGCCCTAGCTCCACCACCTCCTAACTCTGCCCTTGCTCTGCTAGAAACACATACCATCAGCCACCAGAAAGAACCGTGCGCCACCGCTGCCCTGGCTTCGCCACCCCTTACCTCTACCCTAGCTTCACCACCTCCTAGCTTTGCCCTAGCTCTGCCAGAAACTCTATCCCCCGTGCAGCTTTACCGCCGATGCTCCACAACTGCTCTAATTGAACCACCATCGCACTGCCGCTAACTCATCTCCAATCGAACCACTATCGCCTACACCAATTGAACCACCTTCGATCATCTATTAGTCGAGCAATGGCGAGGAAAATGCGAAGAAAGAAATTTGGGAAGAAAGAAAATGAAGAAATGAGTGCAAGGTTTCCTTTTTTATTTTTTTACACAGGGGTATAATAGATATTTCACTTATTTGAAGCCATATTTTTATTTTTATTTATATATACTAATTTAAATAAAGTTTGACCATGGATTAGTTAAATTCAACTCAGTTATTAGTGTTTATAGATTGAAAATCAAGTAAGGTTTGACCGTTGATTAGTCAAAGTCAAACATTTTTATTTGTATTTATTATATGCTAATTCAAGTAAGGTTTGGCCGTTGATTAGTCAAAGTCAACTTAGTTATTAGTGTTTATATATTGAGAGTCGAGTAAAGTTTGACCGTTGATTTGTTAAAGTCAACTTAGTCACTAATATTTATATATAGAAAGTCAAGTAAAGTTTGACCATTCATTAGACAAAGTCAAACATTTTTATTGGTATTTATTATATACTAATTCAAATAAAGTTTGACCGTTAATTAGTTAAAGTCAACTCTGTTATTAGTGTTTATTTATTGAAAGTCAAGTAAAGTTTGACCATTGATTAGACAAAGTCAACCTAGTTGTTAGTGTTTATATATTGAAAGTCGAGTAAAGTTTGACCGTTGATTAGTTAAAGTCAGCTTAGTCACTAGTGTTTCTATAGAAAGAGAGAGTCAAGCAAAGTTTGACCGTTGATTAGATAAAGTCAACCTAGTTATTAGTGTTTATGTATTGAAACTCGAGTAAATTTTTACCGTTGATTAGTTAAAGTCAGCTTAGTCACTTGTGTTTCTATATAGAGAGACATTCGAGTAAAGTTTAACCGTTAATTAGTTAAAGTCAACCTAGTCACTGGTATTTATATATAGAAAGTTAAGTAAAGTTTGATTGTTGATTAGACAAAGTCAAAAAAATTTATTAGTATTTATTTTATACAAATTCAAATAAAGTTTGACCGTTAATTAGTTAAAGTCAACTTTATTATCAGTGTTTATATATTGAAAGTCAAGTAAAGTTTGATTGTTGATTAGACAAAGTCAACTTAGTTATTAGTGTTTATATATTGAAAGTCGAGTAAAGTTTGATCGTTGATTAGTTAAAGTCAGCTTAGTCACTAGTGTTTCTATATAGAGAGAGTCAAGTAAAGTTTGACCGTGTATTAGACAAAGTCAACCTAGTTATTAGTGTTTATATATTGAAAGTCGAGTAAAGTTTGATCGTTGATTAGTTAAAGTCAGCTTAGTCACTAGTGTTTCGATGTAGAGAGAGAGTTCAAGTAAAATTTGACCTTTAATTAGTTAAAGTCAACTTAGTTACTAGTATTTATATATAGAAAGTTAAGTAAAGTTTGACCGTTGATTAGAAAAAGTCAAACATTTTTATTAGTATTTATTATATACAAATTCAAATAAAGTTTAACTGTTAATTAGTTAAAGTCAACTTTGTTATTAGTGTTTATATATTGAAAGTCGAGTAAAGTTTGACTGTTAATTACTTAAAGTCAGCTTAGTCACTAGTGTTTGTGTATAGAGAGAATCAAGTAAGGTTTGACCGACTATTAGTCTAAGTTAACTTAGTTATTAGTGTTTATGTATTGAAAGTCAAGTAAGGTTTGATCGTTGATTAGTCAAAGTCAAACAGTTTTATTAGTATTTATTATATACTAATTCAAATAAAGTTTGACTGTTAATTAGTTAAAGTCAACTTTGTTACTAGTGTTTATATATTGAAAGTCAAGTACAGTTTGATCGTTGATTAGTAAAAGTCAGCTAAATTATTAGTGTTTATTTATTGAAAGTCAAATAAGGATTAACTGTTAACTAGTTAAAGTTGTATTTATGTATACTAAATCAATTAAGGGTTGAACGTTAATCAGTTAGTTTAAATAAATTTTATTCTTATTTATATACATTAGATCAGTAAAGGTTGATCGTTGATTAATTTAACTTAACTTAGTTATTAGTTAAAGTCAACAAAAGAAGTGAACGATTTTGAAAGTTAAAAAAAACAAAAGAAACTCAGAGTGGATGCGCAGCTGCATCACCCATAAAATTTCTGGCAAGATTATTTGAAAATTTTGGAAAATTTTTAAAAAAACATTTGGAAAATATTTTAAATTCTTTGGCCAAAAAATTGAACTTTAAAAAATTTCGACGAATATTTTGAAATTATTGGCGGGAAGATTGAATTTTAAAATATTTTGTCAATTTCTTTGGTGGGAAAAATGATTTTTTGAAATTTAGCACCGGTTTTTAAAATCAGTGCTATTTGTTTCCAAAACCGGTGCTATTGTGGATTTTTTGTCGATTTTTTGGCGGGAAGATAGAATTTTTAAAATATTTAGCACCGGTTTTTAAAAACTGGTGCTAATTTTTCTAAAACTGGTGCTATTTCAAAATTTTTGGCTGTTTCTTTGGTGGGAAAAATGAATTTTAGCAATGATTTTTAAAAACCGGTGCTATTTTGAATTTTTTGGCAGAAAGATAGAATTTTACAAAAATTTAGCACCATTTTTTAAAAACTAGCTCTAAATTTTCCAAAACTGGTGCTATTTTAAAATTTTGGATGACTTCTTTGGCGGGAAAAATGAAATTTTAAAATTCTTATGACCGGTTTTTTAAAACCAGTTCTATTTTCTTCCAAATCAGGTGCTATTGTAAAATTTAGCACCGATTTTTTAAAAAATCCATGTTAAAATTTAAATATCGGTGTTAAATTAACACTGGTTTTAAAAACCGATGATAAAATTTTTTTAAAAACCGGTGCTATTACATTTTCAGCACCGATTTTGAAAATCGGTGCTAAACAACCGGTTCTTGAGGGGGGGTCTCTGTGGTAGTGTCTCTAAAAAATTAGCAATCCTTGCTTATTCTTGTGTGGATCTTGCAACTCTTAGCTTAAAATTCTGGGTAATTCATTGAACTCTTTACATATATGCTTTATTAACATTCTGGTGGTGTTTTAAAAAGTATGATTTTTGAATGAGTATGTGTGTTGTTGGGATATATTTTTTGGATTGTATGCATGATCTTGTGTTGAAGAAAGTTTTGGTGGTTTGATGTGCTATTATGCTTGAATGATATATTCTTCATGTGTTGGGTGATTTGGGAGGAGATAAATATTGATTGCATAGTCTTATTAATAGGTTGGCGATGACTTGCATGAGATTGTTGTTCAATGAGGATGTTCTTGTTTAAACAACCTTCATGCTTGGATTGTCATGTTTTGAAGGTATATGCTATTTAGGAATGATCTACTTGTTAAATGATAATGTGAACCATGGCTTGTTTTGAAGATCACATTACCACTTTTACCTCATTTTGTTACGACGCCTCCTAAAAGGAATACATCGGAGAAGGGCAAGTCCTCACGGGGTGAGAATAGAAAGAAACCGGTAAATGGTGCAAACCATGAGCCATTGACTCCTATTCTTTGCAACCACGTGTTTGTGACTGAATATTTTATGGGACTATCAAATATCTCAATGATTGCAACACGTGGGTGGAGTAATTTGAGAGAGCTAAAGAGGAGTATACTAGAGACCTGCTTTGCATGCAAGGACACATTGGCGGCTCTAGGCTTACTCGAGCCCGTGTCATTCCTATTGGGCTGGGTAGGTCTAGAGGGGTTCTTAGAGAAACACTCTAAAACTTATATCAGGTGGACCCTAGAGTTCCTAGCTACTCTTTGGTCAGTCACGGATGATAATTGACACAAGGCGATCAAATTCAATCTTGACCATAGTGAATATTAGATGACACACCAGCAGATAGCCTGCACCTTCGGATGGAGGTACGACAAGGAGATCCCTAGGACACACCATCAAGGGATGCCTTTTTTTTCTCTCGGGAACTTTTGGAGGCAATTGACAGGGACTGATCGGAAGAATACGTGCAAGAGCACCACCTTGGTTCATCCGGCATTTTGTTACGCTCAACGACTATTGGCAATGGGGGTTTTCTGCCACGATGAGAAAATGCAATTTCCGAGTTTGGATGTTCATTACCTTTGGACAATGACTCCCTGAACCTGGTAAGGAACTTTGTACATGAGTGCACGACGATGGGGGAAAGAAAGAGTGGTAAGATATCTATGGGTGGCATGGTAAGTTTACTAGCGTGATACTTAGGGTATTTGGTCACACAAAGAGCGTTGGTTAACTTGGGACAATTGGGTACAAAGTGATACGATATCTAAAATATCATTTATTATAATTTTCTTAGTTAAGTATTTTTAGGAGGATAACACTATTCTTTTTCCAATGGGTTTTTTAATTCGATAGTGTGATCATTTGTAATTTATTTCATCTTAGAATAAGGCTCATTAAATCAATCATGTTGGCTTAGAAGAGTTTTGGTTATATTTCAATTAGGGTTAGAATATTTAGTTTAATTTTATTAGAATTAGATTGGGTAAGATTAGATAAGGCAATATTCATTCAAGATTTATCTTGAAAAATATAGTCATTTATTTTAGGTATTCAAGTTAGATATGGTTTTAGCTTCTTTAAGCTGCCATAAGTTATTCTAGTTTCTATTTGTACTGGCCAAATTATACCCTATAAATAGGGGGAGGCCATTTACGAATTGTCCACCTTTTTATCAATCAAATATACAACATTTTGGAGTTTATACTCCTTGCTTGCGAGCTAATTCCATTGTTGCTTAATCCCGAGGGTTAGTTAAGCACCAGAAACTTTGTGATCTGATCTCGCAAACTAGTTGGAGAGCAAGTCAAGATTGAGAGCATCCCAAGGGCTAGGTTCTTAAATATTGTGTGACTTGCTGAGGGTTTGCATACCCCTTCATTCGGTCAAAGATTTTAATTCTGCAATCTAGAGTCTTTGCAAGGAGATCCATATCATAAAGTATAACATTAAGAAGTTAGCCAAGGTATTTATGGTGGGGCCTAAGACATCGCAGGGTTGATATGTATGGCTTTATGGAAGAGCGAGCACTTGTAGCTTCATGGTACTTCCTCAGCCATAGTGCATGGCCATCAATCATGACACAAGCTCACCACAATCAGTCTCAGATTTCATCAAGTTACTTCTTTAATATTAAAGCTAGTTACATATGTACGTATATATATATATATATATATATATATATATATCTAAAACAAATAATGCTACGTACCACATGTAACATCCCAGCAAAATGAAAATGAAACAAAAGACATAAAATCCTAATAAATTCCAAACAAACATTTTTCATGTTCTAGGAAAAAACAAATTTTCTTGAGAATTAGTGTTCGACTATTTGGTGGAAGACTCGCTAGCATCGGTGATGCATCCTCCTTCATCATCTATGCTATCCAGCCCATCCTCGTCAACCCCAGGCCTCTCATCCCCCTCAGGTTCATTGATTGCATCGGCAATCATAGACTTCAGCACCTCCATTTCTTCCGTAAGATTACACATGGCATGTTTCATGCATAGCGCCATGGCATTGGTCTCAACCATGTCCTTCAGGAGGATTCCTCAGGCCTTTTGTTTAGGTCCTGTGGGATAAGAAATTAGTTACATTAAATGAAAATGTTAAAATTTCAATTAATGATAATTTGGAATAAACCAAAAACTCAAAATGTTGTTGCTCGTTAGGGGTGCAGGAATAATGGTGGGGTGAACATCCATAGTTGTGGAAGCCAATTGAGTCACCTCGGTCTCAAATATGGGAGGCACATCCATATTCTATTTAGGGACATTGCAATCAATCCACGTCCCCGCCTCCCGAACTCGATGCTTCAGCAAGAATTAGTTTGGATCGTAGTACTTAGGTTGGATCTTTGCTTTCCATTTGATGGGAACCTTCTTCTTCTCTAGAATGGCGGTAATGACGTTGTCGTAGGGGATTGTTGGACTCTTCGTGAAGAGGGAAACTTGATGCATCTCTTGGATGATGGTGTACTCGGGGTCAACTACATTCTTCTCCTCAAGGTGGTAGTACATGACGGTCCCATTGATCGTGCACTCCGTTGGATGTCCGGCCAAGATAAGTACTTGTACAATTGTATTGAACATCATTCTCTCCTGAAGTTTGAGAACACCAAGCTTGATCTGCTTTATTGGGATGAGTCTGTTCCCCACTTTAATTTTAAATCACTTCTCCACCATTTGGTCGGGGTCAAGCGCCCCGGATGGGTTATTCTCGTCGACCGGTGGAGGCTAATTATCCCAGCAGTACAGCTGTAGAGGCTCAACCTTTGGTTGATCCTCCCCTCTGATTGTGCAGCCAATCACCTTATTGATGAGCTCTTTCAATATCTCTGTGTCTATCCCATTCACTCTTATTTTAAAAGAGGTTATTGTTTCCATTCTGAAATTGATGTAGAATTCTTTGACCTATGTATCATACGTCGGATTATCCAAGCATATTAAGCCCTCCATTAGTGATGGTTTTGAAGGGTTTGAGGAAAACATCGAGGTGTATTTTCTCCACATCCTTGGGCTTCATCACCTAGACCTCTTTTACCATTTAGCCCTAGATCTTTTCAAAACGCTTTGCTGCCTCCTCCTTGACGAAGCGTAATTTGTCCCATGTTGGGCATAGAGGGGTGCCCATTGTCTTTTCCTTATTTGTGCATGACAGAGCTGCCCTAGTGTTGTCCTCCCTTTTCCTCATGGTTGTCTGCTTCATTCTAACCATCTAAGAATCAAAGGGACGAAGAACAGTCAGTGCTAAAGTAAAGAACTCAAAGATGTCAATGTGTTTTAGCTGAGTTCGGGTTCATGTCACAAACACTTCATCTAGAACGACGTGAACTATGCGATGTCGCACATTCATGTGCTTGAATATTGATAAGGCTTCAAATGCATGTATTTTCCAAAGCATTTAACACATATTTTGTCATATTTTTGTTGTAAGATTGTTAGATTTAGGTAGGTTTACATGATAAGGGGTTTAGATAGTCATTTTCGGTTTTTATATCTAAATCTTTCATTTTGTAAACTATGTTTAGTCTAATGGACTTTTGGTCCTTATGAGCATCTAAATTCCTTTTTGTAAGATTAATTTGTAGATTGCTCATGAGCACTTAGGAGTGGTTTAGTGAAGGCCATTCAAAAGCATGGTAGAAGATTGAAGGTCACTCACAAAGTGGTAGAAGATAAAGTGAAGAAAGGAGAGCAAAGCAAAGGGTGAAGAATGATCTATGTTTTGAAGCAGAGTTTTCAGAATTTTTCGAGAAGAATCAGCCTCCAAAAGTGGTACCATTGGATTCCTCTTCTCGAGTACTATAAAATCGACTACAAGAACTCCCAAAACGGATCAAGGATTCACCCGGAGGAAGCAAAACAAAACGGGACTTTTTTCCGTCGCGACTCGCGACGAGTGTGTCGCGACTCGCGAAATGTTGACCTGAGAGCTCAAACTTTTACTGATCTGGTCATGACTCACGACGGAGTCGCGACGGCCTCGCGATAATGCCCTGCAACTTGCATTTTACTCCCTTTTTTTTGTACTATAAATAGCTTTTAACCCCCTTCTTCCCCAACACTCTAAGTCCGACTTAGGGGCTCCAAAACCCTAGTTTTCACCATTTCTTCTTCTTTATTTGTAGATCTTTGTTCTATGTTATGGGTTTTGATTATCTAGCTTAGTTTTTTCTTGGGAGCAATGGATTGAAGCTTCCATATCTATGTAGTAAGAACCATATCTATCTAAGTACTTTTGCTATTGTGCATTTATTGAGCTTTGAATGTGAATTGTTAATTGCATTGATGTTGTTGGAAGCTTGAGTATATGAATTGCTTGTATGATTACTTGTTAGGGTTGGGAGAAAGTAGCTAATTCTCCCCTCTTTTAATGTGGAATCCAAGAGTATGAGTTAGAGCTTCTTAAATGATGTTGGTGTGTTGATAATTGTTAGATGAATGTGATGATGTCGAACTCGTTGTCATGTTTGTTTTAGGTAGCAAATGAGAGAAGCCTATGAATGTCGATCGTTCTTGACTAATCTTGTGTAAATGCATGAATTGGTTAAATGCTTAGATACGGTGTAGTATTTATGAGTGTTGCCAAGCTTGTTGATTCTTCGTGCTAAATGCCATCAATGGGATACTCTTAGTCCTAAGGGAGTCCTTGGTGAGGTTTGACAAGAGATGTCAAATTCACTCTTGCAAACTACTATCTAAGAAGGATAGAAGATTTATCTTCACAACATGTAGTTGAAGTAGTGAATAGATTGTTTCACTCGTTCTTGAAGCCTTTATTATTTAGATTTATGTATTCTTGATGCTATGTTTCACTTCATTTATGTCATGGGTCGTTTGAGAATAGGAAGTGTTTTTATGATTGAAGTGTTCGGGTGTTAGGAAAGTGACGAATTCCTTAGCTTTTTTGCATGAAAATCTATGAACATGAACTTAGAACTTCTTGTGCATAATGTGTTGTGATTCTTGCTAGATAAGTATGTTAATGTTAAGTCAAGTAATGAATGTAATAGAATGAGTGAATGGTTAAATGATCTACATTAGGTTTGGAAGTGGATATCAGTTACTCCCAAGGCTTTATCTTTTGTAGTTTTAAACCCATTTTCTTAGCTTTGTTTGATGATTAGCATAGTTACTTAACCTTGCTAGTTTTCTTGTCTTTTTACTTTCATAACTTAGGACCACAAAACAACCAAACCCCACCCCCCCCCCCCCTTTTTAATCGCTTTTATATGTGTACATATATCTACTGCTAGCCTAATATCAACCTTTTGTGCCTAAATGCTTAGGAAGATCCCTCTTCTTCGTGGACGACCCCGACTTGCCGATATCTACTTAGTTGTAGGTAGAAAGCATTTAGGGCTTATAAATATTAACTTTGAGAGGTACGGCGACAACCTCCCAAATTTTGGCGCCGCTGCCGGGGAAGAGGCATTTATTCGTAAGTGTTTAGGTGTATTTGGTTGCATATTAGCTTGTTGTTTTTATTTTCCACTCCTTGGTGGTTGTTTTTGTTTTCCACTCCTTGGTGGTTGTTTTTGTTCAGAGTAGGTATTGCTTGAGTTCTTGGTGAATTCTTATCGAGAATCCTTGCAATATGATTTTGGACTTTTGAAAAAAAATGGAGTGTCACCTTGGGGGAACTCATGACGAGAAGAGAGGCTCAACAAGCAAGGTTTTGTAAGATGTGTCATTCCGACCATCCTACCGAGTCTTGCTATTTGTTGTGGGAAGAGCATTATGAGCAGGAAGGAACCCTTGGTTTCCAAAACCAAGGGTATTATGAAGAGTGCTACCAAGATGTAGGAGATGTTGGTTTTCAAGGGCATGAAGCTCGGGAATGGGATCCATACCACAATTATTACAATCCGGAATAGAGTGGTAATCTAGATTGGTGGTATGAGAATGAGCCGGAAAACCAACAATACGAGCAAATTAGTTGGTCATCACCACCTTATACCATACCCCAAAACCAAGCCCAACAAGGAAGTTCAAGTTTGACACGTGAGGAAGTCATGAATACAATAGCAAACTTGAACAACTTTACTAGTGAGGAGCCGGACACTCGGCTCTCCTCTAGTGTTGAGGCTATAGAGGGGCATGTGAGGAGTATATTAGAAGTGTTGGCCCGGATGGAAGCTCGTGATTCAAAAAATATACCATCCCAAATCGAACTCGAGGATTCGGTGAGTGAGGTCACCATGGGAAATGTGTTTGAGTTTGAAGAGGATGAGGAGTTGGTTGTTGAGGATGAAAAAATGGAGGAAGAGGTGATTGTGCTACATTCATTAGCATCATCATCCCTTCCCCCACCTAGTGAACCAACTCCACCATTTTTGGAAGTTTTGAGGGAGATAAGAGAGAAGCCAAAAGACAATCCCAAGCCTTCTAACCACCCAACTCCCTTCAAACAATCTCCACATCCACAAGACTTTCCCCTTGAAATTTTTGTACCCCCACCTCTCTACTTTTGGATGCTTATGGTGAAGGGGTTCAAACCTTCACCATATGGATAACATTAGGGTCGTGCCGACAACCTTAAAAATACGGAGCTTCTCGGGAGGTAACCCGAGCTTTTAAGTTAGGTTAGTGTTTTTCTTTTCTTGAAAAAAGGAAAATCCCCAACCATGGCCTCAAACCCTTACCCAAAACCACAAGAATACCACTACAACCCACCACCAAAAACCACTACCAAAACCACCATCTAGGAGTACTACTAGTTGTTGTTTTTTGTGAGTGTTGGTCGAGATTTTCATAGTTGTGGCTTCGTAGTGGATGGATCAAAGTTTCATGTTGGGCAGTGTTCAAGAACATGGAGGAGAGAACATTCATTGAGGAGTGAGCATTGCCATCACCGGGAAGGATCTTCAAGGCCCTAGTTGTGAGTATTTGTTTTCTTTCTCCCTTATTTCTTTATCTTGTCCTATTCAAATTTAGGACAATGTGTGTTTCAAGTGTGGGGAGGTAAAGAGGAATATATATCTCATGTATTGTATTGTAGAGTGCATATGCTCCACTTTGATGTGTTTTGTTTGGAAAAAAAAGAATTAAAAAAAAAGAAAAAGATAAAAAAATTCCTGCTAAGTTGAAAACCCGAGAGGGCAACTTAGGCAAAAGTGGGAGGCCCGGATAGGTTGAAAACCCGAAAGGGCGACCTATGCAAAAATGAGAGGCAGAATGGTGTGGAAAAAGGTGCGGGTAAGTATTTAAAAAGAAAAATGTGTGAAGCTAGGATGAAAACCCGAGAGGGCTCCTAGGCAAAATGAGAGAAAATGAGAGAATTGAACAGTTTTAAGCTTCTCTTGATTTGTCTATTGGGTGGCTTTTTCGGTAGAGTAAGATAGCTTGGCGTTATATGTAAACCTCACTTTTGTTATGCTTTGTCGGTTGTTTAGATTATCTTAGGCTTTGGGATGTGAGTGTGTGAGAGATTCTTATGTCTTGGGGGTTAGGGTAGTCTAGGAATATGATGTTGGATGTTTTGGGAAAATTTTTATATGCTAGTTTACACATTGATCTTTGTTTGTTCTTTCTTACTCGAGAACGAGTAAGGTTTAAGTGTGGGGAGATTTGATAAGGCTTCAAATGCATGTATTTTCCAAAGCATTTAACACATATTTTGTCACATTTTTGTTGTAAGATTGTTAGATTTAGGTAGGTTTACATGATAAGGGGTTTAGATAGTCATTTTCGGTTTTTATATCTAAATCCTTCATTTTGTAAACTATGTTTAGTCTAATGGACTTTTGGTCCTTATGAGCATCTAGATTCCTTTTTGTAAGATTAATTTATAGATTGCTCATGAGCACTTAGGAGTGGTTTAGTGAAGGCCATTCGAAAGCATGGTAGAAGATTGAAGGCCACTCACAAAGTGGTAGAAGATAAAGTGAAGAAAGGAGAGCAAAGCAAAGGGTGAAGAATGATCTATGTTTTGAAGCAGAGTTTTCAGAATTTTTCGAGAAGAATCAGCCTCCAAGAGTGGTACCATTGGATTCCTCTTCTCTAGTACTATAAAATCGACTACAAGAACTCCCAAAATGGATCAACGGTTCACCCGGAGGAAGCAAAACAAAATGGGACTTTTTTTCCGTTGCGACTCGCGACGAGTGTGTCGCAACTCGCGAAATGTTGACCTGAGAGCTCAAAATTTTACTGAACTGCCCTGCAACTTGCGTTTTACTCCCTTTTTTCTTGTACTATAAATAGCTTTTAACCCCCTTCTTCCCCAACACTCAAAGCCCGACTTGGGGGCTCCAAAACCCTAGTTTTTCACCATTTTCTTCCATTTCTTCTTCTTTCTTTGTAGATCTTTGTTCTATGTTATGGGTTTTGATTATCTAGCTTAGTTTTGTCTTGGGAGCAATGGATTGAAGCTTCCATATCTATGTAGTAAGAACCATATCTATCTATTTAGTGCTTTTGCTATTGTGCATTTATTGAGGTTTGAATGTGAATTGTTAATTGCATTGATGTTGTTGGAAGCTTGAGTATATGAATTGCTTGTATATATTACTTGTTAGGGTTGGGAGAAAGTAGCTAATTCTCCCCTCTTTTAATGTGGAATCCAAGAGTATGAGTTAGAGCTTCTTAAATGATGTTGGTGTGTTGATAATTGTTAGATGAATGTGATGATGTCGAACTCGTTGTCATGTTTGTTTTAGGTAGCAAATGAGAGAAGCCTATGAATGTCGATCGTTCTTGACTAATCTTGTGTAAATGCATGAATTGGTTAAATGCTTAGATACGGTTTAGTATTTATGAGTGTTGCCAAGCTTGTTGATTCTTCGTGCTAAATGCCATCAATGGGATACTCTTAGTCCTAAGGGAGTCCTTGGTGAGGTTTGACAAGAGATGTCAAATTCACTCTTGCAAACTACTATCTAAGAAGGATAGAAGATTTATCTTCACAACATGTAGTTGAAGTAGTGAATAGATTGTTTCACTCGTTCTTGAAGCCTTTATTATTTAGATTTATGTATTCTTGATGCTATGTTTCACTTCATTTATGCCATGGGTCGTTTGAGAATAGGAAGTGTTTTTATGATTGAAGTGTTCGGGTGTTAGGAAAGTGACGAATTCCTTAGCTTTTTTGCATGAAAATCTATGAACATGAACTTAGAACTTCTTGTGCATAATGTGTTGTGATTCTTGCTAGATAAGTATGTTAATGTTAAGTCAAGTAATGAATGTGATAGAATGAGTGAATGGTTAAATGATCTACATTAGGTTTGGAAGTAGATATCAATTACCCCCAAGGCTTTATCTTTTGTAGTTTTAAACCCTTTTTCTTAGCTTTGTTTGATGATTAGCAAAGTTACTTAACCTTGCTAGTTTTCTTGTCTTTTTACTTTCATAACTCAGGACCACCAAACAACCAAACCTCCCCTTTTTACTCGCTTTTATATGTGTACATATATCTACTACTAGCCTAATATCAACCTTTTGTGCCTAAATGCTTAGGAAGATCCCTCTTCTTCGTGGACGACCCCGACTTGCCGCTATCTACTTAGTTGTAGATAGTAACCATTTAGGGCTTATAAATATTAACTTTGAGAGGTACGGTGACGACCTCCCAAATATGCGACATTGCAGTACAATCGGGAAAGCCAAAACAATATGCGACTAGACCACGAATGGTCCTAAAACACCTATAATCTCAACTAAAACATCACAAAGTATACAACTAACATGCCAAGGTTGAATAACAAAGTAGTAAGCAACAAAAGAATTATATAAAACCCCCAAAAAACCAACATCAAACTTCATCCAAACATTCTTACCTTGTTAGGGTTTATTACTCTTCAAATTTGGAGAAATCTGCCAATGCACCACGTCTAAAGCAACTGAATGTTGGTTTTGGTGCTACTGTGATATGTGACCAACCGATTCTGTTGGGATTAGAATGTTTTTCGACCATTTATTTTCAGGTGAGAGGTTTTGGGGTGATGTCCTCGGTTAGGAATGCAAAGGGGTAGGGTGGTCGGGTATTTATATACCTGTAGTGAAACCCTGCCATTTGTGCGACTTTGCAGGTGTGTCGCATAGGACGAATAAGACATGGACTGTAGTGCAAAGTTGTGGATCGTAGGTTTGAGCCAAAGATAAGGGCCAAACAATTTTTGGATTGGCTTAGACTACATGTAATCAAATCAATATACAGTGATATCGCGATATCAATCGCTCTATACGAGATTAAACCAAAGCCATTCCGATATCGCATATAATTAACACTGGGCCGTATTAGAGTACCGAAACAGTCTGAAAATAACTACGGCCCTAGTCAATAGTGAACGTAAAGCACAAAAGCCCAATGTAGCTTCAATGTCTTCGCCACCGAGTCCATACCGACTCTAGACCGAAGTTGCATTAATGGATTGCGGGCCGAATAGCCCAAATTGCATAAACTGCATTCTCATTAGATATAAAAGTAATAAAATTACATCCACCAAATTTCAAACACCGTGTTCGAATTTGGCCATGGATTTTTCATCGGAACAGGCCAAAATTATTCACAGATAGGGCATTACGAAATTCTGGCAAAATTACACTACGGCCTAAAATTTCATGGTTGTTATTGTGTGTTAAGAGAAATTCACCCGTAAAAATGACAAATGTTTCAAATGAAAATTATGTGTACTGTCTTACAGACACCCGAACCTGGGTAATCTTCTAGCTTTTTTTAATAGAATTCTGTTAATACCGTAGCGATGAGCATTATGGGAATGAAGATTTCTGCCAAATATATAGAATCACATGAAATTTCACATTCTAGTTTTTTTTTGGAATATAATAGTAATAAAATCCCATCCTTCAATTTTCACAAAGCGCCAATACGTGGTCTAAAGTAAATTGTAGAAAATTACTTAAAAGTGTACCATTGTCGGTCGTATGATCTTGTGGGAGTCAATGGGAAATATAAGATTACTATCGATTATTATAAGTTCGACTATATATGGATAGCACTAATTCTTTTCCGGACAATCGGAATTGAGTTTGGGACCACACGTTGTCTTTTTTATTACAATTAGATCCCTCCAAGAGACTAGGAGATGTCGAAATGCAAAATTGGGTATACGCTTATGTAATTCATATTGTCACAACCACCATGTTCGAATTTGGTCATGTACCCGTCATCAGAACGGGCCAAAATTATTCACGAATGGGCCATTATGAAATTCTGGCAAAATTACACTATGGCCCAAACTTTTGTGATTGTTACTGTGTGTGTAGAGACATTCACCCGAACAAACTAACAAATGTTTCATATGGAAATTATACGTACTGTCTTACAGACACGCGAACTAGGGTAATTTTCCAGCTTTTTTTAATAGAATTCCATTAAAACTGTAGCGATAAGTGTTATAGGAACGAACATTTCCGCCAAATATATAGAATCACATGAAATATCATATTCTAGGTTTTTTTTGGAAATATAATAGTAATAAAATTATGTCCTTCAATTTTTACAAAGCCCTAGTACGTGGTCTAGAGTAAATTGTAGATGATTACTTAAAAATAAATGAATGTCGATCGTATGATCTTGGGGAAGTCTATGGGGATATATAAGATTACTATCGATTTTATAATTAAGTTTGACTATATATGGATGACATTGCTTCTTTTCGGGACAATCAGAATCGAGTTTGGGACCACACGTTATCTTTTTTTTCAATTAGATCCCTCCAAGAGATTGGGAGATGTCGAAATGCAAAAATGGATATATTGTTATTTTATTCAACTTTTGACGTGAATGTTATCCCGATCAGGGTATAAACGGGTCGACAAAAGGGCCCGGAACCTTTAAACAAAGATTTTTACGACAAATTTTGATTATTTCACTATGGTCACATATGCATTGTCGCAAACATGTCTTATTGCTTCATAGCTATATCGAATAGCTAGCGACATCGGTCATTTTGAAATTTCTAGCGGGAACCAAAAATTTCAGACAAATTTGAAATAAAATTTCCCCCCAACGCTATTTTTCATTTCAATAACTATCACCCTTAACACTCATTTCCATCTCCAGTACATATCCCACAAACCCACCTTATATAATCACACCATAATGAAAGGGTTCATTCAAATGGATTCCTTCAATCATCAACAAGTATCCAAGGAATAGAGCATCTAGGTTTAAATTCATCGAGGTATTTTTCCATCTTTTACATGTTCCTTTACTAAATTCGTTACCATCTATACCTTCTATATGTTTTTTTCGTCATTCATGGAAGATGAAGAATTTCATGAAGGGTGGATCATTGTGTCACATGTTATATAATGTATATTGTGTTTGTTACCAATAAGATAACATGTTTGTAAAAAGTGAAAAAAAATGGCTTAGATTTGGATGTGCACAATATGAATGAGCGACATCTGTCATTAATCGCTCTATATGATATGACCCCGAGTTGAAATCGACGACGCAGAGGTGAGGAATTGTTGAGTTTAGCATTAATATCCATGAATATCTGAATTCGGTTTTAAATCAATCCTCAGAAGTCACTTTGGTACTAATAAGTTACTATTGCCATATTGCGAATAATGTCGTCTACATATGAATATATTACGTGTATTTTTGGGTACATCCCAATTGTAACATAATTTTTGTTTTTTTGTGTATTGGTTGTAATAGGATTAAATGGAGTTATCAGTGGAATAACATATCAGATGGATTTAGTTGGCTTTTCACCAATCGCCTTAGAAATATGAACGCCGTACAAAATAGAAAATGGAGGTTAAATGCAATTATTGTTTCAATTTTATAACCACCTTATGTATTTTAATTTATAGTTACATTAATTTGTAATATACTAGTATGTCATAATGTAGTTGGTTTAAATGATCATTTCAGTTAATGATTACCACATTAATTGAACAACAACTGAGTGTTGTATAATGTTCAACCATTACCTGATTTATCACATTATTTATAACATGTAATAGCTATTGAAGACCGATTGTTTGCATCATCAAATATTTGTTATTTTAATATTTTATGAGAAATGAGAGCTGGCCAACTTAAACCACGATGTCACATTAACTAGCTCTAAAACGACATATTAGCGGTATTACATAGGCTGTCATCTTTTTTTTGCAACTTCGGAGAAAAGAAACGAAGTTATTTTTTCAGCGATCCACATCACGAGAGACACGACGTGGGTCCCTCACTATGTGCGGCATTGCTTCTCAGCAACTACGACATCGCTCATATCATGAACAACATCATCTGGTGCGATGTCGACGCACTTCTTCTAACATCGACTGCTACATTCCTTTCATCGACATCGCATGCTTCACGATGTTGATGTTAATTCCAATGATGCCATAGCCGGGGTTTCATAAAATGGGCCTTCCGCCATGGTGCAACGTCGATCTCAATTTATGCCGATGTCGGTCCTAAAACCGAGGTAAAAGGGATTATTTGCCTCAACTTTGAACTGAGGTAAAAAGTATATTTTTTACTACACCCACATTTATCTCAATTTTTCAGGGGATGAAAATTGAGGTAAAAAGGCATAAAAATTGAGGTAATAGGTGATGTTGGTTGTAGTGATTTCACTTAATTCTTTTCTTGTCTTTATTTACCCGAGGACAAGTAAAGGGTTAAGTGTGTGCATGCATTAACTGTTGTATTCGACATAGTTATTAGCTTTTTTTATGTGGTGGGTTGCTAGTATTAGTTGAGTTTATGTGACAAGGGGTTTAGACGGCCATGTGTGATTTTCTTGTCCAAATCTTGTGTTTTGTAGACTTAATTAGTACTAATGGACATTTTGTATCTACAGGCTCCTAGATCTTCCTTGTGATCATCCTTAGTAGGTCGACCATGGGTACTATTTCATTACATTCTATGTGAAGGCCGTTCGTAAGGGCGGTAGAAGATATTGATGGCTATTCGGCAGGATGATAGAAGAGATCGAAGGCCATCCACCTCTAGAATGGTTGTAGATGAAGGTAACAAATAACAAAGCATCAAAGAAACCAACGAAGAAAGGTGAATCGCGGTCCGATAAGTTGCGCCAAAGTCTGAGAACGATCAAAGAAGAATTAGCCTTCAAGGCTGATTCCATTGGATTTTTCTTCTCGGGTACCATAAATTGACTACAAAAACTCTCAAATTGGACGAAGGTTCACCCGTAGCGAAGGAAAGAAGTTCAATCGGCCAAGGTACCACAGGTGGACATGGACCACTCATGGGTGGCACCAACAACCTGTGCCAGAGGAGTTGGCCTGTGCCAAATGATTCGGCACGAGGGCATGGCGCGGACTACGCCAATTGTTATGGGTTGCACACATATTTTAAATTTTTACTCAAAATTGGCTAAGTATGGGCACAGACCATTTAAGATGACCCGCTCTGTTCCAAGTTCAAAATTTTGAGACGAGCCGGCGGGGTGTGAAGAATAAAACACCCTGTGCCAATTTAATGAGCAAAGCAAGCTTCCTGATGATGGTCTGTGCTAAGGGCCACAACCGTAGATCAGAAGCTCAAAATCGAGGCTGCAGGCGACGGCCCGCACCAAAGGAGTCGATGTGAACCTCACCAGATCCGGTCTTCACCAGCACAAAGCAGCGGCCCGTGCTAGACGCAACGTCCCACGCCAGATGACTCAACAAGGCCGGCGCTAGATCCAGTGGCCCGTGTCAACAAGGAAAAAGTACATGGTGCGAACCGAGCAATCCGCAATGGACCGCGCAATCCGCAACGACCCACGCAAGGCGACGACTAACTTAGGGGTTTAGACATTTTTTGCCTATTTTGGGCCTATTTTTAGGCCCAGCCCCCTATTACTATAAATATAGCCTTAGTCTACTATGTTAAAAATGAGTTAGATCATTTTTTTAGTTCATATTGTAATTGGGAGAGCAACTTGAGAAAGAGAAACACTCTCTCCTTTTTCTTTCGTTCTGTTTATTTTGTTTTTATCCTAGGATGTGGATTTCAAATCTTCATTTGAATTTCATGCCTATGGAGTAGTTTCTATAGCTTGGGGATAAATGGTAGGCGCATGGTTATTTGATGTTTTGTGAGATTTTCTAGTTCATCGTAATTTTGTGTTGCATGATATTATTGTGTCTTGTTCTTGAATGTTAGAATTGCATGAATAGTACACTCTATATAAGCACATAGGCTAGTCTATATTCATGTTGGTGCAAATATTGATAACCCCTTGGGAAGAGAAACCTCATATGTGTTACTGGTAATAATGTACGTGGTCTGCGTGGGTGTGTGCACAGGTGATCTGAGTAATACTCTGATTATTTGTCATCACACCAGTCTTAGCTGATTATGCAAAGTAATCTGATAGATTGCAGGTGGAGATAGTGAAAAGTAGCAAGCTAGGGTTGTAAAAGGCCTTAGTGTCAAGATAAGGTGCCTACTAACTTTTTTCGAATTCATAGGCCTTCGGGGGTAGAGCATTCGTTGTGGAATGCCCAGGACATAATCACACGAGGGAGAAACAGATCTACAACTATGGTTGGACCTTGTTGTACTCCCCTAATTACGATGGAGGGTTGCGAGCGCACCCAACGTGACAGGTACAGGGAAGTGTATGCCATCAATCACACCACGTGTCATGAACACTCTATTAGGTTTGTCTAAATCTCTATGTGAATGAATCAAGGATCGAAGCATTAAATTAACCGTGTTGCACATAACTCCCCAAGTATTCAGATATAGATTAATGCCATTTTATTTTTATGTTTTATAGTTGTTAATTGAAAAATCACCCCCCCCCCCCCTTGTTTGCTATAATAGTTATTCATATCACTCGTACAGATTGACGACCTGTTCGAGGCTTTGTTTTAATTGATTCTTAAGCCCTAGCATCTCCGTGGAGATACCCAGGGATTACCGCTAATTACCAATTCGGTAGCATAGTACTGAGATTGGGTGCAAAATATAAATATAAAATTTGAACCTCTTTGATATCGGTGCCTTCGCTTGGGTTAATTTGCTATCATTAACGAACACGAGTGGAAGCGGGTCATGTACCGATAGAATGAACCCGTTCGGAAACATGTCATCTTGGCACAGTTCATGGCCGGTAATGCTGGCCATATACCACCTTCCACCATATTTGCCTACGAAGAGGAAATATGTGTTGATGCCTTTGTTGATTTTCGGGCCAAAACAGCCCAGAAATGACATCAATACATACTTGGCACCTCTGGTAGAAGATTTGAAGGGTCTATGGTTTGATGGTGTCAATGTGTTTGATGGTTTTAGGGGATTGAAGTTCAAGTTTAAGGCAATGCCTTTTTGTACCATAAATTATTTTCCAGCATATGGAAACCTTTCGGGTTATGTGGTGAAGGGGCACAAGGCCTGAACCGTGTGCGAAGAGTCTATTGATTACCAACAGCTGAAGAATGGATGCAAGACAGTGTATGTGGGTCACTGGAAATTCCTCCCTATGAAGCACAAGTTGTGTGAGGATGCATTTTGGTTTGTTTGTGGGAAGGAGGTGAGGAAGGCGCCAAGACCACTGAAGGGGGGTTTTCATACACAAGGACAAGAAATCGAATGTTGTTCTTGGGAAGAAGGTGAAGAAGGTTGGTACAACGCCTGATGGACCTTAGAAGAAGAGATCATTTTTCTTTGATTTATCTTACTAGGAGCATTTGGAGGTTTGCCACTGTTTAGATATAATGCACATTGAGAAGAATGTGCGCGAGAGTTTAATTGGTACCTTACTTAACATTCCTGGGAAGATGAAGGACAGATTGAATGCGCAGAAAGATTTGTTGCAGCTTGGAATTCAGTCGGACCTAGCCTCGAAGGTGAGAGGGAAGCAAATTTACCTCCCTCATGCCCCGTACAACCTGTCATTGGATGAGAGATCGGTTAGCGAGCATATCCTAGGGATCAAGGTACCATCCGGATACTCTTCTTATGTTAATCGCTTTGTGACTGATGATTTGCATTCCGGGTCATTCTTCTCCTCTTCCTTCTAGAACCTAACATTCTCCAACAGCAAAACACCTCCCCCGGGCAAGGAGCCCACCAGCTTGTCAACCTCTTCACTGATACAATCATTAGCCATCTTCACCTACAATTTCAATACAAGGAGCAACAGCATAAGCACATAGTCTTCATTCAGAAGTCAGAATCAACATGGTGGTTGCAAGAAAAGTTTAAAAGAATACCTCGACTCCGAACAGCTTGGATAATCTCAGCACAAGAGCCTTTAAACTGTACTTGGGGGGGGCACCCTTTGGACGCCCTTGCCGCCAACAACAAACCATGAGATCAATAAATTTCCAAATAATAATCTAACAATACAAACAGAATATCCCGATCTCAACATAAGGTCAGTGGAAAACCTAGTAGTTAATGATCAGATCATCTGAAGTTGTGGATATAGCAATGCCAAAACTTTCATTACTAAACAAAAGAACACCTTCCACCTTTATACATCCACTTCTCTGTGGCATAATATTACAATAGACTTTGGTTGAGAATGCAGCAGAGGGGACTACAAAATGCAACAAAAAAATCAAATATTACAAGATGAAGACAAGTTGAAAATCCATCCCAAAAAATATGCGCAATTATGTATTGATCTGCCATTCAATTACCCCGAAAATGACTGTCCTCAAAGAGAACATTGCCTTATTAACTCAAAAAGGGAACATACATCTGCTAACAGAGTTTTTGAGGCTAATCCCATATGGAAACCAATATCATGAATCACAGAGAATTGAGATTCAGCAACATTAAAAGTTACTCACATTGTAATAGCAAGAATCAGAGATCTTCAAACGAGCTGTTGGACTCCCGTCCAATAAAGTATTTTCCAGCTTCAAATTCCGATGGTGGACTTGCTTCACCATCAAGCACAAGACACAAATAAGTCGAGCAAATTTAGATTCAGTGGTTCTCTTGAATAAAGATGTAGTGATCATCATTGTCGTATTTCAGAAAAGATGCAGAGAGTAATGAACATACTAAAAGTCATTATGATTCAATTCCTATCCCTTAAAACACTATATGTATGGTATAATTTGATCACTTTGCCTACTTGCTCGACGTCTTGCTCATAGATGATGTAGTGCATTAAGCATAAATAGAATATGATGAATTATGAAATCAGTAAACTTATACAGCAAATGAAAAGGTCTACATGATCATCAGCAGTTAACAAAAGGAGTTGTTGCGACCATCCCCATCTGGTTACGAAGATAGGAGTTTCTTCAGTGACATACTTTGACAAACCAGTCTACAGCATTCGGCTCCAAGCTCCTCAGTGTCGTGCATTTTCTATGAGGCTAACATAAAGGGAGAGGATAATGTAATTAATATCAAACATGACATATGCAGTACGGTAAGCACAGTAAACACAGTACGGATGGGGGAAATACAAATAAGTAAAGGAATCAGCAGAGCCTAAGTAAATGGAAAAAAACAGACCTGTTTGGATCCGGAGTTGAGCGATACATATTTGCAGCAATACTGCAAATCATCTGGAAACAAGGAGGGAAAAGAGTGAGGCAACTATTAAGTACAGATTCATGATATAATATACATGGATGGAGACCCAATAAACAGGATAAGCCATTCAAATTACGAAGCCTGGTAAGGCGAGTCTAAAACGAACTGGAACTGCAGAACAAGCTCTAAACCTTGAGTTTGGGTATTTTGAAATGTTGCAGCAAGGAAGGCATTCAAAAAATAGTAAACATAAATTCATTTGTTTATCTTATAAAAGGTAACACAAGATACAACTGGAAGTTCAAAACTTTAACCTTTTAGTTCCAGCAGATATGCAGCAGAACTCACAATTTAAACATGTTTCTTAATAGCAAAAATGCAAAAACCAAACCTCTGAAAGCCTTTCATAACATTATTCAAATAATGAGAAACTGAGTACCAATATTATAGTATTACGTGATGGCATGACATGGTGGGATTTAAAAGTTCCTGCTAATGTGAACATGCATGACAAACTGAGTATCAATATTATAGCACCAAACCAGGGTTTGAATCCACTCAGAGTTACTAAGGGAATAAAAAAAGAATGATGATAGAATGAAAAGTGCAGACCAAGGAAACAGAACACACCTAACATTGGAAACTTAACAGGCAAAGTCATTAAATCGAACACCTACAATGCATAATAAACTCAAGTGGTTCCAATTTTAAAATCCTCACAACGACAACAAACTAAATACCACTACAACAATAAGAAGCAAAACCAGGAGAATGAAAAGGCAAGAGATTGAAATATGAACTTTTAAAACTTTTCAAGATTTAATAAGCCGTGAAAGCCAATACATCAATTCAACTTCTGTTCTCCACAAATGAGAAAAATGGAAAACTCGACATTCCAGTTAATGTATATACATATATGCTCAACTATAAGCAACCTGACTAAAATTACAGTAAAGGAAATCATGTTTAAAAAACACATCTCTAATTTCTTCCACCTTACCTCTACAATAGCTGTTCTCTTACACTAAACATCAAACATCCAATATGCAATTGTGAAATAAAGAATGCCATGGCAAAATCTTTTTTTTTAATTACCCATATCAAAGAAAAATAAACCGTCGATAAACTTAAAAAGCTTTGTAAATTAACTCCCACAATACACCAATGGCCACAGTCTGAAGATGATAAAACAAAGGAGAATAAAATTATTATATAAGGGGAAAACGATGGTGATACGAAGAGGTAGGAAGAGAACAGGATGAAGAGTCGTTTCAGTGGCTTACTCGGAGATTAATTGCTCATGCTTTGGTGAAAAATGGCAATCAGATGAAATCAAAAAAATTAAACGGCAGAGGAAAGATCGAAAGCGACCGGCGCCTCATATAATTGAAATTCCGCTGCTACCGGTGTAGATGGTCAATCGCTTTGAACAATTGATTGGAAGAGGCAAGTAGAGAGGAGACCCACGAAACAGCTAGGCGAAAGGGATAAAGGAGTACAAACCGGCTCTTCGGCTACCGTCTGTGGGCTACCGATAACCCGGATTTAGAGCTGAATGAGACAATGAGAGGAAGCAGAGAGAAGACCCAAGTTGAACGCGAGATAACAGTCTACCGTACCTAAACCTATTTCCAAACAATCAACTCACACTTTTAAATCGATCACCGCTGGCCATTAGCGGCCCACACCAAACTCTCACTTTTAAGGCGATCATCGCTGGTCCTTAGCGGTCCATACCAATTGATATCACAGCCATTATGTGGGAGGTAAGTCACGGTAGCCCAGCAGGATCATTGGGACAGTCATACTCGGTGCCCACCAGGAAGCCCAAGCAGCCCTTGGCCCAAAGGCTAAGTTAACTCAGGACATTCTCACACGGTGGCTGCCGAGCATCGAACCACTGATCTCGTGAAAGGTCACCCAACTCCCAACCATTGGGGTACACCCACGAGTATAACTCACACTTTTATAGTATGGTAATAGATATGTATCACGTCCCTTCAACTTTCGGCATGAAGAAAGAAAAGAAAAGGAAACGGTACTGAGAAAGGAGTAATTATATGGTATCCCGGTGTACCATGAGCATCGTATTCCAGTGATATTTTATGTATCTTAAATTGTAAGAATGAGCATTATCTTATATGAGGTTGTATATTATTCTAATTTAAAATTGTTCGCTCTCCCTTCTCTCTCATTGCTCTCCCTTCTCTCTTAATTAGGTACTGTGCTAGTAATTTCTTTACTGTTTCGTTACTTTCTCCCAATTGTAACCGTTCTGTCGTCACAACGGTTATAAATTTCTATCTCTCTCCACCGTGCCATGGCGGCTCCTCCGCTGAAACGCGGTGGCACCCATCCGGATAGGAGTTTCCTTCAAGCTCTAGCCAATCAATCTCCTCCTCTCTAGGCCTCTTTGCCATCAAACCCAGAAATCACACCAAAGACCACTTACAAGGGAGATATTGCATGTATTGTCCCGTGCAAGGAAGCTGAAACTCTAGCTGGCCACTACAGCAACGCCCTAGTGGGTAAATTCTTCAGGGGAAAGCCGACTATGGAGCAACTCAACGAAGCTTTCAAGTCAGTTGGATTCAAAGGGAAATTTCAACTGGGATCGATTGATTACCGACATGTTCTCATTAGGTTTGAAGATAATGAGGACTATCAGAGGATGTGGCTAAAGGGACAGTGGAGTTTTCTTGGTGCTTCAATGAAGGTACTCAAGTGGACTATAGATTTCTCCCCTCAAACCTAGTCTTCTATTATCCCGGTATGGATTACCATTAAAAATGTTCCTATTTTCTTCTATAATGAATCTATGATCCAGAGTATGGTAAAATGGATGCGGATACAATAGGTGTTACTAGGTCATCTGCTGTGAAATTATGTGTTGAGGTAGACCTTAGGAAAAAAACTCCCTGGCTTCATTAGGGTAGGTATTGAAGAGGATGGAATTGAATACAACGTTCTAAAGCTCCCTATTGAGTTTGAAGACCTACCTTCATACTGTGCTCATTGTCAGTCTATTGGACATAATGACACCAATTGTATCTATTTGCATCCTGAACTTAGAAGAAGTAGATACAATCCAGCTGGCCAGAAACTGAATATGAAAACTAAGGATACCAATCTTGGTACATTCCCTGTAGCTGTTCAGGACTCTAGTACTATGGCAGGTGGTAATACTGATGAAGGGATAGGCAACACTGACAGCAGAAATGATGGGAAAGGTATAAGCTCTGAGAATCCTGTGATGATTTAGGAAGGTGCTCCTGGACTATCAACAGTGCAAAAGGATAGGGTTTTCAAAGCTGAACAGAAGAAAAGTTATTATGTTCCAAAGGATAAGATGGTGGAGCGTAAAACCTCCCCTGGTGAGAGCCAAGCCAACACATCTAAAAATGCCCAATGCCCAACTGAGCTCAACTTCCCCTTGGCCTCAAACACCAAACACTCAACTGAGTTACTCCATTTAACCTCTAAAAACGATAATACAAATTCTCAAAAAAGATAGTAGTGATAGGGCTAGCTCTCCTATCTCCTTCAGATCTAACCCTGGCTATAGGAAGAACTATTCTAAAGATGATCTCTGGACAAATATTAGGAAGATTGGTAGAAGATCCTCTCCTGATAGGTTTTACCACTCCCAGGAAGGCCACAGGAATAACAGATTCTCCCCTCTACTGGATGACCAACAACATGGGCTAGAAGGTGAGGAGGAAGAGCAGGATGATCTATCCTCTGAAGTAAGTGCCGCTGCAGATTTAGATGATCATACGGATGAGCTCTTTTTCTCACAAACCTCTGATGTACAAAACACTGAATCAAAGGATAAGGTAGACACAGCAAAGGTATGTAGCCCTAAAAATACTCACAATATGCATGATCTTACTGAGTCTAGGAAAAATAATTTCTTCACACAGCTAAATAAGATAATGTCCCCTGGAAAACAATTTAGTCCCGACAAGATCATCACTAAATCTTCAAAAGGCTTTAAAAAAGGGTTTTAAATGATTAGTACAACCATTAAAATCAATTTTATGGTCTGGAATATTAAAGGCATGAAAAAATCACTCTGCAGATTAAAAAATCTAGTGAAAACACACAAAATTCATTTATTATGCCTTATTGAACCATGGTATAATAATGAAAAATGTGAGGAATACATGAAAGATTTACACTTCACTAACAGCATGCAGGCTTCAAATGGAGAAATATGGTTAATGTGGAATGATCAAATTAATGTAACTCGGTTAGTTGACCATTTGCAATTTCTGTCAGTTAACATTCACAGTCACAAGCTAAATACCTCAATGGAAGGAATTTTTGTAGATGCTCTAAGAACTGTTGGGGGCAGAAAAAGGCTGTGGAAAGATTTGAGTGATAGAAATATGAATGATACTTTAATCATTGGTGATTTTAACACAATATCTTCATCCAATGAATATAAAGGTCCCTCATTCCCCAAAAAAACTAGTATGGAGGATTTTAATAGATTCATTGATGATAACGCACTCTATACCATTAACACAGTTGGGAATAATTTTACTTGGTCAAATTGTAGACTTAAAAACTCTACCAGTCAGAGGTTAGATAGAGGACTTTGTACCCTTCAGTGGGGTACAAAATTTCCTTCTTCTTCTATACAAATACTTAATAAAGGTGCCTCTGATCATTGCCCTCTTCTTCTTACTGTAGGCAGCTCAATACCCTCCTCTCCTATATCATTTAGATTTATCAATGCATGGTTTAACAGATCTGAATTTTTACCATTGATAAAGGAAGATTGGGAAATACCTATGACTGAAACTGGAATGCTTGGTTTTTTCTTAAAATTACAGAGGGTGAAACACAAAATTAAGATCTGGAATAAAACAGTTTTTGGGAATATTCATGAGAATGTTACAAAGGCAGAGGAGGATTTGAGAATTCAGGAAATCACTTATGATTTAAGCAGATCAGAAATGGAATGGATTAAGCTTAAACAGGCACAAGCTCTCCTCCTAAGATCCCTAAAAGAACAGGAAAAATTGTGGAAACAAAATTCTAGAATTAAATGGCTCAAAGATGGTGACGAAAATACTAAATTTTTCCATAACTCTGTTAAAGAAAATAGGTCTAGACTTAGTATATCCAAGATAAAAAACTCACAGGGAGTTTGGATTGATGATATTCAACAAATTGAATCTGAGGCTATTGAATACTATTCGGACCTTCTCTCTTAACCTAAAACAGATTCAAATGGTGAATTCTTCTCTCATTTTCTGAGTCAAATTCCTAAAATAGTTAATGATCAGGATAATACATTGCTTATTAGGCCTGCTACAGTAGAAGAGCTTAAACTAGTTGTCTTCGGTTTAAACAAAAATAGCAGTCCAGGGCCTGATGGTTTTTCATCAAAATTTTTTACAAAAGCTTGGGATATAATATGCCAGGATCTTTTAGTTGCTGTAAATGACTTTCTTTCTGGCTCTCCCATTCCTAGAGGTATTGCAGCAACATGGATCACTATTATTCCGAAAAAAGAAGCTCCATATTCTTTTCAAGATTTTAGGCCTATTAGTTTGTCTAATTTCATTAACAAAATTTTTTCAAAACTGTTAATGGAGAGGTTAAAACTGATTATGCCCAAACTCATATCCCCACATCAGTCAGCTTTTATGTGCCAAAGGGATATATCAGATAATGTTCTTTACCTCAAAGAGATGCTGAGATTCTTGGATAGGAAGAATAGAGACCCAAACTGTGTCATTAAACTAGACCTAACAAAGGCATTTGATAGGGTTAGCTGGGATTTTCTTAATAGTATTTTGTTAAAGTTTGGAATGCATGGTAAATTTGTCCATTCTGTCATAAATTTTATTCCTCGGGGTTGGTTCTCTGTGTTGATTAATGGTAAGCCAGTGGGTTTTTTCAAATCTTCTAGAGGTATTAAACAAGGTGATCCTCTATCCCCTTTCCTTTTTAACATCTTCACTGAGGCATTCACAAGGAGTTTAGCTTATGTCTTTAATTCAGGCAAGCTGCAATATTTTGATCTTCCTCAAGGGGCAATCCCAATTTCTCATCTTAGTTATACTGATGATACTGTCATCTTCCTGAAAGCTAGTAAATTGAACTTAATACGAATGAAAGCTTTTCTTGTGGCTTTTGAAGAAATAACAGGGCAAAAAATAAATTTTGAAAAGAGTGATTTTTACTTAGGTAAGGGGGCCACTGTGGCTAAAACTAGGCAGGTAAAAGAGATTTTAGGAATGAAATAGGGCACTTTTCCATTTAAAAATTTGGGATGTCCTATGTTTAAAGGTAGAGTGTTAAATGCTTACTTCCAGCCCCTTTTAGAAATGATTGGTAGAAGGTTGCAAAATTGGAAAAATAGATGGCTTAGTGCAGGGGGTAAAATGACTTTAATCAAAGCTTGCATCTACTCAATCCCTCAGCATATTTGGACTGTGATGAAGCCTACAGCTCAGGTAGTCAAAATTTTGGAAAAATTGATGTCTAAGTTCTTTTGGGGAGAGACTGATCTAGGCCCAAAAAGAGTTTGGAGAAGATGGAGTAATTTATGCTACCCATTGGATCAGAATGGACTTGCATTCAGATCAATTCCCACAATTGTAAGATCATGTTCTCTTAAATTGTGGTGGAAATTTCAGCTTGGGAAAGCTCCATGGGCACAATTTATCTGGTCATTAAAACCTACTGCTAGGAAATCCCAAACATGGAAAAGGATCCAATCTGTTAATTCTTTAGCTGAAAGAAATTCAAGGGTAATTATAGGAGATGGGAGATGTAACTTTTGGACATCAAACTGGACAGGCTCTGGTCCATTAATTGATCATTGTGCTTATTAACTCACTAACATCTCTTTGGACTGCACTGTTAACAAGTTTCTGAAAAATAGGAAAAATCTTTCTGCACTTATTTACCCATTGCTACATCTTGATATTTGTTTTGGTATGCAGGAGTGCAAAATATGGGAGGAGTGACCTGATAGACTGATCTGGATGCTTGAGACAGCAGGGAACTTCTCCTTCAAATTAGCTTACAAGCTAATACAATCTAACAGAGGTACCTCTTTTACTCTAAGCAAGTTATGGTTCCCAAGAGCTCAGAAAAAGATATCCATTTTCATGTGGAAACTTCTCAATGCATTTCTTCCATTTGATGATGTCCTTAAAGTTTTTGGTTTTCACCTTCCTTCTAAATGCTTGTTTTGTGATAATACTGATGGCATCCAACATTTTTTCAATGACTGCTCTTTCGCTACTGTTATCTGGAAGGAAATTCATGGAATCTTAGGGATAACTCCTCCACATTTCTCAACTCTCTGGATGTTTGAAAATATAACCCCTAATGCTCAAGTTACTATAACAAGGATACGGGAGTATATTTTCAATACTTTTTATGCTAAGCCATTGTTTACAAATTGTGAAGATACCAGATTGTTGACACAGTTAGGTCTATTACCAAAATGGCCAACAAAAATATCACCTCAAGTAGCTGTTGTCAGATGGAACAAACCAGAAGTAGGTAATAAGTTAAATGTTGATGCAGCTTGGAAAACAGATAATAGTACTGGGATAGGGCTTGTTCTCAGAGATGGAAATGGTGTGGTACTTACTATGGCAAGCTATTCTATAGAGGCACAAAGTTCGTTAGAGGCTGAGCTTGTGGCAATAAAAAAAGGAGTTCATCTATTACAGCTAGCCTTTAATAACTGCTTAATTGAATCTGATAGTTCACAAGCTATAATGCATATTATGGATCCATATAAAGCTCCATGGCCCTTATTTGATTTATGCTACGAAATTAAGTTGAGCCTTGCAAATATAAAGCTAGTGCATACACTGAGACAAGGTAATGTAGTGGCAGATGCTCTGGCCAAAACTGCGGTTAATAGGCCGAATGGTAATCTTCAATTGAATTCTGTTTCTAATGAAATCAGGGGGTTGATTTCTTTGGATGCAGCTGGGATTCCAAGTATTAGAATTTATTGAAGAATTGGAAATGCTAATCATGTTATTTTCAGAATTTTCCATTGGGACAACATTGATTGACAGCTTTCATAGTTCCAAGAATTTTTGTGAGCATCGAACCAGTACCCTCGAGGTCTCGAACACTACCGCCCCTCGATGTCTCGAATGACATCAGCATCTCAAAGTCTCGTACCAGTATCATCAGCCCTCAAGGACTCGAACCACTAATGCCCCTCGAAGTCTCGAATCACTAGCGCCCCTCGAGTGCTAGAACTATCCGAGCACTCGAACTGTTAGAACACTCGAATCAGTACCCTTCGAGGTCTCGAACACTACCGCCCCTCGATGTCTCGAACGACAACAGCATCTCGAATTCTCGTACCAGTATTATTAGCCCTCGAGGACTCGAACCACTAATGCCCCTCGAAGTCTCGAATCACTAACGCCCCTCGAGTGCTCGAACTGTCCGAGCGCTCGAACCAGTACCCTTCGAGGACTTGAACTAGCACCCCTCGAGATCATGAACCAATACTGACACTCGAACCATTGCTGCAAATTTTGGTCAGATTCAAATACTTTCTTGATGAATATTTATGATAGGCTTGAGATTCTATAAAGGATAGATACTGCTGATGTCTGTTCTTTGGCTTATTACAGGTTCACATCACACTCTCGGCTGGTGAAGATCAATCAAACCCCAGTATGTTAGCTACGACTCGGCTGTGAAGGATGCTCTCAAAACACAAGGCTCCCTGTTGCTGCTACTCCTGCTATGCTGCTGTGTCCTTTCCATTTTGAAGTGATAGTATGTAGTTGCCTGGCCAAGGGAAAGAATTAACACATGGGGTGGAGATTCTTTCTTTTGGAATCGCAACTACCATATCAAATCTGTTAATCCAAACTAATCGATCAGACATAATCTTTAGCTGCTAGGTATTCTTTTGGAGGCAACAATGTTGTCTCAAGGATCGCTCTTGTAATGATCTATGTTTTTATACAGGCTTGGGAAAGCTTATATAATCCCCCACCTTTACGGTGTTTTATTTTAAAAAAAAGTATATTATTCTAATTTGCTTATAATTACTATTTAAGTATTGAATACACAAATAATAGTTATGAAATATACATGCGCATTCACGGTACCGCAAGGGTGAATTGGAGAAAGGAAGACTGAAAATCATCGTCACTATTTGTGCGTGGGACTACAATACAAATACTTCTTCTATTTCTCTATTAGTAGCACATCACTTTTGGGTGTTAGAATTTAGAAGAATAGATGAAATTGAATTGAAATAAGAAAAAACAAATGAGAGGATGTAAAAACATTAAAATTGTCATAACTAGAAAGTGTCAATATAAAGAAATATTTTAAATTAAAAAGTGTGTCACTAATAAAGAAACGGTGGGAGTATTGCAAACAAAAATTGCAATCGTTGAAAACAACGGAAAAGTAGAAGTTTATTCCAGCACAATATATCATCTTTGGTAGTAGTTGAAATTGGAGAAAACACTATCTTTAATAGCAAAGTATTGATATAGACAGTCTTAGCATAAACTTATAAAAAGATGAGATTTAATTAAAATAATAAAAGGTAAAAGGTCTTAACTGCAATATTAAAATTTTAGTATGCAACATGTAGTCGCTATAAAATTTATAACATGGTTCATGCAACCCAAAAATTTTACATTCATTTCTTTTAATTTAAACTTTAAACATTGGTCTTTTCATGACTTATGAAAAGACCGTATTTTAAGAGACGGATTCATCTTTAATTCTAAATTTGGGATTATGTTAGGTTTTAGCTACCTTCGTATATGTACTTCCTCCGATCCACTAATAATGATAAATTGACAATATATAACCATGATTTTTTTCAAGTGTTTGACAACCTATATTTTTTATTGTATATAATAACGGATATAATGTGACATGTCTTTAATTTTTCTATAATGTGTAGTTAATTTTTTACTATTAAAATTTTGTAGTGCACTATTATAAATAAAATTATCGATGGTCAAATTCAAATATACTTTTAAATAATTTCTATAAAAATGGTATCATTGTTAGCTGAAGGGAGTATACATTTTGACTCCGATGTGAACCTTTTGGCCAGGCCATACAAGTGTGTTAGGTGGAATTGTGCATTCAAGTAGCCTTGGCTTATTATGAAAGTTAAGGGAGATCAAACGCTTCTACTTTTATTCTAAATATAAAATTTTTTTAAATAGGGCATTTTAAACCGTTTACCTAACACAAAAAATACTTAACTTATAAGTAATGTACTTATAAACCCAACCAAACACACTCTATATTGAATCAATGCTTTGAGAGTTTGTCCGTGAGCTAATTAAGAAAACTACTTAAAACTAATTGAGTTGAGTTTTTAAAGAATAATAAAATTGTGACATGTAACTACTCTCTCTGTTCCAACTAAATCTAAATACTTTTTGCTCTACATTTTTAAGTTATGTTTCACTATTACGTATATTAATGGTATATTAAAATTTAATATTTAAAAAATAAATAATGAGAATTCTAACAAAATCTCATGTGATGATGTTGGTACCTATATGCATATTGAAATTTATGATCAAATATGTGTTTAAAATAGTGACAAAAAGTGTACAAATTTGACTGAAATGGAATAAGTACTAATTTCCCTATGAATGGTATAAAAAAATCATGCAAATCCAAAGTGTGGAGGTCATAAATTAAGAATAAATCAGAAATATGCACATAATTCTTTTTGGATGAATGGTCTCTAAGACTACGGATTATAGGGTTTTCATATTTTTTTTCTCTATTAAGCTCAATTTTGTAAAATATGCGGTTACAACATATGACGTGGGATAAACTCATTTACACCGAGCTGCTAGCTAAATATTACAATTATAATCTAAAGAGTCAATGGTTAAAAGAGAGACACACAAAGATGCTAGTCGATATCACAACACTAAACCAAGCCCTCTGTGAGAGTCAGAAGGGTGCGATAAAGATAAGTGGTTATCTCTGTCTAGCCATCTTTTAGCCACAAAAGCTCGACGCAATACTACCATCAGAAAAAATCATAGGGAATTATCAAATGAAACACACTTACAATCTTTCGTCCACAATTCTGATCAAACATCTAAGGCAATCAAAACAAGGTAGATAAACCGCCCCAACTTAATATCTAGTATGTCTCCATTTAACTTGTAAAAATATTTCCCTAAACTTGAGACTAAAACCAGTCCTTTTAATTGTCAAAAATATTTTTCGTCGGTGTAAATAAATCACATATAATACGTAGTATCTCTAACTTAACCCTAAAAGGCTGTAAAAGCCGATTCAATCGATTTAACAATATAGTTGACCTAGGCATTCTAATGGACCAACGTCTACAAATTTAATTTAAATATATCCTCAAAAATATAGTGTTGCCAAATGTCCTTGTTTTAGCGATTTTGACTTGAATTTCTCCATATTGTTGGTTTAGATGGTATGAGTTCGAATGTTATTTTAATGAAATTTTGTGATATTATTATATTAGTATAATTTTTAATTTACCAATAAAAAGTCTTAAAATGTATAGATTATTAGTTAATATATTATATTTTTAATATTTTAGTTTACTGTTTTGAAATAATTTTTAATATTTATTTGATTATTTTTTTCATTTGGTTTCTTGAATTTCTTTTAGACTTTCATTTTTTGCAAGTAAATAATTAAACTTATAAATGTATAAATTCGTTCATTTGTTTAAAATATTGGATAATCATTTCAATGATTTAATTTAGACATTTTTTTAAGGAATCTAATTTAGACTTTCATTTTATGAAAGTATTTTTTTCATTTAAAAAGTATAGATCATATTTAAAAATTGTTAAATAATTTTTGATGAATTAATTTAAGATTTTAAATAGTAAGCTCCTTAGTTAAACAAAATGATTTTAAAAAAATTGATATGAATTGACTTTTTTATAAGTCGTGTTTTTAATATATCAGATCATAACTTCAATGTATTAGTTCATGATTTTACGTAGTAAGGCCTTAAATTAGTAGTAAGGCCACACAAATTTATTTAATTTGAACCATTTTTATGGATCGTGTTTTAAATTGTAACCGAAATTACTTCCTGCATAATATTGATTTTTTTTAAAAAAAAATAAAGCACCCGAGGGTGGGGCATGATATATTAAGGTTCCCCAAACCTGAGACCAAGATCAATAAAATGTACATGATGTTTAGCTTGTTCATAAGGAGCATTGAGGCAACATAGTTGTCTCCAAAAGCCCTAACTATCTACAGAGTAGTATGTGTCAAAACTATCCAAACAAGTCGAGGATAGTTATTGAAATTGCGATTCCAGAAGAAAGAATCTCCTGCATAATATTGATAGAGTTGACGTTAGATATATTAATTAACGTGTTTTTAATATTTGTTAAACATTTTAAATTTTTAGTTCAAAAACTTACATTTGAAACCTTGAAACCAGACTCAGACCTTGTTCTCCAAAGATTATTTTCAATTGTGATTACAATTCAGTTAAGTTTCGATTAGTTTCATTCTGTTCATTTCAACAGGAATTAAGGTAAAATGTGATACGGAGGCACTTAAAAACTATGGACCTCTCGAACACGAGCACACCACCCCTCGAGAACTACAACACTCGACACCCAGAACACATCACTCCTCGGGCACACCACCGGACCCCGACCCAGCAAGTTTCAACTCCTTTCAGTTTACATCCACCAGTCCACTACTATTAGTCTATTCTTTTGAAGGCAACGAGGTTGCCTTACCGATGTAATATCCCAAACATCTTTGTACATCTTTTGATTTCTACATAGGTTTGGGGAACCTAATACATATCTCCCACCTTAGGGTGCTTAAAATTTAAAAAAAAGGTAAAATGTGAGGTTTGAGGATTGAAATAAATGAGAGGTTACACTACTTCAGGAACCCTACTATGCACCGGTAATCTAGTACATAGGCACCGGTTATTCAGCCCTCTAGAATACTAGTTCTGAGTATAGGGGTGTTGAAACGTAGCTACGGAGGCATCATTACCTAAAATTGGTGTTGGAAATCCGTACCTAGCACCGGTAGTTGCTACCGGTGCCAAATATACTGTAGCGGTACTAGTCCCCTATAACCACCACCGTTAGAATTCTACTGCTGCTTAAACAACATGTGATCGTACCAGTGCTAATTAAAGATAACCGGTGCTGATAATTACTGGCCCCGGTAGTGATCATTGCCGGTGTCGATTGTTAAAATGATGTCAAGTGCTATTATATTTTGAGCACCGGCATAAAAAGAATTGTCGGTGCTGGTACTTAGATGGATCTTAATTTTCTTGCACCGGTATATGCTGAGCACCGGTATAATATTCATACTGGTGCCCTTTTTTCCAGCAACTGTTGTTAAGGTAACGAACCGGTGCTGGTTTTGAATCCCATTTGAAATGCTCTATTTTAATTTTTCCTGGCCCATCTCGGGTCGAAACCTGGGAAAATTTCACAGAAGAAAATCAGAATGGCTAATCTATTCTAAATCAAATTACAAAGAGTTCAAAATAGTCTAAATCGAAGCAAGATTACTTCTAAGCAACAAGAAATAATCAATGTAAAAACCACATAAGTTTAAAAAAATCACACATGAACCAGCTTGGCAGTAGGAGGTCCTCATAAGTCTTGCATGCCTTTGAATATACGTCCACCAAGCTTGGCACCATCTGTCAGCTACAACTGATATCTCATTGCCATTATATGCTCTTTGTCCATGGGGAAATACCTGTTGTAAACATTCCCAACATTAATTAGGTGAAAGTATTTATTATGTAAAAAGAACAAAGATTAATTCGTAATTTGTCAACTCACCTCTAGAATATCGATAGACGTAGTCTTAAGCACAAGTTCTTCCACGAACAGGAGGACATAGTATCTGCATTCCCAACCACTCAGCTGACGCCAGTACTGCAAATGAAAAAATTGAGATAAATGTAATTGTATTAAATAATGTTCGGTTTGAAGGCACTCTTGGATTGAACGACTTACATAAATATTTGTGATTTTCCAGGTGTAATCCGCCAATGGTTATATCACCCTCTTCTCCTTTTGATATTGGCATGCTAGCCAAGGAATGTTGAACTTTTAATGGTTACGCAATTCATACTTATAGAAGTTAATACAAGTACGAATAATGAATGAAAGTACTTGGAAATGACTTGGTTTTCCACGGTGTTGTGGGATTTGATTCCTCCAGTCATCGAGTCAAGGGTAAAAATTTCCTCTGTACCAGGATGGATAAGTACTAAGTACCAATGATCGCTACATTGAAAAAAAAAGTAGAGCACGAATGAATGATTTTGTAAGCGGAGAACAATTTTCCAAAATTGAGAATATTTTAAAGTGTCACTTACATTTTAATATATGTCACCACATAAATCTTGGTGTCAGTCACCAGCATGGTATGTAAAATGGATTTCACACGAATATCGACTTTTGAAGCTTTGAAATCCTTGACCAAGTTGCCTATGTTGCACAGAACAAACTGAATGTGACCATTATTGGTGTCGAGGATTTGCTCCTAGAAGAGCCTTGAAGAATAGCATTTGTTAATTCATTAAAAAAATTCAGAAAAAAAATTAATACAATTCACATGAAAAAATTTAAACGTACTTCGTCCACACATCTATATGTGATTTTGGCCAGGCCATCGCTCTGAATATGCCAAGTTTGTTTCTGAACTCAACCATCTCATCAATGTGCATTCCGCTATGATGTTTTGTGGAAAAGGTTGAAGGTCGGCATTGTGGGAACAACACAACCTACCCCGACTCTTGCATGCTCTTTACAAGCCAGTTGTAGTACTTTATGTAGTTCCCCATGTTGAGATGTGTCTTAAAAGTGCACTTGTTGTTAATCTGAAATCAGGATTCGAATGAGTTTTAGGGTGACCAAAAAATAATTAAATAAGGAACAACATAGATGGTTTTAATATGTACTTGTTTCAGTGGCCTTTCAAGCAAATTATTTTTTCTTTGATGGATGGTAGGAGCTGCTTGATCCAGACTGTTTTGGAGTTGACGCCTGGCTAGAAAATGAACTAAACTTAAATGAATTTTTAACCTAGAATTAAATATTAGTTGATGTAGTAATCGATTGTACTTATTACCCCATCATCACTGACATCAAGGCAATAAAATTCATCATTGTGGGTCACATCGCCTTCAATGTCCTCGGGTTGGAGATCATCTCCATGTACGATCAAAGACATAGGCCAACCTATGACTCTCCCCAAAGCCTCTCCCACATCATTGAAATGGTGGTTGGCATACAACAATCCAGCTTTGGAATGGAAGATTGGCTCGCACACACGGATGCTCACTACTACACCTGGTGTCTTATCGAGCTGCCTAGATTTCTGGAGCTATGCTTTAGCTACCCTTACCCTCTTTCCCTCGAGGCTCTTGATGAACAAGGTGACCAACCTACCATCTTGTTGCATGGAGAGATTATTTAGTTAGTCTAAACGTTTTTAGAGTCTAAATGAAAAGGAAAAGTAAAAGTAGAAAATTAGTAATTCTAATGCATATAAACCTTCCCATATTCTTCTCCCTCGTGGGGGGATCTTGAACCGAGCTGCTAAGACTGGTTGATACACCAAACAAGTTATTCTCAATGAAGCTCTTCAGGTCCTCCAGACTTTCCAAAATATTCAATCCGCCTCCTGCTGCCATTCCCTTGACCAACTGGTCAAGATAAGAGACCATCGCCTTCACAACCGGCTGATCAGTGGGGGGTTTCTTGGCCTCCTTCTTTTGGGACAAGAAGTTGTTGCCGCACTTGTTTCTTGCTATACCTGGGATAGCAACAGCTACTGGCAGACGAGTTTGGGTACCTAAAGCAACCCGGGTGATCCTTTTTTCCGATGGCTCTTATTAGAATGTCCTCACTTGGTGCCAACTCTAGGATTCCCTTCTCTTTTTCCTCGTTCATCCTCAAATGTGGTGCATATTATTGGGTTTGTAATGAAAATATGTTTACATATACATAGATCATTATATGAATTGAATATTTTCAATATCCTCAGCTATGGCTTTGACTTCTGGGGTTGCATAATCTTTATCTTTTCCTTTTTTTGACTCCAGGTAGACCAACGATCTGTCTGGTTTGAAACTCTTGGAATTGATCTCCTGCTTGATCTCTTCTTCTATGTAGCCCTAATCCCTCAGCTTCTTTTTCTCCTTCTCTTTTAGCTGTCTGATAAGATTTTTCCTTGTAGCCTTGTTGCCCCTTGGTCCGGTGTTTGATTGTGTTGATTTTACCATGTGTTTTGGGTTGTTAGTAAGCTTAAATGTTGAGCACATCCTTGCAAATTTATATTAATTGGAATCTTATTGCAGTTTAGAGATGTAGAGGCAGAATTGTTAAGTTGTTGCAGTTTGTTATCGGTATGCCCATACCGACTAATATTTCGGAAACATTAGAGAAGTGTCCATTTGTACTTGGAGATGGAAAAGGAGAAAATATGGAGATGTTGGAAGAACCGATGGAGTTTATTTTGCTTAATCATGTCAAGTCAAAATGCAATTGGAAAAGAATCTAAATTGATTTGAAGACTCCTAAATTTTAGAAGAATATATTCTATTATCTCTTTAAATTTTAAATAGATAAGGAAAGACATATTTTATTCCTTATCTATCTTTTGGTTGTAGTAATTTTTCCATACACTAATTTCATTTGTACGCAGACACAAGACGCACGCATACAGTCTTTCTACGCAGAACAATATTCACATTTTGGAGCTTTTTCATTGTTCTATCCAGGAAATTTTCATCATTTATTTTTATGCTTTTGAATATTAATTCAAATAGGTATTCTAGCTAAATTAATCTTTTCTGGTAATGATCAAGGAAGTACTGGCGTCGCTTCTAATGAGATCTAATTACTTTTATCATTTAATTGCATGCTAGCATCTGTTGTTTTTGATAATAATGTTTATGATTTCTTTCAAGTTATTAAGTAGTGGCTAATATTTGATAGCATGTTAGTTAATTTAATACCATTTGAACCGATCATCCATAACTGTTATTTAAGTTCAATCAGTGGTAGGGAACATCAGGCTTAATTTAACAATCATGCGTTAGAGTTTGTTGGTTATGAATAGGGTCTTTCTCATTTCTAATGCTGCTAGCATATTAAATATATTTAGCGCCTTTTAGGTTAGAGAAATAGTTAGTGAGACGTCCTCCTGATAATCGACCAGGTGAGGAAAGATTGGTTGCTTGTAACTATAACCAATTTGTGTGCATGCATTTAAAGTCATCTTTGCATCAAGTCGAGACAGAAATCCAGTACGGAATTGATCGGAACTAGAATTTTTCATCATAGTTGAATCTTTTTGCAATCTGTAACGATTTTTCGTTCTTGTTTTTACTCAATTTTTAGTTTTTCTTATTCACTACCCTCATCTAGTTACCTTGGTTACAAATTTGCTGATTAAAGATAAGGAAAAAGTCTAGCCAATCTCTTGGGAAATAAACTTGCTCATAGCTATACTAGTCGTTATGCCCATACCGACTGCAGAATCATGAAGTGAAAATTTTAGCTTAGAGCTCAATCTATTCTATGTAAAATAACACACCAAATTTTGGTGTCGTTGCTAGGGATTGGTTTTAAGCAGTATTTTTTGTTTTAACCTTTTTCTTGTTTATGCCTCGTTCTTCTCGTACAGGGTAATCAATCTTTACTCCTGAGATTGAGAAACTTGTATGAAGTCTAACGAAGTAGATAAAAGCCTTGAAAGGATCTTCCTCATCTGAGTCAACTGCCAACAAAAATCAGTTCAACATGGCTGGCGAACAGAGACTCGGGGAGGAACTACCAGCTTAGCGAGTAAGAGACATGATATTTGGCATATTTTTTAGTTAGTTTTATTTGGTGGATTGAAAGTATTAGTTGAGTTTACGTGACAAGGGGTTTAGGTGGCCATGTTTGGTTTTATTGTCTATATCCCATGTTTTGTAGACTAAATTAGTACTAATGGACATCTTGTATCCATGGGCTCCTTGATCTTCCTTGTGATCATCTTTAGTAGTTCGTCTGTGGGTACTTTTTGTTTACATTCTATGTGAGGTCGTTCATAAGGGCGGTAAACGATATTGAAAGTCGTTCGCAAGGACGGTAGTAGAGACGAAGGCCATTCACATTATAATTATAGTAGACAAAGTCCAAGATCTTCTGTGCATGCTAGAAGGAGATTTAAGTTAAAGATAGGCTGCAACGGAGTTTAAAGCAGCCAACATATAAATGGGGAATCTTGGTCCGATGAGTTGTGCTCAAGTCCGAGAATGTTCCAAGAAGAATTATCCTTCCAAGATGGTTCCATTGGATTCTTCATCTCAAGTACTACAAAATTGACTACTAAAACTCTCAAATTAGACTAACAGTTCTCCCGTAGCGAAGGAAACTAGTTCAGCCGATCGAGGCACAAATGGGTCGGCACGGGCCGTGCATGGTTTGGCACCAATGGCCCATGCCAAAGGAGATGCCCAATGCCAAGAAGACTAGCGTAAGGCTATGGTAAAGCTCACGCTAGAGGCTACGGGCTGCCAGCATAATATGAAGAACCCCCTCCACGCAACTAAGTATGGGGGCAGGACATCCCGTTTTTGGCATCCCACATTGTTCCAAGCTCAATATGCCAAGACCAGTCGGCGGGGTGTGGGAAATCACACGGCCCATGACAAAGTTCCTTAGCGAGCAGCCTTCCTAACCACGTCCTGCGCCGTGGTTTGATCCTTCCTAACCACAATGTTTCTTAGCAAGCAACCCATAACAAAGTTCCTTGTTTTGATTTGATCCTATGATGTGGAATTTAAATATTTATTTGAATTCCATGTCAAGGGAGTAGTTTCTATAGGTTGGGGATAAATTTTAGTGACTTAGTCTAATCTACATGTTTTTTTGGATTCTTTAGTTCATTCTAATTTTGTGTTCATGATATTATTGTGATTTGTTTCTTGAGTTCAAATGCATGAATAGTACACCACATATAAGCACACACTTTGGTCTATATTCATGTATGGTGCAGATATCGATGCCCCTTTGGGAATAGGAACCTAGTTGTTAGAATGGGTAGAGAAGAACGCGTCTGTGTGGGTGTGTGCACGAGAATTCAAGGTCACTCTGATCTACTTACCATCGCACTAGTCTTACCTGACTTCATAAAGATGTCCGAGAGGTTACGGGTAGATATAGCTAAATAGCAGCAAGCTAAGGTTACAAGAAACCCTAGTATTATAGCTAAGGTGCCTACGACCCTTCGGCCTAATTGTACCCGAGAGAAGTAGTGCATTCGTGGTGGAAGCCCGGAAAGTAATTGTACAGGGGAGAAATAGACCTACAATAATGGTTGGACCTTGTTCGGAACTATAAATTTCTATCTTCTAACCACACCGCCTCCACCTAGGTTAGTTCTAACCTATAATTTTAACGACCCCGAGGGGAGGCTGGTCAGAACTTTGGCATCGCTTCTGGGGATGCTATCTGTCTATGTATCAATTTAAGCCTAACGTGTTAGTAGAGTAGTTAGCTTAGCTTTTTTTTTATGTTGTTGACTCTTGGTTGGAGTTGTTGTTATAGTTATCTTGTTACCTTTTGATCTGTTTGCTACTGTTGTATTTGGAAGGGTATTGTTGGCCCTAGTTTATGGTACACACCCGTACCACTAATCTAGGTGCCTTACATCACCCGATTGAGAACAAGGGTGGTCGGAGGATATGGAGACAAAGAACTAGGGCACAAGTTCAACCGAGGTGGGATGTAGTAGTAGAAGATTCACTAGCAATAGCGGAAGACAACTGCACTCTACAGGAGATCGTGGAAATAAACTTGGAGAATCAACCTCCATGCATCACCTTCTTACCATTACCCGCCAATGTGAGATATGAGCTAAAAAGTGGCATGATCCATTGCCTTCCTACATTTCATAGATTGGCGGGGGGAGGACCCGAACAAACATCTTTCAGAGTTCCATTTGGTGAGCACGAACATGATGCCCCAAGGAGTGTCCAAAGATGACTACAACCTAAGAGCCTTTCTGTTCTCCCTTCAAAGTAGTGCCAAGGATTGGCTCTACTACTTGCCACCAGGATGCATTGGATCTTGAATGGACATGAAGTGGAGGTTCCTATAGAAATATTTTTTGGCATCTAAGTCGGCCGGGTTGAAGAAGCAATTGTTAGACATCACCCAAGGTGCTATCGAGAGTATGTATGATTATTATGAATGCTTCAAGTGACTTTTGGTGAGTTGTCCTTACCACCCATTCAAGGAAGGGGATTTGGTGTATTACTTCTTCGAGGGGTTGTGTGATAAAGATATGCAAATGGTGAATGCCGCTTGTAATGGTTCGATAGCGAACAAGAGCCCCAAGGATGCAATGTCCCTCTTTGAAGAAATGGAAAATGGTACGCAAACTTTTGGTACTAGGTTGAGGGTGGAAGTCTTGGATGAACACACACACTCACCTAAGTTGGAGGAAAACGTCCAAGCTCTTGCTTCCATGGTGAAGGAGCTTTTGCGAGGAAAAGTGCATCAAGTCCAAGTCTGTGGAGTTTGCAACCTTAATCACAACTCCAAAGCATGCCCCAAAGTTATAGATAATTTACAAGAGGTGAAGGCAATTGGCAAGTACAACCGAGAAAGACTACAATTTGCTAGGGGTCAACTACAAGGGTGCTAGGGAACCAAGGAGATTCAAGGTCGGACCCCTATGCAAGTTACTTCAACCTGAGATATCGAGATCATCCTAATTTCCGATAGAGGGAGGACAACCAACCTCAAGGATACAGGGAAGGACAAGCTCCACCTCAACCATATGCTAGAGGTGAAAGCCCTTCGAATAACCATGCTTCACTTTACAAGTCGGAATGGGATAAGATCTTGGAAGCCATCGGTCAATTGGGGAAGAAACATGAAGTCTTCGTGGAGAGGACAAGGCGAAAGATTGAGGACCTTGGCAATAGAGCTTTCTCAAGTATCAAAAATCTTGAAGTTCAAGTCGGGCAACCTGCCACCTCGGTAAGCCAACTTGAAGCCAAGGAGTCCGGAAAAATACGTTCCCGACCGGAGATCAATCAATGGAATGTGAGCACAATTAAATTGAGAAGTGGGAAGGAAGTTCGTGAGACCGATAAAAAGATAATGCAAGAAGATGACAAGATGGTGGAGGCTACCAAAAAACACTTCAAAGAGGAGGAGATTGTGGTCAAGGAAGCACCCTTCAAGAAACTTGCACCACCCAAGGCACAAGTCAATATTCCACCTCCATTTCCGAATGCTTTAAGGAAATGGCCAAAGTTGGTGGCCGATGATGCGAACATTTGAATAGTCTTCAAAAAGGTCGAGGTAACCATCCCTATCTTGGAATTAATTGAACATGTTCCATCATATGCTAAATTTCTTAGAGTTGCATATACAAAGAAAATACATAGGCCAACTAAGAGGTTAGGACATTTGAAAATGGAAGGATTCGCCATTTTGAACCATAACAACTTACCTAAGAAATGCGATGACCCCGGAATGTTTTCTATCCCTATCTCTTTAGGTGGTAAACTTGTGGAAGATGTCATGATAGATCTAGGTGCATCCATTAATGTTAGCCCATTTAGTCTATATGAACACTTAGAAATAGGTGAGCTTAGGGATACTAGAGTACTTTTTCAACTTCCCAATCATTCCAAGCTACTCCCCGTGGACTAGTAAAGGATGTAATGGTGTGAGTAGGCAAATTAGTTTTTTTGGCAGACTTTTTTGTCTTAGACATGGCGCATGACGGAAGTGCACCCCCGATACTTTTGGGGAGACCTTTTCTTAAAATGTCCAGGACAAAAATCGATGTCCATGGAATTTGATATCTATAAATTTTGACATGATTCAAAAAATTCTTCTTTGATGTGCAAAGGTGTAACCCTATGTGATGAGCATGATGAATCTTCTTGTGTGAAAAATGATCATGAATGTTTGAATGAATTCCATGTGGATGATAATGATGATGATTCCGATGAATTGAATGATGCAATGGATGATATGTCTGTGCTAGATTGTTTTTCTTTGCTAACCAATTTGCATTGGGAAAGGGAGATGGTCGAGAGTTTAAAACCTCCTTGACCTCACTTAAACCCCAAAATGACATTCACGGACTCAATGATAGCAAGACATGGGGATTCATTCCTTATGATGGACAAGAGGTCTAAAGGTAAGGATGGCTCGTTGTGGAGACCTCTCCACAATGATGTCATCATGGGTGGAGTTGCCGATGGCAATTCCGGAGACCCACAAGTAAGTGTTTCCAACTAGAATGCATGAAAAATAAAAATAAGTTGTGATGATGACAATAAATATACAGTGTTTATTTTCTTATATGTTTTTTATTAGTAATTAGATAGTGTTTGCATGAATCTTGTTTTGCTATGTTGCTTTTTGATATGAAACTCTTGTTAGTTTAAAATTTTGAGATTGGGTCTCGTGCTTGTGTTTGAATGGAATTAAAAATTGGATGGGTGACGTAGTCTTTTGAAAAAAAAAGGGAAAAACCAAGGATTAGGGAAAATATAGGTGGATGCCTCGTGCCAAGATGCTCGGTGCGAGGCTATGCTTCGTATAAAGTAGGTTGGCGCAAGGCTATGCCTTGTGCTGAGATGTTTGGCGCGAGGCTCTATCTCATGCCAAAAGTTTGGCACAATGCAATGCTTTGTGCCATGATGTTTGGCACGAGCCTATGGTTCGCGCCAGGCATAATTTGCACATAAAACCAAAATTTCAATTTTTCTTTGTTCCGACAATGCAAAATTTTGAAAATCTTATTCTCAAACTTTTTTTAAAATGCATTTTCATTCCAAGAATTTTGGAATTCCCTAATTCCTTAGTATTTTTAAAAAATACTTCCAATATCCCTTGGAATTAATTGACTTGTACTATTATCCCCTAAATTGAGCATTTTAAAATTACATTCTTATCCTAATTGTACCTCTCACCCTAATCACCCATGCTGAAATTCTAATTCCATAGTACATTTCTTGACTTAATTATATCATTTGACACATTCTTTCTTCTCAAGAAACACTCACTCTCACATACTCTTGGTGTAACTCGAAAAAGTGAAGTTTTTCTTCAAAAGTTGGCAATTTTTGCTTCTTCATTTTGTGGGTCTTACAAATCCTAGCTTCAAATTTTGGGTAACCCATTGAACTCTTTGTTTATGTTCTTTATTTGACATTGTGGTGGTGTTATTTAAAGTATGAATCTTGAATGAGTGTGTTTTGAGATATCTGTTTGAGTTTGAATGCATGATCTTGTGTTGAAGAAAGAATTGGGAAAGTTGATTTGCTATTATGCTTGAAAGATATGATCTTTATTGCTGGGTGATTTAGGAGAGAGTGAATCTTGATTGCATGATCTTATTGATGGGTTAGTGATAACTTACATGAGTCTGTTGTTTGATGAGGAATGTTCTTGTTTAAATAGCCCACATGCTTATATAGTCATGAGAAGAATGGTTGGGTTATTTGGGAGAATGTTGTCTTATTGAATTATAGGTCATGCTTTGTTTATGATCATATCACCACTCTTTTCCTCATTTTGTTAGGATGCCACCTAAGAAGAATGCCTCAGAGAAGGGAAAGTCCACTAGGGGTGAGAAGAGGAAGAAGTCGGTGAAGGGTGCAAACCCCGAGCTGACGATTTCCATTCTTTATCCAACATTTTGGGGGACTATAGCCCAAAGGTGGAGGAACTTGAGAGAACCAAAGAGGAGTATTTTAGAGACGGGGTTCGCTTGCAAGGACACCTTGGTAGCTCTAGGTTTACTCAAGCTCGTCGCTTACATGTTGAGCCGAGTAGGTATAGAGCGGTTTCTCGAGAAACACTCCAAGACGTATATTAGGTGGACCCTAGAGTTCCTAGCTACTTTATGGCCAGTCATAGATGATGATGGACACAAGGCGATCAAATTCAACCTGGATGATAAGGAGTACAAGATGACCTGTGCAAGAGTACCACCAGAGTTCATCCGACGTTCCATTATGCTAACCGTCTATTGGCTATAGGTGTCTTTTACCACAGTAAACTAATGCAATGCCCAGGTTTGGATGCTTATTTCCTTTGGGAAATAACTCTCAAGGGTTACTTTTACCCAAACTTGGTGGGGTATTTTGTGCAGGAATGTTTAGTAATGGGAGACAGGAAGAGTGGAAATTTATCCATGGCACGTTGGTCTTTTGGCAGAATATTTAGGTCATCCGGTCACACAAAGGGATCTAGCTAACTTAGGAATATCGGGCACAAGGTACAACATAGACAAGTTAGCGAAGGCATCCATGGTGGGACCTATGACATCGAAAGGTAGATATGCATGGCTTTATGGCAGAGCGAGCACGTGTAGTTTTATGATCCTTCCACAACCAGAGCACACCGCCATTGACCATGCCATGAGCTTGGACAACCTACTCATTTTGACGGATCTAAAATTTGAGAGAGTTACATAGAGTTATGGCCAACCCGGAGATAGATGTTAAGGAGGCCAAGGGCAAGTCCACTCCGAGAGCACCTCCTAGTTGCTCTCGCTTATCTACGGACATCATTGACCACTTACATTCACTTGGGTACAAGCTTTCGAGCTCTACTCAAGTGTTGCAAGATGTAGTCCAAGCTTTAGGAGGAATGCGCTTGGAAGTGAAAAATCTTAGTTCAAGGATGGATAGCATTGAGGCCACACTTCAAACAACCTAGTACATGGATAAGAGCTTCACAAATCATGAGGATAAAGGCCTTTCAGGGCCGCAAGAGTGAGTATCATTATTCTCCCTACCTCAATTATGTTTTGATATGACTTTTTGTGCATTGGAGACTTTGCATTGCCAAAGTGTAGGGAGGGAGTAGTCAGAGTTATGTCACATCAGTAACGCGAATTAAGTGCAAAATTACTGTAGCTACGTGCGAATTGAGTGCGAAACACACACTACTATTCACCTTTCTTCTTCCATTTTCACTGTTTTCCTGCTAACGGTCACATTCTGTTTCCTTTCTTTCTCTGATATGGCGGCTCCTCCGCCAGGCCGCGGCGAAATTGCACTGGCCAAAACCTTTTTATAGGCTTTAGGTAACCGACCCCCACCGTTAAATGTTTCCCTTCCCTCTAACCCCGAAATCGTCCCAAAAACCCACTACAAGGGGGACATAGCTTGCCTCGTAACCAGAAAGGAAGCAGAAACTCTCGCTTCTCACTATCGAAATGCCCTGGTGGGTAAGTTTGCAAGAGGCAAACCCTCGATGGTTGCCCTGAACGAGGATTTCAACTCTGTGGCCTTCAAAGGTAAATTTCAGCTTGGATCCATTGATTTCAGGCATGTACTCATCCGCTTTCAGGACAAGGAAGACTACCAGAGGCTCTGGATTAAAGGTCAGTGGATTTTTAATCATGTCCCAATGAAAGTGCTTAAATTGACCACTGATTTCTCCCCTGAGGTAGAATCTTCCATAGTCCCAGTTTGGGTTACTATACACCATGTTCCAGTCTTCTTTTATAACATTGCCATGCTAGAATCCATGGGGAATCAGATAGGCAATTACATTAAAATGGATTCTGCTACTGCTAGCCTCACTAGACCATCTGCTGTTAAGATGTGTATTGAAATTGATTTTAAAAAAAACTGCCATCATTCATTAGAGTGGGCATAGAGGAGGATGGTATAGAATACAATGTAGTTAAACTTCCCCTAGAATTTGAGGATCTTCCCCTTTATTGTCACCACTGCAAAGCTATAGGACATGATGATAACTTATGCATTTATCTACATCCAGAACTTAGGAAACCAAAGACCTATAAGATAGATAAAAATAAAGTTCCCCAAGCTAATGATCAACAAAAGGGCTCTGAGGATCCTGTTCAGGATAGAGTAAATCGGAAGTATGATGGATTAAATAAGGCTGGGGGTTCTGGGGTTTCTGCTTCTGATAAACTCAAAATATTGGCTTCAAGGAATCTCAGATATGTACCAAAATAGAATGTAGTCTCGGTTATAAATGTTGATCAGAATGAGGCTATGGTTTCTCCCCATATGGGGGAAGATAAGATCTCTGAGAACAATGTGTTATTAAAGGATGATCTTGTTACAGATCAGCCTGAAATGCTGGTTCTAGACCCTGATGTTAGGAAACAATATGTAGTTGAGGATCAATCCTTGGTCCTCAATCAAAAAATTGATGTGGAGCATAATTCTTTTGAGACTAATACAGAATACCCTATAGTGATTCAAGAACAGTCTGCTGAGATCTCAGTTTCTCATCTTCAGTCTTCTATACATTTGACCAAACAATCTCTATCTGCTCCACCTAATCTCAATACAAAGACAGGTTTTGCTAAGGATGACATCCCTAGTAAACGGGGTAAGCCTTTCTCTCCTTTTAATCCTATTACTGCTGCAAAAAAATTTATTTTCTCCCAGCAGAAGCATAGGCAAAATAGATTCCTCCCCCTTAAGGATGAAGACATATCCAGTGATGAAGCTACTCCAAGGGACATCCCAAACTCTGCTTCCTTTGTCACTAGTGATGGAATTGATGATACTCAGGTTAGTCAGGTAAGTCCTACTGTTTTACACTCTGGATCAAGCAAGGTTAAAAAAGGGAAACAAACGGACAAAGTGTCTAATCATAGGAATGAGACCTATTTAACTCAGTTAAATACTATCATGACTAGATCAAAAAGCTCTAACAATGTTTCCCTATGAATAACACAACACTTAAGATTAAGTTTCTAGTTTGGAATCTTAGGGGAATGGATACTTCTATGCATAAGACTTCATAACTTGATAAGTAGGCACAACCTTGAGCTTTTATGCTTGATTGAGCCTAAACATGATAACATGCAATGTGACTATTATAGACAACGGTTACATTTTGACAACTGTGTGCATGCTAATAATGGACAGATTTGGCTATTCTGGAAATCTAGCATATCTCTAACAGTAAAATGGGATAATCTACAATTTTTAGCTGTCACATTGAATAGTCTTCCTCTGAATAAAAGTATGGATGCTTTCTTCATTTATGGCCTCAGAACTAGAAATGGCAGGAAAACTCTTTGGTTTGATCTTAAATCACTCAATCACTCTGATTCTATTTTTATTGGAGACTTCAATGCTATAACAACTATAAATGAATATAAAGGACCTTCTACTCCTAAATTAGGTAGTATGAGGGACTTTAATGATTTTATTAACGTTATGGCTTTGGAAGAAATTAATACTGTTGGCAATCTGTTCACCTGGAGTAATAATAGGTTAAGAAACCCTACTATTCAAAGATTAGATAGGGGCCTCTGTACTCCTTCCTGGTCGACTAATTTTCCAACCTCCTCTGTCCACATTTTGAATAGGATCTCTTCAGATTATAACCCTATGCTACTCACTATTGGCAGTGATATCCCATCTACTCCTAGGTCATTTAGATTTTTAAATACCTGGTATAAAAGGAATGAATTCAGTGAAGTAATTAAACAAAACTGGGATTTTCCTCTTCACAAATCAGGAATGCTTGGTTTCTTCCTTAAACTCTTAAGACTGAAAAAAGATCTCAAAATTTGGAATAAGGAACAATTTGGCAATATAACTGATAATGTGTTACAAGCTGAATCTGCTCTCCAAACTCAGGAAAATATTTATGATCTTGATGCTTCTGTTGGAAATATGGTAAAATTAAAGGAGGCCAAGGCTAAGCTAGTGAGGGCTCTAGTAGCACAAAAGAGTTTCTGGAAACATAAAGCAAAGGTTAAATGGTTAAGGGTGGGGGATAATAACACAAGTTTTTTCCACAACTCGGTTAAGGAAAGATTGAGTAGATTAAAGATCACAAAAATTAGGAGTAGTAATGGTCAATGGCTAGATGATATGCAGGACATTGAGAATGAAGCTATTCACTACTACCAAGACCTTTTAACTGATGATAGCTCCTCTGATAGTAATCTTTTCAAGTCTCATTTCCTCAGTCAAATACCTAAACTGATCACTCAAGAAGAAAATGATAGACTACTACAACCTGTTTCACTTAATGAACTTAGGGACATTGTTTTAAGTCTGAACAAGAATAGCAGTCCGGGGCCTGACGGATTCACAGCTAAATTCTACATTAAATCCTGGGATATAATTGCTAATGATTTACTGTCTGCTGTGAATGATTTTCTTGCTATGAACAATATTCCAAGGGGAATTGGAAGTACCTGGATTGCCATTATTCCAAAAAAAAACCCCTATTTCATTTGATGATTATAGACCAATAAGTCTTTCCAATGTTCTTAACAAAATCTTTTCCAAAGTTTTAATGGAAAGACTGAAGCCCTTAATGCCAAAACTTATCTCCCCACATCAAACAGCTTTTCTTAAAGGCAGGGACATTTCGGATAATGTTATCTACCTGCAAGAAATGGTAAGGTTTTTGAATAGAAATCAAAGGGACCCCAACTGTATTGTTAAACTTGACCTTAAGAAAGCTTTTGATAGAGTTAAGTGGTCCTTCCTTTATTCTGTTCTTGCTAAATTTGGATTCAATGCTAAATTCTTTACCATTATGAAGAATTTATCACAGGCCTGGTTTTCTATACTAATAAATGGTAAGCCTGTAGATTACTTCCAGTCTACAAGGGGAATTAAATAGGGGGACCCCCTATCCCCTTTTTTATTTAATATTTTCTCTGAGTCTTTTACCAGGAGTTTAGCTTTCATTTTTCAGAATGGTAAATTGGCATATTATGACCTTCCAGGTAATGCATTCCAAATCTCACATTTATCTTATGCTGATGATACTGTGGTCTTTTTAAAAGCCAAAAATCAAACTTTGATCAGATTTAAGACTTTTTTGACCAAATTTGAAGATGGTTCTGGCCAAAAGATTAATTACAGTAAAAGTGACATCTTCATAGGGAAGCATGCATGTGTACATACAGTTAATAATATAAGAAGGATTTTAGGTATGAAAATTGGGAGGTTCCCCTTCACATACCTGGGGGTTCCCATTTTTACAGGGATAGCAAGGAAAATCTATTTTCAACCTCTAATTGAGCAGATAGATAGTAGGATTGGGAGTTGGAAAAATAGGTGGCTCTCTACTGGGGGAAAATCACACTTATACAGTCCTGTATCTACTCCATTCCTCAACATATATGGTCAGTTCTAAAACCCAGCAAGGAAATCATTCATGCCATAGAAAAAAAACTCAGTAATTTCTTTTGGGGTTTTTTTGATCTAAAACCTAAAAGAACATGGAGGAAATGGGATGCTCTTTGCTATCCTATAAACCAAAATGGTCTAGGTTTTAGATCAATAACCACCATAATAAATACATGCTCAGTTAAGCTAGGGTGGAAGTATCAAATGGCTGAGGCTTTATGGACTCACCTAGTTGCATCACTGCCAACCTCTTCCAGAACTTCTCCTAACTGGAAGAGGATTATTTCTATAAATGCTTGGGCAGAATCTAACTCCAGGGTGATAGTTGGTAGAGGAGATTGCAATTTCTGGACATCAAACTGGTTAGATATAGGTCCCATTGAGGACCTATGTGATCAAAATCTTGTTAATATCTCTGATTCCTGCACAGTCTCAGAGTTCATTTCTAACAAATCAGTTTTGCTTCAAAAAATTTCCCCATTTCTACCCCCTCATGCTATTACTTTGTTGCAGGAAGCTAATCTTTTTACACACAGAAAAGATAGACTCATATGGAAACCAGGTATCAATGGTGAGTTTTCATTTAAATCTACTTACCTACTGCTCAGAACTCAGAGAGGTACTGTCACTTCTACTCAATATCTTTGGAGTTCAAGAATTGAAAAAAAAAGTTTCTGCGTTCATGTGGAAAGTGATGAATTCACTTCTTCCCTTTGACAATGTCCTGAGAAATTTGAGATTTTCATTGCCTTCTATGTGTTGTATGTGCAATAAACATGAGGACTCTTTGGATCACTTTTTTAATTCGTGCTCTTTTGCTGTGCAAGTTTGGAAATCAGACCACACATTCATGGGAATTACAAGAAGGGTTTACACATCTATATGGGATAGACTGTCTTGTTACTTGACATATAATGGTTTGAGCTCTTTACATTCGGTTATCATTAGATCTGCTGCTGTTATTACATGTTGGAACTTGTGGAAAATGAGAAACAAAGTTTTATATGATTCTGCCACTCCTCTATCAGGTTTAGTTTTAACTCACATAAGGGACCAAATTTTTTACATGTTCACTGCTAAACCTGTGTTCATAGTATCTAAGGTAGACATAGACATTGCAGATTATTCTTTTCTCCCTCTTTTCAAGCAACCTCCAAAGCCTAAAATCTTTAAAATTGCTTGGACTAAACCATGTATGGGTTTTAAAATTAATGTGGATGCTGCATGGTGTAGTCAATCTAACATGAGTGGAATTGGCATGATTATAAGAGATATTAGGGGTGGTTTTTTTTGCTGCTCATACTAAATTTATAGCTGTCAACTCCCCTTTGGAAGCTGAAATGAGGGCAATTTTCTTTGCCCTTGAGAAAATTGTTGGTTTCTCTCATCCTGTTTGCTTGGAATCTGATTGTCTGAATGCGGTTAAATTTGTTACTGATCCATTTAAAGCTCCCTAGCCATTGTTTCAATTAGCTGATGATACAAAAAATATTTTGGAGATATCAATCTAGTGCATATTCAGAGACAAGCTAATTTGGTAGCTGATGCTCTTGCTAAGGCATGTCTTATGGCTGGGTCCAGCACATCTATGTTTAGGTTTAAAATGCTATCCAATAATATCCAGGGTTTAATTAGGCTGGATCAGATAGGTACACCTTCTCTAAGGACTGTTGTATGAATGGATGCTACTGATATTCTCTGTCCCTTGTAGGTGGACTCTACACCAAATTGCAAACTCAATGGAGATGAATGCATACAGATGGAGAGGACTCCTGTCTTGCTGCCTTCCTGCTTGTTCAACCTATACTCTAATGTACCTTCTCTAAGTAGTGGATAGGCAGCTTAGTGAATTGTGGGGTGTGTCTGACTGACTTGTGTTTCGATGCTTCGATTCACTAATAAGTTCGACAATCCGATGAATTTACTAAGTGTCTTTGTAATCCTCTAACTATTAGCTAGATATCTTACTTCATTTTGGAAGCAACAAATGTTGCCTCAAGAGCTTATAGCTCCCTCATGTATATATCAACTAAGCCAAGGCTTCAACTTTTATTTCTGTTTAAGTTTCTTGTTTTTTACAGGGCTTGGGAAGGCCTAATATAATTTCCCCCATCTCCGGATGGTTTAATTCAAAAAAAAAGTGGGGAGGGAGTAGTAAGCACTTAGGGAGTCTTCATTCTCGGATTTCCTCGGTGCATTTCATGATTTTCTTTGGTAGTTATTTTTCTTGTTCGTTAATGATGTTGTTTTTTGTTTGTTGAAGGATGTTTTTGGATGAACATTTTGTGGCATGACATGCTATGCTAGGATTTCTAGTTTGCATGGCGTAGGATGTTTTAGGAAATTGGTGGTGTATTTTTGTTTTGACTTTCTTTTGTAGTATGAAGCCCACTTTTGGGAAAATTTTGTGCTACATAAAAAAATTGGAAAACTTAAAAAAAATAAAAATAAAAAACCCGGACAAGTCGAAAACCCCAAAAGGCAACTTGGGTAACATGAGGAAAAGCTCAGATAGATAGAAAGACCTAGGTAAAAATGAGAGGCTAGGTCTGGCTAGGCCTACTAGCCTAATGAGAGGTTGTGTGGAAAAAGGTGAGAAGTGAGTACCCTTTGTGTGTTAAAGCTAGGATGAAAACCTAAAATGGCTCATAGGCAAAATGAGAGAATTTGACAGGAAACAAAAAAAATAGGTTGAATGCATGCTTCTGCGGTGGATTGTTTTTTAAGATGACTCTTGGGTTTTATTGTCTAAATCCCACATTTTGTAGAGTTAATTGGTACTAATGGACCTCTTGTATCCACGGGCTCCTTCATCTTCCTTGTGATCACCTTTAGTAGGTTGGGTACTTTTTGTTTACATTCTATGTGAAGGTCGTTTGTAATGGCGGTAGAAGGTATTGAAGGCTAATCTCAAGGAAGGTAGTAGAGACAAAGGCCATTCATATTAGAATGGTAGTAGACGAAGGCCACGATCATCAATGTGTGGTAGAAGCAAATTGAAGCTAAAGATAGGTGGCAGCGGAGTTCAAAGTGGCCAATGAAGAAACAGGGAATCGTGGTCCGATGAGTTGTGCTCATGTTCGAGAACGGTCCAAGAATAATTAGACTTCAAGTCTAATTCCATTGGAATTTTCTTCTTGAGTACAACAAAATAGACTACTAAAACTCTCAAATCGGACTAATGGTTCTCCCCTAGTGAAGGAAACTAGTTCAGTCGGCTGAGGCACAATGGGTCAACAAGGGCATGGTTTGGCACCAACGGCCCATGCTAAAAGAGATGCCCCACGCCAAGAACACCAGCGCGAGGCTATGGCACGGCACGCGCAAGAGGCACCGAGCCGCTAGCACAAATTGAAGAACCTCTCCACGCGGCTAAGTATAGGCGCGTGACGTCCCATTTTTGGCATCCCACGCCGTTCCAAGCTCAATATGCCAAGACCAGTCGGCGGGGTGTGGGAAATCACACAGCCCACACCAAAGTTCCTAAGCAAGCAGCCTTCTTGACCACGGCCTACCCCAACAGCCACGGGTCCGGATCAAAAACTTTATTTTCAGCACCCCGGCAGTGCCCCGCAGAAGACGACGTGGCTCACGCTATAGGTTAGACGCAGCCCACGCAAAGACTCGTGCCCTGCACAACATGAAGATCTGTGCCATGCCCCAGATCCGGCGCACCGCTCACATTAAGGGACACGGCCAGTGCCAAGGACACGCCACAGGCTGGATTTTCTGAAATGCCTCACGCTGGGCAGCGGCTGAGCTAGGGTTCACCCTATTTTGGCCTATTTTTAGGCATAATCTCCTACTACTATATAAAGAACCTTTGTCTACTAGGTTTTCATAGATAGAATACATCAGATAATATAGGTGTTCTTCCCTTGTTCTTATTTCAGATCTGGTAATTCTCTTTTGAATTTTCCATCCTCACTCCATGAGGAGATCTAACACTAAGAATAAAGGGAAAACACAACAATCGAAGGAGAGAAAAATGTTTTTGAAAGAGGAGGTGATCAGCTTGGCTTTGTTGAAGGATGAGGGCAAGGGAAAAAACAAAATAGGGCTAAAGAGTGTTCTTGACAAGTCACTTTCAAGCCCTAAAGAAGCTACAAGCCAAGGAGTGGAAGAAAAAGAAGTTTTTGAAGAAGCAAAAAATGAGGGTTCAAATTCGAATTTCATCTCTAAAGAAGGGAGAAATTTTTTTTGGAGTGAATAAGTGGAGGAGGAGAGCAAGAAGGAGGTCAGATCTTGGAGTTCTATACTCAAATCTAGCTCGGCGGAGATTCAATATTACCAACCCGTGGAGATAGATGGGCTGCTTATGGGTGAAATCACCATGGAGGAGGTGGAAGAAAGCTCAAAGCAATGGGAGACTACTATTATGTGCAAGGTTTTGGGAAGTAATCCACCATTCAAAGTCATGGAGGGGTTCTTTTTTCGGATTTGGGGAAGAAGAATCAACAAGGTATGGCTTCTAAATTCAGGAGTTTTTATGGTTAAATTTTAAAGTAAGGAGCATAAAGGGGCTGTTTTGGAGAAAGGAGTGGTGTTCTTTGATGGGAAACCCATTATATTGAAAGATTGGAATGAAGAAGGTGTGATTGAAGAACCTAATGTTGTCCCAGTTTGGATTCAGCTCCCCGGATTGCCATTGAAGTATTGGCAACCAAAACTCATAAGTAAGATAGTAAGTCCACTTGGGAAGCCTTTGAATCTTGATAGAGCAACACAAGAGAAGGAGAGGCTGGATTTTGCAAGGGTACAAGTTGAGGTGATGATAAGTGATACCCTTCCGGACAAGTTGATTTACCTTAATGAAAACAAGGTGATTGTTGGCCAGCAAATCTGTTTTGAATGGAAGCCAACTAAATGTGGAAAATATGGGATGATTGGGCATAATGAGGAGGTGTGTAGGAAGAACAACGGAGCTAAAAAAAGTCAAACGAATAGGAGGATTTATGTGCCAATTAGGAGGATTGTGAAAGAAGATGAGAAGATGGAGTGAAAGATGTTAAGGGGCAGCAAAGGGAAGCTAAAGAGCAGCATTAGGAAGTTAAGGGGATGCTAGGGGAGGAGTTTGAGTTCAAAATGGTAGAGAAAGGAATAAGGGCAGCAAGGAAGAAAGAAGAAGATCCAAGGAGTTCAAGGAGTGAAGGTAATGGGTATACTCTCTTATCCGACCCTTCTTATGAATAGTAGATTTGCTTGTTGGAATGTAAGGGGTTTGAATAAATGTGATAAGCATAGGAGAGTGAAAAATATTTGTATGCTTAATCATATAGGTTGTTTGGGGTTATTGGAAACTAAAGTAAAAGAAGAAAACCAAAAAAAAAGTGTGGGGGAGAATAGGGCTTGGTTGGGAGTTGATAACAAATGGGAATGTTGTAGGGGGAGAATTTAGCTAGGTTGGAGGGCTGATTTTTATGATATGAAGGTGTTGAATGTTGGGGATTAATGGGTGGATTTTGATGGGTTGATTAGGAGCAATAACTTGAAATTCTTCTTGATAGTGGTGTATGGCCATAACACCATTGAAAAGAGAAAACCAAAGTGGGAGTTCCTAAAGGGGCAAGGGAGTAGAGATGATAAACAATGGCTGATCATAGGAGATTTTAACTCTCCTTTGGATTTTGGGGATAGAGAAGGTGGGAATGAAGTTGAAGAAAAGGAAGTCTTGGATTTCCAAGACGTGATGTAGGCTAGTTTGTTGGTTGAAATTAAAACTATTGGCCAAATGTTTACTTGGAGCAATAGAAGGGAAGTGGGGGAGTCGATACAAAGAAAAATTGACAGGGCATTGTAAACCAAGAGTGGGTAAGGAGGCTTGGCCAAACCTTTTGTTAGGTAAAACCGGACACACTCTCAGACCACCATCCTATCATTTTGAGTTGGCATAAGGAAGATAAGAAGAAGAAGAGGAGCTTCAAATATTTCAATATGTGGGAGGCCTCACCACATTTCAAGGGGACAATCCAAGCAGTGTGGAGGAAGGTGAGCACAATGAAGGATTTGGAAAGCTTCTTGAAGACATAGAAAAGCCTTTGAATAGGCTTAATAGAAGGGAGTTCTCTAGGATTGGAGAAAGGGTGGAGAAGGCTAATAAGGAATGGCTTTTGGCACAAGAGAGGTTGAATGAAGAACCAAGGGATGAAAGGAGGCAAATGGTGGAATTTGATGCAAAGAAAGTGCTTGAAGAATTGGAGGGGGTTGAATACAAGTTCTTGCAACAAAGAGCTAAAGTGCAATGGCTTCATGAGGGGGATAGGCCAACAAAGTTGTTTTTTGCTTCTATGAGAACAAGGCAATACAGGAACCAAATTTTGAACATAAAAGAAGGGGAGTATATTACTATCCAATGTAGACCAGATTGAAGAACATTTGAAGAGACACTATGAAAGCCATTTGGGAGTCTATTGGGAAACTAAAGACTTGGAGGAAAACTTGGCTATTTTTTGTGTAGTTCTAAGCATACAACAACAAGCATCCTTAATCCAACCAATTGGTGAAAAGGAGGTGAAGAAAGCACTTTGGGGGATTCATCCTAACAAAAGCCCGGGGAGAGATGGTTATACAAGCCAATTTTTTAGGAGCAATTGGGAGATAATTGGAGGAAGTATGGTGGAGGCCGTACAAATATTTTTCAAGGGGGGAGAAATTCCAAACTCTTTGAATCAAGCCGTGATATCCTTGATCCCAAAGGTGAGTCAACCTTAATTTGCAAGTGATTATAGGCATATTGCTTGTTGCTCCGTACTTTATAAAGTGATAACCAAATTAATTTGTGCAAGACTTTGTGAGGTGCTGCCTTGTTTGATTAGTGAGAAACAATGTGCTTTTGTGAAAGGTATATCACACAACATTCTTTTTACACAAGAATTGTTGCATAAGTACAATGTTGATGGCATGAAGATAACTTGTGTTGTTAAAGTGGATATTAGCAAAGCCTTTGATTGTATAAGCTGGAAATTTCTTGTTAAATGGCTTGAGGTTTTAAAGTTCCCCGGGTTGATGATAGATTGGATCAAGAGAAGTACAATGAAGTCATCATTTTGCTTGGTTTTGAATGGGAGGTATTCTGAAGGATTCATGGGTAGAAGAGGATTTAAACAAGGGGATCCTCTATCCCCCTTGTTTTTTGTTTTGAGCATGGAGTACCTTACAATAATGATGGCAAAGGAGTACAAGGAGCAGCACATAGAATTCCACCAAAGATGCAAAAAGGTTGGTGTGCATACTTTGTTATTTGCTGATGATTTGCTTATCTTTTGTGGAGCAAACCAAAAATCCATAGAGGGTGTGAAAGGTTTCTTGAAGAGGTTTATAGAGGTCTTGGGTCTTGCAATAAGTGAGCAAAAATCTAGAATTTATTTTTCTAGAATGGATGAAGAGGAGAAAGACTTGTTGGCTGGAGTGTTATATGTAACAAGAGGGGATTTTCCTATGCAATATTTGGGGCTGCCTTTGTCTAATGTGAAGTGGAGGAAGCAAGATTGTGAGAAATTGGTGGATAAAATTAGAAGAAAATTGCATAATTGGAATTCAAGTGTTCTTTCTTATGCAGGGAAGGTGCAATTGATCAATTCGGTTTTACTAAGTATAGATGGATTTTGGGCTAGTATACTAAGTATACCTGAGGGTGTTCATAAGGAGATTGTGAAAATTTGTAGATGCTTTTTGGGGGAAGAGAAGAAGGGAAAAGGGGTTATACTCTTATCTCTTGGGACACAATTTGTAGAAGCAAAAATTTTGGAAGATTGGGGATTAGAGATCCTTCCATTTGGAACAAGGCAGCACTATGTAAGCAATTGTGGGATTTAAACTCAAAGAAAGATATTCTTTGGGTAAGGTGGATTCAAGCATATTACATAAAGGATGGAAGTCTACAAGGAAGCAAAAGAGGGGTAAGTTCTAGTTGGCATTGGAAGATGTTGTGCAAATTGAAAGATAACCACTTCCAAACCCTCGGGAGTTGTTTGGACAAGGAAGGCAAGTTGAAGAAAAAGATGGTGTATGATGAAATGAAGAGAGGAAGAAAAAGGGACTTTTATGCGAAGGTAATTTGGGACAAAAACATTTTACCTAAGCATAGAATTTTCCTATGGATGCTATTGAAGGGAGGGCTGCCCACGGTTGATAGATTGCAAAAATTTGGGATTTTGAAGACACAACAAAGTTGTAGTTTATGTGATGAGGTGGATGAGACAGAAACCCATTTGTTTTTGGGTTATACATACACTAAGGGGTTGATGAAAATATTGAAGTTGAGGGATATGAGCAACATGAGGCAAGTAAAAAGATGTTTGTTGATGATGGTAAGAAGAAGGCAAGACTTGATGTTGATGAAGCTTACTAGTGCCTTGTATAGAATATGGAATGAAAGGAACAAGAGGATCTTTTGCCAAGAAGATTTGAAGATGGAGACCTTGGCTGCCCAAGTTGAAGCTGAATGCAAATTAAGGAGCAACAAGAGATGGAAAGAAAAATTTGAATATGAGCCTAGATAGAATATAGAGCTGGTTGTTTGATTTTAAATAGCAAGTTTTGATAGGGTTTTTTGCCTGTAAAAGGCTAGGAGTGATGGCCTAAAAACTATTTTGGTTTGATTTGATCTATATACAAAACTTTCATAAAAAAAAGAATACATTAGATAGATTAGATTTCAAGAGTAGTTTCGAGACTCTCTCCTTATGAGAAACTTTATCTTTTTCTTCTTTTTATTTTACTTTGATTCTATGATGTGGAATTAAAATATTTATTTGAATTCCATGTCAAGGGAGTAGTTTCTATAGCTTGGGGATAAATAGTATTGACTTGGTCTAATCTACATGCCTTTTGAGATTCTTTAGATCATCGTAATTTTATGTTCATGATATTATTGTGATTTGTTCTTGAGTTTAAATGCTTGAATAGTAAACCACATATAAGCACGCACTTTGGGCTATATTCATGTATGGTGCAAATATCGATCCCCCTTTGGGAAGAGAAACCTGGTTGTTACAATAGGTAGAGGAGAACGCATCCACATGAGTGTGTGCACGGGGTATTCGAGGTAACTCTAATCTACTTACCATCGCAACATTCTTAGCTGGTTTCGTAAAGTTATCTGAGAGGTTACGGGTAGAGATAGCTAAATAGTAGCAAGCTAGGGTTACAAGAAACCCTAGTATCATAGATAAGGTGTCCACGACCCTTGGGCCTAATTGAAAAAACCCGAGGGAAGTAGTGCATTCATGGTGGAAGCCTAGGATGTAATCGCACAGGGGAGAAACACACCTACAAAAAAGGTCGGACCTTATTTTACTCCCCTAATTATGATGGTGGTATCGATAGAGGGTAGCGAGAGCACCCACCATGAAAGAGACGGGGAAGTGTATGCCATCGGCCACACCATATATTATGGACACTCTATTATATTTGCATAGTTCTCTATGTGGATGATTCGGGGATAGAAGCATTAGATTGACCAAGTTTCTCAATGATTTCCCCAAGTGCTTAGTTTAGTATTGTATTTGTGTTTTTACTTTTATGTTGTGTAGTTGTTAGATTGAACCCCCCCCCTATTTGCATGTTTTCTTTTCAGGCTTTTCCTTCCACTCATACGGATTGATGACCCGTACGAGATTGTGTTTGAGTTGATACATTAGACCTAGCATCTCTGTGGAAAAACCCAGGGCTTGCCGCTAACTACCTTATAGGTAGCGTAGCAGTAGGAACAAGGTGTAGAACTATAAGTTTCTATCTTCTAACCACACCCCCTGGGTTAATTCTAAGGTATGGTTTTAACTACCCCGGTGGGAGAAATGTCATTTGGTTATTCCAAACCATCCGGCGTATAAAGCAAACCCTGAGAAGAAAAATAAACTACAACGAAAAATCAAGGATTTACTTCAAAAAGTTTATGTGCTTGAATCTTCAAGTCTTTGTGATGTGCCTATCATTTTAGTTACTAAAAAAGATAAAACTCTACGTATGTGCATTGTTTGTTGTGCTATTAACAAGATTACCATTAAGTATCACCATCATATCCCTAGGTTAGACGATATGTTTGAAGATTTTTATCTGTGATATATACTGAGATTGATTTGACTCAGGGTTATCATCGGATTCGCATAATGGAGGGGGATGAATGGAAAACTATATTTAAGACTAAGTTCGGGTTGTATGAATGGATTGTTATGCCTTTCGGTTTAACTAATGCACCTAGTACTTTGATGAATCATGTATTGAAAAAGTTCATTGGTCATTTTTTTGTTGTCTAATTTGATGATATCTTGATTTATTTTAAGTATATTGATGAAATATTGAGCATGTTAAAATGGTTCTTGTTGCACTCTATGAGTCTTGTTTGTATGCAACCATCAAGAAGTGCACCTTTTGCGCTTCGGAGGTGGTGTTTCTAGGTTTTTTTTGTCTCTAAAGAGGGCATAAAAATCGATAAATCCACAATCGAGGCCATTAAGATTTGTCCAAGACCTACCAACGCCAACCAGGTACGTTCTTTTCATGGTTTAGCTAGTTTTTATAGACATTTTGTCCGTGATTTTTCATCTATTTTGCATCTCTAAATGAACTAGTAAAAAAGGATGTGAAATTTATTTGAAGTGACAGTCAAGAGAATGCATTTAATGAATTGAAAGTAAGATTATGTAATGCTATTGTCCTTGCTCTTCCTGATTTTAATGGTACTTTTGAGATTTATTGTGATGCTTCTGGTGTTGTTATTGGTTTTTTTTATTCAAGAGAATTGACCTATATCTTACTTCAGTGAAAAGCTAAAGGGCAGTGCTCTTAACTATCTTGTTTATGATGAACAACTTTATACAATTGTGTGTGCATTGGATAATTGGCAACATTATTTATTGCATGAAGAATTTGTCATTCATAGTGATCATGAGTCATTGAAATATTTGAAGAGTCAGATGTAGTTGAATGAGCATAATGATAAATGGTCTAGTTTTTATTGAATCTTTTCCTTATGTGTTGCGATACAAAAAGGGTAAAGAGAATGTTGTTGTTGATGCTTTGAGTTGTAGACATGTTTTTACTTACACGATTGGAATGCATTATGTTAGGGTTTTCATTCGTGCGATATTTATATGCAACTGATTCTGATTTTTCATCTGTTTATGCTGCATGCAAGAATAGTGCTTATGAGAAATTTTGTAGGCATGATTGGTTTTTAGTTCGAGATAATAGGTTATATGTTCCTTAATGTTCTATGCATGAATTACTTGTTAGGAAAGTTCATTCAGGTGGTCTTATGGGAAATTTTGGTGCACTTAAAACTTAAAACTTGTTGAAAGAACACTTCTTCTAGCCAAAATTGGCACTCTCTGTTGACATGGTTTGTAGGAATTGTATTGATTGCTTGAAGGCTAAGTCTAAAACTAAGCCTCGTGGACTTTATACTCCATTACCTATTCCTACACATCCTTGGGTTGATATCTCTATGGATTTTGTCCTAGGTTTACTGCGATCTTAGTCTAGTAATGATTCTATCTTTGTTGTGGTTGATACATTTTCAAAAATGGCACACTTTATTCCGTGTAGGAAGATAGATGATGCAAAACATGTGGTGGATTTATTTCTTAAGGAAGTAGTTCGGTTACATGGAATCCCTGCGAGCATAGTGTCTGATCATGATGTTAAATTCATATCCTACTTTTGCAAAAAAAAATTGGGGCGCGAGTTAGGGATGAAATTACTATTTTCCCCAGCCAGTCATCCTCAAACCAATGAACAAACAAAAGTCACCAACCAAACTTTAGGGGCTCTTTTGTGTACGCTAGTTCAGAGAAATTTGAAGAATTGAGAAATGTGCATTCTGATAGCAGAGTTTGCTTATAATCACATTGTTCATTCTAATACTTCCTTATCTCCATTTGAAGTTGTTTATGGTTTCCTACCTATTATTCCTCTTGATATAATTCCTTTGAATATTAAACACGTTAGGAACTTTGGTTGAGAAAAGAAGGATGATTTTGTGAAGAAATTATATGAAAATGTGTGCTTGAGGATTAAACGGACAAATGCACAGAATGGTTTTAGAGTCAATCATGGTCAAAAATTGATAAGATTTAAGGAAGGTGATTGGGTATGGGTGCATCTGCAAATGGAGAGGTTTCCAAATGCTTGGAAATCTAAGTTGAGTCAGCATGGAGATAGTCCTTAAAGTGATAGCACATGTGAACGATAATGCTCAAAAGATCGCTTAGCCAAGAGACTGTGGTGTTAGTACTACTTTCAATGTTGCTGATTCATCTCCATTTACCTTTGAAGACGATTCACTTTTGAGGGAAACACCTTTCGATCATGGAGCATTATCGTTCACACGATGGGGATGCCGATACTACTACCACCATAGATGAAGACATTACACGACTTGATCAAACATTTAAATGTTATGTTCGGGATCCTCTAAGTGACATGGTGGGACTATGACTAGGTCAAGGATAAAGCTTAGAGATGTTGCTTTAACTTCTTTGATGGATCAACTTTATGATGAAGAATTGAAGAAGGATTCATCATCGACATCTTGGATTTATTTTTCAAGACTATCAAGGAACTGAAGATATCATGAAGAACACTATACTCTTTTTCCCACTGGATTTTTAATGAGGTAGTGTGATCACTGTAAACTATTGTAAAATTATTTCATTATGAATTTTTGATATTGAGCTCAGCCACGTGGGCTTTGAAGAGCTTAATTTTGAGTTCTGGTCTATTATGGTTTAGCATATTCAGTTTTATTCTGATTAGAAATAGATTTGGTAAGATTAGATAAGGTAACATTCATTCAAGATCATTTCTTGATGAATTCGGCCATATAGCTGTTTATTTTAGGTATTTTAGTTAGATGTGATTTTAGCTTAAGTTGATTCAGATTCTGTCATGGATTAGGGTTTTGGCCGGGATGTTTACCCTATGAATAGAGGGTATGGCTGAGACTTTCCACACACTTTTATCAATCAAATATATCAATTTTTTAGTTATACTCATTGCTTGCGATCTTTTTTTCATTGTTTCTTTATCCTGAGGGTTAATTAAGTATCAATACTTTTGATTTGTGAACTAATCCTGCGGGCTAGTTAGGGTCACAATTCTCGAGATGTTTAAGATCCCGAGGGTTAATTTTGATCAGTTTGTGTGACTTCACTAGGGTTTTCAAAATCCCTAGTTTAGTTAAAGATCTAAAGTTCCGCAATCCAAAGTTTTTGCAAGGAGATTCATATCAATTATGTAATGTCTTCCTATATTTTCTGTAACACCTTTGCTTCACTAATAATGACAACATAGGTTTAGGTGTTTTGATTTAGGTGAAGAAAATGAGGGGATGTAATTGAATATAAAAAGTAAAAAGTAGAATGAGTAGATGAAATTGAAGGAATATTTATCATGATGGGTCACATTTCATAAAAAACACGAGCGCTCTCGTTTCTTTTACTGTAGCTACGTGAGATTGTGGTGCGATTTAACCAAAACGCAGATTTCTCTGTCGTTTTCATTTTTTTCTCCTCTCCTTCTCTCGGACACCTTAACTGATAACGGTTATATTCCTTCTCGCCTGTTCCTTCCGGCCGCCGCCATGGCGGCTCTCCCGCCGGCCGATCGAAGCCAAGGGGGGACCAAATCATTCCTTCAAGCGCTTGCTAATCGGCCTCCTCCGCTACAAGCTTCCCTTCCATCAAATCCGGAAATCATCCCCAAAACTCAGTATAAAGGAGAAATCTCATGCCTTGTCAGTCGCAAGGATGCAGACATTCTATCCTCCCATTATCGGAATGCTCTGATCGGTAAGTTTGCTAGAGGTAAGCCTTCTATGGTCCAACTAAACGAATATTTTAATTCTGTAGGCTTCAAAGGCAAATTTCAAATAGGATCGATCGATTTCCGGCACGTCCTAGTTCGCTTCCAGGAAAAAGAAGACTACCAGCGGTTCTGGCTCAAGGGGCACTGGAGTTTCAACAATGCGCAAATGAAGGTACTGAAATGGACTTCTGATTTCTCTCCGGAGGCAGAATCATCCATAGTCCCGGTATGGGTAACAATTCCTCATGTCCCAATCTATTTTTATAATTCAGCTATGCTTGAAATCATGGGTAACCAAATTGGAAATTTTATTAAAGTTGATGCTGCTACTGAGGCTCTGTCTAGGCCTTCTTGTGTGAAAATGTGTGTTGAAATTGATTTAAAAAAGAAATTACCATCTTGCATTAGAGTGGGAATCGAAGAGGATGGAAATGAATTCAATGTTGTTAAGCTCCCCCTAGAATTTGAGGATATTCCCCCCTATTGTTTACATTGTAAATGTATAGGGCATGAGGACAGTTATTGCATTTATCTACATCCGGAGCTTAAGAGATCCTCGGCTAGGAAAAATGATACTGTAATCAATCTAACTGACTCCCATTTGAAGGGCTCGATGGGACAGGTAAAAGAGAACTCAAATAGTAATCAGACTGGTAATTTAGGAGCAGAGAGTTCAGGGATATCAATAACAGAAAAACAAAAGGGTTATCAGTCTCAGAAACTTATCTATGTTCCTAAGAAACAGCAGAGTAAAGTTACAGTGCATGAATCAAATGAGTCTATTCTAACTAACTCTGATCCCCTGGTAAATGAGTCTAAGACTTCTGAGGAGGCTCCTCAAAAATGTACTCCCAGCAATGTAGACAAGCCCATCATTGTAACCAGCAGCACAGAGGTTGTTGTGACAGAGAAAGATTATTTATCTCCTCAACCTGAAAAATTAATCCCCACCCCCTCCCCTCGAGCCTCTCCCATTGAACCTAGATCATGTGAGACACAAGATAGGCATCCTCAATCTGCCCCACCTATTTTTAGGTCAGTCTTTGCCAAAGATGATCTACCAAGTAAACGAGGTAAATCCTTTTCCCCTTTCAGCTCCATCATTGCAGCAAAAAATTTTATTTTTTCTCAGCAGAAAAACAGATCCAATAGATTTCTACCCTTAGCTGGAGAGGAATCATCTGGAGATGAGGGCACTCATATTGAACTCTCTGCCACTGAAGAAGAAGCCACCTGTTTAGATACTGCTCCTGAAGCTGGAAATCAAGCACAGGGAGACAGTGTCTCATCTTCTGACCCAAGTAAGTTGAAGAAAGGTAAGTCTGTTCTGAAAAATTGCAAACCACCTAAGGACACTTTTTTCGCACAGAAGAACACCATTATGACTAGATCAAAAAGCTCCTCTAATGTTTCATTATGAATAATTCAACTGTTAGAATTAAAATGTTGGTTTGGAATATTAGAGGAATGGATACATCTATGCTTAGACTCTCTAATCTAATTAACAGACATAAATATGAACTCATTTGTTTAATTGAGCCTAAACATGACAATTCACAGTGTGATCTATATAGACAAATGTTGAGGATGGATAACTGTTTCTCTGCAACTAATGGTCAGATCTGGATTTTTTGGTCTTCAACCATAACTCTGACAGTTAGAAATGATAATCTTCAGTTTCTTGGAGTTCACCTAACTAGCTCTACTCTCATCAAGCCAATGGATGCCTTTTTTATATATGGTCTGAGAACTAGATTAGGAAGAAAGGATCTCTGGTCTGATCTTAGCTCACTTAATCATTCTGAATCTTTGTTTATTGGAGATTTCAACTCCATTTCATCAATATCTGAATACAGAGGTCCATCTACTCCAAAACTTGGAAGTATTAGAGATTTTAATGATTTTATCAATGGACTGGGTTTGAAAGAAATCAATACTGTTGGGAACCTGTTTACTTGGACTAATAATCGGTTAAGATCTCCTACAGTTAAAAGACTAGATAGAGGACTGTGCACTGCATCATGGACTCTTTCCTTTCCTTCCTCTACTAATCAGATTTTGAATAGAGTTAGCTCAGATCACAACCCCTTGTTGCTGACTGTAGGAAGTGACATACCATCCAATCCGAGACCCTTCAGGTTCCTAAATACATGGTACAAGAGGAAAGATTTTAATGAAGTAATTAAGAAGGATTGGGATACTCCTATTCATAACTCTGGTATGCTAGCCTTTTACTTAAAATTAGTTAGACTTAAGAAAGCCTTAAAAAGCTGGAACAAAGAGCATTTTGGTAACATTCATGATAATGTACTTCAGGCAGAATTAGCCTTGCAGGCTCAGGAAGCCTTAACTGATCATGATGATTCTGTTAATAATTTGGTTAACCTTAGGGAGGCTAGGGCTAGATTAGTCAAGGCCATGTCTGAACAAAAGAATTTTTGGAAACACAAGGCTAGGATAAAATGGCTACAAGGTGGAGACAATAATACATCTTTCTTTCATAAATCTGTACAAGATAAGAACAATAGATTGAGGATCACAAAAATCAAGGGTAGAAATGGTCAATGGTTGGAAAATACACAGGATGTGGAGATGGAGGCAATCTGGTATTATCAGGATTTACTCAGTGAAGACTGCCCCACTGATTGTTCTCCATTCACATCCCATTTTCTCAATCATATCCCCAAGCTGGTTACTCAGGAAGATAATGACAACCTATTAAAACCAGTCACTATGGAGGAGCTTAAGAAGATTGTGTATAGCCTTAATAAATCAAGCTCTCCAGGTCCGGATGGTTTTACGGCCAAATTCTACATGAAATCTTGGGATATAATAGCATATGATCTTCTTCTAGCTGTTCAGGATTTTCAATCTTCTTCTAACCTGCCTAGGGGTATAAGTAGTACATGGATCACCATAATCCCAAAGAAGAAAACCCCGTCCTCATTTGATGACTATAGACCTATAAGTCTTTCCAATGTGATTAATAAGATTTGCTCTAAAGTGCTTATGGAAAGACTTAAATCTATTATGCCTAAGATTATCTCTCCAAACCAAACAGCTTTTTTACATGGTAGGGATATTTCGGATAATGTCATTCATCTACAGGAAATGTTCAGACTCATTAACAGAAAGAGAAGAGATCCGAATTGTATAATTAAACTTGATCTCAAAAAGGCCTTTGATAGGGTTAGATGGTCATTTCTATATAAAATTTTGGCAAAATTTGGTTTCCATGCAAAATTTATTTTCACTGTTATGAAAAACTTGTCACAAGCTTGGTTCTCTATTCTTATTAATGGTAAGCCAGTGGGATTTTTTCAGTCTTCTAGAGGTATTAAACAGGGTGATCCTTTATCTCCATTGCTGTTCAATATTTTTTCTGAGTCTTTTTCAAGGAGCCTGACATACATTTTTGACACGGGTAAGCTAGACTACTTTGAACTCCCAGGTAATCCTCCAAGAATCTCTCACTTATCTTATGCTGACGATACTGTCATTTTCTTTAAAGCTTCAAACTTAACCTTGGTTAGATTAAAGGCTCTTTTGTCCATCTTTGAAGAAGTCACTGGTCAGTCTATCAATTATAACAAGAGTGACATTTTCATAAGTAAGCATGCTACAGAGCATAAAGTGAACCATATTAAAAGGATACTTGGAATGAAATTGGGTTCTCTCCCTTTCACCTACTTAGGAGTTCCAATCTTCACTGGTGTGGCAAAAAAAATTTACTTCCAACCACTCCTTGAACTCATTGATAATAAGATTGGTAATTGGAAAAATAGATGGATATCCATGGGTGGGAAAATTACTTTGATTGAGTCTTGTATATATGCCATTCCACAACACATCTGGCAAGTTATCAAACCAAAAAAATTGATCATTTCCATCATTGAGAAAAAAAATGAGTAAATTTTTCTGGGGAGATGATTTACAAACAAAAAGATCTTGGAAAAAGTGGTCTGATTTGTGCCTCCCAACTGATCAGAATGGCTTAGGCTTCAGGTCTATAAGCACAATAATTGAAACATGCTCAGTTAAATTGTGGTGGAAGTATCAAATAGGTGATGCCCTCTGGACTCAGTTATTGGCTGCCCTCCCTCAATCTTATAGGACTTCTCCTAACTGGAATAGAATTTGCTCAGTTAATGTATGGGCAGAGGCTAATTCTAGAGTCATTATAGGGAGAGGGGATTGTAATTTTTGGACTTCAAACTGGCTTGATGTAGGTTCACTGATTGATTTGTTTGATCATAATAGGGTGGATATTGATGTTGAATGTTCAGTCTCTGCTTTCATAACTAACAAAGATCTTCTCATCACAAAAATAGAGCCATTTCTGTCATCTCACATTATCAACCTTTTGCAGGAGTCAAAACTGTTCCCCCACAGAGCTGATAGATTAATTTGGAAACCAGGTATCTCTGGGAATTTCTCCTTCAAAGATACATATAATTTGCTAAGCAACCACACAGGTTCGATTTCCTCTTATAAACACCTTTGGAACCCCAGATTTGAGAAGAAAATCTCTGTATTTATGTGGAAAGTACTGAATTCTCTGCTGCCTTTTGACATACTCAGGAAACTGAGGTTTTCTTTGGCTTCTAAATGCTGCATGTGCAATAAGCATGAGGATTCTTTAGAGCATTTTTTTAATACATGTTCCTTCTCTCTATCTGTTTGGAAAATTATTCATCAGTTCATGGGTATTCAAGATAGAGCCTTCCCTTCGGTTTGGGAAAGAATTTCATACTACTTCACTTTGCCAGCTCTAACTTCTTTACATGCTATAATGATCCGTTCTGCTGCCATCTTCACTTTTTGGAATATTTGGAAGATGAGAAACAGATACTTATTTGAATCTATCAAGCCTTCCTCCACCCTCGTGCTCCAACTCATTAGAGATCAGATTTTTTTCTCCTTCAGTGCAAATCCGGTTCATATAACATCCCCTCTGGATAGGAGTATTGCTGATCATTCCTTTCTACCACTCCTTAAAATCCCACCAAGGCCAAAAATCTGGAAAATTGCTTGGACTAGACCTATATCAGGTTTTAAGCTTAATGTTGATGCCTCTTGGTCATGCAATACTTTGAAGTGTGGGATTGGAGTGATCATTAGAGACATTAGAGGTGTTTTTAGGGGAGCTTACACTCTGTTTACTAGAGCTTTATCACCTTTGGAAGCTGAATTGATGGCTATCCAGTTTGCCATCCAGATTTCTCATGATTTAACTGGCCCCCTATCCTTGGAATCAGACTGTCTTTCTGCGGTTCTTTTTTCTACTGAACCACTCCGATGTCACTGGAAATGCTTTTCCCTAGCTGATGAGATCCATCAATCACTTAATGACATTAATCTCGTACATATATATAGACAGGCTAACCTGGTGGCTCATACACTTGCTAAACTTTGTTTGCATCTAGAATGTAATTCATCTTTTATTTCCATATCTGAACTCCCGAACACGGTCCAGGGGTTAGTGAGACTAGATCAAATTGGCACCCCTGCTCTACGAATTGTTAGTACGGATGCTACTCATTCTCGCTTTTGAATGCAGGTTTCTGATGCCGATGCTGCATATCTGTCTCCTACTTGTTTCAACACACTATGCACAGCTTTGAAGATTTTGAATTAACAAGCATCTGATTGAGCCTACAATGTTCATTCCTGATCAGCTCATTGGATTAGTGCATCATGAAAGCTCAAATGCCACAGTTTCCTTTATAATCTGCTCGTTTCTTTTTGTTGCAAAAATTAGAGGATATGCTCATGGATTTTCTCTCTGACTGACCTGTGTTTCGTTTTTTCGATTCACTAAGAAGTTCGAGAGCTCATCCTATAGCATCCCAAATACTCTAGCTCTTTCTTTTGGAAGCAATTTATGGTTGCTTCAAGAGCAATACGCTCAGTCTGTACAGTAACTTAGTCTATGGCTTCATCTATTTTGTTTATTACGGCTCGGGAAGGCCAATATAATTTCCCCCATCTATGGATGGTTTATTTAAAAAAAAAAAGAAGGAATATTTATCAAAAATGAAAAGTGTGTCAATATAAAAGAAACAGCACAAAAGGTAAAATGTGCCAATAATAGAGAAACAGATGGAGCATGTAAAATCATGTGCTTCATAAAATAGATATAATCGAATGATGTAACAGCTCACATAACTTAAAATTGTCTTCCCAAATTTCGCATGTACCACATAATATTTACTATTTTCTTCGTTCCTATTTAACTTGTAAGATATTTTCTTTTATGATTTTCAATGAATATGTTTGATTGTAAATATATATAATAAAGGTGTATAAAAAGTTAATATTTAAAAACTACACGATGAATTTGACAATATCGCGTACAATACATTACTGCAGGACAAGTCCAATTGCACCGATAATTTCACGAAATTGCACCCAAAATACATGTGCATGAGTATAGTGGTGTAAGAAGGCTGATCGATAATATATACCAGTGTAGAATTGTTAATGCACCGGTAATAATAACCGGTGTTCATGAAAAAGAAACCTTGTAGATCAGAGATGCCGGAGTTTTTGTTACCGGTGTAGGAAGTTCCAGGGGATATATACAATTGCACCGGTATGGAGATAGTTGCCGGTGTATAATATATTGTATTATTTACACCGGTATAATCCGAATGCACATGTAATATATGCACCAGTATTATATTTTACACCGATATGATAAAGTACACATGTATTTTTTTCCAAAGTCAAAAAATATTTATCCGGTGTGTGATTTTTACACCAGTATATATATGTTTTACCGGTGTATTAGGTTTATGAAATTTGCAATGGCCTATTTGTTTTCCGGTGGCCTCTCCTGGATCATTTCAGAGGCAATTACAGCCAAAAATATTTGAATTAGAACTATTATAAATTTGACCTCAAAAAATGTAAGAAATATTGAACACATATGATAATATTGATCGGCAAACTCACAAATTGGGACGTTGAATAGAAAATGTATCTTAACCGTGAATGAAAATAAATTGAAATACCACACAAGTTCAGCATGACTAAACACCGACAACACAATTTTAATATCACCAACCACAGAAAAATAATTATCAACCTATTATGTCATTTTTTTTCATTGAGAAGTTGCAACTAAGTGTTCGTCAGATGCAGTTACTCATCGATCCAAGCCTCGCGCCATCTCTCTGCCACACCCTGAATTTCGTACACATGGTACGGCCCTTGGCCCTCTGGGATGATATGTGATTTTGAAACTTACAATATTAGTGAAAAATGTTGTGTGTAATCAAAATTTTGAATACTAATTTTGAGATCTAATTTTTACCTCCGGGATTTTGTTTATCTCTGAATGTTTAAAAATTCTTCCATGAAGAGCATGACGGAGTACCCGTATTACCATGAACAAAGTTGGGTTCGGTAGTGCACATGAATGGTCTATTCCATTACCAATTCTTAACCTAATATATGATGTGGATGAAATGACAGAATGACTTACTTTTATGTTCTTGATTTTCCATGTCTAGTCGGGTTCTAGCTCCATCTTTCTCTTCTCCCTTTGGTATACGCATACAAGTATGTCATGTAAGTAAATGAAAATGGTAACTTCATCTAGTATATTACAATAATGTCTTATTATTTGATTGGTCATAATATATGGAAAGCACCCTGAGTTCGATCGGGTTGGTTGGTTTGATAACCCTCGATAATGTGTCCAGCGTGAAAACCTCTTCCATGCTAGGACGGATAATGATGAGATACCAATTATTGCTGCGGGAAAATTACGGGAATTAATTACTGAAATGGAAGAGGTTTGAAATGTAAATGTTAAATCCGGAAGAAAAGCCTTAAATTCTAATCTAGGGGACAATGTAGAACTCAACTCCTGTTTCCTTCATTGTTTTCCAGATAAGGCCAAAACGCTTTTTTACCTTCTAGTCGATGTTGGTTAATTTTCCACAATTTGTAGGGCAGAATTGGATGCGGCCTGCATTATTATCAAATATTTTCTCCTAGTGGTGTATGTACTGGTAAGGACAGTTAAAGAATTTAATCTTAATTGATTAAAAATACAAATAAGGACGTAAGGTTTGAAACTCACCCTATCCACGCATTGATTTGTGTATTATCAATCCAGGTCATCGATTTTATGTTCCCGAGCGTCTTCCCAAACTCAACCAGTACATCTATACCCAGATTGTTAATGTACTTGAATGCAAAGGTCAATGGTCGAAAGATAGGGAAGAACATGAAGTCATTATTCTTTATCATTTGTAGGATAGCTTCATTGCAATCCACAATAAATATCTCCATAATTGGCAAATATTTCAAGTTTCATCTATTAATAATCTGTGGAGGCAAAATTAGACAAAATTCTAACTAAAATATCTTGAAATTGGTGGTCATAGGCAACAAATGACAAAGGTTTGTGTTCAATGAAAGACCTGTTTTGGTAGCTTCTTGATTTTTTTTCTCTCGCTGACGGCCAGAAATTAGTGTTTAACTGGGATCTCTTGCCGGTATTACCCGGTTACAAGGATTCATAAATATGCCCATGTCATCGTATTTTGTGTGCAATGAAAGTTAAGGTGTTACAAGAATGTACCTTAGCATCTGTAAGAATCATAACCTCCTCGTCATCATCATTCATTTCCTTGTAGGCTTCCTCCTCATTGATGCCACTTGGTTACTCATCTCTGTTGCCTATCAAAGACACCAGCTAATCCACCACGCTATTTAAGGCCTCTCCAACGTTATCAAACTAGTGGTCGGCTGAGGGCAATTCTGGCCTAGGATGGTAGACTGGCATCTCTTACGGAAACCACACTACCATGTTGGGCATCCTGACGACGAGGTATTTGTCACAATCCATGCGCGGCCATTTTCTTCTTGTCGACAATGTCTTTAATGTACAAAGTAACTTTTTCTCCATCCTTTTTGTCAGAGAGTTAAGTAAATTGTTAACATTTATAACACAGATTTGAAGATATATAATTTATTGTAAAGAAAATGTATATAATTATGTAGGCGTACCTCCTCATCACCATTTTCACCATCGGGCTCTCCACCTGACTTTGTAGCACCCACAACAAGTTCATCCATCGCTTTCTCAATAAACTTCTTGGGATCATCAAGGCCCTGCCGGGATCTCAACACCGCCTGCAGTTGTGATACCCTTTACCAGCTACTCAAGGTATGAAACCATGGCCTTGATGATAGGTTCATCACTAGATGGTATCCTCTGTATGGTATGCTTGCTTAAGGAAATGCTACCGTACTTGTTGCCGAAAAATGAGGAATAATCACCGATTTGGGTAGACCCGTCTAAGTTCCCCTGTACCTGCCTGGGTGATCCATCTTCCTTGTAGCCTTTATGAGAATGTCTTCACCCAGTTGCAATATAAATGTTATATGTTCCTTCAGCTCGTTAATTTTCAACTGTATTGATATTGGAATGCAAATTTCAAATAGAAATGATGTAAAAATTATATGTGGGAGATATTTGCATAACTTACAACGTCCAGTGTGATTTTTTTAACCTCTTTCGATGTGTACAACCCTTTCTTGTCCTTGTTTACCTCCAAGTAGACAAGAGATCTATCCGGTTTGAACTCCTTGTTACTGAGCTGTTGCTCAATCTCCTCTTCTGGGTAACCCTCACTGGACAACTTAGTTCTCTCCTTTTCCTTTAGCTCCTTAGTAAGATTGTCCAAGGCATATCAATTACCTTTTCTCCCGGTGTGGTGGGTATAATCCTTACCCACATTGTGCTCAAGTGTTGGTTCTCGAATCGCCTAAGGTGAGAGATTGGCTTACCATAAAATTCTTTTATATACACATTAACACAAGTTATGGGTAAGATCGTTTACTGCTTTTAATTGTATTAAATCATACTTGAAATTCAGGGGTTTGACGCCTTTGCTTAAACAAATGCCATTCTTCTTCATCCATCCCCTTGTACTTCTCCCATAGTTTCACTCCTGATCTCTTAACTCCGATGTCCACGTCATGGATGTACTTGTTTGCCACCTTTGTCTTCTAGTTCCAACACTGGTCTCTTGCCTTGTCTGTACAATCCTTCTTCAGCATTTGAAGTTAAGCTTCTATCAAACCATTTCCAATTGTGAAGATTGCCTACAATAAGACATATGAACAGGCAGACATTAATCATGTGTTCATTGTAAAATAATTAAATTAACATAGTCCTTCATGATTAGATTAGCTAACCAAAACATCCTTCCACGACTATTCCCTTACATCTCCCGACACATCGCACCAGCATTCGCAGGTGCCAAGTTTGATGAGGCACCGGAATGCAAAATTGTTGTAAGCCGTCCAAGCCATCCAGTTCTTCATGCAAACTACCTCTTTTCCACAGAACTCAAACTCCACTGGGACAGACCTGTTCTTCTTTGCCAACATGACAGACTAACACATAGAAGTCCTGCACCAACTTTTGATCTCAAACTTGTCGAATCCCTCACCTTGTTTGCCCCCAGCCTTAGACAATCATTTTCCTCTTTTTTAGCAATCCCTCCTGATCGTCTCTTTCCCTTTCCCTTTCCCTTGGCAACTCGTGGTTTGGCCGCCGACTCCTCCACATCGTCTCTCTCCACATCCCCATCATTCCCATCTCCATGTGGGGCTGGTTCTTCATTATCTGCACTAGTTGATTGATGTTTTGGTTGTGCTTCTTCATCAATTTGTATTTTCAATGGGATCTTTTTTGGAGGTGGTTCTTGTTTAGCCACGTCGACCTCAATAGCGTTAACCTCCTTATTTGCTACAGTTCGTTTCCTCTTCGTGTTTAACTTCCCTCTTTTTGGCGGCATTTACGATAATAGAGTAGAGAAATGTTAACTTCATAAGTCAACTTCTTTCCATTGAGTCAATAAAATGATACCCAATAATACATCATGAAAAACAACATTGATAGAACATGGATAAACATCATTCATAGTCTATATATTTGTCAATGATAGAACATGGAAAAACGTCATTCATAATACTAAAATTTTGCCATTGATGGAACATGAACAAACAAAAAGCTTCATACTACTATAAGTTCACCAATGATTATACATGAACACTATCACAGGAACCCACCACCCCCCCCCCCCCCCCACCCACCGGCCTCTAGCACCAGTTTTTCGGAAGGCTAGCACCAATTTTTTGGGTCTAAAAAATGGGTGCCTAAGTAGGGGGTGAAACGGTTTCACCAATTTTTAAAAAATCGATGTTAATTTTGCACCAGTTTTTAAAACCAGTGTTAATTTAACATCAGCTCTTTTGTGGCACTGGTTTTCAAAAAAATGTTGTTAATTTAGCACCATTTTTACTAGCACCATTTTTAGGACTGGTGTTAATTTAGCACCAATTTTTTGCTGGCACCAGTTCTCGAAAATTAGTGCTAAAATTTTTCATAGATTAAAAAAAATGTCCTTCCTCTGTAAGCAGTCGCACGCAGCTGCTTTCAGAGGAAAGGAAAAAAGCCCAACATTAGTAGTTTAGTAGGGCATTAATGTAACAATCATAATAATAGTGAAAGAAATAGTTCAAATTATATTAATTAACAAAAAAACTATGTTCTCACTCCAAAATATATGCCACAAACTGATTAAATTCCACTAAATCTACCTAAATTATGCTACAAACTTATAGGGCTCGACATCTTTCTCCACTGCCGCCATTTTTCACTGAAAACTGAGGTCATATCTCCCTTGTTCATACTTCTTTTTTTTCTTCCTTGATCTTCTCAATTGCCTTAATGATAAGGATACATTCAACATTATGTACATAAAAGAGAAAAATGTAGGAAAGAAACATAAGCTTATAGTTCTGAAATATGTACTGAAAAATGTACATAGTGATTCTGAACAAGCTTTTAATAGGCAAGAAAATATTTTTAAAATGTTCATATAGACTATCCAATATCCTTATGACCAATAAGAAAACATAAGAGGCCACAAACCAAATAAAATGTGGAGGCAACCTGAAAGGAGCAAATTTAGTGACACAAATGTTCAATTAGCATGGTAAATATGCAAATGTTGATCTGCAAAAACAATAAAAACAAGAAGAATACAATTTCAGCATTCGAAATGTTAAAATGGGATACCACATTTGTAATATAATGATTAAATAAACACAAAATGCAGTCATAAGAAACAAATTGAACATCTTGAATGTTCATTGTATGATCCGAACTAACACAATCGAAACAAAAAGAACCCATGAAAATAATCAAGACTAACTTAATTTCAGCAAATGAGCACATGAAGCTATCTTTGCATCCACAATCCAAAAGGGTACAAAAAAAAGTATCCTTCGATCCAAAAATAGCATTGTTGATACTACAAGCAAAACAGAAGTAGGATGAAAAGATCTAGTATGGACAGATCACTCGCACAAACTAGCTGGCATATGATTGACCGTTGTAACATGTTGATAGATAACGGTTTAAATTACCTACATTTAGTCATCGGGAAAAGAGCAGATAAACAAATCACAACTTGCAAAATGAGAACATGAGATGAAAAACAATGAAACTGAGTAGGAGAATGCAGATATAACAAAAATGCAGGTATAACATCAAAAATATCGTTATTGCACAACAATAAAGCTGAATAATCCAATAAAAGAACCTTCTCAAACAGGTAATGAGAAGCAAAAGATGAACAATTACCTATTCTGGATGAACCTGACAACTTCAAACCAGAAGCAGAAATCTATGCGAAGAATGAAGGTTCGAGCATATGTCATCTTCCTCGTCATCTGAGGTCTACACAAAACACAAACAAACCAACATTCAACTCCAGAACACAACAAAGAAATAAAGCAGTAAACAAAATAGCAGAGATAGAGTATATCTAAAATTAATTACTGAGCTAAACATACTCGGGGAGATGTAATCAGAACGAGACTGAGATCTGGCTCCGGCTCCCCTCCAGCTGAAGCTGAATCTAGTCGCACGACGGGGGATTCAGAGTGGGAACTGGCAGAGATGCGGTGGTTACGATGGTGGTGAAGAGCAGAGGAAGCACTGAAGCGAGGAGGCGGGGTGAATAGGTGAGAGCATGCGAAGCATTAAGAAGGCGATGGAGTACTTGGGGGTGGAGAGGTGGAGGCGCAGACACATATGGTGAGGCGGTGAAGAGACGGTTAAAGCATTGGTGAGACGATTGGAGCATTTACGGATAAGTGGTGGTTGAGGAAAGGAAGCGCAGATGAAACGGTGGTGGAGCAGGTGATAAAGTGGTGGTGGACTCTGGTAGGCAGTGATAAAATGAAGAAGAACAAGTTGGTTAAGTAGTTAGAATTTTTATTCACAATATATATGATTAGGGTTACTACAAGGTGGGCTAACTTTTGTTGGGCCATAAACGAGCAAAAATTGGTAAATACCCTGATTAGAAAATATTATTATTATAAAAAATTATTATTTTATTTTAAAAAATATATTACTATTGTATTTATATAATTGAGTTTATTGAAAATATAACAGGTATAAAAAAAATATTATTATTGTATTCTTCTTTGTGTAATTGAGTTTATTGAGTTGTTTGAGTGGAATCTGATAGGTGTTTTGAGTTTAAACGATATATATTAAAATTTAAGTAAATATTTTATATTTACTAATAATTTTATTGAGCTTTTACTCGTATTTATATATAGAATGTCAAGTAAGGGTTGACCGTTGATTAGATAAAGTCAACTTAGTTTTTAGCATATCAATATAGAAATTCAAGTAAGGGTTGGTCGTTGATCAGTTAAAGTCAACTTAGTTAATAAATTTTGAAAAAAATGCTTTTATAACCCTACCTAGTTGACATAAGTGCCAATATAACCTTTCAATATTCAAAAGTATCAATATAACCCTATATAATTAGTGAAAGTGCCAATATAACCCTATAAGTTTTAAGGATGTGCTTATATAACCCAACAAACATTATAAATGTACTGATATAACCCTACAAACATTATGAATGTGCTGATATAACCCAATAAGATTGCATAATGTGCTGATATAACCCTGCCTAATTTCAACTAACTATGGCGTTCTGGCTAACTATGAGGGTAAAATTGTCCACCCAATTTCAGAGTTAGCCCAAAGGGTATTTTGGTCTATTTACATAGAGTCAATGCTGAAAAATTGAGGTCAATGCCAAAAATGGAGTCTGAGGGTTATATTGGCAATTTCATTAATTAGTTAGGGTTATATTTGCACTAAAAGTTATCATAGGGTTATATTGGCACTTACTCAAGTAGATTGGGTTATATTGACACTTATCCCTTAAATTTTCTATATAGAAAGTCAAGTAAGGGTTGGTCGTGATTAGTTAGAGTCAACTTAGCTATCAAAGTTTCTATATAGAATATGTAAGGGTAGACTGTTGCTGTAAGTGAACTTTGTTATTAGTGTTTATGTATAGAAAGTCGAGTAATAGTAATCGTTGAGTTGAGTTGTCAAAGCCAAAACTTTTACTCATATTTATATATGCTAAGTCAAGTAAGTGTTGATTGTTTATTAGTTAAAGTCAATTAACTTAGTTACTAGTGTTTATATATATATATAGAGAGAAAGTCAAATAAGTGTTGACCGTTGATTAGTTAAAGTCAACTTAGTCACTAGTGTTTATACATAAAAAGTCAAGTAAGGGTTGACCATTAATTAGTTAAAGTCAACTTGATTAGTAGTGTTTATATATAGAAAGTCAAATAATGGTTTACCATTGATTAGTTAAAGTCAACCTTGTTATTAGTATTTTAAGATAGAGAGACACATTGATCATTGATTAGTTAAAGTCAACTAAACTATTAGTGTTTATATATAAGAAGTCAAGTAAGGGTTAACCGTTTATTGGTTTAAGTTAACTTAGTTATTAGTGTTAATATATAGGAATTCAAGTAAGAGTTTATCGTTGATTAGTTAAAGTCAAACATTAACCAAGCCTAAAATAATAAGGGTTGACCATTGATTAGTTAAAATCATCTTAGTTATTAGTATTTATATATACTTAGTCAAGTAAGGGTAAATCATTGATTAGTTAAAGTCAACTTAGTTTTTAGTGTTTATATATACTAAGTCAAGTAAGGGTTGATCGTTGATTAGTTAAAGTCAAATTAGTTATTAGCGTTCATAGATACTAAGTCAAGTATGGGTTGACCGTTGATTAGTTGAAGTCAACTTTTATATTAGTGTTAAGTATAGAAAGGCAAGTAAGGTTTGACCGTTGATTAGTGAAAGTTAACCTAGTTATTAGTGTTTATATAGGGAAGTCAAGTAAGGGTTCACCGACGATTTGTTAAAGTCAATTTAGTTATCCAAAGATTAGTTAAAGTCAATTTAAGTATCAGCGTTTATACATAGAAAGTCAAGTAATGGTTGACAGTTGATTAGTTAAAGTCATATTAGTTATTAGTGTTTGCATAGAATAAGATAATTAAAGGGTGACACTTGATTAGTCAAAGTCAACTTTGTGATTAATGTTTATATATAAAAAGTCAAGCAAGGATTTACCGTAAATTAATTAAAGTCAACTTTGTTTGTAGTGTTTATACATAGAAAGTCAAATAATGGTTTACCGCTGATTAGTTAAAGTTAACTTTGTTAGGATTGTTATATATAGAAAGTCAAATAATGGTTTACTGTTAATTGGTTAGTCAACTTTGTTATTAGTATATATATAGAAAGTCAAGTAAGAGTTGGTTTAAGTCAATTTAATTATTAGTGTTAATATATAAGAAGTCAATCAAGAGTTAATCGTTCATTAGTTAAAATCAACTTAGTTATTAGTGTTCATATGTATACTAAATCAAGTAAGGACTGGCAGTTTATTAGTTAAAATCAACTTTGTTAGTACTCTTTGTACATAGAAAATCAAATAAGGTTAAGCATTGATTAGTTAAAATCAAACATTTTTATTAGTATTTATATATTCTAATTCAAATAAGGATTGACCCTGATTAGTTAAAGTTAAATTAGTTATTAATGTTTATATATACAAATTCAAGTAAGGGATACAAATTCAAGTATGGGTTGACCGTTGATTAGTTAAATTAAAATATTTATATTATTTTATATCCATACTAAATTAAGCAAGAGGTGACCGTTGATTAGTTAAAGAAATCTTAGTTATTAGGGTTTACATGTAGAAAGTCAAATAAGTGTTAATCGTTAATTAGTGAAAGTCAAACATTTTTTATTTATATTTATATATACCTAGTCAATTAATGATTGAACATTAATTAGTTAATGTGAAACACTTTTATTCACATTTATGTATATTATGTCAATAAATGTTTATCATAGATTAATTTAAGTCAACTTAGTTATTAGTTATTAGTTAAAGTCAACAAAAGAAGTGAACGATTTTGAAAGTTAAGAAAAAAAAGAATTTGGCTTAAAGCGGGCGCGTGCAGCTGTTCCCAGCCCATGAAATTTCAAGCAATGTTTTTTGAAATCTTTGGCGAATATTTTTTGAAATTTTTGGTGAATTTTTGAAATTTTTCGCGGAAATTGAATTTTTAATATTTTTGGTGAATTTGTTTTTTTTTTTGCGGGGAAATTGAATTTATAAATTTTTAGCACCAAATTTTGAAAATCGGTGCTATTTTTTTCTAGCAGCGGTTTTTAAATCGGTGTTAATTTAGCACCATTTTTTTATTTTAACACCGGTTTTAAAATAAATTTTAAAATAAAAAAAATGGTGTTAAATTAAAATAACATGTGCTATTACAATGTGAAGACCGGTTTTCAAAATTGGTGCTAGAGGGGAGTTTATGTGGTAGTGGAACAAAAATGGCACAGAACCAACCTTATGGCATAAAAATGACATAAAACCAACATGTACAAAACCACTTATGTACTACCAACATGATCACAAACCATCATGTTGGATAACCCAATATATTTCCAGGAAAATCATATATCACAAGATTCTCATATTTGTATAATTATACCACACAAGGATCTCATTGACAATTTTCTTCAATAACATGTTTTATGTCATTGAGCCATTTTGTCAAACAGGTTTTTGGCATATCAATATTTTTTATTCCTACACAAAAAATTGATATGGAAACCCATAGAAAAGTAAACAAAGATTACTAACCTTCACCGATGCAATGAAAATGGGCAAACTTCCTCTACTTCAATGCCCAAAATGGCAAAATGGCAAAATTGGTGATTGTGGTGAAGTTCTTCTTCCTCTTGTAGTTGGGCAAGGGTTGTGTGCTCTTTAACCTCTTATAGCAAAGGTAATGGAAAGTTATGGGAAGTTATGATGACTGATGAGGAGTTATGGTGGTTAATTGTAGTGGGACTTGAATGGAGGATAAGTGGAGGGCGGTTTTGGTGATTGATAATGAAGAGTTGTGAGAAACTTATGGTGTTTGATGAGGAGAGAGCGGTTATGTCCGTTTGAAATGCATTTTTTTATATACCCGACTTTCATGCATCGGCAAAATGGACAATACTAGTGCGTGAGTAAATAACAAGACAGAGTTTAACTGTGAAAATTTTCTAAATACCTAGCACCGGTAAACAATACCGGTGCAAAAAAATAGGTACCGGTATAAAAATGAGGTTTGAAGCAGCAGCCCGCCGCTGCTTTAATTATTTTTCTTTGGAACCCGAGAGCAAAGGAAAAATTTATAGCCTAAGTACCCAGCACCGTTATTGATACCGATGCAAATGAAGGCGTTACAGGTGTAAACAAATGTTTGAAGCAGCTGCCCGCGGCTGCTTTTTTTCATTTATTTGCAAATGGCTGAACACCCGAGAGCATAGTTGGAAAATTTTTACTAAGTACTCAGCACTGGTACCTCTACCGGTGTTAGTGTGACAAATACCGGTGTACAAAAATTCCCACCAATTAAAATTTAAAAATTTTAAAAAAAACATTTTGCGCCAAAAAATTTGAATTGTACACCGGTAGTTGTCAAACAAATGACTGGGGCATGTTGTAAATTACCTACAATACAATTTTTTCTATTTACCTCCCACATATTTTTTGGCCACTCTAATTACACAAATTGATGCTTAATTTATTTACTTAGACATCCAATTAGGTGTTTTAACCTTATTTTGACAATGCATGGGCCCCATACGATGAAATTAATATGCATTCATATACTTAGTAAAATTTCCGCTTTGACCCCAAACATTTACATCCACCTCGTCGACCACTATTTCATGGATTCGAATACAATTTTATAGTACACTATACTTAATAAGTTGTGTAGTTGGACCTCCAAGGTTAATATGACTACAATTTGTTGATATTCGTTTCTTGCAATTAGGTCCCCCAAATGTAATTTACGTGTACGATACTTTCGGTAACTATAAAAAATACCAAATTTAATAATCTAGGCTTAAATCATAATCGTAAAATAATTGTGTCCCAGTGGTAAATTGACCGAAAGTGCTAGTACATGTTCCAGAGTAACCTGTAAAGGTTTTCTTCAAGGTAACAAAGTCACATCCGACTATATTCGACTCCACTTTAGGGTCCGAACCCGTCCATTTTCTCAATTGTGTAATTTGAAAATACACTAGGGATGTTTGTAGTACCGTCCAATTCAAGCCAATTTCAATAACCATGTACGAGTAAATTTTTTACTTTTTGCACTTTAGTCCCTACAAGAATCTTGGAAGCATCAAAATTTAAAATTGGCAGCATTGAAATGAAATTCGATACAATAAAATCATTACCATGTGTTTCTGCCCCCAACAGGTGCACGGAAGGACCTATAAAACCAACATTGATTGCTTGCATTATATTACCAAGAATTGCAATATGGCCCAAAATTTTAAGTTGTGAACCTCCATAGCTCAAAATTGGTTGAATTTTTGTATTCTTACCGAATGTGTAATAAAATGAAATTTTTATACAGTGGTGGTCCATGTTGAAGTGCAACTATATGTTTTAGACATAATTGGTGTGGTTGCAGGTAATTTAACCCAAAAATATAAACCACAAAGATTACAAAATCTATCTCCTCGACCCATGAATGCCCAAGTTATTTATGCGGAAAAAATTGTAATAAATATGCAAGTTTTAGATAGTCTAAGGTTAAAAAAATACGGGGGTGGTACGAAATTAAAAAGATTGCCCAACTAATACAGGTTTTCTACATATAGTAACGAGAAAATGGTTCCACATCATCATCTTCTCATGTTACATCCCCATCACGGTTACTTGTACCCACACAGATGTCCTCCACATCGCATTTGCGAAAGGTAAGGAAATCTCCAACACTGTCCCTGCATCAGGAAATTGATAGTTCATAACCTTGGCCATGTGGTCGAACCAGGATCTTTGATACTTTGATTCTTCAAGAAAGTTCTGTACACCGACCTCCAAGGCAGCGACTCTGGATTCAATGGTAGGGATAGCCATGTCAGGCGGTTGTTTGTAGAAAGAGTCCACATAAATCTTACCCATTGGTTGCCCATAAACATTATGTGGACGAGCATTAGCTCCCGCTCTCGAACAAAGGGCACATATGATACTACAGAAACCATATGACCCCATCTTATCCTGTTCTTCATTTAACAAGATACCGATTAGACAGCCAACATTCCATTGAAGTTCCTTCTTTATTTCATACAAGAAGGTCAGGCAATTTTTGTGGACTTCTGTGTTCAGAGTTACTGGGTATACTCTAGACGTCATGAAATGATACCACCCATTCACTTCTGGAGTTAGAGTCTTAGTTGGTATTTTTCTCCAACATGGTTTGACCAACTTATCTATTTTGGTACCTTGTAGTTACTGTCTCAATGATCTCCTTCCCAATTGGATCTTGTAGATAGTAGCAGTCGCCACCGTCAATATAGAGTGCGAGGAAATCGTCCACATCATTTGGAACATTGGGGAAAACAAACAAAGCATTTATAGATTCTGGCGTGACAGGGAAATTTTTTCCTCTACAGTACACCTTACAGAGGTTCGGGCCACACCTCAAGTTGGTACAGAACTCACTTGCGATGCTTAGATTGAATGGTTGTGGAGTCTCACAAAATTTTTCCCACCCAAGCGTGCGGACTGTTTGTTTGAATGGAGGAGATGCATGTATTCCTCTCTCTGGGTGATGACAGCGTCCTTTGTATGATTCATGTACCAACCTAGCCTCCTCGGACACAAAGGTATCATCCGAGTACATGTGCGGCGATACATTTGGTAGAGAATGAGAAGATGATTGGCGTATCCTTTTCAAATTGGATTACCCAAGTTAGTCATGATATCAAATCCTATAATCATGTAGTTAAGATTCCAAAAAACACTTAATCATATAATTAAGGAATTTAAGGTGATTTACCTTATTCTATCGGCTCCGCTTTCGGATTTCAATTGATAGGCCTTCGAGGGTAATGCTAGAGGATGAGAGATGCCGATTTTTGTTTGTGAAATTGGGTTGCTTTTTAATATTTACGGACAATTTTTTTCACCCAATATTTTTTTACACTGTTATTTTTAGTAATATACTGGAAAAAAATTAGAAAAGCAGTTGCTCTTGCCTGCTTTTAATAAACAATATTATAAGACCCGAGGGAAATGTTGAATATTTTGTTTAAGTACCGGTGCAAAAATGTGCCATATCAATGTAGGTTTTGTACTGAAGCAACTGCTTTAGGCTGCTTTAAATGGCCTTAAAAATAAATTTTAGGACCCGAGACCTACATGCATTTTTTTGCCTAAGTATCCGCACCGGTATAATTACCGGTGTGTATGTAGCAAATACCGGTGTAGGCTTTGTCACAAAGCAAATGCTTCAAGCTACTTTAAATGGCAATAAAAATAAATTTTGTAATCTGAGACCAAATTTCAGAAAATAAACCTAAGTACCGAGCACTGGTATATGTACCGGTGTGTATGTATAAAACAGAGCATCTCCTCTATTTTTCTACACATGTATAATCCTATTTTACCGTTGCATAAGTTCCAAAAAGGAAAAAAACTAACACTTGCTATTAAATTTTAATCCCTTCAATGCGAAAACAATCCAATGGAAGTACGGATCAAAACAATGCTTCAGAAAACAAAGAGCGGTCTACATACATGTCATAGTAATTCACATCATAAAGGGGTGGGTATTATACAAAACATTGGTAGGAATTCCAACTACGTGGGGATAACTATCTATCTCTTCCGCTTCAACACATTGTCACCACCCACTATCACCGCTCTCATCAAGCCATAACCCATCACCATGAAAACGCCGTCCCATCACAGCTCTCCCTACATCCTCCAAATCAGGAAATACTGATAGAAACTCTGGACTATCAATTATGACCGGGTGATCAATTTCCTCTTCAAAGTAAAACTTCTTCCCATGAAGCACCACATGGATCTTCTCATTTGAAGGGTCCTTGATATAAAAAAAAAAACCCGGTCTGCATGGGCAGCTAAGATGAATTTGTCATTTTTGTATTCTACATTATTCAAGTCGACCAACGTAAAGCTCATGGGCTTTTCGACCATAACACCAAAACCATGTTCCACCCAACAGCACTTGAACACAACAAATTTGAACTCTACATAATCCAGCTCCAAAATTTCCTCAATCACCCCATAGAAAGGGATCACAACAACAACAGGATGTTTATCTCTCTTGCTTGCCTGGCACATGGATTCAGATTCAATCTAAATACCACTGTTTTGTATCGTGATCTTCTCATCCTTCTCCATTTTTGAGAACTGAAGCCATTGATGTCATAACCTTTGTAGCAACGCTGCAGTTTAGTGTCCTTGCAAATGCTCGCAGCTTACTGGTCATCCCTTCCATATTGCAACAGCTGTAAAACCAATTAACAAACCTTGAAGAATGCTCTAACTGTATTTTATTCGAGGGTCTGTCTGGATGAATCTCTTCCAACAAGGAAACATGCTCTTGAACATATATTGCGGTCTCGCTACTATTACGTAAAACATACAGGTGAATTGTCATCAATTCAACGTTCAAGGGTGTATGAAGCATACCCTTAGACCGTGGAGTCCCATTCCGCCTTCTCCGGTGTGGTCCACCGAGAAGACCAACCACTCTTTTTCCAACCAAGTTTGATATATAGTACTTGATGATCTCCTCAGTGACATACCTCTGAACAATCGAAATGTCAAGCCGACAACGATTATGAACATAACCCTTGAAAAAAACCATATAATGCTCAAATGTGTACATCCAATGCATTCCAACAGGTCCCCATATATGTATCTCCTTGAGCAAGTGTACCACTAGGTGCACTATGATGTCAAAGAATGATGGGGGAAGTACTTCTTCATATGGCATAAAACAACAACAGCCTCCCGCTCCAGTTCATCTAGTTGTCTGCTCAGATTTTTCTTGCATATCGAGTTGAAGAAGAAACACAAGCGCATAATCAAAAATCTAACTTCCTCTTCCAAACAACCTCGGATCGGTGTTGCATAAGGACATGGGAATCGTGCGATTTCAAAGCATTAAGACACAATTCATCATCACAAACTTACTAACATTAGAGGAGTAACTAGACGGTACCTTCATACCTTGAATGCTCTCACACACCGATCTCCTCTCAGCAAATGACAGATTGTAAGGAGCGGGAGGTAGGTACGTTTGCTTCCCTCTAACTTTCGGTGCTAGATCCAACCGAATACCAAGGTCCACTAAATCTTTCCTCGCATTTAAGTTATCCTTAGTCTTCCCGAAAATGTTTAGTAGCGTGCCAATTAAACTCCCACAAACATTCTTTTCGATGTGCATGACATCCAAACTATGGTGAACCTCCAAATTCTCCCAGTACGACAAATCAAAGAAAATTGACCTTTTCTTCCACAGTTCCTCTACAGCCCCACCACCCTTTGATAACTTCTTACCAAGAAAAACATTCAGTTTCTTCACCTTGTTGTGAATAACTACACCAGTCAATGGTTTATGTGCTTTTGTCTTCTCATTCCCACCAACGAATGCAACCGTGTTATCTCGCAACTTGTGCTTCAACGGGAGAAATTTTGGTGACCCAAATAAACAGTCTTCCGCTCATTTTTCAACTGATGGTAGGTCTCATCCTCACAGACTAGACAAGCCTTGTGACCCTTGACTACATAACCGGAAAGGTTACCATATGCCGGAAAATTTCTTCCACTGGTACGCATCAGTTGGGTGTCGAATCATATCATCATATCTATGTACCATGTCAAGCTCTTTGTGTCATTAGCATATTCTTAAACAACCTTTTACAGCCTCAAAATAATCGGAAGGTGCCACATATATTTGGCGGGCACCCGCCTCCTCATCGACACAACATGCTCTCCATAAATAGCCACATTTCTCTTTTTAAAGCGACACATTACATACGGGACAAGCAATCTTATCTTTTAAGTCACTCATATACAGTTAAATCTCGATAAATGAATGTTCGATAAATGAATAACCTCGACAAATGAATAATTTTTTTCGGTCCCGACTTGGGCTAAGGGCTAAATGAATAACCTCGCTAAATGCATTAATGAGTAATTTTCTTGAAATCCTTAAAGACCCTATGTAAATATAAATGAATAATCATCACATTTCATTAGATATATATATATATATAGATTAAAAAAGATTTTTTTTTCAATCAACAATGTTCATACAATAAGTCATTCTTTTACAAAAAAGGAGTCTATAGTTTTTTGCTTTTTTTCCACCAAAATTCATCTCATCCTTGATTTTTCCTAGCGCAAACAAAACTTTAGGAGTATTCTGCTCGTGTTGTAGAAAGTAGTTCCGTAAGCTGATTACTGCTTGATATGCTTCTTTTGATGACACATTTGGTGTGACACTACTATCATCTGGTTCTGGATCATTCTCATCATTCAGTACATACTCAATAATTTCATCGTCGGTAGGCAATTCCATAACGACATCATTCTCGTTAGGATAGTTCAAGAGATGTTCGGCGTCCATCACATTTCTATAGTGTAACTTAGAAATGACATCCGTTAATCCTTCGATATCTTCTTCTAATTTATCAGCTTCTGCTTCAGGAACATCGAGTTCTTCAGATCGTATCTTGCAATGTCGGAAACAATTTGCAATTGTTGTTTCCTTTACATCAAATCTCCAAGCCAAGGTATCAAAGTTAATAGCATCGAGAATGTTAATCTTTTCAGGATTTGATGAGTCAACTTCAAGTCTCTGCAAGATGCTAGAATAAAAATGACGTCGATAGTGAAGCTTAAATGCCCGAATAATCCCAACATCACATGGCTGAATTTTAGATGTTGTGTTAGGGGGCAAGAAGAATAACTCTACATTTCTCAACCCTTCAACAACCTTTGGATGAGCTGGGCAGTTGTCTACTAACAATAGAACCTTTCTACCATTCATTCTCTTGTCAAACCAATGACAAAATTCTTGAAAAAGCAAACCAGTCATCCAAGCTTTCTTGTTGAAACGATACTCGCAATTAAGATTGTTCATGTTCACATTCTTAAAGCATCTGGGTTTTGCATACTTACCAATAACCCAAAGGGGGACTTTGTCGGATCCATCACCATTACAGCAAACTGCAACAGTAATTCTCTCCTTGTCTTTCTTTCGTCCTTCAAGCTGCTTTGTGGCAAGTGAATGGTCAGCTTCCAACCGTTAAACAATCCTGTTTCATCCATATTGTAAATATCCTTCAACTGAAATTGGTCTAATTTAGACCTTATTTCAGGTAAAGCATTTTCAATGTCCTCCATGTTCACAGAACCGCTTTCACCAAACCGCCGGTAGGACTTGATTGAATATCTTGCCTTGAAACGTTCCAACCATCCACTTGAAAAGCTAAGCTCTTGATTTGTTTCACCATACATTTTTTGAAAAAATTCTTTTGCTTTACCTTGAATCATTTCTCCTGACATATTCACCTTCTCTTGTCTTTGAAGAAACCATTCACACAAAACTTTCTCCAAATCGCGGTACTTCGTTGATTTGTGCCTTTTAGCATCGCTAATTTTCATCTCCTCCGATAAATACTCTGCTGATCTTTTGAGAGTATTTGATATTGTGGTTTGGCTAGAATCCAAACCGAACTTTTCCTTCACCCATGCTTGCATATCCTTTTGCGTAAGTGTTGGATGTTCCTTCTTATGCTCACATATGGCCCTCCTTATCTTATCAGTCAAAGATGTTTTTGTTGATGGCTTTGGCTTTTGATTGGAAGCCATCAAATTGAATGTTAAGAAAGATATGGTACTGTAGAATGAATTACTTACCAAACCAAGACTTTAGAACTATATATAGTTTGTAGTGTAGGTTAGATACATTTTCTAAGACTCTAGATCTTCCATACAGTACATACTATCTTATTAGTAGTCTCAAATACAACGTACATATGTACATTTTTGTACTTAGTCCACATACATACTGTAGTTTGTAGTGCAGGTTAAATACATTTTCTAAGACTTTAGATATTCCATACAGTACATACTATCTTATTAGTAGTCTCAAATACAATGTACATATGTACATTTTTGTACTTAGTCCACATACATACAGTTCATGTATTACTAATATAATTTCTTCAATACTATCTAAATGAATAAAAATTCATTTATCGATAAATGAATAATATATTCATTTATCGATAAATAAATAATCTCGCTAAACGAATATTTTTTCCTGGTCCCAAGAGTATTCATTTATAAAGGTTGAACTGTATAAGATAATTGTTCGGACAAGCATGTATCATATCATACTCCATTCCCATCAGACACAAAATTCTCTTAGCTTCATAAAGGTTGTCCGACACCCCGTTACCGGATGGAAGCTTCTCATTCAAAAACTTAAGTCATTTATTCATGACTTGACAGTGTCTTTCTTCTTGCAACCAGGAATTAATGATCTATCATTCTCACCTAAAAACTTAGCCGAAACCTCGGTCCTCCCTTAAATTTATCAACTCTCTCCTCACACATATCAACCAATTTTGCATCACCAAAACACTCTTCCTCACTACTAACTACCACATCCGGTGGTGATTTCCCCCACGAAACGTCCACATCACATAATCTTTCACAAACCCCCTGTTGTACAAATGGAGTTTCAGCATGTTCTTATTATCAGTACGATTTTGATTTCTACAATCACAACAAGGACATAATATTCACTTCTCACAACTGAAAGCATAGTCCAAAAACTCATCCACGAAGACAATATATTCATCGCTCACCCTACTAACATTCACTACCGGAAACCACCCCCCCCCCCTCTTTAGAAGCTATTTTTTTGGCCTCGTAGTAGCTATTTTTCGATTTGCCAACTTGGGTGTCCATGTGACTGGTGAAACGTTAATTTAACATAGCGGCTATTAAGTAATAACTTCTACACAAAGCAGCTATTTTTTTTCAGCAGTATATTTAACAACTATTTTGCATAGCATCTATTTTTTTCCGTGTAGCAACTATTTTTTTATTTGCCAAGATGGGTGCCTAAGTGACCGGTGAAACGTTAATTAACATAGCAACTATTGTATTAACAGCTTTTGCACATAATGTGGAAGCTATTTTTGAAAAATAGGTACTAAATATTGCAGCTGTTTAAAAAATAGCTGCTAAACATTGCAGTTGTTTAAAAAAATAGCTGTTACATATTGCAGTTGTTTAAAAAAAATGATGCTACGTATTGCAGCTGTTTAAGAATTGATATCCAAAAAAAGAGTCTGTCTCTTAAAAGACGATCTTTCCATAAGCCATGGAAAGACCAAGGTTTAAAGTGTAAATTAGAAGAAATGAAGATAAAATTTTTGGGTTGCATGAACCGGGTTATAAATTTTATAACTACTACACGTTTATTAAAATTTTAATATTGCAACTAAGACCTTTTACCTTTTATTATTCTAATTAAACTCCGTCTTTCCATAATCCTATGGAAAGACCGTCTTTCCCAAAACTTTACCCCAAAAGGAATCCAAAAATCATAAACAGAGTTTAGTTTAATCAATTCAAATATTAGAAAACCGTTCAAAATAATTATCACCGCGCCTAATTTAAGAATTTCAAAGATTAATATGTTCATTACGGCTTTGTGTTATTTACCTTTACCGCCACAGAAACCAACTGTGTCCCATTCATTTGCATCTCAAGGAAATCCTAGTAATCACACGATTCATATTGCAGAACTGAATGGTAGATAGGAAACCTTTTTTATCAGGAAACAAAATTCCATAAAATCCAAACTAAACAAGTATAAGCACGGACCATAGTTCCACAGGCAACTAAACTACCTAAATGCATCCAAGATATACATACGAAAAAAGATTTCACTTATGTGCTTCCTGCCCATTAAAAGTGGAGTTTCTACCACCTCATCCTCCTCGCCATCGCGCTTGCTCTATGCCATTACAAATAAATGATAGTCAGGAATATAAACATGGAAATTGGAGCTGCGGCTAATAAAGAGGAGTCTCAAACAAACTACAACTTGGTTTCATATTTAATAATGATACCCAAGAAACAACTGTATGGATTGCTCAGTAATAGAAGTTAAATATAGTCTGTTTATGAGTGGGAGAGAAAGAGACTGCATTTTCAAAAACAGCAAACTTTACTTCTTACGCTGCCTAGGGGCTACATATTTATGCTGGTTCAACTATTTGATAGTAAGCTATTACTGCTGCATCTAAAACTTTGCTTCAATCTTCAAAGAGTGGGGGAATGAATTTACTAAATCATGCACGACAAGTTCTAAAATGGCATATACTCCATTGCTATCCTAAATATATAGACTAGCATTATTTTTGTTTTAACAATTGACCTGGAACACACAATGATTCTGTGCATCAAATTCTGAGCTTCAATCTTCATGTCACACAGCTTATCAAGGCTTACATTGACAACTACATTGACAACTACATTGACACAAAAATTCGAAAAACATGATCACTAAGCACAAAACCAACATACATACAAATGCCAAACTAAAGCAACGAAGAAAGAGCATACCCAGACTTCATTGGAGCTCCGCCATAGAGCTGGATCCCAGACAAGGAATGCACATAGTACTGAACCACGTCATCTTCACCGTCCAGCACCAGATACATCCCTGCACCATAAGCACTCCACTCCCCAAAAGCCTCTGACGGATCATCAAGCACAAAGTAAGGCTGGTACTCGATATCGCAATTCCTCCACCCCCTCATTGTAGTCTGTCATCGTCGAAACAACACCAATTAAATCCCTTAACATCAAAAACTCCGCACACAAACTGCCAATGGCATATCCTAGCTAGCGCCTAGTCAATGCAAAATCAACATCTAAATTTATAGAATAACAAAAGTAATACAAAACTAAGTCATCCAAACTAAGCCACATAATTATAACTCACACCAGATCCATAAAAAAAATTAACATCGTCAGATTCATGGAAAACAATAAAAAATATCGAGACATACATACTGATGCATATATTGAATAAATCAAGTGTCTAACCTAAGATCTACATTAATAAATACAACAAACAATCATCGGAATCCAAAAGCATGATTCAAAATCAATAGAGCTAAAAACAATGAGAATCTAGGCGGGGAGATAACCGATTTGAAAACCCTAGGAGGCTGAGTGCGAGAGGTGAGGGATCGAGTAGTAGTAGTAACTGTGGAAGCATATTCAAATAGTACCTAAGGACTCAAAATTCTCTATCAACAGCAGGTGATCAGCCTGATATACATTTCAAAAGACTTCACAATATCATTTGAAAGGATTCTAATTGACAAATGAACTGCACATATTTCTATTTAAACAAAGAAAAGACATCATGAAGACCTTAAATAAAGACCTAGTACGTTATCATCTTCAACAACTATTCTTATGGTAGAACCTACCTCTAGTCATTAGGCTTCATGGGCTTCGATCTACATGTTCCAAAAAGAAATCAAAATCAGCATTACAACTAGTCATCAAGTAGGAAACTGGAATCTCAGAGGATGTAATCAAACCCAAAACAGCACAATAACATCAATGAACTATTTCGACCATGAGAATCAAATCTCATGCTCATGTTAGGTCCAGATATATTGTGTCGTTTATAAGAAAAAGGGAAGAATAGGAAATGGCCAAGCAAAGCAAGGAAGCTACCTTTGACCTATTATTTGCATCACTTATTTGTTCTAACCTTTCGAGGCTGTACTGGAACATCAAATTCAGTATTTGAACTTCTAATTCAGCATTTGAACAACCTTCTACCAAAAACAATAAAAAGTGCTTGAAAAATTTCATCAAACCTCAGGAAACCAATTGCAGGCTCATGATAGAACTCAGCATAACTTCCTTCCGAGGTAAAATATCTGAACCAAACGTCATCTGCATTTGAGACTGCTGGAATCTATCCCATACACATGAAGGAAACAACTGAACCAGTGTTCATTTGACAAATTAAAGAAACAGCAAAGGAACCTTCTCAATAAAGGCAACTGCACAATGAGCATCCAGTGGAGGATGTGTCGGCGTCGGTGCTGATGATACTCCGTCTTCCCTTGGACCACTGGGACCGACTCGAACACCACCTCTTCCCCCGCCCTTACTGAATTGGGGTTTCCAGATCTATATATCACTGAATTGGGCGGCTGATTAGAGGCTGAATTGGGGCGTGGAAGTGCGGTGGGTTGAAGCAGGACCTGACGATGTGGACAAGGGTATCGCCCCAGATGGGGACGCAGTGAGATCGGACGGTGGCCAGGAGAAGGCGGAGGACGGCGAGTTCGACAGCCTCGTCTCTGATGGAAGCGCAGAATCGAATCAATCGATGAGGCGGAAGAGGGCGGAAGTTGAATCTATTGTTCAGATTTATTTAAATTAACTAATTTAAATTTATTATTTTCTTGGCAAAGTTTTGGGAAAGACCGTCTTTCCATTTATGGAAAGACTGGAAAGACGAGGTTAAACTAGAATAATAAAAGGTAAAATGTCTTAGTTGCAATATCAAAATTTTATTATACAACGTGTAGTAGGTGTAAAGTTTATAACTCGATTCATGCAGCCCAAAAATTTTATTTTGATTTCTTATAATTTGCACTTTAAACCTTGATCTTTCCATGGATTATGGAAAAATCGTCTTTCAAGAGAAGTGCTCTATTTTCTTTCAAATTTGAGTCCGTCTCTTGAAAGACGGTCTTTCCATAAGCTATGGAAAGACCACGGTTTAAAGTGTAAATTAGAAGAAATGATGATAAAATTTTCATGTTGCATGAATCGGGTTATAAACTTTATAACTACTATACGTTACATAATAATTTTTTAATATTGCAACTAAGACTTTTTACCTTTTATTATTTTAAATAAATCTCGTCTTTCCATAAGCCTATGGAAAGACAGTATTTCCCAAAACTTTGCCTTCCAATTTATATAGTTTTTGAAATATTATAATTTATATTTGAGTTCGTCTCTTGAAAGACGGTATTTCCATAAGTCATGGAAAGATTAATGTTTAAAGTGCAAACTAAAATAAATATGATAATAAAATTTTCGGGTTGCATGAATCGGGTTACGAACTTTATAACTATAACATGTTGCATAATAAATTTTCAATATTGTATCTAAGACATTTTACCTTTTGTTATTTTAATTAAACCTCGTCTTTCCATAAGCCTATGGAAAGATGGTCTTTCCCAAGACTTTGCCTTTATATTCTATCTTGAGAAAGTCTTGAAAAATATCGTCTTTTCATAGGCTTATGGAAAGACGGGTTTAATTATAATAATAAAAAGGTAAAAAAATTAATTTGTAATATTAAAATTTTATGGAAAGATCATCTTTTAAGAGACGGACTCTTATTTTAATGTTAATTCCTTTTTAAAATATGATGAATAAAATATTTTAAAAGTCAACGAAGTAAATTAATGGTTAACCGTTGATTAATGGAATTTATCTTAGGCATTAGTGTTATATGGAAAGTCAAATAAGGGTTGACCGTTGATTAATAAAAATCAACTTAGTTACTACCTCTGTTTCATTAGATGTGGCACATTAGGCTTAGGTGTTTGGATTTAGAGGTATGACATGAGTGGATGAAATTGAATTTAGAAAGGAAAAAGTAAAATAAGTGAATGAAATTGAAGAAATCTTGCCAAAAAAAAAAGAAAGTGCGCCAAAATTACAAAAACAACCAAAAAAGGAAAATGTGTCATATCCAATGAAACGGGAGGAGTATTAGTGTTTATATACAGAAAGTCAAGTAAAGGCTAATTGTTGATTTGTTAAAGTCAACTTAATTATTAGTGTTTACATATAGAAAATCAAGTAAGGGTTAACCGTTGTTTAGTTAAAGTCAATCATTAATTATTGGTGTTTACTTATAGAAAGTCAAGTAGATGTTGACAGTTGTTTAGCTAGAATTGTTATTAGTGTTTATATTTAAAAAAAAGTCAAATTAGCGTAGATCGTTGATTGTTTCAAGGCAATACTTAGTTATAAGTATTTACATATGGAAAGTTAAGTAAGAGATGACCGTTGATAAGTTAAAGTCAAGTATTTTCATTTGTGTTTATATATATATGAAATTAAGTAAGGTTGACCGTTAATTAGTTAAATTTATCTTGGTTATTAGTGTTCTCAAAATATAATTTTGGTGTCGTCGATTCGTGATTCGACAACTTCAACTTTCTTGGAGAGAACGAAGTGCAAAAAGTAAAAAATTTGACTCGTAACTCGAAATTCAAATCCGGTTGAACATGATACTACCCTATACACCCCCATTGTATTTTCCAAGTTCGTAACAGAATATTCATCCACAGTCAGGCTCAAGAACATATCTGTAATCCTTTCTGATTTCCCCTTCTTTACTTCTAAGTAATCAACTCTATGTTACTCTAGAATGTGTACTAGCATTTTTCATCATTTCTTCCAAAACAATATTTATTTTCTATTCCTCTATTTATGCAAGAATAACAAAAATCATGTATTTCAGAGCAATGGATAATAGGGTAATATAATTTTGGACCATAGTGTAATTTTTCAAGATTGTGTAGAAGTAATCAATGTTGACTTTCGTTCATCCATACATGCCCAAATTGCAAACTCATAAACATATAATATTGAATTGCATTTTGGTGTCTCCGATTTCGTGATTCGACAACTCCAACTTTCTTGGAGGGACCTAAGCGTAAAAAGTAAAAACTTTACTAGTAACTCGAAATTCAAATTTGGTTAACGTGATGCTACCCAATACACCCCCATTGTATTTTCCGAGTTCGTAACAGAATATTTATCAACATTCATGCTCAAGAACATATCCGTAATCCTTTCCAATTTCCCTTTCCTTACTTCTAAGTAATCAACTCTAAGTTACTCTAGAACATGTGCTAGCACTTTTCATCCTTTCTTCCAAAAAAATATTTATTTTCTATTTATATATTTATGCAAAAATAACAAAAAACATGTATTTTTGTGGGAAGGATAACTTCGTAACAATTTTTTGGGCCATAGTGTATTTTTTATTAAATATGTTAGAAGCGCTTCCGTTCACCCATTGTAGCCCAAATTTTGAACACACAATCTTCTGTTATTTAATCTTTCTACATTCTTCACTACATTCAAGACTAATCATAAAATCAACCAAGTACCCTATCATAATTTTTTAAAATAAAAAATAATTAATCACTGAAGAAACATTGAATTGTAATAATATTTTTCAAATTTTGGATAAGTTTAACTAAAATTATATACACTCTCTTTAAAAATAAATTTAATAATATCTCACATGATATTTTTATTATTTTCATATATATAATTATATTTAAGTATCAATCATTTATTACCAATTGATTGAATGTGCACATTAAGTTGTGTAACAACTTGTTTATTTTCTAGTAAGCTAATGGAATTGTTATTTCGTGGTAACTTCCAATTGCCATTAACTGTGCATTTTTTATATTAATATTTGATATCACTTTTGAACTCGCTACAACACCATACTAGCTATTTTTCAATTACGAAAAGAGATGCTACAATGGATAGTAAATATTTACAAACACTGTTGCAACTATTTAAGTTTACACGAAAGAATAGGTCTCCGGCCTATCCATAAGCTTATGGACATGCCACTTATTTCTTACCTTATACACTGCATTTCTTAAATTACATACAAAATTTAAAAATTTTGAAAATATTTTTTATATCATATATTTTTATATTTTCACCTTCAAATACATATTATTACTTGTTTTAACTTATAAAATGCAATATTTAAATTTTATAAAAAATTACAAAATTTAAGGCAAACGCCCCTGAGGACTGTCCATAAGCTTATGGAAAGGCCGCCTTTCCTGAGACTTTCTCTACACGAAAATAGCTGCTATGATGTTCAAAAGCTTGTAACCCATTACTACTTAAATTTTTTTCATTCATTATTAAGACATGGCCGAGACCAATGTTCCTTAAAAACATGTAAGATTTTCTAACATAGCAGTTATTTACATTTACACAAAAATATATGCAACAATGTTCAAAAGGTTGTGACATATTACAACTTCAATTCTTTTTTATGCATGGCCACGACCAACATTTTTTTCAAACATGTAAGATTTTCTAACACTTACACTTAAATAGCTGCTACAATGTTAAGGCTGTGACCTATTACTACTTAAATTCTTTTTATTTATTAATAACGCATGGTCGAGACCAATGTTTCATTGAAGCACGTTAGATTTTCTAACACCGTAGAAGCTATTTACATTTACACAAAATAGCTGCTACAATGTTCAAAAGATTGTGACTTATTACTACTTAAATTATTTTTCATTTTTTAATAGCGATGGCCAAGCTACGGTGTTTGGATTTCAGCATTCTTGAGATTTTCGCCCATATTGAAGGTTTTTATATGTGTTCCGTATCAACTATTATTATAAACACCGCTACTAAATGTAGTTATGTATCACATCAAGCATTTAATGCTAGTGCACGAAGCAGCTATTTTATAATAACAAGTGCTACATTTTCCCGCCTAAATTAACATAGTAGCGCTTTTTAGGAAATGACTGCTATGATTTCCTTCCAATACAAAAAAACCTCAGCCTAGCAGTGGTTGTTCAATAATTAGATGCTTTAAAATTATACGCATAAGCTATTTTACAATAACAGGTGCTATGTGGGAGGCCGTCGCCGTGCCTCTCAAGGATAGTATTTATAAGCCCAAATTACGACTAACTAATAAATAGTAGCTAGTGGTAAGACGGGGTCTTCCTCGAGGAAATTGAGGTTTTATCGAATGTAAAATCGTAGTTAAAAGCACACAAAAAGTAACTCTATGTGTGTGGTAACCAAGTTGGGAGGGGGGGTTGATTTTGAAAATCGTACAACTACTTTGAACAACTAAAGTAAAAAAATAGAGAAAACAATATAACTACGATCACACCTAGCATGAACGACATAATAAAGATGATAATGAGTCTTGGGCGCAATTGGTTTACCTTTCTAGTCATCCTTTAATCATCGACTACTTATCCTATTTTTATGCATTAATCACATGTTTTGGAGAACTTATCAACACCTTTCGAGTGTTGACATTCCTTACCCCTCCTCGGTTATAGTAGAGTAGTCGATCGGCGCCACACAATAACCCTTATCCTCGTCACTCTAGACGATCAACGTCAGAGATTTCCCCGAGGATAGAAATACACATGGAAACCCAAGCTACCACAATATCCTACAAGCGAGAAACGCATAGAAAAAAAATTATATTTACTAATAATGACTACGAGGATCGACCTTCATTCTAATCTTTATTAGTGGACCACATTGATAATTAGTCAAACCTATTCAAATTCATCCTAAGTCTAAGCAATTTCAACAATCAACAATCATAATTAGTTATCACTTCTAAATACAACCTAGCATTGACCAACAACAATCACATTGACAAAAAGTCGACGTCTTCCAGGTTTTACCAAAAACCTAGCAAGTAATCAACCCATAATCATCAACTAGTTGATCATCCTAGTCTAAACATGCATGAATCACACAAGAAAGCACAAAACATACTTGATAATCAAAATATAAAATAGGATAAACCAAATCTCACAAATTCATACTAAAAATGCTTACCAATTGCTCCCAAGAATATATTTAGCCTAGATTATGAAAACCCATAACAAAATAGCAAGAATCCATGGAAGAAGTGAAAAAAGTAAGAAAAGATGAATGAAAACTAGGGTTTTTAGGTCTAAGGTCGGGCTTGGGTGAATGAAGAAGAATGAGATAAGGTTTGGGGTATTTATAGTACAAAATGGTCAAAAAGAAGTTAAAACCCACAGCAGGCGCGCAGGCAGCACAGTGGGCACTTGGGCGCGCGAGGCATGACGAGCTGAAGCATGGCACTGGAGCGTTGAGATGCGTAGGCGAGTGAGACTGAGGCGCACGGGCTGAGGCGCACATGGCGCACGTTGAAGGACTGAGAGCCTGCAATGCAGCTTGCTTTATGTCGCGCTAGCGCGCGATCAAGTGCGTAGGGCACGTAGCTAATGCCAAGTGTGCAGGCGCGCAAGAGGTCTGGTGGGCTGCACGAACCGTGACTGAGAATGTGTGCTAAGGCTTCTTTTCTAGTGAGCGGTTAAGGGCCCAGTCTGCGCGCCACGGTTTTCTTCACCTGACCGGTCGGCCGGCTGGTCTTCGCGTTGGTTGGCTAGCTTTAGTTCTTCAATTCCTGACTCTCTTCTACCATGTTTGGATCATGGCCTTCAATCTTCTACCATTCTTGCGAATAGCCTTCACTAAACCAATTTTAAGTGCTTCCGAGCAATCTACAAATTAAGCTTACAAAATCTAGATGCTCGTAAAGAACAAAATTCCATTAGATTTTAAATAGGTTACAAACTGAGGGATTTAGATATAAAAACTGAAAAATGATCATCCAAATCCCTTATGATGTAAACCTACCTAAATCTAGCAATCTTCCAACAAAATATGACAAAAGAGATGTTAAATTCTTTAGAAAATACATGCATTTGACGTCCTATCAAACCTCCTCCCACTTAAACATTTACTCGTCCTCGAGTAAACAAGAACAAGCAAAGATCTAAGTGTAAGCTAGCATGTAAAAGTTTCCCCAAAACATCCAGCATCATATTCCTAGACTACTCTAACCCCTAAGACATAAGAATCTCTCACACTCTCACATCCAAAAGTTTAAGATAATCTAAACAACCATCATACCAATCAAATGTGAGGTATACAATACAAGTGTAAAACTAGCTTCCTCTACCAAAGAAGCCACCAAATAGACAAATGAAGAGAAGCATAAAATTTTTCAATTTCTCTCATTTTCTCTCATTTTGCCTAGGAGCCCTCTCGGATTTTCATCCTAGCTTCACACATTTTTTTCAAGGCTCACCCTCGCCTTTTCCCACACCATTTGGCCTCTCATTTTTGCATAGGTTGCCCTTTCAGGTTTTCAACCAATCCGGGCCCCCCACTTTTACCTAAGGTGCCCTCTCGGGTTTTCAACATAGCAGGGTGTTTTCTATTTTTTTTCAAATTTTTTTTATTAGAAATGCTCTTAAAAGAGCTACTTGCTACAACAAAACTAACTACTAATCATAAGTATCATCTTATTCCCATCCCCGTACTTAAATGTTGCATTGTCCTCAATGCAAATAAACATTCTAGAGCATATAGCAAGGATAGAAAATGATAGAATATTCACGATGAGTAGCAAACACAAAAAACACGCTTAGTAGCACAACTATAAGATCTAATGGACAAAATACCACAACCACAATATACTCTCCCCACAACCTCCATCATAAAGGTCCAATAACACCCATTGTTATGCACAACAAATTGAATAGAGCATTGAAATCGCAATGGAGGAGAGAGATACATCGTTGGTTTCGAATTGTGTGTTTCAAGTGGGTCACGGGTAAATAGGTTCAGGGTGTATTTAGTGGTGATAGGGAGGGAATTTGGTACTTTAGAGATGGGGGAGTGTGTGAGCATCACAGACCCTGTACTTCTATACGGTTCGTGAGTTGAACTTCTCCTAGCCCCGGTTGCTCGCCCATTTTTCTCACTCCTTTTCCCCCAAAACCAAATGCTCCCTGCAAAATAATCATTCAATCCAAGCATAATAGTGTTCCAAAAAAATAAAAAGAAGAAAAACCAATCATGAATTCCAATTAAAACAACAAATCTCCCCAATTCTTAACAAAAAAAGAGATCACAATGACATCGACGGAATGTCATGAATGACTATCTGGATGATCAAAGCCAAGTTTATTTAACGTCATTGGCACGACATACTCCCTTTTTTTCAAGCTTCATTCATAACACTCATCGGGTCTCCGGAATAACCATCTGTGATTCCACCCTTCTTGTCTCCACATGTATTGGTCTCCAACATTGTCTCGCCTAATACCACATCTTCAGAGCCAAATGGGCTTGTGCGCCTCGTCCCTTTTCGGGTGGTTTTGGGGACTCTTTGGAGTGAAGGGGGTTTAGATGATGTTTCTTTAACCCCTTCTTCACTCGCTACAAGTTAGTACTAGAGACATTCGCATATGCAACATTGCCCCTGTTCAAAATACTAGAAACTTACTTAAACGCCTTACTCATTCCATTATCAACTTCAACTAAGTTAATCATGTGGCAATATTCAAATTCATTGTGAGGCTCATGCAAACTTTCTAGTATAGTGACACCATGGCAAGGCATTTTATCGTTTGAAAGCTCTTTATCCATGTAGATCTCATAACCTACTTTTTTCCGTCAAACTCTAAGGTCAATGGACTATGCACATTGATCTTAATTCTCGCCATTTTCAAAAATGGTATCCCTAACAAGATAGAGGGCGCACTCTCATCATGTGGCATATCAAGAACATAAAAATCGGTGGGGAAAACTAGTTTATCCACTTTAACCAACATATCTTGCACTAATCCTTTTGGAATAGCTTGGGAATGGTCGGCTAGTTGTATGATCACCCTAGTTTATTGCAAAGTCTATAAGTTAAGAGTCTTGTATAGAGAGTAGAGAATTACATTAATAGAGGCTCCTAGGTCTATCATTGCCTTTTCAAAAAATTTGTCACCTATGACACAAAGGATAGTGAACATGCCGGAATCATTGCATTTAGGAGGTAGTTTTTTTAAAAAGATTCGACACTTGTTCACCAATTTTAATTTATTCAACATTCTTCAATGTTTTAGTTCTCTTAGGTGTGCATAACTCTTTAAGGAATTTAGCAAACCTAGGCACTTGATTGATAGCATAAAAAAGGGGAATGTTTACCTCGCATTTGCGGAAAACCTCAAAAAGAGCTTTATTCTCATCCTTGCGATTCTTGTCCCGCAAAGCCGCAGCAAAAGGTGGTGGTGGAAGGATTTTTTCAATTTCCTTCTTCGGTGGTTGAGTGATCACCTCCTCGACCTCTTGGTCTTTCATCATAAGCTCATTTTTTACTCCTTTCCCATCCTTAACAACTTGCCCCGGCTCCTTGGTTTCTTTCCCACTCCTCAAAGTGATTGAGCTTACATTTTTCCTTGGGTTCCATTCCGGTTGTGAGGGAAGTTTTCCAAAATCCATAGCCTCCAATCAGGCCACGAAAGATGCAATTGGCTAACTTAAGTTTCTAAGTTCTTGAATCTAGCCGAGGTGCGGTCTTTAAAATTTGTGACCATGGTGGTTATGGCATGCATAAGCTCTTCATGCTCCGACCTTGATCTCCCCTCTCAGGGGTTAGATGAGCTCTCATCCTTCAGGTAGCCTTGTTGTGGTGCCCGATTATACCCTTGATTTCCTTAGTAATGAGCTTGTACCCCTTGATGATTTGGTTGAAACCCACCTTGGTTACCTTAAAAACCACCTTGAGGATTTGATGGACTTACTTGCTTATCTCTCCACTGAAAGTTGGGATGGTCTCTCCACTCAAGATTGTAAGTTTGGGAGTATGGATCATACTTCTTCTCATGAGCTTCCTCTTTGGAGACCTTGTCTGCCTTGCCCTTGTCCACCTTGGTATCCCCAATTTCCTTGGAAACCTTGGCCTTGACCACCTTGGTAGCCCATTGCCTTTACTTCTTCACGCCCTTTATCTTGGAGTTGATGGCATACATCGGTGTGGAGATCCAATGAACAAACCCCGCAAACTTTGGCTTGATGCCTCCTCCCCTTCATTAGCTCCTTCATCATGGAAGCTAAAGCTTGAACTTGCTTCTCAAGCTTGGGGGTTTCCAGATATGAAGCATCTTGCACCTTTTCCCTTTCTCTCACCTCGAATTGTCTTGTTCCATTAGCCATGTCTTCAAACAATGCCATGATGTCTTTCGGGCTCTTTTTGGCAATCGACCCATTACAAGAAGTATTGACCATTCTTATATCTTCACAGACAAACCATCAAAGAAATAGCACACTAGATCTCCTTCCTTGTATGGGTGGTATGGGCAACTCGCTGGCAACCTCTTGAACCTCTCCCAATATTCGTATAAAGATTCACCCGAATATTGGGAGATATTGTTTAACTCCTTCTTTAGCCTCGCTAACTTGGTTTCTGGATAGAACTTATCCAAAAACTTTCTCTTCATTTCCTTCCATGATGTTATACTTCCCGGTGGGAGGTAGTACAACCAATCTTTGGCAGCATCCTTCAAAGAGAAAGGAAATGCCCTTAGATTGAAATTGTCCTTCAAAATTCCAGATGGCTTCATGTTCATGCTCACACAATGGAACTCGGAAAAATTCTTGTTCACATCCTTCTCGCTTATCCCATAGAAATATGGTAGAAAATGGATCATTCTGGACCTAAACTCACAAGTAACATTTTCCGGAAGATGAGGGATAGTGATGCAAAGTTGTTAGCTCTTTAGGTTATGAGGCATGAGCTCCCTCAAGGTTCTATTACCCTCCGCAATAGTTGGTGTAACTACCTCGGATATTGGTTGGGTAGCTTGGTTAGCAAAATGAGCTAGTCTCCTTGCTCTGTTAAGTGTTCCTAAGAGATCAGGGTCGTAGTGCAAGGGTTCTTGTCTATTGGTACGAGCCTCAACCATAAACCAAGAACTAGAGCAATACAACCTTATCCTGAGTAATAATCACAAAAGCAAGCAAACGCAAACAACAAACAAGTAAAAATGCAAAACAACAAAGAACTACACTAACACTTTAATAAAATACACCTTTTCCCCGGTAACAGCGCCAAAATTTGAGAGGTCATCACCGTGCCTCTCAAAGATAGTATTTATAAGCCCAAATTACTGCTAACTACTAAATAGTAGCTAGTGGTAAGATGAGGTCGTCCACGAGGAAACAAAGGTTTTATCGAGTGTTAAAGCATAGTTAAAAGCACATGAAAAAGTCACTCTACGTGTGTGGTAAGCAAGTTGGGGGGTTGATTTTGAAAATACGACGACTACTTTGAATAACTGAAGGAAAATTTTTTAGAGAAAATAATATAAATACGATCACAACTAGCACAAAAGACGTAATAAAGATGATAACGAGTCTTGGGCGCAATTGGTTTACATTTCTAGTCATCCTTTTATCATCAACTACTTATCCTATTTTTATTCATTAATCACATGTTGTGGAGAACTTATCAACACCTTTCGAGTGTTAACATTCCTCACCTCCCATCGGTTATAGTTAGAGTGGCCGATCGGCGCCACACAATAACCTTATCCTCGGGTCACTCTAGACGATCGGCGTCATTGACTTCCCGAGGGATAGTAATACACATAGAGCCCTAACACAACTACCACAATGTCCTACAAGTGAGAAACACATAGATAGCAAAAGTATATTTACTAATAACGACTACGAGGATCGACCTTCATTCTAATCGTTATTAGTGGACCACATTGATAATTAGTCAAACCCATTCAAACTCATCCTAAGTCTAAGAAATTTCATCAATCAACAATTATAATTAGTTGTCACTTCTAATTACAACCTATCATTTACCAACAATAATCACATTGACAAAAAGTCAAAGTCTTCCAGGTTTGACCCAAAACCTAGCAAGTAATCAACCCACAATCATCAACTAGTTGATCATCCTAATCTAAACATGAATTAATCACACAAGAAAGCACAAAACATACTTGATAATCAAAGCACAAAATAGGATAAACCAAATCTCACAAATTCATACTAGAAATGCTTACCAATTGCTCCCAAGAATATATTTAGCCTAGATTATGAAAACCTATAACAAAATAGCAAGTATCCATGGAAGAAATGAAAATACTAAGAAAAGATGAATGAAAACTAGGTTTTTTAAGTCTCAGTTTGGGCTTGGGTGAATGAGGAAGAAGGAGACAAGGTTTGAGGTATTTATAGTACAAAATGGTCAAAAAGAAGGTCAAAACCCGCAGCAGGTGCGCAAGCCGCAAATTGGGTGCACGGGCGTGCGAAGCCATGGTGCGAGGCATGGAGAGCTGGAGCAAAGTGCTGGAGCGCTGAGACGCACAGGTGCACGGGACAAAGACGTTGGCGTGGGCTGAGGCGAGCAGGGCGTGCGTTGGAGGACTGAGGGACCACACTGCAGCTTGCTTTGTGTCGTGCTGGCACGCGATCAGATATGCAGGGCACGAGGCTGCTGGGCGTAGCTGATGCCCAGCGCGCAGGCAGGCGAAAGGATGGGCAGGCTGTGCAAACCATGACTGAGAATGCGTGCTAAGGCTTCTTTTCCGGTGCGCAGGCGCATGGTTAAGGGCCCGGGCCGCGCGTCACGGTTTTCTTCACCTTGTCGGTTGTCTGGCCTTTGTTCTTCAAGTCCGAACTCTCTTCTACCACATTTGGATTGTGGTCTTCAATCATCTACCATTCTTGCGAATAACCTTCACTAAACTAATCCAAAGTGCTTACGAGCAATCTAAAAACTAAGCTTACAAAATCTAGACGCTCATAAGGACCAATAATCCATTAGATTATAAATAGGTTTCAAAATGAAGGATTTTGATATAAAAACCGAAAACGGCATCGAAATCCCTTATGATGTAAACCTACCTAAAGCTAGCAATCTTCCAACAAAATATGACAAAAGATATGTTAAATGCTTTGGAAAATATATGCATTTGACGTCCTATCACTATGTTTTTCCATCTAACTTAATGTAGTAGTGGTTTTTAGGAAATAGCTGCTATGATTTCCCACCAATACTAGAAGCGGTTCTTCATTAATTAGTTGCTTCACAATTTGTAATAGAAGCATTTAATTAAAAATAGCTACTTTGAAAAAATAATACCTGCTACTCAATTACATAGCAGTGGTTTTTTATAATAGTTGCTACGTACCACTGCTAAGGTGGGGGGGGGGGGGGGATTTCCAGTAGTGGTTGGCATACACATGTTTACACCTCTCGATGGCACAGTACAACTCTACATATCAATAAATGTCCAACAATAAAACTTTCACACATTTATTGCAATACAATTTCATGACCACATCCAAATCATGTAAGGTCATTAATGTTCCAAATACACCAATATTCCACATTACAATGACCACATTCATAACATGTCCTACAATATAACAATCAATAGCCACAGAAAATATGTGTTGATGTCCATCATGATTTCACACCGGTTTATTAAAAACCGGTGTTAAATTAACATTGGTTCCAGTGTTAAAATAATTTTTAAAAATTGTGCTATTACAATTTGGGAGCCGAATTTCAAAACCGGTACTAGAGGGGGTTTCTGTGGTAGTGGAACAAAAAAAAGCATATAACCAACCTTTATAAAAAATTGCATAGAATCAACATGTACAAACTGCTTATGTACTACCAACATGATCACAAACCATCATGTTGGATAACCCAATATATTTCTAGGAAAATTATATATCACAAGATTCCCATATTTGTATAATAATACCACATAAGGATCCCATTGACGGTTTTCTTCAATAACATGTTTTTATGTCATTGAGGCATTTTATCAAACATGTTTTGGGCATATCAATATTAATGATTCCTACACAAAATTTGATATGAAAACCCATAGAAAAGTAAACAAAGATTACTAACCTTCACCGATGCAATGAAAATGGCAAACTTACTCTACTTCAATGCCCAAAATGGTGAAATTGGTGATTGTGCGAAGTTCTTCTTTCTCTTGTAGTTGGGCAGAAATCGTATAACCCCATGTTATCCCGTTCTGCCTTTAACAAGATACAGATTCAATTTTCAGATTCTGGTGTGACAGGAATAAATTTTCCTCTACAGTTACTTTACTGAGGTTCGGGCCGCACATCAAGTTGGCATAGAACTCACCTATGATGCTTAGATTGAATGGTTGTGGAGTCTTATAAAAAATTTCCCACCCAAGCGTGCAGATTGTTTGTTTGAATGGAGGAGATGCCTTTATTCCTCTCTCTGGGTGATTACGACGTCCCTTGTATGATTCATGTACCAACCTAGCCTCCTCGGACACAAAGGTACCATCCAGGTCAGTGTGTGGCGACGCATTTGGCAGAAAAGGAGAAGATGATTGGTGTATCCTTTTCAAATTGGATTTAGGTGTCATTTACTAAAAAACACAATCAAGCATTTTATCAAACACCTTGCATGCGACCCAAGTTAGTTATGATATCAAATCCTATATTAATGCAGTTGAGATTCCAAAAGATATTTAATCGTATAATTAAGGAATTTTAGGTGATTTACCTGATTCTATCGGCTCCGCTTTTGGATTTCAATTGATAGGCCTGCGAAGGTAATGCTAGAGGATGAGAGATGCCAATTTTTGTTTGTGAAAGTAGGTTGCTTTTTAATATTTACGGGCAGTTTTTTCTCCCAGTATTTTTTTTACACCGGTATTTTCAATAATATATTGGTGTAGGAAATTTGAAAAGCAGCTGCCAGTGCCTGGTTTTAAAAAATAATATTATAAAACCCACAGGAAATGTTGAATATTTTGTCTAAGTACCTAGCACCGGTACTATTACCGGTGCAAAAATGTCCCATACCAGTGTAGGTTTTGTACTAAAGCAGCTGCTTTAGACTGCTTAAAATGGCCTAAAAATAAATTTTAGGACCCGAGGCCTAAATGCGTATTTTTTCCTAAGTATCCACCACCGGTATAATTACCGGTGCGTATGTAGCAAATACCGGTGTAGGTTTTGTCACAAAGCAGCTTCTTCAGGCTGCTTTAAATGGCAATAAAAACAAATTTTGTGACCCGGGACAAAATTTCAGAAAATAAGCCTAAGTACCCAGCACCGGTATATAAACCGGTGCATATGTATAAAACAGAGTATCTTCTTTATTTTTCTCCGGTAAAATAGGATTATACCGGTGCGTATGTATAAAACAGAGCATCTTCTTTATTTTTCTACATCGGTATAATCCTATTTTACCGGTGCACAAGTTCCAAAAAGGGAAAAACAATACTTGCTATTAGATTTTAATCCTTTCAATACGAAAACACTCCAATGGAAGTACGAATCAAAACAATGCTTCAGAAAACAAAGAGCGGTCCACATACATGTCATAGTAATTCACATTATAAAGGGGTGGGTATTATACAAAACATTTGTAGGAATTCCAACTACGTGGGGGATAACTATCTATCTCTTTCGCTTCAACACATTGTCATCACCCACTATTTCACCACTTTCATCAAGCCACAACCCATCACCATGAGAATGCCCACCACAGCTCCCCTTACATCCTCCAAACCAGGAAATACTAATAGAAACTCTGGACTATCAATTATGACTTGGTGATCAATTTCATCTTCAAAGTAAAACTTCTTCCCATGAAGCATCACATGGAACTTCTCATTAGAAGGGTCCTTGATTTAAAAAAACCTGTCATGCATGGGCAGCTAAGATTAATTTATAATCTTTGTATCCTACAAGATTCAAGTGACCAACGTAAAGCCCATGGGCTTTTTGACCACAAACACTGGATCCATGTTCCACCCAACGATACTTGAACACAACAACTTTGAACTCTACATAATCCAGCTCCCAAATTTCCTCAATCACCTCATATAAAGGCATTCCAGCAACAGCAGGATGCTTATCTTTCTTGCTTGCGTGTCTCATTGATTCAGATTCAATCTAAACACCATTGTTTTGTGTCGTGCTCTTCTCACCCTTCTCTAATCTTGAGAAATTGAAGCCATTAAAGTCATAACCTTGGTACCGTCTAACGGTGCATTTTGTTGTCCTTGCAAATGCTCGAAGTTACTGGGCATCCCTTCCATATTGAAATGCTTGTAAAACCAGTGAACAAACCTTGAAGAATGCTCTACCTGTACTTTATTTGAGGGCCAGTTTGGACAAATCTCTTCCAACAGGGAAACATGCTCTTGAACATATATTGCAGTCTCGCTACTATTACGTAAAACATACAGATGAACTATCATTAATTCAGCGTTCAAGGGTATATAAAGCATACCCTTAGACCGTGGAGTCCCATTCCACCTTTTGCAGTGTGGTCCACCAGGACGACCAACCACTCTTTTTCCTACCAAGTTTGATGTACAGTAGTCGATGATCTCCTCAGTGACATACCTCTGAACAATCGAAGCATTAGGCCGATTACAATTATAAACATAACCCTTGAAAACAACCATGTGACGCTCAAATAGGTACATCCAATGCATTCCAAGAGGCCCACATGTATGTATCTCTCTAACCAAGTGTACTATGAGGCGCACCATGATGTCAAAGAATGATGGGGGAAAGTACTTCCCCATATGGCATAAAACAACAACAGGCTCCCCCTCCAGTTCATCTAGCTATTGCTTGCTCAGATTTTCCTGCATATCGACTTGAAGAAGAAACATAAGCGCATAATCGAAAATCTAACTTCCTCTCCCAAACAACCTTTGATCGGTGTTGCATAAGGACATGGTAAAGTAGTTTGATTGTTAGAAAAAAAAATGAGGTAAAGTAGTTTTATTCAAATTTGAGTTCGAGCCAAAAAATTTCATGCTCAATCGAACTCGAGTTGAGCTCGAGCTTGAAACAAGCCACTGCCGCAACGCCTTTTCTGAACCGCCGCCGCCCAAAGTTTTGCAATTACTAGAAAAAAAAATTTAATTAAGAAAGAGTCAGTCTCTTGAAAGACGGTCATTCTATAAGTCATTGAAAGACCAAAGTTTAAACTACATAAAACTTTTGGGTTGCATTAACCGGGTCATAAACTTTACAACCACTACACATTGCATAATAAAGTTTTAATATTACAACTAAAACATTTTAACTTTTATTATTCTAAATAAACCCCGTCTTTCCATAAGCCTATGAAAATACGGTGTTTCCCAAGACTTTGCCATTAAAAAACACTGAAACATTTTTAAATTTTAAGTGTTAGGGGTTGTTAGGGAAATATGGATTAATGTTTTCTTTCTTTTTATCTTTTTGGCTTAATTATTCTACCTCACATACCGATCAGTCTGGTAGCAATCAAGTCGCTCTCCGGGTTCTTGGAAGTTTGCTGCCATCCATCAATCCCATTGCCCCGGACATGTACTCCTATATAGAGAATGTAAGCAGATTTGCTCATAATTCATTTATTTTGTAGACCTGCAGGTTAGATTTGCATGTTTTGATTGTTTGCGATCCTGCATATTGAGTTAAAGTTATCTTGTAAATCTGAACCAGCGATCTTTTTTATTCATATAATTGATCTTGTTATATTTCTCCATGGTGTGTATGAACTTAACCCTAGATGTGCTGGTTTTTAGTGCAAATACTAATATGCTTGAACATCTTTATTAGGAGAAAATAATTCATCAGCTTATCGAGCTGGTTTAAGCATGTGGGCTTTCAAAAATCACACCGTAACCTTTTCAAGTAGAGTATAGTCATCACTATAGTAGGGTTTTTCGAATCTGGCTCGTGTCATTTACATTCCTAATCTATTCGACCTCGAACCAAATTAATTTCATTCAAATTCAAGCTCGACCCAAAATTTTACAAGCTTGATCAAATATTGAGCCGAGCTCAAAATTAAGATATTTTAAATCAGCCGAGCTCGAATTAAGAGTTGTTCGAATTTGGCTCGAGTTTAAGGTATTTTAAACTAGTCGAGTTCAAATTCGATTTGACTGAACTCGAGCTGAGATTGAATAGTATTTGAAACTGAGCTCAACCAATGATATTCATTAACTTCGTCGAGATTATTGATCCAACATAATTTTTATATATTTGAAATATTTTTATTAAATATAATATACTCCCTTCGTCCCACCAGTTTTGGCTTATTTACTATTTTCAAGTTAAACTTGGTAAACTTTGACCCTAAATATATATTAATATATTCATAATAAAAATATCATATGAGATATTGTTAGATTCATCTTAACATACATTTTCTAAACATTAATTTTTATGCGGATATGTTAGATGTAGGTAGAGATATTGGTGGTCAAACATAATTATTGAAAACTGTGAAAAAGTAAACATGTCAAACTAGAAGGACGGTGGAGTTTTATAATGTATATAGAATATAAATAAATATATATATATATACATATATTTAATTATGGATCGATTTCAAGCTCAAACACGAGTTCAAGACAATTACATTATGACTTATTGAATGAAGGAAGAAAATGTTGGATAATGACTTATTGAGTTAGTTACATAATGATTTATTGGATTATGACTTGTTATATAACCCATTGGGTAACAATATCCCATGGATTATCCATTTAATGATTAGCTCATTTGTTATTCAACTCATTATTATCCATTGTGATCCATTAATAAATGGGATAATTGAATAATGACTCATTGAATAATGAGTTAATAGGGTTTGAATAATTGATTGATCCAAATCACTCATGGACCTACTTTAATGTATAAGATTGTGCACCAATTCTAATTTATTTTGTTCATCCTCTATGCACTAAAAAAGTGATGTATGCGAGATTTTGAATTTAAAGTAGTTTGATTGTTAGAAAAAGAAAAATAAAAAAGTAATAAATGGAACACCATCATTCCCTTCTTAATTTTTTTACTTTGACTATTCTATATCAAAATTCTGTGTCTTTAATTGTAAAAATTCATCAATACACAAATATCAAATATTATCTTTTATTGGATTCATTGAAATGGTTTTTTTTTCTAAATATTGATTGTTATAATTTTTATTTATAGGAAAAGTGTTGGAAAAGACCGTGTTTTCATAGGTTTATGGAAAAATGAAGTTTAATTATAATAATAGAAAGGTAAAAGGTAACTCCCTTTGTCCCACCTAGAATTGCACTCTTGCTTTTTGCACGTCGTTCAAGAGTTGATATATTTATCTACGATAAATAAAAAGTTGATATTTAGAAACCACTTGTTACGACGAATTGAATAATATCATATACGATAATATTATTGTTCATATATCTATTCAAATATGTGATTAAGTTTTAATAGAGAATAGTGTTAAAAAATAAGAGTGCAACTTCAGCTGGGACGGAGGGAGTACAATATTAAAAATTTATTATGCAACATGTAGTAGTTATACGTTTATAACCCAATTAATAAAATCCAAAAGTTTTATGTTCATTCTTCTAATTTGAAGTTTAAACCCTAATTTTTTCATAATTTATAGAAATGCGATTTTTAAAGAGACATACTCTTATTTATATATGTTTAAAATATGGATAATTGAATTTATATGATTTTAAATTTTGACTCAATATGGAAAGTTCAAATAGGTGTCCAGGTATTAATAATAAGGAAGCGTAAACAAAATAAACGTAATTAAAAATATACAATGAAATAAAGATAACAATATGGTAATTATTGAGAAGGACAAAGTTTTAGAAAACACCGTCTTTCTATAAACTTATGGAAAGACTGGGTCTAATTAGAAATATAGAAAGTTAGGGATTAATCAGCAAATTTCAAGAAACTGCACTTCACGCATTGTACATATAAGGATTTTTTTTTTCATTTCGTTTAATTTTCATTTAAATCCCAGAAATTCTCTCTTCTTCTTCGTCCATATTCTTCTTCTCCGTTAGGGTTTTTCGATCACGATTTCCACCATAATTTCACCGTGCATTTTGCCGAATCAGTGTTTCTTTGTGTTTGCCATAGGTTATATTCTACTTTTGAGCCGATTTATTTTTTCGTTTTAGGTTTTTAAGTTCATATTTTAGGGTTTCGATTTCGGATCTAATATTTGTTGTGTGTTATTGCAGTGGAACGGTGAAGAGGAAGGAAGTTTCCGCCGATAGTGTTCAGAATGAAGAAGGTGATGTTTATTTCTCTATTTTTGCTCTTATTGTATGTTTTTGTTGTCAAATATTGAATGCTTTGCTTTATTTTGTCTTTTAACCAGTTTTTTTATTATATCTGTGAGATGGTTTTAGTGTTTTTTAATGTTTTCCCCAATTTACTAGGTTTAGGGTTTAGAAAATTTGTTAATAGCTTTGGTTTTTACTATTACAAGATCTGTTAATAGCTTTGGTTTTTACTATTACAAGATCTGTTAATAGCTTTGGTGTTTACATGAAGATTTTTTGTTTATAACTTTGGTGTTTACATGAATTTGTAAAGGTTATTGTAATTTTGTTGAAAAGTATCCCGTCTGCATGATGCTATACTTTGCATAACTATTCTCATTCTCACTAGCTTAGTTACTCGTATTGTTGCCTTCCTCGGCATTCTGGCTTTCCAAAGGAAGTGATTCAAGTAAATTCTTATTTTAAACAGAAGCAGCATCTTGTAATTTTGACTAGATCTTATGAAGCATGGAAACTTGTTTTGTTACCTAGCTAAAAGTCACTAGATCAGTCGAGGTATATACTCAGAGTATACATTTGCACTGTATAGTTGGTTTAGTTGCTACCTTAGTTGGTTTAGTATACATTTGCACTGTATACATTTGAGCTTGTCTTTTTGCTTTGTGCATACTTCTTGGTCTTGGGCAGCTTTTCCAGAGCATTCTATATATTTGATTTTCCTAAGTTTTTTTTACTAGAGTATAGGGATTCATGTTCTGTGATTTCCTCTTCCGAAACACCTTAAAAATAATTTAAGTCCATTTTCATGATTTCAGAACACCTTGTTGTTTTTTCCCCGTTCTTTTTTTCCCCTTAAGGAGTGATACGTAAATTCTAAGAATATGGATTTCCTGCTACTAAATGAATTCATTCCTCACTGATAGTGCACAATGTACATAAGGACTGAAAGTCTGAAAGTATAGAAATACATAATGAATGTTTCAACTTTCAACTGTGAAGTTTCTCTGTATTAAAACTATTTTCTCTTATTGAATAGAGATTTACATTTAAAGTCCTTGTTGGTTGGTTGTATTGCATGCCTTTCAAGTCATTTGGCTTGTATAATGATGTGTCCATTTTAGGCGCATTATTTAGTAGTATTTAGGATCACTTTTGTGCTCTTTTATTATCGAGAGCTTGTGTTTTACCTTGAAATTCACTTAGGAGAGGTAAAAGCAACTTTGTACTCTTTTACCTCTTTTAAGTGGATTTTGTGTGACAAGGGAAGAACACGGAACCAACGAAGACCGGAAGACATTGAAGACTATACTTTCGAAGACTTTTGGATACTCACTTCGAAGACATGAAGACCGGAGGCCGTTGAAGACCATTTTGGAGCTGTTGAAGACTTGAAGAGTGAGAGGGATGGCTATGAAGAAGACAAAGAAACAATGCAAAACTGTGGCTGCCGTCGCGACCCCGTCGCGACACCATCGCGATCCCGTCGCGACACCGTCGCGAGTCGCGACGAACCCCGTCGCGAGTCGTGACCAACGGGCGGCCAGAAATCATTCTTATTTTCTTTGCACTATAAATACCATCTCTTTCCCTCTTCTTCTCCAGCTTTTCCAGCCTGCGTTTTCTCTGGTTTTGGGCGCCAATTTTAGGTTTTTCTTCTTCTTTCTTTTCTTGGCTTTCTCTTAGTTTGATTATGTCTTTTGTTGTTGTTCTAGAGTAGTTCTTGTTCTTGGGAGCAAAGGATTGAAGCTTCCACTATCTATGTAGCAAGAACTCATTCCTATATATCTATTTGATGTTTTTGCTATTGTGCAATTAGTGTGCTTTGAATGTTAATTGTTGATTGCATTGATGTTGTTGGGAGCTTGATGATATGAATGCTTGTATGAATTGCTAGCTAGGGTTTGGGGGATTTGGGTTGATTTCCCCCCTGTTCTTGTTAGTAATGTATGAGTGTGAATTAGAGTTTTTGATTGTGTTAGTGTGTTGACAATGTGCTAGGCGAATGTGATTGATGTCGAACTCTTCGTCATGTTCGTTTGTGTAGCAAACGAGAGAGTCATATGCTCGCGGATGAATGTGCGTTGCACGTTCATCCAATCTCGTGTAATTGCATGAATTGGTTCAATGCCTAGTCACGGTGTAGTGGTCATAGGCATTGCCAAGCTTGTTGGTCCTTCGTGCTAAATGCCACCAATGACACCTTGAGTCGTGGTCGCGACTCGGGAGCCATTGGTGAGGTTTGACGAGAGATGTCGAACTCACTCTCGCAAACTACGAACTAAGAAGGATAGGAGTTCAGTCTCCACGACAAGTAGTTGAAGTATTGAATAGGTGATTTAAACTCATTCTTGAAGCATTTGTTGTTTGGCGTTTATGTATTCTTGACGGTGTGTTTCACTGCATGTGTGCCATGAGTGGTTTGAGCATAGGGAGTGCTTGTGTGGTTGAATTGCTTAGGTGTAGGAACGTGACGAACTCTGTAGCGCCTTTGCATGAAGATCCACGAGCATGAACTTAGAACTCCTTGTGGTGTGTGTGTTGTGGAGACTTGCTAGATGGGTGAGTGAGCGTTGGGTCATGAATGCTATATGATGGAATGCGTGAATGATTCGATGAACTACATTAGATGTGGAAGTGGATATTCGTTGCCCCCAAGGCATTTTATCTTTGTAGTTTAAAACCCCTTTTCTTTAGTTTCGTTTGATGATTAGCATAGTCACTTGACGTTGCTAGTTATCCTGTCTTTTTACTTTCGTAACTTAGGAACCAACCAACCAACCAACCCCCCCCCCTTTACATTGCTTTTAAGTGTGTGTAAATATAGTTACTCCTAGCCTAGTATATCAACCATTTGTGTGCTTAGACGCTTAGAAAGATCCCTCTTCTCATTGGACGACCCCGATTTGCCACTATCTACCTAGCTGTAGAAAGTAAGCATTTAGGGCTTATAAATTATCTTTTGGCGCGCGGGCGCGACGACCGCTCGCGCCCGTCAAAATGGCGCCGTTGCCGGGGAAGAGGCGTTTATTCTTAAGTATTTAGGTGTATTTGGTTGTGTATTAGCTAGTTGTTTTTATTTTCCACTACTTGGTGGTTGTTTTTGTTCGGAGTAGGTATTGCTCGAGTTCTTGGTAATTTATTTTATCGAGAATCCTTGCACTATGATTCCGAACTTTTGAAAAATAAAAAAAAATAAAAAAAAATTTTAATGGAGCGTCTCACCTTGAGGGAACTCATGATGAGAAGAGAGGCTCAACAAGCAAGGTTTTGTAGGATGTGTCATTTTGACCATCCTACCGAATCTTGCCATTTCTTGTGGGAACAGCACGATGACCGAGAAAGAACCCTTGGTTTCCAAAACCATGGGTACTATGAGGAGTGCTATCCAGAGGTAGGAGATATTGGTTTTCAAGGGCAAGAAGCTCAGGAATGCTATCCATACCACAACTCTTACAATCCGGAATGGAATGGTAGTCCGGATTTGTGGTATGAGAATGAGCCGGAAAACCAATATTACGAGCAACCTAGTTGGCCATCACCACCCTATACCATACCCCAAAACCAAGCCCAACAAGGAAGTTCAAGTTTGACACGTGAGGATGTCTTAAATACCATAGCAAACTTGAACTCCTTTACTAGTGAGGAGCCGGATACCCAGCTCTCCTCTAGTGTTGAGGCCATTGAGGGGCATGTGAGGAACATATTAGAGGTATTGGCCCGAATGGAAGCTCGTGATTCCGAAAACACACCATCCCAACTTGAACTCGATGATTCGGTGAGTGAAGTCACCAATAAAAATGATTTTGAGTTTGAAAGGGATGAGGAGTTGGTTGTAGAGGATAGAAAAATGGAGGAAGAGGTGATAGTGCTACATTATCCATTAGCATTATCACCCCCCTTCTCCCACCTAGTGAACCAACTCTAATATCTTCGGAAGTTTTGAGGGAAACGAGAGAGGAGCCAAAAGACTATTCTAAGCTCCCTAACCACTTAATTCCCTTTGAACCATCTCCACCTCCAGAAGACTTTCCTCTTGGAAGTTTTGTGCCCCCACCTCTCTTATTTTGGATGCTCATGGTGAAGAGTTTCAAGCCTTCACCATACGGATAACATTAGGGTCGTGCCGACGACGTTAAATAAATTCGGCATTTCTTTTAGTTTTTGTTTCTTAGTTTGTGTTTCTTAGTTTGTTTTTGTTGTTGTTTTGTTTTGATCTTTTTATGGCTTGTTTTTCTGTGATTTTGTGGCAAAGTGAAGTGCATTGCAATGAAGGAGATGAAGGAACGAGATCAATGAACGAGGGAAGAAAGCTTGGACGGTTGGTAAGAAGAAGAAAAAATTTTAAGTCTGGGATACCCTACCGTCGCGAGTCGCTATGGGCTTCGTCGCGAGTCGCGACGAACAGGGGAGCAAAATCCACTCCCAGCGCCAACTTTCCGCGAGTCGCGATGACTTCGCGAGGCTCGTCGCGAGTCGCGACACCCTTCGTCGCGAGTCGCGATGAGCTCAGAAAATTTTGAGCTTCCGGACTCCACTTTCCGCGAGTCGCCCTGACGTCGCGAGGCCCGTCGCGAGTCGCGACCAACCACATCGCAAGTCACGACGAGCTCAGAAAAATTTAAGCTCCCGGACTCCACTTTCCGCGAGTCGCGATGGCGTCGCGAGGCTCGTCGCGAGTCGCGACGCCCTTCGTCGCGAGTCGCGACGAGCTCAGAACATTTTGAGTTCCCGGACTCCACTTTCCGCGCGTCGCGATGACGTCGCGAGGCTCGTCGCGAGTCGCGACGAACCTCGTCGCGACGTGCTCAGTAACTTTCGAAAAAAAAAATTTTAGACGGATTTCAAGTTTCCAAGCTTCCAAGTTTCCAAATGATTTTAAACATTGCATGATCCTTCCTTCTTCTCCACCCAACACTCCAAAGAACATCACATACCTCTCATTTCTTCCACCATCCTACATATATTGGCATATGAACATTCTTGCATCTTTATAGTACATTTGTTGATTGTAGTATGCCGACTATATCATTGTGACCGTAAGTTCTTAGCCTATAATGATGTTTGTATACATGTCAATATATGTTGGATATTTTTCATGCATAATCTTATAGTGGTGATTGAGGGTTGATTGGTTGTTCTTTGACAATACTATGGTTATTAACTCTTGATGCTAAACCTAGTATTACATATCCTTATGTACTTGTGAGTTTAATGTGTTCTTCGTGGTGTAGTCTTGATCAAACGGCGCCATGGAGACAATGCTTTTCTCGAGGGGTGAGTTCTTCTACGGCATTTTTGCTCACCCTTCCGGTTCCGAAACCTATCTCGGGACCATCCAAGTACTTGGATATCGCCATATCACCGGCAAATTTGCGGAGATACGGGTGTCACTCTAACTCCCTTCCCTTGATTTTTATTCTTCTTGCCTTACGTGTTTACATTGAGGGCAATGTAATGTTTTAAGTGTGGGGAGGGGTTAGAGGACTCATATGCATGCTAGATTGTTTTGGAATGCTTTTTGCTACTTTTCATTGGAAAAACATGAGAAAAAAAATATAGAAAAACAAAAAGAAAAAAAATTTGGAAAAAGAAAAAGAAAAAAAAAAGAAAAAGAAAACCCGCTAAGTTGAAAACCCGAGAGGGCAATTTAGGCAACATTGGGGGCCCGGATAGGTCGAAAACCCTTAAAGGGCGGCCTAGGAAAAAATGAGAGGCTAAAATGTGCGGAAAAAGGTGAGATGTGAGCTAAAGAAACATGATGTGTGGCTAGGATGAAAACTCGAAAGAGCTCCTAGGCAAAATGAGAGAAATTGAAAAATGCTACGATTTCACTCACTTGCCGGCGTTGGAGTCATAAGGTTGCGGTTGTCACATGGATGGATCGGGTAGCTCAATATCTTTAGACCTCTTGGGATTGGGTAGCTTAGTGGGTTAGGAAACGAAGTATGGTTATGAAATTCTTGATCTCTTTCTACTTCGTTTTTGGTTGATATATTGGCATTAGGTGAAGCATGTGTTTAAAACTTCCTCTATGGTTTTAGCTTCATTTTGTGTCATTGGATTCTGGGAATATCAATTCTGGGCTGTGAAATATTTTTATGGGTAGTGAATTGATAAGTGGTAGGTTTGGTTAGATTTAGGATTGGGGATGTGTGTGTGCAAAATTCTCATGTGAGCTTTTATTTTGGGATTTTTGAGATTGAGAGTTTTGGTGAGGCTTTGATTGGGGGATTAGTTTAGGTTTTGGGATATATCATTTACTCCGCATGCTTGAATCTTTTCTTACTCGAGGGCGAGTAAGGTTTAAGTGTGGGGAGATTTGATATGTCCATTTTGTGTGGTTATTTTGGGGGTTTTAGGATGTGGATATACCATTTCCTCCGTATGCTTAAATCTTTTCTTACTCGAGGGCGAGTAAGGTTTAAGTGTGGGGAGGTTTGATGTGTCCATTTTAGGCGCATTATTTAGTAGTATTTAGGATCACTTTTGTGCTCTTTTATTATCGAGAGCTTGTGTTTTACCTCGAAATTCACTTAGGATAGGTAAAAGCAACTTTGTACTCTTTTACCTCTTTTAAGTGGATTTTGTGTGACAAGGGAAGAACACGGAACCAACGAAGACCGGAAGACATTGAAGACTATACTTTCGAAGACTTTTGGATACTCACTTCGAAGACATGAAGACCGGAGGCCGTTGAAGACCATTTTGGAGCTGTTGAAGACTTGAAGAGTGAGAGGGATGGCTATGAAGAAGACAAAGAAACAATGCAAAACTGTGGCTGCCGTCGCGAGTCGCGACGAACCCCGTCGCGAGTCGTGACCAACGGGCGGCCAGAAATCATTCTTATTTTCTTTGCACTATAAATACCATCTCTTTCCCTCTTCTTCTCCAGCTTTTCCAGCCCGCATTTTTTCTGGTTTTGGGCGCCAATTTTAGGTTTTTCTTCTTCTTTCTTTTCTTAGCTTTCTCTTAGTTTGATTATGTCTTTTGTTGTTGTTCTAGAGTAGTTCTTGTTCTTGGGAGCAAAGGATTGAAGCTTCCACTATCTATGTAGCAAGAACTCATTCCTATATATCTATTTGATGTTTTTGCTATTGTGCAATTAGTGTGCTTTGAATGTTAATTGTTGATTGCATTGATGTTGTTGGGAGCTTGATGATATGAATGCTTGTATGAATTGCTAGCTAGGGTTTGGGGGATTTGGGTTGATTTCCCCCCTGTTCTTGTTAGTAATGTATGAGTGTGAATTAGAGCTTTTGATTGTGTTAGTGTGTTGACAATGTGCTAGGCGAATGTGATTGATGTCGAACTCTTCGTCATGTTCGTTTGTGTAGCAAACGAGAGAGTCATATGCTCGCGGATGAATGTGCGTTGCACGTTCATCCAATCTCGTGTAATTGCATGAATTGGTTCAATGCCTAGTCACGGTGTAGTGGTCATAGGCATTGCCAAGCTTGTTGGTCCTTCGTGCTAAATGTCACCAATGACACCTTGAGTCGTGGTCGCGACTCGGGAGCCATTGGTGAGGTTTGACGAGAGATGTCGAACTCACTCTCGCAAACTACGAACTAAGAAGGATAGGAGTTCAGTCTCCACGACAAGTAGTTGAAGTATTGAATAGGTGATTTAAACTCATTCTTGAAGCATTTGTTGTTTGGCGTTTATGTATTCTTGACGGTGTGTTTCACTGCATGTGTGCCATGAGTGGTTTGAGCATAGGGAGTGCTTGTGTGGTTGAATTGCTTAGGTGTAGGAACGTGACGAACTCTGTAGCGCCTTTGCATGAAGATCCACGAGCATGAACTTAGAACTCCTTGTGGTGTGTGTGTTGTGGAGACTTGCTAGATGGGTGTGTGAGCGTTGGGTCATGAATGCTATATGATGGAATGCGTGAATGATTCGATGAACTACATTAGATGTGGAAGTGGATATTCGTTGCCCCCAAGGCATTTTATCTTTGTAGTTTAAAACCCCTTTTCTTTAGTTTCGTTTGATGATTAGCATAGTCACTTGACGTTGCTAGTTATCCTGTCTTTTTACTTTCGTAACTTAGGAACCAACCAACCAACCAACCCCCCCCCCTTTACATTGCTTTTAAGTGTGTGTAAATATAGTTACTCCTAGCCTAGTATATCAACCATTTGTGTGCTTAGACGCTTAGGAAGATCCCTCTTCTCATTGGACGACCCCGATTTGCCACTATCTACCTAGCTGTAGAAAGTAAGCATTTAGGGCTTATAAATTATCTTTTGGCGCGCGGGCGCGACGACCGCCCGCGCCCGTCATATAATGTACTCATGACTTCTCTGTTGTTTCTCTTTTCAAGAATGTTACTGTCTCCCTTAATGTTGGATGCTTGTTTTAGTGTTTACATTATTTTTGTAAAGGTTGCTGATGCAATGTAGTCCCTGGTTTCATAGGAATCTTCTAGAGTTATTCATGATTTTCATTTGTGTACTTTTGAGACTAAGAACTGCTTAGGTTTTCGTTTTCTTTTTTTGTGTTTAAATTCATATGAGGCTCAGGTTTTTTTATTTTAAAAGGTTGTTACATTAGTATGTTACATTATCAGCTTATCTTATAAGGTTCATTATTATATTTGTAGTGTTGTTTTATTATTTTTACTGATCAGTTTGGTTCTGTACAAATATGATTGCGCAAATCATCACACATTAGGAGTTTATCGACTGTTTCATTGGATCTTCCCAATAAGGGGAAGAATGCTATTAACTTGGTCATTGAGGAACCACAAACTGCGCATCTCTGCACTTTTAAGAAGGTTACGAAGAGGCGCACAGTTAGAACTGAGGTTGTGGATGCTGGGGGTGCTGACTTTGCTGGTGCTGATGATTATGATTTTATTAAGGATGTTGTCCTTATTGAGCGACCTAAGAAGGTCAAGTTTGGTGTGAGGAAAAGAGTTGGTAATGGAAAGTCTGATGTGGCTGAAAAGGTTGCAACTGAGAAGAAAGCTGCAACTGAGAAGATTATGGCTCTTCAAGATGAGAAAAACAAGGTTGATGGTGATGCGAAGAACAAGGCAATTGAAGCTGAGAAGAACAAGGCTCTTCAAGCTGAGAAAGACAAGGCTACTGGTGATGCAAAAAAGAAGGTTGTTTAGAACACAACAAAGAAGAAGGTTGATGGTGATGCAAAGAAGGCGGCTGTTAAGAAGACAACAAAGAAGAAGGCTGATGGTGATGCAGGAGTCAAGAAGAGAGATCGGGAGGTTCAACAAGTTGTGACGTTGGTGGGCAGCGATGGAGTAAAGTAAGTTTTTCATTTTTCAACATGATTTTTTTAATGGTGAAACATGTGATTTTCGTCATGAACATTTTCTGTTTTAGTTTTCTAAATATGTGTCATAGTTAAGTTTAAAGGGTTTACTGTTTCCTTGTTGACATTCTGTGATTGTGATGCATTGTTGAAAGGCCATTGTTTCTTGCTGATGTAGTGATAATTGTATAATTGAAAATTTTCTGAAAAATAATGAACTAAAAATAGTGCCATTGAATGATCATTTAAGAATCTAACTTATATGCATTTTTCGATATGATGTTTTTATGGTGAAACATGTGATTTTTGTCTTGAACATTTTATGTTTTAGTTTTATAAATACGTGTCATAGTTTAGTTTAAAGGTTTTACTGTTTCCTTGTTGACGTTCTGTGATTGTGATGCATTGTTGAAAGGCCTTCGTTTCTTACTGATGTAGTGATAACTGTATAATTTAAAATTTGCTGAAAAATGATAAACTGGAAATAGTGTCATTGAATGATCATTTAAGAATCTAACTTATATTTATTTTTCAACATGATATTTTTATGGTGAAGCATGTGATTTTTGTCTTGAACAGTTTTTGTTTTGGTTTTCTAAATACGTGTCATAGTTTAGTTTAAAGGGTTTACTGTTTATATTAAAGTACTTGTTGTTTAATCATGGTGTGATTATCTGTTGCTTTTAGTGAGTGAAGTTATTATTCTACAAAACAGTGTACCTTTTTCAAATAAGGTTAACTTTTTTGTTATAATATATCATTTTATTGATGTGTTATTATTTGCAATTATAGAGTTGAGAAGGTTTTCAAGTCTTCTTGCATACCTGACTTGATTAATGAGTCGAATGACTTTTTGTCTGAGTGTCAAGTGGCTGATATTCTCTCTCTTGGTTTTTGTAGTTTGTTGGAGATTGGTATTAAGTTGCCCCTAAAAATTGTTCCTTTTCTGGTTCAAAATTTTGATCCAGGTTTTTGTGTGCAGTATATTGGTGATAATAAGTATACCCTGTGTCCGGGTGATATTTTTGATGTGCTTGTATTGCCTATTTCTGATGAGGAAGTTGTTGAGATTAGTCATGCGGGCAAGGGTGAAAAGCGAGATTTAGAATTTAGGAGACTATGGAAGGAAATGTTTATGATTGGAGACAAAGATGAGATTACTTTAGAGCTAGTTTTTTATTATATGATTGGGTTGAAGGAAGGAGGCGAGGACTTTCAGCGTTGCTTTGTCCTGTATTATATTTGGCACTTCCTTGCTCCTAAAAGCTATTGAAGATGTGAGTAGAATTAAGAAGCTGAATTGGTGTGGATATGTTCTTAAGAAAATGTGTGAGGGTGTGGAAAGATTTAAGAAGGTTCCTTCTTATAAGGTTGTTAGTGGATGTGTGTACTTTCTCTTAATTCAGTTTTTCCAGTTTGTGCCATATCATGATATGAAGGATCCTTTGACTGTACCCCTTCTTCAGCATTGGTCTGAGGAAAAGATGAAAAAAAAGTGTGAGTGGCTGAAGAAATGTGGGTATGAGCGAGCTGTGCTACTAAAGGAAGTGTATCCTTTGACAAAGTGTGGTAGATTGAGAGCTGGTGGGTCGAAAGGTAGTACGAGTGGGTCTCATAAAGTTATTGCTTCTAATAGTCGGGTTCTGCATTTTGATATTCCTCCTGTGGTTCTAACAGATTTAGATATTGCAGCCCTTAAGATGAATGTGAGTATTGTGTTTCATTTGTTTTTTTTTGCTTTATGTTGGTTTATTTGTATTTTAGTTTGATTATATGTTGTTTTACAGGCTGCTAGTGAGGCATTTGCCTTGTTTCGAAGGGACATGGAAGTGGTAAGTGCCAAATTATCAGAGCATTTGTTGAAAGCAACACAACCAGTGGCCCCTTGGGATGATCCCGATACAAATTCTGACCAACAGCTTGGCTCTCAAGTTTTTTTGAAGATCCTGCAATCTTGAAGTAGATTGATGATTTGTGCGATGGTTTTAAGAAGAAAGTAGTTGATTCCATGCCTAGTTTTGCCCTTCACATTGATGATTGACCTTCAGATTGTTTTGAAAATATGTTCTAATATGCTGTGATGGATTTAGATGTGCCCATAATTTGAATCTTTTGGATGAAAACAGATTATCTTTTGGATGAAAACAAAATTTGAACTTTAGTTATGAGAGGTTCTCTGACTTTAAGCATGTCAGGATGGAAGTTTTACGTTAAAACAATGACGGTGTATTGTGATACATGCTCACTTTAAAATATTCATTTCGAAAATTTATTTTGTTTATTGATTTCTCTTAAAATTTCAAAGTAACCTGCTTATTTGTCTGCAAGGTTGGATTTTAGGTTAAAACATTGCATGTTTGTAGTGATTCATCTTAACTTTAAGTTGCATTAGTCTAAATTTTAGTATGCTATTAACCATGCTATTAACCTTATTTTAATTTTGGCAGATTTGATATTTAGGTTAAAACATTGAGACTTTATAGTGATAGATGCTCATTATGAAATGCAAAATTCATAAGTTTACAATTTTAGTTATGATTTTTTTATTCTTGTAATGAATGCAGTCTATAATGTCAATTCTGCAATTGTAATGAAGGCTTTATCAAAAAACATTAATACCTTAGAATAAACATTGTAATGAATGTAGTCTATAATGTCACTCAAAAAAGGAAAATTCAGTTTCTGAATTACACTTGAAATAAGTTGCTGAAGTGGTTCAAATGATATGCTGTTTTGGTGTTTTGGTACCAAACTCATTTGTAGATCGTTTACCTTTCTCTAATGCCGACTTGATTCTTGCACACCTTCCTTTTGTCTTTGCATACTTTGGATCGAGTATGTTTGTTGTGGCAGAACTTGATGCGCTGATAGCCTCGTTTTGTTCTGTGGCGCTTGATTATGTAGATAAGATTTGCTAAATTTTGATTGTTTGTTTACCTAGTGCATCTTCGAGAACTCCTCTAGCATTTACACTGTCTTCACTCTTCAAGATCAGGTTGTAGAATTTCCTTGCCATTTCATGACGCCATGGAATGGTGTCCTTCAATTTCTTTGTTGTCATGTCTATCCCAGACATGTTTCTTCACATTCTTTGTCCATCTTGTAGAAATGTACTGTGGGGGCATTCTGGAGATGGAATGGAGGTACAAACTCTAATGAAATGAAAGCACAATATACCTATTTCAATCAGTGAAAGGTGTACAATTTATGTTAAAACAGTAACTGTTTGTACATAAACCACAATTGTTTATAAGAAGCATTGTTAATCAGCTACATACATGTTTCTTCAAACGCCTTGCAAGAAAAGTTGAGCTCAACTGATTCTTTTGTTTTATTGAACATTATTGATTCTATTACTGTTGAGTGTTTCTCCCATCTTACTTCAAACAGTTTGAAATTGCCACTGTTGTAGCTTTCCGCTATTGTTGTTGTCATTGCAATGTCGAATTTCTTCTTAAAGTCATTATATAGTTTCAAAGTGTATACCTAGCCTGCATGTTTTAGAAGCCCAACATGACTATCATGTGCTGATTTTAGGATGGATCAAGCGCAGTTGTGTTTGGCTGTGTTTTCTATGCTCTCCATTTCTTGACAGTGTTCTCAAATATATTCAAGAATTGAGTGAGAGATGTTGTTTTACTAGCATTGAACATGATGGAACTGTTGGTACTCTCACTCCTTTGTGATGCTAGAATTTCGGCTGAGAAAAAATTCTTGTTCAAAGCTACCATTTATCATGGATATTATATAGACGTTGAAACCAAGTGTGGTCTTCCATGCCATATGTCGTGATCATGACCTGCCAACTGTCTTCAAATTCTTCATGATTAACACACCCTGGTAAGCAACGATCAAATGCCTTTTTGAATGGACCATCTTTCTTCAATTCTCCATAGTGCGTACAAGCATTTTGCTGAAGGTTCCATATATATAGTCGGTGTCTTGTTGTTGGTAAAACTTGTTCCAGTATGTAATGTTGAAGCATATGAGTCATATATTAAAACAGTAATTGTTTATAAAGAAACCTCAATTGTTTATGAGAATATCAAGATTTGAAAGGTAAACAGTACCTTTTCTATTGTAGTCTCCATTGCTTGGTCTTGATCAGCGAATATGGTTATGGGTTTTTTCCCTCCCATGCATTTTACGAAGGTTTCAAGCAACCAGTCAAACGTTGGTGCCTTTTCATCAGATATGAAAGCATAAGCAAACATGACGTTCTTCCAATGGTTTTTGATGCCCACTAATGGAGCATATATTAGGTTGTATTTGTTTGTTCTAAAGGTTGTGTCGAACACCAATACATCTCTAAACAATTTTTAATCCTTATTCATCATTGATTCCCTCCAAAATAAGACTGATAACCTGCTTTCATCATCCATCTTCACTCAAAAGAAAAAAATCAGCATCTTCTCCATTCTTTTGTTGAAGCTGTCCTATAACAGTTTGTGCATCTCCGCCTTCAATCACCTTCATTCTCAGCCTTCAAATTTAGTTTATATGGTCCCTCAAGGTATACCCTAAATTCTCTTCACCTCCAGTTTCATGGACCAAGTAACTAAAGCCAATTGATGGCCTTAATCCAGCGGCTTCCACCCCCTCTATAATCTTGTCCTTCTCTGCTGTGATTTTTCTCACTACGTTGTAGATATTGCCAAGCTAGTCTTGTAAAGTCGTGGTTGTGCTGCAAGATATGGTGCATCACTTTATAAAGGTTGTCCACCAACTTGATTCGTATTTCAGCCTTACAACCTGTTCTAGTTACAGAAAATTCGTTTGCCTTTCTCTTTTTCGAGGTTGATTCGTTCGATCCATCACAGATTGGCATTGGTGGGGTTGATGTTGCTTTTTTCTCTCAAGTTTTCCCCTGACATGAGCATGAAAAGTACTTTTCAGTAATGACTCCTTCATTGTTCTTCATTTGCTTGTTTTTTTTGTAGTTGAATCCCAATTTGTTAGCATGACATTTGTAGAGGTCCTCTAATTCTTGCAGCATTCTTGCTTGAAGCCCATCAAAGCAATCAGTCACGTCAATTTCAGCTAAGTTTAGTAGATGGTCATACACTGCAATAATTTCAAATAAAACATTAGAGTTTCAGACTGAAACACTTGATATATAATTTAAATCATATTGGTTTATATATTAAAATATAGAATTACTCATTCATAATTTCAGTTAACTTTTTTTTTGGTTTTTCTTCTCTGATCCAAGACTCTAAAATATGTTCAGTATAAACACTAAAGATTTATATTGAAACATGGACTTTAAGGCTTAAAACAATAATGAAACTGGGATTCAGCTAACAACAACATGTTAGTAGCAACAACAAGATGTTCTTCGATTTCATGAACATAAGAACTTCATATTTGTTTTTAAAAAAACACTACTTATGGTTTAAAAGGTATCATTGTGTATGTTCAACATTCAGTTTTTGATGAATCCAATTCTGTATGGATTGAAAGGAAGATATACACTCAGTAGGCATAATAGCAGCAATAACAAGATGCTCTTCAATTTCATTAACATAAGAATTTCATATTTGTTTTAAAAAAAAACATACTACTTATGATTTAAAAGGTATAATTGTGTATGTGCAACATTCAATTTTTAATGAATCTAATTTTGTATGGATTGAGAGGGAGACATACACTCAGTAAGCATACTAGCAGCAACATCAAATGTTCTTCGATTTCATGAACATAAAAACTTCATATTTGTTAAAAAAACATATTACTTATGATTTAAAAGGTATCATTGTGTATGTTCAACATTCAATTTTTAATGAATCTAATTCTGTATGGATTGAAAGGGAGACATACACCCAATAGACATAATAGCAGCAACAACAAAATGTTCTTCGATTTCTTCTTCATTTTCGATCATCTGAAGATCAAACAAATTAATAAAACATTACGATTCTATTGCACTCCAAAACTTAAATCGCAAAAAAAAAATCATACAATTATGTTCTTAAAAAGTTGTACAATTACCTCCTTGAATTCATGATGCTGCAACATTTTTCGGCGATCTATGAGGCAAATCGGCAATATTTTCTGAAGAGATCTACAACGTTTTAAGATTTGAAAGGTAGAATTTGAGATCGGCAGAATTGGATCTCGATTTGACGTGATGTAGAGCAGAGCTAGGTTTCGGGAAAATCGCGAGTAAGGATTTGGGGAAAAATGGAAGGATGGGTTTTAGCTTATATAGGCATGTGGATTGTTATGACCCGAAATCGACCCGATTAGGCTATCTTGTGACCCACAAATTTTTCCTTGCCAATTGTTCTGAAATAACTTATGGAAATGCCGTCTTTCAAGAGACGGACTCTTAACTATTTTGATGCGTGTTTTCTATATTTTCATTTGATGTTTAATTATTTTATGTAATAATTAACTATTTAAATCTCGATGTGTATTTTTAGTGTTTTTGTTTGATTTTTAACTATTTTGACGTGTATTTTTATTTTTTTTCATTTGATTTTTAATTATTTAAATTTAACTTTGTATTTAGTGTTTTTATTTGATGATTATTTTTACCATTTCTTAATAATGTTCAAATATAATTATTTATATGTAAAGGGTTATATTTGATAATTATTTTTTAAACTGTTTTAATATTATATTAAACATCTTTGATAATTATTTATATGTAAAGGGTTATATTTAGTGTCTTTAATTTGATGTTTAACTGTTTTAATTTGATATTTTATTACTTTTATAATAAATTCCGTCTCTTGAAAGACGGTATTTCCATAAGCCATGGAAAGACCAAGGTTTAAAGTGTAAATTAGAAGAAATGATGATAAAATTTTGGGGCTGCATGAATCGGGTTATAAACTTTATAACAACTACACGTTGCATAATAAATTTTAACATTGCAACTAAGACATTTTACCTTTCATTATTCTAATTAAACTCCGTCTTTCCATAAGCCTATGGAAAGACCGTCTTTCCTAAGACTTTGCCCTAAATTTAATTGATTTTAGCTAGTTTTTAAATATGATCAAATATAAATTCAGCCCAGCTCCGACCCAGTTTTTAACCGAATTTGACCACCGTTAACCCTACCCCAATTCTTCCTCCCTACCCGACCCTGCCGGAGTATATTGGCCACCGGCAACCACCTGTTCTAGATGAAATCCAAATGAATTTTACCCTACTCCCAAGCTGCACCATGTTCCAGTCTCACTGCGAATAGCCATCGCTATTGAACTCGTTCTAGAGCACCGCCTCGTACGAGTACTTGACCAGACCCAGATCCACTACGCCCAGAAGCAGTCACAGCTGAAGAAGAAACCGATGACGCTGGCATAGCCTAGCATCACGTGCGAGACGACACCGGAGACAGTGGCGGAACTAGGATTTTTTTCTAGGTGGGGCTGATCAGGCAGGGACGGACCGGACGATGGTGGCCGGTGGCGGCGGTGCCTAAAGCTGGAGACGGAGGTGAAATGTATTTTTGGCGGAGGTGAAAATGTGAAATGCATATTTTTTGCTTCTGCGTTTTTGGCCTAATCCAGTAAACTCAAATTTGGAATTTTGTTTTTTTTCTTCACTACTAATCAAAACAACGTCGTTCAATTTGAGCCAAAATGACGTCGTTCGACCTGAGCCAAAACGACGTCGTTTTGATGAAATATGGGGAAAAAAAGGTCTTCAGCGGCCTTCTTCTCTGACTTGCAAGGACTGGAAAAATAGAAAATAAGCCGGAAAAGCGGAGCTCCCAAACTATGAACGTCGGGAAGTGCAATTAACTACTACTACCATGTCGCCTGAACCTCAAGTAGGGATGGAGCCCTACCACGTGCCGGAGAAGTATGAGACTAATGTGAATTACAGTCTGTCATGGGTTTAATACAGTGGGATGATTTTTTTGGCGAAATCCAATGGAGGACGAAGGCTTCTCTTTAAATTTTTAGCTATTTCCAGTTAGATCCCTTATCCTTCATAAATATTTAAATGAAAACCCCAAAAGGTAAATATTATATTATTAACCCCAATAATTCAGAATCTATTATTTTATGTTTATTTTATTTGTTGTTTATGCTTAGTCTCGCCGTAAGACAGTTTTGTAGGAGATGGACTCAAATATAAATTATAAAGCATCAAATTAATATAATAATAAAAGTTAAAATAGTTAAACATCAATTAAAATAATAGAACACACATCAGATTAAAATAGTAAAACATCAAATAAAAATAATTAAACATCAAATAATAATAGTTAAACATAAAATGTAAATGTAGTATAAAATTAAAATAGATAAACATCAAAACTAAAACACTAAAATATATATCAAATTGAAATATAAAAACATCAAAATGAGACTCTAACGTCAAGAAAAAATGAACATCGGTACTAAAATTTTAAAAATCAATCCATACTACTAAAACATCAAGGAATACATAAAATAAAAATCTAATGTTCAAAAAGAAAAAAAACAGCGATATTAATTTTTAAAACGTGTTGAAAATCTAACACATCGATTGATGAAAGTATAAAAATAAATAAAAATTAAGATCATATAATATCATTAGTGTCAAAATGTATTAAATGGTAAAATATACTCCATGTAAACATAAGTTTTGACATGAAAAGATCAACACTTCAGTGTAAAAGACATGCACCCAAAAACATCGATATTAATTTTTAAAACAATACGATGAAAAATTGAAACATTAATAAAAATGAAAGTATACATTACAAATTAAAAAAGTATATATATTACGAACTAGTGTCAAAAAACTAAAAGTGACAAAAATTTAATATGTAAACACAAGATTACATTAAAAAATTAAAATTTAACTTTAAAACACATAATTTTAGTGAAAAAATAAATCTGAAAAAGCACTACAATGTTTGGTTGAAACATCAACTATTGAAAGTGAAACATCAAGTCTGGTAACAAAAACTCACGCATTGTGCGGAAATAAGGAATAAATTTGATCCGCGAATTTCTCCGACCCGGATTCTAGACCCACGAGATTCTTATTACCTGAAATCATTAATTGCCCATTTATTTATGTCCAGTACCCCAAAAAGTGATATTTACGCCTAGATCCCTCCCTCATCCCAAACTTTTTTAAATTATATTCAGAAGTTCATCTCTAATTAAACCTCATAATATTGTACATTCATCATTGATCTCACTATGAGACGGTGTTGAACAAGATTTTGTCCTTTTGTTGTAAAGTGGAAAAGGAGCAACTTTAGATGGGTAATGTAACATTTCAAAAGGAAAAGAAAGAAAATGATGGAAGCCTAAACACATACCACTAATCTAACCATATTTAAACGAAGAAGATGACCAGTTGACCACATTGAATTGTTGCCTTTGAATAATTAACCACAACTAATAATTCAAGAACACTTTGCTCAAAAGTTCATAAACGGCTAAAACGTGGAATAGTTTAATAGACCTATTATGTATTTTTTTTATTCTTTTTTAGTGTTCACATGTATTAAATAAAGACATGATGGCATAGTTGCCATAGCCTTTGCCATCAGGGCAAATTTGAATACAGCCGATGAGCGTTCATGTACATTAACGTTCATAGAATCATAATCCCATCAACAAAAAATGTTGTGATTGAATCATAGAATTCTAGATTATATATTTTAAAAAGTCAATATAGTTTTATACTTTCTAAGTCACACTATAACGTTTCTACTTCTAATTCTCATGAGCATCTATGCATACTGATTTGGATGTCCGAAATGATTTGGTTAAATTTCAGACATAGAGTTTAGATCAAATGAAGAATTGGAAACTTTTGATTGAGACAAACGAAAATGAAAAGTATGAACCTTACGCAAGCGTGGAGAGAGTAAGTTAATAATTTTAGATCAATACCCGTATAAAATTGTAGAATTATTTTTATGAGTTTAAATCATATAATCATGGGATTATTTTAGAACCTTTTCAGTATGAAATCTTAGAATTATTATTGGTAAGTTTGAATTATCAATTAAAATTATAGAATCGTCTACTCGAGTTCGTCTCTTAAAAAACGGTCTTTCTATAAGTTATGAAAAGACCAAAGTATAAATTGTAAATTATGATAAATCAAGATAAAATTTTTGGGTTGCATCAATCGGGTCATAAGCATATAACCACTGCACATTGGATAATAAAATTTTAATATTACAACTAAATTTTTTTTACATGTTTATAATTTTATTTCAACTCCATCTTTCCATATAACTATAAAAAGATAATTTTTCCCAAAATTTATTTATTACTCATAAGTTTGGATACCAGAATAGTAGGCTTGTAACGGGATGGAGAGTGCGTTGTCCACCGTGTCAAAAAGGATTAGCCTAGATATAAGTACGAATATAAGCCAAACGAACCCAGACAACAAGGACAGAACTCTCAAAATGGCACATGAGGAAGTAATACAACTATTCGATTTCTACTGGTTTGAGACCCAAATCCTCATAAACAAATCAAAACCCTCCTCATTAAACCCTGTCCCGGACGAACCGTCGCCATTGACGAAGCTTTCTCAGACCCCTTCATTCATAGTAAGGTCTTTCAGTGACCAAGCTTTGAGCTCCAAGGATATCCCGTCTTTAATCCCTTCAGATCATTCTTCCGCCTTACCGAAATCCGTCCTCCGTTTGCCGAAACTGGAACCGATTCTTTCCGGCAAGGAAGTCCTGGAGTTCACGTCGGAACTGGCGCCGGCGGCCGTGAAGGGGAGGAGGAGAAAAGGAAGAGGCGGTAATGGCAGTAGGAGTTTATCAGAGCTTGAATTTGAGGAGCTGAAAGGGTTTAGGGATCTGGGGTTCGTGTTCTCCGACGAGGACAAAGATTCGGCCCTGGCTTCCATCCTTCCCGGACTGCAACGGCTCGGGAAAACGGCCGGCGCCGGCGCCGACGGTGAGCAGAATGATGAACGAGAGAATGGTTTTGTTGAGTCTAGATTTCCACGGCCTTATCTTTCAGAGGCGTGGCAGGTTCCCGCGAAGCCCAAAATGATTAACTGGAGAATCTCAGGTACGGAGAAGGGTGAAGTAGAAATCAAGAATCAACTCAAGAGCTGGGCTCACAATGTGGCATCCACCGTTAGATAGGATCATGATGATTCTTGTATGTGCTAAAATTTGTAACAATCCCTCTAGACTAACTTGTTTTTTATTCCCATACAAAGTATGTTATACAATGTTTTGATCTCAATTTACAAATCAACCCTCAAATAATGCCAAACAAATTCAGAACGATTTGTTTGGGCCCTAAAAGTGATTTTTGGAAAAAGTCAACGGTAAAATTGGTCAAAATATGTAAAATGATCATTATACCCCTGATTTTAAAAATTTTAAAAATAAAAAGAAGAGCTTTGTCTTCTTCGCTCGGTCGTCTTCTTCGTTGCGGTTGCGCTCGTCTTCTCCGCCGCCGCCGTTGGAACCAGATCTGGAGCAGTCTCCCCCGCCGCCGCCGTTGGAACTAGATCGGGGGTTACTTCCAATCCGCCGCTTCGTCTTCTTCGCTCGTCTTCTCCACCGACGAGAGCTTCTCAAGGGTTGACGCTAGCGAGAAGCTTCAAGCTTCGAGATGCCGGCGGAGCTTCGAGACCCATGGCAGACCTTCACCGAAGTTGCAGAAGGGTTTCGGTTGAAGAAGGCGGTGGAGGTAAAAAATAAAGAAAAAGAAAATTTTAAAATTAGGACATTTTAATTGAAAATGTTTTTAAATTAGTAAAATTACCATTAGACCCCTGGCTATACCGGAAAACTATTTAGTCTTACCTGAAAACAACCTTTGGGGACCAAACAAATCATTCTAAAATTTGTGGGGTATTGTCTAAGGGTTGATTTGCAAACGATAACCAAAATATGATATAAGATACTTTGTAGGGGACGACTCTCTTTCTATTTTAGTAAAAAAAAATTAAAATTTTTTTGACTACTTTCCTTCAATTTACCTATTACTCCCCTGATTATAACATTCACCATTCATTTTACTCTTCAATTTTTTTATAAGATCCAAATTTTTTTTCTTATCAAAGATTCTGGCTAGATGAATTTAAATTTAGAGGTCGTTCTTCTATCCTTCACATTAAGTACTCCTCCGATCTCCTAACATTGACTCCATTTTATTTCTTGTTTGGGTTTATAACAATGTCTTCTTCCCATTTTTTGGTAAAGTTTAGGTTATTCTTATCTACTCAATTTACTGTTTATCCTCTCAATACAATCTCCACGACTTATTTTACTTTTCTTAAATAGTATGTCATTTTGTTTGGAGAGACCCTTGGGAGACCGAGGGAGTAGTAAAGTGTAATAGGTTATTACTTCCTCTTGTTTTGATGGTCGTTTTTTTATCATGCAATGGTGTGACTTTCTTTTTTATTTTAGGCTTTGTTTTTTGTTCTACGTGATCTGTACTTCACTACTTTGTAATTAGAGCTGTCAATTCGGTTATTTATGTTGGCTTCGAGTTAGGGTTGAAATAGGTCATTGCATTTAATTAAAAAAAGTTTTATAAAAAAAGGAGTCACTTCTTTTTTCCTAAGTTGAAACATGCATATTAGAATAAGTCAATTAGATAATTAGATTAGACTAGATTTATGTTTATATTCTTGACTATGCTAGAGTTATTTTAGTAAATGTCCATCTCCTTGTACTGAAAAATCATTCTATGATGATATTAGAGCAAGTTGGATCCTTCAACCAAACTTTTTTTCCCTCCCCTCTCTCTCTTTTTCTTTCATCATTATTGCTTCAACCTTCCCGTCGTTCATTTTCCGTTCCAGTTCCGATTAATTTCCGGCCAAGTTCCGGTAGTTTCCAGCACATCAGACCTTCTTCTCCGGCGAATTTCCCGGCGTCTCTGTAGCAGTTCCCGACGTCATCTCCGGTCCACGACGTTCTCCCTACGACAGTCGTACAGTCCAGCAACGCCTTCTCTTCGGCGTCCGATTCAGCCCCCGGTGTCCGGTGTCATCTCCTCAGCTCCCGGTGTCAGGTTGGCAGTAGCTCGTCTTCTCAGCATCCTCTCGGACGGTCTCACTCTTCCAGTTTCCCAGCGACGCAATTCTGCAAAACAGGCTTATTGTTTGTAGTTGCTTCCGTCCCGGATCTGCAAACAGGGCTTCTAGAGGCGCGTGAGTCCACATGCCAAACCCTACATACGTGTCACTCCTGACGCGCGTGCAACACACGCGCTCCATTCTTACGTCCAGCTTTTGTTTTCAATCCGCGCACCGCGCGCTCCAGTGGCTTTGCTTGTTTGTGAACCGCGTTTTCCCCCCACACATCTTTGTCTCCCTAACCTGCTTCCCATTGGTTTTATTTTTGAGAAAAGTGCAAATATAACCATATGTAATCGAAGAAAGTGGAGATATAACCATGCACTATTTAAAAGTGTAAATATAATCATATCTATTCATGTTATATGAAAATATAACCTTTTTAGCTGGTTTGAGGCAGGAATACGATGAAATGACCAATTTGCCCCTAACGTTTTTTAAAAAAAAAACTGAAGAAACCTCCAATTCCCAAATGACAATATTACCACTGTTGGCATTAATACCCATTTTGCATCTTCCATTCCCGCCCTAACTTAACTTCTCGTCTTCTCCCACTCTTCTCAGCGCGGAAGAACCCGAACCTAGACCCGCTCAACCCGTTCTACTCATTCCCACCGGTCGTGGCCGATCTTCATTTGCAATCCAGCGACGACGTAGGTCACCCACTGAGGTCGACGCAGGGAGCCCGGTTGTGGATGTCGCGACTTGAAGGAAACCCAGAATTGCTACAGTAAAACCCTAAAAAAATGGTAAGCCTTCATAAAATCCGTGGGAATGTGCAGATTATTGCTGTTCCAGAGTCCATTTTTTGTCTATTTAACGTTTGGGGCCCTTTAATGTAGAAAGACCGCATAGTTCTTATGAAACCAGGGTTTTTAAACCCTTCTTGTTCGATTTTGTTGTGTATCATCTGGATTGGTGATTTGAATATGTTTAGTGTTGTGTGTGTGGTTGTTGTGCTCTGTTTCTATACCTAGGGTTTAAAATAGTGATGGTGGTAAAGTTGTTAAAGGGGTACTGCGTTTCCTATTTTGTGGCTATTATGGTACTCTTGGTAGTGGGTTTCATGATGTAGATTTTATTTTGTATTGTGCTAGATTGTATGTTGAATGTGTGGAAATGCATTATTGTGGATGATGTTGAACATGTTTGTGATATATCACTCTTTGTGATTATTCTTTAGGGGCGTGTGATAATTTTGAATGTTTGTTGGCTAATTGTCTTGTTGTGTTTATGGAGTGGGTGGTTTGGTCCAAGTTTGTGAACTAGATTTAAGAATATATTGATTGTTGTAGATGGAAAACCTGGTGAAGTTATGTAACCAAATGACGAATGTTCAATGTTTCTGTGATGTTACTGACCCTGGACATTAGGCCTCTTGTTGGTTAACCAAACATTGATAGCAAGTTTGGTGAATCTGCTATTTGTAAATTGTTTCCTGGTAGTGCAAAAATAACCATGTTTGTTGTTTATATGTGCATATATAACCCTGTATGTTCAAGATATGTGCATATATAACCATGTCTATTTCTTATATGTGCATATATAACCCTAGAAAATCAAATAAAGTGCAATTTTACCCTTGTCTGTTTCCTCATTGTGCATATATTACTATGTGTATATCTTATATGTTCAGATATCACCCTGAATATATTTTTATGTGTAGAAATAACCCTTAAATTATATTTATGTATTTTTAATTTTGGATTTGTTTTTCAATGTTTTAGGATGAAGTATAAACAATTATCCTCCATCATGGTACCCGTTGGAATAGGCTTGACGGTATTGATCCCGACAGATACTCTCTTGTAGTCTTGAATTTGGATTGCACGGAGCATTTCTTCGGGGACGCTGAGGCATGGAAATCGCTAGAATTGACATTGAGTTATAGTGATGATCGGGTCATCCTGCAATCAGAAGAGGATGTCACCAAAATGTTTGCATCAAGCTGCGGAGGAAATAATTTGGAGGTATATTGTGAGGTCCTTAACCCTCCTGAAGGTGGTTCTCGGGGTGAGAGCAGCAAAATGGAGAAATTGGAAAAATCAAGGAAGAAAGATAGTGAAGAAGGTGGTAAAGCTGTGGCCGAGGGTTTGGTGGAAGAACACAGCTCCGAAGATGAAGATTATGTGCAACCCAATCTGGAAGAAGGCCACGAAGAACAAGACCGGGACTGGCATCATCGGTACACTGAGGCAGGTTCCAAGATTGAGTCGGATGGGGATGGTGGCAGTGACACGGGGCGGGATTTGGACGAAGACACTGATTTGGAAGATGATCCCATGAAGAACTGCACCAGCAAGGACAAGTTTAAAATCAAAGACGGGGACAAAATTAAACTATTAACAAGGATGAATTTTTAGACCCATAAATATTTCAAGGCTACTTTGCTTGACTATTCGGTGCAGGAAGGATTTGTGTATAAACATGTGAAGAACGAGAAGAGTAGAGTAACAGTGACTTGTGCGGCACATAATTGTGGATGAAGGCTCCATAGCTCGACACTCCCCGACGGCCATACATTTAGAATTCGTTCAGTGGAAGGGAAACACACCTGTAGGCAAGAGGTGAAGGCACCGCAGGGATAGATATCGAAGAGGCTTGTTAAAATGCTTCAGGCTGATCGACAGGTGTCCAATGAGGTGTTGTTGGATCACCTGGAATTTTTGGTGTTCAGCCTAACCGGTACAAGATGATGAGAGCAAGGCAATTAGCCAAATTATTGCTGGATGGTAGCCACGGCAAATCATTCAAAGCCCTACCACAGTATTGCCAAGAGTTGCGTAAGAGCAACCCGGGCAGTCAAGCAATGATGCAGTACGACCCGGGCCAACCACTTCCATTTGTGAAAAGGATGTTCATTGGTTTTGATGCTGTGAAGAAGGGATTTCTAGTCGGATGCAAGCCATTCTTGGGTTTAATAATTGTCATCTTAAGGGTCGGTACAGTGGGGTTCTGCTTAGTGCAATTGCCATTGACCCAGATGATGGCATTTTCCCCCTTGCCTTTGCTTATGTGGGGTCCAAATCCAAAGAAAGTTGGTTGTTTTTCTTCAAACAAATGGAGTTTTTCTTGGGAGGATTTGAAGAAAACAAACTGTGGACATTCATGATTGACCGACAGAAGGTGAGTCATACTATCCTTTTCATTTTGGTGTTTCAATTTGTTGGATTATGGATGAGCTGTGTGACTGTTTAGTTCAGGTCTGGGATGGATAAACTATGCAGATTGTGCTGTTGCTGACTGATTGACTGATGTATAGTTATAACCCTGACTGATTGACTTATGTGCAAATATAACCCTGACTGATTAACATATGTGCAGATATAACCCTTACTGATTGACTTATATGCAAATGAACCCCTGACTAATTTAATGTTTCGTAGATGTAACTATTACTGAATTTGTTATGTGCAGATATAAGCCTTACTGAATTTTACCATTTTTGATTTTACCCTCATTATTTGTTCTTGTAAACTAGGGCCTTGATAAGGAAATTGATGAGATTGTGCCCCACGCTACACAGAGGAGATGCAACCATCACATCTATGCCAATTTTCGTAGAAAACACCATGTAGATATTTTCAAGAAGTTTTTTGGAGAGCGGCTATGACATATAATAAAATGGATTTCACAAAACCAATAGAGCAGATGAAAGAATTGAATGAGGAGGCTTATGTTTACTTGAATGAGATCGGTGACAATTTGTGGGCTAGATACACTTTTTCGACGGCCTTGAAGTATGACAACGTAACTAAGAATCCAGCAGAGTCTTTCAACAATTGGATTGGAGGGTTGAGAAACCAACCTGTACTTACTTTGATGGAGGGTTGCGGAAGAAGGTAATGGCAAGGTTGGATGAGTGTTACAAGAAGTGTGTAGCCTGGAATAGTGTAATGTGTCCACAGACTGAAGAAATGCTGATGTTTGTTTCAAAACAATCTCGCCGAGTTACCTTCACTCCTTGTTCAGATATAAATTATGAAGTAGTGCATAGTGATGTTCATTTTAGGGTGAGGCTTGATAAGCGGTCATGCGACTGTGATGTTTGGGATCACATGGGGGGTACCATGTAGACATGCGACGGCAATACTATTGCACAAAAGACACCCCCTCCACGAATCATGTGATCCCATGCTATCTAAAGACACATTTTTTAAATCTTATTCCTATATGATTGAGTCTTTACCTCACAGGGGGTTCTGGCCGAAAAGCTCAACTGCCCAACCGTGCCAACCTCTAAAATTACATCGCCGGATAAGGAAACCCTGGACAAAGAGAATAAAAGAGGATTGGGAGGGAGAGGGAAGCATCAAGAAAAGGAAGTGTAGCAAATGTGGGGAATTTGGTCACAATATAAGGGGATGTCAAGGTGGACCCACGGCCAAAGAAAGAAAGCCGGCTGAGAAGGTTAAATATGCTGCCGCATCCCAGGTTTTTAAAACAAGTTCATTTTTAAAACATTTACAAATCTTTTACATAGGCCATCTCATTTTAAAAATCTTTTGTAAATGGGCTACAGGTTGTGGATGTCAGTTCACAGGCCACTACAGAAGGCACTTCACAGGCTCCACAGGCTAATAGAGAAGGTACTTCACAAGCTACACATCGTGCTGGAATCAAGAGAGGTAAACCAGTGGCCAGGCAGGTTTCTAAGCAACCATCTAAGCGGACAAGGGCTGCAAAGGGTTCAGATTTGAGCCAGGCATTAAAGCGAGGGAAAACAACTGCTAGTTCGAAAAAACAAAGAAAGGTAGAATTATGTTCATTTTTGGCACAATCTTGTTAATTTATGTTCATTTTGTGGATGTCCCTCATCTAAATTTTGTTGTGAAGGTCGAAGAACGTGGTGATCCAGAAGTTCAAATTCAGAATAGGGACGAGGCTCCAACGGATGGTAACCAGGCTGTCGAGGTAAACATGAGTTGTGGATGCTCTGATTATAATTATGTAGGGTTATATCTGACCTCACTTAAGTTATGTGAGGTTATGTATGAACTATCTAAAATTATATAGGGTTATATATTCACATATTGATATTATATAGGGTTTATATCTGAACTTAATAAAATTATGTAGGGTTGTGTCTGAACTTTCTAAAATTTTGTAGGGTTATTCCTGAACTTAACATTAAGTAGAGTTGTATCTAAATTATTGCATCTGTAATTACTAAAGCCATTTTTGTATCATGAACTGTAGGATAAAGCAGTTGATGATACGAGGTTGCAATTTGATATAGAGATGCAATTCCCACCACCAAGTTTGAACGAAACAGAAGTAAACTTCAATGTCTTATTACTATGCCAATATTTTTTTTGCATTTTGAATCAATGTTGTCTTACTAATATGGCAATATTCGATTGCAGATAATGGATGTGATGCCAATCGTTTAACAAGTGGAGAGTGAAATCGCTCTACCGGAGCCACAACCGAAGAATGTGCAGAATACAGGAGGACTAAGCAGAAGGTTAAGCGTAACATAGCAGAGGATGCTACTGACAATGAGGCTAGACAATATTTTCTAAATCAAAATCAAGAAGTTCTGATCAAGTGACTGAAATCCCAACTGCCACCCGTCGTCAGAAGCAAGATGAGTTTTAGGGTAAGGATGGGGGTGAAATGATGATGCTAAAAACACTAGATGCTGTGGAGGAGGAGTTCAGCATCCAAGAAGTGACTACTACATCCAATGTCCATGACAGGAAGGGGATTCTAGTGCAAATTATTGTGGAGGAGACACCAGTGGTTATGGAACAACCCCCGCTCGAGTTTCGGTCCAGGTTATGGGAGACAGTGCTTTGGAAGGACAGCCTTTGTTGGAGGACCAGGTTGCGGGGGAGATTGTTGTGGAGGAGCTTCCAACAGAAGAGGACCAAGATTCGCACTTGGTCAAGGATCCAATAACTGGGGACTATGTATTCGTGGATGCGGACACTGGCAAGAATGAGAGTTCAACACTAAGTGCTGGGACTCGGGCACATTTACCACGCCAGTTCAGTGCCGAGGTATTATGATTTTCCATGTTTATATTTCTTCATCAAACATGTGTACATATCATAGTTAGATCATTAAAATTCATTCCATCATTTTTACTATGCTCAGGATTTCCCCCCGCCCATCAGAGTCGTAGGACCAGTCATATTTCACACAATACCGGGTAACATTGTGATCGAAACTATCAACCATCTGGATCCATCTGACCCGCAGGTAATTTTAGTATACATGGTTATAATTGCACTGACATGCGATAAGATAGGGTTACATATTCATATATTAATATTATTTAGGGTTATATATGCACATAGTTATATTATGTAGGGTTATATCTACACATGTTGATATTGTGTAGGGTTACATCTGCAATTTGTACAACTGATTATATCGGTATCGCCTTCTATTTTCAGCTACCTGGGCCCCCACCACCAACAGAGTTCCCTATATTTGGTACTAAAGTGGCGGCTACCCGCAACAGAATTTTGGGAAGGACTTTTCTATACAGTTCGAGGACAGCGAGGTTGCTCGGCACAACTTTGGCTCTGTCGGTGAACACCACTCCCAGTGCTGATGTCCCACGTTCCAGCTCACAACCACCTCTTCCTGTCCCACTCGATCCAGAGAGCGAAAGAAAAATTCCAAGAAGAAGTGCATCACAACCACCACTAGATGAACGTGCTTGACCATTTGAATGCACTTGACAATGTACTGTTTCATTTGTGCACTTTCCTGTAGCACTACGAATGTTGTAGGGCACCTTCTTTTAGCTGTTTTGCAAGCTTTGCTGCCTTCAACAGACGTTTATAGGAACTATGTGGCACACTATACATTAGGTGTGGTCCACTTCCATTGTCATACATTTGAACCTATATTAATGTAGTGTGATGTTTGTTGTTTGAAATGTTTTTCAAATAATCTACTAAACACGGGTTGATAATTATTGAATGTGGACAGATCAGTTTTGTCCGTATAAATAAAATGCTTGAACCGAGAGTTATATTAGGAATAGTTCTACATAAGTAAGGTTATACTTTGTAATATTAATTGGAGTTATCTCCACTTTAATGCACTAGTTGGGGTTATCTCTGCACTTTTATTGACTTATGTGAGGTTAAATCAGTACTGATATATGTCACTGAGTGACATTATGTAATTCATTACAACTGCAACAAATGATCACATTCATAAATCAGCCAACAAGTTCAAGTGCTTGTGCACCTCGAATAAATTGAAGGCAAACATTCAACAAGTCTAAACCCAGTCAAACTAGTAACATAATTCAAACCAAAACAACAACTACAACATGTTTGAGAAAAGTCAAGAACTATTGAAGCCCCCAACATTCACTTTCCAAGCAACCTCAATAAGAATATGGTCATGTTCGCACCAAGCAAAACCAAATTTATTACGATCAAAGCCTTAAGAATGAATGAGCAGTTGCAACCATTTTGCGGTGCAACATAACCTTCACCTGGTACAAACACAACTTCTCCGGCCTCAACATGGCCAGTAGTATTGCCTCTTGGACCTCGACTACAAAACTCGTGCTGCGGCAACGAACTTCCCGTACTTCCTCTTCCCGAATCAAACATATCGGACACAACCCAACCCTGAAATCCATGATTGGGAGGGCATCGATAATAAGGTCTCCCTGGATTCATGGCTGACCGAGACACAGATAATTGTTCCCTTCTTACAAACCCGCCATTCGAATCCTTTGCAATGCACACCATTCATACTGTAACTTGACGAAGCCATTCTAATCCCTCGCCAAGAACAGAGAAAAAACTACTTCATTAACACAACACTCTAATCATCATATCCACCGCAGTTTAATCTATGGAGATCCCCAAAGTTTATTCTAGGGTTCAACACTAAAAATTAGTTACCTTTAGCAGAGAACAAATGATCTGAATCTCAGGGAAGGGATGCGAGGTTTCTATTGACACGAGTTTGATGAGAAAAGGATAAGGGAACAAGACCTAGGGAATTGTGTCAGCAAAGTGGATGATGGATGCAGTGGCGCGGTTACCTGGGCTTATCCACACTGATGAGAGAAGGAACGACCAGTTTTTTTTAAAACAAAGGAAGTTAACATATGGTTTTTATGGGCCCAATGATAAAAAGGTCAAAATTGTCCTTCCAGGTCAAGGGTTCAGCCATAAGGGTATTTTAGTCATTGCAAGTTGGTTAACGGCCAGATTTCGATGGTCAACGCTGGAATCATGGCCGGAGGGTTATATTTACACTTTCATTCAACAGTCAGGGTTATATTTGCACTAAAAAACAACTGAGGGTTATATTTTCACTTTCCTCAACATCTGCATATTACCCTTTTATTTTTGTGACTTTACATCATGGCTGGCATCTCATAATTTAAGAACTCTGGCTCCAAGTGGATTGTAAAATCTGGCGCCAAAAAACATATGGTAATGTCCCCTGCTGCTGTTGATCATGTGACACTATATACTGGTTCTACTCACATCTATGTTGGTAATGGTTATGAACTCCCCATTACTCATGTTAGTGATTTTTGGATTTCTAAATCACTGTCTCTTTATGATGTGCTTATTGTGCCTGATATCACTAAAAAATTACTTTCAATTAGCAAATTAACTCGATATTTGAATGATGTTGTCTGCTTTGATGATAGTTCTTTTATTATTCGATATAAAATCACTAGTGAAACTTTGGGTCACAGTCATAAGGAAAATGAGCTTTATGTTTTAGACAATGGTGCATCTACTTTGTTGTCTACTGTGGAATCAAATAAGTAGAGTGCATCTTTTGGAATCTGGCATGCTAGAATTAGACATGTTCCGCATTCCGTTATTTCTAGTTTGCGTGCTTATGGATCTCTATCTGTCACATCGGTTTTGCTGAAACCTTCCCTTTGTGATGTGTGTGAAAAGGCTAAAGGGAAGTGTTTATCTTTTTGTACAAATGATGAACGTGCTGCTAGGGTACTTGATTTAGTTCAATGTGTCTTATGAGGGACCTCTCCTATTTTATCTGCTGATGGTTTCTCCTACTATGCTATTTTCCCCGATGATCGTTCCCGACTCTCGTGGTTTTATCCACTGCACCGCAAATATGTTTTTTAGGATGTTTATTGCCAGTTTGAGGCTTTTGTGGAGAACCATTTATCTTCCACCATTAAGGTGTTTCATAGTGATGGGGGGACTGAGTTAGTAAATGGTCTCTTACGCTCTCACTTTCAGACAAAGGGCACTCACCATCAGATTTCTTGCCCGTATACTCCCGAGTAGAAAGGTTGGGATGAGTGCAACCACCGCCACATTGCTGAGATGGGTTTATCTATGCTGTATCACTCTCATGTTCCTCTCTCCCACTGGCCTGACGTCTTTGCTGCAGGTACTTATACCATAAATCGGTTGCCCACTCCTGTTCTTGGCAGATGATCACTATATGACGTTATTAATGGCCGAGTTCTCATATAAACCAATTTTCATGCTTTTGGTTATTGGGTCTTCCCATTTGTTTTCTCTTTTTTCGACCACAAGCTATCTCCTCGCAGTATTCTATGTGTATTTATTGGTTACAACTCGCAGTATAAAGGTTTTCGGTGTCTCGATCGCACTACTGGAAGAATCTATGCCACTCGACATGCTCGTTTTGATGAGACGTTCTTTCCATTCGCCCCATCCATTCCTTCAGTGACTGGTTCTCCACCTTTAGTGTTAGATGTTTCTGCATTTCTTGATCTTGATTCTAACTCGGCACCTCCTTTGCCTACAGTTTCTCCTGTGCTGAATACATCTCCTTCGACCCCTTGCTCAATTTGTGCTACGGATCTAGCTCCAGTTCATCAGCCAGCGCCAGCTGCATCTCTAGCAGCCAGTCCGACCGCCCAGTCTCTGCCCCCATCACCAGTTTCCTCAGCCAACTCCACTCTTCCGATTTCTCCTCCTCGACCTGGTACCCATCAGATGGCTACTAGGTTGGTTACTGGGGCCATACAATTCAGATATTATTCAAATATATTTGACCATGGTCACTGTTACCTTGCTTGCTCAGTCTGAGCCCACAGATTATCACACTGCCCTTCAGGATCCGACCTGTATTTCTACTATGAATGACGAGATGACAGCTCTTCGTGGTCAACGCACTTGGGATTTGGTACCTCGCCCTTCAGACGTTAATATTGTTGGCTCAAAATAGGTTTACAGGCTGAAGTATCATCCAGTTGGCACTATTGATTACCACAAAGTTAGATTTATGGTGCAGGGTTTCTTGCAGATTCCAGGTTTTAACTTTGACCACACATTCAGTCCGGTGGTCAAAGGCTCCATTGTTTGGACAGTTCTCGCCATTGCCACTATGCACTCCTGGTCACTTCATTAGCTAGATGTCAAGAATGCTTTTCTTAATGGCGTTCTCGATACTCCAGTCTATATGAAGCAACCTGTTAGATTTCAGGACCCTGTTCATCTGAAATATGTTTGTCGCTTGCAAAAGGCCATTTATGGTTTTAAGAAGGCTCCTCGGGCATGGTTCCAGCGGTTCAGCAGTTATTTGACTCAGATTGGGTTTCAGTGCAACTCAGTCGATACTTCTTTATTTGTCCTCTCAAGAGAATCATTGTTACTATTGTGTATGTGGACGACATCATCCTTACAGGAAATGACTTGACTCTTCTTCGACTGTTCATTGATCAGACACACAGAGAGTTTCCAATCAAGGATTTTGGTGCTCTTCATTACTTTCTTGGCCTTGAAGTTTTGCCTACCTCTTCAGGGTTACTTATTGGTCAAGCAAAGTATGCTCAAGATATTCTGACTCAGACCGGTATGTTTGATGCTGCACCAGTCTCTACGCCATTTGTGCATGGTTCTCAGCTGCGCAGTTTGACCAATTCTCTGTTTAGGAATCTGACTCTGTATCGTTCGCTTGTTGGGGCAATTCAGTATCTCACCATCACTTGTTCAGATTTGGTTTTTTTCAGTTAACACGGTCAGTTAGTATCGTCAGGATCCCAGAGATGACCATTTCGCTGCAGTCACATAGATTCTATGCTATGTTCGTGGTACCCTTTATTTTGGACTTAGCTTCCATTCTGCCAGTTCTCCTGAGGTGTTGGGGGTATTTTAATGCTGACTGGGCTCACTGTTTGGAGACTCGTCGGTCCACTTATGGTTATGCTATTTTCTTTGGTGGGAATCTGGTCTTGTGGAGTGCCAAGAAATAGTCCACCGTTTCTCACTCCAAGACTGAGTCTGAGTACCGTGTGCTTTCCAACACCGCTTCAGAGGTTGTTTGGCTCACTCATTTTCTCTGTGATCTTCGGGTTCAGCTCTCTGGTCCTACATTGCTGTTATGCAACAAGAGCTGTGCTATCTTTTTAGCGAAGAATCCAGTGGTGCACAAGAGGGTAAAGCATATTGATATCGACTACCATTTTTTTTCATGAGTTGGTGACATCTGGAAAGCTGCGCATTGCTCATGTTTCAACCTCTATTCAGATTGCGGGCATCTTCACCAAGGGGCTATCTTGTCCTCTGTTTGAGTTCTTTAGATTCAAGTTGTGCGTCGGCGAGCATCTGTTGCTTCGCTTGGGGGGTGTTAGAATAAATCAATTATATGATTAGATTAGATTAGATTTATGTTTAGCTTGTTGACTAGGCTAGAGTTATTTTAGTCATAGTTTATCTCTTTGTACTCTATATATTTCATTCAATAATTTCAGAATCATTATGATAAATTATTCTATCAGGGTCGAAATATGTTTGTCGGGTTGGTTCGTGTCGGGTCAAAAGGGGGTTGGGTTGAAACAGGTCGAAATCTGTTAGTCGCGTCGGGTCGGATTTAAATGGGTTCAAGTTGAAAGGGGTTGAAGTCTGTTTGTCAGGTTGGGTCGGGTCGGGTCAAAATGGGTTCGAGTTGAAACGGGTCAGGTCAAAACTTGTTTGGGTTGAAAAATGTTGAAGTCTGTTAGTCGGGTCGGATTGGGTAAATGTCAAGTCAGGTTCCGACAGGTCTATAATGTTTCTCTGACCAGGTCGGGTTGGGTTACACTACTAGAAAAAAAGTATATATGCACCGATATGTCATTGCTTTAAGAGGAATACCGGTGTTAGGAATTTCATAGGCACTGACAATCTGGAAAATGAACCAAAAATGGTGTTTATGAATAAATCCAACATCGGTTCACTGAAGGAATTTTTTTTTGAATTTAATAATTTTCAGCACCGGTTTTGGCTGAATGACATATAATAGTGCTAATACTAAAGCCTATGTCCAGAATAGTATTTTTGGCGGATAAAATTGTGGTAGAAAAATAACTAGCCACAATATAAGTTATAATTACCGGCATTTGGACTACATTTAATTTGTTTTAAAAAAAAGAAATGCTTTACCAGGTTAGAATCGGGTTTCGGGTTGAGTTTGGGTTCTGCTGGATCGTAATTATTAGGTCAGAATTGGGTTTTAGGTTGAGCTCGGGTCGAGTCGGATTTGGGCCTAGATTATCAGGTTAGAATCGGGTTTGGGTTTGGGTTCGGGTCGAGTCGGTTTGGTTTGGTTTAGGTTCGGGTCGAGTCGGTTTGGTTTGGTTTGGGTTCAGGTTAATATTTTACAGGTCAGTATCGGGTTAGGGTGGAGTTTGGTTTGGGTCAAGTTTGGGTTTAGGTCAACATTTTGCGGGATAGGGTCGGTTTGGGTTGAGTTCGGTTTGGGTCAGGTTTGGATCTGGATCAATATTTTGCGGATCAGGATCGAATTTGGATTGAGTTCAGTCGATTCGGTTTGGATCGGGTTAGAAATTCGGGTAAGAGATTACCAACTTTAATCGTAATACTCATGTAGGGAGACTGGAGGCACATCTGAAGTTGTGCTTAATTTTGTATCTTAAATCTAGAGGAATTCATGAATTTGATTCACATAATCCAATGCTCCTCTATCCATTTTAATCTGTGATTTAATAATTTAATTAATCAATTTTTTTAAACTTTCACAGTATAATCAAATTGGTGTAAAATATACATATTATTGAACGATACATTATTAGATTATATTATTTTTTTGTTCAAATTATTAACTTTTAATAAATTTTAATTATTTTAATAAAAAATATTAAAAATCAAATACTTTTTAACTCAATTATTAAAAGTTAAAGTGTATAAATTGAAATATAACCGAGTATGTGTTTTATCTGGCTAGTTTGATTCATCTCCTGGAATCGTTGAGAAAGGTAGATGGACAAATAGAACCAACATAGCGAAAGTCAGATGAATCCTCCGAGGTCAGGCATTAAGCCCCCCTCTTTGTTTGTACCTTTTCTTCAATTAATAAACGGGTAGGGGTCTGCCAAACCCCCCACCATCACAGGTGATTTTTCTTAAAAGAAAAAAAAAAAAAACATAGCGAAAGTCACGAGCAAAGTTTGAGTAGCATAAATTCAGCTTTTTGACCTTTTAAAATAGCCGTTGGAGAATAATGTGAATTGGAGAGGATTAGAACTTGGAAGTGGTTTCCAGCCGTGCCGGCTGACATCTCGTTTGAATCAGATTGTAATGTTTTTTTTTTTTTGAATCAGATTGTAATGTAAAGCCAAAGCCAACTTTCCATTAGCTGTGGCCTTTTATAACACCTTTAATTAAAAAGACTAAAAATAAATATATAGTATACATTAACTAATAGTTAGACAAGATTATTTTTATAATTGATGTGACTAATAATGAGATTTGATATTAATATAGTTTGTGTTATAATAGGTTACGTAGTTTACGAAATTTAAGTCATGCATATTTGAGTATAAATCAATCATCATCTTGTGAATATACGATAAGAAAATCATTCCCAAATTACCTAAATCTTCTTTCTTTCATGGTATCAGAGCCTACTCTCTGAAACCCTAATTTTCCCCGTTAAACTCTTCATCTGTAGCTTTCTGCAGCTGCAGTAATGAGTGATGTGGAGATCACGATCAACCCCCTCCACCGAATCCATCCTCAGCTAAGACTCTGCCGCCTCCACCACTGTCACAGGTTGATGATGAGCTCGACTCAGCCTCTCTCGCATTCTCTTGATCACTTATCTCCATTCTAAATTCATCCTCCCAACCACCCGGGTTTGTCTCTGTGTCGGGTTGTTCTTAAGGGTGATAACTATCAGGAATGGATTGCCTCCATGAAGAACGCTCTCGAAGCAAAACGTAAATTTGGCTTCATCGACGATCGTATTTCTCAAGCTGATGTTGCTTCTGTGGATCTTGATGACTGGTATAGTGTTAACTCCATGTTGATTGGTTGGGTTGTTCAGTATTGACTCATCGTTGCGATCTTTTATCACCTATCTAGAAATTGTTTTCGAACTGTGGGAGGAGTTGCACCATCATTTTTCAATCGGAAATGGTCCTTGCCTGCTTCCACTGCGTGAGGATTTGGAAAATTGTCTCCAAGGAGGTAAGTCTGTCGCGTCGTATTATGGAGCACTCAAGAAAATTTGGGAAGAAGTCACTACGTGCGATTCTCTTCAAGCCTGTCTCTGCAAGAATTGTTCCTGTAACATAACGTCCAAACTTTGGGCTGAACATGAAGTCGAGCAACTTCATCAATTTCTTCTTGTGCTCGACAACTTGTTTGGTACTCTTCGTTCAAGCATCATAGTGCAGGAACCCAGGAACCTTTGCTGTCCCTCAACCGGGTTTATGCTTTGGTTGTTCAGGAAGAGCGTCATAAGACGCCCATGCACGAGCGCGACACTAAGTCCGACGGTATGGCATTCGCTGCTCAGGCCAAACCCATTTTTCGATGCGGTCTACAGCTTCTTCTGCGCTGGAAAAGTCATCCGCACCATCTGGCCACCTGTCATGTTCTCACTACAAAAAACTTGTCCATGCCGTCTCCCTCTGTTGGAAAATTCACGATGTGCCTGAGGGGTTTGTCCATCGCTTGACTGGGCATGAAAACTCCAACTCCGGCGTTGGTCGTGGCCGCAGTGCTCTAGGTGGCGGTGTGGCTCTCTTAGGCCAGTAGCAGCTCTGGTCTCTGGAATATGATGTTGTGTCCCTTTCGGAGTCCGCAACTCGTAGCTCGAATCTACACCCGAACAATGGCAAGCTATCCTGGAAATGTACAATTCCATGAATACTCCTTCCGCTCATGCTACTGGTAAGCATTCCCTATGATTCTCAATACAGGTGATTCTTATCATATGACGGGTAATCAGGCTCTATTCGTGATATTGTTAATATTGCCCCTACTCCTGCCAAGCTTCCGTACAATCGTGTTGTTATAGTTGTTCAGGAAGGTTCTCTAGTTTTCTCTTCGTATACCTGGATTAACCATGTTCTATTTTTCCCGACATTGGAATGCAATCTTCTCTCTTTTGCTAGGTTGCTTCTACATGCTCGGAGTTTCAATTTCTTAACCGATAAGTTATGTGTACTTTGGGAAAGTGTTATAAAGACAGTATCGGTGTGGGTGAGCAACACAATCGAGTTTACTGGTTACTGCATTTCTCGACAGCCGCACAAGCAATCCATGCGTCCAGGTCCAAGAAAATGCACTTGGGCGAACTGTAGCACAAGAGGCTAGGGCATCCTTCAGTTGGATTTTTATCTTCTTTATCTGTTCCTTGTGATTTTTGTTCCTAGTACCAACCCTTGTAACATTTGTTTCAATTCCAAACAAACAAGAGTTGTTTATCCGTTAAGTTCTAATAAAGCCACACATTTATTTGAACTAGTACATTGTGACATTTGGGGTCTGTACCATACTCCCACTTCTTCTGGTGCTACTTACTTTATTATGATTATTGATGATTATTCTCGTTCTACCTAGGTTTATGTACTTAGGTCCAAGTCAGAAGTTCCGCATTTGATTATGGATTTTTGTGCATTGATAGTCACTCAATTTCAGTCATCAGTTCATCGTTTTTGATTAGGAAATGGTACAAAGTTTCTTGGCCCCAAGTATTACTTTGCTACTCACGCCATTGTTCACAAGACCTTTTGTGTCTACACACCTCAACAAAATGATAGGGTGGAACACAAGCATCGCCATCTCTTAAACGTGGCGCACGCTTTGCGTTTCCAAGATTCTCTTCCTATCAAGTTCTGGGGTAAATGTGTCCTTACTGTGTGTTTCTTGATCAATCGCACTCCTACGCCAGTTCTCTAGAACAAGACTCCATTTCACCTACTGTTCAAGAAGGAACCAAAGTACACTGATCTATGTGTCTTTGGTTGTCTTTGCTTTGCTCTGATTCTTCCTCGACCTACTGACAAATTTGTTGCTCGTGGTCGCAAATGTGTTTTCATGGGATATCCAAGTGGAAAACAAGGTTGGCATTTATTTGATGTCGAATCCGGCCAGGTTTTCTTCTCTTAGGATGTGGTGTTTTTCGACGATCATTTTCTATTTCAGGATTTGTGTTCCTTGCAGTCGCCGACTCCGCCATCTCCTATGCCTCATCCGGCTGCTTTTAGCCTCCCGGGGCTCACCTCCTCCACAACAAGAAGGAGCTCCTCCCCGAATCACGACACCTCCTCCACGACCGTGGCTTCCCCGCCCCTGCCATCGGTGCCTCTCAGTTCACCCTCCACGGTTGTGCTTGGTGAGAGATCACCCGAGGCAGCTCCCGAGGAGCCTTAACTGGATTTTCTACGCAGCTCTCGCCAATGCCAACCGAGCATCTTGCTTAAGGATTTTGTTTGTAGCTCTATGCTTCGTGATGATCATAGATTAGCTTCAGATGCCTCGTCCACTCAGTACCCTATCCCCCATTTTGTTTCTTCTAAGAAGTTTTCTCCAGCTTATGCCCACTTCTTAGTAGAAGTTACTTCTGGGCACAAGCCAGTTCATTTCTCTGAGGCTGTACAACAGCCTTGTTGGCGGGAAGCCATACGAGCCAAGCTCGAGGCTCTCGAGCGAAAGAGCACTTGGACTCTCTCATATTGCTTCCTCCCGAAGAGAAGTCAATTGGTTGCAAATGTGTATTTGGAATCAAGTACAACTCTAATGGTGATATAGAACGTTACAAGGCTTTGCCTCATCGTGCTTAGAAGTTATCAGGTTGAAGGCATTTATTTAATGAAACATTCGCTCCAGTTTCTAATATTGTCACCGTTTGTACTTTCTTATTGGTTGCTGTTGTGCGAGGTTGGGAACTTCATCAAATGGATGTGCCTTTCTATAAGGAGATTTGGATGAGCTATTTTTTTTATGTCTATAAGGCCAGGCAACTCTTAGGCGTTGCCTAGTCAGGTATGTCGCCTTCATAAGTCCTTCTATGGTCTCAGACAGGCATCACGTAATTGGTTTTCGAAGATAGCTCAGGCCCTTCATCAATATGGTTTTCAGGATAGCTATGCTGGTTATTCTTTATTTAGTCTCAACCGATCTGGTCACATTTCTCATGTCTTGGTGTATGTCAATGACTTGATTATTGCAGGAGATAGTGCTACTGCCATATCTACTTTTAAGCAGTATTTGTCATCATGCTTTCACATGAAGGACCTCGACATTCTTAAGTATTTTTGGGTTCAAAGTTTTGCGAAATCCCTCCAATTTTGTCTCACAGCGCAAGTATGCCCTGGAGGTTATCGCCGAAGCTCGTCTTCTCGGTTCCAAGCCGGTTGCTTCGCTAATGGATCCAAAGCATACGACAAGGTTGCCGATCCAGATTATGCTCATCCAGATCAATAACGTGGTCTGATTGGGAAGTTGGTCCATTTTATTATCACCAGGTCTGAGCTCAGCTTTGCAGTTCACACTCTATCTTAGTTCATGCAGCAGCCAAAGTGGGAGCATTGGACTGCCGCTTTGCGAGTTCTTCACTATGTTGAAGGTAGCCCGGGTCAAGGTCTGTTTCTTTCTTGAGATAGTAGCTTGGTTTTGAGTGCCTATTGTGATTCTCATTGGGCAACTTGCCCTATCATTGGCTACTTTTTCACACTCTGTGTGTCGCCGATCTCTTGGCAGACCAAGAAGCAACACACTATATCTACCTCTTCAACAGAGTTCGAATATAGAGCTATGGCGAATGCATGCTGGGAGGTTTCATGGCTTCACAATCTTCTTTGCTCACTCGGCATTCTTCATTCTGCTCCAGTTCGTCTTTATTGCGATAGTCAGGTTGCTCTCCACATCGCAGCGAATATGGTTTTTCATGAGCGAACTAAGCATATTGAGATTGAGTGTCATCTTATTTGTGATCTAGTGTCTTCGCGTACCATTTCCACTCATCATATTCCTACTTCGGACTAGCCGGCTGACATGTTCACTAAGGCACTAGGGCGGACAACTTTTCTTCATCTTAGCTCAAAGTTGGGCATTCTCGACCTTCATGCTCCAACTTGGGAGGGAGTAATAGAGTTTGAGTTGTGATAGGTTACGTAGTTACCTTAGTTAGGTCACGTAAATTTGGGTATAAATCACCCATCATCTTGTGAATATACGATTAGAAAATCATTCCAAAATTACCTAAATCCTCCTTCTTTCAGATATTCACTTTTATTAATTGAAACAAACTTCCAATGATTTTGTAAAACATTGAAAATGGTATATCACAATATATAAATAATTATAATTTGACTATAAAAATTATTGAAACAATATTTTTCATGATTGGTTTAACTTATTGTCGGTATAACAGGAAATTTTCTCAAATAAATATTAGATTTTATTTTTATAATAAAAGGCTCAAATATGTTAGGATGGTAGGTGGTGTAAAAGGTTTTTCAAAACAAATTAAAATTTTACATAGACCGATGATGGTTATGAGGAACCCCAAAACTAGGGCCGAAACCCACACGATTTAGTAATGACATCAATATTGGGTTGGAGAAAATCACAACTGGAAGATTTACTAACTGAAATATATATTTAAGGAATTATGAATATACGTATGTCATACGTATATTATATGTAAAGTAGTTCTCTAGACAGACGGTCTGTCCATAAGCTTATGGATATACCACTTATTTCTTTCCTTATATACTGCAATTGTTAAATTACATGTACAAAATTTAAAAATTTTAAAAATATTTTTTATATCATATATTTTTTATTTTCACTTTCAAATACATATTATTACTTTTTAAACTTATAAAATGCAATATTTAAATTTTATAAAAAATTACAACATTTAAGGTATATGCCCCTGTGGACTGTCTATAAACTTATGGAAATACCGCCTTTCTGAGACTTTCCCGTATATCAATATTGGAATATGTGTCATACGTATATTCATAATTTCTTAAATATATATATATAATATATATATATATATATATATATATATATATATATATATATATATATATAATTTAGTGGGAACGTCTCACGAAAGGTGACATGTTCATAAGGTTACTAGATAACTTCCCGTGCATTGCACGATAAAATATAAGTTATATATATATATATATAAATACATTATTTGATTGAAAACAAAAATTATAACAGTCCCATTTTTAATAATATTTGACATTATAGTTTTAGGTGTTAATTCTTTTCTGCAAGTTCAAATGTGTGGAGAGAATTAAGTGAAGAGAATAAAAAATTTAATAAATGGTGTTGAATGATTCAATTTTGTTATAAAAGGAAATGTGTTAAACTTATAAAAATAAATAAAATAGGAAAGTGTGTCAAACATATAAAACAAAGGGAGTATAATATTGTTGATTATTTATTAATAAATAATAAAATATTATATATTTATGTAAAATAACATATCTGTGTATTTTGTAAAGAGTGGGTCTCCTGACAGGCGATCTGTTCATAAGGTTATGGACATACCACTTATTTTTTACCTTATAGCCTGCATTTATTAAATTACATATAAAATTTAAAAAATTTAAAAATATTTTTTATATCATATATTTTTATATTTTCACCTCTAAATACATATTATTACTTGTTTTAACTTATAAAATGCAATATTTAAATTTTATAAAAAATTACAACATTTAAGGCAAATGCTACCGAGTACTGTCCATAAGGTTATGGAAATGCACTGAGACTTTCCCTTTTGCAAATATAAATAAAATTATATTGAAATTAAATTTAACAATGAGACTGCCAAAGTTAGTACAACATATACAAAACCAAAAACAACCTGAGAAAGAATAATATAAATAGATCCCGTTGGTCTTTCGAATGTATACATTTCAACGGTATCTATGAGCGCAAACAGACTACATCATACTACGTTGCCCAAGAAGGCTTATTATTGGCAACAAGAAGTTCAACGAAAACTATAAAAGTCCCTTTCCCCGCTCCCAGTACGTACTGCACATCTCCATTCCATGTTTCCTTGAGTACTATACATCTCCATTCATGAGTTTCACCAGTTTTCTACTGATCAAAAGCTCGATGCCTTCATCCGAAGTGTCCCATGGTTACCGAACATCTCACCCATCAATTCTTCTGGCACCTGCCCATACGACACAAATCTCGAGTTAAAAGTTGTTTAAATACAAACTTTTAGCAATACCGATGTGAGGATCCAAAATAGATCGGGAGATTTTGGCTAGATGGGACAAGGTAGTCCAATTTGGGATGAGTCATAGACTATCATACAAATTTGATGCTATATACTGTGTTCGGTTAAGGTGGGATTCTATCTCAAGTTGGTGAACAAATCAAAATGATGGGTTCGTGTCGAGCTGATCAAGTGGTTAATAGTAGAGGACCACTATATAGATTATATGTACTCGCCATTTGTACTTCATTCTGCCACATAGACTTATGTTTTACATGCAATGTTTAGGGTGTATGTGTGAATGAGCCCATATCATATCTCGCTTTGATCACTCAAATGTAGGCTATTGGCCAGTGTAATAATCAATATGAAGTGTTGGATTCCCTAACATACTCGTCATTGATGATTTATTTATTTTTTTTAAAAAAAGGCTGAACCAAGAGGCACCTGCCTATGATGGAAGTAGTAAAAGGTGAAGTTCTTAAGCTACTTAAGGCATGGGTAATATATCCTATCTTTGATAGTACTTGGGTGAGTCCCACCCAAGTGGTGCCAAAAAAAAAGTGGTGTCACAGTAGCGAAGAACAAGGATGGGGACTTGGTTCCCACCCGTATTCAAAACGGGTGACGCGTGTGTATTAATTACCGTCGCTTAAATATGGAGACTCGTAAGGACCATTTTCCTTTACCCTTCATTGGCCAAATGCTTGAAAGGGTAGCCGACCATGCCTATTATTATTTCCTCAATGGCTATTCGGGTTATTTCCAAATAGCCACCGATCTAGAGGACCAAGAGAGCACCACATTCACTTCCCCTTTTGGTACCTTTGCCGATAGGGGTATGCCTTTTGGTCTTTGCAATTCCCCAGATACTTTTTAGAAGTGCGTGGTCAGCATATTTTCAGAATTTATAGAGAAATTTGTCGAGGTCTTCATCAGTGATTTCACCATCCATGGGGATTCCTTTGATTTGTGCCTACATCATCTAGCACGGGTGCTAGAGCGATGTATGGACACGAACCTCATGCTAAATTTTGAGAAATGTCATTTCATTGCGGAAAAGGGTATTGTGTTAGGTCATGTTGTGTCAGCTCAAGGTTTAGAAGTTGATAAAGGTAAAGTGGATACAATTAAGTCTTACCTTACCCCAATAATGTCTGGATGTGAGATAATTCTTAGGTCACGGCGGTTTTACTGGCGCTTCATTAAGAACTTCTCTAAAATTTCTTCACCTTTGTGCAAACTATTGCAAAAAGATGTTGAATTTAAGGTTGATAAAGAGAGCAAAAAAACTTTTGATACTTTGAAAAACATGCTAGTGACTGCCCCAATCATCCAACCTCCAAACTGGTCACTCCATTTGAGATCATGTGCGATGCAAGTGATCACTCTATAGGAGCTATTTTAGGCCAGATGGTAGGTAGAGTGCCACACGTCATATACTATGCGCCAGTAACTCTTAATGATGCTCAATGCAACTACTCCACCACAGAGAAAGAGTTACCACCCGTAGTCTTTGCCCTAGAAAGGTTTCAGCAATACCTCTTAGGAACTAAGGTCATAGTGTACACAGACCATGCAACACTTTTCCATTGAATGACCAAGAAAGAAGCCAAACCTAGACTCATTAGGTGGATACTTCTCCTCAGCGAGTTTGACCTTGAGGTAAAAGATAAGAAGAGCTCTGAAATGTAGTGACAGATCACCTAAGTAGGCTACCAGCCCTCGAGAGCCCAGAACCCACCAAGGAAAAGGCAATGTTGGAACCTATTTGGGAAGAATTTCCCGACGAACAATTGTTTGGAGTAACAACTAGTCAACATTGGTACGCCAATGTAGTGAATTATCTTATCACTGGAAGGTTTCCCCCATCTTTGGATAAATTAAGAAAGGATAGATTGGTGAATGAGGTGAGAGACTATTTTTGGGATGATCCCTATCCGTGGAAGTGTTGTTCCAATCAATAAATTAGGAGATGCATCCCCGATGATGAGGTAGGTCGTGTCCTTAGGTTGTGCCATTCCTCTCAAGTTGGGGGCCACTTTGGGTACAAAAGGATTGCTAGGAAGGTGATAGATTGTGGCCTTTACTGGCCCAGTATGCTAGCAGATGTTAGGAATTTTGTGTCATCGTGCGATCAATGCCAAAGAATAGGGAACATCTCATTCAAGAACGAGAGGCCCCAAGCCTTTTCAATGCTAGTTGATATTTTTGACATGTGGGGTATGGATTTCATGGGTCAATTTCCAAACTCCAATGGGAATTACTACATCCTAGTGCTAGTGAACTATATGTCCAAGTGGGTAGAAGCCAAATCAACAAAGAAAAATAACTTGGCAACAGTGGCGAGCTTCCTTAAATCCAACATTTTCTCACGTTTTGGTGTACCCGAAACCATAGTAAGTGATAGAGGAACCCACTTTTGCAACAGAGTCATGGGAACATTTCTTGAAAAATATGGAGTCACCCATAAGACATACAATGCTTACCACCCGCAAACCAATGACCAAGCAGAGATATCTAACTGAGAAATTAAATCCACCTTGAAAAGACAATGAATACCTCCAGAAAGGATTGGAGTGCTTGGTTGAGTGATGTGCTCTGGGCCTACCGTACCACCTATAAGACTCTAAATGGCATGTCACCATTCCAGATCCTTTTTGGCAAAAAATGCCACCTCCCGGTCAAGCTTGAGTTCAAGACACATTGGGCTATTAAACACCTTAACATGGACTTGGGTGAAGCTGGGAAGCATAGGAAGCCGCAGTTGCTAGAACTTGAAAATATTAGGCACAACTCCTATGATACCGCTTTGATCTATAAGGAAAAAACAAAAGCCTGATGGCGAGAGTATAGTAAAGAAGGATTTCTTTGTGGGACAAAGAGTTCATGTTTACTAATCTAGGCTACGTCTCGATCCCCGAAAAATTACGATCAAAGTGGGAAGGGCCGTATGAGGTGATGAAGGTACTTGATCATGGAGCAATAGAGTTTAAGAATGAAAATGATGACACAAAATTGGTGGTAAATGGGTAAAGATTGAAACCCTACTTTGAGTGGGAAGCTTTTGAATAAACAAGGAGGGCAATCCCCTCCTTAGTGAACCAAATCTATGATAACTTGATTCCATACAAATAAGTCGCGAGGACGACAATTAATATACGGTTTTCTTTTCACTTTGATTTCATCATTTTGCATGTTTTTGCTTGAGGATGTTAAGATGAAAACTCTTGTTGATTTGAAAAATTGAGTTCGAGCCTTGTGATTTTATTTGGATGGAAGTAAGATTTGTTGAATGACTTAGTTTTTTGAAAAAAAGAGGTAAAAACTAAGGAAAAATGGACAACATTTTGGCCGCCTCATGCCAGAATTTGGCATGAACCGTTCCACGCGATACGCCTGATTTCATAGTAGTTGGCATGAGGGCCCTCTTGCCAAGTTTTGGCACAGCCCATTCCAAGTGATACGGTCCGTGCCAGATGACCTTGGCATGAGGGGGTCCACGCGGATACCCTTGACATGAGGGTATACGTGTTGTCATCCCATTTGAGCTGTCAAATTTTTCCAAAAATGCAAATTTTAAAAAATTCTGAATTTTAAGCTAAAAAATGCATATTTTTGTTCATAAATTTTAAAATTCCCTTATTCTTTAGATTTTTTATGCATTTAGTACTTCCACAATCCCTTGTGAATACTCATGATTGATAGGTTTTGGAAATTTGTTTTCTTCTTGCATTTTGATAGTTTTTCATTTTGGAATAGAATTACGCTTGGTTTTCATGTTTTTGGATGCAGGATTACGACACTTCCATTAGCATGGATTCATGGAGATTCGTAAAAAAAATAAAATGAGGTAAGACAAGGAGGGCCCTTTGGGGCCACAAGTGAAAGTGCTACTACCTTCCCAACCTCACTTGTGTGTTTCTAGTTTTTATGCATTGGGGACAATGCATAGTTTAAGTGTGGGGGAGAGAGTAGTGAGCACTTAGGGAGTTTTCATTCTTTGGTGTATTTGGTGTTTTTCTTTTGATTTTTTGTTGTTTCTTTGGTAATTTTGGTGTTTGCGTTGTTTTGGGATGTTTTAGATCTTATGTGGTGGTGTAGTTTGCTTGGCAGGATAAATAGCTTGTCTTCGGATAGATGTTTTAGAAAATTTGGTGGTGTAGATTCATTTAGTATGAAGACCAACTTTGGGCCATTTAGTGATACACAAAAAAAATGAAAATTTTGAAAAACAAAACCTGGTTAAGTTGGAAACCCGAAAGGGAAACTTAGACAACATTAGGAAAAGCCCGGATAGGTCAAAAGATCTAGGTAAAAATGATAGGCTAGCCCCGGCTAGGTTCACGAACCTAGGCAAAAATGAGAGGCCGTGTGGAAAAATGTGAGAATGTGAGCTCAACATGTGTGAAAGTTAGGATGAAAACCCGAAAGGGCTCCTAGGAAAAATGATAGAAATTGAGAGAAAACAAAAAACTAGGTTGACGATACAATTGCGTTATCCTTGGTTGTAACTAGGTCGAGAATCTAGAGGTATCTCTATGTTACAATCAAGTCGACGACTCTTGGATTTTCTTGGTGAACTGTTTTCAGCAACAACTCTTTGATTGCTTTTGGGGAACTTTTTGGGAAAAGTAAGCTAGCTAAACACTTATCTTTCTTTTCTTACCTTTTTCTTCATTTTATTTAGGGTGGTTAGATTACGTTAGATTCTTCGGGGAGTGTGAGAGTTGTGAGATTCTTGCATCTTTCGGGGAAACAGGGTAATCTAGGAATAAGTTGGATGCCTCATTTAACTTATGCCTGCATGCTACATTTTTCTTAGTTTTTTTCTTGCCTTTATTTACTCGAGGATGAGTAAAGGGTTAAGTGTGGGGGTTTGATGTACATCATTATGCGTGCGTTAACCGGTGCATTCAACATAATAATTAGCTTGTTTTATATGTTGGATTGCTAGTATAAGTTGAGTTTATGTGACAAGGGATTTAGATGGCCATGCTTGGTTTTCTTGTCTAAATCTCACGTTTTGTAAATTTAATTGGTACTAATGGACACCTTGTATCCACATACACCTAGATCTTCCTTTGTCATCATCCTTAGTAGGTCGCTCGTGGGTACTTTTTGGTACATTTTATATTGAAGGCCATTAGCAAGGAATGTAGAAGATGTTGAAGGCCATTCACATTAGAATGATAATAGATGAAGGCCACGGACATTACATTGTGGTAGTAGAAGGATGGAACCAAAGCTAGGGTGCATTGAAGTTCAAAACCGTCAAGGAAGATATGGAAGATTGTGGTCCGAGAGTTACACCAAATTCTAGGAATGACCCGAGAGGAATAAGCCCTTGAGTTTGGTTCCATTGGATTTTTCTTCTTGAGCGCTATGAAATCAACTACAAGAACTTCAAAATGGACTAACGGTTCATCCGTAACGGAGCAAAGAAGTTCAGTCGGGCAAAGCATCAATGGGCAGACACAGACCGCTCATGGCCGACACGAGACCAATCACCAGTAGCCTGCGCCATGCCATACAGCCCGTGCCATGACATACAGCCCATGCCATGCCATACAGCCCGTGCCATGACATACAGCCCGTGCCATGCCATACAACCCGTGCCTAGGACTTCTAGCACGAGCTGGGCCAAATCTTGGCACGGGCCGTGCCAATCTCTACAGTCCTTGTGCTCAAAAGGCCCTTTTCACTCTAAAATGGCTAAGTATGGGTGTAAACCATCCCATTTTACACGGCCCGTGCTGTTCCAAGTGCAAAATGTTAAGATTAGCCAGTTGGATATTAAGAATGAAGTGGCCCATGCCAAAAGACTGAGAAAAATGGGGATTCTGATGACGGCCCTCGCTAAACGACATAGACCGCGGTTTGCCAGACGACGCAGACAGCGTTTAGCATGGCCACACTTGATCGCATGCCTTGTGCCAATAGGAGGCAAGTTGCCCTTGTCGGATCCGGCAGATTGCGCCAGCACGAGACCACATTAGCAGCGCGGGTCGTGCCATGCACAACGGTCTGTGTCAGTGGCAGCTAATTAGGGTTAACTTATTTTGGTCTGTCTTGGGCCTATTTTTAGGCCCAATCTCCTACTACTATAAATAGAGCCTTAGTCTACTAGGGTTAAAGAGCTTCTTTTCACTTTTTAGATTTTAAAGAGCAACTTAGAGAGAGAAACACTCTCTCTTCTCTCTAGGTTCTTTCTATTTTCCCTTTTTATTTTGCTTTAGACCTAAGATGTGGAATCCAATGAAATTCTTGAATTCCATGTCTAGGGAGTAGTTTCTATAGCTTGGGGAAAAATTTATATTCATATGTTAATTATATTTTTGTGAGATTCATTAGATCTTTCTAATTTATGTGCTTATGATATTATGATGGATTGTTTTTGAATTGTTATAATTGCATGAATGATACACTAGGATTGTAAGAGGTCATAGTGTCATCGATAAGGTGCCTACCTACCTTTACCTCATTTATAGGCTTGGGGGGTAGAGCATCCGTGGTATAGTGCCCGGGACGTAATTGTACGGGGGAGAAACAAATCTGTAAAATGGTTGGACCGTTGTTGCACTCCTCTAATTATAAAGGAGGTTCCGATGGAAGATTCACAAGAGCACCCTACGTGACAGGTTTGGGGAAGTGCCGACCATCGATCACACCATGTATTATGAGCACTAGATTAGGTTTTTGATGTCTTACATGTGATTGAATCGAGGATCAGAATATTTAATCAACCATGCTACGCAAATATTTCCCAAATGTCTGTTAATATAGCTTGCTTGCTTTTATCTTTCATGTCCTTAGTTTTTAATTGAAAAACAACCCCTCTTTTTACTATACTATCTATTCCTAACAACACGACGAATTGATGACCCGTTCATGGTTATATTTAATTGACTATCGGCCCTAGTATGTCTGTAGACATTCCCGGGCTTTTCACTAACTACCCCATAGGTAGTTAGTAGTGAGTTGGGTGCAGAAAAATAAATTTTATCTTTGACCTTACTCAGCCTTCGCTCAAGTTAATTTAGCTATAACTTGATGACCCTGAGTGGATGCTGGTGACATTAGCAATGTCTGTGGGGATCACATAATCTTCTTAGCATCCCCGACATTAAGGCACAACCGGTGGGAAGACTCTACCCCAATGCTAGCATCGACGGGAGAGAGACACCAGCTCCAAACCTCAACGGAGCTCGCAAACAACTCAGAGGTACTTCAGGCACTCATGGCATCTTGGAACGAGGTGATGAGGAGGCTAAAGGAGATAGATGACCTCCAAAATAGAGATACAAGGCAGGGAGAGTTGGGCTTGCAGCCAACCAAACTATTCCCAGAGCAGGAAGGTGGCAGAGAGGCACCCAATCAAAAGGGGAAAGGCTCAGAAACCGCCTAGAGCTGAGCCACCTCCGGAAGAAAGGTATAAGCCGAAGAGGGGGAAACTACAGCAGACCGCGAGTGGCAGCCAGGCTACGTGCCACCGCCAAGGGTGAAAGAGCATGCCAGGGGAAAAACCCTTGTCACGGGACTGGAGCAGGAAGCATGGAAAGAGAGCAGAGGATCGCCCTTGACCAGGAGGATCCAGATGTTCACGGAGGACCCAAAGTTGAAGATACTGGTAAATTTGGGGTAGTACAATGGTGAGGCAGACCCAGAAGACCGCCTACACACATTTTTTACCAATATGGCTATCTTTGCAATACCGCATGCCATTTAGTGGTAGCTAGGGTGTGGTTCATGAACCTGGAGAATGAAACAATCGACATATTCATTCAGTTGGAACAGAATTTCTTGGCATATTTCATGCAGAGAGAAATTTCAAAGGACACATTCCGAGCAGCTGGCAATCAAGCAGAAACCAGCAGAAACATTGTCGATGTACTGGAAGCGGTTCAATGATGAAGCAAACCAGGTTGAAGCAAACACCCATCCGAAACTACCTGGAGTATGAAAGGTTACCAATGGATGATAAGGAGGCAATGATGGTCAAGAGGAAAACACTACAGTTCCCCCTGAAGAGCAAACTACTGTACAAAAGAGGATACAGAGAGTTGTGGCTCAAATGTTCAGAGCCGGAACTGGCAGACACAGTCCTTAGAGAGAGACATGTGAGGAGCTACAGTAGCCCTTAAAGACCTAAGACAATTGTGCTATGGGTGCTGTAAGTAGGTTATTACTGGTCCACAATGAGGAAAAACATGAAAAAAATGATCAAGGAATGTCACAGGTGCAAGGAACATTCCAGAGTATAGATGCTTTCTGCAGAGCGGATGACCAGCATAAGATCACCCTGGCCTTTTTACAAATGAGGAATTGATATTATAGGGTTGTTCCCTGAGGCCAAGGCAAGGAATAAATTTCTGGTGGTGGCAATAGATTACTTCACAAAGTGGGTGGAGGTGGAAGCTATGGCAAGCATAACAGGGAAAAAATTATGAACTTTTCCTGGAGGAGCATAGTGTGCAGGTTTGGAATTTCACAAGTGATAGTGAGTGACAATGGAAAGTAGTTTGCTAATGAACCTTTGAGGTCATGGTGTGCTGGTTTGAACATAAGGCAACAGTTCACATCCGTGGCCCATCCATAGGAAAATTGGCAAACAGAGGTACAAATATGACTATAGTCCAAAGTTTAAAGAAGAGAAAGGGGTAGGCAAAAAGAGAATGGGTGGAAGAGCTGGTGAGTGTGTTGTGGGCATACAGAACCACACTAAGGACAGCCCTAGAAGAACCCCCTACAGGCTATGCTTTGGAATAGAGGCCATCATTCCCCCAATGTTGGATGAAATTAGGGAGAAGGCAGCACTAAAGGAGGCTGCATACAAGTCCTAGAAGGAGCAGTACTACAACAGTAAGGTTAGGCCTAGGTCCCTGAAAGTGGGAGATCTTGCGCTAAGGATAAATGAAGTTAGCTGAGCCCAGGGGAAGAAGAAACTGGACGCAGAATGGGAAGGTCCATACAAACTGATTGAGGTGCTGGGAAAATGAGCTTACAAGCTGGAGACGCTAGATGGAAAACCAATCCCCTGCACTTAGAATTTTTTCAATTTAAGAAGGTACTACGCTTGAATAACTCTAAATATGAATATGTATACGGCGCCTGAAGGCCAAAAATATTAATTTTAGACAGGTAAGATGGGATTCTTGAAGGGATCAAGTGTTTTGTAATCCCATAAGGGGCATGATCCTAAAGAAATACTAGTATGAGTCCTGGTCCTTTCGTTGTTCTATAGATTATCAATGCAAGGATGAAATGGCCAAAAGAGCTTGTTAATAAGCCTGGCTCAGGCCAAAATTAAGAATCTGGTTCTAGCAGCCAGTAGATTGCAGGCCTGGCAGCCAACGGGAAAAGAAAAAGTACTCTGGCCACAACCATATCCGACATGTAATGAGCCTGGCCAAGGTCAAAATTGCAATCCTGGTTCCAACAACCAGTAGATTGTAGGCATGGCCGCCAAAAGGCAAAGAAAAAGTACTTCGACCACAACCAAAGCTGATAAGTAATGAGCGTGACCCAGGCCAAAATTGCAATCCTGGTTCCAACATCCAGCAGATTGCAGGTCTGGCTATCAACAGGCAAAGAGAAAGCACTCCAGCCAAAACCATAGCCGACGAGTAATGAACCTGGCCCATGCCAAAATTGCAACCTTGGTTCCAACAGCCAGTAAATTGTAGGCCTGAACGCAACATGCAAGGAAAAATTACTCCGTCCACAACCATAGCCGACGTGTAATAAACTTGGCGTAAGAAAAAATTGCAATCATGGCTCCAACAACTGGCAGATTATAGGCCTGACCATCAACATGTAAAGAAAAGAGTGGTCCAGACACAACCATAGTCGACGAGTAATGAATCCGGCTTAGGCCAAAATTGCAATCCCAGCCCCAACAGCCAGGAGATTGCATGCCTGGCCATCAACAAGAAAAGAAAAAAGCCCCGGCCATAGCCATAGCCGTCAATATGCGTGTCTGACCAAAACCAAAGTTTCGATCTTAATCCTAAGAGCTAGTTAATTAAAAGACAGATAAAAAGGGACCAAGATGAAGCCCCTGGTTGGCTGGATTGAAAAATCCTAGTCTAAACGTACAATCCTTGGTGGATAATCGCAGAAAGACAAAGAAAAGAAAATAAACAAAAAGCAACAGTCCTGAAACAACTTGAAGAATAATGTTCAAAGACAACACTACAAAAAGGGGAAGAGATACCTCCTTACATCATAAGGTAACAGGAAAAATTGATGGATAAATATTAAGGATTCAAAGAAGTTGTCCAAATAGGGGGAAAACACACCCCAAAACAAAGAAAAAGGGGGAAGATACACCCCAAAATAAGCGAACATTGTTTCATCCCTCATTAGGGGAATACATATAGACAAAAAAAAGTAAAGAAATATAAAAGTTCATAGATTGTAAGGCCTTGAAGGTTTCACAGCACCAGCATCACCTCTCTCACCATCCTGAGCTTTCCCAATTGCAGCTTTGAGCATGTCATCTTCACCATGAATCTTCCTACTGACAGAATGAGCATAACACTTAGTTGGCCGGACGTCTGGTTTCCAGTTGTTAAGCTCCTCGATTGTCATGTCAGCGTGCAACTGAGAGAAATACTCAAAAAAGCTGTGCTCATGGAAAGCGGTAAGTGTGTTTCCTAACCCAACAAACAGAGCCTCCGAGTCCTCAGTCTTAGAGTAGTTAATAGGTTTAAATGGCAGCATGATTAATAACCACATTGGGAGGTTAAAAAGTTATGAAAAGATGCAACTGTCTTTTTGTACTGCACACCACTTCGGGAATAAGAGCACCCACGGTTGCTAAACATGCATGGTTTTTGTCATCAAAACACACGCGTCTCTTGAAATCCTGATAAAAGTATTTAATGAAAAAAAACAGATTCCCTCCTTCGAGACTTGGAAATGTATGGAACAAAGTTTATCCTTGAGAATGTGTGGCATCGGTTAAGGATGACTCAAGGATCTCGAATCACCAAGAAACTTTGAGATTTTACACAGGTCACAGTGTGCAGCTCCAGGGTCTCGAATAAGAAGGATCTAATTTTCTGGGGGCTCTTGATATAGGTCAGATCCAAGAGGTATGTTGGGACATAATAATCATGTTCCATCTGAGATATTACATTACAATAATTATCATATTTATAGGGTAATTGTTGGTTATAATTAAGGAGATTGTTGGTTAAGACATATGTTATATAAATTCCAAGTTTGTATATATTTTTATCATTCATTCTATCTTAATCATATCGAGACCCTTTGTCTGACTTTGCCATTGGAGTACTGATCCCTGGATAGCTGGGACAGTTTTTATTGCAGGTCTTGTTCGAAGAGCTCAAGCCCAGTAACTGATCGGTTGTTCGAGACACATCAACTTTGCGGCCAATAAGACAAATAACTAAGAGAAACAACATTTATTAACCTTGTGGTTGGATATTGTTTATACAATCCTCTGATTATGTTATTGATACGTCTTCGATAACCGACTGGTTCGTGGGCCTGAGTTCTTCTCGAACTAACCTGCAATTAAACTGTCCCTGGGGTTCTGGGGGTCAGCACTCTAATGCCTAAGTTAGTCCAAGTGCCCAAAAATGTTCAAGGCAACATGAGTCATAAGTAAGTGTGTAAATTATATTTATACTCCATGTCCTATATAACGTTCTCCTTAATTATCGCCCTTAATTACCCACAAATGCTGTAATTAAGTTAGAGTATTAAATATTTCCCTAACTGTGCTGCCATACCTTCGGCCCAATGACCTTCTTGGGCTTAAACTCTATCAAGAGCCCCTAGAAAAGCAGGTTCTTGACCTTGAAAAGCTGGAACGTCACTAAGTTCTTCGAGGTCTCGAATGCATGGAACAATTCGAGGTCTTTGAAGACTCGAAATGAACCTTGCACTTTGCTGCTTCTGCCTTCGATGGTGAGAACCTAATTTTCTAATCAACTTCGACATTTAGGATTCCAAAAGGGTGCACGCGTACTATTCAACCGTGCGTGTCACTGCTCTCCAAACAGCGCGTTGTCAGAAGATAAAAAAGTGACTACGTCTTTCCATAACTTTTATATTTCTAAATCAGTAATAATTATCCGTCACTTCAGCCTCAATAATTACTTCTCATCCGCTCTTGTCACTTTTCTTGTTTGCAGGAATTTTCTTACAAGAATTCATTCCGTATTTCTCTCTTGAGCGATTTAGTTCCCATCACATTTCCCAGAAAATTAGTAAGTTCTTTTACCCCTATTCTCATTCTAATCATTTCGTTTCCTCCCCTTACAATCATGGCCTTCTCTGATGAGGGTTCTACTGTCGAGATATTTTCCAGTGAGGTTAGGGTAGGCGGGACAGGGGTTAACACGCCAGAGAGGGCCGTTAGTGATCAAGAATGCACTTATTATGAAGAACTCTAGTATGACTTAGATGTTGGAGATGGCGTATTTTATCATGTTGGTAATAGTCCGGAGGAAGAGAGGGTTTTCCCCATAACTGACACGCCTCCTCGAGATGCCATTGAAAACTGGAAATTCCTACATAAGGAGGTTCCCTACGAGTGGAAAGATTGGTTTCTACCCTCCTCCGAACCCAGATGCTGAATTAGAAAGGGTGTTATGTGCATCTTTGACCTACAGGGAGGCACCTCTTGAAGCCAGAGAAGAGGAGGAGATGACAATCCTCGAGGGGGAGGAAGCACCCTCGAGAGCGCCTCAGGTATCTCTTCCACGTAAACCCTCTCAAAAGAATAAAAAGGGGGTTTATCAAAGATTGAGGCTAAAGGACTCAGGGAGGGAGCCCCCAGTTCCAGTAGTTGGAACCGCTATTTCCAAAATTTTGGACTCAATCCCTCCTGGCCAACGAATAGCCCCAGATTTTAATTTTCAACCCTTCCGAGAGGGAGATACCCCCCAATAACCTCCCCAAAAGAAGATCGTCAATTTCCCTCCAACATCTTTGCCGTGGGCTCACATTTCTCTTTCCGCCCCTTTTTTCCAAACTTCTTAGACAATTCCAGGTTAGCCCTGCACAAGTCCACCCCAACATCTTGGTAATTATTATGATGTTCTTGACTAGATGTGACAAGTTGAGTATTTAGCCTAGTTATAAACTGCTTCGTTCACTATACTTTGAGTCCTATAGTGGGCGGTCTACCGATATGATTGTCACATTCATTAACCGAGAGGTACACCATAAAGTTTTTGAGGTTCCTAGCAATTTAGGTGACTGGAAAAGCTGGAAGAAAGGTATCTCATTTGATAGCATGAGGTATCGAGTTCCTCCATGGAATTGGGCCGTATGATTTGAATCTCCCAAACTTGGGGAATATATCTTCCCCGATGCCCTCGAGAGGGATTGACAAAAACTATTGTCCAGCCCCCTCGACTATAGCCTCTTCAACAATCCCAACTCTCGAATTAGCAGCTTTGCCTTCTCGCCCAGAATCTACGAAGAATATGTATATAAACCACTATACCAGAAAGAGGAGAAGAGGACTCAAGGGCCCCAGAGATGGCCCTCCCTTCGAGACCATCGTTAGTGATGTTAGGCATTCGGGAGCCTCCGAAGGTTCCTTACTAGAGCAATACTTCTCCTATTTGTTGTGTTATTGAGTTTATTGTTACTAACTTTCTTTTTCCTATTTCAGTGGGTCTTGCTAAGGGCTTAAAGAAGCAGAAGCCCTCGAAGTAGGGTCAGGCTCCTCCAAAAGGGATTATTGAGTCCTCGAATCAGGCTTCAACTCACCCAAATCCGGCATTTCTCCCCTCAAACCCGGCTTTCCCTCTTGTAATAGGCTGTAAAAGGCCTTCCTAAACTATTGGTGATGAGCAACCACTTCATGCCAGGAGCATTCGCCAGAAAATGAGGGCGAACAACAACACTATCGATTGTTTCTCACCAAGGCCATTGATAGGGACACATGGTGGTGATGATGTTTATCAAAAATCCCCTTGCCTTTCGAATGATGCTCTCTCTGCATCCAGGATCGAGCATCACCTCTCAAAGATGGCCTCTGACCCTGAGGTATTCCTCCATTTTCCTTTTTTATATCCCTCTATTTTTTTATCATTAATCTGAGCTGAGTTGTTTTACCAGGCCTCCCAAATTTTTCACGAGACTGCTGAGAGAATGGAAGCCTTCTTTTCTATTTATTCCTCTGGCCATGGTAACTTCCGTGAGGAGCTCGACAAATAAGATGCTGAGATTTTGTGGCTAAATAAATCTCTCAAGGATCACCAGCGGGCTCTTGAGGATCACTAGCGAGCTCTCGAGGATCACCAGTGGGCTCTCGAGGAGAAATATAGAGTCCTCAAAGTGAAGGATATGGCGAGAGGACATGCAAGGTGTTGATGCCGAGAGGCGTCAATAGACGTTAGGGAAGGAAACCCTCACAAAGAGAGTTCAAGCTGCAGAGGATCCGACAACGTAAGTTCAACTGCTCGAGGCCTTTAAGCATAAGCTGTTGAACAACCCTGAGCTGCTTCAACTTTTCATAGATCTTCTGGGTGTGGCCAAGCAAATCGGCTGTAGTGAATTAGCCGGGAACTTCTTAAAGCCACAAGTGTCCACCTCTCTATCTGAAGATCTGGCCAAGCACGTGGACGGGCTAATTAATCCAGAGCTCAAAACATTCTGGACGTAAAATGGGATGAGGCCATCAAGAACAATGGCCTTCATTTTGCCCTATTGGATTTCATCACGTCCAAAGGGCAGTTCTTCACTGCTAAGGGGATTCGAGCAATCCCCCTTCCAAAGGCTACAGATGCCTCTCCTGAGTGAGATTCCACCACCGACCAAGTGGAAGAAATGATTGCTTCCACATCAAAGGAAGATGATTCTAGGGTTGGTCCCTGATTGTAATAAAATTTTTTTACTTAGGGCTCCTCAATTTTTTTACTTAGGGTCCCTTAGGTTTTTTACTTAGTATAAATAAAAATACATTTTTTTCACGACTTATTGATTTTAACTTTGTTTTCTTTTCGTAATATAATTCATTGAAGATGTTGTTAGTTGGCGCTTGTAAGGAGCTTTCGAGTTCCCAAAAAGTGCTGAATGAGACACACAAACAACTACTGATTACCCTTTGGGATCTTTCTAAGTGTGATCAAGAGAATGACTCCTTAAAAGACAAGCTTTACCGACTCGAAGCTGAGATGAAACTGTGGCAATCTAAAGACCATCCCACTTTTAAGGGGTTTGTTAAGGATTTACTTAGCAAAGAATTTAATGGTACTTATCCCTTAGAAGTGGTGAAGGGTCGCGATCCCACTGATGAAGAAGTAGAAGAACTAATACGTTAAATTTATTTGAAGTTTGGTTCTCTGAATTCCTGTCTTGCCACTGGAACTAGGCTTCCAGTAGTGGAAGGGTGCCTAATTGGTTGCTTGGGAAAACATCACAGACTGATAGCCTAGAGGGAATTACTTACTGAACAACATCTATTAGCTCAACGGAGAGTGACTAGCCTTGAAGAGGACTTGCTCACTTGGAAGATAGCCAGCAAGGACCCCCCTTCTTCAAGCAAACCTCGTCCGGCCCCTCGAGAGAGCCCCTCAGGCGAAGATAGCTCTTTGGTAGAATCTCTTTTATCTGAGAATGCAAAATTTGCTGGGGAGGTCAAGGCTTGGAAGATACAAGCCACAAAAGTGGAGCATTATTTTGCTGATTTCGAAGAAACAATATTCCGCACACGAAGTGAGCATTCGCGCCCACATGTTTTCCCATGGCATTCCCTCCTCCTACTTAATCAACAATGATTATCTTCCCAAGTTTCTACTTAAAGCTTCTCAGTATTGGATGGAAGAAGTTGACGTTCATGAGAATGGGACTCCTTGGTAGAAAAAGGCCTTTGACCTCATTCTCGATTGGCTGGCAGAGCTAAAGGTGAATGGATTCACCCTCTCGAGCTTTTGCTCTGCCCCTTGGTCACATAAGTCTGCCACTAAAGAAGCTGAACAATATCTTGTCCCTTCGAGCAAAGTTACCCAAGGATCTTTCTCAAAACTGCTAAAGCACTGGGTCATCCTCGAAGGGCTCATTTGAATCTTCCATGAAGAAGCAGTGTAAGATCGTTGTCATCACTCCCTCAAAATATCCTGTAGAGGAACAAATGATAGGTATCCAATGAGTAACTAGTATAAAACTTGAAGAACTCGAAGAAATAGAGGCAAATTTGAAGGAGCTAGGAAAACCTATCTCCACTGAAAAATTGTTTCAGGCGGGATTTCCTCCCATTAGATAAATACATTTAGACGGATAAACTTAATTAGTTGTTAGTATCAATATTTCATTCCTAATATATTCGCCAAAGTTTGAATAAACAACCTATATTCTTTTCATTTCTTCAACCGGCCTTTTTCTTCTATGCTCTATATTTCTTCCTGCTTTTTCGGTGCGGCTATCCCTTTTACTTATAGTTTCCTCCTCTACCCTCGAATACTGCGTTACAAACTCCTGAAGTTTTTGCAAAGTCTTGGGAGTATTAGTACTCAGCTTCTTGTATAATTCCAAATCCTACATCCCCAGCAGGTACCCCTGGATTACCTCATTTTCAGTCGTTTCTATCACCCCCAAACTCTCGTCTACATACTGGTGATAGAAGGTTTCCGTGCTTTCCCCTACCTTTAATGGATTTTAACTTATTTGACATATATTTTCATTATTTTTATATGATAATTAATTAGAAATATCATAGAAATCATATTTTTGCTTGTATCATTGTGTGCAAATGAGCTTTGAGCAACTATGGCATGTATCGTGCACATATAGCTAATCAAAATGTTTCTCCCTTTCTCTAATTAGGCTTTGTGTATATTTATTTTTATAAATCAAGAAATTTTTACAAGGAAAATATAGAACATTATTGTATATTAACTTATGGATATGGATGATACTGTAAAGTGAGAGCAAATGCACATACATGGTGTTTTAGAACCACACCATTATGTATATAGTATTCTTTATCTATAGCTTTGTTATATTCTAGTGTAAGGTTGGCGTATACCTAGCCCATATACTAAGCAGCAACCCTAAAACCACAAACGGGACTGAGGTTAACATGCGATGCGAACTCGCCCAAACAGATGCATGATAAGTTGAGTCAACCCACAAACTGAGAATATGGGGAACCTTGATTAGCTGTCAGTCATTAACCATGTTTCTCAGTCCCACGACCGAACACACGATGGCAAGCCTGGATAAGCTGGAGCCATGTTTGTGATACACTATAAAAGGAACAAGGAGGGTATGAATCTAGGTAAGCGTGACTATTTTGAGAAATTCACATTCTAAGAAGATAAAATGGACTTGATCAGCAGAGTTTTTATCCCAAAATCACTTCCGGGATTGGTTTTACGGATGAAGAAGTTCAAGGAGTGAACAAGAAATTTTCCTATACAAACCACTACATCATTTGGCACCGTTTGTGGGGAACGATTTTTTTTTGTTTCAAAGTCATTCTGGTAAACAATGGTGCTCACCAGAAGTGAGAGGGGCCATAACCACCAAACAAAGGAGCAAACATGTGGATGTAATAGAGGCATGCATCCTCCCCAGGATCAGGACTACATCCCCAAAAGAGAAAGAGAATGTAGTAAAGAGGAAATAGAGGAGGAGGAAGAGGAAGAAGCATAATCCCCCAACACAGACCAAGAAAAAAGAAAGAAGGGCATTCACACCATTTTTAGAAGCAAACATGGAAAATTTGTACAACCAGTTCCTGAGAACGCTCAAACCAAAATTTCCAAGAATAGAAAAAGGGTAAGTCAGGAATGTGAAAATCTCAAGTATGAAGAGGAGCTGTGGGACATCGTTGCAGACGATGATGTAGACAAATCACCCTTAGCACCACATCTATGAGATTTTAAGATTCCAAATGACTTCAAACTTCCTCTACATGTTAAAATCTACGATGGGACCACAGATCCTAAAGAGTTCCTACATTCATATAGAAACAACATGATGTTTTGCGATGCGAACATCGAATTAGTATGCAAGGCATTCCCCATCTTCTTGTCAGTAACATCGATCACATAGTATGAGGATCTCCTGAGTGGAAGCATCAAATTGTGGCCAGAGTTATTTGGTTTATTCCTGGGTCACTTCTATCAGAAGCAAAGATTCACAAAAATGGTAGCAGACCTTAATAACATAGCCCAACGAAGCGAAAAAAGTATGGGGAAGCATCATTGTAGGTTCGTGACGGAAAGTTTGCAGGTTCGCAACTTGTCATTCCAATCGTCATTGGGAGCATTTACAGGAGGCATGAAATTAGGAGAGTTCTACAAGGAGTAACAAAGAATATGGTCAAAAACCTAAGATAACTACAAAGGATGATTGAACAACATGTGGAAATAGAAGAGGCGAACAACCGTAAGATAGAAAGGGAACGAGGCAAGAAGCGAACAATGGAGGATTCGCGGAGGGGTTTTAGGAACAAAGGTAAAGGAAACATCACTTTCAAACAGGGAGAAACAAGATTGCAAGCCTAGTCATTCCAAGATACACCTCTGACTAGACCAAGGAAGGAGATATGGCAAGCGAACAAGGATCTATTTCGAGAACCAGCACCTATGCTAGCACCACCATAAAAAAGATCCAGGGAGTGTTATTGTGACTTTCATAAGGACCATGGGTATGACATTGATTATTGCAGAGACTTGAGAAGACAAATTGAACAAAATTTGAGGAATGACTACTTAAGCCAATATAGGAAGAAAGGAACTAGCCAACATGGGGACACTAGCAAAACAGTGAATCTATCTCCAAGAAACCAAGGTACAGTGATCACAATGGCAAAGAATAAAAACATAACTGCGGTGGTGGATTGCAATGATGATGTGTGCAATGAAGTGCTAGAGACAATAATCTTATCCATACACGGATCCACAGAGTCATTGTCTAACAATGCTTGAAAAGCCAAAGCAACATATTCTCCCTTGAAAGAGCTAGTTACTAAAATTTTTTGTTCGAATGAGGCAAACCCCTTTAGCAAGGAAGATGCAGTACCTAACACTTCATCTCACAACGATTCCATGGTCATCATCGCAAAAATTGGAAATGCAACCGTTCACAGAGTGTTCGTAGATGATGGAAGCGCAGTTAAGATACTATTTGTAGACTACTTCGATAGGCTGGGTGTCAAGAGAGTTGACCTAAAAAAGTCCACTTCCTTGCTGGTAGGATTCACTAGACGAGTAGAAATGCCTCTAGGGAATATACAATTGCTTGTCACTATTTGAGAAAGTGGGAGAAATTTCACCATTATGACTTCGTGGTCATGGATACCCCAAGTATGCTTAATGCCATCATCGAAAGGCCATGGATGAACATTGGTAAAGCAATATGGTCCCCTTACCACCTACTAACGAAGTTCCCAACTCCAGCTGGTATCCCTACCATAAGATGAAACTAGCAAACGACCAAGAAATGCATGGTCATTGCAATGAAGGAAGAAAATATTGGAGAAAAAGTGAAAATGGTTAGCATAATCTCAGGCAGTGGTTTACTAGAGTAGCCGGAATCAACAGTAGACTTGGGAGAAGAAACATAGCTGGTTATCTTGGACAGCTCAAGATAGTTCGAAGTGCGTGAAGGTAGGAAAACACCTTCTATACAAGGAGAAGACAAATGTAGTATAAATCTTGTAAAACCTCCCTAAGTGTGCCTCCCTAAGTGTGGAAAGTCAGCAGGTGGAACCAATCCTAGGTACTCCGCCAAGAGGCCTATCATACCTCAAACCATAATCTCCCCCTTCGGCTTCCCTGCCACCTCTACAATCCTCTTCATCCATAGCTCAACCTATAGCCCGTATCTCAGTCCCTCACTTGTTAAGTGCCATAGGAAGTGAATGTCGTTGTCTGGCACATTCGTTAGCTCCGCCGAGCGAAGTACCGTGCTAGCCAAAAGTTGGTGAACATAATGGAGTGCAGGGTGGATAGTGACATTGCTCTTGTCGTGGGAGTTCTTCGGCCTCATGTTAATGATACTCCAGAATTGCATATCCTTCTCAATCGATTGTTCGTGGGCCTGTGGGTCCAACCTCACCCGTATCTCTGCAGTGTCCCATCTAAACGCTTCCTCAACCTGTGAGACGATCATCTGTCGAGATATATCATCCAAGTGGAAAGCGATGTACCTCTCGCACGATTGATCATCCCTCATGCTGCACATCCGAACTGTGGACATGAACTCCAATGTATATCACTGGTAAGAAGGGGCACTCTTGCCCATGAAACCTTCCAACCCCTCTTTGGCAAGGAGGCATCAGACTGGATAAGTGAGCCCAATGTTGGCATGCCTACAAAAATCGTCTCCTTGAGCTTAAGGCTCGCCAGGGCCTCCCATCTCTCTGCGTAGGACCCGGTGATCTGGGTAAAACCTTTGTACCTATCAGAAGGAGGAGGTACAAGGCTTGACTCCGGAGCTAGCGGCAGAGGTGGAGCAGCGGTGCACCCACCTCGTGGAGGAGCCCTAGGTATCTTGGTAGGGGCCATATCTAACAACCATAGCTAACAAGTCAAACACACAGGAATATACATATATGCAATATCACAAAATCATACTCAACCTCAAAATATTTTTTCCAATCATCACAAACCAAACCAAATCCAAGCCAACTAGTTCAAGTCCTAACCACAATTGCACATAGAATTCTTGTTATATCCAACATGCCCATATTCTCAAGTCCATTAAGTTCTCGCATAGTTGAATATCTAATACAATATATCCCATAATCACAGTCATACCTAACTAGTTTGGCCATTATTAGTACATTTATAATGTTAACATTTCAAATTCCATGGACAAACTATTCTAAGCATAATAACATTGCATTCAAGTATTAACTATGTCTAATCAAGGGCCAACATGCCTCAGATCTAGTATAAGATACAATCAATTCTCAACTGAAGCAACAATAATAACACAATGCAAGCACAACACCAACACGAGCAAATCAACAAACTCAAAGTGAGCATAATGTTATCCCACATCCAACCAAATCATAAACACAATAAGCACAAGTCCCAATCAGGGTTTAACTACCAAACATCTCCCACATTTATAATTGCAAAATATCCAACAAAATGATCTATTCAAAATATTTTCAATTAAGGCCAAATTGTGAAGAACTATCATAACATGCACAATATATAATCATTCACAAAATACACAATTTTTCACCAAAATTAAACTTCACACAATTCACAATTCAAATGTTCAAAAGTGAGGAATCGTACTACTAGTGTGTGTAGGAGGGTGAAACAAAGAAACCCACAGCTAAGTTGAGCCCAATTTGCCCAAATTTGAGAAATCCCCAAAAACTAGGGTTTCAGGATTCTCACAAATTTGGTTGATTTGTGGATGTTTTTGGGGTATTGAGAGTTTGAGGATGGTGGTTTTTGGATGGGGGATGGATTTTTGGTGGTGTGGTGGTTTGGTTGGACGGAATTTGGTGGAGAGGATGGAGAATATGAAGGAAATAAGAGGGGATTTTGGTAAATGATGAATGTTGAAGAAGAAGGAATGGAAGATAAAGGGGAGTCTGCCCATTTTTTAAATTTCACTGCACAACCGTCGCGACTCGGGACGGATAGGTCAAAAGGTACCTCAGGTCAACATTCACATCGCGACCCATGATGGAACCGTTGCAAGTCGCAAAAAGTGGAACCTGAGAGCTCCAATTTTCAGCAAAAGCTCTGATTTGGTCGTGACTCGCGATGGTCCATCGCGACTTGTGATGGTCCATCCCGACGGGCAATGAGACCATCGCGAATCATAAAAAGTGGAGCCTGAGAGCTCCATTTTCATCTAAAAATCCTGATTTGGTCACGACTGGAGACCAGTTCGTCGCAACTCACAATGGTCCATCGCGACTCGCAATGGTCAGTTGTGACGAGGCCATCATAGCTCGCAAAAAGTGGAGGCTGAGGTTTAAAATTTCCACCAAAAATTTCCGAGCCCGTTGCAACTCACGACGAGGTGGTCGCGACTCGCGACTCGCTACCCACTTGGTACTTAGAAATTTTTTCTGATTTTAACTCTTGTCCAAGTTTTTCCTTCTTGACTCCAAGCATTTCTTCCTTCAAAATTCCAATACCTTTGTTTCAAATTGCTACAAAATCATGGAAAAAAACCGTGAAAAGCACAAAGCAAAACAATGAAACTAATGACAAAATTCAAAGCCAAGTAACATCAACGGAAAGTCACAAATGACTATTCGGATGATCAAAACCAAGTATTTTTAACGTCATTGGCATGACTCACTCCCGTTTCTTGGAGCTTACTCACAAACCGGATCGAGGAGATCAAAATCCTCTCCCTTCTCAGGAACAAAATTCTCGTGGTAAGGCTTCAAACGTTGTCCATTGACTTTGAATGTATTAGACTTAGCTCAATCTAGGATCTTTACCATGCCATGCGGGAATACCTTCACCACCTTAAAAGGACCAATCCATTGGGACCTTAACTAACCGAGAAATAAGGGAAGGCGGGATTGGAATAGGCGGACTTTTTGACTAACGTCAAATTCCTTCCTAATGATCATCTTGTCGTGCCACACCTTTGTATTCTCCTTATATATTTCGGCGTTCTCATAGGACTCCCTCTGGATCTTATCTAGTTAATCCAATTGTAACTTCCTATGCAAACTGGCCTCATCTATATCAAGATTGAATTCTTTGACCGCCCAGTAAGCCTTATGTTGAATTTCTACCGGGAGGTGACAGGGCTTACCAAACACCAACCAGTTTGGTGACATACCAATTGGTGTCTTATAAGCCGTCCTGTACGCCCACAAGGCATATTTTAACCAAGAACTCCAATGGTTTTGGTTAGGGTTAACCATGTTTTGAAGGATGGACTTGATTTCCCGATTGGAAACTTCAGCTTGCCCATTGGTTTTTGGGTGATAGGTGGTGGATGTCTTATGAGTGATGCCATACTTCTTCAAGAGTGCCTCTATGGTCCAATTGCAAAAATGGGTGCTACGGTCACTAATCAAGGCTCAGGGTAACCCAAACTAGAGAAAATATTATCTTTCACAAATTCTGCAATCACTTTAGAATCGTCAGTCCTAGTGGGTTTTGCTTCAACCCAGTTCGACACATAATTAACGACAAGAAGAATATATGTAAAGCCATAAGAAATAGGGAAATGTCCCATAAAGTCAATACCCCAAACATCTCATTTCTAGATGAGATATTTCCTACTGTCTGGCACTTGTCACAAGCCTTACAAAATATGTATGCATGCTTATTCAAAGTAGGCCAATAAAAACAACTTTCCAAGACATTTCTAGCGGTATTTTTAGCTATAAAATGACCGCCTCATGCATGAGAATGACAAAAAGTGAGAATCAAATGCACTTGATTATCGTGGATGCATCTCCTAACAACTTGGTCTACACAATGTTTCCATTAAAAGGATCATCCTACACATAATATCTAGCAACGCTTATTAGCTAATCTTTCTATGCCTTAGAATGTGAGGAGGAAATTTACCAGAGACAAGAAAGTTTACAATGTCGGCATACCACGATTGGAGGTCCCGTATAGAAAACAATTGTTCATCGAGGAACTCCTCCCGTAGTTGCTCCTTCATTGATAGATTTACCTGACTACCTTGGCCTGGTGCCAACCAGCTCAGATGATCAGCCACGATGTTCTCCGTGCCCTTCTTGTCTAGCACTTGTAAATCAAATTCACTCAGAAGCAGGATCCACCTAATCAATCTTGGCTTGGCCTTTTTCTTCGTCATCAAGTGACGAAGTGATGCATGTTCAGTGTACACAATAACTTTTGGACCAAGCAAGTAAGATCAAATTTTTTCCAAATAAAATACCACTGCTAGCAACTTCTTTTCTGTGGTGGAGTAGTTTCTTTGGGCCTCATTGAGAGACATGGATGCGTAGTAGATGGCGTGAGGCACTCTTCCCACCCTTTGACCAAGTACTGCTCCAATGGTATAATCACTAGCATCGCACATGATCTCAAAAGGCAACGACCAATTCAGGGGTTGTATGATAGGGGACGAGACTACCCCTCCTTTCAATGAATCAAAGGTCTCTTTACAACCCTCATCCATCACCAATTCCACCTCAATTTTCAAAAACTTTCATAAAGGAGATGCTATCTTCGAGAAGTCCTTGATGAACCGATGGTAGAATCCTACATGACCAAGAAAAAAGTGCCCTTCTCGCACATTAGTAGGGTAAAACAAAGTTTTAATTGTCTCTATCTTTGCCTTGTAAACCTCAATACCCTTAGAGGAGACAACATGGCCTAAGACAATGGCTTGCTCTACCATAAAATGACACTTCTCAGAATTTAACACAAGATTAGTATCAATGCAATGCTTAATAACTTGTGCCAAATTTTCTAAACAATTGTCAAAAGAATTACCATGAATGGTGAAATCATCCATGAATACCTTGACAAAGTTTTCAATGAATTCTGAGAAAATGCTTACTATACGCCTTTGGAAAGTTGCGGGGGCGTTACATAACCTGAAAGGCATACGCTGGTAGGCAAACGTACCAAAAGAGCATGTGAAGGTGGCCTTTTATTGGTTTTCCAGGGTGATAGCCACTTGAAAATACCCCGAGTACCCATCCAAAAAGTAATAGAAAGGGTGGCTTGCTAACCTCTCGAGCATTTTATCAATGAATGGCAACGGGAAGTAATCCTTTTGTGTTTCCGCATTTAGTCTCCGGTAGTCAATGCAAATGTGCCACCCGTTTTGAACTCAAGTTGGTACCATTTCACCCTTCTCATTTTTTACCACTGTCATCTCACCCTTCTTGGGTACCACCTGAGTTGGACTCACCCACTTGCTATCCGAGATTGGATAGATCATGCCTGCTTGGAGAAACTTGAAAATTTCCACCTTTACCATCTCCATCACAGGAGGGTTTAAACGGCGTTGGGGTTGCTGCACAGGTCTCACATCCTCTTCCAGCAAAATTATATGCATGCAACCGGATGTGCTTATGCCTTTGATGTCGGCAATAGTCCATCCCATTGCTTTCTTATTCTCCCGTTGCACCACCATCAACTTTTCTTCTTGCTCTTTGGTGAGCTTGTTTGAAATGATAACTGGAAGTGTCTCCCCTTCCCCAAGAAATGCATACTTGAGGTCACTTGGCAAAGGTTTAAGCTCAATCACCTGAGCTTTCACAAGTGATGGGAGGAATTCCAGTTCTTCGGTTTCCTCCAAGACTAGAGGGTCAGGACTTTGCACCACTTCCTCAAGAATGCTTAACTCCTCAACACTTTCCTTCAAGTTAGCACTCATGTAATATACAAGACATGCATTTTCAACATCATTTTCCAAAGCAACTAACAAGGAATCATCACTATTCAATTCAAAACATCTTGCGCAATATTGTCAACAAAATCAATAGGATAACAAGAGTACTCTTCAATAGGATACTTTATTGAGTCATTTATGTTAAAATCTACTTTAATCCCATCAAATTCTATGATGAGGGTACCATTATGCACATCAATGATTGTCCTAGAGGTCTTTAAAAATGGCCTCCCCAACAAGATTGGGACGACAAGTTTATCATACTACATGTCTAGGACATAAAAATCTGCGGGGAATATTAAGGAATCCACTCTAACCAACACATCCTCAGCGATACCCTTAGGGTACACACTAGAATGATCGGACAGTTGGATCACCACCCCAGTTTTGTGCAAAGTACCAAGATTGAGGCTTTCATACAAAGAGTAAGGAATCACATTTATTGATGCACCTAAGTTAAGCATTGCTTTTTCAAAGTGTGTATTCCCTATCATGCAAGGGATTGTGAACATGCCGGGATCACTACATTTAGGGGGTAACTCCCTTTGGCACAAAGCAGAGACATGCTAACTTTTCCCATTTTTAAGCTTGTTGTCTGTTCTTTGTTTCCTATTTACCACACATAATTCCTTAAAAACTTTTACATAGCTAGGAATTTGTTCAATAGCATTCAAAAGAGGGATATTTACCTCACACCTACGAAAGACTTTGTAGATGTCTTTGTTAGACTCCTTCCTTCATTTTCCCTTTAGAGCTTCAAGGAACGGTGGTTCCAGATATGGGGGAATGTCCACCACTCTTGCCTGCTTGTGAGGAGGGGATGAAGGTTAGGGAATAGAGGGTGATTTCTTAACGGTGATCTCCTCTTCCTTCTCCTTTCCCTTCCTTACTTGCTCCTTGGCCACCTCCTCATTCTCTTCCTCCACTTCTTTCTCAAGTATTTCAAGCCTTCTAGGGTTTTCTTCAACAACTTCACCAACCGGGGGAGAGCTAACCTTTTTACCACTTCTCAAAGTGATAGCACTAGCATTTTCGTGGGGATTGATCTTCGGTTGGGAGGGAAGTTTTACTTTTTCCCGGGCCTCCATCCAATTCACCATTTGAGCTATTGGGCTCATTTGAGTTTTCAAGTTCTTGATGCTTGTCTTGGCTTTATCTTGGAATGTTTTGCCTTTTTTTGCTCACATGCTCAATCGGTGAATGTCTTGCATCACCTCATCTTTTGTCAACCCCGAGCTCTCCCCTTGTTCTTGGAGCTTGTTTTGGAGCCTTTGAAATTGTTGTTGAGGTTTCCTATATTGTTACTGAGGAGGCTAATACGGTTGAGGGTTTTGGCTTCCCTGAGGGTTTCCATACCGGAGGTTCGGGTTATCACGATATCCCGAATTGTACGGCCATTTTTGGTACCCTTGATAGCCTTGGTAGCCTTGCCCACCTTGATATCCTTGGTTTCCTTGGTAGGCTTAATTTCCTTGATTCCCCATGACACTCACCTCCTTGACATATTCCTCTTGCAAAGTAGGGCAAGTGTCCGTAGGATGCGCCAAGTAACAAATTTCATATGATATAACATGTGGTCCATTTCCGCGATTCATCATCAACTATTTCACCATAGATACAAGGGCTGAGACTTGGTCCTTGAGCTTCCCACCATTGGAAGAGTCACTTGTGGGTATTGTATTTCTCTTTCTCAAATCGGCCCTGGAGCTAAAGTTCGTTGATTTATCCGCTAGCTCCTCATACAATTGTATAGCCTCAGATAACATCTTGTTCCCAAGGGTGCCACCACAAGAACTCCTCACCAACCTTTGATCCTCACCAAGAAGACCATTGTAGAAGTAATAAACCAAATCCCCCTCTGAATAACCGTGGTACGGACAACTTGCGAGAAGCTTCAAGAACCTCTCCCAATAGTCGAAGAGAGTTTCTTCATGCCATTGGAGGATGTTACTTATGTCCTTCTTCAAGGCGGCGGATCTCAAGGCCGGGAAGTATTTGGCTAGAAACTTCATTTTCATATCAAGCCAACTCTTGATGCTCTTGGGTGGTATGTAGTGGAGCCAATCTCTTTCACCATCCCTTAGTGTGAACAGGAATGCCTTGAACTTATAGAAGTCTTCATCCACTCCATGGGGGACCGTACCACCACACAAAAGTGAAATTCGGTGAGGTGTTTATTGGCATTCTCCCATTGCCTACGAAGGAAAATGGGTAGCATATTTATAAACCCGGTCTTTAGCTCAAAGTGCTCGTTCGGTCCAACCAAGCGATACTCAATGCACATTGGTTGTTGATCGAGGTTGAGGGCTATGATATCTCTTAACAATGCTTGCCTCAAAGGAATATCCCTTCCTTGGAGAGGAGGAGCTCACCCTTGGAGAGAAGGATGCTAAGGTCCTCCTCCCAGATGCTCATCTTTGTGCTCATGTTGATGCTCCAAAGAATTGGAATTATCCACAAAATGGTCACTAGGAGGGGTGTTATTCACACTTTCCAAAGAAAACCTCCTAGCCCGTCTCAAATTCAACTCTAACTCGGGGTCGTAATGTAGGGGTTCTTGTGAAGAGGATCGATTACGAACCATACACCAAGAACTTAAACAATCCATCTCCAAGCCAAGCGAAAATGACAAGTTAACTAAAAAAAAATTCAAAGCAAAAAAAAAACTAAAAAATATTTACAATTAGCACATAATCACACATAATATGCCCAAACACTTAAAAATAAATGCCTCTTCCCCTGCAGCAGAGCCAAAATTTGGGAGGTCATCGCCGTACCTTTGAAAGTTAATACTTTTCAGCCCTAATGCTTCCTATCTACAATTAAGTAGATAGTGGCAAGTTGGGTCATCCATGAGAAGAGGGATCTTTTCAAGTGTTTAAACATATAGCAGAGAAAACATACTAGGCATATACATATATAGATACATATAAAAGTATGTAAATGGGGGGGGGGTGGTGGTGGTTGGTTTTTGATCCTATGTTATCAAATTGAAAGACAACAATTAGCAAAGCAAGAGAACTATGCTAATCATGCAATACAAATAAGAAGATGATTAATTGATAATTAACGGAGCCTTGGGGACAATCGACTTCCACTTCCAAACTTCCTATAGCTCATTGATTCATTCACTCATTCAATTACATTTATTGTCTATGGGGAATGCTATCACTTCTCATTCGAAGATCAACATTCATTCCTCTTTAATAGTAGTTTACAAAGACAAACAATGACCTTTTGCAAACCTCATTGATGATCACCCTATATAAACAACATCATAGGGGTATTTCATCAATGACATTTCACCCAAAGGACCATAGGTTTGATAACAAAAAGCCTTCTACCAAAGACATAGTCCTTTAACCAAGCAAATCATTTATTAGGTTAAACCTAGAACAAACAACATTCAAGGTTCAACCTTTCTTTGCATCTATGGGATAAATATGAGAACAACCCACATTACCATACTAATCTAGCGAGAATTACCACACATTATACACAAAAAGTTCTAAATCCATGCTTTTGGATTTCATGTCAAATGAGATAAGAGATTTACAACTTTCCTAATACCCTAAATGCTCTCCAATAAATGTTCATAAATGAGAAAATGTATAATCTTACTACATAAGTTTGGAAGCTTCAATCAATTGCTCCCAAGAACTATATTTAAGTACAAGAGTTCATACTAATTAATGCTATCAAATCAAACATACTACAAGAGAGTTTAAAGATGAAAAATGGTGAAAACTAGGGTTAAAATAGTACCAAAATGCAGAAAGAAGAAGATGTGAATGAGAGGAAAGAGAGAGCTATTCATAGTACAAAAAGGATAAGGTTAGGTTCTGGCCACCCGTTCGTCGCGACTCGCGACGGGCGCCAGAACTTAACCTTGTCTTCTTTTCTTCTTCTTGTGGTAAAAACTTATCTTCACAATGATTCCTCTCATTTTTCAAGTCTTCAGCTCTTTGAAGAAAGTCTTCAATGTCTTCAAAACAAATTTTCTTCAATGTCCTCTGGTCTTCAAGTCTTCATGTCTTCGAAGCAAGTCTTCAAAGTCTTCGAAAAGTGATCTTCAATGGCCTCCGATCTTCAAGCCTCCATGTTCTTCCTTTGTCACGCAAAATCCACTTAGAAGAGGTAAAAGAGCGTAAAGTTGCTCTTACCCCTCCTAAGAGAATTTCAAGGTAAAATACAAGCTCTTGATAATAAAAGAGCACAAAATTGACCCCAAAAAGTACTAAATTATGCACATAAAAGGGACACATCAGATACACCTTTCATTCTATCTTTGTTAAATAAAAAGTGAATAATGATTTCACGACATGTATTTTTATTACAGATGGTTGTATTTCCTTACAGTATATTACTAGCATTTTGTAAGTTTTATCCAAAAATAAATTGAAAATCTAAATTCTTTGTATATGATTTTATTTTAGAAAGATTTTTGGCAAAAAAAATAAAATCAAGACACAGCACAACTAACATGCGATATTTTTCATTGAAACATTATCGGAATCACTTTATGGCGACAATTTCTTGCGATTATAGGTTTATAACTAACATATGAGCACAAATAAACATTTATTGTAGTGATAAATTTCAAATACACTTTTATTAATTCATATTAATTAATATTGGAACAAAAATCAAAAGAAACCTGGTGCTGTTGAGCAAACAGTGGTAGAAGCATAAATAAATCTATTAAAACCCGTTCAGCCTGCCCCATACTTGAGCTAGGTATCACATTCATAAGATATGATTCTGAGAGCCCAATTATGATCATATCAGCTCAAGTATGGAAAAAAGGCCCAAGCTTTGAATGGAAGACTGAAGTGGTAATGGGTAAAGACTAATGGGACACAACCTGTCCCATCACTCACCAAACCATATCAAGGAAGGTAACATGAGGAAAAGGTATGTTCTATGGTATCCTCTGTTTCAGACGCGCTACCAATACTCAACATGAAGCCTTTCATTTGACTTAATTGTCGAAATATGTACAGCCCAGGACCTGCCTGGCTGGCTTTCGTCAAGTTTCTTATAGGTTTTAGAGTGGCCTTCAGAAAAGGATCTGAGACAAGCAATCCATACAGATTTTGGACTTAACATTGACACCGTCTGTTTGGAAAAATTATTCAATACTCACGCAGTTTGAAAACCATGGAAGGACTATCACCGACTATAATAGGAGAGTCAACGTATTCATAGAATATGTGATGAAGATAAAGGAATAGCTAACCCTCATATCTATAGGGGAACAACACCGGCTACAAGCTACCGTTGATCTAACCAATGACTCGCAGATCTTACAGACAATTATGGCCATGCAGAATGAAATAACGAGGAAGCTAAAGGAGAAAGAAGAGAAGGATAAAACCAGAGCGGCGGAAAGCCAATAGGACATAAGTATTGTGTCAAGCCAATAAAGCTTTTTCACAACTGGGGAGATCAGGAAGTCAACTCCCATCAGAAGGAACGAGAAGGAGAAATCAGCTGAAGGTGATTTCTTCTTCTCGTTTACCCTACTTCCTTATTCACCTTTCATGTTTGGAACTGGATGGATGTTAGGTTGAAGTTTTAACTTCTTAATGGATCCTTTGATAAAGTAAACATTGAATTTTACCCTAACGTCGTATCATAGAAAAATTGGGTATCCCATTATCAAAGATTTGAATAGGATTTAAATCTATTCCGATCAACCACTTGTCTCTCAAGTCCCTAACTAGTCACTTCATCTAGTGTTTCGCTAAATTGTGTTAATGTCTTACAAAATCAACTGAAACCACTTTGACAGGAGACCAAGTATAGGGAAAGTGGAGCTGTTAGTGGCAAAAAATAGGGGAAAGATGGGGTAAGGCCTATGTGCCCCTGGGAGAAAAACATGAAAGGTGAAAGAGGAAGTAGGACAGAGGAGAGGGTGCACAACCTAACAAGAGGGGGAGAGGTTTTCCATTCACGAAGAGGATTCAACTGTACATAGGTCACCCCAGCTGAAGGGATAGTAATAAGGAGAAACGAATCCCTAGGACCAACTATATACGTTCTCCACCAATATGGCCACCTTCGCGATACTGCATGCTATACGGTGCAAGGTATTTTCAATAACCCTTACAACTGCAGCTAGGGCTTGGTTGGAAAACCTAGAGGATGAAACCATTGATAGTTTCATACAGCTAGAACGGAAGTTCCTAGCTTGTTTAATACAAAGGAGGAAGTTCCAGAAGACTAGGTTGGAGCTGGTGGCAGTGAAACAAAAGCCTGTGGAGACACTGTTAGATCACTAGGAGAGGTTCAATACCGAGACCAACATGGTAGAGGAAAGAAGTAATTAGTTTCTGATAGACGCATTCATAAACGGTTTAAGGCATGAACTATTACTGAGAGATTGCACCCAGAACCCTCTAAAACATATAGAGGAGTTGATGATAAGGGTGCGCAACTTCACCAAAGATAATTTGGCAGATAAGAAAAGGAGAGAGACATTAGCCAGCCCTGGACAATGGGGAGGCAAGAAGATAAAACCGCCTCCGGGAAAAGGATACATGTCATTGTTATGCGTCCGGAGAATATGAAAAAAACCATTTGATAACTGCATCCAGAGCGGACAGCTCGTACACTTGGAAAAAAAATGCGAGGACCTATAAAAAAAGAACCTACCAGAGCGGGTTCGGAGGAGGCAATTGCATAGTTACATCTTACAAGGCACAAGAAGGGAAAGACAGAGGGAAGTCCCCTGAGAAAATTAGAGACTTGAGAAAAGGAAAGCAGATAGCCATGGTAGAGGAAAAAGAAGAGCTCACATGAGACAACAACAGGTGTATGGAAGACGATTAAGTAGTATGAGTTACAGACATTTATGCTATCATTGGAGGAAGCATCGGAGGAAAGATAGAATCTCAGAGAAATTCACGTTATAGGCTTACCCTCCAAGTGATACCCACGTATAAAAAGTTTGGCCAAAATGAGGTAATATTGGAGATGAGGATCCAATCCCAGACAGGCTAGCAAGTGGCGATGTAGTGGTAATTATAGTGAGGGTGATAAATAATATAATCCACATATCATATGTAGATGGTGGTAGCTCAGCAGAAATAATGTACTGGCAGTGTTTTTAGAAGCTGGACAAGAACAAAAATAGGAAGTTGGAACCAACGGATACGCAGCAGGTAGACTTTGCAGACAAGACTGTTTGGATGAGGGGAACTGTACTCCTCTTGGTGATGGTAGGAAAAGGATGCACACGCAAAATGGTGGACATCATCGTCATGAAAGAAAATAACCCGTACAACTTGATATTTGGCATGCCGACACTAGCAATCCTGAAGGGGATAGTGTCAACTTTGCACTTACTCTTGAAGTTCCCCACCTTAGGATGGATAGCAACGGTCAGGGGAGATCAGTAGAAAGCGTGAGAGTGCCACAAAATTACTTTGAGTAAGTATAAGAGATAAGGAGCATAGTGTAATCCCGAACAACAAGTTAGAAATACTATGGTGGTTACGATAGTGGCCAACATAACTGATCCTTAGAGCCTGGGGGCAGAGATCCAAAACATCCAGGTCGGTGAGGGCTAAATGGTGCATGTACGAGTGTCCCTTCCCTAGGTGTAAATAAGAGCTTGATAAAAATGTGGAAGGAGAATTACTAAACATTTTCATGGAAGGCAGAAGACATGGTGGGAGTACGTAAGGAGGTTTGATGCCATGAGCTCAGGGTGGAACCCACACATAAGCCCGTCAAACAGAAAAGGAGAACACTTTGAAGGGAGAGAAACAAATTGGTTGATAAATAGGTGAAGCAGTTAGTAGCAGCAACAATACTGAAGAATATTCTATACCCAACCTGGTTGGTTAATCCGATCTTGGTAAAAAGAGAGAGAGAAGTTGGAGAATGTGCATGGACTATACAAACCTAAACAAATCCTACCCCAAAAAATGCTACTGGGAGGCCATCGCCATGCTTCTCAAAGATGTTTATATGCACAAATTACAGCTAACTACTAAATAGTAGCTAGTGGTAAGACGAGATCGTCCACAAGGAAAAAAGGAGTTTTATCGAGTGTTAAAGTGTAGTTAAAAAAGCCCACGAAGGAGTCACTCTTCGTGTGCTGTAACAAGTTGGGGGGGGGTTGCTTTTGGAAAACACTACGACTACTTAGAACAACTAAATTAACAAACTATCAAAAGAATGATGCAAATATGATCACAAGTAGAACAAATAGCTTAACTAAGATTGTAACGAGTCTTGGGCAATTGGTTTAAATTTCCAGTCATCATTTGATTATAGATTAATAATCCTATTTTTATGGATTAATCACATATTGTGGAGAACTTATCCACACCTTTCGAGTGTTGATATTTCTCACTCTCTTCGGTTATAGTTATAGTGAGCGATCGATGCCACACAATAACCCTTACCCTCGAGTCACCCTAGACGATCGGCATCATAGACTTCTATGAGGATAGAAATACACACGGAGACCCAACATGACCACCACAATGTCCTACAAGCGAGAAACACATAGATAACACTAGTATATCTTCTAATAACGACTATGAGGATCGGCCTTCATGCTAATCATTATTAGTTGGCTACATTGATAATTAGTTGAACCCATACAAATTCATCCTAAGTCTAAGCAATTTCATCAATCTATAATAATAATTAATTTTCACTCCTAACTATAACCTAGCATTGACAAAAAACAATCACATTGACAAAAAGTCAAAGTTTTCCAGGTTTGACCAAAAATCTAGTAAAGAATCAACCCATAATCATCAACTAGTTGATCATCCTAGCATAAATCATACAAGAAAGCACCAAACATACTTGATAATCAAAGCACAAAATAGGATAAATCAAATCTCACAAATTCATACTAGAAATGCTTACCAATTTCTCCCAAGAGTGTATTGATCCTAGATTATGAAAACCCACAACAAACTTACAAGAATTCATGAAAGAGATGCAAAAACTAAGAAAAGATGAAGAAAAACTAAGGGTTTTGAAGGGAGAAATTCGGGTAGGATGAATGGGGAAGAGAAGGAATGAAAAGCTAATTTTAGCTTTTAAAGCTGGGCCAAAAAGTGTTCGCTACGGGTCGCAAGGAAGGGGCTGCGGCCTACAACATTGATGTTGACTCATTTTCAGCCTTGTTGACTTCTACTGTTGGCCACAAGTGAGGGGTTGCGGCCCGCAATGGAGGCACTGGATTTCAGCTTTTACATCATTTATAACAGAAAGGGAGGCATTTCAGTACCTCATCATGCCTTTCAGCCCGAGAAATACCGGAGCCATATACCATCGGGTGGTCGATATGATATTCTAAGACAATATAGGGAGTAATATGGAGGTATTTGTGGATGATACATTGATCAAAAGTGCTCAGTATGAGATCTTCATAGTAGATGTCAGTGAAAGTTTAGGATGCCTCAGAAAGATGGGAATGAAGTTGAACCCAACAAAGTGTGTGTTTGGAGTTGGACCTGGAAAATTCTTGGGACACATGGTGTCAAATGAGGGTCTGAAGGAGAGCCCAAAGAAAGTGAAAGCAATTCTAGAAAAGCAGTCACTTGGCACGATTTTGGAAGTATAAGCTTGAATGGGAAGCTAGAGGCCATGAATTGTTTTCTATTGAAAGCGGAAGAGAGGGCACTGCCCTTCTTTAAAACTTGGAAAGGAAGCATTGACAAGAAGGTTGTAGTGCAGTGGGAAGAACAGGAGGAGAGAGCAATCACAGAGTTAAAGGAGCGCTTGTAGAGCTTTCCTACTCTGACTGGTCCCCAGCCAGAAGAAACTCTGTACTTATACCTAGCAGCGGGCGAGGAAGCCATCAACATTTCCCTAATAAGAGAGGAGAATAAGGTGCATCAAACTTTATATTACGTAAGTAATGCCTTAGAGCCCAAAATACAGATGCACATGTCAGGAGAAGCTAGCCCTGGAACTGGTCAATGCATTGAAGAGGCTGCGAGAGTACTTCAAGGGTCACTCAATCATGATGCTGACAAACCAACCACTGAGATCGATCCTCACTCGACCTAAAGCATCGAGAATGTGTGTAAAGTTAGAAGAACATAACATCGAGTATGCATCACACAAGGAAATCAAATGGCAAGTGATAATGGATATTCTAGTAGAGATTCTGAAGGAAATGGCAACCGAGTTGATGAAAGAAATGAAGAATAAAAAACCCAAAGAGGTCGGATTAATAAGGCCATATGTGTGGAAATTGTACGTGGATGAAACTTTTAGACTAGAAGGCACAAGAGCCGGACTGGTGTATCAAACCTAGAAGGGGTAGAAGTATTTTACACCCTTCTCTTCAAGTTTACTGCCTCAAACAATGAGGCAAATTACAAAGCTCCAATAACATGCATATAGATAATGAAGAAGCTGAGAGCTAAGAAGCTGCAAGCAACATTGACTTGATGCTGGTGGAAAACTAGTACAATGGGTAGTATGAAGCTAGAGAACCAACAATGATGAGATACCATGATAGCATAATTCAAAGAGTTTGCCATCACTAGGGTATGAGATCGCAGAATACCAGGACGGATGGCCTGAGCAAACTTGCCTCCTCAAAACATGCACATTTAACCAGGTTGGCCTTCGTGGATGAATTAACTAAGAGGTCGATAGAAACAAAGATGATTAGGGAAATAACAAGTGCTTCCCCAAGCTGGATGACACCCAACAAAGATTACTTAGAGAACAGGATCCTACAAGATGGTAAAAAGGCCACAAGGATAATAAAGAGGAATGCGCAAGAATATGCAGTGATAAATGATCTTCTATACAAGCGGGGACACATAGAGCCATGGCTCAGGTGCGCGGAGCCAAGCCTCAGAAGCGTAGTCATGTAAGAAATACATGAAGGAAGCTGTGACAGCCACCAAAACTTAAAAACTATGACCCTACGAGCTTTTCAAGTAGGTTACTACGAGCCAACGATGATAGCAGACGACAAAAAGATGGTTATGGAGTGCAACTCATGTCAGGATTACATGAAGGTCCAACAACTGCCAGCTGAACAAATGACCATCATTAAGTTACCTTGGCCTTTTTCTAAATGGGGGATTGACATCGTGGGGTCGTTCCCTGAGGCAGCAAGAAGGAAAAAGTTTTTGGTGGTAGCCATTTACTATTTAACCAAGTGGGTTGAAGCCTAGGCTCTAGAAACCATAACAAGAAGGAAAATCACAAACTTCGCATTGAGGAGCATAGTTAGGATTCCCCAAACCATCTTCAATGACAATAGGAAGCAGTTTGTTTCATTCCTGGTGCGCTGGGATAAAGATAAATCAGCAGTTTACCTCAGTCGCTCACCCCTAGGCCAACAGTCAAATAGAAATGGCCAACATGACCATCCTGCAAGGTTTGAAAAGAAAATTAGGGCAAGGAAAAACAAAGTGGGGGGAAGAGTTGACAAGCATCACGTGGACGTACAAAACTACCCCGAGAACGGCAACATGAGAATCCCCCTACAACCTGTACTTTTGGAGTGAGGCAATCATTCCACCAAAGGTTTCTGTGCTCGATAGAAGGGTGATAGAAACCCCATCTTAGGAAGACAATGATCAAGAAGTCAGAGAACTTTTGGAAGTACTGGATGAGCTATGAGAAAAAACCATTGTAAAAGAAGCATCTTAGAAATCTTAGATGGAGCTGCACTACAACAACAAAGTGAGGTACACAGTCCTTAAGCAGAGTGACCTGACTATGAGAAAGAATGTGTCAAGTATAGCCCAAGGCTGGAAGAAGTTAGATGCTACATGTGAAAGACCTTACAAAATAGTTGAAGTACCAGGAAAAGACGCTTACACGTTGGAAACGATGGAGGGGGAATGAAGTGCCCCACACCTGGAGCAGGTACACATTTTTCGTGATCTCCCAATACTATTATAGAATATTAATGTGTATGGTGGAACAATAAATTTTTTTGCACGGACAAAGCAGAATTTCTAAAGGGATCAATCTTTTGTGAACCCATAAAAGGGCATGATCCTAAGGAAAATAACCAAAAGTCTCCGTCAAATGTATTTTGGATAGAGGTGTCAATTCGGGTTATCGTGTCGCATTCGTATCGGGTCTGAAATTTGTCGTGTTGAAACGTGTCGGGTTGTGTCGTGTTGATTTCCTTTATCGTGTCGGGTTGGAAATGTTTCGTGTTGAAACGTGTCGGGTTGAATCGTGTTGCTTTCATTTATCGTGTCGGGTCGGGTTTGATTTGGGTTTTATCGTGTCGGGTTGAAAACGTGTCAGTTTTTTTCTCGTGCCGGGTCGTGTCGGGTGAAGTTAATATCGGGTCGGGTTAGTGTCGGGTTGAGTAAATATCGGGTCGGGTTAGTGTCGTGTAATTTTTGTACTCGGATTAGATCGGGTCGGGTCAGAGTATTGTCGGGTCGGGTTAGTGTCGTGTAATTTTTATACTCGGATTAGATCGGGTCGGGTCAGAATATTGTCGGGTCGGGTTGGATTGGATCGGGTTATTGTCGTGTCCTTTTTTGTACCGGAGTTTTGTTCGGATCTGATTATGTCAATTATTTTATTGTTCATATGTTTCACCTTGAATTTAGATATATTTTGGGTTGGTTCACTTTAGATCGGCTTCATGTCACCTAATTAAGTTTGGGTTGATTTAGGTTATATTTCAATAATGTTATTGTTACAACTGCACTATTATCATGTATTGTTTCGTTGTAACTTGTAACTTGCAAAATGTAAAAATTTGACTCGTAACTCCAAATTAAAAGCCGCTCGAAAATGATGCTACCCGATACACCCCCATTGTATTTTCCAAGTCAATGGCCAAAATAATCCCCAGTCACAACATACTCCTCGATTTAAATAATGTAATAATAAATGACAAAATCTTGGAAAATACCGTCTTTCCACCATTCCATAAGCTTATGGAAAGGCAGAGTTTAATTATAATAATACAAAGTAAAAGGTCTTAGTTGCAATATTAAAGTTTTATTATGGAACGTGTAGTAGTTATAGATTTTATAACCCGATTCATTCAACCCAGAAATTTTATCTTCATTTCTTCTAATTTGCATTTTAAACCATAACATTTCCATGACTTACGGAAATACAGTCTGTCAAGAGACAGACTCAAAATAAATTCAACCAAAAAATGCAATATAATTGAAAGTTGGAAAATTGGAAAAGTTAGGTCATGTCAGTTTATTAAATTTCAATGTTTCATATTAGATTTGGGTATATTTTGGATCAAGTCATTATACTACTTGACTAAATTTAGGTTGATTCACATTCTTATAGTTACAAAATTATTGGGTTATGTTCATTGTAATATGTAATTTTTAACTACAATTTATTAAAATCAATATTTAGTCGATCTTCTGTATTAATTACTCAAAATCATGATTATTATTAAACACCTGTCTCTATTTTAATATTATTCATTGACTTTATAAACTTTGTAGAGTCCTCGGGGGTTGGACTTATTTGTGGCATATTGCGAATTCTGGTGATATGGTGTTTTAATACCACTGCTATCCAGTTTTTCAAGATCGCAGGATTCTGTCGACGAATTATGGAGCGAACTATGGAGTATAATTGTTCGATCAGATCAGAATATTGTGAAGATTATTATGTGATTTCGTGGAAGTCTAATTCTGGTAAAAGAATATTCCCTGTAATAGTTAGGAATTGATTAAGTAGTTTATTTATGGTACAAGTCCTATTGATAAAGGATTTTCCAGTTAAATACCAGATTAGAATTAGATCTTTCCTTAGTGTAGAAGTCTATTTATGGTAGAGTAGAGTTAGACAAGGAGGAGATCCAGAGAGACGTGTTGATCGTGAGGGTTCAACGACGTAGGTTCGACAGTGAGGGGAGCTCACGACATTCACTCATATGTTACCAATGGATTAGTATTCAAGTTAAGCTTCTTGTACTAAAGACTGCTTTGTAGTGCATGGTTTCTGATTTGGGTAAGGCCCTGCAGACGTAGGTGTATTTGCACCGAACTGCGTGAGCAAGTTGTGTGTGCACTGTGTAGTCTGTGTGTTTTATTGCGTGTTCCAACACCAAACGATAAACAACTTGGCATAAAAGTATAGACTTTAGGTGAAACATAATTCCAAACTTAATCGTAATTTTGCATTTTAAACTGACCCTTGCGCGCTTAAATTTATGACGAGATTAATTTATGTAATTATATTCGTAGACTGTATATAGTTACATTGTTAATGAGTTTTACACACTAAACTATATCCCTATACAATTATATAAATTGTGTATAACTAATAGAAATCGCGAATCAACATTTGGTTATGTATATATATATATATATATATGTATATATATGAAAATTTTCACATAAATATGTATTTATCTAACAAAGCATACGTTTCATTTGTGTAGACACTAATTTAAATTCAACATCTAATTTAAAATGATCATTTAATTATGACTTTTTGCAATAACTCATAAAATTGTTTATATACATCAATTGTCTTTTACATTTGTACATATGTCTAATGATTATTACATTCACATATAATAATAACTAATGTAATTTTTAATGACTACTGTTGTCTTAATAAGTTAAAAATATATTTAACTGTAATATATACGGTTATTTTCCGGTTATAGGTACATATAAGGTATATATAATATATATGAGAAGTTATATATTTTCCGGTTTAGCATTCCTAAACAGGTAGCTCAGTGGCTGCATTCTTACATGAGAAGTTGATTTTGTTTTGAATAACTGCATTTATATCTACACTGATTATCCTTTGTACCTTTTTTTTATAAACATTTCTATTTATAACTAGTTTGGCACTAATTAATTAATCTTTAGTTGATACTTCACAAATAACTTATTTGTAAAATTTTTACTGTTTTTGCAATACTTTATTTCAATTTTTACAGTTTAGCATATCATTAATTAAATGAATTTATGACTGAGAATTCATAACAAAGCTTAAATAAATTTAGAAAAAAGAAATGAAAAAGCTGAATTAATTAGAAAACATTATAAAAATAAAAGAAATGAAATTAGGGTAAAGGGTAAGTAACAAATGAGAAAAGAAAAATAATAAATTAGAGACAAATGATCTCAGCCGTTGATTTCAACTAGGGTTAATCTGGGGCGTTGATTGTTTGGGCGCATAGTATAAAAGGCTTCGTATGTCTCTCAGAAGGCGAAACCCTATTCATTTGTCTCTCGATCTTCCCCTGCTCTGAAACCCTAATCTCCCTCACCCCTTCGTCTCTGATCTCCCTCGCCTCTGATCTCATAAATCTCTGCTCTCACTCCCTCTGCTCTCCCCCTGCATTCTATCCCGTCTCTGCTCCCCCTCTCTTATCGTATCTGTAACTTTTCTGAAAATGATTGTCCTTTTTTTTATCTATGTTGTTTTCATTTTGCGAATCGTCTTTGCTTATTTGTTCTGAACATGTTATTGTCTATTCTTTGGCTACTGCGACTAGGGTTTTGTTCGATGAACTGTGGCTAGGGTTTTTTTAGATGTACTGTGACTAGGGTTTTGTCGATCCGGTTGCAATTGTGGTTATGCTCTCCCCTGTGTTTATGTTAGAGTTGTGTATTTACTGCATGTGTATTACCCGGCTCAGATCTGTTGGCTTTTTTAAAAAAAATGTGACATGTTTATCTGGTCTTGTTCATGCTGCATGTTTTGCTTAGAGTGTGTTCTTGTCTATTTTTTTGCTACCATATGAGTTCTGAAATGCTGGATGGATGTAGATGTACTGTGACTAGGGTTTTTTTCGATCCGGTTGCAATTGTGGTTATGCTCTCCCTCTGTTCTTGTTCACTAGATTGCTCAGAATGTGAGTTTATGTTAGAGTTGTGTATTTACTGCATGTGTATTACCCGGCTCAGATCTGTTGGCTTTTTAAAAAAAATGTGACATGTTTATCTGGTCTTGTTCATGCTGCATGTTTTGCTTAGAGTGTGTTCTTGTCTATTTTTTTGCTACCATATGAGTTCTGAAATGTTGGATGGATGTAGATGTACTGTGACTAGGGTTTTGTTCGATCCGGTTGCAATTGTGGTTATGCTCTCCCTCTGTTCTTGTTCACTAAATTGCTCAGAATGTGTGTTTATGTTAGAGTTGTGTATTTACTGCATGTGTATTACCCGGCTCAGATCTGTTGGCTTTTTAAAAAAAATTGGACATGTTTATCTGGTCTTGTTCATGCTGCATGTTTTGCTTAGAGTCTGTTCTTGTCTATTTTTTTTAAACCATATGAGTTCTGAAATGTTGGATGGATGTAGAAGTACTGTGATTAATGTTTTGTTCGATCCGGTTGCAATTGTGGTTCTGCTCTCCCTCTGTTCTTGTTCACTAGATTGCTCAGAATGTGTGTTTATGTTAGAGTTGTGTATTTACTGCATGTGTATTACCCGGCTCAGATCTGTTGGCTTTTTTAAAAAAATGTGACATGTTTATCTGGTCTTGTTCATGCTGCATGTTTTGCTTAGAGTCTGTTCTTGTCTATATTTTTTAAACCATATGAGTTCTGAAATGTTGGATGGATGTAGAAGTACTGTGATTAATGTTTTATTGGATCCGGTTGCAATTGTGGTTCTGCTCTCCCTCTGTTCTTGTTCACTAGATTGCTCAGAATGTGTGTTTATGTTAGAGTTGTGTATTTACTGCATGTGTATTACCCGGCTCAGATCTGTTGGCTTTTTTAAAAAAATGGACATGTTTATCTGGTCTTGTTCATGCTGCATGTTTTGCTTAGAGTCTGTTCTTGTCTATTTTTTTTAAACCATATGAGTTCTGAAATGTTGGATGGATGTAGAAGTACTGTGATTAATGTTTTGTTCGATCCGGTTGCAATTGTGGTTCTGCATGTTTTGCTTAGAGTCTGTTCTTGTGTATTTCCTGTTTGTTTTTTTAAAAATATGGTCTTCTTTACTAGCTTGCTCAGATTAGGGGCATGTTTATCAGGTCTTGTTCATGCTGTTTGCTGTTCCCCTAGGTCAGATAAGTATGTGTTAAGTTCATGTTGTTTGCTTAATGTTACTGAATCCTGTTACTGAATCCTGTTACTGAATCTTTTTATGCAGGTGGTGATGGATGAAACTTCAAGATCTTTTGAAGTTAATGCTGAAAGTGCCGTGGACTTAAGTTCCCAGGTAGGTAACAATGTTCCGGAGGAAATACCGGTTGATGACAGTGACCGGAAGATTTTACTAAAGCGTTCAGAGGTATGGGCTCACTATAATTTTTATAAAGAAATTAAAGATGGGGCAACTTTGTTGCGTGCTCGCTGTAAGTTTTGCTGTATGACATACCCCGCTGAGGGTAAAGATGGTACTGGAAATCCAAGAAAGCATATACAGGTTTGCAAAGGTAAAGCATCATTAACTGAAAAAGGGTTTTCAAATTCAGCTCCATTTGATCAAAAAATCTATTGTGAATTATTTGCTCGTGCCATTATTTGTCATGCATATCCCTTGAGAATAGTCGAGCATGAGTACCTTAGGAAAATGCTTACCTATTTGAACCCCAATGTGATACATGTGTCTCGTAATACGATGCTTAAGTATTGTGTTTCAGAACATGAAAAGTTCAAAGGCGAGTTGCTTAAGACTTTGACTACTGATGTTCCCGGTAGGATTAGTTTTACTACTGATTTATGGACTGCTTGCACTAGTCGTGGTTATCTCACACTTACCGCTCATTATGTCGATAAAGATTGGATTCTTAGGTCTAAAATACTGAATTTCAGATATCTTGAGCCTCCTCATTGTGCTGCCAATATTAAAAATTTTGTGCTTGAATTATTAAAAGAATGGAAACTTGAAGAAAAAGTTCTATCTATGACACTAGACAATGCCCGCTGTATGGATAATATGGTCAACTCTTTGAAAATTGAATTGAATAATACGGCACCCCTACCTTGTGGTGGAAAATTTTTCCATGTTCGTTGTTGTGCTCATGTGCTGAATCTTATTGTTCAATCTGGTTTGAAGTGTGTTGATGCTAGTGTTTGTAAGCTACGTAATATTGTGAAATTTATTGATGGGTCAGATTCTAGGATTACATCATTTGAACGAGCTGTGACTGAAGTTGGGTCTAATTTTTCATGTAAATTAATACTTGATGTGTCGACTAGATGGAATTCTACATTTGCAATGCTTTCGAAAGCTTTACAAGCCAAGGAACCATTAAACTATTTTGTTGTCCGTAATATGGATGTTGTGGATAGATTGGATGAGGAGGAATGGGAAACTATTGGAAGTATTTGTGAGTTTCTTGAACCTTTTTCTGTTATAACTACTCTATTTTCTGGCTCCTTATACCCTACTTCTAATCAGTATTTTTTGAACATAATCATGATTGAAGAAAATTTAATGCGTGGGCACTTGGATCCAAAACTAAATGAAATGGCTAAATCCATGCTTGATAAATTTCAGTCTTATTGGGATAGTTATTCTGTAATTCTTTCTGTTGCTGTTGTTCTTGACCCTCGTTACAAGTTACAATTTGTTGCTTCTATGTATAGTCGTCTATATGTTGACTCAGAGTGTCAAATAAAGGTAAATCAGGTTAGGCTAGCTTTAAAGGATCTGTATGATTATTATTCATCTCTATCATCCACTTCTAATTCTTCTCGTCAAGTGTCATCCACTTCTGCAACAAATTCAGCGATAAGTTCTTTTCGACCCTTCAAAAGGGCTAACATACTACAGGTATAAGTTTTTCCGTGTGATTTATTTGTCCAGTATTAGGTTTGTACCATGTACTTAAGTTACTTTTTGTTGTTGGTACCAGGAATTCCAAAATAGTTCAGCCGCAACAGTGACCACTCAATCTGAAATTGATCGTTATTTGTTAGCTCCACTTGAGCCTAGACCTGTTGATGTTGATCATGATGATTATGATGTCCTTAAATATTGGCAAAGTCAACTTGTTAGTTATCCTGTGCTTGCTGTTTTGGCTAGAGATGTTTTAACTATCCCAATTACTTCAGTTGCTTCTGAGTCAGCTTTCAGCATGGGAGCACGTACTTTGAGCAAATACAGATCTGCTCTCTTACCAAAGAATGTTGAAATTCTGGTCACAACTCAAAATTGGCTGCATGGATATGAGGAAATTGAAGAGAATGTTCTCGAAATAGGGAATGAGCCTCAAAATGAGTCTTCTTGAATCTTGATTTATGTTGTCATTTGCAATGTATTCTTAGGTCATTGCCCTCTTACATGTGATGGTGACTTCATTTTGAAGTTGCCCATATGGTATTTGTTGGTGATGACTTTTCTGCATTGTGACAACTAATGGTGGGTGGTTTTGGTAGGTCTCTTGTGCAAAGATTACTAATACGTTGTCATTTGCAATTCATTTGAAGTTATTGCCCTTACATGTGATGGTGACCTCTCCGCTATGGAGTGATGCCCATATTGTATTTGCTGGTGATAACTTCTATGTTTGCAAATTGTCAACCAAGAACTCTATGATGATCATTCTTGTAATAAACCTAGGAAATTTTCCTTACGGTTAATTACTGGATCTGAGAGCTTTATATTAAACTACTACAATTAGTCATTATTAATTTGTTGTTGACTCTAATTTTTCTTCCTCGTTTTGTTAGGTGAAATTTTGGCCTATTGGGGTCATTAATGAGATTTGCGGTGATGAAGGGTTCTGCAACACAGCATTTGAATTCTTAGATAGGCTTATGTAATGTTTCCTAGTTAATTACTCATTGTTCATTAGACATTTATGAATTCCACATTAACTATATTCGGTTAATATGAATGGATGATATATCTGATGTGTCTTTTACATATATTATTTTTTAATTTTGGTTAACTACATTCTACAATTGTCGGTTCCTAATGTCCATAAGGGCGTACATATTTGAACTGTTAGTTCTCCAAAAAAGTGATCCGTACTGTTAGTTTTCCAAAAAAGTGACCCAATATACGATTCTAAATTACAAATAAGGGCTTAACATGTTCAATTCTGCAAAAAAGATCCAGTATACAATTACACACCATAAGGCATAAAAAGGCAACCAATTAATTAAATTTAGTATACATAAAAGCACCCTTATACATAATTTAAAATCACAGCATCCCAACAGGTTAATTTTAGGATGCAAAAAACCTTTCTAATTTGTTAATTTTAAGATGCAAAAAGAAACCCAATATGTTAACTTAGGATGCAAATAAGCATCTCAATATGTTAATTTTAGGATGCAAAAAAGCAACCCAATATGATAATTTTGGGATGTAAAAAAGCGATCCAAAGGTACATAACAGAACGCATGAAAACAACCCTAAATCTTATCTACAGTGTCGCTCATAGTTTTATATGGTTATTTTGTTGATTTATCGGGTTGAATATTGTTCAGGATAATTGTGAGCCAAGTTGAATCGTGTTCAGGTTCAGATTGAGTATCGGGTTGAGTCTGATTGTGTCGGGCTTAGGTGCGGTTTAAGTCTTGTCGTGTCGGGTTCGAGTTCGGGTTAAGGCTGGTCGTGTCGGGTACGGGTTCGGGTTAAGGCTGGTCGTGTCGGGTACAGATTCGGGTTAAGCCTGGTCGTGTCGGGTTCGGGTTCGGGTTAAGCCTTGTCGGGTTCGGGTTCGGGTTCGGGTTCAGCCTGGTCGTGTCGGGTTCGGGTTCGGGTTAAGCCTGGTCGTGTCGGGTTCGGGTTCGTGTCGATATCTCTCAGGTCGGAATCGGGTCTCGGGTTGAACTTAGTCGTGTCCCGTTCACGTCGGGTCGATCTCTCTCGGGTTATATTCGGGTTTCGGGTTGAGTTCGGTCGTGTCCCGTTCATGTTCGGGTTGATTTCTCACGGGTTGAATTCGTTTTCGGGTTGATTCGAACGTTTCGGTCCGTGTCGGATTTTCGGTTCGTGTCAGGGATTGACAGCTCTAATTTTGGATGTGTAATTTAAAATTACTGCAACTAAGAAATTTCCACCAAAAGTCCCAAGAGGTCCCACAACAGCCTTTTTGGGCCAAAGGACACCTGGCATGTGCAACCATGGAGATGTACATATAGCCTTTTCAGGCAAAGCACAACCGGCACACGCAGTTAGGGAGATGCACAAAAGCTTTTTCAGGACAAAGCACCCATGGGCTGTGCAACCAAGGAGATGGAAAATATCCTTTTTAGGTTAAAGTACACCTGGCCTGTGTAGCCATGAAGATGCACAAAAAACCTTTTCAGTCAAAACACACCTGGCCTACGCCGCCAAGGGGATGCACTTAAGCCTTTTCAGGCAAAAGCACAGTTGGTCTGCGCCGTTAGGGAGATGCACTCCATCTTTTTCAAGCAAAGACACACCTTACATGGAATGCTAGAGAGGTGAACTCCAGCCCTTTTAGGCATAAACACATCTGGTCTATGCTAAATAGGAGATGCATTTTAGCCTTTTCAATCGGAAGCGCACTGGACCTACACGGTTAAGGAGATGCACCTTAACTCGTCAAACCAAAGATTATCCATAGAATTAAGGGATTAAGGAAAAATGAAACCTAGGTGCAAAAACTGCAACAAGAACTAGGATGACCGCAAAGCAAAATAAAGATATGAAGTAAGAGAAGTAAAGTCGGATGAATAAAGTGTTTAAGGATCAGTGATCCATAACCAAGTTAAGAGGGGAAAAAACCCCCCCAAACAAACTAACAAAAGGGGGAAACAAAAAAAACCCCCTTAAATCATAATTGTCTTTCCCCTAAAAGCAGCAAATGAATGTAGCAACATCAGGCTTTTGAGCTTCCCATGCTAATATCCTGCAGACCTTCACCTTGAACGACCTTATCCTACCCTTGACTTGAATTTTTTTTCCATTTCCGTAGACGACTTGACCTGTCTGCGCACCTGCTAACGTTGAAGATCCGGCAGCCCCAGCCACAACACCATCTGGTTTCCAAGGCTCAAGCTCAACAGTAGTCACCCTGGGATGCAAAAACATGAACTATTCAGAGAAGCTAATCTCCCTAAAGGGAACAAAGATATCTCCAACAACACCTCAGAGAGCTTTCACATTAGAAATCCGCTAGCCAAGTCAAAAGCATTGAACATGGCACTCACCAGGAACTTTGACCCTTTCTGACTTTGTACAACCTTAGCATAAATGCTAAGGAAACCACAGGCGAAGGCCCAGTTATGAAAAGCTCAGAGTCTAGTTACCTCCGCCTCAAGTTTCTTGATGGTAAGCTGCAAGGACTCAAAAATGCCATGCTCTAACTCCAGACCCCCTGCCATTGATGTTGCTCTATAACGAAGGTGCTGCAAGTCTGGAGTGAGATCCTTGATGGCCTGGTGCAATTTGCCTGTCTCCTGCTAAGAGGTTGAAAGTTCACTATGCACTTTGTCAATCTCTAGTTGCACCACAAAATCTGAGCACAGGTGTTCAAAGACACAAGAAAATTCTATAATATAAGGTGATAAGGTATGGGCCAAATTTGCCCATATTAACGTATTCAGCCCAATAGATGAACACGCCCATTCTGGGCAAGAGACGATGGGATAACACTTATCCCACCAGCCCCTAAAACACGTATAACTAGGAGGAGAAACATGCTAACAAGGTAAGATCTCAGAATCAAATCACAATTCATAAGATACGCTCTATATGGCAAACATGGTTAACTGGAGCGTCACAGCATGCACGACCCTACGCCTGCCTGCCTAACCTCAGTTAATCTGTCTTTTAGGTTCAAGTATCATCTAAAGCAAAGAAGGATGACTATGGAGGACATCAAGAATCGACATTAACATTAGTGCCTTCTGTGGGAATCACTTCATCTTTCTAGCATCCTTGCAGCTCAAGCAATATTGAAGGACAACCACGTGTAGGAAACTTTCTCAACCAAGTGATCATGAAGGATGTGATAAACTTGGAGGAGGATCCCACCCCAACGTTAATTCCAACTGGAGAACAACATCAACTTCACACGGTCCTAGAGCTTGTGAAGAACTTGGAGATACTTAAAATAATATACCATCATTAAAGGGGATGATAAGAAGGTTGACGAAAATAGAGAAGAGAGAAAATGGCAATTCAAAGAAGATGGGGCACAGTATATAGCCGACAGAGCTCTTCCCAGAGTAGGATTGTGACAGCAAGGCACCCAACTGAAGAGAGCGGAAGTCAGAGACACCTCAGTGTATGGTGAAGGCTATAAAGAGCACGACCGGTTTTGAGAGGAAGGCCCAAGCCAGGGGTGGAGAGATAATATCAGAGCGTGAGGAGGAGGTTATCTATATGCCACTGCCGAGAGGGAAGGAGCACACAAAGGGGAAGTCCCTATTGAGAGAGACGTAGGAAGAGTCAGGAAGAAAGAAAGGCAGAGGATCGCCGTTCACCAGGATGATAGAGTAGTCTATGTCTTATTCAAATTTGAAAATACCCCTGAACTTGGTACAGTACAATGGCGTGGCAGACCCAGAAGACCACTTGCACACATTCAACACTAACATAGCCACCTTTGTGATACTGCAAGCCATCTGGTGCAAGGTGTTTTCAACAACTCTGAGAGCTACAACTAGGTTATAGCTCAAGAACATTGACGATAAGACCATCAACAACTTCAATAAACTTGAACACAAGTTCCTGACCCGTTCCATGCTTTAAAAAAAGGTTCTAGAAGGCGTCTAAGTTTTGGAAATCAAGCAAAAGCCAGTAGAGACATTGACATCATATTGAGAATGGTTCAATGATGAGGCAAACCAAGTAGAAGACATGAGTTGATCAGGAGAGTTGGAACTTCAGCAGTGGTAATCTGGCTGATAAAAGTAGAAAAGAAACCCAGGGCGGCCACATCCAATGAAAGGTAGACAAAGACAAAGATAGAAGGTCAGGGAAAGCTTAGCATGCTAGAGCAAGCACCCATCAGCCGTCGAGCAAGTTTGAGAAGGCAGAGAGGGCCTTCACCCCCCTCATTAAGACACCCAAAGAAATCTTTGCCCTACTAATAGGGAAAGGTATTCTAGATGTACCACAAAGATGAGGGTAGATCCTAGCAAGAGGAGCAAATCTCGTTTCTATGATTACAATAATGACCTGGGTCATGATACAAATGATTGCAACCATTTGAAGCACAACATAGAAAACTGTGTGCAAAGCGGCGAACTGGGGCACCTGGCATAGAATGCCAGGGCTCATGACAAGGCTACGTACTAGAACAAGAATAAGCATGCAAACTTTAGCAAGCAGCATGATGGTCATGGTAAAGGAAGAAACCCAAACAGGGAATAAGGCTGCGACAATGGAAATGAAGTCGCCAGAGCTGAGGTCAGGGAGGAAAGGGATAAAAGGCAGAGAGGGAATACCACCGTGGAAAATAGCAGGATGACGACAACGATGGATACATATGCTATTATAGGTAAAAGCGCAGGAGAAAGAACCGAGTCTCAGTGGAAAGCACGTTGTAGGTTGATGCCACAACCAACGCTGGTAGACAGGAAGTTGGGTGCAAATGAGGTGGTAATGTTTGATATCGACAAACTGATACCGAACAGACCCACAGGGCATGTATAGATGGTGGAAGCTCTTTAGAAATCATGTATTGGTGCAGCTTTAAAAAAGCTGGATGAGAACACAAGGAGGAAGTTAGTGTCAACAGACTGCTGGTGGACTTTGCAGACAGGGTGGTGTGGCCACAAGGAACCATTCTCCTCCCAGTGATGGTGGGCGAATGGGAAAGGAGTAAGACTATGGATATAGAGTTCATCATCGTAAAGGAAAACAACCCGTACAATCTGATTCTGGCAGACCAGCTCTAGTGTTGCTGAAGTGGATAATGCTGAGTATGCACCTCCTACTGCAGTTCCCGACCAAGGGAGGAGTAACCATAATCAGGGGAGATCAACTGAAAGTGAGAGAGTGTCATTGAATTTCTCTTAGCAAGCGTAAGTGACAAGACTGATGTTAAAGCTAGGAGCAACAAGCAATTAAAACCAAAGCCATTAGGATGATTGAAAATAGGGACAACCTATCAAAACTAGGCGTATAAGTTCAAGCAGTACAAGTGAGTGGGGACTAGTCTGTTCAGGTGGGGACATCCCTCCCACCTTCTGTGTATAAGAAAGGAACTTGCGAAGGTGTGGAAGGAGAAAAGGCATGCTTTTGCCTAGAAGCCGAAGCATATGATTGGAGTCCAATGAGAAATCAGCTATCATGAGTTGAAAGTAGAGCCGTCCCATAAACCTGACAGGAAGAAACGAAGGATGCTGTGCATATGGAGGAATGAGGCAGTTAACAGGGAGGTAAGGCAGCTAGTAGCAGCAGGGATTTTGAAAGAAATCCCCTACCGAACGTGGGTGGAAAACTCGGTGTTGGCGAATAAGACGGACGAAGCTCGAAGATGTAAGTGGTTTACACAGACCTGAACAAGGTCTGTCCCAAGGACTGCTAGCCACCGCCGGTCATTGACCAAAAGGTAGACACCATTACCAATTACCCAATTAAATGTTTTCTTGACGCATATAAGGGATACCACCAGATCCCAATGCTAGAAATTGATATAGAAAAAAACAACGTTTATAACTGAGAAAGGGGCCTTTGGATACATGATGATGCATCTTGGCTTTCGAAATACTGGGGCCACGTATCAAAAGGTGGTAGACAAGATTTTCCAAAAGAAGTTTGGGAGGAACTTGGAGATGTACGTAGATGACATGGTGATAAAAAGTACCATGTATGAAACTTTTGTGGGTGATGTTAAAGAGACACTAATAGGGAGATAAGGACGAAGTTGAACCCAGCCAAATGTAATTCAAGGTGGGGGCAGTAAAGTTCCTAGGATGCATGGTGTCAAATGAGGGGTTACGGGCAAACCTCAAGAAGGTGAAAGCAATCATGAAGATAATATTGCCAAGTACAATCAAGGAAGTACCGAGCTTGAACGGAAAGATGGAAACTATGAACTGTTTAGTGTCATAAGCAGCACATAGATCACTACCTTACTTCAAAACACTAAAAGGATGAGTAGCCATGAATGTGATTGTACAATGGGGAGAACTGGAAGAGAAAGCCTTTGAAGAGCTTAAGTTCCCCCTAAAGGATCTTCCTACCTTAACCATCCCTCAGAAAGGGGAGACCTTGTACCTGTGTGTGGTAGCGAGCAAGAAAATAGTCAGCGGTGTGGTGGTCAGGGAGGAAAATAAAGTTCAACGATATGTATACTTCCTGATTCAAACCTTGCAGGGCTCGGAACTAGGATACATGAGTATGGAGCGTGTGTTAGCTATGGTCCATGCAGCAAGAAGGCCAAGACAGTGCTTCTAGGCACACCCTATGATAGTTCTGACTAATCAGCCACTGAAAGCAATATTCAATAGTCCAGAAGATTCAGGGAGATCAGTGAAATGGGCGGTGCAACTGGAAGAGCACACCATTGAATACGCTCCGGATAGATTAATTAAAGGGAAGATAATAGAAGATTTCCCAGTGGAAATGCCCAAGAAAGTTGAGATAAGAATGTCATAAGCATAGAGCGGTGTCCAGGCTATAGCCCAGCATGGGGTAACATGCCCAAATGTATCAAAATTGTATGTGGATGGAGTGTCAGGAAAGGAAGAAGCCGGAGTAAGCTCGGTGATATCAGACCCTGAAGGCATAGAGGGAACCTATGCTCTTCGTTTCAAGTTCCCATCCTCAAATAATGAGGCAGAATATGAAGCACTCATTGCAGGCATGGAGATAGCCAGGACAGTGGGAGTAAGGAAACTGCAGGATCATGGGGACTTGCTACCAGTAGCTAACTAATACAATGGGCAGTACACTTCCAAGGAGCCGACACTGATGAAGTATATGGATAAGGTCAGGATACTGAGAGTGGAATTTGAAGAGTTCGATATCACGAGACTTTCGAGGTCATAGAACACAAGGGGGGATGCGCTTAGTAAGCTATCATCCTCAGCACATGTGCACTTCACTAAGTCAGTCTTAGTGGATAAGCTAGCTAGCAGATAAAATAAGAAGATTGGGGCAATACAAAGCGCAACAACCAGCTGGACAATACTCATCCGGAGCTACTTAAAGTATGGAATGCTACCAGCAGATGACAATGAGACGAGAACGGTTAGGAGAAAATAAGTGTGGTACACTGTGAAAGGTGGCCTGCTATACAAGAGGCGTCATACAGAGCCGTAGATTAGGTGTGCAGGGTATAAACTGGCACATACGGTCCTCAGAGAAATACATGAAGGATTTTGTGGCATCCACTAGGAACCAAGAATAGTCGCGCTGCGAGCAGTGCGAGCAGATTACTACTGGCTAACCATGAGGGCAGAAGTATAAAATATAGTTAGGGAATGTCACGGGTGTCATGAGCATGCTAGGGTACAGAGGCTCCCGGAAGAACTAATGACCAACATTAGGTCACCCCGGACATTCGCAAAATGGGGAATCGACATAGCAGGACCATTCCCTAAGGCACCTGGGAGGAAGAGGTTCTTGGTGGTGGTGATAGATTACTTCACCAAGTGGGTGGAAACCAAAGTTGTAAGAACTATATCGGGGAAGAAAATCAAAAAAAATTCTCCTGGAGGAGCATAGTATGTAGGTTTGGAATCCCGCAAGTGATAGTAAGTGACAATGGAAAGCAGTTTTCCAATGAACCCTTCAGGTCTTGGTGTGCTGGCCTGAGCATAAGGCAGCAGTTCAAATCCGTGGCCCATCTCCAGGTAAACAGACAATTATAGGTAACAAGTAGAACAATAATCCAGGGATTAAGGAGAAGGTTGGGGCAGGCAAAAAGAGATTGGGAAGAAGAATTAGTAAGTGTGATATGGGCAAACATAACCACGCTGAGAACGGCCAACAGGGAATCCCCTTATAGGCTATATTTCTATACAAAAGTCATCATCCCACCAGAAGTCACTGTGCCAACTGGAGAGTAATCGAGCCGATAGACCAGGGAGTAAATGACCAAGAAATAAGATAAAACATAGAGGAACTAGATGAACTCAGAGAGTAAACGATGTTGAAGGAAGTTGCGTACAAGTCTTTGATGGAAAAACACTACAAAAATAGGAGACCTTGTGCTGAGAAGAAATGAAGCTAGTAGAGCCCGGGGGTAGAGTGAGAAGGCCCATATAGAGTTGTTGAGGATCTTGGGAAACGAGCTTACAGGGTGGAAATGCTGGATGGAAGACCAATTCCCCGCACCTGGAACATTTCCAACCTGAGGAAGTACTATGCTTAGGCCGGTATAACACTAAAAATATGGCATCTGTATTTGAATAGTTTAATGTTTTTATGGGTGAGACGGGATTCTTGAAGGGATCAAATATTTTTTAAACCAATAAGGGGTATGATATAAGAATATCCCAGTATAAATCCATGTCCTTTTGCTTCCTTTGGAAGTTTCAATGCGGGAAAGAAGATGGCCAAACAACATCTTTGAATGTCAAATACCAAGACCAAAAATGAAACACTGTCTCAAGGCAGCCAGCGAATTGAAGGCTGGGTCCAGCAGGCCAAAATAACAGATTTGGCACCATGATTTTCATCGAGCGATGAGACAGACCTAGGCCAAAAATGAAACTCTTGCTCACGAAAGCGAATTGCAGGCCGGGCCCAACAGGCTAAAAAGCTCCAGTACCACGATGGTCATTGAATGATGACCCAGACCCAGGTAAAAAATGCAACTCTTGTGACTCACATCCACTTGGGGTCATTAAAGTCGTAGCTAAAGTAACCCGATCGAAGGCGTTCACCAAACAAGCAGTCCAAAGAGGATGCAATGGGTGATGTAAAATTTAAATTTATAGTTCTACACCCAACTCACTACTTAAATTTATAGTTCTGCACCCAACTCACTACTAAGGGCTAGTTAGTGGCAAGTCCGAGTATGTCCACAGAGATGCTAGAGTCTAATAGCCAACTAAACACAACTGCGTATGGGTTGGTAATCCGCCAGTGTGCTAGGAATGGGGGGTTTTTGGATTTTTCAATTAACAACTACAAACATAAAACTAAAACACAAGTAAACTATATAGATAGAAACTTGGGGAATATTTGCATAACATGGTTGATTAAATGTTATGATCCTCGGTTCTATCACATATAAGATCTCAACAACCTAATCTAGTGTTCATAAAACATGATGTGGTCAATGGTCAGCACTTCCCCATACCTATCACGTAGGGTGCTCTTGCAATCTTCCATCGGTATCGCCTCCGTAATTAGGGAAGTACAACAACGGCCCTGCCATTGCACATATCTCTTTCTCCCCCGTACGATTACGTCCCGGGCACTACACCACAAATTCCCTACCCCTAGGCCTATAACGAGGCAAAGAAAGATAGGCACCTTATCGATGGTACTAGGACTTCTTAAAACTCTAGCTTTCTACTAAATGCTATCTCTACCCATAACCCTTCGGACCAAATCACCAGCTAAGACTGGCATGTTGTTATCATAACGGAAAAACTCGGAAAAGACCTACGTGCACACACCCACGTGGACAGACCCAGCTACCCATATCACATCTAGGTTTCTCTTCCCCGTGGTGTATGAATATGTGCACCAAAATGAATATAAACTAGAGTGTATGCTAATGGAGTGTATCATTCATTCAGTTATAACAATTCAAGAACAAGCCAACAAGATATCACAAGCACATAGAATTGGGAAGATCTAGGGAATCTCACAAAACTTAAACCAACACATGAATACAAATAATATCCTCAAGCTATAGAACTACTTCCTAAACATGGAATTCAAGTATTTCATTGAATTCCCCAATTTTGGGCAAAAGAAAAATAAAAAAAGAGAAAGAGAAAAAACCTAGAGAGAAGAGAGAGTGTTTCACTCTTTAAGATACTCTTTAAATCCACAATATGATCTAAGAAAATGATCCAAAGCTTCTAACCCTAGTAAACTAAGACTATTTTTATAGTACTAGGGGATTGGGCCTCAAAATAAGCCTAAAATAGGCCAAACCCTAGCAGTCGCCACCTAACACGGGGCACTGTAGATGGCACGGCTCGTGCATCTGACATGGCACGGCTCGTGCATCTGACATGGCCTCGTACCTTAGCAGTCCATTGGATCTAGAATGATTTGTGTAGCTCATGCTAGGGTGGGGCACCGGTCTAAGCACGACTGTGCTGGTACGGTCCGTGTCATCTGGCACATACCGTCATTTGGAGCTCCATTTGTGCACCGTGTCATTTGGCACGGGCCGACAACCGGATTCTCATTTTGCTCAGTTTCCTAGCACATGCCACTTCATTCTTCAAACCCTGTGGGCTGGTCTTGAAATTTCAGACTTGGAATGGCGCAGGCTGTGTGAAACAGAATGTCCGCGCCCATACTTAGCCAATTTTGGAGTGAAAAAGAGAACTTGAGGACATGGCCAGCTGAGTTTGGCACGACGCGTGCTAGGATTTGGCATAGCTTGTGCTGCTTAGCATGAATCGTGCCAAAGGCCCTTCACATGGCTGTATGGCATGGTGTGGCTTTCCCTTGTGCTAGCCTTGAACGGTCCATGCCACCCGCTGTTGGTTCGTCTGACTTTTTCTTTTCTCCACTATGGATGAACCGTTGGTTCGATTTGAGAGTTCTTGTAGTCAATTTCATAGCGCTCGAGATGAAGAATCCAATGGAACCATTTTCATTGGCTGATTCTATTCGGATCTTTCCTAGAATTTTGAGCAACTCCTGGGCAACAATCCTTTGTTTCTTCCTTGGCTGTTTTGAGCTTCAAGCCCGCCTATATTTAGCTCAATCCTTCTAATAACACGATGTAGAGTCTAAGTGAAGTGTATCATGCGAGTATAAGTTAGCCGATGCATTTGACTTATTCCAAGATTACCCTATTTCCCCAAAAGAAGCAAGAATGTCACAACTCTCACACTCCCCAAAGAACCTAAAGTAACCTAACCACCCAAAAATGGTAAGCAAGAAAGATAAGGGTTAACCTAGCTTACTTTCCCAAAAAAATCCTCAAAAGCAATCCAAGAGTCGTTGCCAAAAAAAATCCACCAAGGAATTCCAAGAGGTCCTCGACTTGGTTGTAACTAAGGATAACTCTAGATTCCCAACTTAGTTGCAACCAAGGATGATGCCAATGTATTGTCAACCTAGTTTCCATTTTATCTCAATTTCTCTCCTTTTCCCTAGGAGCCCTATCAGGTTTTCATCCTAGCTTTCACACATGTTGAGCTAACATTCTCTCATTTTTCCCACATGACATCTAATTGTTTGCCTAGGTTTGTAAACCTAGCTGGGCCTAGCCTCTCATTTTTACCTAGGCCTTTCGACCTATCTGGGCTTTTTCCATTGTTGCCTAAGTTGCCCTTTCGAGTTTCCAAATTAGCAGGGTATATATATTTTTTTCATTTTATCAAAATTTTCAATTTTTTTGGGTGTAGCACAAAATATCTCAAAGTTGGGCTTCAAACTACATGAAGATAAGGAAACACAAAAATTGCACCACCAAAGTTTCTAAAACAAATACCCTATGACTAGCTTTGATTGCTATCAAGCAAGTCACACCACCAAATAAGCATCCAAAACTATCCCAAAACAAAGCAATCACCAAAAACACCAAAGAAATGACAAAAACTCCAAAGAAAACACCAAAAGCACCGAGGAATCTCAAGATAAAAACTCCCTAAGTTCCCAACTATTCCCCCCCCCACCACACTTACACCATGCATTGTCCCCAGTGCATCAAAAAATGAAAACACATAAGAGGAGTTGGGAAAATAATGACACTTAATCTTGCGGCCCTGAAGGGCCCTCCTTTGCTTTCCTCGTCTCATCCTGCTCAATGTACCCCATAGCTTGAATGGTGGCCTCCATAGACTCCAACCTAGTGCCAAACTCTTCCAATTGCGACTTCATACCACTTACCACAAGACCGACATCTTGCATAAATTGGGTAGAACTCGAAAGTTGTTCCCCAAGAGTACACAATTGGTCAAGAATGTCCACAAATAAGTGAGTACGGTTAGGTGGTGCTCCAGATGAAGGATATCCATCGCCTCGTCAATCTCTATCTCTGGGTTGGATAGAACCTTACAGAATTCCTTCTTAAATCGTTGGTCGGGCTCTAGGAACAAATCATCCAAACTCGTCTCGTGGTTAATGGATGTGTGCTCCGGCTGAGAAAGGATCATGAAACTACAAGTGGTTACACCACCATATAACAACACAAATCAGTTCTCTGAGGTTGTAGATGCTATCATAGAAGCTTTAGCCAACTTCTCAATAGTTTACTTTGTTCCCGAACACCCAAAGCTAGCCAATGCTGATTGAGTGTTTAGATGATCCAAATATTGCGCCAAAAGCCCTATCATGCCGCCCATAGAGATCTTTCCACCTTTTCTCTCCCTCGTTGCTAAGAATTCTTGTACAAAGGCTCTCACTAATTTTAGGTAGAAGTTAACCTTAGGACTTATCGCCCAAATGCAATGCACATCCGAACCCAGACACTGCATTAGGTCACCAAGGAAAATACCCCTATAGATAGCAAGTGTTGAACATAACATAGTGCCAGATGAACTATAGCTGTACTTTTGAACAAGTTCTTCCTATCTGTGCCTGTCAAGAGCCTCCAAAAGTTCCCATGAGAGAAGGTTAAACCCTGTTGGTGCATCCTTGGAATATCTCTTCCATTTCTCCACCAAAAAGCTTAGACCACCTCTCTTTGTATCATTGTGTACTCTTTTTCGTCCAAGTGGAACTTGATTGCTCAATGTCCCTCCGCATCCATAACATGTCATAGAGTAGCTAGGATCTCCATGGTCCACCATATATAGGTCTTGAAGTGCTTCTTGAGGAAACCTTCTAGGCCTACCCGACCTAGCAAGTAGGTAACGGCCTTTAGTAGGCCTAGCGCCTCTGAAGTGTCCTTGCACGTGAAACCCATCTCCAAAATGTTCCTTATCGATCCATTCAAGTACCTCCACCTACGAGCTGCAGTCCCAGAAATGTTAATCAATCCTATGAACTCCTCTGTCATGAATGCGGGGTTGTGAGAAAGAGGAGTCACCGCCTCATTTCTCAAAACCTTAGCCGGTTTCTTCCTTTTCTAACCCCGTGAAGGTTTCCCTTTCTCCGAAACACTCTTTTTTGGAGGCATCCTATCAAAATAAAGGAGAAAGTGGTAATGTGATAATAAACAAGGGCATGCCCAAAAAATCATTCAAAGAAAACATTCTTCCTAAATAGCCATGTCATTTCAAATCATACTATTCTTGAACATAAAGGCTATTCAAACCAAAACCATTTTCATCAAACAATAAACTCATGGCAATTCATATCAACCCAATGATAAGATCATGAAATCAAGAATCATCCCTCCTAAATCACCCCAACACATGAAGATCATATCATTCAAGAATAATATCACATCAATCCAACCAAGCTTACTTCAACACAAGATCATTCATATAACCCAAACAACTTTCCATCAACATACTCTGTTTCAAGATTTGTGCTTCAAATAACACCACCACAATGCTAAAAAAAGCAAGTAAACATGAAGTTCAAAGGATTACCATGAATTTGAAGCTAAGAGTTGAAAGATCCACATAAGAAGAAGCAAAAATGCTATTTTTTGAGAAAAAAGCTTCAATTATTTCGAGTTCACCAAGAGTGTGTGTGAGTAAGTATTTCTTAAAATATTGAATGTGTTAAATGACTAAATTAGGTGGAAGAATGTACCAAGGATCTAAAATTTCAGCAATGGTGATAAGGGGGAGAGGTACAATTAAGATAAGGATGGAATTTTGAAATTGCAATTTAGGAGACAAAAGTACCAATCTATTTACTCACCAGGGATATTCAAATTATTGTTTTCACCAAAGATCCTAAGGAATAAGGGAATTTAAAATTCATGAACCAAAAATACATTTTTTAGATTAGTTGAAAATTTGCATTTTTGGTACAATTTGACAGCTCAAATGGGTTGCCAACATGTGTACCCTCATGTCATGAGTATTAACATGGACACCTACAGACTGTATCTCATGAATGGGCTGTGCTGATTCCTAGGACGAGGCCCCTCATGCCAAGGTACTGTGACACGAGCCATATCTCGTGGAACAGTTCGTGCCAAATTCTAGCACAAGGCTACCAAAATTTTGACCCATTTTCCTTAGTTTTCCCTCTTTTTTTCAATTATTTTGTCACCCATCAAACCCTAATTCCAAACAAAATCATGAGACTCGAACTCAAATTTACAAATCAACAAGAATTTCATATCAAAATCCTCATCGCAAACAAAAACAAGCAAAATCTATCTATCCATTCAAAACTAGAAAATCAAAGAAAAAAAGGAACATATATTTAATGTCGTCCCCACAACGTATTTTTCCCTCAATTTTTGAAACTAAAAAGAGTGGATTGGTCGGTCGCCGGAATCACCATCCTTGACACCACCAGTAACCACATCTGGGTGGATGAGCCTCCACATCATTCTTAATTTACCTTTTACCTTTGGAGCGATGAATCAAACACATTCATCTTTCTCAAGAGTGGATAAATTCTTGTTGAGTTTAGGGATTAGAAGGGGTTTAGGAGTTTTTAATTCCTTAGCCTACTTCTTCCCCAGCTGCATGTTAGTCATGAGATTCTGAGGAAAAATATTGTCGTTCAAATTAGAAGAAACATGCTCAACAAAATTAGTATCACAACATCGATCATTCAAACAAGATAGGGCATGTAAGGCTTCAATATCAGGGAACATCTCATCTAGTAAATTTTCAAAAACTTCATTTTTAATTTCTTTTTCATGCATCATGCAAAGGTTAGCAATAAAATCAAAAATAAAAATGAAAATTTTAAAAACAATACAAACTACTCAACTAACGCGTTTATGCAAATTGACAATTAAACTTTTGCATCCCCAACAATGACACCAAAATTTAACCCCCCTCCACTCGAGGTCGTAGTTAAATTAACTTGAGCGAAGGCATTCCTAAACAAGAAATCTAAAGTGGATGCAATGGGTGATGTCAAATTTAAATTTATAGTTCTGCATCCAACTCACTACTAAGTAACCTATGGGGTAGTTAGTGGCAAGTCCAAGTATGTCTACAGGCCGTGGCTATGAACATTCACGGATCATTGTAGATCTAGTGTCCTGTGGCCATGCATGCTTCATGGACCGTGGCATCCGTGCCGGCCAGTGAAACCTTGGCGGGTGGCCTAGTGTTTTGCTACTTTTGGCCTATTTAGGCCTATTTTTAGGCCCAATCACCTACTACTATATATAGGACCCTAGTCTACTCATTTAGGGAGGTTAGATCATATTTGGAAACACATTTGGAGAGGAGTGGGCTTGGAGAGAAGGAAGGAGTTCCTTTTGTAGGTTTTGTAATCTTTTCTTTTCTTTTCTTCTTACTTTGTCCCAAAGATGTGGAATTCAAATTTATATTTGAATTCCATGTCTAGGGAGTAGTTAGATTAGCCTGGGATTTATTTGGTCACTTGGTATGTTCTAAATGATTTATGAGATTCATTAGATTTATCCTATCTTTGTGTTTATGATATTATTGTGATTGTTCTTGAATGTTATAAATGTATGAGTAGTACACTACATATAAGCACACACTTTGGGATATACTCATGTATGGTGAAATTATTAATTCCCCATTAGTAAGAGAAACCTAGAGTTAGAATGGGTAGGGGAGAACGCGTCCACGTGGGTATATGCAGGGGGATTCGAGAATTCTCTTACCTATTTTCCATCACACCAGTCTTAGCTGACTTCGTAACTGTTGTCCGAAAGGTTGTGGGTAGAGATAGTGAATAGTAGCAAGCTAGGTGTTATGGTGAAACCTTAGTATCACAAATAAGGTGCCTATGATCCTTGGGCCTAGCGTATATAGGACCCAGGGGGAGTAGTTGCATTCGTGGTGGAAGCCTGGGACGTAATAGCACAGGGGAGAAATAGACCTGCAATGATGGTCGGACCTCATTGTACTCCCCTAATTACGATGGCGTTGCCGATGGATGGTTGTGAGCACACCTATCGTGACAAGGTTAGGGAAGTGTATGCCATCAGCCACACCACTTATTGTGAACACACTCATAGGTCTTTCTTATGTCTATATGTTAATGAGTCGATGATTGAAGCATTATAACTACCATGTTTCTAAATGATTCCCAAGTACTTAGTATAAATAGTTTACTTGTTTGTCAATTACATGCTTGTAGTTGTTAGTTGAAAATACCAAACTCCCCCCCCCAAATTGCATGTTTACATTACTATCAGTCGCTTTCACTAGTGTAGATTGACGTCCCACACGAGGTTGTGTTTTAACTTGTGGACAAATCTAGGGCTTGTCGCTTACTACCACTTGGTAGCTTAGTAGTAAGAATAGGTACAGAATATAAATATATTATCTTTTGACCAATAAATCCCTCGGCTCCTATTTTTTAAAGAAGACCGGGTTGGGGGCAAATCAAAATTTTGGCATGGTTACCGAGGATTCTTTTCAGTTCAAGTATTAGTTGAGCATGACATGTTAGTACAGTTATTAGTAGTGTGTTTTATTGTTTTTCTTTTGTTTATTTTGTTTTCTGCAAGTGGAGTTTTGGTCATAGTTTTCTTTGATTCTGTTTGCTATTGTGACATTGGAAAGATAGTGTTACCCTAGTTTATGGTACATACCCGTACCACAAATCTAGGTGTTTTGCATTCTCTAACTAATTCCACAGGTAAGCAGAGGAGAAGGAGAAAGAGAACTAGATCAGAGGCTCAACCTAGGGGTTTGAATTTTAAGGAAGCATCGCACAGGATGGCAGAAGATAACCTCACTTTGAGAGAGCTTATGGCCCCAAACTTAGAAAACCAACACTTATGTATCACATTCCCACCTTTGCTTATGAGATGAAAAGTGGGATGATGCATTGCCTTCCTACTTTCCACGGTATGGTGGGAGAGGATCCGAACAAACATTTATCGGACTTGCATTTGGTGTGTACAAATATGAAGCCGCCTGGAGTGTTGGAAGATGATTACAACTTGAGAGCATTCCAATTTTCACTGCAAGATGGAGGAAAAGATTGGTTATATTGTCTACCACCGAGTTGTATTGGGTCGTGGATGGATATGAAGCGGTGATTCTTGGAAAAATACTTTCCAGTATCTATGTCGGCCGGGTTGAAGAAGAAATTGTCCAACATCACTCAAGGAGCGACTAAGAGCCTATATGATTATTGGGAGATGTTTAAGATACTCCTAGCTAGTTGCCCCTACTACCTATTCAAGTAAGGATATTTGTTCTATTACTTCTTGGAAGGCCTTTGTGATGAAGACATAAGGATGGTAAATGTTGCATGCATCGATTCTATAGCCAACAAAAGCCCGTAGGATGCAATGGCACTTTTTGAAGAGATGGCCAATGGGATGAGGCAATTTGGTACAAGGTCTAGGGTTAAGGTCTTGGATGAACCCACACACACACCAAAGTTGGGGGAGCAATTCCAAGCTCTTGCATCTATGATGAAAGTGCTTTTGCGAGAAAAGATGCACCAAGTCAAGATGTGTGGAGTTTACCACCTCGACTACCGCTCCAAAAAATGCCTTGAGGTCGTTGGTGCTGTGTAAGAAATGAACGCCATGGACTACAAAAATTGGGAGAGACCTCAATTTGCTAGGGGTCAACAACAAGGGTTCTGGGGGAACCGAGGCAAAGCAAAATCGGACCCCTATGAAAATATATTCAATCTTAGGTATAGAGATCACCCTAATTTTTTATGGTGGGATGGAAATCAACCTTAAGGATATAGGGGTGGACAAGCACCACCTCAACCTTATCCTAGGGGTGAAGGTACATCCAAAAATCATACCACACTTTACAAGTCAGATAGGGAGGAGATCTTAGATGCCAAAGATGAGATCTTCACGGAAAGAACTAGGAGGAAAATTGAAGACCTTGGTACTAGAGTCTTCTCAAAGATTAAGAACCTTGAGATTCAAATTGGACAACTTACCACCTTGGTGAGTTAACTTGAAGCAAAAGAGTTCAAAAAACTACCTTCCCAACCGGAGGTGAATCCAAGAAATGTGAGTGCACTCAAGCTAAGGCGTGGGAAGGAAGTTCACAAATCTGAAAAGAAGGTGCAAAAGATGATGACAAGTTAGGGATGCCACCAAAGAACATTTCTAAGAAGAAGAGATAGTTGTCAAGGAAGCACTCTCCAAGGAGCTCCCACCACCCGAGGCACAAGTTGCTATTCCACCTCCATTTCCAAGTGCTTTGAGGGGAAATCCAAAGGTTGAGACAAATGAGGCCAACATTTGGAAATTCTTCAAAAAAGTGGAAGTATCTATCCTTATCTTGGAACTGATTGACAATAATTTCTTGAGGTTGCATTTACTAAGAAAAGGCGTAGACCACCTAAGAAGTTAGGGAAGCTAAAAATTAGGGAAGTCGCCATTTTGAATCATAAGAATTTGCCTAATAAATTTGATGACCCCAAAATGTTTTCTATCCCAATTTCCTTAGGCGGAACATTACATGGCATGATAGATTTAGGAGCTTCTATCAATGTGATTCCATTTAGTCTATTTGCATGTCTTGAAATTGGTGAATTTAAAGAGACTAGAGTAATTGTTTAACTCGTCGATAACTCCCAAGCTAGCCCTCGTGGGCTAGTGAAGGATGTGATGGTGTAAGTAGGTCAGTTGGTTTTTCCGGCAGACTTTTATGTCCTAGATGTAGCACACGACGAAAGTGCACCCCCATCCTTTTGGAGAGACCTTTTCTAAAAATGTCTAGGACTAAAATTGATGTCCACTCGGGAATGTTTACTCTAGAGGATGACATATACAAAGTGGAATTAAACATTTATAAATCTAGGAATGATTTAACAATACCTTCTCTTATGTGCAAAGGTGTGACACTTTCTGATGAGCATGATATTATTGAACCTTCTTGTGTTACCAATGAGCATGAATCTCTTGTTGATAAGTTTGTGGAGGACCTCGATGAATTTAATAATTTGGTCAATGATATGTCCGTACTAGATTGTTTTTGTATGCTAACAAAATTTCAGCGGGAAAAGGGAAGCGTCAAGGATTTGATACCTCCTTGACCTCCTCCTAACCCCAAAGTAACATTTAAGGAGTTAAGGTTGGCAAAGCAAGGAGAAACATTTCTAGGTTCCGACAAGGGCTACAAAGGTAAGGATGGCTTTTTTTGAAGACCTCTCTACAATGATGTCATCGTGGGTGGAGTCGCCGATGGTGATTCCGGAGACCCACCGGTAAGTGCTTCAAATTAGAATGCGTGAAGAGGAAATAAGTCGCGATGACGAAAATAAATATACGTGGTTCTTTTGTTTTCTTATTTGAAGTAGTGACTTGGTAGAATTTGCATGTCTTTCTTGAAATAAAGGATCCTTTGAATGAAATTCTTGCTTGATTTGGAGATCTAGATGTGAAAATATGTGCTTATGTATAGATGGAATGGATTTTGATGGGTGGCATAGTTTTCTTTCAAAATTTGAGAAAAATTGAGGAATAGTGAAAAATATAGGGTTTTCTTCTTGACAATGCTTGTCACAAAGGGCAGGTCGTGTGCCATGATGATGGCCACAAGACTCTGTCTCGTGAAGGTAGGAAAACTTCAGAAAATTCTTTTTGTCAATTTTTTATTTTCCACCCATAACTTGTCTAAAAAATGCAACTTTTCAAAAAGGATGTTTGGATTTCAAAATTAAAAATGCATTTTTGATTCAAGAAGTGAGATTTTTTATTTCCTTAGGATTTCTGATGCAATTAGTACTTCCAACATTAATTGATTGTACTACTTGTCCCCTAATTTGAAATTTCATCTTTATCTACATAGTACCTCTCTCTCTTTCACCTATGCTGAAATTTCATTCTCATGGTACAATTCTCCACCTAATTTAATCATCTACACACTTAATCGCACACACTCTTTGGTGAGCTCGAAAAAAAAGTGATTCTTTTCTCCCAAAAATTAGCAATTTTTTTCTTCTTCTTGTGTGGATCTTATATTTCTTGGCTTCAAGTTTTGGGTAACCCTTTGATCTCTTTGTATATAAGCTTGATTGACATTGTGGTGTTGTTATGAAAAACATGATTTCGAATGAGTATGTGTTGATGTGATGTTGTTTGAGCTTATGCGTCCAATCTTGTGATGATGAATTTTTGGGAGTCTTGAGTGTGATATTGATCTTGAATGATGTGTTCTTCATTTGTGGGTGATTAGAGGGAACATGAATCTTGTTTGCATAAATCTATTTATGGGTTAGTGAAAGGCAGACACGATGTTGTTGGTCGATGAGAAATATTCTTGTTTTAAATGGTATTTATGCTTATACCATTATGCTTTGAATGTTTAGTATTTTTGGGGAAATGTTCTTTATTGGATGACATCATGAACCATGCATTGTTTACTATCACATTACCATACATTGTTTACTATCATTACCATTCTTCTCCTTTATTGTGTTAGGATGCATCCAAAAAAGGGTACTTCGGAGAAAGAGAAGTCTTCGTGGGGTGAGAAATGGAAGAAGCCGGTAATGGGTGCAAACCCCAAACTGGAAACTCCTGCTCCTGACAACCCCAAGTCTGTGGCCGATGAGTTAATGGGCTTGACCAACACTACTAGGACTGCAGCCCGGAGATGGAAGAATTTCAGGGAATCAAAGAGGAGCATTTTGGAGGCTAGTTTTTCTTGCAAGAGCACCTTGATGGCTCTAGGCTTACTTGAGCCAGTGACCTTTCTTTTGGGTTGGGTAGGCCAAGAAGGTTTTCTTAACATGCACCTGAAAACCTACATAAGGTGCACTTTAGAGTTTGTAACTACTATTTGGAAGGTTATAGACGAGGAGGGTTACAAGGAGATTAAGTTAAACTTGGATGACAAGGAGTACCAAATGATCTCTAAAGAGGTGGCATTAGCTTTTGGGTGAAAGACCGATCAGGATATTCCAAGGACTCATCGCCAAGTAAGGCCATTCTCCGTTGGGATTTTTTGGAGACAACTAACCGGGACTAATAGGAAGAATCTGAGCAAGAGCATGACTTTAGTCTACCCGGCAATACATTATTTTCATCGACTCCTTTCTATGAGCGTTCTATGCCACAATGAATTGATGTATTTTTCGGGATCCGATGTACACCTTTGTTTGGGGGATGACACCGGAGGGGAACATCTATCCGAACTTGGTTAGTGTTTTTGTTTAAGAATGCATAGCTATGGGAGAGCTTAAGAGTGGGAAGATTCCTATGGGAGGCATGGTTGGTCTTTTGGCGCGACATTTGTGGCATCCTATCTTGTTTAGGTCGGGATTGACCAATACAATTGAGAAGTTATATAGGGCATTCATGGTGAAAACTACAACTTCAAAGGATAGATTTGTGTAGCTTTACAGTGGAGCACCTACATGCAAATTCATGGTTCTTTCTCAACTGGAGCACACCTCTATCAATCTTGATTCGAGCCTAGATGACTTGTTCATTAAACCCGATCCACGATTCGAGAAGAACTTTTATAGAGTATTGGCCAACCTGGAGATAGACCTAGACAAGACCGAAGGGGAGACATCTTCGAGAGAACTTTCAACCTGATCTCATTTTCCCACGGGCATTATAAATCTACCACACCTACTTGGGGAGAAACTCTCAAGTTCTTCCCAAGTGCTTCAGGAAATAGTTCAAGCTATTGGAGAAGTTAAGGCACAAGTTGAAGAGCTAAACATAGGAGGTGGATTGCCTTAAGGCCACAATCCAAGCAACGAGATTCATTGAAAGGTGTTCACTAGCCACGAAGAGGCGGTCCTTCGAGGCCGGAAGCATAAGTATCACTAGTTTTCCTACTTCACCTTTGATTTGACATGAGAATGCATAAGGACTATACATTGTTTATGTGCCGGGAAAGGATTAGTGAGTACTTAATTCTCATTCATGGATTTCTTCGTGCATGCATGCTTTGTTTGTTTTTCTTGGATAGATTTTTGGTTACTTGTGATTGGGATACTTTTGGTGGTTTAAATGTTATGCTAGTATTTTAGGATTCTAGTTTGCATGTGGAATGTGGCTTAAATATTTTGTGGTGCATTGGTTTTTTGCATATCTTTTGTAGTATGAAGCTCACTTTTGGGGCAATTTTGTACTACACCAAAAAAATTGGAAAAATTGAAAAAATGAAAAAAATTAAAACCTGGACAAGTCAAAAACCTGAAAGGGCAACTTGGGTAACATTAGAAAATTCTTGGATAGGTTGAAAGGCCTAGGTAAGAGTGAGAGGCTTGGCCCGACTAGACTTACGAGTATAGGCAAAAGTGAGAGGCCGTGTAGAAAAAGGTGAGAGGTGAGCATATTTTGTGGGATAAAGCTAAGAAGAAAACTCTAAAGGGATCCTAGGACAAATGAGATAAATTGAGAGGAAAAATGAAAAAAAAAGAAACTAGGTTGACGATACATTAGACTCCTTGGTTGCAACTAGATCAAGAATCTTGAGTTATCCCTATATTGTAACCAAGTCGACGGCTTATGGATTTTCTTGGTGGATTGTTTTTCTTGAGGATTGCTCTTTGATTGCTTTTGGGACTACTTTTGGGAAAATTAAGCTTGGTTTTATTCCGATCTTTTGTCACTTCACTTTTTCCATACACATTTACTTGCTTTAGGTGGTTTGGTTGCTTTAGGAACTTTGGGGAGTGTGAGAGTTGTGAGATTTTCACCTTCTTGGAGGAACTAGGGTACCTTGGGAGTAAGTTTAATGCATTGGCTATTTTTGCATGCTTCATTATGCATGAACCTTTTTCTTTGATTTTATTTACTTGAGGACGAGTAAAGGTTTAAGTGTGGGGAGTCAGATCTTCACCATTTGGGATGCTTTAACCAATGCATTTGACATAGTTTTTACTTACTTTTGGTTGGCAGTTTGGCGACAGTAGTTGAGTTTACATAACAAGGGGTTTATACAACAATGTTTAGTTTTCTATTCTAAATCCCGCATTTTGTTTACTTAATTAGGGATTCATTACATCTCATGTCCATGGGCACCTTGGTATTCATTATTAGTACCTTTAATGGGTCGCCCGTGCATGCTATTTGTTACATTACATTCTTGTGAAGGCCGTTTTCTTTTAACGGTAGAAGATTTGAAGGTCATTTGAATTTGAATGGTAGAAGACAAAGGCCACAAACATCAATGTATGGTAGGAGATTGACGCCAAAGATAGGTTGCTTCAGAGTTCAAGACGGTCAAAGAAGAAAATGGTGAATCATGGTCCCAGGAGTGTTGGCTTTGTCCGAGAATATTCTAGAAAGAATTAGCCTTCAAGGGTTGTTCCATTGGATTCATCTTCTAGAGTACTACATAATCAACTACTAGAACTCCCAATTTAGACTAACAGTTCACCCTTGACAAGCAAACGAAGTTCAGCCAACGAAGCACCAGCATCCGGTCACGGACCGTACATGGTCAAGCACCACCAGCCCATGACAATCTTTTCGGCCCGTGGTACACAAGAATACGGGGGATCCGTGAAGACCTGCATGAGACCAGCACGAGATCTTCACGAGGCAGGGCGTCGGGCCGTGACAAAAGCACCAGGCTGTGAAACATGGGGATGTAGAGTTGAAGAGTTTGGCTAAGTATGGAGCCGGTCCGTGAAAACCTTCATGGACTGTGAGAAGACTTCTGAGTAAGACCACAAACTGCTCGTGGTTCGTGAAAACCTTCACGGTCCGCTTCAATATTTTTTGAGCAGAAGCCACAAGCTGTTCGCGATCTGTGAAAACCTTCACGATTCGTGGGAAAACTCTGAGCAAAAATTGCATGCTGCTTTTGGTCTGTGAAAACCTTTACGGACTGTGGCACGATGCTAGCTTCACGGACAGTGCCGGATCTCACAGTCCGCGGCTATGAACATTCACGAGATCTGGCATCTCGTGACTATGCATGCTTCATGGACTATGTCATCCGTGCCTACCCGTGAAACCTTGGCGGCTGACCTAGGGTTTTGCTATTTTTAGTCTATTTGGGCCTAATTTTTTCCCAATTTCCTACTACTACATATAGGACCCTAGTCTACTCATTTAGGGAGGTTGGATCATATTTGGAAACACATTTGGAGAGGAGAGATCCTAGAGAGAAGGAAGGAGTTCCATTTGTAAGTTTTGTAATCTATTCTTTTCTTTTCTTCTTACTTTGTCCCAAAGATGTGGAATTCAAATCTATATTTGAAATTCATGTCTACGGAGTAGTTAGATTAGCCTGAGATTCATTTTGGCACTTGGTATGTTCTAAAATGCTTTAAGAGATTCATTAGATTTATCATATCTTTGTGTTTATGATATTATTGTGATTGTTCTTGAATGTTATAAATGCATGAGTAGCACACCACATATAAGCACACACTTTGTGATATACTCATGTATAGTGCAATTATTGATGCCCCCTTGAGAAGAGAAACATGTATGGGTAAGGGAGAATGCATCCGCGTGGGTGTGTGCACGTGGGATTTGAGAATGCTCTTACCTATTTTCCATCGCATCAGTCTTAGTTGACTTCTTAACTGTTGTCCGATAGGCTGTGGTTAGAGATAGTGAATAGTAGTAAGTTAGGTGTTGTGTTGAAACCCTAGTATCACAGATAAGGTGCCTACGAACCTTGGGCCTAGCGTATATAAGTCCCCGGGGGAGTAGTTGCATTCGTTGTGGAAGCTCGAGATGTAATAGCATGGGGGAGAAATAGACCTGCAACGATGTTCGGACCTCGTTGTACTCCTCTAATTATGATGCCGATGCCGATGCCGATGGAGGGTTGCGAGCACACTCATCGTGACAGGGTTGGGGAAGTGTATGCCATCGGCCATACCATGTGTTTTGAACACACTGATCGATCTTTTTCTATTTATATGTGAATGAATCGAGGATTGAAAATACCAAGTGTTTAGTATAAATAGTTTACTTGTTTGCTACATGGTTGTAGTTGTTAGTTGAAAATACCAACCCCCCAGAACAATTGCATGTTTACAATTACTAGCTGTTCATTTCACTTGTGCGGATTGATGACCCGCATGTGGTTGTGTTTTAACTAGTATTTGAGCCTTAGCATCCTTGTGGACAAACTAGGGCTTGCCGCTGACTACCCCTTGATAGCTTAGCAGTAAGAATGGGTGCATAATATAAATCTCTTATCTTTTTACCAATAAGTCCCTCAGATCGTGTTTTTAACGACGACCGGGTCGGGGGCATGTTATATTTTTTCAGTAATAATATTATTTTATTTATTAGTATATGAATAACTAGATAACATTCATGCGGTGCCGAATTTAAAAATCAGTGAATGTATATTTGTATATGTTAATAATACATATTATTTTTAAATAAAACTATAATATAATTTTGTAAATTTTTTTATGCTACTCCATTTCTTTTCAATTTTCAAAAGATTTTTTAACTATACTTTTAACTATGACTTTATGTCTATATTTTCAAATCAAATAAATTTAACGTAGAATTCAATTAATATATGATCGAAGTCGAATATTAATATATAAACTTTATTTTTTCACCAAATAAAATTTTATATTCTACTTATTCATAATTATATAAAATAAGTAGTATAGAGAATTTCATTGGTAAACCCTTAAATGGCCTTTCATACATTAATACTAATGAAAAGGTTTGACCTTTACTTTAACTGGTCAATGGTCAACCCTTATTTGACTTTTCATATATAAATACAAATTAAATTGTTTGGCTCTAACTAATCAACAGTTAACCCTTACTTGACCTTTCATACATTAACACTAATAACTAGGTTTGACCTTAACTAATTAATGGTCAACTCTTATTTAAGTTTCCATACATAAACACTAATGGATATGTTTAATCTTGACTAATCAACAATTAACCCTTACTTGACATTTCATACATAAAAACTAATGAAATGTTTATAACTTAACTAATTAATGGTAAACTCTTACTTGACTTTCCATACATGAACACTTATCAAAAGGTTTGACCTTGGGAAAATCAACGATCAACCCTTTCTTGTCTTCCCATACATAAACACTAACGAAATGTTTAGAACTTAACTAATCAACACTCAACCCTTACTTGACATTCCATCCATAAACATTGATGAAATAGGTAGAACTGAATTAATCAGCGGTCAACTCTTACTTAACTTTCCATACATAAACATTAATGAAACGTTTAGAACTTAATTAATCACAGGTCAACCCTTACTTCACATTCCATATATAAATATTAATGAAATAGTTAGAACTTAACTGATCAACGGTCAACCCTTACTTGACTTTCCACATATAAACATTAATAACTAAGGGTTTACTTTAACTAATCAACGATCAACCCTTACTTACCATTCCATAAATAAACAATAATGAAATGGATAGAACTTAACTAATTAATGGTCAACCCTCACTTGAGTTTCCACATATAAACATTAATAACTAAGGATTTACCTTAACTAGTCAATGTTCAAGAAATATTTGTTTGAGACATCACACTTAACTTGATTTATGAGTTAAGTAATTTTAACTAATTTCGCATATGTTGATAAATGTTCTTAAGTCCTTTCCTGGGATAGAACTCAACTAATTAAGGTCAACCCTTACTTTACTTTCCAAATATGAACACTAGTAAAATGATTTAATTTTAACTATCAATGGATAACCCCTTACTTGACAAAGAAACAATTCTGTTGGAGACGATACATAACAATTCTTAAAAAAATTCATTTTTTCAAGGAAAAAAAATCATAATTTTATCATACTCAAAACAAAATACCTAAGATGATTACGTGTGCTAAGTACGTAACATCATCGTAATTATATATATAATTATTTTACCCTATAAAAATTAAAAGTTGACTAACATAAATATTTAATTGATATAATGAATTTTAAAAATATGTTAGATTCTTTAATTAAGGTAATGAACACAATTAATTAATCTAGCCTAACGTAAATTAATTAGCTAATGAACAAATTAAAGTAAAGGCTGATTTATTTTTCAGCCCAAATCTAGCCCCAAACCCTAATACAATAAAGCCCAAACCCTAGTCATTGTTCAAACATAACCGCCAATCTTCCTTCTCTACCCCTCCACCTCCGATTGTCCATTTTCTCTACCCCCTATAACCGATCTTCCCATTTTTCTACCCCACCACCGTGGATCCACTATGCTCTTCCCGCTTCTCTGCGCTGTGCTCTACCCTATCGCTCCACTCTCTGCCCCATCGTGCCGCTCTCTGACCTGTCGCTCCGCTCTCTGCCTCACTGCGCTGCTCTCCACCTCGCCGAGCTACACTCTGTCCCCTGCTCCATGCACTCCACCGTTCTCCGCCTTGCCACGTTGCTATCCACCTTTGCCCCGCCTCTCTTCACCTTTTCCCCACTAGCATCCGCCTCTGCTCTGGCCACGGCTAGTGTTAACTTTTTTAATTCATGTTTTTGTACTCTTTATAGCTCTAATGTATTAGATTTGTATTTTGTTATTTGATTTGAGTTTAATGAAAGATTTGTCGTTGACATTCGAGTGATTTAATTTGTTTCTTACTGTTGTTTTCCCAAATTGGCTGGTGGGTTGAGCTGTGGGATCTGCTAGAAAATTCTTGTTGTTATGAACTACCAAAATTAGAATCGACGTCAATTCTGGAAAAATTATGTGCGACGTCGCACTATCATTGCCCCAGTTTTATAACTGTGGTTTAACTAGGTGCAATGTCACACCTCCTTCGCTCTATCACACTTTTTTCTTGGTTCTTTTTTTTTTTTATAAAAATGAGGTAAATATGATTTTGAACCGAGGTAAAAAATATACTTTTTACTCTGGCTATATTTCCATGGTTTTTTTATTGCTGAAATTTGAGGTAAAAACCCCTGCAGATTCGAGGTAAGAGGTGTTGCTTCTTGTAGTGTCTTTTGGCAGTGACCATCTTTTTCTATGGAGAAAATGCACAAGATAGCAACAAAGACGTGGAGGTCCATTGGGTCATGACTCCAGAAGGAAATCCCTATCCAAATCTCGTTGAGATCTTTGTGGATTGGTATTTATATGTGTCGACAAAGGGATCCGTAATAATCCAATGAATGGAATGTTTATCTTGTTGGCTCATTAGTTGGGTCACGCATATTTGACAGTGGCAAAGAAGGAGGTGGTCATTCCGCAATGCAATTCACTATCAACAAGTTTGTGGAGGCTCATATGCTTACCATAACCACCTTGGAAGACCATTTTATATGGATATATGGTGGTGCTAATGCTTGTAGATTCATGGTTCTCTCACAACCCGAGCAAACGACCATCACCGACCACACCCCATTGGAGAGCCTTTTCCTTTCCTCATATGCTAGATACGAAAATGGATTTCTCTTTGCATTGACTACTCCAGAAGTTGGAGATGAGACAGAGCTACACAAAGGAAAAGAGAAAGAGGAGAGCTCGACTCGCCCGCAACCAATATCATCCTTTGAATTTATGAGCAATTTCAACTCTTTTGCAAGTGACTCTTAGGCTTTGGCTAGAAAATCAAAAGAACGTGTCAAGTAGTTATTGGGATATGCCAAAAACTAGGAGGATATGGTAAGAAACTTGATGCGATAAGTAGCGAGGTGAGGAATTGGGAGAAAAGAATTGCCTCTCTATTGCAAGGTGTCCTCAAGGAGTTCTGTTTTGTGGACCAACATGCCAATGTCAAAGAGGAGAGCGTAGATAAATTATTGAAAAGGATACAAGCATCCAATCTTCGAGGCTTCCACGATATTGATCTGAAGAGAGGTAACAATTGCGGCAATAGGAACGCGAGAGGATGCGTGTATTCTGACATGGATAAGCGGCATCCTCGCCAGCCCGAGAGTAAGTGTATATTTTTCCCTTTCCTACTTTGATTATACTTAGTTATATGCGTTGGGGACATTGTCTTGTTTAAGTGTAGGGAGGGATATTTAGGACACTTAGGAATTGGACGAAGTTTATTTGTGTGTTTATTTCATTTAATTTAATTTGAAGATCTCCTTTGAGCATTTTATGCCTTGGAAAGATTAAAAATAAGTTGAAATTTCAAAACAAAAAGACAAAAAAAAACCCGCTAAGTTGAATACCCAAAATGGTGACTAAGGAAAAATTTGGGGGCCCAGATTGGTGGAAAACCCAAAAGGGAAACCCATGAAAAAATGAGAGGCCTTATGGTGCGGAGAATGTTAGGTGTGAGGCTTGAAAGAAAAGAGAGGTTATGGTAAAAATTCGAGAGGGCTCCTAGGAAAAATGAGATAAAATGAGAGAAAACATGAAAAATAATTGTATTCTTCTCTTGTTTGTGCCTAGTGGTAGTTCTCTGGAGTAGAGTAAGCTATCTTCCTGTTCTTTTTGGAGTATTATACCTCATTCTTATTAATGTCACGATTTGGTTTATTTAGGACATCGTAGTTTGGGATATGAGGGTTCTTGTTAACTCTTGTGTTTTGAGAAAGAGTGGTCCTAAGAATAAAGTGTTGGATCTTCTTTGGGAAATATTTGCTTAGCTATACCATTGCATATTTTCTTGTTCTTTTTTACTCGAGGACAAGTAAAGGTTTAAGTGTGGGGGGTTTCATGAGATGGAAAATGCATGTTTTCTTAGGGCATTTAACACCATTTTTACATGTTTTTGTTGGTGGATATAGGATTATAGGTGTTTTTCATGATAAAGGGTTAAAACCACATTGTTTTGTTATTCATGTTAACTTCTCTATTTTGAAAGATATTTGTAGCCTAATCGTATTTTTCCTCCACGAGTGTCTATATATATTTTTGTGAGCTTAGATTGAAGACCGATATTGGAGAAGACCAGTTGCAAGAATTGTAGTAGATAGAAGGCCAATTGCAATGTTGGTAGCAGAATGAAGGCCTTTGGACTCAATGGTAGAATATAGAAGAAGTTGGTAGAAAAAGAAGGCAAGAAAGAAGCAAAAAACTAAAAAATAAATTAGAAGTGTTTATAGGGCATGTACAATGCCAAATTACACAGTCTGTGCCAAAACAACTACCCTGAATACAAAGGTCCAGTGAATTGACTGCGCAAATATACACGGTTCGTGCCAGATCACGAGTCCTTGAAACAAGGCCCAGAGAACGAGCTCTGTAAATATGCATGGTCCATTCCCATTGTCACTGGCACGGTTCATGCTAACCTATTGACTAGGGTTTTGACTAGCGGGTTTTAACCTTCTCTCTCCCCCCACTATATAAAGTTGCTTTATCCATTTGTCTATAGAGGGAGGCATATCTAAAAACAAAAAACAAACACTCTTTTCTATCTTATTTCATTCACCCCATAACATTTATGACTTCAAAACTCATTCATGTTATGAGTTTGATTATTGTAGCTTAAATTTAGTATATTTGGGACATTTTTAAGCATACTTTATTCTTAAACTTGTGAGACTCTTAGATTCATGTAGTTTATGCCATTATTATCATTATTTCTTGGTCTTTACTTTCTTATGATTATGCTTGATTCATGTTAGGTGTACAACTAATTGATTTCAATAAATGATCTATAATGTTCGGTTCTATAAATAAAAGCTAATTGATTTCATCATTACCATACACTATCTCTTAGCTTGTATTTATATGCTCATAGTTGACGGTTTAATCTTTTCAAACCCAAAACTCCCAATGTTTTCCACTTTGACACACATACGGGATGACGCCTGAGCGTGAACTTTCTTAAAATATTTTTTAAAGCCCTATATCTATGTGGATGACACCCTACCTTACCATAATCAACACTATAAATCCTCTTATCTTTTACTTGCTAGCACCCCGAGTTATTGATTAAAATGTCTACCCTGGGTGTTCGTCACATGCAATATCCGTATTAGCATTTCATATAGGTAGCACACATTAAAATGATACACTAGTGCTGGGGTGCACAGATATTTAGTCGAGGAAGAACGCAAGAACATTTGCTAGGTCATGTGCAGCCAAATACCCGTCCCATTCTCCATTTTGACCCACCCCATTCTCCCCTCTCAATTAAGCCAACACACCCTATCCTTGGCATGGCTATGCCTTACATGCGCTATGATAACGGTTTAACCTAACAAGTCCAAATAAGTTGCTGGGCCTATTTCAGCCCAATAAGTCTAAGGGAAACAATTAACATTTATAGCCAAATTTATTTGCATTGAAGGTGTTAGTAAAAATTAATGTTATACACAAATACTACTAGGATTATTCAGGTATAAATACAAGGCATGTCTACATTTTAATATTCATTCATTCTCAAATAGTATTTATGCGGTTGTCTAACTTAAGCATTAGAGAGTTTTCCCTTGCGACTTCCTGGTGCTTGTTTCTTGCAGATCGCGACCAAGTGATTTTTGTGGTGCTGCTTGATTGGTTTCAAGACATATCAATTGGCACTCCCGGTGAGACCTATTAAGTTATATTTAAGTTTCATGGTTTATGTCCACCTATATGACTACTCAAAAGAGTGATAGGTTAATGATCAAAGGGACAAACATTTGTGACGAAGTACAATCTCCATATAGGAAAAATAGCAAGATGGTTAATCCCTTGATCTCCCAGAATATCGAGCCTAAATCGATGCAAGTCTCGATTGGACCTAGTTTGACACCTGTCAAAGGGCCTCGATCCGAGGTAGAAAGGTCCTCGAGGAAGCCAAAGATCAGTTTAGAGCTTGATGTAGGGGTTGGAAACAAAGGCCTTTGTAGAATTTGCCAATTGGCTCACGTGATGAGATGGATAGACATTTCACATAAGTTTCTAGTGATTCTAACATAGAGGCTTACAGGTGGGTTGTTCAGGAAAATTGAGGTACGAGAGAAGAAGGAGCAAATGATTCACAGCTAGATTTGGCGTATGTGGCGTAAATGCTGGTAGCAGCAGGGCATCAGATCACTCCTCCCTCAATACCACAAGGCTCATCAAGGGGTGCGATGACCTCGACAGTTATTGAACTACCAGCGAGACCTTCGTCTCAACCCGTGCTGGCAATCACGTATTTTGGATATACTGGAAGGTGGTTCAACCACAACCACAACTCCAAATCACTCTCAACAGTTTATAAAATTCCTACTTCGAGGTTAGTAGTCTCGACTACTACTTTCCCCAGATTTGAAGCTGGACATGCGGTTGTGTCTTCCATGGGAGCCCAAGGGTATAATGGTTTGAATCCACATAATCTTTTACCTGGTCAAGGACCTTGGGCACAATCTGGTTACATTGGTCTCCAACCTATGTAGCAAACCCCATATGGAGAGGTTCCTTGAGGTCTACATATGCTCAGGGATCCATCATTGGTAGGATCGTGAAGTGATATAGGGAATTTGTTAAGGAGAGAGTTGGATAGGTTTATTGTGCCAACATGACAATTGGAAGGTTCCCCTTTTCAGTCCGTGGATAACCGCAACTCGATGGCCAGTGGACACGAAGCCGCGGGAAGGGCTTCCTAGTATAACGGAGATTCAGATCCTATGGAATTTATTCAGACATTCCTAAGTCTCATGAACTCTTGCGATTTCAATGAGAGATTGAATTGCAAGCTTGTTGGGAGCTATCTTCGAGGGAAAACTCAGGAGTGGTTCAATAAATTTTCCAGGGGTTCTTTTCATTTATATGAAGACTTCGGTAGAGCTCTGTTGAACCAATACAACTTGAAGAAGAAATTTATGAAGACGTTGCCTGAATTGTACCAAATTAAGCAAAAGGTTGGGGAATCCACTAAGGCATTTCATCACAGATATATGGATGAAAGTCCAGGAGCTGTGGAAATTATGGAGAATGAAGTGATCTAGGGATACTTGATAGGGATGCAAGATGTGGAGTTATACAAAAAGTTGACAACCAAATCACAGATATATGGATGAAAGTCCAGGAGTTGTGGAAATTATGGAGAATGAAGTGATCTATGGATACTTGATAGGGATGCAAGATGTGGAGTTATACAAGAAGTTGACAACCAAAACCCCTCGAACCCTCCAAAAGTTTCAAGAGGTTTTGGAGGAGTACTCGAAGGTGGATGAAGCTACCAAGAGGAAGAGAGGTCTTGGTTGAAAAACATGGGAAAAATAATGATCCTCGTGGGAAGAAGCATGTCAAAATAGCTAGGCCAAGCTTCAAGAGGTAAAAGCCCATAGGTAGATATTTAGCGCAAACTTTGAGCATACATCAGGGCATCTTTCGAGTGCCTCCACCTATGAGAAATTTTCCAAGGGTAATGGCAACAAGAAGAGCTACAAAAATGTATTGCGATCATCATAAAGATAATGGTCATGAAACAAATAATTGTTTCCATCTCATGATGCAGATTGAGAGATGTGTAAGAAAAGGTAAACTTCAAGGCTCGGGACCTCGATGTGGAGATCGTGGGGAACCTCAGAAGCCAAGAAATAAGTGTCAAGCCTGGTAACCGTACATGAGGAATTATAAGAACAACGAAGGCAAAACTGATAGAGGACCTCGAGATCAAGGTCAGGAAAGACAAGAGGAGCAACCTCGTAATCAGTCTGCTGGGAATCAAGAAAATAGAAATGGGGATAACCCGGTGACCAATAGTTTGATTAATGTCATTAGCGAGATTTCGGGGATAAGGTCTTTGGATACAGTTATGAAGATTGATTCACGTCACAGTGTTGTTGGGGAGTCACAACGTAAGAGACTGCGAGCAAATGATACGGTCACATTTTTTGAGGAAATTTTGGTCCCAAAAAAAACTCCACATGCTGACCTCATGGTAGTTTCTGGGGTCATTGGAAACTCGTTGGTGGAGAAATTGTTCATTGATGATGGAAGTGGTGTCGAGGTGGTTTTTTCAAACTGCTTTGATCAGCTAGACATAGGTTGCAACAATTTGAGAAATTATGTTTTGCCATTGTCAGGTTTTACGGGAAAAATTGTATTTTCATTGGGAGATATAACCTTATCGGTGCAGATAGCTGACGGGGAAAGAGGGAGATCGATAGACTATAATTTTGTGGTCATCGATGCATACTCCCTTATAACATAATCCATGGGAGATCGTGGACGTGTCAGGCTTGAGCCGTGTGGTCCTTCTATCATTTGATGATGAAGTTTCCTAGGGATAAGGAGATAGCTGCTATTCAAGGAGATCAAGGGGTGGCTAAAAGTTGTAAAATGACAACAATGAAAGAGGCATGAAAGGTGAGATATGTTGCCTCAGTACACAGAGAAGTTGGTCCAGCTGATACAGAACATTTTCCCATTTGATATATAGGCCAAATTACCGTGGGAAAGTTGATGCATGAAGATGTCTAGGAAAAGTTAAGAACCATGCTCGATGGGTATGGTGATGTATTTTCTTGGAGCACTTCTGATCTTACTGGAGTACCCTTAAAGTTAGCGGTCTACAGATTGAATATCGACCCCTCGACAAAACCAGTAAAATAAAAAAGATGAGTATTTGCTCTCGAGATGGCAGAGACTCGAGATGGCAGGGACGATTAAGGTGGAAGTAGAGAAATTGCTTAAGGCGGAGATTATTGAAAATGTACTTTACCCGGAATGGTTGGCTAACCTAGAAATGGTTCCAAATCATGATGGAGCTTGGAGGATGTGCATCACTTTTACGGATTTGTACAATTTTTTCCCTAATTAAGGACAACTATTGATGTGTCCATTTTAGATGGTTATTTTAGGGTTTTTAGGATTAGGTTTTGTGCAATTTTGTGCTCTACATGTGGCATTTTGCCTTGAAATCATCTAAGGAGGGATAAAGGCGGCTTTGACGTTTTTATCACTTTTTAGATGATTTTGTGCGACAAGGTGATTTGTTTGAAGACTTTGAAGATTTATCTTTGAAGATTTGAAGATTTGAAGATTTGAAGACCTTTACATTTGAGCTTTGTGAAGATTTGAAGAAGTGAAGAGATGAAGAAAGGAGAGCAAAGCAACGGATGAATGATGATCCAGGGTTCTCAGAATTTTCCGAGAAGAATCAGCCTTAAAGAGTGGCACCATTGGATTCCTCTTCTCGAGCACTATAAAATCGACTACAAGAACTCCCGAAACGGATCAACGGTTCACCCGGAGGAAGCAAAACAAAACAGCAAGGCTGAGTTACTGATCTGGTTGCGAGCTCGTCGCGAGTCGCGACGGCAGCGTCCAGTCAGCTCTGTTTCAGCGTTTTTCTCCCCTTTTTCTTCCACTATAAATACCTCTTCCTCCCTTTCATTCCACAGTTTTTTTCCCTTTTCTTCTTGCATTTTAGGGCTTGAAAACCCTTGGTTTTCTTCTCTTTCTTTTCTTAGTTTTTGTAGTTTAATTATGTCTCTTGTTATTCTAGAGTAGTTTTTGTTCTTGGGAGCAAGGATTGAAGCTTCCACTTCTATGTATTGAGAACCATTTCTACCTATCTATTTGGTGTTTTTGCTATTGTGCTCTTATTGTGCTTTGAATGTTAATTGTTGATTCCATTGATGTTGTTGGGAGCTTGAGGATATGAATGCTTGTATGAATTGCTAGCTAGGGTTTGGGGGATTTGGGTTAATTTCCCCCCTGTTCTTGTTAGGAATGTATGAGTGTGAATTAGAGCTTTTGATTGTGTTAGTGTGTTGACAATGTGCTAGACGAATGTGATTGATGTTGAACTCTTCGTCATATTTGTTTTGTGTAGCAAACGAGAGAGTCATATGCTCGTGGATGAATGTGCTTGCACGTTCATCCAATCTCGTGTAATTGCATGAATTGGTTTAATGCTTAGTCACGGTGTAGTGGTCATAAGCATTGCCAAGCTTGTTGGTTCTTCGTGATTAAATGCCACCAATGATACCTTGAGTCGTGGTCGCGACTCGAGAGTCATTGGTGAGGTTTGACGAGAAATGTGGAACTCATTCTTGCAAACTACGAACTAAGAAGGATAGGAGTTTAGTCTCCATGACAAGTAGTTGAAATATTGAATAGATGGCTTGTACTCATTCTTGAAGCATTTGTTATTTGGCGTTTATGTATTGTTGATGGTATGTTTCACTTCATGTGTGCCATGAGTTGTTTGAGCATAGGGAGTGTTTGTATGGTTGAATTGTTTTGGTGTTAGGAGCGTGACGAACTCCGGGACTCCTTTGCATGAAAATCTATGAGCATGAACTTAGAACTTCTTGTGATGTATGTGTTGTGATCCTTGCTAGATGGGTATGTGAATGTTGAGTCATGTATGCTATATGATGGAATGAGTGAATGATTCAATGACCTACGTATGATTTGGAAGTGGGTATCCATTGCCCCCAAGGCTTTTTATCTTTGTGGTTTTAAAACCCCTTTTCTTTAGTTTCGTTTGATGATTAGCATAGTCACTTGACCTTGCTAGTTATCGTGTCTTTTTATCTTTGTTAATTTAGGAAACCAACCAACCAACCCCCCCCATTTACATGCTTTTATGTGTGTGTATATATAGTTACTCCTAGCCTAATATCAACCATTTGTGTGCTTAGACGCTTAGGAAGATCCCTCTTCTCCTTGGACGACCCCGATTTGCCACTATCTACCTAGTTGTAGAAAGTAAGCATTTAGGGCTTATAAATTATCTTTTGCACGGCAGGCGCAACGCCCGCCCGCCTATCAACTATCCCCGACCGCCAGTTGATAAATTAGTGCAAACAATAACAGGATATCAAGTCTTGGCCTTTTTCAATGCTCATAAGCAATAGTATCAGATATTGACGGTGAAGGAAGATAGGGAAAAAAATTCGTTCATAACAGATGTGGGGAATTTTTGTTATAAGAAAATGCCTTTTGGGATTAGGAATGCTGGGGAAACTTACCAACGGCCGGTGGATAAGTTATTCAAGAAGCAGATATGAAAAAATATGGAGATATATGTGGAGATATGGTAGTTATGAACATGAATCATGTGCAATTCCTGGGAGATTTGAAAGAAACCTTCGAGGAGCTTCGAAGGTCAAATCTAAAGTTGAATCCAGCCAAGTGTGTGATTGGAGTAGGAGCTGGGAAATTCCTGGGATTTATGGTGTCGGAAAAGGATATTGATGATAATCCTTAGAAGGTTGAGGCTCTGATAAAGAGGAGGAGTCCACAGACGTTAAATGATGTACAAAATATTAATGGGTCTCCAGCGCCCTTAGTCGGTTTCTATCAAATGGGCGGAAAAGCACTTGCCTTTCTTTAATGTGCTAAGAAAAGCAAAGAAGACAGAGTGGACCGTGAGGTTGATTCTGGCTCTGGTTTATGCGACATAAAGGTTAATTCCTTACTTCCAGGGGCATACTATAGTGTTTCTTATATACTAATCACCTAATAAGGTAGATTATTTTCAAGCCAGAGGCTTCAGGGAGGATGATGAAACGAACTGTTAAGCTAGGGGAACATGATATTTAGGTTTAGCCAAGAACAACGATTAAGGGTCAAGCCCTCGTAAATTAAATAGTGTAGACCACAGAGCCTATTGAGTTGGGTGAAGAAGTTCATAATAATAAGGTTTAGAAGCTATGTGTGGATGGTTCTTCGCACTCAGTGGGAAGTGGAGCAGGATTGTTGCTCACCAGCCCCAAAGGCAAGGATTATCTTTACGCATTGCATTTTGCGTTCTAAGCCACCAATAATTAAGCTGAATATGAGGCCTTAATTACAAGACTTCATATGGCTAAATAACTCAAAACTGAGAACTTGGAAATATTCAATGACTTACAAATTGTAGTTCAGCAAGTCAAGAGGGAGTATGCCGCTAAAGTATGACTTGTAATGATAATCAATGATGGTAAAGCCTTTTCTAAAGGGCTTTCAAATTTATACCTTGACACATGTGTCGAGAAAGGATAACCATAAAATGGGTGCCTTAAGTAAGCTTGTCTCATCAGACTTTGGTGCTCAATCCCAAAAGAAGTTGCTAATAAAGACATTGAGTAAGCGTAGTTTCGAGGAACAGGAGGTAATTTTTGTTGAAGAAGGAGAGTCTTAGATGACACCCATCATCAAGTATCTTCAAGATGGAATTCTACCGGAAGGAGCAGTTGAGGTAAGAATGATAAGGATGAAAGCTTTGAGATATTTTGTTAAGGATGGAGTTTTATACCGATGAGGTCACCTCCAGCCACTTATTTGATGTGTCACTCCTTATGTGTCTGACTACCTAATTAAGGAGGTTCATGAAGGATTATGTGGAAGTCATCAGGGGGCTCGATCAGTGGAAAGAAGGCTCATTCCAGTTGGGTGCCTATGATGTTTCATGCCAATAGGTACATTTAAGCTTGCCATTAATGCCAGAAAGACGCAACGATTATCCACATTCTTCAGGAGAAGATGATGAATATACATAGTTTGTAGCCATTCGACAATTGGGGGATTGATCTTATGGGAACTTTTTCCAAAGGCTCTAGGGCGGCTAAAGTATCTTATTGTTTCTATTGACTACTTTAAAAAGTGGGTTGAAGCGGAGCCTTTGACGAATATAAAGAGGAAGTCAGTAATCGCATTATGATGGAAGAGCATAATATGTCACTTTGGTATTCCGAGGACTATCACAACTAATAGTGGAATGCATTTTTTTTATGATCCTTCAAAGAATGGTGAGAGGAGTATAAGATTCTGGAAAAGGTGACAGAAGTTTATCATGCCCGGGCAAATGGCCAAGTCGAGGTTACCAGTCGCACCATTGTTAATGGCATATGATCGAGGCTCGAGGGAGCTGAAGGAAACTGGATACTTGTGTTACCCAGTGTGTTATGACCCTATAAAACAGCTCAGTTCTCTGCTACAAGAGAAAGACCGTATGGATTGGTATATGGTTATGAGGCTTTGATCGCTGCAGAAATTGGGTTACCAAGTCAAAGAGTTATAGCAGTTCCCGAAGAAGTTAATGAAGATAATCGTCGTATGGATCTCGAACTGATGGAAGAGAAGTGAGAGTTGGCATCCCTTTATGAAGCTAAGGTGAAGGAGTAGGTTAGGCACTATTTTGACAAAAGGATTTATAAAGTCCAGTTTTTCCTTGGAGATCTTGTCATGAAGAAAAATGAAAAGAATCACCGCGAGCCTAATGGGAAGTTAGTTGCGAATTGGGAAGAGTCTTACAAAGTTGTTGAAGAATACCCTGAAGGTAGGTATACCCCAAAGTATATGGGCTCGAAGACTCTCAGAATAAACCTTTATGGTGAAATTTAATTCCTTATTTTCTTCCTCGAGTCGAGAGTTCTTAGCAGCTAAGGACTCATATAATGTGGCATTTTCAGCTAGGGCTTAGGCCAATCTATAATTCTCGTCGAGCTATTTTACCACCTCGCCAACTTGGGCCTTAAATTTATAGGCTTCCGTTCGGCTGATGTAGAGTCAAGCCTAGCATATTGGCAACCTCTTAGCATCTGCAAGGCATCAAGAGAGGGACCCAAACTGACACATATATCATGAATAGTGTATTCATAACTTTTCTCAGTAGGATTACTGTTATCAACTACTGCGAGGGGAATGACCCCATTTTTCATCTTCAGAATGAGATCTTTCTAAAGTCTCTGTATTGAAGGATGACTACCATCGCGCCAAGGGCTTAATTCCACATTCTTCTCACAAAGATATATTAAGACATTCGGCATTTAGGGATGGGTGTCGTCGTGCCAAGAATCTAATTCTGCATTGCATTTGGCCAAGTACAACAGCATCCTCATCCTTATCATATCTCCTCTACCATTATTTATCAGTTTGAGCCTTAAATAGTTCTTGTCAAGCATGTTGCAAGTCTCTGTTCAGCTCATTACAGTACGAATATAGGAAGATAGCCAAATTAAAAACGGAATAACTTTTCATTCAGAAAAAGATTCAAAGTACATAATGGGGCCTTGAAGGAAAATTTTACATAGTTACCCTATCCTAGAAGTTTTTTCCTCAGCATTAATATTGTTCGTTTTGTCCTCAGCCACATGGTGCTCTTCTCCCTCAATTATCTTTTTCAGGATCATAGTCTCGAGGGACAGACCACGAATTTCTTCGGCAGTGTAAAACTGCTCTGAATATTTTAAGAAGTCCAAGAATACGAACTTGAGACCTCCATCCTTGATTTCCTTATCCCATCTCTTGGAAAAACTCTCTGTGGCATTGGGCTTGATAAAGGATTTCAAAAACCCAATCTGCTCGGCAGAAAGGGAGGGAGTAAGCATGGGAAGCAGCTCATCAGTGAGTTACAGGCAATATCATTTGCAGTCACTAGATGGTCGTAGACAGGGGTGGAACCAAAAAATTTTTTCAGGGGAGGCTGAAAATTTTTCGGCGTCCGGCATGCAAAGGTGGCGGGATGAGGCAGCTTCCGGCGGCTGCCCGGCAGAGACCTGGTGGCGGACGGCGGTGGCGGAAGGCTCTCAGCTGAGGATAATGACGGAGGGAGAGGGAGAGCTTCTGCTGCTCTCGCCTCTGTGCAAATGTTTTGTAACTTTGTTTGTGTTTGGATTATTGGATTGGGCTCCGTTTTTGGTCCAATCCATTTCACATTCCATTTTTATTTTTTTCCATTTTACTAAATGAAACGACATTGTTTTAGTACTTAGGCATTAAAAAAAAAAGGCCGCAACGCGGCCTTCTTCTCCGAGCAAACCTCGGACGTTTTCGCGACGCGCTCGGCGAACCGGACCGCCTCCTGCTACCTCCGGGCGGCGATCGAGGTAGGGCTGGAGCCCTACCTCGCGTCCCATTGGTTCCACCCCTGGTCGTAGAAGAGGTCGTACAACTCCTGAGTCTTCATTGAACTTATCTTTAAAAGCCCCAAGCAGGGAAGCTTGAGCCTCTGGACCTCGAGCCGCCTTCAGAGCCCTCTCCAGATCTTCCTTTTCAAGCACAAGCTTTGTCTTATCTGCTTCGAGGGCTATATTGCTCTTCTTAGCTTTCTTGAGCTCTTTCCTCACCTTAATTAAATCAGAATCTTTCTGCTGAACCTCCAGACGTAATTTGGCCTAGTTATTGTCCAGCACTTTCAGGAGGGAGGAAAAGGAGGAGACTTGCTCCTTGATATTTCGAGTAATTGAATGAAAGTGCTGCGTTACCTGAAAGTAATAGAAGAATTATACACAGTTTAAAACAAATAGAAGAAAAGAAACCTCAAGAATACAAACGAACATGGGGATCCCCAACCAATCCTCCTAAAACTGTTTCCTCCAAGACAGGAACACTGGTGGTGTTCGAGGGGGCAGGGAGTGGTACAGAGACTGGAGGAACTTGAAAAGTTTGGTCATTTTTTCTTTTCTTGAACAGCTCTTTCGAGGAAATTCCTTCCAATCCTTTCTTTTTGAGCTTATCATTGGTTACCTGGGCATCCTTACCCTTCACAAGTTCTATTACTAAGACACCTTTCAAAGGGTAAGATATTCGAGAATTACTTTGAAGAGGGGGTTATCGAATGTGTTTCTTAGGTTTTGGCTGTGAAAGATCATCTCCTTCAATAACCCTTCTCTGTTTTCAACTTCTTTTGGAATTACCTTCGGTAGCGATGCGCTGTAACCTTTTACGCTCGATTTGTTTGTAGAAGTATTTTTTGTAGATATCGGGTGACCAAATGAAGCCACCAATAGAGGATTTAGCTTTAAAAGCTTTGTAGTTAATGGATGTGTCTAGAAGGTTGTTTCTGGCATCCTTGAGCTCGTTAGGACAAACATACTTCTTTTTCTACGAGGAGTTCAACTACCACATCTTGGTTCCACGACAAGACTTTGTACCTTTAACTACAATCGAATGTGAATCCCCGATCATTCCATCCAGACGAGTTAGAAGGGGTGAAGAAAGCTTTCTGGTTCTTAAACCTACTAGAATCTCTATTGTTCCCGCTGTGCGTCACATTTTACAACGAGCGAAGATACCTATATTTGGGTTTAATCTTGAGTTCATGGCACCTCATTATTTACATCATTATAATTACTATCACATTGGGATGAACCTGACCGGGATTAAATCCAAATTTCTTAAGTAGCTTAGAGAATAGAGAGGGAAAGGGGAAGCAAAGCCAAGATCGAATGTGCTTCAGACAGATAGCTGACCTTGCAGCTGGTAGATTTGTAGGAGATTCTTCTACCTCAAAAGGAGCCAACTTAATGTCAGGAGGGATAACTTGTCCAAGAGGATTGGTACATAAAAGTTTCAACACTGAGTCCGCGTCTTGAGAAATATCTTTGAGGTTTTGAGCCTTCAAAGATGTACTTTCATCTTCGACGAACTCATCCCTATTGACAAGGGGCTCGTCCTTATTTTAAAATAAGGGTCTCATCTCTCTCTGATGTGCCCATTTTATATGGTTATATTAGGACTTTTAAGATTCACTTCTGTACACCTTTGTACTCTAGATGATGCATTTTGCCTTGAAATTCTCTAAGAAGAGTTAAAAGCAACTTTTACGCTTTTATTACTTTTCTAGAGGATTTTGTGTGACAAGGAAATTTGTTTTAAGACTTTGAAGACTTTAAAAAATACCTTTGAAGATTTAAAGACTTGAAGACTTGTATTTGAGCTTTTGAAGACTTGAAGACTGAAGATAAGTGAAGTGAAGAGAAGGACTTGAAACGAAATGAAGAAATAAATTAAGATGCTGAAACTGGATTAGGTCGTGAGTCACGACGGATTGGTCGCGAGTAGCGACGTACGAGTGGCCAGAAACCTTCTTACTTTTTTGTACTATAAATACTAAATCCTATCCTCTTCTCTTAAAGCCCTTCTTCTTCCTGCGATTTTCTGGGTTCAAAACCCTAGTAATGTGTTTTAATTCTTGCTAGATAAGTATGTTAATGTGGATTGTTCTCATATTTATCCTATAGATGCAATGAAATGTTGAATCTTGAATGTGATTTGTTCTAGGTTTAGCCTAATGAATGATGTGTTCGGTTAAATGGCTATGTCTTTGGTAGAAGGCTTGTTGTTATCAAGTCAATGGTTCTCCATGTATAATGCCGTTGATGAAATACCTTTATGGTGTGGTTTGCCTAAAGTGACTATCAATGAGGTTTGCAAATGGTCGTTGTTTGTCTTTGCAAATTATTATTATGAAGGAATGAATGTTGATCTTCGAATGGAAAGTTTTAGCATTCCCCATAAGTAACAAATGTGATAGAATGAGGGAATGAGGGAATGGTTCAATGATCTATATTAGGTTTGGAAGTGGATATTAATTGCCCCTAAGGCTTTGTCTTTTGTACGTTTTACCCATTTTTCTTTATTTGTTTGATGATTAGCATATTTACTTAACTTTGCTAGTTATCTTGTCTTTTAATTTCATAACTTAGGAACAAAACCAACCAATCCCCCCTTTTACTTGCTTTTATATATATATATATATATATATATATATATATATATTTACTTCTAGCAAAAAGTCAACCGTATATGTTTAAATGCTTAAGAAAATCCCCCTTCTTTGTGGACATCCCCGACTTGCCATTTTCTACTTAGTTGTAGATATGAAGCATTTAGGGCTTATAAATTTTTAACTTTGAGAGGTACGTCGACGACCTACCAAAATTTGGCGCCGCTTCCGGGGAAGAGGCAATTATTTTTAACTGTTTAGGTATATTTGGTTGCATATTAGCTAGTTGTTTTTATTTTCCACTTCTTGGTGGTTGTTTTTGTTCGGAGTAGGTATTGCTTGGTGAATTTTTATCTAGAATCCTTGCAATATGATTTCGGACTTTTGAAAATAAAAAAATGGAGCCTCTCACCTTGAGGGAACTCATGATGAGAAGAGAGGCTCAACAAGCATGGTTTTGTAGGATGTGTCATTCTGACCATCCTACCGAGTCTTGCTATTTGTTGAGGGAGGAATACTATGAGGGGGAAAGAACCCTTGGTTTCCAAAACCAAGGTTATTATGAAGAGTGCTATCAAGAGGTAGGAGATGTTGGTTTTAAAGGGCATGTAGTTCAAGAATGGTATCAATATCACAACTCTTACAATCTAGAGTGGAGTGGTAATCTGGATTAGTGGTATGAGAATGAGTCAGAAAACCAATAATACGAGCAAAATAGTTGGCCACCACCATCTTATGCCATACCCCAAAACCAATCCCAACAAGGAAGTTCAAGTTTGACATGTGAGGAAGTCATGAATGCAATAGCAATCTTGAACAACTTTACTAGTGAAGAACCGGACACTCGGCTCTCCTTTAGTGTTGAGGCTATTGAGGGGCATGCGAGGCATATATTAGAAGCATTGGCCTGAATGGAAGCTCGTGATTCTAAAAATACACCTTTCCAAGTCAAACTCGAGGATTCAGAGAGTGAGGTCACCATGGGAAATGAGCTTGAGTTTTAAGGGGATGAGGATTTTGTTGTTGAGGATGAAAAAACGGAGGAAGAGGTGATTGTGCTACATTCATTAGCATCGTTACCCCTACCCCTACCTAGTGAACCAACTCCACCATTTTGGGAAGTTTTGAGGGAGACAAGAGAGGAGCTAAAAGACTACCCCAAGCTTCATAACCACCCAACTCCCTTTAAATCATCTCCACCTCAACAAGAATTTCCTCTTGAAAGTTTTGTACCCCCACCTCTCTACTTTTGGATACCCATGGTGAAGGGGTTCAAGCCTTCACCATATAGATGACATTAGGGTCGTGCTAACGACCTTAAATATACGGAGCTTTGTCGTGTCGATGACGTAAATAAATTCAGCCTTTATTTAGGTTTTTGTTGTTTAGTTTTTGTTATGTTGTCTTGTTCTTTTTACGGTGTGTTTTTCTGTGATTTTGAAGCAAAGTGAAGTGTATTGCATTGGAGGAGATGAAGGAATGAGTTCCATGAGAAAGGGAAGAATGCTTGGAAAGTTGGTAAAAAAATCTTTCTAATTAGTGCTGGGAAACCCTATCGTCGCGAGTCGCGACGAACAGGGGAGCAAAAATGTGCTCCCAGCACAAGCTTTTCATGAGTTGTAACATGGCCATCGCGATTCGCGACATGGCCGTGGTGAGTCACGACCGAATCAGAAAATTTCTGTAAGAATTGAGCTCACAGACCCAAGATATCGCGAGTCGTGATGGCTTGGTTACAAGTTGCTACAATACATCGCGTGTCGCGACCAGTATTGTCGCGAGTCGTGACGGAGAAACTAACTTTTCAACTGTACTTAAACACTACATAATCATTTCTTATTCTCCACCTAATACTCCCAAGAACCACCACATCTCCACTCATTCCACCATCTTTGTGACTGTAATTGCTATATTCTATAATGATGCTTTGATATGTGTCGATATATGTTGGATATTTTTATTGGACAATCTTATAGTGGTGATTGCATGATGGATTGGTTGTTCTTTGAGAATACTATAGTTATTAACTTTTGATGCTAAACCTGGCATTACAAATCCTTATGTACTTGTGAGTTTGATGTTATTCTATGTGGTGTTAGTCTTGATCAAACAGCGCCAAGGAGACAACGTTTTGCTCGAGGGATGAGTTCTTCTACGACACTTTTGCTCCCTCTTCCGGCTCTGAAACCAATTTCAGGACCGATTCTATACAAATACATAGGATTGCACCGTATTACCGGCGACTATGTGGAGAAACGAGATTGGGTAACTTAGCAGGTTGAAAAATGAAGTATGGCTATGAAATTCTTAATTCTTTTATACTTCGTTTTGGTTGATATATTGGCATTGGGTGAAGTGTGTGTTTGAACTTCTTATATGGTATTGACTTCACTTTGTGTCATTGGACTTTGGGATTATCAATTCGGGACTTTGAAACATTTTATGGGGTAGTGAATTGATAAGTGGTAGGCTTGGTTAGATTTAGGAATTAGGGTTGTGGGTGTGAAAAATTCTCATTTGAGCTTTGATCTTGGGATTTATTATATAGAGATTGTTTGTGAGGTTTTGGTTGAGGGAATATTAGTTTTGGATATGGACATATGAATTCCTTTGTGTGCTTGAATCGTTTCATACTCGAGGGCGAGTAAGGTTTAAGTGCGGGGAAGTTTGATGTGCCCATTTGATATGGTTATATTTGGACTTTTAGGATTCACTTTTGAACACTTTTGTGCTCTAGATGTGGCATTTTGCCTTGAAGTTCTCTAAGAAGAGTTAAAAGCGACTTTTACGCTTTTATTACTTTTCTAGAGGATTTTGTGTGACAAGGAAATTTGTTTGAAGAATTTGAAGACTTTAAAGAATACCTTTGAAGATTTAAAGACTTGAAGACTTGTATTTGAGCTTTTGAAGACATGAAGAATTGAAGATAAGTGAAGTGAAGAGGAGGACTTAAAAGAAAAAGAAGAAAGAAATCAAGATGCTGAAACTGGGCTCGATCGCGAGTCGCAACGGATTGGTTGCGAGTCGCAACGTACGGGTGGCCAGAAACCTTCATACTTTTTTGTACAATAAATCCTCTTCTCTTGAAGCCCTTCTTCTTCCTACAATTTTCTGGGTTCAAAACCCTAGTTTTACTTACTTTCTTTTCTTAGTATTTGTAGGTTAATCATGTATTTTAATTATTTAGGTTAGTTTAATGTTGGGAGCAATTGATTGAAGCTTCCATATCTATGTAGTAAGAACCTCCATTTCATTCTATCTTGAAGCATTTGTTATTTAGTCTTCATGTGTTTTAATGTGATGTTTTATTTCATTTATATCATGGGTTGTTTAAGAATAGGAAGTGTTTGTATGATTGAGGTGTTAGAGTGTTAGAAAAGTTGCAAATTTCTTAACTCATTTGGCATGAAAATCCAAGAACATGGACTTAGAACTTCTAGTGTATAATGTGTTGTAATTCTTTCTAGATAAGTATGTTAATGTGGATTTTTCTCATATTTATCCTATAGATGCAATGAAGGGTTGAATCTTGAATGTGGTTTGTTCAAGGTTTAGCCTAATGAATGCTCTGTTTGGTTAAATGGCTATGTCTTTGGTAGAAGACTTGTTGTTATCAAATCTATGGTTCTTCATGTATGATGCCATTGATGAAATACCTTTATGGTGTGGTTTGCCTAAAGTGATTATCAATGAGGTTTGCAAATGGTCGTTGTTTGTCATTGCAAATTACTATTATGAAGGAATGAATATTGATCTTCAAATGGGAAGTTTTAGCATTTCTCATAGGTAACAAATGTGATAGAATGAGTGAATAGTTTAGTGATGTACATTAGGTTTGGAAGTGGATATTAATTACCCCCCAAGGCTTTGCTTTTGTACTTTTTACCCTTTTTTCTTAGTTTGTTTGATGATTAGCATAGTTACTTAACTTTGCAAGATAGCTTGTCTTTTAATTTCATAACTTAGGAACAAAACCAACCCCACCCCTTTTACTGGCTTATATATATATATATTTACTTCTAGCATAATATCAACTATATATGTTTAAAGGCTTTAGAAAATACCTCTTCTTCGTGGACGACCCCAACTTGCCATGATCTACTTAGTTGTAGATAGGAAACATTTAGGGATTATAAATTTAACTTTGAGAAGTACGGCGACGACCTCCCTCTCTCAATTAAAGAAGCCTCATCTTCCTCTTTAACGAGGGTAAACTTACTTTGAGGGGTTTCACTTTTGGATCCCCCCCCCATTTTCATCCCTGAAGGCACCCTCGAGGAGGCTTCACATTCATTTACAGGAATTCGGAGCTCTATGCTCCCGGTTATGGGTGAGATCATTGAGGGACCTTTTCATTTCTAGCCGCCCAAACAAGGTGAATTTCTCCGGGAGGCATGTTAATGATTACAAATCCATCGGGATTGTAGGCTACATGGCCAATTTCATCGATTTCCACATTAGGGACCCCATCTGAATCTCATGTCGCTTCCAAAATAGGCTAGACCTCTCGATTCCTACTCTTTGAACTACATCGAGTGAGTGAACTTGCCCTTCCTCCGGCCGAGCTCGCTGATTAACCTCCTCTCGTCAGAATTTTTACCTTAATGATAAAAATGTGGAAGAGTAAGAATGGGAAGAAAGAAGGAAACTTACTTGCTAAGAAGAATAAGGGAAGTAGTGAAAATTACTCAGAGAGATTTGTGTGTTGATAATCCTTTCCTCAAATAACTTACAGAAAAAAGGGAAGAGAAGTTGAACAAGTGAGAGTTTTGAAGGAAGGAAAACGGCTATATAATGATTGTCTCAAAAAAGTGAAAAGTTTAAAAGGCGTGAGAATCTTTTGATATCTTCCATAAAAGAAACCTCCATCCATGCACGTCCTTCCAAATTATGAAAAAAGTATAGATGAGAAAACCAAACATGCATCATCTCGAGGGCTGAAGACAATCCTATAGCCAAGCAATCTCGAGACATCATATCCAGACTTGATCCCATGGCTGGATATCCTCGAGATATCATAACTCGATATCCTCATTCAACCACCTCGAACATCCCCCCCGGGGAAATCTTTAGTAACAAGTCCTAATAAGTGTTTGGGCATATTTCATCCCAATAAATATGAGGAAACAGTCAACATTTATAGCTGAATTTATTGGCATTGAAGGTGTGAATAAGAAGTTACATTATACACAAATACTGCTAGGGTTATTCAGGTATAAATACAAGGTATGTTTACATTTTAGTATCCATTCATTCTCAAACAGTATGCATACGGTTGTCTAACTTAAACATCAGAGAGTTTTCCCCTGAGACTTCTTGGGGGTTGTTTCTTGCAAATTGTCCAAATCGGTTTCGAGAAACATCACGCTCTCCTCGCTAGATTCTCATATTTACCCACCCAATCCCTCATCGTTTTGCTCAATGTCGTACATCTCCCACCCACTGATAGTACCCTTCTATGCCGAAAAACTAGTATAACCTTTTACCCATTTATGGCCAATCACAAAACTATGGCATGCATGGTTATGCTCTTTTATACTCCCTCCGGTCCCAAAATATTGGCACCAAACGGTAGGCACATTTTAAAAAAAAGTGAAATGGGTGGAGGGGATTGTATTGGGAAAGTAAAGAGTAAATTTAGTTCATGAAAATAATCTAGGATTTGCCAAAAGAGGAAGGTATCAATATAAAATTACCATCCCAAAAAGAAAATGGTGAATAAAAAATCCGGAGGGAGTAATAAAATTTCCTAATGGGGTATTATTTGTCAATGAAAAAGTTTAAAGAAAGATGGTCTTAACTTAAACTTATGGACAGTCCACAGTGGCTTTAGAAAGTCTCAAGACACTATTTCAAACTAAGATTAATTTAAGAGAAAGTTCCAGAGGTCTTTCCATAAGCTTTTGGGAAACCTCCATAAGCTTATGGACAGTCTAAATGGGCTTTTACCTTAAATGTTGTAATTTTTTATAAAAATTAAATTTTGTATTTTATGAGTTAAAACAAGTAATAATATGTATTTGAATGTGAAAATATAAAAATATATGATATAAAAAATATTTTTAAAAATTCTAAATTTTTTATGTAATTTAACAAGTGTAGTGTATAAGGTAAAAAATTAGTGGTCTGTCCATAAACTTATAGACAGACCGCATGTCGGAAGACCCACTCTTAATTTAATACTTTAATGTGTAATTTCAGGTACTTAAACTATTTTGATGGATCTATTGCAACACTTTTACAATTTTTCCCTAGTTAATGTTGCATTATATCTGAGTAACACTTTTCAATATTTATATAACATTTTTTTTAAAGATTTGAATAACACTTTATAATCTACTTTAACATTTCAATAAGTGTTTCCATAAAAATGTTAGGTTAGCTGTAATACGTAATATCTCTCTTACAAGTTTTTACTTTCTCTTAACGAACTTTCTTTGCTACAGTAACGAACTTCTTCTTCCACCTCTGTCTTCGTCGGTAACGGCTATTTGCTGCCGTTAACGGCTACCCTGCTGTTAACATTGGACCAACAGACACGGCCATTGACCGGCTGGCCGTGATGGCAGAAATCAATCCCAATCAAATCCCACCAAAATCATTTATGGCAGCTCTCCAGACCAAATCAAACCTCCTATTGAAATCCTTGCAGACTAATCCAGAGCTAACCACCAAATCCGAGCATTTAGGTGACCCGGCATGTCTTTACTCCGAAGACCAAATTGCCAAACTATCTGCACATTACTCAAATGCTCTGGTTGGAAAATTCACTAAAGGGAGAATCACGATGGATCAACTGGAGAAAGCCTTCATGACGGTAGGGTTTACAGGTAGCTATCAATTAGGTTCTCTTGACTATAAGCATGTTTTGATCAGGTTCGAGCTTATCAATAACTACCAAAGATGCTGGATCAAAGAAGTCTGGAACTTCAATGGAATTCTGCTGAAGATGCTAAAGTGGTCTCCAGACTTCTCGACTCATAGAGAATCGCCAATTGTACCTATTTGGTGCACGATAAAAGAGGTACCTTTATACTACTACAATTCTGCATCAATTGAGGCAATTGGAAACACTATAGGAAGATTTATCAAGAATGACTTAGCCACTGAAATGCTCACAAGGCTTTCAGCAATAAAACTCTGTGTAGAAGTTGATTTGCAGAAACCTTTATGTAGTTTTATCAGACTAGGATCAGTCTCTAGTAACAGGAAATACACAATTGAATATGAAGATGTCCACTTTACTGTGATCACTGTGCTAAGTTAGGACATTCTCTTAACCAGTGTAGAGCTATCCTTCAGAACACCCATGGAAAATCAAAGGAAAACCTTTTGCCACAAAGCCAAAATAATTCTCTCTGGCAGCCAACAGGAAATAAGTTCAGTAAGGCTCCTCTTATCTCTTTAGAGAATCAGGCTGTGAATGCCCACACCAATAATGAAAAAATAGCTCAACAGAAAGCCATAACTAACCCCATACTTCACCCTTCCTCATACTGGCCTTCAGGGGCTAATAGTGGGTCTGGAACCGAAGGCATCCAAGCACCAATAACGACCCCTAGGCAATCTCCCAAAATCCCAACCCAAAATCATCTTCAATCCTCACTATCTAAACTCTTAAATGCAATAGCCTTAGCTAGACCCTCTCAGAATACCTATGCAAAGGATGATCTACACATCGGTAATCTCAGATCATACCGGGATTCAATCCTCCCCAACTAACCCCCCACTTTCTCCACTGGGAAAGATGGACAATAGGTTTTCTATTTTGCAGGGTTTGGAGGATGCACCGAAATCAGACGACCTCATGGAACAGGAAGAGCAGGAATTAGATGAAGATGCTAATATTGGCCACAAAGAGCACAATGAACCTTAGCCTATGAGGAATCAGGAGAACTCTATTCAGCAAGGTAAGTCTAAAGGTAAGAAAATTAACTACTTTAGTCAGCCGAATAAAATGATGCTTAGATCAGCCACTAAAAGTCATAAATCTTGTGAACAATAACACACACCTCAACTGTCAATTTCTTAATATGGAATCTTAAAGGAATGGAAACCTCCATGCTTAGAGTATCTCATTTAGTTAAGGCTAAGAAAATTCAGCTCTTATGCATAATTGAACCAATGCATGATAACTCTCAATGTGGTTCCGATATGGAAAAACTCAACTTTTCACATAATTTACAACTCCATAATGGAAAATTTTGGCTGATGTGGAATAACCCGGTTACAGTTTCTTTAATCTCTCAACATGAGCAATTTTTGCATGTTCAGATAGCTCACCTTAACCTGGATATTGATATGGAAGCTGTTTTCATCCATGCTTTTAGGAACAGAGAAGGTAGGAAATCCTTATGGTCTGTCCTGACTACCTTACCTAATAATGAAACTATCTACATTGGGGATTTTAACACCATCACTACTCTTACAGAATATAGGGGTCCCTGTTCTCCCTCCCTAGGTAGCATTAGAGATTTTAATAATTGGATTAGCTCATCTGGTGTTCAAGAGATTAATACAGTTGGTAATCTATTCACCAGGTCAAACTCTAGACTTAGGAAACCTACCTCCAAAAGATTGGATAGAGACCTCTGCACCATTAAGTGGAATCAGAAATTTCCATCTTCATCTATTCAGATATTGAATAGGCAATCCTCAGATCATTCCCCTCTCCTCCTCCAAGTTTCAACTCTGGCTGTCTCTCACCCTAAACCTTTCAGATTTATAAATGCTTGGTTTAATAGACCAGAATTTATGGATCTAATAAAGGAAAATTGGACACTCCCACTCCCTCAATCTGGAATGTTAGGTTTCTACCTAAAATTAATTAGATTGAAAAAAGTGATAAAAATCCGGAATAGAGAATGTTTTGGAAATATTGATGTTAATTTAGCCAATGCAGAAGAGGCATTAAGAAACCAGGAACTTGTTTTTGACTCTACCCATTCAGACACAGATTTAATTAAGTTAAATGAGAAAAAAGCATTGTTGCTCAGAGCTTTAAAGGAAAAAGAAAAATTTTGGAAACAGAAAGCCAGATTAACATGGCATAGGCTAGGAGATAATAATACTCAATTCTTCTATAGGACAGTGCAAGAAAAAAAATGTAGATTGCAGATCACAAAAATAAAAAAAATGGACAGGGACAGTGGCTAAACTCTTACCTAGATATCCAAAAGGAAGCTGTTACCTATTTTTCAGACATGCTAACTGAACCTAATCATATGGCTAGTAATTTCTATTACCCTCATTTCCTTAGCCAAATTCCATCTGTCCTTACTGAACATGATAACCAACTGCTATCTAGGCCAGTTTCTGAAGATGAGCTTAAATCAATCATCAATGGTTTGAATCAGAATAGTAGCCCAGGTCCAGATGGTTTCTCAAGCAAATTCTATATTAAAAGATGGACTATCATTAAGGATGACCTAATAGAGGCTGTAAATGATTTCATTTTAGTGTCAGAAATACCAAAAGGAATTTCCAGTACATGGATAACCCTAATCCCCCAAAAGGCAACTCCTTCCTCCTTTGATGATTTCAGGCCAATTAGCCTCTCCAATGTCATCAACAAAATTTGTTCTAAAATTTTAATGGAGAGACTAAAACCACACATGGAGAATTTAATCACTCCTAACCAGACTGCTTTTATGAAAAATAGAAATATTTCCGATAATATTCTCTATCTACAAGAAATGATAAGATTCCTAGACAAAAAGAGTAGAACCCCATACTGCATCCTTAAATTGGACCTTAGGAAAGCTTTTGATAGGGTGAGTTGGGATTTTCTTAAAAGCATTTTGGTTAAATTTGGTTTTAGTGGGAACTTTCTAGGTGCAGTTCTGAATAATCTATCACAAGCTCATTTCTCTGTGCTTCTTAATGGTAATCCAGTTGGTTTTTTCAAAGCTACAAGAGGAATCAAATAAGGTGACCCTCTCTCTCCTTTTCTTTTCAATATTTTCTCAGAAGCTTTTTCCAGAAGTCTTGCTTTCATCTTTTTGAATAATAGTCTGTCATACTATCAATTACCTTCCTTAATCACCCCTGCTTCTCATTTAAGGTATGCTGATGATACTATTATCTTTATGCAAGCCTCAAAATCTAACTTGATTAAGATTAAAGCTTTCTTAGAGGTTTTTGAGTATACTTCAGGTCAGAAATTTAATTTTGAAAAATCTGATTACTATATTAGTAAAAGAGCCATGGTAGCTAAATCCAATCAGGTTAGGATGATCCTAAGAATGAAGAAAGGTTCCTTCCCATTTAAATACCTAGGTTGCTCCATCTTTAAAGGAAGAACTTTAAATAGATACTTCCAACCATTGATAGAAAACATGGACAAAAAACTGCTGAACTGGAAGAACAAACGGCTTAGCTCAGGGGAAAAACAAATTTTAATTCAGTCCTGTTTATACTTGTTACCACAACATTTATGAACTGTCATCAAACCCACCAAAAATATTGTTCGGACTTTTGAAAGAAAATTGGCATCCTTTTTCTGGGGAACATCAGATGGTAAAAGGAACAAAGTTTGGAGGAGATGGACTGATTTAGCTGTGCCAAAATCACTAAATGGTCTAGGATTTAGATCAATGCAAGCTATAATAGACTCCTACTCTCTTAAACTCTGGTGGAAATTCAGTTAGGTATAACAATGTGGTCTAAATTAATATGGTCCCTCCCTCAATCACACAGAAAATCAGTAACTTGGAAGAGGATATGTTCTGTCAACACCTTTGCAGAAAAAAATACTTTCATAATTCATGGCAAAGGTAGATGCAATCTCTGGTCTACTAACTGGTGCCCAAACGGACCACAATGTCCCATATTCCCAGTTCCATCCTCTCACCATTATCATTTTACACTGTTGCAGACTTTATTAGACTGAAATATGCTATTTTACCAATGATCTCCCCCTTCCTGGAACATGATACTCTCTTCTTTCTTCAGGATGCAGAAACTTATGCTAACAGAGAAGAAGATAGATTGATACAAGGAGCTCACATTCTCCCCAGGTAACTTCCCAGCCAGCAAATTTATTTGGAATTCTATACTAAAAAAAAGGTTTCCATCTTCATATGGAAACTGTTGCATTCTTTCCTACCTTTTGATGATGTGCTTATCAAGTGTGGTTTTAGTCTTGCCTCTAAATGTCCAGAATGCTCTCACTCTGATTCCATTCAGCATTTCTTCATATCCTGCTCACTTGCTCATAACATATGGATTAAGATAACATTTTTTTTAGGTTTTCACTTGCATGAGCATGACTCAATTACTAGTAGATTCTTTTTGTTCTGGAATAGTCAAGACCTACCAAAATGGCACTACCTGATAAATAAATACTCCCATTATTGACATGTTGGTGTCTATGGAAGGCAAGAAATAGCTTCTTCTTTGATAACACTAGTTTCTCCCATGAACGGATATGTAAGGATATATGTGATCAAGTATATCTCTCCATGCTAAACCTTATCACCATTATCCTTCTTCAAATATTCCAACAAACTTGTTACGTTTGATCCCGAAGCTTAGACCTCCTCCTAAGCCAATAATATCTATTGTTTTCTGGGAGAGTCCAAAGCAAAACTGTTTTAAGATCAATGTAGATGCATCCTGGCACCCTATTAATGTAACAATAGGTCTTATTGCTAGAAACAATTCGGGGACTCTATTTCTGATCCAATCGACAGATATTATTGCTGCTTCCCCTTTACAAGCTGAGATTCTAGCAATACAATTTGCGTGTCAATCTTCCCTAATCTAGATGATCTGATACAATTGAATCAGATTCATTGTCAGCAGTAAAAATGATTTTGGATCCATATACTGCTCACTGGACACTGTTTAATCTAACCTTCAAAGTACATTCTATGTTAAAAAAAGCTGAACTTAGACATGTTTTTAGAGAATGTAATTCTGTTGCTGATGCCATTGCAAAACACCATTTGAGCCACAAACTGAGTCTAAATCTGTCAAATGCTCCAAAGCATATCAAGGGCCTCATTTCTTTGGATAAAGAGCATACTCCTTACATCAGACTAAATAAGCATGCTTCTCTTTGAATTGATACTGCTAATTTTCGTTTTCCTATTTTTCCTTTACTGTGAAGGGGCTCTGGTTCTGCTCTTTCGCAAGGGCTACCGAGCACTCGAGCCTGGAGCCCTCGAGTCCTGGAGTCCTCGAGCACTCAAGCCTTGGAGCCCTCGAGCACTGGATACCTCGAACACTCAAGCTCTCGAGCCCTCGATCCTAGGAGGCCTCGAGCCCTGGATCCCTCGAACATTCAAGCTCTCGAGCCCTGCCGCCCTCGAGCCATCAGGCACTCGAACCATCGAGCACTCAAGCACTCGAGCCCTCGAACCATCGAGCCTCGAACACTGGATACCTAGGAGCCCTCGAGCACTCGAGCACTTAAGCACTCGAGCCCTTGAACCATCGAGCTTTGGAGCCATTGAGCACTTGATACCTCGAACGCTCAAGCTCTAGAGCCCTCGAGCCCTGGATCCCTCGACCACTCAAGCTCTCGAGCCCTGCCGCCCTCGAGCCATCAGGCACTCGAACCATCGAGCACTCAAGCACTGGATCCCTCGAGACCTCGAGCCAAAAAGAACTTGACCATCAACCCCTCGAGTCTACAAACCATCAAGGACTTGAGCCTCGTCCGCACCAACCGTGAGCACTCAAATCAAGTGGCAGCAACAAACATGAAGAGACACAAGATGGAACTTTTTTCACTCAAGCTCTTGAGCCCTAGGAGGCCTCGAGCCCTGGATCCCTAGAGCACTAAAGCTCTCGAGCCCTCGAACCTAGGAGGCCTCGAGCCCTGGATCCCTCGAACACTCAAACTCTCGAGCCCTGCCGCCCTCGAGCTATCAGGCACTCGAACCATCGAGCCTCGAACACTGGATACCTTGGAGTCCTCGAACACTGGAGCACTCGAGCCCTCGAACCATTGAGCCTTGGAGCCCTCGAGCACTGGATACCTAGAACACTCAAGCTCTCGAGCCCTCGAGCACTGGATTCCTCGAGCACTGGATTCCTCGAGCACTCAAGCTCTCGAGCCCTGCCGCCCTCGAGCCATCAGGCACTCGAACCATCGAGCACTCAAGCACTCGAACCCTCCAACCATCGAGCCTCGACTCCTCGAGACCTCGAGCCAACAAGTACTACTTCCTCTCCTTCTGAACCACTAGTCCACTAGTATTAGATCATTCTTTTGAGGGCAATGAGGTTGCCTTATCGATGTAATATTCCAAAACATCATTGTACATCTTTTGGTTTCTAAATAGGTTTGGGGAACTTAATAAATATCCCCCACCTTAGGGTGTATGAAAAAAAAATTAATAGTGTTAAGATTCTTGAGTATGTGCCTAACCGCCGAATAGGTCCTATTTTTTGGAGCAGCAAAGAAAATGCAGGGTATGAAATCAGAATCCCATGAACAAATTGCGAATGATGAACAAACTGAGCAAAGCTCAGAAACTGAAAAACTGAAATGGAAGTTTGCAATTGAATATGGGAGTAATTTCTGATAAATTGCATATTGAATTAGGAGTCGTACATATGTATATAATCAGCTATCAAGATAGCAACCAACTGATATAACTGTACACAATATGTTACAACTAATAAAGTTTCTAATTGATTACTAAAACAACTAACAAACTGATAAATATCTAGTAACTATCTAATTTTCTTGCTCCTGAAATCTGCTAACGGATGAAGCCTTCTACTTGTTGAAGCCTTCTACTTGTTGAAGCCTTCATTCTGGAGGTGGGATCCTGTGTTTCATACTTCTCCACCCCCACCCCCTTTCAAGATGAGGCTTTTGTGGAAATAAAAAACCCATCTTGGAAAGGAGAGTCTGGGCAGTAGCAGGTGGGAGCAGCTTGGTGAAGCCATCAGCTAGCTGAGATTGAGAGAACACATGTAGATGATTGATAAATCCCTCAATGTAGGTATCCATTATATAGTGGCAATCAGTTTCTACATGTTTACTTCTCTCATGGAAAACAACATTCCTATTGATATGCAAGGCAACACTGTTACCATATTTAATCGGACTGTAATTGCTGCTGCATATGTTCCTCTGGAGGTGCCTGCGTTGCTGTCTCCCTCAAGCTCACGGTCTCAGCTTCCTCCTCCTGCCATCTTTACACCTCCTAGTCTTGGGGCTTCTAGTTCTCGGGCTCCTTAGGGATCAGAGGTTATTTGTGGTCCTCTTGCTCGGTTTGAGTTCCTGGCTCATGCTCATTTCAACGCTTGGCTCCAAGATCTGGCTCTCAATATTGCCTCTTCGGCCGACGTTGTTGACTGCAGCGTCTCCGCCACTCTTGAGGTTTGTCTCATCTCCTCTTTGTTTCTTGGCTATCCCTTTTGGACCTCCATTCTTGGCTGTTCGACTATTTTTTCTCACATCTATGCGCGGCCTTCGCCGTTCAATTAGAGATGGAGGAGCTGTCTAGAGGGCTGGCTGACACTCAACAGAGAGATCTCAAAGCTGAGAAGACTGCAAAAGAGCTCACTGCTGACCTGCAGCACTCTTGGGCCCGTGCCATGTATGCTGAGGGCCATTTGGAGTTAGAGCAAGGAGTTTCTGGGTCTCTTCAGATGGTCGTGAAAAAACTTAAGGCTGAGGTTCGGGCGCACAGGGCCTTTCGCGACTGAGTGTTCAATCGTGGTTTTACCAGTATATATGCCAAGGTGGTGTAAAGCAGGTGTGCCTCTGAGCTACTCTGACAGATCCCGAGGCCTTCAGGCGTGCATTGGGAAAGTATTTGTTCCTTTCAGGGATCATAGCTTTGCTGAATACTTCTTCTTGCTTAACCTAAAATGAAGACTTTGGAGCTTGAGGCCCGTGAAATTTGGTTTTACCTACTTTTTCTAATCCTTATTAGTATGTTCTAACATGACCTATTTAACCAAGTGCGTAATAATTTAAAGCATAAATGACACACGACTTGGTTACGCAGTTCGGTGAAATCCACCTACATCTACGACCCTGGCCCAGTTCAAAATGAATTAACTAATTAGAAAGATACAGTACAAAGTGCAGTTTACAAGATACTTATTTTTACTAACTATAACGTGTGAATTCTGCTAGCTCCCCTAGCTACCGATCCGCCTTGATCAGACTCCCTCTGACCTCGAAACTCATCGACGCTGGATCTCTTCCTCCCGAGGAATTAAGGTTTATGATTCTGAACTTTGTGCAGCAGGTCAAGTACGTTGGAACATATGAATCAGACTTTTAGCAATTCTCGAAAGTCTTAAAAATTTGTATGCAGATTTTTGAGATATTAAATCCGTGAGTATGTAGCCGTGTTTGTCCCCTTTTATATCTGTGAATCAGATCAGAATACTCCTTGATTATCTCCACAATATTCCTATTCCAAATCTGCTTCTTAAAACATATCCAAATCCCACAAATAAAGGGATTTTCCTTATCTTAATATATCTCATATATTCGCAAATATCAACTCTATATATTTAGGGATTTTCCATAAATCAACAATGCTTCATACGCCTGATATATAACAGAATATAACAATTTCCATAACTCACAAATACCATAATATTCTGTCTTCTTTTTCATGAAATCATTGGCGTAAATATGCTCCTGTCGAGTGTTCCAACATAGAAAGCTTTTCGTTTCCAAATATGTTCACAAACACTGCCAACTAAATATTCAATGCAAATCTCTCTGACTTTACAATCCCCCCCTTTGGCATTTTGTGAACTCATACTATTTTGCATGAATCTCACAACGAAAAACTTGTCGCACACATAGGTCTTCCAGAACTTCACCTATGTTGGAATCACACAACAATATAATCTGAAAACAAATTAATACCAGAATTCCCACAAAGCATGAATACCAGAAATCCTGAATACCAACAAATGATAAAAACATTCAGATTATAGAGCCATAACAAAATTAATATCCAAAATATCTCCCCCTGGGATCACACCGATGCCAAAGACAAAAAAAACAATCATATGCCAAAGGCAATAACCAAGCATCAGGAAACTCCCCCTGAGTTCAAGCCTCCAATTTTGCTTTCTCATTTGCCAGATTGGCCTTCTCTGCCTCCAGAGCTGCCATTTGAATAGCAATGACTCCCAATCTTGCATTCAGAGATACTATCTTGGCCTTCTTCTCTGCTGCTGCTGATGTAGAGCCTTCTGGTTTCCAAGGCAAATCATGAATGTGCCTCATCCCAAAAGTCTTCTTATTTGGTCTCAAGAATTCAGTGTCAATCGCCACGTCATCTGCTTTTCCTTTCACTTTGGCACTCTTGGCTAATGCTGATATCAGTGCAGGAAAGATAACTGCGTCATTAACCTTGGGGGTAGTAGTTTGTCTGATCAGATTTTGCTGAATGAATAGCCCAAGGTTGACAGGCTTCTGTGTTCCAATACAATATAGCAATTTAGCCATTTCCTTTGTCAATGCAGTGGTATTTGTTGAAGGCATCCAACAATGAACAGCAATCTGATATAAACCAAAAAAATCTCGAGGACAAGCAAGATGCTTGTGAATACCCCGTTGCTGGCCACTTAACCTTATATCCTCCTAAGATAGTAGCTAGGATTTGATCATCAGAAACTTCCAAATCTTCAGGAAAAACTCCATCTATTTCTGGTGTTTTAAGACCAAAAATTTTGTTAATCCTGGTAGCAGACAAATCAATTATCTTTCCCCTCACGTACACCCTTCCATACCAAGGGGAATTAATCTCCAGATTTCCAGTCATGAGGTTAGAGTATACCTCAATCACAACCTGCCTATTGTACTGCAGTTGTACCATGGCTGCTTTTGTCATTCCAATTACTTTCAGAAATTCTGAGAATCCACTCACCTTATATGCTACTAAATCCACTGGTCTATCAGAAATAACTTTCCTTTCATAAAAGACCTCTCCCATTTCCTCTCCTTTTGAATCAAAATAAGAAAAAGACAAAGCCTTACTTACAGAGAGGGGAGGAAACATTTTCTTCTCCTTGCATTCATGCCTTTTCTTGCTCAATTTTGCTTGAGATGAAACCTTAGCATCAGTAGCCTTCCTCTTGCCTTTAGCTATCTGGTAAAATTCATCGAGCACTTCATCACTCGAGTAAGCCAAATCAGGAATGTCCTGTGTTGGAGCACTCTCTAAACCTCCAACTTCATTCTCCTTCTCAGATTCTCTATCAGACAGCTTATCTTGATCCAATTCCTCTGGGTTAGTCATATCTTCTTCAGGTTTCTCATCACTCTCATTATCATATATCATTCTGGTCTTCACCTTCCATATCAGCATCAGAATCCACATCCATAAAATTTTCATGTCCACACTGTTGTGTTGGAACACTGTCCTCCTCATCACTATCTGACAGTTCGATTATCACAGGTTTCCTTAGTTCTTCCATCCTTTTAGCAGCAATTGAATTATAAAAGCCGACCTGTAACCTATCTCCATACCTTACAACTTTCCTTCCAGCAAATTCTACCTCGTGAATTTCTCTTAAAACTACATAACTTGGAAAGGGAATACAACAATACACATGGAACTCATTCTTTTCTCTGATCTCGGCATATTTTCCCAACAGAAATTGCACATCCCAATTCTCAATCCTCCTTATATCACCTATATTACCCGTCACAAGCTTCTTGACCTGAACAGTCAGGTATTCACCTTCTATGCTTATGATTTTTGTTAAATTTACAGCTACTCTATTTGCCTCTAGCCATTCAAAAATTTCATATACATTCTTAAATTCCATGCCCATCAGTTTTAAAAAAGGGGGATCAGGACCAGTTACCTTTCCACGTCGATCCTTCCTCTTGGCACTGGTGGGTTCTTCTTGTTCATCGAGTCCAGTACTAGAGCCACCATCCTCTTTACCTCCATTGGATGCCTCTTCCTCTGCACCAAGCCCTTCATCTTGACCAAGATTTCCTTCAGGAAATGCTTCGGCCTCAACTTGATCCGAGTTTTCTCCACCTTCATCTTAATTTTCTTCTAGTATCGATTTGTCCCAAGTTTGTTCTGCACATTGTCCATTCCTTTTGACCAATGCCGACTCCAAATTTACTGAACACTATTCCTCCTCCATGACTTCTAAGGGTAGAGACAATCCGGGACGATCAACTTCTTGTGTGGGAATAGTAGGGCTGGAGGCCATTTTTGTTTTTCAGCAGGGGTTCGGCGAGTAGTGTTTTGAAGATGATTTCCGAGATCAATTCGAAAATAGACAAAAAGAGGAAATGCGGAAGGATTTTGGACAATTAGAAACCCAAACCAACTCTTCAACTTACCTCCTCTTTTCCCGCGAAACTCCTCTTTTTATTTCCAAGGCTTATAATGCTGGCCCTTTTTCTTCTTGTCAACTCGAGATGTCCCATCCAAAATAACTTCCAACATACCAAGCAATCTATTTTTGTACATATTTCTTCTTTCTAATTTTTTTGTTCCTTTTGATTTTCTAAACAAAATAAACAGAATATTTACAATAAAAATTTAGGTAAGAATTACCTCAAATTTGACAAACACCTAAGTGTTTTCGGAGGCTTTCGAAGGTAGCGGAATCCAACGGCTTTGTAAAGATATCAGTGAATTGTTTCGTGTGTTGGAACATAGACTACCTCCACTTCCTTCCTTTCAACCAGATCTCTAATGAAGTGATGCCTTATATCAATATGTTTAGTTATCGAGTGCTGGACTGGATTTTTTGAGATGTCAATTGCACTTGTGTTGTCACACAAAATCTTCAAGATTCCATAGTCTTTTAACATTTGTTTCATCCATAACAATTGTGCACAACAGTTTACAGCTGCAAGATACTCAGCTTCTGCAGTAGGCAAGGAGATCGAATTCTGTTTCTTACTATACCACAACACCAAATTCGTACCAATAAAGTGACATCCACCTGTGGTACTTTTTCAATCATCAGCATTCCCGGCCCAATCAGAATCACTGTACCCAATCAATTCAGAATCTTGACTCTTAGAATACTAGACACCATACTCAGAAGTCCCACTTACATATTGAATAACTCTTTTAACTGTAGTCAGATGCGATTCCATTGGATCAGCCTGAAATCTTGCACAAATCCCTACACTGAAACATATATCTGGTCTACTAGCTATTAAATACAATAAACTTCTAATCATGCCTCTGTATAATTTCCGATCAACCGAAACTCCTTTTTAATCCTTTACTAGTTTGTCAGAAATGCCCATAGGAGTTTGAACTGCTCGAGCATTGCTCAGTCCAAACCTCTTCACTAAATTTATAGCATACTTACTCGGATTTATGAACAAACAATTCCTTCATTGCTTGACTTGCAATCCCAGAAAGTAAGTGAGTTCTCCAACCATGCTCATCTCAAATTTGGATGGCATGATGGTAACAAAGTCTTGTACCATAGAAGATGAAGTAGAGCCAAAAACTATCATCAACATAAATTTAAGCAATCAAAAATTTTGAATGCTTTTCAAGCACAAATAAAGTGCGATCTACTTCCCCTCGACGATAGCCTTTCTGAAGAAGAAAGTTAGTAAGTCGTTCATACCACGCCTTAGGTGCTTGCTTTAGACCGTATAGGGCTTTCTTGAGGCGATAAACATGGTGGGGATAATGAGGATCCTCAAAGCCTTTAGGTTGTTCAACATAAACCTCTTCATTCACCAATTCATTAGAAATGCTCTCTTGACATCCATTTGATATAGCATAAAGTTCATAGAGAAAGCAATAGTAAGTAATATTCGAATTGACTCTAACCTGGCAACTGGTGCAAATGTTTCATTAAAGTTGACCCCTTCCACTTGTGTATATCCTTGAGCTACTAGTCTAGCCTTATTTCGAGTAACTAAACCATCAGCATCAGACTTATTCTTAAAAATCCACTTCGTGCCAATAACATTAATGCCTTTGGGGTGAGGAGTAAGATACCAGAGGTCATTTCGTGCAAATTGACTTAGTTCTTCTTGCATAGCAGCAATCCAATACTCATCCAGCAAGGCTTCTTTGTAGTTCTTAGGTTCAATGAGAGACACAAAATAGTACAATCCAGCTAACCTACGATAATCCACTCGAGGAACCGATCGAGTACTTCTCATGGTGGATTTAGGTTGGTCCTGTGTTGGAACATGATGTTCCGTAACGGGGGACAATGTTCCAACTGGGTCAGCTTTGGCAGGGTTAGGACTACTCTGCTCAGTTGTTCCAACACGTTGGTGAAATTCAGCTTCGACTGATGGATTTGCCTTGTCAGATTTATGCGATTGTGTTGGAACATGAGTGTTGCTGGGTTCTTCTTCTACACCATTTGGTTGTTGTTCCTTCTCTAAATCATCCATAATAAAATTTATGGATTCTATGAGAGTGTTAGTTCGATGATTAAACACTCTATAGGCACGTCTGTTAATAGAATACCCGAGAAAAATTCCCGTGTCACTCCGATTGTCAAATTTTGCCAACTGCTCTCTGTCTCTGAGAATGTAGCACTTGCTTCCAAACACATGGAAATATGAAACATTTTGCTTCCTACCCTTCCAAATCTCGTAGGATGTTTTGCTGGTGAATGGTCGCAAATACACTCAATTAATTGTATAACATGCTGTATTGATCGCTTCTGCCCACCATTTCTTGTGAATTTCTTTCTCAGCTAACATAACTCGGGCCATCTCCTGCAAGACTCTGTTCTTTCTTTCTACAATACCATTCTGCTGAGGGGTGATAGGTGCCAAAAATTCATGTTGAATTCCGATTTCGTCACAAAAATTACTGAATTGAGAATTCTCAAACTCTCTACCATGATCACTACGAATTTGAACAATCTTCCCAACTGGACTTCCCTTTTCAGTTTGTAACTTTACTACCAGACTTCTGAATACTTCCAACGTATCAGATTTATCTTTAAAAAAAGCTACCTACGTAAATCTGGAGAAATCATTAACACATACAAATATATATTTCTTTCCACCTATACTAGGCGTATTGAGTGGACCCATCAAATCCATATGCAATAATTCCATATTTCTAGAAGTGGTAATATACTGAACTTTTTTTTAACTTTAAACCATCCGAGGATGGGGGGAATATATTAGGCTCCCCGAACCAATAAAATTTAAAAAAATTGAAACAGGTCCGAAAAGGCATAGTTCGATACAAAAAGATCATCCAATTGATGATCCAAGATCCATAATAAGCTCTTGAAGCAATATAGCACTTGCTTCCAAAAGCGGTGTTTCCACCTAATCAAAAACTAAAACAAGCTAATGTACATCGATGATCCAGCAGGGGACTTTCTTTATATTCCATCTAGTTGTTATACCACGAATAGATCGGTGAATCGAAAAGTCGAAACCCCTATTTGTCAATGGTATGTCAGCCGAGTGTTTTGTAAATCTAAGTCCTAGAACACTAGTGAGATTCCAGGAAGCAAAATTCAGGGTGACATGCTGGTGAGGTTTGGAGGAAGTATTAGCTGCTAGTTGAGATCCTTGCTGCTCACTGTTTTGAGAGGTGGCCTTCCTTGTCCACGACCACCTGGAAAAACTCCACGCAAAGATAGCTGACCTGTGAAGACAACATAGCAGAATCACTGTGTAGTTTTTAATCATAAACATCATTAGAAATTCTGATAGAGGGGACACCCCTTTTGTCCAAAGCAATTAGTCATCTGGTTTTGTTATCTAGTTCATCAAACATAAGGATAGAATTTATATTCTCATTTCTGGCTCTCTTTGCTAAACAGTCAGCAGGCATATTACCTTCTCTAAGTACATGAGCTAGTTTTGTAGCACCCAAAAGATTATGAGTATCATCAGATAGGACATATAGGTTCCAAGGAGCAGTTAAAGGATTGTTTACACATGATATAGCATTGAGGCAGTCAGTTTCAAGCTCAAATTCTGAAAAGTGCTTTTCATGCATTAGGTTTAAAGCACACAGTATAGCTAACAGTTCTGCATTCAAGGCTGAAAATGCACTTTGGCTGATAGCTTTGGCCAATAAACAGTCTCCACATGCATTCCTAACAATTAAACCAATACCACATTTATTGAATTTTGAGTCCCAGGAGGCATCCATATTAACTTTGATGAAATTTACTGGAGGATACCATATTAATTTTGTAATTTTTATCTTTTCCCGTGTTTTCAGAAAAGGCACCAGATTAGATGATATCCATATTTTGTCAAACTCACCACAGAGATGGATAGGATGATTGAAGGAAATGTCATGCAGTGACTTTCTAATCTCTGAGAGAATAATAACATAGTTTGGTTTAATTTCATCAAATAGCAATTTATTTTGTGCTTTCCACAGATGCCAGCAAACAAGTAGTGGTAGAAGATTAATAAGTGCTGAGTGTGTATTAGTGAAACCAGCAGACGACCAGTAATAGGACAATCTATTCCACAATGTGTTGAAACGAAGCACAGGTAATGAAAGCCATCTATTAATCTCATCCCACACATGTAATGAGAAAGAACAGTCATTAAAAAAATGTGACAGGGAGTCAGAGTGTAAACAGCAGCAACATTTAGATACAAGTTGGAAACCCGTGAACTGCAGAACATTATCAAAAGGAAGTAAGCTATTTAGGAGTCTCCAGAAGAAAATACTTAGCTTTTTTGGTATTCTGGAGTGCCATATTTTGCTGAGTGACAGAACTCTTTGCGTGGATTCCCTGATCAGGTTATATGCACTCTTGAAGGTGAAAATTCCACTCCATGAAGATTGCCAAATCATCCTATCAGCCCTTTCCGTTGTTATTGTGAGATTTTCCAGCAAGTGGAGAATGGATGGAGGCAATACTGTTTCAAGTGCTGTAAGAATGGAAAATTTATTCACCACAAATTGAGAAACAGACAGTTCCTTGATTTCCTGTGGAAAATCCTGAGGTAGGAGGTCCTCTAAGGGACCAAAATGTGACCAATTAGCAGTCCATATATTACAGCTTCCTACACCAATGATGGTTTTAGAAAAAGATTCTGCCAGATGGTTAATCTTACATATCCTTCCCCAATTCCTAGATTTTCTTGTTGCTAGTGGTAGAGACTAGAGGAACTTGGACCAGGGTGCCTCCCCTTGTTGAAATTTCCACCAGAGCTTGATAGAGAAAGCTCTGATGATAGAGTTAATATCTCTTAGACCGAGACCATTTTCTTCTGCAGGAAAGCATAGCTTCCTCCATGTTCTCCAAACTTTTTTCCTTTTTCCATCCTTTTCCCCCCAGAAAAAAATAGAGAATTGTTTCTCCAAGGTATTAATCACATTCTTTGGGGGTTTACGGTGGCACATATATGCTGTGGAATAGAGTATAGACATGTTTGGATCAGAGTCAGTTTTCCACCCATTGATAGCCATTTGTTTTTCAAGTTAAAAAGCTTAGAGGCCACTGTTTCTAGTAAGGGTTAGAAATAGATTTTCTTACTTCTTCCTACATACATAGGGCATCTGAGATACCTGAAAGGAAACATTCCTTTTTTCATGCCAAGAGTCATTTTGATGGTTCTATCTCTGTGAACAGTGGCAGAGTTACTGACGAAGTATTCACTTTCTGAGTAATTAATTTTTTGACCAGTAGTTAGCTCAAATTTCTCTAGGAATGCTTTTATTCTGACAAGATTGAGCTTGGTAGCTTTTAGGAAGATGATTGTATCATCTCCATAGCTGAGATAAGATGTAGGAATAGCATTCCTTGGTAAATCATAATAATCAATCTTTCCAGTATGAAAAATGAAAGACAAACTCCTAGAGAAGGATTCAGAGACAATGCTAAACAGGAATGGAGATAGTGGATCTCCTTATTTAATGCCTCGGGATGCCTTGAAAAAACCGTTTGGTTTGCCATTTATAAGTATTGAGAACCATGCATCCGAAATGTTATTTAAAATGTTCTTTACCAAATGACCATGGAATCCAAACTTTAAAAGAATGCTGTTTAAAAATCCCCAGTTAACCCTGTCAAAGGCCTTCATAAGATCCAGTTTGATAATGCAGTTTTGACCTCTTGACTTTCTGTTCAGAAATTTTAACATCTCCTGTAGGTATATCACATTATCTGCTATATCCCTACCTTTTAGGAAAGAAGTTTGCTGAGGAGAGATGATTTTATGCATTAATGGCTCAATTCTGTCAGCAAGGATTTTAGAAAAAATCTTATTGGTGAAATTTGAGAGAGAGAGATGGGTCTGAACTCTGAAAAACTTGATGGAGAGTTAGATTTTGGAATAAGTGTGATCCATGTGTTAGAAATTGCTCTGGGGATATGTACTCCGCAGAGGAATTCATTTGTGGCCTGAAGAAGATCATGGCATATAATATCCCAGGCTCCACAATAAAAAGCACCACAGTACCCATCTGATCTAGCAGCACTAGTCTTACTGAGACCAAAAACTGCTTTTTTAAGTTCCTTCATAGAGGAAAGTTGAACCAGTTTTATATTATCATCATCACTGATCAGCCATGGAATTTGGCTGAGGAAGTGAGGAAAATATAGACCAACCTCTTGTTCATATGGTTCAGTTAGCAGGTTTTTGTAGAAGTTTATAGCAGCCTCCTCAATGTCAGCTGGTAAACTCTTCCAGTCACCTTGAAGATCTTTTATCTTTGTGATTAAAGTTTTTGATCTTTTTTCCTGAACCACCTTATGGAAATAAGAAGTGTTATTATCTCCATCCTTTAGCCACTTTAGTCTAGCCTTTTGTTTCCAGAAACCATCTTCATCTTTAAGAGCTCTGATCAGCAGAGCTCTTTTTTGGTTAAGATTGATAAGTTCAGTTTCTATGGTATTTTCTTGGTAATTTAACTCTTGTTGCTTCATATTTTCCTCAGCTTTGATGAGGTTATCATGAACATTACCAAAATTTTCCTTATTCCATTGTTTTATGACTGGCTTTAGTCTTCTTAATTTTATGGAGAATCCTGACATTCCCCCCTCATGTAGAGGGAGGCTCCAATTTTCTGCCAGAATGTGGTGAAAATCAGGTCTGTTAAGCCATATTTCCATAAAATGAAAAGGTTTGGGGGCTGAAGGAATATCAGATCCTATGGTCAATAACATGGGGCTGTGATCTGATGGGTGTCTATTCAGGGTGTGAACAGAGCTTTTTGGAAATTTTTAGCTCCAGGATGAAGTACATAGACCCCTATCCAGTTTTTTGAAAGTTGGGATTTTTCTGCCATTTGTCCAGGTGAAAACATTCCCAACCGTGTTGATTTGATGGAGGTTATTGTGTGTGATGAATTCAGAAAAATCATTTATGCTACCAATCTTTGGTGTACTAGGACCCTTATATTCATTAACTGAGGAGATTGCATTGAAATCACCAACAATCAATCTCTCTGTGTTACAAATATGTGCAAGGTCAGTCCACAATGCAGCTCTTTCGGCTCTACTATGAAGGCCATATATAAAAGATGCTTTCATTTTCCTATAAAGTGTGCAGCATTCAATATGAACAGATAGGTGTTGTGGATGATCTATTTCTAGAGATACATTAACATTGTGGTTCCACATTAACCAGATTTTTCCTGAATTTGATGTCATGCAATTATCAAAATGAAGTTCATGCATATAATTGGAACACTCTATGTTAGCATTCTTAGGTTCAATAATGCATAGAAAATCAATGTGATGTATTTTCAACAGTCTCTCTAATCTTAGCATTGCAGGGTTCATGCCTCTAACATTCCAAATCAAGAATTTCTGCATGATTATTTTATCTATCATTTATAACTTATCTTGGAGAGTTTTGTTGAGGATCTTAAGTTCCTAAAATTTACCTGATTGAAAAAAGTTGGGAGTACCTGTTTTGGTGGCTCAGAAATAGAAGATGACAAGACACTACTTAGCTTGTGTTCCAAATCCTTCCCTAGAGTTAATTGAGCCTTCTTTGAGATAGAGGATACCAAAGGTGTTTGAAGTTTGCTCCTGTCCTCTTCTAAAATATGTACTTCACTGCCCTCCTTGTCTTCTGTATCCATCATTTGTCCCAGAATCTCAAATCGATTCGGAGACCGGATTTGCTCCTTTGGAGACTGAGGAGGTGAAGAAACATTAGAAGCTAATTCAGACTGAAATGGGTTTGTTGACTTACCTGTGAGGTCATCATGACTGAAATGTAGCTTAGGATGTGGAAATAAATCTAAGCCATCACACAATTGTCTTTATGTTTCTGTGAAATTTTGAGAAGTCATCATCAGTAACTGGTCCTTCAGTAAATACCCCTGTGTTTGGTTTTCAGGTGGAGCAAAATCTTCCTGTATCTTTCCTTCCACTAATTTTCTGAAAATTCCCGAGTACTCTGAATAGTTATATCTGAAGGAGCCAACTCAGGTTCAAGATCTTGTATATCATCATTGTGATTCAGCAATGAGGTCTGAATATGTGGATGAGTCTGAATTTGAACAGGGGGGGGGGGGTTGCAGTCCTTTTTGAGTAGAGGAAGAGGGAGGGCAAAGGGGGTTGGCATTATTTTGGAAAGAAGAAGAAGTATCCCCTTGGTTCTATAATACCATTTCCTGTGTTTGGTTTTTTTTCCATTTGTAGTGGAACTTCATGGCTGATAGTGTCTAGAGTCTCATGTTGTATAGTTCTTCCAGTGGCTTTCCATAAGGTTTGATGGTTATTATTAGTGGCATTTTGTGACTGGGAAGGGGGATATCTCAGGTTACCAGCTGGATGTCTATTCCTATGATTTTATTGCATACCATTTTCCCCTAACTGTGCTACATCTGGAGGTTTGTTAGTGTCCTGTAAAGGCCTAGGTTGAGTCTTGTTTGGGTTCAGGATTTTGCAGTTTGAAACACAATGGCCCAACTTTCTACAGTGATTGCAGTATAACGGAACATTTTCATAATCAATTTCACACCTTTCACTATGTTCAGGGCATCCTAGTCTTAAATAAGTAGGAAGGGGGGAACTGACATCTACCTCCACACAGATTATGATAGCTGATGGTCTTGTGAGAGCAAGGGTAGCAGCATCCATCTTCATGTATTTCCCGAGCTGGTTACCGACATCTTCGATTACTGCCAGATTGTAGTAGAAAATCGGGACATTCTTAATTGTGAGCCACACCGGAGCAATAGAGGATTCCGTTGATGTAGAGAAATTGGAAGTCCACTTGAACACCCTCATCTGTTGACCACCAAGAATCCAGTTTGCTTTTAGCCAGCAACGTTGGTAGTCCTCCTTCGATTGGAAACGGATTAGCAGATGCTTGTAGTCTATTGCTCCAAGTTGGTATCTTGATTGGAATCCAACAGTTTTGAAAGCCGTTTCCAGCGCCTCCATAGAAGGTCGACCATTGTTGAACTTGCCGATTAGAGCATTTTGATAGTGAGTTGGTAACTGCTCAATCTGCTCCGAGTTATACATGCAGGCAAGCTCACCTTTGTATTCCTTGATCAGCGTGAGGTTGGGGGTATATGGAAGGGTGGGGTTTAGGGGAGGGGATCGGGCTGTAAGGGCAGAGAGGAAGGATTTAACCCACACAGGGGTTGGTGCCTCCGCCATCGACGGTGGCGACACTATGGATTGACTTTATTACGGCCGTTACCGGTGGAAATTGACCGTTAATTGGAGAAAACTAGGGTTATCGCCGGAAATCGCCTTTTTCACCACAGAGAAAACTTTTTCACTACAAAGTCACCACATCTTTAATATACTGAACTGAAGAGTGAGGAGATCAAATTTTTTTACCTTGTTGACATTGTCCACATATAATTCCATCCTTGCTGGTTAAGGTAAGCATACCTTGTACAACTTTCACATTTGTAATTTTCACCAATGTTTTATAATTGATGTGACCGAGCTTCCTGTGCCAACGAACTCCTTCATCTTGCTTCGAGATTATACACCGTACTTCTTACTCCAGCAGATAGCAATTATCAGATGATCTTATGCCTGAAAGAACCTTGGTTTCTCCGTGTTTCACAATGCATTTATCCTTCTGAAATTCCACTGGTATATTGTTATCACATAACTTACTTATGCTCAACAAATTTGCCTTCAGATCTTCAACAAACAGTACACTAATGAACACTGGAAAACCTTCAATCCTCAATTCACCTTTTCCAATCACTCTGCTCTTCTTTCCATCACCGAAGGTCACATATATGCCATCGTATGGAGTGATATTCGTGAGAAATTCTGGAGTGCCAGTCATGTGGCGAGAAAAGCCACTATCAAAGTACCATGAATCTCTGGAATAAGATATGGACGAAGTGTGTGCCACCATGCATATGCCAGATCGTTTGATAACCCATATCTTTCTGACCGATTTCATTTTCTGGTCTTTGCCTATGTTGGAACATACCAAGAGTTGTCGTCCTGACATTTGGTCTCTGATCAGTTTCCTGCATTGTTCCTCTGAATGACCTTGGTATGTGCAGTAGCTACAGATGAGAGGTTTTCTTTGATAAGGCATGCCAAACTTCCGTCTCACTTCTCGAATCTAGGTCTTGAAGGTGATTGGATTCTTGTGTACTTTAGTCTTGAGTGTGTTGTTGTACCCAATACCGTGTCGATCACCAAAGTTCCTTCCCATGTCCAGAATATCATCAACCTTTGCTTTTCCAGTATTTAGTTTAGAGATTGTTGCTTCAGAAGTCTCGGCTCTCTTGATTACTAGAATCAGTTTCCCATTTATTTCTTCATTCTTCTTTTCAATTTCAGTAACTTGTACTCGTAAATCTCTTTCTGTTTCCATCAAAGCATTTCTTTCTTCTTTCAGTTCTTTGTTTGTGTCAACTACTTGAACCCACATAGCGTACATCTTTTCATAAGTGTTGTAGATTTCTTCATCACTTACATGAAGTCTATCGTTTTCATCACTGAGTGCTTCATACTAATCTATGTTGGAACATACATCGGTTTTGGCTTTGTTCAGTATGTTGGAACATCCATCCTCAGCTGTATCATGAATTTTTGCTCTAAATGCTACGTAGTTACTGGTAAGTTCCTCTTCGTCTTTGTCATCTTCTCCATCTTCACACCATGAGGTTACATATGATTTTCCCTGTTTCTTCTGGGTATTTGCACATTCAGCCTGAATATGTCCGTATCCTTCGCATTCTCTGCATTGAATTTGTCCAGACTGTTTTGGTTCACTACTTTGATTTCTGAAGAACTGCTGATTTCCCTGCTCAAACCTTGTTCCATGATTATTTCCAGAATCATGTGGCTTTGTTCTATTTCTACCAAACCTCTCCTGATATTTCTTGTTCACTACCTTCTTCAGCATCCTTGAGAAATTCTTCGTGATAAGTGCAAATTTTTCAAATTCATCATCACTGTCAGACTCGTGATTGTCCTTTGAGGAAGGTGTTTTGAAAGCCAATTCCTTAGGGACTCTTTTAGTGGCTTGTTGGAACCTCATCTCATATGTCTGTAATGATCCTATTAGTTCATCTAGGCTCATGGTGGCTACGTCTCTCGCTTCTTCTATTGCAGCAACTTTCATTGCAAATCTCTTAGGAAGTGATCTCAAGACTTTTTTCACCAACTTCGTCTCTTTGTATACCTTTCCAAGTTGATATGCCATGTTGGAGATGTCCCTGAGTTTTCTGTTGAATATAGCAATAGTATCATCCTCCTCCATCTTGAGTTCCTCGAACTTAGTAGCCAACATCTGTAGTTTAGATTCACGAACTCGACTAGTTCCTTCATGAACATTTTGTCGAATATCCCATGCTTTCTTGGCTTGATGGCATGTAGAGATAAGTTTGAACTGATTTTCATCAACTGCAGTGAAGATTGCATTCAGTGCCCTTGAATTCGCCAAAGATGCCTTGACGTCATCTGGAGTCCACCTAGCTTTGTCTTTGAGTTTCTGCTTCCTTTGACTTAACTCTCTTTCTATTGCCTTAGAACTTGTATCCTCATCTTCTGTAGGGTGAATCCACTAATTCTCAATATAGAACCATGCAAGTTCATCCAATAAGTTGATGAAAACTCTCATGTGTGCCTTCCAGTAGTTGTAGTTGTTACCTTCTAGCAGAGGTGGCCGAGAAACCGAAGCTCCTTCTTTAGTCGCCATGGTAAAACTGGATCTCACTTTCCTTGACACAACAAAGGGAATAATAAGTGACAAAGCTCTTATACCAATTGAAATTTGGTTTTACCAAATTTTTCTGATCCTTATTAGTATGTTCTAACATGACCTATTTAACTAAGTGTGTAATAATTTAAAGCATAAATGACACACGACTTGGTTACGCAATTTGGTGAAATCCACCTACATCTACGGGCCTGGCCGAGTTCAGAATGAATTCACTAATTAGAAAGTTACAGTACAAAGTGCAGTTTACAATATACTTGTTTTTACAAACTATAACGTGTGAATTATGCTAGCTCCCCTAGCTACCGATCCGCCTTGATCAGAATCCCTCTGACCTCGAAACTCGTCGACGCTGGATCTCCTCCTCCCGAGGAATTAAGGTTTATAATTCTGAACTTTGTGCAGCAGGTCAAGTACGTTGGAACATATGAATCAGACTCTTAGCAATGCTCGAAAGTCTCAAAAATCTGTATGCCAATTTTTGCTCTATTAAATTCGTGAGTATGCAACCATGTTTTTCCCCTTTTATATCTGTGAATCAGATTGGAATACTCCTTGATTATCTCCACAATATTCCTATTCCAAATCTGCTTCTTGAAGCATATACAAATTCCACAAATAAAGGAATTTTCCTTATCTTAATATATCCCATATATTCGCAAATATCAACTCCATATATTTAGAGATTTTCCATAAATCAACTATGCTTCATACGCCTGATATATAACAGAATATAACATTTTCCATAACTCACAAATACCATAGTATTTTGTCTTCTTTTTCATGAAAATCATTGGCGTAAATATACTTTTGTCGAGTGTTCCAACATAGAAAGCTTTTCGTTTCCAAATATGTTCACAAACATTGTCAGCTAAATATTCAATACAAATCTCTCTGACTTTACAGCTTTCAGGGATCACAGCTTTGCTGAATGCTTCTCCTTGCTTAACTTGAAATGAAGACTTTGGAGCTTGAGGCCTGGAATCCTGATAATGTTGCCGCTCGACCTACTGGTTCCTCAACTGGTCCACGCAGTCAGGGCCCTCTAGTGGACACCAACAAAGTAGGGCAGGGAAATGGGGGCAAGCAGACTCAAGATGGTGCAGGGAGCACGATGGATTGATATCAAACTCTTGGATGAAGAAACAAACTTTCTTTTTAATTTTTAGTCATTGGTATGCAAAGTCCCCACAAGGGGCGAATGATGTTATTTAGAGGTGATTTTCTCCCCCTTTTTGCTTGACTATGTTTTTAGAGGTGCTCTTTCCTCTAACAATTATTTTGTTTAGTCTGTAAATAGGTAAATAGTATAAACGGTGGAACCCACGGTAGAGCCCTAAGAGAGCCCTACCAAATACAAAACAAATCCAACCCTAGGCTATGTGATGAACCTAGGGAGCAGAATCCGGGGTACAATGGGTGTGGAGGGGAGTGGTGAAACCGTAAGAGGATCCCTCCCCCCCCATTTTCTGAATAAGTCTAGCATAGGGAAACAAAACAAGTCCCAACATTAAAGGGACCGGACCAAAAAACTGCAACCTGAAATGAGAACAGGCTAAGAATTACTAGTTTAATGGGATGAGAACAAACTCACTACCCATAAACAAGTGAACCGCTTCTACCCTTAACAAATGGGGCCATCTTCATTTCCATTCCATAGAGCAGCCGAGTGTTGTGAGTCTCGGGTCTTAAGCAAATTTAGTTACCGGAATGTTGGAGAAAGTACAATAGTCCAAGAACAAGTAGTTTGAAATTCCTAGTGCAGCCGAGAGTGTCTCGGGTCTTGGATGTCCCATAAAGTGTGAAGCTGATGCCCATTGTTGCACCAATCTGGCACGGTGGATATCTGCTTCTACCATATACACCCCTAAAGTGGAGAAAGAGTTATTGGCCTTCAAACATTCTCTTGAGAGTGCCGAGAGTAATAAAGAGGGCAAGGATGTGCTGAGGCCGTGCCTCGTGTCCTTGGGAATCCCAGCTAGATTAATCTCCTGAAGATGAGAGAATGGATACACTTATACCGCGTGCATCAAGCATGGCGATTATGTAATCGCCCACTCTATTTTGAGCAAATGGACAGCTTTATGCCAATTTAGCACAGGGTGCAGCGCGGGCATAAGGTGCATAAATAACCGTCAAATCATAAGTAAAAACTAGGCTTAGGAGAAAGAGCATCAGTGACTAAGGCCTTGCTCTTAAACCTATTGCCTCGCCGGTGAAACCGAGCACCAGAACCGTACCAAAGATAGAGCTCTCGAGCACCTCATGCTGATGCTCTTCGAGCCGTGGAATTCCTTCGGACGCCCGATCTAGCACTCGAACTCCTCCTGCGCTCGAATACCTCCTCGAGCACTCGAACCCCTCCTCGACCAGTCGAACTCCTCCTCGATTCATCGAACACCTCCTCGAGTACTCGATGTCCCCCAACACTCAAACCCCTCCTCGAGCACTCCAACATTCGAAAACCTCCTCGATCACTCGAACTCCTCCAGTACTCGAACACCTTCTCGAGTCCTCTTACTCCTCCAACACTCGAAAACCTCCTCGAGCACTCAATCCCCTGCAACACTCGAAAACCTCCTCGAGCACTCGATCTCCTGCTAACGAAGAGCTTCTCCTCTGAGCGACCTTGAACATACATATTTGGATAACGATGCCGGTGCATGTAGAAATAAGCTTTACTTGTGAATTTCCCCGAGCCAGACCATGAGCAAAGATGGTCTTTTAGTTCTTGCAAATCTCCCTGAAACATACCTATCATTTCGTTCCTCATCTTACACAGGTCGCCAAAGTAGCTCGAAAAGATGGTGATCAATGCTATATTTTGTTTAGGTTGGCTGGGGGTTCTCTTCCCCCTGGCTTATTACTCTTAAGTGGAGTACGCACTCCTTCCTCTTTTTGAGCTGGGAAGTTTTCTTTTGATTTTCAGCTAATTAGTGACTTTTCCTTACTTTTGTTGTTTTCGTTTTATGTACGCCTAAGGAGCATTTCCTTGCCGTTTTGTTTCAAGCTAAGGTGCTTTTCTTACCCTTTTTTCTTTTTTTTTATCATTTAGCTTTGTTTCTTTGCAAGTTTTTGGGTAGGTTATGTCCCCCTCTCATGAACTTTCATCAACTTGAAAATTTTAGCTAACAGCTTCTTGCCTGCGCAGGGCTAGGGGTGTTTTTCATTAGCCTGAAGAGGCTAGGTAGCATTTCTCTAACTGCATGGGTCACGAATGTGTTGTTTCTTTTTATGTAAGAGCTTCTTGTCTCATTTTATTCGTTCTTATATTCGTTCTCATTTTATTCGTTAGAGTTGATGCTAACAACTCTTTCATTGTTGACTGTTGTAATGTTCTTACTGCTTCAGCCTTTGCTGTTCTTTTTCATTATTCAAGTTTGTCCTTAACAGCTACACTTCATTTCAAACATCAAAATATAACATGGGGTATTATGAAAAATTCCCTTGGATTAGACCCTTTATGGGTCTACAAAACACTTGATCCCTCTGAAATTTTGCCCTCCTCACACAAAATAAAGAGCTATTATAGTAGCCTGAGATAACCTCATAATCGTGTACCTTATTATGCATAGTACTTCCTTCCCGTCCATTATTTCTAGCTCATAGGCTCATTTGTCTAGCACTTCTACCACCTTATAAAGGCCTTCTCATGTAGCATCCATCTTCTTTTATCCATGCACTCTACTAGCCTCATTTTTCCCGAGGGAAAGCTATCTCTGCTTCAAGCTCCTGGACCTCACATTAATGATATAGTGCAGCTCCAATCAGAATTTCTATGCATCTTCCTTCAGGGCTGCTTTCTCCTTGTTCGTCCAATTCTTCCAAATTGGCCCTGATAGCTTCTTTGTTGTCTGCATGCGCCAGTGGGGATATGACCCTCCCACTGGACACTACGATGTTAGGTGGGATTATTGCCTCGATAGTGTAACACAACCTATATAGTGATTCTCTAGTCGTGGTTCTACGTGTGGTCCAATATGCCCAAAGTACTCTCATCAATTCCTCCTCCTATTTAGCTTTAGCTTCTCATAGCCTTTTTCTCTAGCCCCTAGATTATGGTCCTGTTTGTAACTTATGTTTTTCCGCTCACCTAACTTCTGAGGATGGGCGATAGAAGTGAACTGCTGCTTAATGTTCATCTCCTTGAACCAAGAGATAAATAGCTCATTGGCGAACTACTTCCTGTGCTCACTTACTATAATATGAAAATATGTGAACCTGTACACTATGTTTCTCAAACAAATTTTGTGATCTTTCTTTCTGTTATGGTAGCTACGGCCTCGGCTTCCACCCACTTGGTGAAGTAGTATATAGCTACAACCAAGAATTCTTTCTGCCTATAGTTTCAAGAAACGGTCCCACAATATCTATTCCCCCTTTGGCAAAAGGTCAGGGAGACCTGATGTTGGCCATCTCTTCCGCAGGGAGCCTAGATACCTGAGAATGGTCTTGGCATTTGTTGCATTATCTGACCACCTTCTTGGCATCTGCTTTCATTGTTGTCTCCAAACATCTGATCTTTTATGAATTCACAAAATCAAAGCATGATCACTACTTATTCAGTAAGGCATCCAGTGCTCGAGGCCTCCTAGGCTCGAGGGCTCGAGAGCTTGAGTGTTCGAGGTATCCAGTGCTTGATGGCTCCAAGACTTGATGGTTTGAGGGCTCGAGTGCTTGAGTGCTCGAGGACTCCAAGGCTCGATGGTTCCAGGGCTCGAGTGCTTGAGCCCTTGAGTGCTCGAGGGCTCCAAGGCTCGAGTGCTTGAGGGCTCCAAGGCTCGAGGGCTCCAGTGCTCCAGGACTCTAAGGTATCCAGTGTTTGAGGCTCAATGGTTCGAGTACCTGCTGGTTCGAGGGCGGCAGGACTCGAGAGCTTGAGTGCTCGAGGGGTCCAGTGCTCGAGGCCTCCTAGGCTCGAGGGCTCGAGAGCTTAAGTGTTCGAGGTATCCAGTGCTCGAGGGCTCCAAGGGTCGATGGTTCGAGGGTTCGAGTGAGTGCTCCAGGACTCCAAGGTATCCAGTGTTTGAGGCTCGATGGTTCGAACCCTCAAGTGCTTGAGTGCTTTATGGTGAGGGCTCCAGTGCTCCCGGGCTCTAGTGTTTGAGTGCTCCAGGCTCGAGTACTCAAGGACTCCAGTGCTCGAGGGCTCGAGGCCTCCTAGGCTTGAGGGCTCGAGAGCCTGAGTGTTCGAGGTATCCATTGCTCGAGGGCTCCAAGGGTCGATGGTTCGAGGGCTCTAGTGTTTGAGTGCTCTAGGGCTCGAGTGCTCGAAGGCTCCAGGGCTCGAGGGTGCTCCAGGGCTCGAGTGCTCGAAGGCTCTAGGGCTCAAGGGTGCTCCAGGGCTCGAGTGCACGAAGGCTCCAGTGCTCGAGGGTGCTCCAGGGCTCGAATGCTTAAGTGCTCGAGGGCTCCAAGGTATCTAGTGTTTAAGGCTCGATGGTTCGAGGGCTCCAGTGCTCCAGGGCTCTAGTGTTTGAGTGCTCCAGGGCTCGAGTGCTCCAGGGCTCCAAGGTATCCAGTGTTCGAGGCTCGAGTGCTCGAGGGCTCCAGGTATCCAGTGTTCGAGGCTCGATGGTTCGAGGGCTTGAGTGCTTGAGTGCTTGATAGTTCGAGTGCCTGATGGCTCGAGGGAGGCGGGCTCGAGAGGCTCGATGGATCGAGGGATCGAGTGCTTAAGTGCTCGAGGGCTCAAGTGCTCGAGGGCTCCAAGGTATCCAGTGTTTGAGGCTCGATGGTTTGAGGGCTTGAGTGCTTGAGTGCTCGATGGTTTGAGTGCCTGATGGCTCGAGGGCGGCAGGGCTCGAGAGCTTAAGAGCTCGAGGGATCCAAGGCTCGAGGGCTCGAGAGCTTGAGTGCTTGAGGGATCCAGGGCTCGAGACGTCCTAGGCTCGAGGGCTGGAGAGCTTGAGTGTTCGAGGTATCCAATGCTCGAGGGCTCCAAGGCTTGAGTACTCGAGGACTCCAGGGCTCGAAGGCACCAGGCTCGAGTGCAGTGCTCAATGGTTTCAACGCATCAAGTGGGAAAACTTGAAATGATTCCAAAGATTAGTAGCCAAAGCTTGACTTATGCTTCCATAGGTAGAAACTTCAATCCTATTGCCTTCAGCATTTCTCCATCTTGCTTCTTATCCACAGTTCAATTTGATGTCCATGATGTGTCCCTGCAAAAATTAAAAGAAAAACTCAGCAGTAATCATTCTTTAGTAGCATGTTTCTTTGTTCGGATGTAAGGGAAATCATTTTTGTCCAGTTCGATAAGACCTTTGATGAATGATGGGATGTTATAGATGCTAATGTTTGGTTGTGAAGGGTGAGTCGGTTTATGCTTTGAAATTGCATCAGCAACTGCATTACATTCCCTGTAGATAGGTCTTAGTGTAGCCTGCTTAAGCTCAGAGTGAGTTTGGAAAGCTAAGACATATAGAGACCATTTGGCATTTCTGGGATTGTTTATCATGTTCACCGCAAGCATGGCATCTGATTCCACTATGTAAGAACATCTGGGGTCCAAACTAAAGAAGCATCTAGCTGCTGCCGGATGGTCTTCATTTCAGCCTCTAGTGGTGTACTAGAAATGGTAGTGAAAGATTGAATTAGGCATGGCTTACCAGTCCAATCTCTAGCTATAAGGCCAATTGTGGACATGTTGGGGGACCAGGATGCATCTACGTTCACAGTTATACTATTTTGTGGTGGCTTTTTCCAGAAGATAGTGGATATAGAAGGCTTAGGGGGTGGTCTCAGAGGCGGAATCAGGGAGAAAATAGGATAGCTTCTAATAAGATACACATTGGAGTGAGCAGGTTTGGCTGAGAAAGAAAGAAAAATAAGATCTCTCACTTCTTTACTGAGTAGAGCTTGTGAAAACTTTTTGTTGTCATAGTAGAAAACATTCCTAGCTGTCCATAATGACCAGCATATTAGAGATGGCAACATCCTACAGATATCTTTATGCACCTTAGAGAGTTCAGTATTATTCCAATATTCAAAAAACATGAAAGTTAAACTGTCTAATGTATGCAGTTGAATCCCTAGAATATCCGAAGTATTATCCCAAACAGCTTGAGCCAAATGGCATGAGGTGAAAAAATGCTCTATTGAGTCAGATTGATTGCATGCTGGACATTTCAAGGCTAAGCTAAAACCACATTGGACTAAGACATCATCAAAAGGAAGGAGAGAATTCAGCAGCTTCCATGTGAAAATGGATTTTTTTGGCAGTCTAGGGTTCCAGATGTATCTAGTGGTTGGGAAATTAGCTGATTACTGGGTAAGGCCTCTGTAGGCTGATTTGAAGGAGAAGATACCTGTATCTTCAAGTTTCCATATAAGTCTATCCTCCCTTTCTAAGTGAGGTTGTGCTTCCTGCAAAAAAGTCAAAGTATCATGTTCCAAATAAGGTGAGATATGTTGCAGTATCTGGCTTTTTTCTCTAATGAAGTCAGCAATGGTGTAATAGTAAAAAGGTGATAGGACTGAAAGTGGAACACATTTAGAAAGAGGACCATTTGGGCACCAATTGGCATTCCAGCAATTGCTCAATCCTTAACCATGTATAATGAGATAATTTTCTTCTGCAAAGGAGTTAATACTACATATCCTTTTCCAAGTATGGGACTTCTTATAGGACTGTGGAAGTGCCCACAACAGTTTTGACCTCATGGTTGTGCCCAATTGGCTTTTCCACCATAGCTTGGAAGAGCATGAATCAATTATTGCTCTTACAGATCTAAATCCTAGACCATTCTGGTATCTATGTGTACTCAGGTCAGACCATTTCCACCATACTTTGTTTAATTTGCCCTCTGCTCCCCCCAGAAAAACCTTGTCATTTTCTTTTCTAGTGCCTTTATTATCTGTTTAGGGGGCTTTAGGACTGACCAAATATACTGTGGGAGGGAGTATAGACAAGATTGAATAAGCACCATTTTGCCTCCCAAACTTAACCATCTATTTTTCCAATTCCGGAGCTTTCTATCTACTGCTTCCAACAAAGGTTCAAAGTATAGATTTAAGGTCCTACCTTTGAATATCCCAAGTATTTAAATGGAAAGACTCCTTTCTTCATTCCTAAAATTGATTTTATCTGATTTATTTTAACAGTTGTTGCTCTTGAACTAGCATAGAAATCAGATTTATCAAAGTTTATCTTTTGTCCAGAGGTTAGTTCAAATGTTTCTAAGAAGGCTTTAATTCTGGTCAGATTAGACTTTGAGGCTTGCATGAAGATGATAGTGTCATCAGCATAACTCAGATGAGATACAGGTGCAATGCCAGAGGGAAGCTGATAGTAACTGAGTTTTTTATTCATGAAAATAAAAGATAAGCTTCTGGAGAAAGCTTCAAAGAAAATGTTAAAGAGAAAAGGAGATAGAGGATCACCTTGTTTGATGCCCCTTGTAGCTCTGAAAAATCCAACGGGGTTACCATTTATAAGAACAGAAAAATAAGCCTGAGAAAGGTTGTTCATTACAGCATTTAAGAAACTCCCTGTGAAACCAAATTAACTGAGAACTTTTTCCAGAAATTGCCAATTAACTCTATCGAAAGCTTTTCTAAGGTCTAACTTTAAAATGCAGTTTGGAACCCTACTTTTCTTGTCTAAAAACTTAATCATTTCCTTTAGGTAGAGCACATTATCAGGGATGTCCCTATTTTTCATGAAAGCTGTCTGATTTGGGGAGATTAAGTTTTCCATGTATGGTTTCATTCTTTCCATTAGCACCTTAGAACAGATTTTATTAGCAACATTTGAGAGACTAATAGGCCTGTAATCATCAAAAGATGAGGTTGTCTATTTTTTGGGTATTAAGGCTATCCATGTGCTACTTATTCCTCTTGGTATTTCTGAGCCTAACAGGAAGTCATTTACTGTATCTATTAGGTCCCGTTTGATTATATCCCAGCATTTAGCATAAAATTTTGAGGTGAATCCATCAGGGCCTGGACTACTATTCCTGTTCAGACTCATTACCACTATTTTAAATTCTTCTTCTGAGACTGGTTTAGACAAAGACTTATTGTCCTGGGAAGATATTACTGTTGGGATTTGGCTGAGAAAGTGGGAGTAATATGTGGTAGTGTTAGTCTGATTTGGATTAGAGAGAAAGTCAGAGTAAAAGGATACAACCTCCTCCTGTATGTCAGTATGATTGTCTAACCAGAGACCTGGCCTATTTTTTTTATTTTTGAGATGTGTAGTTTACAGTTTTTTTCCTGAACTGATTTATGAAAAAATTGAGTGTTATTATCCCCAAGTTTGGTCCAGTTAGTTCTTGATTTCTGCTTCCAATATTTTTCTCTTTCTTTTAAAGCTCTTATTAGCAGTGCCTTTTTCTCATTAAGTTTGATTAATTCTGTATCCGTGCCGGTGGAATCATAGTTTATCTCCTGCAATCTTAAATTTTCTTCAGCAATTAGTACATTGGAATCAATGTTTCCAAAGGACTCTTTGTTCCAGACTTTAATTACCTTTTTTAGTCTAATTAGTTTAAGATAGAGTCTGAGCATTCCTTGGTGAGGGATTGGTTTGGCCCAATTATTTCTAACCAATTCTGTAACATCTGGTCTGTTGAACCATGTATTAAGAAATCTAAAGGGCTTGGGTTGGGAGGGGACTGTGGATGAGATTTGTAGAAGAAGAGGGGAGTGATATGAGGATTATCTATTTAGTATTTGAATGAAAGATGCTGGGAATTTGGTATTCCATTGCATGGTACTAAGATCTCTATCTAATCTTTTGAAAGTGGGTTTTCTCAGTCTAGAATTAGTCCATGTGTAGAGATTTCCTACAGTATTGATTTCCTGAATTCCCATAGAGGTTATCCAATTATTGAAATCTCTTATACTACCTAGATTAGGGTTGGAAGGTCCTCTGTATTCTGTAAGTGAAGAAATTGTGTTAAAATCACCTATGAAAATAGTTTCTGAAATAGGAAGGTGACTCGGATCATGCCATAGAACCTTCCTTCCTTCCCTATTCCTAAGGCTATAGACAAAAACAACATCCATTTCAACTTTTGTTATTACATGTGTAATTTTAACATGCAAAAATTGCTCATGCTGTGATAGTAAGGCAACATTTAAAGCACCATTCCAAAACAGACATATTTTCCCATTTTGAAGAGGTAACAAATGAGAGTATCTAAGTTTCTCCATGTAGGAGTGACATTTACTGTTATCATGCATTGGCTCTATTATACACACCAGCTCAATTTGTTTTTGTTTGATGAGGTGTTTTAATCTGAGCATTGAAGTCTCTAAACCCCTAAGGTTCCAGACTAGAAAATTAATGAAAGTGGTGTATGTCATTGTTCACCTTATTTGTGGCTTTTAGTATTGGATCTTAGCATCATCTTGTTTAACTGATTCAGGTAAGTGTTCTTTCTAGATTTGGACTTTCCTGTAGTGTTTATGTTACCTGTTGATTGAGATTGAACATTTACCAGCCCAGGTTTTGAATTGTGTCATCTAGGAGAGGTCCTTCTTCCTCCATTTCCCCTAGCAATGTTTGGTGTGGTGGGTGGTCCAGTTCTTCTTCTGATTCTGGGGGTACCTCTGTATCCTGCAGAACATAAAATCTATTTGCCATCTTTCTATGTTGAGAAAGTGGAGGATTACTGTGAGAGACTTTATGAAAATTAAGTTTTTGGGACCCTATCCGTATATCATCTTGAGCATAGACTTTGTGAGTCTTGTTTTGGCTTGGTAGTGTTGTTGCATTAATCAATTCTGTAGTAGGAGATTCTGGATCAACTTGGGGTGAGTCTGTGAGGTCAAGATCTAGAGATGGATGAGGTGTAAGTGTTATGTTCCTTGCAGGACTGATTTCTTGCAGTGCAATAATCTTAGCAGGGCTAGTTTCCAGGTGCTTGGGTATGTAAGAGGATGGTTGCAGTGTAGGGTTAGTAGTGGCTTTTTGGTGCATTAACTGGTCTTTGATATGGGAGCTGTTAGTAGGTTGTGGATCATTAGCAATTTTAGGCATCTTGTCAAACTTGTTCCCTGTGGGTTGCCATTGTGGAGCTGTGTTATTTTGGATTAGAACTCTACATTGGTTCAGTGATTGTCCTTATTTAGCACAATTTTCACAATACAGGGGTATGTCCTCATACTCAATGTTATATTTCCTATTGTTTGAGACAGAACCCAATCTTATGAAGTGATTTAGGGGTTTTTGAAGGTCTATCTCAACACAGAGCTTGATGGCAGATGGTCTAGTTAGCATTTCAGTAGCTAAATCTGTTTTGATGAAATTGCCTATACTATTTCCAATAGCCTCTATAGATGAAGTATTGTAATAGTAAAGGGGAACTTCCCTGAGTGTGCACCAAATTGGGACGATTGGTGATTCCTTCTGCGTGGAGAAGTCTGGCGACCATTTGAGGATCTTCACGTGAACTCCATTGAAGCTCCACAGTCTTTTGATCCAGCAGCGTTGATAGTTATTTAGGAGTTCAAAGCGGATCAGTATATGCTTGTAGTCGAGCGACCCCAATTGGTATTTCCCAGAGAAACCAACAGTCTTGAAAGCTCCTTCCAGCTGCTCCATGGATAATCTCCCTTTGGTGAATTTACCAACAAGGGCATTCGTATAGTGAGCCGAAAGTGTGGATATATCATCATCAGAGTATAGACAGGTGGGTTCTCCGAGGTGTTCGGATTTTGGGGTGATCTCTGGATTGTTTGGAAGGGCTGAAAGGAGTGGTGGAGCTTTCGATTGAAGGGCTGCGATGAAGGATTTGGTATTTGTGGTTGTTGTTTTATCAGCCATGATTTCTGATGAACGGAGCAACTCTCTCGTCAAGGCGAGAGAGCCGTTTGCAGCGGAGGTGTGACCGTTTCCGGTCGTTACAGTAGACAACGAATTTCAGAGGAGAAGAAAGGAAGAGAGAGAAGAGAGCGAATTCAATTTTTGGGTGAACAAGGTTTGTTTTATGCTGATTCAGAAGCTGATTTAGAATGCTGATTCAGAAGCTGAATTAGTTCATTCAAGTCTTACCTACATTACATGTTTAACAAAAATATTTTGGGGAAGTCTAATATTTTCTAAGCATTGAAATTCTTAGTTTAGATGCAAGCATTTTCCTCAGTCAAAACAAATACATTACTGATCTCATTGCTGGGCTTAATTTGACATATTGTAATGCAGTACCAGTCCCTCTTCCAGCTTCTTGGAAAGTTGAGGAAAATTCTTCACCCTTTTTTTTAAAGTGAAAACAACTGAAGGTGGGGGTTGATATATTGGTACCCCAAGCCATTAAAGAGCGAGCCAGAGTCATCATAGTAGTTTGTACAAAAGGCAACATCATTGCCTCGAAAAGAATGTTCAGAAAATATTATCTATGAGTCTATATATATGCCAGAACTAGGGGAAAGGTAGTTGCGATTCCAAAGTAACGAACCTCCACACCCAGTGTTAATTCATTACTTTGGCCAAGCAACTACCATTTAGGAAGTCAGTAAGTAAAACGGATGGAGGGATTGAGCTAGTCAGTCTTTGAGCAGTCGGGAGTCCCTCGAGCACATGAAAGTCCCCTCGAACTGACGGTGGTTGCATCGAAACACGGTTATCCCCTCTAGCACATGTCCCATCGAGCACACGAAAGACCCGTTGCGCAGTCGAAAGACTAGTTGAGCACACGAATATCCCCTCGAGTACTCGAAATGCCCCTCGAACATTCGAGAGACCCCAGGAAAAACACGGATGTCCCTTCGAGCACACGGATGTCCTCTCGAGAAATCGAATATCTCGTCGAGCAGTCGGTAGTCCATTCGAGCACACGAATGTCCCTTCGAGCAGTTGAAAGTCCCCTCAAGTACACGGATGTCCCATCGAGTGTACGAACGGCCCATTCGAGCAGTCGAGACTTCCCTCTAGCACACTAATGCCCCCTCGAGTACACGGATGTCCTCTCGAGCACACGAATGTCCCGTCGAGTAGTCGGAAGTCCATTCGAGCACACGAATGTCCCTCCGAGCAATTGAAAGTCCCCTCGAGTACACGGATGTCCTCTCGAGCACACGAATGTCTCCTCGAGTACACGGATGTCCTCTCGAGCACACGGATGTCCCTTCGGTATACGAACGACCCGTCGAAACTTCCCTCCAGCACCTCGAGCACACGGATGTCCTCTCGAGCACACGAATGTCCCGTCAAGTAGTCGAAAGTCCATTCGAGCAATCGGAAGTCCCTTCGAGCAGTTGAAAGTCCCCTCGAGCACTCGAATGTCCTGTTGACCACACGAATGTCCCGTCGAGCAGTCTGGAGTCCCCTCGAGCACACGAAAGTCCCTTTGTGCAGTCGAAAGTCCCTTCGAGCACACCATAGTCCCCTCGAGCACACGGATGTCGTCCGAAAAGTCGAGTGTCCCCTCGAGCAGTCGGGAGTCCCCTCGATCATACGAGTGTCTCATCGAGCACACGAAAGTCCCCTCTAGCAGTCGGTAGTCCTCTCGTGCACACAAAAGTCCCCACGAGCACAGGATGTCCCCTCGAGCACATAATTGTCCCCTCGTGCATATATTTGTTCCCTCGTGCATATATTTGTCCCCTCGTGCATATAATTGTCCCCTCGAGCAGACGGGTGACCCCTCGAGGAGAAAAAAGTCCCCTCGAGTACACCACTATCCCCTCGAGCACACGAGATTCCCCTCGAGCACACGGGTGCCCCCTCGAGCACACGGATGCCCCCTCGAGCACACGAAAGTTTTCTCGACCAGTCGGAAATCCCTTCGAGCAGTCGGATGTAGGTCCTTACAGAAGGATGATCAGAAGGCTGCTATACTTATCTTTCACAACACATGACATAACATTCTCAGTTCACCATCTTAGTCAGTTTTTGCAGAAACCAACCGAGCATCATAAGAGATATGGCATCCATATTGCACGATACATGAAAGGAAACAATACTTATGGTATATTCTTTCCTGCAACTTCTTCAAATTTCATATCAGCATTTTGTGATGCATAATTAATTACTTGAAAGATTACAAGGAGATCAATAACATGATATTGTATATTCTTGGGAGATAATCTTATTTCTTAGAAATCCAAGAAACAGAACACAGTCTGCAAATCTTCTGTTGAATCCAAATACAGGGCCATGTCAATGACAGTCACAGAACTTAAATGGATTACATTTCTCCTCACTGATATGCATTATCAGTTTGATCTTCATAATACAAGCATAGAGGTGTTTGAGGTTGTGATGGCATTATTCGGGTTATTCACCTCCCTTTTTGTGTCGTCAACTAGTATGGGAACGCGGCTGGCAGTGCCCCGATGGAAGAGCCCCGACAGATCACAGGTTGGCAGTTGACATTTCTAAAAAGAATAGCAGTACAAAAGAAGGAAATTTAGATAAGAAAACAAGAAAGAAAACACAAAGACAAGATAACAGATAAAATACAAACAGAAAGATGCTACAAATGGTAAACATATCTATACCCTGGAGAACGCCGGGACCACCCTGGGGAACAATCCTAATTGGAAGGTAAGGGAGCCCAACAGCACGCAGGTGGGAGTCACGCAGGAGGAAGCCCACTGTCACAGATAGGAATTCTAGGATAGAGATGAATTGGTAGTTAGCAGGCATCTCCTCCGCACTAAGACATATCCCCCGTGCCTTAATTGGGCCTGCTGGGAATGTACCTGCGTGAGCCTCCTTGCCCAACACCAACTTCTCATCAACGAAAACAAAATGAAATTTCTGCTCGACTTGAGTGGGAAAATCAGTCAACAATATACGGCTGTTAGGCTGGAATTTCAAATAGAAAACAATCTGGAGGTTTCTTGGCAGAATTATAGAAAACTCTAAAGAGAGTGATGGTTGGGGTAAAGCCGGAGGCAAGGCAGAGGATCTCAAAATTGAATAGAATACGTAAGGAATTTGGGGGAAGATTGGTGAGACCTAATTCAAAATACCCAAGGAAAGACTTGCAAAATACTGTCAGGGGAAAGTGGAGGCTACTATTTTCTATAGTTTCCGGATAGACAGTGATCATGCCCTTAGGCACGTTCAAGACACTCTCCCTAGAACCTGGCAATATAGCGGGGTTGGCAATATCGTCTGATGACGTAAGGGCTAAATCAGCCAAATACCACGTGTCCTTGTGACGCAGTCAGAAGATCGGAAAAGGATCGCAAGCACGAATCCTTGAAGAACAGAAGGGGCTGCAAGCACAAACCCTAGGTTTTGAGCACAAAACTCACGAAAATAATATTATTGATTGCCTCCCCAAAACAGTACAAAAAGGTCTTTAAATACTTTTCGGAAATAAATCCGAAACCCAACATAATTCGGAAATAAAAAAAATAAAAGGAAATTCGGAAAAGAATAGGAAAAACAGAAAATTGCAGTTTTGGGGCTTCAAACGACCTCAAATGGCACTTTTGAGCTACTGACACCGTCCATTGGACGGTGTCCTTGATCTCCTCGTCGAGACGGTTCCAACGCCACCGAAATCGCCTGATTCTGACTCCGTCAGCAAAAGTTACGCTGTAAATCGCGCCGGCCCTTTACGGCGATCCATAGCGTCCTCAATCTTCGCAGCAAGCCATCCTACATCAGTCTCCCCCACCTCTGAAGAACTCGACCCCGAGTTCTCTTCAGGATAAAGAACCTCATCCTCATGGTACTCATAAATATCAGCCACGTTAAAAGTATTGGAAATACTCATAGTATCGGGAAGAGCCACAACATAAGCATTATCATTAATTTTCCTGACCACCTTAAACGGACCATACTTACGTGGCTGGAGTTTACTGTAAGTGCCGACTGGGAATCGCTCCTTGCGCAAGAACACCATAACGTCATCACCCTCCTTGAAAACTTTGAGTCTTCTACGCTTGTCAGCAGTTTCCTTATTCTTCTTCCCAGTAGCCTCCAAACGAGCCTTAACAGATTCTCTGGTCTCCATAATCTCCTTAGCCAAGATTTCTGCCGTCTTACTGACCCCAGAAGCCTTTGGCAACTCAACCAAATCCACCACATGCTTCGGAACAGAAGTATAAACAAGAGAAAACGGAGACTTTCCCGTAGCCGAATGCACTGCACTGTTATAAGCAAATTCGACTTGAGGTAAAGCCAAATCCCACTGCTTCGGCTTCTCACCACAAACACTACGAATCATATTTCCCAATGTCCGGTTCGTTACCTCAGTTTGCCCGTCAGTCTGGGGATGAGCTGTAGAACTCTTATTCAAAGCAGTCCCAAACATCCGCCACAAAGTAATCCAAAAATGACTGAGGAATTTCGTATCCCTGTCTGAAGTAATGGATCTAGGAACTCCATGGAGACGAACAACTTCCCGGAAAAACAGCTTCGCAATATTGGACGCATCAGCAGTCTTCTTGCACGCAATAAAATGCGACATCTTGGAAAACCTGTCCACCACTACGAACACAGAATCCACCCCACGTTGGGTACGAGGCAGCCCCAAAACAAAATCCATGGACAAATCTTGCCAAATATCTTCAGGAACAGGTAATGGCATATAAAGACCAGTATTTTGAGACTGACCTTTAGAAACCTGACAGGTATAACACTTCTTGACAATGGTGCTCACGTCCCTCTTCAAATGCGGCCAATAATACCGCTCCTCCAGACTAGCAATCGTCTTATCTCTTCCCAAATGGCCACTGAGTCCGCCGCCATGTAAATCCCGAATCAGCTTCTCTCTCAACGAAGAGTCAGGGACGCACAACTGATCTCCTTTGAACAAATAACCTTCACGAACAAGGTAATCTGCTCCAGGGAAGTTGCCCTCATTGCACTTGGCCCATATCTCCTTAAACTCGGCATCCTCCGCATACAGTTCTTTCAGACAGTCAAATCCGACTATCTCATGTGCCAGAGTCATTAACAAAGAAGCTCTCCTACTCAAAGCATCGGCCACCTTGTTCGACTTCCCGGACTTATGCTGAATAATGAAAGGAAATTTCTGCAAGAAACTGACCCATCGAGCATGCATCTTATTAATCATCTTCTGGCTATGGAGAAACTTTAAGGCTTGATGATCAGTGTACAAGATGAACTCTCTCTGAATCAAGTAATGCTCCCACTGTCTTAGAGACCTGAAAACAGCGTAGAACTCTTGATCGTAAGTACTCCATTTCTGCCGAGCCTCCGTGAGTTTCTCACTGAAAAACGCCACTGGTCTCTTCTCTTGGGACAGCACTGCTCCAATCCCTACGCCACTGGCATCACATTCTACTTCAAAAACCTTATCAAAATCAGGCAAAGCTAATACCGGTGCAGTACACAGCTTCTCTTTGATCAAGGCAAAACTCCGTTCCTGCTCGGGTCCCCAAACAAATTTTCCCTTCTTCAAACACTCAGTTATGGGAGCAGCCACATCACTGAAATTCCGGACAAAACGTCTATAAAACGTAGCTAGGCCATGGAAACTACGTACCTCCGTTACAGACGTAGGTGCTGGCCACTCACGAATAGCACGCACCTTATCATCGTCCACCTGAATTCCATCTTCCCCAACCACGAAACCCAGAAAAAGCAACTTGTTGCTGCTGAACGTACACTTTTTCAGGTTAATGTACAACTGATTTTCGAGCAAAACCTGCAACACCTGTCTCAGATGCTCTAAATGCTCCTCTTTGGTCCTGCTATAAATCAGAATGTCGTCAAAGTACACCACCACAAAAGACCCAATGAAAGGGCGTAGAACCTGATTCATCAACCTCATGAAGGTGCTAGGGGCATTGGACAATCCGAAAGGCATTACCAACCACTCATACAGTCCATCCTTGCTCTTGAAAGCCGTCTTCCACTCATCTCCAGGCCTTATACGAATCTGATGGTATCCACTCCGAAGATCAATCTTCGAAAACACCTTCGAACCTGCCAGCTCATCAAGCATGTCCTCCAGTCGCGGAATCGGAAACCGATACTTGATAGTGATCTTGTTAATCGACCTACTATCAACACACATCCTCCACTGGTTTCCTTTCTTTGGAACAAGAAGAACAGGCACCGCACAAGGGCTCATACTCTCACGAATGAAACCCTTCTTCAGCAAGTCTTCAATCTGTTCTCTGAGTATCTCATTCTCCTTCGGACTCATGCGATAATGGGGAAGGTTTGGCAAACTCGAACCAGGAACTAAATCAATCTGATGCTGAATATCTCGCATTGGTGGTAACTTGTTAGGAAGCTCCTCCCCAGTCAACTGCTCAAAATCCTGCAAAATTGCCTTCACCTCTGCTGGAATCACAGTCTCTTCTTTCTCAACAGTCAGTAACCCCTTCATCACCACTGGGTAGAAACAGTCAGCTTCAACAACATCTTTGTCAAGCTCTTCCTCATCTCGTGACATTACAAGAAAATTAGACTGTTTATTCCTAGCAACACTGTCAAAACGATGAACTGGCGCCATAGCAATCTTATGACCACCCCATGCAAACAACATGACATTATCACGACCCTTGTGAGTAACATCATTGTCAAACTGCCAAGGCCTGCCCAACAGCACATGACAAACATCCATATCCAGCACATCACACACAACATTCTCTTTGTAATACTTCCCGATGGAAATAGGAACACTACAAGTCAATGTCACCTTAACCTGGTTACCCTTACTAACCCAGCCTAAGGAGTAAGGTTTCTCATGAGCCACTGTAGGTAAATTCAGATATTCTACCAGTTTAGCAGAAACGAGGTTTTCTGAACTACCATTATCCACTATCAAATTGCACAACTTATTATCAATTGAACAGTGAGTTTTGAAAAGGTTCTTACGCTGCCCCTCGTCCTTGGATGACAACAAAAGTCGTTGCACCACGATGCTGACTTTCTCAACTGCCTCTTCTTCAGCAAATTCAGCTCCTTCATACGCGTCCTCCTCTGCATCATCCTCACCATCTTCTTCCAGGAGAGCCACAGTCCGTGATGGGCACACATTCGACATATGTCCCATGCCACCACAACGGAAACACTTGTCACCACGTGGCTTAGCATACGGGTTAGGCTGTCTCTGCATCGGTGCCCTGGTTGGGAACACCCTCTTTTCCTGCGCACCACCCGAACCACCTCCAGTAGTACCTATATTAGAATCCTTGGCTACCACTGTCTTCTCCTTACTCCCGGATGACTCAGAATTGCTCGGAGGCTGAAATTTTCGAAAACCAGAATAGTTACCACCTCCGCCACGAGGGGAATTCTCCATCATCTCTGCCTTCATAGCCAACGTTTGAGCCTCGGTCACAGTCCACACGGTCTGCAATCCCATCTTCTCCTGAATTGAAGGTTTCAAACCGCTGATATATCTGGCCACTTTCTGATTCTCAGTCTCCCCCAGTTCGTTGCGTTCACTGTAACGCATGAATTCAGCCGTGTACTCCTGAACTGACCTCCTTCCTTGGGAGCATTCAATGTACAGCTTGTACAATATTTGTTCATAATCAGCGGGCAGAAATCGATCGAGCATCAACTGCTTCATCTTCCTCCAAGACCTGATCGGATTCTTGTTCCGCTTGCGCCTTGAGTCGACCAGCCTGTCCCACCAAACAGCAGCCGTACTCTTCAACTTAACCGCGACCATCTTAACGTGTTTTGCCTCAGGAATTTCCATGACCTCGAAGAATCGGTCCACTTCGATTTGCCAATCCAGCAACTCCTCTACACCCATGGATCCATAAAAGTACGGAATGTCAGCTTTAACCCGGTAATCAGGATTATTCCTTCGATTTCCCCGGTCTGCCTCAGCTTCCACCTCGGCAAATTCTTCATCCGAATCCGAACTAGACGAATCCGCGACGACGTTCTTACCCCTCGGATTCCTCCTGGCCGATTGCTCGCCATTGCTCAGAGTCTCCACTTGCGTCGACAATGTCTCCAGTCGCCTAGTCACCGCAGCCAGTGAGGCGAGAATCGCATCTCCTTCCGCCTTGGTTAATGGTTGATCAGCCATCGTGAATCAATGGAAAAGGTCAGGGAAAAGCCTGCTCTGATACCAATTGACGCAGTCAGAAGATCGGAAAAGGATCGCAAGCACGAATCCTTGAAGAACAGAAGGGGCTGCAAGCACAAACCCTAGGTTTTGAGCACAAAACTCACGAAAATAATATTATTGATTGCCTCCCCAAAACAGTACAAAAAGGTCTTTAAATACTTTTCGGAAATAAATCCGAAACCCAACATAATTCGGAAATAAAAAAAATAAAAGGAAATTCGGAAAAGAATAGGAAAAACAGAAAATTGCAGTTTTGGGGCTTCAAACGACCTCAAATGGCACTTTTGAGCTACTGACACCGTCCATTGGACGTGTCCTTGATCTCCTCGTCGAGACGGTTCCAACGCCACCGAAATCGCCTGATTCTGACTCCGTCAGCAAAAGTTACGCTGTAAATCGCGCCGGCCCTTTACGGCGATCCATAGCGTCCTCAATCTTCGCAGCAAGCCATCCTACATCACCTTGGCCCAGCAAAGCAAACCAGCCTAGTGTGGTGCCAACGAACAGAATGGCCAGTGGGCGAGCGAGATGAGACAGGATTTATGTGATTAGCCACCAAGCCTGTATAACAAGGAGAATAATTACGAAAACAAGGTAAGATTTAGGAATCAACACAATATTCACTTAGATACGCCCTACATGGAAAACATGATTGACCGGAGCGTCAAAGCAAACATGGTTGACCGGAGCGTCAAAGCAAACATGGCTCTGTGCCTTCTTGCCTGAACTTAGTCTTTGTATTTTTTAGGCTCAGGTGCATACTAGACCAGAGTAGACGGTTAATAGGAGGATAGCATATTTTAGCATTAACATTGGTGTCGTTTGTGGGGATTTCATAACTTTTTAGCATTTGCACAACTCGAACAGAATGGAGGTACAACCGATGGGAAACTTGTTTAACCAAGTGGTCATAGAGGATGTGATGTGTCTGGAGGAAGTCTCCACCCCGATGCAGATGCCAACAGGAGAGAGAAAATAGCTTCGCAGAATGGTGGAGCTTGTAAATAACTCGGAGGTCCTCCAGACGATCATGGCATCTCATGAGGAGGTTGAAAGAAATGGGGGACATGTAAAAGGGTAAGGCAAAGCGAAGGGGATATGATTTGCAATAGACCAAGATCTTTCTAGAGAAGGAAGGTGACAATGAGGCACCTATTTGAGGGGAGAGAGGCTCAGAGACAACCCGGAGCAGAGCAAAGAATAAAAAGGCACACCCATCTCCGGAACAGGCCGGATGTGAAAAGACTGCAGTAGACAGCGAGTGTCGAACAAGTTACTTGCCCTCGCCGAGAGTGAAAGAGCATGCCAAGTGCAAGGCCCCGCCAAGAGAAATGGAGGAAGAGTCGAGGAAATATAGCAGAGGATCACCATTTCCTAGGAGGATGCAACTATTCATGATTGATCTGAAGCTAAAAATAATGGTGAACTCGAGGCCGTACAATGACGATGCAGATCCAAAGGACCATTTGCACAAATTTTGCACTAACATGTCCACCTTCGTGATGCCGGAGCAGGAATCCATCAGACGTCTAGCAGGTTCAAAAAGACGGAGAGGGTCTTCACACCACTCATCAAGACGCCCAAAGAAATCTTTGCCCTGTGCACAAGGAAATGTATACTAGACGTACCACCAAGGATGAGGAAAGACCCCAGTAAGAGAAGTAAGTCCCATATTTGTGATTACCATGATGACCATGGTCATGACATGAATGACTGATTCCACTTGAATCACAATATAGAGGAATGCGTGTAAAAAGGTGAGCTGGCACACCTGGCAAAGAATGCAAAGGCTCGTGAAAAAGCCACTTACCAGAACAAGAATAAGTATGGAGGCTTTCGCAAGTAGCAAGATGGGTGTAGCAGATCAAGGAGCCCCGACAGGAAGTGGTGGTGGGATAAAGGAAATGAGGTCGCTGGAGTAGAGGCTGGGGAAGAACTAAGCAAAAGCCAGAGAGAGGACACCCCTGTGAAAGACAGTAGAATAGCGACGGTGACAGACATATACTCTATTATTGGCAGGAACGCCAGGGAAGGACCAAATCTCAGCAGAAGGCAGACACCACAACCAACACCGACAAATAGGAAGTTGGACACAAATAAAGCAATAACATTTGATGCCAATGACCCAATACCAGACAGCCCAGCTGGTGGTAATGTGGCAGTGATAATGGTCGGCGTTATGGACAAGAGGATTCACAGGCATACATAGATAGCGGAAATTCTGCAAAAATTATGTATTGGCACAGTTTTGAGAAGCTAGACGAGAACCCGATGAGGAAGTTGGAATCAACAGACACCCCGCTAGTGAACTTTGAAGATAGAACAGTATGACAGAAGGAACCATACTCCTCCCGGTAACGGTGGGAGAAGGGGACAAGAGCAAGACCATGGACATGGAGTTCATAGTCGCGAAGGCGAACAACTCATACAATATAATACTAAGTAGGCTGGTATTAGCGTTGCTGAATGGGATAGTATCAAACATGCACCTGCTTTTGAAATTCCCAATTAGGGGAGGAATAGCCATGGTTAGAGGAGATTAACAAAAGGCTAAAGAGTGTCACAGGATTTCTCTCAGCAAGCACAAGTGAGAAGATGGAAGTGGGAGCCAGGAGAGACATGTCAGTAAGGCCAGGCCTTTCAAAATGATCACAGGCAGAGGAAACCTATCAAAGCTAGGTGGAGAAGTGGAAGTGGTAAAATTGAGTGGAGACCAGTCATTGCAGGTGGGAACATCTCTCCTACCTGAGGTGATAAGTGAGCTTGTGAAGGTGCTGAAAGAGAACAGGTAGGGCTTCTCTTTGAAACAGGAGGACATTACTCGGGTCCCAAAGGAAGTTGGGTGTCATGAGCTTAAAGTGGACCTGTCTCACAAGCGTGTCAAACAGAAGTGGAGGGTGCTGTATAGAGAAAGGAACGAGGCAGTGAACAGGGAGGTGAGTTAGTTGGTTGCAGCGGAGATCTAGTGATGAGACGTCAAATGCATATATTTTCCAAAGCATTTAACATCACTTTTTTCATATTTTTGTTGTAAGATTGCTAGATTTAGGTAGGTTTACATGATAAGGGGTTTAGATGACCATTTTTTATTTTTATATCTAAATCCTTCATTTTGTAACCTATGCTTAGTCTAATGGATTTTTGGTCCTTATAAGCATCTAGATTCAATTATTTGAGCTTCATTTTGTAGATGTCTTGTGAACCCTTAGGAGTGGTATAGTGAAGGTTACGTGCCAAAACGTGGTAGAAGATAGAAGGTTCGAAGAAGGAAGGCAAAGAAGCAGATGAATTGTCACCTAGAAGTTTGGACAGAGTTCTTAAAATTATTCAAGAAGAATCAGCCTACAAGGGTGGTGCAATTGGATTTGTCTTCTCGAACACTATAAAATTGACTATAAGAACTCCAAAATGGATCAACAGTTTACCTGTGGCAAGCAAAACAAGAGGCCACGAATTGTAGCTCGCTCGGGCGGATAGATCTGAATATTGGGCTGAAACCTCCGCCGCCCGGGTTAGGCCATTTCTGCCCGGGCGATGCCATTTTCGCTCAAGCAATGCCTACTGCATTTTGACCTTCGTTTTGACCAACTTGGGCTATAAATAACCTCTTTTCTTCCCCCATTTTCCCAAGCCCGACATGGGGACTCCAAAACCCTAGTTTTTCACCATTTTCTTCCATTTCTTCTTCTTTCTTCTTCTTTCTTTGTATATCTTTGTTCTATGTTATGAGTTTTTATTATCTAGCTTAGTTTTATACTTGGGAGCAATTGATTGAGACTTCCTTGCTAATGTCTTGAGAATCATATCTATCTATTTATTGATTTTGCTATTGTGCATTTATTGAGCTTTGAATGTGGATTATTAATGGCATTAATGTTGTTGGAAATTTGAGTATATGAATTGCTTGTACGATTGCTTGTTAAAGTTGGGAGAAAGTAGCTAATTTTCCCTTCTTTTAATGTGGGATCCAAGAGTATGAGTTAGAGCTTCTAAATGATGTTGATGTGTTGATAATTGCTAGATGGATGTGATGATGTTGAACTTATTGTTATGTTTTTTTTAGGTAGAAAATGAGAAAAGTCTATGAATGTCGATCATTCTTGACTAACCTTGTGTAAATGCATGAATTGACTAAATGCTTAGACACGGTGTAGTGTTTATAAATGTTGCCAAGCTTATTGATTCTTTGTGCTCAATGCCATTTATGGGATACTTTTAATCGTGTTTTGACTAAGGGAGTCATTGGTGAGGTTTGACAAGAGATGTTGAATTCACTCTTGCAAACTACTATCTAAGAAGCATAGAAGATTTATCTTCACAATAAGTAGTTAAAGTAGTGAATAGATTTTGTCACTCGTTCTTGAAGCCTTTGTTATTTAGTATTCATGTGTTCTTAATGCTATCTTTACTTCATTTATGCAATGGGTTGTTTGAGAATAGGAAGTGTTTGTAGGATTTAAGTCCTAGGGTGTTAGGAAAGTGACGAATTCCTTAGCTCTTTGGCATGAAAATCCAAGAACATGAACTTAGAATTTCTCGTGCATAATGTGTTGTGATTCTTGCTAGATAAGTATGTTAATCTGGATTTTTCTCATAGTTATCCTATAGATGCAATAAAGGTTGAACCTTGAATGTGGTTTGTTGTAGGTTTAGCCAAATGAATGTTATGTTTGGTTAAATGGATATGTCTTTGGTATAAAGCTTGTTGTTATCAAATCTATGGTCCTTCATGTGAAATGTCATTGATGAAATACCCCAATGGTGTAGTTTGCCTAGAGTGATTGTCAACGACGTTTGCAAATGGTCATTGTTTGTCTTTTCAAATTAATATTAAGAAGGAATGAATGTTGATCTTTGAATGGGAAGTGATAACATTCCCCATATGTAACAAATGTGATAGAATGAGTGAATGGTTCAATGATCTATATGAGGTTTGGAAGTAGTTATCAATTGCCCCCAGGGCTTTATCTTTTGTAATTTTTACCACTTTTTCTTAGTTTGTTATATGATTAGCATAGTTACTTAACTTTGCTAGTTAGCTTGTCTTTTAATTTCATAACTTTGGAAAACCAACCAAAACCCCTCATTTACTTTTTGAGGGTAAAATGGTAAACAAAAAATACGGTGGAACATCCGGGGGAGCCCATGAAAGTACAGGCGATCCACCAAATACAGAAAGTTATGCAAACCCTAAGCTAAATGATGGGAAACCTAGGGAAAAATGAGATAAGAGGGGGTACCCTAACAACCCCCCACCCACACATATGCTAACCCTAAGCTTGATGGTGCTAAGCCTAGGCAAATAAAAGCAAGTCCAGATAAAAGTGTGAATCTAGACCTATACATAGCAACTAGAGACTTGGCTCTTCATATGATCTCCTAATCGCGGCCGAGACTTGGGTCTCGGGTCTTGAAGATAAGGTGATGAAGAAGTCTCCATTGGTAGACATAAAGCACAGTCGAGTGTAGTGTACTCGGGTCTTGAATGGTCGCCATGGTGTGCTGGTGGTGCTGAATCCGAGTGAAGCTGAGACCGCCAATGGAGGAGTAGCTTCTACCATATACACCCCTAAGATGAAGAAAGAGGGGTGTTATTGGCTTTCAAACGTTCTCATGATGTGAACCGAGGCTATTTTAGAGGGCAAGAGTGTTCGTAGGCAGTGCTAATAACTCTTGTGGATCCCTCCAAAAATAGCTCCCCTAATGATGGAGAGAACGGACACAACTTATATGGCATGTGTCAAGCCTGACGATTTTGTAATCGCCCACTCCATTTTAAGCAAATGGATAACTATTTGCTAATTTAACACAAAGTGTAACACAAGCATAGAGCGCTAGGTAACCGTCAAATCCAAGTAACGAGTAGCAGTGGGTTAATTAATTTTGTGTACGCTAATTAATTAACCCACTACCCGAATCCTATGGTCGTGCAACCAAATGAAGAAAGGTTGCTCTCCCACCCTGATCGGCCATAGTGCACAAGTATTTCCAAGGGGAAATGTGCGATCAAAGCATGGAAAAACTCATACGTTCGCCCAATACAATTTCAGCCCGAAGAGAATGCAACCCTTGCTCCAACAATCGACAAATCGCAGGTCAGCCTGTCCCAGGCCAAAATTGCAAGTATGGCTTAAACAACGAGCGAATTGCAGGCCAGGTCAAAATAGGCCAAAATAACATCTCCAGCTCAACCATAGCCGTTGAGCAACAAGTATGACCCATACCAAATTGGAATCCCAGCTCTAATAGCCAGTAAATTATAGGCTAGGTCAAAATAGGCTAAAACAACTACTCCACAACCATAGTCATCGAGCGACGAGCCTGACCCTGGCCAAAATTGCAATAATGGCTTCAACAACTAGCAAATTGGAAGCCAGGTCCACATAGGCCTAAGCAATAGCTCCAGCACAACCATAACTGTCGAGCAACGAGCCTGACCCAGGCCAAATTTTCATTTCTGGCTTCAACAACCAGCGAATTCCAGGCCAGGTCAAAATATGGCAAAGCAATAACTCCAGCACAACCATGGCCATCGAGCAATGAGTCTGACTCAGGCCAAAATTTCAATGCTTGCTCCAACAACCAGCTAACTGCAGGTTCGGTCAAAATTGGCCCAAGAAATAGCTCCCCCACAATCATATTCGTCAAGCAACAAGCCTTGCCCAGACCAAAATTCCAATCGTGGCTCTAAAAACCAGCAAATTGCAAGGTAGGTCAAAATAGGACAAGACAATAGCTATAGCCTAATGATAGCCTTTGAGCAATGAGCCTAGCTAAGGCTAAAGTTGCAAGTCTGGCTCCAACAGCCAGTGAATTACAGGCCTGGTCAAAGTAGGCCAAAGCAACAACTCTAGCACCACGACGATCACAAAGTGGAGAGCCTAGCCGATGGCGAACCAGAAAAAAGAAATGCTTAAAAAATAATGAGAAACAATGCTAAAAACCAAGTTCAAAAATAGTGTTGAGAAAATAATGTTGAAAAAAAACACTTCAAAGGGAGGAAGGTTACCCCCCCACCCCCACCCTCTCCTTGAAGAATTACAAACAAAAATATAAAACACACAGATGCTGGGAAAGCAAACTAACATGCAAAACTATCAAAGATGTTCAATATGAAAGGAAAAAAGGAGACAATAAGTAAATTGTCCAGGCCAACCAGGCCACAACACGAAAAAGAAATAAACAAACATCAGTCAATCCTCCAGCAAGGGAGTAAATACCTAGCACAAGAAAGAAAGTAAAAAATTTATAGTTTAAAGTTAAAGACATAAAGCCTTCATGACTTCTCAACATCATCAACAGGAACAACTTTGTTCTTCCCAGAAGTCTAAGATCTATCTTCCGCAGCTCTTTAAGCATTGTCAGCAGCCTGAGCTCCACCCTCTGTGGCCTCGCCAGCATTTTCAGCAACGTGATGGGGCTCACTGGTAGAATGGGTGTCCGACTCAAAAGAAGCATTGTCTGGATCCCAATGGTCAAGCTTGTCAAGTGTCATACCGGGGTGCATCTTAGTGAAGTACTTAGTAAAGCTATGTTTGCATAAGGGAACAAAAGCATTACCAATGCCAATTTGCAGCTTCTCCTCTTCCTCAACCTGGGAGTATAACTGGATGGAGTTTACCAGGGCACTGCTCAGCTTCTCAGAGGCCTTAGTACTCAGCACCACACGGGAATAAAGGCTTATGAAGCTGCAGGTGAAAGCCCAATCGTGGAAGGCCCTCAGCTCGACATTATTAGATTCAGCTTGGGCTAAGGAGGTCTTCGGGGAGCTGGTAACCACTTTCTCCAGCTCAAGATCCTGCTTTAGCTCAGGGACACACCGCGCCTTTTCATTCAGGGAGGCAAGCCCACTCTTGAGCTCACTGTTCTCAGCCTGCAGACTATCAAGCTCCTCCTGCATGGTCCTGGCAGAGTAGAGGATACGAAAATAGCTAAACGAAAAAGAAAATCAAGAAGAACATCTCTATGCAGCCAAAGACAAATAAATAACAATGAAAAATATAGCTCTAGGATAACCGATGCAGAACGGTCAACGAGGGATTTAGATCCATCCACATTCATGGACTGCTCTACGAGCCAAGCATTAAAGAAAGGAAAGGGTAGAGCCTGAGGAACAAAATCGATCCGAGTTGCTGCGCTACATAAGGGAGTTGACGCTAAACAACTTGGAGAGGAATAGCCACAGGTGAACGGAGGCGAGAACGAAATCACTTAAATAGGCCGAGGAGCGGGGACAACATCCCTTGATTGGCTAACATGTTGAGATGCCAGAGTCTCAGGAATCACCACAATGGAAACGCGGCCAATATCGATTCTATCTTTCTCGACTCTCCTTCTGGAGCTGCGACGAGGCTTCTTATGGAGACGTTCCTAATTTAGAGACATCAGTGTCAGATAATGTGATGGCCTTCAGATTCTAATCCACAACATCAGTAGTGTCCTCACTCTGTGGGGGGATGACGAGCGATGGCAGCCCTTTGAGGAAGCTTCGACGGGTCTCTTAGTGAATTGCAGGTGAGCCTGACCCAGGCCAAAGTTACAATTCTTGCTTCAACAACCAGCGAATTGTAGGCCAGATCAAAATAGGCCAAAGAAATAACTCCAGCACAACTATAGCCATTGAGCAACTAGTCTAACTCAGGCCAAAATTGCAATTCTAGCTCCAACAGACAGCTAACTGTAGGCCTGATCAAAATAGGCCCAAGAAATAGCTCCCGCACAACCATAGCCATCGAGCAACGAGCCTGACCCTGGCTAAAATTCCAATCGTGGCTCTAACAACCAGTAAATTGTAGGCCAGGTTAAAATAGGCCTAGACAATAGCTCTGGTCTAACAATTTCCATTGAGCAGTAAGCCTGCCTCAAGCTAAAGTTGCAAGTCTGGCTCCAACAACCACCGAATTACAGGCCTGGACAAAGTAGGCCAAAGAAACAACATTAGCACTACGACGAATGCCAAGCGGAGAGCCTAGCCGGAGTGAACCAAAAAAAGTAGTGTTTGAAACAATTGTTGAAAAAGCAACGCTCAAAAAAATAATGAGAAAACAGTGCTCAAAAATAGGTTCAAAAATAGTGTTGAGAAACTAATGTTGAAAATAAAAAAAGCACTTCAAAGGGCGGAAGGTTACCTCCACCCTCACCCTCCCCCCAAAGAATCACAAAAAAAAAAACAAAACACAGAGATGATAGGAAAGCAAACTAACATGTAAAGATGTCCAAGATGTTCAATATAAAAGGGAAAAAAAAGAGAGAAAATAGGTAAATTATCCAGGCCAACAAGGCCACATCACGAAAAACAAATAAATGAACATCACTTAATCCCCCCAGTAAGGGAGTGCACAACTAGCACAAGAAAGAAATAAAAAACTTTCTAGTTCAGAGTTCAAGATATAAAGCCTTTATGACTTCTCAACATCATTAACAACAACTTTGTTTTCCCCAGAAGCCTGAGCTCTATCTTCCGGAGCTCTCTCAGCGTTGTTAGCAGCCTGAGCTCCACCCTCTGCGGCCTCCCCAGCATTGTCAGTAGCCTAACGAGGCTCACTAGTAGAATGGGGCATCCGATAAAACAGGCTTTGTCTGGATCTCAATGGTCAAGCTCGTTGAGTGTCATACTGAGGTGCTGCTTAGTGAAGTTCTTAGTAAAGCTATGTTTGTGTAAGGGAACAAAAGCATTACTAAGGCCAACCCACATATTCTTTTCTTCCTCAGCTGGGAGTAAAACTTATTAGCATTCACCAGGGCATCACTTAGCATCTCAGAGGCCTTAGTACTCTACACCATGCAGGAATAAAAGCTCATGAAGCTGCTGGTGAAAGACCAGTCACAGAAGGTCCTCAGCTTGACATTCTTAGATTCAGCATGGGCCAAGAAGGTCAGCAGGGAGTCGGTAATCGCTTTTACCAGCTTCAGATCATGCTCTAGCTCAGGGACACATCGTGCCTTTTCATCGGGGAAGGTAAGCCCACGCTTGAGCTCACTGTTCTGAGCCTATAGAATATCAAGCTCCTCTTGTATTTCCGTGGTGGAGCAGAGGATACAAAAACAGCTAAAAGAAAAAGAAACTCAAGAAGCACTGCTCCATGCAGCCAAAGATAAAAAATAACAAAGAAAGTCGTATTTCAAGGATAACCAATGTAGAATGGTCAACGAGGGAATTAGATCTAGCCACGTTCATGCACCACTCCCGGAGCTAAGCATTAAAGTGAGGAAGGGGTAGAGCAAGAGGGACAAACTCGGTCCGAGCTGTAGCGCTTCACAAGGAAGCTGACACTGAACCACCTGGAGAGGAAGAGCCGTAGGTGAATGGAGGCGAGAACGGAATCGCTTAAACATGTCAAGGAGCGGGGACAACATCCCTTGGTTGGCTAATAGGTTGGGAGGCTGGAGTCCCGGCACCAGTCCCAGTCCCATCTTTCTAGACTATCCTCCTGGAGCTGCGGCGAGCCTTCTTCAAGAGAAGTTCCTCATTTAGAGACCTCAGTATTAGACAATGTGAAGGCCTTCAGATTCTGATCCACAACACTGGCAGTGTCCTCACTCCAAGGGGGAATGACGAGTGATAGCAGCCCTGCAAGGAAGCTTCGACGGGTCTCCTAGGAAATTGGCGACAGACATCTCTACAAATAGACAAAAGAGAGAAAAATATAAGGATAGAAGATATTTGATTGATATTAGATTGATTCTAATTAATGTTGATTGATATGATTAGTGTTGATTGATATTAGATTGATTCTGATTAGTATTAGGGATAAGATCATAGTTGTACATTCCTCTTATACACCTCATTGTACCCTATATATTGAGATCAATACAGAGGCCAAATCATCAAGCCTTTTACACTTTCATGGTATCAGAGCATTGATCCAAAATTTTTTCGCACTGCTCTTACTCCTTTGAGCATTGTTCTTCCTCCTCTGCAGCACTGCTGCTCACTTTTATTTTTTTTGGCCTACTGCTCGCCTTCCAAACAAGATCACATCCGACCTTGTCACCTTCTCCTCCTCACCATGTCATCTTCCGGCCAACCCAACCTTGTTGCTTCTGATGAAAAGCTACCATACAACACCCTAATCCACATGCTTAACATCAAACTCTCATCTGGGAACTTCATGCTTTGGAAAACCCAAGTTCGCCATATTCTTCGATCACAAAATCTCTTCCATTTTTTGGACGGATCCCATCCTTGTCCGCCCGTGCCATCACCACCTTCTTCTCCCGCTGATAAAGCAGCCTATAACACTGCCGTTGCTGCCCGTGAATCGTGGATCAACGAAGATCAGAAGCTTTGCGGTCTTCTTTTCTCGTTGCTTTCCGAGGAAGCCATGGCGGAGGTCCTCGGCTGTGACACTTCCCAGCACATATGGGATACTGTTTCCACGGTATATCAGAACAAGAGCAAGTCCAGCATTCTCAAACTTCGTGTTCAAGTTCTTACTCTCCGTCGCACCGGCTCGGTGCACGACCTGCATCTCAAATTCGAAGCTATCTTCGATCAACTCGCCGCCATGGATGCTGCTCCTTCCAATGATGATCAGGTGCTATGGTTCGTCACTGCTCTCGGCCCAGAATTCAGAGATTTCAGCGCCCCTATTATGAATCTTTCGCCGACGCCGAATTATGTCGATGTTGTTTCCCGGGCCGAAAATCATGAAGTTTTTCTCTCCACTCTCTCAGGCGATGGCAGCAATGGTGTTCAGACTCCATCTGCAGTTCAAACCGCCATTTTTCTGGCGGCCGATCGTCCAGCAGGTGGCCGCGCATGGGACCATTCGCCGGCGCGTGGTGGCGGCGCGTCTGGCACACGCGCCACTCGTGGAGGCCGTTTCGGTGGCCGCGGACGTGGTGGATGCTCTGGTGGTGATCGTGGATGTGGTGGAGGTCTGGTTTGTCAGTGGTGCAGGAAACCAGGCCATTCAGCCAATTCGTGTTATCGTTTGGTTCCTCGTCCCGTCGAATCTGCTCAGCTTGCCGAGTCCTCATTTGAACCAGCTGCTCATGCCTCTGATTGGTACCTTGACTCAGGTGCGACAAATCATATGGCATCCTCCTCCTCTGTTTTAGACAGTGTCACTCCTTATACCGGTAATTCTCAAGTTCTTGTTGGAAACGGCTCTCATATTTCTATTACACATCATGGTGATTCTAAGCTTACACCATTTTTGCGATTAACTGATGTGCTCGTTGTACCCCATATTACCAAAAATTTACTTTCTATTAGCAAGTTAACCCGTGATCTTGGTGTTCTGATTACTTTTGATGACAAATCCTTTATTATTCAGAACAAGGTAACCAGGTCGGTCGTGGGAAGGGGCCGCAGTGAGAATGGGCTCTACGTGCTGGATCGTGGAGAGGCAGCATTGCTTACTTTCATTCAGAATAAAAATCGGGCATCTTTTGAATTGTGGCATGCCCGCCTCGGACATGTGTCCCATAATATTATTTCCCTTTTAGATAAAGCTGGGGTATTATCTGTTTCCTCTGTGTTGCCTACTCCCCACACCTGCGCCCCTTGTGTTATAGAAAAAGGTCAAAGGCTTTCATTTGTTGAGAATAATAAAAGAGCTTTGCATGTGCTTGATTTAGTCCACTGTGACTTATGGGGACCTTCTCCTGTTTTGTCTGGAAACGGTTTTGCCTATTATGCCATAATTGTTGATGATCACTCATGCTTTACCTGGTTTTACCCTCTCAGCCGCAAATCAGACTTTGTGGACATCTATCTCCAGTTTGAGGCATTCGTAGAAAATCAACTCTCTGCCCGCATTAAGGTTTTTCAAAGCGATGGGGGAACGGAATTTATTAACAATCGCCTACGGGCTCATTTTGCTACAAAGGGAATCCATCATCAAAACTCTTGTCCACATACACCTCAGCAAAATGGACGGGCTGAACGTAAACATCGACATGTCACTGAGATGAGGCTTACTATGCTATTCCATTCCCATTTACCATTATCCTTTTGGGATGATGCTTTTGGAGCAGCAGTTCATACTATCAATCGACTGCCAACACCAGCCCTCGATGGGGTATCTCCGTATGAACTGCTATATCATCGCAAACCAGTATACTCCAACTTTCACCCTTTTGGCTGCCGAGTTTATCCTTTTGTCCGTCCCTATGCAGAGCACAAGCTTTCTCCCCGAAGCATCCCTTGTGTTTTCATCGGCTATAGCTCTCAATATAAAGGTTTCCGGTGCCTGGATCAAGCCAGCAGACGTGTCTACATCACTCGCCATGCTAGGTTTGATGAGACTTGCTTCCCTCTTGCTTTAGCCGATCGTTCAGAATCATCTTTTTCTTCCTTAGATGTTTCTGCTTTTGTTGATGCTGACTTACCAGTTGTTCAGTCTGTGGTTCCTCTAGCAGAGCAGACTGTGCCTACTCCTCCTTGTTCACTATGCTCCCCTGGCTCGGTAACTGTCCCACCTCCAGCACCGGTTTTGAACACCATATTGGATACTCCGCCTCAGTCTCCTACTTCTCCGATGTTCTCTAGTTCATCATCGTCTGGCTCTGATTCTGATGATCTGCAGTCTGCCCGCACGCATCATATGGTTACTCGTCATCAAGATGGTAGTCGTCCAACCAAAGATCTGCCTCCAGATTTTGTTGCCACCGGTCTTCTTTCGGTCTTGCTTGCCCAAACCGAGCCTCGCGACTATCGAGCTGCACTTCGTGATCCACAATGGGTTGCTGCCATGAATGAGGAAATGGCTGCCCTTTGTCAGCAACATACATGGGAATTAGTTCCTCGTCCACCCGGTGTCAATATTGTTGGATCGAAGTGGGTATTCCGTCTAAAGTACCGGCCTGACGGCACTGTTGATCGTCATAAAGCCCGCCTTGTTGCTAAGGGATATTCGCAGGTTCTTGGATTCGATTTTGAGCACACTTTCAGTCCTGTGATCAAGGCTGCATCAGTTCGCACCGTACTTGCCATTGCTACCATGCGCAGATGGCCTCTTCATCAGCTCGACGTTAAAAATGCCTTCCTAAATGGTGTTCTTGATACGCCAGTTTACATGGCTCAACCTGTTGGCTACAAAGATCCGACTCGTCCTGACTATGTTTGCTGCTTGCGAAAGGCCATCTATGGCCTCAAACAGGCTCCTCGAGCATGGTTTCAGCGCTTCAGTACCTATCTCTGCACTCTTGGTTTTCGGTGTAGTTCCGCTGACACGTCATTATTTGTCTACTCCCAGGGTACCACCTTGCTTTACCTTCTACTCTACGTTGATGATATTATCCTCACAGGCAATGATCCAGCTCTCATTAGCCAGTTCATTGCCCGCACTGATCGGGAGTTTTCCATCAAGGATTTGGGCCATGCTCACTATTTCCTTGGCTTAGAGGTTTCTTCGGCACGGTCTGGTTTGTTCTTGAGTCAGGCCAAGTATGCTCGGGATATCCTGCGTCGAGCCGGTATGACTGATGCTGCTGCAGTTTCCACCCCTTTTACACCACAGTCTCAGCTTCATAGCAGTACCAGTGGGAAGTTTGCCAATCCCACCTTATACCGCTCGCTCGTCGGTGCTCTTCAGTACCTAACCATCACTCGCCCTGACCTGACTTTTGCAGTTAATTCAGTCAGTCAGTTTCTTCAGGATCCCCGGGACGATCACTTTGCTGCTGTGATTTGTATTCTTCGTTATGTTCGTGGAACAATGCATCTTGGTCTCTCTTTCAGTTCTGTGTCATCTACTGAGGTGATGGGGTATTCAGACGCTGATTGGGCACGTTGTCTCGAGACTCGGCGTTCTACCTATGGTTATGCTGTGTTTCTTGGTAGGAACCTTGTATCCTAGAGCGCCAAGAAACAACCTACAGTCTCACGATCCAGTTCTGAATCGGAATATCGTGCCTTGGCCAACACTGCTGCAGAGGTTGTCTGGCTGACTCATCTACTGCGTGATCTCCGTTTCCCGTTGTCTCGTGCGCCTTTTTTGTTATGTGACAGCAATAGTGCAATCTTTTTGGCTCAAAACCCTGTTGCTCACAAACGGGTGAAGCACATTGACATTGACTACCATTTTGTTCGGGAACTCGTTGCCTCTGGAAAGCTTCGGGTTAGTCATGTGCCTACTTCGCTCCAGGTTGCTGATATCTTCACTAAGGGTCTCTCTCGATCGTTATTCGAGTTTTTCAGATCCAAGCTTGCCGTCTCGGTTCATCCGACGCTTCGCTTGAGGGGGGGTGTAAGGATAGAAGATATTTGATTGATATTAGATTGATTCTAATTAATGTTGATTGATATGATTAGTGTTGATTGATATTAGATTGATTCTGATTAGTATTAGGGATAAGATCATAGTTGTACATTCCTCTTATACACCTCATTGTACCCTATACATTGAGATCAATACAGAGGCCAAATCATCAAGCCTTTTACACTTTCAAAAAATAGTCAGAAAGATGAAAACCATATGGAAGCAAAGCAAATTTAGCACAGTAGAAAGGCCAGAAAATTTTTAAACTATACCACTCAAGTTCGCGGGGAAATCACCAGAGCGAGGGGGGGAGGGAAATACCATCTGGCAGATGGGGCATACAAAAACCTCACAGGGCGTAGTTTAGCAGGACATTGTCAAACCACACCCACACCTTCTCAAGACAAGTGATAAGGGACTGTGTGGCAACCATCTCATTAGCACTGGAGCAGGAACCCCTTCCTTTCTCTAGGCCAGGTGGGAAAGTTTCTCGGGCCTCGTCCAAGGCCAGGACTAGTGTCTCATCCACAAAGATAAACCTCACTTTCCACTCAATGTGAGTAGAGAGGTCGGTTAGGAGCTTTAACCTCATCCTGCTGGAACTTCCAAAAAGTCCAGTCCAGGGGAATCTTGGCAGTATGACAGAAAACTCAGAAAAGGGTGATAGTGGGCTCGATGTACAGGAGGTGGCAGAGGATCTTGAAGCCTTGAAGAATGGGAATTGAATTAGGAGGAAGGTATGTTAATCCCAATTCATAAAAGACCAAAACTCCCTGGAAAAAAGAAGAAAGTGGGAACCTAAGGCAACAAAGCACTAGGGTTTCAAGGTACATGGCAATTATACCATCAGACGCATCCAGTATGGTCTGACAAATGCCAATATTGTGGAAGTTAACTTCTACGGCATTAAATGCAGCCTCAATTACATTACATGCCGACCTAAATTCAGGATTAAGGTACCAGGAGAAGAGGAAAAGTTCACCGGGGGGAAGCAGAAGCAAAGAGACAAGGAACGAAAGAGAAGGAGAAGACGATGGAAAGAAATGACGAAGAAGATGAAGGATTTGAAAAGAAAGGATGTGACAGGCCCAATAAATTCCTCAAGAGGAAAAATGGCAAAGGAGTGATCATAACCACCTCGGGAAGACACAAAGATTAAGAGGCTCGCATGCAAAAACTGCTCGGAGACAGACACGTGGTAGACATCCGGACAGGTAGCATAACCACCGAACTGCACACTAATGAAACTACATCATCACTTCTTTAGTGTTTGAAAATTGTGAAACTGCCAAGTCCCCCCCCCCCCAAGGAGAAAATAAAAAAAAGCTGAGCCCAAGCAAACGGTCTGCTCCATGGGAAATCAACAACGGCGAATATCCAAAGGCCAAGAACAAAAACTATCCCGTCACCCCAGATGGATGAAGTCAAGCTAGTATTGGGCTATGGGACTTGATAAAGTGTGAGCTAAATTAGTCTAATGCCAGTGACTAGTCCTGGATGCAAGTGTGTAGGACGCATTGTTCTAATGCGTCCTCTTGATTTCCTTTTTTTTGTTCTGAATTCCTGAGGACTTTGCCAAACGCGTCCTCGATGCATTATTCTTTTTTTCGTCAGGGAAAGAAGAGGAAGCATTGCCGGAATGCGTCCTCAGTTTTTTTTATACAACTTTGCATGAGGATGCATTCTTGCAATGCTTCCTCCCTGGGTCAAATTCTTTTGTAAAGATTCCCTGCATGCACAGCACCAGCTTTGAAGTTTTGCAGTACCCGTGACATTGAGGATGCATTCTTGCAATGCGTCCTCGGTTTCTATATAAGCAAACCCATTCGCTTCTTCATTCTGCCATCCAAACGAATTCATTACTGTTTCTTCATCTGCAATACAAACCTGTTTCTTCATGTTGCTCCCTCATCGGCCGATTGTTTCCCATCCCCGTATCTTCATCTTGCTTCATCATTGGCCGAGTTTCGTCACCGGTCTTCGTTTCCAAAGTTGTTGGGTAATTTTTCTTGTTTTCCTATTGTTGTTTTGGTTGTATGTTTTTTTATTTATCGTGAAATATTTTCGAACTTCACAGCCCAAGCATTCTCGAACCGCCGTTGACCGCCATTGACCATCGTTCACCACCATTGACCGCTGTTGACCACTGTTGACTTCTCTGCCAATTCTTGTAATCTTCTAAAGATATTTACAGAATTCATTATCATACAAACGTGTTGATTGATTATGTGCGATTTGGTCTCTAATGATTTTTCGATCGAATTAGGCGTAAAATTATTATTTTTGAAGTACTTGTAAAGTTCTTGTTGATGAAAATGTTTTTCAAGATTGTATGTTGTTTGAGTGATTATGTATCTTGATTCTATGAAATTGTTGAAAGAGAGGATGCGTGAATATATGTGAATTGATTATGTGTGATTTGCTTACTATTGTTTGCATTAAAGTTGTAGTAATAGTTTAATTAGTATGGTACTATTGTTTGGAAAATGATAAAAGCATAATGTGTATTGTCATTATGAATATCGAATTAAATGTTATTTATTTGCATAATGCAGTAGTTCGGTGTTTTTGATTGTGTACCTGTATAGAGGGGGTCAAATTAAGTTTGATTTGACTGTGGGTGTGTATTATGACCCTCCCATACCGGAGTGGAACATGACTCTCGAAAGGAGGTTAAGCCACTCCGAGCTAGTTCCTATAATTTTTACAAGGCTTGGTATTGCAAGTGGGGGGTTTCAGTTGAAATTATATTACCGTTATCCTGAGCTGATTGGTTCGGCCATATATTATCGGTGTTACAATGTGGAAGATGACGAGTCTACCGCAACATTCTTCAACATTGTTGATCGAATGTCGTTGTCCTCAGCAAAGTTGTACATCGTTCTGGAGAATGTGTCAAGCACCACTGACTGTGTCGGTGATCTTAGTTCGGGCACTTTCGTGTCGTTATTGAGGAACATGCAGAACTGTACACCTTTTCCAACCTTACCATCCCCTGTTGATTGCCAAGGTTTTGTCGTTGGTGAGTCCAGCCAATCCAGTGCGTATGTTCACGTCGATTGCGCTCAGCCATCCATAAGTGGTGGTATATATGGTGGCCATAATGGGGACCTCAATGAGTTCGATGATGATTATGTGGGTGAAATTGGCGAGTATGTTGTCGGTCATGTTGGGAGCGATGAGGATGGTGAGGAAGGGGAACTTAGTCAAGGCAGTGAAGATGAACGTTCCTTATCAACTGATTCAAATCCAGGGGACGAAGATGAAGAAGTGGTGTGCACGAACATTGTAGCCCCATTGTTTCGTAATTTGGTGAATCCTAATACGGAGGGCTACTTTAGGGATTATGGGGGCCCTGATGAGGATGGCTATGACCCAACAAATTGTGGTGATGAATTTACTCGTTATGTTCAAGCTACTGGCGAAGTGGAATTGGGTATGCGATTCCGGACAAAGCCAGAATTGGTAGAAGCTATTTCAAGGTGGAGTTCCATGATGAATAGGGAACACAGAGTCGTGGAGAGCCGGTCACGCACAAGGTATGTGAAATGAAAGGATGTCATTGAAGGAACCGAAAATTGTCAATGGGTTACTAGAGCCAGCAAAAAGGCTTCGCATGGCATGTGGGAGATCACCAAATGGGCAAGTAGTCATGCTTGTGTTGGGGCTGGTCGATCGACGGGTAACACTAACCTGACATCGTTGATGATCGCCCATGCAATTCGCCACCACATTGACGTTAACCCTTCTTACACGGTGAAAGATGTACAAGCGCATGTGAAGATGGATTTTAATGTGACCTTTCCTATAAGAAGGCGTGGTATGCTCGACAGAAGGCTATTGATTTGGTGTTTGGAACTTGGGAGGAATCCTTTGAGCAGTTGCCGACATATATGGATGAGCTAGTCAGGGTAAATCCGAGCACCGTTGTTGAGTGGGCAGATGTACCCGATAGAATACATGTGCGTGGGTGTAGGAAATTCAAGTTCGTTTTCTGAGTATTTGGTCAGGCTATCGATGCATTTCGCCACTGAAGGCCGGTGATTAGCATAGATGGCACTCATTTGAGAGGTGCATACAGGGCCACAATGCTAGTTGCCGTGATGCATGACTCGAACGGCTACATACTCCCCATTGCTTATGTCATTGTTGACGGTGAAACAAATGAGAGTTGGGACTGGTTCATGTGGAGACAGCGTATCCACGTGGTAGGTGGTGATAATAGGCCAATCTATATTATATCTGATCTCCATAATGGAATTTTAAATGCAATGAGATGGACGGACGAATGGAGGAAGCCAGCTGGATACCACCGATTTTGCTTGCGTCATTTTCAATCAAGCTTCCTTAGTGCTGACAGTGGGAAGTTCAAGAATGCGCTTCTGAAGACTCTAGTTTGGAAGCTTGGTGGTGCCAGACGAGAGAGAAGATGGAGGGAGTACAAGGAGGAGTTGGAGAGCATCGAACCCTCTGCTTGGGAGTGGTTGGTAAAACATGATACCAGTAAGTGGTGCCTTGCATTTGATGAGGGTGATCGACGATGGCACGCACGACACCTCCTGATTTGTCAGAGAGCTTCAACAACTATTTAAGGCGCACACGACACCTCCCAATAACTGCGTGTATCAAAGAGACCTTTGAGCGAACAGTTGAAATGTTTGCTAAAAGGGTAATGGATGCCACGAATTGGAGGTACTTTCTAGGTTCATTACAGTTCTTTATAGATTCATGTCCTAGTTTCTTGACTCTAAAATGATGTTCAAATGTTTAGGTTTGTGTTCCCTTTTAGGATTTGGAAAAAATTTTAGAAGCAAGACACGTTGGCACAGGGACATATTGTCACTGTTTTTGGGATTGCGTCACAGACTTATAGGGTTGTGACAAGGACCATTGATAGCAGCATTGGTGAGAGCCAGTACACAGTCAAATACCAGAGAAAGTTGTGTACTTGTCGTGAATGGCAAATTTTTTGAATCCCATGTTCACATGATTGGCTGTCTGTAGGCTTAGGCGTGACGATCCAGCTACTCTATGTGACAAGGTATATCACACGACCACCTATGTGCAGCAATATAGTCAAGGTTGCATGCCTCTACGAGATCCATCACTATGGAAATGTGCTAGTTGGAGGCTGATTCCCGATATTGAAAAGTTCCGCAACAGGAGGCATGGACAGTTTGCAGAGAGAAGGAGAAAGAATCAAATGGATGAGAGGGTGCCGGGTGATTCCAAAGGCTGCCGTAGGCGAGGGCGTGATTAGAGTTGTGTATGTAATGTGCAAAATTTTTTGTTACTTTGTATTTGATATTTGTGTATTAAGCTATTTTGAATATTTACGATTATGTGTATTTGTCTAAATTGAAGCTACTGTATGATTTGGCTTGAATATCAGTGCACTTGTAATTTTGTTACTTATTTGTAAAGCTTGATTGTATTTTTTTGCCAGGTGATTCTGATTATTAGCAGGGATACACCATGTATCATCTGAGTCCCATTGACGATGAATTACTATACCTGCACCAAGAGCACCATGCACGTGCTCTGTAGAATGGTCAGTTAAAGGATGAGGCACTGCAGGTAAGGCGGTGCGATGGGGCTTGTTGGACTGGTCAAATCCCTGATCCAGTCATGCGCTACGTGCGTGAATCTGGATTCCAAGGACTTTTGGATTCTGCACACATTGATCATTCTCTAGTCACTGCCTTAGTGGAGCATTGGAGACCTGAGACTCACACGTTCACTTGCCAATTGGGGAGGCTACGATAACTTTGCAGGATGTGGGCATGCTATGGGGTCTACCGATTGATGGTATGCCAATTACTAGAGTGGACACTAGCCGACGCATAGAGGACTGGCAGAGAATATGCGGAGACTACCTAGGGGCTACACCGAACACGAGTGTTATCATAGGAAGTCGCATAAGGGCCACCTAGTTGGGAGACTTGTTACACAGTCCATTTCTTGTTGATGCTACTGAGGTAGATTGTCAACAACGGACTAGGGTTTTCATTCTACTGCTGGTTGGTGGAATGCTATTGTCAGACACATTTGGACACCTTATCCCTTTGCTTTATTTGTCTTTACTAATGGACCTCGGTGCATCACATCAGTACAGTTGGGGTAGTGCCTTTTTGGCACACTTGTACAGGTGCTTATGTGACGCTGCCATCCCACAAGTGAAATCTATATCTGGACCACTAGTCTTGCTACACGTAACATTGTTGGTTAATCTTGTCAGTTGTACATACTGTCGGTAGTGATCTGTTATATTATGTTAAATTTTATTTAATTTTATGTCAGCTGTGGGCATGGGAGAAAATCCCATCCATCCGTCCGGCCGGACGACTACCAGTGATCGTCACGATGAGTGCTGTTGGATCTAGATACGTATTGAATTAGGTGGGAGTCAAATTTTAAACTGCAAGGCAATTACTAGGAATGACTAATAATATTCACTCTATTCCTAACAGGTGGAGAGCACGGCTCGATTTATCCCAATCACCTATGCATGTACTTAAAGTGTACCGCGGTCAGCTCACATCTCTCCATGACAGACAAGTATATTGAAATTTGGATTTCCTGAACTTCAACTAATGGTTATAAAGGTGTCTCAAAGCTAACCACAAGACCTACCTGTTATTGCAATTTATTTGGAGCCGTACACAGAGGATTTCGTGTAACAACTCCCACATTATTGTACGGCTGGTAGCAAAAACTGGCTATTGTCTGTTGACCTCATTAGCTGGCATGTGATGGAGTACTATCACGTACATCGTGTTCTCAGGCAGTTTGGCCTCATCCAGCTAATACCCATCCAGCTGGTCACTAAGGATGAACAAAAACTACTTCATACTAGAGACCGTCGAGGGAGGTCAGGATTGGATTGGCGTGTGAAACTAAGAAGATATCTCGATGCTTGGGAACATCGAGGAGAGCGACAAGTTTATGTTCAAGGGTTAGCGGATCTGTACACACCCAGTCGAGAATACATTAAGTGGTATTGTTGGAGAACAGTGACTCTAATTGATCAGCCAAGCCGGGCCGAAACAATTACGAAAGGTTTTCATGGAGATAGGGCTACTATGGAGTATATGGTATTTCCTTAGTGTCTACTAGTTTTCACAATTAATACTATACGTTTCCTCAATGTTATTTAACTAACATATTCACCTCATTGTTGTAGTTGCAAGCAATGTCTCAGATCAGAATCATGTTGGATACGGATTTGGATGACTGTCCCCCACGTATCACGAACATGATCAGAGAGGTACACGATGTTGCAACCCGTAATCTACAATATGCACATGATCCCTCCAGACTGTAGTTTCACCAACCATTTGTGCACTGTGAGGGACCTCTATCGGGTGTGAGATACAATGACATTAGAAGCCACCGTCCAGCTCCACCTGGTTGACAGGGTGGTCGGCGACCGCGTGCTCGTGCCCATATAGACCGCATTGGTTCATCACAAGCTGGAACCTCAAATGCGTGTCTGACAGACGCTGGAGCATCACACAGTGGACTATCACAATATGGCACTACTACAGTTGATTTCAATGCATATCATACACCCCTTCCTAGTCATGCCGGACTATCACATGGTGGATCCTCACAGTTTGACATGGCTATAGCAGATTTCACGGCATATGTTACTCCCACTGTGAGTCATCAATACATGTCGCATGATGTTCCATTAGATACTGGTGGTGTTGCACATGTCCAGCATGGTCCATGCTAGAACACAGGAGATGATATGGAGGAGGATTTTACAGAGGGAGCGCCAGATGACGCCATACATTTTTCTCCTGAGATGGTCGTCCCACGATGCACATCCTGCATCATACGTCCTCCACCATGTGGAACAGGTGGAAAGCTTTGCAGAGGCCGTCGTTAGTAAATTACATGATGCCATTTAGCACTCATTTAATTACGTTTGACACGTCTTCTCCAGATATTGTACATTTATGTTTAATTATATCCATTCCTACTATATATTACTGCTATTTTTACAAAACATAAAACAAACACAAGTCTACGAATGCACTATATTCACCCAAAACAAAAATATAAAGAATAATTTACAAATTATATATTTTACTGATTAAAATGACAAATTATATATTTTACTAATAAAATGTGGGACTAAAAAAAATTATGTACATATATATGTCAAATTCAATACCCGTTTTTAATAACACGGATTTAAAAAAAGTATAATTCAAACAGTATTTAAAAAATATAACAATATAAAATAAACACATTTGTTTATTTTAAAAAATAAATTCATGAGGACACATTCATGCAATGCGTCCTCTAAACAATTGGGTTTTAAAAAAAATAAAAATTGATGATGCATTCATGGAATGCGTCCACTAAACAAAATTAAAAAATATATATAAAAGCCCGAGGACGCATTCTGTGAATGCGTCCTCCACAATTGTTTCCATATATCATACTATGCACAATTGCATCCGAATTTTTTTGACCATGCATTAAACAAGTGTTCCAGTGTAGCTTGTTTTTCCAGTGCAGGGACATATTGAGAGAATTGCACCTCAGGCAAAGAAGATGAAGAAGAAAGCTTGCCGCCAACTTCGGATATCTTGGTCAACAGGGGCTGAACACTTGATGCCAGATCAAGAGGAAGAAATTCATGCTCCAAAAGATGAAACAGGCCTTTTACTTCTTGTGATACACAGGTCAATATACCTATCGATACCGTTTCTGTTAGCAAAGATGCCCTTGAGAGCATTTCTCCGCCCTCGCGCTTATTATCAAGATTGAATCCTATGAGATCAGGGGTGGAACCAATGGGACGCGAGGTAGGGCTGCAGGAGGCGGTCCGGTTCGCCGAGCGCGTCGCGAAAACGTCCGAGGTTTGCTCGGAGAAGAAGGCCGCGTTGCGGCCTTTTTTTTTAATGCTTAAGTACTAAAACAATGTCGTTTCATTTAGTAAAATGGAAAAAAATAAAAATGGAATGTGAAATGGATTGGACCAAAAACGGAGCCCAATCCAATAATCCAAACACAAACAAAGTTACAAAACATTTGCACAGAGGCGAGAGCAGCAGAAGCTCTCCCTCTCCCTCCGTCATTATCCTCAGCTGAGAGCCTTCCGCCACCGCCGTCCGCCACCAGGTCTCCGCCGGGCAGCCGCCGGAAGCTGCCTCATCCCGCCACCTTTGCATGCCGGACGCCGAAAAATTTTCAGCCTCCCCTGAAAAAAATTTCTGGTTCCGCCCCTGTATGAGATCAGCCATCTTTAAGCTGCGGTCACTTTCAGCCTCTGAGGGATCATTAGGAACTGAAAGAGCAGCCAGGACTACTGAAGATGCAATTAGTTGCAAATCCTTTTGGGTAAGATTTTTATTAAAGTTTTCTCAAGAGAAAAAAGCTTCAACCAAGCATAAGCATGATAGAGATGACTAAATGATGTCCGAAATATTTGCGTCAGTTTAGCATAATAAACCACAAGTAAAGATGCTTTTGGTTGTCTTTTAACCATGCACATGAGTCCATATATGTCTTCCACAGCACGAAATGCTTCCTGCCAGAGCTCAAGTTCAGTGAGTTGTTCCTTTGAGTGTGATAGATGGTTTGGAAAATGACCACTTTTGAGGAGGACGCATTCTCTGTTTTTTATTTTTATTTGGATTTAGAGTGAATGCATCCTCAATTTATGGAATTTTTTTTTAATCCAAAGCAGATGACGCGTTCTCTGAATGCGTCCTCCATTTGAATTTAGTTTCCTGTCCGACGCATGAACAGGACGCATATCAAAACCCCATGTAGAATGCGTCCTCAATTTAAAATTAATTTTTTAATCAGTGTTCTAAGTGATTGTTCATTTTTTTTTATATTTTCGTTGTCCCCAATAGGGCATTAGTAGACATGTAATTGTTTTATATTTTAAAAAAAATTTGGTAATGATAAATGCATCGGAAAAATTTGGAAGTCTGCTTTGAAATTTATGATAATAAAACATGAACCTCCCACTTACCTGATTAAAGATAATGGAAAATTTTGATCGTGGGTATTGCAATTTTTAAAATAATCATGAATATAGAGTAGGAATGAATTATTAAAAAATTTGAAAGTTACTACAGTATTTAGTCGTAATTTGGAAAATTTATTTTGGTTTAAATTTTACAATTTTTCCACTATTAACTAATACAAATAAACAAAAATATAAGAGTAGATGCATTAAATTTTTATGAAATTAGAGATGATAATGAAAACCAAATAAACAGGAATTGATTCAGGATACAATATTTGAAGAACACGTGTCAAACAGATAGGTACAAACGTAATGACATGAATGTCCAACGACATGTAATGTACTAATGACGCCCTCTACAAAGCTTTCCACCCGTTCCACGTGGAGGAGGATGTATGGTGCAGGGATGTGCGCCGTGGAACAGCCAATGTAGGAACATGTGCATCGTCATACGGAGCTCCCTCTGTAAAATAATCCTCCATGTCATCTCCTGCGTCCTCATTCAAATCATACTGGACATGGGGAACAGAACCTGTATCCAATGGTGTCATAGGCGACATATACGCATGACTAGAAGTGTGAGTAAGATATACAGTGAAATCAGCTGGAGTAGTGTCATAGTGTGAGGGTTCACCATGTGATGGTCTGGCGTTCGCTGGACTCGCACGAGAGGGTCCGGCTTCAAATGAACCAATGTGTTCTGTAGGGCTCCGAGCACGTGGTCGACGACCACCCTGTCGACTAGGTGGAGCTGGATGGTGGCTTCTGATTTCATGTATCTCACACCAGGGGAGGTTTCTCGGTGTGCACATATGGCTGATAAAACTGCAGTCTGGAGGACTCATGCGCATATTGTAAAGTATGTGTGGCAACACCAAGTACCCCCCTAATAACGTCCGTAAAACGTGGGGGACATTCATCCAAATTAATAACATAAGGCGTGTCTCGAACATTGCTTGCAACTGCATAAAGTTGATAAATATGTTAGATATTAAAAATTGAGGGAATCTAAAGTATTATTTGTCGATACTATTAGAAATTTAGGAAATACCATATACTTCATGGTAGCTCCGTCTCCATGAAAACCCTCCGTAACCGTTTGGCGCCTTCCAGGCTGATCAATTAGGGTAACTGTCCTGTGAAAATACCACTCAATGTATTCTCGATTTGGTGTATATGGATCTGCTGACCCCAAGTTTATTAATTTGTTTCTCTGCTCGATATTCCCACGCATCGAGATATCTTCTCAGTTCAACACGGTAATCCATTCCTGACCTCTCACGACAGTCTCTAGTTTGAAGTCGTTTGTGTTCATCCTTAGTGACCAACTGCTTGGGTATTGGCTGGATAAGGCCAAACTGCCTGAGAACACGATGAACATGATGATACTCCACGACGTTCCAACAAATGAGGTCAACACACAATAACTAGTTGTTGCTACCAGCTGTACAGTATTGTGGGAGTTGTTGCATGACATCCTCAGTGTATGGCTGCCAAATAAACTAACATATCAGACAAGTGTTGTGGTTAGGAAAGAAACACCCCTTTTCCCATTAGTTCAAAAAAAGGTAATCCGAATTACATTATGCCTGACTGTCACGGAGAGATGTCAGTTGATCACGGTACACTTTCAGTAAATGCATGGGTGATTGTGATAAATCGTACCGGGCTTTCCACCTATGAGCAACATAATGAATAATATTAGCTATTCCTAGTAACTTCAAATGTTTAAAAATTGTGTCCTTACTAATTGAATTCAAACCTGGACCCAAGACCACTCATGGTGACGGTCACTAGAAGTTGTCTGGCAGGACAAATGGTTGGTATTCGCTCCCATGCCCACAACTGGTAATAAATAAATAAAAATTTAATATAATGTAAGATGTCATTATGGACAGTATATACAACTAACAAGTTTAACCAACAATGTTACCTGTTGTAGTAAGACAAGTGGCCCAGATATGGATTTGACTTGTGGGATTGCAGCGTCACATAAGCACCTGTACAAGTGTGCCAAAATTGCACCCCCCAACTGTACTAATGTGCTACATCTAAGTCCATCAGTACCGACATATAGAATAGAGGGATCAGGTGCCCGGATGTGTTTGACATGAGCATTCCTCTAACTAGTTGTAGAAGAAAACCCTAGCCTGTTTTTGACAATCTACCTCAGTAGCATCAAGAGGCAACGAACTGTGCAACAAGTTTCCCAACCAGCTGTCCCTTACGTGACCCCTTCTAATAACACTCATGTTTGGTGTAGCCCCCAGGTAGTCGGTGTACAATCTCTGCCAGTCATCTGTTTGCCTGCTAGTGTCAACACCAGTGATTACCATGCCATCGATTGGTAGAGCCCATAGGATTCCCACATCCTGTAAAGTGACAGTAGCCTCCCCCATCGGCAGGTGAAATGTGTGCATCTCTAGTCTCCAATGCTCAACAAAAGCAGTGATGAGGGAATGGTCGATGTGAATTGGTGCAAATTCCAACAGTCCATAGAATTCAGCTTCACGCACATAGCGCATCACTCGATCATGGATACCACCAATCCAACAAGCCCCATCGCACCGCCTCACCTGTAATTCCTCATCCTCCAAACTACTGTTGTACAGAGCATGTGCACGATGCTCGTGGTGAAGGTAAAGCAAATCCTTATCAATGGGACTTGGATGATACTTGGCGTATCCCTGGTAAAAATTAGAATCACATGGAGAAATGATCAGTCTATATTTCCATAAAAATGAATACTATTACATGTAATACATATTCAAACCAAATCATAAATTAGCTTCAATTTAAACAAATACGCCAAATACAAACCCACACAATCAATTACACTAAAAAATGAGAGGATTTAGCATAACAAGCTACATAATATCATGTAATACATATTGGTGTAAACAAAACATAAGGATCTCTAGAAACTTCACATTACAAACACAACCCTAAGCACGCCCTCGCCTACGGATGCCTCTGCAATCACCCAACACTTTCTCATCCAATTGATTCCTTATTCTTCTCTTCGTAAACTAACCGCGCCTCCTAATATGAAACTTTTCAATATTGGGAATCAACCTCCAATTGGCATGTTGCCATAGTGATGGATCTCGTAGAGGCACGAAACCCTCACTATATTGTTTCACATAGGTAGTTGTGTGATATACCCTGTCACATAGAGTAGATGGATCGTCACGCCTATACCTACAGACAGCCAATGCATAGGAACAAGGGAAAAGATAATTTTCCATTTGCGACAACTAAACTCCTTTCTCCAATATTTCACAGTGTATTGGCTCTCATCAATGCTTCCATCAATGGTCCTTGTCACAACCTTATAAGTCTGCGAATCCTGACCATAAACGGTGACAGTATGTCCCTGTCCCCAAGTGTCATGCTTCGGAAACTTTTTCCAAATCCTGCTAGGGAACTTGGACCTACACAATTCTACATTAATTTAGAATACATAAACTAGTCCACAAAAAAATAATGAAATATAATACATATTGGCCTACTATCACCACCTACCACATGGAGTCACAGTTTTAGCATGAACCAGTTCCAACATTCATTAGTCTCGACATCAACTATTGCATAAGCAATGGGCAGTATGTAATTGTTCGCGTCATGTGTCACCGCAACTAGCATTGTGCCCTTGTATGCGCCTCTCAAATGAGTCTCATCCACACTAATCACCAGCCCCCAGTGGCGAAATGCATCGATAGCCTAACCAAATGGCCAGAACACAAACATAAATTTCCTACACCCATGACCGAGTATTCTATCAGGTACGTCTGCCGAATCAACAACACTGCTCGGATTGGCCCCGATTAGCTCATTCATAAATGTTGGCAACATTTAAAAGGATTCCTCCCAAGATCCGAATACCAAATCAATAGCCTTTTGGCGAGCATACCACGCCTTCTTGTAGGAAAGGGTCACATTTAACTCCTCCTTCACATGCGCTTAGACATCCATGACCGTGTAAGAAGGGTTAGCATCAATCTGATGGCGAATGGAATGAGCGATCATCAACGATGTCAGGTTAGTGTTACCACTTGATCGACCAGCACCAATACAACCATGACTACTTGCCCATTTGGTGATCTCCCACATCTCATGGAAAGCTTTCTTGCTAGCTTTAACAACCAGCAGAGACACTGTCAGCATACTAGGAGCATTTCAATGATGAGGCTAATCAGGTAGAAGAAAAAAGCATCTAGTTCCTCAGAGACATGTTTATCAATGGCTTAAGGCACGAGCTATTGCTGAGGGACTACACGTTGGATCCACCCGGGATAATCGATGAGCTGATGAAGAGATTAGGGAACTTTAACAGGGCGGACTTGGCTAACAATAGGAGAAAGGAGACATAGGGTGGCCAGGGACAAAGAAGGACTGAGATAGATGTGAAGGAAAAGAAAATGAAGCGCACGAAGGCGGGCGCCCACCTTTTTCCCAACAAGTTTAACAAGTCGATAAGGGTCTTCACACCGCTCATCAAAACACCTAAAGAGATCTTTGCCATGTACCCAGGGAAAGGTATACTGGATGTGCCGCCAAGGATGAAGAAACCCCCTGAGAAGAGGAACAAATCCCAATTTTTTTTATTACCATGATGACCATGGTCATGATACAAATGACTGCATCCCCTTCAATCACAACATTGAGGATTGCGCCTGGAGCAGCGAGTTGGTGCACATGGAAAAGAGCGCGAAGGCCTATAACAAGGCTACCTAGCAGGGCAAAAATAAGTATGAAGGGTGCCGAAGATAAAAGGGGTGTGGCACAGTCAGGAGCCCGGACAGGGAGCGCAGATGAGAGAGGGGCAAGGAGGTTGCCAAAGCTGAAGCCAGGGATGAACAGGGAAAAGGGAGGATTCCCCGGCAGAGGACAGTAAGCCAGAAACGGTAACAAGCATACATGCCATTATAAGAGGAAGAATTAAAGGTAGAACAGAGTCCCAACGAAAGGCTCACTGCAGACAGACGTGCAGCCAACGCCAGAAGACAAGAAGTTGGGTCCGAACGAAGCAATAGAATTTGACTCTAATAACCCCATACCTTACAGGCCAACGGGAGGGGATGCTGTGGTGATAATGGTAAGGATGATGGATAAGAGGATCCACCGGGCGTATGTGGATAGCGGAAGCTTGGTGGAAATCTTATACAGGAGCTGGTTTAAGAAGTTGGATGAGAACACGAAGAGGAAATTGCATCCGACAAAAATTTCGTTAGTGGATTTTGTGGACATGATAGTATTGTCTGAGGGGACCATACTCCTCCCCCTGACGGTGGGTGGGGGGAAAGAAGAGCAAGAATGTGGACATGGAGTTCATAGTTGTAAAAGCAAACAACCAATATAATATGATATTGGGCATGCCGGCCTTGGCCCTGCTGAAGGGGATTGTGTCAACCCTACACCTACTTCTGAAGTTCCCTATAAGGGGAGGGATAGCAGCTGTTAAAGGAAATCAGTAGAAAGCTAGGGAATGTCATAGAATTGCTTTCAGCAAGCGAAAGTGAGGGGATGATGGTGCAGGCTAGGGGAAGTAGGGAAACCATCACCGACCTGTCAAGATGATCTTGGGCGGAGGCGACCCATCAAAATTGGGCGAGGAGGTAGAAGCAACAAAGATAAACGGAGACCAGACAGTGCAGGTAGGGGTGGCACTCTCTCCAGCTCGAGGTCCTTCTCCACCTCAGCGACACACTGGGCCTTGGCCTTCAAGGAGGCAAGTCGTGTTTAATATTGTTGTTCTCTACATGCAGATTGAACAGCTCATCTTTCATGGCTCGAGCAGCACAAAAATGCTGAAAAATCCAAGAAAAGTCGTAAACTTAGCAACACAAAGAAACCAAAGAAAGGAAAGAAGAGCGACCAGCAGAGAAGGAAAAAAAATTAAAGAGCATACCTCAAAGACAGCCGAAGTAGAGCGGTCGGCCAGAGAGTTAGTCCCAGCCACATTCAGAGACCTCTCCTGGAGCCACGCATGGAAGTGATAGATAGGGAGAATCTAGGAGACAAAGTCAGCCTAAGCTACAACAGTACTTAGGGGAGCCGACACGGAGTTGGTCTGAGAGGAAGAGCCGCGAGTGAACGGGGGCGAGAAGGGAACCGCTTGGTCAAGTAGAGCCCCAAGGGTAACATCTTGGGGTTGAGCAGCAATTTGGGAGGCCGGGGTCTCAGGGACTTCTTCAGGAATCGCCTCAAAGCCAGTGTTGGGTCCCTCCATCTCGATATGTCCTCTCAGAAGACTAGCGGGTCCTCTTTCTAAGGGGCTTCTCATTAGAGACCTCAGTGTTAGACAAATCAATGGTCATCACCTTCTGATCCACAATGTCAGTAATCTTCTCGCTGGCAGGTAGGTGGAACTGGAAGCCCGGCGAGGAATCCTCGACAGATCACCCAGGAATTTTGCAACATACATCTCTGCAAAAGGAAGAAAGGAGGTCAAAGCACGAATGATAAAGTAAATAAGAGAGAAAAGGAGAGATGGAGAGAAAGAAAGAGAATAACATCCAGGAAAAGGAAACGGTGATCCTGTACCACTCGGATCGAGAGCCGGGGGCTATGCCATCTGGTATATAGGGGAGGTTAACAGCCCGTAGGACAGAGTGCCGTAGGGAGCGTTCACATTTCACTGTCACCGCCTCGAGATGGGAAATGATGGGCTAAATGATAGCCACCTTTGTGTCGTTAGGTTGGGATCCACTCCCATTCTCTAGGTCAGTTTTGAGGCCCAGCGGGAAACCTTCCAAACCTACGATTAGGGTTTCATCCACAAAGACGACCCATTGTTTCCAGTCAACACGGGTGGGGAAGTTAGTCAAAATTTTATGGGCTTCCTGCCTAAACTTAAGAAAGGTTCAACTGGGAGGCACCAAGCAAGCTGGCAGAAGACGCAAAAAAAGGGATACTAGGTTTGATGTGAAGAAGGCAGCACAGAATTTCAAAACCCAGGAAGAGCTGGACAGAGTTAGAAGGAAGGTCAGACAAGCTCAGTCTATAATAGGCCAACACAGCCTAGAAAAATGGAGAAATTGGGAACCTAAGGAATCAATGCTCTAGGGTTTCCATGTAAACCGCAACTGCGCCCAAGGGCGCATTCAATACGGTCTGGTTGAAGTCCGGTAGTGCAGCGTAATCGCAAATATCATGGAAGGTGATCTCATTGCCGTTAAAGGTAGCCTCGATCATCCGGCAGGCAGAGCAATACTCGAGGTTAGTGGTATCATAGTATGAATCTTCTTTGGGAGGTCATACTGTCGAAACCATGATAGAAGAAATGAAAGGTGGAGAGAAAGAAAAGAGAGGGTACTTGAGAATGACTGGAAAGCTGGCCGAAAAGTTGAAAGTGGAATAAGCAAAGAGAACGATGAATTGAGAAAGAAGCCAACGAAATGGGAATGTGAAAAGAAAAAAGAGAGTCTGACAGGCCCAATAAATACCTTGGGAGACAGAGTGGTTGAGGCGTGATGATAACCATCTCGGGAAGAGGCAAAAATTAAGCGACTGCATACGAAAATGGGAAAGATAAGGACGCGTGGCGTAAATCCAAGCAGGTAGCATAACCGCCAGAACCTACAATGAATGAAACTGCTACTGCACGTCTCGGATGGTTCAAAATTAAAAAAACTGCCAACTTTCCCACTGAAAGATGTCGCTCGCAGCTCACAGAGAGCAGACAGACCATCTGCGGCCTGTCAGACAAGAGGGCCTACGCCTTCGCAGGCTTAAGCTAAAGGGTTCAGCCTAGAGCCTCAGACTTGGCCCTGCCAACTAAATCTCGAACGGGAGGGACTTGATAATGTATGGGCTTCATGGCCCAGCTTTGGGTTTCCCAGCCTAAAGCTTTGGGAGAAGCCTAGGAGAGGCCCCAGCGGACTCGGTAAGTGGTTGATGGGACCTGACGTACGGAAGACGTCCCATCAACCACCAAAACACATTAAACAAGGAGAGAGCATGTTCAGAGGAGGTAACTTACAATCTATTCAATATTCATCTAAGATATTCTATCACATGACGTTCATGGCTGACCGGAGCGTCGGAGGAGCCACGGCCCTGCGCCTGTCGGCCTAAGCTTAGTCTGCCTGTCTTGCAGGTCCGGAAGCATACTGGACACGAGGAGATCATGTATAGGTGGATAACAAATTCTGGTATTAACATTTTGTTCGTTAAAGGATTAAGGCATCGAATTATAATCTTGTTATGTAATTTATTTGCTAATTATCGTGATAAATATAAAGTTTGAACTACATTTGGATGTTTTCATTTACCTTAAAATGTTTACAATGTAAAATCATATTATTTTTTATACAGAAATGATTAATTATTAATATATAGTATGTATATATATATATATATCGATATAATTTTTATTTATAAGCGTACCATTTCGTACTCGCACCCCCTAATTTTCAATTTAGCGAATCCCCTACCTGTACCTGTACCCGGAATCGTACCGGTGCTACTTAGTTAAGCACATTGCCGATTCAGCCGACGAAAGCCATGCTGAACCTTTTTTGAAGAAACACTGGTTGCAAAAGAGTTGCTCTGCTGCGAGGGTTTTACATAAACTAGAATGTTTCAGCTCATTCCGGTCGACATAAATCAACAAACCTGTTCTGGCTGGGAGTGGGGATTGGTTTGATTGAGAGGGGGTCAAAAAATGGTGAGAGGTTGACATAAATGGTATTGCTTGAAATTATTTACTGATTTAGACTGATGCAACATTCAAAACTAATAAAACTGTTAGAAGATGAACGTTTAATGAGTACGACGGTTAAACTAGCAGTAAAAAAATTTCGAGCGGCCAAAAGTGAAAGATGCGAATAAAGATGGCCCCTAAATTAGTTTGCTTAACAATTAACAGTGATTCAGCGGAATACTTTGTTCATTCTTAAAGTAGTTATCCGGATCAGCAGCACTTTTCACTTTGATCAGCCTGTAAAAGTTGTCCTTGAAATAAGGATATCCCCAACTCCTCGCCTTGGCAATACTGGTGCAACCCATTACACTGTTTGATCCCAAATCAAAGTCCCGGTAATCAGCATACTGAGCTCTCGGATTGCCGGGAACATACCGCCCGGTTAGGTTGTGCACTTGCCTGACCCAAATCTCCCGATATCGGGCCACTTCCGGCGGATCTGTAGGCCTCCAGAAAACAATCTGACGCATGATCATCAACTTCCCCCGATGAGGAAACGGAACATCGGATTCCGGGGCTGTGTCCATCACACCTCCTCCGAACACCGTCCATCCGTATTGCGCCGTTTCCGGGGGAACTTCTAGAAGTTTGTTGAACAGCTTTGTTAGGCCTTCTGGTGGGATGGGATCCTGGGCGAAATCGACTCTCCATTTGAACGCCGGTGCCGGGCCCAACGAGGTTCTGTTTGTAAGAAAATTCTTCAGGTGCTGATTGCCGTTGGTGGGCATGCCGAGGAGGAAAGGGTAGGCTTGGATCCATGGAATTTCCCGGCAATCGTGCCGGGTCAATCCCAGCTCAGGGAAGTGTTTGGCCATTACAGAGAGGAGTTCGTTCGTACCGCCGCCGCGGTAGGCAGAAAGGAACTGGGCCTGGACGGTTCTCTTGTCGGAAACAACCACGCTGGTGATCTCGACGCTGAGGGTGAGTTCAAGCGGCATGCTCCGGGCAGCCTGCTGCCATTTGTAAACGAGCTGAACAGCGCTCTGTTCCACTGTTCTACTGACGCAGAACACCGCGACACTTGTCGGAACATCGTACAGTTTCAGTTTGAAATAAGAAATAACCGCGAAACTAGACCCCACTCCGCCTCGAATTGCCCAGAAAAGATCCTCTCCCATGGCTTTTCTGTCAAGAATCCTCCCATTTGCGTCGATGATTCGGGCGTCAACGACGTTATCCGCCGCCATCCCAAACTGTCTAACCAGCGGACCGTATCCTCCGCCGCTGACCTGTCCGCCGACACCGACGGTCGGCCAAAATCCGGCCGGAAAGGCCAAAGTGCTATTTGCAGAGTGAATCGCGTAGTACGTTGAACCGACAGTTGCCCCCACGCCAACCCATGCAGTTTTTGTTTTCGAATCAACTGTAATGGAGTCGATATTGAACATGTCGAGTAGGAAGAAGGGGACGAGAGAAATGTAAGAACTTCCCTCGAAATCATGTCCGCCGCTTCGAATTCTCACTTGAATATGATGCATTTTCCCGCATAAAATAGCTGTTCTAATCTGAGTTTCACGAACTGGGGTTAGAATGGCCACGGGTTTAGGCGTTTTCGGGCTTATGAAACGGGCATTCTGAATCAGGGAATCTAGTACCGGTAAAAAGGATGTGTTTTGGGGGGTGTATACAATGGTTGAGATGTTGCTATCAAGTTTCACAAGGCAGCTAAGAAAACCCTTCGGGTTTGGTGTAGGTGATGCAGATGAGACCAATAGAAAGGTCGCTAAATGTGCAAAGAGAGCTTCAAGTTTCATACTAGTTTGCTTCATTGATGCTTTATTTGTTGGTTTTCTGTAAACCCAGGCAAGGTGTTTATAGAGTTTGGAAGACGGAATACAAACAGTGAGTTCTTCAACGCGGATAGCAACAGAACAAACAATAAGTGAGCGTCCCGTGGTAAACACGGACACATCTTGCTCTTAGAATGTTCCTTTGATGTATATGAAAATAAATCTGAATTGATACTAAATTGTATATTTATATGAAAAAATTTATATAAACATAAAACTGAATTATATAGTTCCATAAATGAAATTTATTAGATGATCTGACAATGTCTAAAGCAATAAAGTTATATTCAAAATATCTTTACTAATAAAGTAAAAAATGTCGTTCGTCTCAGGATTAGTCAAATGTATAATTAGGCATTAATGCCCTCGATTGATATACCTCTTTCATTTTTATTATAGAGTGAGTCTCGTGACAGACGGCCTGTCCATAAACTTATGGACAGACCACTTATTTCTTACCTTGTACACTGCATTTCTTAAATTACATATAAAATTTAAAATTTTTAAAATATTTTTTTATATAATATATTTTTATATTTTCACCTTCAAATACATATTATTACTTGTTTTAACTTATAAAATGCAATATTTAAATTTTATAAAAAATTACAATATTTAAGGCAAATGCCCCTAAGCACTATACATAAACTTATGGAAAGGTCGGCTTTTCCTGAGATTTTCCCTTTATTATATACATGCCACACAAATTTACTAGTTTATTGGACGCTCATATTCCTTTCTAATAACAACGCTAGTTCAGATAAACTAGTTTTGTTTTTCAAATTCGATCTGATTTACTATTAATTTTATACGGACTCAATCAAATCTGCAAATTTTAGACCTGACTTGCTGCCTAAATATATAGAATGGATGTATCGTTTAACATTCTTAACTTAAATTCTATATTTTTTTTAAATCAATCATTTCAAAATGGGAAAAATGCCCAGCAAAGATTATAATGAGTGAAATTGACATCTAATCTAACTAACATCTAGCAATAACTAATGTAAAGTCAAGTGGTTTTCATTGAGTAATTTAATTGACAATTTGTGAACAAGTTTGAAAACAAAAAGTTTTCCATGTTGGAACATGTTAAGGAATTAGAATATTCTTGCAATATTACTTGTGACTGTAATTGTATTCTATTACCTTTTTCTAACGTGTATAGGTATCATGTACCACTATATAATGTATCATGAATTCATGAATACAAACACACAATTATTACCCTTATTTTCTTCATGGTATCAGAGGCTAAAATCCTGAAACCTGAAACATTAAAATACCGTCATAAATTTTCCGCCGTCGTCCGTGCGTGACTTCCACGCGCTGCCGATCCGGACTACTCTTTTTTATTGCCAAAAAAAATCAAATCAGATCTTCTTCTTCAGGCCGCCGCCGCCGGTCCAGCTTACCACCACGTCGTCGTTCTTCTTCCGCCACCGATCTGCTCCCGCTCCGCCGGCCTGCACATGTTCTCGCTCCCGACTCCACCCGTCTTCCTTTGATTTCATCTGGGCCACTCCCGCTCCGACCGGTGAGCTCCCAACTCAGTCTGGCTAGTTCCTGCTCTGATCCGTACGGTCTATTCCGCTCTCGACTCCGGCCGAGTTCCATCAGCCCCGACCGGTGGCATAAGCTTCAGACAGAGTGAGATGCGCATGAGATTCACACGCGATTCACACGCGCTACCTTCCAGAAGCGCGTGAGTCCACTCACGGGTGCACCAAACGCGCATATCTCTCTTCAGAGCGCGTGATTTGCACGCGCCACACAGGAGGCGCGCGCCATTTGCCTCATTTGGCTTTGGTTCAGAAACTTTTCTCTTCTCTTACTTTAATTGTACTTGCCATTTGTGTTATGGCTCTTTTCGCTGGCGTAGTGACGTCTCTGCAAGCGTTTGCGGTGGCCGCCTCCTCTGGCTTACTTGCACGATCTGATTTTGGTCCTGCTCTGTCTGACGACCAATGGAGTACGACCGTACATTTATTTAATCAGTTTGATTTGTTATCTGACCATTGGTCAGGTAAGTCTACTTTACCCTGGATTCTTGATTCGGGAGCCTCATATCACATGACTGGTGACAAAGGTTCTTTTACTGATATTACTACTGCTACCAATACTGTGAATGTTATACTGCCTGATGGATCTGTGTCGTCTGCTACACAATATGAGTCTATTTTTTTTGGTGATGTCACCCTACTCATGTGCTCTACATACCTACTTTGCAATGCAATTTATTATCATGTTCTAGATTGTTATCTGCTTTAAAATGTCTAGCCTTGTTTACTGAAAATTATTGCATTTTACAGAAAATCAGTACTGGGATTGTGATTGGCATGGGTGAACGGAAAATGGGGGTTTATTGGCTTCGTCTGTTGGATACTCGCATTCGTCCTCATATTCTGCAGTCTATTCCGTCAGTTGCTTTGGTTTCTTCATCTGATTTATGGAATCAGCGTTTTGGTCATCCATCATCTACGGTGTTGTCTTCTATTCCTACTCTTAATTTTAGCACCAATAATACTACTATACCTTGCTCTGTATGTTATAGAGCAAAACAGACTAGACATAGTTTTCCATTGAGTTCTACAAATGCTACTGCACTATTTGAATTAGTACATTGTGATGTTTGGGGACCTTATCGAACTCCATGCTCTAGTGGTGCATTTTATTTTTTGACAATAGTCGATGATTATTCCCGAGCTATTTGGGTTTATTTATTAGTCGCTAAGTCTGAAGTAGCCTCTAGATTTTTAGAATTTAGTGCCTTAGTGAAGAACTAGTGGGGCCGAACCATACAACTTGTTCGGGTTGATAATGGGACTGAATTTCTGCCTTTGCAATCTCATTTTGCTGCATCAGGGATCATCTTTGAGACATCTATGGTTGACATACCACAACAGAATGGTCGGGTTGAAAGAAAGCATCACCATTTACTCAATGTGGCGCATGCTTTACGATTCCAAGCCAGTCTTCCTATTGAGTTTTGGGGAGAACGTGTTCTTACTGCTACTTACTTGATTAACCAAACACCGACACAGCATCTCAATGGTCGTGCTCCCTTTGAGTTGCTCTATGGGCAAGCTCACAATTACTCATCATTAAGAGTTTTTGGATGCTTGTGTTTTGCTGCTCATGTTCCCAGATATCGTGACAAGTTTGCTCCAAGAAGTCGGCGGTGTCTATTTATTGGTTATCCTGCCGGAAAGAAAGGTTATCGCCTTTATGACTTGGAAACCCTTGTGATCTTTACCAGTCGGGATGCTGATTTCTTTGAAGATCAGTTCCCTTTTTCTGCTACTCCAACTTCTACCAACGAACCCGGCGGCGCATCCTCCTCACTGCTAGTTTCCTCCTCCTTGCCGCCGGAGCCGCCCAAAATTTTTATTCTGCCAGCCGCTGTTATTCCTTTGCCGTTGGCATTCTGCCATCCACCGGCGGTCAGCTGTTACCGCCTGCAGCTAGCTTGTCCCTGCCGTTCACCACCGGCCGTTCGCTACCGTCCACCGCAGCCAGTCACCATCGACCACTCTCGACTGGTAGCCGCATTCCGCTGCCGGTTTGTTGTTACCGTCCGTCGACGGTCAGTTGTCGCCATTCTCCACCGGCCAGTCACTGTACTTCACCGCCGACCAGTCATCACCGTCCGGTGCCAGCCAGTTGCCACCGTCTGCCACCAGCCAGTCACCACCGTCCGTCACCGGCCCGCTGCCGCCGTTCATCGCCGGTCAACTTCCGTCTTCCACCGCCGTTGCACCACTACCAGTCACCGCCGGTCATCCGACTGCCGCCAATCTATCTCCTTCGGTTATACTTTACCAGCTTCTTTGGTCCCAGATGGTTCCACTGCTGAGTTGCCACCTACCAGACAAAGTGTTCAATTTCGTCGCCCGCCATCTTACTTGGCAGATTACGATTGTGATGATTATGCTTGTGCTCTTACTACTGAAGACCCCCCCTTCAACTACATTCCCCTATGCGTCATCACTATCCTCATGTGTTCTCTATCCCCTTACTGATTATGTAAATTGTGATAATTTTTCTAGCATGCATTCTAGATTTTTGGGTGCTGTAACATCTAGTGCAAATCCTACTACTTACTCCGAGGCTTCCCGTCATTCTCATTGGCAAAATGCTATGGCTAAGGAAATTACTGCGTTGGAGCGCAATCAGACATTGACTTTGGCTCCTTTGCCTATGCATAAGAAGGCGATTGGGTGGAAATGAGTCTACCGGATGAAGTTTCGGTCAGATGATACTATTGAACGTCATAAGGCATGCCTAATGGTTCTTGGGAATCGTCAGGTTGAAGGAATTGATTACACTGAGACTTTTGCTCCGGTTGCGAAGATGAGTTCTGTTCGCTTGTTTCTGTCCATTGTAGGTATTCGTGGATGTGAACTGCATCAGATGAATGTATATAATGCCTTCATGCATGGTGATTTGCATGAGGAAGTGTTCATGCGTCCCCACCTGGCTACGCTGTACAACCTGGTCAGGTCTGTCGCCTTCAGAAATCTCTTTATGGTCTTCGTAAGGCTCCTAGAAATTGGTTTGCTAAACTGGCTCAGGATTTACGAGCATTTGGATTTGTTCAGAGTGCCAATTACTCTTTGTTTGTCTTTTCTCGTGGATCAGTTTCTTTACATGTTCTGGTTTACGTGGATGATTTGGTTATTGCTGGTAGTTCTTCTTCGCTCATCTCTGAGTTTAAGAAATACTGAGGTTCTTGTTTCCATATGAAGGATCTTGGCATGCTTAAGTATTTTTTGGGCATAGAGATTGCTAGAAGACCGAAGGGGATGGCTCCTTTCGCAAAGGAAATATACTTTGGACATTTTATCGGATACCGATTTATCTTCCTCTAAGCCGACTGACTTTCCGATGGAGCAACGGCATGATTTGGCACTTGTTGAAGGTCCAGCCTACCATGACCTGGAGCAGTATCGATGCCTAGTTAGACGCCTGATCTACCCGACTATTATTCATCCTAAACTGGGTTATTGAGTCCACACTCTTGCGCAATTCATAAAGTCCCCTTCTGTTCCTCACTGGAAAGTTGTTATTCGTGTGTTGCACTACCTGAAGAGTCATCCTGGTCAAGGTTTATTTCTCTCTTCTCGTAGTACGTTACAATTGACTGCTTATTGTGATTTTGATTGGGCTGCATGTCCTATTACTCAGCATTCTCTTTCTGGTTATTTTGTGATGATTGGTGATTCTCCAGTTTCTTGAATTACTAAGAAGAAACCTACTGTTTCTCATTCTTCCGCTGAGGCGGAGTATCGTGCCATGGCTGTTACCTGATGTGAGTTGTTATGGCTTCGGTCTTTACTAAAAGATTTGGGGGTTTCACAATCCTTTCCTAAGCGGTTGTTTTGTGACAGTCAATCTGCTTTTCATATTGCGGCCAATCCAGTTTTTCATGAACTTGCCAAACACATTGAAGTCGATTGTCATTTTGTCCAGGATCTTGTTCAATCTGGCACTATTATTTTTCACCATATTCGTACGGCGGACCAACTTGCAGATTTGTTCACTAAGGTTCTCGGACATAATCAGTTTCATTCATTACTTGGAAAGTTGGGCATTTTCGATCCCCATGCTCTAACTTGAGGAGGAGTGTTAAGGAATTAGAATATTCTTGCAATATTACTTGTAACTGTAATTGTATTTTATTACCTTTTCCTAGCTTGTATAGGTATCATGTACCACTATATAATGTATCCTGAATTCATGAATACAAACACACAATTATTACCCTTATTTTCTTCAGAACATACGAACAAGCCACAATTACGCCAACAAGATCTTATGGAAGAAAGACAGAATATTATGGTATTTGTGATTTATGGAAATCTGAATATTTTGCAATATGTTAGGCGGTGGTAGAAGCATAATTGGTTTATGGAAAATCCCTACAAATATGGTATTGAGTTTATCAAATATATGGGGGATATTGTGATAAGGAAAACCCCTTTATTTATGGGATTTAGATATGCTTCAGAAACAGATAAGGGATCGTAATATTATGGAGATAATCATGGAGAGTTCTGATCTGCTCATGGATTTTAAAGGGGACATCACGGCTGCATTAAAACTCATAAATTTAATTGAGAAAATCTATACACATATTTTCATCTTTCTGAAAGTCTTGCAAAGAGCCAGATCTATATGTTCCAATATACATGACTTGTCATTCAAAGTTCAGAATCATATGCCTTAATTCCTCGGGAGGAGAAGATCCAGCGTTGATGAGTTTCAAGGTCAGAGGAAGTATGATCAAGGCGGATCGGTAGCTAGGGGAGCTAGCAGAATTCACACGTTTAATTATTAAAGATAGGTGTTTTGTATGGTGTACTTTGTACTATATCTTTCTGATTGGCGGATTCGTTTTGAACTGGGTCAGGCCCCGCAGATGTAGGTGGATCTCACCAAACTGTGTAACCAAGTCTCATGTCTTTTATACTTTACTTTATTGCATACTTGGTTAGATAGGTTATATTAGAACATACTAGTAATAATTAAGAAAATTCGGTAAAACCAAATATCTACTAACATATTGTAAGTGAAAGAGTGTAATTCACCATGTTTGGTGTGTCTATCATAGATAGAATAAATAGAGTACAATGAGCTAATTACATTGAACCTAGACTGTTATATATATGTACAGTATCAATCCTAATTAATCTAAAATCAATCAGGATATCCTAACTATTCTATCACCCCCCCTCAAGCTAAGCGTAGGACTACATGATAGGCAAAGCTTGGAACGAAATAGATAAAAAAGATTGCAAGATGAACCCTTAGTGGAAATGTCTGCAATCTGTAAAGAGGATGGAACATGACTAACACGGAGCCTACCAGAGGCAACAATTCACAAACGAAGTGGTAGTCGATGTCTATGTGCTTGGCCCATTTATGTGAAACTAAAATTTGAGCAAGAAAAATGGCGATGCTGTTGTCGCAAAGCAGGAGAGGCCATGACGAAAGGGAAACCCAAAGCTCTTTAAACAGATTACACACCCAGGTAAGTTCAGCAGTAGTATTCGCCATAGCGCGATACTCGGACTCACAACTGCATCGAGACACGGTCGGTTGCTTCTTAGCACTCCAAGAAACAAGATTGCCACCAAGAAAAATGGCATAACCATAAGTGGAACGCCGAGTCTCGAGACAACGGGCCCAGTCGGCATCGAAGTAGCCCAGAAGGGAAAGACCACTATGAGATGCTCAAAAAGAAAGACCATGATGAAGCGTTCCACGGACATACCAAAGGATGCAAGTGTCAGCCTGATAGTGATTCTCTCGAGGCGACTGGAGAAACTGGTGAACAGAGTTTATTGCATAGGAGAGATCAGGGTGAGTGATGGTCAAGTACTGTAAGACACCGACCAAGAAGCGATAAAGCTTGGGGTTCGAGAACTCAAACCCCAAGGTGTTATGAAGCTGAGAGCCAGGAACAAAATGTGTGGAAACAGGAATTACATATGTCATGCCCACTCACTGAAGTATCTACATCGCATACTTAGCCTGCCCAAAAAATAGTCCAGATGAAGATCGAGAGACCTCCAAACCTAAAAAATAGTGAAGTGCACCAAGATCCTTAATGGCGAACTCACGATCAGTGCAGCTGATGAACCGACGAATAAGAATAGGATTATTTCCGGTTAGAATGATGTCGTCCACATATACTAGCAGAATAGAATCTTCAATCCATGGGAGAACACAAACAAAGAAGTGTCGGCAGAATTGCAACGGAATCCCAAATGAAATAAATAGGAGCTGAATCGCTGAAACCAAACTCGAAGAGCTTGTTTGAGACCATAGATAGCCTTGCAAAGACAACAAACATAGTCAGGATGAACGGGATTAGTGTAACTGACCGGTTGCTCCATGTAGACTGGTGCATCAAGAAGACTGTTAAGAAATGCATTCTTAACGTCTAACTGATGAAGGGGCTAAGAGAAAGTAGTGGCCAAGGATAAGATAATTCTAACTGTGGATGCCCTGATGATCGGACTAAAACTGTGGGTGAAGTCAAATCTTGGTAGCTGAGAATATACCTGCGCAACAATTCGAGCCTTGTACCGATCAATGGTACCATCCTGGCGATGCTTGAGACAATAAACCCATTTGTAGCCAATGTTGTTGACACCAGTAGGGCGTGAAACAAGATCCCAAGTACGTTGCTGACGAAGAGCACCCATTTCTTCATCCATAGCGGCCACCTAGGGAGGATCCTTAAGGGCAGACCGATACCCTCGAGGTTTAGTCTATGCTAGTAATGCCGCAAGAAACCCTGACATCACATAGTCTGGATACTGTTTTGACTACTTGTCTGAGAGCGAGTGGTCATACGGTGACTCATAATCGATGGAGGAGGCAGTAGAACATTAGCCGGGGATGGCTGGAAAGGAGACACAGGTGTCTGGGGTTGTTGACCCAGACAAATTCTGAGTAGGTGGTAGAGAAGCAGCAGGGGGTCTAGCCAGTTCATCAAAATCAAAATCAATAAACGTTGAGACGTCCAGAGATTCTGGGGTAGTGCGAGTAGTATCTCTCACGAATGGGAAAGAAGACTCGTCAAAATGGGCATGCCGAGTGAGATAGACCTTCTTAGAGACTGGATCCAGATAGCAAAAACCCTGATGGCGAGCACTATATCCCACGAATATACATGGAGTGCTGCGAGGGGCCAATTTGTGAGAAGCAAATGGCCGAATGAAAGGATACACCCGACATCCGAACGGGTGAAAGTTTGAGTAGTCTGGATGGCGACCATATAGAAGAGAATATGGTGCGGCGTGTGGGCCTTACACACCTGTGAGTAGAAGCCCTTGCTGCTGGACAGATGTGCAGATAAGGCGGTGAAAGCTACTGGAATGGAATCTTAATCGGTTCCAGTGCCGGAGGAGGACTGGGTGAAGATTTTGTGGCTGCGGGCTCATGCGACCACATCAGAGTACGCCGATAATGGCGACTGGGCCAATTGGACGCTCATGAATTCACTGAATTCGGCGCCAATGCCTTGCAAAAAAAAATCATGACGCAATCTCTGGGCGGAACTGGAGTGCTCATTGCTGCAAGTCTATCAAGAACAGCCTTGAACCTACGATGAAAATTCATCACCAACAAGGAGCCATGCCGGATTGTATGGAGCTCATCCCGGAGTTGAAGTTCGCAGGACGTCGAGACATTGTCGAATGCCGCTGCAAGAGAGTATTCCACATCTCCATCACCATGCTACAACCAATGGTCTCCATCACCGGTGAGCGATGACCAGAGCAAAACTTGGAGCCGTTTATCCTACGCCACCCAAGTGTTGAACGCGGTTTGGGATTTTGCGATGTCATCTTCGGTGGTCTGAGAAGAACTAGCAGCCGAGGATTCACCCCTGACTGCAATCGTTGGCTTTGGAATTGAGCCATCCAAGAAGCCAGAGAAACCCTCGGATTCGAGGAGCACTTGAGCTTGCGACTTCCACATCATATAGTTGTCGGAATTTAGCTTGATCGGCTACATATGAATAAGGGTAGAATAGCTTAACTGGTTGTCTGCCATGGAAGCTTTGGAAGGTTCAAGATTTTTCAAAAATGATGGAAGATCTATTCAAAGTAAAAAATCGATACCTGTATAATACCATGAAAGAGTGTAATTCACCATGCTTGGTGTGTCTATCATAGATAGAATAAATAGAGTACAATGAGCTAATTACATTGAACCTAGACTGTTCTATATATGTACGGTATCAATCCAAATTAATCTAAAATAAATCTGGATATCCTATCTATTCTATCAGTAAGGATATCTAAATTACGTGTCAACCAGATTGATTGTCTGTACTATTACATATAAGAGGTCCAAAAAAACTGTAACATCGCCCTCGGGGATATTAACTTACTTCCCGCAAAAATTATGACCACTTGGTAGAGAGAAGCGTATCACGCACCACACGTCAAACAAGTATCCTCTACAACTGTAACACCACTTGATCCAACCACGATCTATATTGTCCAAACTGTAAACACCTTGAAAAACATAGATCTGACGAATCCAAATTAATGGAAACAAAAATAAAACTACAAACAAAAATTACGAAAATACGAATGGAACAAACAGATCAACAGCAATACATCAACGTGAACAACTAAAATGAGTTATTATCATGAACACATCAATCTAATCGATCAGATCGAAGAACAAAACTAATTTGTGGAGATAAATCTCATATTTTTAAATAATAAAAAGATGAATTAAAATAAACTGGTGTTGCTCATCTCCCTCAATGAGAAGATGGAAAAAAAAGATTGAAGAATAAAGGGTGCGGGTGCGGGTGCGGGTGCGGGTGCGGGTGCGGGTGCGGGTGCGGGTGCGGGTGCGGGTGCGGGTGCGGGTGCGGGTGCGGGAATTCTATTCTAATCGTGCTATTTTGACAGTACATAATTAAGGTTGTTCAAAATTGTCGATCGAACCAATCTTTTCCAAATTAATTCAATTTATATGGGTGGGTTAAGATGAATTAAAATTTTAAATTTTATTAGATCGATTTGGGCTCAAATGGAACAGGGTATTTATCCAAAACTAGCCCCTTTTAAAACATTTTAATCAAACATTACATATTGGACTTTGAAATGCGGGATCGATGACAAAATGCTAACCTCTACCTACTAAAAATATTTCTAATCGTGAGGCATATTTCATTGCAGGTAAGAAAATATTACAATTTTTGCTCTACTTTACGTGTCATTAAATATTTTTGACATGTGCACATGTCATTAAAATGAATTACTATATTAATTCATGTCACAAAATTTAATGATACTTCTAAACAGAACTGCATCTTAAAGTATCACAAAAATATAACGATACTTCGAAACATCACAATATTTTAGTGATACATTAAATAGAAACACTTCACAAAGCCTCACTAAAAGTTTTAGCAATTCATTTGAGTGTCACAAATGCTCTAGAAAAGCATGAAAGATTTTTTTGCAGTGACCCAATCTAGTTAAAAATTTAAAAGTTATATAGTTATCTTTTTTTTTTTAATAAAATCATCCAAGGATGGGGGAATTTATATTAGGCCATCCCGAGCCATATAAAAACAGGAAAATATACAAGCAGGGTTAGGAAAAGTCGTAGTTAATATGTACAGACGTGAGCCATCAGCTCTTGAAGCAACCATTATTGCTTCCAAAATGAGGAAAGATATGAGGACTATAGTTAGCGGATTACAAAAGCTGTTAAACTGTTTGTAGGATCATCGAACTTATTAGTGAATCGTATTCACGAAACACAAGACATTCAGACTTTCCACAAGCAGTTTAAGAAGCTTATCCTCTATTAAATTGAATAAAAAGTAGCATTGATCCATCAAGAAGAAAGCCCTCGGCAAGGTTAATTGTCTATCCATGTGCATCCGTATGTAGTTGTTGCAGTAATTTGATTATGCGTCCATTCATCAGTCCATCTGATGCCACAGATGTTGCCAGTGAAGTCTCTGAGTCCTAGTGCATGCGGTGCCCTTCGAACATGGTGCAGTATCCACCTGCATAAATCAGCAAAATTTAGTAGCATCCATTCAATTTACCATCCTGAGAGATGGTGTTCCTATCTGATCTAGCCTAATCAATCCTTGAATAGTATTAGCAAGCATAGAAACTCTGTCAAAAGAGTAACCTATCTGAGCTTTGAGACAATTTTTAGCTTGTAAATCCGCCACCAAATTGGCCTGTCTATGAGTGTGCACTAAGCTAATATCAGTCATCATTTGATGAATGTCATCAGAAAGTTCGAACAGATTCCAGTGTGCATTTAAAGGGACGAGCACGAATTGTATTACGGTCAGACAGTCTGATTCAATGAGAACCGAAGCATAATATCTAGCACACTTAGTTAATGCAAATCGAATAGCAAGCAACTCTGCTTCCAGAGGGGATTTAGCTTGTGTGTAGTCAGTATAAGCAGTAATAAAACCACCTCTAGAATCTCTAATAATCATACCAATTCCACACATGTTAGAGAGACAAGACCAAGCAGCATCAACATTAATTTTGTAGCCTGTAGCTGGCTTAGTCCATGCAATCTTAAAATTTTTTGGCTTTGGTGGAGCTTTAATCAGAGGCATATATGAGTGCTCAGCAATTCCTAAGTCAAAATTGGATGTTATGAAAACAGGTTTTGCACAGAAAGTGTAGAAAATTTGATCCTTTATTTGATTAAGCACAAAAATTGTTAATGGAATGGCCGAGTCATATAAGCATTTATTCCTCATCTTCCAGAGATTCCAACATGTAATTGCAGCTGCAGTTCTAATCATTATTGAATGTAACTCACTCAGTCCAGTATAGGTAAGATAGAATGATACTCTTTCCCATAGAGATGGGAAGGATCTATCACTGATTCCCATGAAGTGATGTACCTTTCCCCAGATTTGTTCACAAAAATGACAGGAATTGAAAAAATGACCCAGTGAATCTTCATTATTATGGCACATACAGCATTTGGAAGGCAAACAGAATCTCAAATTTTTGAGGACATTATCAAAAGGTAGATAGGAGTTTAACAATTTCCACATGAATATAGAGATCTTCTTTTCAATTCTAGGACTCCATAGATGTTGGATAGAATGAGTAGTACCTCTTTGTGTTCTGAGCAATTGGTATGTGGATTTGAAAGTGAACTCACCTGTTAATCCAGGCTTCCATATAAGCCTATCTTCTCTGTGTATTGAGAGCTTTGAGTCCTGTAAAAGAGAGAAAACATGAGAGGTTATGAATGGAGAAATCTTCTGAAGCAATACTGCTTTTTGAGAAATAAAATCAGAGACAGTACAGGCTGTAGGGATATAAACCAAATACTGATCACATAGGTCCATAATAGGGCCTATGTCTAACCAATTGGCTGTCCAGAAATTGCAGTCACCCCTGCCTATTATCACCCTAGTTTGAGATTCTGCCCAAGCATTAACTGAACATATCCTCTTCCAATTAGGAGAGGATCTGGAAGAGGGAGGCAGTGATGCAATAAGATGAGTCCACAAAGCCTCAGCCTTTTGATATTTCCACCATAACTTAACAGAGCATGTATTTATTATGGTGGTGATTGATCTAAAATCTAGCCCATTTTGATTGATTGGAAAGCAAAGAGCCTCCCATTTTCTCCATGTTCTCTTAGGTTTCAGATCAACAAACCCCCATAAAAATCTACTCAGTTTTTTCTCCATTATAGAAATGATCACTTTGCTTGGTTTTATAACTGACCATATATGCTGTGGGATAGAATAAATGCATGAGTGTATTAGAGTGATTTTCCCCCCAGCAGAGAGCCACTTATTTTTCCAGCTGCCTATTCTACTATCTATCTGCTCAAGAAGTGGTTGAAAAAAAATCTTTTTAGTAACCCCAGTATATATTGGTACTCCCAGGTATGTGAACGGGAAACTCCCAATTTTCATACCAAGGGTTTTTTTTATGTAGTTAACCTTATGAGCAGAAGCATTTTTCCCTATGAAAATGTCACTCTTGCTGTAATTTATATGTTGACCAGTGACATCCTCAAATGTGGACAAGAATGCTTTAAGTCTAATCAAGGTATGATTTGTAGCTGATAAAAAAATTACAGTGTCATCAGTATAGGATAAGTGTGAGATTGGTAAAGAATTACCTGGTAGACCATAATATGCTAATTTACCCTTCTGGAAAATGTATGCTAAGCTCCTAGTAAAAGCCTCAGAAAAGATGTTAAAAAGAAAAGGAGAGAGAGGGTCTCCCTGTTTGATACCCCTCGTAGATTGGAAAAATCCAGCAGACTTACCATTTATTAGAACAGAGAACCAAGCTTGTGAAAGATTCTTCATGATATGAAAAATGAATTTAGCATGAAATCCAAATTTGGACATAATACAGTTAAGAAAAGACCACTTAACTCTGTCAAAAGCCTTCTTAAGATCAAGCTTAACTATACAGTTTGGGTGCCTCTGCTTCCTATTTAAAAACGTTACCATTTCTTGCAAGTAGATGACATTATCTGAAATATCTCTACCTTTGATGAAAGCTGTTTGATGTGGAGAAATTATTTTCGGCATTATAGGTTTAAGTCTTTCCATTAGGACTTTGGAACAAATCTTATTGACTACATTAGAAAGACTAATTGGCCTATAGTCATCAAAAGAAATGGGAATTTTCTTTTTAGGAATAATGAAAATCCAGGTACTACCAATGCCTCTAGGTATGTTGTTTGCAGTTAAAAAATCCTGTACAACAGATAACAAATCATTTGCAATTATGTCCCAAGATTTAATAAAAAAACTTAGCCGTGAAACCATCCGGCCCAGTGCTACTATTTTTATTAAGGCTAAGGACAATATCCTTAAGTTCAGACAGTGAAACAGGTTGCAGCAGTTTATCATTATCCTGGGTGATCAGTTTAGGTATCTGGCTTAAAAAATGTGCTTGGAAAAAATTGCTATCTTGGGGGCTGTCATCAGTTAACAGTTCCTGGTAATAGTGAATGGCCTCATGTTCAATTTCCTGAATATCATCTAGCCACTGACCATTGGAACTCTTAATTTTTGTAATCTTTAGCCTACTATTTTTTTCCCTAACTGAGTTATGAAAAAAACTAGTATTATTATCCCCTTCCTTTAGCCATTTAATTTTAGCCTTGTGTTTCCAGTAGCTTTTTTGTTCTGCTAGAGCCATCACTACCTTAGCTTTGGCTTTCTTAAGTTGATCAGATTATCAGGAGAAGCATTAAGGTCATAAGTTTGTTCCTGAGCTTGAAGAGCATTTTCAGCTTGCACAACATTATCATGGATATTACCGAAATTTTCCTTATTCCAGATTTTTAACATCTTTTTTAGTCTGATGAGTTTAAGAAAAAACCTTAGCATTCCTGATCTATGTAGAGGAAGATTCCAGTTTTGTCTGATTAGGTCATTAAACTCCTTCCTTTTATACCAGGTGTTCAAGAATCTAAATGGCCTAGGGATAGATGAAATGTCACTGCCAATGGTAAGGAGCATGGGATTATGGTCTGAAGATATCCTATTCAAAATATGGATAGAGGAAGCAGGAAAAGCAGAAGACCAAGCAGAATTACATAAACCTCTATCTAATCTTTGAGCTGTAAGTTTCCTCAATCTGTTATTGCTCCAGGTAAAATGGTTACCCACAGTGTTAATTTCTTCCAGACCCATTGCAGTTATAAATTCATTAAAGTCTCTCATACTACCCAGTTTAGGGTTAGAATGGCCTTTATACTCATTTATAGAAGTAATGGCATTAAAATCTCCAATAAAAAGAGAATCTGAGTGGGTATAGGATTTAAGGTCCAACCAGAGATTTTTTCTACCATTTCTAGTTCTGAGACCATACACAAAGAAGGCATCCATACTGGTATTCAAAGATAAGCTATTTAATGTAACAGCAAGAAATTGTAGGTTGTCACATTTAACTGTCAATGATATGTTAGAATTCCAGAAAAGCCAAATTTGACCATTGGTTGCAGTGACACAGTTATCATATTGTAGCAATTGTCTGTACTTGTCACACTGTAAATTGTCCTGTTTTGGCTCAATTAGACATATAAGCTCAAACCTATGTCTATTAATTAAGTTGTGTAGTCTAAGCATTGAAGTATCCATACCCCTAACATTCCATACCAGAAATTTAATCTTAAGGGTTGAGCTATTCATAGGGAAACATTATTCAAGCTTTTTGATCTAGTCATGATAGTATTTAACTGAGTTAAATATGTCTCATTACCATGGTTAGTTAATCTCTCTGAATGTTTCCTTCTCCTCAGCTGGCTTGTTTCAGAGTGCAAGTTAGTGGAACTTACCTAGCTTGTATGAGTAGTGCTAATTTCTGTGCCTTTGGTAGAAGGGGCATTCTGCTGACTTATTAGCTCCTTCGTGGCCTTTTCCTTACTAGGCTCAGATGTTGCCTGAAACTCAGAGTTGTCAGCAGTCACTGGAGTAGCACTTTCTTCTTCACTTAAAGTATCCTCCGTCTCCAGGGGTAGAAATCTGTTCTGCCTGTGTTTTTGCTGAGAGAAAATGAAATTTTTAGCTGCAATGATGGAATGAAAAGGTGAGAAAGATTTACCTCATTTGCTAGGAATGTCATCCTTGGCAAAAAAAAATTTTAATTTGAGATTTGGTGGAGCAGATAGAGAATGTGTAGTCAATTGAGTAGAAGACTGTGGTTTTGGAAATGCATGTTCTGCACGCTCATCCTGGATAACTATGAGGTGGTCAGGTATGGCCACTTCAGTAAACTGCACCCCATCAGTGGTGGCCTGAAACTGAGTAGCCGGATCCATTACTTGCTCTACACCCAGGGTATCCTTACTCAGGTCAATAGCCTTCTGGTTTCCAACTGAGATCTCCGGAGGGGGAACTAAATCCTTAGGTAACTCAGCTATCTAAGGTAACTCAGGAACCTTATTTTGTTCAACATTCTTATCTGATGCAGGCTGTCTCTTTGGAACATATTTGAACTTTTGTAATGCCATGGTTTTTAGTTTCTCAGATGCTAAGACTCCAGAGCCTTCTGCCCTATTATCATTTTTAATAACCTGACCTTCAGAATCCCTATGGTGTTCTTTGTTCTCAATATGGTTATTGTTGAGTTTATCTGTCCTATTGTACCTTGATCTCTTAAGTTCAGGATGCAGATAGATGCACAGAGTATCATCATGACTAATAGAGTTACAGTGATGACAATACAATGGTAGGTCCTCAAATTCTAAAGGCAGTTTAACCACATTGTACTCCACCCCTTCCTCCTCAATCCCCACTCGAATAAATGATGGAAGCTTTTTTTTCAAATCTATTTCTGCGCACATCTTAACTACTGAGGGTCTAGAAAGAGCCGCAGTAGCAGCGTCCATCTTAATATACTCTCCTATTTGATTCCCCATAATTTCTATCATTGCAATATTGTAGAAGAAGATTGGAACTTGGGGAATATTAACCCATACCGGAACAATGGAAGACTCTACCTCAGGCGAGAAATCGATAGCCCATTTGAGAACCTTCATCGGCGCATGATTGAATATCCATTGCCCTTTGAGCCATAATCTCTGATAGTCCTCCTTGTCTTGAAATCGGATGAGGATATGTCTGTTACCAATGGATCCGAGCTGGAATTTGCCTTTGAATCCCATCGATTTGAAAGCTTCATTGAGAGATAACATCGTTGGCTTTCCTCTTGCAAACTTGCCTACCAAAGCATTTTGATAATGGGTGGCCAAGGCTTCAGCATCCTTCTGAGAAACCAAACAGGCTATATCTCCCTTATACTGGGTTTTTGGCACAATTTCTGGGTTAGACGGGAGGGTGGCAGGAAGTGGTGGAGGACGGCTGTCTAAGGCTTGAAGGAATATTTTGGCCGCCACGGTACCGGCGCGGCCTGGCGGAGGAGCCGCCATAGAGAGGGATGAAAAACCAGAATCTGACCGTTATCCAGTCTGTCTCGATTTGAAATTTTAGAATGAATTAGCATTGTCATCTGATGCGAAGGCAAATTTAAAGTCTTAGTGTGAAATTGGTAGTACTAAATTACATACACTAAGGATCTTTAGGAATCATTAGCCTACGTAAACTAGTTTTGTATTTCAAAATCGATATGATTTACTATTGATTTTACACTTGATGATAGGTAAACCCACAGCCGAACCAAGAGGATCTTAGGCTGAGAGTAAATTAGGCCTGCGTCAACCCAATAAATCTCCTCTTTAGAGAATATTCAATCAAGGCGTACATCAAGATGTATAATCTGGACATATGTTATTCCCTGGTACAGTATAAATAGGCAGGTACGTACTTACTATTGGGGACTTTTGGACACTTACTAAAACACTTACTAACTTAAGTATCAGAGAGTTTACTCCTGGGATCTCCAGGGGCTTTTTGTCTGCAGATTATCAGCGAGGGACTTGACGGTGCAGTGTGACCAGTTTCCAAATGCATCATTGGCATGCCCAGTGGGACCGGTTTAGTCTCGTTTGAGTTCCTTAGTTTATGTCCACCTTCACAAATACTCGAATGAATGAGAGGTTAAAATTGAAAGGAACTGGTGCTACCGAGGAAGTACAATCCCCTTATCGAGGAAGACGAAGGAGAATGGTTAACCCTCCAGTATCCCGGGAAGTGGAGCGAGAAGTGATACAAGTCCCATCCGGAGAGCCAGGGGGAGGTCAAGGCTCCATTGGACAGATTCCGGTGATATCCAAAGGCCCTAAAGATATGGTTGGACCCTCGAGGCCCGCTATAAGTAATGCAGGCCGAGGAGCAGGGTTTGCAAGCCCTACAACAGATGTATACATCGAGGAATACGATGAAAGAGATAGTCGTTTCACAGATGTTTATGGTGATTCACAGATGGAAGCTTACAAACAAGCCTTACAAGTGAATCGAGAAACAGGTGTGAATATCTCACAATCTAACTTAGCCAGGGTAGTTCAAATATTGGCGGAGCTGGGATATCAGGTCACGCCTGCCTCAGCCCCGATAGTCCCTTCAACGATCATGGAAGCCCCGGCAAGTAATGTTGCTCAAACCATGGTAAGGAAATGGTAGTGTTTCCTTACCTTAGGTATCCTCGAGAGGAGTACCAGGCACGACCTCAACCTTAATTCGCGAAACCCCTGGGGCTAACACGCTCCGGATCCCCTGCAGTCTCGATAACCTTGATGGCAGGATATCCCAGAGCATATCAACCTCAATTCTCTGAATCCCCAGGGTAAGTACATTCCGGACCCCCTGCAGTTCCAACAACCTTGATGGGAGGATATCCCAGAGCATAGATGGGATATGGTCTCAGGGATATGGAATCATAGGAATGCCAAACCAATCAGCAGGTTATGGTTTGTATGACCCTTATGGGTTATATAATAGAAAATTAGAGGTCATGACGGCTTGGGCAAATCCTGGGCAGATAATTCAACCCACTCGGTATCATATTTCTTATGGAAACCCTATAGGGGATTACCGATGCCTGGAGAGCAAAGAGGAGATACTAGAGATACCCTTAAGAGAGAGTTAGACAGGCTGATTGGGCCACTTGGTCATGTGGCACGATCCCCATTTTCATCGCTAATAACCACAGAGCGATGGCCCACAGATACCAAACCCCCTGAGGGGCTCCCGACGTATAGTGGGGAGTCAGATCCTAGGGAGTTCATTCAGACATTCCTTAGTCTCATGAATTCAATGGATTTTGATGAAAATCTAACTTGCAAGCTAGTGGGAAGTTATCTTTGAGAAAAGGCTAAAGAGTGGTACAAAAAGTTTCCAAAAGGGTCCTTGCATTCCTACAGAGATTTTAGCGTGGCATTGTTAAGTCAATATGCCCAAAAGAAGAAGTTTACCAAAACCGTGCTGGAGTTATACCAGACGATACAAAACACGAAAGAGTCAACAGAAGCCTTCTACCATTGCTAGGTAAATGAAAGCTTAGGGGTGGCAGAGACCACAAAAATGAAGTGATCCAAGGATACTTTCTCGGGATGAGAGACACAGTGCTATACAAGAAATTAAGTAACAATATTCCTTGAATCCTACAGAAGCTCCAGGAGATAGTCGAGCAGCACTCAAAAGTGGAAGAAGTAGAGAGAAGGGATACAAACTTATTCTACTACTTTCACAAGGATTATGGCCATGATACGAATGATTGCATATATTTGAAAAGTGATATAGAAAGGAATGAAAGAGAGGGGCGACTTTAGGGCCCCGGACCTAGACGAGGAAATCAAGGAGAATCTCATCGGCCTTGAGGGGACCATCCACCGTACAAGAGATATCCTTAGAATAGTGGGGGTAGAGGAGATAGAATACATCAAGGACAAAATCATCGAGGCAGAGATCATGTGACAAGAGACGAGGGTCCACGAGAGCAACCTTCTAGAAACCAGGACAATAGGAACGAGGAAAATCCGCCTATTCGAAGAGTGATCAACATGACAAGTGGAATAATAGGAGAAATGTCTTCAAACTCAATCATGAAGGTAGATTACCAAAGAGCCCCCATAGAAGAGCCAAATCACAAGAGATTCCGGTCGGACGAGATAATGACCTTCTTAGAAGTGGATGCTGTCCTGAACCAAAACCTGCTTGCAGATCCAATGGTGGTAATAGCAGTAATTGGAACGAACTTGGTGAAAAGGGTCTTTATTGATGATGGAAGTGGGGTTAAGATAATGTTTGCAGAATGTTTTGATCAGTTAGATATTGGAAGGAATAATCTGAAGAAATCAGTTATCCCCTCTCAGGATTTACTGGAAACCTGATATATCCCATAGAAGAAGTCACCTTGCCAGTATGGATATCCGAGGGGGATAAGGGGGTAACGATCGAGTGCACCTTTGCAGTGGTTGGTGCTTATTCTCTGTACAATGTGATTTTGGAAAGGTCTTGGATGTGCCAGGCTTGAGCAGTGTGGTCCCTGTATCATCTAATGATGAAATTTCCAACGAGTAGAGGGATATCTTTAATCTAAGGGGATTATGACGTGGCTAAGAGCTATAACCTCACAGTGGTAAGAAAAGCAAGGAAGATGAGAGATGTAGCTTTGGTTCATGGGGGAGTTAGCCTTTCTGAAACTGAATAGATGTCAATCTTGGATAAGGGGATAGTAGCTGTAGGGAAACTTACCCCTGGGGATATAAAGGAAAAGGTGAAGAAGTTGATGGATGAATACGAAGGTGTGATTTCATGGGATACCTCAAATCTTACAGGGGTTCGCCGAGAATTAGCAATTCACAGGTTGAACATTGATTCAGGAGTCAGGCTTTTCAAGCAAAAAATGAGAGTATTCGTGCCAGAAAAGGCAGAAATAATCAAGGTCGAGGTAGACAAATTGTTGAAAGCTGATGTGATAGAGGAAGTGTTCTACCCGAAATGGCTAGCTAACCCAGTTATAGTCCCAAAGCATGATGGTACTTGGCGGATGTGTATAGATTTTACAGACTTGAACAAGTGCTGCCCAAAGGATAGTTACCCTTTAACCCCCCCATTGATAAGTTAGTGGAGGCAGATATTGATGGCTGATGAGGATAATGTTTATCATGGACGTGGGCATGTAATGTTACAAGAAGATGCCTTTAGGCTTGAAAAATGCATAGGCAATATACCAGAGGCTAGTGGACAAGTTATTCAGAGAACATATTGGTAGGAACATGGAGATATATATGGACGATATGGTGGTAAAGAGCAGGAGCTATGAGGATTTCTCGTGGACCTGAAGGAGCTTTTCAAGATATTCAGGAATGCAAATCTAAAGCTAAACCCGGCTAAATGCATTATAGGAGTTGCGGCAGGAAAATTCTTGGGGTTCATGGTATCGGAGGAGGAATCGACGTTAACCCGAAGAAGGTCAGGCCCTGTTAAGGATGAAAAACCCACAGAACATGAAGGATGTGCAGAAGATTACTAGATGCTTGGTGGCTTTGAGTAGATTTTTGTCAAGGGGGGCTAAAAAAAATTTCTTCTTTGACGTTCTCAGAAAAGCGAAGAGGTTTGAGTGGACCGATAGGTGTGAAAAAGCTTTTTTGTAACTCAAGGAACATCTTTGATGGTTACTAACGCTTATGAAACCCGAGAAATAAGAGGTCCCATTTCTGTACGTTTCTGTTTCACCCCTGGCTATCATGCAATACTTGTAAATAAAAAGGTAAAGTACAACATCCTATATACTTTGTGAGTCAAGCCCTACAGGGACCTGAGATAAGATATACCGCCCAAGAAACTCATGCTAGCTCTGGTACATGTCGCGCGAAGACTGCTACCTTATTTTCAAGGGCACGCAGTCATCTTGCTCACTAATTACCCCCTTAAGCAAGTCCTCTTGAAATCTGAAGCATCGGGGAGGATGATGAAATGGGCATTAGAATTGGGAGAACACAACGTACAATTTCAGCCTAGGGCAGCGATTAAAGGACAAGTCTTGGCAGACTTTATAGTTGAAACCACTGAGCCCATCGAGCCTATTGAGATGGATAATTGGTCTCAAAGGAAAGAAGTATGGAGGCTATATGTTGATTGTTCCTCACATTTAGGAGGAAGCGGGGCAGGGGTTTTACTCACCAACCCTGATGGAAAAACTACCCGTACGCGCTGCACTTTGCCTTGAATGAAACAAATAATGAAGTTGAATATGAAGCTTTGATCACTGGTTTGCGGTTAGCTACAGAATTGAATGTGGAGGATTTGGAAATCTATATTGACTCCCAGATAGTGGTGCAGTAGGTAAAGGGAGAATACGAGGCCAGGGAGAACAACTTGCAAAAATATCTAGAGTTTGTGAAGCCCCTACTCAGGAAGTTTAAAAGTTATACCTTGGAGCAAGTACCAAGAGAACATAACCATAAAGCCGATGCCTTGAGCAAATCAGCTTCATCAAATTTGGAAGCGGAGTCTCAAGAGCATTTGCTTATGGAGACCCTTAATAATCGAAGTTTTCAAGAGTACATGGTAATGGCCGTGAAGGAAGAAATTTGCTGGATGACACATATTGTTAAGTATTTTCAAGATGGACCACTTCCTTCTAACTCTGTTGAGGCTAGAAAAGTAAGGCTTAAAGCACCAAGATATGTGATGCAAGAGGGAATTCTATATAAAAGAGAGCATTTACAACCGTTACTCAGATGTGTAAGCCATCTCGAAGCTGATTATTTTATAAGGGAGGCCCACGGGGGTATATGTGGGAGTTATTAAGGAGCTAGTTCAGTCAAGGAAGCTTATCCGAGCCGGATATTATTGGCCCATGATGTTCAAAGATGCAAACCAGTATATATAGGCTTGCCACCAATGTTAAAAACATGCGCCATTGAAACACATTCCTTAGGAGGAGATGATGAGTATCCACGGTTCATTGCCATTTGATAAATGGGGTATCAACCTAGTTGTGCCATTTCCTGAAGCCCCTGGAGAGTTCAAATACTTGATCATGGCGGTGGATTATTTCATGAAATGGGTGGAAGCCGAGCCATTGACCAATATCGCAGTTAAGACGGTTATTGCCTTTTGGTGGAAAAACATCATGTGCAGGTTTGAAATCCCAAAAACAATCATAACACACAATGGGAAGCAGTTCTCCAATGATCCCTCTAAGAAGTGGTGCGAGGAGTATCAGATTCAACAAAGGTTGACGGATTTTTATCATCAGGCAAATGGTCAAGTAGAAGTCACCAACCACACCCTTGTTAATTGAATCAGAGCTAGGCTCAAGGGGGCAGCTGAAAATTGGATATGGGAATTGCCCAGCATTTTATGGGCATACAGAACTACAAAATCTTTGACCATGGAGGAAACACCTTATAGTCTAGTCTATGGTTTTTGTGATCCCAGTTGAAATAGGGCTGCCAAGCCCAAGGATAATGGCTATGGCCGAAAAGGATGTTAGCAATGAGAATCGACGTCTGGACCTTGATGTGGTCAAGGGGGCACAAGATTTAGCCTCGATACATGAGTCTAAAGTGAAAGAAAAAGTGAAACGTTATCACGATCGAAGGGTTAAGAAAGTGTAGTTTACCCCCAACGATCTAGTTATGAGAAACAATGAGAAAAATAGGTAGGAGCCTGCGGGGAAGCTCGTGGCTAACTGGGAAGAACTGTATCGAGTGATAGAGGTGTACCCCGAAGGAAGCTACACCCTTGAAACCATTGGGGGAACTCGGATCCCAAGGAGATGGAACATAACCTATCTCCAGAGATATCACCATGTATGATGGAGGCAAATAACGCCGATAAGTCTTGTGCTAAGTGCTATGATTGAGCTCAAACGATCCTATAAATTATTCCAGCTAAGATTGAAGGCTCGAGCTTACACGCTCCTGTAAAGTATTCCTGCTAAAACAGAAGGCTCGAGCTTAAAATCCCCGGTAAAAGTATTCCATCTAAGACTAAAGGCTTGAGCTCAAAAACTCTTGTAAAGTATTCCAGCTAAGGTTGTAGAATAGAGCCATGAGCTCCTAAATTATATTCCAACTAAGTTTGTAGAATAGAGCCACAAGCTCCTAAATTTTATTCCAGCTAAGGGTGTTTAATAGAACCACGAGCTCATAAATTGTATTCCAACTAAGGTTGTGGACCAGAGCCATAAGCTCTTAAGACCAAAGAAAGGGAGAGGAGTGTAAACATAATATCCTTGATACCCCTGCTGATTGTAGATTTTGCTTCATGATCTAGTGGAAAAATTATTGTAGGACGTAAGTGGAAAACACTAAACCTGGGTAAAATCGTTGTTTTTTTTACTTTCCAGTCGATTTATAAATGCATGCAATTAACTTGTCGAGAGTTTGGCATATCACGATCTAAGAGATTACGGCTCAGAAGGTCACGATCATAAAGGAAAATATATGAGAGAAACATACACAGAGGGAAAATAGTAGTAAAAAAGTGCTAGTGGTATTTAGAACATAGTTATATTCAGGAAAACAAGAGGATAGTTTATTTAACTCCTTTTCTACTCTTGCTACTTCTTCTTGTATCCTTGTTATTTCTTCTGCCTTGATACCAATGGCACGTTGAAAGTCCTTTCGATGTTCCTCTTCGGGATAATCATCAGCATTTATTGTCGAAGTGGATCGAGAACCATGATGGTAGGTCTGCTTCCTCACTGACCTCCCAAAGGGGTGCTTCAAAGAACTACCTCCCCTAGCTGCTTCCTATGCTTCTAACCTCAATGACCCTCGATTCTTAGGAATTTTTTATAAGCCAGTGATAGGAAACCTCCAGAAGAAATTTAGGTTAAAACATGTCCAAGATAAGTTTTGGATTAGCAACACCATGAAATAAGCTATGAGCTTGAAGGCTCTGATAGCAAAGGCGAGCTTTCTTGTCCAACTTGACATTTTCCTTCCGTAGTGTTTGGTTCTCTGAGAGCAACCTTGAATTGTTTACCTAAAAGAGACTCCACTATTGATGATTCATCACTAATAGAAGCACTGGACCTTATAAGCACCTCATTTAGCCTCAAGATCTCATTCAGTGTGATCTCATAATGTTGTGCTATGTCACCCAACTGAGCCATAAGCCCATAAGCCTGGCCCTGAGAGGCTATAAGGTGACTCTCGAGTGTATGTATCCTTTTAGCATCTGAAAGACACCTTGTGAGGGAACCAAAATTTTGGATTATGCTGTAAACTTCATATTTGTAATCAGCCTTGGGAGGGTCAGTATCGTCAACAACCTTTAAGAGGGACGGCACCCTTGAATTTTTTACGGTCATGGTCCTTCAAGCACACCATGAAAACTAGGTGTTTTCCACTTTCCCAAGATTTCAAATCCACCTTAGCAAGATCAAGCTCCTTTTGGAAAAGTCTCGTGGCTGAATTCTAGCCGGAAATGCTATCTTGAAGGCCAACTATAAAGGGGTGGGTTTTATTATGCCACTGCTCTAATTCTTCGAAGCTTTTCTCCAAGGCCGTCACAACATGGGCTAAGTCCTCCCTAGAAGTTTCAAGCTCGGCCTTGACCTTAAGGAAATCTTCGCGGGGGATTGAGGTTCCCGTTGCAGTGCATTGAACTACAAGAATGAAAATTTTGAAAAACACATCAATAAGGGAAATAAAATGTTCATATAAAATATCAAAATCAATTACATGGGGGCCCAAAGGGGAAAAGTTATACATCAGTCCCTACTACATTATCCCCCACTTGGTTCTCCTGAGTCGATGCGGTTCCTGCTTCTACCTCTGTCTCTGCTTCTTTGTTTTCTTCATCCGGATCAGGCAAGGTACGGATATTGTCTTGGGTGATGCATTTCCCCAAACCCTTCAAAAGTCTCATCATGGATAAGCTCATGTGACCCTCATTCACGTCACTCTCCCACTTTTGATTTATCGTCCCAAGCCCCTCGGACTTAGCCTCTTCCTTTAATGCGTTGACATTATCCTTGAATAAGAACGATCCCATCTTAGGAAGGATCACTTCATCCACTAAGCTGGACCGCCCAATGCCCTGGGCAACACTCAGGAGGTTTGCAAAGAGGTTGAAAAGCTCCTGACTCTAAAGAACTTTATCTTTGAAGGCCTCTAACATGGCCATTTGAGCCTCAGGGTCTCGAGCTTGTTTGGCATCCTCAGCAGCAAAATTCTTTTCAAAGATAAGGCACTCATGAGCGCTCTGAAGTTCAACAACTTTTTGTTGGAAAGCCTCAAGCTCCAGCTGGAACAAGGCTATCTCCCTACTCTTTTCCTCATAGGTGGAGGATAATTTAGAACCTAAGTTCTTAATGAATGAGGACGGGGCGGAGGTCAGGGTGGCAGCAATGGTGGACCTCACACCACCTAACTCCTTACAACCTAAAAATAGGCGGCAGGGATAAGTAGACAAACAACACGTATAATCGTTCTCAAATTAATTTTGAGAAAATAACTGACCTCGGAGTTTTTCACAAAAGAACCAAGCGTAGTGGTCCCATAGGTCGAGAGGCTCAAAGAAGATGCTAGGTTATAGGTGGTGGCATCGAGCTCCTTATTAGAGGTCTCAGGAGAAGACCTCTCGTGAGAGATTTTTTTACAGCCCTCTCTAACGGAGAGGTCATTCTCGGGCTTCTGCTTTGAAGAGGTGTCTACGGGAGCAACTGTCTGAAGGGGAGTAGCGAGGGTAACCTTCTCCTTTGAGGAGATGGTGTTTGCTCCCTTCTTGGTCATAGCACCCGCTATATTCCATCCCACTGAAGAGAGAAAGAAGCTATTAGACAAGGTACAACAAAAAATATATGTATATATATAATAATAAACAACAAAACAAAACACAAAAGACATGTATAACACCTTCAAAATTAGGACAGAAAAGGGAATCCTCGAGAGGGGGCTCTCCGATTACCAAGTTCTAAGAAGGTCATGTCTTATATCCTTTAACTAGTTTCCTTCTCTTCGGACTCATCTGAAGGAGCCAAGCTGGGCTGTCTCAGCAATTTTCTTTTTTTAGCAGGTTTGCAGACATACTTTTCGTAAACCTCGGGGGGCCAAGCTTGACCCCCAACTAAGTTATTGGAATTGGTATAAGCGACATAGGAAATGAGTGAGGATAGCACACAATCTCAAGCACACTCGTGGCGATGTGGGCAAACAAACTTGTCAGGAAGTTGGGATTTGACTTTAACGTCAGGATTCCATCGAGGAACCTTATATATAAGGCAGTTAAACGTGAGAGCCCTCTTCCATCCTTCCACTTTCCCATGTTCCCAGAAAGGGTAAAAACCTCGTGTCACCTCTGGCGGGGAGAAAAAGTGATGATCTTCTTGGAGGAGTTACCGCAGAAGGCCACAGTAAAAAGGGAGCGGAACAACTTATACTCGGGCTTGATGTCAAGGTTGTAATATTGACAGAGAAATAGCATGAGAGTGGTTATGTCATTAGGATGGACTTGAGAAGGGCTTATTTGAAAGTCTCTGAGCATCCTCGAGAATATTGGAGGAAAAAGAAAGCACAACCCTGACCAGACCTGCTTTAAAAATACGATCGACCCCCACTCAGGGGGGGTCCTCGTAAGACTCTGATGCCCCCCTAATCACTCTAATTCCACATCAACGAGAATCCTCTGACCTGGGGGTAGTAGTCATAAGACCCTTAGTATAGTCCAAGACTTATGGGTTGGGGGCTGTAAGTTTCTTCCTCCACATGGGGATCTGGGGACGAGGGCTCAACGGTGAAGGGTACTTTTGGGTGGAACTACCTTCCATCTTCCTCTAACACCCTCGAGGGGCCCTCTCCTTAGGAGAAGAGGGGGCAAACTCAATGTCTCCAAGACACGAAGACCTTTGAATATACTTTTTCCCCCGGCTGGGAGGCCAAACTCTGGGAAACCCCCCTCCCCAGGGAAATTAGAAAGAGGTATGTAGATTGAATTACCAATCTCGTCATCGCTAGGGTTGGAACCCTAAGAAGAATGCCCCAGATTGCTAAGCGTAGCTTCGGAATCTCCCCTTCTTGGAAATTCCCCCTCAAATCCCTCAAGCCCAATTCCATCAGAATGCCCCTTCTCAGTGGATTTCTTACTAGAATTAGCCATGAGCATAAAGGATAAAGGAAAAGAAGTGATGAAAGATGAAGGTTAGGAGAACTTACTGATGAAAGTAGGAGAAGGGAAAATGTAAGCGACGAATTGAGGAAGAAGAGAGTACTGAGAAAACCTTTGAAGTCACTTGCAGTTAAAGTGAAGAGAACACGTGGGGAAAATGGGAAGTTAAGAAGCCCAAAAAAGGCGGCCATAGTAATGATTAACTTGGGAGAAGTGAAAATCTCAAAGGGCGTGAAAAGTTGTCGTGTCTTTTCATAAATTGTTCCTTGTCATGCACTTCCCTGCGCAACCAACACACGCGGATGCGCCCTATTGAATTCTGCTAAAAGAAAATTAATAATAAATGATAGTCAACAAGAAAATTAGGATGTGCCTCGAGTTTAGGGATCTCTTCTTCCAGAAAGGCATAAGTGGGGATCCTCGACACCCTCTACGAGAATACGTGAACCCAGGGGCTCAATAACAGAGGATAAACTCGATACTCCTTGAAGATCTTAACCCCAAGGCTACCATCAAATTTTCTGGGGCTCCTGATGATAGGTAAACTCGCAGCTAAACCAAGAGGACCTTAGGCCGGGAGTACCTTGGGCCCGCGTCAGCTTAGTAAATCTCCTCTTTAGAGAATATTCAATCAAGATGTAAATCAAGGCGTATAATCCGGATATACATTATTCTCTGATACAATATAAATAGGCAGGTACATACTTACTATCGGGGACTTTTGGACACTAAAAATACTTACTGACTTAAGCATTGGAGAGTTTACTCTTAGGACCTCCCATGGCTTTTTGTCTCACCGAGGGACTCGACGATGCAGCTCGACCAGCTTTCAGACGCATTAACACCGACTCAATTAAATCTACAATTTTAGACCTGACTGACTGCTGAAATAGAATGGATGCATGTGTATCGTCTTATATCATTAATTTAAATTATTTTTTAATTGTGTTACTTTTACGGTGTATAAGTGTATATACTTAGGAGTCGTTTGGTTCATGTGGGAATTAAATTCCACTAGTAATTTCTATTTCATGGAAAGTTATTTCTATTATTAAAATTTTAAGATATATACAAAACATGTTTGGTTACACATGTAGGAATTTGTATTTCTTAGGATTTATTTTCCTAGATGTTTGGTTGACTTCATTTACTAATGGTGAAATCCATCGATTATAACTACTTTTTAAAAAATAAATAAATCCACACATTAACAACATTCACTCATCACAATTTTCAAACATTTAAATGACAAAATACTCATCACAATCTTCAAACATTGAATGTTCAATCTTAACTCACTCAAAGTCTAAAAACAACTCATTACTCGAATCATCCAAAATCAAGCTAATTGAAATCAAATTGTATAACTCGAATCTAATAACACTCGAATCTATTTTAATTAAAAACTTATATAAATTCATAATCCAAAATAAATTTTATATATTGGAATACTTGAATATGAACTTGGTGAATATAATTATTCAGTGAAATACATTCAAACCCTAAACATAAAAAATATGGTAAACCTATATCACATATAATCTTTAAAATAATAAAATATATCAAATATAATTTCATCAAATTAAATTTATTTACATATAAATATGAGTTATAAATTATCATTCTTTTATAAAAATCAATAAACTTTAAAATATAAGTAATATATAAATAAAATGTAATGACAAAACTCAAATTTTTGGTAATGATATATTGCGTGGATATACTGCCATTCGTGGATAAGAGAAAGTCTCTTGTGAGACCATCTCACCATAGCAAATGGTGAGACGAGGGACCAAATTGTAATTGTTAGAAATGGGGCTGAAAAAATGGGATCAATTTGCAATTTTCAAAAAATGAGGTTGGAAAACGGCTTGCAATAGAATTGGGGTCAGAAAGAAAATAACATTTTTTGGAAAGAAAAACCCCAAAATCAAGGAATTTCAACCATAATCAAATTCAATCCAATCGTATCACATATTTGAAGCATCAAAATCAGAAAATCGCTGATCTAACACAACAAATCGCTGGATCGATCTAACGCAGCAAGCTCTGAATTCATGAATCAGTCAAATCTGCAAATTTTTGGCATCTACGATTTGAATTTTGCAACGAGATGATGAATTTTGTGACGGAATGCAGGTTGAAAGCTTCTACGATTTTTGACATTGAAATCATTGAGGTAATATGAAATTTGCAATTTTAAATCTCAATTTTCATCAACAATAGCCAAATTATGGTTGAAATCTCAATTTTATGAAACTAACAGTTGAAATCTACAATTTACAGTTTTGTTGTTATAAACTATGTAAAACAAAGCAATTCAAGGCAATGAATTGTTTTGTATGGAGGAGAATGCAACGAAGATGTTCAATATGAAAATTCAACAAAATTACATCCAGGTTTGGTTTGGATTACATATATACATTTAAACGCATGAAGTAACGAGATGAACACATGAAGCAAGATCTGGAAAACAATTATATGCGTATTCTTAAAGGCAAACAACTTCAGGGGCCCCTGAACTTCCTCCATCTTACCCTTTTAGCCCCTTATCTTTTTTGAATACCTTTGACCCTTCAACTAAAAAAAGTGCTGATACATAGCCCTTCTGTCAGGTCAAAGCGTCAGTTCAATCAAAACTGTTAAATTTAAGGGCAAAATGATCATTTCACAGTTTTCCTTTTCCTTTTCTCATTTTTCAATTATATTTTCTAATTTTCCTTTTTTCTTTCTATATTTCTGTTTTCTTTTCCCTTTTTCTCCTATTTCTTTCCTTTTCTTTTCTCCCTTTCTCCTCTGCTTCTCTTCCATCTTCTCCATCTGCGCCCTAGCGCTGCCGCCGCCATACGACCAAGCCCCCCCACAAGTTCGAGGATCAAAAAATTTCTCCAATCATTCGGCAGCCAGAACTTATCGCCAGTGGCATCAGCGATGATTTCCAAAGACAACCCATTATCCAACAGCCACCAGACGAACTCAAGCGTTAGCAAACTATTCTCCACCACCACCACGGTGATGCCATTCTCCACCTCCTCTCTCCAGTCCAACTCCAGCTCTGCGTCTGCACAGAATAATTCCATCGCTATCAACTTCAAGCAGATCGAGAAAGAAGTAGAATCCGGTAGATCTTCCACCACCGTTGCTGCCTGGTGTTCCAAAACAATGTTGGAATTATACTTTGTCTTCTTACTACCGTTGGTATTGTGCGGGAAATATTTTGTTGTATTATATAGGTCGTGTTTGCTATTTTTATCCCCGTGCTGCTTGAGAAAGATCTTCGGCACCGGCAATCGATCATGTGGAGAAGTCCAGATTCCAGTGAAGGAGCTTCTTGATTCCCCCGGCGGCAGCGAGAAGCTATGGTTTGTGAGCTATCAAGTTAGGAAACCCAATGGGAAGCTGAAGGGTCGGCTTAATCTATAGTATAAGTTCGATGAGAAGATTTTGATTGGCATCCCAAACTCATCGCATGAGGCTGTTTGAGTTCCATGTGGATCTTGTGCGGATGGCAATAACGAACGTCGTCGGAGTGGTGTTGTAGAAGCAAATGGCCTTAGGACCTTTGAAGAAGACAAGATCTTGGCGCTAGGGAATGGTGTAACAACGACGGCAATGGAGTCGAGGCCGGCGAGGTAATAGTATTGACGGTGAGGTAAAGAAATTGGAAATAAGGAAAGAAATTAAAAATAAAGAAAGGAAAATGGAAAAGGGATAAAATATAAAAGAAAAAAGAAAAAGGTAAACTAATAAATGACCATTTTGTCATTAAATTTGACAGTTTTGACTGAACTTGATGCTTTTACCGAACGGATGGGCTACGATTTAGCACTTTTGTTTGTTGAGGGGACAAAAGTATTAAAAAAAAGGGATAAAAGGGTAAGGTGGAGGAAGTTCAAGGGCCCCTGAAGTCGTTTGCCCTATTCTTAATAACATTTTGATGTTTTCAAATTTGCTGGAACGTTCGAATTAATATGTAAAACATACATTATAACTACATGAACACATGAAGTAATGTGTTATTATTCTGCTGGATAATTTACCAATGTTCGGAATTTGGCTATATGCAATTTGTTGAGAAAAATAGCTTTTTTTTAAAGCTTCTAAAACGTGTGAAGTAATATGATGAACACACTATGTAACTGCATGGACACATGAAGTAATGTAATATTATTCTACTGGATAATTCGCCAAGGTATGGAATTTGGCTATAAGCATTTTGTTGAGAAAAAATTAGATTTTTTTAATTTTCTAAAAATGTATGAAGTAATATGATGAACACACGATGTAACTGTATGAACACGTGAAGTAACATGATATTATTTTGCTGGATAATTCGCCAAGGTCTGAAATTTAGCTATATGCATTTTGTTGAGAAAATTTAGGTGTTTTTAAATTTGATGAAATGTATGAAGTTATATATTGAACACACGATGTAATTGCATCATATTAAATGCATTTTGTTAAGAATATTTGGTGTTTTTAGATTTGTTGGAATGATGAAGTACCGTGTTAAACTCACAATGTAACTAAATGAACACGTGGAGTAACATGTTCATATTATGCTAAGGTACGGGATTCTATTATATTCATTTTGTTAAGAAGATTTTGGTGTTTTTAAATTATCTGGAATGTATGAATTACTATATTAAACTCAAGATATAACTGCATGAACATGTGAAGTAATGTTTTCATATTATGCTAGATAGTTCATCAAAGTCTGAAATTTGACTAAATGCATTTTGTTAGGAAGATTTTGGTGTTTTAAAATTTGCTGGAACATATAAAATAATCTGCTAGACTCTCGATGTAACTGCATGAACACGTGAAGTAATATGATCATATTTTGCTAGATGATTCTTCAAGGTCTGGAATTTGAATTGATGAATTTTACTAAGAATAATTTGGTAATTTAAGTTTGTGGGAATGTATGAAGTAATATGCTCAGTGCACGATGTAAATGCATGAACACATGAACTAATGTATTCATATTTTTCTAAATGATTTGCCAAGGTCTGGAATTTGATTTCATGCATTTTGTTTAAAAGATTTTAGTGTTTTATATCTGCTAAGAAGAAATGTGTTAAATAAACAATGTAACTGCATGAACACATGAAGTAATGTGTTCATATGTTGCTTCATGATTCTTCAAGGTCTATAGTTAAATTAGATGCATTTAGTTGAGAAGCTTTTGGCATTTTAAAATTTGCATGAGCATATGAAGTATTATGTTAAACGCACGATGTAACTACATGAACACACGAAGTAATGTGTTCATGTTTTGTTAAATGATTCGTCAAAGTTTGGAATTTAATTAGATGCATTTTGTTCAAAATTTTTAGTATTTTAAAGTTTTCTGGAATGTATGAACCAATATGTTAAATGCACAATGTAACCACATGAACACGTGAATTAGTGTGTATAAAAATTGTTAGATGATTCATCAAGGACTGTAATATTTTATAAGATAAATGTTTTTATGAAAAAATTGATATCGGAAAATCGCCGATCAATTGTTGCTTGTTCTATACACAATATAAATGCTTAAACACAGGAAGAAATATGCATACATATTTATTAATGACTAGATAAGTGGTTAGGATAGCCGAACTAAGCTCTCAAATACATAAACTAATTGCATAAGCAGTCGATTGAATGAGTTGTGTACGTTACTAGTTGTAGTTTACAGATGATAATGATGTGTGTTATACTGTGTTCATATTATATGGGTTTATTATTATTTTATTGATATATTATTTGCACTTTAGGTGTTTTTGGTGCAGAAATTCATGGATTGTGAAAAGTTTGAGAGGGAGCTATACATCATACTCTTTTTCCCTTAACCAACGATTTTTTCCCACTGGATTTTTCAGCTTAAGGTTTTTAATGAGACGATATGTTTCAATGGAAAATGTTCTTATGTTATAAGATATTTTTCCAGGGATGCGGGAAAGAAGGAAAAAGCAAAATTATTGAAGTTAGGGGGTGAAAAGTAAATTATTGAAGAGATGTGAACTTGAAGAAATTAAAGATATTCACTTCTCATATTGATGGTGATTTTATTATTTCTTTCCAATTGAAATTCCTTAATTTTAGAAATTAGTTAATTAGAGTTAGAATATATTTTTGTTATATTTTATGGCAAAGTCTTGGGAAAGACTGTATTTTCATAATCTTCGTATGCTTATGGAAATATGGGGTTTAATTAAAATAATAAAAGGTAAAAAGTTTTAATTTCAATATTAAAAATTTATTATGCAACGTGTAAAATTTATAAAGTTTATAACTCGATTCATGTAACCCGGATACTTTATCTTCATTTTTTCTAATTTACACTTTAAATATTGATCTTTTCATGACGTATGAAAATACGGTCTTTTAAGAGATGGACTCATATTTTAATCCGCGACAAACATCCGAATTAGATTTGGATTTGGAATGTTTTATTTTGGGGCTGGAACACGGGTATATATATACCTAGGGTTTGCGGCAAACAGAGGGACGCACAATTCTTGTTTCCTTCGCACAAGAATTAGTTGTGATATTATTATTAGTCCAATTTCTGGAATCAATGAAAGCGGCTACATGCAATTTGTGCTGAAGGAATAATTATTCACTTGGCATTATTTTGGTGCGCAACAATCAAGATTCTGGTTTGTTTATTTGGTTTGATTTACTGGTTTTCGTCGTTATTATATTATATTAATATGTTCTGTTTATATAATATTTGTTTGTTTAGTTTAATCTATAGCTTATTAATATATCGGCATGGAATAACAAGTATTAATATTAGTTTATGAATCGTGAGGCCTAATTATTTTTATAATTAACTCTATGCGTTCTTAATTGTTTTTAGTTTAATTTATTCATGATGTTTTTTAGTTTGGCCAACTTGAAATCGTTAAGATATTACTATCTAATTCCACCAATAAGTAATCGTCGGAAAGTGTTAGTAAGTAGTGAGTTCTTGTGAAAAACAACTAACTAGCTAAAACTGTAATAGCAAGATGAGGAACAATTAAACATGCGTTATTATTTGTTTTTACTTTGGTAATTGTTGTATTAGGTTTTTTTTCATTCTTAATACTATCGATGTGTGTATCTGGTTTAGCGAATACTATCCAGGGAATCTTGGTAAGAGAAATAATTGACTAATTATAATGGGTCAATTATCGATAAAGTAAGAAAGAACTGGGAGGGTTCAGCAAATACTTGTCGTCCTATAACTGATAGATGCATATGAATTAATTTATCTTTGCGCCGATGATCGATGTTTAACTAATGTGAGTTATTCCGAGTTGATTGCCTTATTCATATATTTTATAGATTTTTATATCTGTTAGTTGCATTATTATTTCATTTTTATAATAGTTAGTTGCATTATTAGTTGTTAGATAAATTAGAAAATTAAGGCGTAGTGGCTACACAAAAGTGTTCTATATTAGTAGGTATTTTATTATAGTTTTTTGCTCTGTTCCTCATGGGATCGACTCTGCTTGCTACTGTACTAATTTCATCAGTAGAGTTTGCAGATTATTTTGGTGAATGAAAAGACGCTCACCAGATACATATATGCAGGAATTGGTTTTGACACCAGTTTGAGTGACTTATCAAAAGGACCATCTGAACTATGTCAACAGGATGTGCATGAAAGAGGTTAAAAGAGGGGATGTTCAACAAGTAATTGCGAGATTGTCAAAGCAACAACTGGTCTAGACCCATTAGATGAATTTTATATTGTAATTAGATTATTATTTTGTACAAATCACTTGAATTCTAAAATTAATCATTTAAATTGCTCTTATAATGACTTAAACACCTGAACTACCGATTGAAGTTCAAATAAAAATAATAATTTTCAAATTAGTAAACTCCACCAAGCAGTTTATTTAAACTAATGAATATAATAAATTGACTAAATGCATATATACATGAAGTAAACTTACCGTAAAAAAATAAAATATGAAGAACACAAAGTAAACCACATCACATGGCTGTAAAATTTGTAATGTTTGAACTACATAACTAAATAGCCGAACTTAATTGTTAAACCATCAAACAAATCACAACCACAGTTGTTTTTTTTATATTTTTTTAAACAAATCACAACAATAACTTGTAACACTAAAAAAATTATAAAATAAAAGACAGTTTAGTAAACTCAAATCTAATATGTGAACTAAAGAAAAAAACATGAACTAAACATTAGAAAAATATTTAATTTGACAAACAAAAAGTTAAACACCATAATAGAATTTTCAAGAAAGCTATAAAACTTGAATAACAAAGTAAACCATTGAACAGCCGAACAAAATATATAAACCACCAAACTAATCCAGTTCAGAACTAGTCATAAAATACTACAAGTTATTATCCATTCACTGAACTAATCCAGTTCAGTAATTGCCCTAAAAACTACAAGTTATTATCCATTAAGATAAAAAATTCAACATCCTAGCAAATTCAACATTCATAATTAACAAAAACTAAAATCATTCATCATTCAGATACTATCAAACCAAATCCTTCAAGTACATTACCAGTTCAATCTACTTTTTTTACTTCACTAACTTCTTGCAAACAATTTTGTCTGGGGGGGGGGGGGGGGTTGAACGGTTGTGGATGCTCCTGGATTGCTAGACAAACCCTTCATTCTAGTTGTTGTAGATACTCATGGATTGCCAACCAATTCTTCATCATTCAACAATTCAAAAGATGACATATTTTGGTGTTGCGGCTTCTTCATCAGCAAACTATTGACACATTCATGAATAGTATTATATTCTATTCTAATAGTTATTAAGCTAATGATACAAAACAAAGAAAAAAATAAGCTAAAAAAAGTTTCAACTACACTACCATCAACAACATCTTTCTCAATTTCGGTTTCAAAAAGATTTACTAACAAACCAAATAGTCAAACTAACAACATATGCATAAGAAGAAAGTATAATCATAACATCTAACCATAATCTCTTTAAAATGTTGAAACAGTAGGATCATCATGACCTCAACAACAGCTATAAAACATAATAAAGAAACACATGAAACGTCAAAACTAATAACAAAAAAAGAGAGCAAATTATGCAAAAAAAATACCAATTTGAATTACACTGCACTTGGGAACATCATCATCATCTTTATCAATTTATGTTATTAAAAGAGATAAACTAATTAATTAAATAGTTGAACTAACAATATAAAAATAAGAAGAATTTATAATCATAAAATTAAACTAGAGTTTTTTTCACATGTTGAAACCGGGGATCATTCATCACAGCCACAACAACACCTATATAATATAACAACGAAACACATGAAATACCTAAACTAACAAAACAAAAATATGAATAAAATATGCTAAAAATTACCAGTTTGAATTACAATGACCTCAGCAACATCATCCATATCAATTTATATTTTTAAAAGAGATAAACTAATACATTAAATAGTCAAACAAACAGTTTTAATATAAGAATAAATTATAATCATAAGTATGTAGGCAGATGCTTACCCGAATTCACTACTAGCATGAATAGTGAGCTTAGAAATAGTGAAGAACATAAGATCCTCATCCATAGGATCTGGAATTGTGGGTAAATGTGGCCAGTAACACAAAATCAGTAAGCATAAATACAATGAAACCTTAGATCAAACAAAAACCTAATTGCAACCATTAGGTTAGAGTATACTTCAATAACAACCTGCCTATTATATTGCAGTTGAACCGTGGCTGCTTTTTTCATTCCTATTACCTCCAAAAAAATCTGAGAAGCCACTTTCCCTATGTGCTACTAGGTCCACTGGTCTCTCAGGGATAAATTTTCTTTCAGAAAAGGCTTCTCCCATTTCTTCACCTTTTAAATCAAAGTAAGTAAATGACAATGCATTACTTACAGGAACAGGTGGCAAGACTTTCTTCTTTGGTAATTTTTTATCTCTCTTGAGCTTCTTAGCAGGTGGAGAAATCTTTGAAGCATTCACCTTCCTCTTTCCTTTTGCCATCTGTAAAAATTCATCAAGCACCTCTTCACTTGAATAATTAAAATTAGGAAGGTCCTATGTTGGAACACACTCAGGATTTTCAGCTTCTTCCTCTTTATCAGACTGTGCTTAATCCGAGTCATTCTGGTCTTCTCCTCCTATGTCAGCATCAGAATCCACCTCCATGTGATTTTCATCTTCAAACTGTTGTGTTGGAACATGCACAACACTGTCATCATCATCACTATCAAACAACTCAATCACTACTGGCTTCCTAAGTTCTTCCATCCTCTGGGCAGCTTTTTGGATCAAAGAAGCCAACCTGTAATCTGTCTTCATACTTCACAACCTCCCTTCCAGCAGCTTCTACCTCACTAATCTCCCTCAAGAATACATAGCTAGGATAGGGAATATAACAATACACATTGAATTTATCCTTTTCTCTGTACTTGGCATACTTACCCATCAGAAATTGCACATTCCAGTTTTCAATTCTCCTTATATCACCTATATTACCTGTCTCAAGTTCTTTAACCTGAACAGTCAGGTATTCACCCTCTATACTTTGGATTTTTGTTAAATCAACTGCCTCTAGCCATTCAAAAATTTCATCTTTGCTTTTAAATTCCATACCCATCAGTTTTAAAGGAGGGGGGTCAGGACCAGTTACCATTCCATATCGGCCCTTCCTCTTGGCGCTGGTGAGTTTTTCTTGTCTGTCGTCATCAATGCCAGAACCACCAGGCTCTTTGCCACCGTCTGTTGCCTCTTCCTCTACGGCATACTCTTTATCTTGATCAAGATTTTCTTCAAGAAGCGGTTCTGCCCCAACTAGGTCTGCACAATGTCCATTCCTTTCTGAAAATGTCGACACCATATTGACCATCAATTGATCCTCCTCCATGACTTCTGAGGGTTGTGAAATTTCTGAAAGCTCTTCCTCACGTGTGGGAGAGTTGGGGTTAGACATTCTTTAGCACGCGGAGTTGCTGTGGGGGAAGATTGTGGGGATAGTGTATAGCTGATTTCGAAGGAAGCCAAGAAGAATTGGTAGTGAGCCGAGAAAGAGGGACTTGAAAGGTTTTGGACAATTTTGAATCTAACACAAACTCTTCAACTCTTCTCCGCTTTTCCCGCGAAACTCCTTTTTGGTTTTCCAAGACGTCTAATGATGACCCTTTTTCCTCTTGTCAACTCAAGGTATCACATCAAAAATAGCTTCCAATATACCATAAAACCTATCTTCTATTTTTGTATATTTTTCTTCTTTCTAATTTGTTTTGTTCTTTTTTGATTTTCTAAACAAAAATAAACAGAATATTTACAGTACAATTAAGGTAAGAATTACCTCAAATTTGACAAACACCTAAGTGTTGTCGAAGGCTTTCAAAAGTGGCGGAATCCAATGGCTTTGTAAAAATATCAGCGAATTGCTCATGTGTTGGAACATAGACTACCTTCACTTCCTTCCTTTCAACCAGATCTCTAATAAAGTGATGCCTTATATCAATATGTTTGGTTCTCAAGTGCTGGACTGGATTTTTTTGAAATTTCAATAGCACTTGTGTTGTCACATAAAATCTTCAAGGGGCCTTGATGAATTCCATAGTCTTTCAACATTTGTTTCATCCACAACAATTGTGCACAAAGTATGTAATAATTTAAAGCACAAACGACACACGACTTGGTTACGCAGTTCGGTGAAATTCACCTACATCTGCGGGGCCTGACCCAGTTCAGAATGAATTCACTAATTAGAAAGACACGGTACAATATTACAAAAGACTCATCTTTACTAACTATGATGTGTGAATTCCGTTAGCTCTCCTAGCTAACGATCCGCCTTGATCAGACTCCCTCTGACCTCGAAACTCGTCGACGCTGGATCTCCTCCTCCCGAGGAATTAAGGTATGTGATTATGAACTTTGAACAGCAGGTCAGGTATGTTGGAACATGGGAATCTAGCTCTTAGCAATTCTCGAAAGTCTCAAAAATCTGTATGCAGATTTTTGCTCAATTAAATCCGTACAGAACGCAGGCGTGTTTGTCCCCTTTTATATCCATGAGCAGTTTGGAATTTTCCTTGATTATCTCCACAATATTCCTATTCCAAATCTGCTTCTTGAAGCATATCCAAATCCCACAAATAAAGGAATTTTCCTTATCACAATCTATCCCATATATTCGCAAATGACCACTCCATATATATAGGGATTTTTCATAAATCAACTATGCTTCACACGCCTCATTCATAGAAGAATATTCGGATTTCCATATATCATAAATACCACAATATTCTATCTCCCTTTTATCATAAAATCATCTTGGCTTGAATATGCTAATTTCGAGTGTTCCGACATGGAAAGTTTTTCGTTTCCAAATATGTTCACAAAATCTGCTAATTAAATATTCAATGCAAATCTCTGACTTTACAGAAATTATTAACCTTAGAAATTCGATTGCATAGTCAGCACTTGGTATAGAATCCAAATCGTTTAGCAATAATGAAAACATAAGGTTTTGAAGCTTTAAAATAGAAAACATAAATATCAACAATTCTGATAAAACTTCATCATGATCCCTTCAGCACAATTGGATAAATGGAGAGATGTCAAAATCTCTTTTAGGAAAGTCAGGGTGATTTATTCATCAATGCCAAACGTCCAGAAGAGCATAGTAACCCATGAGCAAAGGTAGGGATATTATTGTGCCAAAAGTTACCCTGCAATCACAGTGAATGGATGTATAGCGTCATTAATTATTCAGTGAATCAAATTTAATTAATCAATTGGAATAAATCAAGTAAATTCAATGAGATTAAAAGGACTCACGCAGTGCTGAGAACTTGAGCTTCCAAACTATATTCTTGATGGTAAACAAATGTAGCTAGAGCGGGTGGTATCGCTGCCTACATATGAAGAGCACGTAACTTGTTTTATATTAACTAATTATTAAATGGAAATTGATTGATTAGATATTTATTTTTATTTATTGCAGTGAAGTAATTATAATTACGAAATTCTTTTTCAACTAATCTCAACATATAAATAATGCAAAGTCGTGAAAAAGACCATGTTTCCACAGATTTATGGAAATACGAGATTAATTAGAATAATAAAATGTAAAAGATGTTAGTGACAATATTAAAAATTTATTATGCAACGTGTGGTAGTTATAAAGTTTATACCCGATTCATGCAATCCAAAAAAATTTATTTCATTTATTCTGGTTTGTACTTTCAATTCAAATTCAACCAACAGAAGCGTTCATGCATACTAATTTTGCCCCATGTACATCAACTCATATTATAGAGAAAAAAAACACCACCAAATGTGTTGAAAAAAAAAACAAAAATAAGTATTATTATTACCTGCATGACCACAATTGGGAGGACCTGTCTATGCAAACCGGCGATCAAGGCACCAATGGCGGCGGTTGCCGGTGAAATCACGAACTTCAGAGACATGGCGTAGAAAATCACACTCTTCCCACAAGCAATTATTTTTTCTTGCATGGCCATAAAAATCCCTATGTTTTATGCCAATAAGAAGAATATGTCTCTTGAAAGGTGATCTTTCTATAAATTAATGGAAAGATTCGAAGAATTCAAAATAAAATTTGAGTGTTGCATCAGTTGAATCATAAACTCATAATTACTGCACGCTATATAATAAATTTTTAATATTGCAATTAAAATTTTTTACTTTTCTATTATTTTTAACTTAGCTCCGCCTATTGCCCAATAAGAAAGCAAAATTTATCATATATAACAAAAATAGAAGAGGATATATCCAATGGTTCTTCATTTGGAATCTTACCCATGGAAAACATTGATAAACCGGCACCTCCTTTCGACATTATCGAAATTGACCCTTCAATTATTTTGGGCATCCCAAATCCCCATCTAATTAAGCAGAGGAAAGCCAAATAAATTAATTTCATCATTTCAAAAAAAAAAACATCAATTAAACGCACCTTTTGGAAATAAGAGCCCAAACCAGACCCAAAACACAAGCATAAGAATTAGGGTTCTTGGCCAGTTTTACCCCAACAGTTTTCAGTATACCCCAAAATGTGGGACTCCCCTCGGTAGCATCTTCAGCAGTTCTCCTATCGTCCCCAAATGCACCAGCTCTGGTCATTTCAATGGCTTCAGAATCCGAATCACAAGGAACCGACTTAGCGCGCCTCAATTCCAACAGAAACAACAAACAACCGCACCATAGAAGGAACTGTATGACAGCTGCCTGAACAGCGATGTCCCTCCCCTCATCTCCGTACATGGCCTGCAGCAGCGGAATCCCGACGAACAGCTCATTGCAGAGGCTCACCAGGGTGAAGGTGATGATGGACCACCCGAAGCTCCCCCATTTGGTGAAGTTGGCCCACACCACCAGCACAGCACAGATCATCACTTTGGAGATCACGTCCGCGGCGAAGAACCTGTAATTCATCTTGTAGGGGTCTACATTGCAGGTGAATTCGAAGGTGAAGAAGGGGATGATGAAGAAGAAATTGAATCTGTTGAGGGCATCGCAGTGGTCCGGCTTGAACATGCGCCACCACTTGATCGACGCGTATCCGAGGAGAATGGAGGTGTAAAGCGGCACCATTGCCGCCACCACCTTGTAAACTTCATCCCCTCCGATCATTTTCGGGAAAACGATTTTGGTCTGAGGATCGCAGATATATATCTCACTCATTTATAGCCCAGAACGCAGAATCCAACAAATCTGACATAAATCCTTCAATTAATGCAGTTGACGAGAATTGTATTGACTCACATGTTAAATCACGATGCATTATCACAGCACACTAAACTGCTTCTTTGGTCGAGATTCTGCTACAGATATAGTTAGTGCGGTAGAGAAAATGTGGCGGTTTAAAGGAAGTCCACCGACTTCTTGAGTTTCCTTATTTTCCTTCATTTTATAATTACATAATTTAAAATTAATCAGTAACCACACTAAATGATGGAAGCGGTTTAACCCTGTCTTGTTTTTTAGCGTCACAAAGTAAAAAATTGGGACTAGACTGAGCTGAGAATCATTCAATTTAAACAACCTTTCATAACCGAACAATTAACTTCGGTTATTTTACAAATAAAAATGAATCAATCACATATATTAAATTATATGTTTACGTGGAAAAATAAATCACCAAAAAAAGAAATTAAATGTTCTATTTGTGTAGTATATACAATATTGAAATTTGAAAATTTTAATATAGAGGAGGTCTCTTGTCAGACCGACTAACAGTTAGACTAATAATAAAAATTCTCATTTTTATAATTTTTAAGATTGAATTTTAATTACTTATATGTTGAAATTCATTTAAAATTATTTTTATAATTATAGGTTCATCATTGCCAGAAATATCAAATCACCATAATAATTATACTAATTATAAAATGACACGCACCAGTGGAGAAAAGGCCAATTAAAGGAAGTTTTATTGGACCAGAGAAGACACTTGAAAGGACCAGACAATGCACTTTTCAAGTGTCTTCTCTAGTCCAGCCTTTGATCGATTCTATCAAAGGCAGTTCCAAAACCACCCTCTATTGGGGTCCAAAATATGTTCCAAATTCGGAACCTATTACAGAGGTTCCAAAAAAAAGGCTGCCAAAAATCTCGGGTTCTGACAGTGAAACAAACCTAGAACCCAAATCTGCGACGGGAATAGAAGATCTGACAAACTAAATACAGCAACAACAGAAACACAAATAGGTAACACAAACAAATACAAATCGGAAACACAATGGGAAAAGATTCACACTGCAATACAAATCTGGGTTTAATTGGCAGAGACGAGCAGCGACTCAATGGAGGCGAGCGATGCTGCAGAGGCGATAGGATGCGAGCGACGTGGAGGCGATGGAGCGATCCGATGGTGGACTCTTTATAGAAGAGAGATAGTGGTGGAGAACGGAGGAATTTAGGCATGGTGGCGGAGTCCAGGCGCGACAAAGACGTCTTAAAAATGGAGGTAGTGGGAGCATCGTCTCAACGATGGCGTCTCAAGGATAGTTTATAATGGCGCCCAAAGGCGGGTTCAGATGGTGGTTGATGCGAGCTCAATGAGTAGATGGTGGTGGAGGAGGGAGGAATTTAGGGTTGAGCCGTGAGGGGAGGCAACGTTAAGGGTGAGAAGGAGAGAAAGTTTAGGTAAAATAAACTGGGGGAGAGGGGGGGACAAATCAATGAGCGGCAGAGGCAAGACTTAGTTTTAGGAAAATAAACTAAGGGGGAAGAAACCCTAGTTGCTATATATACTAGGGAATAAAGACACCCCATTAAAGGCAGTTTTTTAACAATTTAAAAGTGCCTTTAAAATTTTTGGGGTAACTTCTTGGGAGGGAGTTCTGAATTCTAAACCTCCCTCGGGTTCTCATTAAAGGCGATTCCTCAAGATTTGCTATTTTCTTGATCATCTAGGAGAAATTTGTTGGGAATGCAACAAACATTATATCAGCTCCTTTTATATAATACGCATGGATCCATCTTACCCAAACTATGTCCGCTTTCATACTCCGGTTCCATAGCATTTTTTTCTATACACACAACATTCCTCTCATGTAATGCTATTATACTCAGACCTCCAGCTTCTCTTGTTGTACATACCTTCTCCCAAGCCACCAGAGCTTTCCTCGTAATGTTTTTCCACCACTCCATAAGAAAGATTGATAGATCCTCCACATGTTACACAACTTTATTATGTAGTGGAAATGAACACATCCAGTAATTAGCAACAGCAAAAAAGCACACTTTTGATCAATTGCACTCTTCATGCATAACTTAACAGTTTGCAACTTCAGTGTTGGATTCTAGCAATCATTTTATCAATCAATGGTTGGAACATATAAATTGATAATCTCACTACCAGAGGGAACCCCCCCCCCCCTTCCTAGCACCGATTTTGAAAATTGGTGCCCTAAACGTATTAACACGGATTTATTTATTTTAACACCAGTTTTTTTGAAAATCAGTGTTAAATTAAGACCGGTTGTTTTTAACACCGGTATTCAAAAAACCAGTGTTAATTTAACACCGGTTTAAAAAACTAGTGCCAAAACCGGTGTTGGAAAAAAAATAGCACCGGTATAACATTAGTGCCAAAACCGGTGTTGGAAAAAAAATAGCACCAGTTTAAAACACTAGTGCCAAAACCGGTGTTGGAAAAAATAGCACCGGTTTTCAAAAATTGGTGCTACATTTTTTTAAATTCAATCTTTCCGCCAAAATTTTCAAAAACAATTCGCCAGGAAAATTTAAAAAATTATTCTTCCTGTCAAAAATTTAGAAAACCTTTCCAGAAATTTCAAAATATGTTGCCAGAAATTTCATGGGTTGGGAGCAGCTGCGCGCAACCGCTCTAAGCTAAATTATTATTTTTTAAAACTTTTAAAATTGTTCACTTTAGCTGATAAATAAGTTGACTTAAATTAATCAAAGATCAAACTTCAACAACCTAATATATAAAAATATGAATACAAATGTTTGACATTAATTAATTAACGTTCAATCCTTAATTGACTTAGTATATATTAATACAAATAAAAATATTTGACTTTAACTAATCAATGATTAACTGTCATTTGACTTTCTTCATGTAAACACTAATAACTAAGTTGACTTTAACTAATCAACGGCCACCCCTTACTTAAGTTAGTATGTATAAATAAGAATATAAATGTTTTACTTTAATTAATCAACAGTCAACTCTTACTAAACTTTGTATATATAAATATTAATAACTAAGTTACTTTAATTAATCACGATCAACCCTTATTTGAATTAGTAAATATAGATACGAATATAAATGTTTGACTTTAACTAATCAACGCTCAACCTTAATTGACTTTTTATGTACAAATAGTAATAATAAAGTTGACTTTATAAACTGTCAATCCTTACTTGATTTAGTATATATATGAACACTAATAGTTAAGTTGACTTTAACTAACCAACGATCAACTCTTACTTGACTTCATATATATATATATATATATTAGCAAACACCAAAAACTCTTGACTTCTATATGCAAACACTAAAAACTGAGTTAAATTTAGTTAATTAACAGTTGAACCTTACTTGACTTTCTACATATATACACTAATAACTAGGTTGAGTTTCACTAATCAACATTCAACCCTTACTTGACTTTCTATATATAAACACTAATAACTAGATTGACTTTTACTAATCAACGGTCAACCCTTAATTGACTTTCTATATATAAACACTAGTAGCTAAGTTAACTTTTATTAATCAACGATCAACTCTTACTAGCCATTCTACATATAAACGCTACTAACGAATTTTACTTTAATTAAAAATCGGTCAACCCTTCCTTGACTTTCTATATGTAAACACTAATGACTAGTTGAATTTAACTAATCAAGGATTAACTCTTATTTGACTCTATTTGTATATAGTAATAAAATTATTGACTACAATTAATCTACGTTCAACCTTTACTTGACTTTTGATAAACAAACACTAATAACTAAGTTGACTTTCACTAATCAACGGTCAACTCTTATTTGACTTTCTATAATATATATATATATATACACACTAATAGCTAAGTTTATTTTAATTAATCGACGATCAACTCTTACTTGACATTCATATATAAACACCAATAACTAAGTTTACTTTAATTAATAACGGATCAACCCTTCTTTGACTTTCTATGCACAAACAATAACAACTAAGTTGAATTTAATTAACCTACGATCAATGCTTACTTGACTTTTGATATATAAACATAAATAACTAAGTTAACTTTAACTAATCAACGATCAACCCTTACTTGACTTTCTATATGTAAACACTAATAATTAGGTTGACTTTCATTAATCAACAGTCAACCCTTACTTGAATTTCTATATATAAACACTAATAACTAGGTTGACTTTAACTAATCAACGGTTAACTACTACTTGACTTTCTATATATAAACACTAATAACAAAGTTGACTTTAACTAATCAATGGTCAGCCCTTAATTGACTTTATACATATAAACACTATAACTAAGTTGAGTTTACCCATCAACGATCACTACCACAAGAACGCCCTCTAACACCGATTTATTGGCACCGACTTTTGAAAACCATTACCCGAAACGATTTTATTTGTTACTATAAAATAATTTATTCATTATATTTTAAAAATAAATCAATATTTGAACAAAGAAAGAAATCGTCAATATTTAAAGAAAGAAAGAAAACATACTTACAGTAAGAGCAAGAGCATGTACAATAGAAAAATCACTATGGAACCGCTATTGTGGTTTCAGTTTATTAAATATTCAATCTATTTCCTCCACCTCAACAGTTAGAACCACAAAGGAATCACTCCATTTTCTTCTCTATAATGGTTGGAACCACGTTGCAACCATTCATGGAACCCACTTGATTTTCTCTATCCTACTCATTACTTATACTTTTAATATTTAATTTAAATTAATTAATTTTCCTACACAAATAAATTGAAGTATGAAATTTAATAGTATATTTTAATTTTAAAATAAACTTTCTTTTTAAAAAAAACTTTCATTTATTTTCATTTCATAATACTTTCATTTTTTAAAATTTAATAAATATTTAAAAATGAAAAAATTACAAATTAAAAATTTTGAATAACACAAATTAAAATTTAAACAAGTCATGGCAATATGAAAAACTAAACAATGCATGCAATATGAAAACAAAATGCATGGTAGTGTGCAGTGTGCAAAACAATGCATGCATTTGAAAGACTAATCCTCAATTTCGATATCTTACAAATGATTGAATGATTTTTTTAGCCCTCTACTTTTAAAAATATTTTTTTAGTACCTTACACTTATTCTTTTTAAAATTTTAAGATCATTTATATGGTTAGGTCAATTAAGAAGAGGGGTAAATATGTAAAACACAAATTAACTAAGTTAAAATCATATTATTTAATTTCCTTCCCTCATTTTTAGTAAGATAAAGAATGGGACAGAGCAGTATGAGACAAATCACGTTGAGACATGTGTTGGTTTGGGCCAGAAGAATTTGAGCAAACTAATCAGTGGGGACGAAGCACATGGGATGTCAGAACTGGGACAGTTGTAGTTTTGATGAACCGCTGCCCGATTCCACATTATTGGAACCCTTTTGGAACTCCCATTATGGGGTTCCAAAGTTCTAGTTGGGTTCCAAAGCGGTACCAGTTTCGAACTGGAACAGCTCTGAAACTCCCATTGCACATGTTCTTATTATTAGAGCATGCACGATGGTAAAACCGCTCTGGACCGCTCTTGTGATTTCAATTTATTAAATATTCAATCTCTCTCCTCCACCTCACCAATTGGAGTCACAAAGGAACCACTCCATTTTTCTCTCAACAATGATTATAACCACTTTGCAACTATTTCATATGAAATTTTCTCTATTTTACTCTTTTTTTTAATGAAAACACCCAAGGGTGGGAGGAGGTATATTAGAGGTTCCCCAAGCCTCCATCCAAAAATAAGTAAGATATACAGACAGATCAGATTGGCCATTGTTCGTGATAAGGCAACATGGTTACCTCCCAAAAGTCCTACCAAGTCTAAATCAAATACTTGTGTAACAGCTATCCTAGCAAAAAGAGGATAGATGATGAAGTTGCGTTCCGAAGGAGAGAATCTCCACCCCTTGTGTTAATTCTCCCCTCCGGCCAGGCAACTTCAATTACAAGAAGTGATGATGTGATGTAATCCAGCATGTTGAATCTGAAGTCACCAAAATCAGTTTCAATTCGAGAGCAAATATATGTCAAGTATGAGTTGAGAGAGGCCATAAGAATGTAGCAGTAGGTATGTGCAGAACAAGGTCAGAAGAGGAAGGGATCCCCGAGCTCCAGAGCAAGATGATAGGTAGCAGTCCTAAGAACAGAACCTGAACCTGCATGAAGAAACCTTGATTAGCAGTATCAATCCTTAGAGAAAGCAAGTTAGTGCATTCTCACTTGAGGTATATGTGCCCTATCTAAAGCAATGAGACCCTTGATGTGCTGGGAGATGTTATTAAGACTAAGACATTGAAGATGGGATGTGTTATGCTTTGCAATTGCATTTGCTACGGAATTCCCTTCTCGAAAAACATGAATAAGATCAGCACAGCCCAATAAAACTTTAACTCTATAAGCCAAATGAAAAAGATTCCAGTTTGCAGAATAAGGGTCATTAACCATATTAATAGCCAACCTACAGTCACTTTCAAAAATGCAATGTTGCCCTATTACATTTAAATTATCACACGCAAATAGTAGAGCCTTAATTTCAGCTTCCAACGGTGAAGCCGCCGAAATAGGGTCAGAAGCTAAATTAATCAAAGTACCCGAGTTATCTCTAACAATCATACCAACAGCTGCCTTATTCGGAAACCAAGAAGCATCAATGTTAATCTTTATTGACCCCAAATGAGGTCTCTCCCAAAGAACAGAAGTTATGTTAGGCTTTGGAGGAGGTCTAATAAAAGGAATCCAATGACTAAAAAGTGATGTAATATCAGCATATGAGAAATAAGTCTTTGGAGTAGTTAGAAAAGCTAGCTTAATTAGGTCATGCACCTCCTTGGAAATTAACTCGGAAGAGAAAGGCTTGTTATCATATATAAACCTATTCCTAGCTTTCCAAAGTGACCAGCAAGTAAGAGAAGGGAGGATTTTACAGATGAAGTGCTTCTAGCTAGCTAAATCATGTGTATTCCAGAGAATGAAAAATCTTTCAGTTAGGGAATGGTCAGAGTTTAGACGAAAGTGCACTATAGATGCTATGTTACTCCAGACAGCTTGAGCAATAGGGCAAGAAATGAAAAAAATGCTGAATTGAGTCTATATTAGAGCAAGCCGGGCACTTAGAAGCTAGACTGTAACCACAGGTAACAAGCACTTCATCAAAGGGAAGGAAGGATTGCAGCATTTTCCAGGTAAAGATTGATATCTTTTTTTGTAAAGCATTATTCCAAATTAATCTGCAAGCAGGGAAGTTACAAGTTCCCTAAGTAAGAGCCCTATAAATTGACTTAGATGTGAAATTACCAGAGGGCTCAGCCTTCCAAATCAGTCTATCTGCCCTCTCAATAATGAGTTTCGAATCCTGCAGAAAAGCAGAAGTATCATGCTCCAGAAAGGAGCTAATCTGAGTTAATATAGAAGCCTTGTTACCAATAAAGTCTGCCACAGACAAATATGGCGATTCAGCAACTATATGGTCAGGAATGAAATTACACAGAGGACCCCCAGGACACCAATTAGCATACCAGAAACTACAGGTACTTTTACCATGGATGATTAATGAGTTATGTTCAGCAAACGAATTAATGGAGAGAATTCTTTTCCAAGTTACTGACTTCCTATAAGACAAAGGTAGAGCCCACAGTAACTTGGACCAAAGAGTGTTCCCTAATTGGCTCTTCCACCAGAGTTTAGCTGAACAGCTATCAATTATGGACTTAAGAGATCTAAAACCAAGTCCATTTAAATCAGTTGAAGTCGAAAGGGCAGACCATTTTTTCCAAATTTTATTTTTTCTACCATCTGATTCCCCCCAGAAAAATCTTGCTAATCTTTTCTCAAATGTTCGAATTATAATTTTTGGGGGATTAGTAACTGCCCACAAATGCTGTGGAAAAACATATAGGCAGTGTTTAATTAAAACCAGCTTGCCCCCAGCACTTAGCCACTTATTCTTCCAACTTTGAAGCTTAGTATCCAAGTTTGCCATTAGAGGTTGGAAATATCTTTTGAGAGTTCTTCCCTGAAAAATGGGACAGCCAAGGTACTTAAATGGAAATGATCCTTTTTTCATTTTTAAGATTGACTTAACCTGCCTACTCTTTAGCATGGAGGCTCTTTTGCTAAGATAATATTCAGATTTTTCAAAATTGAACTTCTGACCTGAAGTTAACTCAAAGACATCTAAGAAGGCTTTTATTTTTATGAGATTAGACTTAGATGCTTGCATAAAGATAATGGTGTCATCTGCGTACATTAAATGGGAAGCTGCAGGAGTTGAAGCAGGTAATTGGAAGCGAGTAAGACTATTATTAGTGAATATGAAGGATAGACTTCTAGAAAAGGCTTCAGTAAAAATATTAAAAAGAAAAGGAGAGAGTGGATCACCTTGTTTAATCCCTCTAGTAGCTTGGAAAAAGCCTACTGGATTCCCATTAACAAGAACAGAAAAATGTGCCTGAGATAAATTTCTCATAACCGCAGTTAAAAAAGTCCCATGGAAACCAAATTTAGTTAGAATCTGTTTAAGAAACTGCCAGTTAACTCTATCAAAAGCTTTCATCAAATCTAATTTCAGTATACAGTTAGGTGATCTGTACTTTTTATCTAAAAACCTGACCATTTCCTGTAGATACAGAATATTATCAGAAATGTCCCTCTTCTTCAAGAATGAAGATTGGTTAGGAGAGATCAGTGTGTCCATATAAGGCCTTAGCCTTTTCCATTAGAACCTTAGAACTGATTTTATTTAGGACATTAGATAAACTGATAGGTCTAAAGTCCCCAAAGGAGCAAGGTGTTGCTTTCTTTGGAATTAGTGTAACCCATGTGCTAGATATTCCTTTAGGAATGTTAGAACCTAAGATGAAGTCATTTATAGCCTCAATTAGATCTTGTTTAATAAAAGACCAGCATTTGCTATAGAATTTAGGTGTAAAACCATCCGGCCCTGAACTACTGTTGCTGTTTAAACTTTTTATGACAGCTTCTAACTCAGATTCTAACACAGGGGCAGCTAAAGTTTGATTATCTAAGTCAGTTATCAACTTAGGGATTTGACTAAGAAAGTGAGAGCAGTATGTATTAGCAGTATTTTGGTCAACCTCAGTTAATAGATCAGCATAAAAGGCAATTGCCTCATTCTGAATATCAGTTTGTGTGTTTAGCCATTGACCTGCTGAGTTTTTGATTTTATGAATCTGCATCTTACAATTCTTTTCTTGCACAACTTTATGAAAGAATTGAGTATTATTATCCCCCAATTTATGCCATTTTATTCTCGCTTTCTGTTTCCAAAACTTTTCTTTCTCCTTAAGAGCCTTAAGCAAAATTGCTTTTTCTGGTTTAGCTTAATAAGTTCCGGCAGAGTTGGACTTAAATCAAAAGCCAGTTCCTGAATTCTTAAGGCATCCTCAGCTAGTATGACATTAGAGTCAATATTACCAAAAGACTCTCTATTCCATGTTTTGATCACTTTTTTAAGCCTAATTAATTTTAAATAGAACCGGATCATTCCTTTATCTTGAATTGGTTTTTCCCAATTTTCCTGAATTAAACAAAGAAACTCTGTCCTTTGAAACCAAGCATTAATAAATCTGAAAGGCTTAGGATATGAGGGTACTAAGTTGGACAATTGTAGGAGGAGAGGTGAGAGATCCGACGTATGCCTATTAAGAATTTGGATGGAGGAGGAAGGAAATTTAGAGCTCCATGGTAACGTACAAAGGCCTCTATCTAATCTTTTAGAGGTGGGATTTCTCAGCCTATTGTTACACCAAGTGAACAAATTACCCACAGTATTAATTTCCTGAATACCATTGGAATTAATCCATGTATTAAATTCTCTAATGCTTCCTAGGGCTGGGTTAGAAGGACCTCTATATTTAGACACCTTAGTTATTGTATTGAAATCCCCTATGAAAATAGTTTCCCCCTTAGAGAGCAGCTGTAAATCTTTCCAAAGTACCTTTCTACCATCTCTGTTCCTTAAAGCATAAATGAAAACAGCCTCCATGTCAAGATTTAAAGATTGGTGAGATATGTGAACATGCATGAATTGGTCATGAGTAGTCAGTAGTGAAACGGATAGAGGGTTGGACCACATAAGCCAAATTTTTCCATTGGAAAGTGGCAGAGAATTGGGGAAATGAAGAGCATTCATATAGGAATGAATTTTTGAATTGTCATGCATAGGTTCAATTATACATAGAAATTGTATTTTCTTAACTTTAAGTAGATTAGATAGTCTAAGCATTGAAGTTTCCATGCCACGTAGAGAATTGGGGAAATGAAGAGCATTCATATAGGAATGAATTTTTGAATTGTCATGCATAGGTTCAATTATACATAGCAATTGTATTTTCTTAACTTTAAGTAGATTAGATAGTCTAAGCATTGAAGTTTCCATGCCACGTAGATTCCAAACCAGGAAATTTATATTAACAGTAGTTGTCATATTTCACCTGATTTATTACCTTTTGTAGCCGATCTTAAAAGCATCTTTTTCAGTTGGCTAAGATAAGTTATCTTTTTATTTTTTGCCTTACCTTGGTGATCAAACTTACCCGGGGGATCCAAAGCAGGAGAAGCATACAGAATCTGTTGATTAGTGGTTGCCAGTTCCAGATTACTATCCAAATCTTCATAATTAGTTTCACTGATTCCATCCTGATCCTGTATGCAGATACCTTCTTCCTGCAAAACAGAAAATCGGTTTGACATCTTTCCATCTAGGGAAAGTGTAGGGTTAGTCATAGATTCCTTCATGGAAAACCGAAGTAAACCAATTTGCAGATCATCTTTAGCATAAGGTATCAGTGCTGGTTTAGAATTTTCAGTTGCCTTTAGTAGCCTAGTGATAGAATTGTCAGGGTTCTGTATGGGATGGTTTCCTGATGCCTGCAATCTGCCACTTACAGGAGCACTAGGAGGCCCTATTGGAATGTTAAATTGGAACTGATAGTCAGGACTCCTACCAGCCTTATCAGTGGCAGGAGTGGAAGGATCATTTGGAGAATCAGAGATCAAAGGAGGTAAATCAAATTTTTTCCCGTTGGCTGCCACTGAGGGATAGGTTGTATCTGAGATGTATTACTTTCTTCAATCCTCTCATTAGTGTTTTGGGAGATAGCTCTACATTGGTCTAAAGAATGACCTAGTTTAGCACAGTGACCACAGTATAAAGGAATATCTTTAAACTCAATTCGATATTTCCTATTGTTTGAAATTGAACCAAGCCTAATATAATGACACAGAGGCTTCAGCAAATCAATCTCAACACAGAATTTTATGGCAGAGGGTCTGGTAAGCATATCAGTAGCAAAATCATTTTTTATGAAGTTGCCTATACTATTGCCAATTGCCTCAATGGAAGCAGAATTATAGTAATACAGAGGCACTTCCCTGATAGTACACCAAATGGGAACGATCGGGGATTCTTTTTGTGTGGAGAACTCAGGTGTCCACTTAAGTATCTTAAGCAATATTCCATTGAAGTTCCATATGCCCTTCATCCAACATCGTTGATAGTCGTTAACCTGCTCAAATCTGATTAGTACGTGTTTATAATCTAGAGATCCTAATTGATACTTACCTTCGAACCCAATTGTTCTGAGGGCTACCTCCATCTGTTCCATAGACAACCTACCCTTGGTGAACTTACCGACCAATGCATTGGAGTAGTGCGCCGATAGTGTTGCAATCTGATCATCAGAATACAAGCAGGTAGGGTCACCAAGATGAGTAGACTTTGGGATTAGCTCAGGATTATTGGGGAGCTGTGTTGAGAGGGGTGGAGATTTGGTTTGTAGAGGTGCAGCAAAGGTTTTTGGAGGCAGAGGATGATTGACAGTAGTAGCCGCCATAACGGCCGGCGAGATTAAGCTCCGCCAAGCGGCGAAGCGGCCAAAAGCAGCCAGCCCAAGAGCCGTTGCCGGTAACTAACGGATATAAAAGAGGAGTTAAGGAAGGCACAGGAAAAATTCGCACACACTGTCTCACCAATAATCGCACACAGTGAACAGTTGATAATTGCACTAACAATATATGATGTTCCACGTTCTCTATTTTACTCATTAATTATACTTATAATATCTAATTTAAATAAATCTCCTTGGCATTATAATTTCTTTTAAAATACTTTCCATTGCGTTCCATTCCACCGTGTCATATGCCTTTTGCAAATCCATTTATATCATACATCTAACTCCACCTCCTTTTCTTGTATATCCTTCGAGTAGCTCATATACCATCAAAATATTGTTATGTATATCTCTCCTTGGTACAAATGGAGCTTGGCTATCACTCACAACCTCTTTAATTATTGAACTTATCCTAGAAGTCCGAATTTTTTAGATGATTTTTTATAGAGTCGTGCAATACGATATTTGTCTATAGTCCCTTACTCCCCTTGTATTATATTTTTTGGAATAAGAGTCACCGCTGTACTGTTGATGGCCTTGTACATATTCCCCTTCTCGAAGAACTCAGGTAGTACTTTAATTGTATCTTCTTTAACCACTATCTAGTTTTTTAAATATTTTTTTGCATTAAAACCATCAAAACTTGGAGCCTTTGCATCACCAATTCCTTTCAAAGCTTCCCAGTTTCCTTTCTCTTTCAAAGGCTGCACTGATTTTTCACATCCTATTTTGCTCGGTTGTTCTCCTCTTCTTATCACCTTCAAATCAATCCCTTCCATTTTATCTGATGCACTGCCCACTAGTTGATTGTAATGCTTCAGAACTTCCTCCATTAAACTTTTCTGATCCCTGGCTTTTGATTCATCATCCCTTTCCAGAAAAATCATACATATTTGTTTGTTTTTCTCCTTCACAGTGGCATGGAAGAAAGCATTTTTTTCATCTCCGAGTCTAAGCCAATCTACTTTAGATCTTTGTCGTTCCATCCTTTCGTCCAATTTATTCTACTTTAGAACCTCTTGAGTACATGATATTACATTCTGTACGTAAGCCTTATTCAGTATATCTTATGTTAACTCCTTTTGTGCTTCACACATGCCAATCCTTGCTTTCTCTAGTTTCCCTTATATCCCATAGATCTTCTTCATATGCTTCTTCATTTCAGGCTGCAGTCTCAACAACTTTTTCCAAAATATAACCACAGGCAGTGGCGGAACCAATGGTACGCGAGGTAGGGCTGGAGCCCTACCTCGATCGCCGGCCGGAGGTAGCAGGAGGCGGGAGCGCGTCTTCCGGCGGAGTTGGGCGCGTCTCCGGCGCGGCGGCACACCAGTTCGAAGCCTGCTCATCGCCAGAGAAGAAGGGTTTTTGGCTTTTTGCTTGGGTTATTGGATTGGGCTTGGTTTTGGCCCAATCCAATTCCCTAATCGAATTTAATTTTTTTTTTCAAATTACTAAATGAAACGACGTCGTTTCACTAACGTGAAACGACGTCGTTTCATTCGCCCTTCTGTTTTTAATACCTAAGTACTAAAACGACGTCGTTTCACGTTAGTGAAACGACTTCGTTTCATTTAGTAATTTTTAAAAAAAATTCGATTAGGGAATTGGATTGGGCCAAAACCAAGCCCAATCCAATAACCCAAGCCAAAACCCTTCTATATCAGCTGGAGGCGAGAACCACTGAGCAACAGCAAGCAACGCCTCCAGTTCCCGCCCCTACTCAGCCCGTCAGCAGCTGCAGCCGAGCAGTCCGCTGCCACGCCACTGCCGTCTGCCACCGCGCCACCGCCGCCTCTCCAAACCACGGTAAGTCGGTAACCACAACCGGTATACTTCTTCTCTTTATGCTAAGATTTATTAAATTTAGAGTTTATTCTCTTTTTTATTTATTTCTTCAAAACTTAAATATATGTGAACATGATTTTTAGATTGGATGTTGAATTGAATTTATATGGTTGTATTATATATGATTGTTGAAATTTAGTTGAATTGCATATTTGAATTTAGTTGAAATGTTGAATTGCATATTTAGTTGGAATTTAGTTGAAATTTAGTTGAAATTATAATTGTTTGATTTATTTTGTATAATTTTATGTGAAAATGAAATTGTCAATTTTTCATAATCGATTATGGAATTATCAATTAGGGATATTTGTTAAATTGAATTTAGATGAATATGATTTTATAAATTTTTTGTTATCTCAATTTGTTATTGTTTCGTAACTCTTTTAGATTTTTTAAAAATTAATCAATTTGTTATTGTTATCTCAATTTTTTGTTATTGTTATTGTTTCCCAGGGGCCGAACCAGAAAAATTTTCCCGGGGGCAAAAATTTTGCAGCCTCCCCTGAAAAATTATTCTGGTTCCGCCCCTGACCACAGGTGTTCCTTTCACAGGTTTTTCCCATCTTTCTTTTTATGTTTCCTTCACTTCCTCCCTATCGAACAAGAAATTTATGAATTTGAACATAATACTTCTCCTTTTTGTTCCTCACAAATTCTTGTTTTATGCAGCCTCAACTTTAGGCCAGGGTTTATTGTGCAATGATTGTAAGTTTCATTCAGGATGGTTTTTTTGAATAAGCTAAAAATTGAGGGACCTACGGTGCAATTATCAAAATATTATGTATAATAGATTTTTCAATTTTTTAATCATTTTCTCTCCTCCTCTCCGATCATCTAAATTTGGGAACCGTCGCTCCATCGCCGCAATTCTTTTTCTTTCGCCAGCAACGCGGCTGAGCTAGGGCAGCCTTCTTCCGGCACTCTACAACGGTGGTACACCCTAATCAAAACCACAGCGGAGCAAGGCAACATCGTCAAATTTTCTTTTCACATCACCGTGACCTAAATCCTCCACAACGCTAAAACCCTAGCTCCGCCGCGACTACGATGCCACCACTGTTTATGCCAGGGACGTCTCTGTAATTATACCCTAGCTCCGCTGTGCCCTAGATCCGCAGATCTGTGATGCCTCAACAATTATGCCCTAGCTCCGTGAGCGAGGCGACCGCGATGCGACGATGAGGTGAGGCCACAAGGAGAGGCAAAGAAACGACGAGGTAGGGTGTGGCATTGCAATGGCGAGGCGTTGAGACGGTAAGGCGATGGCGAGGCGTTGCTGTGGTTTTTCTTCATGCGTGTAAGATCCAAGCACCTCGGTGAAGAAGAAGATTGTGTGTGTGAACACGCACAGACGATGGACGTTGGACTACAGCAATGGCAGACAAAGGTGGTAAAGGTGGAGGCTGATTGCTGACCTTCTGCTCATGAGATATGAGGTTTCATTTTGTGGTTTATCTTTTTCAAACACTTGCTGAGGTTTAATATTATTTTTCTGAGTATATGATCAGTAAATATTCTTTGTTGTAGTGGCTAGTACTCTAACCTTTAGGGTTATAGTCCCGTGTTCGAATCCCACTAGCCTCTGTTTTTTGAAGTATTTATATTCTAGAGGTACATGATGATGTTTATTATTATTTGAGTGAGAGAGTTTTCAGCAATTGTTGTTTGGTGTAGCAATTGTTGTTTGGTGTAGCAATTGTTGTTTGGTGTAGTGGTTAGTATGTGGAATTTGAGGTTAGTAGCCTGGTTCAAATCCCATTACGACCTTTTCCCGAAGAATTTATGTTGTTGAGGTACTGTAGCTTTTTTGTTGAGGTTTGTAGCTTTTTTTCTTTCATACTTATATTTTTTTAAAATTATTTGGGTGAGGTTTATTTGATATGAATAGATGTTTTGTAGTATTTTTATGATATGGATAGATATTTGATTTTGTTTTATTTTCTCATGTTGATGTTTTTTTATTTTTTGACTTAGGTTAGGTGATAGGAGTTGATGTTTGTAGTGTTTTTTTTCTTCTGATTTTGATATTTTTCATTTTTCGGCTGATGTTTAGATGATAGGAGTTGATGTTTGTTGTGTCTTTTTTCTCATGCAGATGTTTTTCATTTTTTGGATAAGGTTAAGGTTTTAGTAGTTTATGTTTGTAGTTTTTGGGTGATATAGGTTGATATTTGTAATTATTTTCTTAAAAAACTGTTGATGTTTTATCATTTTCATAGTGAAGAATTTATACTCTTAAGGTACCATTGTTTTTTTGTTGATTTTTTTAGTTGTTTTCTCTCATGTTAATGTTTTTCATTTTTTGGGTGAGTTTTAGTTTATATGAGTCGATGTTTTGTAGTTTTTTTGGGGTTATATGGGCTGATATTTTTAGCTTTTTTCTCTCATGTTGATGTTTTTCATTTTCTAAGTGAGTTTTAGGTTATAGGAGTTGATGTATGTAGCATTTTTGGTAATATATGTTGATGTTTTGTAATGTTTTTTTTCTTATGTTGAAAATTTTCATTATTCAGGTGAAGTTTAGGTTATAGGAATTAATGTTTTAAGCTTTTGGGTGATATAGGTAAATGTTCATAGTTTTTTTAAATGATAATTTAAAATTTGTTGATGTTTTTATGATATTCAGTTTATGATTGTTGATGTTTTTATGGTTTTTAGTATGTGATGTTTATGATTTCCAGTTGATGTTTTTTTAGTTGTAATCGTTGTTTTTTCAATTTTTATTGATTTTTAATTGATTTTTAATATTTTTTTGCTGCAATTTTTTAGTCGATATTTTATGATTTTTCATTGATGTTCTGCTAGTTGTAGCTGATGTTATAATTTTCAGTTCGATGATCATATTGATTTTAAGCATTTTAAAAAAAATAATTTTTCAATTTTTCTGCGGATTGCAGATGATGGAAAAATTATGGGAAAAATTGGACAAAAAAGCCCTGGAAAAAATATTAGCGATATGTCCCTGTAAAATTATTAGAGTTAGTTCCCCGCAAAATTATCCGAGATAGATCCATTGAGCTAGAATATAGTTAGAAAATTACATAAAGACCCCTGCCTAAAGTTTAGACTGCCTCACGAGAGACCATCTCTTCGTTTCTCATCTATTCTGATCCTCAATAAAGCATGATCTGAAATTCCCAGTTCAGCCATTTCTATCTTCACCGATTCAGCCACTTTTATCTTCACTTCAGAGTAATTCTGAAACCAATCAACATTTCCAAGCACTCTGCCAATTCAGGAATAGATTATACCATCTTGGCGTTCATTTGATCAGGTATAGTAATATCCATTAGACTCAAGTTTGAATAAGACATATTGTCCATCATTTCCTCTAAATCACAGTATTCACTCCTTTGAACTTCTTTCCCCCCAATTCTGTCTTTTACTATGAGAATGATAATATGTAAAACTGTACGGGCTTAATGGCATGTGCGTCCGACCATTGGCCCAAGGTGAGAGCACTTGCTCCACAAGAAAACAAAATAGTAGCCCTACTTGCCTACTTATATAAAGGGTAAAGGTAACCCTACACACTCAACTATCCATTCCAAATTACACTCAGATACACTGTTTGCTTACTTGGCCGTCAGAGCCTCTTCCCTCTGATACTTCTGGGGGCTTTTTCTTGTAGATTTAGGTATGGCGGAAGGTGACGTGTGGCACCGTAGTAACGACAGCAAATTAGGGGGCATCAAATTGGCATGCCCGGTGGGACCATTGGAGTCAAATATATGCAGCTTTATGGTTTATGTCCGACCCTACGGAAAGTACATTTCATAGGAGCGAACGATTGAAGGATAAAGGAGTTTTGGCCGCCGAAGAAGAAGTACAGTCCCCTTACTAAAGAAGAAAAGGGTGTGGGACCAATTGGATGGATCCTACCCATTCAAGCACCAGTAACCAACACACGAAGAGCATCTGGGATCAGATCCCAGAAACAAGAGGACTGGAGAGCCATCACATGGAAGCCCTCGTGCAGCCGAACACTCTGGGAAGGACAGACGCCAGTATCAAGCGTCGGTTGGGGGGCATTGCAGCCCCTACCACACAAAACCAGGTGTGGTGGCCCAGAGAGGATGAGCCGCAATTCATAAAAGCTACGACCAATTCACAAGTGGAGCCTACGGCGGGGGCCATTCAGAGGACAAGGGGCACGAATAGTGCAATCCCTCTGCCGCAGCAGGACCTAGCTCAACTAGCCTAGACTCTCAGATCCGTGGGATACTAGGTAGAACCCTCAATGCTCTGGCAATGGATGGCCCATCAGCAGGTGGGGGTCTCACCTTCAATGCCCCCTAGCATTAAATTAAAGGATTCGGATGCAAGCTCCTCCGGGACTAATCTACCCATTGGATGTAGGGGGTCAGGCCCAGCCTTAGCCAACGTTCCCAGATTTCACTCAAACTGTGGCCAATTTAGTACCAGCTTCGATCCCTAGTTTTGAAAGGCTCGCGATCCCTTAGTTGATGCCTTGGATAATAGGTGGATATCCAGGGTTTAAAGCCCAAATGTACTCATGATCTCGGTTGGAGATTCCCACATTCGATCTCTACCATTTGGGGAATCAGCAGATACTATATAGTTCCACTATTGGAAGATCGTGACCGGGGTACATTGCTTCGAACTAGGGACCCACCAATGATGCCTACTAGCTAAATAGGCGGGGAGATCCATGAATGGGGGAGAGTAAAGTGACTCTCTCATAAGAGAGCACGATAGACTAATTGGTCATTCGGGCCAAGCTGCAGCCTCTCCCTCCAGCCCTGTTATAATGGTCATCTGATGGCCCGACGATGTTAAACCTTTCGAAGGGCTCCCTATATACAGTGGATATTCGGACCGAGGGGAATTCATCCAAACCTTCCTTAGTTTGATCAACTCAAGAGACTTCGATGGACAGCTGACGTGTAAGCTGGATGGAAGCTACCTTCGGGGGAAGGCCCGGGAATAGTTCAACAAGCTGGCCAAAAGATCATTGCATTCTTATAGGGACTTCGAAAGGGCCTTGCTAGGTCAGTTCTTTCAGAAGAAGAGGTTTACCAAAACCCTAGTAGAACTTTACCAGGTCAAGCAAATGCAGGGTGAATCGACCCAGGTATACTATCATAGATATGTGGACGAGAGCCTTAATATGATCAAACGTACTGAGGATGGAGTAATCTTGGGGTATATGAACGGGATATTCGATATTGACCTGTACAAGAAGCTGGTCTCGAAAAAGCCAGAGACCTTGCAGCAACTACAGGAGATTGTGGAACAATACTCCAAGATTGAAGAGGCTGCAAAAAGGAAAAGAGCGGAGGATATAGGTGGCGAAAAAGGCCACAAGCACCCTGATAAGTCTAGGAGACCCGAGGCTTTGAAAAAAAGCTTCAGAAGCTACATCCCCCTGACTAAATCTGTGATGGAAATATATTTAATCCATAAGGGCCTATTTCGAAGGCCACCCCAAGGAAAGGATTTCCCTGTGACTTCCATCAAGAATGGGGTCACGACTTAAATGAGTGCCGCCACCTAAAGGGAGAAATTGAAAGGTACGCTAAAGAAGGGTTGCTCTCAGATTTCACCGAGGGATCAAAGGGAGGAACCTCTTTGAAATGCAAGAAAAGCCATGGAAGGGTGGTAGAAAGGGAGGAAATTGAGGGGCCAAAGAACAGCAAGGAAATAAGGCCAAACAAGCAGGAAATAAGGCAAGGGAGAATGACGGACCCGAGGTCAAAGCCAGGGCGAATCGAAATCGAAGAGATGGGCCAAACTGGGTAATTAATTTCATCAATGGTATAGTAGGTGACCAATCATCAAACACCATCATAAAGTCGCAGTCTCGGTACATGTCCCCTGGAGAGCCCAGTCAGAAGCGATTTCGACCAGAAGAAGTGATCACTTTCTCAGAAGCAAACAAGGTGGCTAGCCGAACCTCCCATGCAGAAGCCATTGCTGGATATGAGGTTTTGGCATTTTTTGATGCCCACAATGCTATCAACAGATACTCATGGCTAAAGAGGACAAGATGAAGACGCCTTTCATAACATACGTGGGTACATTTTGCTATAAAAAGATGTCATTCGGCCTGAAGAACGCTGGAACCACCTATCGGAGATTGCTCAATAAACTTTTCCAAAAGAAAATAAGAAGAAACGTTGAAATATACGTAGATGATATGGTGGTGAAAAGTAGGAGCTTCGATCAATTCCTTTTGGACCTCGAGGAAACATTCCAGACGCTTTGGAAAGCCATTTTAAAGCTATGCCCAACGAAGTGTGTAATCGGGGTAGAAGCGGGAAAACTCCTCGAATTTATGGTCTCAGAAAGGGGTATTCATGTTAACCCCAAAAAATTGAAGCTTTAATGCAAATGAAGCCCCTTCAGTCGGTGAAGGACGTCCAAAGACTAACAGGGTCCCTTACGGCCCTTACTCGATTCCTTCCGAAGAGGGCGAAAAAACACTTACCATTCTTCGATGTCCTTTGAATAGCTAAAAATTTGAATGGATAACAGAATGTAGCAAAGTCTTCTGGGAGTTGAAGGACCACTTATGAAGTCTACCCACTCTAATGAAGCCAGGCAATTGGGAGGATCTGTATTTGTACATCTTGGCGTCCCCCTTGGCTATTAGTGCAGTTCTGATAAAAGAAAAGGATAGAGCCCAACACTCTGTCTACTTTGTAAGTAGAGCTTTGCATGGTCCGGAAACTAGATACACTGCCCTCAAAAAGCTTATATTGGCCCTTGTCCATGCAGCAAGGCACCTTCGGCCATACTTATAGGGTCATAGGATCATCTTGCTAACGAGTCATCCGATTAGGCAAGTACTTCTCAAGTCGAAGGCCTCGGGATGAATGATGAAGTGGGCCATCAAACTAGGTGAGCATGATATCTAGTTCCACCCAAGGACAGCCATAAATGGCCAAACTTTAGTAGACTTCATTTTAGAAACTACTGAACTAATTGTAGTACAAGAAGAGAAAGAGTCTGAAGAGGCCTGGCAGTTGTATGTGGATGGTTTGTCACATTCCAGAGGTAGTGAGACCAGCATCTTGCTAACAAGCCCCGAGAAGAAAGACTACCCCTATGCCTTACACTTTCACTTCAAGGCCACGAATAAAAAAATGGAATCTGAAGCCCTAATTACAGGCCTTTGAATAGCCAAAGACTTGGGTGTTTGAAGGTTGGACACTTTCAGCGATTTCGAGATCGTGGTTCTTCAAGGCAAGGGGTAATATGAGGCTAGGGAAAGAAGCCTACATCGCTATCTAGAAGTGATGAAGCCCTTTCTCATACATTTTCACCATTATACCCTCACACAGGTCTCTCGGGAGAAAAATCACAAGGCTGACGCTCTAAGCAAGTTGGCTTCATCCGATCTGGTCTTTCAATCTCAAGGGCCCGTGATAGTGGAAACATTGAGTAAACTAAGCTTTGAAGAAGAAGCAATGGTGATGGTGGTAGAAGAGCAAGATTCGTGGATAACGCCTATCATTAGCTACCTTCAAAATGGTACCCTCCCGGAAGATACTATTGAAGCAAGGAATATTAGGCTCAAAGCACCTAAGTATGTAATCCACGAGGATGTGCTATATCCTCGAGGACATCTGCAGTTGCTCATTAGATGTGTAGCCCCATAAGATTAATTATCTGATTCACGAGGCTTATGAAGGGGCCTGCAGAAGTCACCCGGGGGCTTGCTCGATAGCAAAGAAGATCCTTCTGGCTGGGTATTAATGGCCCAAGATGTTTAATAAAATCCATAAGCACATCCAGGCCTATCACCAATGCCAAAGGCATGCGCCGATCACTCAAGTCCCCTAAGAAGAGATGATGAACATCAGCAGCTTGTGGTCGTTCAACAAATAGGGGATTGACTTGGTGGGTCTCTGGACACTTTCGATACTTGATTGTGGCCATTGACTACTTCCCAAAGTGGGTCAAGGCTGAATCCTTAACATGAGTGAAGGGAAAGTCGGTGATCAATTTTTGCTGGAAAAATATTATATGCCACTTCGGAATCCCCCGAACAATTATAACCAAAAATGGTTCTCAATTTGTCAATGACCCCTTCAAGAGCTGGTGTAAAGAATACAAAATTTGCCAAAGGGTTACCAACGTTTACCACCCGCAAGCAAATGAGAAGATGGAGGTCACAAATCGTACCATTGTTAACGGTATCCGCTCAAGGCTCGAAGGGGCAGGAGGAAGTTAGATCGATAAGCTACCAAGTGTGCTTTGGTTGTTTTGGATAATGGAGTCGTTCTCCACGAGTGAAACCCCTTACTGCCCAGTATACAGTTTGGAGGCGGTTATCCCCATGGAGGTGGACTTCCAACCTTCTGAAAGACTGCTATAAACAATGAGCACCAAGAAGTTAATGATGAATAACGTTGACTAGATCTGGACCTCCTTGAAGGGAAAAGAGTTAAGCATTCCTTCATGATGCCAAGATCAAAGATAGGGTTAAGGGGTACCATAACTGGAGGGTCCAGAAGGTCCAGTTCTCCTCGGGAGACCTTTTAATGATAAAAAATGAGAAAAGTCGAAAGGAGCCAGAGGGGAAGCTATCAGCAAACTGGGAAGGACCCTATCGGATTGTAGAAGTTGGTCCCGAAGGCAGCTATGTGCTTGAAACCCCCTGACAGGCGGGCGGTCGTCGCGCCCACCGTGCAAAAGATAATTTATAAGCCCTAAATGCTTACTTTCTACAACTAGGTAGATAGTGGCAAATCGGGGTCGTCCAAGGAGAAGAGGGTTCTTCCTAAGCGTCTAAGCACACAAATGGTTGATATTAGGCTAGGAGTAACTATATATACACACACATAAAAGCATGTAAACGGGGGGGTTGGTTGGTTGGTTTCCTAAATTAACAAAGATAAAAAGACACGATAACTAGCAAGGTCAAGTGACTATGCTAATCATCAAACGAAACTAAAGAAAAGGGGTTTTAAAACTACAAAGATAAAAAGCCTTGGGGGCAATGGATATTCACTTCCAAATCATACGTAGGTCATTGAATCATTCACTCATTCCATCATATAGCATACATGACTCAACATTCACATACCCATCTAGCAAGGATCACAACGCATACATCACAAGAAGTTCTAAGTTCATGCTCATAGATTTTCATGCAAAGGAGTCCCGGAGTTCGTCACGCTCCTAACACCAAAACAATTCAACCATACAAACACTCCCTATGCTCAAACAACTCATGGCACACATGAAGTGAAACATACCATCAAGAATACATAAACGCCAAATAACAAATGCTTCAAGAATGAGTACAAGCCATCTATTCAATATTTCAACTACTTGTCGTGGAGACTAAACTCCTATCCTTCTTAGTTCGTAGTTTGCAAGAGTGAGTTCCACATCTCTCGTCAAACCTCACCAATGACTCCCGAGTCGCAACCACGACTCAAGGTATCATTGGTGGCATTTAATCACGAAGAACCAACAAGCTTGGCAATGCTTATGACCACTACACCGTGACTAAGCATTAAACCAATTCATGCAATTACACGAGATTGGATGAACGTGCAAGCACATTCATCCACGAGCATATGACTCTCTCGTTTGCTACACAAAACAAATATGACGAAGAGTTCAACATCAATCACATTCGTCTAGCACATTGTCAACACACTAACACAATCAAAAGCTCTAATTCACACTCATACATTCCTAACAAGAACAGGGGGGAAATTAACCCAAATCCCCCAAACCCTAGCTAGCAATTCATACAAGCATTCATATCCTCAAGCTCCCAACAACATCAATGGAATCAACAATTAACATTCAAAGCACAATAAGAGCACAATAGCAAAAACACCAAATAGATAGATAGAAATGGTTCTCAATACATAGAAGTGGAAGCTTCAATCCTTGCTCCCAAGAACAAAAACTACTCCAGAATAACAAGAGACATAATTAAACTACAAAAACTAAGAAAAGAAAGAGAAGAAAACCAAGGGTTTTCAAGCCCTAAAATGCAAGAAGAAAAGGGAAAAAACTGTGGAATGAAGGGGAGGAAGAGGTATTTATAGTGGAAGAAAAAGGGGAGAAAAACGCTGAAACAGAGCTGACTGGACGCTGCCGTCGCGACTCGCGACGAGCTCGCGACCAGATCAGTAACTCAGCCTTGCTGTTTTGTTTTGCTTCCTCCGGGTGAACCGTTGATCCGTTTCGGGTGTTCTTGTAGTTGATTTTATAGTGCTCGAGAAGAGGAATCCAATGGTGCCACTCTTGAAGGATGATTCTTCTCGGAAAATTCTGAGAACCCTGGATCATCATTCATCCGTTGCTTTGCTCTCCTTTCTTCATCTCTTCACTTCTTCAAATCTTCACAAAGCTCAAATGTAAAGGTCTTCAAATCTTCAAATCTTCAAAGATAAATCTTCAAAGTCTTCAAATCTTCAAAGTCTTCAAACAAATCACCTTGTCGCACAAAATCATCTAAAAAGTGATAAAAACGTCAAAGCCGCCTTTATCCCTCCTTAGATGATTTCAAGGCAAAATGCCACATGTAGAGCACAAAATTGCACAAAACCTAATCCTAAAAACCCTAAAATAACCTTCTGAAATGGACACATCAAACCTCCCCACACTTAAACCTTACTCGCCCTCGAGTAAGAAAAGATCCAAGCAGACGGAGGAATTCATATGGCCATGTCCTAAACTAATCCCCCAATCAAAATCTCACAAAAACTCTCAATATCATAAATCCCAAAATTAAAGCTCACATGAGAATTTTGCACACACACATCCCCAATCCTAAATCTAACCAAACCTACCACTTATCAATTCACTACCCATAAAAATATTTCACAGCCCAGAATTGATATTCCCAGAATCCAATGACACAAAATGAAGCTAAAACCATAGAGGAAGTTTTAAACACGTGCTTCACCTAATGCCAATATATCAACCAAAAACGAAGTAGAAAGAGATAAGGAATTTCATAACCACACTTCGTTTCCTAACCCACTAAGCTACCCAATCCCAAGAGGTCTATAGATATTGAGCTACCCGATCCATCCATGTGACAACCGCAACTTTATGACTCCAACGCCGGCAAGTGAGTGAAATCATAGCATTTTTCAATTTCTCTCAATTTCTCTCATTTTGCCTAGGAGCTCTTTCGAGTTTTCATCCTAGCCACACATCATGTTTCTTTAGCTCACATCTCACCTTTTTCCGCACATTTTTGCCTAGGCCGCCCTTTAAGGGTTTTCGACCTATCCGGGCCCCCAATGTTGCCTAAGTTGCCCTCTCGGGTTTTCAACTTAGCGGGTTTTCTTTTTTCTTTTTTTTCTTTTTGTTTTTCTATTTTTTTTTCTCATGTTTTTCCAATGAAAAGTAGCAAAAAGCATTCCAAAACTATCTAGCATACATGTGAATCCTCTAACCCCTCTCCACACTTAAAACATTACATTGCCCTCAATGTAAACATATAAGGCAAGAACAATAACAATCAAGGTAAGGGGGTAGAGTGACACCCGTGTCTCCGCAATTCGCCGGTGATATGGCACAATCCAAGCACTTGTATGGTCCCAAAATTGGTTTCGGAACCGGAAGGGGGAGCAAAGATGCCGTAGAAGAACTCACCCCTCGAGAAAAGCATTATCTCCATGGTGCCGTTTGATCAAGACTAACACCACGAAGAACACATTAAACTCACAAGTACATAAGGATATGTAATACTAGGTTTAGCATCAAGAGTTAATAACCATAGTATTTTCAAAGAACAACCAAATCACACTCAACCAACACTATAAGAATAATCATGAAAAATATCCAACATATATTGACATGTATACAAGCATCATTATAGGATATGCACTTACGATCACAATGATGTAGTCGGCATACTACAATCAACAAATGTACTATAAAGATGCAAGAATGTTCATATGTCAACATATGTAGGATGGTGGAGGAATTAGTGGGTATGTGGTGGTTCTTGGGAGTGTTGGGTGGAGAAGAAGGTAGGATCATGCAATGTTTAAAATCATTTGGAAACTTGGAAGCTTGGAAATTTGAAATCCGGGCTCAAAAAATTTTCAACAGTTACTGAGCACGTCGCGACTCGCGACGAGGTTCGTCGCGATGACTTCGCGAGGCTCGTCGTCCGATTAGGCAAGTACTTCTCAAGTCGAAGGCCTCGGGATGAATGATGAAGTGGGCCATCAAACTGGGTGAGCATGATATCTAGTTCCACCCAAGGACAGCCATAAATGGCCAAACTTTAGTAGACTTCATTTTAGAAACTACTGAACTAATTGTAGTACAAGAAGAGAAAGAGTCTGAAGAGGCCTGGCAGTTGTATGTGGATGGTTTGTCACATTCCAGAGGTAGTGAGACCAGCATCTTGCTAACAAGCCCCGAGAAGAAAGACTACCCCTATGCCTTACACTTTCACTTCAAGGCCACGAATAAAAAAATGGAATCTGAAGCCCTAATTACAGGCCTTTGAATAGCCAAAGACTTGGGTGTTTGAAGGTTGGACACTTTCAGCGATTTCGAGATCGTGGTTCTTCAAGGCAAGGGGTAATATGAGGCTAGGGAAAGAAGCCTACATCGCTATCTAGAAGTGATGAAGCCCTTTCTCATACATTTTCACCATTATACCCTCACACAGGTCTCTCGGGAGAAAAATCACAAGGCTGACGCTCTAAGCAAGTTGGCTTCATCCGATCTGGTCTTTCAATCTCAAGGGCCCGTGATAGTGGAAACATTGAGTAAACTAAGCTTTGAAGAAGAAGCAATGGTGATGGTGGTAGAAGAGCAAGATTCGTGGATAACGCCTATCATTAGCTACCTTCAAAATGGTACCCTCCCGGAAGATACTATTGAAGCAAGGAATATTAGGCTCAAAGCACCTAAGTATGTAATCCACGAGGATGTGCTATATCCTCGAGGACATCTGCAGTTGCTCATTAGATGTGTAGCCCCATAAGATTAATTATCTGATTCACGAGGCTTATGAAGGGGCCTGCAGAAGTCACCCGGGGGCTTGCTCGATAGCAAAGAAGATCCTTCTGGCTGGGTATTAATGGCCCAAGATGTTTAATAAAATCCATAAGCACATCCAGGCCTATCACCAATGCCAAAGGCATGCGCCGATCACTCAAGTCCCCTAAGAAGAGATGATGAACATCAGCAGCTTGTGGTCGTTCAACAAATAGGGGATTGACTTGGTGGGTCTCTGGACACTTTCGATACTTGATTGTGGCCATTGACTACTTCCCAAAGTGGGTCAAGGCTGAATCCTTAACATGAGTGAAGGGAAAGTCGGTGATCAATTTTTGCTGGAAAAATATTATATGCCACTTCGGAATCCCCCGAACAATTATAACCAAAAATGGTTCTCAATTTGTCAATGACCCCTTCAAGAGCTGGTGTAAAGAATACAAAATTTGCCAAAGGGTTACCAACGTTTACCACCCGCAAGCAAATGAGAAGATGGAGGTCACAAATCGTACCATTGTTAACGGTATCCGCTCAAGGCTCGAAGGGGCAGGAGGAAGTTAGATCGATAAGCTACCAAGTGTGCTTTGGTTGTTTTGGATAATGGAGTCGTTCTCCACGAGTGAAACCCCTTACTGCCCAGTATACAGTTTGGAGGCGGTTATCCCCATGGAGGTGGACTTCCAACCTTCTGAAAGACTGCTATAAACAATGAGCACCAAGAAGTTAATGATGAATAACGTTGACTAGATCTGGACCTCCTTGAAGGGAAAAGAGTTAAGCATTCCTTCATGATGCCAAGATCAAAGATAGGGTTAAGGGGTACCATAACTGGAGGGTCCAGAAGGTCCAGTTCTCCTCGGGAGACCTTTTAATGATAAAAAATGAGAAAAGTCGAAAGGAGCCAGAGGGGAAGCTATCAGCAAACTGGGAAGGACCCTATCGGATTGTAGAAGTTGGTCCCGAAGGCAGCTATGTGCTTGAAACCCCCTGACAGGCGGGCGGTCGTCGCGCCCACCGTGCAAAAGATAATTTATAAGCCCTAAATGCTTACTTTCTACAACTAGGTAGATAGTGGCAAATCGGGGTCGTCCAAGGAGAAGAGGGTTCTTCCTAAGCGTCTAAGCACACAAATGGTTGATATTAGGCTAGGAGTAACTATATATACACACACATAAAAGCATGTAAACGGGGGGGTTGGTTGGTTGGTTTCCTAAATTAACAAAGATAAAAAGACACGATAACTAGCAAGGTCAAGTGACTATGCTAATCATCAAACGAAACTAAAGAAAAGGGGTTTTAAAACTACAAAGATAAAAAGCCTTGGGGGCAATGGATATTCACTTCCAAATCATACGTAGGTCATTGAATCATTCACTCATTCCATCATATAGCATACATGACTCAACATTCACATACCCATCTAGCAAGGATCACAACGCATACATCACAAGAAGTTCTAAGTTCATGCTCATAGATTTTCATGCAAAGGAGTCCCGGAGTTCGTCACGCTCCTAACACCAAAACAATTCAACCATACAAACACTCCCTATGCTCAAACAACTCATGGCACACATGAAGTGAAACATACCATCAAGAATACATAAACGCCAAATAACAAATGCTTCAAGAATGAGTACAAGCCATCTATTCAATATTTCAACTACTTGTCGTGGAGACTAAACTCCTATCCTTCTTAGTTCGTAGTTTGCAAGAGTGAGTTCCACATCTCTCGTCAAACCTCACCAATGACTCCCGAGTCGCAACCACGACTCAAGGTATCATTGGTGGCATTTAATCACGAAGAACCAACAAGCTTGGCAATGCTTATGACCACTACACCGTGACTAAGCATTAAACCAATTCATGCAATTACACGAGATTGGATGAACGTGCAAGCACATTCATCCACGAGCATATGACTCTCTCGTTTGCTACACAAAACAAATATGACGAAGAGTTCAACATCAATCACATTCGTCTAGCACATTGTCAACACACTAACACAATCAAAAGCTCTAATTCACACTCATACATTCCTAACAAGAACAGGGGGGAAATTAACCCAAATCCCCCAAACCCTAGCTAGCAATTCATACAAGCATTCATATCCTCAAGCTCCCAACAACATCAATGGAATCAACAATTAACATTCAAAGCACAATAAGAGCACAATAGCAAAAACACCAAATAGATAGATAGAAATGGTTCTCAATACATAGAAGTGGAAGCTTCAATCCTTGCTCCCAAGAACAAAAACTACTCCAGAATAACAAGAGACATAATTAAACTACAAAAACTAAGAAAAGAAAGAGAAGAAAACCAAGGGTTTTCAAGCCCTAAAATGCAAGAAGAAAAGGGAAAAAACTGTGGAATGAAGGGGAGGAAGAGGTATTTATAGTGGAAGAAAAAGGGGAGAAAAACGCTGAAACAGAGCTGACTGGACGCTGCCGTCGCGACTCGCGACGAGCTCGCGACCAGATCAGTAACTCAGCCTTGCTGTTTTGTTTTGCTTCCTCCGGGTGAACCGTTGATCCGTTTCGGGTGTTCTTGTAGTTGATTTTATAGTGCTCGAGAAGAGGAATCCAATGGTGCCACTCTTGAAGGATGATTCTTCTCGGAAAATTCTGAGAACCCTGGATCATCATTCATCCGTTGCTTTGCTCTCCTTTCTTCATCTCTTCACTTCTTCAAATCTTCACAAAGCTCAAATGTAAAGGTCTTCAAATCTTCAAATCTTCAAAGATAAATCTTCAAAGTCTTCAAATCTTCAAAGTCTTCAAACAAATCACCTTGTCGCACAAAATCATCTAAAAAGTGATAAAAACGTCAAAGCCGCCTTTATCCCTCCTTAGATGATTTCAAGGCAAAATGCCACATGTAGAGCACAAAATTGCACAAAACCTAATCCTAAAAACCCTAAAATAACCTTCTGAAATGGACACATCAAACCTCCCCACACTTAAACCTTACTCGCCCTCGAGTAAGAAAAGATCCAAGCAGACGGAGGAATTCATATGGCCATGTCCTAAACTAATCCCCCAATCAAAATCTCACAAAAACTCTCAATATCATAAATCCCAAAATTAAAGCTCACATGAGAATTTTGCACACACACATCCCCAATCCTAAATCTAACCAAACCTACCACTTATCAATTCACTACCCATAAAAATATTTCACAGCCCAGAATTGATATTCCCAGAATCCAATGACACAAAATGAAGCTAAAACCATAGAGGAAGTTTTAAACACGTGTTTCACCTAATGCCAATATATCAACCAAAAACGAAGTAGAAAGAGATAAGGAATTTCATAACCACACTTCGTTTCCTAACCCACTAAGCTACCCAATCCCAAGAGGTCTATAGATATTGAGCTACCCGATCCATCCATGTGACAACCGCAACTTTATGACTCCAACGCCGGCAAGTGAGTGAAATCATAGCATTTTTCAATTTCTCTCAATTTCTCTCATTTTGCCTAGGAGCTCTTTCGAGTTTTCATCCTAGCCACACATCATGTTTCTTTAGCTCACATCTCACCTTTTTCCGCACATTTTTGCCTAGGCCGCCCTTTAAGGGTTTTCGACCTATCCGGGCCCCCAATGTTGCCTAAGTTGCCCTCTCGGGTTTTCAACTTAGCGGGTTTTCTTTTTTCTTTTTTTTCTTTTTGTTTTTCTATTTTTTTTTTCTCATGTTTTTCCAATGAAAAGTAGCAAAAAGCATTCCAAAACTATCTAGCATACATGTGAATCCTCTAACCCCTCTCCACACTTAAAACATTACATTGCCCTCAATGTAAACATATAAGGCAAGAACAATAACAATCAAGGTAAGGGGGTAGAGTGACACCCGTGTCTCCGCAATTCGCCGGTGATATGGCACAATCCAAGCACTTGTATGGTCCCAAAATTGGTTTCGGAACCGGAAGGGGGAGCAAAGATGCCGTAGAAGAACTCACCCCTCGAGAAAAGCATTATCTCCATGGTGCCGTTTGATCAAGACTAACACCACGAAGAACACATTAAACTCACAAGTACATAAGGATATGTAATACTAGGTTTAGCATCAAGAGTTAATAACCATAGTATTTTCAAAGAACAACCAAATCACACTCAACCAACACTATAAGAATAATCATGAAAAATATCCAACATATATTGACATGTATACAAGCATCATTATAGGATATGCACTTACGATCACAATGATGTAGTCGGCATACTACAATCAACAAATGTACTATAAAGATGCAAGAATGTTCATATGTCAACATATGTAGGATGGTGGAGGAATTAGTGGGTATGTGGTGGTTCTTGGGAGTGTTGGGTGGAGAAGAAGGTAGGATCATGCAATGTTTAAAATCATTTGGAAACTTGGAAGCTTGGAAATTTGAAATCCGGGCTCAAAAAATTTTCAACAGTTACTGAGCACGTCGCGACTCGCGACGAGGTTCGTCGCGACTCGCGACGAGCCTCGCGAAGTCATCGCGACTCGCGGAAAGGTGAGTCTGAGAGCTCAAAATTTTCTGAGCTCGTCACGACTCGCGACGAAGTATGTCGCGACTCGCGACGAGCCTCGCGAAGTCATCGCGACTCACGGAAAGTTGAGTTCGGAAGCTCAAAAAGTTCTGATCACATCGCGACTCGCGACGAAGTTCATAGCGACTCGCGACGGAGCCTCGCGATGTCATCGCGACTCGCGGAAAGTTGGCGCTGGGAGTGATTTTTCTCCCCTGTTCGTCGCGACTCGTGACGAAGCCCATCGCGACTCTCGACGAAGCCCATCGCGACGGCAGGGTATCCCAGGCTTAAAATTTTTCTTTTGCTTACCAACTGTCCAAGCTTTCTTCCCTCGTTCATTGATCTCGTTTCTTCATCTCCTTCATTGCAATGCACTTCACTTTTCTACAAAATCACAGAAAAACAAGCCATAAAAAGAACAAAACAAAACAACAACAAAAACTAAGAAACAAAGACTAAAAAAATGAAAATTAAGAAACAAAAACTAAAAGAAATGCCGAATTTATTTAACGTCGTCGGCACGACGAAGCTCCGTATTTTTAAGGTCGTCGGCACGACCCTAATGTTATCCGTATGGTGAAGGCTTGAAGCTCTTCACCATGAGCATCCAAAATACGAGAGGTGGGGGCACAAAACTTCCAAGAGGAAAGTCTTGTGGAGGTGGAGATGGTTCAAAGGGAATTGAGTGGTTAGGGACCTTGGGATAAACTTTTGGCTCCTCTCTTGTTTCCCTCAAAACTTCCGAAAATATTAGAGTTGGTTCACTAGGTGGGAGAAGGGGTGACGATGCTAATGGATGTAGCACTATCACCTCTTCCTCCATTTTTCTATCCTCTACAACCAACTCCTCATCCCTTTCAAACTCAAAATCATTTTTATTGGTGACCTCACTCACCGAATCATCGAGTTCAAGTTGGGATGGTGTATTTTCGGAATCACGAGCTTCCATTCGGGCCAATACCTCTAATATGTTCCTCACATGCCCCTCAATGGCCTCAACACTAGAGGAGAGCTGGGTATCCCGCTCCTCATTAGTAAAGGAGTTCAAGTTTGCTACGGTATTTAAGACATCCTCACGTGTCAAACTTGAACTTCCTTGTTGGGCTTGGTTTTGGGGTATGGTATAGGGTGGTGATGGCCAACTAGGTAGCTCGTAATATTGGTTTTTCGGCTCATTCTCATACCACAAATCCAGACTACCACTCCATTCCGGATTGTAAGAATTGTGGTACGGATACCATTCTTGAGCTTCTTGCCCTTGAAAACCAATATCTCCTACCTCTTGGTAGCACTCTTCATAGTACCCATGGTTTTGGAAACCAAGGGTTCTTTCTCGGTCATAGTGCTCTTCCCACAACAAAGGGCAAGATTCGGTAGGATGATCGGAATGACACATCCTACAAAACCTTGCTTGTTGAGCCTCTCTTCTCATCATGAGTTCCCTTAAGGTGAGAAGCTCCATTAATTTTTTTTTTATTTTTCAAAAGTTCGGAATCATAGTGCAAGGATTCTCGATAAAATAAATTACCAAGAACTCAAGCAATACCTACTCCGAACAAAAACAACCACCAAGTAGTGGAAAATAAAAACAACTAGCCAATACACAACCAAATACACCTAAATACTTAAGAATAAATGCCTCTTCCCCGGCAACGGCGCCATTTTGACAGGCGGGCGGTCGTCGCGCCCACCGTGCAAAAGATAATTTATAAGCCCTAAATGCTTACTTTCTACAACTAGGTAGATAGTGGCAAATCGGGATCGTCCAAGGAGAAGAGGGTTCTTCCTAAGCGTCTAAGCACACAAATGGTTGATATTAGGCTAGGAGTAACTATATATACACACACATAAAAGCATGTAAATGGGGGGGTTGGTTGGTTGGTTTCCTAAATTAACAAAGATAAAAAGACACGATAACTAGCAAGGTCAAGTGACTATGCTAATCATCAAACGAAACTAAAGAAAAGGGGTTTTAAAACTACAAAGATAAAAAGCCTTGGGGGAAATGGATATCCACTTCCAAATCATACGTAGGTCATTGAATCATTCACTCATTCCATCATATAGCATACATGACTCAACATTCACATACCCATCTAGCAAGGATCACAACGCATACATCACAAGAAGTTCTAAGTTCATGCTCATAGATTTTCATGCAAAGGAGTCCCGGAGTTCGTCACGCTCCTAACACCAAAACAATTCAACCATACAAACACTCCCTATGCTCAAACAACTCATGGCACACATGAAGTGAAACATACCATCAAGAATACATAAACGCCAAATAACAAATGCTTCAAGAATGAGTACAAGCCATCTATTCAATATTTCAACTACTTGTCGTGGAGACTAAACTTCTATCCTTCTTAGTTCGTAGTTTGCAAGAGTGAGTTCCACATCTCTCGTCAAACCTCACCAATGGTCCCGAGTCGCGACCACGACTCAAGGTATCATTGGTGGCATTTAATCACGAAGAACCAACAAGCTTGACAATGTTTATGACCACTACACCGTGACTAAGCATTAAACCAATTCATGCAATTACACGAGATTGGATGAACGTGCAAGCACATTCATCCACGAGCATATGACTCTCTCGTTTGCTACACAAAACAAATATGACGAAGAGTTCAACATCAATCACATTCGTCTAGCACATTGTCAACACACTAACACAATCAAAAGCTCTAATTCACACTCATACATTCCTAACAAGAACAGGGGGGAAATTAACCCAAATCCCCCAAACCCTAGCTAGCAATTCATACAAGCATTCATATCCTCAAGCTCCCAACAACATCAATGGAATCAACAATTAACATTCAAAGCACAATAAGAGCACAATAGCAAAAACACCAAATAGATAGATAGAAATGGTTCTCAATACATAGAAGTGGAAGCTTCAATCCTTGCTCCCAAGAACAAAAACTACTCTAGAATAACAAGAGACATAATTAAACTACAAAAACTAAGAAAAGAAAGAGAAGAAAACCAAGGGTTTTCAAGCCCTAAAATGCAAGAAGAAAAGGGAAAAAAACTGTGGAATGAAGGGGAGGAAGAGGTATTTATAGTGGAAGAAAAGGGGGAGAAAAACGTTGAAACAGAGCTGACTGGACGCTGCCGTCGCGACTCGCGATGAGCTCGCGACCAGATCAGTAACTCAGCCTTGCTGTTTTGTTTTGCTTCCTCCGGGTGAACCGTTGATCCGTTTCGGGAGTTCTTGTAGTCGATTTTATAGTGCTCGAGAAGAGGAATCCAATGGTGCCACTCTTGAAGGCTGATTCTTCTCGGAAAATTCTGAGAACCCTGGATCATCATTCATCCGTTGCTTTGCTCTCCTTTCTTCATCTCTTCACTTCTTCAAATCTTCACAAAGCTCAAATGTAAAGGTCTTCAAATCTTCAAATCTTCAAAGATAAATCTTCAAAGTCTTCAAATCTTCAAAGTCTTCAAACAAATCACCTTGTCGCACAAAATCATCTAAAAAGTGATAAAAACGTCAAACCCGCCTTTATCCCTCCTTAGATGATTTCAAGGCAAAATGCCACATGTAGAGCACAAAATTGCACAAAACCTAATCCTAAAAACCCTAAAATAACCATCTAAAATGGACACATCACCCCCGAAGGTGAGGCGATTCCACATAGATGGAACGTCTCCAATCTTAGAAGATATTATGCACAAAAATCCTATATGACTTGGTAAGGTTGACAAATAGCCCACACCGAAGTAGCTATGGGGACGATGTCTATGATTAGCTAGTGTTTTAAGTCTGTAGGATTCTTTGTATCATTTGGCTCCATTTTTATATGAAAGTGCGTTCCTTATAATTGTTCCTTCTAGAAAATTAGAATGCATTTCCTAAAAATGGAGTCAGAGGTGTTCGGAGGGCCTGAACTGCCCACCGAAGACCTGAGGGACACAGATTCCTTAAACATATATGAATTAGGTTCCCTCGAATGTCCTTTGGGCACGTTCCCCTTGGACGCTCACAGACCATTTTAGGGGCACTTATCCCCCATGCTAACGATTCAGAAGGGTTCGAATGGCCCACTGAAGGCATGGGGACACTGATCTCCTAGGCTAACATCTTGGAGGGTCTGAACTGCCCACCGAAGACCATAGGGACACCGATCCCTTTAACATATTTGAATTAGGTCCCCTAGAAAATCCTTTGGGCACATTCCCTGTGGACGTTTGGAGACTGCCTTAGGGGCACTAATCCCTCAGGATAACGATTCGAAAGGGTGTGAACTGCCCATCGAAGGCCTTAGGGACACTGATCCCCCCTAGGCTAATGTTTCAGAGGGTCTAAAATGCCCACCGAAGACCTTAGGGACACCGATCCCTTAGATATATTTGAAATAGGTCTCCTCGAATATCCTTCGAGCACGTTCCCCTTGGACATTCAGAGACCACCTTAGGGGCATAGAATCCTTAAGCTAGTGTTTGCAACATTCCCCTCAAATAAGCCCATCTTGGGGATACAGATCCCAAAGATGAGATTCAAATACGCAACAAGCACTCAAGGCTTAAACCTATCAAAAATATACAAAGGGTCAGCAAAAACCCATTCGATTGTGTAAACCAAACAAGGCTAAGACCTCGTAAATCACTTGAAAATAGTAAGAGAAACTAGTTAAAGAAATATAGATTGAGGGCAATGGCTAAACTTAAAAAAGGAAACAAATGCTCTGACAATGACGAAGGGAAGTACGTATTATTATTAGGCTAACATGGCTTACAAATACACAGAAATAAATTACATATATTTTACAAAGTATGAACCTTAAGACTCGGTGCCAGGGTCTCCTAACTAAAGGTTCTTCTTCGTCGTCGAAGGACTGTGGTCAACTTCGACCAGTTGTAGACGAAGAACCTCTCCCTCGTCTAGCGGAGGAGTGGCTTCGAGTTGTGTTAGTTCTTTGAGCTGAAGCCACGGTAGGAAGGGCTTCACCTGACCCTGAAGCCTCAATTCTCCTAGGGGCAGTACGGGAACTTGAAGCTTCTGCTTTCACTTTCTGCACTCTGTCCAGCCATATCCTAGCCTCTTCATATGCTTCACGATACTTGGGATTCCGAGTAATATGTTTTTTCTCCATGATATTAATAGTCTCTAGAAGAAAGCCTTCGAAATCTTTAATCAGTGAAGCTTCAATTGTCCCGAGTTAGAGCTCGTATTCTCAAAGGCTGTTGGTCGTTGCCTCGTAGGTTGAATACAATTTGGAAAGCTTTTTATCAACATTCTCTGTGTCCCTACAAATGGTAACAATGAGGGCATGATTCTCCTCAATGGTTCGTTCCAATGATGGAATTAGGTCTCGCTGATATGTCCAGACTTCTTCTTTCCATTGCTTTAAGTTTTTCGGTAGCAGTAGTTCGGGAAGCTCGAGCCACCTCAACATTTTCTTGGGCCATCTGAGTCTGATTATGGTAGCTTTTGAAGGACTTATTTGGCCAAAAAGTTGATACTCCCCCAGTGGCTTTGTAGGCTTTAGCAGCCGAGAGACATTCATTCATCGAAGAAAACCCAGTCTTGGTAGTTATCTCTTTGAGAATTTCATTATGCCGGACTTTGAGATATCAAAAATCTCCCAAAATTTCATCCTTAGCAGTAGCTAAGGAATCCCTTTCCTCTCTCGAATAGCTCAATGCTTCAAGGAGTTCCTGTTGCCTTTTATGAAGACACTACGCCATAAGCTCAGTTCCTCGAATGCTACTCAAAGCTACTCTTCGAGCCAAACAGACTTGTACCAAAACCAGAATGCCTCGATCTGATGCTCCTAATCCCATTCCTCAATCTGGTGATACCACTCCTTCATGATTTGAAAGAAGAAATCAAATGAGGTACCCCTTTGCAAATGTGGGGGGAGGGGGCAAAACGGTACCAAGTCTAAAGTCTCTGAAAGACAAAAGAAAAAATAGATAATTATGAGAAATAAGAGACTTCATTAATAGAAAGAAAGAAATACATCAGTCTTCCCCAAAGGGAGAAATTTGCATACATTTGTTTCCTACGCTAGATGCCTCCTGAGAAGAACTCGAAGGGTAAGGCCTACGCTAAAATATCATAGCAATAAGGGGATCCAACTTTTTCCACTCGGTCTCTTCATCCACGGATCTCCTCCACTGAGAAATACTTATCGGGGGCCTTCAAATGGTCGAGCAAGGGGAGTTTGATCCCTCCATCCTCGATAGAATTCCATCAGAGATAGCTCAACTGCTTGGGCTCCGAATTGTTCTTGTAAACATCCAACATAGTAGCGTACTCAGCTGGAAGCTCCTTGAAGATGGAGCAAGCCAAACAGTTCCAGGTAATCCCAACCAAGAGCATGAAAAGGGAGGGGAAACAATCCTAGAACCCCTGGGTCTTGACCACACTATTGGTATAGGCCTCAAAAGTCAAAGCATGTTGCTTAGGAGAGCAAATGCCAAACAATCTGGAAATTTCTGCCTCGGCCTCCGAAAGCTTCAGCTCAAGCCCTTTCAAAAGATTGTCTTTCTTGGTGGCCTATTCCTTGAACTCCTATATATAAACAAGGGTTTTTTTCTCGAGCTCCCCCTTATGAATAAGAGCCTTTCTCTCCAGCTCTGCCTGATGGGTGAAGGCAACGAAAGCATGCCTGGCCTTGTAGTCGAAGGCCACCTTCTCCAGGTCTTCCTTGTAATGGGAAGCACCTTTGCGCAACTCCTTTTCAAGTTCCTTAGACTTAGAAATAGCTTTCTCAGCCTCTTGAACCTTCATTAAATATGCATGGACAACAGAGTCCAAGGCAACTGAGAAGGGTGCCTTCGGGACAAGGATTAGGCCACCCTCCACACATGGAGGAGGCAAGTTGCTCATCCCCGAGAGGAGGCCAGCATCCAAGCTAGTGATCCTGTGGAAACTAGGTTCGGCTGGGAAGTTGAACGGAGGGGGACCATATCACTTCTTGTCCTTTTAAGGGAAGGCTGGGGCATCGAGGTACCATCGTGACCCTGTTTCCTCCCACCATCTTCACCCTGGAGATCCGACTGAACCTCGGAGTAAGCCTCCGACCAAATGGGGATAGAAGTGGGATGACCATGAGGGGCTTCCGGAGAGGCCTCTGTAAAAATTGCCTCAGCCTCCATCGCATTGTCAAAGCCAAGAGTTGTAGTAAAATCCACTAAACAAAAGGAAAAAGGGGGAAACACCAATTAGCCAACCATAAAAGAAAGCAAAAAAAAAGCTAGATAAAAGCAAAGGCAGGAAAAAACTAAGGATGCCGCAAACACTTTTAGAAGGTGAAGAAGAGATCCCAATGGGATCCTCTTCAGTGTTCTTTGCTAGGGCAGGCTCCAGCACGGCCTTAGCATTTTCGAAGGCGCTCCCGGAAGGTTTAAGGCTGCTACCCTTATTATTTTGCTTCTTCGCATCCTTTGAAGCCTCTCCATCAACAGCCGAAGAGGGCTTCCTTTTTACGTTCGTTCTATGGGGCTGATCACCCGCATGTTTCTTCTTGATTGCAGCGGCCTCCTCCTTAGTTATAAGAGTCCTCTTCTTGGCAAGTTTCTCTTTCTTGGCAAGCTTCACCTTTTTATCCCTTTCGCAGAAACAGACTCCACAGCTTCCACTGGAGGTTTAATCCGAACTACCCCTTGATTATAAATCAAGTCATGCACTTTCCCCGGCCATACAAAATCAAAATTCCTTGAGATATCGAGGGAATTGCTCAGCAACATACCCCTATCCCTCACGACACTCTCTGGAACGACATATGTGGTTGGGTTCTTGAACTTAGGTTTTAGATTCCAATCCAGAACAAAGTGATCCTCGGCCTCATTCTCAAAAGTTAAAATAGGAGTGATACCTAAGCTATCACACTGATTCATAAATGTCATAACCAGCAGGATGACGTTCGAATACACTTGGGCCAAGATCACTTGATGTTACTCCAGAAGAAGAGAGAGAATGGGGGGTAGAGGAAAACATAATCCAAACTTGAAGTGGCACTCGTAGACAGTGCATCGACCGACCCTTGTATCCCTCCAATTTTCTTCTTCTTAGAGTACCTCTAACTTTAAGTCTTCTGGAATTCTCACCCATGAAGGGAGGGTCTTCAACAACCTAGCTATCTCCGGAGCCAATGTTTTTGGGCTTTCAGGAAGAGGAATTAATAGCTTCTCAAAAGAGTAAGCCCTTCTTGCCTTGTTTTCCCGAACCTGAGCCAAGCTTAGGACCCGAGACCTTGACAGTACCCATTTTCGAAGGAATCCCATGGGTGGTACAAAGTTGCTGCTAGAACTCAACCAGCATTTGAACCCATAGCAAAATAGCCGGTCACCGAGGATTGAACGTTGCTAGAATCTTGGAGCTGAGAACCATCAACGTCAGCGGCCAAAACAGTCAGGAAATAAATTAGAATGGAACCCTTTCCGAATAAAGGCATTTGCAACATCCTTAAGCAAAATAAAGGATAAAAGGTCAGGGAACTTACTAGGTATTGGCCGGAAAAGGTAACCAGAGCTCTTGAAAAGTGTGAATGGAGAAAGTGTGTTGGTGAAGTGCTCTAAGAAAGAGAGCAAAGAGTTTGGAAGTTATGAGAATTTTGAATGAGCTAAAAGTGAGAAACCATGAAAGTGTTTTTGTGTATATATAGGAAGTGGAAAGGGGAGCAATTATTACCTCGGGCCGTAAAGTGAAAAAGCATCTACGTGGGTAAGTGGGTAACATAGATCAAGGTAATCATAGGGAAGTGATGCGTGTGGAGCCTAATGAGGGCTCCACTCGCCTAGAGAAGAAAGAGTAAGCATCACGCGTGCCTTTTCCACTCCCCTCTTTGAATTTAAATTCTAATCCCAGGAGATTTTACCACTTCCCATTTTTAAATTTTTGAATGCTTAGCTCTCTGAACGAGGGTAGGAAGGCCAAGGGTCGAACCCACCATGACTTCACATATGAGCACTCTTAAAAATCAAGAGGACCTGGTCCGCTATGCCGGAACCCCTACTCCTCAGTGGAGGAATTTGAACGCCTCGCTTTCTAGCATAGATCAGAAGGCTAGAGGTTCAATCCTTTTACACTAAGTAATAGTTTCAAAATACCTATCCCTTAGTGGAAGGATTCAAATGCCTTTCTTTTTGGCAAAGATCGGAAGGCTAGAAGTCGAATCCATTTACACTGAGTAATAGTTTCAAAACCCCTACTCCTTAGTGAATGGATCCAATTGCCTCGCTTTCTGGTGAAGATTAGAAGGCTAGAAGTCAAATTTATTTACACTAAGTAATAGTTTTGAAGCCCCTATCCCTTAGTGGAAGGATTCGAACGCCTTTCTTACTGGCAAAGATCAGAAGGCTAGAGGTCAAATCCCCTTACACTAAGCAGCAGTTTTGAAACCTCTACTCTTTAGTAGAAATATTTAAACACTTCAATTTTTAGCACAGATTGAAAACACAAGTTTCAAATCCAATACCTTTAAGATATTGGGGATAAATGATCTTAGACCCTGACGCAGATCAGTAAGCTAAAGATCAAACCCCCCTTATATATTCAACAAGAACTGAAAGCCCTCGGTTCCTAACAAGGATTAGAAGACCATGGCATAAACCCTTACCCTAGGCTACTGGGGCCCAAAGGCCACCAAGGGAAATGAAAGAGGCACGATCCAATTCCTTAGGCCCTAGCACAAACTAGAAAGCCAAGGGCCGGACCCCCGATACATTTTATCTACTCGAGCGAAAAGTTTGATGCCAGCCTAGAACAGACCCTCAACTTGCCACAGGGATGCCAAAATCATACCCCTCGGGCATTGGGAAGTTCCGGATGTGAGTACGGAAGTTCCACAATGTATGAGCTCATCATAACTGCATATCCTTCTAACTTCATATTTACTAGGTTTCCACATAATCCATATTTTACCATTAGAGTGGCCATTGTAGTTATCCATATACCTCCATATGTTTCCCAATCTCCCCCTTATAGCCTCCTGGGAGGTTCACGCCAAACCTCTTAAAATTAAATTGATAAGCCCTAAATGCTTCTTATCTACACCAAAGTAGATAATGGCAAGTCGAGGTCGTCCATGAAGAAGAGGGAGCTTTCTAAGGGCTTAAACACATAAGGTTGATATTAGGATAAATGTATATATACATATAAGCAAGTAAATAGAGGGGGGAGTTGGTTAGTTTTGGTCCTAAGTTATGAATTTAAAGACAAGACAACTAGAAAAGTCAAGTAACTATGCTTATTATGCAACCAACTAAGAAACGGGGGTAAAAACTATAAAAGACAAAGCCTTGGAGCAATTGATATCCACTTCCAAACCTAATGTAGATTATTGAACCATTCACCCATTCTATCACATTTGTTACCTATGTGGAATGCTATCACTTCCCAATTGAATATCAACATTCATTTCTTCTTAATAGTAATTCACAAAGACGTTCATCCGCCATTTGGAAACCTGATTAACAATCCCTTTAGACATTCAATGACTATAAAGATATTCCATCAATGGCATTATACACGAAGAACCAATAGATTTGATAACAACAATCATTCGACCAAACACAGTCATTTAACCAAACATAGCATTCATGAGGCTAAACCTACAACAAATCACATTCAAGATTCAACCTTTCATTGCATCTATAGGAAAAATATGAGAACAATCCACATCAAGATAATTATCCAGAATCACAAAACATTATGCACAAGAAGTTCTAATTCCATGTTATTGGATTTTCATGCCAGAGGGCTAAGAAATTGGCAAATTTCCTAGCACCCTAACACTTCAAACGTACAAACACTTCATATACTCAAACAATCCATAGCATACATGAAGTAAAAATTCACATTAAAACACATGAATGCCAAATAACAAAAGCTTCAATAAAGAGTGAAATAGAGGTTCTTACTACATAGATTTGGAAGCTTCAATCGATTGCTCCCAAGTACAAACTAACCTAGATAATGAAAATACATGATTAACCTACAAAAACTAAGAAAAGAAAGAAGGAATAACTTGGGTTTTGCAGTCCCAAATTGGGAAGAAGAAGGAGAGAGAGAGAGTGATGATAAGGTTGGTATTTATAGTACAAAAAAGTAAGAAAGAGTTATAGCCACCCGTTCGTCGTGGCTCGCGACCAATCCTTTGTGAGTTGTGACCGAGCCAAATTTCAGCATTTTGATTTCTTTCTTCTTTTTGTCCAAAGTCCTCCTCTTCACGTCACTTATCTTCAATTCTTCAAGTCTTCAAAAGCTTAAATGCAAGTTTTCAAATATTCAAATCTTCAAAGGTAATATTTAAAGTCTTCAAACTAATTTCCTTGTCACACAAAATCCTCTAGAAAAGCGTAATAAAAGCGTAAAAGTCGCTCTTAACTCCCCTTAGAGAATTTCAAGGCAAAATGTCACATCTAGAGCACAAAAGTGTACAAAATTGAACCTGAAAATTCCTAAAATAACCATACAAAATGGACACATCAGACCTCCCCATACTTGAACCTTACTCGTCCTCGAGTAAGAAAAGATTCAAAGTACACAAAGGAATTCATATGTCCATGTCCTAAACTAATATCCCCCCAAATCAAACCCTCACAAAAACTCTCAATATCATATCCCAAAATCAAAGCTCATGAGAATTTTTCACACACAACCTCAATTCCTAAATCTAACCAAGCCTACCACTTATCAATTCACCACCCATAAAAATGTTTCAAAGTCCTAAATTGATAATCCCAAAGTCCAATGGCACAAAATGAAGTTAAAACCATATCAAAGGTTTAACCACATACTTCACTTCATACCAATATATCAACCAAAATCCATTGACACAAAATGAAGTCAAAACCATATAGGAGGTTCAAACACATACTTCACTCTATACCTGAATAATAACCCGAAAACGAAGCATACCAAGAATCAAGAATTTCATAACCCTACTTCGCCCCCCCCCCCCCCACTAAGTTACCCAATCCCAAGAAGTTCTATGATGTTAGGCTACCCGATTTATCCATATGTCAACCGCAACCTTATGACTCCAACGCTGGCAAATGAGTAGAAAAGTAACAAAATTTTCTTTTTCTTTTATTTTCTCTCTTTCTCTCATTTTTCATATGAGCCCCTTCGAGTTTTCATCCTAGCCATACATCATTTTTTAGCTCATATCTCACCCGCATTTAGCTCCTCAATTTTACCTAAGCCGCCCTTTGGGTTTTCGACCTATCTGGACCTCCAATGTTGCCTAAGTTTCCCTCTCGGGTTTTCAACTTAGTGGTTTTTCTTTTTATAAATTCTTTTTTAATAAATTTATATTTTTTTGAAAATTTTTAATTTTTCAATTTTTTGTTTCTTTTTCTCATGTTTTTCCAATCAAAAGTAGCAAAAAGCATTCCAAATCAAGCTTGCATACATGTGAGTCCTCTAACCCCTCTCCGCACTTAAAACATTACATTGTCCTCAATGTAAACATATAAGGAAAGAACAATAAAACTCAAAGTAAGAGGTAAAGTGATTCTCATTTCTCAGTATAGTCGCCGGTTACGGTGCAATCCCATGTATTTGTATAGAATCGGTTCCGAAATTGGTTTCAGCAGCAGAGGGGGGGAGCAAAAGTGTTGTAGAAGAATTCACCCCTCAAGCAACACGTTGTCTCTTTGATGCCGTTTGATCAAGACAAACATCACAGAGAACAAAAAACTAACAAGTACATAGGGATTTGTAATACTAGATTTAGCATCAAAAGTTAATAACCATAGTATTCTCAAAGAACAACCAATCCATCATGCAATCACAACTATGAAATTATCCAATAAAAATATCTAACATATATCGACAAATATCCAAGCATCATTATAGAATATAGCAATCATAGCCACAATGATGTAGTCAGCATACTACAATCAACAAAGGTACTATAAAGATGCAAGAATATTCATATGTCTATATAAGTAAGATGGTGGAGGAATGATTGGAGGTGGTGGTTCTTGTGAGTATTTGGTGGAGAAGAAGGAAGGATTGTGCAGTGTTTAAGCTCAGTTGGAAAACCAATCTCTCCATCGTGACTCGCGACAGTCCTTTTCATGACTCACGATGCCTTGTCGTGACTCGCGACAAAGCCTTCATAACTAGCAAAAAAGTTGGACATGTGAGCTCAATTTTTTTAGTTTTCTCCTGACTTGGTTGCGATTCGCGACCAAACCTTTGCGACTCGCAAAATCTTGGTTCTGTGAGCTCACAACTTCTGAAAATTTTCTGATTCCATCACAACTCGCGATGCCTAGATCGCAACTCACGAAAAGCTGGTGCTGGGAATTCATTTTTTGCTCCCCTATTCATCGCGAGTCGCGATAGATTAAGTTTCCCAGCACTTAGAAAATATTTTCATACCAACTTTCCAAACTTTTCTTCCCTTTCTCATGGATCTCATTCCTTCATCTCCTCCAATGCAATGCACTTCACTTTACTAAAAAAATCATAGAAAAACACACCGTGAAAAGAACAAGACAAAATAACAAAAAATAATCAAAAAACTAAACTAAAAGCCAAATTTATTTACGTCGTCGACATGACATAGCTTCGTATATTTAAGGTCATTGGCATAAACCTAATGTTATCCATACAGTGAAGGATTGAACCCCTTCACCATGAGCATCCAAAAGTAGAGAGGTGGGGGTGCAAAACTTTTGTGGAGGTGGAGTTAGTCTTAAAGGATTAGGGTGGTTAGGAGGCTTAGGATAGTCTTTTGGCTCCTCTCTTATCTCCTTCAAAACTTCCAAAAATGGTGGGGTTTGTTCATTTGGTGGGGGTAGGGGTGATGATGGTAAGAACAATAAAGGTAGCACAATCACCTCTTCCTCCACTTTGTTGTCTTCCACAACCAATTTCTCATCCCCTTCGAACTCAAACTCATTTCTCAAGGTGACTTCACTCACTGATTTTTTGAGTTTACCTTGGGATGGTGTGTCTTTGGAATAACGAGCCTCCATTCGGGTCACCACTTCCAATAAATTGCGTGCATGCCCTTCCAAAGCCTCAAGACTTTAGAATATTCGGGTTTCCAATTCTTCATTAGTCTTGGCCAAGTTGCTCAAATTTGCAACTGCATTCATAGTTTCCTCACATGTCAAACTTGAACCTTCTTGTTGGAATTGGTTTTGGAGTATGGTATAAGGTGGTGAAGGCTAACTATTTTGCTCGTATTGTTGATTTTTTGGCTCATTCTCATACCACCAATCCAGATTACCACTCCACTCCGAATTGTAAGAATTGTGGTATAGATATTATTCTTGGGCTTCTTGCCCTTGAAAACCAACATTATATTATCCCTTGTATGAATACTTGTTTGGGAGAAAGTAGGTAATTCTCCCCTCTTTTAATATGGAATCCAAGAGCATGAGTTAGAGCTTCTTAATAATGTTGATTTGTTGATAATTTCTAGGTGAATGTGATGATGTTAAACCCATTGTCATGTTTGTTTTAGCTTGTATCAAATGAGATAGGTCAATGAATGTCGATCATTCTTGACTAATCTCCTGTGAATGCATGAATTGGTTAAATGCTTAGACACGGTGTAGTGTTTATAAGTATTGCCAAGCTTGTTGATTCTTCGTTCTCAATGTACCAATGGGATACTTTTAGTCGTGTTTCGACTAAGGGAGTCATTAGTGAGGTTTGACAAGAGATGTCAAATTCACTCTTGCAAACTACTATCTAAGAAGGATAGAAGATTTATCTTCACAACAAGTAGTGGAAGTAGTGAATAGATTGTGTCATTCGTTCTTGAAGCCTTTGTTATTTAGCATTCATGTGTTCTTAATGCTATGTTTTACTTAATTTATGCCATGGGTTGTTTGATAATAGGAAGTGTTTGTATGATTGAAGTGTGTGGTTTGCCTAGAGTGATTGTCAACGACGTTTGCAAATGGTCGTTGTTTGTCTTTGCAAATTACTATTAGGAAGGAATGAATGTTGATCTTAGAATGAGAAGTGATAACATTCTCCATAGGTAACAAATGTGATAGAATGAGTGAATGGTTCAATGATCTACATTTGGTTTGGAAGTGAATGTCAATTTTCCCCCAAGGCTTTATCTTTTGTAGTTTAAAACCCCTTTTCTTAGTTTGTTTAATGATTAGCATAGTTACTTAGTTATCTTGTCTTTAATTTCATAACTTAGGAAAACCAACCAATCAGCCCCCCCCCCATTTACTTACTTTTATATGTATGTATATATTTACTTCTAGCATAATATCAACCTTTAATGTTTAAAAGCTTTAAAAAAATCCTTCTTCTTTGTGAACAACCCCGATTTGCCACTATCTACTTAGTTGTACTTAGTAAGCATTTAGAGCTTATAAATATTAACTTTGAGAGGTACGGCGACGACCTCCCAGCCACATGTAGAGCACAAAAGTGTACAAAAGTGAACCCAAAAAGTCCTAAAATGACCCTACAAAATGGACACATCACCTCCGCTTTCTCCCCTTTGACATTAGTTTCAAATAGTACAGTAAGATTGATATTCATTATAGACAGACGGGATCCAACCTCGCTTATTTTTGTTCTTTTATTTATCCCTCTCACATTCCATAATACTATATTGGAATACGTCCATGGCTATCTTCTTCTTTTTTAAATGAAACCATCCTTAGATGGGGTAAATTGTATTGGCCTTCCCAAGCCGTAAAAATAGAAGTAAGATGAAGCCAAAGCTTAGTTTAGATATACAAGATGAGCACACAGCTCCTGAAGCAACACTTGTTGCTTCCAAAAGAATGAGATAAGAGTTATTAATAGCTAGAGGATTACCTAATTAGGCTAGGTAAGCAATTCTCGAACTTGTTAGTGAAACGAGCGAGCGAAACACAAGTCAGTCAGAGAAAATTTACTTAGACCAAAGAGCCTATCCTCTACTAATATCAAGGCTGGTAGAGAATGAAGATTGATCATCTATGTCCGATATATCACATGGGACAGCTGCCTGTTATGAGCCATTTTGTTATGCTTGTTCAATTGAGTTGAAGCTTTGAACTCCTGAGCTTGCTGCTGTCCGGGGTTCGTTTGTGCTAAGAATGCTACTAACCATCCCTGCAAATTAACAATCAAACAGACTCAGTAGCATCCATACAAGGAGAGAATCTTAGCGAGGGCATACCTAACTGATCTAACCTAATCAGACCTGAACAAATAAGAGGTAGCATTTGAAAACTACTGAAAGAACTGGTAGTCTTAGCAATGAAACATTCCTTAGCCAAAAAATCAGAAACCAAATTAGCTTGTCTATGTATATGCAGAACACTCATATCACCCAAAGCCTGATCAATTTCATCTGCCAGTTCAAAAAGTTTCCAATTTGCATGCAAAGGATCTTCAACACAGCGAACCGCATTTAAGCAATCAGATTCAATGAAAATAGGAGCCGAGAATCCTACACCAATATGAATTGCAAAAAGAATTGCCCTTAGCTCAGCTTCTAAAGCAGAATTTGCATGTGTAAACCTAGTGTAAGCCGAAATTAAACCACCACTAGGGTCTCTGATAATCAATCCTAAACCGCACATGTCAGAATAAGGACTCCATGATGCATCTACATTAAACTTGTACCCCTCATTTGGCCTTTGCCAAGCAATTTTGAAAATCTTTGGCTTCGGTGCAGATTTTATCAGAGGTAAGAATGAGTGGTTTGCAATACCAAAGTCAAATGCTGATGTAATGTAGACTGGTTTGGAGCAGAAGGAGTAAAAAATTTGATCCCTAATATGACTTAGTACTGTACCTCTACTTGGGAAGGCCGAATCATGTATGCATTTGTTCCTCATTTTCCATAGATTCCAACATGTAATTAGAGTTGCAGTTCTAATTAATGTTGAATGTAATGAACTTAAACCTGGATAGGTTAAATAGTATGAGATTCTTTCCCATATGGAGGGGAAAAATATTTCTTTGATACCAATAAACTGATTTACAGTACTCCAGACATGTATGGAAAAGATGCATGAATTGAAAAAGTGATCTAAAGAGTCCACATGATTACTACACATAACACATTTAGAAAGCAAGCAAAAAGTCAGTTTTTGTAGAATATTATCAAAGGGTAAATACGAGTTGATCAGTTTCCACATAAAAACTGAAACTTTCTTTTCAATTCTACTGCTCCAAAAAAGTTGAGTTGAAGCAATATTACCTGACTGTGGACTAAGCAGGAGATATGTGGATTTGAAAGTGAAATCTCCCTTAATACCAGGCTTCCATATAAGCCTGTCACACCTGTGTGGATAGAGCTTAGAGTCCTGCAAAAGAGAGATGACATGAGGTGGAAGTAAGTGGGAAATTTTCTGAATCAAAGTATCTTTGTTCGAGATGAAATCTGCCACTGTGCAATCTTCCGAGATATCCACCTGGTTTGGATCACAATGATCTATAATAGGACCAACATCAAGCCAATTAGAAGTCCAAAAATTGCAGTTTCCTCTACCCAGAATGACTCTGGAATTTGCTTCTGCCCAAGTATTAAAGCTACATATTCTTTTCCAGTTAGGGGAGGATCTATATGAGGGTGGCAGGGATTCAAGAAAATGTGTCCATGGGGCCTTTGCCTTTTGGTATTTCCACCATAACTTAACAGAACATGTATCGATTATGGAGTTAATTGATCTGAAACCTAGACCATTTTGGTTAATGGGAAAACAAAGAGATTCCCATTTTCTCCATGATCTTTTAGGTTTCTGATCAATAAAACCCCAGAAAAACCTGCTCATTTTCTTTTCTATTATGGAAACAATTCTCTTACTAGGTTTTAGCCCTGACCATATATGTTGGGGAATAGAGAAAATGCATGATTTTATGAGTGTTATTTTCCCCCCATAGATAGCCATTTATTTTTCCAACTACAGATCCGGTTATCAATTTGTTTAATTAATGGCTGGAAATGAGCTTTATGTGCAGAACCTGTAAAAATAGGTACCCCCAAGTATGTAAAAGGTAAGCAACCAATTTTCATTCCCAGAGTCCTCTTTATTTTATTAACTGTGTGAACAGAGGCATGCTTCCCAATATAAATATCACTTTTTCCATAGTTTATCTGTTGACCAATGACATCCTCAAATGTAGATAGGAAGGCTTTAAATCTAACCAAAGTTTTATTTTCAGCCTTTAAAAGCACAACTGTATCATCTGCATAAGATAAATGAGAGATTTGTAGGGATTTACCTGGAAGATCATAGTAGGCCAATTTACCCGTATGGAAGATAAATGCTAAACTTCTAGTAAATGCCTCAGAAAAAATGTTAAAAAGAAAAGGGGAGAGGGGATCACCCTGTTTAATACCCCTTGTAGATTGAAAGAAACCAGCTGGCTTACCATTTATCAAGATAGAGAACCAAGCCTGAGATAAATTATTCATGATGGGAAAGAGAAATCTGGCATGGAAACCAAATTTAGCAAGTACACTATATAGAAAAGACCACTTAACCCTATCAAAAGCCTTCTTAAGATCTAATTTGACAATGCAATTTGGTTGTCTTTGCTTCCTATTCAAAAATATTACCATTTCTTGTAAGTAAATTACATTATCAGAAATATCTCGGCCTTTAAGAAAAGCAGTTTGCTGGGGAGAAATGAGTTTTGGCATTAATGGTTTAAGTCTTTCCATTATCATTTTTGAACAAATCTTGTTAACTACATTAGAGAGACTTATTGGCCTGTAATCATCAAAAGAAATAGGTGTTTTCTTTTTAGGTATGATTGTGATCCAGGTGCTACTAAAACCCCTAGGAATGTTATTTCCATCCACAAAGTCCTGAACTGCTGCTAGTAGGTCAGTGGAAATTATATCCCAAGATTTAATGTAGAATTTAGATGTGAAACCATCTGGACCCGGGCTACTGTTTTTGTTAAGACCAAGTACAATATGTTTGAGCTCAGACATTGTCACTGGTTGCATAAGATTTTCATTATCCTGTTGGGTGACACAATTGGGAATCTGGCTGAGAAAGTGAGTTTTGAAAAGGTTGGATTCATAAGAGCTATCATCTGTTAAAAGGCCTTGGTAGTATTGGATGGCTTCAGTTTCTATGTCTTGTACCCTATCTAGCCATAAACCATTACCACTTTTGATTTTGGTGATCTTTAATCTACCTTTTCTTTCCTTAACTGAGTTGTGAAAAAAAACTGGTATTATTATCCCCCTCCTTTAGCCATTTAATCTTTGCTTTATGTTTCCAGAAACTTTTCTGTTCCACTAAGGCTCTAACTAACTTAGCCTTAGCTTCCTTAAGATTAATCAGATTAACCTCAGTTGCATTATGATCATACAGTTGCTCCTGAGTCAGAAGAGCAGTTTCGGCCAGCATTACATTATCATGAATATTTCCAAAATGCTCCTTATTCCAGATTTTTAATTCCTTTTTTAATCTTAAGAGTTTAAGGTAGAAACCAAGCATTCCTGAATACTGAATAGGGAAGTCCCAATTATTCTTAATTACATTCATGAAATCTTTCCTTTTAAACCAGGTGTTCAGGAATCTAAAAGGTCTAGGATTAGATGGAATATCACTTCCGATAGTGAGAAGCATAGGGCTATGATCAGAAGAAGACCTATTTAAAATTTGAACAGAAGATGTAGGGAAAGAAGATGACCATGCAGAGTTACAAAGCTCCCTATCTAATATCTGCATAGTAGGATTTCTCAATCTGTTATTGCTCCAAGTAAATAAATTACCAACTGTATTGATTTCCTCCAAAGCCATTACATTGATAAAATCATTAAAATCCTTCATACTGCCTAATTTAGGAGTATAAGGACCTTTATATTCGTGTACAGATGTAATGGCATTAAAATCCCCAATAAAAATAGTATCTGAGTGAGTAGAGGACTTAAGGTCAGACCAAAGAGATTTCCTTCCATCTCTAGTTCTAAGGCCATACACAAAAAAAGGCATCCATATTTTTATTCAGAGTGAGACTATACAATGAGACAGCAAGGAATTGTAAATTATCATATTTGACAGTTAGATTAACAGTTGTATTCCAAAATAGCCAAATCTGTCCATTCATTGCATACATACAGTTATCAAAATGTAGCAGTTGCCTATATGAATCACATTGCAGATTGTCATGTTTTGGTTCAATTAAGCAAATCAGCTCAAAATTATGCCTAGTGATCAGATTTTGTAGTCTGAGCATGGAAGTATCCATTCCTCTTAAATTCCAAACCAGAATTTTTATCCTAAGAGTTGTATTATTCATATTAAAACATTATTGGTGCTTTTTTATCTATTCATGATAGTATTTAACTGAGTTAAATATATCTCATTCCTATGATTTGATTCATTCACTGGTTGGCTACCCCTCTTCTGCTTAGATGGTTTGGAGTGGGAAATTGAGAGACTTACCTGTCTAATCTGATTGATATAAGTATCAGAACTGTGTGAAGGAGAGGCTCTCACAGGTTCAGCCTCAGTATCCTCTCTAACCCCGGTAATGGTTGTAGGATTTCCTTTAGTGTTCTCCTCACTAGATCCATCATCATCCTCAAGTGGGAGGAATCTGTTATGTCTATGTTTCTGCTGAGAGAATAAGAAGTTTTTAGCAGCAATTATGGTATTGAAAGGTGAGAAAGATTTACCTCTTTTGCTAGGAATGTCATCCTTAGCAAATACTCTCTTTGAGATGGAAAATGGTGGAGCAGAGTGGGAATGTTTTGATTGATATTCAGGAAACTGCACATCATTGCCTTCTTCACCTTGGATCCCACTAGTCCCAGTTACCGTAGGAGTCAAATCTGTCCTTATATTCTGATTTATCTGAGATTGGTCCCCAGTCTCAGAATCAAGAACATTAGCTAAAGAAGTACTTACTTTCTCCTGCTCACCAATCTGTCTATCAACTCCAGAGACTATAATGTCAGAGAGCCTAACTCTGTTCATCTCAACTATAGGTTCTGGTACCCTAGTCTCATCACTGATTATAACTGGAGACTCCTTTTGTTTTGGAACATATTTAAAAGTCTTTGTGATACGAGTACCTTGTTTCTCAGCAACAGACAAACCGGAACTACCTGCCTTAGTTGTTTCATTATGTAAGATGGCTGCACCCTCTATAGGAATATTTTCTGAGGCTCTTTGTTGTACAACCGAAACACCCCCAGAAATTATCTGATTTGGAATTTTATCAATCCTATGGGACTTGGTTCTCTTAAGTTCGGGATGCAGGTATATACAGTGATTATCCTCATGCCCTGTAGTTTTACAGTGGTGACAATATAGAGGTATATCCTCAAATTCTAGAGGAAGCTTAACCACATTATACTCAATACCGTCTTCCTAAATTCCTACTCTAATAGATGTTGGAAGCTTATTTGTTAGATCAATTTCTACACACATCTTAACCACTGAAGGTTGAGTAAGGGCAGCAGTAGCTGCGTCCATCTTAATAAAAGTCCTTATCTGATTTCCCATCGATTGAAGCATAGCAGTATTATAGAAATAGATTGGGACATAGGGAATGTTAACCCATACCGGTACAATTGAAGATTCAGCCTCTGGGGAGAATTCCGTTGTCCATTTGAGAACCTTCATTGGAGCCTGATTGAAGATCCAGTGACCTTTAAGCCATAGCCGCTGGTAATCCTCTTTGTCTTGGAATTGGATTAAGATGTGTCTGTAGTCGATCGAGCCGATTTGAAAATTGCCTTTGAAGCCAACCGACTTGAAAGCCTCGTTTAGTGCTGGCATTGGCGGCTTTCCTCTTGCAAATTTACCCACCAGGGCATTTTGGTAATGGGAGGCAAGTAATTCTGCATCGCGATGGGAGACTAGACAGGCTATATCCCCTTTGTAGTGAGTTTTGGGGACAATTTCTAGGTTAGATGGGAGGGCTGCCTGTAGTGGGGGTTGACGAGTTCCCAATGCTTGAAGAAAAGACTTGGCCGCAGCGTTGCCACTACGGCCAGGCGGAGGAGCCGCCATAACTAGGAAACAATGTTCAGGATCCGACCGTTATCAGTTAGAGGACTAAGGGGAAGAAGAAAGAAGAGAAAAGAAATGACAGACAAGTTTGCGTTTTAGGCAAATCGTACGTTAATCGCACATAGCTACAGTATCAATCGCACGTATCAATCCCCGTTTCTGATGGAGCATGAACTATAATTGACGTCCATGGCTATTTATTGGATCACTCCAAATCTGTAAACTCCTATTTTGTTCCCCTTGTTGCCTCCAATTTCTTGTCTGCTCCTCTGATTCCTCCAGTATCATTACTGGTTTCCCTTTGTTCTTTTCTCTAAGCACATTCCATTCTTCTCCATTTTCAGTCATACATTTTTCCTCCTATTCTACTTCTTTATAATCATAATTGTTTTGTTTTATTCACTTTCCATTTCTGCACAATTCTCTACTTTACCTCCTTCTCTTTACACTTATGTCCTCTTACCATACATTTGTCACAGATCCAAGGTTTCAATTCATACTCATTAGCATGTTGGATCTTCTACCTTTCTACATCTTTAAAGAATCACTTGCTCAAGCTTTTTTGAGTGATATCAATTTCTTGCAATTTACTTGATGTACATTTATCAACCAAAATTGGTTTCCCCGGTGCACTACCAATGTTTCCTAAGCTATTAGCACCCCACAGATGAAGAGGTAACTTAGGCAGTTTGACCCAAATTGGCAACGTTGTGATCATATCTTCTTTGAGTTCAAAGTTAGGCTTCCAATTGTATGTAAAAACATAGACGTGTTGTGAATGGTATAAGGTCCCTTCCTCATCTCAGTATCCATGTCACCTCCTGACCTGAACTTCATAATAAAATGCCCTCAGAATTATAATACATATCATGCAGAGCTACAAATGACCATAACTTAATCATGTAATTTTTCACAGGATTCATCGTTAGATCACCCCCAATAACGTACTCAATTACAAAATTCTCCCATAAATCAATTTCAGACTTAACATCTTCCTCCTCTATTTCAATTTCTACTTCACCATTCACAATATAAGGGTTTTGAATTCAATATGCATTCCATTTGATTGTACCATATTCCCTTTGATTGCATCCACCATGAGTTTTGCCTCATTCTTCTTTACTTATTCATACTCAACCACAGATTCATCAGATTTACTAAACTTGGTTTCCTGATGTTTGTTCTCCTTATCATCACTCCAATCCATCTCCAATTTTTTTCTATCATTTTTAACTGCTAGAATCCACACACCTAGCTCCCGTGTTGCTTCTTTTTTCATCCCTGCCATTTCAACCTTTTTCCTCGGTCGACCACATCCGTTTTCATTAATGTGAAGTTACCCCATTAGTGTGTGTAATCGCCTAGAGTCAGATGCTCAAATATTATTCCCGTTTAACAACAACAAATACACACTATACATCAATAATTTTGGTCAAACACATAACCATAACCTAACCAAATCACAAGAAAATAATTTGAATCCAAAGAACAATCGATAATGTGTAAATTTGTACTAGGCACGATTGCCTAGTTCAGCCAGTCCAGGTTCTATTTATCCCTTGGGCAATAAGCTTTGGGTCGGCCCAGGGGGGGAGTACTTTCCTCACAAGCAAAAAAAAAAGTTTCTCTACTTGCTAACCTATATAAAGGATGGAGGTAACCCTACAAATTCAACTATTTATTCCTAAATAAAATAACTATTTCTGACTTGATTGTCAGAGCCACTTTTCCCCCAAAAATCTCTGGGGATGTGTCTTGCATATTCCCACAATAACGGTGGCACACACAGTGGCAATTTGGGGTGCGTCAAGTTGGCACGCCCAGTGGGAATGTTAGTCGGATCTGCGCATTTTGCTGTTTATCTCCACTTCTACAGCAATCACTTTTCGTAGAAGTGAAAGGCTTAAAGGCAAGACCTTAGGAGACGGTGAAGAAGTACAATCCCCCTACCAGAGAAGGAAGGGGTGCATTAGTAAGAAAATGCAATTGGATCTTACTCCTTCAAATACCGGTAATAGACTCCCAGAGGTAGTCCAAGAATAAATCCCTATAAGAGGGGTACCAGAGGGGTCTCGGATGGAAGCTACCATACTTTCTAGACAGGTGGAGGTCAGTGTTGAGCCCTGGGTAGGAGGTATTGTAGCCACTGCATCACAAAGCCAGGCACACCAACAAAGGGAGGATGAGTCGCACTTCACAAAAGCTACGATAAATTTGCAAGTGGAAGCGGTTCTAGGGGATGCTTGAATGATAAGAGGCATGAACAATGCAATTTTCCCATCGCAACAAGACCTAGAACAAATAGCTCAAACCCTTAGATCGGATGGCTATCAGGTGGAGCCTCCAATGCTTTATCAAAAGATGGTCCAGCAGCAGGTGGTGCCCCACCTTCGATGCCCTTGGCGTTGTAGCCAAGATTCCAATTACTGGACACCCCAAGAGTATCCTACCAAGAGAATATGGAGATAGGAGCTCAAGATCAGCCTCAACCACCATTCCTCAGCTTGGTCCAAATGTTAGCATACTCAATGCTTGTTTCGGTACCTCACATTTCAAACTAGGCGATCCCTAACTTGATGGCCTGGCCAATGGGGAATTACCCAGGTTATGAGAACCAGATGCATTCATGGCCTCGACCAAAAATCCCCTCACGTGACCCCTATCATCGGGGGCAGAAGCAGCTGTATCATAGCTCTGTTATAGGAGGACCACAACCCACATACATGGCCACGAACCAAATACCCAGTATCGCGCTTCATTCTGGCCAAATCAATACGGAGATCCACAAATGGGAGGCGAGTTGAGCGATGCCTTTACAAGGGAGCTAGGATGATTTAGCCTTCGGGTCAAGTCGTAGCCTCCCTTTTCAGTTCTTTGATCATGGTCACTCAATGGCCCAGTGATGTGAAGCCACCCAAGGGTCTCCCCACCTAAAGTGGAGATACGGACCCCCGGGAGTTCATATAGACCTTCCTCAGTCAAATGAATTTGAGTGACTTCAAGGAACAACTGACATATAAGCTGGTAGGGAATAACCTCGGAGGAAAGGCTCAAGAATGGTTTAACAAACTAGGCAAGAGATTTTTGCATTTGTATAGAGATTTTGGAAAGGCCTGGTTGGGCCAGTTCTTCCAAAAGAAATGATTAACAAAAACCCTGATTGAGCTCTATTAAAGCAAATAGAGGCCTAGCGAATCGATGGAAGCATTCTATCATCGATATGTGGATGACAGCCTCAGTGTAATCAACTGCATTAAGGATGGAGTAATCCTTGGCTATATGAATGGAATGTCCAACCTCGACTTGTATAAGAAGCTGGTCACGACGAAGCCAGAAACCCTGCATCAAATACAAGAAATTGTGGTACAATATTCAAAGATCGAGAAAGCCACGAAGAGAAAAATGAGAGTGGGCATGTGGGGGAAAATGCTCTAAGGCCATGGAGTTAAGGCCAAAAAGGTTGGAAACTTCAAAAAAGGCTTCGGAGGTTACGTTCCCCTAACCAAAACCTAGGTGCAATACACTCAATCCACAAGGGGCTGTTTCGAGCCCCCCCTCCTCCCAGCAAAGAATTCCCTGGAAAAAGAGATTTTCCTAAGTTCTATGACCATCACAAAGAGTGTGGCCCTGATACGAATGAATGTATCCACTTGTAGAACTAAAATGATAGGTGTGCAAGAAAAGGCTTTCTCCCGGACTGTGTCGAAAGACCAAGAGGAGAAGGCTCCTCGAAGTGAAAAGGAAAGAACCACTAGAAACCCTATAAGAAGGGGGCCCATCGGGGTGGCAGAGAGCAGCAATGGAACAATGAGGAACAAGCTGGAAATCAAGCAAGAGAAAATGGCAGACCTGATGCTGAAACCTGGGTGGATAGGAACTTGGGGAATGAGGCTAAATGTGTGATCAATTTCATTAATGGGGTGATAAGGGTCCAGTCCTCGAACACCATCATCAAAGCACAATCCCGGTATGTGCCCCTCGAAGACCTGTGCCAAAAACAACTTTGAGCATAAGAAGCAAAAACCTTCTTAAAAGCACACCGGGTGCTCAGCCGAACCCCCCATACAAACCCCATGGTAATCCGTGCAGCTATCAGATATTTCTATGTTAAAACGGTGTTCGTAGATGATGACAGCGGAGGGGAAGTAATTTTCACCAATTTCTTTGATCAACTGGGGCTATGGCATGAATGTTTGAGAAGAGCGACCTCACCATTATCTGTTTTTACTTGGAAAATGGTACGACCATTAGGGGTCATAACCCTCCTAGTCAAAGTTGCCAATGGAGATAAAGAAGTCACAATCGATTGTAGCTTCACTATGATTGAGGATGTATCCCCCTATAATGTAATATTGTGAAGGCCCTGGATGTGCCAGACATGGGCCATATGGTCCCCCTACCACTTAATAATGAAGTTCCCCACCGAAAAGGGGATAACATTCATAAGGGGGATCAATCGGAAGTCAGGATTTGTTTCGCGATTGCCTTGAAAGAAGCTAAAAAGGAGGACATGGTGGCTTTGATAACCGGAGAAATTAAACCCATGGACACAAAGCCAATGGTCGTTCAAGCATAATGAACGATGGCCATGGGAAAAATAATACCACCCGCAATGAAGAAAAAGCTTAATGATCTCCATGATAATCATGTCGATGTCTTTTTGTGGAGTACGTTTGACCTCATAGGGGTACCCAAATAGCTGATGGTCCACGGATTGAATGTGGACCCCTTACAAATGACAATTAAGAAGAAAAGAAGGTCATATGCCCCTAAGAGAGTGGAGTCCATAAAGGAAGAAGTCTAGAAACTTCTTCGAGCAGAGATAATCAAAGAGGTAATTTACCCTGAATGGATAGCCAGTCTTGTGATGGTTCTCAAGCATGATGGGGCTTGGAAAATGTGCATATATTTTACGGACCTCAACAAAAGCTACCCTAAAGATACCTATTCTTTACCCACCATTGACATGCTAGTCGAAGCGATAGAATGATATAAAGTACTAGCCTTCTTTAATGCCCATAGAGGCTACCAACAGATACTCATAGCAGAGGAGGATAAGCAGAAGACGTCATTCATAACAGACGTAGGGACGTTTTGCTACAAGAAAATGCCATTCAGCCTAAAGAATACAGAAGCCACTTACCGAAGGCTGGTGAACAAACTCTTCAAAAATCATATCAGCAAAATTGAGGAAATATACATAGATATTATAGTAGTCAAAAGAAAGGGCTATGATCAATTCCTGCTGGATCTCAAAGAAACCTTCCAAAGGCTTCGAGAAGCCAATCTAAAGCTGAACCCTGCTTAGAGCATGATCAGATTCAGAACTGGAAAATTCCTGGGATTCATGGTCTCGGAGAGGGGGATTGATAAAGTTGAAGCTTTGATAAGCAAGAAGCCCCCTTGAATGGTCAACATCGTTCAAAGGCTAACATGATTGTTGGCTGCGCTTAATCAATTCCTTTCCAAAGGGGCCAAGAAATATTTGCCATTTTTCAAAGTGCTTCAAAAAGCCAAAAACATTTGAATGGATGGAGAAGTGTGACCAAGCCTTTCGAGACTTAAAGAAACACTTACAAAGCTTGGCCACCTTGATGAAACCAAAGAAAGGAGAAGATTTATACCTATACATCTTGGTATCCCCCTTAGAAATAAGTCTGGTTCTGGTAAAGGAAAAGGAAAAAGCACAACACCCTATCTACTTTATAAGCAAGGCACTACATGGTCTAGAGACTAGATACACTGCCCTCAAGAAAATTAATATTAGCCCTAGTCCATGCGACAAGGTGGCTTTGGCCATACTTTTAAAGCCACAAGATCATCTTGATCACCAGCCATCCAATCAGGTAGGTGCTCCATAAGCCGAAGGCCTCGAGGTGAATGATGAAGTGGGCAATCGAACTGGGTGAGCACATTATCCAATTCGGCCCAAGAACAACCATAAAGGGCCAAGCCTTAGCAGATTTCATTGTGGAAATTACAGAACCAGTAGTAGTCGATGATAAGGAAAAATCCAGGGAAATATAGCAACGATACGTAGATGGATCATCACACTCCGGAAGCATTGGGGCCAATGTCATTCTCACAAGACCCGATAAAAAAAACTATCCTTATTCCTTACACTTTGACTTCAGGGATACAAACAATGAAGCAGAGAACGAAGCACTCATCACAGGCCTTCGAATAGCTAAAGATTGGGAGTTCGAAGCTTGGAAATTTTCAGTGATTCCCAAATCGTGGTCCTGCAAGTCAAGGTGTAATACGAGGCTAGGGTAAGAAGCTTGCAGTGTTAATTAGAAGTGGTGAAGTCCCTCCTCAAACATTTCAACAATTACACCCTAATGTAAGTCCCTCGAGAAAATAACCAAAAGGGCGATGCCCAGAGAAAGTTGGCTTTGTCGGTCTTGGATTTACAATCCCAGGGGCACTTAATGGTGGAAAATTAGAGTAAACGCAGCCTCGAAGAAGAAATAGTTGTGATGATGGTGGAGGAAGAAAATTCGTGGATAACACATATTCTGAGCTGCCTTTGAGATGGTACCCTTCCAGAAAATGCAACTGAAGCAAAACAAATTATGCTGAAAGCACCCCAAGTATGTGATCCATGAGGATGTGCTCTACCGACAAGGTTATCTGAAGCTACTTCTTCAATGCATAGCCCCGCACAAAGCTGACTATATGATCCGCGAGACTCATGAAGGAGCGTTCAGAAGGCACCAATGGGATCGATCAATAACTAATAAGCTCTAACTGATGGGATACTGTTGGCCCAAAATGTTCGATAAGGTTAACAAGCACATTCAAGTCTACCGCCAATGCCAAAGGCATGCACCAATCACCCATATCCCCCAAGAACAAATGATGAAAATTAATAGCTCTTGGCTATTTGACAAATGGGGGATCAATTTGGTGGGCCCTTTTCTAGAAGCCTCATACCACTTTTGAAACCTGATAGTGGCTATCAATTACTTTACAAAATGGGTTAAGGTGGAAGCCCTAACTAGCATAAAAGGGAAGGCGGTGATCGATTTTTGCTGGAAAAACATTATACGTCGCTACAGGATCCCTCGAACCATCATAACTGACAATGATGCCCAGTTCATCAATGACCCATTCAAGAGCTGGTGTAAGGAATACAAGATCCACCAGAAGGTTACCAGCGTTTACAACCCCTAAGCTAAGGGCAGGTGGAGGTCACGAATCGAACCATTGTCAATGGAATTAGGTCGAAGCTTAAAAAGTTCAGGTGGGAATTTGATCAACGAATTTCCCAATGTGCTTCTGTCGTCCTCAAATGATGGAATCCTCGGTCATGGATGAAACCTCGTACGGTCTGGTCTACGGTTCGGAGGCCGTAATCCCCGCAGAGATAAGACTGCACAGCTTCCAAATGCTTGTTATAAGCAATGAAAAATAGGAGGTCAATGATGAGAAGCGTCGCCTAGACTTGGACCTCTTCGAAGAAAAAGGAGAGAAGGTGTCCCTCCATGAAGCTAAGGTGAAAGAAAATATCAAGCGGTATCAGGACCAGAGGGTCCAAAAAATCTAGTTTTCCGTAGAAGAAACCGAAGGGAGCCAGAAGGGATGAGAAAAAAAGAAGGGAGCCAGAAGGTAAACTGGCACCAAACTAGGAAGGACCCTACATAGTCGTTGAAGCCTACCTCGGAAGCAGTTACGTGCTGGAAACCCCCCAGGGTGAATCAATTCCACACAGATGGAATGTTTCAAACCTTAGGAGCCACTACTCTCCTAAATCTTAGTAGACTTGGTAAGGTCAAGAAATAGCTCACCCTAAAGTATCTATAGGCCGAGGGATACCTTCGATGGAAATCTTGATGTAAGTCAACAGGTTGTTCCTGTTTTTGTTAACTATCTATTGAAGTGTGTTCTTTTAAACATTCCTATTTCCTGTTAAGAACTAAAACACACCCTAATTTGAGGGAATGAAAATTCTTCACTCTCCTCAAATTGGAGCATTAAAAAATTGAAACGCATCCATATCCTATTAAGCGCTCAGGGTCAAAATCCCCTTCATAATATGAGTGCCAAGGATAAAAACCTTGTAAATAATCGAAGGTCCTCCACGACCTATCGAGCACTTTTGGGATGAAATCCCCTTAACATGTATAAGTGCCTAGGATAAAAACCTTGTAAATAATTGAAGGGCCTCCACAACCTATCAAACACTTTGGGGTTGAAATCCCCTTAAACATGTATAAGCGCCAAGGATAAAAACCTTCTAAATAGACCTATCAAGCACTTTGGGATCGAAATCCCCTTAACATGTATAAGCGTCAAGGATAAGAACCTTGTAAATAATTGAAGGGCCTCAATGACATATCGAGCACTTTGGGGTAAAAATTCCCTTAACATATATAAGCGCCAAGGATAATACGGCCCATTGAGTGCATGGGGTCGAAATCCCCTTTTACACGTATGAAAGCGCCCTAGGATCAAACCCTAGAAAGGCCTATATGGCTTGTCAAATATTATGGGAACCAAGTCACAGAGAATTAAAGGGAAAGAAAATTTGAGACACTTAACTAAGAGTGAAGGGTTAATCCCACGGCAAAGTATCCACTTGCTCAAAAAAAATAAAGGGCAAATAGATTTTATTTAATTATACGAAATGTCATAATGGCTTACAAGTAAAAAAGATGAAATTAAAACATAAAACACCTATCTATGTACAATTAAGGAAAGGGAAACTTATCCTAAGGAATGGGAGGATCCTCTTCTACGTCCCCAGCTTCAGGCACCGGAACAGGGTTTGAAGGTCTGCTGGATAAACCTCAAGATTTCCTCAGTAAGAGAGCCTCTTCAGCATCTTCACCCCAAGCATTGGAAGGGGCCCCTCTGCTTCTGCTGGCTACAATGTTACCCTCTCTGAAGACCCCCGGCCAAGGCACGGCCACCACTCCCTCGACTGGAGGCACTAGCCTGATTTCCTATTTGATTAATCTTTAGAACAGGAACCCCGAGCACTGTAAATAGAGAGCTCAAGGCTGATACTTAAGCAAGATCGGCCTCCTGGGCAGAGATGGTAGAAGGTTGGTTCAGACAAGAGAAGACGAAGCCCCCCGTTGAGTGGGAAGCCCTAGGGGGATTACCTTCTATGGGGCGCGGATCCCCACACCTTTTCGGAGCAACTTGGAAGCCCAACGCCCCACTCTTTTTCACTTTCTCCTTCCGTAACTCGTTAAGCCACCTCTTAGCCTCTTTACAGGCTTTACTATACTTGGGGTCCTTCGTAATATGTTTTCTCCCCATAATATTGAGGGTCTCTTGGAGATATGCATCAAAATATTTGATTAAATTCACCTCGGTCGTACCAAATCAAAGGCCGTATGTTCGAAGAATATCAGTATTAGCTGTGAAAGTTTGATATGATTCTTCATAGTCCCTCTCGGCTTTCTCCTATCCTTATAGGAAATCACGCAAAGCACTTCGTTCTCTTTAAAGGCCCGCTCCAAAGTTGTCATTAGAGAACTATCCTCCCGATCTGGTCTTTCCACTCTTGCAGCTTGGCAGTGGCCGTACAAAGGGACACGTGGACCAAATCCAGACTATCCAGATGCATCTTGGGCTCGCGACAATAACGCTCAATGGCTTCATGGGCTGAGAAGGACATTCACCAAAGGTGTTCACCAAAGGTGTTCACCTTATACCATATCCTGGATGGACTTTCACCAAAGGTGTTCCAACTGGGACAGGTGCGAGTTATTATTATATACATCCACTATGGTAGCATACTTGGCGGGCATATCCTTGCAGAGAGAATTGGCCTAAGTATTTCGAGTGACCCCATGCAGATCCACGTAGGGACGAGAAGAAATATATAAACCCCTTAGTCTTAACCAGCTTGTTGGTGTAGGCCTCTGGAAGGGAGGCTTGTTGCTCGGCAGAGTGAAGATTGGCCAGCTTAGTGTTTTCACTGGTCAGGGACTCAACAGACTTCTCCGCCATAGCCAACTTCTCTCAAAGCTCCTTCAACTCTTCCTCATGTTTGGAAGCAACATTTTTCAGTTCCTCCTCATGTTGGAAGACCACCTTCTTCAACTCTTCCTCGTGAATGGAGCCATCCTTCTTGAGCTCCTCTCAAAGCTCGTTCATTTTAACCTTATTGGCTTTCTCCTAGTCCCTCATCTTGTTTGTGGCCTCCTAAACTTGGCTTGCTTTTGCCAAGAAATTTTGAAGGATAGAGTCCAAGGGGCTCACGGTGGTGGCCACCTCCATAAAAGAAGAAAGGGTGGGACTAACCACACCCGGAAGAATGAGGCTACTCTTTCTCAAACTGAGCCCAACCCCAAAGCCGGCATGTGACTCAACATGTTCGTCAATTTGTTGCCTTATGAGGGAAGGGCTGCGAGAATAGGCACCCTCGTAACTCCTCTTATTGTTTATCAAAGGACCTTGGACCTCCGGCTGGGGCTGAGGGTGGGACTGATGGGGGAAGGGGGCAGCAATCTGCTCCACGTAGATGAACTTATCAACCTCCTCCTCCCCGAAATTGAAGAAGCTGGTAAAACCCACTAAAACATACAGAAGAAAAGAAATTCAGGAACCAAAAAACAAAGTGGAAACAACTAGAGCAAAAATTAAGATGTCACAAACACCTTCTTGAGGTGGTGGAGGGGGTACTCCAAGAAGGGTCCCCCGCAACATTAGCAGGCTTTGAGGGCTTCGAAATATCTCCTAAAGTCCTCGAAACAGGCTTTGAGGGCTCCGAAGAACAAGCACATTTTGTGTTCTTTGGCCGTTTAGCTGCCCCATCTTCCGAAGCTGAGGGGACCTTACTCTTAACCTATTTGGGCTTATTTCCCACGCCTACCTTTTTTTTCCTTTTCTCTTATTAGAAGGGGTCTTCAAGGAATCAAGCGGAGGGGGGGCTTAATCAAAATGGGCTCTTGGTTGTAGACCCATTTATCATAAACTTCTGATGGCTAAAGGTAACTACAATTCCTAGAAATATCTAGGGGCTGACTTAAAAGTTTGTCCCTATTAGCTACCACATTGTTTGGAGCAGAGGAGTTAGCAATTTTCTCGAACTTGGGCTTTGAATTTTACCCTGGGACATAATAGCACTCAGCCTCAGTGTCAAAGGTGTAGATAGGGGGTTTGTACCAGTCCTGGAAATTTGAAGAGATCTTTATAGGATGGCTTAAGAACCTATTGCTAAGAGTCATGGTCCCCTCAGTTTTCATCTCCCCATGCTTAACGACTCTGCTACAAGAAAGGTAGTAAACGGACCTAAATAATTCGTAGCTAGGGGCGATGTCGAGGCTATGGCAATGGGTCATGAACGCCATAACATAAAGTATGATGTTTGAATGGATTTGGGCCAAACTAATTTGGGGATCCTTGATAAGAAGAGGGAGGATAAGAGGTATGGGTAAACAAAGCCCGAACCCAAAATGGCGCTCATAAACAGCTCACCTACCATGCCTCGTATCTCTAGGGGTTTTATCACCTCAAAGGACCTCCAATTTCAAGTTTTCCAGAATCCTAATCATAGATGAGAGGGTAAACAGTAAATTGGAAATTTCCGTAGGGATTGGTTAGGGCCTTTTGGGGACGAGGATTAAAATCTTTTCCAAAATGAAAGGCTGGCCCTCCTCATCCTTTTGGACCACGGCCTCCTTCAAAACCCTAGACTTCAAAGTGACCTATTTCCAGCGGTAACCCCTAGGCAGTGTCAGACAATTGACAGAGCTCTCTCTGTCTCCCCTGCCAGAAGAACTGGAACTGGCGGCCAAGGGGGGAATGGTACCAGAACCCTGAAGGCGGGAGTATTCAACTCCGCCAGCAGAGGATAGGGCCATAAAATAGGCCTGAATTGCTCCTCCCCCTCCCCAAATATATTTGCGACATTTTAGTGTAAAAGGAAAACGGTTGAAAGAAGGGGAGAAAGGAAGACTTACTGGTCTTTTGGCTGAAGTGTTTGACCGGAGCTCTCCGTAAATAATGGTGAGAGAGAAGAAGGGCCCTGATGAAGGGCTCTGAGTGAGAAAGAAGAATTTTGAAGTTTGAAAAACGATTTGAGTGAAAAGTAATTTAAGGCGTTGAGAAATGCCTTATATAGAAGGAAGAAAAGGCAATGATTACCTCGGGTCGCCAAATAGTAAGTAAGAAAGTGGGTAAATGGGTTGTGTAGGTGAGAAATTCCAGCCATTAATGAGAGAATTGACATGCGTAGAATCCAGAGCGGACCTCACACACTTTAAGGCATGAGTGAACAGCATGCCCATCATGACCATTTCACTTCTCGTGCCGAAGCCCACTCTTGAATAAGAGAGTGCCCCCCCCCCCCCAAATTCTTTACTGTAGAGGCCCGAAGGCCCCGTGTAAATAAGCAGAATCGAAGCTAGACCCTCGGGCTCTAACACAGCTTAGAAAACTGAGGATCGAACCCGCAACAAATAAATCCACTCGAAGGACAAATTCGAAGCTAACTTGAAGGATCCCAAATTGGCCCTGGAAACGAACCCCGAACACATTGAGGGGCTTGAATATTGTACCCCATGCTAAACAATAAATTTGAAGTAACCATATCGAATGGCAAGTCAACAAACTTGTAAGGGTAAGGTTGAACTTAGGGCCCTGGGATGAATTCAACGGACCCTCAACTTTCTAGGGTCTTATTGATAATGTGTAAATTTGTATTGGGACCCTAGTGCCTAGTTTAGCCAGCTAACCCGCCTCCACCCGGGGCCGTTAATCATAGCTAATTAACTCGAGTAGAGGCTTGTCCCGTGGGAAGGTCAAAGATAACATTTATATTCTGCACCCATTCATACTGCTACGCTATCTAGAGGGTAGTTAGCAGCAAGGCCTAGGTTTGTCCACGGAAATGCTAGAACTCAAGTATCAGCTAAAGACACAACCTCGTATGGGTCGTCAATCCGTACGAGTGAAAGGAATAGCTAGTAATCGCAAACAAATGGGGGGCTTGGATTTTCAGATAATAAACTACTATTCATAAAAGTAAAAAGCGCAAGTAAGCTAATTAAACTAAGCACTTGGGGAATCAATGCGCAGCATGATTAACCTAATGTTTTGATCCTCGATTCATTCTTATACAAGATTTATTAAACAATCTAATATTGTGTTAACAACACGTAGTGTGGCTAATGGCGTACACGTCCCCATACCTGTCACGACGGGTGTGCTCACAACCCTTCATTGACAGTTCAATAGTAATTATAGGAGTATAACAAGATCCAACCATTGTTGTAGGTATGTTTCTCCCTCATGCGATTACGTCCCGGGCTTCCACCACAAATGTACAACTCCCCTCGGGTCCTATCAATTAGGCCCAAGGGTCGTTGGCACCTTATCTATGATCTAGGGTCTCTCACACCCTAGTTTGCTACCTTTTTAGCTATCTCTACCCACAACTTATCAGAAATCTTTTAAGTAATTAGCTTAGACTGGTGCGATGGCAAATAAGTCAGAATATGACTCAGGTCTCCCGTGCACACACTCACGCAGACGCAACGTACTCCCTTACTCATTCTAACACCCAGGTTTCTCTTCCCAAGGAGGCATTGATAAATGCATCATACATGAATACAGCCTCAAGTGTGTGGCGGTATGTAGTGTAATATTCATGCATTTAGAACATTCAAGAACAATCATAATAATATTATGAACATATATAATAGGATGAATCTAATGTATCTCACATAAACATAAAGGTTAAATCATACGCTACATTTATCCCTAATCTATGAAACTACTCTGTAGATATGAAATTCAAATACAGTTTTGAATTCCACATCTAGGATGAACACAAAATGAAAAGAAAGAAAAAGGAAAATGAGATAGTGTTTCTCCCTCTCTAAGAGCTCTCATAATGATCTAATCTACTGTGAACATGTTTAACCTAGTAGACTAAATTCATATATATAGGAGAAGGGGATTAAGCCAAAAAATAGATCAAAAATGCTAAAACCCTAGTTCAGCCAGCGGCTGGCACGGACCGTTGCAGATGGTGCAGTCCGCACCAAGTACTTTGTCGTGGGATGCATCATCGCGCATGGTTGTGGGTCTTCAAAGGTGAAAGGCACTTGATCTGGCACAGGGCCGTGGTGCGAGGCTTTGGCGAGGACCATTGCTTTAGAGCGGGCCGCAGCCAGGAAGCATGATTCACTCAGAAGTTCGGCGCAGACCATGGCCTATGGTGCGGGCCGTGATCAGAAGACATGGTTTGCTTAGAACTTAGGTAGACTTTGGCACGGACCACCAGCTATTCTTGGCATCTTGATCTTGGAACGGCACGAGCCATCGTGAATGGAATGGTTCACACCCTACTTAGTCATTTTTGGGCAAACCTTTGAACTTGAGTTGCGCAGACTATGGTATATGGTGCGGGTCACGCCATTTCCTTGCGCTGGAACTATTAAAGCGGACCATCTCCTCTGGCGCAAACCGTTAGTTCTTGGCCATGAATGGTCTGCGCAGACCCGTGGTAACTTGACTGGCTGAACTTCTTTCCTTCGCCCAGAACCTTTAATCCAATTTTTTAGTTCTAGTAGTCGATTTTATAGTGCTCGAGAAGACAAATCCAATGAAATCATCCTTGAAGGCTAATTCTTCTCGGATCGTTCGTATACTTCTACAAACTCATCGGACCATGATTCCCTATTTCTTCGTTGACCGCTTTGAACTCCAATGCCACATATCTTTGGCTCCAATCTCCTTCTACCATACAATGATGTCCGTGGCCTTGTCTACTACCATTCTAGACGTGAATAGCCTTCTATCTCTTCTACTGTCATTTCAAATGACTTTCAATATCTTCTACCACCCTTACAAATGGCCTTCACATAGAATGTTTGAAGGTCGTCGCCGTACCTCTCAAAGTTAATACTTTTAAGCCCTAAATGTTTCCTATCTACATTTAAGTAGATAATGGCAAGTCGGGGTCGTCCACGAGAAGAGGGATCTTTTCAAGTGTTTTAATCATATATAGAAGAAAACATACTAAGCACTTACATACTTAGATACATATAAAAGCATGTAAACAAAGGGGGGGTTTTGGTTGGTTTTATCCTAAGTTACCAAATTAAAGTACAACAACTAGCAAAGCAAGAGAACGATGCTAATCATGCAATACAAATAAAGGGAAGATGAAAATAACAATTTACGAAACCTTTGGCGCAATTGACTTCCACTTCCAAACCTCTTATCCATCATTGAACATGCAGCCTATTTACTACTTTCACTACTTGTTGTGAAGGCTAAACTTCTATCCTTCTTAGATAGTAGTTTGCAAGAGTGAATTCAACATCTCTTGTCAAACCTCACCAATGACTCCCGTAGTCGAAACACGACTCAAGGTATCCCATTGATGGCATTTAGCACAAAGAATCAACAAGCTCGGAAACACCTATAAACACTACATTTTGTCTAAGCATTTAGCCAATTTCTGCATTTACACAAGATTGGTCAAGAACGACCAACATTCATAGACTTCTCTCATTTTCTACAAGAGACAAACATGACAAAGAGTTCAACATTATCATATTCACCTAGCAATTATCAATCCATCAACACAATCAAAAGCTCTAAATCATACTCATGGATTCCTATCAAGAAAGGGGGGAAATCAACCCATTTCCCCCAAACCCTAGCAAGCAATTCATACAAGTATTTCATATACTCAAGCTTTCAATAACATTAATGATATCAACAACACATTCAATGCTCCATAAATGCATAATAGTAAGAGTAATAAATAGGCTACAAATTGTTCTTAGGACATGGGCTTAGAATCCGTAGTCAATTGCTCCCAAGAGATGGATTAGCTACAAGAATTCATGCTAATCAAAGCTAAACAAATAATCATAAAACAAGAGAATTCAAAGATGAAAATGGAAAGAAAAAGGGTTTGGAAAAGTACTGTAATCACAGATGCAAAAGAATGAGAATGAGAGAAAAGAGAGTGCTATTTATAGTACAAAGAAGACAAGATGAAATTCTGGCCACCCGTTCGTGATGGCTCGTCGCGACTCGCGATGGTCTCGCAACGAGGTTATCGCGACTCGCGACGAGGCCATCACGACTCGTGACGGGTGCCAGAATTTTGCATTGTGTCTTTTTCTTCTTCTTGTGGTATATAATCATCTTCATAGCAATTCCTCTCAATTTTCAAGTCTTCAATGGCTACAAAAATGGTCTTCAATGGCCTCCGGTCTTCATGTCTTCGAAGCAAGTCCTCAAAAGTCTTTGAAAGTGTGATCTTCAATGGCCTCTAGTCTTCATTGTCTCCATGTTCTTCCCTTGTCACACAAAATTCACTTAGAAGAGGTAAAAGAGCGTAAAGTTGCTCTTACCCTTCCTAAGAGAATTTCAAGGTAAAACACAAGCTCTCGATAATAAAATAGCACAAAAGTGACCCAAAATAGTACTAAATTATGCATATAAAATGGACACATCAAGCCTCCCCACACTTGAGTACGAAAAGATCCAAGCATACGAAGGAAATGACATATCCTCATCCTAACTACTAATCCCCCAAGTCAATACCTCACAAAACTCTCAATATCACACATCCCAATGTTAAAGTCAAATGAGAAGTTTCCCACAACCCCTATTGCTAAATCTACCCAAACCATATCAACCCATCAATTCATCGATATCCCTAAAACATCTCCAAATACCGAATTGATAATCCCAAATCTAATGATAAAAAGGTGAAGCTAAAGGTATGTATAAGGTTCGAAACACATGCTCCACTTTATATATGAAGCATACTAATGATCAAGAATTTCATAACTTACTCCGTCTTCTCCCGTTAAATTTTCCACTCCCAAAAGGTCCTTAAAATGTCGAGCTACCTGATCCATCCATGTGGTCACCGCAACCTTATGAATCCAACACTGGAAAATGAGTAAACACTTAACGTTTTTCAATTTCTCTCATTTTCTCTCATTTTGCCTAGGAGCCCTTTCGGGTTTTCATCCTAGCCACACATCATGTTTCTTTGACTCACATCTCACCTTTTTTTCGCACATTTAGCCTCTCATTTTTTTCCTAGGTCGCCCTTTCAGGTTTTTGACCAATCCGGGCCCCCAATGTTGCCTAAGTTGCCCTCTCGGGTTTTCAACTTAGCAGGATTCTTTTATCTTTTTTTATTTTTAAATTTTTTTTACGTGTCTCCAATCCAAAAAGTAGCAAATTGCTTTCCAAATGTTAAGGTTAAGAAAGGTATCAAAACCAACATTATCCAAGTACATCAAAAGGAAAACATCCCAAAACAAAAGGGAGCAAATATCTAAAACAAAACAAAAGATTTATGCAAGAATGTCTCCAACCCTAATCACCTCAGAATAGTAGATACCCCTCCCCATACTTAGAACACTACATTGCCCTCAATTTAGACAATAGGGCAAAACCATACAAAGCGAAGTATGGAAAGGGTAAAGATGTGGTGCTCACACAATTAATGATGTGATGAAGAAGGGCCACTGCCAAAGTAGCACTGCTGATACTGCGCCAGCCACTCTGTGCTCCTCTGCCTCCTCGCTCTCCGCCTCTCTGCTCTCGGATCAGGGCCTGAAACACTACCTGACTGGGACTGCAACTCATGGATGTGAGCTCACAAGTGGTCAATCTCCTTGTCCATATTAATCAAAGCCCGGGAGACAAAGACATTGTGCTTCAAAATTATGTTGTCATGTCGGTGGAAACAATCATGCATAGTCTGCATCATCCACTCATAGAAGTTCGGCGGAGGCTGGGAATAATGAGGTGGAGCATCATCCTCCTGTATGGGTTCCGTCTCTGGTGGAGGCTGCATGGAGTGGTCCTGCTACTATCACTCAGAAGAAGGTAGAGCACTATCGTCACGCTGGACAGGAGTTGGGCCGAGGTCTCAGAGCTCGCGCTGGAAATCATCTGTGCATGAGGAGTCTGGTGAGATCACCAAATCTCCCAGAGGTGTGTCGAACTCCAGCTTTGTCTTGCTCTGCTGAGGAAGTGCCATGAATGTGACCTTCCTCGCACCGTACAACCAATGAAAGAGCCCTGTGGTCCTTGTGACACTGAGTATCTCAAATCTAACCAGCCTCTCAATGGTGATAAGATAGGACGTCCGCCTCTCTAAGCGTGGAAAGTCAGGCGGGGGAACCAATCCCAAGTGCTCTGCTAAAAGGCCTATCATGCCTCCGACCATGATCTTCCCCTTGGGCTTTTCTGCCACCTCCACGACTCTCTTCATCCATAACTCTACCCACAGCCAGTATCCCAGCCCCTTACTCATCGAGTGCCATAAGAAGTGAATGTCGTTGTCTGGCACATTTGTCGGCTCTGCGGAGCAAAGTACTATATCAGCCAATAATTGATGCACATAACGAAGTGCAGGGTGGTTAATGGCGCTACTTTTATCGTGGTTGTTCTTTGGCCTCAAGTTGATGACATTCCAAAAGAGCATGTCATCCTCCACTGATCGCTCCTAGGCCTGTCAGTCCATCCTGGCCCGTATCTCTGCGGTGTTAAATCCAAAGGCATTCTCAATCTGCGAGATGGTCAATTGCCTAGATATGTCCTCTAAATGAAAAGAAATGTACCTCTCGCAAGGTTGATCATCCCTCATGCTGCTTATACGGACCGTGGATAAGAACTCCAATATGTACCTCTAGTTGGAGGTCGCGCTCTACTCGTGAACCCTTCCATTCCCCCTTTTGCGAGGAGGCATCTCACAGGCTGAGTGAGATCGAGGGTATCTAAGGTGGGCACATCGACAAAGCTCGTCTCCTTGAGTTGGCGCTTCTCCAGGGCCTCCCACCTCTCCGCATAGGACCCGGTGATCCGGGTCAAACCCATGTACCTATCCGTAGGGAGAGGTACAGGTCTCGATTCTGGAGCCAGTGGAGGTGGAGCAGCAGTGCGCTTAACTCGTGGGGGAGCCCTAGATCCCTTCGTGGGAGGTATATCTATCAATCACATAAACAAGTCAAACGCAAAGGAATATGTGTATATACAGTATTGCAAATCCATGCTCAACCTCAAACTAGCTCATCATCACAAGAAAAATCAAAATCAAGTCAACTAGTTCAAGTTCTAATCGCAATTGCATATACAATCCACATTATGTCCAACAAGCCCATATCCTCACATCCATGAAGTTCTCACATAGTTGAAATCAATATACTATATTTCAAAATCACAGTTAAGTCAACTAGTTCAGCCAGCATTAGTACATTCACAATGTCAACATCTACGTTCCATGGCCAAACTACTCTAAACAAAATAACATTGCAAAGCACAATAATACTTTATCCCAATAACAACTATGTTTAATCAAGGGCCAACATGCCGCAAATCTAGTATAAGTCACCATCTACTCTCAGCCAAAGCAACACGAATGCATTCATTCCAAAATCAAGCAGGCATAAGACAGTCCAAACCGCAACTAGAAAATATACAGTCCACACCGCAATTGCAAAATATGCACACAATACCCATCAAATTAAATTGTAAGCACAAAATATTCACCACAATCAACCAAGGTCAAACGATTTAATTTCCTAAGGCATAACACACAATCTACACAATATCCAATAACTAGAATATACATTCATAATCACAATTGAGGCTCAATAGAGTGAATAAGTGTACCACTAAGATGCTTAGGAAGAAGATGGAAGGAAACCCATAATCAATTCGAATTCGAATTGCCCAAATTCACAAAACCCCCAAATTCTAGGGTTTGTGTTCTTCAAAGGAGTTATGGTGATCTGTGGGTGGAGATTTGGAAGAATGGATGGGGTATGGAATGGTGGCTATTAGCGGCGGTGAACGGCAGCGAACGGCGGCGGCGAACGGCGGCGGCGAACGGCAGCGGCGAACGGCGGCGGGTGAGCGGCAGCGAGCAGTGGTTTGTGGAGGAAGACAAGAAAGCAGAGGGAGAGAAAAAAAATGAAGGGGCAGAATGTGTGGCAAAATGGGTTTAGCCCGCCTTTAAAAATATATTCGTACGACCGTCGCGACTCGCGACGGGTCCTCTGGGTCATCGCGACTCGCGACGAGGCATCGCGATGTCACCGCGACTCGCAGAAAGTGGGATCTGAGAGCTCAATTTTGCACAAAGGTTCTGAGCCCATCGCAACTCGCGACGATGTGGTCGTGACTCGCAACGAGTCCTCGCGAGGACATCGCGACTCGCGGAAAGTGGGATCCAAGGGATCAATTTTTGCCCAAAATTTTTGAGCCCATCGCGACTCGCGATATGTGATCGCGACTCGCGACGAGGCCTCACGAGGTCATCGCAACTCGTAGAAAGTGGGATCCAAAACCCAAAATTTGACACAAAGTTTCTGAGCCCGTCGTGACTCGCGACGGGCCACTAACCTGGTACTTAGAAAAAATTTTTGCTTCCTTCTCTTGTCCAAGTCCTTCCTTCTCGAATCCAAGTATTTCCCCCTTCCAAAGTCCAATGCCTTGGCTTCAAAATTGCTACAAAATCATGGAGAAAGCAACCCGTGAAAAGCATAAAGCAAAACAATGAAGCTTAATGATAAAAGCTCAAAACTAAACAACATCAACAGAAAGTCATGAATGACGATCCAGATGATCAAAACCAAGTTTATTTAACGTCGTCAGCACAACTTACTCCTCTCCTTGGAGCTTACTCCCAAATCGGATCGAGGAGATCAACGTCCTCTCCTTTTTCGGCACAAAAGTCTCGTGGTAAGGTTTCAAACGTTGTCCATTAACCTTGAAAGTATTGGACTTAGCTCGATCTAGAATCTTCACCGCACCATGCTGGAATACCTTAACCACCTCAAAAGGACCAATCCATTGGGACCTTAACTTACCTGGGAATAGGCAAAGGCGAGATTGAAATAGGAGAACCTTTTGACCAACGTCAAATCCTTCCTGATGATCATCTTGTCATGCCACGCCTTTGTCTTCTCTTTATAGATTTCAGCGTTCTCATAGGACTCCCTCCGGATCTCATCCAGTTCATCCAATTGTAACTTCCTATGCAAGCCAGCTTCATCTACATCAAGATTAAATTCTTTGACCGTCCAGTAAGCTTTATGTTGAATTTCCACCGGTAGATGACAGGGCTTACCAAACACTAACCGGTATGGGGACATACCGACTGGTGTCTTGTAAGCCGTCCTATATGCCCACAAGGCATCATTCAACCGAGAAATCCAATCCTTCCGGTTAGGGTTACCATTTTTTGAATGATGGACTTGATTTCCCGATTGGAAACTTTGGCTTGCCCGTTGGTTTGTAGGTGATAGGCGGTGGATGTCTTGTGAGTGACACCATACTTCTTCAAGAGTGCTGCTATGGTCCGATTGCAAAAATGGGTGCCATGGTCACTGATCAAGGCTCGGGGTACCCCCAAACCTAGAAAAGATGTTATCTTTCAAGAATTTTGCAACCACTTTAGAATCGTCAGTCCTAGTGGGTTTTGCTTCAACCCACTTCGACACATAATCAACAGCAAGAATAATGTATGTAAAGCCATAAGAACTAGGGAAAGGTCCCATAAAGTCAATACCCCAAACATCAAAGATTTCACAATACAAAATAGGTCTTTGGGGCATTTCATTCCTAGTGGAGATATTTCCTACTCTCTGGCATTTATCACAAGATTTGCAAAAGGTGTATGCATGCTTATTCAACGTAGGCCAATAAAACCCACTCTCTAAAACTTTCCTAGCGGTCCTCTTTGCTCCAAAATGACCGCCACATGCATGAGAATGACAAAATTCAAGAATTAAGTGTATTTCACTATCAGGGACACATCTCCTAAGTGTATTTCACTATCAGGGACACATTTAAGTGTATTTCCGCCGCACAATGTCTCCACAAAAAGGGATCATCCCACACATAATACTTAGCATCACTCTTTAATTTATCCTTTTGGGCCTTAGAAAAATGAGGAGGGAACTTACCGGCGACAAGAAAATTTACAATGTCAACATACCACTATTGGAGATCCCTAATGGTGAACAATTGTTCATCAGGGAATTCCTCCCGTAGTTGCTCCTTCACTGCGAGATTTACCTCATTATCTTCGCATTGAGTCAACCGGCTCAAATGACTGGCCACAAGGTTTTCCGCGACCTTTTTGTCTCGCACCTCCAACTCAAACTCGCTCAAAAGCAGGATCCACCTAATCAATCTCAGATTGGCATCTTTCTTCTTCATTAGATGACGAAGCGCTGCATGGTCAGTGTACACAATAACTTTTGTACTAAGCAAGTAAGATCAAAAATTTTTGAAAGAAAATACCACTGCCAGCAACTCCTTTTCGGTGGTGGAATAGTTTCTTTGGGCCTCATTGAGAGACATTGATGCATAGTAGATAGTGTGAGGAGCTCTCCCCACCCTTTGACCAAGAACCGCTCCAACGGCATAATCACTAGCATCACACATAATCTCAAAAGGCAATGACCAATCCGGGGGTTGTATGATAGGGGTCGAGACTAACCTTCCTTTCAATGTATCGAAGGCCCCTTTACGCCCCTCATCCATCACAAATTCCACTTTCTTTTACAACAATTTGCATAGAGGAGATGCTATCTTTGAGAAGTCCTTGATGAACCGGCGATAGAATCCTGCATGGCTAAGAAAAGAGTGCACTTCGCGCACATTAGTAGGATAAGGAAAAGTTTGAATTGTGTCTATCTTTTCCTTGTCAACCTCAATACCCTTAGAGGAGACAACATGGCCTAAGACAATGCCTCTCCCTACCATAAAATGACACTTCTCATAATTTAGCACAAGATTAGTATCAATGCAACGTTTAAGAACTTGTGCTAAATTTGCTAAACAGTTGTCAAAAGAATTAACATGAATGGTGAAATCATCCATGAATACCTCGACAAAATTTTCAACAAATTCTGAGAAAATGCTTATCATACACCTTTGGAAAGTTGCGGGGACATTACATAACCCGAAAGGCATGCGCCGGTAAGCAAACGTACCAAAGGGGCACGTGAAGGTGGTCTTTTCTTGGTCTTCCGGGGCGATAGCCACTTAAAAATACCCCGAGTACCCATCCAAAAAGCAATAGAAGGGGTGGCTCGCTAACCTCTCAAGCATTTGATCAATGAATGGCAACAGGAAGTGATCCTTCCGGGTTTCCGCATTCAATCTCCGGTAGTCAATGCAAACGCACCACCCATTTTGAACTCGGGTGGGCACCATTTCACCCTTCTCATTTTTTACCACTGTATCCCGCTCTTCTTAGTACCACCTGAGTTGGGATCACCCACTTGCTATCCAAGATTGGATAGATCATGCCTGCCTGAAGTAACTTAAGGATTTCCACCTTCACCACATCCATCATAGGTGGGTTCAAATGGCGTTGGGGTTGTCGGACGGGTCTCACATCTTCTTCCAACAATATTCTGTGCATACAAGTGGATGGACTTATGCCTTTGATGTCGGCAACAGTCCACCCTATTGCTTCCTTGTTCTCCCATAACACCACTATCAACTTTTCTTCTTGCTCCTTGGTGAGCTTGCTTGAAATGATAGCCGGAAGTGTCTCCCCTTCCCCAAGAAATGTGTACTTAAGGTCATTTGGTAAAGGTTTAAGGTCAAGCACCGGGGCTTTCACAAGTGAGGGGAGGAATTCCGATTCCTCAGGTTCCTCTAAGAGTAGAGGAGGAGGTTTTGAGAGACTCAGTCTCATTTCTTTAAGCAGGTTCAAATCCTCAAAGCTTTCTTTCAAGTTAGTGCTCATAGAGTATACATTGTGGGCATCATTAACATCACATTGAAAAGCAACTTACAAAGAATCTTCACCACTTAGTTCAAAAACATCTTGCACAACTTCTTCAACAACATCTAGGGCATGGCAAGCATGTTCTTCACTAGGATACTTCGTAGAGTCATTTATGTTAAACTCTACTTTTATTCCATCAAATTCCATGGTGAGGGTACCTTTATGCACATCAATCATTGTCCTAGATGTTTCAAAAATGGCCTCCCCAACAAAATTGGGGCGGCCTGTTTATCATGCTCTAGTCAAGGACATAAAAATTCGCGGGGAAAACTAAGGAATTCACCTTAACCAACACATCCTCGACAATACCCTTAGGGTATGCACTAGAACGATCGGACAATTGGATTATCACCCCGGTTTTGTGCAATGTACCCAAGTTGAGATTTTCATACAAAAAGTAAGGAATCACATTTATTGATGCACTTAAATCAAACATAGCTTTTTCAAAATGTGTATTTCCTATTATGCACGGGATTGTGAACATGACGGGATCGCTACATTTAGGAGGTAGCTCTTTTTGACACAAAGCGGAAACATGCTCACTTTTTCCATTTTTCAACTTATTCTTGGCCCTTTGTTTTCTATTCACAACACATAATTCCTTAAGAAATTTAGTATATCTAGGAATTTGTTCAATGGCATTCAAGAATGGGATGTTTACCTCACATCTACGAAAGACTTCGTAGATGTCCTTGTTGTCCTCCTTCCTCCTTTTGTCTTTCAAGGCTTCCGGAAATGGGGGTTCCGGTACATATGGAGGGATCTCCACCATATTTGCTCTTTTGTGAGGGGGAGATGAAGGTTTCGGAACAGAGGTTGACTTCGGTCTTGGCACCAATGTTTCCACCTCGCTTTCTTCTTCCTTGCTCTTTTTGGCTAACTCTTCGGTCTTCTTCTCATGGGCTTCTTCCTTCTCAACTCCTTTTTCAAACACCTCAATCCTCTTGGGCTTCTCTTCAACATTTTCATTATCCGGTGGAGTACCGACCTCTCTACCACTTCTCAAAGCGATAGCACTTGCATTTTGTCTAGGATTGATTTCTGATTGGGAGGGTAGTTTACCCTTTTCCCAGGCTTCCATCCGGTTCACCATTTGAGCTATTTGGCTCATTTGGGTTTCCAAGTTCTTGATGCTTGCTTTGGCTTCATCTTGGAATTTCTTGCTTTTTTCCGCGCTCATGCCTAATCGGTGAATGGCTTGCAACACCTCATCCTTTGATAGCCCCGAGCTCTCCCCTTGGTCTTGGGGTTTGTCTTGAAGCCTTTGAAATTATTGTTTAGGTGGCCTATATTGTTGTTGAGGAGGCCGGTATGGTTGAGAGTTTTGGCTTCCTTGAGGGTTTCCATACCGGAGGTTCGGGTTATCACGATTTCCCCAATTGTTTGGCCGGTTTTGGTAGCCTTGGTGACCTTGGTAGCCTTGACCACTTTGATACCCTTGGTTGCCTTGGTATCCTTGATTCCCGTGATATCTCATGGCACTCACCTCTTCGACGTAGTCTTCTTGCAAAGTGGGGCAAGTGTCTGTATGATGTGCCGAGTAACAAATTTCACATGATTTAACATGTGGTGCATTTTCGGGCGTTGTCATCAAAGATTTCACCGTGGATGCAAAGGCCAAGACTTGATCCTCTAGCTTCCCACTATTGGAAGAGTCACTCACGGGCATTGGATTTCTCCTCCTCAAATTGGCCCTTGAGCTAAAGTTTCGTGCTCCTCGTACAATTGCATGGCCTCAGCGGATGTTTTGTTCCTGAGGGTTCCACCACAAGAACTTCTAACCAACCTTTGGTCCTCATCAAGAAGACCATTGTAGAAGTAATACACCAAATCCCCCTCCGAATAACCATGGTAAGGGAAACTTGCAAGAAGCTTCTTGAACCTCTCCTAATAGTCGAAGAGAGACTCTTCATGCCACTAAAGGATGTTGCTTACGTCCTTCTTCAAGGCGGCGGACCTCGAGGCCAAGAAGTACTTGGCTAGAAACTTTGTTTTCATATCAAGCCAACTCTTGATGATCTTAGGCGGTAGGTAGTGGAGCCAATCTCTTACACCATCCCTCAGTGTGAACGGGAATGCCTTCAATTTATAAAAATCTTCATCCACTCCATGGGGGACCGTACCACCACACAAGAAGTGAAACTCAGTGAGGTGCTTGTTAGCATTCTCCCCTTGCCTACCAAGGAAGGCGGGTAGCATGTTGATGAACTTGATCTTTAACTCAAAATGCCCATTTGGTCCAACCACGGGATATTTGACACACATCGGTTGTTGATCGAGGTTGGGAGCCATGACGTCTCTCAACAAGGGTTGCCCCAAGGGGATCTCTCTTTGGTGGAGAGGAGAATGGTGAGGTTCCTCTCTCAGATGCTCATCTTCGTGCTCGATTCGATGTTCCATTGATGAAAATGTTTCCGAAAAATGGTCACTATGAGGGGTGTTATTCACACTTTCCAAAGAAAGCCTCCTAGCACGTCTCAAATTCAACTCCAACTCGGGGTCGTAGTGTAGGGGTTCTTGTGAAGATGATCGCGTGCGAACCATACACCAAGAACTCGAACAATACATCTCCAAGCCAAGTGAAAATGGCAAATCAACTAAGAAATCAAAATAAAAACAAAACTAACAAATATTTACAAATAGCAATTAATCACACATAATATGCCCAAACACTTAAAAATAAAAGCCTCTTCCCCTGCAGTGGTGCCAAAATTTGGGAGGTAGTCATCGTACCTCTCAAAGTTATTAATTTTAAGCCCTAAATGCTTCCTATCTACAATTAGGTAGATAATGGCAAGTCGGGGTCGTCCACAAGAAAAGGGATCTTTTCAAGTGTTTTAAACATATACAGGATAAAACATACTAAGCACTTACATACATAGATACATATAAAAGCATGTAAACAAAGGGGGGGTTTGGTTGGTTTTATCCTAAGTTATCAAATTAAAGTACAACTAGCAAAGCAAGAGAACGATGCTAATCATGCAATACAACTAAAGGGAAGATGAAAATAACAATGTACGAAACCTTGGGCGCAATTGACTTCCACTTCCAAACCTCTTATCCATCATTGAACATGCAACCTATTTACTACTTTCACTACTTGTTGTGAAGGCTAAACTTCTATCATTCTTAGATAGTAGTTTGCAAGAGTGAATTCGACATCTCTTGTCAAACCTCACCAATGACTCCCGTAGTCGAAACACGACTCAAGGTATCCCATTGATGGCACGAAGAATCAACAAGCTCGGCAACACCTATAAACACTACACCGTGTCTAAGCATTTAACCGATTTATGCATTTACACAAGATTGGTCAAGAACGATCAACATTCATAGACTTCTCTCATTTGCTACAAGAGACAAACATGACAAAGAGTTCAACATTATCATATTCACCTAGAAATTATCAATCCATCAACACAATCAAAAAATCTAAATCATACTCATGGATTCCTATCAAGAAAGGGGGGAAATCAACCCATTTCCCCCAAACCCTAGCAAGCAATTCATACAAGTATTTCATATATTCAAGCTTTCAATAACATTAATGATATCAACAAACACATTCAATGCTCCATAAATGCATAATATTAAGAGTAATAAATAGGCTACAAATTGTTCTTAGGACATGAGTTTAGAAGCCTTGGTCAATTGCTCTCAAAAGATGGATTAGCTACAAGAATTCATGCTAATCAAAGCTAAACAACTAATCATAAAACAAGAGAATTCAAAGATGAAAATGGAAAGAAAAAGGCTTTGGAATAGTACTGTAATCGCAGATGCAGAAGAATGTGAATGAGAGGAAAGAGAGTGCTATTTATAGTACAAAGAAGATAAGATGAAATTCTGGCCACCCGTCGACGGCTAGTCGTGACTCGCAACAGTCTCACGACGAGGCCATTGCGACTCGCGACGGGTGCCAGAATTTTGCATTGTGACTTTTTCTTCTTCTTGTGGTATATAATCATCTTCATAGCAATTCCTCTCAATTTTCAAGTCTTCAATGGCTACAAAAATGGTCTTCAATAGCCTCCGATCTTCATGTCTTCAAACCAAGTCTTCAAAAGTTTTCGAAAGTGTGATCTTCAATGGCCTCCGGTCTTCATTGCCTCTGTGTTCTTCCCTAGTCACACAAAATTCACTTAGAAGAGGTAAAAGAGCGTAAAGTTGCTCTTACCCCCTCCTAAGAGAATTTCAAGGTAAAACACAAGCTCTCGATAATAAAAGAGCACAAAAGTGACCCAAAATAGTACTAAATTATGCATATAAAATGGACACATCAAATGTAACCAAAAAGTACCCACGGGCAACCCACTAAAGATGATCAAATGGAAGATCTAGGATCCCGTGGATACATGATGTCCATTAGTACTAATTAAGTCTAAAAAATGCAGGATTTAGGTGATAAAACCAAACATAGCCATCTAAAACCCTTGTCACGTAAACTCAACTAATTCTAGCAATCCTCCATACAAAATATACCAAAAACTATGCCATATGCAATGGTTAACGCACACAAAATGAAGCACATCAGACGCCCCACACTTAACCATTTGCTCATCCTCGAGTAAACAAAGAAAAAACAAAGAATTAAGCGAAATGTAGTATGCAAAACATAAGTTAACTGAGACATCCCACTTATTCCTAGATTACCCTATTTCCCCCAAAAAGAGTAAGAATCTCACAACTCTCACACTCCCCGAACAACATAAGCAATCTAACCACCCAAAATAAAATGTGGAAAAAGGTAAGCCAAAAAAACAAGTGTCATGCTAACTTACTTTTCCCAAAATGATCCCAAAGCAATCCAAGAGTTGTCTCCAAAAATAATCCACCAAGGAAATCCAACAGTCGTCGACTTGGTTGTAACATATGGATAATTTGTGATTCTCGGCCTAGTTACAACCAAGGAGTCAAATGTATCATCAACCTAGTTTTTTGTTTTCTCTCAATTTCTCTTATTTTGCATAGGAGCCATTTTAGGTTTTCATCCTACCTTTAACACACAAAGGGTACTCACTTCCTACCTTTTTCCATACGGCCTCTCATTTTTGCCTAGGCTCGTAAGCTTAGCTGAGCCTAACCTCTCATTTTTACCAAGGCCTTTCGACCTATCCAGGCTTTTCCTCATGTTACCCAAGTCGTTCTTTCGGGTTTTTGACTTGTCCAAGTTTTTTTTTTCATTTTTCAAGTTTTCCAATTTTTTTGGTGTAGCACAAAATTGCCCCAAAAGTGAGCTTCATGCTACAAAAGATAAGATCAAACAAAAAAAAATACACCACCAATATCCTAAAACAACCTACCCCATGCACACTAGAAATCTTAGCATAACATGTCATACCACCAAATGTTCATCCAAAAGCATCCCTCAACAAACACAAACAAAAATACCAACAATCAAGAAAAACTATCAAAGAAAATCATGAAATGCACCGAGAAAATCTAAGAATGAAGGCTCCCTAAGTCCTCACTACTCTCTCCCAACACTTTGCCGATGCAAAGTCTCCAATGCCCAAAAATCATGTCAAAACATAAGTGAGGTATGGAGAATGGTGATACTCACTCTCGCGGCCCTAAAGAGCCTTCATCCTCATGACTCGTGGTACTCCTCTCCATGTACCTTGCTGCTTAAAGTGTTGCTTCAATGGTATCCATTCTCGAACAAAGATCTTCCACTTGCGAGCGCATTCCTCGTATCGCTTGGACTACCTCTTGCACCACTTGAGTAGAGCTCGAAAGCTTGTCCCCAAGTGATTGCAAGTGGTCAATGATGTCCATGGATATGCGAGAGCGACTAGGAGGTGCTCTCGAAGTGGACTCGCCCTTAGCCTCCTCAACATCTATCTCCGGGTTAGCTAAAACTTTATAGAACTCTCTTTCAAATCTCCAGTCCGGCAAAATGAATTGGTCATCCAAGCATGTGTCTAGTCGATGGAAGTGCGCTCCGGCTATGGAATTACCACGAAGCTACAAGTGCTCGCTCCGCCATAAAGCCATACATATATACACCCTCCGATGTTGTAGGTCCCACCATGGATGCTTTTGTTAACTTCTCTATATTATACCTTGTGCCCGATCTTCCTAAGTTAGCTAAAGCCTTTTGTGTGACCGGATGACCTAAATGTTGCGCCCAAAAACCAACCATGTCTCCCATAGAAATTTTTCCACTCTTCCGATCTCCCATTGCTAGACATTCATGTACAAAATACCCTCACCAAGTCTGGGTAGAAGTTATCCTCGAGAGTCATTTCCCAAAGGCAATAAACATCCGAACCCGGGCATTACGTTAGTTCACTATGGCAAAAGACATTCATAGCCAACAGATGGTGAACATAACGGAACACCGGATGAACAAGGGTGATACTCTTGCACAGTTTCTTCCGATCTGTGCCCGTCAGTTGCACCCAAAAGCGTCCAAGAGAGAAAGGTAAACCATGTCGGCGTGTCTTCTGGATCTCCTTGCCATACCTCCACCCAAAGGCTCGTACTACCTCCTGGTGGGTCATCTTGTATTCCTTATCGTCCAGGTTGAATTTGATTGCCTTGTGTCTATCATCGTCCACGACCGGCCAGAGAGTAGCTAGGAGCTCTAGGGTCCACCTTATGTATGTCTTGGAGTGTTTCTCGAGAAATCCCTCTAGACCTACTCAGCCCAATAGGTAAGTGGCTAACTTGAGTAAACCTAGAGTCGTCAAGATGTCCTTGCAAGCAAACCTTGTCTCCAAAATACTCCTCTTTGAGTCTCTCATGTTCGTCCACCTCCAGACTGCAGTTCCAGAGATATTGGATAGACCCATAAACTCCTCGGTCACAAGCACAAGGTTGCAAAGAATGGAAGTTGTCGACTCGGGGATTGCACCCTTCGCTAACTTATTCCTCTTCTCACCCCGAGTGAACTTTCCCTTCTCTGAAACATTCTTCTTGGGTGACATCCTGAAAAAATGAGGACAAAAGTGGTGATACGATCATAAACAAGGCATGGCCTATATTATCATTCAACAAGATAACATTCTCCCAAATAGCCTAACCTTTTAAAATATGATGATCTAAGCATAAAGGCTACTTAAACAAGAACATTCTTCATCAAACAACAAACTCATGTAAGTTATCACCAACCCATCAATAAAATCATGCAATCAAGATCCACTCTCTCCTAAATCATTAAACACATGAATATCAAATCATTCAAGCATAATAGCACATCAATCCTCCCAACTCTTTCTTCAACACAAGATTATGCATACAAATCCAAACACATCTCTCAAAAACACACACCCATTCATGCTTTTCATAACACCACCACAATGTCAATAAAGCATATAAATAAAGAGTTCAATGGGTTATCCAAAATTTGAAGCTAGGATTTGTAAGACCCACAAAAGAAGCAAAAAATTGCTAATTCTTGGAAGAAAAGCTTCACTTTTTTGAGTTTCACCAAGAGTGTGTCAGAATGAGTATTTCATAAGAAGGAATAATGTGTCAAATGATAGAATAAGGTGAAGAAATGTACTATGGAATTAGAATTTAAGCATATCTGACAAGTGAGAATGTACTATGAATTGAGTTATAAAGTTTATAACTACTACACATTGCCTAATAAACTTTTTATATTGCAACTAATGCATTTTACCTTTTATTATTCTAATTTAGTCTTTATAAGCCTATGAAAAGACGGTATTTCCCAAGAATTTGTCTTATATAATATGTATTTAATGTATTCATTAAATATAAATATACTCCATCTGTCCCAACATAAATTGCACTTTTACATTTGACACAAAATTTGACCATTAATATTTTTAATTACGTATAATTAAAAATTATAAAAATTAATATTCTAAAAATACACCTTAAAACGAATCTAACACTATGTCACATGATAATATCTTTGCTTATATATAAGTAGAATTTTATAGATTAAATTAGTCAATTTTAACTTAATAGTTCAATTGGAGCTTATGCTGGGACACGGGAGATAAGATAATAATAATTTCAATAATATAGTCCTATATAAATATATTTATATAACATATATTTAATATAATTATATAAATAATTATTTATATTTTATTATTATCATTGAATATATTATTGACCTATTTATTAATATTTTGTGATTCTATATGAGAAAATGATAATTTACGTGCCACTTTTAAGAATAATTATAGATTTCATTATGGTTTTTACACAATGTTTCTAAAACGTTCCCAGATTATTACGAAAAGTTCTCAATTAATTTCTTTACTAGACATAAAATGTTTTAATAAAGTTAAATGACAAGTGTATAGCTACCCGGATTTTAAAATTTATAGTTTATCAACTTATAAAGTTAAGTTGATTTTTTAAAAAATTTATCCTCTTCCACTTTTTTCTTCACCATGTTTTTAAACACCACCAATCCTACTATATACACAGTTTCTTCTATCGTTCCTACTTTTAATGTTCTCTGCTTCCTAGTGCGGACACTATCACCACTAGAAATGGTGAGTCAATGTTGGTTGATCACTTAAATTAGCTAATAGTAAGTGAGAATGAATTGATAATATTTTGTAATAATGTGATAACGTACGAGAATATTTGCAAAAAGGAAAACTAAATCTATAATTTTGCTTAAATATAGATACCAAAGCTTCATTTTCACAACTACATATGCTATAGGAATCTACTATTTGACAAATCAATAGTGTAAAAAGATATGCACTATTAGATAAAGGACCTATTAAAGGTAATTTTATTGGATCAAGTGTCTTCTCTGGTACCGCCTTTGATCGAATCGATCAAAAGCGATTCAAAATTCACCTTCTATTGGGGTCTGAAATAGGTTTTGAATTCAGAATATATTTCTGAGGTCCAAAAAAAGGTTGCCGGAAACATCAAAAGAAAAATACTGACTAAAAAAGGGAAATATTTCTAAAGCCTAATATACAAACCATTGTAACCAAAAAAAACAAAATAAACACCTATATAAAAATTAGATATATTTACAATTTTAAAAAAAAAAGTCGACTTTTCCGGCGTTGTGGAGTAGAGGGCGGAGCGGTGGAGGCAGTGCGACGGAGGCGGCATCGCGTGATCGACGCGGCTAGCTAGGTGGGATTGACGCGACGGGAGGGAAAACAATGTGTGGGGGAGGGAATTAGAGGGAGGCGTCGGAAAAGAGTCTCGGTGCGGGGGGAGGAGTGAGGCGGGAGGGAGAGAGAGGCGATGCGGCTGATTTAGGGTTTAGGGAGAGGGAGAGGGAGAGAAAAATGTGAAAATAAACTAAGGCATGAACTTGGGCTAGATTTAGGTTTTTGGTTAATACAAAGACTTGGGTGAGACCGTCTCACCCAAGCTTATGGTGAGACCAGGGGTCTCTCTAAAATTTTAATAGTTTTAGGGACTTAAAGACAATAGTATATAAGATATATATTTTAGGCATTAATTACTTTCTTTTCATTCGCATTCTTCCATTTTTCCAATTTATGAAACCTCAAAAAACTCTCTCAAACATCATCTGCAATTTCCGATTCAAAACTGCCCAAATCTGTATGAAATCGTGAATATGTAGGCTATATTGCTTCGCATCAGATAATCCGGCATCATAGAGGTATGATTTTCTTAATTCGTTCGATTATGTGCTTTATTTTTGGGGTTTTATGCTCTTTCATGGTTTCCGGAGATTCTGGCAATTTTCTCTGTAAATCCGGCCGTGCATATTATATATCGACCGTTTATTGTGCATTTTTTTAGTTTTGTTTCATTATTTTGCAGATATTTTGTTGTTATGACGAAAGTGAAGGGATTGAAGGAAGCTAGAGTGGATAACGATGACTCTATTTTGGATGAAGGTGTTCATACTTCATCGTCTGTTGATTTGAAAGGTTTTCTTCTATTTTTTTGCTCGTTTGTATATTATTTAGGGTTTTGTGTTGTTGCTCTGTTTTATTGATGAATTATCTAATTATTTGAATGATTTGATGTTTCTTTGTTTCTGAATATGTTTACTTTAGGTGTTTTGCCTATTTTATTGTTTTTACTTTAGCTTATCTCAAATGAAAAATCGGTAGAACACTATCCACTTATCCGAGTTTATAACTTAGAGGTGAGAACATATGGTTTGAAGTCAAAGGAAGAGAGCACATGTATATGACATAAGAGAAGAGGGATGATTTGTAGAGAAAGGAAAAGGAAGAGAGTGGGTCGGGCGTGATTGTCAAACAGTGTGGCTTCTGCTGACAACTTCTGGTTTCAGAGTGACATATTGCACTGGTCATTTTATTTGTTCAATATCCAAGTGATTTTTTGCTGAAAACAAGTTGTCAGTTGATTTTTCAAGGATTTTTTGAGTTAAAATCACAAGCTGATCATTTTATCTGTTCGATTTGTGATTGCGTAGGAACTAACTAAACACATTACACTGGTCAGTCAGTTTCTTTCAAAATTAAACCAAGTTATCAGCTTGTTGTCTAGACTTTGAAGCCATTGCCAGCTTTGGAAAGATTTCTAGCATCCAAAAGAAGAAAGCTGAGGAGCTTAGGCTTGCTTTTCTTGGGAGGAGTTTGCTCTCTTGGTTATTAAAGGCTAACAAGCATTGATCATGTAAGTAAATAATAATTAGGTTTAGATTATGTACTCAATGTTTTGTATGTTTTTATATGGTGAATTGGAGCATGAGCTACCACCAAAACAAAAGTTGCAGGTGCACCATAATGTACACAAGTGGGACTACCGGAGAACCAAAAGAAGTTGTCATGAGTAATGAAGCGACCATGGCTGAAGTTGTGCGTTATGTTCTATGCCTTTTTATTTTGAAACTAAACCTTAGCGTTGAAAAATTGTTCATTCTGTCAGTAATGTTCATCTTTATGCTATTATTGCGATAGTTTATGAATCTCTAACCTATGGATTGATGATTGTAAAAACAATTGCAAAATTTCTCTACATTTTATAGTTTTACAATATGTCTTTACCTCTTATGTCATTGGATTCTTCACTGGGCTAAGAACTACATGTTAAAATTTGGTGTCTTTAGAGTCACTTAGCTAATAATCTGATTGTAGCAATCATGTTTTGCCGCAGGCCACAAGAGATAATTAATTATTCTCATATCTTCCCTCAGCACATGTATACGATCAAATTCTTGAGACTTATTGCATTTACAAGGGTGCCTTAATCGGGTACTTGCAAGGGTAAGATAAACTTTAGTGTATGAAGTTTAATTATTTATGCCTTTAGTTTATGTGTTTACTTTGTTATCCTGGATAGTTGTGGTTGAGTCTGCGATAAATATTTCACCTGTTTAAATATTTTAAAAAAAACTTTGATTAATATTACTTTATCCGTATACATAGCTTGTTAGTTCGGGTATTAAACTCATTAGTTGAATATTTTTTTATCATGTATTTGTGGATAAGCCTCTGATCAATATAGTCCTCCAACTTTAATAAATATTGAACAAAGTGGTTAGTATTAGGAGTTTTGATTTAATCTTTTTGACTTATCAGTTCCTGTGTATTAATTGTTAGTTCTGGTATTAAACTCATCAGTTTTTGTATTTGCATCAGAAATTGAAAAGGATTATGTTGTTGATGGTAGTGCAGTAGAGATTGAAAAAAATGCTCCCGTTGATGGTAATTTGTTATACAAATATTCTCATCTAAATAGATTCTAATTTGTAGTGTATACAGTTTAATGTTAAGCGTTTGGATATGTTTACCTTTGTTGTTTTAAATCATTCTTCAAGTGTTTATGTAATTTCTTTGGTTATATAAATTTGTGAAAGTTTTGTGTGTTTGGAAAGTGTATCTGATTCAGTTTAATTATATGGTTGGGTTTGAGTTAGTTAATATGTTTATGTGCTTACCTTAGTTATTTTTGTGGTTAGTTAATCTGAATCTTTTCATATTGTTTTGTTTATGAATATGTATGTCGACAGTCATATTTATTTGATAACTTTTGGTGTTTCAGTTATTCATTTATGTGATTATGTGATTATTTTTAAATGTAGGTGATGCTACATGTTTGAGGAAATCTAGTTGATTGCAATCTAAATTGACTACTACAGATGGTATATACATATATGGTTAGTTTGTAAGTTTTGTATTGGACTATTATACACCATATACCATTTAAAAGTTGATGAATTGGACTATTATACATCTCAAAACATCATATACCGTTTGATTACGGGGTAACTTGTGTGTCAGAACTATTATAAATAAGATTGCTCTTTCCCCCCTCTCCACCAACAATTGCCTGGCTGTGATTTACCTGCTACTGAAGTAGCACCAATTACTATTTGCAGTTCCTGTAACTTTATGTGACTTTTCATTAGAAATGCAACATATTGTGTTTATATTTTGTCAGTTTGATGTTTTCAATACTTTGTTTATGTGTTAATCGATTCTGATTAGGCTTGCTTGCTTATGTTTACTAATGTTTTTGTTGAGACTAATATTTTGGTTGAGGAAGTCCTCTTACTAATGATTTTGTGTTTTTGCTATGGAAAAATGCATACTTTAGGAAGAATATAGTGGAGTTCTTTTTTTCCTGGAGTTAAAAGAAGGTGATTGGGTGCATAATAAGTGATTTCTTTGGGGTTTCACTGATTGTTGCAATTGCAGACGCCGTTGGTGAGTTCACTTCACTAGACACTACAAAGACATTCAATTTTGCAGATCAATGTAAAGACACACCTCTCTTCGTTATCATTTTCATGTTTTTTCCTTAATATAAATGTGTATTTTATTGTTTTTGCATACCAGCTTTTATATGTTGCTGCATTCCTACGAACATTTTCGAATATGTGTGTTTTGAAGATGTATCTAATTCAGTTTAATTAAATGGTTGAATTTGAGTTAGTTAATTTGTTTATGTTCTTAGTTTAGTTATTTTGTTGGTTACTTAATCTTATTCTTTTTATATTTTTTGTTTATGAATATGTATGTATATAGTCATATTTATCTGTTTACTTTTGGTGTTCAGTTATTTATTCATGTGTTTATGTGATTACATTTTTTAATGCATTGATCTTGAAATTGGGGGTGGATTGTGCAATGTGATTTTTTTATAGAGTGGGTGATGCTGACCCTTGCATTTTTCCTCAAGTACTATGCTTACATGGATGGTCGCGATAACAACACCAATTCGATGAAAAATCATTTTTTGCTGAGTAGAGCTAACAGCATAGCTGCAGCCATAATGAAGGAAGAAGCAAGGGCTCGCAACTGCTATGGCTGAAAAGTGAAAAGGCACGTGATGGGGAAGGCTAGGAGACAAGCCAAGAGGTAGTCGAGTAACTTGAGCAGGAGTTTACCAATGCTAAACGAATAAGGCAGCAAGTTCAGGCTGAATTGGAGAAGGTGTTGGCTTAAGAACAGACCACAAAAGGAAATCAATACCACCATTTCGCACATCCCTTGACATATTTACATGTTTTTTCTACTTTGGAACTGAAGTTATGGTATTTCGGGAATCAATGTACGGACATTAAGTTTGTTATATTTTACCTATTTAGTTATAAGAAATGAATTGTATGTTGATGATGCTTATAATTATGATAGAATTTGCAACTATCAATTGTATAAATTAGTTTATATATTTAGAGTGTTTGTTAACCATTTTAATTATTTAATTGAGACTTTCATTTTCTAGATGATAAGGATAGAATTTATAGCTCAAAATTAACTTATAAAAATTGGTTCACGTGTTAAGAGTGTTTTTTAGTCATTTTAATGATTTAGTTTGGACTTTCATTTTCTACATGGTAGTGATAGAACTTATAGCTCAAAAATGTAAAAATTAGTTCACGTGTTAAGAGTGTGTGTTAGTCATTTGAATGATTTATTTTAGACTTTCATTTTCTACATGATAGTGATAGAACTTATAGCTCAAAAATGTAAAAATTAGTTCACGTGTTTAGAGTGTTTGTTAGTCATTTTAATGATTTAGTTTAGACTTTCATTTTCTACATGATAGTGATAGAACTTATAGCTCAAAAATGAGTGTTAGTTAGTCGTTTTAATGATTTAAATTGGACTTTCATTTTCTACATGATAGTGATAGAATTTATAGGTAAAAAATGTAAAAAATTAGTTCACACACAGAGACATATATATACATATATATATATATATATATTGAAAATAATTAGTTCATGTATTTAGAGTGTTAGTTAGTGGTTTTAATGATTTAGTTTAGACTTTCATTTTCTACATGAGAGTTATAGAACTTATAGCTCAAAAATGTAAAAATTAGTTCATATATTTTGAGTGTTAGTTAGTCGTTTTAATGATTTAGTTTAGGCTTTCATTTATTACATGATTTTGATAAAACTTAGAGCTCAACTGTATAAATTATTTCATATGTTTAGAGTGTTAGTTAGTTGTTTTAATGATTTAGTTTTGACTTTCATTTTTTACATGATATTGATAAAATTTACAGCTCAACTGTAGTTTTAATGGTTTAGTTTCATATTTCATTTTCTACATGACAGCGATAGAACTTATATATAAAAAATGTAAGAATTAGTTCATACGTTTTCAATGTTTGTTGGTCGTTTTATTGATTTAGTTTAGCCTTTCATTTTCTACATGATAATGATAAAACTTATAGCTAAAAAATATAAATAATTAGTTCACATTTTTTTTTAATGAAAACACCCGAAGGTGAGGGAATATGTATTAAGGTTCCCCAGGCCTTGTGACAAAAACAACCTTTGGTACATCCAATATTGCTAGTTCCCTAAGCATTGAGGCAACATAGTTACCTCCAAAAGTCCTATAGCTATCTATACTGAAGAAGATATGAGCATCTATACAAGGGTAACGTAATCTGTAATGAAGTTGCGATCCAAAAGAGAGAATCTCCACCCCTCGTGTTAATTCTCTCCCTTGGCCAGGCAACTTCAAAGACAGTACGTCAATAACTAAGCTTGAGAAGGCCCAGAACCCAAAAGAAGATTTGAGGACTAGAGCTGCACCAGAGAAATAATAATTAGTTCACATGTTTAGAATGTTTATTAACCGTTTTAATGATTTAGTTTAGCCTTTCATTTTCTGCATTATACCGATAGAATTTATAGCTCAAAAATAAAATTAGTTCATAGAATATTTGTTAATCATTTTATTGAATTTGTTTATACTTTTATTTTTATACTAATTATCAAAACAAACTAATGATCCAACCCTCATATTTTCTCAAGCTACTGTAACCTGACCATCATGCTACTAATTTTCAACCCTATATATTGATCGAACTCGTAAGCTATAACAACTTTATTCTCCAACAAAGACTGATATTTTATAATGCAATTTAAAGTGTTTTCACGCAATGAAAACCTTAACAACAGGCACATACTACACCAATATAAAACCAGGTACATAGAATATCTACAAAAATGCCAAAATGCAACAGCTTGTCTCATCGAGTAGTTCAATACAACAGGGGAGTACCAAGCAGGATGCATCCCTTTTACCCTGAGCATCCTGGTGAATGGTGAATCTTGGGTACTGCTCTACTCATCAAGCACCAGAAGAAATCATGAAATTACGTAGAGCATTGTGTTTGATGCAAAATTGATCAGCTGAAGAAGAGAAAGTAATGCGATGAGTTAGTTGCCATTACTAACTACCTTGATAATTCTCATTGATGAAACCAGCTATTATAGATAGAGATGAGAAGATTGAAGCAACAATTCACCAGGATTAAACAAATCATGGATGAATCCTGGGTACTGCTCTTCTCATCCATGTTTCTTTTTCTCTCATTCATGGATGAATTGTTGCTCAAATTCCGAGATTTACGTAGGAAATCAAGAAATTATACCCGAAGAAAATAAGTTTCAATAGCTTTCCATAATCCTAAATTCAAAATCCTACAACATATCATCAAAACAATAACAAATTTCAACTAGACAAACAAACATATAAGATCGATTTCATTCCTAACCTCAAACCCTAACTACTCATAGCTGGGCATAACAGGAAACCAAAGCACATGATGTTTGCAAAATATACATGAAATCAGACCTACAAGATGCACGTATAACTAGTTTAGGGTTGTGGAAAGTACCATTTTCGAGCGGCGGAGATGGTGGTCTCCGAGATTAATGAGCAAAGGTTGCGAACTCAAAGCATTCTGAATCAACGACGCCGACGAGATATGAAGGCGTTCAAATCCCGGGCACCATGAGATCAATCTGCTCCAATCTAACCTCCTGAAAGCTGCTTCGTGGTAGAATTTTGACGGGAAGAAGGGGAATTCACGATTTGAGATTTCTCCTTCCAGTTTTGATAACCCGAGAATGGTGATATGACCCATTTTTCTCCAATTAGGTGACCCGCGAGTTTTGCTTCTATTATTAAGATTGCACTTAAGTCCCTCGTCTCACCATAACAGAGGGTGAGACGGTCTCACAGGAGATTTTCTCTTTGGTTAATATAGTGGTCCAACAAAGGCATTGCATTAAAGGCGGTTCTACAATAGAAACGCCTTTAATTGATCTTCACTAAAGGCAAAATTGTCTTTAATCGAAAAATAACTACCTTTAAAATGAAACATTAGACTTGGGAGGGGGTTCTGAGTTCGAAACTCAATTCGGGTCATAATTAAAGGCGGTTCCTCAAGAACTGCATTTAATTGTTGCATTTAATCAACTCTTCTCCACTAGTGATGAAGACTCCACACTATATACTCCCTCCGCCCATATAAGGTTCCTATAAGAGCATGTCCAATGATGCTACTTTTGGACCTGCTTGCAATATTTAAAAAATTGTAGGAAGGTATCTTACCATTGTTACAAATGCCACATATGTCGAGTACAGTGGCGGAACCAGAGTGTTATGTAAGGGGCTGGAAAAGGAAGGGGAAAAACACTTTGAACGCTTAATCCCTCCTTCACATAAGAAAATATTGTATTTTAGTCATAAACAATAAACAAAATTTGTGATTTTTGCTTAATTAAACGGTGCAGTTAATAGCACAAATTTTGGGGTTTAAGATGGTAGGTGCATATTGGTGAGTTCAAATGACAAGTTGGACTCTCTAAATGTATTTTGTCTAGCAAGTAATTAAAGTTTCAATATTTCGGTTTTCCAAAGAAATTAAATAAGGAAATGATTTCGGATTGAATTCAACATAATGGAGATTTCTTAAAATTTCTTCCAATTCTTATAAATCCAATCCCACAAACTTTAGCTTTCTATTCGTGCTTACAAAATACTCTGCACAAGGAAAACAAGATTCCTTAAAATATTCGTTTTCGTCTAAGAAAACTCCACTAACTTCAAAATGTGTTGTCATTCATCTCATAATTACATTCTGACTTGATCCATTTGAACAAAAAACAAAACAGAGCAATAAACATACCTTGAAGATGGCCTGAAAAGCTTAATTTCTCAGAAACTGGGACTCCATTGGCAGAGGCGGAGACGCCGTAGAGGATCTCGAAGACTGAGACTAGGACTCGGACAGTAGGGCGTCGTGGGCGGATGGAGGGACTCACAAGCAGACTCGGCGGGCGTCGCAGCGAAGGCGCGGGCGGACGGCGAGGGCGCTGCAGGAGGGCGTCGCGGCGGGAACTTCTGAGAGGGTTTGGGATATTCGGATGCTAGGTTTGATTTCTCCCTCTGATTTGGGATTTGGGGTATTGGCCCAACTTTCTTTTTTTTTTGTCTTTGACGAAAATAAAACGAAATTGTTTGGCTTATATCTAAACGATGTCATTTTGATAAATGAGGACACAAAAAAAAAAGAAATAAGTGTTATTAGAATTCTACGTAATTGACATAAGTGTTAATATAATCTTTTAATATTTGAAAGTGTAAGTATAACCCTATCTAGTTAGTGAAAGTGCCAATATAACCCTCTTTAACAACGTTTAGCCAAAATTTTACAAATTACATGTTTGTCCTTTTGAAAAAATTAAAATTAAAAAAAATAGGAAATGACGTTATTAACCTTAGACGCCGTCGAACCGCCGCCGGGTTATATCAGCACATTATAAAAATTAGTAGGATTAAATCAGCATATTCCTAAAATTTATAGGGTTATATCAGCACATTAGTAAAAAATGTAGGATCATATCATCACATGTTAAAGTATATAGGGGTTTTAATGATATTTTGTTTATTTTGTTGTGTTTAGTCTGGATTGATGATTGGATGACCTTTGGTGTTGTGTGTGATTGTTATTTTGCTGTGTTGTTCGACCTAGGATTTTTCATATTGATAAGTTTTGAAATGAGGCTATGATATGTGATAATGGTGTTTAATATTAATGATAGTGTCATGATGTCAAATTTTATGTTGTATAAGATGTTATGATGTTATAATGGTGTGTGTATGATGATGTGGTCGTCCGTTAAGGCCGGCCGAGTACCACACACTCAATATTTATAATATGTGCTGATATAACCCTATAAGTTTTAAGAATGTGCTGATACAATCCTACAAATATTAGAAATGTGCTGATATAACCATACAAACATTAGGAATGTGCTGATATAATCCAATAAGATTTCATAATGTGCCGATATAACACTACCTGTTCCAGCGGCGGTCCGACGAACTATGAGGGTAAAATTGTCCACCTAATTTCAGAGTTAGCCAAAAGGGTAATTTGGTCAATTTACATAGAGTCAATGCCAAAAATTGTGGTCAATGCCGAAAATGGGGTCTAAGGGTTATATTGGCACTTTCATTAACTAGTTAAGGTTATATTTGCACTAAAAATTATCATAAGGTTATATTGGCACTGACTCAAGTAGATGTGGTTATATTGGCACTTATCCCCAAAAAAATTAGAATTTGCCCCATGGTCATCCTCAGCTTTTCGCCAAAAAATGACGCAGCAACTGGTTCGAATGGGGGTGGAATCTATGGATTCCGGTGGCACCTAGACCTAAATTTCGGGTCACCGGATCCTAGTGGTGGTGCCACCACCCCCTCCACCCCTGCTACTGCCCCTGGTCGAGTGGTACGTACTGCTCAACAGAGCATACCGCTAGATGTCTGATGCTATTAATGTAAAAATTTTAATATTCAAACAAAATCACTTATGTTTAATATAGCGGCGCCACCACTATATTTAAATTATTGCAAAGTTTTGGGAAAAAATGAGATTAATTAAAATAATAAAAAGATAAAAGATTTTAGTTGTAATATTAAAATTTACTATGCAACAGGTAGTGATTATAAATGAAAAAAGTGATTTTATAACCCTACCTAGTTGACATAAGTGTCAATATAACCTTTCAATATTCGAAAGTGCCAATATAACCCTTCAATATTTGAAAGTGCCAATATAACCCTATCTAATCAGTGAAAGTGCCAATATAACCCTCTCCGACAACTTTTAGCCAAAATTTTATAAAATTACATGTTTGTCCTTCGAAAAAATAATTAGAACACTAAAAAATGGGAAATTATGTTATTACCCTTAGACTCATCAATACGTCAGACCGACGCAGATCAGGTAGGGTTATATCAGTACATTATGAAAATTGGTAGGGTTAAATCAACACATTCCTAAAATTTATAAGGTTATATCAGCACATTCGTAAAAAAATATAGGGTCATATTAGCACATACTATAGAATATAAGGGTTTTAACGATATTTTGTTTATTTTGTTGTGTTTAGTCCGGATTGATGATTGGATGACATTTGGTGTTGTGTGTGATTGTTATTTTGTTGTGTTCTTCGACATAGGGTTTTTAATGTTGATAAGTTTTGAAATGAGGTTATGATGTGTGATAATGGTGTTTAATTTAATCATGGTGTCATGATGTCAAATTTTATATTGTATAAGATATTGTTATGATGTTCTAATGGTGTATATGATGTGGTCGCCCGTTAAGGCCAGCCCAGTACCACACACTTAGTATTTACAATATGTGCTTATATAACCCTATAAGTTTTAAGAATGTGGTGATATAACTCTACAAATATTAGGAATGTGCTGATATAACCCAATAAGATTTCATAATGTGCTGATATAACCCTACCTGTTACGGCGGCAATCCGGCGGCGGTCCAGCGACAGTCCGGCAAACTATGAGGGTAAATTTGTCCACCTAATTTCAGAGTTAGCCCAAAGGGTATTTTGGTCAATTTACATAGAGTCAACGCTGGAAAATTGAGGTCAATGCCGAAAATGGGGTCTGAGGGTTATATTGGCACTTTCATTAACTAGTTATGGTTATTTTTGCACTAAAATTATCATAGGGTTATATTGGCACTTACTCAAGTATATGAGGTTATATTAGCACTTGTCCAATTATAAATTTATGACTTGGTTAATGCAACCCAAAATTTTTATTTTCATCTCTTCTAATATGCAGTTTAAACTTTGGTCTTCCATAAGCCATGGAAAGACTGTCTTTCAAGAGACGGGCTCTTCAATTAATTATTATGATATAATTATATCTAAAATTATTTTACAAATTAAATATGTGGGCTCTATTAAATTTTAAAGATTGTAATTAATCATTGGAGGAGTGTGTAACTTGCCAAGTCATCTGATTGAAAAGTGACATGACAAGACAAACTACAAAATTTGTAGTTTACCATTAGAAATGCTCTAAAATATCTGTACAGACATTTACGTATGTTGATATAGTAGGGAGAATGGTAGATTTGAATAATCTTGCTAAATTTTAGTTTTATATTTCATCTAAAATATTAAAGAGTCTGTCTCCTGCGAGACCGTCTTACCGTAAGACCAGGGACTTACAGTAATTTAAGGTAAAATGCAAAAAAAAATCGGGGGTCCTTGCATAATTATTTTATTTTCGGTGCCCATTTAAAACGCGCGAAAAAATAGAAGGACTAGCCTGCAAATATAAAAAATATGGAAAGAATTCTGAGAAGAAACATGGGTTCTGAGAAGAAACCTTCAAATTCCAAAACATTCTAACGATTTCAATCGATCTCAACCACTGCAATCCATCGATCCCAAACCTTCAAAGATCAAATCCCCAACTTCTGCGAATAACAATGAACAACGACGATCAACAAGAAATCAGGTTTGTTATTCAAAACTACATAATCAAATCAGTTTGTTGAACATTGTACAATTAGATTATGTAAAATTTCATTTATTTTGTAGATCCGAACATCAATTGATGTGCGAAGAAGATGATAGCAAAACTGAAGCTTCATCAACAAGCCTTCTGAACAATGAACAACAACTTACTGTGGCGAACGACACAATCAATGAAATCGAAAAAAATTCTGTAAAAGGTGAGTATGAAAAACTGGAATCATCATACAAAACCTGATTTAATCTGCTTGCGAATAATTCAGCTCATGAAGCTTGTGAATATTTTGATGCAGACTGATCTTTCAGCTCAAAAACCTTCACAGTGTTTTAATGTTCAAAATTGATGCTCTGTTCCAGTATGTGAAAATACTATTGTATATCTGTATCAAGTGGACCACAATAAACTGTTATGTGATGTTACTGACATAGAGATTGATGTGTTAATGAAAGTGACCGGTACTTGTGTATCTAATTTCAGTTGTTATTGAATATTGGCTGGTAGAACTAGTGTAACATGCTATAAACAGAATGAGTGATTAGATTATGCTCATTCATAAAACTGGATGCTCAGTTCTGGCATGGGTAACAAATCTTGGAATTCTGATTCAAAGACATACATGCATATACTGCTATGTGATGTTTCTATTATACAGATTAATGTTTTAAGAAAAATGTTTGATGCTTCTCCACCTAATTCAGAAACTGACCTGCATATACTAGTATGTGATGTTTCTATCATATATATTGATGTTTTAATAAAAGTGTTCGATGTTTCGGCACCTGATGTCAACTGTTACTAATAGAATTAATATGTTATTTTACAATTAATCTGAGTGATGTTTGATTTAAATGACAGATCTGCCAGATGATTTTCCTAATCTATTGGAGATAGATGCAAGGGAGTGTTTGCAAGGAGTGAGAGCAAGAACTTGGTAAGAGCTTGAAAAACTGTATCGAGCACATGCAACTGTGCTTGGATTTTGTGTAAGGAAGTCAACAACAAGGCAGTCAAACCAAGGAGTAATTAGAGAAAAATATTTCACATGCTCATGTGAAGGAAAGTCCATTTCAAGAACTAAAACCACACCTACTCTACAGCTAGAAAGGAAGAGAAAAAGAAAATCAAAAGATTTTCCAGTGGTAAGAACAGGATGCAAAGCTCAGATCAGGATTAAGCTTGTTGATGAAAGGTTCTATGAAATCAAACACCACTTTGTAGAGCATAACCATGAGTGCACAAGATCAGAATGGCAGTACCTGCAATGTAGTGAAAGAAGAATTGAAAATGAGAAAGCAAGAGCAATCGAAGCAATGGAAAAGGCAGGTCTCAAACCAGCAGCAAGTTACAAATATTTAGCATGTGCTGCCCAAGGAGAAGAAAATGTTGGGCACACTATGAGAGATCACATTAACTATGTGAATAGGTACAGAATGGACACTATAGAAGGAGGGGATGCTCAAAATGTCATAGATGATCTTTATCAGATTGCTGCTACCGAGGAAGACTACTTTTTTAGAGTCAAGCTGGATGATAAAGGAAAACTAACTGCACTCTTTTGGAGAGACTCGATGATGAAAGAAGATTACATGCTATATGGTGATGTTGTGATTTTTGACACCACTTATCGGACAAACAAGTATAATCTCATTTGTGCTCCGATTGTCGGGATAAACAATCACTGGAACAATGCAATGTTTGGGTGTGCTTTTATTGGAGATGAAAGGGCTGAAACTTTTGTATGGCTGCTAGAGGTATTTAAAAAATCAATGGGGGGAAAACAACCAGTGACTATATTCACTTACCAGGATTTGGCTATGGCAAAGGCAATTAAAGAGGTATTTCTAAACTCTATTTGACGATTGATGTTTCAAGTTATGTGTTTAACCTTTTAAATATTTATTATGATGTTTTAAATATTCCTTCAGTTGAAGTTTTGAACCAGTGTAACTTATTATATTATTTAGTTGATGTTTCATCAAAAAGGTCTAACATGTAATGTTATACAGTTGATGTTCTAAATATATATTTTAGAACCATGCTTCTAATTATCTTAATTGTGATGTGTCAATAATTTAATTTTTAAGTCATCACCACAACCAGTTTTAGAACATCTGATAACTCATCATGGACATGTATACAATTTCTTTTGGTTTGACACTGCAACATGAGCATCCTACATTTATAATTGATGATACATTAGTAGCATATGACCTTTTTAAGAAACAATTTGATGATGCATTTTCTGAAATTGTTATTTCATAGGTATTCAAAGAAACAAAACATAGACTCTGTTTGTGGCATCTGAAACAGAATGCAATTAGTCATTACGGTAAAGTTAAAAGTGATGAAGAATTTGGAATGGCATTCGACCACTGTTTGAAAGGTTGTGCAAATGAAGAAGAATTTGAAAAGTGCTGGAATTCCATGATAGAAACCTACCAGCTGCAAGAAAAAGATTGGTTCAAGCGCTTGTACGAACTCCGAGATAAATGGTGCACTGCACTAAGCAAGGATTTCTTCTCAGCTGGAACTTTGTCATCACAACGTAGTGAAAGTACCAACAAAGCAATCAGCTTCAATGCTTCAAAAACAACCAACTTGACACAGTTTTTTGCAATATTTGGAAAAACTGTCAAAAGTTGGAGAAGTACGGAGACAAGCAGGGAATACAGTGGTTCAATAGGAAAACCAAGAGCAGCTGTAGAAGGGCCTGGATTACTGAAGCAAGCTGGGGAGATATACACTCTTAAAATTTTCAAGGACTTTGAAACAGAGTGGAAGTTAGCAATGGCAAGTAAAGTGGAGAAAATATTCAACATTGGCTATGAAGATATTTACAAAGTCAGCCCAGAAACTAATGAAACAAAGGTAGAGAAGGTTTATTATACACTCAGGGATGGTAAAGTGGAGATCAAGTGTTCATGTAAATACTTTGAAGAAGTTGGGCTGTGGTGCTTCCACAGCCTTCGTGTGCTCCACTTGCGCAACATCACAACAATACCTGAAGATTATATACTAAAGAGATGGACAAAGATGGCAAAGAAGGAAATATGGAACCGAGTACTTGGAGGTGCATCAACACAAAATAGTGAAAACTACAGTGAGATGAAAGGTAAGATACCATGGCGCCATGAGATGCTCAGAAAATACTACAATTTAGTGTTGAAATGTGAAGATGACAAAGATACTCGTAGAACACTTGAGGATGGTTTGAACAGGGATTCGACTACAGTAGGTCAGCTGCTTTCATTTAAAGATCAAGACAAAACTGAACATTCGGCAACAAACATGCCAAAGACTCACCAACAAAAAGTGCTCCCGAAGTCCTAGATCCAAAAAGAGCAAAAACAAAGGGAAGAAGTAAGAGGTTGAAAGGAAAGCTAGAAAGGAAGAAGCCACAAAAGAAGGAATTTGGGTCAAAGACTCCAAAAGCCCAAATTATCTGAATTAGGGAAGACCATAGTTGATGAAGGGTGAATTCTTAAATTGCAGAACAAATTTGATGTTTCATTACTTTCATTTGACATTTTAAGACTTTCATTGGATGTTACATTTTTCAAAAGTAAGGACTTTGAATTAAAATTACTACTCAACTTAGTAGAATACATATGCTTTTATTATGGAAATCATTCTAGAGTTTACTAGTCTCTATAAGTTTCTTGTTTGAGTACTGAAATTTAATTTCCAGGAACATGATCTTTTAACTTAAATGTGTGATAACTTACAGATATGTAATGAACATTTAAAGTTTACTGGATTTTTACATATACCAAATTTACTACTAGAAATATGTCACATTTTTTTATAAATAAACTAGACAACACCTAAAATGTGAACCTAATTTTAAAGCATAATCTTTCGAACATAATCAGTAATGTAAAAAAAACTCTACAAATAAAGCATAAAAATAAGATTTACTATCAACACCATAAAACATCAAGACTTACTCATGAAATATCACTGCATTACTTCAAAATGCCAAATTCAAACAAGAATTATGAGAATCACCTAACCAACAATCCAAAATACTTGAAACATCATCCACAAACTTAAGTTCATCACATCCAAAAACCATCCAAAACCAACAATGCTAAAAACCAACCAACAGTAGTAATTAAAAACATCATTCTCAAACACAAGTTCATCACATCATTAAAAAAAAGAATTATTTCTTCTTGAATCCCTTTGATGACTTTCCCACTTGTCCTCCCTTCTTCTGAGCAACTGTAGACCCCTTCTTTTCACGTACAACAGTAGAAGAACCTGCAACTCGTCCAATATCTTCCAAGCTCTCAATCCCAAGACTAAAAGATGGTTCAGGTCCAGTCTTCAATATTGGAACTTCAGGAGTGCACTTCTTCACTGACTTCTTAATGATTTCTTCAATATGATCAAAAAAATCATCAGAAAAATAATCCTGTGAACAAACAGGAATATGAACTGGAGGAACACTATCTTGTGCAGTAGCTGGAGCTTTTTCACCAAGCTTCATTATCTCAGCTACATAGGATCTAGTAACAATTTCAATATTCCTAGCAAATCGCATTGAGCGCTCAACAGCATCCTACAAAAAAATAAATTATTACTCATAATTTGAAACATCATATAAAAAACAACAAACATAAGATAAATAAAAAAAACTTACAGAAGAAGCTTCAGCAAGAATTTTCTCGTCGGTGGGTAAATCGTCAGGAATTTCCAACACTACAAAGCAAGAGGTACTGCGGGCAGTGCCATTACCTGGTCCTGAACCTAACTTTAATTTTCCCATTGAAGTCAAAGGAAAACCATTGCCGCTCATCACACAAGCATCAAACCCAGCACTCACTATGGACTTACAAATTACCTTAACCTTACTCTCATTAAAATGTTGGACTAAGGGGAGGGAAGTAGGCAATGGGATTCCTTGGAATGGAAATCTATAAAAATAGCACATCAAAGGTAGAAATACACAACCATTTACAGCATCAAATGGACCTTTGTTGTACCTCTCAACAGCATCACAGAATTTTTTCAACACATACCCACACCAATCCATCTTCCTGATTTCATTCACACTTTCCACAACCCTCAAAAGCTTAAAATCAACAGTACTTCTAGATGTGGGAGCAAGGAAAGTACACAGCACATACATCAGAAAATACTTCTTAAAAAGATCACCTCCCTCGGTCAATAATGACATCTTACATAGCAACCTATCACAAGGAATATTGTCATGTTTATCAGCCCCTAAATCCATCTTCCAATTAAGCCTCAACTCCATATCCCTATTCTGGCCCTTACCCGAGTTATTAACCTCTACAACCTCAACATCACTTATAGGCAGACACATGGAATCATAAACATCATCCCTGGTTATATAATACTTATCACTACCTATTCGCTGCAAGTGACTAATTGGGTTGAAGTTAGATATCAAATATTGAATCACATTTTTGGGCAAGACACCAAAATTTATCTTCAATAATCCTTCAAATCCTATATCAATAACTGACCTGATCTGCCCATCAGTCAATGATTTCACAAGCTTTACAATCTTACCAGGGCTACACCTCGTAGAGTAGCCCCTTTTCGAGCTGCAAAACAATATAAAAAAAGATAAGCAACACCGAAATATGAAACATATCATAAAACTATTAGTCATTAATGCATACCTGGATGGATCATTGACACCCTTTAGATTTTTTGACTTCATAACTCCCCCACTCTTCTCTCTAACATTCTTCTTCACAACAGATTTCCCTTTACCAACATTCTTCTTCTCTCTAACACCTTTGCCACCTTCCTCATCTAAATCATCAGACTTTCCACCAACATCATCAAACACTTCATCAGAATCATCAGAGTCATCCTCCTTCCCATCACATCTATCTTCATCATCATCCTCATTTTCATCAGAATCCTCCTCACTGTCAGACTTACTACCAATACCATCACCAACTTGTTCTGAAACATCAACAACATTTTCAGAATCCTCCCCCTTGTTAGATTCTTCACCTTCAACAGAATTGTCTTCACTTTCATCCCCTCCCTCCTTCTCAGATTCCTCTTCAGCCTTTCCATCTTCCTCAACATCATTTGGCTTCTCACCTTCATCATCAGAACTGTCATCAGATTCTGAGCTATCACTTGTCTTCATTTCATCATCATCACCACTAGCCTGATCTGCATGACCAGTTTCATCAGTGGTAGCATTAAGTCCTTGAGATTGAGAAGGAGCAGTACTGAAGATCTCCCCTGCAAACAAAAATATTAAATACAGTCAAATAATGGGTAACAAAAAAATATCATATGTATTGAAAATTTAAAACAACAAGGTTAAAACATATGATTTACCAGATAGGATATCAGCAACTCCAGCATCTAGACTTACAGCATCACCTGAAACATATAAAACATCAAACCATATTAAAAAAAGGTAAAAGGTAATAACTGAAACATAAAAAATCAGAAATATTGTACCTTTTGTAGCAGATTTTTTAACAGGCAGATCAGAAGCTGAAACATCAAAACATAGTCCTATTTGGTAAAAGATAATAAATAATAAAAATCAAAACTATGAAAGTATTGGAAAGAAAAACTATCTTTACCCTTTTTAGCAGATTTTTTTTCAGCCACAGCAGAACCTTGACTAACACCATCAGCTGAATTACATAAACATCAAACCATATTGGTAAAGAGTAAAGAGTAATGGATTAAAAATCAAAATCAGAAAAAGAAGTATTAGAGAAAAATAATGTTTACCTTTTTTAGCAGAAATTTTTCCAGCCCCAGCAGATGCTAAACTATCACGATCAGCAAGAACCTTACCCTTACCGCTAATCAATTTGACTCGTTTAACAGCCGCTTGTTTTACACACCGCTTCCGAACAATTTCTGTAGGAATGGATGAATCAGGAACTGGAGATGATGGAATGGACACCTCGGCAACTTTCTTCTTTTTAACATTCCTAGGATTCAAATCTGGAGGAAAACTAAAATATTAATAAAAATTCAAAACATACAACAAAATTATACAGATAAACATATACCTGCAGTAAACGTAGGTGTTGTCAAGCCACGAATCCTATCAGATTTTCGTACAGCAACACCACACTCTAAAACAAAAAGGAAAAATATTTATACCATCAGAACTGTAAAGCATCAGAACTGTAAAGTCAAATGGAATACTTGTATCATCAAATCAGAACTGTAAAGCATCAAATAAAAACATATATAATGAAAACATCAACTGATATACTTCAAATCAGAACTGTAAAGCATCAGAACTGTAAAGTCAAATGGAATACTTGTATCATCAAATCAGAACTGTAAAGCATCAAATAAAAACATATATAATGAAAACATCAACTGATATACTTCAAATCAGAACTGTAAAGCATCAGAACTGTAAAGTCAAATGGAATACTTGTATCATCAAACTAATAAACACCAGCATCATCATAACACATAAAACCAAACAGTACAAAGAAACATCAGTATAAGAACAGTAAAGTCAAATGGAATACTTGTATCATCAAATCAGAACTGTAAAGCATCAAATAAAACATATATAATGAAAGCATCAACTGATATACTTACATCATCACTCTTACTGAAAATTATGATAGAATCACTGCAATTTAAAAATAATACAATATTGACAGTAAAACACACATATAATAAGAACAACATACATAACACCTTTCCAATAGAAACATCTCATAAACAGAAAATAAAGTCAAATGAAAACCTTGAAACATCATAATCAAACATTAAAACATCATGTAAAACCCTAGACGACAAAAAATGAACAAATATAGTAATAAATTCAAATATTCCCACCAAACAAATTTAAAAAAGCAACAAACCTTGGGAAGAAGTTTTCCTCTTCTGCTTTACAGCAGCATTCGAAGAAACTGAAGGCTGCGAGCATGCCTTTGCAATTTTAGTTGCAGCATCATATATACTAGCGGAATCAACAACATCTACTTTCTTTGACATCTACAAAACGATAAACATGAAAAATAATAGAGTTAAAAAAGATCAACATCAATGAAAACCTAATAAACAACATGCATGTAAAAACATTCAGCTTCGCAATATCCTCTTCATTTACGATAACAACCTCAAAATATAATAGAGTAATAATCGTAAAAAAGTACAGAAACCTCAGAGCTCAACAACAAAAAGCTTACCATACAATAAAACGACTAAAAAACAAAGATTACTGGCTAGAAGAACAAATCTAAGTCGTCAGAGTTACCTGATGCAGAGCCGAACCGATTATCAAGCAAAATTCCAAGAAACTCCAAAAATTGGACCAGAACAACCGATTACACTCACGTCAAAACACTATATAATGCGTAATAAGCAACAAAAACACAAGAAAGTATAGAAACAGCGATGGAAAAAGAAAACCTAGGTCGCCAGAAAAGAGGGAAAACGCGAAGGACGGCAGAAAACAGAAGCGGTTTTCGAGAGAGAAAAACAAAAGGTAAATAATGAGGGGAAGAGGAAGAGATAAAGTAAATGTATGCTCATATTTACCATATTTACCGTATTTACAATTTAACCCATAACAATATGAAAACTATAATTAATACCCCATCCCAAATTAAGTATATAATATTTATAATTTAACCCCCGGTCTCGCTGTGAGACCGTCTCGCACAAGACTTTGTCAATATTAAATACTCCTTCTGTCCCATCCATTTCTGCAGAGAGAGAAATGGCTGGGACTTTTTTTTAAAATAGGGGAAAAAACTATACTACCCATCTATTACCCCACTCTGAACCTCTGCCCTTCCACCACTACACCATTGCACTTCCACCACTGCACTTTTGAACCACTGCCCTTCCACCACTGAACCACCAGCAACGTCACCAATCGAGCCACCAACACCAACACCAACACCAACAAAGCAACCAACCAACACCACCAACAGACCCACCAGCCAACACCATTGCCCAACCCCACCAGCCAACGCCACCGTCCAACCCAACACCTGACACCACCGCCAAACCTACCTTGCTCTAGATTTGCGAGAAATCGGGGTCGCCAGAGATGGGAGCACGGTCGATGGAGATTCAGCTGGAGACGAAGCCGTGGAGACGGAGGCACGGTGGAGGAGACGAACACGTGCCGGCGGAGGAGACGAACACATGGAAAAGACATGACGAATGAGAGGAAATCAGAGAGGAAATTAGGCGAGCAAATGAGAGGAAATCGAAGGAGAGTAAATCGAAGGAGCGGATGAGAGGAAATCAGAGGAGAGGAAATGGAGGAGAGGAGAGAAAATCTGGGTTGATAGGGGAGAGATGAAAGCTGTGAGTGAAAGCAAATAAGGGTAGGACGGTAGGTGAGTGTGTGAGGTTTGTGAGTAATATTTAATTGGTTTAAGGGCATTTATGTCTTTTGTTATTAAGAAAACTTCTTAAAAGAGAAAGTGTGTAGATTTGATATAGACAGACTGAGAAAGTTGACTCGAGAACAAATTTTATTATGGACAGCTAAAAAAATGTACAAATATGGATGGAATAGAAAATAGGAACTTTTACTTTGAACCAACTAAAATGGAAGGTATGAATGTTACGACTTGGGAGGAAGTATAACTTTACCGATTTGATATAAGTGTTAATATAATATTTTCATATTTAAAAGTGTCAATATAACCCTATTTAGTCAGTGAAAGTGTCAATATAACACTCTCTGGCAATTTTTAGTCAGAATTTTATAAAATTACATGTTTACCCTTCTGAAAAAAAAATAAAATACTAAAAAAAAGTATAAAATGACGTTATTAACCTTAGACTCATCAATACTCCACCGCCGGACCGCCGCCGGATTGGTAGGGTTATATCCGCACATTAGTAAAAAATGTAAGGTCATATTATCACATACTATAGAATATAGGGGTTTCAATAATATTTTGTTTATTTTGTTGTGTTTAGTTTGGATTAATGATTGGATAACCTTTGGTGTTGTGTGTGATTGTTATTTTGTTCTGTTATTCAACCTAAGATTTTTAATGTTGATAAGTTTTGAAATGATGCTATGATATGTGATTGTGGTGTTTAATATTAATGATGGTATCATGATGTCAAATTTTATGTTGTATAAGATATTGTTATGATGTTAGAATGTTGTATATGATGATGTGGTCGCTTGTTAAGGCCAACCGAGTACCACACACTTAATATTTATAATATGTGTTGATATAACCCTATAAGTTTTAAGAATGTGCTGATATAACCCTACAAACATTATAGAATGTGATGATATAACCCTAAAAATATTAGGAATGTGCTGATATAACCCAATAAGATTTCATAATATGCTGATATAATCCTACCTGTTATGGTGGCGGTCCAATGGTGGTCCAGCGAACTATGAGGGTAAAATTGTCCACCTAATTTCAGAGTTAGCCCAAAGGGTATTTTGGTTAATTTACATAGAGTTAACGCCGAAAAATTGAGGTCAATGCCGGAATTGGGGTTTGAGGGTTATATTGGCACTTTTATTAACTAGTTATGGTTATTTTTGCACTAAAAATTATCATAGGGTTATATTGGCACTTACTCAAGTAAATAGGGTTATATTGACACTTATCTCTTTTTTTTTACTACTAGTCATCCATCGATCTCGGGGCTTAGTAATCCCGGCACCACGAGTTGATGCAAGGTAAATCACGTCGCTTAGCGATCACTTCTTGGTGCCCACAAAAAATTAATCAGACAGTTAGCCACTTAGCCGATCACATAGATATGCATTATAGGAACAATATAGTTTACGTATGAATATATGAACAATAATATTATATATATTATATTCATGGTAACATATGTATAGTAACTATGGAGTAGAGTAGTTTTAATTGAAATATTTGAATGAGATGGTGCAGTACAATAATCCAATATGGGAATCCTCCATGTTGTACGAGAATGCCATCCTTTATTTAGTACCACCGTCCACCGGCATCTGAGGGGCCTAAATGTCCAAACACGGATAGACTGTAATCTACATGGTCCGTTGATCATTGCGGAATACGAATCTTCTTCTTCTGCTTAACATAACTTCCACTCCTTGGATCTTATCTCTTATTCCTGCTTTTAGAAGCCATTATAAAGAAAAAAAATATTTTTATAATCCTATTTAGTTGACAGAAGAGCCAATATAACCCTATCTTGTTAGTGAAAGTGCCAATATAATCTCCTTTAACAACTTTTAATCAAAATTTTATAAAATTATATATTTACCCTTCTGGAAAAAAAATTAAAATACTAAAAAAATAGGAAATGATGTTATTACCCTTACACTCATCAATACTCCGCCACTGGATAGCCGTCGGATTAGGTAGGGTTATATCCGCACATTAGTAAAAAATGTAAGGTCATACAACACATACTATAGAATATAGGGGTTTTAATGATATTTTGTTTATTTTGTTGTTTTTAGTCTGAATTGATGATTGGATGACCTTTGGTGTTGAGTGTGATTGTTACTTTGCTGTGTTATTCGACCTAGGATTTTTTATGTTGATAAGTTTTGAAATGGGGCTATGATATGTGATAATGGTGTTTAATATCAATGATGGTGTCATGATGTCAAAATTTATGTTATATAAGATATTGTTATGATGTTATAATGGTGTATATGATGATGTGGTTGTCCGTTAAGGCCAGCTGAGTACCACACACTTACTATTTATAATATGTGCTGATATAACCCTATAAGTTTTAAGAATGTGCTGATATAACCCTATAAGTTTTAAGAATGTGCTGATATAACCCTATAAGTTTTAAGAATGTGCTGATATAACCCTATAAGTTTTAAGAATGTGCTGATATAACCCTACAAACATTAGAAATGTGCTGATATAACCCTACAAACATTAGGAATGTACTGATATAACCCAATAAGATTTCATAATGTGCTAATATAACCCTACCTGTTACGGTGGCGGTCCGGCAGTGGTCCGGCGGCGGTCCGCCTGACGAACTATGAGGGTAAAATTGTCCACCTAATTTCAGAGTTAGACCAAAGGGTATTTTGGTCAATTTACTCAGAGTCAACACCAGAAAATTGAGGTCAATGCCAGAAACGAGGTATGAGGGTTATATTGACACTTTCATTAACTAGTTAGGGTTATTTTTGCACTAAAAACTATCATAGGGTTATATTGGCATTCAGTCAAATATAACCCTATTCAGTCAAATAGGGTAACCATATTGGCACTTAGGAGAGGAAATTTGGCGAGCGAATGAGAGGAAATCGAAGGAGCAGATGAGAGGAAATCAGAGGAGAGGAAATCAGAGAGAGGTAATGGAAAAGAGGATAGAAAATCTGGGTTGATAGGGGAGAGATGAAATGAAAGCAGGTGAGAGTAGGACGGGAGGTGAGTGTGTGAGGTTTGTGAGTAATAATTAATTGATTTAAGGGCATTTATGTCTTTTATTACTAAGAAAACTTCTTAAAAGAAAAAATGTATAAATTTAGTTTGGACAATAAAAAAGGAAAGTGTACAAATATGGATAGAATAGAGCAAGTAGGAACTTTTATTTTGAACCAACTAAAATGGATAGTATGAATGTTACGACTTGGGAGAAAGGGACGGGAAGAAAATGGAGTATTTGACAATTCAAACACACGAAGAAAGTATTTTCAACTTTTAAGTAGCAGCCTCTAAACATTAGTTGGACAACATGAAAAATAAAATTAAAAAACAGTAGAACGGAGTAGTCAAGATATGGCCGAGCAATCCAGTCAAGCATAATAAGCTCTAGTTAGTGGTGTCACTTCGGCTAAGCGTGCGGGTTGAAAACGGTTCGGGTTAAAATAGGTTAGGTTGAAAATATGTTAATTTTTAATTGTCGGGTTGTATTGGGTTACTGTCGTATTGGGTTGAAACGTGTTAAAAAAATTTCTCGGGTTGAGTTGCTGTCGTGTCAATTTGAAATAGTTTTTTTCTTTGGGTCAAGTCATATCATGTAGGGTTATTGTCATGTTGGATTATTTTCGTGTAATTTTTTTCTCGGGTTAGATTGGGTCGGGTTGGATTTGATCGGGTTATTTTCAAATTGGGTTACTGTCGGTCAACCCTTACTTGAGTTTGTATATATAAACATTAATAACTAAATTAATTTTAACTAATCAAGGTCGACACTTATTTCAAAGAGTGTATATATTTACGGATTAACATGTTTGAATTTAACTAATAAACGCTCTACCTTAATTTACTTTATATTAAAAACATTAATAAATGAGATGAATTTAACTAATCAATGGTCAGCCCTTATTTGAATTAGTATATATAAATACGAATGAAATATTTAATTTTAACTAATAAACAGTCAACCCTTACTTGACTTTCTATATATAAACACGAATAACCAAGGATGATTTTAACCAATCAACGGTCAACCCTTACGTGACTTTCTATATATAAATAATAATAGTTATAGATTGACTTTAACTAAACAACAATCAACCCCTACTAGCCTTTTTATATGTAACACTAATAAATAAGTTGATTTTAGCGGCCAATCTTTACTTGACTTAGTATATATAAACACTAATAATTAAGTTGAATTTAGCAATTAAACGGTCAACTCTTACTTGATTTTCTATACATAAACACTAATAACTAAGTTGACTTTAACTAGTCAACGGTCAGCCCTACTTATTTATATATATAAACACTAATGAAAATGTTTGCTTAAGTTATTAAATATAAACTCTTACCTTACTTTCCGTATATAAACAGTAACGAAATGGTTTGACTTTAACAAAACGGTTTTTCTAACGAGTGTCCATGGGCACTCGTTAACAACTTCAGATTCTATCAAAAACCGTGTTATTAAATGCAAATAGAGTTAATGATTAATGACATCCCTCAAAAACTTACACTCCCTATGTACTATTCGATGGATTTGAATTTAATAACACAGTTTTCGATGGAATTTGAAGTTGTTAACGGGTGCCCATGGGCACTCGTTAGAAAAACCGTTAACAAAATAAATGTCAACCTTTACATAGTTGTTTATCTATAATAATAACTAAGGTTAAACTCTTTAACTCTTTAATGATCAACAATTACTTGACTTTTCATGCATAAATACCTAATGCAAAATGTTTACTTTTACTTATCATCAGTCAACCCTTACTTGACTTTCTATATTTTACCGCTAATGAAAATGTTTAGTTTATTAAGTTATCAAAGGTGGACCCCTACTTAACTTTCATATATAAATACTAATAAAATGGTTAGACTTTAACTAACTAAAGGTCAACCTTAATTGACTTTCTCTATAACTTTTGATAAAAAACTAATTAAATTTTGATAAAATTTAATAATTTAATCAGGTCAATATATCTCAGGTTAGATTCAGGTTTCAGATTGAATTCGGTTGTGTTAGGTGCATGTTCGAATTGATATATCTCTGGTCAAATTTGGGTTTCGGATTGAGTTCGATCGTGTCGGGTGTGGGTTTGGGTTGATATATCTTGGGGTAGAATCGAGTTTCAGGTTGAGTTTGGTCGTTTCGGGTTTGAGTTCTGGTCAATATTTCATGGGTTGGATTCGGATTTTGGGTTGAATTCGACCGTGTTGAATTTAGGTTTGGATCAATATTTCTTGGGTTAGAATCGAGTTTTGGATTGAGTTCGGTCCGTGTCGGGTTGGTTTGGATTAGAGATTGACAGCATTGGGTCTAGTTATTCAAGACCAGACGCCAACAGTACACCTGCACTATTTTCATTCGAAGCACCGAAAACTATCAACATTAAATGAATCGCACACATAAACATATGAAACATCGGGAAACCATCAATCACAACTGAAGAGATGGTACTAGATATTACTCGTAAAAGCTTCTTTCTTGCAACCGTTCTACTCCTTTCTTTTTCGCCATTTCTTAGCTCCCAAGATTCATCTGCAAGCCTTTCTAGCTCATGGATCAACCATCCTCGCCGAATTGACAACGGCATAGATATCTATACATCCTGGTCAGCTATCCTGCTCAGAGAAAGTAGTGGTAATGGGAGAAAATTCGCCTGCAGCTTTTACTGCAAAAACACCGATGATGAATGCGTTTTTGGGGTCCTGATTTTCCCTAGCCATGGTAACTTCACCAGCTATAATTTCTATGGATCCCCTGAATTAGTATGGTCTGCAAACAGGAATTCGCCCGCTGGGATTAATGCAACTTTGCAACTCAGGCAGGATGGAGACTTGGTCCTGCAAAATGGTGTTGGCGATTTGGTTTGGTCGAGCAATACAAGAGAAAAATCTGTTTCCGGTCTGAACTTAACGGAAGATGGAAACCTGGTGCTGTTTGGAAGAAATAAGGAGCTCATTTGGCAATCTTTTAATTATCCTACAGATTCACTGGTTTTGGGACAGAGGTTGATTCCAGGGCGGAAGTTAACAGCCAATGTTTCAGTCTCAGATTCTGGTTCAGGTTTGTTCTCTCTTTCTGTTGATAATAAAGATCGGTTTGTTGCGTATGTAGAGTCTAATCCACGACAAATTTATTATGCTTCTGTGTTGGATGATGATCTTTCTTATGTTGAGTTTGCCAATGGTAGCTTCGGTGGATTGTCCTTCCCTTTTGGTTCAGTTGATCAGTTCATGAAACTCGGGTTTGATGGTCGATTGAAAGTGTATAAGTTTACAGGAAAGTTTTGGACAGAAGTTGCTGATCTTTTCAAAACAAAGTTAGGTGATTGTGGGCTGCCTATGGTTTGTGGATCCTACGGAGTCTGCTCGAATGGAAATTGTCGATGTCCGGAGACTTTTGGCAATGATCAAGGGAGCTTCTTCAAGCAAATTGATTACTGGAAGCCTAATCTTGGGTGTTCGTTGGATACTCCAATTTATTGTAGTCATTCAAGGAACATGTTCTCCTGGAGCTGAAGAACTCCTCATACTTCGCATTCGAAGCAAGCTTTGTGAATATGGTTGAAGTGAAAACAGTTGAGGATTGTAAGCATATGTGTCTTAAGAATTGTTCTTGCAAAGCAGCTCTTTTTGTGTCAGGGAGTAAAGGGAGATGCTTAGTGCTGAATGAAGTGTTCTCCATCATTAGCAAGGAGAATAATACCAGCGGTGTTTCAAATTACACAACTGTTTATCTGAAGGTGCAAAATGCTCAGGCGTCGAAAAGAGAGAAAAAGGTAGTAATTATAGTTGCATCCACAATTGCAACTTTCTTGGTTTTGGCTTCTGTGATTTTGTCTGGCCTTGTTCGATGGAAGAGGAGATTGAAGGAAGCGAACAAATTTGAAGAGGGCTTCTTGGATAGGGCATTAGGAATGCCAACTTCGTACTCTTATCAGGACTTGAAAGCCATGACAGAAGATTTCTCACATAAATTAGGAGAAGGAGGATTTGGTTGTGTTTATGGACACTTGGAAATGGAAGGAAGGTTGCAGTCAAACGTTTGAACCTGATCGGTTTGAACCAAACCAATGACTCTTTTATAGTCGAGGTAGAGACAAATGGTAACATTCATCATGCAAATTTGGTCAGCCTGATTGGATTCTGTTTCAAGAAATCACACAGGCTTCTGGTTTATGAGCATATGGCAAAAGGATCATTGGACAGATGGATATTTAAGAAAGATCAAAGCCATTCCCTTTCTTGGGAAACCAGGGGAAAAAACATCCTAGATGTTGCCAAGGGATTGGCTTATCTTCATGAAGAATGCAGCCATAAAATAATCCACTTTGACATCAAGCCCCAAAACATCCTGCTGGATCAAAACTTCAATGCCAAAGTTGCTGATTTCGGGTTGTCAAAGCTAATCGACAAGGACCAGAGCAGAGTTGTCACGCGAATGAGAGGAACACCGGGATATTTTGCTCCAGAGTGGTTGAATTCAGTCATCACAGAGAAGGTGGATGTGTACAGCTTCGGCGTCCTGATCCTGGAAATTGTGTGTGGGAGGAGGAACTTGGATTGGTCGAGGGACGAGGAAGACCGGCATTTACTAGAACTCTTTAAGTTGAAAGCAGAAGCAAGAGAACTTCAAGACTTGGTTGATGAGAAAATCCAGGATTTTCAGCCCCACGTCGAGGAAGCTGAGGAAGTGATGAAGATTGCTGCATGGTGCTTACAGAGCGATTTTACGAAGAGGCCTGCAATGTCCCTTGTAGTTAAGGTATTAGAAGGCATGGTAGCTTCTGAAAAGAACATGGATTATGACTTCATTGATCATCCATTGGCGTTTAGAACATTGGGAGTGGCTCATAATCCACATGTACAGAATGCTTCTGATAGTGTTATTCCAATATTGCCTTCAGCTTTGTCTGGACCAAGGTAGTCTCAGAACAAAATATTGATGAAAATAACTTGTCAAATTTCTCTGGATTATTGTAATGCTGAAGCAATTTACTGAGTTATAGCCTACATGGTTGTTTGGATATAAATAATACACAACTAGTTAGGTAACACCGTGCGTTGCGTGGTGAGTTTGATAACAAATTATAGAAATACTATAGGAATGTTGCTACAATATAGAGATGTTAAAAGAGCTGTAATTGAAGGTACAAATGTACCAATTTTACATGTAATTGAAGCGTGGAGATGGTGACACGGTACATCATTAAATCTGTGAAGAAGAAGATGAAGAATAAGAAAATGAGAAGGAATGAAAGACAAAAGAGAACCCCTGCACTGGAAGGGAAATTCGAGAGGTACGGATTCACGAGGTGAATGTTCAGGTGAAGAGGTCCGGGGTGGAGGGGTTCGAGAGGAACTGGTTCGAGGGGAGGGGTTCGAGAGGAACTGATTCGAGAGGTGATGTTTCAGGTGCAGAGGGTTCCAGTGGAGGGGTACGAGAGGTACTGATTCGAAAGGTGAACTCTAACCTCTCGAATATGTACCTCTCGAATACGAGCCTCTCAAACTCTAACCTCTCGAACCTCCATTGGAACCTTCACCTCTCGAATCGTTCAAAGGAACCTTCACCTCTCGAATCCGTACATCTCGAACCTCCACTCGAACTCTCAAAGGGACCTTCACCTCTCGAATAGTACCTCTTGAACCTCGAATGGAACCTTCGCCTCTCGAATCGTTCAATGGAACCTTCACCTCTTGAATCGTTCAATGGAACCTTCACCTCTCAAATCCGTTCCTCTCAAACATCCTCTCGAACTCTCACCTCTCGAATACCTACCACTCGAATACGTACCTCTTGAACCACCCCCTCGAAAGCTACACCTATCGAATACGTAGCTCTCGAACCACCATCTTGAACCACACTCTCGAATTAGTACCTCTCGAACTGTTTTAAGGAACCTTCACCTCTCGAATATGTACCTCTCCAATACGTACCTCTCGAACTCTAACTTCTCGAACCTCCACTGGAACTTTCACCTCTCGAATCCGTACATCTCGAACCTCTACTCGAACTCTCAAAGGAACCTTCACCTCTCGAATTAGTATGTCTCGAAACCCTCCAATGGAACATTCACCTCTCGAATCGTTCAAAGGAACCTTCACCTTTCAAATTAGTACCTCTCGAATTCTCTTGAAGCAATAACACGTCGGTCCAGCCGCCACCGGAGCCACAAAGGACTATCTAAATGGATTCGTTTCCGACGATAAGCCTCAATTGCATCCTAATGGAATAGGTAACAAAGCCACCTTACCACCCACTGCTACTAAATCACCGCCTCCCCACGTTAAACTGGTGCTTGCTGTTGCACCAGGTGCTAAAGCGGGGGTATTTTGTATCCATTGAGCAAAAACGGGTTGTAATTGGATAGTGGAGACGCTTCTTTGGTGTTCTTCCGGCGGATGAAAATAAAAACCAACTAGCCAACCAGAAAAAAAAGCTTCCGTCCTTGGAACTAAAGCTGGTTCTATTCCGGACAAGAAAGCAAAGCCGGGGACCTAGGTGGGAGGAACTGATTTGACTGGTTAAATTCCGGTACTTAGTCATTCTACTGACAAAGAGAGTTCGATCTCGTTCGATTCATGATCGCATCTGCAAACCCCTCTAATGGAACCTTCACCTCTCGAATATGTACCTCTCAAATACGTTCCTCTCAAACTCTAACCTCTAGAACCTCCACTGGAACCTTCACCTCTCGAATCCGTACATCTAGAACCTCCACTCGAACTCTCAAAGGAACCTTCACCTCTGGAATTAGTACGTCTCGAATGTCGAATGGAACCTTCACCTCTCGAATCGTTCAACGGAACCTTCACCTCTCAAATCGTTCAAAGGAACCTTCACCTCTTGAATTAGTACCTCTCGAACCGTTCAAAGGAACCTTCACCTTTTGAATTAGTACATCTCAAACCTCGAATGAAACCTTCACCTCTCGAATCATTCAATGGAACCTTTACCTCTCGAATTGTTCAATGGAACCTTCACCCTCTCGAACCACCCTCTAGAAAGCTAACCCACTCTCGTACGTACCTCTCGTACATACCTCTCGAACCACCCTCTCGAATCGTTCAAAGGAACCTTCACCATGAGAATTAGTACCTCTCGAACCCCTCCAACGAAACCTTCACCTCTTGAATATGTACCTCTCGAATACGTACCTCTCGAACTCTAACCTCTCGAACCTCCACTCGAACTCTCAAAGAAACCTTCACTTCTTAAATTAGTACGTCTCGAACCTCGAATGGAACCTTCACCTCTCGAATCATTCAATGGAACCTTCACCTCTCGAATCGTTCAAAGGAACCTCCACATCTCGAATTAGTACCTCTCGAACCCCTCCAAAGGAACCTTCACCTCTCGAATCGTTCAAAGAAACCTTCACCCCTTGAATTAGTACCTTTCGAACCCCTCCAATGGAACCTTCACCTATTGAATATGTACCTTTCAATCTCTAACCTCTCGAACCTCCACTGGAACTTTCACCTCTCAAATACGTACCTCTCGAACCACCCTCTCGAAAGCTACACCTCTTGAATATGTACCTCCCGAACCACCCTCTTAAACCACCCTCTTGAATTAGTACCTCTCGACCGGTTCAAATGAACCTTCACCTCTTTAATACGTACCTCTCAAACTCTAGCTTCTCGAACCTCCACTGGAACCTTCACCTCTAGAACTCTAACCTCTCGAACCTCCACTGGAACCATCACCTCCCGAATCCGTACATCTCGAACCTCCACTCGAACTCTCAGAGAAACCTTTACCTCTCGAATTTGTACGTCTCGAACCTCCACTCGAATTGTCAAAGGAACCTTTACCTCTCGAATTAGTACCTCTCAAACCTCGAATGTAGCCTTCACCTCTCGAATCCTTACCTCTCGAACCAGTACCAATCGAAACCTCCACTCTAACGGTCACCTCTCGAATGGAACCTTCACCTCTCGAATACGTACCTCTCGAACCTCATCCCGAACTCTCACCTCTCGAACCTCTACTGGAACCTTCACCTCTCGAACCACGAATGAAACCTTCACCTCTCGAATCGTTCAAAGAAACCTTCACCTCTCGAATCTGTACATCTCGAACCTCCACTGGAACTCTCAAAGGAACCTTTAACTCTCGAATTAGTACCTCTCAAACCTCGAATGGAACCTTCACCTCTTGAATAGTTCAAAGGAACCTTCACATCTCGAACCCCTTCAAAGGAACCTTCACCTCTCGAATCGTTCAAAGGAACCTTCACCCCTCAAAACAGTACCTCTCGAACCCCTCTGATGGAACCTTCTCCTCTCGAATATGTACCTCTCGAACTCTAACCTCTCGAACCTCCACTGGAACCTTCACCACTCGAATACGTACCTCTTGAACCACCCTCTCGAACCACCCTCTCGAATTAGTACCTCTCGAACCGTTCAAAGGAACATTCACCTCTCGAATACGTACCTCTCGAATTCTAACTCTCGAACCTCCACTGGAACCTTCACATCTCGAACTCTAACTCTCGAACCTCCACTGGAACCATCACCTCTCGAATCCGTACATCTCGAACCTCCACTAAAACTCTTAAAGGAACCTTCACCTCTCGAATTCATACGTCTTGAACTTCCACTTGAACTCTTAAAGGAACCTTTACCTCTCGAACCTCAAATGGAACCTTCACCTCTTGAATCTGTACCTCTCAAATCTGTACCTCTCGAACCAGTACCACTCGAAACCTCCACTCTAACGGTCACCTCTTGAATGAAACCTTCACCTCTCGAACCTCCGCATAAACTCCCACCTCTCGAACCTCTACTGAAACCTTCACCCCTCGAACCTTGAATGGAACCTTCACCTCTCGAACCACGAATGGAACCTTCACCTCTCGAACCACGAATGAAACCTTCACCCCTCGAATCGTTCAAAGGAACCTTCACCCCTCAAATCCGTACATCTCGAACCTCCACTCGAACTCTCAAAGGAACCTTCAACTCTCGAATTAGTACCTCTCGAACCTCAAATGAGACCTTCATCTCTCGAATCGTTCCATGGAACCTTCACCTCTCGAATATGTACCTCTCAAACTCTCACCCCTCAAACTCTCTACTGGAACCTTCACCTCTCGAATACGTACCTCTCAAACCTCCTCTCGAACTCTCACCTCTCAAACTCTCTACTGGAACCTTCACCTCTCAAATACGTACCTCTTGAATCCAGACCTCTGGAAATCTCACCTCTCGAACCTCCAATGGTATATTAAATTTTTTGAAAAGGCCAAAACGACATCGTTTTGGGCAGCCACCTGACAGCACCTGTAGACGCATATGGTTGCGCAACCTTTTTTTTAAATGTCTAAAATGATGTCATTTTGGACAACCACTTGACAGCACTTGTAGAGACACATGTTAGGCAGCCCTGTGAAATGACTATTATGTCCCTGATGACGATTTGTGTCAACCATGCAATTGGCAGAATTTCTTTCATAGAGTACCCTAATATGAACGTGGGACTGACCTAGTAAGTATATAAATTTAATCCGCTCCTATCTCATTAACCTCACCGAGGTTATGTACGGTAAGTGCGCTCCTCGTGTTTATACTCTCTCTCTCTCAACATAACATGCTGTGATTATTTCCTTTTCTGTGTACTCCCTCCGTTTTTTTAATATTGACACCTCATTTTTGGTGTTAGAATTTAGGAGATGCTAAATGAGTGGATGGAATTGAAATGAAAGAAGAGAAAGTAAAATGAGTGGATGTAATAACCTTAAACTTGACATAAATAGAAAGTGCCAATGAAAAAAAAACACCCACTTTTAGTAAGTGTGCCAATATTAAAAAAATGGAGGGAGTACTTATTCTCGTTAAAACTGTTGCCATTATTTTCTTTTTTGTTTTGTTTTCCATCACTAAAACATTTTTTTAAAGTTATGATTATTTTTTTCAATTCAATTTACTTTTTATCCTCTCAATACAAACTCATCCACTTATTTTTATTTTTTTAAAGTGTGCAAAATTTGTTGGATTGGGTGACATTATAAAAAATTCAGAGGAAAAGTTAATTATATCACTACCACATAGACCCCCACTAGCATAGGTTTTTTTAAAATTTTAACATCGGCTTTTTAAATCGGAGTTAATTCAGCACCAATTTTTTTAATTTTAACACCGATTTTTTAAAAGTCGGTGCTAAATTTTACAATAGCATCGGTTTCGGAAAATATTAGCACCGATTTTTAAAAACCGGTGCTAAAATTTGAAAATTTCATTTTTCCAGCAAAAGAAATAGCCAAAAATTTTTAAATAGCACCGATTTTGGAAATGTTAGCACATGTTTATTAAAAATTGGTGCTAAATATTTGTAAAATTTTATCTTCCCGCCAAAAAATTTAAAATAGCTCTGGTTTTAGTAAAAATAGCACTGGTTTTAAAAACTGGTGCAACAAATTTAAAAATAGCACCCGGTTTTTGCAAAAAAATGGCACCGGTTTTAAAAACCGGTGCTAAAAATTATAACTTAGCACCGTTTTTTTTGTAAAAAATAGCACCAGTTTTAAAAATCTGTGCTAAAATTTAAAAAATAGCACTAGTTTAACCGGTGCTAAAAATTTTCAATACTCATTTTCCCGCCAAAGAAATAGCCCAAAATTTTAAAATAGCTCCAGTTTTAAAAACCAATGCTAAAAATGAAAAAATAGCACTGGTTTTGGAAGAAAATAGCACCGGTTTAAACCGGTGCTAAATCTTTTTAAATTTTTAAAATTTTCCCGCCAAATAAATCTCCAAAAAAAAAATTCCAGCCAAAGAAATCACCAAAAAGTTTTTAAAATGGCACCGGTTTTAAAAACCGGTGCTAAAATTTTAAAAATAGCACCGATTTTAAAAAATCGGTGCTAAAAATTTTCAATACTCATTTTCCCGCCAAAGAAATAGCCCAATATTTTAAAATAGCACCGGTTTTGGAAAAATTAGCACCGGTTTTTAAAACCGGTGCTAAAAATAAAAATTCGCACTAGTGTAGGATGAAAATAGCAACGATTTAAACCGGTGCTAAAAATTTTTAAACTTTTCCCACCTAAGAAAATACCCAAAAAAAATTTCCCACCAAAGAAATTGCCAAAAAAAATTAAAATAGCACCGTTTTTGAAAATCAGTGCTAAAAATGAAAAAATAGCACCGGTTTTGGAAGAAAATAACACCGATTTAAACCTGTGCTAAAAGTTTTTAAATTTTTCCCGCCAAAAAAATTTCCCCCCAAAGAAATCGCCAAAAACATCTAAATATTTGTCAAAATTTTTTTAAGTTCATTATTTCCGCCAAAGAATTCAAAAAATTCTCCAAAAATTTCAAATAATCTTCGCAGAAATTTCATGAGTTGGGAGCAGCTGCGCAGCCGCTCTAAGCTATTTTTTTTAACTTTCAAAATCATTCACTTCTTTTGTTGACTTTAACTAATGATTAAGTTAAGTTAAATTAATCAACGATCAACCTTTACTGACCCAATATATACAAATAAGAATAAAGTTTGTTTGCATTTACTAATTAACGTTCAACCCTTAATTGATTTAGTATACTCCCTCCGTCTCGGATTAAATTGCACATGATCAAAGATACATTCAAACTAAGAAAACTTTGATTACATATTTGAATAGATATATAAACAATCGTGAAAACTTTACTTGACTTTCAATATATAAACACTAATAACTAGGCTAACTTTGTCGTGCATGTTGTCAGTGTTTTCATGCAAAATGTCGTGCATGTTAAAGCATCCACAATGGTAGTGGATTTAAAAAGCATTTCCTAAGTGCCACATCATGAATTTTGATAAAAACTAGCTAAGAATAAATTACCAAGAATGGTAGTGGACCTAAGGAGCACTTCTTAGGTACTACTTTTAAATTATAAATTATAATAGATTAAAAATATAAAACAAATCATGTTAAATAACATTCATTAATTGATTAGTATTTGACCAAAGAAAGAGGTACCAACTTTTTAACTAAGGAACAATTCCTTATCAAAGAGTGATCATTAAAACTGTAAATAAGTATTTTTTTAAAATCAGGAATGCTCTTATTAAAAAAAATGAGTTTAATGAGCTACATGGTGGATGCTCTTATAAAAAGGCATTTCTTCCAGTAATTTTTTTTTTTAATTAAAACCATCCGTAGATGGGGGAAATTATATTTGGCCTTCCCAAGCCTTAAAATAAACAGAAAACTGAAAGTTAAAGACAAAGAGAAGCCAGTGGCTTAGTTTATATGTACATTTGTGACCCGTAGGCTCATTGAGGCAACATTTGTTGCTTCCAAAATGAATAATAAAGTATAGCTAATTGTGAGGGGAATACTAAAACTCTTAGTTGAGAATGGAGATCATCGAACTTATTAGTGGATCGTAATGACGAAACACTGGTCAGTCAAATTCACCCCATCTAAAAACTAAGAATCTTATCCCCTATCAAGATGAATAGTGGAAAGACATCACTCTAACCGGGAGTAGTCATGATGCATCTAGTGGAAGCTTCAATCAAAAACTAAGAATCAAATGAGCACTGTTGTGCATCAAGCCCAAAAGCAAATGAGCACTGAAGAAAAAAACCAGCAACAGCAATGTTTCAAGCAAAATCATTGCTCATTTCTGAATGTTCATGCGAAATTCACCATGTTGTGAGTCAAGCAAATCAGCACGCATCAATCGAATTTGCAGAGTTATGCATCAAGCCAGTCAGCAATGTTGTGGATGAAGCAAATCAGCAAAGTTGTGCATCAAACAAACCAGCAACGAGAAAAACCATAGTACAATCCTGAATCTTCATGGAAAAATCTCCATGTTGTGCGTCGTTGTGGTCGTAGTAAAATCAAACTGCCTCCTTGTGCCTACAAATGGTGAAAACATTTAATCAGTAGCATCCATACTACGTGAAATTCTTAAGGAGGGAGTCCCTAACTGATCAAGTCTAATGAGGCCCTGAATATGATTAGGTAACATATGAAAGGAGAGAAAGGATTCACTTGTCCCATCTTTGAGGCATTTCTTTGCTAGTGCATCAGCTACAAGATTCGCTTGCCTCAAAATATGAGTAAGTTTGAATGGACTCGAAGATTGTTTAATTTCATCCGCAAGTTGGAACAATTGCCAAGGGGCAAGCAACGGATCTGATACTGACAAGACAACATTCTTACAATCTGATTCTATGCATACATTTACCATAGAGCCATCAATTTTTGATGTGGCAAACTGTATTGCCCTCATTTCAGCCTCTTGAGGAGATTTAGCATTTGAAATTTGAGTATGAGCAATAATAAAATTACCCCTACTATCTCTTAGGATCATGCTAATTCCAGTCAAATTCAGATGGGAATTCCAAGCAGCATCAACATTTAATTTATATCCCCAGATAGGCCTAGACCAAGCAATTTTAAAGATTTTCGGTTTAGGAGGGGGCTTGATCAGTGGCAGAAAAGAGTGCTTTGCAATATCTTTGTCAAAATTTGATCTAATGAAAGCAGGTTTAGCAGTGAACATATAGAAAATTTGTTCTTTAATGCTTGCTATCACCACACCTGTCCTAGGCAAAGCTGAATCAAAAATGATTCTATTTCTCATTTTCCACAATTGCCAACAAGTTATAATAGCTGCAGATTTTATGATATCATTATGAAGGGCAGTTGTACCTGAGATAGTTAGATAGCAAGAGAGTCTCTCCCAAATAGAGGAGTAAGCAGCAGCAGTAATCCCCATGAATGAATGAACAGTTTCCCAGATTTGTATTGAAAATGTGCAAGAGTTGAAAAAATGGTCTAAAGAGTCCTCATGATTATTACACATACAGCATCTTGAAGTCAATGAGAATCTCAGTTTGCGTAGCACATTATCAAAAGGGAGCAAGGAATTCATCATTTTCCACATAAAAATAGAAACTTTTTTCTCAATTCTAGTATTCCACAGGTACTGGGCAGATTGGATATTACCTCTTTGATGTCGTAGCAATTTATAAGTAGCTTTAAAGGAGAAGTCCCCGTTTGTACCTGGTTTCCAAATGAGTCTATCCTTTCTATGCGGAGATAGGGTTGCTTCCTGCAATAAAGTGGCAGCATGAGAAGGGAGAAGAGGAGCAATTTCTTGAAGCCAAGAAGCTTTATGTGTGATGAAGTCAGAAACAGTGCTTGATTGAGGGATATTTACAGTAATAGGATTACACCAATCCTCAACCGATCCTATACCTAACCAATTTGAAGTCCAAAAATTACAGTCTCCGTTTCCTACTATAACCCTAGAGTTAGCTTCTGCCCAACTATTAATTTCACAAATTCTCCTCCAATTTTGAGAGGTCCTGTAGGATGAAGGTAGAGATGCCAGAAGGGAAGACCAAAGTACTTCTCCCTTTTGGAATTTCCACCACAACCTAGCAGAACATGTCTTTAGGATTGTATGAATAGATCTAAACCCCGGACCATTTTGATCAATGGGATAACAGAGAAAATCCCACTTTCTCCATGTTCTTTTTGATCCTTGATCAGTTGTACCCCAGAAAAACCTACTAAGTTTTTTCTCAATGGTGAGGATAACTTCATTTGTAGGTTTTAAAACTGACCAAATATGTTGGGGAATGGAGTATATACATGACTGGATTAAGATGATCCTACCCCCCATAGAAAGCCACCTGTTCTTCCAACCCCCTATTTTGTTTTCAATCTGTTCAATTATAGGTTGGAAATAGATTTTTTTGGGTGCCCCTGTAAAGATTGGAACCCCTAAGTATGTAAAGGGGAATCTACCTATTTTCATACCCAACACCCTTTTGATATTACTGATCCTGTCTACTGAAACATGCTTTCCTAAGAAGATGTCACTCTTTGAGTAATTAATCCTTTGTCCACTGACCTCCTCAAATTTGGTAAGAAAAGCTTTAAATCTAATCAATGATTGGTTATTTGCAGTTAGAAAAATAACAGTATCATCAGCATAAGATAAATGAGAAACTGGAAAAGTATTACCTGGAAGATGATAGTATGATAGCTTACCATTTAGAAAAATGTAAGCTAAACTCCTTGTGAAGGATTCAGAAAATATATTAAAGAGAAAAGGGGAAAGGGGATCGCCCTGTTTAATTCCCCTAGAGGCCTGAAAGAAACCAACCGGCTTACCATTTATGAGGATTGAGAACCATGCCTGAGATAAGTTCTTCATGATGATAAAAATGAATCTAGCAGAAAAACCAAATCTAGCAAGAATTGAGTATAGAAAAGACCATTTAACCCTATCAAAAGCTTTCTGAAGATCAAGTTTAACAATGCAATTGGGATCTCTTTTCTTTTTGTTTAAAAATCTTACCATTTCTTGTAGGTAGATGACATTATCAGAAATGTCTCTTCCTTTAAGAAAGGCAGTTTGATGTGGTGAAATAATTTTTGGCATTATATACTTAAGCCTTCCCATCAGTACCTTTGAAAAGATTTTGTTTATAACATTGGAAAGGCTAATAGGTCTATAATCATCAAATGATGTAGGAGTTAATTTTTTGGGGATAATAGTGATCCAGGTGCTGCTTATACCCTTGGGAATATTTGAAGCAGATAGAAAATCATTTACAGCAGCCAATAAATCATCTGCAATAATATCCCAAGAGTGCATATAAAATTTGGCAGTAAAACCATCAGGGCCCGGACTGCTAAGCTTATTTAAATTAAGCACAATGTCTCTGAGTTCATTAAGAGAGACTGGTTTCACTAAATCATCATTATCCTCCTGAGTAATCAGTTTAGGAATTTGGCTGAGGAAGTGTGATGTGTAGAGATTAAAATCTGAAGAACTGTCCTCAGTTAAAAGATTATTATAATAGTGAATGGCCTCATTTTCAATTTCCTGAGCAGTATCAACCCATAGGCCATTACTATTTTTGATTTTTGTGATCTTTAGTCTACAGTTTCTTTCACTAACAGATTTATGGAAAAAACTTGTGTTATTATCCCCCTCTTTAAGCCATTTGACCTTTGCCTTATGCTTCCAAAAACTTTTCTGTTCTACAAGTGATCTTACTAATTTAGCTCTGGCTTCTTTCAGTTTCAGTAAGTTCAGATCAGAATTAACCTGGTCATAGTTCTGTTCATGAGCTAGGAGATCATTTTCTGCCTTCGTAACATTATCAGTGATGTTACCAAATTTTTCTCTGTTCCATATCTTGAGCTCCTTTTTTAATCTGATCAGCTTAAGAAAAAACCTCAACATACCAGAGTTATTCATAGGTATTTCCCAATTATCTTTGATAACCTGAGTGAATTCTCTCCTTTTATACCATGTATTAATGAACCTGAAAGGTCTAGGAGAAGAGGGGACATCACTACCAATAGTAAGCAACATGGGACTATGGTCAGATGAGATTCTATTCAGGATGTGTACTGATGAGGAAGGAAAATTAGAAGACCAGGAGGAATTACATAATCCCCTGTCCAGTCTTTGATTAGTAGGGGACCTAAGCCTGTTATTACTCCATGTAAACAAATTCCCAACAGAATTAATTTCTTCTAATGCCATGACACTAATAAACTCATTAAAATCCTTCATACTACCTAGTTTAGGAGTAGCAGGACCTTTATATTCATTTATTGATGTTATGGCATTAAAATCTCCAATAAAAATGGAGTCAGACAGATTCAGTGATTTTAAATCTGACCACAGGGACTTCCTACCATTTCTGGTCCTTAGGCCATAAACAAAAAAAGCATCCATGCTCTTATTGAGAGTTAAACTTATCACATTGACAGCAAGAAACTGCAGGTTATCACACTTTAATGTCAAAGAAATGTTGGAATTCCAAAAGAGCCAAATTTGACCACTACTAGCATACATACAATTATCAAAATGTAAAGCATGCCTGTAGCCTTCACATTGAGAGTTATCATGTTTTGGCTCTATCAAGCAGATTAGATCAAATCTGTGCCTATTAATCAGATTTTTGAGTCTTAACATAGAAGTATCCATTCCCCTAATGTTCCACACCAAGAACTTTATCTGAATAGTTGTATTACTCATAAGGAAACATTGTTAGAGCTTTTTGACCTAGTCATGATAGTATTTAACTGTGTTAAATAGGTCTCATTCCTATGATTAGAAACTAGCTTTTTCTGTTTATCCTTTTTCAGTTTGGAAAAACCAGATGGGGAGTTTGAAGAAATAACCTGAATGTCCAGAGACTCCCCAGAACCATCTCCATATTCAGAAGATGCAGAGTGTGTGGTGACCGCAGGGGAAACCACTTGGGTTGGCATTTCCTCACACTCCAGAGCTTGAAATCTGTTTTGCCTATGCTTGTGCTGAGGAAAAATGAAATTTTTTGCTGCTGCAATTGGGTTAAAAGGAGAGGAAGACTTACTTCTTATACCTATGATGTCATCTTTTGCGAGGCCTACCTTTTTGCGGAGTTGGGGAGGAGCAGATAGAGATAGTTTGTGCAAAGAAATAGGAGATTGAAGTACAGAATCAGGAAGTACATGAGAAGTAATAGGGTTATCCATGGAATCAGAATGAACATGTACTACATCTGAGGTATCTAGGTTTGAAGTTAGATCCGGATTCTGCAAAGTACATTCAGTTCCAGGGGCTTTCTCAGAGACACTAACCTTCTCCGGATTCCCAGGGATATCTTTCCCAGTATCATAATTAGAAATGACAGGGTCTGCTTGCTCAGTAACATGAGTAGGAGATTTATCCTGTGCTAGACTAAAAACATCAGCCTGGTTTTGGTTATTGATATTATCCTTTCCTACCTTCTGTTTAGGTACATATCTAAGGTTTTGAGTTGACACAGCATTAACCTTGTCAGTTACTGAGAGACCAGACCCTCCAGCTTTGTTAATTTTATCATGAAACTGATTAACAATCTCCTATTCCTGAACATCTGTTGGCTTTTTGTGATCTTTTCCAAGGGCATTAATGTTATCCATTTTATTCAACCTTGGTTTTCTCAGTTCCGGATGTAAGTAGATGCATAGATTGTCATCATGACCAATAACCTTACCGTGATGACAATATAAAGGAAGATCATCAAACTGAAGATGCAATTTAGATACATTATATTCAAAGCCATCTTCCTCAATGCCCACTCTAATATAAGTTGGTTGTCTTTTTTTCAAATCTATTTCTACACACATCTTCACTGCGGATGGTCTAGTTAAGCCAGCAGTAGCAGAATCCAACTTAATAAAATTCCCAATCTGATTACCCATGGATTCTAGCATAGCAAGGTTATAGAAAAAAACTGGAACGTGATGTATAGTAACCCAAACCGGAACTATGGACGACTCAATTTCAGGAGAAAAATCAGTTGTCCATTTTAGAACTTTCATTTGGGCATTGTTAAAATTCCACTGACCTTTAATCCAAAGACGCTGGTAATCTTCCTTGTCCTGGAAGCGTATCAGAATGTGTCGATAGTCTATGGAACCCAGTTGGAATTTACCTTTGAATCCGACTGAATTGAAAGCGTCGTTGAGAGCACCCATGGAAGGCTTCCCACGCGCGAATTTTCCCACCAGAGCGTTGTGGTAGTGAGAGGCCAGAGTCTTTGCCTCCTTCCGAGTGACCAAGCAAGAAATTTCCCCTTTGTAATTGGTTTTAGGAATTATCTCGGGATTAGATGGGAGTGAAACTGATAGTGGAGGTGATCGGTTGTTTAAAGCTTGTAAAAATGATTTGGCCGGCGCTTGTCCTCCACGGCCAGGCGGAGGAGCCGCCATGGATGGGGTGGAGGAAAACTTAGAGAAGAAAATAGTATAAAGATCAAAGAGCCGTTAGGCAGAAGGAGGAAGAAGGAAGAGGAACAGTGGAAAAATGTACTGTTAGTGTGTTTTTCGCACTTTTTTCGCACGTAGTTCGTTATATTTTTTCGCACGTGAACAAGTTTGTATGCTTATAGTTCCCACATTTCTTCCAGTAACACTCGATGGTTTGGATTTCAAAATAATAAAGGGAGAGTATCAGGAAAGACGGTCTTTCCATAAGCTTATGGATAATTCTCAGGGACATTTGCCTTAAATGTTGTAATTTTTTATAAAATTTAAATATTGTATTTTATAAGTTAAAACAAGTAATAACATGTATTTGAAGGTGAAAATATAAAAATATATGATATAAAAAATATTTTTAAAAATTTTAAATTTTATATGTAATTTAAGAAATGTAGTGTATAAGGTAAGAAATAAGTTGTCTGTCCATAAGCTTCTGGACATACCGCATATAGCTTTAAAAGCTTATCTTTGGTGGACGACCTGGAAAATAGAAGTCACCCGGAAAAAGTACATCATGGATTGAATGAAGATGAGTTCACATGTATGAATTAAAGAGCAGGGATAACAATATTCTGCACATCACCTATGAAAGAGCAACAATACCTATAACCATAACTCAAGAAATGGCTGCTGAGAAGGGACTTGTTATTAGTTTGTGTCTTGTACCTTCTCTGCTTCTTTCTTTTTTGCCATTTCTGAGCGCCCGAGAACCGAACTATGACACACATGCCAACCTTTCTACCTCGTGGACCAACACTGTTGACGAGACCTTTTCCCACGACAGAGAAGGCCACACATGCGGGATTCCGATCCTCCTCAGAAAAAAGTATTAATAGTGGTGGAAGAGTTACCCACTGCACCTTCTGTTGTGGAAATATCAAATATCCATGGTGAATGCGTATTAGCCCTATCGATGACGAATATGGCATTATTCCTAATTTAGTGTGGTCTGCAAACAGAAATTCACCCGTTGGGAAGAATGCTACTTTGCAACTGAGGCAAGATGGATGAAAGAATGTATTTCCCATCAAGAATAATATATTACTGACATGAATAAATAGATTACAAAATGAATGTTAGTATTAGTATAACTCTAGTCTAGTCAACAATTCTATTTAGAATCAAATCAAATCAATTAGATACTTGACTTATTCTAACACCCCCCCCCCCTCAAGCGAAGCGTCGGATGCTCAGCGACGCAAAGCTTGGATCGAAAAAAACTTGAACAACGGACGATAGAGCCCTTTAGTGAAGATGTCCGCAATTTGAAGAGCCGTAGGAACTTGAGCAACATGCCGCTTGCTAGAAGCAACCAACTCTTGAACAAAGTGAAAGTCGATTTCGATGTGCTTCCCCCACTTGTAAGCAACTAGATTCTGAGTCAAGAAGATGCCACTACTGTTGTCACATAACAGCAGGGGAGAAATAAAAAGCGGAACTCGAAGATCTTGAAGCAGGTGAGTCATCCAAACAACCTCTGAAGCTATGTTGGCTAGAGCCCGGTACTCAGACTCCGTGCTGGAACGAGAAACAGTGAGTTGTTTCTTGGCACTCCAGGATACAAGGTTTCCACCAAGAAAAATAGCATATCCATAAGTGGATCGACGAGTCTCTAGGCAGCAAGCCCAATCAGTATCAGAATAACCCAACACCTCGGGAGAACTGGCAGATCGGAAGGTAAGACCAAAATGCAAGGTTCCTCTAACATATCGATGAATCCGAGTAACTGCAGCAAAATGATCGTCACGAGGATCCTGAAGATACTGACTGACATTGTTGACCGAAAAGGCCAAGTAAAGACGGGTAATGGTCAGGTACTGGAGGTCCCCAACTAGAGAACGATACATCATCAGATACCAAAATGAAGGATTGGTGGAGCTATGCAACTGCGAGCCTAGAACAAAGGGGGTAGATACTGGAGATGCATCAAACATTCTGGCACGAGTAAGAATGTCATGAGCATACTTAGCTTGACTAAGAAGTAAACCTGATGAAGTAGGTGATACTTCTAAGCTAAGAAAGTAATGAAGGGCGCCTAAGTCCTTGATGACAAACTCCTGATGTGTCTGATCAATAAATTTCCAAAGAAGAGTTGAATTGTTACCTATAAGAATGATGTCGTCGACATAAACTAGAAGATACATTAACGATGATCCCTGAGAAATAATAAACAAAGAAGTGTTGGTGGAGCTGTACTGGAAACCGAGCTGAGTCGAATAAGTGCTGAATCGCTTAAACCATGCTCGAGGTGCTTGCTTAAGACCATAAATGGCCTTCTGCAAGCGACAAACATGATCATGATGGAGCGGATCCTAGTAGCCAATGGGTTGTGCCATATACACTTGAGCATCAAGAACGCCGTTGAGGAAGGCGTTCTTGACATCCAGCTGATGAAGCGGTCAGGAACACATCGTGGCAATGGCGAGAAATGTCCGAACATTAGAAGCTCTGACCACAGGACTGAAAGTGTGATCAAGGTTAAACCCCAGAATCTGAAAAAACCCTGCGCTACAAGTCGAGCCTTATGATGATCAACTATGCCATCAGGACAGTACTTCAACCGATAGACCCATTTGGAGCCAACAATGTTGACGTTCGATGGGCGGGGAACCAAATTCCAAGTTCGCTATCCACGAAGAGCAGCTATCTCCTCATCCATAGCAGAAACCCAAGAAAGATCCTGAAGAGATGAACGGTAATCTGTGGGTCCCGACTGAGCAAGTAAAGTAGCAAGAAGATCGTGAGTGACAATGTCCAAGTAGTCTCTATGTTGAATAGCCCCAGTCGCCGAACGAGTGGCCATCCAATGAGTTCAAGTCTGAGAAGGAAAAGCCGGAGGAGTAGAGTCGGCTGAGTTAATAGGTGATGTGGCAGCCAAATTGGGTGGATACTGGATGGTCGGACTGGCCGATGGAGATGCATGCGGTGGGTAAAACCACGAGAGTAAGGAGTGATCATCAAAGAAAATAGTATAGTAGGAGAAACTATCATTAGATAAAATAGGAGAGGGTCTTCATAAATCACAATGTATCAGATCAAGTACCCTAGTAGCACGTTTATCATTTGTATGAAAATATAAACGTTTCCCTTCAGCCTTTTCACACGCATCGCAAAGGGTGGGTTTATGCAACACCAATGAAACAGATAAGCATCCAGAAGCATGCAAACCTGAAATAACAAAATGTGGAACATGACCAAATCTAGCATGCCATATTTCAAAAGACGCATGCAACTTATTTCACTCCATAGTAGACAACAAAGCAGATGCACCATATTCTAAAACATAAAGCATATCTTCAATATGACTATGACCCAATGTTTTCCTAGTGATTTTATGCAAATAAGAAATGAATGGTCATCAAAGAAAATAGCATCATTTAAATCTCGAGTTAATTTGCTAATTGAAAGCAAATTTTTAGTGATACCAGGCACAATGAGCACATTATAAAGAGGCAGAAACTTGTAAATCCGAGAATCACCAACATGAGTAATAGGGAGTTGTGAACTATTACTAAAATAGACGCTGGCATAACCATGATAAGGTGTCACATGATCAACAGTTGTGGGAGATGATGCCACGTGTTTTGTTGCGTTAGAATTTAAAATAAACTTGAATTCACTTTGCTTAAACTAGGCCCGTCAAATGGGTTAATTGGATAAACCCATTATCCAAACCCAATATATCATTATTCAATTAGTCATTATCCAATTAACCCATTTATTAAATGGGTCATAATGAGTTGGGTCATAAATGGGTTGGATAATTAAATGGATAACCCATTGGATAACCCATTGGATAACCCATGAGATATTCATATGACCCAATGGGTTAAAATATATTATCCAATAAGTCATTATCCAATAAATCATTATATAATTAACCCAATAAGTAATCATTAAACATTTTCTATCGATTTGGGTTACAAGTTGTCATTATCCAATGGGATCAGGTATTAAATGCTCATTAGTTTTTGGGATTGAGCGGGATGAAAATAATTGTGTTAATAAAAAATTTTGATCTTCATGGGTCTCATATTATGTTAATTCAATAAGAACGTAACAAATACCCAATAAATATCCAAAATTACCCAATTAAATGCATGTGTAATATTTAACATAAATATTCAATATAATTCACAAATTATACAAATTATAATTCACAAATTATTCAAGCTCAATCTCGTACAATATTCGAGTTCGTACAGTATTCGATCTCGTACAGTATTCGAGTTCGTACAAAATTTGTACTCAATCTCGTACAGTATTCGAGTTCGTACAATATTCGAGTTCAATATCGTACAGTATTCGAGTTCATACAGCATTCGAGTTCAATCTCGTACAGTATTCGAGTTCGTACAGTATTCGAGCTCAATCTCGTACAGTATTCGAGTTCATACAGTATTCGAGCTTAATCTTGTACAGTATTCGAGTTCATAGAGTATTCGAGTTTGTACAGTAATCGAGCTCAATCTCGTATAGTATTCGAGTTCATACAGTATTCGAGCTCAATCTCGTACAGTATTCAAGTTCATACAGTATTCAAGCTCAATCTCGTACAGTATTCGAGTTCGTACAGTATTCGAGTTCAATCTCGTACAGTATTCGAGTTTGTACAGTATTCGAGCTCAATCTCGTACAGTATTCGAGCTCAATCTCGTACAGTATTCTTGTTTGTACAGTATTCGAGCTCAATCTCGTACAGTATTTGAGTTCGTACAATATTCAAGTTCGTACAGTATTTGAGCTCGAGCTCGATCCCAAGTAATATTGTTCGTTAGTTTCGTCAAGTTTACAAAGCCAACATATTATATATTTTTATTAAATATAATATAATATAATGTACATGATATTATATTACATAATATAATATTATGAACTCGAATATGAACAATACGCAGATCGATTGATGAACAGAATGCAGACTGATTGATGAACAAAATGCGGACTGATGAAATAAAACGTAGTCTGGAAAGTGAGAACTGAGAACTGAGAAAGAACGCGAAATTGATGGGTGATTCACGTTTCACCCAAATAAATGACATATACCCAATTGGTCATTTAGTTCGACCCAATGGATAATTAGTATAGACCCAATGGATAATTAGTATAGACCCAATGGATAATTAGTATAGACCCAATGGATAATTCAGTATATACTCAATGGATAATTCATTATATACTCAATGGATAATTGGTGTTTTCAACCATTTAAACTTTAAATTGATAAGCCACATAACATTTTACTTGGAGTGAAAAATTACGATTAACCGTAATCATTCTTTGATGTAGGCTGAATCGTGTACATAACTACAAAAAAAAAGAAATATTTATTGGAGTGGCCAAATGTGGGAATTTCATTTATTATTTTCTTATGTTCAATAAAAGAAAATATTTTTAAAATCTTCATATTTCGAGATTTTTCAAATTTAGTAAAAGTTTCTTAAATACTACTTCTACTTCTTTCGTCAAGATCATTTATCAAATTTTAATTGGTTCAAATTAAAATTGATTAAAACATGAACTGAAATCGACAAATATGATGAATCGAGAATTTGATTGTTTCTAAGTTGATTATATGTGTTAGGGAAAAATTAAATTATACGTAATCAAATTTGTGAAAATTTTGTTATCTTATGATATGAAATTATCCACGGGTCACCCGTTATCCAACCCAACTCGACCCACCCAAAATTATCCAACGGATAACCAATTATCCAACCCAACTAAAGCCAATAACTACAACCCAATTATATCCATTAACCCAGTGGGTCATTATCCAATAAGTCTTATCCAATAACTGAAATTAGTATATGGGTAACGGTTATCCAACGGGTGACCCAACCCGTTTGACGGGCCTAGCTTAAACTCTGAAAAACCTCTAAAATGTGCCATTATGAAGTTGAAAATAAAGGCCAATAGGCAGCAAATTTGACAATCGGCCCACTCAAGCACTGGACAATCAGCCCAGTAAAGCAATGTGATTGTGTGTAGACGACGCGCGGATGAAGCTGACTTTCTTGTGAAGACCAAGCACACGTGGTACCACGCGCGGATAAAGCTGGCTCACAGATGAAGACGATGGGCGCGTCAGGACACGCGCTGTAAACCCAAGTCTGCGTGGATCTCACTGGGATGATGCTGCCGTCGAGGGTTTTGAAGCTGATGATGCTGCCACCGCAGAGCAAAGAGTCGACGCTTAAAGTACCAGAGATAATCACCGAGACTAAGAAGAACGGCAGGAGATATGAAGCCTCTAAGGAGGTGCCAACGAAAGAGGTCACCGGTGCTTGAGATACCTGCTAGAGATCTGAACTCGGTGCAAGGAGAAAATGAAGATGCCGACCACTATTGAAGATTTGTGTTGCTGTGGAGAAACAAAGAATCTGCCGGAGTTGAAATTGGTATTGCCGAAACTGAAGATGGAGATGATGGTCGGGGATGATACCGGCAAATCAGAACAGCTGAGATGACAAATGGAGAGAGAAGATCGTAATTCAGGAGCGCCGGAGAAAACCGTGAGTTTGCCGGGATTTGGCTGGAAGTTGGCCGGATTTTTGCCAGAAATAGGCTATAGTTTTGCTGGAAAAGGATGCCGGGGGCAGGGCTGTATCAACGATGAAAAAAAATTATAAAAGAAAGAGAGAGGGGAAGAGATCAGGGTCAGGATCGGTGAGGCTCTGATGCCATGAAATAATGTATCTTCCGTGAAGAATAATGTATTACTGACATGAATAAATAGAGTACAAAAGGAAGGCTAGTACTAGTATAACTCTAGTCTAGTCAACAAATCTATCTAGAATCAAATAAAAGCAATTAGATACTTGACTTATTCTAACAATGGAGAACTGGTCTTGGAAAATCCTATTGGCACAATGCTTTGGTCTAGAAATACAAGAGGAAAATCTATTCCAGGGTTGAACTTAACAGAGGATGGAAACCTCGTGTTGTTCGGAAGAAACCCCTTTTGGTAGTCTTTTGATCATCCTACAGACTCACTGATTTTAGGATAGAGGTTGAGTTCAGAGCAGAAGTTAATAGCCAACGTTTCAGATTCAAAATTTGGGTCAGGTATGTTCTCTATTTCCATTGATGAAGATCGGTTGGTTGCGTATATAGAGTCTAATCCCCCACAAATATATTTATATGTCTCTTCACCCGATCCAAAGCCCCACCTTCATTATGTTAGCAGCTATCACCGACCTGCAAAATAAAGTCCCCGGAGTGTTCCAGGGGGAAAGACTCTGGTGGCAAGGTCAGTACGTTGCCGACCGATCAATCAATAATGCTTGGTCCAAAAGTAATGATATACTTTCCTATTTATACCTTCTGAACCCTAATTGTGGTTGCCTAATTCTTAAGTCTTCTTTCTCCCTAATGTTGAGCCCAATAAGCAGGCTTGTGTCCAACCTTAATGGGATTCTTTTAGGCCTTCTTATAGGTTGGGCTTGTGGCTAACGAGGTCTCTGTCCATCTCATCATCAAGAGCCCCTAGAAAATCACACTGACCTTCTGTTATCGAAGTGTCACGCCTTCAATCGTTCGCATCAAACTCGCTTTCGATGAGATTTGCTTCGAATGTGGCTATGATGCTTCGATAGCAGTTTGCACTGGTTTTCTTCAGGTAGTTTTTTCATCTTTATATTCCCTTTCTTTGAATTTCAAGAGGCACACGTGGATAAGAAGAGCTGGAAAACTAGGCGAGTGGGGACGTTTCTTTTACCAATTTACCCTGTCTTGTCAGGATTCTTGATTTCAAGGTAATTATTACTTGCCTTCACTTCTCTTTTCTTTTTATTCTCTTCTAAATCGCTAATTTCTCCATTTAACTTTATTTTTTCTTGCAGGTAGACTCACATCTTGAAAAAACTTCCTCTTGCTCTCCAGTTCTCCAATTCTCAGCCCCCATTTTCATTTTTCTTACGAGTAAGTTCTTACCATTATGGCTTCTTCTCCTTTCAACCCTGATTCATTTTTTAAGAATGTTTCGTATCCCCAATGTCTCCCCAAATCCTTATCTCTCTGAAATTGTAGAAGCCGGGCTGAATCTAGAAATAATTCGTTGGAGAGAACTATATCAGCGGATGTTGAATCCTATCCTCTGCACAGTGTTGCTGAGTCCGTTAAAATTCTAGCCGACTCAGATGACTCGATGACGAGTCACTGGGGAGAGAGTTTTATGGAGTCCAGTTTCCCTGTTGGTAGTGATAACAGAGAGGTGAGAGTGCTTCCGATAAGTAGGGATGCGACCAGTAATCCAATCAACCAACCCATCCCCAATCTTGAAGAGATGCTATTTAGTTTTAGTGAGGTGAAGAAGGTAATTTCCTACGCTGCTTCAAGGAGGAAGTTTGTTGTTCATAAATGCCATCCTTTGACGGATTGATTGAGTGGGGTAAACTCTGATGCAGAGTATATTTTTCCTAGCAAACTAGAGAAAAGCATAGACGAAATCCACCCCCCCCCCCCGATACCAGAGAATTCCCCTAGACACTAAGCTTAAGGCTCTAGAGGAAGACGAATCTCATTCATCCCTACCCTTAGGAAGATTAATAACATATAGCCGACATATTTGATCCAGTTTGAGCTTTCCACCCCCCCCCCCCCCACTTCTGACTGATTTGATGGAAGAGTTTAAAGTGAACTTGGGCCAACTCCATCGGAACATGATTGTCATAATCATGACTTTCATGGTTTGATGTAAAGATGTTGGGGTCGTCCCTCGTTATGAACTATTCAGAAAATTGTATACCTTACACTCTAACCGAGATGTTTGGGGAATGTTCACCCTTTCTAATAAGATTTCTGATGCCCGGTTCATCATCTTTCTTTCAAACAATAAGGGTTAGCAGTAGAAGGCATTCACCTTTGACTGTTCCGAGGCCTATCGAACCCTTCCTTGGAACTTCAAAGTGATAGTTGTGGTCAGGAAGATGGGAGGGCATTCGATACCCAATCACATGCGTGAGGAAGTAGCACTCCTTCGGGGTCTCAAGACTTTTGATAACAGACTATATCATCCCGAGGTGAAGGGGGGAAAAGTTTTTTTCCTGGCCCGAATGGTTGTAGGGGAGATTTATACCTCGGGGATCCATCGAAACTCCAACCATGTCTCTGAACACCCTGATCTCATCATTCGCTCTGAGAGTAGAAACAAAGAAGAACTTGTGGAAGTGTTCTCTCGTTTGTAAGGAAACTTCTAGGAGAGATAAAACATTGCCCTAAATACCTCAGAAGGTTTTTGGGGCTAAAATCTTTAATGTTTTTTATCTTGATCATGTCATCGAAACATCTAATCTTCTTTCTTTTATGCAGTGGAAGAGATGGAACTCCTCAACGACCTTCGAGAGAACCTTGTTGAAACCGTCAAGTCAACGATAAATCTTTCGACGAAAGCTATCAAGACTCCCGTGAACGTGGGGGGTTTGTTGAATGCTTTGAACAAGAGGTCCAAGAAGTGGAAATATAACAACGTTTCCCATCAAGGGGCCCAGGTGCTGATCTTGACTTGTCAAAATCCTTTGGGTACTTAGGAGAGGCCGGTGAAGATCCCTATGTATGTTTTTGCATTCGCTTAATCACTTCCTGAAACTAGTTTATTTGATGATTTTTGCAATACAGGTCCTTGCAGCCATCGAATCCAATATGCATTTTTTGGGCATTATTTCTGCATGTGTGCTCTCTTTAATCAAGGACCCACTCGAGGCAGTGGCAAAAGCAGTCCATCGGGAGGAGAGCTCTCAGCTCGATGAAGAGCATTCTAAGATCGAGGATAAGCGCGATCTAAGAGCCTAGACGAGAAGCTCGAGTCAGAGCGGAAGAAAATAAGAGAGAAGGAGAAGAAGATACTGAAGAAGTTCTAGCTGGAAAGTCAGCATGCTCCGTTCACATGCTTTGCCACCAAACTGATAGGTTCTACCGAACTCTACAAACTTTTCTCAGGGCTTTTGAAACCATCGAAATAGATGGGTCACAACAAGCTGATTGACCATTTAATCCCTCTACCCCCCTGAGAATACCAAGGGGCTCCAAAAGTTCGTTGATGACAAGGCTAAGTAGCAAGTTCAATCTCGTTAGAACGAGGCCCTCGCTGGGGGTATTCAATTCAAGCTGCTTGACTTCATCAAGGAGTAAAATAAGTTTTTTTACCGCTGAGGAGCTCTAAGCAATCAACCCTAGAGATCTTGGGAAACCACTGTCGAGTAAGAGCTCACAGCCTGCCAGCTCTTTGAAGAGTAAGGATGGTTCGTCCGCTGCTCAAGAGAAGATTGGCGAGGCTTTGGCTGCTGAGAATCCTCATTATGTAGGTCCCAATAATGTCATCTGGACTAGTCAGTAACACCCAAGCTCCACTACCCCGAGAATGTAAAGATCTGTCTACTAACAATTTCCATGACTTACCAGTCTCAACACCTCCCCCTATGTCGATCATTTCCTTTATCTCCACAATAAAATCAGCAAGGGACTGGCCTTTGATTGCAGTTCTAGGTTGAAACTGGATGTTGTGTTCGCCTAACTCCATAGCCCATTTCATATCCTTCCTAAAGCTTCTGGCTTAAGGAGCACCTATCTGATGGGGAATCTTGTTAGAACTTTTATAGTATGGCCCTGGACAAAGGACACAACCTTAAAGCAGCATGAACCATGGCTAAAATCAACCTCTCGAGGGAAGTATATCGCATTTCCGGGCCATGTAACATCTGACTTACAAAATATACATGATATTGTTGCTTTTCCTTCTCCTTTATCAAGATGGAGCTAACTTCCAGGGCTGAAGTAGAGATGTAAAGGTACAAAAGCTCTCCCGGATCAGAATTTACCATGTTGGTAGAGTTTAAAGATGTTCCTTCAGAGCTACGAATGCCTTCTCGTAGTCCTCCTTCCACTCGAACCTCTTGGCCCCTTGCAAGACATCGAAGAAAGGTAAGTGCTTCTCTACTCCCTTCGATAGAAAACGACACAACGCTGCAAGGTACCCAGTTAGCTTTTGAACCTCTTTGATAGTTTTTGGACTCTTCATATTCATCAAAGACTCAACCTTTTCAGAATTTACATAAATTCCTCTTTCTGATACCGTGAAACCCAAAAACTTTCCAGCTCCCATTCCAATAACGCATTTGGCAGGATTTAACTTTATATTTTCCTTTTGTAACTTCACGAATATCTCCCCCAAATCTTCCAAGAACTGACCATAATCATTGCTCTTCACTGCCATATTATCCACATACGCCTCTAGATTTCTCCCAATTTGGTTTTTGAATAGCTTGTCTACCAGTCTTTGGTAGGTTGCTCCAGTATTCTTCAAGCCAAATAACATCTTCTTGTAACAAAGGTTCCAACCTTCGTTATGAATGAAGTCTTTGCCTTGTCTTTTTTTCCATTAGTATATGATGGTATCCTTTGTGTGCTTCAAAGAATGCCAGAATCTGGTATCTGGCTATTGCCTCTACGAGCCTATCAATCGAAGGAAGGGGATAGCTGTCTTTTGGGCAGCATTTGTTCAAATTGGTGAAGTAAATACACATGCGCCATGCACCATCATTTTTTGGGACCATCACTGTAAGACCCCTAAACCATAACACAAGTTTCTGGTTGGGTTTTGGGAGTGCTACCAAAAGGGTCAGTAATAACGAGCAATTGAAGTTTATGCAGAAGTGATTTAAATAATTCAAAAACCTACTTTACTATTATAATGTAAAAGGATTTATTACAAATGTCAAATAAAAGTTTCTCTTAACCATTACAACATCAAAGTTCACATTAAAATTTAAGTAGCCAGGATCTTTCTCAAATGAAGTAAAGACAACAAGCACTCTTCTCTTACTATTCTTCTTCACCTGAAAAAGGGTGGTTTAACTAGAGTAAACTCTTTGCTTAGTGAGGTTCCATCGCCAGTATTTACCCATTGAGTTTTAGTGATCACAGAATAACAATTAACAATTAACAACTAACTACGTATGTCCTAGCACACAGTAAAAGGATACGGGTGGTTAATGCCGAGTTGCTGCCAAGTGCCTATATGGAAACTGTGACTAACATACATGACATAACCCAGTCAGTGATGCTTGAAGGCTATCAGTTCATAATTCACTTTCCCATTCACGCCGGTGTTTAGTTACGAGCTTGTATCAGTCAGGTGGTTATTCTAGCATACCAAACTCCACGTGTAGCCGGTCTAATCAGACGGTCCGGTCAGTACCATTCCCCACCGACTTCGACCAAACTACAATCGCATCGGGGCCCCCCAAATTACAGACAGGTAATCAGGTAGCAGGTAATTCAAGTTGGACACGGCAAGATAAAGTAGAAGCTGGTCATCAGAGCAGTATTTGATTCAAGTTTGACATGACAAGATAAAGTACAAGACTGTCATTCACAGAAAATATCAGAGCAGTTCAGGAGTTCAGTTTCACCAAAATCCAGTACAGTATGATAAAATACACACTTAATTCAATAATCAGTAAATACCATCATTTAAGTGTAACCGTCATATCTCTCTCTCGTGGTTTGAGTATTGAGTAGAAAGGTTCGAGTATCAGGTTTCAAGTACCGGGGTTCGAGCATATAAGTTTGAGTACAGGGGTTTGAGTACTCATGGTTCAAGTATTTGGGTTCGAGTAGTTGGGTTCGAGTAAAGAATTCGAGTGAAGAAGGTAAGTGGTATGAGTATCAGGTGGTACTGGTTCGAGTAGTAAGTGGTACCAGTTCGAGTGGTGAGGTTATAGTGGCACTAGTTCAAGAGGTAAGGTTTGGGAGGTAAGGTTCCAGCGGCACAAGTTCGAGAGGTAAGATTTGAGAGGTAAGGTTCTAGTGGCACTAGTTTGAGAGGTAAGGTTCTAGTGGCACTAGTTCGAGAGGTAAGGTTCTAGTGGCACTAGTTCGAGAGGTAAGGTTCGGGGAGGTAAGGTTCTAGTGGCACTAGTTCGAGAGGTAAGGTTCGAGAGGTAAGGTTCTAGCGGCACTAGTTCGAGAGGTAAGGTTCTAGAGGCACTAGTTCGAGAGGTAAGGTTAGAGAGGTAAGGTTCTAGTGGCACTAGTTCGAGAGGTAAGATTCGAGAGGTAAGGTTCTAATGGCACTAGTTCGAGAGGTAAGGTTCTAGTGGCACTAGTTCGAGAGGTAAGGTTTGAGAGGTAAGGTTCGAGAGTTAAGGTTCTAGTGGCACTAGTTCGAGAGGTAAGGTTCGAGTGGCACTAGTTCGAGAGGTAATGGTTTTAGTAGGGGTTCGAGCGGTGAAGGGTTTAGTATGCTCGAGAGGTGGATTTTGCAGCATAGGTTTGAGAGGTGAGTTTGAGGGTAACAGTTTTAGTAGTACTAGTTCGAGGGGTAAAATTTTCAGGGTACTAGTTTAAGGGGTAAAGGTTTCAGGGTACTAGTTCGAGGAGTAAGGGTTTCAGGGTACTAATTCGAGGAGTAGAGGTTTCAAGGGCACATGTTCGAGAGGAGATTGGTAATGGTTCTACTAGTGAGGGCTCTAGTGAAAAGGTTTCTGGAGGAGATTCAGATTTCCAGTGGCGGTTCGAGAGTTGAGGTTTTCAGAGGGGTTCAAGAGGTGGGGTTTTTTAGTAGGGTTTGAGAGGTAGAGCTGTGGCAGGGGTTTGAGAGGTAGTTTTTTGGCAGGGTTCGAGATGTAGAGTCTTGACAGGGGTTCGAGAGGTAGAGTTTTGACATGGGTTCGAGAGGTAGAGTTTTAATAGGGGTTCGAGAAGTAGTGTTTTGGCATGGGTTTGAGAGGTAGTGTTTTGGCATGGGTTTGAGAGGTAGTGTTTTGGCCGAGAGGTAGAGTTTCAACAGTAGGGTTTCAAGAGGTAGAGTTTCAACAGGGGTTTCGAGAGATAGAGTTTCAATCGGGGTTTCTAGAGGTAGAGTTTCAACAGGGGTTCGAGGGGTAGTGTTTTGGCAGAGATTCGAGAGGTAGTACTTTAACAGGGGTTCGAGAGGTGCAGTTTCTGCAGGGTTTCAAGAGGTAGAGTTTTAATAGGGGTTTGAGAGGTAGAGCTTCAACATGGGTTCGAGAGGTGAAGTTTCAACAAGGGTTCGAGAGGTGGAGGGTTCAGTTCGAGAGAGTCAGGCCTGATGGCATTATATATATATATATATATATGTAAACATAACTCAGATTTTAACTCAATACATGCTAGGGCGATGCAACACTCACCTTAGTTATACTTGGCTTGACAACCGCCAATTCTACTTCACTGCTTAACCTTTTGAATTTTTGGTACTCAAAGTGTCTTAAGGCTGTAAGTTTTGGGGAAGATATCACTTATATTTATACTAAGTAAAATATAGGTTCTGACACATATCCAACCTAACATTTTATCATGTAAACCTCAAGCCTACTTGCCCAAAATTACTTTGGACTAACTTCTTCACGTCCGCCGTTCATTTCTTCCCGGTAATACCACTTGCTCCAAAAATTACTTTGGATAATTCTTTTCACATCCGTTGCCAGCTTTTCTTCATGGTAATTTTCTTGCATTTAATTATTCCTTTGTTAATTTATTGGCTTATTTTTACTATTTTCATATACTATACATATATGTATGTATAATTATATATATTCTTCTTGGTGATTTCTCTTACTTATTTATTTATTTACTTATTGTTATTAGTATTATTATTATCATGTATATTTATATTTTATTTATATATATGCACATATATATATTGGATTATTAAAGGAAAGATTGGAATATTTGATAAAATTTAATTATTACATGTTCTCTAATTCCTATTTCGGTATGGGTTTTTACAATCTCACCCCCTTAATGAATTTCGTCCCCAAAATTTCCATTTCTGGCGAACAACTCCGGGTAATTATCCTTCATTTTAGCTTCCAACTCCCAAGTTTCTTCCTTGACCTTTTGATTTCTCCATAACACCAAGACCATAGGAATCTCCCTAGTTCGCAAGGTTGATTTTTTTATCCAATATCTTCATGGGATTTTCCTCATACATTAGCTTTTTGTTCACTGCTAAGTCTTCATGGTTTACCACGCGTCTGAGGTCAGGGTGGTACTTTTTCAGAAGTGACACATGAAAACATTATGTAATTTACCCAACTGGCTAGGTAGGTCAAGTCGATATGCAACTGGCCCGACACGCTGCACTATCTCGAAAGTTCCAATGTATCTAGGACTTAGTTTTCCTTTCTTGCCATGCCGGACTAGACCTTTGTGAGGGGTTACCTTCAAAAACACATGGTCACCCACTCCAAACTCCAAATCCCTCCTCCGATGGTCCGTGTAACTCTTTTGTCGACTCTGAGCCTTCTGTAGGTGTTGCTTTATCAATTTGACCTTATCCACAGATTCCTCAATCCAAGGTATACTGACCACTGGAAAAATCCTTTTCTCTCCCACTTCGTCCCAAAAAAGGGGTGTCCAAAACTTCCTACCATATAGTATTTCATATGGGACCATACCAATGGACGAATGATAACTATTGCTGTAAGCAAATTCTACCAAAGGTAAATGAGTGTCCCAACTTTCGCTGAAACCCATAACACAGCTTCAGAGCATGTCTTCCAAGGTTTGAATTGTCCTCTCCGACTGCCCGTCTGTTTGTGGATGGGAACTTGTACTAAAGTTCAATTTGGTTCCCAAAGCTGATTGCAGTTGCCTCCAAAAATGGGATGTGAATCTTGGGTCTCTATCGGATACGATAGTTATCGGCACCCCATGCAATCTTACGATTTCCTGGATGTATAGGGCAGTCAGTCTTTCCAAGGAGTATTTAACGTTGATCAGTAGAAAATGGGCCGACTTGGTCAACCTATCAACCACCACCCATATTGCGTCAAAATTCTTCGGTGTGTGGGATAATCCTGTCACAAAGTCCATCGTGATGTGATCCCACTTCCATTCGGGAATCTCCAATGGTTGTAATAACCCCGATGGCTTCTGATGCTCGGTCTTAACCTGCTGGCACACTAAACAACATGCTACGTATTTTTGCTATGTCCCTCCTCATATTATCCCAACTGTACCGCTGTTTCAGATCTCGGTACATTTTGGTCCCCCCTGGGTGTGCCGTATACTTGGACCGGTGAGCTTCTTCCAACACTCTTCGGGTGATTGCTGAATTTTGGGGTAGACAAAGCCTGCCTCTACAGGTCAGTATTCCTTCACTATCACTTCAAAGTCAGGCAACTTCCCTTCAGCGAATAAGCTTTTTCTTCTTCACCAATGATTCGTCCGACTCTTGAGCCTTCTTCTTAATCTCTGTGGGTAAAACCATTTGAACCCTTATATTGAAGAATACAAGTCGGTCAGGTTTAGTCTCGCATTCCCAATTCTCTACCTGTGATAACATTTCTATCTCCTTTATCTAGATATGTGCCAAATTCACCTTCCGGCTAAGTGCGCCTGCCACCATATTTGCCTTGCCAGGATGTTAATTGTTTACACAGTCATAATCCCCCAAAAACTCTATCCACCGACGTTGGTGCATGTTCAGGTGATTTTGGGAAAATAGGTACTTCTGGTTCTTATAATCTGACATTACTTCAAACATGACTCCGTATAAGTAATGTCGCCACTTCTTTAAAGCAAAACACCACTGCAGCTAGCTCTAGGTCATGGGTGGGGTAATTCTTTTCATAAAGTTTTAACTTCTAAAATGTATAAGCAATAATGTGGCCCCTTTGCATCAATACGTACCCTAGACCATCTCCTGAAGCATCAGTATATACTATGAATCCATCCTTTCCCTCAGGTAGGGTATGGATTAGGGCAGGGGTCAGGCGTTTCTTCAATTCTTGAAAATTGGATTCAGTCTTCTCATTTCATTCGTACTGAACTCCCTTCTAAGTTAAGAAGAATAAAGGGGATGCTAGCTTAGAGAAGTCTTTAATGAAACGTTGATAATATCTTGCCAATCATAGAAAGCTCTGTACTTTTGTACTATTGTTCGACACCCTCCAGTTTGGAATTGTCTCTACTTTAGAGGGGTCCACGGATATTCCTTCCTTACTAATCACGTGCCCCAAAATGTTCACTTGGTTTAGCCATAATTCATATTTTCTAAACTTGGCGTACAACTTATGCTCTTCAAGCAGTTGTAATACCTTCCTTATATGCCCTTCATGCTCCTGCTGAGATTTAGAATAGACCAGGATGTCGTCAATGAAGTTGACAACAAACTCATCTAGGTATGGCCGGAATATTTGATGCATGAGGTCCATGAACGCCGCTGGTGCATTGGTCACTCCAAATAGCATTACCAAGAATTCGTAATGACTATATCGAGTATTGTGAAAGCTGCTTGGGTATGTCCTCCCTCTTCACTCGTAACAAGTAGTACCCTTGTCGCAAATCCAGTTTGGATAATACATATGCCCCTTGGAGTTGATCAAACAACTCCTCAATAATGGGAAGATGGTATTTATTCTTAATTGTCACATTGTTTAAACCTCGATAATCTATACACATCCAAAGAGAGCCATCCTTCTTCTTAACAAACAATACTGGGGTTCCCCAGGGAGAGGTACTTGGTTGAACGAATCCTCGAGCTAATAAGTCTTCGAGTTGAAGCTTCAACTCCTGTAGCTCTAGGAACGCCACATGATAAGGGGTTCGAGAAATAGGTGCAGCTCCTAGTACTAGATTAATAGTAAACTTAGTCTCCCTTTCAGGAGGTAAACTTACTAGTTCCTTTGGAAATACCTTAGGAAAGTCTTGGACCACATTTATATCTTCTCCCTTTAACTGGTCCACTGGCTTATTCAAGATATAAGCCAATATTACAGTTGCCCCCTTAAAAATCATTCGTCGAGCTTTTACTCCCGCCACAAGCAATGAGGAGGATTTCTTCATATCCACATCTACTTTAATTGGAAGTTCCCCGGGTTGACACATCTTAACTTCCTTCGTATGACAATTTAACTGGGCGTGATTTTTAGCAAACCAATCCATGCCAAGTATCACCTCATATCCCTTTAAAGGTAAAGCAATTAAGTCTATGGGCAATTCCCAATGTCCCACATTCACCTCACACTTTCTACATATACATCCAGTTAGGATTTTAATATCATTTGTAGGAGTGCTAACTTCCAATTTATAGGTTAAGTCCTCTATTTTCTCTTCCATATTCTCAAGAAAGGAGTAACTAGCAAAAGAATGAAATGCACCAGGATCAATCAAAACTTCAGCTATTTTACCTAGGATGGGAAGGATACCTTTAAAGATCTCGGTTAAAACCGGGGCTTCACTATCTTCCATTGTGTATACCCGAGCCTGTACTTTTGGTTGACTGCCCCTCCTTGCTCCTCCCTTCTGAGCAGGTTTAGCGACCGATGCCTGGGATCCCATGGGTTGAGACAAGTGACTCGGCTAAGCTTGCGAGCATTTGGATATTCTATGTTCAGAACTTCCACACCGTAGACACTTGTTTGCCTTCTTCCAGCAATCCTTCTCATCATGGCCTCCCTTTCCACAGTACGTGCAATGCACTTGAATCGTTCCTTTCGAGGCAATGCTCAGGCTCCTTGACGTGGTCGAGGGTCGGGATGTATCTCTCCTAGGGACTTTGTTTTACTCAAAGTTTACTCCCTGTGGGCCGGGGATGCATATGGGTTGGGACTTCGCATTAGTCTTTCTCAATTGGTGCATGGCTCGTAAGGCATTTTTAGTTTCCTCCACTCTGCAAGTAGATTCAATGGCTGTGGCATAACTGTTCTGATAGGTCAGGGCTAAGGAATCCTTTAATTCCAGCCTTAACCCTTGGATAAATCTCCTCTTGCGTTCCTTGTCAGTTGAGACCATCTTCTCTACAAATTTAGAGAGACGGGAAAAATTTGCCTCATACTCTGTTACACTCATCAGTCCTTGTTTCAAGTTTATGAACTCTCCTTCTTTCCTCTTGATAACTAGAGGTGGAATGAACTTCTTCTTAAACTCCCTTTCGAAATTCTTCCAGGTTATGGGAGTTTCTTCCATGTCCCACTTCCTTTGTATTATGTTCCATAAATCTAGTGCGGCCCATTCTAATTGGAATATAGCAAAAATCACCTTCTGTCCATCCGCATGGCTCGGAAGGATTGAGACATTGTTTCAATCTAATTTTTGGCAACTTCATCATCTGGGCTGCCGTTGAACCTGGGTGGATGAAACTTCTGTAATCGTTCCAAGTCCGCGTCCTCTGTCTCTGGTCTATGAATTTGATCCCTGGCCGGAGATTGAGCTCGATTGTTCCTCTCTATTATGCGGCTCAAAAGTTTGGCAACTTGACTTGCGAAAAATTCCTTCCCAGTGGTTGGGGGATTCTGTCCCGCGGGTGAGTTTGAACTTTCCCCTTGGTCTCTTTCCATTTTCCTATACTTAATAAGTTAGTTCCATGGATTGAACCAATCCTTATTTAGTTTTCTAACCAAAAGTATATAATTCACAAAACGTTTTCATAACATCACTAAAATTTTACAGTAGTTATAGCTTCATTATAAGATATTTGCGATAATTTTATAGTCCTCTAGCATCATCTTTCGACGTAAATAATTTGGGACTCGCTTCTTGTTCTAATACCTATCTTGAAAACGGTTAGTATCTTAGCTGTAAGTTTTCCCCCAAAAAGCCGGCTTCCAATTCTAATTGACTCTCGAATCCTTGGTGGAGTCACCTCCTTCTTCTTGCTTCGCTCCAGGGTATGCTCGGTCCTTTAAACCATCCCACAATGTGGCAAGAGCTTGCTCCATCGTGCCTCGAGTCTCTCTAATATACCTCCAACGTGATTTCGTTGGTTGTCGACGATAGGCGGTCAAACCTCCTTGTAGTTCTTGGGCATTTACCATGGCTAAGTATACATGTCGAAAGACTTCTTGTCGCTCTGCATCCCATTATCCAAGTTCCCTACTTCTTCGATTCCTCAGTCGATTGTTTTTTATGACCATCGTATTTTCCCTTGTCTCTTCTGCGTTAGCACGCGAATATTGTTCCCACATTGCATCTCTCGTTAATTGTGCTTGGGTCTCGAGACTAAGGATCCTGCCCATCAATTATGCCTGCCCATGAATAATGTATGCACAATCCATTTCGGGTAAGCATGATTTTCTACCCATTGAGGATTGTTTATTATTTCTGTCCAAGGAAGAAATTTCCCTGGGAATGCTCCGTAATGTCTTTTCACCTCAACAATTTCTTGAAAGGCATTGCTCGCAATCTCTACATTATTGTCCATCTATCAACATAAAAAACTTATTAGCTTGATAATTTATACATAACTAACCCTCTATACTTTATTCATAGTTCATTTAATTTCCTCTAGAATCTTTTATTAAGATAAGTATGAATTTGCCTTTACTTAGTTTGAGAATGCTCTGATACCATATCTGTAACACCCCCAAACCCTAACACAAGTTTCGGGTCGGGTTTTGGGAGTGCTACAAAAAAGGTCAGTAATAACGAGCAATTAAAGTTTATGCGGAAGCGATTTAAATAATTAAAAAACCTACTTTACTATTACGATGAAAAGGATTTATTAAAAATTTCAAATAAAAGTTTCTATTAACCGTTACAACATCAAAGTTCACATTAAAATTCAACTAGCCAGGATCTTTCTCAAATGAAGTAAAGACAACAAGCACTCTTCTCTTACTATTCTTCTTCACCTGAAAAATGGTTGTTTAACTAGGGTAAACTCCTTTCTTAGTGAGGTTCCATCGTCAATGTTTACCCAGTTGAGTTTTAGTGATCACAGAATAACAATTAACATTTAACAACTAACCAAGTATGTCCTAGCACACAGTAAAGGGATATGGGTGGATAATGTCGAGTTGCTGCCAAGTGCCTATATGGCAACTGTGACTAACATACACGACATAACCAAGTCAGTGATGCTCAAAGGTTATCAGTTCAGAATTCACTTTCCCATTCACACCGGTGTTCAGTTACGAGCTCGTATCAGTCTGGTGGTTATACTAGCATACCAAACTCCACATGTAGCCGGTCTAATTAGACGGTCTGATCAGTACCATTCTCCGCTGACTTTGACCAAACTACAATCACGTTGGGGAACGGTAATCAGGTAGCAGGTAATTCAAGTTGGACACGGTAAGATAACAAGCCGGTCATCAGAGCAGTATATGATTCAAGTTTAACATGGCAAGATAAAGTACAAGACGGTTATTCAAAGAAAATATCATAGCAGTTCAGGAGTTCAGTTTCAAGAAAATCCAGTACAGTATGATAAAATACACACTTAATTCAATAATCAGTAAATACCATCATTTAAGTGTAACCGTCATATCTCTCTCTCATGGTTTGAGTATCAAATAGAAAGGTTTGAGTATCTATTTTCAAGTACCGGGGTTCGAGCAGATAAGTTTGAGTGCAGGGGTTCGAGTACTCAGGGTTCAAGTAGTTAGGTTCGAGTATAAGATGTTCAAGTAAAGAATTTGAGTGGAGAAGGTAAGTTGTATGGGTATCAGGTGGTACTGGTTCAACTGGTAAGTGGTACCAGTTCGAGTGGAGAGGTTCTAGTGGCACTAGTTTGAGAGGTAAGGTTCAGGAGGTAAGGTTCTAGTGGCACAAGTTCGAGAAGTAAGATTCGAGAAGTAAGGTTCTAGTGGCACTAGTTCGAGAGGTAAGGTTCTAGTGGCACTAGTTTGAGAGGTAAGGTTTGGGAGGTAAGTTTCTAGTGGCACAAGTTCGAGAGGTAAGATTCGAGAGGTAAGGTTCTAAGGGCACTAGTTCAAGAGGTAAGGTTTGAGAGGTAAGGTTCTAGTGGCACTAGTTTGATAGATAATGTTCGATAGGTAAGGTTCTAGAGGCACTAGTTTGAGAGGTAAGGTTCGAGAGGTAAGGTTCTAGTGGCACTAGTTCGAGAGGTAAGTTTCATGAGGTAAGGTTCTAGTGGCACTGGTTCGAGAGGTAACATTCGAGAGGTAAGGTTCTAGTGGCACTAGTTTGAGAGGTAAGGTTCGAGTGGCACTAGTTTGATAGGTAAGGTTCAAGAGGTAATGGTTTCAGTAGGGGTTCGAGAGGTGAAGGGTTCAGTATGCTCGAGAGGTGGAGTTTGCTGTAGAGGTTTGAGAGGTGAGTTTGAGTGTAATGGTTTTAGTAGTACTAGTTCGAGGGGTAGGGGTTTCAGGGTACTAGTCCAAGGGGTAAAGGTTTCAGGGTACCAGTTCGAGGGGTAAAGGTTTCAGGGTACTAATTCGAGGAGTAAAGGTTTCAGGGGCACATGTTCGAGAGGAGATAGGTAATGGTTCTACTAGTGAAGGTTCCAGTGAAAAGGTTTCTAGAGGTGATTCAAATTTCCAGTGGCAGTTCAAGAGTTGAGGTTTTCACAGGGGTTCGAGAGGTGGGATTTTTTCAGTAGGGTTCAAGAGGTAGAGTTGTGGCAGGGGTCGAGAGCTAGTGTTTTGGCAGGGGTTCAAGATGTAGAGTTTCAACAGTAGGGTTTCGAGAGGTAGAGTTTCAACAGGGGTTTCGAGAGGTAGAGTTTCAACAGGGGTTTGAGGGGTAGTGTTTTGGCAGGGGTTCGAGAGGTGAAGTTTCACCAGGGGTTCGAGAGGTAGATCTTTAACAGGGGTTCGAGAGGTAGAGCTTCAACATGGGTTTGAGAGGTAGAGCTCAACATGGGTTTGAGAGGTGAAGTTTCAACAGGGGTTTGAGAGGTTGAGGGTTCAGTTCGAGAGAGTCAGGTCTAATAGCATTAAATATATATATATATATATATACATATATATATATATATATATGTGTGTGTGTGTGTGTGTGTGTGTGTGTAAATATAACTCAGATTTTAACTCAATTCATGCTAGGGCGATGCAACACTCACCTTAGTTAAATTTAGCTTGACAACCGCCACTTCTACTTCACTGCTTAACCTTCTGAATTTTTGGTACTCAAAGTGTCTTAAGGTTGTAAGTTTTGGGGAGGATATCACTGATATTTATATTAAGTAAAATATAGGTTCTGACACTTATCCAACCTAAAATTTTATCATGTAAACCTCAAGCCTACTTTCCCAAAACTACTTTGGACAAACTTTCTTCACGTCTGCCGTTCATTTCTTCCCGGTAATACCACTTGCTCCAAAAATTACTTTGGATAATTCTTTTCACATTCGTTGCCAGCTTTTCTTCATGGTAATTTTCTTGCATTTAATTATTCCTTTACTCATTTATTTGCTTATTATTACTATTTCCATATACTACACAGATATGTATGTATAATTATGTATATTCTCTTCTTGGAAATTTCTCCGAATTACTTATTTATTTACTTATTGTTATTAGTATTATTATATCTATATATATACATATATATTTCAGAAAATTAAAGGAAATATTGGAATATTTGATAAAATTTAATTATTACATGTTCTCTAATTCCTATTTCGGTAGGTGTTTTTACAATCACTGAGTTAGCGAGCCACTCCGGGTAGAACATCTCTTCGATTAGATCTGCCTCAAGGAGGTTTTTCTACTTCTATCCTTATAGCATCGACTCTCTCTGGTGCAACATTATTATTTTATGCTTGATGGGCCTTATCGAGGGGTCGATATTCAATTTGTGAACAGCAAACTCTGAGGGCACCCTCGCCACGTTCACAATACCCAAAGAGAAAACATTAGAGTAATGATTGATTAAGGCCTGAAACTTACTCCTTACCGCCTCTGGAATCATCTTACCAACAGCAATAACTCCCAAATCATGAACATGGATCTTCTATGTGTCTGCTGGTCCAGAATTCCCATGGATCAATGTTACATCTCTCTTCTTTACCCTTTTTACATCCGCCAAGTTACAATGTTTCACTACCACTTCATCACCTCGAATGCATGCTACCCTCTTGTTCGTTGGAAATTTCATCATTGATGGTACGACGACCATACTTCTTGAGCCTGAAATATCCATGACCTCCTAAGAATCACATTATAAGGGGAGTAAGCATTGATGACCTCAAAGTTGCAATATATCATTACCCATTTTTTGTCATCCACCACCCTAACCGACAGAGAGACTTCGCCAAGAGGGGTTATTGTGTTTCCCGTAAATCCCAACAAAGGGCATAAAGCCTTCTTCAAATTACCTTGCCCGATATCTAATTGGTCAAAATAGCTAGAAAACATAATCTCAATACCGCTTCCATCATCAATGATTAACCAACAAAGTTCTAATCACCGCTAAAATTACCATTATATCTGCATGAGGGGTCAGGTTAGAAACTACATCCGCTTCTAAAAAATGTTATCGTTTTGTCCAGCCAAAATCTCTTATGGGATGGGTCACCAGTAAGAACACGTCTTGAGTCAGCTTTCATCACTGTATTCGAGGATCCTTCCCCAGTTGCTCCTTTAACAACAGTTACACCCCTACGAATAACTGGATTCTCCTCGTTCTGGATAGAATTCCCAACAGGCTGATTATGGTATGGCGCTTGTCGATGCTCCTGCCTCCTAGCTTGGGGGTGCACTCAACCCTGGGGGAAGGGAAATTCCTTTTGAAGGGTAGCCAACCCTCTCGATTATTTCTCTACCTTGCTAGACCGTCTCAAAAGGGTGTACTGGAATTCGAGCCTCTAAGAAGTCCTTCCCTTTCACACCTCTCGATCTCTGATCAAAGATGGACACAATCATTCGTGTGATGACCAAAATCCCCATGATGTTCGTAGAATCTGTTTGTGACTCTCCTACCAGCCATAGCCTCCTCTGACCTACTAAGTGGCGGAGGTGGTCGAAATACCCCTCGATAAATACTCCAAATGTGCGCTGGAGAGCGTCGCAGGGGCATGCGCTTATCAAACCTTGATCTCAAAGGCTCCATCAGTCTCTTACCCATGTCTTTGGGTTTTACTTGCTTGGCCATCATCCCTTCTCTTTTTTTCTTAGTGGCTTTCTCCACTTTCGAGTGCTATTCCACCACTTCCTGAAGATGCTGAACAGTTTTTGGATTTTTGGCCATCTGGTTCCTGTATAGCTCTAGGTCTTCCATCCCCAGAAAATATCCTTGTGTCATTTCATTTTCTGTCCCTTCAACCACACCTAGGTTCTTATCAACATATCTATGATAAAACGCTGTTGTGGACTCCCCAGGCTTCTGTTTCGTGTGGTACAACTTTGTCAACAATTTTGTAAACTTTTTCTTTTGGCATTACTGGCTAAGCAATGCTCGATTGAAGTCTCAGTATGATTGTAGGGACCCCATTGGTAGCTTATTGAACCACTCATGTGCCTTTCCTCGAAGGTAGCTACCCACAAGCTTACATGTTATCTTCTCCTTAAAGTCTTGAGAATTCATCAGGCTTAGGAAGGCCTGAATGAACTCTCGAGGGTCTGAATCTCCCACATAGGTTGGAAACCATTCAGGCGGTTTCGTGTCAGTGGGTCATCGACACATGGTGACTATCACATCGAATGGAGACCCAACAGACTGTCTCATAGGCCATATCAGCCTGTCCAACTCCCTTCCAAGCGTATCTCCAGCCTCTTCCACCAATTGATTATGGTTCTAGTTTTATCGAAGGCCTTCGAATGGAAACATATGCATTGGGGGTGTCGTGCCGTGTTGTGGGTAGGGTCCACCTTCAGGATATGCGGGGTACCCAAAGGATACAGGTCTTTGATGGTAATAATTATATCTCATTGGGGGAACCATCATAAGACCCATTTGACCTTCGTCCCCTGGCAACGAAACTATCCCAACCCTTGGCTCATTTCCCATGAACACTGGCGCACCTGACACTAAATAATGTCCCTGCATCCCCTCAGGGAACAAGGGTTGAGACCTTCGTTGGGAAACTTCCTGATGTCCAAAGTACGGGACGCCCATCATCTGGCTTGCCAGCGGTAAGGCCTGCACCTGTTCCCAAGTTATCAATGGTTTTACAACTCCCAATGATCCCAGATCCATCACCGAGGGAACCACTTGGTATCCTGCTACCATCAACACTTGTGATATTTGATCAATACCCAATGACTAGTTCGCTGCTACTCTTGCCACACTTCTATTTTCCCTAATCCCTTATATGTAGCACGTGGTTCCTCCACAGAGACCACCAGGCCAGGATTTGTTGATACCTCCATTATAGTCTCCATACTTTGCGTTGCCGGGGTGATGGCCATCTTTCCGGGCCTTGACTGTACTTCATCTCCCGCACCTGTGCTTTTGCTCTTCAACATTCACTCCTTTGGGCTGTCACTGTGGAAGTGGACATCGGCCAACAGATCTAGACTTGACTTCTTTCTGGTCCCACCTGGCGTGCCAAGTTGATGAGTTTCTTCACCCGATCTAAAGCCCTACCTTCGATATGTTAGCAGCAATCAACGACCTACAAAATAAAGTCCCTGGAGTGATCCAGGGGGGGAGACTTTGATGGAAAAGTCTATACATTGCGGCCGATCAATCAATAATGCTTAATCCAAAAGTAATGACATACCTTCCTATTTATACCTCATAAACCCTAATTGTGGTAGCCTAATTCTTGAGTCTTCTTTCTCCTTAATGTTGAGTCCAATAAGCCGGCTTGTGTCCAACCTTAATGGGATTCTTTTAGGCCTTCTTATAGGTTGGGCTTGTGGCCTAACGAGGTCTTCGTCCATTTCATCATCATATATTATGCTTTTGTGCTGGAAGATGGTTTTTCTTATGTTAAATTCACCAATGGAAGCTTCAATGGCTTGTCTATACCTTCTGGTTCAGCTGATCATCTTATCAAACTTGGGTTCGATGGGCTGTTGAAAGCATACCAGTATACAAGCGGGTATTGGATAGAAGCTGCTGATCTTTTCATAGAAAAATTAGGTGCCTGTGGCCATCCTTTGGTTTGTGGAACCTATGGAGTCTGCTCAAATGGATATTGTCATTGTCCTAAGGGTACTGTATCTACCAATGGTCAAGGGAGATTCTTCAAGTAGATAGATTACTGGCAACCGAGTCACGGATATTCCATGGTCACTTCGGTTTCCTGTAATCATTCTAGAGAACATATTCTACTGGAGCTAGAGAACACCTCATACTTTGCATTTGAAGAAAGCTTTCTGAAGCTGGATGAAGTCAAATCAGTTAAGGATTGCAAAAGTATGTGCCTAAGGAACTGTTCGTGTAAATCAGCCTTGTTTGTGTTAGATTCCATTTTGTTAGAATAAGTAAAGTAGAAGATTAGATAAGATTTTATTCTTCTTGACTATGCTAGAGTTATATTTGGACTAGACTACTTTGTACTCTTTTTATTCTCTTCATTGTTAATCAGAATCATTATGGGAAATATAGTCTATCGTAGTATCAAAGCAATTCTAATATGAACCTAAAACCCTAATTTTTTTCAGCCGCCACCTCTCCCTCCATTTTTCGGTGACCAAACTCTCCCCCTCCACACCTTTTCTGATCAATTTTCCCAATATTTTCCTCCGGCCATCCTTCTCCCCACTTTTTTGGCTGCCATATTCACAGAGTTGGTTCCAGTTTCCAGCTCATTCTTAGATTTTTGGTGACCATATTCAGTCAAGTTCCTCGGCTCTTCTTCTCCAGACCATCATCTTTGCCTATTTCATCAATGTTGGTGGTCTCTGGCTCTCTGCAGCGGCCTTTATCAGCATCAGCATCTTCAGTGGTGACTTTCTCCATCGTGTGTCTATCATATTTGACGAAGGTTCCTTTGCTTAGGCGACTTTCTTCTTCATTGTGTGTCTATCTCTAGTGGAAACTTTCTTCGTCGTGTTTTTATCTTCTCCACCATGTTTCTATCTTCTCCAGTGAAGGTATCCAGCAGTGAAAGTTCCTTTGCTCAGGTTTCCGGTCATCTTTGTGCGGCATCCCATCCAGCAACCAATATTGGTGCCTGAGATCATGGGTGCCAGGCCATACCCACACATTTCACTTTACACCCGTGAGGTACACGTGCTCCAACTCTTCACTGCGCATGAAGTACACGCGGCACGACCTTCTCTGCACGTGAAGCACAGGTGCCTGGCAATTGTTTGACCATTTTTTGTCATATTACTGATTTCTTTTTGCCTCCATGATATGGCTTATTTTAACTCTCGACGATATGATATTTTGAGACATACATGCCTTTCTCGTCATCGCCGACACAATGGTTTGAAGTGGATTGTGGATTCTGGCGCCACAATACATATGGTTTTGTCCCCCACTATTGTTGATCATGTGACACCTTATGATGGTTCTGCCTTTGTCTGTGTTGGTGGTTCTCAACTATCTATTACTCATGTTAGTGATTCTCGGATTTCTAAATCTCTGTATCTTTATGATGTGCTTATTGTGCCTGATATCACTAAAAATTTGCTTTTGATTAGAAAATTAACTCGTGATTTAAATGTTGTTGTCTGCTTTGATGATCGGTCTTTTATTACTGGGCCTAAAATAACTAGTGAAACTTTGGGTCACGGTCATAGTGAAACTGTGCTTTATGTATATGACTATGGTGCATCTGCTTTGTTGTCTACTATGGAATCAAATAACTCGCATGCATCATTTGAAATCTGGCATGCTAGGCTTGGTCATGTCCTGCATTATGTTATTCATGGTTTGCTAGCTTCTGTATCTTTATCTTTCTCGTTGGTTTTGCTGAAACATACCTTTTGTGATGCATGTGAAAAGGCTAAAGAGAAGCATTTATCTTTTTATACAAATGATAAACGTGCTGCTAGGATACTTGATCTAGTTCATTGTGACTTATGGGGGCCTTGACCTATTTTATCTGTAGATGGTTTCCTACTATGCTATTTTCCTCGATGATCATTCCCGACTCTCATTGTTTTACCCACTTTGCCACAAATATGATTTTTGGGATGTTTACGCCAGTTTGAGGCTTTTGTGGAGAACCAGTTCTCTTCCACCATTAAGGTGTTTTAGAGTGATGGAGGGACTGGGTTCATAAATGGTCGCTTACGCTCTCATTTCAAGACAAAGGGCAATCACCATCAGATTTATCGCTCATATACTCTTGAGCAGAACGGTCGGGCTAAGCGCAAGCACAATTACATTGCTGAGATAGGCATATCTATTTTATACCACTCTCACATCTCTCTCTCTCATTGTCCTCACACTTTTCTTGTAGCCGCTTATACCATAAATCGGTTGCCCACTCCTGTTCTTGGCGAACGATCACCATATGAAGTTATTAATGGCCGGGTTCCCATATACACAAACTTCCATGTATTTTGTTGTCGTGTGTACCCTTATCTTCACCCATATGCATCTCACAAACTAGCTCCTCGTAGTTTATCCCATCTTTCTTGGGTACAATTCCCAGTACAAGGGATATTAATGTTTGGATCCTATGTCTGGGAAGAAATATGTCACCAGACATGCTCAGTTTGACGACACTTCATTCCCTTATGTCGATGGTTCTACTTCAATATCTTCATCCTCTCTTGATGTATCTACTTTTTAGATCCCATTGATACATCAGTTGATATTCATGCTTCTTCCACGGTGGCATCTCCTGCTCGACTTGTCACTTCAGTAGCCAGCCCTTCTGGCTCATCAATGCTATTGTCCTCACTGACTACGGCACCATGTTCTATCTGCTCTGCCGATTCAGACCATCCGGTGGCCGCTCTGATGCATGTGGCTTCGCCCATATCGCCATCGAACAGTTCACCTGGTTCACTGACCATTTCACCCAGTTTTCTAGCCCCCTTATCAGTTCCTTTGCCGACCACTTCGACAGCCACGACTGCTCCTGCATCTTCGCCACCTATGCCTCGTACCCATTGAATGACAACTAGGTGAGCCACTGGTGCTATACATCGCAGGGATTATTTAGATATTGTTGCTCATTGTCTTACTATTGCTCTACTCTGTCAGACTGAGCCCACTGATTATTACTCTGCTCTTCAGGATCAAGCTTGGGTTTCTGCAAATGATGACGAGATGGTTTCTCTTTGTGGACAGCACTCTTGGGACTTGGTGCATCGACCTTTAGATGCTAACATTGTTGGCTCCAAATGGGTTTATAGGCTCAATTATTGACCAGATGACACTGTTGATCGCCAGAAAGCTAGACTTATGGCACGGGATTTCTCACAAATTCTGGGTTTTGACTTTGACCAAACTTTCAGTCCTGTGGTCAAAGCCTTCACTGCTCGAATGGTTCTCGCCATTGCCACCATGTGCTTCTAGCCGCTTCATCACCTGGATGTCAAGAACGCTTTCCTTAATGGCATTCTCGATGCTCCGGTCTATATGAAGCAACCCGTAGGATATCAAGACCCTATTCATCCAGACTATGTTTGTCGCTTACGAAAGGCCATTTATGGTCCTAAGGAGGCTTCTCGGGCATGGTTCCAATGCTTTAGTAGTTATTTGACTCAGCTTGGTTTTCAGTGCAGCTCAGTCGATACTTCTTTATTTGTTCTCTCAAGAGGGTCGTAGTTACCGTATCTCCTTCTGTATGTGGACGACATCATCCTTACAGGAAACAACTCGACTCTTCTTTGACAGTTCATTGATCAGACACATAGAGAGTTTGTGATCAAGGATCTTGGTGCTCTTCATTACTTTCTTGGCCTTGAAGTTTCACCTTCCTCATCAGGGTTACTTCTTGGTCAAGCAGAGTATGCTCGAGATATTTTGACTCAGGCCGGCATGTCTGATGCTACACCAGTCTCTACACCATTTGTGCCCGGTTCTCAGCTGCACAGTTTGACCAGTCAAATGTTTAGGAATCTAACTCTGTATCATTAGCTTGTTGGGGCACTTCAGTATCTCACCATCACTCATCTAGATTTGGCATTTTTGGTCAACACGACCGGTCAGTATCTTCACGATCCCAGAGATGACCATTTCACTGTAGTCACACGGATTTTACGTTATATTCGCGGTACCCTTCATTTTGGTATTAGCTTTCATTCTGCCAATTCTCCTGAGGTGTTGGGGTATTTTTATAATGACTGGGCTCACTGTTTGGAGACTCATCGGTCCACTTATAGTTATGATTTTTTCCTTGGTTGGAATTTTATCTCGTGGAGTGCCAAGAAACAGCCCGCTGTTTCTCGCTCCAACACTAAGTCTGAGTACCATGTTCTTGCCAATACCGCTTTAGAGGTTGTTTGGCTCACTCATTTGATCTTTGGGTTTCGGTTTCTGGTTCACCATTGCTGTTAAGCGACAACAATAGTGTTATCTTCTTGGCGCAAAATCCGACGACGCACAAGCGGGCGAAGCAAATTGATATCGACTATCATTTTTTTTGTGAGTTGGTGACCTCTGGCAAGCTGAACATAGCTCATGTTTCAAATTGTCTACAGATTGCGGACATCTTCACCTGGGGGATTTTTCGTCCGTTGTTCGATTTCTTCAGATCCGAGCTATGCGTTGGCGAGCATCCGACGCTTCACTTGAGGGGTGTGTTAGAATAAGTCGAGTAGAAGATTAGATAAGATTTTATTCTTGTTGACTAGGATAGAGTTATATTGGATTAGTCTACTTTGTACTCTATTTATTCTCTTCATTGTTAATCATAATCATTACGGAAAATAGCTTCCGTCACATTTCCAGGGTTAAAAGTAGGCAGATTTGGTTCTGAATGAAGTGTTCTCCATAATGAACAAGGAGAACCAACCATATGCCTTGGATGGTTATGATACAACCATCTTTCTTAAGGTGCAAAATGTTGTGGTGAAGTCCAATAGGGAGAAAAAGGTGGTTGTTGTAGCATGTGTTGCACCAAATCGGGGACAAGTACCTAAACGGGAATGGGGACATGGATCGGAAATAGTAAAAATAAAATGTTATGAATACGGGTACATCAAAGGTACAGATACACTATATTAATAAAAATATTTAATAATTTACATTAAACAAAAATAATAATACAAAATTAATTTAGTAAATGGCAAGAAATATGGAAATGAGTCTGTCTATTGAAATATGACATTTCTATAAGCCTTGGAATGACTAATGTTTAAAGTGCAAATTAGAAGAAATGAAGATAAAATTTCCGGGTTGTATGAATCGGGTTATAAACTTTATAACTACTGCACGTTATATAATAAAATTTTAATATTGAAACTAAGACCGTTTACCTTTTATTATTCTAATTAAACTCCGCATTTTCATAAACTTATGAAAAGACCGTATTTTCCAAGACTTTGCCTACGGAGATAGTCATTAAAACTCATGATAATATTTAAATAAAAACAAAATAATGTGACATAGCACTTGTTTAATTACTTATAGCGCTCTACTTCAACTCTACCCCTTGTTTTTAGCAAAATAAAACTAAAATGACAAGGTACAAGACTACAAGCACAAGGTACAAGTGTCCATTCAATTGCCACTAAAAACATCAAGACACAGCAACCTAAAGATAAACTTACAAACCGAAACCAGTGGAGAAGACCAATGGACGAGACCAATGGAGAAGAAAACGGCGGAGCAGCTTCAACTTGCTCAGTATTTAAAACTGAGCAATTCAGAAAAGGGGAGAGTGAGTTTTGAAGCGTCAAATTGCAAGAGATTGTCCTGAATTGTCGAGTCAACCCTTCTCGGAAATGGAAACCGGTGTTCCGGGGACGTTCTAGGGACCCCAAGCCATCCCCATCCCGGATTCCATCCCAGACATGTCCTCCTTAGGAATCTCCAAACTTAATTCCGTCCTCATGCAACCTAGGTTGTTGCATCTTCAGTTGCAAGTGAAATTTGATTTTACCGAAAAATCTTAATTTTTTTAAAAATAAACCCATATTAATGGGAGAAATGTATATTAGGTTCCCTAAACTTAAAAACGGTAAAAAGTTTCTTTTACAAGATGTTGCTTCAAGTAATTTTGAAGACTTGTTACCAAAAGATAAAAAAAAATTGTCAAATTTTTTGACCGAAAGTCTCCTTAGGGCATTTTTGTAGATGATTCCATTTTCCATGTCTCCACCCCTCGTGTTAACATGACAAATGGCCAGATCTCCAAAAAAACTCTAAGTAAAAATGGCTCGAGTGCTGGAAATCTGTTTGTATGTTGTGCCTCGTTATCTTGTTTGCCGCCTGGTTCGAGTGCTCGAGGGTCGAGTGCTCGAGTCTGGTGATTCGAGTGCTCGAGTGTCGAGTGCTTGAGTCAGGAGCTTCGAGTGCTCGACTGTCTGGAGGTTCGACTGCTCGAGTCTGGAGAATCGAGTGCTCGAGTGCTGGTGGATCGAGTGCTCAAGTCTGGAGGTTCGAGTGCTCGACTATCTGGAGGTTCAAGTGCTCGACTGTTTGGAGGTTCGAGTGCTCGAGTCTAGAGGATCGAGTGCCGCCTGGTTTGAGTGTTCGACTGTCCTCGAGTCTGGAGGTTCGAGGCCTGGTGATTCGATCCTCGAGGCCTTATGGTTCGAGTTTGAGTTTTGGTGTGCGAAAAATACACCCTGGTGTGCAGCAGACCTGGATTCCACGAGTGTTCCATCTTGTATCTCCTTCTCTTTGCCGCCACTTGATCGAGTGCTCGAGGTACTAGTGGTCGAGGATCAAGTGCTTGATGGTTTGTAGTCTCGAGGGCTTGCTGCTCGATGGCTTCTGGCTCTAGTACTCGAGGGCTCGAGGGCTCGAGGGATCAAGGGCTCGAGAGCTCGATGGCTCGAGGGATCAAGAGCTCGAGGGCTCAAGCACTTGAGAGCTTGAGTGCTCGATGGTTCCAACCTGCATTTTCATTTTAAAATCAGTAATATCCATTCAAGATTCTAATGGCAGGTATCTGTTGTTTGTCAAGAGCTAGGAGTCCCTTGGTTTTCTGATCAAGGTCATGGTAATTCAAAAATTTGGGTTCCTTATTCCTTCCTAGTTTACTTAATCTATCAGCAACCATATTTTCTTCTCTTAGAGTGTAAGTAATTATGATGTCCCCTATCCTTTGTTTGATTTCAGATGCTAAATGATACAGTTCCCATGGGGCTTTGATGTGGTTTTTCATTACTTCTAGAATATTGGCACAATCCGTTTCAAGGGAAAAAACATTTAGGCCAAGATCAGCAGCAAAAACTAGTCATTTTTTAGACTTAGGAGTTCAGCTTGGAAACAAGTTTTTGCTCTAACTGATTTATAGCATGCCTTAATAAAAGATCTATATTTATTCCTGATAACTATCCCAATACCACAGTCTACCCCCTGCTTCCATGATGCATCAAAATTAATTTTGTATTCCAGTTTTGGTTTAGACTATGTGATGCATTTAATTTTGGGTACTGTTGGTGTTTTCATGGGTGGGATTAGACCAATTTGAACCCAATGTTGATCATTTATCTCTCTACTAACCTCTGGGTTGGTATAGAATATGAGGAATATGTCTCTTTGATGTTTTGGATCATTTTTTTCCTATTTGGTCTAATATTTTCAAAAATAAAATTGTTTCTAGTTTTCCAGATTTGCCAACAGATGAGAGAGGGAAAGATGGTGATTAATGTGGAGTGAGTTTTTGTCTCTCCATTATAAGACCAGTAATGTGAAAGTCTGTCAAAGATGGAGTTGAAATGTTGGTGCCTCAGTCCTATCAACTGGTCAAAAAATATCCACAGGTCTATGGCTAGAGAACAATCATTGAAGCAATGGCTAAGTGCGTCAGTGTTGTTGCAAAACGGGCATTTAGATGCAAGTGAGAGATTGCTGAAAATGAGTATGTCATCAAAAGGTAAAATTGCATTTGTAAGTTTCCACATAAACATAGAAATTTTCTTTGGCAGTTTTGATAACCATACCTTCCTCAGAATTCTAATTTCTGATTTTTGTGAGGCGACTGCCTTGTATACAGATTTGAAACTGAACTCTCCATTGTTTAATAACTTCCATATTAATCTGCCCTGTCTGAATGGGTGTACCTGCACCTCCATCATCATGTGGAAGATGTGATTAGGTAATCTATTAAAAGCATCTAGGAAGCTTGACTTCATGTTTACAAAATGTTGGATTATAGTGTCGGGTGGAACCACTGTATATATAGATGAGTCTACATAGTCTTGCAGTGATCCCAAATCAGTCCAGTTTGCAGGGAAAAGATTTGCTAAACCATTGCCATGTATTATCCTTGTTTGACTTTCAGCTAGATGGTTTATTTTCTGAATCCTTTTCCAGATTTGGGATTTTCTTTGATTTTCAGGGATGGACCATAATAATTTAGCCCATAGTTTCTCTCCCTTTTGTAGTTTCCACCACAATTTAAGGGAGAAAGTCCTTATTATGTCTTTATTGTTTCTAATCCCAATACCGTTTTGGTTTACTAGATAACTCATTTTTGTAATGTTTCTCCACACCTTTTTAGGACCATATTCATGCTCTCCCCAGAAGAAATTGGAGATTTTCCTATTTAGTTTCTTTATTACTGATTGTGTTAGGGACATGACAGCCCATAGATGTTGTGGGAGAGCAAAAAGGACAGATTTTATGAGTGTGAGTCTTCCAGCAGTACTAAGCCATTTGTTTTTCCAAGATTTCAGTTTTATCTCATATTTTTCCATTAGAGGCTGAAAATGTATCTCTTTTGTAATGCTAGTGTAGATAGGGAATCCTAGATATGTAAATGGAAAAACACCCCTGGACATTCCTAATGAGTTTCTGATCATTCCTAGTTGTGTTAAAGAGGTATGTTTACTTATGAAAAAATTGTTTTTTCCATAGTTTATCTGTTGACCACTGCATTCCTCAAAAACATTTAAGAATGCTTTGATTTTTTTTTATGGAAGTCTTAGTGGCTTGGAAGAAGATGATTGTGTCACTGCATAGCATAGGTGTGAGACAGTGTTTTCATATGCAGGATTATTAAACAAATTGATCTTCTTATTTTGGAAACAAAAAGTCAAGCTTCTAGAGAAGGATTCTGAGAAAATATTGAATAGTAAGGGGGATAAAGAGTCTCCTTGTTTGATTCCCCTTGATGCTTGGAAAAAGCCTGCAGGTTTGCAATTGAAAATAATAGAGAACCATGCACTAGATAAGTTATTTAGGATCAAATTGATGAATTGGTCCTGAAATCCAAATTTCTTCAATATTTTAATAAGAAATGACCATTTAACCCTATCAAAAGCCTTTGTTAGATCTAATTTTAGGATGCAGTTAGGGGCTCCTTTTTTTTATTATTTATGTATCTTACCATTTCTTTGACATAGATGACATTGTCAGCTATTTCTCTGCCTTTTAGGAAGGCTGATTGATTTCGTGAGATCAGTTTTGGCAAGATATCAGTTATTCTCTGAACTAAAATTTTAGAGAAAATTTGGTTAGTGAAGTTAGAAAGTGATATGGGTCTGAAATCCGCAAAGGATATAGGGATATCCTTTTTTGGTATCAGGCATATCCAGGTACTTGAAATTCCAGTAGGAATTTTTGTGCCTAACATGAAATCAGTAACTGCTGATAGCATATCAGGCCCCATTATGTCCCAGAAAGTTCTAAAAAAATTGGCTGAGAATCCATCAGGTCCAGGTGCTCCATTCTGATTCAAGGAGAAAACTATTTCCCTGATTTCATCCAAAGTTGGCTTTCTAAGCATATGTGAATTGTCACTACAGTCAAGGATCTGAGGAATTTGGCTTAAATCATGGCCTTGAAATTTTTCATCTCTAGGGTTAAAGTCATCAGTCAGTAGGTTTTGGTAAAACTGAATTGCTTCTTTTTCAATCTCCAATGGACTTTCTGTTCATACTCCTTCTGAATTTTTTTATCTTTGAGATGTTTTGTCTCTGTCTTCTCTGATTTACAGTTGAGTGAAAATAAATAGTTTTTTCATCTCCTTCTTTAAGCCATTTATGTTAGCTTTCTTTTTCCAAAACATTTTTTCCTCAGTTAGCGCTCTCGGTAGCAGTGCATTTTTATGATTAAGCTCAATGAGGTCAGATTATGAATTTGTTGTCTCATAGTTAATTTCTTGTATTCTGAGTTCCTCTTTAGCCTTTTTAACATTATCATTTATGTTACCAAAAACTTCCTTATTCCATGTTTTTAAAACCAGCTTCAGTTTTTTTAATTTCAGAAAGAATTTTAGCGTGCCAGCTTCTGATATGGTTTGTGACCAGTTAGCTTCAATGATTTGTTTTAGTTGAGGCCTATTTATCCAGGCATCTAGGAATCTAAATGGCTTAGGTGATGAAGCAATTTTACTCCCTATGGTTAGTAGTAATGGGCAGTGGTCAGAGGTGTGTTTGTTGAGTGTGTGAAGTGAGCTGTTTGGAAAATTTTCATTCCAATCATGGTCAATTAGAGCCCTATCAAGTCTTTCTAATGTAGGAGATCTTCTCTTGTTTGACCAAGTGAAGGTATTTCCCACTGTATAAAGATGTGTTAATTTTTGGCTTACTATGAAATTAGAGAAGTCTCTAATCCTTTTGACATTAGACTTACTGGGACCCTTATATTCTGTTATGGAGTTTATGGCATTAAAATCACCAATTAAAAGTTTATTGCTGTCTAAATGTGAGGTGATCTGCTGCCATATTGTTTTCCTGTCTGTTCTTAAGGTTGATGCATGAATGAAATATGCACACATTTCATCACTAAGCAGGGGGGAAGAAATGGCAGTTTTTTGTATATTGATCAGTCTCAGATAAGATGTTAACATTACAATAGGAGTTCCACATTAGCCAAATGTTATTTCTATCTGAGCTATAATGACACTGAAAATTTAATTTAATCCTATTTGTGTCACATTGTTGATAATGATGCTTAGGTTCAAATATACACAGTAACTGTATATTATGAGTCCTAATTATTCTTTTTAACCTATCCATGGATGTTTCGATTCCTCTAAGGTTCCAGACAAGGGCTGTAATATTAAGGTGTGTATCTATAATTTAGACTTTCCAGAGTTGCTTTTTGAATTAGACCTTAAATTCATCCTATTTAACCTGTTAAAAAAGGCCTTTTTCCTGGATGTTTTACCAGCCAACATACTAGAGAACTTTTGGGTACTTACCTGACCCAGGTGAAGCTCTTTAGTACTTGAGCTACAGTCTGCTGTGTTAGACTGAAGTTCCTCTCCTAGTAGCTGGAACCCGTTTGAGCTTTTGGGGCTGGATCTGCAGGATGGTGAGTGAAAAAGATCAGTACCTCGTTCATTTAAAGGAGAGTTTGGGATGATACCTGATAGGTCATCTTTGGCATATTCCTTGTGTTTGCATGTTTCTTCTGTAAGATCAATTAATTCTTGGGTTTCCCCTTTTTGCAGTTCAGCTTCATTGTTGTTACTTTTGAGGGCGTCATTTTGAGGTTGTGGGTGCACCTCTTATTGCTTCTCTCCAGCATTGTGAGTATGTGAAGACTCTTGGTTGGTAAATTCTTCCCCTTGGAGTTCTAGTTGTGGTGTCTCAATGTCTATATGAGGGCTTTCTATTTTATCTGGTGTTTCTTGTGGAGGTTTGTGTTGAGTTTCTCTTTGTTTCTGGCTTATTGTTATCCCTGAAGTGTGTGGATCAATTTTTTTGTGTACTGGCTGCCATTTAGCCAGAACATCAGTATGGGCAGCTGTTATTGGTTCTTTGCTGTGTTTGTTGTCAGGCTTTGGTTTCTCTGTTGCATTTGTTAGTTGGGGTTCATTCCTATTAGTCTTTTTAGTAGATATCTGTTTGGGGGCTCTATTTAGTGTGGTGGTAGATTTAGGAATTCTCAGTTCAGGGTTAACTATTCTACATATATCCACATGATGACCAATCTTCTTACAGCCACAACAGCACATAGGTAAATCCTCATATTCTATGGCATACTTTTCATTTTCTAGGGAAGTACCTAACCTGATGTGGCTCAAAAGTTGGGATTGGAGGTCAATTTCCACACAAATCTTGGGGCAGATGTCCTTGTTAGCCTTTCTGTTGCTTGATCAATCTTGATGAATTTTCCAATATGGTTTCCAATTGCTTCTATGGCCAGGACATTGTAGTAGTATAGTGGCACTTGTGTAATGGTGACCCAGGCCGGGACAATCGAAGATTTTGCATTTGGTTTGAAGTTCGGCGTCCATCTGAGGATCCTCATGGTGATGCCATTAAGTGACCAAACCCCCTTGATCCAGCAGCGTTGGAAGTCTTCCTTCACTTGGAATCTGATTAAGATGTTTTTGAAATCAATTGCTCCCAGTTGGTAGCTTTCGCTGAAACCCACAGTCTTGAAATCGGCTTCTAGCTTATCCATTGTCGGCCTTCCCTTTGGGAATTTCCAATTAGGGCATTTGGATAGTGAGTGGATAGCTCTGATACTTGCTCAAGAAAGAAGAGCACAACCGATTCTCCCTTGTATTGAAGGATTGGTTTCAGATTTTGAGTAGAAGGGAGATTTGTGGAGATTGGAGGGTTTCGAGTTTGGGGTGCTTGGGCAAATCTTTTGATGGTGGTAGCCACCATAGCGGCGCTTTGTAGCCTCGAAATGGTTAAATGGTAGTTATGTGAGTGAGGATTCCGGTGAGGGATCTGTGATTTAGCCGTTAGTATGTAATGGTAGGGATGATGAATAGTAGCGGGGAGGAGAGAAGTGAGTGAGAAAAATCAATGTTGTGATAAAAAAATATTAATACTAGTGTAGGAATGAGCTATTGAAAACGATTCTATTGACAATTTAAAGTCATTTTTTAGGTGTCTTTGCTGGCCCTGCCTTTACTTTTGAGGTGTCTTTGCTGGCCCTGCCTTTAATCAACAAGAAATAAGATGATTTCAAGAACCACCTTTAAAATTGCAAAATTTTCCTTTAATTTGTACCCTAGAACCGCCTTTAACTTATTTCTGAACTTGGAAACTCATTGCTTTCCCTCGTTCCATTGTATCAATTCCGAACTCAAAATGTACATACCGTTTTCGAACTCGGTAACTCTTGGCTTTCCCTCCTGCCATTCAAACAATTCTGAACTCGAAATTTGCATACATTTCCCAAACTCGGAAACTCTAGGCTTTCCTCGTGCCGTTGACACTATTATGAGCTCAGAAAGTATATACATTTTCCGAACTCGGAAAGTATATATCGTTTTCGAGCTCAAAAATTTGAATCTTCTCTTTATAAAATGATGATCTATTTTCGAGCCCTTGTCTACTTTCTGGTCTCAAACTGTAAGGTTGTTGAAGAGCATTTTTTGTTGCTATTTTTTTTGAGTTCGTAAACCGTGTTTCTGAGATCTGAATATGTTTCGCGTCCAAGTATTCCAAGTTCGTAAAACCTTTTCTTTCCTATGGAAATTGAGCATGATAGGTTTCCGAAATCGGAAACCTTTTCATGTCCCATGGTAACATTTTGTTTTTTTAATATTACCAGCATAAGAAAAGAATGAATACATAGCCACAATTCCAAAATAATACACCAGAGTATCTTGCACCTAAACAAAAATCTATAGATAATGCTCAACAAGCAATAATCTATAGATAGGAATAGAAATCGCTACAAATCTATTCCGACATTTCTAAGGTTATTTTTTAACTAACTTGAGTTTCTATACTAGTGTTAGGATTTCCCAATGTGTGTGACCGATTGAGGATTAGATGCCTAGCCACTGAATTTTGCACATTGTTGATATCTTCTTGTGAGCAGGGTTTCCAATCATCTTTGAAAATCTGAAAATAATATTATAGTACTAATTATTTCATGAAGTCTATTTAGAAACATTACCAATACAGATTTATACAATTACCTTGTCAACTTCAAGTACATGTTCCTGGACTTTGTCCATGCACTCAGACGCGTATAACATGACATATTATCGACACTCCCAAGTTTGAGATTGTTTCTTGTACTATATGTAAGGAACATTAATTATCAAGACTATGTTGCACTAAATAATTGAGCATAGTATGTTGGAAATGAACATACCGGTAGACCTACCTTGATTTTGACCACATGAAATGAACAATTTCTTTGATCATCATTTTCATTCATTGCATATTCCAAAATCTCAATGAATGCATCAGACGGTTGAATGTGGAGGGGATCCATCCAATACACTCGCTTCTCTGTGGGTACTATCAATATTAGTCTCCAATGGTCCCCGAAAAAAAAGATTGATTATTTGAAATTTTTGAAAACAATGTTGGTCAAGTAATTGAATGTAGTAAATAACCTCTCGATGTATAGCGCAACGAAAAGCATCTTATCCTTCCGGCTTAGGCCTTTGCGAATGTAGTCGATCCTGTCTTGTTTTGTATAATCAATTTCATGTATCATCACCGGGCACATGTATCAAATTCATCATTTCTTTTGATTACTTGTAAAATACATGTAACTAGATAAATTCATTGTAATAACAGTTAGTGAAATTTAAATAAAATTTTTAAATTAAATGAATAAAAAAAAACTCACAGGGTGTGGATCGACATGATCACCTAATTAACAGCCTTTCTTAATCTGGTCTGGATGAACTCATTTAAGACCTCATCACTTGAGTAAGTCGGGTTTGATTCCTGTGTTGGAACATGCTCAATCTGATCAATCTCTTCATCATCCTGCCCAGTATCTGTTGTAGTTGCACTCTATGTTCCAACATGTACTGATTCCTCATGCATCATTTTATCTCACCATGTCTGTCCCGAGTTCTCCACATCATCATAAGCACTCCTTGACCACCCATATCAGTATCTGTGAACCCCAAGGCTGGTTCATCAATCTCTATCTCCTCCGCAGCCTCTAACTCTGCTCTATGTGTTAGAACATACCCAACACTCTCCACTGCATCACTGTCTATTAGTAAAATAACCAGAGACCTTCTAAGCTTTTCAACCTTCCTGACTACATCAGCATCATACAACCCTAATAGCATTCAATTAGTGGATTTTATCACTTCTAATCCCTTAGTCATAGAATCCTCCATCTCCTCAATCCTCACACTACTAGGGCCAGGGGCATACGAGTAAACATGGAACATGTCCTTGCCATTATGCATGACATATGCTCCTCTCAACAACCTAGGATTATACTTTTCCACATTATCAAGATCCCCCATATCCCCAGTGAACAACTCCTTAACAGCCACGTCTAGTACTTCCCCTTTTAGGTTTTTCAACTTAGTTAAATCTAAGGAAACTATGTTTGCTTGTACCCATTCAAAAAGTTCATCTAGGGAGTTAAATTCCATACCATGTGTAGTAAGGGGTGGAGGATTCAGACCGGTTACCTTTTGGTAGGGAGCTTTTCCTTTGGCTGAAGTTTCATCCTTTTGCTGGTTGCCGTCAAAAGTTATCTAGGGAAGATGAGAATTTTCCTGATTCCTATTTTTGGCCATTGTTGCTATTCGAGCTTGAGAAGTTTCGGAAATATTATTTTTTAGTAAGGGAATTTTTGTTTGAGTACACTTTGGCTTCTACAAGAATTGTGATCTCAAATCCGCAAAGAAATCCCAAGTATATCGGCTTGCAAAATTTGAAGATAGTACCAAGAAGAGAGTATGATAGCCAAAATAATAGGGAAGGTGGAGAGATGGAGAAAATGTTGAACCAAGAGTAAATTCTCCCTTATTCACCTCATTAACCGTGCCTCACTTTTTCTCTTTCCAAGACCGACCATGATTGCCTTTTTCCCACTTGTCAACTCTTATCACAACCACTTGAACTTCCAACATAGCTATACAACTTTTATTTTTGTTCATTTTTTCTTCTTTCTAATTTTTTGTGTTTTTTATTTATTTTCTGTACACAAAATGAAACTGGATACAACTAAATCAAAGCTTTAAAGAAATTTCTCAGATCTGAAAAACACCTAAGTGTTGTCTGATGAGCTCAAATGTGACAATATCTAATGGCTTTGTAAATATATCTACAAATTGCCCAGATGTTGAAACATTGGCAACTACCATTTCCTTCATTTCAACAAGATATTGAATAAAATGATGTCTTATGTCAATGTACTTTGTTCGAGAGTGCTGGACTGAATTTTTAGAAATATCAATAGCACTTGTGTTGTCACATAAAATCTTCAGATACCCTTGATGAATTTCATAATCTTTCAACATTTGTTTCATCCATAATAATTGTGCACAACAACTTCCAGCAGCAAGATATCAGCCTCATCAGTTGATAATGAGATTGGATTTTGTTTCTAACTATACCATGATACTAGATTCGTTCCAATAAAGAAACGTCCACCAATGGTGCTTTTACGATCATCTACATTACCAGCCCAATCAGAGTCACCGTAACCAATCAGATCAGAGTCTTGATTCTTATAATACCATACACCATACTTAGAAGTCCCACTAACATATCGAATAATCCTTTTAACTGCAGTCAAGTGAGTCTCCTTAGGATCAGCCTAAAATCTTGCACATATTCCAACATTGAAACATATATCTAGACTCTCAACACTGAAATCTTGCACATGTTACAATAGACTCTCAATCATGCCTCTATACAGTTTCTGATAAACTCCGACTCCGTTCTCATCTTTTACCAATTTATCAGACACCTCTATAGGTGTTCGAACTGCTTAAGAATTTCCTAGGCCAAATCTCTTTACTAAATTCAGGGTGCACTTACTCTAATTTATAAACATGTCATTCTTTTCTTGCTTAACTTGAAGCCCTAGAAAATATGTGAGTTCTCCAACCATACTCATCTCAAATTTAGTCTGCATCAAAGTCACAAAATCCATACCCTAGGTGCTTGTTTCGGACCGTACAATGCCTTCTTGAGTTGATACACTTTGATGATGGTAGTGAGGATCCTCAAATCCTTTTGGTTGTTCAACATAAACTTCTTCATTAACCACACCATTCAAAAAAGTACTTTTGACATCCATCTGATATAGAGTAGAATTCATAGTATATGCAATAGCAAGTAAAATTTGAATTGACTCTAACCTGACAACTGGTGCAAATTTCTCATCAAAATAAACTCCTTCAACCTGAGTATATCCTTGAGCAACTAGTTTGGCCTTATTTCGAGTGATTTGACCATCAGTATCATATTCATTCTTGAATATTCACTTAGTGCCAATAACACTTACACCTTTAGGGCGAGGAGTGAGATACCATTCATCATTGTGTGCAAACTGACCAAGTTCTTTTTGCATTGCCACAATCCAATATCATCAAGAAATTTTTTCTTGTACTTCTTGGGTTCAATAAGAGAGATGAAACATTGTAATCCTACTAGTTCTCTGTAATTTACCCGAGGGATTGATCGAGTTCTCCTTATGATTGGTTCTGGTTGCACCTGTGTTGGAACATGCGATGGTATAGTAAGGGAAGATGTTCCAACATACTCGACTTCTTCAGGTTCATTAGGATAGTCAGTCTATTCCGATGTTCCAACATAGTCTAGCTTATCAGGTTGACTGCTTTGTGTTGGAACATGTTCTTCATCTGGTTCATCTCCTCTATCAACTGATACTTTACAGTTGTCAGAATAATCCACAATGACATTTATGGATTCCATGAGAGCATTTGTCCGAAGATTGAGACATGATAAGCCCGGATGTTCACATGATAACCAAGAAATATCCCAACATCACTACAATTGTTGAATTTCACCAATTGTTCTCTGTCTCGGAGAACGTAACACTTGCTTCCAAACACATGAAAGTATGAGACATTTGGCTTCCTGCCTTCCAAATCTCGTATGATGTTTTGTTTGTGAATGGTCGAAGATACACACAATTGATCGTATAACAAGCGTATTAATGTCTTTTGCCCACCATTTTTTGTGGATTCCTTTCTTGGCTAGCATGACTCAAACCATCTCTTGAAGAGTAATGTTCTTTCTTTCCCCAATGCCATTCTGTTGAGGACTGATTGGAGCAGAGAATTCATGTTGAATATCAAGTTCATCGCAGAAATCATTGAACTGAGAATTTTCAAATTCCATGTCATGATTATTACGAATTCTAACAATCTTTCCTACTGGACTTCCTTTTTTATCTGCAATTTTATCACCAAACTTCTAAACACGTCCACAGATTTTTATTTTAGAAAAGCTACCCAATTGTATCTAGAGAAATCATCAACACATACAAAGATACACTTTTTGCCACTCACAATGGGTGTATTGACTGGACCTATCAAATCCATATGTAGTAATTACACAGTTCTTGAGGTAGTTATATACTGAACAGAAGGTTGAGGAGATCTAATTTGTTTACCTTGTTGACATGGTCCACACACAATTTTTATTTTTGCTTGTAAGTGTAGGCATATCTCGTACCGCCTTTACATTTGCAATTTTCACAATGGTTTTGTAGTTGATATGACCAAGCTTTCTGTACCATAGGGTTCCTTCATCTTGTTTTGAACTCGAACACTTTACTTCCTGTTCTAGCAAATATCAATTGTCTTGATCGAATGCCTGAGAGAACTTTATCTTCACCATGTTTAACTATGCATTTGTCTTTCTTAAATTCTACTGTCATATTGTCATCACAAAGTTGACTGATAATTAAAAGATTTTCCTTCAATTCTTCAACGAGAAAAACATTAGTAAATACTGGAAATCCTTCAATATGCAGTTTGCCTTTTCCAACTACTCTACTCTTCTTTCCATTTCCAAACGTAACACCACCACCATAATATTGTTTGATATTTGTCAGAAATTCCCGAGTTCCAGTCATGTGGCGAGAGCAGCCACTATCAAAGTACCACAATCTCTAGAATGTGCGATAAGAGACAAATAAGCAACAAGGCAAGTACTAGTGCATTTAACAACTTAAAATTTTCAGACCATTCTTGATCGCTGGATGTCTTCTATGTTGGAATATACTGAGAGTTTTTGTCCTGTCTTGATATCCCTGAGCAGTTTCCTAGGGCGGAAGGCTTATCACTATGAACCCATCTCTTTTGTAGTTGCATCCGAGTGAGAAAGATGTAATCTAAGATGCGAATAAATCTTAAGTCACCAGACGGTGTCAGTTCAATTTCACTTGATGAGTCTGTCCAAAGAGAGTTACAGAGTTCAAGGGGTGGGGAGAGAGAATCATAATGGAGACACCCAAACACATAACAATGAAAGGGAGTCCGTCTCCCTTTGCCTTTTGTGTTCCCACTGCTTGTTCTTTCACGGTAGCTCTGGAGTTGGTTGTTTTCCCAAATGAAGAAGAGACTTTTTCTTTCTTTCTCAGAGAAATCTTCAATGATAAAGCCGGCATACATGCAGTAGCTACAGATGAGAGGTTTCCTTTGATGAGTCTTGATAAACTTTCATTTTATCTCTTGAATCTCGACTTGAGATTGACTGTGCTACCTGGTGGGATGTCATACCCAATTCTGTGTCGATCTCCAAAGTTCTTTTCCATGGACAAAATGCCATCAAGTTTCGCCTTTCCAGTGTTTAACTTTGTAATAGCCACTTTGGCTATCTCAACTCTCTTAGTTGTTGAGATTAGTTTCAAATTTAACTCATCAATCACTTTTTTGAGTTCAACAACTAAAACTAGCAACTCCTTCTCCTTTTCATCCAGGTGATTTTTCTATTCCTTCAACACTTTGTTGTATCAACAACTTGAAGCCACATGGTATACATCTTCGCATATGTACAGTAGATCTCTTCGTCACTCACAACCATTCTGTCATTGTCATTGGACGTGTCATCAAAACCTGTGTTAGAACATAAGACTTCGTCTTTCTCTGACATGTTGGAACATTTATCATCTGATCCACCGTGATATTTTGCTCCAAATGCCATATAATTGCTCGTATGTTCCTCTTTGTCTTTCTCATCTTCTTGATCTTCACTTCATGAGGTGACATACGATTTTCCTTACTTCTTCTAGGTATTTGCACATTCTACCTGGATATGACCATATCATTCACATTCTTTATATTGAATTCTTCCAGGCTACTTTGCTTTAACACTTTGATTTCTAGAGAACTGCTGATTTCCTTGTTCAAATCGTGTCCCATGATTATTACCAAGGTCTTGTGCCCGAAGTCTACTTCCACCAAATCTCTCTGGTGATTTATTGTTTACTACCTACTTTAGCATTCTTAAGAAATTCTTCGTGATAAGAGCAAGTTTTTCAAATTCATCATCAGTGTCAGATTCAAGATTGGCCTTGATGACGATGTTCTGAAGGCCAACTCCTTCTGGAAATTCTTTGTAGGCACTTGGAATGTCATCTCATAGGTCTGTAAAGATCTCATTAATTCATCTAAGGTCATGGTAGCTACATCTCTTGCTTCTTCTATTGCTACAGCTTTTATTGCAAACCTTTAGGAAGTGATCTCAAAGTCTTCTTCACCAATTTTGCTTCTCTGTAAACTTTCCCAAGCTGATATGTCATATTGGAGATGTCTCTGAGTTTCCCGTTGAATACAGTAATAGTATCATCCTCCTCCATCTTTAGTTCCTCGAACTTTGTAGCCAACATCTACAGTTTGGATTCTCGTACACGACTTGTTCCATGGAAAGTTTGCAGAATATCCAAAGCTTTCTTTGCCTGATGACATGTTGAGATGAGTTTGAACTGATTTTCATCCACTTCCATGAAAATAGCATTCACCGCCTTTGAATTTACCGAAATATCTTAATTATTACTATTATGTTCCAACATAACTTATTTAACCAAGTACGCAATAAAGTAAAACTTGGAGATAAAGACTTGGTTATGCAGTTCGGTGAAAATCACCTAGCTCATCGGGGTCTGGCCCAATTCAGAATGAATCAACTAATTAGAAAGATACAGTACAAAGTACACCATACAAATATACTTATATATCTAATTATGACACGTGAACTCATCAAGCTCCCTTTGCTACCGATCCACCTTAATCAGACTCCCTCTGGCCTCAAAATTCATCGACGCTGGATCTCCTCCTCTTGAGGAATTAAGGTATACAATTTTAAACTTTGAACAACATGTTACGTATGTTGGAACATATCTATGCTGCTCTTACAGTACTCTCGGAAAGATAGACAATTTGTGTGCAGATTTTCTTCAATTAAGTTCGTGATTATAATGCAGTTGTGATGTCCTCTTTATAGTCCATGAGCAGATCAGAACCCTCTATGATTATCTACATAATATTTTTATTCATTATCTACTTCTGAAACATATCAAAATCTCATAAATAAAGAGATTTTACTTATCTCAAATATCTCATAATATTCCATAAATCCAATTCCATATTTGTAGAAATTTTCCATAAACTCGGTATGCTTCTACTACACGCCTAAAATACCATATTGCAAAATATACATCCTTCCATAAGTCTAACATCGCAATATTCTATTTTCGGTTAAAACTTGTTAGGCTCCAACTCTCCGTGTATATGTTCCAACATGGAACGTTTTTATTTTCCAAATCAGTTCACAAATTGTCGATTAATTAATGAATGCAAACCACATGACTTTACAATAAGTTTCTTGGTTTTCCATTATGTCATTTTGCTTTGCCTTATTTTAAGGAGGAGGAGAATGAAGGAAGAAAGTGAATTTGAAGTCGGTTTCGGGATAGAGTACTTGGAATGCCAACTACGTACTCTTACCAGGAATTGAAAGCCATGACAGAAGATTTCTCTCAGAAATTCGGAGAGGGTGGATTCGGGTGTGTTTATGAATGGGGGGCTAAAAAATGGCACTAGGATTGCAGTCATACGTCTGAAACTGAATGGCTTAACCATACTGAATGATTCTTTTCTAGCTGAAGTCGAAACAATTGGTAGCATTCTCCATGGAAACTTGGTCAATAATCTCACTGGATTCGGTTTCCAAAAATCACATAGGTTTCTTGTGTAAGAGTATATGGCAAATGGATCATTGGATAGATGGATATTTGCCAAAGATCAAAGCCATTCATCTTAAATGTTGGCATGTTGCCGAGGGATTAGCTTATCTTCATGAATAATGCAGCCAGAAAATAATCCACTTTCACATCAAGCCTCAAAACATCCTGTTGGATCAAAACTCCAATGCCAAAGTTGCCGATTTTGGGTTGTCAAAGCTGATCGATAAAGACCAGAGCAGAATCATCACATGAATGAGAGGAACGCCGGGATATCTTGCTCCAGAGTGGCTGAGCTCAGTCATAACCAGGGCGGATCCATTTATTTTTATTTGCTGGGGCACACAATGGAAAAAAATCAGTATTAACGCATATTTTGTGGCAGGTAAGGAAATGTCACAATATTTGCTCCACCTTCAGGTGTCACTAAATATTTGTGATATGTGCACATGTCACTAAACTAAATCCATGTCATAAAATTTAATGATACTTCTAAATTGAACTGCATCTTTAAGAGTCACAAAAATGTAATGATAGTTCAACGCATCACAATATTTTAGCGACAATGCTGAATAGATGTATACAGCTTCGGCATCCTAATCCTAGTAATCGTTTGTTGGAGGAGGAACTTGGATTGGTCGAGGGACGAGGAAGACCGGCATTTGCTGGAACTTTTCAAGAGAAAGGCAGAAGAAGGATAAATTCAGGACTTGGTTGATGAGAAAATCAAGGATTCCCAGTCAAATGTCGAGGAAGCTGAGGAATTGATGAAGATTTCCGGAATGTGTGTACAAAGTGATTTCACTAAGAGGCTTGCAATGTCACTGGTGGTTAAGGTTTTAGAAAGCCTGGTGGCTTCTGAAATTGACCTCGAATATGACTTCATTCATCACCTGTTAGTGCTTAGAACAGCGGTGGCAGCTGATCAAAATGTAGATGGGAAGAAAGATCATGTTAGTCTAATATTGGCTTCAGCTTTGTCTGGACCAAGGTAGACTAAACTTGAAGAAACTGACCTGTGATTTTTCTAAGTTAAAAAGGCAATGTTGGAGCCAAACTTTGTGGCATTTCAAGCCTCCTATTTTAGTATGATTTCAGATATTGAGATATGATTTGTCTGATAGCAATATTGGCTTCAGCTTTATCTGGACCAAGGTTGACTGAACTTGAAGAAACTGACCTATGATTTTCTCAGTTAAAAAGGCAACGTTGGAGCCAAACTTTGTGGCATTTCAAGCCTCCTATTTTAGTATGATTTCGGATATTGAGATATGATTTGCGTGATAGCAATATTGGCTTTAGCTTTGTCTGGACCAAGGTAGACTGAACTTGAAGAAACTGACCTGTGATTTTTCTCAGTTAAAAAGGCAATGTTGGAGCCAAACTTTGTGGCATTTCAAGCCTCCTAATTTAGTATGATTTCAGAAATTGAGATATGATTTGCGTGATAGCAATATAGTGGTATTCAAACTTCAAGTTAAGTTAGAATTAAAGGTGTGATATTTCTCATATGAAATACTCCATATTCATCAGTACAATGCGAATTATCTCTTTAAAAAAGTACAGTACGTATTGTGGAGCATTCATCTCAATTTTATGGTAGAGTGACTCAATGATAGCAAGTTTTCTACTCCGGCTTGACATCTGTCATGGATATATAATATTGCATATATTTACACATTCCCACCCTCGGTCACTCTATAACTATCTCACCACCAAAAAAGTAATTTTTTAAAAAGTTGCTGAAATAGAATAAAAATTATTTGTGAACTAAATATTATTTCATCTTTATTTTTCACATTTAACTTTTTTTTACCAAAAATGGAAGTAAGACACTAATAAAGACACATCAAATAAGGCAAGTAAGATAATTATAGAGGGACGGGGGTGATATTAATCTCCTTGCAAAGACTCTGGATTGCGGAATTTTAGATCTTTAACTAAACGAGGGATTTCGCAAACCCTAGTAAAGTCGAACAAACTGATCAAAACTAGCCCTCGAGATCTTGAACAGCTCGAGAATTGTGACACTAACTAGCCCCCAGGATTAGCTCACAAGTCAACAATATTGACACTTAATTAACCCTCGGAATTAAGCAACAATGAAGAAAGCTCGTAAGCAATGAGTATAACTAAAAAATTGATATGTTTTATTGATAAAAAAGTGAGTGATGTCTCGGTCGTAACCCTTTATTTATAGGTTGCAATCTTAGCCTAAAACCCTAATCATAAAGAGAATTTGAATAAATTTATGACAACTTTAAGAAGCTAAAACTATATATAACTAAAATACCTAAAATAAATAGCTATATGGCCGGAATCATCAAGAATTGATCTAATCTAACCAAATCTTATTCTAATAAGAATAAAACTTAATATGCTAAACCCTAATGGACCATATTTCGAATTTAAGCTCTTCAAAGCCAACATGGCCGAGCTTATCATCGAAAATCCAAAATAATTTTCCAATAGTTTACAGTGATCACACTACCTCATTAGAAACCCAGTGGAAAAAAAGAGTATAGTGTTCTTCATGATGTCTTCAGTTCATCGACACTCTTGAACAATAAATCCAAGATGTTGAGGATGACTCCTTCTTCAATTCTTCATCATAAATTCGATCAATCAAAAAGCATTTAAAGTAGCATCTCTAAGCTTCCGCCATGTCACTTAGAGGACCCCGAGAATAACCTTTAAATGTCTGATCAAGTCGTGGAATATCTTCATCTATGGTGGTAGTAGTCTTGACATCTCCATCAAAGGGAGTATAAAATTTCTCAGGTGTACACTTTGTTGTAGACTGGTAGTACATATTTGCTCTGGAAGTATAGTACTCCCTTCGATTCACTACCATTACTTTTGACACTTAGACTTTAAAAAGTTAGAATTAGTGGTGGAGAAGAATGCATTGAAAGAGTAAAAAGTAAATTGAGTGGATAAAAAATATAAAATTTTCCAAAAAGGGAAGGAATCAATATTGAAAAATCATACCAAAAAGAAACGTGAGCCAATTTTAGTGAATCGGAGGGAGTAACATCTTTCAAAACACTTTTAAAAAAAAATTAAACATCCACCGTAGGTAGATGAGAGTGCTTTATTGTGTGCTCCAAGCCCTAAAATGGACCAAAGTAAGGTCTACAATGATAAAAATGTGTAGCATCTAGTTATAGGCTATAATAGATTTGAGATTATTTTAGATGTGTTTCCTATAGTCTGCTTCCACCTCGTGTTACCAACATCTAGGCGAGACATCCAATGAAACCATTTATCTAATTCTTTCAATATAATTCAGATTGCAATTGCTGATAGCTAGCAAAAAGATGTGTAAATTAAATATTTAATAAAAGTAGAGAAATTTAAAATTACAATTTATTTTAACTTCAATATACGGAGTATTAAAAAATTAAGATGGTTTCCCGTGACATAGACTATATTTTAGGCAGGGACATGACAAACCACATTATTATAAGTTTTGGGGCAACAACATAAACAAAAGAAATTGGGCGCTTAACTTAAGAACTCTAAAACTATAGGGGCCATTATACAAATATCACAAAAAATACCTAAACCTCACATCACGCATCCAAAGCCTCAAATTGAGATTTTCCTCACCAAATCTTCATCAACCAAATTTTATACTCAACCAAAATTCATACAATTCACATCGAAATCCAAAAAATCTCCACGAAGAATCATCGGCATAATCACGAACAAAGAATCAGTCAAAACCTCAATACACGAACAAGATAAACATTCGATATGGTAAATAAACTTGAGCTCAAAGTCTAATTCAATTTGTTCAACATTGAGATGAATGAAAGTTTTTGCTTATCACTGCAACAAATATGATGTTATGATTGTTTGAAATACAGGAAGAAGACAATCGACGAGTAGCATGAAGCTAAACCCACAAATCAAGAACTTTCCATAATATCCGAGCAAAAAGATAAAAAATTTCACTATGGAAAGCATTAAATTCTACAAATAAAAGATAAACTATATTAAGCTGAGGTTAGCCGTACATAATCTGTAAAATTATATCAAAATATGAGGCTACATGTTTATCTGCTGATTTACGATGAAATAGGTAAATAATATTACGTCAACCCAAATGGGAACTGCAGACGGGAGCCTAAGCTGGTAGGTCACCTGCTACAAAATGTTCACAACCTCCAAAAGTGAGGCACATATGAAATAGAACAATTGCAACAAACCAAAGTGAAACAAAGAAAACAAAATGAAACACTGATACGGCCTAAGGGACATTCCCCCTGAACCGTAAGCTACTAAGTACTGCTTCTACCTCAAACATCGAGGCCTTCTATGGTGGTGCTTTTCTACGCTCATCCTCACTTCTGGAAGATCCCCAAGTAATGGGTGATGACCATCATCCGTCTGTGCCAGTGTGTGGTCAACACTACGCAAGCGTATGCGTGCAAAAAAGTGAATGGCACTGGAAAAAGTCAAAACTCGATAGATCTCCAGAAAGAAATAGGATAAACTCCCATGCGTGCCAATTCCCAAAGTTGGTGGTAAGGGGATCTAAGCCGTGAGAACAAGTGCAACGGTGGTTTCTTGGGTTTAAAAAATGCTCTAGAAATCGAAAATACCCACAATGGTGGTTTCTAGGGCGGTTTCTTAACAAGAAACCGCTCAATAGTTGCTACCCTAGCAACCGGTGCACTTGAGTGCATCACATGGGTATGGGAGGAAGCAGCCCATTTTTCTTTCCCAATTCAGGACACATGTTAGCCATGCATTGGGTCACGTGTCCCTCATGCAGACCTTTTTTTTAAAAAAAAATCAAAGCCACCGATACGTGGCACCCTCTGGTTGGACCACGTGTCTAATGGCTTTAAATTTTAGCTCTCCTGCCCGTTCAGAATTTTGGGACACGTGCCCCACTGTGAGTGGGGCACGTGTCCCAAACCCAATGACTATTTCCATTTCTGATTTAAAACAGGACACATGTCCCAGCCGTATGGTGACACGTGTCCCAACGGCTATTTAAAAAATTGCAAAAGTTGTTAAAAAAATTAAAAGAGTCTGTCTCTTGAAAGACGGTTTTTCCATAAGTCATGGAAAGACCAATGTTTAAATTACAAATTAGAAAAAATGAAGATAAAATTTTCGGGTAGCATGAATCGGGTTATAAACTTTTAATTACTACATGTTGCATAATAATTTTTTAATATAGCAACTAAGACATTTTACCTTTTATTATTCTAATTAAACCCCATCTTTCCATTAGCTTATAGAAAGACAGTCTTTCTCAAGATTTTGCCAAATTAAAATTTTAGAAATTTTATTAATAAAAATTATAATGTATTATTAAATTTCACATTAAACTTATTTTGGGTGAATAAATTAAATTAAATTAATTATTAATGGTAAAATTAATGAGTAGGATAGAGAAAATCAAGTGAGTCAATGAATAGTAGTAAGTGGTTTCTTACCATTGTGGAGAAAAAAAATGGTGGTTTCTTAAGTGATTTCTTAAGGTTAGGTGGAAGAGAGAGAATAAGAGAAATAATATATTTAACTGGTAAGAAATCGATATCAATTTTTACCACTGCACTTGGTTTGAGGTACACGCATATACTCTAATTAATAAATACTAAGGCAAACCCAAGAATAATATCCAAAATCACTCTATTATAATGCTTAGGTGCACAAGAAAACCCCTAAGGCGTTAGCTTGAATTTACTCAAAAAAGCAGCCTAATAGAGCAAGTTTTTCAGCCCAAATTTTTGGATGCATTAATACCATGAAACCAATTCTGTCACGAATACAAATGATAGAGAGAGTTGGAGGCAATGAAGAAACATCCCCAGAAATTAGTTAAAGAAGTTGGAAGGCAGGGAGTTAGTTAGCTGATAACTGATTCAAAGTGTTGAGTAGTTAATTCTGTTGTAATTGAGAGAATAGCTGGGAAAGAGAGTATATAAGGAAAGAGGGAGGTTCGTAGGGAAGATATCAATAGAAGAGAAATGAGAATTGAGAACCCAAAAGCTGTTCACAGCTATTCTTCCTTTTCTAAATTCTGAGCATAAGTTTTGCCCTACTATTTAGTTCATGACAATTGGTATCAGAGCGAGTTGATTCTTGGTGTTAATGGCGGAGAACACACGTTCAAAATCTTTGGAAAACAATCTGAAAGACATGGAAACTCATTTTGCTAGCGAAGTTGAGGAGCTACGACGGAATCTGGAGGTCAGCTGTAAGAATCAAGGGGAATTGGAGATTGCGATTAAGGAAATCAAAGCAGACGCAAAGAACACGGGAGTTATGATGCAAGAGATTAGAGCCATGATTCTGGAGATGCAGAAGAGCAAGGAAGGAGAACCAGAGAGGGAAGAATCCAGTCGGAGTGTTAATCGGAATAAGTCGACAGTGGAGAATCGAATGAACTTGCAAGGAGCTCCACATCGAGGTAATGTTCATATCATTCACAACCCTCGGATTATGAACGATTTAGGAGAAGATTGGAGAAACAAGATTGGTCTCAGTTCATGAAACAATCAACCCAAAGTTGAGCTGAGTTTATTCAACGGGGCAAAACCGGTGGAATGGTTAAGAAAGTGCGAAAAGTTCTTCAACTACTTTCAGATCTACGATCCGCAACGGGTTGAAGCAATTGAAATCTATTTGGAAGGAAGAACAGAAGTGTGGTATCAAAACGAGAAAAGCACCAGAAGAATAACCACGTGGAATAAGTTTTCTGAAGCTGTTCTGAGAAGATTTGCAGAAATCAGAGGAAGAGATGTGGTAGAAGAATTCAATAAGTTGTATCAGACCGGATCAGTTAGGGAGTATCAAGAGATCTTTGAGGAACTCCGCTCGCAAGTTATCGGTAAACATCCATATCTCTCTGAACAATATTTCATGTCCAATTTTGTTAGTGGAATTAGGGAAGAATTGAAGCCTATGATCAAACTTTTTAAACCTGAGACTTTGCATGATACCATAGAGATAGCATGTCTTCAAGAAAGAACATAGAAGTGCAAAATAGGAGACAGAAAGGGGTTGCTTCTTTAGATCAGAATGGAAACCAAATTAAAACAAGAACAGAGAGGTCTAAATGGAATGTGGTGGGGAGTGATAAACAGAATTCAGATAAGGCTAATTGGAGGAGTAATACTGGGGACGGGAAAGTAGGAAATGATAGATTTCAGAGGATTTCACCTTAAGAACTGCAGTTTAGAAGAGATCATAATCTTTGTTTCAAATGTGGGAACAAATTTACCCCAGGTCATCAGTGTAAATTTAGGCAAATCCATCAGATTCTTGGATGTGATTCACTAGCTCCAGGTGAGATTTTAATAGAAGAACAAGAGGAAGGTGAAGAGGGAATGGGCAGTGAAGAACCTGAGTTAATATCATTAAATACTGTTAGGGGTAACATGAACTCTAGGATCAATACTCTAACTATGCATGGAGTGATAAGAGGTGTAAAGGTCAGTATCTTATTAGATACCGGATCAACGGATAGTTTTATTGACCCAGCAGTAGCTGAATATTTGAATCTGGAAACAATCAGAACTCGACCTTTTCTAATTACTGTGGCAGATGGAAGCAAGGTGTATGGTACTGGTTTAAGTCCAAGGGTAGCTTGGCAAATTGGAAATTGTGGATTTACTTTTGATTTGAAAATAATGGAATTGGGTAATGTTGATATCATTCTGGGTGTTGATTGGATGAAGCACTTTAGTCCTATCACCTTTGATTTTGGCAAGCAACATGTTTCAGTATACAGACAAGGGTATCGTTGGATTTTACAAGGGTCTACTGAGAAAATGGAAGGTAATATGATCAAGAAGATTGGGAAGCCAGAATCCAGGAAAAGGAAGTTGTTCATGGTTCCAATAGAACAAGAAAATGGGGATTATTTCTCAATTTCTGGAAGAAGTTCAAAAAAATTCGAAGGGAGGGCCACAGGAAGATTATGCATGGCAAAATTAAGTACTAAGGGAAATAGGGACAATGAACTGATCAGTGAAGCTAAGGCTGCAGGATTGAATCAAGGAACAAATTCTGGGAATACTGAAAAGGGGATAATGCGAGGGAATCTTAAGCATGGCCGGATGCAATATGGCACAGAGAATGACATACTCATTACAGAACTGAAGGTGCCTGCAAACATTCAGCAGGTTTTATTTCGTTTCCAAGATATTTTTGCTATTCCTACAGAGTTACCACCACAAAGAGCAGTTGATCACCAAATTGTTTTGAAGCCTAACTCACAGCCATTTAAAATAAAACCTTATAGGTATCCTCATGCTTACAAAGCTGAAGTTGAGAAGCAAGTAAAGGAGATGCTGGATAACAAGGTGATTCAATTGAGCAACAGTCCCTTTGCATCTCCAGTGGTTTTGGTGAAGAAAAAAAACTCTACATGGCGGATGTGTATAGATTATAGGAAATTGAATGATTTGAATATAAAGGGTTGCTTTCCGATTCCTATAATTGATGAACTTCTTGACGAGTTAGATGGAGCTAAGTATTTTTCTAAGATTGATTTGAGAGCTGGGTACCATCAGATTCGTGTTAAAAAGAGTGACATTGATAAAACAGCATTTTAGACTCACCATGGTCATTTTGAATTCATTGTGATGCCTTTTGGTTTAATTAACGCACCAGCTACGTTTCAAAGTTTGATGAACCAGATTTTTTGTGCTTATATACGGAAATATGTACTAGTTTTCTTTGACGATATCTTGATTTACAGTAAAACGTTGGAGGAACATACAGATCACTTGGAGTCAGTTTTACAAGTTCTTCATCAACACAAACTTTATGCTAAATTCTCCAAGTGTTCGTTTGCAAGAGATCAGGTTGAGTATTTATGGCACATAATATCAGGAAAGGGAGTTGAAATGGACAGCAGCAAGATTGAAAGTATTTTGAAATGGCCAGTACCTAGAAATGTGAAGGAACTGAGAGGGTTTTTGGGATTAACGGGATACTACAGGCGGTTTATAGCTCATTGTGGAATTATATGCAAGCCTTTGCATCAGCTGCTTAAGAAAGATTCATTCAGATGGGGAGATGAAGCTACAAAAGCCTTTGAACGATTGAAGAAAACCATGACTACTGCTCCAGTCTTAAGATTACCTAATTTTGAAGATCCCTTTATTATTGAAACAGATGCATGTGCAGAAGAGATGGGAGCTGTTTTGATGCAGGATCACAGACCAATTGCATTTTTAAGCAAGGCATTCTGTCACAGGAACAAAGGGTTATCAACATACGAAAATGAGCTTTTAGCAGTAGTAATGGCAGTTGATAAATTGAGACATTATCTGGTGGGGAATCATTTCATCATTAGAACAGATCACAGAAGTCTGAAATATTTGATAGAGTAAAAATTAACTCATGCTCTACAATATAAATGGGTGACGAAACTCTTGGGAATGAGCTTTTAAATACAGTATAAACCAGGCAGTGCTAACAGAGCTGCAGATGCTCTTTCGACAGGACCATGTGTGATTAGTAATGAGGAAGAACAGGAGGGAGGAAATGTTGAAATCTTGACTACTGATGTGCTCTTTGAAGAAGAAGAACAGGACCCAGAAAATGTTGAAAGTAAGGAGAAAGGACAAAAGACAAGAAAGGATGTGAATACTGATGTATTCAGTAAGAAGGGAGAACAAGAGGCAGGAATTGCTGAACACTTGGTTACAGAAAGAATACCTTGCAAGGTTAGAGCAGTAACCTCTTTGATACCTACCTGGTTAAGTCAAATTGAGAGCAGCTACGAAGGGGATCCGGGTAGTCAAGAGTTAATTGCTGCCGCCATTCTTGCTCAAGATGATGCAAACAGTGCAGCAGAGTGTACCTATGTCAGAGGAATTCTAAAGAAAAACAACAAGATTTATGTGGGAGCTTCTAATCAGATCATAAACGAGATAGTGCAAGCAATGCATGCCTCGGCCATTGGTGGACACTCAGGCCAATCTGCAACAGTTCGAAGAATCCTTTCTTTATTTCATTGGCCAAGGATAAAAGAAGAAGGTGTGGATTTTATAAAAAAAAGTGTGATGCATGTCAGAGAAATAAAGCAGAACACTGCCTAACACCAGGGTTGCTTCAACCAATTCCTATTCCTACGCATCCTTGGACACAGTTCAGCATGGATTTCGTAGAAAAACTTCCAGAATCGGAAGGGAAGAATACAGTGTTAGTTGTGGTTGATCGACTCACAAAGTATGGACATTTCACATCATTGTCACACCCATTTTCAGCTCCAGATATAGCTAAAATATTCCATAAAGAGGTGTGCCGATTACATGGAATTCCAGAATCAATCATATCAGACCGAGACAGGTTATTCACCAGCTATTTTTGGAAGGAATTGATGGCTTTAATGGGGGTTGAGCTCAAATTCAGCTCGGCCTATCATCCTCAAACTGATGGTCAGGCAGAAAGATTGAACCAGGTTTTGGAAAACTAGTTACGATGTTTTTGCGGCGATAAACCTGATTCCTGGAATAGTTGGTTAGCATCGGCAGAATGGTGGTACAACACATCTCATCATACTAGTTTACAGATGACACCCTATGAAGCATTATATGGAGTGAAACCATTATCAGTACCACTGGGAACATTCAGGGAAAGCCTTATTCCCGCTGCAGCCAGTATAATGCAACAAAGGGAACAAGTGAATCAGCTGTTAAAAAAACATTTACAGGAGGCTCAGACACGGATGAAATTCTTTGCTGATACAAGAAGAATGGAAAGAACCGTGGCTGTGGGAGATTGGGTACTTTTGAAGCTACAAAAATATAGACAGAACTCTGTGGTTCAAAGAGATTCAACGAAATTAGCTCCTAAATTCTATGGACCATACCAGGTGATTCAGAAGATCGGCGAAGTAGCATACAAACTGGATTTGCCGAGCACCAGCCGTGTACATCCAGTTTTCCACATATCTCTATTAAAAAAATACACAGGAAATCAACAACATAGGACCGATATTCCTGAGCAGGATGTTGATGAAATCACAGTATTAGAACCTTTAAAGATAGTACAACGCAGGCTGCAACAACGCGGTGAAGAACAAGTGGTTCAATGGTTGATACGATGGAAAAATTTACCGATTGAAGAGAACTCTTGGGAGGATGCCCACACCATCCGAACACAGTTTCCAGGATTTCGAGCTTGAGGACAACCGCAGTTTAAGAAGGGAGGATTGTCACGAATGCAAATGATAGAGAGAGCTGGAGGCAATGAAGAAACATCCCCAGAAATCAGTTAAAGAAGTTGGAAGGCAGGGAGTTAGTTAGCTGATAACTGATTCAAAGTGTTGAGTAGTTAATTCTGTTGTAATTGAGAGAATAGCTAGGAAAAAGAGTATATAAGGAAAGAGGGAGGTTCGTAGGAAAGATATCAATAGAAGAGAAATGAGAATTGAGAACCCAAAAGCTGTTCACAGCTATTCTTCCTTTCCTAAATTCTGAGCATAAGTTTTGCCCTACCATTCAGTTCATGACAAATTCAGCTCCCTAATAAAACTTCTAATCACCCCAGCAACAAAAGGAAGTCTCTCGGCCAGAATAAATCAATTTGGCCCAAATAAAGGATCTCAACCAAGCCTTCAAATGTCCAAGAGAACCTTTGGACCCGGTTTAAAAATTTTCGCGAGTCAAATGACCCGACCTCTTACCCGCTTTGCTCAATTTTTTCGGCCCAAATGAAGGCCCAATCTCCAGGAACCCTAGGATCTTAAGACCCGGTTTCCTGCTCGCGGGTTAACTAACCCGGCCGCCGACCAGCATTTACTAAACCCTAGCTCAGTAACCATTGCGCCGCCGACCCGTTTTCGTCTCTTCGGGTCAAAAGACTGAGCTGCGCACCCACCTTCCAGCAACCCTAGTTCACCGGTAAAGCTTGTTCAGGCCGCCGCCGCATCTCCAATGTGCCGAAAAAGCACACTGGAACCTCGTTTGCATCAAAACTTATGGGCAAAAAGGAACCCATAAAAAAACACGACCAAGTACTTCGTGCTTGAGCAAAAATTCGAGCAAATCTGGGCAAGAATCACTGATTCACGGGAAAGCCATCGATTGGAAGCTCAAAAACTCGCCGGGAAAGCCACCGGAAAACCGAGTTTGGAGAGCTCCATTGAACGAACAAAGGAAAGCCAGAAACGGGCAGCTTCAATTCACGAACAAGGAGGAAACGAACCAAACTAAAAACTCAGATTTCATGAAGCCCATACATTCATCCATCTGAAACCAATACATTGTTTTATCTTTTCCCGGCGGCCAGTGTTAAACTAGCCGGAAAAACGCGCCCAGATTTGCGAAAAATAAACCTTAGCCAATGCCTAGTCTTCATCAAATCTTGAGGGCAGCATTAAACCCAACAAAACATGGCCAAAACAAGCACCACGCCGATGAAAGAATGAGGTTAACTGCTGATTTAATAATATATACAGAATGGGGTTAACTTTTGTTAAGTTGATGTTTGTATTGGAATGCTACTACATTGACCTGAGACTAAGAGTCCTTGTCCTGCAAAGCTATATCATAATATGAGGCTGTTTGTTTCTCTATTGATGTTTATATATAAAACATGAGGTTAACCTTTGTTCCGTTGATATTTGTATTTGAATGTTACTACGTTGATCTACATAATTTTATCTTATATAAGGCTGCTTGTTCTCTCTGCAGTGTCTACATTTAATGTTGTTATGTGTTGGAATCCACGGGCTTACTCCTTTTCAGCCCGTAAGTGAAATAATATTTTATCTGCAAGTTGAACGTGTCAAACCAATTTATTTTTGATCCACTACAAAATGAGTTAAATTATGGTACTCCCTCCGTCCCATCTCAAACTGCACACTTTCTATTTAGAGATGTCCCAGCTTAAATTACAATTTCTGATTTTTACCAAAAAAGGCCAAATTGACTTGCTATGAAATTCCATTTTTACCCTTTATTTTGGCTGAAATGGCATTGGACTTGGGCTGATAAGTAGGGTTTAAGGGAGAAGATTGGGTAACTCCTCCTCCCTTTTATTTTTTAACGCAGCTTTTCTCTTCCTCTCCCTCTCCCTCTCCCTGCCCCTCTCTCGAATTTTCCTTCATCTTCCTATCCTCTCTCTTTCATCTCCCAGCGTTCTCTCTTTCTTTTCTCAAACTGAAGAAATCTCCCAAAGCTCTCTCCTTCTTCTCCCTTTCTTCTTTCAAATTCAACCATTCCTCTCCCTTTTCCTCTTGTTTCCACCGTGTTCATAGGCCTTCCACATCTCATATTCACTCCTTTTTTTGCTTGTTTTAAACCCAATCTAGGGTCTTCTCCTCGATCTGTAAGTGTTCTTCATGTTTTCACAAACCCACTTGTTTTGTTTCTTGTCAATCCGTAAGTATTTGTATATTTCTGTTTTTTTATGCTTTTGAAGTCGAGAATCGTGTTTTTGATGATAGATCTGTTTGGTCTTCGATAGATTTTCATGAGTTCATAGTTGGTCTCCACAAATTGATGTTTTATGTTGTGGATTTTAGTTTTAATGGCATGTTTTCTTGTTTGTTTCTTGAGTATTGAATGGATTGAGGGGTTCAAATCCGATAGATTGATGTTTTTTTACAACTTTTTCAGATCTGAGCCCGAACAGTTTTTGATGTTTTTCGTTTGGGTGTTTATGTGTTTGCTTGGTTCTTCTTATTCTTGTTGAATGTTAATGTTTTTTTCTCTTCTTCAAAGATCTTTGAAATTTAGTTTTACCACTTTTTCTAGTTCTTACTAGTGTGTTCCAACATGCCTAGTTTAACCAAGTGTAAATAACGTGAAACGTAAAAGACACACAACTTGGTTATGCAGTTCGGTGTAAACCACCTACATCTGCGGGGCCTGGCCCAGTTCAGAATGAATCCACTAATTAGAAAGATAGCGTACAGAGTACAGTTTACAAAATACTTATCTTTACTAACTATGACGTGTGGACTCTGCTAGCTCCCCTATCTACCGATCCGCCTTGATCAGACTCCCTCTGACCTCGAACTCCGTCGACGCAGGATCTCCTCCTCCCGAGGAATTAAGGTATACGATTATGAACTTAGTGCGGCAGGACAGTGTTGGAACACAGTTTATTGGCTCTTGCAAATTTCGTAAAATCTCAAAATCTGGGTGCAGATTTTGCTCTATATAAAACCGTAAGTATGCAGCCGTGTTTGTCCCATATTTATATCCACGAATCAGACTTGAATACTCCTTGATTATCTCCACAATATTCCTATTCCAAATCTGATTCTTGAAGCATATCCAAATCCCATAAATAAAGGGATTTACCTTAACTCATTCTATCCCATGTACATTCAAATAAATCTTCTCCTTATAAGTAGGGATTTTCCATAAAACCAATTATGCTTCACACGCCTAATATATAACCAAATATACAATTACCATAAATTCTAAAACACTCCAATATTTCGGCTTGAATTCCGTTAAACTCTATGGCGTAAATTCTGCTCCAGCACCATGTTCCAACATGGTCTGTATATTAGTTCAAAATAATTCACACAAAATTGCCAATAAAATAATTCCTTGACTTTACAATCTTGATGAAGAAGACGAAGATCATGGCCTTGAAGATCTTGATGAAGAAGACAAAGTTCATGGCCAAGAAGCCTAAAAGTTATGCTTTTTTAAAATTTGATTTGCTATGAAATTGTATTTATTGCCTTTATTAAAGGCATTTAGTGACAAATTTGTAAATTTAAAGAGTTAGATTAGTCTGTAAAGTTTGTAATTAACGTCACTATTTCCAATAGATTTTTGTCCTTTCAAAAATTACTTTCTGTCAGCTTTGTCTGATTTTTTTACTGTAGATAAATACCCCTATGTTTCTCTCTCTGCAAATTGAGTTCGGACAGAGGGAGGATACCCTTCTTATCCACCCCTATTCACCATTGCAAAACTCAATGTGAAATTTATTAATGTTAAGGACGGATAAACCCTTTGTTTTTGAATGCTCATTTCCAATTTTGAAAACTCTATCCGCCTGGGTTTCAATGTCTTTCCTATTCCGTCAATTTCTGTGCTTCTGTTCTCTGCTGCTCCTTGTAGAACCCAGTCACTCGGAGCTACAATTTCCATGTAACCCACCCAACGCCAACTTCATCTTCTGCAACACTTCTCTTCCCGTCGCAACCCGCACCAGCTCCCTCATTTCACTTCTGACGATTCCCGAGAAAATCCAACAGTTCTCCGATGAAGCAGCCGGAGTCTCCCGGCTCGGAATCCCGCCCTACAAATGGTGGTCGGAGTCCCTCCACGGCATCGCCACCAACGGGCCCGGCATCGATTTCAACGGCACCGTCAAATCAGCCACGCAGTTCCCTCAAGTCATACTCACTGCTGCATCCTTCAACAGGACCCTGTGGGGCGCCGTTGCGGAGGCGATCGGCGTCGAGGCCCGTGCAATGTACAATGTGGGGCAAGCGGGGCTTACGTTCTGGGCGCCGAATATTAACATTTTCAGGGATCCCAGATGGGGGAGGGGCCAGGAGACTCCCGGGGAGGACCCTTTTGTGAGCTCTGAGTACGCCGTTGAGTACGTGAGAGGGTTCCAGGGTCGGTATCGGAGGGCGGTTGGGGGAGGGAATGATGGAAAGAGGATTTTGTTGGATGAGGATGATGAGATGAGTGGTGGGTTGATGCTGTCTGCTTGTTGTAAGCATTACACTGCTTATGATTTGGAGAAATGGGGAGGGAAAACTCGGTATGACTTCAATGCCATGGTATGTGTTTGCATTATTCCCCACCTATGTCGCAGAGTTTAGATTACAAAATACTTTCTCAAGTCAAAAGTGATATACTTTGATGACAGATTGTAGTTGATATGGAGTATTTGTAATGATATTATCATGCAGGATTATTATATTAATAGTTTATATGCTTCCTGGAGATGGAGAGCATAGAAAATGATTCTGTGAAGGAAACTCTGGGACAGACTGAGTATTGTTTTAATGTGATTCGATTTGTTAGGTTAGGATTGAGGGTAGATGATGAGCTGGTGTATGTGTTTTCTTCTTGATAATTTGAATGATTTCATCCTCAATGTATTCAGGTTACAAAGCAGGATATGGAGGATACATATGAGCCACCATTTAAAACTTGTGTTAGGCAGGGTAAAGCTACCTGCCTAATGTGCTCATATAATGCCGTAAATGGAATACCAGCGTGTGCCAATGGTGATCTATTGCAGAAAGCTCGAAATGATTGGGGGTTCAAGGGGTAATATCTCGTTTTGGTTTTATGGCATCTATGTTTTTTTGTTTGAGTGCAGTGGTTGGCGAGAAACTTGCATTCTAATTCCCTGAATGGAAATGATAGGTACATTACTTCCGACTGTGATGCTGTGGCTACCATATATGAAAATCAGAATTACACAAAAACCCCTGAGGATGCAGTGGCTATTGCTTTGAAAGCAGGTTTTGTGTGTGCATGTGTGTTATGGCCTTTTCATCTTGCCGTAATTTTTAATTGTCTACCACATTTACATGTACTGGTTTTCATTAGGTACGGATATCAACTGCGGAACCTACATGAAAAGACATGTACAATTAGCAATCGATCAAGGGAAAGTGTCGGAAAAGGATGTTGATCGAGCTGTATTTAATCTGTTTTCGGTTTTATTCCACCTAGGACTGTTTGATGGGAACCCTGCTAACAGTCATTTTGCAAATTTTGGGATTCAAGATGTTTGTTCTTCACAGCACCAAGAACTGGCTCTTGATGCTGCAAGGCAGGGTATGGTACTCCTGAAAAATGATCAGAGGTTCCTTCCTTGGAATAAGCATGAGATATCCTCACTTGCTCTTATTGGTCCAATGGCAAACACAAGCAGCATTGGTGGTGACTATACAGGTCTGAATTTACACATATAAGAGAAAATATGGTCTTTTATCATTGCAATTATAGAGTTCCGCAGTACGTACTATTTACTGTGTAGTACTTAGCTATCCATATCATTTTAACCGACACTTGAAAAATGAAAACTCTTTGCTGTACAGCTAGTTAAAGGGAGAATATTTTGCATGAACTGATAGTGCACAGAAGTATTCTTTATCCATTATGCTACAAGGAATTTAATGTTGCCTGCAGATTTCAGATCCTTGACTAAACTAGGCACTGAACCCTGGTATATATGATATAACTAAGAAGCTGAGATGGAGTAGTTCTCATTCTAGGATATTCATGCATCCCTGGGACAATTCTCCAAGGATTTCAGAACCATGTAGAAAACACATTCTACTCACCTGGGTGTGAAGATGTTGCATGCAATTCAACTGCTGGCATTTCAGAAGCTGTTTCCATTGCTGAAGAAGCAGAATATGTCATACTCGTGGTTGGGCTAGATTTATCTCAAGAAACTGAAGATCATGATAGGCACAGTCTTCTTTTGCCAGGTAACCAGACTGCTCTGGTGAAGTCCATTGCATTTGTAGCCAAGAAGAAACCCATGGTTTTAGTACTTACTGGGGGTGGACCTATTGATGTATCATTTGCAAAGGATGACCCACAAATAGCTAGCATCATCTGGATTGGATACCCTGGAGAGATGGGTGGAAAAGCACTTGCAGAAGTCATTTTTGGAGACTACAATCCAGGTTTGTGTTTATCCACATCATTTTCTAGATATGGGTGTTTTTTGTTCTTTTATTTCATATGATTTTCTAGGAGGATCAAGTTTGTGCTAATGTCATTTAATAAGATGGAGTGAATAGCAATGAAACTACTTCTGCAGACTAAGAACTAGGGTTGCTTTATTTCAGTAACATTTTCATTGACTTATAAAACCATCATCAGGGTCTAAAGTGTTCTCTACTTTACATGTAAATGAATACAGGAGGAAGACTGCCAATGACCTGGTATCCTGAATCATTTACCAGTGTACCAATGACTGACATGAGCATGAGAGCTGATCCTTCCCGTGGTTATCCTGGAAGAACATACCGGTTTTATGCTGGAGATAGTGTGTACAAGTTTGGACATGGATTAAGCTATTCAAATATAACATACAGGATCTTATCAGCACCAAGAACTCTGAGCTTAACCAGGAACATTAAAGTCGAATCAGAAAGAAATATGCTTCACTTAAGAGGCAACTCCCTTGGCTTTGTTGAAGTCAAAGAAGTAGAATCTTGTGATTCACTGAAATTCTCGGTTGAGATATCCGTGGAGAACAACGGGGGACTAGATGTTAGCCAAGCTATATTGCTATTTTCTAAAGTGCCGAATTCTTACATCGGTGCTCCAGAGAAACGAGTCATTGGATTTGATAAGGTTCATGTTCTAGCCTACGTGTCTACTGAAGCTAGCATCTTCGTGGATTCCTGTGAACATCTTAGTATTATCGATGAACAGGGAACCAAGATATTGCCTCTTGGCAGTCATGTTCTTTTGCTGGACAATATAGCACACATTCTAACAATCGAAGTATAAGGGAAGTCATTGGAGACTCTGCTCATTCTAAGCAAGTCATTGGAGACTCTTAGTGTGCAGTTTTAACTTCCCATTTGCCCCATTTACTGTATTCTTGTGTACCAAACTAAAGGATTTGACTAGGTGGTTGGATCTTGTCAATATCAAACAGGAGTCTCTAAAGTGAGAATAGCCACAAGAAAAGAAATCTCCTTTATTGCTTTTATAGTCGAAGTCCACCACTGCTGCTGATAATCAGTTGAGGAACTCATATGGATAGCAACAATCTCCATTATTGCTGTTAGAATTGAAATCTTCATAGGATTTTCAAACGAGTAAGCTTGAAATTCTCTGGATATCAAGCAGCCATGATTTCAGAGCAAAGGCTGCAATATGTTCTAGTTCTTGCTTGTTTACTGCTGTTCAATTCTTCAACCTTATTATATGCCCAACCATTTCACAATTCGACTTCGAAACTTCCCACTACATGGTTCAACCAGTCTTCACTATATGCCAATGGCTCAGACAATATGCTCGTTTCGTACACACTGACACCAATTCTATTGAGAGAAAATTTTGATGGAACAACCTTCATCTGCGGTTTCAACTGTATTCGTGGTGATTATGGCAATGTATCTAAATCCAAGGATTGCCTTTTTGGAGTCCATATCTTCCAGAATCGAAACAGGTTAAGCAACATTTCTTAATACTCTGTAATTCAGTCCCCCAGATTAGTATGGTCAGTGAATAGTAATGATCATGTTCAATTGAATGTGTTGTGCGGAATGGAGAAAGAACAGAAAATATGAACGAAAATAACAAAACACAAGATTTACGTGGTTCACCAATTTGGCTACATCCACGGGAGACGGATTCCACTATATCAGAATTAATTGTTTACAGAGAGAAGAGAGACACTTTATATGCTGTCTCCACTAAACCCTAACAAACTGGGCCAAAACACAATTCGGCCCAAATCAACAGCAGTCCAATAAAGAGACAAGCTATACCGTCGGACCGGGGGCGACTCCGCCCCCCTGGACCCCCCGACTCGCTGACCGGGCAGCGAGATCCCCGTTTAACCGGGGGCGTTTGCCGCCCCCGGACCCCTAGGCCAGGGTCGCAGAAGCGGCTATTACAGTATTCAAGGCATACCAACAAATCTCCACCTTGACTTGAATCATCAAAGTAGAAAACTTCAGATGCACCATTACAGTGCCAGATGAGTAGACTTCGCCCTCCACTCCCGGGACTGCCCATAGAGCACCTAATCAGCTCTGATGTTCAGCAAGTCCAATCAATGTTGAAACTTGCTATGTGGAACAGATTTGGTGAACATATCAGCGGGGTTATCAGCAGTTCCCACTTTCTTCACCCTGATTCTCCTCTCACTCCTCAGGAAATGATATCTGACATCAATATGCTTGGTCCTCTCATGATGAACCTGGTCCTTGGCTAGGAAGATTGCACTCAAGCTGTCACAGTACACAGTAGCCTGATCATGATGTAGACCAAGATCACTAACTAGCCCTTTCAGCCATATTCCCTCTTTTGCAGCCTTTGTCAGAGCCATGTACTCTGCTTCCGTAGTAGACAACGTCACTGTAGGTTGCAAAGTCGCCTTCCAGCTAACCACAAAACCTCCCAAAGTGAATACATAACCAGTCATCGATCTCCTCGTGTTAACATCACCAGCATAATCAGAGTAGCCTGTAACTAAGCCCTCGGTACCACCTCCATAAATGAGACCCACATCAGACGTACCTCTAAGATACCTGAAGATCCTCTTCACTGCTTGCCAATGTTCCTTTCCCGGTTGCCCCATGAACCTGCTCACAACACTGACTGCCTGTGCTAAATCTGGCCTCGTGCAAACCATAGCATACATCAAGCTCCCCACCGCACTGGCATAAGGAACCCGAGACATATACTCCTTCTCCTCGTCTAACTGAGGAGCAAACATGGTGGTGAGATGAATATTTGCAGCACTAGGAGTGTCTATAGGCTTGGCTGTAGACATGCCAAACCTAGCTAACACTTTCTGAATGTAGCCTTTCTGTGACAAGAAAAGCTTCCGCTGACTTCGATCCTTAAGAATCTCCATTCCTAGTATCTTCCGAGCTGCACCCAGATCCTTCATCTCAAACTCAGCACTAAGAAGTCCTTTCAACTTCTGAGCCTCATGCTTACTCTTTTCGGCTACCAGCATGTCATCTACATAAAGCACCAGATAGATGAATGACCCATCTCTCAACCTGCTGTAGTAGACACAACAGTCATAAGCACACCTCGTGTATCCCAACTGAAGCATGTAACTGTCAAACTTCTTGTACCACTGCCTCGGAGACTGCTTAAGCCCATATAAGGACTTCTTCAACTTGCAAATATATTTTTCCTTGCCAGGAACTTGGAAACCATCTGGCTGAGTCATGTATATCTCTTCCTCCAACTCTCCATGTAGAAAAGCGGTCTTCACATCAAGTTGTTCAAGCTCCAAATCCTGATGTGTCACTATAACTAGCAACACCCTGATGGAAGTGTGTCTGACCACTGGTGAGAAAATCTCATTGTAATCTACTCCCTCTCTTTGACTGAAACCTCTAGCAACAACTCTAGCCTTGTACTTGACTCCCTCTGTAGGTGATATCCCTTCCTTTTTCTTGAAAACCCATTTGCAAGTGATAACCTTTCTCCCTTGAGGCTGTTGAACCAAATCCCATGTCTGATTCTTCTGGAGGGACTCCATCTCATCTCCCATTGCTACAAACCATTTGTCTGCATCAGTAACTGAAACAGCTTCTCTGTAGGTGGATGGCTCGTGAGTATCCACCTCCTCAGCAACCTGTAGTGCATAATCCACCATATCCTCAAACCCATATCTCTTGGGCGCCTCAACTCCAACCCTCCTGGGTCGGTCCCGAGCTAAACTGCTGACTGTAGCTCCTGATGGTTGAGGATCTGGTGGTGGAGATTCCGGTATCTCAGATTCTGTCTGTGGCTCTTGATCCACCTCAAAATTTTCCAATCTATTTTCACCTTGAGTGACATCAAGCTCCACCTGTTTATCAACTCCACTAGTTTCTGGCACAACTGTGGGATTCACCATAGATCTAAGCAAAGAATTTTCATCAAAGACAACGTCCCTGCTCAGAATAACCCTCTTCTCAGATGGAGACCATATCCTGAAGCCTTTAACTCCATCTCCATAACCCACAAAGACACCCTTCTTGGCTCGGGGCTCTAACTTACCATCACTAACATGATAATAAGATGTACAACCAAAAACTTTTAACTTGGAGTAATCAACAACTTTACCTGACCACAACTAGGGGTGGGCAAAAAAACCGAAAACCGAATCGAAAACCGAATTATCCGAATCCGAATAACCCGAACCGAATTTTAAAATTCGGTTTTTGGATAACCGAATTGGATAACCGAATTTCAAAAATGGTTTTTGGTTTGGTTTTGGATATTGGAACTCAAACCGAAAACCGACCCGAAAACCGAATTGTAATTAATTTAATTAATTAAATATATATAATAATAAATAAATTTTAAAACTACAAAACTAAATTTATAAGTAAATACAAGTGGGAGGACTAATCTATAAATTTTAAAAAATTACCCCAAACATCTTAACATTAAATGGATCAAATACACAAAAGACTGATATTCAAGTGTTTTATAATCCATATTCATTATAAACAAGTTTAATAAATTAGTTCGTTTAAATTTCTTATAAATTTTAAAAACAAGTATATATATATATTCTTATAAATTCTTATTGGCATGAACGTAAATGAAAATCATTAACTATAATCAATAAATATACATATCTAAACTAGTAAACTACAGTGCTCCTAGTAATCACAGTGATAAGGTGCACTAATAATTGATTCTTCAACAGTAAACTTTCACTAGACTAAAGCATTCCTCAAACAATGGACATTTTCCTCTGCTTAAAAAAATTAACAAACTACAATGGACTCAGAAGAGATTACTTGGTGAAGAGATGAAGACGGTGAGATTACTTGGTGAAGAGATGAAGGCGGTGAGATTATTTGGTGAAGAGATGAAGACGGTAATATATAAATATCATAGTTAATTTAGGAGAACGTCTCCTATTAGACCATTGTGTGTTAGACTAATCATGAAAAATCTCGTTTCAATAACTATTATGGTCAAATTATAATTATTTATACATTACTGTACATTTTAAAAGTTATGAGAAATTTGTTGCAATAAATAAAAACAAATATTAAATCAACTTATTAGTTGTATCAGTTATAAAATAACCTCGTATAATGATTTGTCAGTCTAAAACAAGACATTGTGTTAATTTAATAGTGGAACTTTTGTTTCACCCTCTAAATGTATTTAAATTACTTATATAAATAGAAGAGAAAGAAATCATAAAATATATTACAAACACATTCATCATGTATGGAAATGGTAAAAACATAAGTCATATTAACAGGGTAATAATAATAAAAAGGATTTGAGATCAAACAGTATTAAATAATCTTCAGTCACAAAATACTCCTCAAATTAAATAATGTAATAATAAATGGCAAAATCTTAGAAAATACAGTCTTTCCATTATCCATAGGCTTATGGAAAGACAGTGTTTAATTATAATAATACAAAGTAAAATGTATTAGTTGCAATATTAAAATTTTATTATGCAACATGTAGTAGTTATAAAGTTTATAACCCGATTCATTCAACCCAAAAAAATTATCTTCATTTCTTCTAATTTGTATTTTAAACCATAATATTTCCATGACTTATGAAAAGACCGTCTTTCAAGAGATAGACTCATAATAAATTCAACAAAAAAAAATTTGAAGCGTGAAGGAGTGAAGCATGAAGGATTAATTACTATACATTTAGTCTTGAAGGAGTGAAGCAATTATTTAGTCCCACATGAAGGCAATGCCGCAATGGCTGAAGGAGTGATTCCTGAAGGCAATTGCACTACACATTTGTCCCACATCGGCAAAAGGAAGGAAACCTAAGCCTATCTTGCATTATAAATACTACACTCATTCCTCCTCTTTTCCACAGCAAAGCCAAAGCAATGAAGCATAAGCTTTTAATTGCAATTGGTATTTGGGCCTTAAGTGATAAATTATTTGGCTATGAATTATTGAGTTGAAATTATTTTAAAATTTTGATATATTTGTGAAATTTTTGGTTTGGTTTATAATTATTGTGGGTAAAAAATTTGATTGAAGATTAAATTTTATTTAATTGAATTCAATTTAATAAAAATTGAAATTACTTTGGTTTATTCGGTTTTAAACCGAATTCCAACCGAATCCGAATTTCAAATTCGGTTCGGATTATTTGGTTTATTCGGTTTTTTGGGTCGGTTTCGGTTTTGGCATTTTTTAAAAAAAACCGAAAAAATCGAACCGATTAAACCGAAAATCGAACAACCCGACCCGACGCCCACCCCTAACCACAACTCCATAGGTATTTTGCACTCTATGCCCGTGTGAGGCCCGCGGTTGATCAAGTAACAAGCTGTACTCACCGCCTCTGCCCAGAATCTCATTTCCAAACCAGCATTAGAGAGCATGCACCTCGCTCTCGCCAGCAATGTCTGATTCATCCGCTCAACTACGCCATTCTGCTGTGGCGTATTCCTGACTGTATGATGATGAGCAATCCCTTCATCCCTACAAAACTGATCAAACTCAGACGAGCAGAATTCCAGCCCATTATCAGTTCGAAGCCTCTTGATCTTCTTCCCGGTCTGATTCTCAACCATAGCTTTCCACTCCTTGAACTTTGAGAAAGCTTCACTCTTATGTTTCATCATGATAACCCAAGTCATCCTTGAGTAATCATCAATCAGAGAAACAAAGTACCTGTGACCTCCCAGTGACTCAACTCGGGAAGGTCCCCAATAATCAAAATGGATGTAATCCAATGTGCCCTTTGTTCTATGAATCGCCTTAGGAAACTTGTTGTGGTGATGCTTCCCAAAAATGCAATGCTCACAGAAGTCCAAGCTCTTGACCTTGTGGCCACCAAGAAGATCATATTTCGACAGAATCTGCATCCCTCTTTCACCCATGTGACCAAGCCTTATATGCCATAACTTAGTCATATCATTCTGGTGAACCTTCGAAGATGCAACATTAACCGAATCCATAACCGTGGAACCTTGTAGAAAATACAAAGTACCATGCAGAACACCTTTCAGAGCCAGCCTAGAACCTTTGCAGACACACAGAACTCCATCACTCCCTGAGTAGACGAAACCCTTTCTATCCAACGTAGGAAGAGAAATCAGATTCTTTGTCATCGATGGAACATGCCTGACATCGTTCAAAGTACAGAAACTACCATCATGCGTCCTGATCTTGATTGAACCAATCCCAACTACCTTGCACGCAACACCATTTGCCGTAGTAATGATGCCCTCAGCTTGCTCATAAGTTGAGAAATAATCTCTCCTTGGGCATATATGGAAAGATGCCCCAGAATCAAGAAACCACGCATTAGGATGATTGTTTTGCCCAGTTGCAGCTAGAGCAAAATCATCTTCAGAACTGAAATCCCCTTCAACCACAGCAGCAGTACCAGATGTACTCCCAGATTTACTAGCCTTCTTCGGACACTCCTTTTTCCAATGCCCCTTCTCCTTACAGTAGTTACAAACATCATTGGCCTTGGGACCCTTTGAAGATGACTTCTTTCCCTTCTTCTTACTGCCGGTTCCCTTGCCCTTTGTGTTTCCGTCACTAGCAAACAAGCCAGAGGCCTGACTTTCTGTACCTGTACCGTTTGCCTTATGTCGCAACTCTCTACTATGGAGAGAGGATCTAACTTCCTCCAGAGACACGGAATCTTTACCAACAATAAATGACTGAACAAAATTCTCATACAAAAGCGGTAAAGACACTAGCAAAATTAAAGCAGCATCTTCATCTTCAATTTTCACATATATATTTCGCAATTCTAACAACAAAGTATTCAATTGCTCTAGATGGTCCCTGAGTTGCGTACCTTCCTGCATTCGGAGACCGAAGAGGCGTTGTTTCAGAAGCAGCTTGTTGGTTAGAGATTTCGTCATATACAAACTCTCCAACTTCAGCCACAGTTGTGCAGCAGTCTCCTGATCTGAGACCTCAGTGATGATTTCGTCCGCGAGACACAGCATAATCGTCGAGTGTACCTTTTCTTCCAGACCCACCACATCGCCAGAACTGCTCGCGAAATCCTTCGTCAGCGGAGTCCACAAACCTTGCTGTTTCAGCAAAGCTCGCATCTTGATCTGCCATAAACTGAAACTGTTTCTCCCAGTAAACTTGTCGATCTTCACGTTCAACCCAGACATCTTTCTCCCTGATCAGCCCCGATCTGATGAGCCCAAAATCCGATACACCCACTACGGATCTCACCGGAAAAAGAAACCTGGCTCTGATACCAGTTTGTTGTGCGGAATGGAGAAAGAACAGAAAATATGAACGAAAATAACAAAACACAAGATTTACGTGGTTCACCAATTTGGCTACATCCACGGGAGACGGATTCCACTATATCAGAATTAATTGTTTACAGAGAGAAGAGAGACACTTTATATGCTGTCTCCACTAAACCCTAACAAACTGGGCCAAAACACAATTCGGCCCAAATCAACAGCAGTCCAATAAAGAGACAAGCTATACCGTCGGACCGGGGGCGACTCCGCCCCCTGGACCCCCCGACTCGCTGACCTGGCAGCGAGATCCCCGTTTAACCGGGGGCATCTGCCGCCCCCCGGACCCCAGGCCAGGGTCGCAGAAGCGGCTATTACAGTATTCAAGGCATACCAACAGAATGCAACATTGCGACTTAGTGAAGATGGAGATCTTATCTTGAGGAACTCAGATGGCATATCGGTATGGTCCAGCAACACAGGAGGAAAGTCAGTGGCGGGAATGAACTTGACTGAATATGGAAATCTTGTGCTCTTTGGCCGAAACAATGAGCCCATCTGGCAGTCTTTTGATTATCCTACTGATTCCTTACCTCTAGGACAGGCACTAAGGACTGGACAGCCACTGATAGCAAGTGTTTCCGCTTCAAATTGGAGTGAAAGTTTGTTTAATCTTTCTATTGGTAAAACAAGCTTGGCTGCTTATGTAAAGTCCAATCCACCTCAAAGGTATTTTTTCGCTGCCTTTACAAATACTACCTTTGAGCCTGATCTAAATGTTACTGGAATTCTATTTACCAATGGGGGATTCTATTATAATACATTTTCCTCAGCAGCTCGATTCATGAGGTTAGGGCCGGATGGGCACTTAAAGGTATTTCAGGCAGGTAGAGATAGCTGGGAAGAAGTTTCTGATCTTCTCAGATCAAGATCTTGTGACTACCCCATGGTTTGTGGAAGATATGGTGTTTGTTCAGGAAATGGGCAATGTGGTTGTCTGGAAACAAGTGGACAAGCAAGCTTTTTTACCCAAACAAATTTTCGGCCACCAAGTCTTGGATGTTCACTGGTCAGGCCAATTTCTTGCGATCGTTCGAAAGATCACACTCTCCTTGAGCTCAGCAACACATCTTATTTTGCATTCGATTCATATAAACAAGACACATTTGTAGATGACTGCAAAAATCATTGTCTAAACAACTGTTCTTGCAAAGCAGCTCTCTTTGCTAAATCTGCTGGGGATAAGCATACGAGAAAAGGCAATTGTTCACTGCTAAATGAAGTGTTTTCTATTGCTTACAATGAAAACTATGTAGCATCAAGCTATAATACTACTTTGTATATTAAGGTGCAACATCCTCATGCAAAGGTTTCCCGGCAAAGAACAGTTATCTTTGCATCTTCCCTTTCAGCTATCCTTGGGGTGATCTCTGTGATTGGCTGTTGCCTTGTTCTTTTTAGGAAACTAAAGAAGCAATGGAATGAAGCTCGTGAGGATTTTCTGGAGAATGTACCAGGAATGCCTGCAAGATATTCTTAGGAGGACTTGAAAGCTGCCACAGGAGATTTCAGCGAGAAACTTGGGGAAGGAGGATTTGGATCTGTGTACGAGGGTTCACTAGGCAATGGTACGAAAATAGCTGTCAAGTGTCTTGATGGTATTGGAAAAGTGAAGGATTCATCTCTTGTGGAAGTGAAAACAATCGGCAGCATTCACCATGTTAATTTGGTGAAACTGATTGGATTTTGCTATGAGAAATCACATAGGCTTCTTGTTTATGAATACATGTCAAACAGGTCCCTGGACGGATGGATCTTCGATGGGTGTCTTCCATGGGATACAAGGAAAAAGATCATTTCCGAGATAGCAAAGGGATTGGCCTACCTTCATGAAGAATGCAGCCAGAAGATAATTCACTTGGACATCAAACCTCAGAATATCCTCCTGGATCAGAACTTCAATGCCAAAATCGGAGATTTCGGACTGTCCAAACTGATAGAAAAGGATCAAAGCCGGGTTATGACGACAATGAGAGGGACCCCTGGATACCTTGCTCCTGAATGGTTGAGCTCTGTCATTACAGAAAAGGTGGATGTTTACAGCTTTGGTGTAGTGATGTTGGAAATCATTTGTGGGCGGAAGAATATGGACTGGTCCAAGGCAGATGAGGACCAGCACCTGCTGAGCGTCTTCAGGAGAAAAGCGGAAGAGGGAAAGATTGAGGAATTGGTGGATGAGAATAGTGAGGATATGCAGAAGCATATTGAGGAAGCTGTTGGAATGATGATGATTGCACCATAGTGTTTGTAGGGAGATTTCACGAGAAGGCCTTCGATGTCCGTAGTAGTTAAGGTGCTAGAGGGTTTAGCAGCAGCTGAAACCAATCTCGATTACGATTTCCTGAATCGAACAATTGTTGCAAAAGGACCTGCTAATGTTGCTACTGAGTTGCCACCTTCAGCATTGTTGGGACCAAGATAGATCCTCTTCGGTGAGGCCTGTGGTGTCAGGTGGCCGGGGCGGCTGAGGGTGAGCCGTTTGATTCCCTTTTGGGACCAAGATAGATCCAGTTCTGACTCATTTGATTTTAGTCTCGGACACGTGTAAAACTACACTCAGTTAGTTATCTGTCCGTCTCTTTAAAACTGCAATATTGTAATATTACCAGAAATCCTCTGTTTGCAAGTCGAAGTCTGTTTTTGATCTTCTATACGTGACAATGCGGGGTCAAAGCCCATGCTTCGGAGCCTTGATGCAATCATGGGCCAAATTCCATCAGTACAAGGCTGTAATTATAGAAGTTCATGGATCCCTTGAGCAGGTCATATACTCAATTAGATATGTGTTAGACTTTTTTTTTTAAACACTCAGAGGTGGGGGATATATATTAAGGTTCCCTAATCCTTTAAAATAAAAGTGAAACATAAAAAGTTTGTAGCCATTGCGGTGGCCGAGGCAACAATATTGCCTCCAAAATGGTAGAAAAAAAAAACACCTAACAAACTAGAGTTTGAGTAACTATGGACTGTAAAGTACAAACTGTGTTAACATATGCGTTTCCAAAAATAGAAATCTCCACATCCACGTGTTAATTTCTACTTTTGGCCGGACATCTATTGACTGTCTAAGTGAGCACGAGGTCCCGACTTGAAAGCATGTGAGGTAGTACATGAGAAAAACTTCCCGGATTAATCTTGTTTAGAATCTGAATGTTCTTCATTTAACTAGAACTAAGTGTGCAGTGTACAACCTAGGTGTAGCGGCAGATGACTTGGTATTGCCAAAATGATTGAGCAAATATGAGTGTGCAGCCATGGTAGTGCATCTTGGAAATATAGATCTGAGTGTGAGTAGATTTTCCTTCAAATCTTTTCGTTACCAATCTTGGAGTGCTGTTTGAGAGTTCAACATGTCTTGTTTGTTTTGGCCACCTAAGGTAGCAGACAGAGAAAATACATCAGCAGTATCAATAATTATTATAAGCATGTCTATGTACTCGAATAAATGGAGTTTTAGTCCTATTTAGGTTAACAATTCCTCTAATGTTAGCCAGGAGATCAGACAGACACCATTCGGTTTCTGAAAGAAGAGAGGATTTTAGCTTGGCAATCTTATCAGCAGCTGTATTACACTCTCTGAGAACATGTTTCAGTATATCCCCATTTAGCAAACTGTGGATTTGGAAAGCAAGGGTGTAGAGAGACCATCTTGCCTTCATAGGTGTGTTAATCATTGTAACAGCTAAGAGAGAATCAGATTCAATTGTGATTTTGCCTTCAAAGCGAATGGCTTTCATTTCAGTTTCAAGGGGAGAGGTTGCAGTGATATTTGGTGTCTTGATTAAAATGGGGTTGCCATCATTGTCTCTAACTATGAGGCCAAGGGTTGATTTGGAAACAGACCAGGTTGCATCCACATTGAACTTAATGCTATTTAGTTTAGGTATTTCCCAATGCATAATGGTAAGGGAAGGTTTTGGGGGAGGTCTAAAATGTGGGATTGAAGCTGTAATAGAAAACCTCAGATCAGGTGATTCATTAGAGAAAATAGGTTTTCCCAAGAGGGATAGAAACACTGTTTCTCTTACTTCCTTGATAATTTGAGGAATGGAAAACTTTTTATTTTAAAAAAGAAAAGCATTTCTAGCTTTCCACAGGCACCAGCAAACCAATTGTGGTAGAATATTGCAAATCAGCTTATGGATTTTTGGCAAGCCATTATTGTTCCATTAGGAGAAAAGTCTTTCTGTTAGATTACTAGAATTCTGATTAAAATGGGTTATGAGGTCTGCAGTATCATTCCATACAGCTTTAGCAATTTGTCAAGAGTTAAAAAAGTGATCCAGGGAATCTGATTGGTTGCAGGCAGGACATTTAGAGGCAAGACTAAAATCACATTTAATTAGGACATCATCAAAAGGTAGAAAAGAATTGAGCATCTTCCAGGTAAAGATTGAATTTTTTTTTCTGCAGTCTGAAATTTCAAATCTTTTTAGTAGCTTGGAAATTACCTGATATATGAGTGAGTGTCTTGTATGCGAACCTAAAAGTGAATGATCCATTCTCTTCAGGTTTCCATATCAATCTGTCTTGCCTATCCTCATTGATTACTGCTCCCTGTAGAAAAACGAGAGAATCATTTTCCAAATAGGAGCTAACCTGAGGCAGAAAAGAGTGTCTATTATCAATGAATTGTGTTACTGTGCATGAGGAGGGAATAGAGGATATGCCAGGAGAGACATAGTTAATTAATGGGCCATGTGGGCACCAATTGGAGGTCCAGAAATTGCAGAGACCATGGCCATGTATAACTATAGAGTTATTTTCAGCAAAAAGATTAATGGAGCAGATCTTTTCCATGTTTGTAATTTTTTGTAAGACTCTGGTAGTGCTCAGATTAGCTTGGACCACATAGTTATGCCATGTTGGCACTTCCACCATAATTTTAAGGAGCATGTATCAACTATTTCTTGTATTGATCTAAATCCTAATCCATTTTGAAGTCTAGGTGGACACAGATCTGACCATTTTTTCCACACTTTGTTCAGATTTCCTTCTCTCCCACCCCAAAAGAATCTAGACATTCTCTTTTCCAGGTATTTAATTATCTGTTTAGGGGGCTTAAGAACAGACCATATGTGTTGTGGAATAGAGAATAGGCATGCTTGAATAAGAATCATTTTTCCTCCTATACTCAGCCATTTGTTCTTCCAGTTTATCAATTTTTTTATCAATGAGTTCAAGCAAAGGTTGGAAATGAATATTTTGAGTTCTTCCTGTAAAAACTGGGCAACCTAGGTATTTAAAAGGAAACTGTCCTTTTTTCATGCCTAAGATGGTCCTAATCTGATTATTTTTTTCGAACTGTAGCCTTTTTGCTTAGCTAAAAATCAGATTTCTCATAGTTAATTTTTTGGGCCTGAGGTAAGTTCAAAAATTTCTAAAAAGGCTTTGATCCTAATTAGGTTAGTCTTAGATGCCTACATAAATATTATAGTATCAACTGCATAGCTCAAATGTGAAACTGGTGTTGTGCCTTGGGGAAGTTGGTAATATTTCAGTTTGTTGTTCATGAAACAAAAGAAAGGCTTCTAGAAAAAGCTTCCGGGAATAAGTTGAATAGAAAGGGAGAGAGATGATCACCTTGTTTGATACCACATGTAGCTTTGAAAAAGCCAACTGGATTACCATTCATAAGAATTGAAAAATGAGCCTGAGAAAGATGTTTCATGATTGCACTCACAAAATTAACATGAAAACCAAATTTTGAGAGGATACTATTTAAAAAATTATAGCTAACCCTATCAAAAGCCTTTCTAAGGTCTAATTTGAGGATACAGTTTGGTGTTTTGTGTTTTTTATCAAGAAATCTTACCATTTCATAGATATGTGCTAGACTTCAACCCCAATATTTAACTCCCCCTTCCTAGATTAAATTGTCCAAAATCTTTTTTACAGTCTCCAATACAAAATTTTGACCGTTTATATATTTAACTATGTATAATATCGATAAACAAAAAGTTACATTCTAGAAACTACTTGTTATGACGGATCCAACGATATCACATCCAACAATATTATTGTTTATATATCTATTTAATTATGTAGTCAAAGTTTTCTTTAGTTTAACTGAATGTTTGATCTTGTGCAATTTAATCCAGCACAGATAAGTTTTACATACAATCTCGCCAAAAGCTTTCGAGCTCGATATCCAGAATTCTTCTCTGACAAGTAATTCGATCCCATGATTAAAAGGGAGATTACCACAAGTAACTAGTGGAACAGTGGTGTTAAGATGATGGTCTCACTAGTGGGAGGAATATCACCTTTTTATTCCAAACATGAATGGATAAGTTTGAATTAAGAGTACTATTAGAAAATCTTGTAAAACATTTCTAATTGGGGCATTTCTAATTCCTTACTGGCATGTGTTATCATCCGTGGCAATTTATCCTCTTTGAATCTTTAGGATTCCAAAAGCCATATACACAAAGTTAGACAGTATAATATCGCAGTTTATATGGGGCGGTGAGGAAGGAAAGAAAAAGGTACACGGGAAGGCATGTCAGAAGATTTGTAAATCTAAAAAAATGGTGGATTGGGTCTAAGATCCATGGAAAATATGAACATGGCTCTTCTAGGCAAGCATGCATGGAATATAATCAATGGCGTATCCATAACAAGTACTGACGGGGTGCTAATAAGAATAACGAACAAATTCAATAAAAATATATAAGAAGTAAAAATTGCTAATAAAAAATTAAATATAAATTTCACTACATAACGAACCTATGAAACAAGGGAGATACGAAATGTGCGACTTTTCATCTGCTTAAATGTTGTATAATTGGTTGATTTTCAATTATAATGAACAACTATTTTTCAATATACACAACTAAACTATCATTTAACCAGTCACCCCCAAATTTATTACTCCCTCCGTCCCAGCCGAATGTGCACACTTTTTGGTCAACTTTCTCAGGTCATGTTTGACCAACGATAAATTTAGTTACGTATATTAACAATGTGTTAAAATTTGATATTTAAAAAATACATCATGCAAGGAATCCAACAATATCTCACATGATGATATTGGTGTCTATATCCTAGTTAAAATTTATGGTCAAATATGTCTTGAGAAAGTTGACCAAAAAGTGTGTAGATTCGGGTGGGACGGAGGGAGTACACAAATATATTTTATCTATATTCATTGCAGAGAAAGCACTGTTAACTGAAACTGTTACAACTGGTAGGACCAATGACAAAAGAAAAACTAAATATTGCGTGATGCAAATTTTATTTAAAGAAAATTTATAATTGAGAGCTCTATTTAAAGCTTAATATATGGATATTATGTGTTCAAATCCAATTCATTCAATTTTTAAACAGTTTTTCGTTATTCTAGAAATGCAGCACGAATTTAGTATTTTTTTGGTTGCTTTTGTCCAAAGCAACCAAAAAAATACTAAATTCGTGCTGCATTTCTAGAATAACGAAAAACTGTTTAAAAATGGAATGAATTGGATTTGAACACATAATATCCATATATTAAGCTTTTTTTATTTTTTATTTTTATTTTTTTTGGTTGCTTTTGTCCTAGGCAATAAACTGGGAGAGAACAACAGCGATCTGATTTTACTGTACATGTGGGCGAATCTGTGTGCGAAACACACACTATTACTGTGCTTCCTCTTCTTCACCTCAATTCTTTACCACCAACGGCTATATCCATCCTCTGGTCGGAAGTTGTTACCACCAACGGCTATATCCATCCAGGGGGCAGACCATGGCGTCTCCTGCGCCTCCTCCGCCACTGGATCCTACCCACCCTACTCCACCATCCCACAAAAGCTTCCTTCAAGCGCTTAACACCAAACAATCGCCACTCCTCTTGTCACTCCCCGATACCCCAAACTTACACCCTATCACGAAATTCAAAGGAAAAATCGCTTACATTCTCCCACCTGAAGAAGGAGAATTACTAGCATCGCATTACCAAAACGCCCTTGTTGGGAAATTCATTCTTGGGAAACCCCCAATGGATACCTTGCTGCAGGCCTTCAAATCTATAGGTTTTAAATCCAAATTTCAGCTTGGCTCAATAGATTACCGACATGTTCTTATCCGATTTCAGGAAAGCGAGGACTATCAAAGATGTTGGATGAAAGGGCAATGGACAATTCAAGGATACAAGATGAAAGTTCAGAAGTGGTCGCCGGAATTCTCACCATCGGTGGAATCCTCCATTGTGCCGGTCTGGGTAACATTGCATAACCTGCCTCTACATTTTTATAACAATTCTGCAATAATAGGTATTAGCTCACAGATAGGTAGATTCCTTAAGATGGATGCTGCCACCAAAGCTCTTACCAGACCATCAGCTATAAAAGTTTGTTTGGAGATTGATTTGTTAACACAGCTTCCTAACACAATTGTGGTAGGAATAGGTAACAAGGTGGCTGAATACCCTATTGAATATGAAGACCTGCCACTCTACTGCTCTCACTGTAAAATCTTGGGCCATAATAACATAAAATGTAATCATTTGCACCCTGAGTTGAGGAAAACATCTCTGAAAAAACCTGAAGTATCTGAGGTATATGTACACAAGGAGAACAAAAGTCTAGAACCTCAGCCAAGAGAAGTAACTAATAAGGAAGATTCCTCTGCACTAACTGTTTCACAAAAGGAGAAGGATTTTCAAAATCAAAAATCACTCTTAGTGCAGCTTGAAAATACCAACAATCTATTTAAGATTAGTCATAAAAAGAGAAATGCTCCCTTTTACTCACTAGATGACATATCCAAGCCAATAACCACTTCATTCTGGAGAAAAAAGAGTCAGTTACCTGATATTCCTCAATCCCAAGGAAATGTTTTAAATGAAAATGTGGTAACTATCTCAAATGCTTTTAAATCATTAGATGACTTACAGGAAGATTTGGAAGAAGATGTAGTAGAGATATTTCATGAAACTGTGGAATCACAGGATGTCACTCCAACAATCATTCCTGACAAAAATGTAACGTCTGCACCTAACTCTCCTGTCTTTGAGATACTCCCAACAGGAGACACAGAGCAAATCATCACAGATGCCAACACAGATGTTAACACAGATGCCAACACAGAGGTTAACACGGGGGATCTTAAACAACCTGGATCAGAGAAAGAGGATGCCATGCAGATTAAGGTTAGCATTCCTGAACAGATGTCCACCCTTGTTAATATAGAAAAAAGTAATGGTAAGTCAGGTGACAAAGGTAAGACTTCAGCAAAGTCAGGGAGAAATCTAAGATCCTCACAGAAAGCCACCCCTAAAGTTTTTAAATGATAAAACACACCATAATAGGAAATATTTTGGTTTGGAATGTTAGGGGTATTGGAACATCTGTTGAAAGATTAAAGATTCTTAAGCTTAATCACAAGATTGATATTCTGTGTTTGATAGAACCATGGCAGGATAAACAAATGCTCACAGTATTAAAGCGAGTACTTGGATATTATAATGCTTTAGCTGCACAAACGGCCAAAATTTGGATTTTATGGGAACCAACTTTTAACATTACAAATCTAAGTGAGACAGATCAATTTGTTCAGGTTAACATAACTGATTCAGGCTCCTCTTTTAACTGGCATTGCTTCTTTATATATGCAAGTGTGCATAGACAATTAAGGGAGGACTTATGGAATGATCTAAAAGTGACAGGAAATACCCCCTCCATATATATAGGTGATTTTAATACTGTGCTATCTGTTTCTGAATATAAGGGCAGAAAGTCCACACCTAAAAAGAGCATGAAACAATTCAAAGAATTCATTAACTCAAATGACTTGCATGATATTCCTACTGTGGGGAATTCTTACACTTGGAGTAACAATAGATTTAAGGAAAAATGCAAAGATTTAATGTTTCAAAGGTTGGACAGGGGTTTAGCCTCCCTAGATTGGTTGGAGCTTTTCCCTAATAGCTCTATTCAAGTTTTAAATAGGCTGACTTCGGACCATGCCCCTTTATTCCTATCTGTTCAATCATCTGAAGAACAAGCCCCTACACCATTTAGATACCAAGACATGTGGTCAAACAGACAGGAATTTCAGGATCTGGTAGCTACAAACTGGAAACTAGATTCCACTTTCCTAGGAATGTATAGGCTGGTTTTTAAATTGAAGAGGCTAAAGATGGAAATTAAACAATGGAATAAAAATCATTTTGGTAATGTCTCACAGAATTTGGCATACTATGAGAATGTGGTTAAAGAACTGGAAATCACCTTTCAGCAAAACAATGATGACTTAATCCTAAGTGAGTTAAATAATTCAAAACAGTTGCTTATGAGGGCTCAAAAAGAAAAGTTCATTTTCCTTAAGCAAAAAGCTAGGATTAACTGGTTTAAGTTTGGAGATGCTAACACAAGCTACTTCCACCACTCAGTTAGAGAAAGGAGATCCAAGACAAGAATCAGTAAGATTAAGGATGGAAAAGGAAATTGGATCTCTGATCCAGCTCTAATCAAAGAGGAAGCAGTAAGATTTTACAAAGAACTTTTTCATGAGGAAGTTTCACAAAAAAAGGGGACTTTTCTTAATCATTTTCTTTCAGAAATACCTAGGGTAATTTCTGATCAGCAAAATGATCATTTTCTATCCCCATTCCAACTTCAAGAACTTAAGGATGCAGTTTTTGACCTAAATAGATGTAGCTCACCTGGTCCTGATGGATATTCAGGAGCATTTTACACCACTTTTTGGGAAGTCATTAATGAAGATCTTCTTGATGCTGCTAATGACTTCCTTAAAAGTGGAAATATACCTAAGGCTATATCTAGTACTTGGTTAACATTAATACCCAAAAAGCCTATCCCTGTAACCTTCTCTGATTTCAGGCCCATAAGTTTATCTAACTTTGTGAACAATGTTTTTTCTAAGATGGTCATGGAAAGGATCAAACCACTAATGGCTTCTCTCATATCCCCTGAACAAAGTGCATTCATAAAAGGGAGGGATATATCTGATAACATAATTATGATGCAGGAAATGACTAGAAGATTAGGTAGGAAATCAAAAGCCCCAAACCTCATAGTTAAACTAGACATGCAGAAGGCTTTTGATAGAGTATCATGGTCTTTTCTTAATTCAATCCTCTTGCAATTCGGATTCCATAGTGTTTTTGTGCACAGAATAATGCAGAACATAGCTTCAGCTCATTTCTCAGTCTTAATAAATGGTGTAACTTCAGGATTCTTTGCATCAAACAGAGGAATTAAACAAGGGGATCCATTGTCTCCTTTTCTTTATAACATTTTGTCTGAGGCCTTTTCAAGAGGGTTAAAAAAATTATTTCAGATAGGCTATCTACAGAATTTCAGTTTGCCCAGGAATTGTCCACTAATAACCCATCTTATGTATGCGGATGATACTGCTGTTTTTCTGAATGGTAATCACAAAAATCTGAAAAGATTTAAAAAATTCCTGCAGGCATATGAGCATACCTCGGGTCAGAAAGTAAACTTTGCTAAATCTAATTTTTTTGCTGATCCTAAAACATCTGTGGATAGATTGCAATCAGTTTCTAGGACCTTAGGTATGACAAGAGGCACCTTTCCTTTCAAATATCTAGGGACTCCTATTTTTGCTGGAAGGAATAAACAAGTACACTATTTCCCTGTGCTTGAGAGAATGGAAAATACTTTAAACAACTGGAAAAACAAGTGGTTAAGCTCAGCAGGAAAAATCATTCTCATTAATCATTGTTTCCTCTCCATTCCAATACATCTGTTCGCAGTACTTAGACCACCTAAAATAGTCTTAAGAAAAATGGAAAAGCTAGCTTCAGGACTTTTTTGGGGGCATAATGAGATCACAGGAAATAAAAAAAAATGGCGCTCATGGCAAAAAATGAGTTTCCCCGTTCAAGAGAATGGTATAGGATTTAGAGATATTCAGGCAACAGTGGATGCCTTCTCTTGCAAACTCTGGTGGAAACTGCAACTCAATAAGTCTCAATGGACTCAACATCTGTGGTCTCTCCCAGAATCCTACAAGAATTCTCACACATGGCAAAGGATTTGTAAGGTAACAGAATTTGCAAATAGTTTAACAAGAGTTATTTATGGAATTGGTTCTTGTTCCTTTTGGAATGCCAACTGGAAAGGTAGTGGAGCTCTGTTTTACGAATGGCCTGAAGGGATGGAAATTCCATTTCCTGATATAACTTTGAGCTCCTTTGTTGCTAACAAAAATCACTATCTCCCAATATTGGAGCCTCAATTGGCTACCACTACTAACCTAATTTTGCAGGAGGTGGTAATCACAAACACACATGCTGATAGACTGATCTGGACCCCTACACTGGATGGCAATTTCTCCACTAGCTCAGCTTACAAGAATCTCAGACAAAAAGGTACACAAATCAGACATCTTCATAAAATCTGGTCCCCTTTTATTCCTTCCAAAATGTCAATTCTTCTTTGGAGAGCGCTTAATGGAATTCTACCATTTGATAACATATTATGCAAATATGGTTATTCCCTAGCCTCCAAATGCCCTTTGTGTAGGAATCATTCGGATACTTTAGATCACTTTTTTAACTCATGCCCCTCTTCACTTGAAATCTGGAACAGAATTAACACACTCATTCATCTTCACCATCCAGCCTTAGGAAGCTTTAGAAACAGGGTAGAATTTTATTTATCCATAAGAGCAGATTCCAAGATATCCTCTAGTATGAATACTGCAGTCCTCTTAGTCACATCATGGTCCCTCTGGATCCATAGGAATAAGAGTATATTTGAGAACCAGGCCTTTTCGGTAGATTCATGCTTCCATAATATTAAGGACCTGATCAAGCTAATTTTTACTGCAAACCCATTGAGAGGCAATAAAGAAAAACACAAAGACTTAATCCAAGCAGGCCTCTTGTCTGATATACTACAAAAACAGAAAAGATTAATTTTAGTTGTTGGATGGGAAAAGCCAGTTTCTGGTGCTAAACTTAACACTGATGCCACATGGAAAACTGGAGGTTTGTCTTCCTCTGCAGTGATAGTGAGGGATAGGAATGGTGAGGTGATTAAACTTAGAGTTCATGTTTTTCACTCAGAATCCCCACTACATGCAGAACTGGTAGGTATTCAAAAGGCATATCAGTTATGTACTGAACTTAATTTACAAGGCTGTGTGATTGAATCTGATTGCCTTTCAGCTGTAAAAGGAATTCAGGCACCTATGGTTAGCCCGTGGACAGTTTTTTCAATCTGTAGTTCTTTGCATGAGTTGCATAAAGTTAATCCAATCACATTCATCCCAAGGGAGACTAATACAGCAGCCGATTTTTTGGCAAAATATGCTAATGGAAATAATTTGAATGGTGATATAAACATGGATATGGCTCCACCATTTTTCAAAGGTCTCATTGTGTTGGATAAAATTGGAATGAAAGGAATTCGTGTAGTTTCCTGATCTTATGGATGCTACCATCTGTTGCTATTTCTGGTTTTTTATCATTTGCTATGGATACTGCTGGTCTTCTTTATATTTCATACAGGTAAGGTGCATCTCACCAACATAGGATAACTGATTCTAGAACAGACTGAGGAATCCCTTCAGGCTTGCTTTCTGGGATCTGTGGAATTGCAGAATCCTACGGCTACACACGGCCTCTTTGGCTCGAAGCTAACACTTGGTAGATACTCCACAGATGGGAGATAACCACATATGGGAGATAACCAACATCTCAACGGACACATCGTTGACAAATAGGAGTCTCGTATTTACGTTTCTTCGCCCTGTTCGCGATGCGTTTGGTCAGATGCTATTGGTTAAGATACATTAGAAACTCTGGCTGGTTGATCACTGGCTTTTGGAAGCAATCTGATTTGCTATGGGGGCTATACTTAGCCCCGGATTCATCTTACAGGACGAACTTTTGTAAAATTTTGTTGCACTTTACGAATTACATGCTGATTTATTGGTCTGATTTATTGGTCTGGGGAGCCAATATATACCCCCCATCTAAGGATGGTTTTAAATTAAAAAAAAATTCCTAAAAGGAATTTAGTAATGTTTTTTCGTTAGTACTAACTCATTTTGATTAATTTGACTTTTGACTGTCAAACTTAGCCAACTTCAATCATTTAATTCTATATTTGTATGTGTAAAAACTATTATCATGTTATATGTTGTTGGATTCACCATAACGTATAATTTTATGTTGTTATTTTTTCAGATTTTTTTTACACATATAAATAAAGATATGAATATTTAAAAATTGAAAAAGTTAACTACCAAAAGTCAAATTAAACAAAATGAGCATGGATGAAGGGAGTAGAAGTTAATAAAGTTTTTTATTTTTATTAAAAAAATTGAATTGGTCCACTTTTCGCCAATCTATTAGAATATGCTTTAATTTAGACTCGGGATATGCTTTAATTAGTATTGATTAATAAAGCTATCACTTCGTTTTCCTCCTTAAGCCTGCATATGAAGTATGTACATAATTTCTTCCTCTACTTAAGCTCTAAAATTTTTTGATTTGCGAATCTAATATGCTCTCATCTTCACCTCTAAATTAGAACTCAATACGTTATCGAGCGATGATTGAGATTTTCTTGTAAAAATTTTAACGGGTGCTTAAGAGAAATTATTTGAATCTCTCTCCTTGTATGTCGGAGTTGAGGTGGTGCTTGAGCACAACCCGGCACCCCCCTAAATTCGCCCACGAATATTACTACAGAGAAAGACACTTTGTTATGCAAAGTATATAACGAGAAATATATGAGGAATAAAGAGTTTCTCACAATGACTCCTAGATCACATGACTCTTGGGGCTAGAGATCAATTTCATGGGCTAAGTCAATTGTCAAAGATAACATAGCATTGCAAGTTACTGATGGAAGGAAAATGAAAATAACTGATCAATGGATACCTGCCATACAAAACCCATTGTCAGCACAATCAATGATTGGATTCTAGACCAGTCTCAAGGTAAGCGACCTTGTTACAGAACAGAATCAGTGGAGATTGCTATTGATCAAATCAATCTTTCCTCGTGGAACAATCCCAAGCATTATGGCTACACATACGAATGTGTCTTCCTCAACACCAGATCTACCTGTGTGGAAACCAATTAATGATGGTTCCGACATGGTAAAGAAGGCCTATCACTTGATTGTTAAGGAACTATGATGTTATCAAAATCCATCTAATCCAAGATTAAGGAAATTCTAGAAATTATTGTGGAATCTTGATATTCCACACAAACTACAAGTGTTCATCTGAAAACTTATTAGTTTAGCTCTTCCAACAACATAAAATTTATGTCGAAGATGAATTGCGGACCAAGTAATTTGCTCCAAGTACTTATCTTAGGATGAAGATGAAACTCATCTCTTCATTGGCTGTGAGAAATCTAAAAGAATTTGGATGATCTTTTCACTAGGTTTTGACTTTAATGTTGCCCCGCAATAGGATGTGAAACAATGGTTTATCCGGCGCCTGATAAAGCTATGATCAAGTTATCGATTTGCATTCTTTGGAAAATTCGGAAACAAAGGAATGTGAGGGGTATAAATGGGAGTCACAGGATCTAACGCTATGTTGGCAGAATGCGAGCAACAACTTTATCATTATGAATAAATTAAAATGGATATAATGGAGGTGGATAACCAGGAAGACTATATTGACAATCAACCACAATCGATGGAAAAAAGGTCTCGACAGGAGATTAATTTACATGCGCAACCTATGCAAGTAAACAAATGCATAATAACAGTAGATGAATCGTTACAAAATGAAATCTTTCTAGGTATAGCAGCATGGACTATATCTTATCAGGCGGATCTTATAAGAAGACAAAAATTACTAGGTTTAGATTTCTTCGTGGCAAACTCTCCACTACAAGTGGAAGCAGAAGCTTGCCTCGGGGTAATACATGCAGTTCTTAGAAGTGAACCTTTGGATCTGCTAGTCTATACTGATTCATCAATCCTAGCAAATTCACTCTCAAAATCAATCTCGGCTCCTTGGGAAGTTAAAGGAATAGTTAATCAAATTATGCTCAAAACTTCTATTTTAAGTAGATTCAAATGTATTAAGGTTTCTCGTTGTTTAGTTTCAAATGAACATAATGTTGCTAATAGGTTAGGGAATTCACTATGTAATCCTAATTTCAGTTCCTAATTATAATATTTTTGGTTTTCAAAAAAAATTCCTTACTGGAATGAGGAATTGATGTAGAAAACATATTAAGAACTGTAAGAAAAATAAAAAGATTTTGCTTTTAAAATCATTTAATTGAAGGCAAAGTCTTGAGAAACATCGTCTTTATATAGACTTATGGAAAGATGAAATTTAATTAAATAATAAAAGGTAAAAGTTCTTGGTTGCAATATTAAAAATTTATTATACAACGTGTAGTAGTTATCAAGTTTATAACCTGATTCATGCAACCCAAAAATTTTAGTTTCATTTCTTCTAATTTGCATTTTAAAAATTGGTCTTCTATGACTTATGAAAAGAGTGTATTTTAAGAGACGGACTCTTAATTGAAAAGTTGAAGGTAGGAAAAATATTATTAACATACGTGTAAAAGAAAATTTCCTTCAAACAGATGACAATGAGAGATAAACAAGAAAACGAAAAGGAAAACTTATACTCCCTTTGTCCCAGCTCAATTTGCAGTGAGAGAAACATAGGGGGTATTTATCTACAGTAAAAAAGTCAGAAAAACTGACAAAAAGTAGTTTTGAAAGGACAGGTAACAGTAACATGTTTAAAGAAATTATACACTAATATTACTATTTTAGTTTACAAATATGTCACTAATTGCCTTTAATAAAAGCATTAAATACATTTTCAGTACAAACTAGAAACAAAATAAAAATTACACTTCATCTTCTTCACCCTTCAACTTCATCTTCTTCAACCCAGAAACAAAATAAAATTACACCATCTTCTTCAACCCTTCAACTTCATCTTCTTCGTCTTCGACTGTGAAAGAAACAAAAAAATTAACATCCAAAAAGAGCATTAATAACAGAGCAAACACAAAAATAAATAAACACCTAACAAAAGAACACAAAAATAAATAAACACCTAACAAAAGAACACAAAAAATACACTCTCCAATTAGAAAATTACAAACCCAACACATAAACCCCCAACGATATCCTCAAATAACAACACCAACATGAAAATTGTTCAAAAAAATTCATCAAATATACAAATTGGTCAACAAGAACACAAATTCTTTGTTCGAAAATATTTTTCTTTTACAGATCTACGAAAATTATAACTAGATAAACCAGACTCAACATACAAATTCGGATGGGGTATGAAACACATGGGCTTGAAAACCCGGTCAAAACACCCAAAAAAAATAAAAAAATAAAAGAACATGAATATGGATCTGAATCCTTAAATCGGTCGGAAAACAAGGCAATTGTACGAATTGGGCGAAAAGAAGACAAACTCTTTGTTTAAAAACAATTGTTTTTTACAGATCTATGGAAACCCTAGCTAATGAAAAAAAAATGAATGAAAAACATTTAAAACCAATGAACTCAAAGTTACTAAACACCTACTTACCCAATCGAAGCTCGGATAGGGTATAGAAACCCAAGGGTTTGAAAACCCGATTTTAAAACACCAAAAAAATGAAAATCAAACAACAACAAGAAGGAAGGAGAAACAGGTGTGATAAAAAGGAGGAATTTTGAAGTAGATCTGAAAAGAATTCAAGAAAGAGAGGGATAGAGGAAGAGAGAGAGAGAGGAAGAGAGAGATAGGTTGAGTGAAAATTAAAGTAGCGGAAGAGGAAAAAGAAAAGGGAGAGAGGAAGAGGAAAAGAAAGAGCGGGGAAAAGTGGGTAAATGGAGAGATTACTAATCTTCTCCTTAAACCCTAATTAACAGCCTGGACCCATTGAAATTCCAGCCAACTTAAGGGGCAAAATGGAATTTTAACTCAAGTCAACTGGGCCTGATTTGGCAAAATTCAGAAATTGCAATTTGAGCCGGGACACCCGTAAATGGAAAGTGTGTAATTTGAGTTGGGACGGGGGAGTATAAAGTTATGGCGCACATACTATTTATTATTATTTTTTATTGAAATCCGTGCACATAGGACAAGAAGTACTCTGATATTCCTACATGTGCCCTTCTTCCTTTCCATACTTAAATATTCATAGCAAACAAAGATTCATATTGTTTCCTTAATTCTCTCCATCTTAAGGTGTCAAATTGGTTGGTTTATCCAATAGATTAGCACTATTTACATACATTTTTAATTTGTTAGGTTAGAATTATTAGATAAAGGAGTTATTAAATCAATGATTTAATAATGATCCATAATTAATGAGTTGGATTGGATTGGGCAACAGAACATTGGATTGGAGCATGTCCAACAGAGTTGGCAAAGCAAAGATTTTGGCAAAATTTGGAGATTTTACACATTTTTCATCTCCAACAATTATTCCATATCGTTCTCTAAAATAGAGAATTGGAGGAAAGCGAATATTTCTTTCTCTACTCCCTCCGGGTATTTTTATACTGACACTCTCTCCTTTTTGGGATATTATTTTTATATTGGCATCTTCCTCATTTGGCAAATCCTAGATTATTTTCATCCACTAAATTTACTTTTACTCTCCCAATATAATCCCCTCCACTCATTTTACTTTTTCAAAAAAAAATGTGTCCATTGTAAGAGTACCACTATTTTGGGACTAGAGGGAGTATATTGGTAGAGAGAATGTAAAATTCAATGCTTATCATATCAATCATCTTTAATTAATACATATTTTCCTTACTTATGTTTAAAACCTTCTATACTGTATACATTCAAAATTCATAAACTTTCGAACCAATACTGAACCTCTCATTTGCAACAGAGTTGATGTATGATTCTTCATTCATTTTTTGCTCGTTTTTAATTCCATAAAAATAATGTTTGATTGATGATGGTAAAACGTTCATTTATTTACAAGTTTTCTTTGAATCATGATATTATTTCCTGAAGAATATCTACTGTCTTTATTTTGTAGATGGATGGACATCAGATGAGTTACACAAGTCTTCTGACAGGAGAATTGGTTTTTACCAACCCCAATGAAGATCCTCCAATTGCGAGTTTCATTTGGATACATACGATTATGTTGATGAAGATACTGCTAATGGTGGAACATACAGTACACCTCCTACCACAAACTTGTGTTATTTTCAAATGTTTTGTGTTAAAATCTAATTGTTATTTTCAAATTTCTTAAAATATAGTTTGTTTGTTGCTTTTTGAAAACTTCTTGTTAAAAAATAGAAATTATTTAAATTTCCTAAAATAAAAAGGCAAAGTTTTGGAAAAAATCATCTTTCCATAGACTTATGGAAAGACAGAGTTTAATTAGAATAATAAAAGATAAAAGGTCTTAGTTGCAATATAAAAAAATTACTATACAACATGTGATAGTTATAAAGTTTATGACCCAATTCATGCAACCTGAAAATTTATCTTCATTTTTTTTAATTTTCACTTTAAACATTGGTCTTTCCATGACTTGTGGAAATATTGTCTTTCAAGAGACAGACTCAAATAAAAATGTTTATATATTTATATTATATTTTGTATTGATTAAAATTATTTATTATTGCGTAATAAAAAATGATCATTATTGTTTTATTAAATACAAAGTTATGTGAAATGGAGAATCTGTTGGACTTGAACCAAAAGGAAATGGAAAATATGCGTTTTCACTTCCCATTTTAGAGAAACTTTTGGAGAATCTATTGGACATGCTCTAATATTGGATCGGATCGGACTTGTATTGTATTGGGTAATGGGTGCTCGCGGATTATTTTTCATCTTAAAATTTTTTTTAGAGAATAGAATTTGGAGACTCAATTTTTCACAACACATATTATCATATTTGTAATCACTGGACAAGTAAAACATCCCAGAAGGGTGTTCATCTTGACCCACAAGCAAACTTTTATTTTTAAAATTTTGTGTAGCGCTCACATTTTTTACCTGACCCGGCCGAACTTAAAACCAAATATATAATTCATATATTATTTTATAATATATATTTTTAAAAGAATTGATGGGCAAACCAGGCTCGCCAAAATATAACCCAACCTCAGCTAAAACCCAATCAAGGCCTAAAACCCAAAATTTAACTGACCTAAAACCTGGCCTCACCAACCCAAGCCTGAATCCCGACTCACCAACCTAGTCTCAAAAACCAAAATATGACCAACCCGGGACTCGACCAACACATGCCAAAAATCAAAAACATCACAAACCTAGATTTGAGAACCAACTCGACTTGACAAATCTAGGCTCAAAACTCAACTCAAATCCTGGCCAAAAACTCAAAATATGAGCGAACCAAGCCCAAAGTCCAACCTTATTGATTCACACCTTAAACAATGTCTAGGCCCAACCTGAACTCCTGACTGACCTAAACCTGAGATCCAAAATATAAACGACCTGAGCTCGAATCCTGACCGACTATCCAGACCAAAAATCCAAAATTTGATCAACCTAATCTCAAAATACGACCTAACCGACCCTAACTTGTAACACCAACTAGTCAAACCTGGACAACTAGATCTTGAAATCTAACTTGAAAACCCGCCACCAAAATATGGTCTGATAACTACGCTTAAAACCCAAAATCTAATGGACCAGCTCAAAACCTGATCGACCCAGACTGATCAGGACTTAAAACACCATTTAGGCCCAACATGATGAGACCAACCCGGGTCCAAAACCAAAATGATAACTCGAACCTAAACCCAAAATACGATTGACCCGGACCCAAAACATGACAAATTAAGGCTCGAAACTAAAAATCTAACCGATCTAGACTTGAAACCCAACCTAATTAGTCCCAACCCAAAACCCAACTCGACAAAAGTGAACGCAAAAGTAGGCTCAACAACCCGAGACCGAAACCCAACCCAACAAGCTGGCCTCAAAGTTCAAAGTTTGACTGATCCAGACTTGAAACCCATCATGACCAACTTGCACCTGAAATCTAACTCGACTAACCTGAGCCCAAAACCTAAAGTCTAGCTAACCCAGACCCAAAGTTCTGCCCGAATTATTTGAGCCCAAACTCGGAACCTCTATGGATTAGACCCCTTAAAATTTTAAAGGCAGTTCAACCACAATAGAAGGCATTTTTTAAGAACCGCCTTTGGTTCATTGAGTTTAAAGGTAGTTCAACATATAAATGCCTTTAAATGTTGCTTATTAAAGGCGGTTGTGCCAAAATAACTTTGATCGACACCATTTCCAAACCCGAAACAGAGTCCAATGTTTGTCGCAAGTTCGTTACCAGCCAGATATACCATATCTAAAGGGCCGAATCACGTTTTGAAACTTTAGATGAATCAGAGGATATCCTGAACTCGGAACTAGCTCGCGTTGGATGGTTTGGTATTGGAACATGGTTTTGAACTCAAAAGTATGGTAAATGGATATAAATACGGGCATTTAATATTATTTTATTTTTTTAGAACCTTTGAAGAAAATGAAACAACACTTTGCGGACTTTATGCATGTCTACTTCCTCAACTCCATTACTTACTTGAATGCATGAAAGGTTATAAATTAGGTTTGAAATATGTTGAATTCAGGTTTAGGTAATTATTTTTAGGGTTATGTGTTGTATGAACTAATAGTTTTAAATGCTATTTCAATGTAGGTAGCTGATAATGGATCGAAGAACTCATCGGTAGAAATCTTAGAAAATCATCCGATTACATTCCTTTAGTAGAATCATTTATCATGTAGGCATTCAAACATGTTTCCAAGAATGGCATGGTGCATGCACATTTCCCATGTAAGGATTGTAGGAATGCTGTATTTTTGGGGAGGAAAAAATTGCATGAACATCACTCCATGCAAGGGTGTCAAACTAGTTACACTTGTTGGGTGTGGCACGAGGAGGTTGAGAGCACTAGCGTTGAAGTTGCTGAAATTTAAGAAGCCTATGATTTAGATGGAGATGATGGATTTGATAAGATAGTGAAAGATGTTGCTAGAGAATTTCATAGTAAATCCGAGTTCCTAGAAGCACTGCATAATGACAAGAAGACAACATTGTATAAGGGATCTAAACATTCGGTTTTAATTGCGAGTTTGAGAATGGTGAATTTGAAGGCCAAACTTGGGTGACCGGATAAAGGGATGACTGCGACTCTTGAATTGGTTAGGGAATTGCTTCCCAAAGGTAATCTTATGCCTAATAGATTGTATGTCACAAAAATAATTCTTTGTCCCATGGGAATGGAACTGCAAAAGATTCATGCATGTCCAAATGAAGTATGTTGTACAGGGGGAAGAAGGATGAAGACCGAGAAAAATGTCAAGTATTTGGTGAGTCTAGCTGAAGGGATGGAATTATTGTCGGTGTGAAAGTTGGGTTGAATTCAAAGAAAAAGACGTCTAAAGTTTTATTATATCTCCCTAGAATTCCACGGCTAAAGAAGTTGTTTGCTTGCAAAGAGGATGCTAAGTTGTTGCATTGGCATGCACAAAGAGTTTGATCGGCTTATGATGTGATCAAACATATGTTGGATGGTGAGTAGTGGAAGAAGATTGATACTATGTACCCCAAGTTTGGATAAGAGAGCCGACATTTGAGGGTAGGCCTGTCATCTGATGGAAAGAATCCATTTGGTAATATGATCAGCACACATAGCTCCCGGCCTGTTATATTGGGGATCTACAATATTTCCTCATGGATAACAATGAAACGAAATTACATGCTATTATCAATGATAATTTTGGGGGTCTAAGAAACTGGGTAATGATATCGATGTTTGCATTGCTCCTCTGGTGGTTGATTTGTTAACGTTGTTCAATGAAGCAGTCTGCACCTACGATGGTAGTGTGGAAGATTTTTAAACATTGAAGGCCTTGCTGTTCTACACCATATATGATTCTCCTGCACATGTGAATTTTTCTTGATACTAGGTCAAATGGCACCTCTCCTTTCCAGTGTTTGAGAAGCAAACACCATTTTGTCTATTGAAGCATATATGTAAAATAGTTTATCCAGGGCATAGGTGATTTCTTCTAGAGAGGCACCCCTGGCCATCGACGAAGAAGTGGTTCAATGGGAAAATAGAGGTAAGAAGACCATCGTTACCATTAATGGGTGTAGAGGTTTTGAAAGATTTAGGGAATTGCCCAATGGTTTTTGGGAAGAGGAAGTGAAAATATGCTTGTGAAAGAAGTTGGAAGAAATGCTCTAATTTTTTTCCGAATATCTTATTGGAAGAATTTGGACGTCAGACACTGTCTTGATGTAATGCTAAATGAGAAGAATGTGTGCAATTCTTTGGTTTAGACACTTTAAAATACCCCAGGTAAAGCCAAAGATTGAGTTGAAGGCTCAACACGACTAGGTTAAAAAGGGTATTAAGAAGAATTTAGGTCCTTTCATAAATGTGATGATTGTTATCTCTCCCCTTCTTGCTATTCCATGTCCCAGTCAGAGAAGAAATCGTAATGTGAGACCCTAAGTAGTATTAAGGTGCCAGGAGTTTATTCTTCTAAAATTAATTCATTTGTATCTCTCGCAGAGTTGAAATTGGCCAGAATGAAATCACATGATAGCCACAACCCGATGCGGGAATTGAATGCCATTTTAATTAGGTCATCATTTCCATCCAAATTAAGATTGTGCATTACAAAAATTTATTTTTTATTCAATTCTATATGTTCCAAAAGCATTAGTGATGCAAAGCTTGACTGGTTGCAAGCGATGATTGTCTAAGTTTTGTGTCGAATGGAGATGTACTTTTCACCCTCACAGAATGGTCCATTTCATTGTTCATTTGGTGTGGGAGATCAAGCAACGCGATCCCACATTTTTTAGATGGATGTTAAAACTGCGATCAAGCAACGCGATCCCACATATAGGATTTCTGGCAATGTTAAAATATCGCAGTTTTAAAAAAATTGTAAAATAACTTTTGGTTTTCAAAGTGTTTTCTTGAAAAGGTTTAGAAAATGTTTGGTTTAAAAAGGGTTTTGATAATTTTTGGGAAAGATAGAAACCCTCACCTTTGCTGCAACTTAAAGACTATGATTCTCAGTGAAACCTGCGAATGTGATGATGTATCACGAACTATTTAAAATTTATTTCAATTTCTACATAACACAAGGAAACCATAAAACTGATATGAAATTGAAGGATTCACCGCTGACTAGTACTCACGAAAACAACCATAACTCTCTACACAGCATCCCAAAAATTACAAATTTTAAATCCTTAAAAACTAGACTTCTATAGCTTTCATTTGACAGTTTACGAATTCCATACACCATTATCTCTTAAAAAAATCACTATATACTACTGTAGGATAGGGGTAATAGCACCGGTATTTTGTGAAAATAGCACGGGTAATTTAGCCATCCAAAATATCGGCGCGTATGTATAGCGGTGTAAAAACTTAATTTTTTTGCACCGGTATTAATTTTTCACCCTATAATTTTTACACCGATAATATTTTAATAATTTAAAATAAAATATTTAAATTACACTTGATTTTTACACCTGTACTTATAGTCTATATCAGTGTATACGATGAGAAAAAATAGCAATGCCCAATTTTTTTTCGGTGGTCCCTCTCGGATCATTTCCGGGGCAACGACAGCTAGAAAAACTTGAATCAGAACTATTAATCCGGGGCAACGACAGTCTCAGGAAAGGCGGCCTTTCCATAAGCTTATGGACAGTCCTCAGGGGCATTTGACTTAAATATTGTAATTTTTTATAAAATTTAAATATTGAATTTTATAAGTTAAAACAAGTAATAATATGCATTTGAAGGTGAAAATATAAAAATATAAGATATAAAAAATATTTTCAAAAATTTTAAATTTTGTATGTAATTTAAGAAATGCAGTGTATAAGGTAAGAAATAAGTGGCCTGTCCATAAGCTTATGGACAGGCTGCCTGTCAGGAGACCCACTCTAAATTAAAAACCTTTGAAATTGTAAGAAACTTTAAAAACCTAATGGCAAAACTTTAGAAAATATTGATAGTAAAACCCGAGAACATTATTGAAAAATGATGAATAGACGTAGTATCTTCAAACATGAATGGAAATAATCTAAACAACCACACAACTATAGTATGACCAAACACCAACAATAGAAATATAATATCATCAACCACAAAAAATCAACCATCAACCTATAATGTTGTTCTTATCATTTAGAAGCTTCAACGTAGTGTTCACCTGGTGCTGGTACTCATTGAGCAAAGCCCCATACCATCTCTCAGCAATACCTTGAATTTTGTACACACGGTACGACCCTTTGCCCTTTGGGAAGATCTGTCAATTTCAAAGTTACAATGTTAGTGAAGAATGTTGCGTGTAATCGAAATTTATAAGAACATATTTTGAGATGTAAGTTTTATCTCCAAGATATTGCTTGTCTCCGGGTGATTAACAAATTCTTCCATAAAGAGCATGATGGAGTACCTGTATTGCCATAAACCACTCAGGGTTCGGTACTACACATGAAAGGTAAATGACATTACTAACCTTTTAAAATAATGAATTGTGGGATGAAATGACAGAATGACTCACCTTAATGTTCTTGATTTTTCAATTGTAGTCGGGTTCTGGCTCTATCTTTTTCTTCTCTATTTGGTATGTGCATGCAAGCCTGTAAAGAAAGTAAATGAAAATTGTTACTTATTCTCGTGTATAACAAAACTAGGACTTAATATTTGATTGATTAAAGTACCTGGAAATTACCCTGAGTTAGCACAAGTTTATATCTTTGATATTCCCCGTCAAAGTGCCTAGCGTGAAAACCTTCTCCATTCTGGGATGGATAATGATGAGGTACCAATGATCGCTGTCAAAAAATAAGGGTAATGATTTACGAAATGGAATAGGTTTGATATGTAAATGTTAAATTCAGGAACAAAAACTTACATTTTAATGTAAGGAACAATGTAGAACTCATCATCCGTTGCCTTCATTGTATCCCAGATGAGGTTGAAATGAAGTTCGACCCTGAGTTAGCACAAGTTTATATCTTTGATATTCCCCGTCAAAGTGCCTAGCGTGAAAACCTTCTCCATTCTGGGATGGATAATGATGAGGTACCAATGATCGCTGTCAAAAAATAAGGGTAATGATTTACGAAATGGAATAGGTTTGATATGTAAATGTTAAATTCAGGAACAAAAACTTACATTTTAATGTAAGGAACAATGTAGAACTCATCATCCGTTGCCTTCATTGTATCCCAGATGAGGTTGAAATGAAGTTCGACCTCCTACTCGAAGTTGGATAAGTTCCCACAGTTACAAGGGTAAAATTGGACGCGTCCTGCATTATTTTCCCATATTTGCTCCCAGAGGTGCCTGTAACGTTAATGATACTGAAAATGAAATACTAATTGATTTAAAATTTCACATAATGCTTTGAGGTCTGAAACTCACCCCATCCACACATCGATTTGAGCATTATTGATCCAGGTCATTGAATGCAAATTCCGGATTCCCTTCCTGTACTGGACCAGAACATCTATTCCAATACCGCATGTGTAATGGCATGCGAATGTCGATGGTCTGAAAATGGGGAAGAACATGCAGTCCTTGTTCTTTATCATTTCCAGGATAGCGGCATTTGCTTCCCGTATGAACCGCACCATGATGGGACAATGTGTCAGGTCCCGTTTGTTGATAATCCGCGGATGTAAAATTATACAATTTGATCACTTAAGTATGTAGAATTGAACTGTTATAGTAAATGAATAATAAAGGTACGTGTTTAGGTGAAGCACCTATTTTGGTAGCCTCTTAAACTTTGGTTTTGCTGATGGCCTGAAATTAGAGCTCGATTGAGATTTTTTCTCGGCATCACCCTATTACATGGATTAATGAATACGGTCATGTAAATGTAATTGCATGAATTTAAAAATAAAGTTTTACAAGCATGTACCCCTTCGGTGGTGAGAATCATAACCTCATCGTCGTTTTCCATAGCCATGCCAGCATTGTCATCATCGATGTCACATGCTTGCTCGTATTCCTTGCCTATCAAAGATACCGACAAATCCACAACACTCTTTAAGGCCTCCCCAAAATTATCAAAGTGGTGGTCCCCCGAGGGCAAACCCGCCCTAGGATGGCAGACTGGCTCATATACTCTCAAGCGAGCAACACTTCCTTGTTGGGCATCCCGACGACGAGATACCAGTCGCAACCCTTAGGCGACCATTTTCTTCTTCCCAACAATGTCTTTAATGTATAGAGTCAAGCATTCTCCATCCCATTCGTAAAGAAGTTTAGTAAATTGATAATTTGATTATCATTATTTTAAGATGTGTAATTCAATGTAAACAAAAAAAAATATATCCATGAAGGCGTACCTTCCCATCTCCTTCTCCGTCGCTTGGCTTTTCACCGGACTTTGTAGCAACTGCAGCAATGTCATCCATTGCCTTCTCGATAAACTTCTTGGGATCGTCAAGGCCTGGCGGAATCTGAATACCGCTTGCAGATGCAATGGCCTTCACCAATTGCTCGAGGTAGGATACCATGGTTTTCACGACTGGTTGATCACTAGATGGTATTTTCTGGGCAGTTTGCTTGCTTGAGGAACTGCTACCACACTTGTTGCGGGAAAGATGAGGAAAAACCACCGATTTGGGTAGACCCGTCTGAGTTCCCCTTTACCTGCCTGTGTGATCCTTCTTCTTGGTGGCTCTTAAGAGGATGTCTTCACCCAGCTGTAGTACCAATGTTCCCTTTTCCTTCAGCTCATTCAATTTCAACTAAAAAACACACAGGTAAGCAAATGTCCTTAAGAATATTGAGAAAATCGATATAAAAATTAATATAAGGTTTTGATGTTGGCGTAACTTACAACGTCCAGTGTGATCTTCTGAACCTCTTTCGATGTGTATAAACCCGTCTTATCCTTGTTTGCCTCAAGGTAGACAAGAGATCTGTCTGGTGTGAACTCCTTTTGACTGAGTTGTTGCTCAATCTCCTCCTCAGTGAATCCCTTTGCGGTCAAGCTCATTCTCTCTTTTTCCTTCAGCTCATCAGCCAATTTACTGTGGATATATCGATTACCCTTTCTGCCAGTATGGTGGGTGTAGTTCTTGCCCTCATTGTGCTTAATATTTGTCTCCCTAAGCTTCTAATATCGAATTTTAAAAAAGTTTAATAGAATTTATGGGCAACAGAGTTCATAATAAGTAATATATTTTTTATCATACCTAAAAATATTAATACCACCGCCTCTTCTCAAACAAGTGCCATTTGTCTTCATCCATCCACTTGTACTTCTCCCAAGCTGGCACTCTTAATTTGTTGATACCTTTGTCCACGTCATGGATGAACCCGTTTGCTACCTTTGTTTTCTAGTTCCTATGTTGGTCTCTTGCCCTATAGGTACAATCCTTCTTGAGTATTTGAAGTTGCGCATCCATTATTGGGGTTTCAATTTTGAAGCTCTCCTGAAATGAAACATATGAACATGCATGTCATTAATCATGTCTTCACTATGATAATACTAAAACAAAAATTTTTTAAACTTCAATCGTAGAGAGTTTTACTAGAACATCCTTCCATGACTCTTCCTTCACATCTTCAGGGACATCGCACTAGTGTTCGCAATGGCCAAATCTGATGCGGCTCCAGAAAGTGTAATTTCCATAAGTGTGCCACGGTGACCAATTCTTAATGAATACTACTTGATCTCCATGGAACTCAAATGCAACAGGAGTTGGTTTGTTGTGCTTTGCAATCATCATAGACTGGAATGTGCTAGTTCCTCATCTCCTAATATAACTTTTGATCTCAAAATTGTCCCATCCCTCTCCATTTTAGCCTCAGTAATTAACAAGTCGTTGTCCGCTTCGTTAACAGTTGGCCTTGATTTGACAATGCTTTCCCTTTCCCTTCCCCTGGCCAACCGGTGGTTTGGCCACCATTTCACATGCATCTTCTCCCTTATTCCCTGCAATCCCATCACCATGTGGTGCATGTTCTTCCTTCTCTTCACTAGTTGAATCAGGTTGTTGCGGTGCTCATTCCTCAAACTGTATCTTCAACGGTTCCTTTTTGGAGGAGGTTCTTGTTCCGCTAAATCAACCTTATCATTGATAACGTTGGCCTCCTCCTTCTTCTTTCCTTTTGGTTACTTCCTGTTGTTGATTAATTTCCCCTTTTTCGGCGGCATCTACAACAACAGAATAGAAAATTGAACAAAACGTAAATAAAACTACATTTTATATGGTGTAGAAGTTCATATAACATGATATATAACTTAAACGAACAAGGCATGGAACTTGATACAACTATTATTGGATTCTGAAAATCCCAATAGAAATTGATATAACTTGGTACCAATATTATTGGTTTCCAAAAATTTGCCTACAACCGAGCATGTATCACTCTTGCCTAATGTGACTATCAACATTGTCACCAACTGATAAACTCAAATAGTACAACATATTTCCACCAAAAACTCAAAACTTTATTTTCCCACATTTGTATAATCATCCTATTCAAGGGCATCATTTCAAGTTTTACAAAATGAAAGGATTTTGTTTATAGAAGCATTTTGTCGAACATGTGTTGTACTTAAGGGTTTGAATGGTTGTTTGAAGAGAAAGTCATATTGAAACACATGCTAAACTAAACACATATCACTTACCTTCACTATTGAAACAATTGTGTTTCTTCTCCCTTTGCTTGAAGTCTACTAAAAAAGAATTGGATGAACCTTTGGAAGATTTTTTCTCGTCGGTGTTGTTCAACCCTTTATAGGACAAATGAGGCGATGTGTTGGGAGTTATAAAGATTGATGAGGAGTTATGGTTGTTAAATGTAGTGGAAATTGAAGGGTGAAAGTGGTGGATGACGGTTTTGGCAGTGGAATTTAAGGTGTTTTGATGAGGAGAGGTGGAGTAATGGTGGTTATAGGCGGAAGAAATGGGTGTTTTAATTTCAAACCCGTTCTTTTTACACCGGTAATACGATAAATACCGGTGTACATTTTCCTGACCTGAGACCAACCAGTTGAAAAACTTTCTAACTGTTGTACACCAGTATGGAAACCGGTAATAGAGTAGTGCTACCAGTATAAAAGTGAAAAAAGCAGCTGCGCATGACTGCTTTAAATAATATTTTGCCTTACCCGAGAGCATGTTGTTGAAAACTTTTCTAACTGTTGTACACCAGTATTGATACCAGTGTACCCAATAGGCCTACCAGTGTAAGTATGCAAAAAAAAAAATAGCAGGTGCACGTGATTGCTTTAAATAATATTTTGCTAGACCTGAGAGCAACTTGTTGAAAATATTTCTAACTCTTGTACACCGATATGTAGATTATCTTTAATGGTGTAAAAAATTTCCCGCCTTAAAAAATAACAAAAATTTGAAATAAATTCAGTGCGCGGCGCGAAAAATTGAATTTATACACTAGTTATTTGTAAACTTACCAGTGTACAAATTTATTTCTTGTCATGAATTTAATATTTCTATTTATTCATTTTCAACCCCAATATTTCCGTTGCAACTCCAATTATTCAAATTGACACATAATTTATGTCATTAGACATTGTACTAGTTGTTTCATGCTAAAATTGACTATGCATGGGCTCCGTACGTTAACTGTACTAAGCATTGTTTTATTTTATGACATTTTCATTTTGACCCCAAACATTTCATTTCACCCCGCCGACCAAAATAAAATGGGCCACAAAAGTATTTTATGATACACCATAGTTAATAAGTAATTTTTCCGTAGTTCCTAAGGAAGTATGGTCCCGATAATTTGATTTTCCAAATTTCTTGCAATTAGGCCCCTGTAAATGTAACATGCGATTACGATATGTAGGGACACTATATAAATGATCAAATTTAATATTTTAGACTTTAATCATAATTGCAACATAATTGTGTCCATGTAGTGATTTGATCAAAAGCGCTAATATGTGTTGTAAAGTAAACGATAAAGGTTTACTTCATAGTTTCAATATGTAATCCAAATATCTTTCGGGCTAACTACATGGTCTGAACCCGCTCATATCCCCACATGTGAAACTCGGAAATACAAAATGGATGTTTGGGGTACCATCTGATTTGATCAGATTTCAATTTCGATGAACGAGTAAACTTTTTACTTTTTGCACTTTAGTCCCTCCAAGAATCTTGGAAGCGTCAAAAAGTTTAATTGGTTCCACATATATATAATTCAATACATTACTATCATGTTCATATGTTTGTAGTCACATCGGGGTTACGGAAGAAGCTGTAAAATCAATCGTAAATTTTTGCACTATAGTTCCCAAAACTGCACTATTGCCCACAAATTTATATGGGGGGACCTCCATAGCTCCTAATCCTACAAGTTTTTCTTAACTCCCAATTCATGTAATATAATAAACCAAATAGATGTGGCTAATGTAAGCATTAAGGCCCACTGCAATTGGTCTACAATTTAGACTAGTTGAGAGTAATACAGTGCGAAAAATTACAACAAAGAGTAAAAATTTTGAAGTCAACCCATCATTGGCTAAGTTATTATCGAAATGGAAAGTGTCAGACAGTCTAAGTGCAACAAAGTGAGCATTTGGTACATAATCTTCCCTTCTTAGGTACTACTACAAGTTTCCTACAAGTAATAGTGAGAAAATGGTTCGAAATCATCATCTTCTCTTGTTGCATCACTATAACGGGTACTTGTACCAACATCTATATCTTCCACATTGCCTCTATGGAAGGTAGGGAAATTTCCAACTGCTTCCACGACGTTAGGAAATTGATACGTCATAACCCTAGCCATATGGTTGAACCTAAGTTTCTGATCATAGCACCCTCGCTGACCACAGCCCGCGCAAATGGCCACAGGCACAAATCAGGACTTCAAGATTTAGCACTTTGACAGCATCTCGTAGGAGATGATGCGGCCCACACCAGTACTAGTGTAACCTGCATGAAGCCTCAAGCTCCACACGCTTTGAAGATCTACGCCACTCCCAAGAACAGGTACCCCGCGCTCATGAAGAGACACAACCCTCACCCGTTCTCGCGCTCCACGCCAAGTACGTTACACTGGCCTCATCATCCATGATGCCCTGCACCGGGTTGCGGCTGAGCTAGGGTTTACCCTTTTTTGGGAATATTTTTAGGCCCAATCTCCTACTACTATAAATAGAACCTTTGTCTACTAGGTTTTCATATCTCATACTTTGTTTTGAAAAGTAGTTTAGGGATTCTCTCCCTAGGAAACTTTATCTTTTTCTTCTTTTTATTTTGCTTTGATCCTAAGATGTGGAATTCAATTTTTATTTGAATTCCATTTCAAGGGAGTAGTTTTCATAGCTTGGGGATAATTGTAGCGACTTGGTTTAATCTTTATGCCTTTTGAGATTCTCTAGTTCATCCTAATTTTGCGTTCATAATATTATTTTGATTTTCTTTTGAGTTTGAATGCATGAATACTACACCACATATAAGCATATTTATTCTAGGTGCAAATATTGATGCCCCCTTGGGAAGAGAAACCTAGATGTTTGTATGGGTGAAGGAGAACGTGTCTGCATGGGTGTGTGCATGGGGGATTCGAGGTTCTGATCCACTGCAACAGTCTTAGCTAACTTCGTAAAGTTATCCAAGAGGTTCTGGGTAGAGATAGCTAAGTTCTAGCAAGCTAAGGTTACAAGAAACCCTACATAGTATCATAGATAAGGTGGCTACAACCCTTGGGCCTAATTGATAAGACCCGAGGGGAGTAGCACATTTCTGGTGGAAGCCCAGGACGTAACTGCACAGGGGGGAATCAGACCTACAACAATGATCAGACCTTGTTGTACTCCCCTAATTACGATGACAGTGTTGATGGAGGATTGCAAGATCACCCGTCGTGACAGGGATGAGGAAGTGTATGCTATCAGACACACCACATGTTATGGACACTCTATTTGGTTTGCTTAGATCTCTATGTGAATGAATCGATGATAGAAGCATTAGATCAACAAAGTTACCCAATGATTTTCCCAAGTGCTTATCTAATATTGTAGCTGTGTTTTTACTTTTCATGTTTTGTAGTTGTTAGTTTGAAAAACCAACCCCCCCTATTTGCATGTTTGCTGTACTAGCCATTCCTTCCACTCGTACGCTGATGTGTCCATTTTATACGGTTATATTAGGACTTTTAGGATTCACTTTTGTACACTTTTGTGCTCTAAATGTGACATTTTGCCTTAAAGTTATCTAAGGAGGGTTAAAAGAGACATTTACGCTTTTATTACTTTTCTAGAGAATTTTGTGTGACAAGGTAATTTGTTTAAAGAATTTGAAGACTTTAAAGAATACCTTTGAAGATTTGAAAATTTGAAGACTTGTAATTGAGCTTTTGAAGATTTCAGGAATTGAAGAAGTGAAAAGAATAGGAGGATATGAAACAAAAAGGAGAAAGAAGAAATGGTGCTGGACTTGGAGTCCGTCACAAGGCCGTCGTGACTTGTGACGGACGAGGGGTCAGAATCCCTTATAGTTTTTTTCACTATAAATACTCACCTTATCCTCTCCTCTTCAAGAGACGAATCCAACCTCTTCTTCCTGCATTTTTCTGGGTTCAAACCCTAGGTTTTCTTTCTTTTCTTTTCTTAGTTTTTGTAGGTTAATCATGTCTTTTAATTTTTTTTTGTGAAACACACACTTCCGCTACTATTCACAAAATTCCGTTACTGTACTCCTTCCTCTTCCTGTTTTCTCTGGTTTAACAGCTCTTTCCTCTGATTCTGGTTGACGGTCATGGCATCTCCGACGCCTAACCAAACCTCTGATCCCAACTCTTCCATAAACAAAAGCTTCCTACAAGCTTTGAATACAAAACCATCATCGCTTCTATCCTCTCTTCCAGATACGCCCAATTTGCACCCTATTACTGAATATAAGGGCAAATTGGCTTTCATCCTTCCCCCTGAGGAAAGCGAGATTATGGCTTCACATTACCAGAATGCTTTGGTCGGAAAATTCAATAGGGGGAAACCTCCTATGGAGAAACTCGTTTCTGCTTTCAAATCAATTGATTTTAAAGCTAAGTGCCAATTGGGATCTATTGACTATCGACATGTTATTCAATTTCAGGATAGCGAGGACTATCAACGGTGCTGGATGAAGGGCCAGTGGATGGTTCATGGATCGACAATGAAGGTCCAGAAGTGGACTCCAGATTTCTCACCCACTGCTGAATCATCTGTTGTTCCAGCATGGGTAACCATTCACCAACTCCCTTTACATTTTTATAATACCTCGGCTATCATAGGCATTAGCAGCCAGATAGGAAAATTCCTCAAAATGGATGCTGCAACTAATGCTCTAACTAGACCTTCTACAATTAAAGTATGTGTTGAAGTGGATCTCTTGTCTCAACTCCCTAATTCAATAGTGGTAGGAATTGGCAATAAAGTAGCAGATTACCCTATTAAATATGATCAGTTGCCTTTGTATTGTACTCACTGTAGGATTATTGGTCATATTCAGGCTAACTGTAACTTCCTGCATCCAGAACTGAGAAAAAACAGTAAAATCTTAGCTGCAACTAATGTGAACAAGGGTAGACAAGCTACAGCTCCAGAAGATATTCAACCTGTTATTATTCAGAAAAACCTAGGTAATGCCCCTAATGTATCATTGGATATGGAAGTCCCCTTTAACCTATCAGTCTCCCAGAAAGAAATTGATTTCTAGTTTCAAAACATGAAACCAGTCTCTCTAGTGGAAAGAAATATTCCTAGGAAAGAAATATCAGTTACTCATGTGAATAGAAATATTCCTTTCTATTCATTGGATGATATCTCAAAACCTATCACAATTTTTTTTTGGAGAAAAAAGACTCAACAGCCTGAACTCCCTCCTATTCAGGAAGAGTCAGTTAGAAAGAATATGGTCTCTATATCAAATACTTTCCAAACCTTAACTGACTTACAGGAAGATAGCCTTGTTGCCCAAGAGGACGAAGCTGTTGACATTTTCCATGAGTCACTGGAATCACAGGAAGCAGTGCCACCCCTGACTGGTGCAGAACAGGTAGATAATATGGGGATATGTTTGTCCACTTATGATGCAGTACTATGTGTTTCAGAAGAGAAAGCTCCTGAAGCAGTACAGAGTATTCCTGCAGAGCAAGCTCCATGCCCTGAAATCCAAGACCCAATCATCTTCGAAGAACATAACAGAACTGAAAAGCAAATTGCTCAACAGGAGGTAAGTATCTCTGCATTAGATAATTTGAGGAAAAGTGAAGACAAGAAGGGTAAAAATAGTAATGCCCCAGTATCTAAACTAAGGAAACTAAGATCATCACAAAAAGCAACCCCCTAGTTTTAAATGATAAAATACACAAAAATAGGAAATATTTAGTCTGGAATGTTAGGGGTTATGGTACTTCACTAGATAGATTAAAGGCTCTTAACTTGAAACACAAGATAGACATTTTATGTTTAATTGAACCATGGCATGATAAACAGAAATTAAACACTTTGAAGCATGTACTTGGTTACAATAATGCCCTCTATGCCCAGAATGCAAAAATTTGGATCTTATGGAATCATGTTTTTAGTTTAGCCATATTAAATGAATCTGATCAGTATTTACAGGCAAGAGTAACAGATAATGCCTCCTCTGTCAATTGGAATGTTTTCTTCATTTATGCTAGTGTACATAGACAGTTGAGGGAATTTTTATGGTCTGATTTAAAATCACCAACACCTGAACCATCCATATACATAGGGGATTTTAATACTGTAGCTTCGGTCTCTGAATATAAAGGTAGAAAGTCAACACCTAGGAAAAACATGAATCAATTTAATGAATTTTTAAACACCATGGATTTGCATGATATCCCTACTGTAGGCAACTCTTTCACTTGGAGTAACAATAGATTTAGGGATAAATGTAAGGATCTCCAGTTCCAAAGATTAGACAGGGGTGTGAGTAATCTAGAATGGTTGGATTTTTTTCCAAACAGTTCTATACAAGTTCTAAATAGAATGACATCTGACCATTCCCCTCTACTACTATCTATCCAATCTGCAGTAGAACAGGCTCCAAGACCTTTTAGATATCAGGAAATGTGGAAAAACATACATGATTTTAGAGAACTAGTGGAATCAAATTGGAAATTAATATCCCCCCCAACTGGGATGCATAGGTTTGTTAAAAAACTAAAGAGACTTAAGATTGTAATTAAGGATTGGAACAAAAACATATTTGGCAATGTAAACAACAATCTCTTACAATCTGAATCAAAAGTCAATGAATTGGAAATCCTGTTTCAGCAGTCACAAGATGAATCAGTTTTAATGGAACTCATGAAATCAAAAGATACGCTTTAGAGTTCAGAGGGAACACAATATTTTCCTGAAGCAAAAGGCTAGGCTAAACTGGTTAAAACAGGGAGATGCAAACACTAAATACTTTCATCACACCATTAAGGAAAAGAAAGCCAGATCCAGAATAGGTAAAATAAAAGATGGAAAAGGAATTTGGATAACTGATCCAAACCTGATTAAAGAAGAGGGGGTTCGATTTTACCAGGAATTACTTAACGAGGATGTGTCACAAAAAAGGGGAACTTATTTTAATCATCTTCTGCAAGAAATTCCTAGAGTTTTAACTGATCAACAGAACATCCACTTGCTTAATCCTTTTAACATTCAGGAACTAAAATATGCAGTTTTTGACCTTAATAAAACAAGTGCACCGGGCCCAGATGGTTTCTCAGGTGACTTTTACACCTCATTCTGGGAAACCATTAAGGAAGATCTATTAGAAGCTGCAAATGATTTTTTAAAAAATGGTAACATCCCTAAAGCCATTTCTAGCACCTGGCTCACTTTAATTCCAAAAAAAGCTATCCCGAATACATTTGCAGATTTTAGACCAATTAGCTTATCAAACTTCGTTAATAAAGTTTTATCAAAATTGTTAATGGAGAGGATCAAACCACTAATGCATTTACTGATTTCACCTTAACAAAGTGCATTCATCAAAGGAAGGGACATTTCAGATAATGTGATACTAATGCAAGAAATGACCAGATTATTGTCTAGGAAAACTAAGATTCCTAATCTCATTGTTAAACTTGATATGCAAAAGGCTTTTGATAGGTTTTCTTGGTCATTCCTAAACTCTATTCTCCTACGGTTTGGTTTTCATGGTAAATTTGTTAGACTCATTATGCATAACATTGCTTCAGCTAATTTTTCTGTTCTAATTAATGGGGTGATATCTGGCTTCTTTTCTTCCACTAGAGGGATCAAGCAAGGTGACCCTCTCTCTCCTTTTCTGTATAATATACTATTAGAGGTTTTTTCTAGAGGTCTAAAGAAAATGTTTTCTACAGGATATTTAAGATATTTTAGCCTCCCCAATGCTTGCTCACCCCTTACTCATCTCATGTACGCTGATGACACTGCTATTTTTCTGAATACTGAGACAAAAAATTTAAGGAGGTTTAAACATTTTTTGATTGCTTATGAGGAAACCTCAGGTCAAAAGATAAACTTTGCAAAATCAGAATTTTTTGTCTCTCATAACACACCTCCACATCACATCCAGTCTGTTAGGAGATTATTGGGGATGGTGAAAGGTTCTTTTACCTTCAAATACCTTGGTGTTCCTATTTTCACAGGTCGTAATTTAAAGAAGCATTATTTACCTGTCATAGAAAGAATGGAGAAATTGATAAAAAATTGGAAGAACAGATGGTTGAGTTCAGCTGGTAAAATCATTTTGATTAATCACTGCTTTCTGACAATTCCAATCCATATATTTGGAGTTTTAAAACCCCCAAGGATAGTTTTAAAAACAATGGAAAAAATGGCTTCGGACCTATTCTGGGGGAAAAGTGATTATTCTGAGAGGAAAAGGTGGAGGTCTTGGAAAAAAATGAGTTTACCTGTGTTTGAAAATGGTATAGGTTTTAGGGACCTAAATGCTGTAGTAGATGCTTTCTCATGTAAATTATGGTGGAAGCTCCAAACTAAAAACACCCAATGGGCAACTCTTTTATGGACACTACCTGTCTCTTATAAAAAATCACACACTTGGGGTAGAATCACTAGAATAACAGCTATGGCAAATAGTTTCTCTAGAGTTATTTTTGGTATTGGAATGCAAATTGGACAGGCAACGGTGCTCTTTATTATAAATGGCCAGAGAATATTGATATTCCTTTTGTGAATATCTCTCTCAGGGATTTCATTAGCAACAAAACCGCTCTCTTACCAAAACTGGAGCCACATTTGGCTACCAATATCATTCTTATTTTGCAGGAAGTACAGTTGGAGTACACTCATGATGACAAGCTAGTTTGGACTCCCACAATTGATGGGAACTTCTCAGTTAGCTCGGCCTATAATATTCTCAGACAAAAAGGACCTGAGATTCAACATTTTAAAAAGGTTTGGTCCCCTTTCATACCTAGAAAGATGTCTGTGATTCTTTGGAGGGCTTTAAACAGTATACTTCCTTTTGATAACATTTTAAGTAGGATGGGTTTTTCTTTTGCCTCGATCTGCCCTCTATGCATGAACAGTTTAGATAATTTGGACCACTCTTTTAATTCTTGCACCTCTTCATGTGCTGTCTGGCAAAGTGTGCATTCCTTTTTACGGTTACAACAAAAAGGATTTAGGGACTTAAAAGGTAGGGTGCAATTTTTCTTATCATATAGGGCTGAATAAAAAATTCATGCCAACTTGATCACTGCTGCTCTACTGGTGACAATTTGGACCCTCTGGACCCATAGGAACAAAGTCATTTTTTACAATAGACCATTCTCACATGATGACTGTGTTTACGAAATTAAAGATACGATCTATCAAATATTCACAGCTCATAACTTGATAGGTAATAGAGATAGGAATAAGCAATGGATTCAGGATAAAATTATTCCACATATCTTACACAAGAAGGAAAAAGTTATTACTTTGGTATATTGGAAAAAACCACTAAATGGCTACAAAATCAACACTGATGCATCATGGATCTCTAGTGGGCTTTCCTCAGCTGCTGTTATAGTGAGGGATTGGAATGGAAATGTGGTTAAAATGAGAGTCAAAATCTTCCAAAGTCCATTCCCCTTTTATGCCGAGCTGTTTGCTATACAATGTGGATATGTAATATGTTCAGAACTAGCTTTAGAAAACTGTGTAATTGAATTTGATTGCTTAAATGCTGTTAGTGGTATTCAGAACCCTTGCTCCTGCCCTTGGAGAGTTTTCTCCATTTGCAGTGCACTTCATTTAGAACAGTGCTCAACCCCGATTCAGCATATACCTAGAGAAGCTAATTTGGCTACTGATTTCTTGGCAAAATTTGCTAAGGAAAACCTCCTACAGGGTGATTTAGATTACAGTTCAATTCCACTCTTCCTTAGGGGATTACTGTCACTTGATTGCATAGGTTATCCAGCGATTCGTATCGGATCTCGTATGGATACCTGGATGACATAGAAATAGTCTATTCATTTAGCTACCAAGAGAATCTATTGCCATTTTTTTTCTTTACTTTCGAAGCCTATCTCTATGTGAGTATTCCAAATACTGCTGGTTTTCTTTCTTCTTCTTTTCAGGTCGTCCACCAGATGCAAGCATAGGGAGCAGGGAGCTACTTAAGGTCAGAATTTCACCCTCTTCTTTAAGAGGAATTTACATAAATTTGCCCGACACTCCGGAGGAAACGTCTAACTCCTCAACTGCTAAATGAAGACATCATGCTGGAATGCAACATCAATCAGGAAAAATTTCCCTTCCAGCTGGCACAACGTTGACAAATAGGGGTTTCTAATTCTCGATTCTCCGACCTATTCGCGGTGTACTAGCCAGATGGTTTCTTAGACCGTACAATATGTTTTAGTTAGTCTCTTTGATATTCTTTGCATGTAAGAGGTGGAATCACCGATTTTGGAAATTTTAGGAGCTTATTTTAGCTCCGGGATCATCATAGGAATGATCCTTTTGTAAATTGTAACGTACCAAGACTTTCAGCGCCTAATTTGGCTGACCTACTTTGGCCCGGGGAGCCTAATATATTCCCCCCATCCTTGGATGGTCTTTAATTTTTTAAAAAAAATTTTAGCTTAGTTTTATCTTGGGAGCAATGGATTGAAGCTTCCATTTCTATGTAGTATGAACCACATATATATATATATATATATATATATATATATATATATATATATTTGGTGCTTTTGCTATTGTGCATTTATTGAGCTTTGAATATGAATTGTTGATGGCATTCATGTTGTTGGAAGCTTGAGTATATGAATTGCTTGTATGATTACTTGTTAGGGTTGGGAGAAAGTAGCTAATTCTCCCCTCTTTTAATGTGGAATCCAAAAGCATGAGTTAGAGCTTCTTAATGATGTTAATGTGTTGATTATTGCTAGATGAATGTGATGATGTTGAATTCGTTATCATGTTTGTTTTAGGTGGAAAATGAGAGAAGTCAATGAATGTCGATTGTCTTGGCTAATCTTGTGTAAATGCATGATTAGTGAAAGTAGTGAATAGATTTTGTCATTCGTTCTTGAAGCCTTTGTTATTTAGCATTCATGTGTTCTTAATGCTATATTTCACTTCATTTATGCCATGTGTTGTTTGAGAATAGGAAGTGTTTGTATGATTGAAGTGTTAGGGTGTTAGGAACATGGACTTAGAACTTCTTGCGCATAATGTGTTGTGATTCTTGCTAGATAAGTATGTTAATGTGGATTGCTCTCATATTTATCCTATAGATGCAATGAAAGGTTGAACCTTAAATGTGGTTTGTTTTAGGGTTAGCCTAATGAATGCTATGTTTGGTTAAATGACTATGTCTTAGGTAGAAGGCTTGTCGTTGTCAAATCTATGGTCCTTCGTGTATAATGCCATTGATAAAATACCCCTATGGTCATTGTTTGTCTAGGGTGATCATCAATGAGGTTTACAAATGGTCGTTGTTTGTCTTTGCAAACTACTCTTAAGAAGGAATGAATGTTGATCTTCCATTGGCATTCACCATAGGTAACAAATGTGATAGGATGAGTGAATGGTTCAATGATCTATATTAGATTTGGAAGTGGATATCGATTGCCCCCAAGGATTTTCTTTTGTAGTTTTAAAACCATTTTCTTAGTTTTTTTTGATGATTTAGCATAGTTGCTTGACTTTGCTAGTCGTGTTGTCTTTTAGCTTTCATAACTTAGGACCACTAAACAACCAAACCCCCCCTCATTTACATGCTTTTATATGTATGTATATATATCTACTCCTAACCTAACAGCAACCTTTTGTGCTTAAATGCTTGAGAAAATCCATCTTTTTCGTGGATGATCCCGACTTGCCGCTATCTACTTAAGTGTAGATAGTAAGCATAAAAGGATTATAAATTATAACTTTGAGAGGTACGGTGATGGCCTCCCAAATTTTGGCACCACTGCTGGGGAAGAGGTGCTTATTTTTAAGTGTTTAGGTGTATTCGGTTGCATATTAGCTAGTTGTTTTTATTTTCCACTCCTTGGTGGTTGTTTTTATTCGGAGTAGGTATTGCTTGAGTTCTTGGTAAATTTTTATCGAGAATCATTGCAATATTATTTTGGACCTTTGAATTTTTTTAAAAAAATAATAATAAAATAATGGAGCATCTCACCTTGAGGGAACTCATGATAAGATGAGAGGCTCAACAAGCAAGGTTTTGTAGGATGTGTCATCCCGACCATCCTATCGAGTCTTGCTATTTGTTGTGGGAGGAGCACTATGAGGGGGAAAGAACCCTTGGTTTCCAAAACCAAGGGTATTATGAAGAGTGCTACCAAGAGGTAGGAGATGTTGGTTTTCAAGGGCAAGAAGTTCAAGAATGGTATCCATACCACAATCCTTACAATCTGGAATGGAGTGGTAATCCGGATTGGAGGTATGAGAATGAGCTGGAAAACCAAAATTACGAGCAAAATAGTTGGCCATCACCACCTTATACCATACCTCAAAACCAAGCCCAATAAGGAAGTTCAAGTTTGACACGTGAGGAAGTCATAAATACAATAGCAAACCTGAACAACTTTACCGGTGAAGAACCAGACACCTGACTCTCCTCTAGTGTTGAGGCTATTGAGGGGCATGCGAGGAGTATATTTGCAATGTTGGCCTGAATGGAAGCTCGTGAGTCCAAAAATACACCATCCCAAATCGAACTCGAGGATTCGGTGAGTGAGGTCACCATGGGAAATGATCTTGAGTTCGAAGGGGATGGGGAGTTGGTTGTTGAGGATGATAAAAAAGAGGAAGAGGTGATTGTGCTACATTCATTAGCATTATCACCCCTACCCCTAAATATTGAACCAACTCCACCATTTTTGGAAGTTTTGAGGGTGATAAGAGAGGAGCCAAAAGACTACCCCAAGCCTCCTAACCATCCAACTCCCTTTAAACCATCTCCACCTCAACAAGACTTTCCTTTTGAAAGTTTTGTACCCCCACCTCTCTACTTTTGGACACTTATGGTGAAGGGGTTCAAGCCTTCACCATATGGATAACATTCAGGTCGTACCGATGACCTTAAATATATGGAACTTTGTCATGCTGACAACATAAATAAACTCAGCCTTTTATTTTGGTTTTTGTTGTTTAGTTTTTGTTAGTTTCTCTTGTTCTTTTTATGGTGTATTTTTCTGCAATTTTGTAGCAAAGTGAAGTGCATTGCATTGGAGGAGATGAAGGAATGAAATCCATGAGGAAAGGAAGAAATCTTGGAAGGTTGGTGTGAAAAGATCAAATTCTTTCTAAGTTCTGGGAGGGCTTGTAATCGCGAGTCGTGACTACCTCACAATAACCTTGCGAGGGACCATCACGAGTCGCAATGTGATCAAAAGTTTTGTGTGAAAAATCAGCCCCCAGCCACCACTTTCTGTGAGTCACGATGAGGCGTCGCGAGTCACGACCAACAAGTCCTCGAGACAGCATCCACTCGAGACCTCGAGTCGAGCCGAACCCAAAAAGCCATCAGTCCTTAAGGCTAAAGGCCCTCGAATTGAGCTGAAACCTGCGAGACATCATTCCCTCGAGACCTCGGGTCCTTGAGGCTGCAACCCCTCGACTAGAACCGAAGTCCTCGAGACCTCAGGTTCTCGAGGCGACAAGTCCTCAAGTTGAGCTGAGTTGAACAGTGCAAGCCCTCAAAAACCTTGGGTCCTCGAGGACAAAAGCCTTTGACTTGAGTAGAAGCCCTCAAAACTTCAGGTCCTCGAGGCTGCAAGCCCTCGAGTCGAGCTGAGCCCAATAGTGCAAGCCCTCGAGACCTTGGGTCCTCGAGGCCACAAGCTCTCGATTCGAGTTGAGGCCCTCAAGACCTTGGGTCCTCGAGACCGTAAGCCTCAACTCAAACTAAAGTTCTCAGGACCTCATCCCCTCGAGATGTAGGATCCTTGATACTGAGGCCCTCAAGACCTAGATTCCTCGAGGCCACAAGCCCTCGATCCGAGCTGAGGCCCTTGAGACCTTGGGTTCTCGAGGCCGCAAGCCTTAACTCGAACTGAAGTTCTCAGGACCTCATCCCCTCAAGATGTAGGATCCTTGATGCTAAGGGCCTCGATACCTAGAGTCCTCGAGGCCACAATCCCTTTAAAGCCCTCGAGATAGAAGCTCTCGACTCGAGTAAAACTTTAAAGTCCATCAACCCTCGAGACCTCAGGCCAGTTCTCGAGACATCATCCCCTAGAGGTCCCAAGGCAGCAAGCCCTCGAATCGAACAGAACTTGAATGACCATCACACTCTTGAGGCCTCAGGTCCTCAAGATCTGCCCTCGAGACATCATCCCCTCAAGACCTCAAGGCAGCAAGCCTTGACTCGAGCTGAACTTGAATGACCATCACACTCTTGAGGCCAGTTCTTAAGACTAGCCCTCGAGACATTATCCCCTCGAGACCTCGAGGCCGCAAAGTCCTTGGCTCGAGCCGAACCTGAAAGACCATAATTTCTCGAGACCATCATTTATTGAGTTGAACCAAAGAACTCGATAAATCAGCTCCTAGAGACCTCAGGTTCTCAAGGCTATAAGCACTCGATTCGAGCAGAAGTTCTTGAGACCTTAGGTTCTCGAGGCTGCAATCTGACTCGTGCTGAAGTCTTCAAGACCTCGGGTCCTCGAGGCTGCATTCCCTCGATTCGAGCTGAAGCACTCGAGACCTTGGGTTCTCGAGGCCACAAGCACTCGATTCGAGCAGAAACTAAAAGTACATCATACCCTCAAATCCTCGGGTTCTCGAGGACAAAAAGCTCCCGACTCGAAACGATGCATCGCGAATTGCAACCAGTGCTGTTGCGAATCGCGATGAAAAATCCAACTTTTCAGCTGAGATTAAACATTGAAGAATCCTTCTTTTTCTCCACCAAATACTCCCAAGAACCCCCACACATCCACTCATTCCTCTACCACCTCACATATATTGACATACAAAAATTCTTGCATGTTTATAGTATCTTTGTTGATTGTAGTATGCCGACTACATCATTGAGCCTTTAATTGCTATGTTCTATAATGATTGTAGTATGTCAATATATGTTTGATATTTTTATTGGACAATCTTATAGTGGTGATTGCATGATGGATTGGTTGTTCTTTGATAATACTTTGGTTATTAACTCCTGATGCTAAACCTAGTATTACAAATCCTTATGTACTTGTGAGTTTGATGTTGTTCTTTGGGTGTTAGTCTTAATCAAACAGCGCCAAGGAGACAACATTTTGCTCGATGGGTGAGTTCTTCTACGGCACTTTTGCTCCCCTTTCCGGCTCCGAAACTGATTTTGGGACCAATTCTATACAAGTACATTGGATTGCGTCATATCACCGGCGACTATGCGGAGAAACGGGTGTCACTCTACCTCTTACCTTGAGTTTTATTATTCTTGCCTTACATGTTTACATTGAGGGCAATGTAATGTTTTAAGTGTGGGGAGGGGTTAGATAACTCACATGCATTCTAGCTTCATTTGGAATGCTTTTTGATACTTTTGATTGGAAAAACATAAGAAAAAGAAAGAAAAAAATTGAAAAATTGAAAATTTTGAAAAAAATAGAAAATGAAAAAAATAGAAAGAAAAGAAAACCCGCTAAGTTGAAAACCTGAGGGGGCAACTTAGGCAACATTGGGGGCCTGGATAGGTCAAAAACCCAAGAGGGCGACCTATGTAAAAATGAGAGGCCAAAATGTGCGGAAAAATGTTAGATGTGAGCCAAAGAAACATGATGTGTGGCTAGAATGAAAACCCAAAAGGGCTCCTAGGAAAAATGAGAGAAAAGAGAGAGAAAAGAAAAATGCTATGATTTCACTCATTTACCGACGTTGGAGTCATAAGGTTGCGGTTGTCATACGGATGGATCGGGTAGCTCAACATCTAGAGACCACTTGGGATTGGGTAACTTAGTGGGTTAAAAAAATGAAGTATGGGTATGAAAATTTTAATTCTTTTGTACTTCGTTTTGGTTGATATATTGGCATTGGGTGAAGTATATGTTTAAACCTCCTCCATGGTTTTGGCTTCATTTTGTGTCATTGGATTTTGGTTGATATATTGGTATGAAGTGAAGTATGTGCTTGAACCTTTCTTATGGTTTTAACTTCATTTTATATCATAGGACTTTAGGATTATCAATTCGGGACTTTGAAACATTTTTATGGGTAGTGAATTGATAAGTGGTAGGTTTGGTTAGATTTAGGAATTGGGGTTGTGTGTGTGAAAAATTCTCACTTGAGCTTTGATTTTGGTATTTATGATATTGAGAGTTTTTGTGAGGTTTTTATTGGGGGAATATTAGCGTAGGATATGGACATATGAATTCCTTCGTGTACTTAAATCTTTTCTTACTCGAGGGCAAGTAAGGTTTAAGTGCGGGGAGGTTTGATGTGCCCATTTTATACTGTTATATTAGGACTTTTAGGATTCACTTTTGTACACTTTTGTGCTCTAAATGTGACATTTTGCCTTGAAGTTCTCTAAGGAGGGTTAAAAGCAACTTTTACGCTTTTATTACTTTTCTAGAGAATTTTGTGTGACAATGTAATTTGTTTGAGACTTTGAAGACTTTGAAGAATACCTTTGAAGATTTGAAGACTTGTAATTGAGCTTTTGAAGATTTGAGGAATTGAAGAAGTGAAGAGAAGAGGAGGATATGAAACAAAAACGAGAAAGAAGAAATGGTGTTGGACTTGGAGTCCGTCGTAAGGCCGTCGCGAGCACGCCGCGACTCGCGATGGACGAGGGTTCAGAATCCCTTCTTGGCTTTTGCACTATAAATACTCACCTTATCCTCTCCTCTTCAAGAGATGAATCCAGCCTCTTGTCCTTCATTTTTCTGGGTTCAAACCCTAGGTTTTCTCTCTTTTCTTTTCTTATTTTTTATAGGTTAATCATGTATTTTTATTGTCTAGCTTAGTTTTATCTTGGGAGCAATGGATTGAAGCTTCCATTTCTATGTAGTAAGAGCTATATATATATATCTATCTATTTGTTGCTATTGCTATTGTGCATTTATTGAGTTTTGAATGTGAATTGTTGATGGCATTGATGTTGTTGGAAGCTTGAGTAAATGAATTGCTTGTATGATTACTTGTTAGGGTTGAGAGAAAGTAGCTAATTCTCCCCTCTTTTAATGTGGAATCCAAGAGCATGAGTTCGAGCTTCTTAATGATGTTAATGTGTTGATTATGAATGTGATAATATTGAATTCGTTGTCATGTTTGTTTCAGGTGGCAAATGAGAGAAGTCAATGAATGTCGATTATTCTTGGCTAATCTTGTGTAAATGCATGATTAGTGGAAGTAGTGAATAGATTTTGTCGTTCGTTCTTGAAGCCTTTGTTATTTAGCATTCATATGTTCTTAATGCTATCTTTCACTTCATTTACGTCATGTGTTGTTTGAGAATAGGAAGTGTTTGTATGATTGAAGTGTTAGGGTGTTACGAAAGTGACGAATTCCTTAGCTTCTTTGCATGGAAATCTAGGAACATGAACGTAGAACTTCTTGCGCATAATGTGTTGTGATTCTTGCTAGATAAGTATTTTAATGTGGATTGTTCTCATATTTATCCTGTAGATGCAATGAAAGGTTGAACCTTGAATGTGGTTTGTTCTAAGGTTAGCCTAATGAATGCTATGTTTGGTTAAATGGCTATAGCTTTGGTAGAAGGATTGTCGTTGTCAAATCTATGGTCTTTCGTGTATAATGCCATTGATGAAATACCCTTATGGTCGTTGTTTTTCTAGGGTGATCATTAATGAGGTTTGCAAATGGTCGTTGTTTGTCTTTACAAACTACTCTTAAGAAGGAATGAATGTTGATCTTCCATTGCCATTCACTATAGGTAACCAATGTGATAGGATGAGTGAATGGCTCAATGATCTACATAACATTTGGAAGTGGATATCGATTTCCCCCAAGGATTTATCTTTTGTAGTTTTAAAACCCTTTTCTTAGTTTTGTTTGATGATTTAGCATAGTTGCTTGACTTTGCTAGTCGTCTTGTCTTTTAGCTTTCATAAATTAGGACCACCAAACAACCAAACCCCCCCACATTTACTTGTTTTAATATGTATGTATATATATCTACTCCTAGCCTAATAGCAACCTTTTGTGCCTAAACGCTTGAGAAAATCCCTCTTCTTCGTGGACGACCCCGACTTGCCGCTATCTAATTAAGTGTAGATAGTAAGCATAAAGGGCTTATAAATTATAACTTTGAGAGGTATAACGATGGCCTCCCATATAGATTGACGACTTGTATGGGGTTCTATTTTAAGTTGATACATTAGACCTAGCATCTCTGTGCACAAATCTAGGGTTTACCGCTAACTACCCTATAGGCAGCGTAGCAGTAGGAATAGGGTGCAGAACTATAAATCTCTCATCTTTTGACCAACATCTCCTCCAATCGGGTTAAAATTCTAAGCCACAGTTTTTAATGACCCCAGGGGGACGTAGGTCATAATTTTGACGCCGTTTTGGATATGCTATCAATCTAAGTATCAAGTTAGGCACAACACGTTAGTAGAGAAGTTAGTCTAGCTTTTATTTGTTTGTTTTTTATGTTGTTAATTATTTGTTGGAGCTATTATTATAGTCATTTTTTACCTTTTGATTTGTATGCTAGTCTTGTATTCAGAAGGGTATTGTTTGCCCTAGTTTATGGTACACTCCCGTGCTACTAATCTAGGCATCTTACACTACCTGGCTGAGAACACAGGTGGTCGGAGGAGAAGGAGGCAAAGAACTAGGTAACAAGTTCAACCAAGGCAAGAAGTAGTAGTAGAAGATCCGTTAGCAATGGTGAAAGACAGCTGTACCCTACTGGAGCTCATGGCACCCAACTTGGAAAATCAACCTCTATGCATCACCTTCCCGCCACTCCGCACAAACATCTTTTGGAGTTCTATTTGGTGTGCACTATCATGAAGCCCCAGGGAGTATCCAAAGACGACTACAACCTAAGAGCCTTCTTGTTTTCCTTTCAAGGTAGTGCCAAGGATTTGATCTATTACTTTCCACTGAGATGCATTAGATCGTGAATGGATATGAAGAAGAGGGTTTTAGTAAAATATTTTCCGCTGTCCAAGTCAGCTAGGTTGAAGAAGCAATTATCGAACATCACCCAAGGTGCAACCGAGAGCATGTATGATTATTGGGAATGCTTCAAGCAACTCTTGGTGAGTTTTCCTTACTACACATTCAAGGAGGGAGGTTTGGTTTATTACTTCTTTGAGGGACTATGTGATGAAGATATGCAGATGGTGAATGCTGCTTTCAATGTTTCTATAGCTAAAAAAAGTCCCAAGGATGCAATGGCCTTCTTTGAAGAAATGGCAAATGGTATGCGGTAATTTGGCACTAGATCAAGGGTGAAGGCCTTGGACGAACCCACACACTCACCTAAGTTGGAGGAGCAAGTCCAAGCTCTTGCTTCTATGATGAAGGAGCTTTTGTGAGAAAAACTACATCAAGTCAAATATGTAGAGTTTTCAATCTTAACCACAACTCCAAAGCGTGCCCCGAAGTCATAGATGATTTACAAGAGGTGAAGAAAATTGACTACAACAACCGGGAAAAACCTCAATTTGCTTGGGGTCAATCACAAGGGTTCTGAGGGAACCAAGGAGATGCAAGGTTGGATCCCTATGCAAATTCATTCAACCCAAGGTATAGAGATCATCCTAATTTCCGATAGAGGGAGGACAACCAACCTCAAGGGTACCGGGGTCGACAAGCTCCACCTCTACAATATCCTAGAGGTGAAGGCCCTTCCAACAATTATACTTCACTTTACAAGTTGGAAAATGATGAGATCTTGGAAGCCATAAGACAATTAGGGAAGAAACATGAGATCTCTGTAGAGCGGACAAGGCGAGAGATTGAGGACCTTGACAATAGAGCTTTCTCAAGTATAAAAAATCTCAAAGTTCAAGTTGGGCAACTTGTCACCTCGGAAAGCCGACTTGAAGCCAAGGATTCTAGAAAACTACCTTCCCTACCGAAGGTGAATCCAAGGAAAGTGAGTGCACATAAATTGAGAAGTGGGAAGGAAGTCCGTGAGATCGAGAAGAAGAAAATGCAAGAAGATGACAAGATAGTGGAAGCTACCGAAGGACACTTTGAAGCGGAGGAGATTGTGGTCAAGGAAGTACCCTCCAAGGAGCTTCCACCACCCAAGGCACAACTCACTATTCCACCTTCATTTCCAAACACTTTGAGAGCATGGCCAATGGTGGTGATCGATGATGCGAACATTCGAAAAGTCTTTGAAAAGGTTGAGGTAACCATCTCTATCTTGAAATTAATTGAACATGTGCCATCATATGCTAAATTTCATAGAGTCACATGCACAAAGAAAAGGCATAGACCAACTAAGAGATTAGAACATTTGAAAATTGGAGGAGTCACCGTTTTGAACCATAAGAACTTGCCTAAGAAACACGATGACCCTGGAATGTTTCTATCCCTATCTCTTTAGGTGGTAAACTTGTGGAACATGCCATGATAGATCTGGGTGCATCCATTAATGTTATCCCATTTACTCTATATGAACACCTAGAAATAGGTGAGCTTAGGGATACTAGAGTGATTGTCCAACTTGCCGATCATTCCCAAGCTAGTCCCCGTGGACTAGTAAAGGATGTGATTGTGCAAGTTGGAAAATTGGTTTTTCCGGTGGACTTTTACATCTCAGACGTAGTGCACCCCCAATGCTTTTGGGGAGACCTTTTCTTAAAACGTCTGGGACTAAAATTGATGTCCACTTGGGAAGCTTAACTCCAGAAGGTGACATGGATAAAGTGGAATTTGATATCTATAAATTTAGGAATGATTCAACAAAATCTTCTTTCATGTGCAAAGGCGTAACCTTATTTCATGAGCATGATGAATATTCTTATTTGACAAATGAGCATGAATGTTTAGATGAATCCCATGTTGATGATAATGATGATGATTCCGATGAATTGAATGATGCAATGGATAATATGTCTGTGCTATATTGTTTTTCTGTGCTAACCAATTTGCAGTAGGAAAGGGTGATAATCGAGGGTTTAAAACCTTCTCGAACTCCCTTAATCCCCAAAATGACATTCACAGACTCAATGATTGCGAGACATGGAGATTCCTTTTTAATGGCGGACAAAAGCTTGAAGGTAAGGATAGCTCGCTGTGGAGACCTCTACACAACGATGTCATTGTGGGTGGAGTCACCAATGGCGATTCCGGAGACCCACAGATAGGTGTTTTTAACTAGAATGCATGGAAAAAATAAATATAAGTCGCGAGGACGACAATAAATATGTGGTGTTTCTTTCGATTTCGTGTTTTGATTAGCGAGTAGATAGTGTTTGCACAAATCTTGTTTTGCTATGTGGATTTTTGAAATGAAACTCTTATTTGTTTGGAAATTTAGACAAAATTATTTTTTGGTCCCCCAACATATGATTCAATACCACCATTTGGTCCCTAAGGCCAATATCGCGTTTGTTCAGCAACCTACAAATAAAAATGAATAGTTTGATCCCCAAAGATGGTTTTTAGGTAAACTGAAACCATTTTCTAATATGAACATGGGTATTTCCATAAATTACTAATTAAAAACATTAAAATTTAAAAATATTTTCCCTTTCTTCCCCAATGTTTGCTCTCCGATTTGCTCTCCTCCAATTTCCCCAGTCTGACCCATTATCCTCCAATTTGCAACCGATTTGCTCTTTTTTAATAACCCACCAGAGCTGAGCTGAAGGCTTTGCCGACTGAAGCTACGTTGCTGAGCTGATTGTTGTGTCCTGATCAGAGTGTTGCACAGTCTGTCCGGCGTTGAGTTGAATTATGTCGGCGACTTGCTTAGATCAGGAGTTGGCGATGATGTGTGTTCACCGGTGACTTGATGGTTGTGCCTCTTCCCGAAGACTTGAATTTCTTTTGAACTTTTGAGTTGAGGGTGTTTAGGTGTAAATTATGTGTTTCTTCTAGAATTGGAATTGTGAAATCAATGGTTTTTTTGCTTACAATTCCTTTGATTTGGTTCATTTTTGTGCATTTTGTTAAGGATTTCAAACTCTGGTAATCTAAATTCTTGTTTGATCTTGTGTTTGGACATGTGAGGTACAAGGTAGAAGGAGTGTCTGACTCTTTTCTGAGGTAATATTTGGTAAAGATTATGGTTTTCTATTAATGCTTAGTATTGAGTTTCTTGTAGTAATTTGGTGACTCATTTGTTTGATAAGGATATAGATGTATGTAAATTGAGCAAACTGAAGCTAATCCTGTTAAGTGTAGCTTCTAGGTCTTCGCATACTAGGATTAAATCCATTTTAGGCTCGTGGATCTTGCAACTGCATTTTATGAACAAATTGCTGAAATCAAAGAGCAAATAGATAGCTTTGTAGCGGCGAAGGAGTTTATCAATTTGTGGTCTTCAGAGTGGACATTTCTCGATTTGCTAGAGGCCGACGTAGGGTTTGCCACCGGAGAGCTTCTAAAGGCAGTCAGCGACAGAGAAGAGGACGTAGGGTGGGTGGAAAAGGAGTCGGCACGGTGGAGTTGAGAGATATCTTCAGCTGGGAAGATGGTCTTTTTATTTTTTAACTCGGGGGTATAATGATCATTTTACTGATCTCTAGACAATTTCCCTTAACTTTACCTGAAAACCACCTTTGGGACCAAACAAATTATTTTATATTTGTTGGCTGCTGAATAAATTCGGTATTGGCCTTGGGGATCAAATGATGTATAAGATGCTATGTTATGGACAAAAAAAATTATTTAGTTGGAAATTTAAGTTTGAGACTCGTGATTGTGTTTAGAATGGAATTTAATTGGACGAGTGACATAGTTTTTTGAAAAAGAGGGAAAAAATAAGGATTAGAGGAAATGTTAGTGCATGCCTCGTGCCAAGATAGGAACGACACTATGCCTCATGCCAAGTGGTTTGGCTCATTGCTATGCTTTCCGCCAGACACCTTTTGCGTACTACACCAATTTTTTAATTTTCTTTGTTCTGGTAATGCAAGTTTTTAAAATTTCTGAGTCTCAAATTCAAAAATGCATTTTTGGTTAAAGAATTTTAGAATTCCCTAATTCCTTAGGATTTTTTGAAGTACTTCCAACACACCTTGGAGTTAATTAGCTTGTACTATTGTCCCCTAAATTGAGCATTTTAAAATTTCATTCTTATCCTAATTGTACCTCTCACCCTAGTCACCTAGGCTTAAATTCCATTTCCATAGTACATTTCTCCACCTAATCCTCTTATTTGACACATTCTTTCTTCTCAAGAAACACCCATTCTCACACACTCTTGGTGAACTCAAAAAATTGAAGCTTTTCTTCCAAAAGTTAGCAATTTTTGCTTCTTCTTTTGTGGGTCTTGCAAATCCTATCTTCAAATTTTGGGTAACCCTTTGAACTCTATGTTGATGTGCTTTATTTGACATTGTGGTGGTGTTATTTAGAGCATGAATCTTGAATAAGCGTGTTGTGAGATATGTTTGAGTTTGAGTTTGTATGCATAATCTTGTGTTGAAGTGGATGTTGGGAAGATTGGTGTGCTGTTATGCTTGAAGATATGATCTTTGGTGTTGGGTGATTTGGGAGAGAGTGAATCTTGGTTGTATGATCTTATTGATGATTTGGTGATAACTTACATGAGTTTGTTGTTTGATGAGGAATGTTCTTGTTTGAATAGTCCACATGCTTATAATATCATGTTATGAATGTTTGGGTTATTTGGGAGAATGTTATCTTATTGAATTGTAGGCCATGGTTTGTTTTTGACTATATAACCACGCTTGTCCTCATTTTGTTAGGATACCACCTAAGAAGAATGTCTCGGAGAAGGGCAAGTCCACTAGGGGTGAGAAGAGGAAGAAGTCGATGAAGGGTGCAAACCTCGAGCCTACAACTTCCATTCTTCTTAGTCCCACATTTTTTACTGAGGAGTTTATGAGTCCATCCAACATTTCCGGGACTGTAACATGTAGGTGGAGGAACTTGAGAGAGCCGAAGAGGATTATTTTAGAGACAGGGCTTGCTTGCAAGGACACCTTGGCGGCTTTAGGTTTACTTGAACCAGTCATTTACATGTTGAGCCAAGTAAGTCTAGAGGGATTTCTTTAGAAACACTCCAAGTCATACATTAGGTGGACCCTAAAGTTCCTAGCTATTCTATGGCCAGTCGTAGATGATGATAGACACAAGGCAATCAAATTCAACCTAGACGACAAGGAGTACAAGATGACCCACCCATAGGTAGCGTGCACCTTTGGGTGGAGGTATGGTAAGGAGATCCAGAATACACACCGACAAGGGTTAACTTTCTCTCTTAGACGTTTTTGGGTGCAACTGATAGGCACGGACTGGCATTTCGTTATGTTCACCATTTGTTGGCTATGGGTGCCTTTTTCCACGATGATCTAATGCAGTGCTCGGGTTCAGATGTTCATTACCTTTGGGCAATGACACCTGAGGGTAACTTTCACCCGAACTTGGTGGGGTACTTTGTGCAAGAATGTTTAGCGATGGGAGATGGGAAGAGTGAAAAAAATTTCATGGGAGGTATGGTTGGTCTTTTGGAAAAGTATCTAGGTCATCCAGTCACACAAAGGGCTCTAGCTAACTTAGGGAGATCCGGCATAAGGTACACCATAGAGAAGTTAGTGAAGGCATCTATGGTAGGACCAACGACATCAGAGGGTAGATATGTATGGCTCTATGGCAGAGCGAGCACATGTAGATTTATGATCCTTCCACAACATGAGTGCACCGCTATTGACCATGATACTAGCTTGGATGACCTCCTCATTTTTTCGGACCAGAAGTTTGAGAAGGAGTTCTATAGAGTTATGGCCAACCTGGAGATAGATATTGAGGAGGCTGAGGGCGAGTCCACTCTGAGAGCACCTCCTGGTAGCTCTCGCTTATCTAGGGACATCATTAACCACTTGGATTCACTTGGGGATAAGCTTTTGAGATCTACTCAAGTGTAGCAAGAGGTAGTCCAAGTGGTAGATGGAATGCGCTTGCAAGTGGAAGACCTTAGCTTGAGGATGGATAGCATTGAGGCCACACTCCAAGAAACTGGATACATGGATATGAGCTTCATGAGTCACGAGGATGAAGGCCCTTCGGGGCCGCGAGAGTGAGTATCACTATTCTCCCTACCTCACCTATGTTTTGATATGATTGTTTTTGTGCATTGGACACTTTGCATGGGTAAAGCGTGGGGAGGGAGTAGTGAGCACTTAGAGAGTTTTCATTCTTGGGTTTCCTCGGTGTATTTCATGATTTGCTTTGCTAGTTGTTTTTCTTTTTTGTTGATTGTGTTTGTTTGTTGAGGGATGATTTTGGATGTACATTTGGTGGCATGACATGCTATGCTAGGGATTTCTAGTTTGCATGGGGTAGGATGTATTAGGAAATTGGTGGTGTATTTTTTTATTTTTGACTATCTTTTGTAGTATGAAGCCCACTTTTGGGGCATTTTTGTGCTACACCAAAAAAAATTGGAAAACTTGAAAAAATGGAAAAATAAAAAAATGTGGACAAGTCAAAAACCTGAAAGGGAAACTTGGGTAACATTAGGAAAAACCTGGATAGGTCGAAAGACCTAGGTAAAAGGGAGAGGCTATGCCCGACTAGGATTACGAGCCTAGGCAAAAATGAGAGGCCGTGTGGAAAAAAGCGAGAAGTGAGTGCCCTATATGTGTTAAACCTAGGATGAAAATCCAAAAGAGCTTCTAGGAAAAATGAGAGAAATTGAGAGAAAACAACAAACTAGGTTGAATGCATGCTTCCACGGTGGATTATTTTTAAAGATGACTCTTTGATTGCTTTTGAGTTCATTTCGAGAAAAGTAAGATAGCTTGACACTTATCTTTTTGGCTTACCTTTTTCCACACTTTACTTTTTGGTGGTTTGACTACTTATGTTTTTCGGGGAGTGTGAGAGTTGTGAGATTCTTACTTTCTTGGGGGAAACAGACTAATCTTGGAACAAGTTGAATGCCTCAGTTAACTTACTCTTGCACGCTACATTTTGCTTGATTCTTTTTCTTGTCATCTATTTACTCGAGGACGAGTAAAGGGTTAAGTGTGGGGAGTCTCATCTGCTTTATTACACGTGCATTAACAGATTCTTTTGGCATACTTGTTAGTTACTTTTACTTGGTGGATTGCTAGTATTAGTTGAGTTTATGTGACAAGGGGTTTAGACGACCATGTTTGGGTTTCCTGTCTAAATCCCACATTTTGTAGACATAATTGGTACTAATGGATATCTTGTATTCACGGGCTCCTTAATCTTCCTTGTGATCATCTTTAGTAGGTCGCCCATGGGTACTTTTTGTTTACATTTTATGTGAAGGCCATTCGTAAAAGCGGTACACGATATTAAAGGTAGTTCGCATTGACGGTAGTAGAGACAAAGACCACTCAAATTATAATGGTAGTAGACAAAGGCCAAAATCATCAATGCATGGTAGAAGGAGTTTGAAGCCAAAGATAAGTGGCTACGAAGTTCAAAGCGACAAAGAAACGGGGAATCGTGGTTTGATGAGTTGTGCATCAGCCCGAGAAAGATCCAAGAAGAACTAGCCTTCAAGGCTGGTTTCATTACATTTGTCTTCTCGAGTACTATAAAATCAACTACTAAACATCTCAAATCTGACTAACGGTTCTCCCATAGCAAAGGAAACTAGTTCAACTGGCCAAGGCACCAACAGGTCGGTGCGGGCCGTGCATGGTTTGGCACGAATGACCTGCGCCAAAGGAGATGACCCACTCCAAGGAGACCAGCGCGAGGCCATGACGCAACCTGCACCAAATGCCATGGGACACCAGCACCAAGCGAAGAACCCCTTCACGAGGCTAGGTATTGGCGTGGGACGTCCCATTTTTGGCATCCCACGCCGTTCCAAGTACATTTGGGTTAATTTCCCCCCTGTTCTTGTTAGGAATGTACAAGTATGATTTAGAGCTTTTGACTATGTTGATGGATTGATGATTGCTAGATAGATATGCAATGTCAAACTCTTTGCCATGTTTATCATTTGTAGCAAATGGGAGAAGTCTATGAGTGGTCGCTCTTGACTAATCCCGTGTAAATGCATAGATCGGTTAAATGCTTAGTCACGGTGTAGTGGTCATAAGTGTTGCCGAGCTTGTTGATCCTTCGTGCTAAATGCCATCAATGGGATACCTTGAGTCGTGGTCTCGACAACGGGAGTCATTGGTGAGGTTTGACAAGAGATGTCGAATTCACTCTTGCAAACTACTACCTAAGAAGGATAGAAGTTTAGTCTTCACAACAAGTAGTGAAAGTAGTAAATAAGTTGCATGTTCAATGATAGATAAGAGGTTTGGAAGTGGAAGTCAATTGCACCCAAGGCTTCGTAATTGTATTTTCATCACATCTTTATTTGCGTTTACATGATTAGCATCATTCTCTTGATTTGCTAATTGTTGTATTTTAATTTGCTAATTTAGGAACCATCCAACCAAACCCCCCCTCGTTTACATGCTTTCATATATATCTATGTATGTATGTGTTTAGTACGTTTTCTCATATAGGTGTTTAAGTACTTAGAAAAATCCCTTTTCCTGTGGATGACCTCGTCTTGCCACTATTTACATTATTGTGGATAGGACGCATTAAGGGCCTAAAAGTATTAACTTTGAGAGGTACGGCGACGATCGCCCGCTATCAAAATGGCGCCGCTGCCGGGGATTAGGCGTTCATTTTTAAGTGCTTTAGAATATTATGTGTGATTATGTGCTACTTGTGAATATTTGTTAGTTTGATTTTATTTTATTTTGATTTCTTAGTAGATTTGCCATTTTCGCTTGGCTTGGAGACGTATTGTTCGAGTTCTTGGTGTATGGTTCGCACGCGATCCTCTCCACAAGAACCCTTACACTACGACCCCGAGTTGGAGTTGAATTTGAGATGGGCTAGGAGGCTTTCTTTGGAAAGTGTGAATAACACCCCTCCTAGTGACCATTTTGCGGATACATCTTCATCAATGGAGCATCAAATCGAGCAAGAAGATGAGAATCCGAGAAGGGAACCACACCATTCTTTGGGACAACCCTTGTTGAAAGATATCATGGCACCCAATCTTGAGCAACAACCGATGTGCATTGAGTACCCAGTGGTTGGGCCAAATGGGCATTTCGAGCTGAAAACCGGGTTCATCAATATGCTACCCGCATTCCTTGGAAGGCAAGGGGAGAATGCCAACAAGCATCTCACTGAATTTCACTTCTTGTGTAGCGGTACGGTTCCTCATGGAGTGGACGAAGATTTTTACAAGTTGAAGGCATTCCCTTTAACTCTTAAGGATGGTGCTAGAGATTGGCTCCATTACCTACCGCCAAGGAGCATGAAGAGTTGGCTTGATTTGAAGACAAAATTTCTCGCCAAGTACTTCCCGGCCTCGAGGTCCGCTGCTATGAAGAAAGACATAAGCAACATTCTGCAGTGGCATGAAGAGTCTTTCTTTGAGTATTGGGAGAGATTTAAGATGCTCCTCGCAAGTTGTCCCTACCATGGCTATTCGGAGGGAGATTTGGTGTATTACTTCTATAATGGCCTTCTTGATGAAGACCAAAGGCTGGTTAGAAGTTCTTGTGGTGGCACCCTCGGAAACAAAATGCCCACCGAAGCCATGCAACTATATGAAGAGCTAGCGGAAGAGTCGAGGAATTTTAGCTCAAGGGCTGATTTAAGGAGGAGAAAACCAATACCTGCAAGTGACTTTGCTAACAGTGGGAAATTGGAGGATCAAGTCACGGCCCTCACATCCATGGTGAAGACCTTGATGACAAAGCCCGGAGGAAATGCGCCACATGTTAAGTCATGTGAAATTTGCTACTTGGCGCACCCTACGGACACATGCCCTACTCTACAAGAGGATTACGTTGAGGAAGTAAGTGCTATGGGGTATCAGGGAAATCAAGGGTACCAAGGTAACTATGGGTATCAAGGTGGTCAAGGCTACCAAGGTAACCAAGGCTACCAAAGGTACCCAGGGTACCAAAACCGGCCGTATAATTCGGGAAATCGTGATCACCCGAACCTCCGGTATGGAAACCCTCAAGGAGGCCAGAACTCTCAACCGTACAGGCTTCCCCCACAACAATACCGGCCACCTCAACAACAGTTCCAAAGGCTTGAAGACAAACCTCGAGACCGAGGGGAGGGCTCGGGGCTATCCAAGGATGAGGTGTTGAAAGCTATTCACCGATTAGGCATGAGTGCTGAAAAGAGCGAACAATTCCAAGATGAGGCTAAATCAAGTATAAAAAACTTGGAAACTCAAGTGAGCCAAATAGCCCAAATGGTGAACCGGATGGAAGCCCGGGAAAAGGGTAAACTACCTGCCCAACCAGAGATCAACCCGAGGCAAAATGCAAGTGCTATCACTTTGAGAAGTGGTAGAGAGGTTGGTGCTTCACCGGAGGCTGAAAATGTTAAAAAAGAGCCAACGAGAATTGAAGAGTTTGAAAAGGGAGTTGAGGAAGAGGCAGTCCATGAGAAGGAGACCAATGAGCTAGCCAACAAAGGCAAGGAGGAAGAAATCAAGTTGGAGACATTTCCACCAAGACCGAAGTCAACCTCCATCCCATAACCATCCTCTCCTCCACACAAAAGAACAAAGATGGTGGATATCCCTCCATATGTTCCGGAACCCCCATTTCCGGAGGCATTGAAAGACAGGAGGAGGATGGAGGATAACAAAGATATCTACGAAGTCTTTCGTAGATGTGAGGTAAACATCCCTCTCTTGAATGCAATTGAAAAAATTCCTAGATATGCCAAATTTCTCAAAGAATTATGTGTTTTGAATAGGAAACAAAGGGCCAAAAACAAGTTGAAAAATGGAAAAAGTGAGCATGTTTCCGCATTGTGTCAAAGAGAGCTACCCCCTAAATGTAGCGATCCCGGCATGTTCACAATCCCATGCATAATAGGAAATACTCATTTTGAAAAAGCTATTCTTGATTTGGGTGCATCCATAAATGTGATTCCTTACTCTTTGTATGAAAATCTCAACTTGGGAACATTGCATAAAACCGGGGTGGTAATCCAATTGGCCGATCGTTCTAGTGCATACCCTAAGGGTATTGTAGAGGACGTGTTGGTTAAGGTGGATTCCTTAATTTTCCCCAAGGATTTTTATGTCCTTGACATGGAGCATGATAAACATGCCGCCCCAATTTTGTTGGGGAGGCCATTTTTGAAAACGTCTAGGACAATGATTGATGTGCATAAAGGTACCCTCACTATGGAATTTGATGGAATGAAAGTAGAGTTTAACATAAATAACTCTATGAAGTATCCTAGTGAAGAACATTCTTGCCATGCCCTAGATATTGTTGAAGAAGTTGTGCAAGATGTTTTTGAACTAAATGGTGAGGATTCTTTATTGGTTGCTTTGCAATGTGATGTTAATGATGCCCATAATGTATATTCTATGAGTACTAACTTGAAGGGCAGCTTTGAGGATTTGAACTTGCTTGAAGAGATGACACCGAGTGTCTCAACACCTCCTCCTCCACTCTTAGAGGAACCTGAGGAACTGGAATTCCTCCCCTCACTTGTGAAAGCCCCGGTGCTTGACCTTAAACCTTTGCCAGATGATCTCAAGTATGCATTTCTTGGGGCAGGGGAGACGCTTCCGGTTATCATTTCGAGCAAGCTCACCAAGGAGCAAGAAGAAAAGTTGATGGTAGTGTTGCGGGAGAACAAGGAAGCAATTGGATGGACTATTGCCGACATCAAAGGCATAAGTCCATCCACTTGTATGCACAGAATCTTGTTGGAAGAAGGTGCAAGACCCGTCCGACAACCCCAACGCCGTTTGAACCCGCCTATGATGGATGTGGTGAAGGCGGAAATCCTCAAGTTGCTTCAAGTAGGCATGATATATCCAATCTCGGATAGCAAATGGGTGAGCCCAACTCAGGTGGTACCCAACAAGAGTGGAATGACGGTAGTCGAAAATGAGAAGGGTGAAATGGTACCCACCCGAGTTCAAAATGGGTGGCGAGTTTGCATTGACTACCGGAGATTGAATGCGGAAACACGGAAGGATCACTTCCCATTGCCATTCATTGATCAAATGCTTGAGAGGTTAGCAAGCCACCCCTTTTATTGCTTTTTGGATGGGTACTCGGGGTATTTTCAAGTGGCTATCGCCCCAGAAGACCAAGAGAAGACCACCTTCACGTGCCCCTTTGGTACGTTCGCTTACCGACGCATGCCTTTCGGGTTATGTAACGCCCCAGCAACTTTCCAAAGGTGTATGGTAAGCATTTTCTCAGAATTTGTTGAAAATTTTATCGAGGTATTTATGGATGACTTCACCATTCATGGTAATTCCTTTGACGATTGTTTAGCAAATTTAGCGCAAGTTCTTAACCGTTGCATTGAAACTAACCTAGTGCTAAATTATGAGAAATGTCACTTTATGGTGGAGAAAGGTATTGTCTTAGGCCATGTTGTCTCCTCTAAGGGTATTGAGGTTGACAAGGCAAAGATAGACACGATTCAAACTTTGCCTTATCCTACTAATGTGCGCGAAGTGCGCTCTTTTCTTGGCCATGCAGGATTCTATCGCCGGTTCATCAAGGACTTCCCAAAGATAGCATCTCCTCTATGCAAATTGTTGCAAAAGGAGGTGGAATTTATGATGGATGAGGGGTGTAAAGGGGCGTTCGATGCATTGAAGAGAAGGTTAGTCTCGGCCCCTATCATACAACCCCCGGATTGGGCGTTGCCTTTTGAGATAATGTGCCATGCGAGTGATTACGCCGTTGGAGCGGTGCTTGGTCAAAGGGTGGGGAGAGCACCTCACGCCATCTACTACGCATCCATGTCCCTAAATGAAGCCCAAAGGAACTACTCCACCACTGAAACGGAGTTGCTAGCAGTGGTATTCTCTTTAGAAAAATTTCGATCTTACTTGCTTGGTACAAAAATTATTGTGTACACTGACCATGCAGCGCTTCATCATTTAATGACGAAGAAAGAGGCCAAGCTAAGATTGATTAGGTGGATCCTGCTTTTGAGCGAATTTGATTTGGAGGTGCGGGATAAGAAGGGTGCTGAAAACCTTGTGGCCGATCATCTGAGCCGGTTGACTTCGGGGGAAGACATTGAGGTAAGCCCCGCAATGAAGGAGCAACTACGAGAGGAATTCCCTGATGAACAATTGTTCACCATTAGGGATCTCCAACCGTGGTATGCCGACATTGTAAACTTTCTTGTCGCTGGTAAATTCCCTCATCATTTTTCTAAGGCCCAAAAGGATAAGTTAAGGAGTGATGCGAAATATTATGTGTGGGATGATCCCTTTTTGTGGAGACATTGTGCGGATCAAGTTGTTAGGAGATGTATCCCTGATAGTGAAATACACTCAATTCTTGAATTTTGTCATTCTCATGCATGTGGCGGTCATTTTGGAGCAAAGAGAACCGCTAGGAAAGTTTTAGAGAGTGGGTTTTATTGGCCTACATTGAATAAGCATGCATACACCTTTTGCAAATCTTGTGATGAATGCCAGAGAGTAGGAAATATCTCCACTAGGAATGAAATGCCTCAAAAACCTCTTTTGTACTGTGAAATCTTTGATGTTTGGGGTATTGACTTTATGGGGCCTTTCCCTAGTTCTTGTGGCTTTACGTACATTCTTCTTGCTGTTGATTATGTATCGAAGTGGGTTGAAGCAAAACCCACTAGGACTGACGATTCTAAAGTGGTTGCAGAATTCTTGAAAGATAACATATTTTCTAGGTTTGGGGTACCCCGAGCCTTGATTAGTGACTGTGGCACCCATTTTTGCAATCGGACCATAGCAGCACTCTTGAAGAAGTATGGAGTCACTCACAAGACATCCACCGCCTATCACCCACAAACCAACGGGCAAGCTGAAGTTTCCAATCGGGAAATCAAGTCCATCCTTCAAAAAACGGTTAACCCTAACCGGAAGGATTGGAGTTCTCGGTTGAATGATGCCCTGTGGGCGTATAGGACGGCTTAAAAGACACCAATCGGTATGTCCCCATACCGGTTAGTGTTTGGTAAGCCCTGTCACCTACTGGTGGAAATTCAGCACAAGGCTTACTGGGCGGTCAAACAGTTTAATCTTGATGTAGATGAAGCCGGTTTGCATAGGAAGTTACAATTGGAGGAACTGGATGAAATCCGGAGGGAGTCCTATGAGAACGCCAAGATCTACAAAGAGAAGACAAAGGCATGGCACGACAAGATGATCATCACGAAGGATTTTGACGTTGGTCAGAAGGTCCTCCTATTCCAATCTCGCCTTCGCCTATTCCCAGGTAAGTTAAGGTCCCGATGGATCGGTCCTTTTGAGGTGGTTAAGGTATTCCCGCATGGTGCGGTGGAGATTTTAGATCGAGCTAAGTCCAATACCATTAAGGTTAATGGACAACGGTTGAAACCTTACCACGAGACTTTTGTACCGGAGAAAGGAGAGGACGTTGATCTCCTCGATCCGGTGTGTGAGTAAACTCCAAGGAGGGAAGTGAGTCATGCCAACAACGTTAAATAAACTTGGTTTTGATCATCCGGATCGTCACTCGTGACTTTCTATTGATGTTGTTTAGTTTTGAGCTTTTATCATTAAGCTTCATTGTTTTGCTTTATGCTTTTCACGGGTTGTTTTCTCCATGATTTTGTAGCAATTTTGAAGCCAAGGCATTGGATTTTGGAAGGGGAAAATACTTGAATTCGAGAAGGAAGAACTTGGACAAGAGAAAGAAGCAGACAAATTTTCAGAGTGCCAGGTTAGTTGCCCGTCGCGAGTCGCGATGAGCTTCGTCGCGCATCGCGACGGGCTCAGAAATGTTTTGGGAATTTTTGGGCTTCGGATCCCACTTTCCGCGACTCGCGATGACCTTGCGACGCTCATCGCGAGTCGCGATGAGCTCCGTCGCGAGTTGCTACGGGCTCAGAAACTTTTGGGAAATTTTGGCCTTTCGGATCCCACTTTCCGCGAGTCGCGAAGACATCGCGAGGCCTCGTCGCAAGTCGCGATGAACACGTCGCAAGTCGCGACGGGCTCAGAGATTTTTGGGAAATTTTGGGCTTTCGGATTCAACTTTCCGCGAGTCGCGACATGATACGTCGCGAGTCGCGACGAGCTCAGAAATTTTTGGTTCAAAATCGACCCTCGGACTCAACTTTCCGCGAGTCGCGATGAACACGTCGCGAGTCGTGATTACCCATCGCGAGTCACGACGAATACGTCGCGAGTCACGACGGTAGGTTTAAAAGAAAAAATCAAATTTAAGAGCGGGTCAAACAGTATTTTCTTCTCACTTCCACCCCCTTCCGCTTCCATTCTCCTCCGCCCACCCACCTTCTCCTCTCAACTTCCACACCGCCGCCACTCTTCACCTCGCCGATGCGCCATTGCCGCCGTGCTGCTGCCGTCAACCTCACTGTCAGGAAGATTCGAACCCTAGATTTTGGGGGTTTCGAGTATTTCAGCAATTCCAATTTGAATTGCTCGTGTTCTTTCAATTTTCTTCTTCCTCCGTTCAGTATCGGTACACTTCTTTACCCTATTTAACTCTGATTATGATTGTGCATATATTCTCTACGTGTTCAATATTGTGTGAATTGTGTCGTATTTTGATTCCGATTTCTGTTCTCGGTTCTGGTCTACTGTGGTTACGCTGTGGTACTTGCAGAAATTTTATCTCCTGGGTATTGTATACATATTTTGCTTCTTGCCATAGACTTATCTATTCACGGATAATTTTTATTGTATTTGGCATACTCAGTTTTGGAATGTGTGCAGTTGTGTTGATTTCGCTGATAATAGATGGTAGCTTACACTGTGTATTGCGGCATGCTCGCCCTTTGTTGCACATAGTTGTTATTGGACTAAAGTGTTGCTGTGCTGTGCTGTGTTCTTTTGCTGAGCGTGGTTTAGCCATGGTCATAGATGTTGACATTCTGAATGTACTGTTACTGGTTAATCCAACTGGGCATCATTGTGAGTTTGAAATATAGCATAGCATCTCTATTTTGACTATGTGAGGACTTCTTGAATTTGATGATATGGGTTTGTTGGGCATAACATACATTGTATATGCAATTGTGAGTACGACTCGAACTAGTTAAACTGCTTTCATTTTGGCCTTTAATAACAGACTAGTTAGAGATGGGTTATAGATTTATCATATTGTTTGTACATATATCCCTTTGCATTTGGCATGCTTGCTGTGGTTGATAGATATGGCCCCCAGAAAGAGGTCCAGGGCGATGCCCCAGGACGATCACACCACCGCTCCACCTCATCCGGCTTCAGGATCAGGTTCTGCTCCTCCGTCTCCGGATAGATACATGGGCTTGACCCGGATCACCGGGTCCTATGCGGACAGATGGGAGGCTCTAGAGAGGCGCCTGCTTAAGGAAACAATTTTTGTTGATATGCCCACGTTGGATGCCCTCGGCCTTGTGCAGCCTGTCAGATGCCTCCTCGCCAAAGGGGGAATGGAGGGATTCATGAGCAAGAGCGCGCCCACTTACCGGAGGTACACGCTGGAGTTCCTATCCACTGTCCGTATAAGCAGCATGAGGGGTGACCAACCCTGTGAGAGGTACATCGCCTTTCACCTGGATGACCTATCTTGGCAGATGACCGTCTCACAGGTTGAGGAGGCTTTTGGTTTTGACACTGCTGCGATACGAAACAGACTGGATCCAGAGGCCCAAGAGCGGACAATTGAAGATGACATGCAGTTCTGGAATGTCATCAATATGAGGCAAAAGAACTCCCACGACAAGAGCAGCGCCATCATTCACCCTGCGCTCCGTTATGTGCACAGACTCTTGGCCGGTACAATCTTTTGCTCCGCGGAGCCGACGAATGTGCCAGACAATGATATTCACTTCTTATGGCACTTAACGAGTGAGGGGCAAGGATATGGACTGTGGGCAGAGCTCTGGATGAAGAGAATTGTAAAAGTGGCAGGAAAGGCCAAAGGGAAAATCATGGTCGGAGGGATGATAGGCCTTCTGGCAGAATACTTGGGATCAGTCCCTCCGGCTGACTTCCCACGTTTGGGGAGACGGGCGTCTTATCTGATCACCGTCGAGCGACTTGTTCGATTTGAGATGCTCAGTGTCACCCGAACCACTGGGATCTTCCATTGGTTATACGGTGCGAGGAAGGTCACATTCATGGCACTTCCTCAACAGAGCAAGACGAAGCTGGAGTTCGACACACCGCTGGAAGATTTGGCGATCTCTCCAGACTCCTCATGTGCAGCTGAGTTCCAGCGCGAGCTTCGTGACCTCGAGCCAGCCCCTGTCCAGCGTGATGATAGCACCCTACCTCCTTCGGAGCCGCAGCAGCAGTACTACTCCCCACAGCCTCCACCACATACGGATCCTATGCAGGAGGATGATGCTACCCCTCACCACTCCCAGCCTCCGCCAGATTTCTATGAGCGAATGATGCAGACCATGCACGATGGTTTCCGCCGCCAGGACAGCATAATTTTGGAGCACAACGTGTTTGTCTCCCAGGCTTTGATCGACATGGATGAGAAGATTGACCACCTGTCAGCTCGCATCCATGAGTTGCAGCCCTAGTCGGGTGGTACATTAGGCCCCGATCCGAGAGCAGAGAGGCGGAAGGCACGGAGGCAGAGCAACACGGAATGGCTAGCACAGTACCAGCAGCGCTACTCCGGCGGTGGCCCTTCATCTTCACAGCATTGATAGTGTGAGCACTACATTCCCCCCTTACCCATGTTTTTCTTTGTACGGCTCTACCTTAGTCTACATTGAGGGCAATGTAGCATATTAAGTGTGGGGAGGGGTTTCTACTATCGTAGGGTGATACACCTTTGCACAACTCTGTTATTCTCTTTTGGATACTTTTCTTAACCTTCACATTTGGAAGAAATTTGCTACTTTTCGGATGGGGAACAAAAAAAAACAAAAACAAAAAAAATTGAAAAAAGGGAAAAGAATCCCGCTAAGTTGAAAACCCGAGAGGGCAACTTAGGCAACATTGGGGCCCGGATAGGTCGAAAACCTGAAAGGGCGGCCTAGGTAAAAATGAGAGGTCAAATGTGTGGAAAAAGGTGAGGTGTGAGCTAAAAGAAAATTGATTGTGTGGCTAGGATGAAAACCTGAAAGGGCTCCTAGGTAAAATGAGAGAGAAATTGAAAGACATCAAGTGTTTACTCATTTGCCGGCGATGGAGTCATAAGGTTGCGGTGACCACACGGAGGGATCGGGTAGTTCGACATCTTGAGAATCTTTTGGGGATGGATAATTTAGCGGGGAAAAGACGAGTAAGTTATGAAATTATTGATCATTAAGGTGCTTCGTTTTTAGGTTGATATATTGATGTAAAGTGGAGCATGTGTTTTGAGCCCTCTATACACTTTTGGCTTCATCTTTTATCATTGGATTTGGGATTATCAATGTGGTATTTGGAGATGTCTTAGGGAAATTGATGAATTGATGGGATGATATGGTTCGGGTAGATTTAGGAATAGTGGTTGTGGGAAACTTCTCATTTGACTTTAACATTGGGATGTGTGATATTGAGAGTTTTGTGAGGTATTGATTTGGGGGATTAGTAGTAGGATGTGGAGGTATCATTCCCTTCGTATACTTGGATCTTTTCTTACTCGAGGGCGAGTAAGGTTCAAGTGTGGGGAGTGCGTCCACTTTATATGCTTATTTTAGTACTATTTAGGATCCATTTTGTGCTCTTTCATTACAACAGCTTGTGTTTTACCATGAAATCCTCTTAGGAGGGGTAAGAGCAACTTTGCGCTCTTTTACCTCTTTTAAGTAGGATTTTTGTGTGACGAACTAATGAAGACCGGAGGCCATTGAAGACTACACTTTTGAAGATTTTGAAGACTTGCTTCGAAGACGTGAAGACCGGAGGCCATTGAAGATTACTTTTGAAACCGTTGAAGACTTAGAAGTTGAGAGGAGTGACTATGGAGATGACTACATGCCACAAGGAGAAGAAGAAGAAATAATGCAAAATTCTGGTTACCGTCGCGAGTCGCGACGGACTCATCGCGACCAACATGTTCGTCGCGAGTCGCGACGGCCACTGACCAGAATCCTACTTTCTTTTCCTTCCACTATAAATACCATTTTTTCTCTCCTCTCATTCCAGTTTTGCAGCAGCCGCGATTTTGTACTCTTCTAAACCCTATTCTTCCATTTTTCTTCCTTGATTTATCTTGTTGTTTTGGTTTGTTGTTTTAGTTAGATTATCATGAACTCTTGTAGCTAACTTATCTCTTGGGAGCAATTGACTAAGGCTTCCAAACCCATGTCTTAAGAACAATTTGTAGCCTATTTATTACTCTTGCTATTGTGCATTTATGGAGCATTGAATGTGTTTATTGATTTTATTAATGTTGTTGAAAGCTTGAGTATATGAAATGCTTGTATTAATTGCTTGCTAGGGTTTGGGGGATTTGGATTAATTTCCCCCCTGTTCTTGTTAGGAATGTACAAGTATGATTTAGAGCTTTTGATTATGTTGATGGATTGATGATTGCTAGATAGATATGCAATGTCGAACTCTTTGCCATGTTTATCATTTGTAGCAAATGGGAGAAGTCTATGAGTGGTCGCTCTTGACTAATCCCGTGTAAATGCATAGATTGGTTAAATGCTTAGTCACGGTGTAGTGGTCATAAGTGTTGCCGAGCTTGTTGATCCTTCGTGCTAAATGCCATCAATGGGATACCTTGAGTCGTGGTCTCGACAACGGGAGTCATTGGTGAGGTTTGACAAGAGATGTCGAATTCACTCTTGCAAACTACTACCTAAGAAGGATAGAAGTTTAGTCTTCACAACAAGTAGTGAAAGTAGTAAATAAGTTGCATGTTCAATGATGGATAAGAGGTTTGGAAGTGGAAGTCAATTGCACCCAAGGCTTCGTAATTGTATTTTCATCACATCTTTATTTGCATTTACATGATTAGCATCATTCTCTTGATTTGCTAATTGTTGTATTTTAATTTGCTAATTTAGGAACCATCCAACCAAAACCCCCCCTCGTTTACATGCTTTCATATATATATATATATATATATATATATATATATATATATATATATATATATATATATATATATATATATCTATGTATGTATGTGTTTAGTACGTTTTCTCATATAGGTGTTTAAGTACTTAGAAAAATCCCTTTTCCTGTGGACGACCCCGTCTTGCCACTATTTACATTATTGTGGATAGGACGCATTAAGGGCCTAAAAGTATTAACTTTGAGAGGTACGGCGACGACCATCCAACCAAACCCCCCCCCCCTCGTTTACATGCTTTCATATATATATATCTATGTATGTATGTGTTTAGTACGTTTTCCCATATAGGTGTTTAAGTACTTAGAAAAATCCCTTTTCCCATGGACGAAGAAAAATACATAGTACGTTTTGTGTGGCTTTGATTGGGGGATTAGTAGTTAGGATAGGGCTATATCATTTCTTCCGTGTGCTTAGATATTTTCTTACTTGAGGGCGAGTAAGGTTTAAGTGTGGGGAGGTTTGATGTGGCCATTTTATACGGATATTTTAGGGTTTTTAGGATTAGGTTTTGGACAATTTTGTGCTCTGAATGTGGCATTTTGCCTTGAAATCATTTAAGGAGCGATAAAAGCGACTTTGGCATTTTTATCACTTTTTAGATGATTTTGTGTGACAAGGTGATTTGTTTGAAGACTTTGAAGATTTGAAGACTTTGAAAGATATCTTTGAAGATTTGAAGACTTACATTTGAGCTTTGTGAAGATTTGAAGAAGTGAAGAGGTGAAGAAAGGAGAGCAAAGCAACGGATGAATGATGATCCAGGGTTCTCAGAATTTTCCGAGAAGAATCAGCCTTCAAGAGTGGCACCATTGGATTCCTCTTCTCGAGCACTATAAAATCGACTACAAGAACTCCCGAAACGGATCAACAGTTCACCCGGAGGATGCAAAACAAAACAGGGCTGGAGTTACTGATTTGGTCGCGACTCGCGATGAAGCTCGTCGCGAGTCGCGACGACAGCGTCCAGTCAGCCCTGCAGCAGCATTTTTCTCCCCTTTTTCTTCCCCTATAAATACCTCTTCACCCCCTTCTTTCCACAGCTTTTGGCCCCTGTTCTTGGGCCAAAACCCTAGTTTTTCTCTTCTTCTTTTCTTAGTTTCTATGTCTTTTGTTTTTCTAGAGTAGTTATTGTATTTGGGAGCAAGGATTGAAGCTTCCATATCTATGTAGCAAGAACTCATTTTATCTATCTATTTGGTGTTTTTGCTATTGTGCATTTAGTGTGCTTTGAATGTTAATTGTTAATTTCATTGATGTTGTTGAAAGCTTGAGCATATGAAATACTTGTATGAATTGCTAGCTAGTGTTTGGGGGATTTGGGTTGATTTCCCCCCTTTTCTTGTTAGGAATGTATGAGTATGATTTAGAGCTTTTGATTGTGTTGATGGATTGATAATGTGCTAGATGAATGTGATTGATGTTGAACTCTTCGTCATGTTCGTTTGTGTAGCAAACGAGAGAGTTATATGCTCTTGGATGAATGTGCGTTGCACGTTCATCCAATCTCGTGTAATTGCATGAATTGGTTAAATTCTTAGTCATGGTGTAGTGGACATAAGCATTGCCAAGCTTGTTGGTTCTTCGTGATTAAATGCACCAATGGGATACCTTGAGTCGTGGTCGCGACAACGGGAGTCATTGGTGAGGTTTGACGAGAGATGTCGAACTCACTCTTGCAAACTACGAACTAAGAAGGATAGGAGTTTAGTCTCCACAACAAGTAGTTGAAGTATTGAATAGATGATTTTAATTCATCCTTGAAGCATTTGTTATTTAGCATTTGTGTATTCTTGATGGTGTGTTTCACTTCATTTGTGCCATGAGTTGTTTGAGCATAGGGAGTGCTTGTATGATTGAATTGGTTAGGTGTTAGGAACGTGACGAATTCCGTAGCTCCTTTGCATGAAAATCTATGAGCGTGAACTTAGAACTTCTTGTGCATAACGTGTTGTGATTCTTGCTAGATGGGTATGTTGATGTTGAGTCATGTAATGCTATATGATAGAATGAGTGAATGATTCAATGACCTACATTAGATTTGGAAGTGGATATCCCTTGCCCCCAAGGTTTTTTATCTTTGTAGTTTTAAAACCCCTTTTCTTAGTTTTGTTTGATGATTAGCATAGTCACTTGACCTTGCTAGTTATCTTGTCTTTTTACTTTCGTAACTTAGGAAAACCAACCAACCAACTCCCCCCATTTTACTTGCTTTTATGTGTGTGTATATATTTTATCCTAGCATAATATTAACCATTTGTGCTTAAGCGCTTAGGAAGATCCCTCTTCTCCTTGGACGACCCCGATTTGCCGCTATCTACCTAGTTGTAGAAAGTAAGCAAAAAGGGCTTACAAATTATCTTTTGCATAGGGGTGCGACGACCGCCCGCTATCATAACGCATGATTACTTTTATGTTTCTTGAGATTCATTAGATTCATCCTATTATATGTGTTCATAATATTATTATGATTGTTCTTGAATGTTCTAATTCCATGAATATTACACCAAATACCAACACACACATTGGGTTGTATTCATGTATGGTGCATTTATTGATGCCCCATTGGGAAGAGAAACATGGATGTTAGAATGGGTAAGGGAGTATGTTGTGTCTGCGTGAGTGTGTGTATGGAAGACTCGAGTCATACTCTGAATTATTTTCCATCACACCAGTCTTAGCTGATTATGTAAATTTTTCTGATAGGTTACGGGTAGAGATACTTAAAATGTAGCAAACTATGGCGTTAGAGACCCTAGATCATTGATAAGGTGCCAATGGTCCTGGGGCCTAATTGATAGGACCCTAGAGGAGTTGTGCATTTGTGGGGAAAGGCCGGGACATAATCACACGAGGGAGAAATAGACCTACAATAATGGTCGGACCTTGTGATACTCCGTCGATAGAGAGTTGCGAGCGCACTCGATATGACAGGTACGGGGAAGTGTATGTCATTGACCACACCACTTATTGAGAACATAATATTAGGTTTCTTAGTAAATCTTGCATGTGAATGAATCGAGGAACGAAACATTAGGTTAATCATGTTGCGCATTGACTCCCAAGTGCTTAGTTTAATTAGCTTACATGTCTTTTTATATTTTTATGCATCGTAGTTGATAACCTGAAAATATAACCCCCCGTCTTTATGTTTACAATTAATAGCTATTAATTCACTCGTACGAATTGATGACCAGTACGAGGTTGTGTATTTAGTTTATACTTGAGCCCTAGCATATCCGTGGATAAACCAAGAGCTTGCCACTAACTATTCTCTAGGTAGCGTAGCAGTGAGAACAAGGTGTAGAACTACAAATTTTATTTTTGACCTCCTTAGCCTCCACTCGTGTTAATTAGGTACAATTAACGACCCTGGTGGAGGGGGATCAAATTTTGACGCCGTTGCCGGGGATTCCATTAAACTTAAGTATCAATTAGCCATAACGTGTTAGTTGAAGAAGTTAGTAGTTGATTTTTACTTTTGTTTGGTTTTGCGTTAGTTTGGTTGTTGAGTTGTTGTTATAGTTGCTTTGTTACCTTTTGATCCATTTTCTAATATTGTATTTGGAAGGGTGTTTCTAGCCTTAGTTTGTGGTACACACCCGTACCACTAATCAATGTGTCTTACACCACCCAACGGAGAACACAAGTGTTCGGAGGAGAAGGAGATAGAGGACTAGGGCAGAAGTTCAACCAAGGCAAGCAGTGATAGTTGAAGATCTGCTAGTGATAGAAGAAGACAATTGTACATTACGGGAGCTTATAGCCCCCAATCTGGAGAATCAGCCATTGTGCATCACCTTCCTGCTATCACTCATCAATGTTAGTTATGAGCTAAAAAGTGGCATGATTCATTGTCTACCTACATTCCATGGATCGGTAGGGGAGGACCCAAACAAGAATCTTTCGGAGTTTCACTTGGTGTGTATGAACATGAAGCCACTGGGAGTTTCTGAAGATGACTACAACTTGAGAGTGTTCCCTTTTTCCCATCAAGAGGTAGCTAAGGACTGGCTATATTACTTGCCACCGGGATGCATTTGTTCTTGGATAGACATGAAGCGAAGATTCTTAGAGAATTATTTTCTGGCGTCTAAGTCAGCGGGGCTAAAGAAGAAATTGTCAAACATCACCCAAGGGGCTACCGAGAGCTTGTATGATTATTAGGAATGCTTCAAGCAACTTTTGGCGGGTTATCCCTACCACCCCTTCAAGGGGGAAGATTTGGTGTATTATTTCTTCCAGGGGTTGTGCAATGAATATATAAGAATGGTGAATGCTGCTTGCAATGGTTCAATAGTGAAAAGGAGCCCTAAAAATGCAATGACCCTCTTTGAAGAAATGGAAAATGGTATGCAGCAATTCAGCACAAGGTCAAGGGTTAAGTTTCTGGATGAGCCTGCACAATAATCCAAGTTGGAAGAGCAAGTCTAAGCTCTTGCTTCCATGATGAAAGAGCTTTTACGAGGAAAAGTACATCAAATTAGAGTGTGCAGAGTTTGCAACCTTAACCACAATTTTGAAGAATGCCCTAAGGTAGGGGATAATTTGCAAGAAGTAAAGGCCACTGAGTACAACAACTGGGAGAGGCCACAATTTTCTAAGGTTCAACCACAGGGGTTACAGGAGAACCAAGGAGACACAAGGCCGGATCCCTATGAAAATTTGTTCAACCCAGGGTATTGAGATCATCCAAATTTTTTATGGAGGGAGGATAACCAACCTCAAGGATACCGGGATGGACAAGCCCTTCCTCGACCATACCCTCAAGGTGAAGGCCCTTCCAAGTCAGATCGAGAAGAGATTTTAGAAACTATCGGTCAATTGAGCAAGAAGCATGAAGTCTTCGCAGAAAGGACAAAATGAGAGATTTAAGACCTTGGAAATAGAGCCTTATCAAGTATAAAAATCCTTAAAGTTCAAGTCGAGTAACTTTCCACCTTGGTAAGCCAACGTGAAGAAAAGGAGTCCAGAAAACTCCCTTCCCAACCAGAGGTCAATCCAAGGAACGTGAGTGCACTCAAATTTAGAAGTGGTAAGGAAGTTCATGAGTTCGAGAAGAGAATTATGAAAGAGGAAGGTATTGGAGGCTACCAAGGTACACTTCGAAGAAGAGGAGATTATGGTCAAAGAGGCACCCTCTAAGGAGCTTCCACCACCCAAGGCCCAAACTACCATTCCACCTCCATTTCCAAATGCTTTGAGGGGACAACCAAAGGTGGCAACCGATGATGCGAACATTCAAAAAATATTTGAAAAGGTCAAGGTAACCATCCCTATCTTGGAATTGATTGAACATGTGCCATCGTATGCTAAATTTCTTAAAGTTGCATGCACAAAGAAAAGGAGTAGGCCAACTAAGAGATTAGGAAATTTAAAAATGGGAGGAGTCACCATTTTGAATCATACAAATTTTCCTAAGAAAGGTGATGACCTCGAATGTTTTCAATCCCTATATCTTTAGGTGGTAAATTTGTTGAGAATGCCACGATAGATTTAGGTGCATCCATCGGTGTGATTCCATATAGTCTATATGAACTCCTAGCACTAGGTTAGCTTAAGGAGACTAGAGTCATTGTTCATCTTGCAGATTATTCCCAAGCTGGTCCCCGTGGACTAGTAAAGGATGTGATCGTGCAAGTTGGCAAGTTGGTTTTTCTGAAGGACTTTTATGTCCTAGATGTGGCGCACGATGGTAGTGCAACCCCCCAATACTTTTGGGGATACCTTTCCTTGAAACATCTAGGACTAAAATTGATGTCCACTTGGTATCCTTAACTCTAGAAGATGAGATGGACAAAGTGGGGTTTGATATTTAAAAATCTAGGCATGATTCGACAAATTCTTCTCTAATGTGCAAAGGTGTAACCCTATGTGATGAGCATGATGAATCTTCTTGTACTACAAATGAGCATGAATGCTTGAATGAACCCCATGTTGATCATAATGATGATGATTCCGATGATTGCATGATGCAATGGATGATATGTCTGTGCTAGATTATTTTTCTATGCTAACCAATTTACTCCGGGAAAGGGAGATTGTCAAGAGTTTAACACCTCCTCGACCTCCCCCTAACCCCCAAAAGACATTTTCAGACTCGATAATAGAAAGACACGTGGTATCATTCCTTATGACGGACAAGAGGTCCGAAGGTAAGGATGTCTCATTGTGGAGACCTCTCTACAACAATGCCATCGTGGGTGGAGTCACCGATAGTGATTTTGGGGACCCACATGTAGGTGGTTTTAACTAGAAAGCATAAAAAAGGAAATAAGTCGTGAGGAAGACAATAAATATAAGGTGTTTCTTTTGCTTGGGGTTTTTTTAGTAGAGATCAGTTAGATTTTACATGTTTTACAATGAAGATATTTCAGATGAAACTCTTGAATCGTTTGGAAATTTGAGTTTGAGACTCGTGATTGTGTTTGAATGGACTTAAATTTGATGGGTGATATAGTCTTTTTAAAAGAGGGAAAACTAAGGATTAGGTCCAAATTTTGGCAATCTCGAACCAAGACCTGACACGGTCCAAGCCAGGAGCTTGGGGGGAGGGAATGCTTCGTGCCATCATGTTTGGCACAAGGGGATACCTCGTTCCAACATGTTTGGCGTAAAGGGATGTTTCGTGCCAAGAGATTTGGCGCGAGGCTTTGGTCCGCGCCAAACAACTTCTGCGCCGATTTCCAATTTTCCAATGCCAAATTGTTCCAAAAATGCATGTTTTTGAAAATTCTTAATTTCCAACTCAAAAATGCATTTTTGGTTCAAGAATTTTGAAATTCCCTAAATCCTTAGGATTTTTTATGCAAATGGTACTTCCTACATCCCTAAGAATTAATTAATTTGTACTATTGTCCCGTGATATGCAATTTTGAAAATTCCATTCGTATCCTAATTGTACCTCTCTCACTTCTCACCTAGGCTGAAATTTTAATCCCATAGTACATTCCTTCACCTAATTCTATCATTTGACACATTTTTCCTTCTCAAGAAACACTCACTCTCACACACTCTTGGTGAAACTCAAAAAATTGAAGTTTTCTTCAAAAAGTTAGCAATTTTTTCTTCTTCTTTTGTGGGTCTTATAAATCCTAGCTTCAAATTTTGGGTAACCCATTGAATTATTTGTTTATATGCTTTATTGGCATTTTGATGGTGTTGTGAAAAGCACGAATCTTCAATGTGTGTGTGTTTTTGAGAGATGTGTTTGGGTTTGTATGCATAATCTTGTGTTGAAGAAAGAGTTGGGAGGATTGATGTGCTATTATGCTTGAATGATGTTATATTCATGTGTTGGGGTAATTTAGAAGAGAGTAAATCTTGATTGCATGATCTTATTGATAGGTTGGTGATAACTTACATGAATTTGTTGTTTGATGAGGAATGTTCTTGTTTAAGTAGCCTTCATGCATATATCATCATGTTTTCAATGGTTAGGATATTAGGAATAATGTTATCTTGTTGAATTAAAATATAGGCCATGCTTTGTTTATGATCATATCACCACTCTTGTCCTCATTTTGCTAGGATTCCACCCAAGAAGAAAGTTTTGGAGAAGGAAAGGTCCACTCGGGGTGAGAAGAGGAAGAAGCTGGTGAAGGGTACAAACCCTGAGCCGACGACTTCCATTCCTTGCAACCTCACGTTTGTGACCAAGGAGTTTATGGGTCTACCCAATATCTCCGGGACTGCAGTCCGGAGTTGGAGGAAATTGAGAGAGCCAAAGAGGAGTATTTTGGAGATGGGGTTTTCTTGCTAGGACACCTTGACGACTCTTGGTTTACTCAATCTAGTTACTTACATGTTAAGCCGAGTAAGTCTAGAGGGGTTTCTCGAGAAACACTCCAAGACGTACATTAGGTGTACCCTAGAGTTCCTAGCTACTTTATGGCCGATCGTGGATGATGATGGACATAAGGCAATTAAGTTTCAGCCGGGGTGATAAGGAATACAATATGACCCACCGGGAGGTAGCACTGGTGGAGGTATGGTAAGGAGATCCAAAAAACACATCGACATGGGTTACCTTTCTCTCTTGGACGATTTTGGGTGCAACTGACAGGCACAGATTGGCAGAACATGTGCAAGAGTACTGCCTTTGTTTATCCGACATTCCGTTATGTTTACCGTCGGGTGGCTAAAGGAGTCTTTTACCATGGTGAGTTGATGCAATGCTAGGGTTCATATGTTTATTTCCTTGTGCAATGACTCCCGAGGATAACTTTTACCCAAACTTGGTGTGGTCTTTTGTGCAGGAATGTTTAGCAATGAGAGACCAAAAGAGCGTAAAAATAACTATGGGAGGAATGGTTGGTCTTTTAAAGCAAATTTAGGTTATCCAGTCACACAATGGGCTTTAGCTAACTTAGGAAGATCGAGCACAAGGTACAACATAGAGAAGTTAGCAAAATCATCCATGGTGGGACCTACGACATTGAAGGGTAGATATGTATGGATTTTTGGCGGAGCAAGCATTTGTAGCTTCATGATACGTCCACAGCCGGAGCACACCGCCATAGACCATGACAAAAGCTTGGATGACCTACTTATTTTGCTGGACTGGAGATTTGAGAGAGTTTTATAGAGTTTTGGCCAACCCGGAGATAGATGTTGAGGAGGCCAAGGGTGAGTCCACTCCGAGAGCACCCCCTAGTCGCTCTCGCATATCCACGGACATCATTTACCACTTGCATTCACTTGGGGACAAGCTTTTGAGCTCTAATCAAGTGTTGCAAGAGGTAGTCTAAGCGATAGGGGGGATGCGCTCACGAGTGGATGATCTTAGTTCAAGAATAGATAACATTAAGGCCACACTTCAAGAAACAAGGTACATGGAGAGGAGCTTCACGAGTCACGAGGATGAAGGCCCTTCGGGGCCACGAGAGTGAGTATATTCTCCCTACCTCACTTATGTTTTGGATTGATTTTTGTGCATTGGAGACTTTGCATTGGCAAAGTGTAGGGAGGGAGTAGTGAGCACTTAGGGAGTCTTCATTCTTAGATTTCCTCGATGCATTTCATGATTTGCTTTGGTAGTAGTTTTTCTTGATTGTTGGTGATTTTTTGTTTGTGTTTGTTGATGGATGCTTTTGGATGGACATTTGATGGTATGACATGCTATGCTAGGATTTCTAGTTTTCATGGGGTAGGATGTTTTAGGAAATTGGTGGTGTATTTTTTTATGTGTGATCTTATCTTTTATAGTATGAAGCCCACTTTTGGGGCAATTTTGTGCTACACTAAAAAAATTGGAAAACTTGCAAAAATGAAAAATACAAAAACCAAGACAAGTCAAAAACCCAAAAGGGCGACTTGGGTAACATAAGGAATAGCTTGGATAGGTCGAAAAACCTACATAAAAAATGAGAGACTAGGCCTGGCTAGGCTTACGAGCCTAGGAAAAAATGAGAGGTTGTGTGGAAAAAGGTGAGAAGTGAGTACACTTTGTGTGTTAAAGCTAGGACTAAAACCCGAAAATGGCTCCTAGGAAAAATGAGAGAAACTGAGAGAAAACAAAAAACTAGGTTGACGATACATTTGACTCCTTGGTTGTAACTAGGTCGAGAATCATGAATTATCCCTATGTTACATCTAAGTTGACGACTCCTGGATTTCCTTGGTGGATTTTGTTTTTGGAGACGACTCTTGGATTGCTTTGGGATTATTTTGGGAAAAGTAAGCTAGCTTGACACTTATCTTTTTGGCTTATTTTTTCCCACATTCTATTTTGGATGGTTAGATTGCTTATGTTCTTTGAAGAGTGTAAGAGTTGTGAGAATCTTACTCTTTTTGGGGGAAACAGGGTAATCTAGGAATAAGGGGGATGCCTTGGTTAACTTCTATTTGCAAGCTACATTTTGCTTAATTCTTTGTCTTGTCTTTATTTACTCGAGGATGAGAAAATGGTTAAATGTGGGGAGTCTGATGTGCTTTATTTTGTGTGCGTTAGCCATCACATCCGACATAGTTTTTGCTATGTTTTATATGGCGGATTTCTAGTATTAGTTGAGTCTACGTGACAAGGTGTTTAGACAGACATGTTTGGTTTTATCGTCTAAATCCTGCATTTCGTAGACTTATTTAGTACTAATGGACATCACGTATCCACAGGCTCCTAGATCTTCCATTTGATCATCTTTAGTGGGTTGTTCATGGGTACTTTTTGGTTACATTCTATGTGATAGCCATCCGTAAGGGCAGTAGAAGATATTGAAGGCCATTCGCAAGGACGGTAAAAGAGATAGAAGGCCATTGACCTCTAGAATGGTAATAGACAAAGGCCATGAAATTCAAGTGGTAGAAGGAGATTGGAGCCAAGGATTGGTGGCATTTGAGTTTAATGCATCCAACGAAGAAACGAGGAATCATTTTTCGATGAGCTATGCCAAAGTCCAAGAACAATACAAGAAGAATTATCCATCAAAGATGATTCCATTCGATTCTTCTTCTTGAGAACTACAAAATCAACTACTATAACTCAAAAATTGAACTAACAATTCTTTCGTAATGAAGGAAACAAGTTCTGCATGCCAAGGTACCACAGGTCAACGAGGACCGCTCATGGCCACACACCAACAGTTCATGCCAGAAGAAGGGCCTCACACCAACATTTCCAGGCACCTCACACCAATAGTTCCAACACAAGGTAATGGCATGACCCGCACCATACGCCACAGTCCGCGCAACTCAAATTCAAAGGTTTGCCTAAAAATGGCTAAGTATGGGCACACACCGTCTCAATCACGATGGCCCACACAATTCCATGATCAAGATGCCAAGACCAGCCATTGCCCTGTGCAAAAATCCATTCCTTGTGCCAAAGTTCTGAGTAAACCGTGCATTCAGACCATGGCCCGTGCCATAGGCTATAGTTCGCGCCAAACTTCTGAGTGAGTCATGCTTCCTGACCGTGGCCCATGCCAAAGTAGGAGGTTTGCGCCAGAGCCTCACGCCACGGCCTTGCGCTAGATTACGCATCTCACGCCCATAAATACCTATGACCACGCTCGATGATGCGTCTCGCGACTATGTACTTGGGGCGGACCGCATCATCCGCGACGGCCCATGCTTGGCTGCGGCAGAACTAGGGTTTAGCATCTTTTGTCCTATTTTTAGGCCCAATTCCCTTCTCCTATATATATATATGACCTTATTATACTATTTTAACATGTACAAAGTATATTAGATCTTTAGGAAAGCTCTTAGAGAAGGAGAAATACTCTCTCCCTTTCATTTTTCTTTCTTTTCATTATGTGTTCATCCTAAATGTGGAATTCAAATCTATATTTGGATTCCATATCTATGGAGTAGTTTCCATAGCTTGGGGATAAATGTAGCGCATGATTACCTTTATGTTTCTTGAGATTCATTAGATTCATCCTATTATATGTGCTCATGATATTATTATGATTGTTCTTGAATGTTCTAAATGCATGAATATGACCCCATATACCGGCACACACTTTAGGTTGTATTCATGTATGATGCATTCATTGATGCCCCCTTGGGAAGAGAAACCTGGGTGTTAGAATGGTTAAGGGAGTATGTTGCGTCTACGTGAGTGTATGCATGGGTGACCTGAGTTATGCTCTGGCTTATTTGCCATCGCACCAGTCTTAGATGATTACATAAAGTTATCCAATAGGTTGCTGGTAGATATAGTTAAAAGGTAGCAAACAAGGGTGTGAGAGACCCTAGATCATTAATAAGGTGCCAATGACCCTTGTGCCTAATTTATAGGACCCAAGGGGAGTTATGCATTTGTTGTGGAAGCCCGGGACGTAATTATACGGGGTAGAAATAGGCCTGCAACAATGGTCGGACCTTGTTGTACTCCCCTAATTACGATGGTAGCATCGATGGAGGGTTGCGAGCGAACCCAACCTGACAGGTACGGGGAAGTGTACGCCATCAGCCACACTACGTGTTGTGAACACAATATTAGGTTGCTTAGTAAATCTTGCATGTGAATGAATTAAGGATCGAAAAATTAGGTCAATAATGTTGCGTATTGACTCCCTAAGTGCTTAGTATAATTATCTTACTCGTGCTTTTACTTTTATGCATCATAGTTGTTAATATGAAAATACAAACCCCCCCTTTGTGTTTGAAATACTAGCTATTCCTTTCACTCGTACGGATTGACGACTCGTACGAGGTTGTGTCTTTAGTTGATACTTGAGCCCTAGCATCTCTGTAGACAAACCCAAGGTTATCCGCTAACTACCCTTTAGGTAGTGTAGCTATGAGAATAGGTGCAGAATATAAATTTTATCTTTGACCTCCTCAGCCTCTGGTTAGGTTAATTAGCTACAATTAACGGCCTTGGATGGAGGTGGGTCAGGATAGGAAGCTTTTATCTTCTTCTCTACTCTTTTAAGAAATTAAAATACTGATTCCACTGGTATTAACTCATATGCTCTCCTTGAGAATGTCCCTCAGGTTGTCACTGAAGACATGAATCAGTCCTTAACCATGCTAATCACCATAGATGAACTCTATAATTTAGTCTCATCCATGGAAAATGATTAGGCTCCTGGACCTGATGGGTTTAATGGATTTTTTTTCAAAGCATGCATGAATACCATCAAATCTGAACTGTTGCATGTAGTACAAGACTTTATAAATGGTAACCAAATTCCAAAAGCAATTTCCTTAACACTGATTGTCTTGATCCCCAAGAAAGAAGTCTTCTCATCCTTTAAAGATTTCAGACCAATAAGCCTTAGTAACTTCATAAACAAGATATTTTCTAAACTGATCTCTCATAGACTAAAACCTTTAATGCCTTCCCTCATTTCCCCTGAACAAACAACATTTTTTCAAGAAAGGAAATTAGCTAATAATGTTCTGCTTATGCAGGAACTCACTAATTTCTTAAATTCCAAATCCAGAGGTTATAACATCATCTTCAAACTTGATATGATGATGGCATTTGATAGAGTTTGGTCGCAATTCTTAACCAAAATCTTATTAAATCAGGCAGAACAAAACTTTAATCAGGCATGGAGAATGATGTTGATCAAACATGTCTTATATGCCATTCCTCTTCATCTGATTACTGTTCTTAAGACTACCAAAAGCATCATTGATAAACTCCATGTCTTATTTGTAAAATGTTTCTGGAGAATTATCAATAATGAACATGGCAGCAAGAAAGTTTGGAAGTCTTACAGTAACATGTGCTTTCCAAAAATAGAAAATGGGCTGGAGTTTAAAAATCTCTATACTGTGATTTCCAGCTTTTCTCTTAAGTTGTGATTGAAACTAAAACTTGGAAAATCTTTGTGGTCTCAAGTTATGTGGTCAATACCAGAAGCTCAAAGAACATAAAAAACTTGGAAAAGAATCACTGCAATATCTGATATTGCTATGAATAACTCTTATCTCCAAGCTGGCTCTGGTGATGTTTCTTTTTGGTTCACTAACTATACTAAGTTAGGTACTCTGGCATCTCTTTGGGAATCCCCAGAGCCTATTCAAAATGTGGATGCCTCTACATAATATGTTTTCTCTCTAATTAAAATGTGTTCCTGGAAAATATTGAAAATGACCTACCTGAATCAATTATTACTAAACTCTTAAATAGCCATTTAAGCCACATTGAATATCCAAATACACTCATTTGGAAACCTACAGAGAATGGTCTATTCTCTGTCAAATCTTCTTATGAACTGATTAGAGAAATAATATGTGAAATCCCTTCTTTCAAATACCTGTGGTCTAAGTTTCTTCCAAGAAAAGTTAGTGTTTTCAATTGGAAATTGCTATATAGAATACTGCCAATACCTAATGTACTAAAGGATTTTTCAATTAATCTACCCTCAAAATGCTTATTATGTGATTGTGAGTCTGATTGGATACATCATACCTTTAATTCTTGCAAAACAATCCAGACCATGTGGCATAAACTCCAAAGTCTGTTTAACCTACAGATGGTTCACTTTGATACTTTATGGGACATGTTCTTTTATTACTGGAACTTTATACTCTCAAATGTGAGCTTACTGAATTTCATCAGAATCATGCCTTGTCTAGTGGTTTGGTTTATATAGTGTGCAAGAAACAAGTATTTGTATGGGTCAGTCAAACCATCCACTGATCTTATTATCCAGAAAGTGATTAATCAATATAAATACATTTTCAAAGCTCACAAATTGGATTTTAAGATCACACTCAATAGTGGCAGAACTATTCTTCTCTATAAACATCACAGGTCAGCTAATAGGAGGGAGAATGAGTGTACTGTGCTCTGTAAATTCCCAAGACATCTGAAGTTAAACTCAGATGGTTCAGCTCTACTAAATGGTGAATTAGGAGTTGGTGTAGTCATTGGGAATGCACAAGGAAAAGTTCAAGTTGCAACCACTAAGTATCTGGGATTGGGAACAAGCCTAATGGTTGAAATCAAAGCTCTACGGTCTAGTTTGAAATTTGCACATCAATATGGATATTTTTATATCCAAGTTGAATATGATCTCCTTCTTCTTGTGAAAATGGTAAGAAGGGAATTCAAAATCCCATGGAGTATTCTTTGGAAATCAGAGATATTTGGAAGCTGATTGATTTGGAGCAAGCAATAATTTCCCATGCTTTTAGAGAGTCCAATAGTGTAGCCGACACCTTGACAAAAATGTCAAGCTTTGAGAAGGTATCCTCCTTATTCGATTATATCACTTTACCAAGGAAAATTAAGGGCCTCATTGTCTTGGATGCTATGCTTACTCCTTATATTAGACTTGGTTAACTTTCTTTGGACAAAATACTACTGCTTTTCTCTTTGCTATGACAGGTACAAGGAGATGGTAGACTGGCAGCATTGGTGCCCTTGGAGCAAGCTTGGCATTTTCACAAATATTGAAGGAACATACAACAGCAAACAGAGGCATAAAAGGGGCAGCCTGATTGTGGAGCGAAACCGGAAGCATATTGATAAAATTCATCTGCTGCTATACAGTGATCCACTTCCGGGGAAGTGTTTTGCTAGGGGCTAGTATGGGAGGCCATCATTTTGTGTCAACAGTGGGCGTGGATTCATAAAAATGGTAGGCCATAATAGATTCTGACATGGGTCCAATGGCTGGACTCTTTGTTAACACATGGGTGTAAACAAAGGGTCCGAGACATAGCTTGATGTACATAACTTTCCACGAGCTTCTTATTGATGTACATTTACTCAACTTATCCCTTTTGTATTTTAGGGCTTGGGGAGCCTAATATATACTCCCTCACTTTGGTGAGTTTATAAATAAAAAAACCTAAAACTTTGATAAAATTTGGATCATCACAATGATGTCGAGGCCAAAGACTTTGTTTTAGAGCCTTGATTCAATAATGGGCCAAATTATATCACTAGAAGATTATAGAACTCGAGGGCTATAATAATGGAAGTTAATGGATCCCATTTGCGAGACACTCAACTTGACTTGTGCTAGACTTCAACCACAATCCCCAATATACTCGTGTCAATTACATAAGACAGCCATCTAGTCACTACTGCAGGACAGGGTCATTTGCACTGGAATTTTCCCTCAATAGCACCAGAAATTTACCCCCCCCCCAAATACCTGCGTAAGTATAGCGGTGTATGGGTTGTTACATTTGCATCGGTAAAACAAATCGGTTCAGAATAACTTATGCACTGGTAACTTATGTGCCGCTACAAGATACCGGTGCGAATAAAAACAAAACAATGTATATATGAGATCGCAATAATTTGTTATAGGTGTAGAATCTAAATATTGGTGTGCGTATGCACCATATTGTAGGGGGGACAACAATTATTGCACTGTTATAGTAATGCATATCAGTGTAGACTAGTATTTAATTTATTGATTGGAACCGATGATCTTAACACCAGTATTGTACACTATTGTAGATGAATGTACACCACTGTTGTAGACGAATGTACACCGGTGTAAAAGAATTAAACCTTGCCATGTTATACACCAGTATTATTAATACCATTTTTTGAGTTTTTACACCGGTAGACCAAATTAACCGGTGTATGCAACGCCCAATTTAATTTCTGGTGGGCCCTCCTGGATCATTTTCAAGGCAGCTACATGCAGAAATATTTGAATCTAAACTATTAGAAACTTAATGTAAGAAATTGTAGGTATGAAAATATAAATGGCCAAAGTAATAAAATTATTGAACCGTAAAAGAGATTGTATAACCACGGATGCAAATAAAAAACACACAAATTAAATATCGCCAAACATATATCTAGAGCCCTATAATCAACCTATTATGTTGTTCTTATCATCCAGCAGGTCCAAGGCAGTATTCGCTTGTTACTAGTACTCATCTATCCAAGCCTCGCACCATCTCTTGGCGATACCCTGAATCTCATAAGCATGGTATGCCCCTTGGCCCTCTGGGAAGATCTACGATTTTGACACTTACAATATTAGTGAAGAATATTGTTTGTAGTAGAAATTATGAATATCCTATTTGTGAAATGTGATTTTTACCCCTAGGACATTGTTGGACTTTGCATGAAGCACGAATTCTTCCATGAAGATCATGCCGGAGTACCCACGTTTCCATGAACCATTCCGAGTTTGGTATTGCACAGAAATATCATTATTCATACCCATTTTCTGAGTTAACAAATGATGTTGCTGAAATGGATCTTTAGGAATGTGAATGACTTACTTTTATGTTTTTTATTTTTCATTTGTAGTCGGGTTCTGGTTATGTTTTTTTCTTCTCCCTTTGGTACTTGCAAGCAAGCCTTTGAATAAAGTAAATTAAATTGTTATGTTCTTTGAGTATATTACATTAATTTATTTCCATTTGATTGATTGCAATACCTGGAAAGCACCCTATTTACAATCATGTTGGTTAGTTTGATACCCCCCGACAATGTGTCCACCGTAAAAACCTCATCCGTGCTAGGACAGATAGTGATGAGGTACCAATGATCGCTGTGAGAAAATGACACTAGTTATTTAATGAAATGGAAGAGGTTAGAAATGTAACTGTTAAACTGGGAATCTATGACTTACATTCTAATGTAAAGCACAAGGTAGAACTCAGCTTCTGTTTGCTTCATTGTATTCTAGATATTGCAAAATGCCTTTCGATCTCAACATTAATGTCAATCAAATTTCCCGTGTTTGAAGAAAAAAATTGGATGTGGCCCACATTAGTTTCATAGACTTTCTCCCAGAGGTGCCTGATAGAGTAAGAACAATTAAAGAATTGAATCTTAAACATTTTAAAATACAACTAATGACATAAGGTTCGAAACTCACCCCATCCACACATATATTTGAGCATTATCGATCCAAGTCATCGAGTTGTTATTTTTGAGCTGTTGCCGAACTTGACCAGTACATCTATGCCCACTCCATTGTTCCACTAGACTACAAAGGTCGATGGTAGGAAAATTGGGAAGAACATATAGTTCTCTTTTTTTGATCATTTCCAGGACAGGTACATTGCAAGACACAATGTATCTCCCTATAAGCGGGTAGTCTTTCAAGTTTTGCCTATTGTGAACATGCTGAGGCAAAATTATACTAAATGTAATTTTATCCAACTCAAAAATTATGGTCATATTTAAAGAATGTGAATGGTTGTGGTACAGTAAAGGACCTATTTGGGTGGCTTTTTGATGGTATGTACTCTTGTTGAAAGTCGGTAATTGGAAGTTGATTGGGACCGCTTGCCTGAAGATGTAACAGTTTTCCCCTGTTACAAGAAATCATTAATATCATTTGTTGAATGTAATACTTGTAATTTTATTTTGTGTGAAAAGATAGTGAATGTGTAACAAGAATATACCCTCTTATCGGTGATAATCATAATGTCCTCCTCATCGTCGTCCATTTCCATGTTGGCATTTACCTTATCATTGTCACTTGGTTACTCATCTCCATGGCCTATCAAATAGACCGGCCAATTGACCATGCTATCCAAGGCCTCTTCAATGTAATCAAAATGGTGGTCGGTTGAGGGCAATCCTGCCAAATGATGGTAGATTGGCTCACAAACTCTTACGCAAGCCACACCCCCTTGATAACTATGTTGACGACGAGGGTTTTGTCGCACCCCATGTGCCACCATGATCATCTTACCAAAAATATCTTTGAGGTACAATGTAATATCTCCTCCATCCTGGTAGTTAGACAGTTGAGGAAAATGTTAACTTTTTATATTATAGAATATAAGATTAGAAATATATTATAAGGAAACTATATACATTTATATAGATATACCTCCTCATCACCTTCTCCATCGCTGGGCTCTCTACCCGACTTTGTAAGAACTATGGTAAATTCACCCATGGCCTTCTTGATGAACTTCTTTGGATAGTCAAGCCCTAGCGGACAGTTAACAGCACATGTAGCTACTATACCCTTGACTAGCTGCTCAAGGTATGACACCATGGCCTTGAAAATTGATTACTCATTGGATTCTCTCTTCAGTGTGGTTTGCTTTGTTGAGGAAATGCTTCCGAACTTTCTACGACTTAGATAAGGAACAACCACAGATGTGGGTGGACCAGTTTGAGTCCATTTGTAACTGCCGGGGTGATCTTTCTTTTTTGTAGCCTTTAGAAGAATGTGCTCACCCGGATGCAATATCAATGTCCCTTGTACCTTCTCTTTGTTCATCCTCAACTGTAATGATATCGAAATGAAAATTTATATATGAAAATTGGAGAAACAACAAGCCTTTGGCTTAAAATATTTTTCATTGATTTGTTGCACAATCACCTCTTCATTAAAGCCCTGATCGTTACAACTTTTTTCTCTCCTTTTCCTTTAGCTGCTCACTTAGTTTCTCCTTGATAGATCAGTTCCCTTTTTCTTCCAGTGTGGTGGGTGTAATCCTTTGGCTATGCATGCTCCAATGCCTGTTCTTGAATCGCCTAAGGATATGAATTGGGTAATCATCAAATGGTTTTAGAATGATATTAAAGCAAGTGATAAGCAATAAAGTTTCGTAATCTTAATTTTAGTAAATCATACCTGAAATTCTGGGTTCTAAAGCCTGAACTCGAACAATTGCCACTTTTACTCATCCAACCACTTATAATTCTCTCAGGTTTTACACTTGATTTATTCTTACCACTATCCACATCATGTATGTACTTGTTTTCCACATTTGTCTTCCTATTCCGATGTTTGTGTCTTACCTTCTTGAAAACATCCTTCTCCAATACTTTAGTTTAACTCTCGGTCAAATTGTTTTAAATTTTGAAGCTTGCCTACGATGAAACATGTAGATAGAAAGACATTAAATGTGTGTTGATTATTAAAGGAGTAAATATCAATAGCACTCAAAGTTTTGAAGAGTTCACCAATACATCTTTCCACGCCTCTTCCCTTACATCTTTCAGATGATCGCACCAATGTTCCCTGGATCCAAATTTGATGTGGCCCAGAATGCATGATTTCCGTACGCAGTCCACACAGTTCAGTTCACTGTGAAAACCATCTGTTTCTCATGAAACCTAAACGCCATAGGGACAAGAGTGCTCTCATTTTTCCAACATGACGGACTAACACGTAGCAATTTCACATTGCCTACACCATGTATTGATCTCGAACTTGTTGAATCCCTCACTTGAGTGCCCCTCAGCCTTGGAAAAGCCACTGTCCACTTTATTCAATTTCCTCCCTTTATTGATGCTCTTTGCATCTCCCTTGGCAACTTGTGTGTTGGGCACCGACCCCGTAGCATTGTGTCCCTTAACATCCCCCTCATTCCCTATTTCATATTTGGTCGGTTCTTCATTGTCTTGGCTTCTTGACTGATCTTTGGGCACTTCTTTTTACTCAAATTGTATTTGCAATGGAATATTTTTCTGTGGCAGTTCTTGTTTAGCCACCTCCACGTCATCGGCAACAACATCCTCCTTTTTTTGTGGTCCTGGACGCTTCCTCTCGGTGGTTAACTTTCCATGTTTATGCGGCATTTACAACGATGGAGTAGAGAAACCAAATTAATCATAGAACAAGCCGTATTTCCATCACAATGTACGCTATTGTTACAACAAATAGTTGCACATTAATACAACATGAAAAACAAAAATGATGCAATAAGAACTACACTCACACAACCCTTTCCAACACAAAGTACACAATTCATACTACACGAAGTACGCTATTGATACATATCACACAACCAAAACTATGGCCGGTAAAATAAACTCACATAGTAAGGCATTGATACAACACAAAGTGGGCCATTGAAACTACCCATACAACAACACCGACATAGTTATGCGACTAAACACCAACACAAGCCATATCAATCATACCCTAATGAAGTGTTTGCAAAAATGTTGTATATCACAAATGAAGGTCAATCATAACATAGCTGAACACATTTTGATTAAGGGTTTGAATTCATTTATACCCGACCTAAACCAAAGCTTTTTTTTCGTTGAGGCATTTTGTATAACATGATATGAGCATGACGATAATAGTGATTCCTAACCTAAAATTTGCTCATAAAAGCATTGAAAAGTAAATCTAGATGACTAACCTTGAGGGATGCAACAAATTTGCAGTGCTTGAATACTTTGAGCCGTAAATTTTCACTCTCCTTGAAAGGGGGTTGTAAGCAATGAAGGGTTGTAGAAAATGAAGCCTTCTTGGAGCTTTTATAGCAAATGAGAGTGATTTATGGGGAGTTATGCATAATGGGTTGATAGTTATAATGAGGAGTTATGTGGAATATGTATTTATGAGGAGTTATGATGGTTAATTGACATGGAAGTTCAAGGGAGAATAGGACGGGAAGGGGAGGAATGGAAGGGGTTCGTTGGAGACTAGCGGTTGGAGTTCAATTTTTCTTTTTAAATCTATCGTCTTACACCGGTAATTAGAAAATACCGGTGTATATGTATTATTCATGAAGTCTTTGGTAATCCAATTTTGCCTAATGAGCTAGCACCGGTAGAAAATGCTGGTGCAAATGACAAAATACTGTTGTATGAATGGCTAAAAAGCAGCTACACACTACTGCTTTAAATCAATTTCAGAGTTACCCAACAACAAAGTTGTTTTTTTTCTAAGTAGTTAGCACCGGTAGATATACCGATGCAAATGTAGTATTACATGTGTAAATTCTAATATGAAGCAGCTACCCAAGGCTGCTTTAAATCCCCTTTTTTAAAAACGTTTTATAACTCGAGAGTAATTCTTAAAATTTTCTACTAAGTACCTAGCACCAGTACTTGAACCGGTTCCTTCTGATAAAATACCGGTGTATATAATTTTCCGCACCTTCGAATATGAAAATTTTAAATTTTAAAGTATCCCGCCAAAATATTCAAATAATACACAGGTATTTATAATTATTTTACCGGTGTATGCTAGTACATGTTAACTATTTTACATTTTAAGATTTTTTTCAGTTACCTCCCCTGTATTTTTTTGGGATCTCTAAAAGGATAAATTCATGATATAATTAAACAAGCAATTAGCTGTTTTAACCTTATTTGGTCAATGCCAGACCCTCAAAACATAAAAATAATATGTATTTCCATGTTATGTAAAAATTACACCATAACCCCAAACATTTACATTCACCGCGTTGACCACTAATCCATGCACCCAAATGAGACTTTATTATACACCATACTATATAAGTCAAATGATCAAGCTTTGAGGGTTAATACGACTCTACAAATTGTTAATCTTTGTTTATTGCAGTAAGGTCCTCCAAATGCGCGATGCAAAATATGTAAAAATGACAAAATGAAATATTCTATCCTTATATCTAATATGTAAAATATTTGTTTCGCGGCGGTAAATATTTCAGAAAGCGCTAGTACATGTTCTAAAGTAACTTGTAATAATTTTTCTCCAAGTTCCAATGTGTAATCCAAATATCCTACGACGTTACTTTAGTTCCCGAACCCGACCATTTCCTCACTAATGTTACTTGGAAATACATCAGGGATGTCTGGAGTACTATCCTATTCAAAAGGATTTCAATTTCGATGTACGGGTAAACTTCCTTTTTGCACTCTAGTCCCTCCAAGAATCTTGGAATCGTCAAAATAAAAAATTGGTGGTACAAAAATGAAATTCAATTCAAGACGATCATGAAAAATGTTTTACACCATGAAGGGGTGTACTGGATGACCTCAAAAATCAATACTGATTGGTTGAACCATATTCCCAAGAATTGCACTATGGCCCCAAAATTTGATATGGCAACATCAATACCTTTGAATCATACAAATTTTTTTATTCTAACCAAATATGTCATATAATGAATGTTTCATTCATGGTGATGACATGTGTAGAAGCACTACTATAAGCTCTAGAGTTAATTTACGTGTTTGTAGTGTAATTTTACACTAAAAACCAATATTTTCCAAATTATGTCATATACCCCTAAAAAATACACCAAATATTATAAATATTTAAGTGGTCCCTAGCATGAAACTTCAAATTAATTTATCAGGAATAGTCTAACATAAGATTAAAATACATTCTTATGAAAATTCATAGGTTCACCGACTAATACATCTATTTCACAAATAGTAAAGAGAAAATGGTTCAACTTCATCATTTTCTGCTGTTTCATCCCCACATCGGGTACTTGTGCCAATAACCACTTCCTCCTTATCGTATTTGCGGTAGGTTGGGAAATCTCTGACGGCAGTCACTGCATCTGGGAATTGATTGCTAAAAACCTTAGCCATGTGGTCGCACCATGATCTCTGATACTTGGATTCTTCAAGAAAGTTTTGTACACCAACCTCCAAGGAAGCAACTTTGGATTCAAGAGAAGGGACTGTTGTTTCAGTCACTTGTTTGTAGAAAGCATCCACACAAATCTTACCCATTGGCTGCCCATTAACATCACGAGGACGGTGAGTGACCCCCGCTCTCGAACACAGAAATGAGATGAGGCTGAAGAAACCATATGATCCCGGCTTATTCCGTTCATCCCTCAAAATATTCATGATTTTCTTACCAACATTCCATTGAAGTTTCTTCTTTATTGCGTACAAATAGGTGAGCCTATGTTTGTGGACTTCATGTTAACTGTTATTGGGTCTATTCTAGATGCCATAAAGTGATACCACCAATTTATTTCTGTAGTCACTACCTTTTTAGGAATTTCTCTCCACCCAGGCTCAACCAATTCATCAACATTGGTACCTTCCCTAGTTAATGTCCTAATGATCTCTTGCCCAATTCAATCTTTCATGTAGTAGCAATTCCCACCATCAATATGGAGTGCGAGAAACTCGTCCTCATGATTTGGAACATTTGGCAACCCAAACAAATCATTTACATTTTTCGGTGTGAGTGGCACAATTTTGCATCTACAGTATACCTCATTGAGGGTCGGGCCGCACCTTAAATTTGCATAGAGCTCACTTACGATACTAAGGTTGAATGTGGACGGAGTGTCGCATTATTTTTCCCACCCAAGAATGCGGATTGTTATTCCTCTCCCCAGATGATGATTGTGTGCTTTGTATGTTTCATGTACGACCCTTACCTCCTCAAACATGAAGGTACCATCCAGGTCCATTTGCATCGACACAATTGGCTGAGATGAAGAGGATGCATGGCTTGTCCTTTTCAAAGTTGGTTTAGGTCCCATTTCCAAAAAAAAACTCATTTGAGCATTTTATCAAACACCTTACATGCAACCCAAATGAATCATGAACAACCACATATATGCTTGAACAAGACATTCCAAACAAATGCTACAGTTACATTAAAAAAGTTGTGGTGATTAACTTTTTTGTATCAGCTTCGTTGTTGCTTAATAGTCAGATTTTTGTGGGTATTTCTTGAGGGAGTGAGTTAAGTTATTCCTTTGGATGTTGAAAATGTGTTGTTCTACACTTAAACTTGGCTTTAATGGCTATAGATGTTGCTTACACCGGTATTTCCGTCAATATACGGGTGCATATAATTGATTAAAGCAACTGCTTCTAACTGCTTTAAATGGACATTTAATTTTATGGTTGACCCGAGAGAGATTTTTTATATAGTTTTTAATAAAGCAGTTGCATTAGAGTGCTTTAAATGCCTCTTTGATTAAATTTTTGTACCTGTGAGGAAATGGTTTTTTGGCTAAGTACCTAGCATCGGTATGAATACCGGTGCAAATGAGAAACATATCGGTGTACTGCTTCTAGCAATACAGTTGTGTTGGTCTGCTTTAAATGCCTATTTCATAAAATTTTGTAGACCCGAGAGTAAAGGATTTTCTTTACTAAGTGTCTAGCACTGGTATATATACCGGTGTAAATGTGTCATGTACCGGTGTACAGTTGCTTGAAAAGCAGTTGGGTTTGATTGCTTTGTATGGTTCTTTCGTTAAATTGTTTGACCCGAGAGGAAAATCTCATTTTTATGCTAAGTACCTAGCACCGGTACAAATTACCGATGCCTTTGTATAAAACAGAGCATATCCCCTGCTTTTCTACACCGGTATTTGACTAAAATAGCGGTGCATATGCAGACAAGAGGGTCACTATTATCCTTTCTTGTAAAGCAATTTTCTTTCCACCTATGATTAGCGATCCAACATATGTACGGATCATAATAATACTTTATTAAAAAAATTATATGACATGCATGGTATGGGGGATTAAACAAAGTATGCAACATACTTTGTTGGGTATTATATAAAACAGTGGGAGGAAATACAATTTAATGGCGGATAATTGTCTATCATATACCCTTTAACACATTGCCTCCACCCATAATTTCACTGCTCTCATCGACCCATAATTCATCACTATGAGCAGATCATTCTAATACAACTCCCGCGACATCCTCCAAACCAGGAAATACTGATGGAAACTCTTGACTTTCAATTGTCATTGGTTGATCAATTTCCTCTTCAAAGTAAAACTTCTTCCCATATGGAACTTCTCATTTGGAAGGGTTTTTGATATAAAAAACATGTCGTGCTTGGGTTGCTAAGATGAACTTTTCTTCTTTGTATCCTACTCGATTCAAGTCCATTAATGTAGAACCCATAGGCTTTTCTTGTACAGCATCGGAACCATATTCCTCCCAACGGCACTTGAACACAAAAGCTTTGAACTCTACATAATCCAACTCCCAAATTTCCTATATCACCCCATCAAATGACATTAGAACAACAACATGATGTTTGTCTCTCTTGCTAGCCTACCGCATTGATTCAGATTCAATATAAACGGCACTGTTTTGCGTCGTGCTCTTCTCATCCTTCTTAAATGCCGAGAAACTAAATCCATTGATGTCAAAACCTTGGTATTGTCTAACAGTGTAGCTTGGTGTCCTGGAAAATGCACGTAGCTTGCTAGGCATGTCGTTCACATTGCAACACTTGTAAAACCTGTTAACAAAACTAGAAGAATGCTCCACCTATATTTTATTCGAGGAACAATCTGGATGAATCTCTTCCAACATGGACACATGTTCTTAAATGTATATTGCGGTCTCGCTACTATTTCGTAAAACATACAGGTGAACTAACATCAACTTGGCATTCTAGTGTGTATGAAACGTACCCTTAGACCAGGGAGTCCCATTCTTTCTGCAGTAGTGTGGTCCACCTGGAACTTCAACCGCTCTTTTCCAACCAAGTTGGAAGAACAATTCTCGATTATCACCTTAGTGGTGTACCTCTGAACAATCGAGGCATCCGACCCACTACGATTGTGAACATAACCCTTGAAAATACCCATGCGACACTCAAAGGGGTACATCCAATGCATCCCAACAAGACCTCATATACGTATTTACCTTACAAAGTGTATCATGAGGTGGACCATGATGTCAAAGAAATATGGGGGAAAGTACTTCTCAAAATTACATAAAACTACAGCAGACTCCCACTCTAGTTCATCCAGCTGTTGTCTGCTTATATTCTTTCAGTAGATCGAGTATGCTTATATTCTTCCAGCGGATTGAGTTGAAGATGAAACACATGCACATAATAAAAAATCTAACATCCTCTTCCAAACAACCGCGGACCGCAATGGGAAAAAGTTGTTGCATAATGACATAACAATCATGCGATTTCAAAGCAATAAGAAGGAATTTATCATTCACAAAGCGACTAACATTAGAAGAGTAACTAGATGGTACCTTCATGCCTTGAATGCTCTCACACACCGATATACTCTCAGCAACTAACAAATTGTACCGAGTGGGAGGCAGGTACGTGCGCTTCCTTTTAACCTCTGGTGCTAGATCCAACCAAATACCAAACTCCACCAAATTCCTCCTCGCATTTAACCTATCCTTACTTTTCCCGTGAATGTTAAGTAGCGTGCCAATTATACTCTCACAAACATTCTTTTCAAAATGAATGACATAAAAAAAGTTTCAAAAACCTCCAAATTCCCCCAGTAAGGAAAATCAAAGAAAATCGACATTTTCTTCCACGGACCCTCTACAGCCCCACCGATCTTAGATAACTTTTTACCAAACACGAAATTTAACTTCTTCACCTTGTTATGAATGACAACACCAATTAATGGTTTAGGTGTCTTTCTCCTCTTCTTCCCACTAACAAATGCCACCGTGTTTTCTCTCAACTTGTGCTTCAACGGGAGGAATTTTTGGTGACCCAAATAAACAGTCTTCCGACCATTTTTCAGCTGATGGTTATCGATCCCATCCTCGCAAATGGGATAAGCCTTGTGGCCCTTCCCTACATAACTCGAAAGGTTACCATATGCCGAAAAATAATTTATGGTACAAAAAAACATGGCCTTCAAGGAAAACTCCTTTCCACGAAAACTATAAAAAACCTAAAGTGCCCTTGGACCACAACACTTTCAAATCTTCTATCAAGGGGGCAAGATAAGTGTCAATGTCATTTCCAAGCTATTTCGGCACATAAATTATGATGGGTATCAACACATATTTCCTCTTCATACACAAGAACGAGGGGTGATTGTAAATGGAAAGCATAACCGGCCATGAACTGTGTTTCGAGGACATATTACCAAACAAGTTCATACCATTAGCATACAAAGCCACTCTCAAATTTCTAGGTTCGGAAGCAAACTTCGGATACATCTTATCAAAATTCTTCCACTGGTCTGCATCTGCTGGATGCCGAATTATATGATCATCTTCAGAACCTCCCATATCCATGTACCTTGTCAAGTTCTTTGCATCTTACCATTCTTAAACAATCGTTTCAGCCTTGGAAAAATTGGAAGGTACCACATACATTTGGCAGGCACCCGCTTTCTCACCGACACAACATGTTCTCCACCGACAACCACATTTCTCTTTTTCTTATAACGGGACACATTACATACTGGGAAAGCAATCTTATCCTTCAAGTCACCCCTATACAAGACACAATCTTTCAGACACGCATGTATCTTTTCATACTCCATTGCCATTGGATAGAAAATTCTCTTAGCCTCATTAAGGTTGTCCGGTAAACCATTACCGGCCGGAAGCTTCTCATTCAAAAACTTAAGCAATTTATTCATGCTAGTATCGCTCCACGAACCAACACCTTTCAAATTAAATAACTGCATCAAATATGACATGTACGTGTCTTTCTTCTTGCAACCGGGATACTATGATATATCATTTTCACCTAAAACGTTATCCAAAACCTCGGGTCTCCCTCTAAGTTCATCAACTACCTCCTCACACATTTCATCCAATTTTACATCTCCAAAACACTCTCCCTCACTACTAACTACCACCTCTGGGGTAATTTTTCCCCATGAAACGTCCACACCACATAATATTTTGCAAACCCCCTGCTATACAAATGAAGTTTCAACATGTCCTTATTGTCAGTACAATTTTGATTTCTACAATCACGAAAAGGACATAATATTCGCTTCTCGCGACTAAAAGCATGCTCCAAAAACTCATCCACGAAACCAATATATTCTTTGCTCACCCTACTAACATTGGCATATACATGCTTACGCCTCTCGATGGTACGATACAACTGTACACATGAATAAATGTGCAACAATCAAAGTTCCACACAATTTACATTCAAATGATGCAAGATCAATATTGCACCATATATACCATTCAACAATACAATTAGCACAATCAAAATATGTCCTACAATATGACAAACAATAGCCATGGAAACTACCACAACCTTGAAAACACATCACAAACTAATGCCAACAGTTCTACCCAAATCACCTTAACATGATCAAACACACAAGATATATATGTCTACAAACCGAAATCAACACTATCCATCATTAATAAAAATCATCACATTACAAAATTGATACCTTTTTCGATCTTCATATTAGAGCATTTAATTCTTCCATCCACCCCAATAAAACCATTAATGAACTCATCTTCACCAATACCACCTTTTTTTACCCGCCAAAAAAGGTGGTAGGTGAGCATTAAATGTTAATCTTACATCGGTATTTCAGGCCCTATACTGTTGCAATTTGTAAATTTTCAATAAATTGATGAAAATTTAACACCTGTAATTTTACCTACACCGGTATAATACCTCTTATACCGGTGCAATTGCATAAATTCAATAAAAAAAGTTCTTTACTTACACCGGTTTTTCGTCCTCCGTTCACTACTAGTGCTAATATTATTATCCTTTCCTGCATTTTTCATAACATAGGCACTGATAAAAAAATTTGGGTGGATCATTATTTTGGCGCCATTTTCTTAAAATAAATCCGGACTTCTACACCGGTACTTAATATGCCAGCACTACTTCACCATCAATAATAATTATTGGTTATTAAAAGCACAGGTAAAAAAATATAGTGGTGCTCTTGTTAATAACAACACTGGTTACATACACCGGTATCTTGGGTACCAGTGTTGGTTCATTATTTTTCCCATTTTTTAAGATCACTTACACCAGTTTATGCACCGGTATAAATCATACGGGTGTCTTTGTTATCCTAGGCACCTGTATTTTGATAATCACATGGCGTACCTGTGCAATTGTTGTGACTTACACCGGTCTTCCATCCTCTGAATTTTTACCGGTATCTATGTACTTGTTTTTCAATAGTGAGTGGATCTCGCCAAAAGCTTTCGAGCTTAATATTAAAAATACTTTGCTAACAAGTACATCGATCCCATGATTACAAGGGAGATTACCATAAGTAACTCGTGGTGTCAGAATGGTGGAGTCATAAGTGTGAGGAATTTCACCTTTTTTATTTCGAACGTGGATGGACAATTAAAGTTTGAATGACGAGCAATATTGGAAAACCGTAGAAAACATTTCTATCTGGCGCATTTCTTTTTTCTTAGTGGAATGAGGAATTCAGATAGACAACATATTCAAAGAACGGTAAGAAAAATTAAAATATTGTGCTTTTAAAAACATTAACAGGAAGGTTGATAGTAGGAAAAATATTATTAACATAGTAAAATAAAATATTTCTTAAGCAGATGAGATAAGAAAGAAAAATAAAAAGTAGAGTCGTTCTTATGAAAGACCGGCTATCTACTTATGAAATGCCATTGATCAATTTCCAAATCAGAAACAAAAATTTTTTTTGCGGGCGGGTCATAAGGAAAAAAATGGACCCCAAATTTCAAATACTTCCTCCGTTTCTCTGCACCGCTTACTCTCTCGCCCGGAGGTCTAACACTGGCGACTGGTGGTCTGACGGGCGAGGAAATGTTCTTGTATGTGGCGACTGGTGGTCTGAACCCCAGTATCATTTGCCCTAGTTTATTCCACACTCTGCAGTCGCTGCCTCACTCTAAAATCCCAACGCCACCTAAAGCCCTAATTCATCTCGTTCGCAATGGAGTTTTGGGGTAAATTTCTCTCTTCGCTACTGTCCGTGCCGCCTCTACATGCATTTCCGCTCCATTTTTGTGTATCATTTGTTTGTCGTTGTTAGTTGATATACTCAGATGCTCAACCAATCACGGTGGAGCCACCTCCGGCGGTGGGGTTGGCCTCTGCGTGGTTGAGGCCGAGTGTTCCGTGTTCATATGTTGTTGCTAGTTTATGTGTTTGTACTGAAATGTTTTCTTGAAATGGATTTCTCCTTGCTCATACCTGATTAAGTCTCCTTACAGATGATTTGTGAATTCGCTTGTGCTAGGGTTTTGATTTAATGTTATATGAAGAAAGTAGGGTTAGAAATTGCACGTTGTTGTTGCTAGCTCGATGTTGGGGTTCTTTACAGTAGTGGTTATAAGGGAAGTGTTTTGTCATTTAATTCATTGGTGTTGAATTGGTCTTCTAGCTATGTATTGCACATTATTTGGAGTGATAAGCTTTTTTTTGTGTCTTATGCTATTTAGGCTGTGTATACATTGAAATCATATGGATCTAATAATTGTCCAGGTTAGATTTTATTATCTGTAATACATGGTTTTAAATCTCCTTTTGTGAATTTTCATTGCACATGGTTTTTATGTAATCTGAGTTTGCTGTGCGCACGTTACCGGAGTTAGTTGTCAAAACCACGTTTGTCTATGTCTAGTTCTAAGTCTAACAGCAGTATATGATTGAGATGGCAATGGTATTCTGTAGCTAAGCAATTTACTTTGATTTGAATCGGATTGCTAGATTGAATGATGTTTTGTGCGAGAAATTATACCAGACACTGGCTTAGATTGTGCAACTTGAAACATTTAGTATATATGAAACAATAGGTTGTGATATATACTCAATAGTAGTGTAAACATCTTCGGTGTAGTATGATATTTTGTTGTGTGACTGAAGTTTCAGAAAGAAGAGAAAAGGAGAAGCCGTTTTTAGGTAGAAATGTTTTCTTTTCTATTTCATATTTGGTTGTATGTACTTGATTGTGGCAACTTGGCTAAATCATGAGAACATATAGTGATAGAGGAATGATAAGCAAGCTATTGTGTGTGTTCTGTTCTATACATTGGCTTCAGACTTATATAATGCGGAAGTTTGTTCTTAAATTGATATTTGTTTGCGTCCGAGCAGGCGGAGCAGCTCCGGCAGAACGGAAACAACACCTTCAAAAATGACCGGTTGAGCAAGAGTCCGAGAAACAGAAGAAATGGTGGTCTGATGATGACACATCAAGAAGAAATCCGTGTTAAGAGAGGTCTGTAGGTTTACTGTTAATGTGTGTGGAGATTTGTTGCCAAACGACCTTCACTTTAATCCCGTGTTGGTGCCTATGAACACCTCCGACAGCATATTGGCCATGTCTTCCGAATCTAGTTCCTCTGCTCAACAAGGCCAAGTAATTCTCTTTTTCAAAACCCTTCACTTTAATCCCTTTGCAGTGTTCTTACAGATTATTAACTAACCAAAAAAAAGATTATAAATGGAATTTTATGTGGTTTATATTGTCACGTAGGTTTGTTGGACTGTGTGGATTGGTCTGGAGTTGAATGCCTTAACCAAAGCAGCACGCACTCTCTCCCAAACGCCCTCAAACAGGTAGAAAGATTCTTAACTATGAACTTTTACTTGTTCAAATTTATTTTGAAAATAGGTTTTCCCTTTACTGTGTGACGAAGATAATGTTAGTTTTAGGGCTCCCTAGAACCGAACTACTGGTTTATTTTCTGCATTAGTACAATCTGTTTGGGTTAATCTTTGAAGTTGTGTTGTCAATCCTTTATATGTGGAAGCATATCTTTTATCTAGATATATGCAAGAAGTATCTTTTATCTAGGGGGCCTTTTGGTTGAAAGGGATCGGAATGATCCCAATAATCAAATTCTGGAATGAATTCCAATTTTTTATGTGTTAAAATTGCCAAATGTACCCCCAAGTTTAAGTAAAAGAGTTTTTTTGACCCTGGCAAGGTATGATCATTGGCTATTTTCCTACTTATATTATGTGTTCACAATTGTTGTCTCAGTGATGTTCTTAGTTCTCTTTATGTTCTCTCTTCATCCTTGAAGCTGATGACAAATCTTCAGATGCAAATTTTAGTGATGTAGAAGACTGGACAGCTATGACATTCTTCAGATTAAGAAGATAGAAGAGTGGAAGATAATGGGGGGAGAATTCTTCACTAATCAAACAACAAGCCCTTATAAGCCATCCGAGATCTGTGGGATGATGAGATTTGATATACAAATACAAATTCTTTCCCCGATCCTAATGTACATTTAGTGAAATACTGTTATTATCAGTGTGCGAATAGTGATTTGTTCAGAAGCTGTTTTGCCATATAGTATAATCACACAAAATTGTGATGCGTCGAAAAGTAGCCCTTTGTGGGTTAGGTTACAATGCAGAAGACAATGAACCGAGCAATTTTGGACTTGAATGTTTCTGAATGATGCATACTCAAATTGGTACTCAAAAGTAGATGATTTCCGAGTTCTGACACAAGTAAATTCTAAAAGAACATAGTAGAAAACTAACAAGTATATACTGGATTCTTATAAGCGCATATTGAATAATAACATGTAACATATAAGCAAACTAATGTGTCTCGTAATAAAACTAAGAAGTATATATGGATTCTAACATATGCAATATATAAGTAAACAAATGCAGTTCCTAATTCAAAATGAACCAACATTTTAGAAAAATGTCACACGGAACACAACTTACAAGTACGCACAAGATAGTAATAGATTTAACATATAAGTAAACATGTGCAACTCATTATTCAAAACATACAACTAACAACAAATTAAAACAAAAGATGATAGACAGTATAGCTAACAAGTACACATTAAATACTAACATATGCAACATATAAGTAAACACATGCAACTCGTAATTCAAAATGAACGATCAGAAAAAAAAAGAAGAAAAAAAGTTCATTCATAGTATAACTAACAGGTACATATTGAATAATAACAGTTGCAACATATAAGAAAACTAACGTAGCTCGTAATAAAACTAACAAGTACATAATGGATTCTATAGATGCAATATATAAATAAACATATGTAGTTCCTAATTCAAAATGAACAACCAACATTTAAAAATAAAGTCATGCAGAACACAACTAACAGGTACACTCGAGATACTAACATATGCAACATATAAGTAAATAGATGCAACTCATTATTCAAAAACGTACAACTAACAACAAATGAAAACAAAAGGTGATAGACAGTACAACCAACAAGCACACATTAAATACTAACAGATGCAACATATAAGTAAACAGATGCAACTCGTAATTCAAAATGAACGATCAGCAAAAAGAGAAGAAAAAAATGTCATTCATAGTACAACTAACATGTACACGTTGAATAATAACAGTTGCAACTTATAAGCAAACTAATGCACCTCGTAATAAAACTAAAAGTATATACTGGATTCTAACAGATGCAGTTCCTAATTCAAAATAAACAATAAAAAATAAATGAAAAGAAAATGTCATACACAATAAAATAATTATTACACACTAAATAGTAACAATTGCAACATATAACTAAACCTATGCATACTATAACGTCTCAACCACCGTACGTCGGCATCTCAGTTGCTCATCGTCGGTATCTCAGTTCCTCGTCCATCAATCCTTTCCCAGCTTATGAACTCTGTCCTCTGCCCTACACAACTAGTTTCTAGTGCCTGCATAAAAGATTGCATCTGTGGGAATGGGAAGAACACTTTTCTTAACTGGGTAATTATTCAGATTTTTCACAATGACTTAGTTGTTGCTCTTATCAAGCACAACGAACCAATTTCGTACCACAAAAACTGTTGAACCTCCAGTTCCTTTTTTAGCATCTTGTGCAGTATCACCTCTACCCTAATTATCTTCAGGAACAACATAGAGTTCATAAGAACCTACATCTATGTCTGAGCAGAATAGAACAACATTTTCAGTAGGACACACTATTCAACATTATCAATTGAAATTGAAAGTAGCATTTTGATTCCCTATTCAATTCATAAATTAATAATATGTGGTTTCTCTCAGTAAAATGAGCCCGAGTGGCCAAATTAAGGATGTTTCAAAGCCAAACCCAAGTCAACATATACTACCCTATGATCACGAATAAATGACTAAACTAATACACCAATCTGGAAACCAAAACATAAGGGGAAAATAACATTTATCAACTGAATTTTGAACAAGTTACAAAACATATATAACATAAACACATCAAGGTCATATACAAATAAACAATTACTCATAACGCCTGAACTCTAAACATTGGCAAGACATATTTCCTAATATAAAATTATTATATATTTACAATTAAGTTAAATATATGCAAAAGGAACCGAGAAAATGCATAAGATTTGAAGGAAACATATCAGAGTAATGCTCAAAATGAGTTATTACAAATTATTCAACTTTATCGTCGAAGAAATCGCCGGAGAAATCATCGGAGAACTTACCTACTGCTGCTCAAATCTTTAAATTGTTGTTATCGCCAGAGAAAGAAAATGATATAACTAAAGAGGAGAAGGTGGCGTCGAGGAAGAGAGGGAGGTGGCATCGAGGAAGAGGAGGAGGAGAAGACGCGAGGAAAAAAGACTGGTGCTCGATGCGTTGGAACGGTTAATCTGGTCGAATAAAGACATGCTTTGGATATGAAATAGATGGGCTTGGCCCGTGAAAATTAATTAAATACTAGTAATTTCAATCAGGTCCCTGACTTGTCCATAAGCTTATAGACAGACCGCCTTTCCTGAGACTTACCCTAAAAAGTAAACTTGAATAAAATAATCGTGCACATATTCCTTTTAAAAACAAAAAATTCTTGTGCACATACTTTGATCTATCTACGTGTGCCCTTCCACACACACACACACACAATAGGATACAATTGAGCGACTATGTTTAATGATGCGCATAACTTCGTGCTCAATTCAAAAGCTTTCAGATCAATCCATCCTTGTCACATAAACCATATGCTGCTTTGAGAGGGATATATGGAGCTTGGCTCACACACACACACAATAGGATACTATTGGCCGACTATGTTTAATGTTGCGCATAACTTTGTGCTCAAATTCAAAAGCTTTCAGATTAATCCATCCTTGTCACATAAACCATAGGCTGCTTTGAGATGGATATATGGAGCTTGGCCAATATATGCTGCTTTGAGAGGGACATAAACCATATGCTGCTTTGAGAGGGATATATGGAGCTTGGCTCACACACACACACAATAGGATACTATTGGCCGACTATGTTTAATGTTGCGCATAACTTTGTGCTCAAATTCAAAAGCTTTCAGATTAATCCATCCTTGTCACATAAACCATAGGCTGCTTTGAGATGGATATATGGAGCTTGGCTATTCGATAAATGGGGGATTTACCTAGTTGGCCCTTCCCAAAGGGCGAGGGCAACACCATATTTCTAATTGTGGTAATCAATTACTAATGGGTGGAGGCAAATCCATTAGAACGAGTCAAACCTGAGGTAAAGAGGAAATTCATCTAGCAGAATATAGTGTGTCACTTCGGGGTACCACACACTTTTGTCACAGATAATGACACACAGTTCACAAGTGGTACCTTCCCTGAATGGTGTTCAAAACTTGGGATTCTTCAAAAGTTTACATCTGTAGCACACTTTCAAGCTAAAGGACAAGTAGAAGTAAAAAACACGACCATGGTTCAAGGAATTTAGAAGCGATTGGAGGGAAAGCGAGCCGACTGGGTGGATGAGATACCCAACACTCTATGGTCATACAGAACGATTGTTCGAGAACCAATGTGAAAGGCTCCATATAGTCTGGTCTATGGTCATGAGGCAGTGATACCTGTGGAAATCGGTAATTTAAGTCTCCAGTAAATGATTACAAGGAGAATGATAATCCGGACATGATGAGATTGGATTTAGACATCTGAAAGAAAAAATAGAACTAGCAACAATCATAGAGGCTAAGTATAAGAAAATAATTGCTAGAGCTTACAATCAGAAGGTTAAAGAAACGTGATTTCATATTGACGATCTTGTGTTAAGAAAGAATGGGGCAAGCCTAGCAGAAGAAAGAGGAAAGCTATGCCTGATGTGGGAGGGACCTACAAGGTTACGAAGCACACAAATCCAACTGCTACGAGCCAGAAAGTTTGGACGGCGTCATTGTTCCCAATACTTGACACGTTATCAATTTGAGAAAGTTCTATGTCTAGATTCAAAGGAAACGATAGGAAATATCTGGCTGTACAGAAACTATGATATTATCATTGGTTGCATTCGTTCCTTTGTTTCCAAGAAAACATTATCGCAGTTGTAAATTATAAATATTAAAAACTATCTTTCCGGGCCAAGATTACATTTTTAGTTCTCTACATGAAAATTGAAGATGACAAAACATCTATAGTACATTACAATAAAGACACTAAGGCCTTCCGATTATCAAAAGGCAAACACAATCATTCATATCATAACGAACATCGAGTTGCAAGCTATAGATTCGAAAGCTATAGATCTATCACAACGACTGGATTTTCAAGCTTTAGCTCTTGCAACTTCACAAATCTTACGTTCGCAAGCTATATATCTTGCACAAGGGCAGATTTGCTCATAAAACTAACACCAGCAAGCAATAGATATTGCACGTCATAAAATCTGAAGCTCTTATATTTGCAAGCAATAGATCTTGTAACTTCGTCGTATCTACTATGCAAGCTATAGATCTTGCAGAAAGGCAAGCATGCCTACAAAGCCAAAATAAAAATGTGATACGAGCAAGCAAACTTAGTCTCAAGACTCATACAACTTGCAAAAAAGTCATGATCTCCGCATAAGCGTTGGTGGAATACAACTTATCAAGTGATAGGGAACACACAAGTTTACAAAATCAGGGAAAAATTATTCAAGAGAATTACAAGAAAGACATAGTAGCATAAAATAGGAGAACTATCTACACCTAGATGCTCGTGATGGTCTAGATGATGACGAACCACCACAATGAAGACTGTGCTTAGTCTCACAATAGGACTGCTCAGCCCTACAGCGGGTTTCCTCAGCCATATACTCCTCACTTACTATGTGGCCGTATTGCCATTTCATGTGTAAGAAAGATGGCGTATCAGACCCCCTTCGCTCCATATGACCAAGATATCTAGCATAATATGCCTTGAACTCGGTTATCGGGCCAAACTCCTCGTGATCCAGCTGCATGCTCATAACATCAATAGTTTCTTGATACCTCTTATTCTTAGCCGTCAAATTTTGCATTTCATCCTCTAGACACCAAATATGCGATCGGAAAGCCACAAACAATTTAATCCTTTGCCTGCCATTTTCCATAGTAAGATCTCTATGACTAGTAGTCCTATGAGATGACAATGGGGGGGGGGGGTGCTGAAGCTTATCTTTGTAATCAACACAAACTTGCTCAAGTTGGTGCACAGATGAATCAAGGAAATTGCACTAAGCATGAAGCTGTTCATTTTCACTTTGCAGCTGTGTATTTATAGAAAACTGCTTGTTAAACTTGCTTTGCCAACCAATTCCAAAAGATGAAAGGTGATCATACTCATCCATATTTTTCTTTGACCGATCCAACAAGTCGTCAATGTGAGTACATTATTTATCAATGATCAAGGTCTTCTGATGGGCTTCAAGAGTCTTACTTACAACAAAAATTTTAGCCTCCTTTTATTGTCAAAGAATCTTCACCATAGTTACATGTTGGCGGTGAATAAGAATGTTCTGTTCAACACAAAACCCTTTTAATTTATGCACAGAATCCTGGGTGTCTTTTACAGTATTCTTCCACCTCGCTTCAAGATCATTAATAACCATAAACATATACTTCAGAAGAATGCCCAAAGATAATGCCCATTCTTGGACATGGGCATGAAGGTTAAGCAAATGTATCTACACGCTAGCGGATTCAAGATCAACCAAATTACAAATGGTATCCTTGCCAAGCGATTCAACATTATAACCACTGGGAATAAACTTGCTGCAAGGACATGTTGTGGAAGAAGATGGAGTTGATGAAGACGTAGGAGCTTCCCACCCAATATGTAAAGAAATAGACTCCACATGAGATAAGCGATAAGAAGAAATAAGTTGGTGATATTCCTTGGATATACACTTATTAGCTTCAATCAATTTAAAAGGGCAACATAAGCGAATAGACAAAAACCCAGTGGGATGAGGAAAGCGAGCATAATATTCCAGATATTCAACACTTTTCAAAAATTTATGATCAACCATAATATCAAAGCCCTGCATATAAATAAATATGAGGAGAACGATAAAATTACAAAATTTGACCAAAATAATTTCCTTGATAGTAAAAAATAGTACAAACATACTTCAAAATATTGTTATCAATTACAAAAAATTTCTTAAAGTCCATAGCGCTATGATTGACTAACTTCAGTAGGAGGTGGATGAAGTGTGGACAACCACAATAAAACCCTCCTTGCTTATGGGCTGAGTGGAACCTTCTCCATTCAAATCACCCCAAGGGTTCACATTATCATTAGGATTAGACGTATGCTCAGGAATATGAAGTTCGGAAGTGGGAGAGCTAAACAAAAGATCCACAAAGTAATCAACCACACATTCCTTCAACTCAGATGCAGAAGGTAGATTAAGAAAACTGTCGAGATGAGATAGCAGCGCGAATAGATAACAACCATCAGAAATGCTCCTAATGAAACCCTTGTTAAGAATCTCCTTCTGTTGTTCCAAGACCTTATCAGATTTGGCCAGTTTAGGTTGCTTATCAACCTTTGCAGTAGGATTTAGCTTCCACAATTCGACCAAGGCCTTGCAATACCCAATGTCGCGAGCGCTAGTTGTGACCTCCTCAAATAAAGCATAAAAATATTTTGTCTTCACTAGTCGATCAACTAGAACTTAAGAGTATCCAGGCAAAGCAGGGCCAATGATCCACACCTCTTCCAACTAGAAACGCAGTTTTTTCACTTCTTCCTCAGCAGCCAGAACGCGATCTTCAGTAACACGTGCTTGCTCTTCAACGGCTTCAACAGAAACATTTAGGGCAGTCCACTTTGCTTTGCTAGCTTGCCACTTTTTCAGCATCGCCCCATCTCATTTAGCGAACTTAGCAACCCGTTCACTAATGAGTTGAAGTCTCTCACCAACCTTGTTTTCAAAACTAGCAATAAAAGTAGAACAGTTACACACCAGGAAACAATTAATTGAATCATGATAACAGTTCAACGAAAAGAGAGCATACCAAAACCATGGTCTCAGGAATAGGGGTGGGCAAAAAAATTGAAAACTGAATAATCCAAATTTGAATAATCCGAACCAAATTTAAAATTCAAGTATTCAAATATTTGAACCGATTAAACTGAATTATGAATATGGTTTATGGTTTGATTTCGGTTTCCAAACATAAACCAAAAACTAACCCGAAAACCAAATTATAACATATAAATTAATTAAATATATAATATATTCTAATAAAATATATCAAGTATATTCTTAAATTTCAAAATGGGAAGTTTTATGAAAATTGAGAAAACAAAGGGATGGACTACTTTTAGCAAAACTAAACTAAAAGTGCCGAGCAAACCTAATACAATTTTGATTTATACCTTTGTGCTCCAATGTAGTTGGCTATATTCTTTGGTTGAGAATTTACGAATTTCTTTTGGATTAGCTAGGCTGCATAATTTGCTTTCCTTGTTTTTTGATTTATGGGTTGGTCTTTTTTTCTTAGTAAACGGCTATCTGCGTGGATGGATGTAAAAAATCAAGGGCTGATGCTAAAACACATCATACTTGTTATCTGTTTGTTGGAAAGGAGAAAATATGTTCCTTATTTTTTCCCTTTTTTACACTTTTATTTGGTAGCTGTTATCTAATTTGGTTTATTCAAATATATATTTGAATTGAAACCAAATGCCGAAAAACTGAATTCGAATAAATTGAATTTGATTTTTCCATATATGGTTTGGTTTTTTTATTTTGGCTTTGTAAAATGTCAACCCAATTAAACCAAACAAAATAAATCAAGACATTTGAAAACTGAACCGATGTCCACCCCTACTCAGGAAACGACAGCTTAGAAAGAGTAGCTGGAATAGTTCCTTCCACCATCAAATTGCGGCTTCGAGATAGAAGGTTAGGAAGAGTATGGCTAACACACCCTTCTTCTTAACAAGCTCCAGGGTCATTGTAGAGCCCTCAATTCGTTCCTTGCCTCTTTCTATGAGAGGTCTCATTGGATATGTGATTGCGTTCTCCCTGAACTTTCTCGGCTATGGCCCTAGAAGTTGTCGGCTGAGCGGTAGCTTTAATAGTCACTTCTTGAGGGACAACCATCTCAAAATTGTCATTGGTTTCAGTTGCCAAAGTCTCTTAGTCTTCATTCTCTTCACCAGAAATGAAGTTTCTATCAGCAGAGCGTTGGGTTAGATCCATATCTGCAATTCAGCACACAAAGAAAGTTAGGCGAACATACAATCATAGAAGGACAACGTGAACAGCGACAGAGAAAACAATCTAGATAGAGTAGAAGCGACCAAATCAATGACAAGTAAAACACCTTTGGTCAAAGAGTCAGCAGGGCGAAGAGCAATGAAATGTTAGCTTAGCGACAATACAACTTCGGACTCGGCATTAAGATGAACATAGCCTTAGGAATTTTTGATTTAGGAACACCATAGTTCCAAATCGGAAAAGTTGGCCTACTATTATTACCAATTTTTATATAAAAAATATATCACGCCACACTCCACAATTATTTGGAAACCCATTAACGAACTCAACAGTGGGAATAATAGGATAAAGGGTAAACTCATCATAGATGTTTTTCACTTTTCAAAGATGGTAAAGGTTACAAAATAAGTCAATAGAGAAGGGAACCTTAGGTGCTTCACACACATGATACAAGAACACAAAAATAGAAACAACTTTAGGATGCAGCTGACATAATGCGACTTGATAATAAGAAAGCAAGTCCAAGACGTGTTAAGGCAAGGGGAAGGAAAGTCCAAACTTAAGGTAGTCTAAGTAACAGGAAATATAACCATAAGGAGGGGTGCGAACACTTTCAGAGGACTTAAGAGCCCTGAGCTCATATGAAAACAAAAAAGGGAAACTATGCTTTAACTCCTCAACATAAGAATCAGAGAGGACACTACTAACAATAGAAGAGCCGACGAGGTGGTCGGAAGCCTCCCTAGAATCGACACTGTTTTCAGGGACATTTGGTGGAGAAGTTCCAATAATGTTAGAAGTAGACATTGAAGTGCTCAAGATCCCTAAAAATCAAGCGAATGTGGTGTCAATAAAAACAACTAACGCCAGAAGTGAAGATTCTGGCCAAACTCCAAAAGAGAAACACAAACAGAATGCCAGAGAAACAAAAAGATCCCCTAATTTTGGAGGAAAATGGAAAAATACTGTGGAAACAAAGCCTTAAAAATTCAATCCTATAGAACTCGCTTCACAAAAGGAAAAAGAATAACAAGAAAACTTACGAGATTAATGTGGAATACGACAGAAGATCTGAGCAATAAAGGAGAAATAAATGAGATAAAGAAGTGGGAGATCACCGTCGTACCTCTCAAAGTTATAATTTATAAGCCCTTTATGCTTACTAAATACAATTAAGTAGATAGTGGCAAATCGAGGTCATCCACAAAAAAGAGGGATTTTCTTAAGCGTTTAAACATAAAAGGTTGATATTAGGCTAGAAGTAGATATATATATATATATATATATATATATATATATATATATATATATATAAAAGCAAGTAAAAGGGGGGGGGGGGTTTGGTTGGTTGTGGTCCTAAGTTATGAAATTAAAAAGACAAACTAACTAGCAAAGTTAAGTAACTATGCTAATCATCAAACAAACTAAGAAAAGGGGGTAAAAACTACAAATAATAAAACCTTGGGAGAAATTAATATCCACTTCCAAACCTAATGTATATCATTGAACCATTCACTCATTCTATCACAATTGTTAGCTATGGGGAATGCCAATGAAAGATCAACATTCATTCCTTCTTAATAGTAATTTCCAAAGACAAACAACAACCATTTGCAAACCTCGTTGACAATCACTCTAGGCAAACAACACCATAGAGGTATTTCATCAGCGACATTATACATGAAGGACCATAGATCTGATAACAACAAGCCTTCCACTAAAGACATAGCCATTTAACCAAACATAACATTCATTAGGCTGAACCTAAAACAAACCACATTTGAGGTTCAACCTTTCATTGCATCTATAGGATAAATATGAGAACAATCCACATTAACATACTTATCTAGCAAGAATCACAACACATTATGCACAAGAAGTTCTAAGTTCATGTTTTTAAATTTTCATGCAAATGAGCTAAGGAATTCGTCACTTTCCTAACTCCTTACCACTTAAATCATACAAACACTTCATATTCTCAAAAACACATGGCATAAATGAAGTAAAATATAGCATTAAGACACATGAATGCTAAATAACAAAGGCTTCAAGAATGAGTGAAATAATCTATTCACTACTTTCACTACTTGTTGTGAAGTTAAATCTTCCATTCTTCTTAGTTAGTAGTTTGCAAGAGTGAATTCGACATCTATTGGAAAACCTCACCAATGACTCCCTTAGCCAACTACAAGAAAGTTGACCTTTAGCGACATATATACATGCGACCAATGTGGAAATGTTGTATATTTACTACGCTTATGGAAATATGTCGTTCATATGCGACATTTTTACGTCATTTCATTGCTATGTCACATTGTTTGTGACACGTACGCGACATACTATTTAGTGTCGTAATATTACAACATATTGTTTCTAACACTTTACGAAAATGCCATAATTAGACGACACAATAATGATTTTGTTGTTAATTTATGGCACAATTGTATCATATCTTTCATGTGTCGTGTAATTTGTGACATGTATTTGACATTTTCTATAGTGTCTCAAGTTTACGATATATTATACACGACACTTTAGTAACATGACTTTATTATAAGACACAATTACAAGTTTGTTGCTAATTTGTGGCACAATTGTGGCACAATTGTGTCATTTTGTTTTTACATTTGCCTATGTATAATTAGATTTGACTTCTGCTCTACCCACGTATCATTTCAGTCACTCTCTCTCACACACTCACACACTCACTCACTCACACACTCACACACTCACTCAGTCACGCTCACTCTCATCTCAGTGTTTGTAGCTACTTGCGAAAAATGGTGTTAAACACTGACAATTGATTAGACTAGAAGAAGAAGGAGAGGAGGAAGAACATACTTTCTCGGTTCTCTCGGCCTCCTGAACTCCGTGCTCACGCACCGTACTCTGTTTTTGAGAAGCAGCCTCGATTCGCGTAAATTCTCTGCTTCTTAATACTGTACCTTTCTGGTGTGCTAATGCTGATGATTTGATGGCGTTCTTAATTATATGCCTTACTCTTCTTGTTTCTGTTTTCATTTCGTGGTTGAGTGAAATGCTACCGCGAGAATTGATGCTTCTTCATTTTATTTTTTTCATTAAATTTATCATCGCGCTGCCTCTTACCTGATAGAGATCGGAACTTCAAAAGTTAGGGAAAACGGTTTGTTTCGAGTGATTGAAGTGATTGAGAAGTGTAATATTTTCCTGATTGATTAACAGTATTAGCTCATAGGCTTCTCCAATTTTCTATCTGAATTTCTCAAAAAATTAGGGCTAAGCTCACTAGGCCTGAATAAACAGGGGATTCTTAAACATAGGCTTCTCCAATTACGGCAAGCATCATGCATGACTGTGTTTGGTGATTTTTATATACGTGGTTACGAGTACTCTTTTCTGCTCTTCTATGAATCAATGGGTGGTTGGGGATGCATACATTTCCTTTGCCCTTGTGATTTTGATTATGTGGATTCTTTTTAGGGAAGATAATTGCTGCAAGGTCAGCATATGATATGGAATTCCCATCCTCCATAGTCTCAACATCCGGAAAAACTCTAGTTCCTGGCAGCAACATTGACGAGGAATTGGATGCGGTTCAAACTGATGTAGAAGATCCTCAACTTCCAGCTAGCACTATTGATGACACTTCATCTATGGTTGATCAGGCTGCTCCAGAGGATCCTCAAGTATGTCATTATTATAGCAGTCCATGTTGATAGATTTCCCAACTTGTAGCTGATCCTCAAGTATGTCATTCTAGCAATAGGAACATAGTATCATTTGCTAATTCAAATGCAAAACTAAGATGACCTAAATTGAAGCCTCTCCAACTTTTATATCGGCTGATAATATTTATATTTATTTTGATCGGAAGAGTTTTATCTTCGCTTCCTGTTTCCTTGCACTATCTTCCCCATCTTCCCTATGAAGCTTTCTCTGGGAAGTGAATATCAATCATACCAGCTCTTTATGTTGAGTGATCTGTAGCCACAAGCCTGATAGTCAATGCTCTCAATCTGTAAATTGGTTAGATTGACATTTGATGTCTTTAATTTAAACTTCTGTCTAGCATTTGATGTCTATGCTGAAGAGACTGACACTACTAATTCACAATCATATGCTAAAGAAAATGTTGCTGCCATAGGTAATGAATCTGCAAAACTGAGGACGAGCACCGGTCCTCCACCTGGAACTGGGCAGAAGATCTACGAATGGATCCACCTCTAAGAGATTTCAGTGGCCACCTTGACTATAGGTATTCTCCTTCTCTCATCTTCTCATGCCATTGAACACATTGGAATTCAAGGACGCTCATATCTTATCTGGATGGTTATACGTTCAATAATAAAGCCACTAATACTGAGCAAATACTGAGCAAAAGAAATTGCTTGGTGAGTCGCTGAAATACTGAGCAAATACATCAAAAGGATCCCCCCAAACAGAAATCAAATCTAATTATACATAGGCAATTGTAAAAACAAAATGTCACAAGTGACACCAAATTGAAATAAAATATATACAGTAGCACACAAGATCAACATAAACATGCAGACACAAGTTGATCAACAGTTAATATTGTAAATAGAAACTCACCATGTTTACTGATCACTTTCATTCTCACTTGAGGAGGTAATATTATCAAAAAAATTGTCTTGATCACTGGAGTTATCGGAATCCTCATTACTGAAGTAATCTACTTCATCCTCAAAGTTTTCATCATCATTATCTGAACTAGATGGATTTTCAACTACGACTTCATTGTTGTTTGCTTGAAACCATAAATCATGTTGATTACCAATTCTCGTTTCTTCTTCTCCTTGCAAGTTGAAAAACTCCTCATCCTCATTGTTCTCAAATTCATTAACTTCTGGGTCAACATTAAATAAAACTTGAGGAGTCATCTTCAAAGCTACATGCCAATCAGGATCAACTGGATCTTGAACATACCAAGCTTGTTTTGCTTGAGATGCTAGAATAAATGGCTCATCAATTTTTCTATTTTTTTGATAGAGCAAGTGCTTAAAGTTGACTAGAGTGAAATTAAACTCATCACGCTTCAGACCGGTGTTGTAGTCGACCCAATCGCACTTGAACAAGATAAATTTTAAATCATTAGTATATCTCAGTTCTATTATATCTTGCAAGACACCATAAAATGACACGTCACCAGAAGTGGGATTATTGTCCTTGCTACTTGAGAAACTATTCGTAGCAGCACTTACAAAAATTCCACTATTTTGTGTTTTCCTCCTATTCTCTCGCTTCTTAGTATGAAAACGTAAGCCATTTATAACGTATCCCGTGTAATGCCGGACCTATTTACTTGGTCCAGCAGCCAAGTTTCGTATATGTTCTTCTATAATATTACCACTGCTTGCATTCACCATTTGACTTACCTATAAAATTTAACGAACATTGTACTATATCTATAAACAACAATGTATATAGTGTAAATTATTTATTCATTAATTCATAAAATAACTTACGTGACTTTTAAACCAATCGTGAAAGGTTTCACAATGAAGCTTTTGCCTCTCATAACCTTTTAGGCGGCGATTTGTACGCTTCAATTCCCTCAAATGCTTCCTGCAATTTTTCAACATAACATTGTAAAATAGAAATATAACTTTAACAAATGAATTCTTTGTATGTATACTAACCCTTTAAACGTGTCAATAATTGACATGTTATTAATTACATATCTATGTGCTTAGATCCATTCAATATCGTCCAGTATGATAATTTCTGCTTTCCCAAGGGGACGACCTTCTTGTGTTGCGGAATTCTCATCACCTTTACAGTTTCTAATTGGTCTATTCAATTTTGACTCAACATCACTTAAATACATTGAACAAAAGTTCATGCATTCTTCAGCAAGATATCCCTCAGCTATAGATCCTTCTGGGTGACTTCGAGTGCGCACATAGTTTTTTAATGTGCACAAATATCTATATCAAGAAACCATGATCAGAATGTTTTTGAATGCATAAATAAATTTGATTAGAAAAAATCTGGTTACCTTTCAATAGGATACATTGAGCGAAATTGAACAGGTCCAGAAAGTTTTGCCTCTTCCGGCAGATGAACGGGTAAATGCTCCATAACATCAAAAAATGAAGGAGGAAATATTTTCTCTAATTGACAAAGCACTATGGCAACCCGGTCTTCTAAAGCTTCAAAATCACTTATAGAATGGACTTTTGAATACAATTGCTTGAAAATGTCACATAAGCCGATAATGGCTTTGCAGACATGTTTAGGAACCGACCTTCTTAAAGCAATGGGCATCAATTGTTGCATCAGAATGTGGCAATCATGACTTTTAAGGCCATATATATTTCTAGCCTCCAAATTAACACATTTGGATATGTTTGATGAGTAGCCATCTGGAACCTTTACATTCTTTAACACCTTTAACAAAATATCTTTCTGCTCTCTACTAAGTGTTATATCTGATGGGGGAAGAGGACCTCCATCTGCTCGAGGATGAAGTGACTTTCTGATGCCTAATTCTTGAAGGTCCAATCTTGATTGATAATTATCTTTCGTTTTACTAGTAACACCAAGCAGCGTAAACAAGATATTCTCCATGACATTTTTCTCTATATGCATGATATCTAAATTATGACGAACCAAATTTTCTTTCCAATATGGTAATTTGAAGAAAATACTAACCTTTTTCCAGTTGTATCTGCATATCGAATCAGCACGGTTGTCACCATCCTTCTGTTTTCTTTTTCTTCCCACTTTTGGAGGAACATACTTTCCGAACTGGTACTCCATACCATCCAATTGCTCCAGTATCTCTGAGCCTGAAAATCTTTTGGGTTTTGAATTTTCACTTGGAAGAAACCGACGATGCCCCATATAACAATGCTTTTTACCATAAGTTAGCCAACGTGACTTGCAATTTTTATTGCAACACGGACATGCTTATTTACCCTTTGTACTCCAACCTGACAGCATTGCATAAGCTGGAAAATCATTTATAGTCCAAAGCAGTGCAGCATGTAGATCAAACATACACTGATTTACTGCATCATAAGTAGAAACCCCGGGATTCCATAATTCTTAAAGTTCATCGATAAGAGGTTGTAAATATATATCAATGTCATTTCCTGGACCTCGAGGACCGTCAATCAAGGTTGACAAAATTATTGATGTTTGCTTCATACATCTACCAGGAGGTAAATTATAGGGAATGATAATGATAGGCCATGTGCTATGAGCATTACTCATTGATTTAAAAGGATTAAATCCATCAGCAGCTAATCCAAGTCTAACATTACGACTATCACTTGCAAACTCCGGAAATTTTTCATCAAACGATTTCCATGCTATAGAATCAGCGGGATGCCTAAGTTTTCCATCATTAATGCGCCCTTCTGCATGCCATCTCATCAAAGGAGCAGTTTTCAAAGACATAAACAACCTTTGTAGCCTCGGTTTCAGAGGAAAATAGCGAACAACTTTTGCAGGAATCTTAGCTTCTTTTTTAGATGTCCTGTTGTCTTCATCTTCAAATGTTTTATACCTCGAAGTCTTGTAGTGTTTACATTCTTCATCTTTTTCAGCCTTTTTCCAATAAAGCATGCAGTCATTAGGACACGCGTGCATCTTTTGATAATCAAGTCCCAAATCCTTGATCACTTTCCAAGCTTCTCTATAAGAGTTTGGGAATATTTCGATGTGTTGAAATGCTTCCTTTAAAAGTGCCAACAACATTGTGAAGGAATTGTTGCTCCACCTACAAAGGGACTTTACATGCAACAATCGCACAATAAATGATAGGAAGGTAAAACTTTTGCACCCGGGAAATAACTCAACCTCAGCATGCTTCAATATATTAAAGAACTTCTCTGTGTTTTTATCAAAGTGCTTATCAGGAATATTTGTTTCACTGGGAATATTTGCATTCGTATCCTCAAAACCGGGGAATGAGGAAACAAATACATCATGAATCAAACCTTCCATGTCATCATTATCATTTACTTCCTCACTTGTATCAAATGAACGTTGTCGAATCTGCTCACCTTGAAACACCCAATTTGTATAACCTTGAAGAAAACCATTAATGATAACGTCTTTGTATACCTGAGCTCTAGTCTTTGTTCTTGAATTTCTACAATTAGTGCAGGGACATTTTATCTTTGAGTCAGTTGGCCTATTTCTGTAGGAAAAATCCAAGAAACTTTCTAAACCACGACTAAAAGCATCAGAAGTTCGATCATGTAGTAGAATCCAAGATTTGTCCATCTACATATTCATATAAATCAAGTTATTCTATTATATCTGAATAATATCAAGTTGTAACAAAAATTCAAACCATAGAAAAGATTGGAACAGAATAGTATATACTTCTCAGCTCATCCCATTTTGCTTGACTTCTTCACGTGCCCACTAAGTGGATGCGATAGGTAGTAAGAAGATAACCTGGGTCACCGATAGGTAGTAAGTAAACTGGAAGTGAAGAACACAAAACATTGATAAAGCTAACCTGTAATTTCTCCAATAAGTGGACGCGACTTTGAGAAGGATTAGTATTCCAATGGTTGTTTGTTGGGTGATAAATGTGGAATTCTGGTGTTTCAGAGGTTGGGGTCCTTGGGGAGGAGAGCAGGTGAGCCAACATCCATTTTTATTTTCTTTTTTGTATAATGAAGAAGATGGATGGCTTTACGTGTAGGTATAGATCTATATATATTACTATTTTCACCACAAGCTCTCATTTATGGAATTAATGTATATATCATCCATATTATTTGGTATGATATCAAGTTCTCGTATATCATCCAAAGGAACTTTTATGGTATTTAATGTATATCATCCATATTATTCCGTATGATATTTAATTGGATAATGCTCCATATATATCACACATAAGTTTATGGACAGTGCATAGGAACTTTTTCTTTAAATGTTTTAATTTTTTAAGAATTTAAACATTGTATTTCATAAGTTAAAACAAGTAATAATATGTACTTGAGTTTAAAAACATATTATATACGATGAACCCTTTAAATACGATGAACCCTTATGAAATCCAACATTAAATTTAACTATTTTAGTATGCATGTCATATGTGTGACCATGTTAAAACCAATCTTGCAAAAAGAAAAATATTTTTATTTGCTTTTTATTTAAAGAGCAAATGTATACATGCCGTATTCACTTGATATATAAGTATATGATAAATGTATACATGCCGTATTCACTTTGAAACACGGTGAAGATATTTAAAGGAATAGTAGTTCTCCTGATATTTAAAGGGATTGTAGTTCTCCAAGTAGTGTTGTATGCTTTATTCTCTAGCCTTGTACTCCCCCTTGACTTGCTGGACCACGATCTAGGAGTCGCTGAATATGTCTAGATCTCAGACCTTGAGCTCCTCTGCTAGTCTAAGATCGGTGATCAGGGTTTCATATTCAACTTCGTTGTTTGTGGCCTTTAAGTTAAAATGCAGTGCGTAGGGATAATCCGTGCCATTAGGGCTAGTGAGAAGCACACATGTTCCACTTTCCCCCGAGTGCGAGGAAACGGTTTGGGTTGAAACAGATTAGGTTAAAATGCAGTGATATCCATTTGTTGGGTCGTGTCTGGTCGACTTGGGTTACTGTCGTGTCTGGTTGAAACGTGTTAGTTTTTCCCCTCATGTCGCATTGGGTTGTTGCATGTCATGTTACTCTCGTGTAATTTTTATACTGGGGTTAGGTTAGACCGGGTCAAAATATTTCTGGATTGGATCGGGTCAGGTTACTGTTGTGTCATTTTTTGAAATTGGTGTTTTGTTCAAGTGGGATCATGTCAGTTGGTTTTTAGTATGTTTCATATTAGATTTGGGTGTATTTGACTATTCCATTGGATTAAAATTCGGGTTGTCTAGGTTATTTTTCAATGATATAATTGTTACAATTGCATTATTATCAGGTTTTGTTTCCTTTTAACTTGTAACTTGTAACTTGTAGCTTTTAGTTATAATTTATTTTAAAAACTATTATTCATTAGATTTATAATGTTAACCGTGCTTGAGCATTTTTAACTTAACCTTGTGTATTTAGATTTGTTATGAGTTGACTTTACATAAGCATATTTGTAGACTTTTAGTAAATAAATTTCCTACTTTATTCTCATATAGAATTCCGTATAGAATTCCTACTCCCTGTTTAGACACCTTTGTTTACACGCCTCTATCCCTTCTCTTCTTATGGATCTGGATAGAGTAAATCCAACAACATGCATCAATTACGGAAGGAGATTGATGGATTAATATTCTTCAGCTTAATATAGAATTTGCCTCTTCTATGTCAAATTTGCCGCTCAATTTTTCCAAATCTTTACCTGGCGCTGAAATTTCCCTCCCAAATCTTTGCCTCCTGATTCTACGGATAGGGTTATCCCAATCCAGTATAACAACCATCCCAATATCGACTTCTCTCATTTGCCATCATCCACAAGATTTGATTTATTTATTTTTCGGCTGAAGGTGTGAGCGTAAGTAATCAATTGCAAATCATTATTTTGTCTGTATTGCCTTTGCCATCATCATCACCAAAGAGGGGATCACGATTTATATATTTTCTATTTTTCAAATTTTACTTTCATATGTATATTTGGTTTGGTTAATTACTGCATATTATTCTAGATTTGATGTAGACATGGAATCAGTTATTGTAAGAACATTTTTGGGTTTTTATCATGGAGATGGATGATTGGAAATGTTTGTGTAGCCTTTAAGTGTGAGATTCTTTTTTATATTTTAAAACTAGGGACTGAGTGTACTGTAAATATTTTTTGTTTGAGTGGTGGTTAAATGATGTATATGGATGTTTTTGGGAGAGCAAAACAACAATGCTTTTGATGCACTAGAACAGGGGTAAGTGGTTCTGGTCGAAAATCAGTTCTGTTGGAAAAGGGGTAAGTGGTTCTAGTCGAAAATCAGTTTTGTTGGAAACCAGAGAACTTTTTCATAGTCGTGTTTCCGGGCACCAGTGTAAATGAGCTCTTTCTGTAGCCTTAACTGGGATATGATTAACCTTTATATTAAAATTATTGGTACTGCTATAGTGTATTTGTGAATATTGTACTTTTCCCCTGCAGAAAGGTATCGGTGAAAATGAGAGTTTATACTCTACAGTTTGGCAGCATTCTTTAATCTCTGATCTCTGCATTTTGGTTTTAAATTTTTTTTTAAAAAAAGGTGTTTTTGAGAGTGTTGTATTTACTGGGGGAATTAGAAGGAACCTTGAAGGTAATCAAGGTATATGACTGATGTATTTTCTATTTTCCATACTTTACAGTTTAGTTTTTACCAATAACATAAATATTTTAGTTTTTACCGTAAAATCATAAATATTTTTGCTGCGGGTTTAGAATGAATATGGAGTTGAATTCCTTTTGTTGTGTATTTGGAATTGAATTTTTCTCCCTATCCCTTTGTAGTTGACCATGGCACCTCTTAGTAAAAAATGTCGGATTGGGTCAATGTTGGATGCCGAAGTTGACGATACTACTAGGGAAAATGGTAGTGTTAATATGGAATCAACAAGATCATCATCAGATAGCGATTCTGACATTTCAGACAGCGAATCATCGAATGATGGAGAACCTGATCAGACACAAGACAATGATGGTTGTGTAAGCAAACAAGGTAATTTCATTGGTAGTTTGGTGATTGATTCAATTCTTTGTTTCTGTTTTTGATTCATAACGTAAATTTTATTGATGATGCATGAGATTTTTTTTTCAAAATATGTTCTTTCACTACAGCTTTTATTGAGTTTTTCAAGAATACAAATCATGATTACTTTAAGTACTAATTATTCACATAAATAGTTACACGAGGACAAGTACTAATTATTCACATAAATAGTTACACGAGGACAAGCGAAATTGGGATTTGAGTGGGGAACGGGAAAGGTTTTGTTGCTTCAACTGGATGATAAAAATCACGTAATTGGAAGCAATGCTGCTGGATTTTCATCCCAGTTAGGGGTATTGGGAAAAGATGGAAACAAATTGCCCCTTACCTATACAGATTGGAGGGCAGTGCCTCGTACTCAAAAAGATATTGTCTGGGATGAAATTCAGGTACCATGTTCAGTTTAAGTTTTAACGTATGATGTTCTATTTTAATATGTACATTTCCACCACTTAATATGAAATTCATATTTTTATATGTGCATTTCTATGTTTTGCTTGTAGGAGAATACAAATCTTGCTGACAATTGCAAAAGAAATTGTTTGAAAAAACTTGGAAGGATCTGGAAAGATTGGAAGAATAGAGTTAAAGCAAAACATTTTACTCCATATAAGTGCGACAAATCTGCTTTACTTTCTAGATGCCCAGATAGAGTGGAAGCTGATCAATGGCCTATATTGGTGAATTATTGGCTTTCTAAGAAAGCAAAGGTTAGCAATAAAATTTTACATAATCAAATGTAATTTCTTATTCAATTACATCTCTTTACTAAAATTATCAAACTAAAATTTTTCTCTGGTCATTTCACATCACAAACAATTAGCAAGAAAAATAAAAATAGTCGAAAGAAAATCAAACTACCCCCTAGACTTGGAAGAAAGAGCATGGTCATTGTAAGAGAAGAGGTATTGCACACAACAACTTTGTAGTAGTATTTTTTACCAAATTGATTTTAATATCTATCCATGACATTTACATGAAATATTTTCCATTTCGAACAGTTACGACAAGAATCTGGTAAAGATCCGTCCATGTTGGATTTGTTCTTACATTCAAGAAAGGGAAAGTCTGGAAAACCGGTAGATCAAAGTACCGAAGAAAAAATAGTATGCAATCTTACTGTGATTTTTTTTTCTGAATATTATTATCATGTTTCTTTGGAGTGATCAGATGAGCTACCTTCATATCAGTAAATTGTTGTGCTATATACACTCTTTGTCCCAGCAAATCCTGTGAAGAGTCTAGAATCTAGTTATCCGTTAGTTTTATTTGTTCCCCTTTTTGAACTTCCCAAAGGATATTCTATCGTAGAAGTTCCTGAGCCCATAAGATTGATTTCCACGCCCAACTGTCTGTAGCCTTTGGTCTACATTCCATGAATTGTTGTTGTCTACAGTACTTTGATTTAAAAACTGCGACAAAAAAAGAGTCTTTGTCCTATAGAATTGACCAAGTATGCTTAGCCAGCAAAGCTTTGTTCATCCTTTCTATGGAACGAAGTCCTAACCCACCTTTACTAGTTACACATATTTGACCAAGCCACCCAATAAATCCCTCTATTCTCAAGTTCACCTTTCCAAATAAACTCTGATGTTATGGCATATATTTTCTGGGCCACTGATTTCGGGATTTTAAATATGCCTGATGGATATAGCGGCATTGCTGAGATGACATGCTTAGCTAATGTTATCCTCCCTTCCAGGCTCAAAGACCGTGTTTTCCAGTTGTCAAATCTTGCCCCGATCTCTTCTTTTTGGTTGGCTTTATGAAACTGATTCGTAAATATATGTATATCTAGGTGTGTTTTTTTTCTTCATAATATGGTGCAGCTACGCATATTTCTGTGCAAGTTTGAGCATGTATGGTTGTAGATGTGTTTTGTTTACTTTGTGCATATAAGTTTAGGCCTGGACCTCTATGTAGGTGGGTTCATATGTACAGGATGTAATTGTAATTGCTTTGTGTGGGTGCTGATATATTTTTTGAGTGCATGAATATTTTGATAGTTTGTAGTAGTATAAATGCTTTAATTATGTTTGGTTCGAATGTGATGTGTTTGGGGTCATATTTGTATGCATATTTTGACTTTGTGTGGGTGTATGTATATTTTGTTTATATATTGCAGGGGTGTGGTTCAAGTTGTTTTTATATATATGTTATCATTTTTCAGGGACGTTTGCTAGAACTAAAACAACAACTACCTGAGCATTTGAGAGATGATGTTGCTGCTAATAATGAGATTTATGAAAATGTTGTTGGGAAAGAAGCACCTGGGTGTTTACGTAGTAGCACTGATACTTCAAAGTGCAAGAATTTGATCTTCACATCGAGGGAAGAATTCGATAAAGCAGTCCAACAGAAATCTACTGAAGAAGTAGCAAGTGTTCGAAAGAATTTTGGAAATATGTTGTCTAAGTTTCAAAATGATTATTGTTCAAAAATGGAGATGCTTCAAACTCGGCTCGATACAATTGAGAATCAAAATGCACATGTAAGTTCTCATTAACTGTTACATTCAAATATTTTAATGTAGTAATAACTATATGCTTTAATATGTGTTAGGTACCCGGGTCTTCAAATTCAAGACGCATATTAGCAGTTAATAATGAATCATCATCTCAAGAGTTCAATAATTTGAAGATTTCTCAACCAAGCAACAAGTTTGAGGTATTAAAAATCACGTAAACTCATTCTCTTTATTTTATTGAATTAAGCATCTATATTTTTTAATATTTTTCTTATCAGGTGAGTAAAGAGAAAAATATTTCAGAGGAGAACAACATAAATGTTGCTTTAGATGGCATATTATCAAAACCACAGGTATATATTATCTAGAATTAATATCAATATATTAAGTGTGTTCGCAAAATATAATCTTGGTATTTTTCATTTGCTGCTTAGGTAAAAAATGCAGCACCAAGAAAGAGCAAGAGGAAGGCAACATAGCTTTGGGTGGAACAATTGATATATTTTTATCCTCATCTTACAGCATTTTAGAGTTAATATAAGTTCAATCACGTTTATTAGTTTGGTGTCATGATAACTATTTTCAACATTCAGACTTTTATTTTTTTAATATTGAAAATTTTAGAGATTATTTCTTATTGGGTATTTTTGATTTTAGTACATTAATTAAATATGTTATTTATAGTTAAATTATTTTATTATTTAACTATAATGTAATATAATATATTTACTTCTAATATATTATTATATACTTCTAATATAATATACTTAAGTGATGTTAAATATGTTGTATTATTTGTGACTAATTAACATTATTTGTGATAAATATAGTTTATGTCGTAATAATATAAGACACTTATCCGGTTATTACATGTGTTGTAAAAGACCACTTCACACTATTTTACGTGTCACAAATATGGATGCAAATTACATGGTGGTAATTTAATTAATGTCATATAGTATGTCGCAAAGATACATGTGTCAATGTATGTAAATGTTGTGTGTTGTGAATGTCAATGCTTCACTAAATGTAAATGTTGCATAATGTGTCATAAAAACACGTGCAACACTAAGTGCAAATGATGTATAATGTGTCACAAAAACACGTGCAACACTAATAGCAAATGATGCATAATGTGTCACAAATACACGTGCAACACTAAGTGCAAATGATGCATAATGTGTCATAAGAACACATGCAACACTAAGTACAAATGATGCATAATGTGTTGTAAACATCGATGCAACATTAAAATTAAGTGTAGCAAAAACGTCGCAAATTATATGACATTTATACTAGCGATACAAAAAGTGTCATCTAATTTGCGTCACAATAAGAATATTGTGTAGTGAAAATACTACATGGGCAATCACAACACATTAAAAAGTGATACAAAAAGTGTCGCAAATGTCCTTTTGCGACACTATATTATTGACAATGACACATTTTATATGTCGCAAAAGGGGGTGTTTGTTGTAGTGGCCGAAGCATGACTAAAAGTATCCCATTGATGGCATTGAGCACAATGAATCAACAAGCTTGACAACACTTACAAACACTACAACGTGTCTAAGCATTTAACCAATTCATGCATTTACACAAGATTAGTCAAGAACGATCGACATTCATAGACCTATCTCATTTGCTACCTAAAACAAACATGACAACGAGTTCATCATCATCACATTCATCTAGCAATTATCAGCACATCAACATCATTAAGAAGCTCTAACTCATGCTCTTGGATTCCACATTAAAAGATGGGTGAATTAGCTACTTTCTCCCAACCCTAACAAGTAATCATACAAGAAAATCATATACTCAAGCTTCCAACAACATCAATGCCATTAACAATTCATATTCAAAGCTCAATAAATGCACAATAGCAAAATCACTAAATAAATAGATATGGTTCTTACTACATAGATATGGAAGCTTCAATCCATTGCTCCCAAGATAAAACTAAGCTAGATAATCAAAACCCATAACATAGAACAAACATCTACAGAGAAAGAAAAAGAAATGGAAGAAAATGGTGAAAAACTAGGGTTTTTGAGCCCCCAAGTCGGGCTTGGGTAAATGGGGAAGAAAAAGGGCTATTTATAGCCCAAGTTGGTCAAAAAGAAGGTCAAAATGCAGCAGGGGTCGCCCGGGCGGAAATGGCGTCGCCCGGGCGGAAATGGCCTTGCCCGGGCGGCGAAGGTCTTAGCCCAAAATTCAGATCCATCCGCTCGGGCGGCGCCATTTCAGCCCGGGTGAGCTACAAGTCGTGGCTTCTTGTTTTACTTCCCACGGGTGATCCGTTGATCCATTTTCGGAGTTCTTATAGTCAATTTTATAGTGCTCGAGAAGAAGAATCCAATGATACCACCATTGTAGGATGATTCTTCTCGGATAATTTTAAGAACTTTTTCTAAACTTCCGGGTGACCATTCATCCACTTCTTTGCCTTCCTTCTTCGACCCTTCTATCTTCTACCACGTTTTGGAACATGACCTTCACTAAACCACTCCAAAAGGCTTACGAGACATCTACAAATGAAGCTCACAAAATGGAATCTAGATGCTCGTAAGGACCAAAAATCCATTAGACTAAACATAGGTTACAAAATGAAGGATTTAGATATAAAAACAAAAAATGGTCATCTAAACCCCTTATCGTGTAAACCTATGTAAATATAGAAATGTTACAAGAAAAATAAGACAAAAGTGATGTTAAACGCTTTGAAAAATACATGCATATGATGTCTCATCAAGAAGTTTACTGTTAGGAGTTTTAATTAAAGAAAGTGAAAAGCCAAAAGAAAAAAAGGTGAATAATAAGTAATTATGATGGCCTGGAAAAAAGTGAAATACTTTTTTAGGAATTCGAGAAGGCGGCGGTATACAAATACACTAAATAGTGACAACCTTCAAATTGCAAAAATCTAGGAAATTACAGAAGAAATAAAGTGTGACGGTGGAGGAGGAAATCTTGGAATGAATGGCAAATACAAAGGAGCGAATATTGGCTACAGGATCGCAACACCTGGATATCTACACAATACTTCCATTTCCTGAAAATTCAAATTTCACAGATTTCACTATTCAATGAGGTAGTGAAACACATCCAAGAAGCATGCAACACTTCGCAAGAACAGTTCATGTCGAGGAAAAAATGAACACATTATTACGCATCAGTTGAAAATGAAATAATAAGTTTTCAAGCAGCTCCTGAACATGGTCATAGCTTTGTGTAATATTGATATCGTGACTTGGGGGGGCTTTATGGTGTATATCCAGCCTAGAAATTAAAAGGTTGCTGGCCTCTAGGCCCAGCCCAACTTCACTTTATAGAAAAATGAAGTCATTTCAGCCCAAGGTGCGGATCGACCAAGAAAAGGTATACGTGGAACTTGTAGTCGTGTGTAGATCATGAGTCAGGAAATGCGAAGCAAGCAAAAAACATTAAGCCATGAATAGAAGATGTGGTGATCATAGCATGACCTACGATCTCAACTCCTAAAAACATGGAACCACGACTAAAATGGATTATAAATACAGGAAGCTCAAAATAAGCTAAGGTAAGCGTGACTACACTAAGAAATTCCAGTTCTTGAAGAGAGAGATTGACTTAATCGTCATAGCTTTTCTTCCAGAATTGCTTCCGGGACATGTTTTGCTAGAGAGGAGATTTGCGGAGAGAATAACGATTGGCTTGCCTGACCAAATTACCATATAAATTGGCGCCGACTGTGGGGACTCGGGAAATTTTTTTGTTTCAAGATTCTTCAGGTAAACAATGGTGTTCACCAGAAGCAAGAAGAGCCATAACCATTAGACGCAAAAACACACACCTGGATGCAACAGGAACATGCATCCTAGCTAGAACAAGGAATACATTCCCAATGGAGAAATTGAGCATAATAAAGAAGAAACAGAGGATGAAGAAGAGGAAGCAGAATCTCCCAACACGAACCAAAAAAATAAAATAATGGAGGGCGTTCATAGCATTCTTGGAAGCAAACAAGAAGAATTTGTACAACCAACTTTTAACCACACTCAAGCCAAACCCTCCAAGAATGGAAAAAAAGAGTAATTCAAAAGCGTGAGAATCTCAAGTATGAAGAAAAGTTACGGGACATAGTTGTAGACAATGATGTAGACAAATCACCCCTAGTGCCACATCTGTGGGATTTTAAAACACCAAAGGACTTTAAACTTCCTTTACATGTTGAAATCTACGATGGGACCACAGACCCAAAAAAGTTCTTGCACTCATATAGAAATAGCATGAGATTTTGCGACACGAACATCGAATTGGTATGCAAGGTTTTGCTCATTTTCTTAATGGGAATAGTGATCACATGGTTCGAGGATCTCCAAAATGGAAGTATCAAGTCTTGGGTTCAGTTGTCAGATCTATTTTTTGGCCGATTTTATCTGAAGAAATAATTCACAAAAACAACCGCAGACATAAACAACATAGCTCAACAAAATGATGAAAGTCTTGCAGAGTATTATAATTGATTTGTCACAGAGACTTTGCAGGTTCGTGGCTTGTCATTCCAATCTTCCTTAGGAGCATTCACAGGAGGGAGCTACAAAAGTTTATTGAGAAAAATGTGCAAATAGAAGAAGCGAACAAGCGTAAGATAAAGCTGAAACAAGGCAAAAACTTAACAATGGAGGGCTTGCAGAAGGGTTTCATAAAGAAAGGTAAGGGAGATATCCCTTTCAAAGGAAGAGAACCAGGGGTGCAAGGCTTACCGTTCTAGGAAATTCCTCTGACAAAATCAAGAAGAGAAATAAGGACAGTGAACAAAGAGCTATTTTGTGAGCCAACACCTATAATAGGGTCGCCAGATAAGAGATCCAGAGAGTATTATTGTGTCTTCCACAAGGACCATGGCCATGACATAGAGTATTGCAGACATTTGAGAAGACAAATTGAAGAAAAATTGAAGAATTACTACTTAAGCCAATATAAGAAAGAATGAGGAAGTAGTATGCCGATGCCAACAAAACAAGGAACACTGCGACAAGAAACTAAGGGATGACAAGCCCACTGACCAAATTGTTTTAAAAAAAATGCTTGTGGTAGTGGATTACAATGACGATGCAGGTGATGAAGTTCTAGAGAAAGTAATCCTTTCCATACATGGATCCATGGGGTTATTGTCAAATAATGCTAGAAAGGCCAAAGCAAGGTATCCCCCCTACAAGAACCTGTTGGCAAAAGACTTTGTTCAAGAAAAGTGATCACTTTTAGGGAGGAGGATGCAATGCCTAACGCTTTGACCCAAAACAATCCTATGGTCATCATTGCTAAAATTGAAAATGCAATGTTTGTTCATGGACAATGGAAGTGCAGTTGATATACTATTCGTGAATTTCTTCGATGGGCTAAGGTTCAAGGAAACTGGGAGGTCATCGCCGTACCTCTCAAAGTTAATACTTTTAAGCCCTAATGCTTCCTATCTACAATTAAGTAGATAATGAAAAGTCGGGGTCATCCACGAGAAGAGGGATCTTTTCAAGTTTTTAAACATATATGAAAGAAAATATACTAAGCATATGCATACATAGATACATATAAAAACATGTAAACAAGGGGGGATTTTGGTTGGTTTGATCCTAAGTTAACAAATTAAAGTAAAACTACTAGCAAAGTAAGAGAACTATTCTAATCATACAATACAACTAAAGATAAGATGAAAACAACAATTAACGGAACCTTGGGTGCAATTGACTTCCACTTCTAAACCTCTTATCCATCATTGAACATGCAACCTATTTACTACTTTCACTACTTGTTGTGAAGACTAAACTTCAATACTTCTTAGATAGTAGTTTGTAAGAGTGAATTTGACATCCCTTGTCAAACCTCACCAATGACTCGCGTAGTCGAAACACGACTAAAGGTATCCCATTGATGGCATTTAGAACGAAGAATCAACAATCTTGGCAACACTTATAGACACTACACCGTGTCTAAGCATTTAACCAATTCATACATTTACACAAGATTAGTCAAGAACGATGGACATTCATAGAATTCTCTCATTTGCTACAAGAAAAAAACATGACAAAGAGTTCAACGTTATCATAGCAATTATCAATCCATCAACACAATCAAAAACTCTAAATCATACTCTTGTATTCTTATCAAGAAAAGGGGAAATCAACCCATTTCCTTAAACCCTAACAAGCATAGCATACAAGTACTTCATATATTCAAGCTTTTAATAACATTAATGACATTAACAAATATTCAATGCTCCATAAATGCATAATAGTAAGAGTATCAAATAGGCTACAAATTGTTCTTAAGACATGGGCTTGGAAGCCTTAGTCAATTGCTCCCAAGAACTAGATTTAGCTACAAGAGTTCATACTAATTAATTTTAAACAACTAAACATAATACAAGAGAATTCAAAGATAAAAATGGAAGAAAATAGGGATCTAAACAGTACCAAAAATGCAGATGAAGAAGATCTGAATGAGAGGAAAGAGAGTGCTATTTATAGTACAAAAATGATAAGGTTAAATTCTGGCCACCCGTTGGTCACGAATAGCAATGGGCTCATCGGGACTCGCGACGCTCTTGCGACGAGGTCATCGCGACTCGCGCCGGGTGCCAGAATTTAATCCTATTTTATTTTCTTTTTCTTGTGGTACACATTCATCTTCATAGAAATTTCTCTCATTTTTCAAGTCTTCAATGTCTTCAAAAATGGTCTTCAATGGCCTCTGGTCTTCATGTCTTCGAAGCAAGTCTTCAAAAGTCTTCGAAAATGTGGCCTCCGGTCTTCATGCCTCCATGTTGCTCTTACCCCTCCTAAGAGAATTTCAAGGTAAAACACAAACTCTTGATAATAAAAAAGCACAAAAGTGACCCAAAATAGTACTAAATTATGCACATAAAATGGATATATCAAACCTCCCTACACTTAAACCTTACTCGCCCTCAAGTAATAAAATATCCAAGCATACGAGGGAAATGACGTATCCACATCCTAACTACTATTCCCCCAAATCAATACCTCACAAAACTCTCAATATCACACATCCCAATGTTAAGGTCAAATGAGAAGTTTCCCACATTCCCTATTCCTAAATCTACTTAAACCATATCAACCCATCAATTCATTGATACCCCTAAAACATCTCCAAATCCCGAATTGATAATCTGAAATCCAATGATACAAGGTGAAGCTAAAGACACGTATAAGATTCAAAACACATGCTCCACTTTATATCAATATATCAACCTAAAAATGAAGCATATTAACGATAAAAAATTTTATAACTTACTTCGTCTTCTCCCGCTAAATTTTCCACTCCCAGAAGGTCCTCAAGATGTCAACCTATCCGATCCATCCATATGGTCACTGCAACCTTATGACTCCAACGCCGAAAAATGAGTGAACACTTAATGTTTTTCAATTTCTCTCGTTTTCTCTCATTTTGCCTAGGAGCCCTTTCGGGTTTTCATCCTAGCCACTCATCATGTTTCTTTGGCGCACATCTCACCTTTTTCTGCACATTTAGCCTCTCATTTTTGCCTAGGTCGCCCTTTTGGGTTTTCGACCTATCTGGGCTCCCAATGTTGCCTAAGTTGCCCTCTCGGGTTTTCAACTTAGCGAGATTTTTTTATTTATTTTTTCTTTTTCATTTTATATTTTTTTCAAATTTTTCAGCATTCTTCACGTGTCACCAATCCAAAAAGTAGCAAAGTGCTTTCCAAATGTTAAGGCTAAGAAGAGTATCAAAGCCAACATTATCCAAGTAAATCAAAAGAAAAACATCCCAAAACAAAAGGGAGAAATATCCTAAACAAAACAAAAGAGTTATGAAAAAGTGTCTTCAATCCCAATCACCTCAAAGTAGATACCACTCCCCATACTTAGAACACTACATTGCCCTCAATGTAGACAATAGGGCAAAAATGTACAAAGCAAAGTATGGAAAGGGTAAAGATATGGTGCTCACTAAATCACTGATGTGATGAAGAAGGGTCACCGCTAAAATAGCGCTGCTGATACTGTTCCAGCTACTTCGTGCTCCTCTGTCTCCTAGCTCTCCACCTCTCCACTCCCAGATTGGGACCTGAGACACTGCCTGCCTGGGACTCCATCTCATGGATGCGAGCTGACAGGTGGTCAATCTCCTCATCCATATCGATCAAGGTCTGGGAGACAAATACATTATGCTCCAATATCATGCTATCCTAGCGGCGGAATCCATCCTACATATTCTGCATCATCCAGTCATAGAAGTCTGGTGGAGACTGGGAATAGTGAAGTGGCACATCGTCGACCTGCACCGGCTCTGTCTCTGGTGGAGGCTGCGTGGAGTGCTGCTGGGAGTGCTGCTGCTGATGTAGCTCAGAGAGAGGTAGACTACTAGCATTATGCTGGACAAAAACTGGGCCAAGGTCGTGGAGCTCACACTAGAAATCATCTCTAAATGAGGAGTCAGGTGAAATTTCCAAGTCTCCTAGAGGTGTGTCAAATTCCAGCTTCGTCTTGTTGGGCTGAGGAAGTGCCATGAATGTGACCTTCCTCACGCCATACAACCAATGGAATAGCCCCGTGGTCCATGTGGAACTAAGCATCTCAAATCTAATTAACCTCTCAGCAGTGATAAGATAGGAAGTGCTCCTCCCTAAGCGGTGGAAGTGTGGATGCGTTTGTGGCAAAAAGGGTTTTGCCATTTTTTAAAGCATAACTGTACGACCATCGTGACTCATGACAAGTGGTCTCGAGGGGTTTGGGTCTGGCTAGGCTCAAGGATGAAAGATTTGGTCTCGAGGGGATCGAGTCTAGCTAGGCTCGAGGATGAAAGATAACATCTCGAGGGGCATTGGTCTCAAGGGGCTAAAATGCTTCACTAGTCTCGAGGGCTTTTAGCCTAGAGGACATGAGGTCTCAAGAGGTTCGGCTCACGGCCTCGAGGGCTCACAACCCCGAGGTCTTAAGAGGTTCATCTCATAACCCCGAGGTCTCGAGAAGTTTAGCTTGGGACCTGAGTCGATGGCTTGGAGCCTCGAGGGCCCGAGGTCTCGAGGGATAATAGACTTTATGGCTCGGCTCGAGTCTAGGGCTTGTGGCCTCAAGGTCTCGAGGGGATAATGTCTCGAGGGTTGGTCTTGAGAACTGGCCTCGAGAGGATGATTGACTTTCATGTTTGGCTTGATTCAAGGGCTTAGGTCTTCGAGGATCTGAGGTCTCGAGGAGATGATATCTCGAAGAGCTGATGGGATTATGGGTTTGACTGGTCTCGAGGGGATGATGTCTCGAGGGCTCGCAACGAGGCCCTTGCGAGGATATCGTGACTCACAAAAAGTGGAGCCCGGGAACTGAATTTTGACAAAATATTTTTGATTACATCGTGACTCGCGACCACTCCTTCGCAACTCATGACGAGGCCCTCGCGAGGCCATCGCGACTCGCGAAAAGTGGATGCTGAGAACTTCATTTTCAGCAAAAATCCCGGATTTGGTCGCGACTCGCGATAAGGACCTCGCGAGGCCATCACGACTCACGACGAGGCCCTCGAGAATTGCACAAAGTGGAGGCCGAGACCTCCATTTTCAGCCAAATTCCTGATTTAGTCGCAACTCGTGACGAGGCCATCGCGAGGCCATTGCGACTCATGGAAAGTGGAGGCTGAAAGCTGAAATCTCACTAAAAGTTACAGAGCCCATTGCAACGATGTGGTCGCGACTCTCGACGATGTGGTCGCGACTTGTGATGATGTGGTTGCGACTCGTGATGGTGGACTACTAACCTGGTACTTAGAAAATTTTTCTAATTCCTTCTCTTGTCCAAGTCTTTCCTTCTTGACTCCAAGCATTTCTCCCTTCAAAAGTCCAATGCCTTGGCTTCAAAATTGCTACAAAATCATGGAAAAACAACATGTGAAAAGCATAAAGCAAAATAATGAAACTTAATGACAAAATCCAAAACCAAACAACATCAATGGATAGTTACGAATAATGATCTGGATGATCAAAACCAAGTTTATTTAAAGTTTTTGGCATGACTTACTCCCTTTTCTTGGGTTTTACTCACAAACCAGATCAAAGAGATCAATGTCCTCTCCTTTTTCTGGCACAAAATTCTTGTGGTAAGGTTTCAAACGTAGTCCATTAACCTCGAATGTATTGGACTTATCTTGATCTAGAATATTCACCGCGCCATGCGCGAATACCTTAACCACCTCAAAATGACCGATCCATTGGGACCTCAACTTACCTGGGAATAGGGGATGGCGAGATTGGAATAGGAGGACCTTTTGACCAACGTCAAAATCCTTCCTAATGATCATCTTGTCATGCCACACCTTTGTCTTCTCTTTATAGATTTCAGCATTCTCATAGGACTCCGTTCAGATCTCATCCAGTTCATCCAATTGTAACTTTCTATGCAAGCCGGCCTCATCTATATCAAGATTGAATTCTTTAACCGCCCAGTAAGCCTTATGTTGAATTTCCACCAGTAGATGATAGGGCTTACCAAACACTAACCAGTATAGTGATATACCAATTGGTGTCTTGTAAGTCGTCCTATATGCCCACAAGGCATCATTCAACCGAGAACTCCAATTCTTCCAGTTAGGGTTAACCATTTTTTTAAGGATGGACTTGATTTCCCAATTGGAAACTTCGGATTGCCTATTGGTTTACGGGTAATGGGCGGTGGATATCTTATGAGTGATGCCATACTTCTTCAAGAGTGCCGCTATGGTCCAATTGCAAAAATGGGTGCCACGGTCACTAATCAAGGCCCAGGGTACCCCAAACCTAGAAAAGGTGTTATCTTTCAGGAATTCTACAACCACTTTAGAATCGTCAGTCCTAGTGGGTTTTGCTTCAACCACTTGGACATATAATCAACGGAAAGAAGAATATATGTATGACCATAAGAACTAGGTAAAGGTCCCATAAAGCCAATACCCCAAACATCAAAGATTTCACAATACAGAATAGGCCTTTGGGGCATTTCATTCCTAGTGGAGATATTTTCTACTCTCTGGCATTCATCACAAGATTTGCAAAAGGTGTATGCATGCTTATTCAATGTAGGCCAATAAAACCCAATTTCTAAAACTTTCCCAGCGGTCCTCTTTGCTCCAAAATGACCGCCACGTGCATGAGATGATAAAATTCAAGAATTGAGTGTACTTCATTATCAGGGATACATCTCCTAACAACTTGATCCTCACAATGTCTCCACAAAAAGTGATCATCCCACACATAATACTTAGCATCACTCTTTAGTTTATCCTTTTGGGCCTTAGAAAAATGAGGAGGGAATTTACCGGTGACAAAAAAATTACAATGTCGACATACCACAGTAGGAGATCCCTAATGGTGAACAGTTGTTCAACAGGGAATTCCTCCCGTAGTTACTCCTTCACTGTGGGGTTTACCTCAATGTCTTCACATGGAGTCAACCGACTCAAATGATTGGCCACAAGGTTTTCCATGCCCTTCTTGTCTCGCACCTCCAACTTAAATTGGCTCAAAAGCAGGATCCACCTAATCAATCTTGGCGTGGCCTCTTTCTTCGTCATTAAATGACGAAGCACTGCATGGTCAGTGTACAAAATAACTTTTGTACCCAGCAAGTAAGATCAAAAATTTTCCAAAGAAAATACCACTGCTAGCAACTCCTTTTCGGTGGTGGAATAGTTTCGTTGGGCTTTATTCAGAGATATGAATGTGTAGTAGATGGCGTGAGGCGCTCTCACCACCCTTTGACAAGGCACCGCTCCCACGGCGTAATCACTTGCATTGCACATAATCTCAAAAGGCAACGACCAATATGGGGGTTGTATAATAGGGGGATCTAACATTTCTTTCAATGTATCGAAGGCCCCTTTACAAGCCCTTCCATCACAAATTCCACCTCTTTTTGCTATAACTTGCATAAAGAAGATGCTATCTTTGAGAAGTCCTTGATGAACCGATGATAGAATCCTGCATGGCCAAGAAAAGAGCACACTTCACATTAGTAGGATAAAGAAAAGTTTGAATTGTGTATATCTTTTCCTTGTCAACCTCAATACCCTTAGAGGAGATAAAATGGCCTAAGACAATGCCTTGCTCTACCATAAAATGACACTTCTCAGAATTTAACACAAGATTAGTATCCATGCAACGTTAAGAACTTGTGTCAAATTTGCTAAACAATTGTCAAAAGAATTACCATGAATGTTGAAATCATCCATGAACACCTCGACAAAAATTTCAACAAATTCTGAGAAAATGCTTACCATACACCTTTGGAAAGTTGTGGGGGCATTACATAACCCGAAAGGCATACGCCGATAAGGAAACGTACCAAAGGGGCACGTGAAAGTGGTCTTTTCTTGGTCTTCCGGGGTAATAGCCACTTGAAAGTACCCAGAGTACCCATCCAAAAAGCAATAGAAGGGGTGGCTTTCTAACCTCTCAAGAATTTGATTAATGAATTGCAATGGGAAGTGATCTTTTCGAGTTTCCGCGTTCTTCCTCCGATAGTCAATGAAAATGCGCCACCCGTTTTGAACTCGGGTGGGCACCATTTCACTCTCCTCTTTTTCGACCACCATCACCCCACTCTTCTTGGGTACCACTTGAGCTGGACTTACCCACTTGCTATCCGAGATTGGATAGATCATGCCCGCTTGGAGTAACTTGACGATTTTTGCCTTCACCACATCCATCATAGGTGGGTTTAAACGGCATTGGGGTTGCTAGACGGGTCTTGCATCTTTTTCCAACAAGATTCTATGCATACAAGTGGACAGGCTTATGCCTTTGATGTCGGCAATAGTCCATCCAATTGCTTCTTTAGTGAGCTTGCTTGAAATGATAAATGGAAGCATCTCCCCTTCCCTAAGAAAAGCATACTTGAGGTCACTTGGCAAAGTTTTAAGTTCAATCACCAGCGCTTTCACAAGTGACGGGAGAAATTCCGGTTCCGTGGGCTTCTCTAAGAGTAGAGGAGGAGGTTTTGAGAGACTCGGTTTCATTTCTTCAAGCAGGTCCAAATCCTCAAAGCTTTCCTTCAAGTTAGTGCTCATAAAGTATACATTATGGGCATCATTACTATCACATTGCAAAGCAACTAACAAAGAATCATCACAACTTAGTTCAAAAACATCTTGCACAACTTCTTCAACAACATCTAGGGCATGGAAAGCATGTTCTTCACTAGGATACTTCATAGAGTCATTTATGTTAAACTTAATTTTATTCCATCAAATTCCATGGTGAGGGTACCTTTATGCACATCAATAATTGTCCTAGAGGTTTTCAAAAATGGCCTCCCCAACAAAATCAGGGTGGCATGGTTATCATGCTCCATGTAAGGGATATAAAAATCCGTGGGGAAAAGTAAGGAATCCACCTTAACCAACCCTTCCTCAATAATACCTTTAGGGTATGCACTAGAACGATTGGCCAATTGGATTACCACCCCGGTTTTGTGCAATGTACCCAAGTTGAGGTTTTCATATAAAGAGTAAGGAATCACATTTATTGATGCACCTAAATGAAGCATAGCTTTTTCAAAATGTTTATTTCCTATTATGCAAGGGATTGTGAACATGTCAGGATCGCTACATTTAGGGGGCATCTCTTTTTGACACAAGGCGGAAACATGCTCACTTTTTCCATTTTTCAACTTGTTTTTGGCCCTTTGTTTTCTATTCACAATACATGATTCCTTGAGAAATTTAGCATATCTAGGAATTTTTTCAATGGCATTCAAGAGTGGGATATTTACCTCACATCTACGAAAGACTTCGTAGATGTCCTTGTTGTCCTCCTTCCTCCTTTTGTCTTTCAAGGTTTCCGGAAATGGAGGTTCCGGTATATATGGAGGGATCTCCACCATTGCTCTTTTGTGAGGGGGAGATGAAGGTTCCAGAATGGAAGTTGACTTCGGTCTTGGCACCAATGTCTCTACCTCGCTTTCTTCTTCCTTGCCCTTTTTGGCTAACTCTTCGGCCTTCTTCTCATGGGCTTCTTCCTTCTCAACTCCTTTCTCAAACACCACAATTATCATAGGCTCCTCTTTAAAAATTTCATTATTCAGTGAAGTACCAACCTCTCTACCACTTTTCAAAGTGATAACACTTGCATTTTGTCGAGGGTTGATCTCCAGTTAGGAGGGTAGCTTACCCTTTTCCAAGGCTTCCATCCGATTCACCACTTGAGCTATTTGGCTCACTTGAGTTTCCAAGTTCTTGACACTCTCCTTGGCTTCATCTTAGAATGTCTCACCTTTTTCCATGCACATGCCCAACCGGTGAATGGCTTGCATCACCTCATCCTTTCTTAGCCCCGAGCTCTCCCCTTGGTCTCAGGGTTTGTCTTGGAGCCTTTGAAATTGTTGTTGAGGTGTCTTACACTATTGTTAAGGAGACCGATATGGTTGGGGTTTTTGACTTCCTTGAGGGTTTCCATACCGGAGGTTTGGGTTATCACGATTTCCCGAATTATACGGCCGATTTTGGTACCCTTGATAACCTTGGTAGCCTTGGTTACCTTGGTAGCCCTGCCCACCTTGATATTCTTGGTAGCCTTGATTCCCTTGATGGCCCATGGCACTTACCTCTTCAACATAATCCTCTTGCAAAGTGGGGCAAGTGCCCGTAGGATGCGCCAAGTAATAAATTTCACATGATTTAACACGTGGCACACTCCCGGACTTTGTTATCAACGATTTAACCATAGATGCAAGGGCTAAGACATGATCCTAGATCTTTCCACTATTTGAAGAGTCACTTGCGGGCATTGAATTTCTCCTTCTCAAATCGGCCCTTAAGCTAAAGTTTCTCGGTTCTTCTGCTAGCTCTTCATACAATTACATAGCCTCGGAGGATGTTTTATTCCCAAGGGTGCCACCACAAGAACTTCTTACCAACCTTTTATCTTCATCAAGAAGTCCATTGTAGAAGTAATAAATCAAATCCCCCTCCAAATAACCGTGTTAAGGGCAACTTGCAAGAAGCTTCTTGACCTCTACCAATAGTCGAAGAAAAATTCTTCATGCCATTGGAGGATCTTGCTTATGTTCTTCTTCAAGGCGGCGGATCTAAGGGCCAAAAAGTATTTGGATAGAAACTTTGTTTTCATATCAAGCCAAATCTTCATGCTCTTGGGCGGTATTTAGTGGAGCCAATCTCTTGCACCATCCCTTAGTGTGAATGGGAATGCCTTCAACTTATAGAAATCTTCATCCACTCCATGAGGGACCGTACCACCACACAAGAAGTGATACTCGGTGAGGTGTTTGTTGGCATTCTTCCCTTGCCTACCATGGAAGATGGGTAGCATATTGATGAACCCTATTTTTAGCTCAAAGTGCCCGTTTGGTCCAACCACGGGATACTCGATGCACATTGGTTGTTGATCAAGGTTGGGGGCCATGATGTCTCTTAACAAAGCTTGCGCCAAAGGAATCTCTCTTTGGTGGAGAGCAGGAGCTTGCCCTTATGGAGGAGGATGGTGAGGTCCCCCTCCCAGATGCTCATCTCCGTGCTCAAGTTAATGTTCCATAGAGGAAGATGTATCCACAAAATGGTCACTAGGAGGGGTGTTATTAAGACTTTCCAAAGAAAGCCCCCTAGCCCGTCTCAAATTCAACTCTAACTCGGGGTCATAGTGTAGGGGTTCTTGCGAAAAGGATCGCGTACGAATCATACACCAAGAACTCGAACAATACGTTTCCAAGCCAAGTGAAAATGGAAAATTAACTAAGAAATCAAAATAGAAGCAAACTAACAATTATTTATAAATAGCATATAATCACACATAATATGCCCAAACACTTAAAAATAAGTGCCTCTTCCCCGGCAGCGGTGCCAAAATTTGGGAGTTCATCGTCGTACCTCTCAAAGTTAATACTTTTAAGCCCTAATGCTTCCTATCTACAATTAAGTAGATAATGGAAAGTCGAGGTCGTCCACAAGAAGAAGGATCTTTTCAAGTGTTTACACATATATAAGAGAAAACATACTAAGCATATACATACATAGATACATATAAAAGCATTTAAACAAGGGGGGATTTTGGTTGGTTTGATCCTAAGTTAACAAATTAAATTAAAAAAATAGCAAAGTAAGAGAACTATTCTAATAATGAAATACATCTAAAGATAAGATGAAAACAACAATTAACAGAACCTTGGGCGCAATTGACTTCCACTTCCAAACCTCTTATCCATCATTGAACATGCAACCTATTTACTACTTTCACTACTTGTTGTGAAGGCTAAACTTCTGTCCTTCTTAGATAGTAGTTTGCAAGAGTGAATTCGACATCTGTTGTCAAACCTCACCAATGACTCGTGTAGTCGAAACACGACTAAAGGTATCCCATTGATGGAATTTAGCATGAAGAATCAACAAGCTTGGAAACACTTATAAACACTACACCACATCTAAGCATTTAACCAATTCATGGATTTACATAAGATTAGTCAAGAACGATCGACATTCATTGACTTCTCTCATTTTCTACAAGCAACAAACATGACAAAGAGTTCAACATTATCATATTCATCTAGCAATTCTCAATCCATCAATACAATCAAAAGCTCTAAAGCATACTCTTGGATTCCTATCAAGAAAAGGGGAAATTAACCCATTTCCCCAAACCCGAACAAGCATATCATACAAGTACGTCATATACTCAAGCTTTCAATAACATTAATGACATTAACAAACACATTCAGTGCTCCATAAATGCATAATAGTAAGAGTATCAAATAGGCTACGAATTGTTCTTAAGACATGGGCTTGGAAGCCTTAGTCAATTGCTCCCAAGAACTAGATTTAGCTACAAGAGTTCATACTAATTAATGCTAAACAACTAAACATAATACAAGATAATTCAAAGATGAAAATGGAAGAAAATAGGGTTCTAAACAGTACCCAAAATGCAGATGAAGAAGATCTGAATGAGAGGAAAACGAGTGCTATTTATAGTACAAAAAGGATAAGAGTAATTCTGGCCACCCGATGGTCGCGACTCGCAATAGGCTTGTTGCGACTCACGATGGTCTCGCGACGAGGCCATCGCGACTCTCGATGAGTGCCAGAATTTAATCCTATTTTCTTTTCTTTTTCTTGTGGTACACATTCATCTTAATTGCAATTCCTCTCATTTTTCAAGTCTTCAATGTCTTCGAAAATGGTCTTCAATGGCCTCCGATCTTTATGTCTTTGAAGCAAGTCTTCAAAAGTCTTTGAAAATGTGATCTTTAATGGCCTCCGGTCTTCATGCCTCCGTGTTCTTCCCTTGTCATGCAAAATCCACTTGGAAGAGGTAAAAGAGCGCAAAGTTGCTCTTACCCCTCCTAAGAGAATTTCAAGGTAAAACACAAGCTCTTATTAATAAAAGAGCACAAAAGTGACCCAAAATAGTACTAAATTATGCACATAAAATGGACATATCAAAAATTGGCCTAAAGAATTCCACGTCCTTGCTCGTAGGATTCGCATGGCGAGCATAAACGCCTTTGGGGAATATAAAACTGCCTGTCACCATTGGAGAGAGTGAAAATATTGTACCATCATGTGTGACTTTGTGGTCATGGATGCTTCGATCCTATTTAATGCCATAATCGGAAGGCCCTTGATGAACACAGCAAAATCGATATGGTCCCCTTATCACTTAATATGAAATTCCCAACCCTGGATGGAATCGCAACAATAAGAGGAAACCAACAAATGGCAAGGCAGTGCATGGTTTTGTGATGATGGCAGGGAAAAGTGTCGAAAAGACTAAGATGGTTAGCACAATCTCAGATGGTGGGCTGCTCGAGCAGCCAAAATTAGCAGTAGACTTCGGGGAAGGAACATAGCTGGTTAGCTTGCATGGCGAAGATAATTCCAAGTGTGTAAGATAGGAAAAATGATTCCATGTATGGAAAAGAACATGGTCATACAAATCCTGCAAATGCATTATGATACATTCACATAGAGCATCCAGAACATGGGAGGAGTCGCCCTAATCATTGCTACCCATTATTTGAATATCAGTGACTAGGTCAAATTATTCAAACAAAAATAACACAACTATGCTAGCGACAGGAAAAAAGAAATTGAAGAGGAAGTTATAGTGCTGCTTCGAGTTGGGACATTGAAAGAGGTCATACATCCAAAGTGGATAGAAAACACAATAATGGTAAAAATATTTGATGCAGGATGGAGAATGTGCAAAGATTTCACTTACCTGAATAAGGCATGCCCAAAGGACTGTTATCCTTTTTCGAAAATTAATCAACTAGTCATGGCGATTTTGGGGTCCTATCATTTTTGGATGCATATAAAGGATACCACCAAATTCCGATGAATACATAGGATGCAAAGAAAACGGAATTCATAAAGATCTTTGGAACGTTTTGTTATATAGAAATGCCATTTCGATTTTAAAAAAATACAGGAGCAATATATCCGAGAGTGGTCGATATCGCATTTCGTAATCAAATAGGATGAAATGCTGAGGCATAAGTTGATGACATGGTTATCAAGAGCAGGAAGGTGGGTGACTTCGTTGCAGATTTAAAAGAAACCTTGGACACACTGAGTAGCATTGGGATGGAGCTTAACCCTAAAAAATGCATAATTGGTGTGGTCGCAGGGAAGTTTTTAGGTAAGGTTTTTAGTTTTTAGTTTTTAGGATCCAAAGAAATATACATCTTTATTCACTATAATTTATCATAATATAAATTACGTTCAATATAAACATTAGGTGCTTGAATGAAATTCCAAATGGTGCTTAAAGGAAAAAAAATTACTTTTACTACTAATCTACCGAATTGAGCTGGTGATCCATCACCACTCAACCCCGTACTGAATCTGCCTTTGCTAGCAAGATGATATCAACAATGCAAGGAAATATTTGGCTAGGTATCTAAATATCAATCAGTCAAATACCCAAGGGAATTAAGATATTGCTAGAGTAACACAAGTAAGATAAATATCGAATCTTAGAAATGTCGGAATAAATTTATAGTGATTTATATTTCTATCTATAGATTTTTGCTTGGTTAGCGTTATCTATAGATTTTTGTCAAGGAGCAAGATACTATTGTGTATTGTGTTACATTTAGGGTTATAAATCGAGCCATTTTTTTGTGCCGGGAATATAGATAAAATGAGTTAAGTGCTAAAATTACCCTATATTTTGGTCAAAAGTGACAATCTAACCCTATAAAATCTGAAAGTGCATTTCTAACCCTATTATTTGCTCAAAAGTGCCGGTCTAACCCTAGGAACCTTAATTTGGCCAGAATTATGTGAATTAACTATTATACCCCTGTTTTAAAATGTTCAAAAATTAGATATAGAGAAATTCATTGAAAATTGAAAGCTTCAGGCAGAAAGCAGAAAATTGTAACCTATCCATCAATCAGTCATTCCATTTCCTTCCTGCTTTTCCCTATTAGAGAAGGCCCTATGGAGTAAAGGGAAGGCTCAAGCTTCTCTGCCACCAGTGCCGATAGTATCATATCAAATTTTCTTCTTCTTCTCATGCTCGAGCCTCTAGTGGATTTCTCCGCTGCTCCATCGCTCTGAGTTGATTTGTTTCTTCTTTTTCTACAGTTTTTTTCTTCTTCTCGTCGTCTTCTTCTCTCATTTGCTTTATTTTCTCCACCCCTAAGGTTTGCTTCTTCTTCTCGTGGTGGTGGGGGGTGGCGTCGGGGCGTGGTGGGCTAGGTTTATGCAGTGGCATAAGGCTAAGGTTTTGGGGTTTGGTGGGCTACGAATCTGCGGTGGTGCCGAGGCGAGGTAGCGTCAGGCTAGGGTTTTGTGGTGGCACCGGGATGGGGTGGCGCTGAGGTGGGGTGGACTAAGTTGTGGTGGCGTCAGGGCAAGGTGAAGCTGGGGTGAGTGGGCTAGAGTTTTACGGTGGCATTGGGGCTCGGTGGCTTTGGGGCAGGGCTCGGTGGGCTAGAGTTTTACGGTCCACCATACTTCTTCAATCAGAGAGTCATCGTCCTCCTCCTCTAGTGACTGTTCGGAGTTGTTTTCCTGCGCGGCGGTAAGAGGCAGTGGCATTATGATCAGGGTGTAATAGAGTTACGAGGTGGACGCGTGGGTTGAGGCAGGGCTTGACAAATCTAAGTGGACGGTCAGTCGGAGGTGGTTAGGTGGTCAAGCGACAAATTTCCATATTTTGATCACCATCACCGACGAAGGTAGTGGTAAGGCGGCAGATGTGGCAGAGCGATGGAGCAGCGGCGGCGATGGTTATGGAGATGAAGAAGAATGGGGTATTTTTGTCATTTCATTTTTAGTTTTAGTACTAGGGCTATTTTTATGATTTTAGGTATGATCAATGCCAGAGAATGTCAAGTCAACACAAGAATAGTGCGAAATGGTTATATCAAAACATTTGTTGAAAAACTTAGGATTAGAATTACACTCTCAAATTTTATAGGGTTAGATTGACACTTTAAAAAAATATTTAGGTTAGTTTTGATCTTTTCCCTAATAAAATTATTTATTCACCACAAGAGTTTATACTACTTCCAAGACCGGAAGTTGTCTTGGCCCCCATGTAGTGGGGTTTTCTATTGGCACGATTCTTATTTTCAAACTTGGAAATAGAGGACATGAAACAGTTATCGAATTCAGAAATGTTTGACAGTTAAATAAAATTCAAACCTTTTTTTTTTTAATAAAACACCCGAAGGTGGGGGAGTTCTTTATTAGGTTCCCCAAGCCCTATATCAAAAGAAATCAAAGTATGTTTGTACATGAGTTCGGCAAGAAAACCGAAGAAGTGATACAAAAAAGTGCATCGACCCCTATAAACAGTAAACAAAGTACTGTAATGGAAGTAGAAGTCGCGATCCTAGGGAGAGAATCTCCACCCCTCGTGTGAATTCTCTCCCTTGGCCAGGCAACTTATACATGAAGGTGAATGGAAACTTATAAGCTCAAAGGAAAGAGGAAGAAAGCTATCCTACTAATGAAATTTCCAAATGCCAAAGATTAGGATATGGCCACTTGTGTCTTCAGTGCAATATCAAAGATGTTGCTGCCCCAGCAAGCAAAACCTCTCCTGGAGTCTGATCTTCCCTCAGGCGCCCAGATATGCAGCCTCCTGGAGTCTGAGTCACTGTATTTGTCTACTTCATGTAATAGATCAGTTTTCTGCCTCTCTAAGTTGGAAAATTGAAGAACATCAGAGCCAGACATGGCAACACAGAGCAGATGCAGTAGTGCTTCATACAAGTCCTGCACAAGCAACAGCAAATCATAAGCCAGTACTGTTCCTACTTTATATCTGCTTAGTGTTTCTGAGATGAGGTACATTATCTCTATCCAAAATTATAAGCCCTCTGATCTCAGGGGAAACATTAGCAAGATTGAGACTTTGGTTGTTCTGAAAGTGATGTTTAGAGATAGCATGAGCCACTGCATTACCCTCCCTATAGACATGTTTTAGTACCGCTGAGCCAATCAAGGATTTAGCCTTAAAAACCAGCTGAAAGAGTTCCCATTTTGCAGTATAAGGATTACTGATCATCTGTACCACCAATTTTGAGTCAGATTCAATGATGAAATTATGATCAAGGTGGTTAAAGGTGTAGCAAGCATACAATATCGCTTCAATTTCTGCGTGTAAAGGAGATACACTAGCAATTGAAGTAGAGCTAATACAGATAGGGTGACCGAGGCTATTCCTGGCAATAAGACCAACCGAAGCATTACCAGAGCTCCAGGAGGCATCCACATTGATTTTAGTACAACCAGGTTCAGGCTTAATCCAGTATACTTTCTTCAAATTTGGCTTTGGGGGAGGTCTCAAGAGCGGGACTAGATGTTTAAAGGTTGGAGGGATTGAGTGTGTAGATAATATACTAGGCTTACACTTATTCAGTGTCAATCTGATCAGTTCATCAACCTCCCTACAGATATTATCCACAGAGAATGGCTTATGATCATATAGAAAGCTGTTTCTAGCTTTCCATAAGCACCAGCAGATCAGAGATGGAAGTATCATGCAATAAACTTGATAGAACTGAGGTAAATCTTGACAGCTCCAGAATAGAAAGAATCTCTGGGGTATCGAGTGTTGATCATTAAGATTGAAATGAATGGATGCAGTCAAGGAAGTCCAAACTTTCTTTGCTAATGGACAAGTGATAAAATAATGATGGATAGAGTCTAAATCACAGCAAGCTGGACACTTGGAAGCTAAACTAAAACCACATGTAATCAGTATTTCATCAAAGGGAAGAAAGGCATGTAGCAGTTTCCATACAAAAATTGAAATCTTTTTTAGAAGGAGGGAGTTCCATAGATATTTAGTTACAGGGAAATTACCTGATAGTTGAACGAGTGCCCTATATGCAGACTTAAACGTAAAATTACCCGAAGGTTCAGGCTTCCAAATCATCCTATCCTCTCTCTCAAGGTTCAACTCTGCACCCTGTAAAAATAGCACAGTATCATTGTCCAGAAAAGATGAAATTTGACTCAGAATATTTGCTTTATTGGCTATAAAATCAGCCACTGAAAGACCAGCAAACAGAATCTGTGTACTTTCTGGTATCTGACCCATCAATGGTCCCTGAGGGCACCAGTTTGCAGATAAGAAATCACACTTTCCAACTCCATAAATGACATACGAATTGTTTTCTGCAAATGAATTAATGTAACATATTCTCTTCCAAGTTGCAGAATTTTTATGGGAAGGAGGAAGTGACCATAATAGCTTAGCCCACAGTGAAACCCCTAATTGGCTTTTCCACCACAGTTTAGCCGAACAGGAATCTACAATTGCTTGAACATATCTGAACCCTAATCCTCCCATCTTTGTTGGTTTAGCAATTTGAGACCATTTTTTCCAAATCTTGTTTTTTTTCCCATCTGATTCTCCCCAAAAGAAGTGAGCCATTTTTTTCTCAAAAGCTTTAATGATCCCTTTAGGGGGTTTAGTTACCATCCATATATGCTGAGGGATAGAGTATAATACTGATTGAATTAAGGTCATTTTCCCCCCAGAACTTAGCCATTTATTTTTCCAATTTTGAAGCTTAAGATCAACATTAGCTAAGATGGGAAAAAAATATCTATTTAAAACCCTACCCTTAAAAATGGGACATCCTAAGTATTTAAATGGAAAAGAGCCTTTCTTCATTTTCAGAATTGCTTTAACCTGGTTATTCCTAGTTACAGTAGCTTTACTGCTAAGATAAAAATCTGATTTCTCAAAATTAAACTTTTGGCCTGAGGTATACTCAAAAACTTCCAGAAAAGCTTTGATTTTAATAAGGTTAGCCTTAGATGCTTGCATAAATATTATCGTATCATCCGCATACATCAAATGAGAAACAGCAGTAATTGAACCAGGAATTTGATATGAAGATAAACTTCTATTGTGAAAAATATAAGTTAAGCTTCTAGAGAAAGCCTCAGAAAATAAATTAAAGAGAAAGGGAGATAGAGGATCACCTTGTTTGATTCCCCTTGTTGCCTTAAAAAATCCTACTGGATTTCCATTGAGTAAAACTGAAAAGTGTGCTTGTGACAGGTTATTCATGACTGCCCTTAAAAAATTCCCATTAAAACCAAACTTCATCAAAATATGCTCTAAAAATTTCCATCTAACTCTGTCAAAAGCTTTCCTAAGGTCCAATTTCAGCATGCAATTTGGGGTTCTATATTTCTTGTCCAAAAATCTGATCATTTCATTTAAATACAGAATGTTATCTGATATATCCCTATTCTTCATGAATGCAGTTTGGTTAGGGGATATCAAGATGTCCATGTAAGGTTTAAGTCTCTCATTTAGAACTTTAGAGCAGATCTTATTCAAAACATTTGACAAGCTAATTGGTCTAAAGTCATCAAATGAACTTGGAGTTGGTTTCTTTGGTATGAGGGTAATCCAGGTGCTGGAAATACCCTTAGGAATATCAGCACCAGAAATAAAGTCATTGACAGCATCCATTAGGTCTATTTTTATTATAGACCAGCTTTTTATAAAAAACTTTGGAGAAAATCCATCTGGCCCAGGACTACTTGTTTTATTTAAACTCCTAATGACAGATTCAAGTTCTAGTTCTGATACAGGGTTACCAAGAGCATGATTATCATTATCTCCTATAAGAACCGGGATCTGGCTTAAAAAATGAGAGAAATAGGTATCATCCGTGGTCAGATCAGATTCATTAAGTAACTCAGAGAAATAGTGTATAGCTTCATTTTGAATATCTGCTTGAGAATTTATCCATTGCCCAGCTCTATTTTTTATTTTACTTATCTGAAGTTTACTATTTCGCTCCTGCACTACCTTATGAAAAAAGGATGTGTTATTATCCCCAAGCTTATGCCATCTTAATCTAGCCTTCTGTTTCCAGTATTTTTCTTTTTCCTTTAAAACCTTCAGCAATACAGCATTTTTTCCATTCAATTTGATACGCTCAGATACTGAGGGATTCAAGTCATAAATCACCTCTTGTGCTCTTAAGTCTTCCTCAGCTTTTTTGACATTTAAATCAATGTTACCAAATACCTCTCTGTTCCAGTTTTTAACAGTTTTCTTAAGTCTAATCAGTTTGAGATAGAATCTTAGCATACCAGTTCCACCAATAGGAGAGTCCCAACTATTTTTTATCACTGAAATGAATTCTTCCCGCTGAAACCAAGCATCAATAAATCTAAAAGGCTTCGGGTGCGAGGAGGTCAGGTTAGAGATCTGAAGAAAAAGAGGAGCATGGTCCGATGTTTGTCTATTTAGAATTTGGATCGATGAAGATGGAAATTTAGAGATCCAAGACAAAGTGCACAGACCCCTGTCTAGCCTTTTAGAGGTAGGGTTTCTAAGCCTAGAATTACACCATGTAAATAAGTTTCCTACTGTATTAATTTCCTGGATGGCATTAGAGTTAATCCATGAGCTAAAATCCCTAATACTGCCTAAAGCAGGAGAACTTGGACCTTTGTATTCAGTTAATGAAGTAATTGCATTGAAATCACCCATAAAGATAGTATCACCCTTAGGGATAGAGCTAAGCTCTGTCCATAAAATCTTCCTACCTTCTCTATCCCTTAGAGCATAGACAAAAACAGCATCCATTATCAAATTTGTAAACTGATGAGCAATGGATACATGCATGAACTGTTCATGAGTGGATATTATGGAGACAGATAAGTTGTTAGACCACATAAGCCATATTTTACCATTCGACAGTGTCAAATTCTGGGAGAAAGATAACTTTTTCATGTAGTCTTCACATTGTGAATTATTATGCATAGGTTCAATAATACATAACAATTGAATTTTCTTAACCTTGCATAAATTAGATAGCCTTAACAGAGAAGAGTCCATTCCCCTCAGATTCCACACTAAGAAATTAACAATTTGGTTTCCTATCATTGTTCACCTGATTTACTACTTTTTGTAGATGATCTGAGCATCATTTTGTTGATCTGACTTAGGTAGTTATTCTTTTTAGCTTTGGCCTTACCTTGGATGTTACCTGAAGGGGTGTTAGGGTGTATCTCCTCAGTCATGATCTCATTTATAGGCCTGGTAGCCTCAGCCTCAGCCTCCACATCCTTCTCCTTAGTGTTTTCAGGAACCTGCAAAATTGAAAACCTGTTTGCAATCTTCCCTGGCTGGGAGTAGGTGTTTTTATAGCCAGGACTATACAAAGGGAGGGTAGAGGAGCCAATCTGCATATCATCTTTAGCAAAATTCGAGAATATGGGTTTAGAGGTAGCAGTATCATTTAACAGCCTTGATATTGAGTTATCCAAACTATGAACAGACTTATTAGTATCATATGAACTAGCACCCTGATTGACTATCAAGTTTGGATTAGTCATTTTACTGAGTTGTTCAGTGGAAGCTATCTCCAGATTATCATCTTGAGGATGTTGTTCTTCCACAGAATCTAGGATTAGGGGAGCTTTATCAAATTTTTTACCTGTTGCCTGCCATTGGAGCTGAGGTAAGTCCTGTTCAAAAATAGGCTCCTGAGTTCTTTCATTGTTAACCAGGGAGTTGGACTTGCACTGGGATAGGGAATGACCTAATTTTGCACAGTGAGCACAGTAGAGTGGTATGTCCTCATATTCAATTTGGTATTTCCTATTGTTGGTCACTGAACCTAACCTTATAAAGCTACTCAGAGGTTTTTGGATATCTATTTCAACACAAAATTTGATTGCAGAAGGTCTTGTTAACATTTCTGTTGCTAAATCATTTTTAATGAAACTTCCTATACTGTTTCCAATAGCCTCAATAGAAGATGAATTATAGTAATACAATGGCGCCTCTTTGATAGTACACCAGATAGGGACTATAGGAGATTCTCTATGGGTTGAAAAATCAGGGGTCCATTTCAGCATTTTAAGAAGGACACCATTCAGATTCCAAATACATTTCATCCAACATCTCTGGTAGTCATTTATGTGCTCAAATCTTATCAAAACGTGTTTATAATCCAAAGAACCAAGCTGATACTTACCTTCAAATCCCACAGTTTTGAAAGCTTGCTCCAATTGTTCCATAGAGAGTCTGCCCCTTGTAAACTTTCCAACCAGAGCATTTGCGTAATGGGCTGAGAGGGTAGCTATCTGGTCATCTGAGTATAGACACGAGGGTTCTCCTAGGTGTTGAGATTTAGGAATAAGCTCTGGATTGTTGGGTAAAGTTTTCAGCAGGGGCGGAGCTTTGCTTTGGAGAACAGAAGCGAAGGTTTTGGGGGGGATTTGGTTGGCACAGGGAGTCGCCATCACTGTCGGCTTCGCCGATTGGGTGACCGACGAAGCCCAAGCGGACGGAGAATTAGCCGTTGCCGGCAAGGTAGCCGTTATCGGCGGGAAAAGTGAGCAAAGACAGTTTCCAGAAGAGAGCGTTTCTTTTAGTCAGAAGAGAGCGTTCAAAATGGAATATAAAAAATAAAATTCAAACCTTTGGTGGGCAGAACATGGCTAGAAACATGACCCGAGTCTGGAACCTACATTGGTTTTCTCTATAGAGCCGAAATATAGTTCCACTTCATGTTATGAGTTGAAAAGCTTTAAATTTTCCAAGCGAAAATGGTGTTGAAGGTCTGAGTGAACCCACCTAGGTTCCAAACTTGGAAACCATTAAGGGGGGTGGTGGTGTTTATACTAGCCTTTTAAAGGCAGTTAAAAACCTCCTTTGTTGACTTTTTTAAGGCGGTTCTTGGAATCAGTTTTGATGGTAAATGATGAAAGGAGGGACCAAAGAAGACACTTTGAAAGTTCCTTTAATGGTTTGATAAAACTGCCTTTAATGCCCCCCTCCCACACTAGTGTTGGGGAGATTCATTTTATTTTATTTTGATTGTCTTACATGTTTGATCAGAGGTGTGGATGAATCACTTTGCGGGCGTACCATTTGATACTTCATTGTGAGTGCTTTGATAGTAGTCTTGGGTCGATTCTTTTGTGCCTACACTATGGGTGCACAGTGACAACCACATATCCTTAGTGCGCACTTCTCTTTGCCACACGGGCCTTTGCTTAGTATTGTTATATCGATTGGTTTTGTGTAAATTTTTTGTTATTGCCACTGAATCCTTAGATTAGAATTACTATGTTTATTAGCGACTCAGTGTAAAGAGGTTTGCCCCGTGACTTGACTGCTTGTAATATCACATTGTGCAAAATGGAGTAATGTAGAAAAGGGACGTGAACCCTATAAATCCTATTAATAAAAAAATGTAAGAAAAATTTGTATTTATTAATGGAGAATAAATTGAAATTAAATAAAACAAAATAGTAAAATAAAATTTTAAATTACTAAATAAGAATAGGCATAAGCTATGTTACCCCGACACTTCAGATTAGATGGAGAATCACATGTCGATTTGACATGACACATGACCCGTGTTGAAATTTGGTCGGGTTGCGTATCAGTTGACAAATTTTGAAACAAATGTGGATGCTGGAAGAAGGAGAAAGAAATCATTATGAAAGTCGTGAAAACTTATCCGTTTATCTTTTTAATTAATTGATTTATTTTTATATTCTATATAATTAAGTCAAACTAATGAATTTGATATAAAATACGTCCAAATTATTTATTTTTACTTAACTACGTTCCTAGAATATCAAAACAAATAAATGTATTAAAGAAAAGATAAACGTCCAGCATTTCACTGTGGTGTGAAATGGATAAGCTTACTTGACTTCCATACCCACATCAACATACACAAAACAAATAAATAGTAATAATAAAATATATGTGTGTCAAATATATTTTACTATGAATAGAAAAAAAGAGTCAAAAGACACTTACAGAATCAATTAAAATATCAAATTCAGAGTATTGGCTTTTGTAAGGTTCCATTTTTATCAACTTTGCTTTGCTTTCATCGGATAATCGATGAAACAGCCTTGACAGCAATTAACAAACTAATCAATTCAATTGAAATCGTTTCAGAGCTAGCACAGTTCTTCTGATAATTAGAGTTCAAAGAAAACGAGAAGATAAAAACAATGAACTTCCTCATCCCACTTGCTTCCTTTGTGCTTCTGATTCTTCTGTCCTTTGTATGGAGGGTGTTGAATTTTGCATTTCTGAGGCCTAGAAAACTGGAGAAAAGTCTGCGAGAACAAGGCCTTAAAGGAAATCCGTACAAGTTCTTGCAGGGTGATTTCAAGGAGTTGATAATGATGATGGAAGAAGCTGTGTCTAAACCAATTAATATTTCTGAAGACATTGTGCCAAGAGTCTTACCTTTGATGACAAAAACCATCGAGAAACATGGTATATACTGTAGGATTTCTAAGTATGACAAAAACCATCGAGCATGTTTCATAAGTATATGTTAATGTATCTAAATTGCAGGAAAAAATTGCTTTATGTGGTTTGGCCCGGATCCAGCAATCGTCATCTCAGACCCTGAACTAGTGAGGGAGATCTATAAGAAGTATTCCATGTACCAAAAGAATTTTGGTCATCCACTTATGAGGTACCTCTTACAAGGGCTTGTGGCAGCTGAGGGTGATCAATGGTCGAAACATCGTAAACTCATTAACCCTGCTTTCCATCAAGAAAAGCTCAAGGTTTCATCTCATCTTTAATCCAAACACATTATAATCCAATCAATGTTAATCGTTGCCTTTTGGAGGACGTGTTTGGAAGGGTTTATAAGTTGCTTTTCTTATAAGCTTTTTAAAAACAGAAACTCTGTTTAAAAATAATTCAGTTTTGCTTATAAGCACAGCTCCGCCAAACACACCTTCAATTATTTTTAAAAACATCTCATTCGTGTTAACTAAGGCTCAAAAGTTCGATGTTTGAGGCTGGAATAAGTACCATTAGTACTAATTAGCTACGCTTGTCTTCTTATTTTTGTTAGCATATGCTGCCAGCGTTTAACTTATGTACCAGTGCAATGTTGAGGAAATGGGAGGAGAGTGTTTCACGTGAGGGATCCTGCGAACGTGATGTGTGGCCGGATCTTCAGACTTTAACTAGTGATGCAATTTCTCGCACAGCGTTTGGTAGCAACTATGAAGAGGGAAGGAAGATATTTAAAATTGTTGGTATGCCTTGAATACTGTAATAGCCGCTTCTGCGACCCTGGCCTGGAACACAACTACATCTACAATTATGATAAGAATATAATTCCAATTCCAATTTGAACTGATGTTGATTTGGGCCGAATTGTGTTTTGTTCCAATCCCAGTTTGTTAGGGTTTAGTGGAGACAATATATAAAGTGTTAGGGTTCCAATCCCAGTTTGTTAGGGTTTAGTGGACGAAATGGAGAACAACGCAGGAAGCTTAGTGGCAGGATTTTTAACTCAGGAAGATTACTGGCAGCCACCTTCAAAGGATTTTCCAAAGTAAAAGCTATCGTATAGCATTGGCAAAGTTTTCACGAAGACTTAGAGGATAGGCTTCTGGCTTAGGTTAAGGTTGTCTCTGACTGACTTGTGTCTCTCCGGATTCACTAACAAGTTCGAGCGCCAATTACCAAGCCATTAGTATTTGTAATCCTCTAGTTCTACTTATGGTTTTTTCAACTATTTTGAAAGCAACAAGGTGTTGCTTTAAGAGCAATATGCTCTCATTTTGTAAACAAACTAAGCCTCGGCTTCTTTATTGTTTATTAAGGGTCTGGGAAGCCTAATATAACTTTCCTCCATCTCAGGATGGTTTAATTTAAAAAAATATATAAAGTGTCTCTCTTCTCTCTGTAAACATTAATTCTGTTCTGCACTTAGATAGGTAGAAATCTGGCCAATTTCTTGGCGTCTGTAACCTGCTACCTATTATAGTGAATCCGTCTCCCGTGGATGTAGCCAAATTGGTGAACCACGTAAATCTTGTGTCTTGTTATTTTCGTTCATATTTTTCTGTTCTTTCTCCATTCCGCACAACAAACTGGTATCAGAGCGGTTTCTTTTTCCGGCGATATCCGTAGTGGGTATATCGGATTCTGGGCTCATCAGATCGGAGCTGATCGGGGAAAAAGATGTCTGGGTTGAACGTGAAGATCGACAAGTTTACTGGGAGAAATAGTTTCAGTTTATGGCAGATCAAGATGCGAGCTTTGCTGAAACAGCAAGGTTTGTGGACTCCGCTGACGAAGGATTTCGCGAGCAGTTCTGGCGATGTTGTGAGTCTGGAAGAAAAGGCACACTCGACGATTATGCTTTGTCTCGCGGACGAAATCATCACTGAGGTCTCAGATCAGGAGACTGCTGCACAACTGTGGCTGAAGTTGGAGAGTTTGTATATGACGAAATCTCTAACCAACAAGCTGCTTCTGAAACAACGCCTCTTCGGTCTCCGAATGCAAGAAGGTACACAACTCAGAGACCATCTAGAGCAATTGAATACTTTGTTATTAGAATTGTGAAATATAGATGTGAAAATTGAAGATGAAGATGCTGCTTTGATTTTGCTAGTTTCTTTACCACTTTCGTATGAGAATTTTGTTCAGTCATTTATTGTTGGTAAAGATTCTGTGTCTCTGGAGGAAGTAAGATCCTCTCTCCATAGTAGAGAGTTGCGACATAAGGCAAACAATACAGGTACAGAAAGTCAGGCCACTGGCTTGTTTGCTAGTGATGGAAACACAAAAGGCAAGGAAAACGGTAATAAGAAGAAGGGCAAGAAGTCATCTTCAAAGGGTCCCAAGGCCAATGATGTTTGTAACTACTGTAAGGAGAAGGGGCATTGGAAAAAGGAGTGTCCGAAGAAGGCTAGTAAATCTGGGAGTACATCTGGTACTGCTGCTGTGGCTGAAGGGGATTTCAGTTCTGAAGATGATTTTGCTCTAGCTGTTACTGGGCAAAATAATCATTCTAATGCGTGGTTTCTTGATTCTGGGGCATCCTACCATATATGCCCAAGGAGAGATTATTTCTCAACTTATGAGCAAGCTGAGGGCATCATTACTACGGCAAATGGTGTTGCGTGCAAGGTAGTTGGGATTGGTTCAATCAAGATCAGGACGCATGATGGTAGTTTCTGTACTTTGAACGATGTCAGGCATGTTCCATCGATGACAAAGAATCTGATTTCTCTTCCTACGTTGGATAGAAAGGGTTTCGTCTACTCAGGGAGTGATGGAGTTATGCGTGTCTGCAAAGGTTCTAGGCTGGCTCTGAAAGGTGTTCTGCATGGTACTTTGTATTTTCTACAAGGTTCCACGGTTATGGATTCTGTTAATGTTGCACCTTCGGAGGTTCACCAGGATGATATGACTAAGTTATGGCATATGGGGCTTGGTCACATGGGTGAAAGAGGGATGCGGATTCTGTCGAAGTATGATCTTCTTGGTGGCCACAAGATCAAGAGCTTGGACTTCTGTGAGCATTGCGTCTTTGGGAAGCATCACCGCAGCAAGTTTTCTAAGGCGATTCATAGAACAAAGGGCACATTGGATTACATCCATTCTGATTGTTGGGGACCTTCCCGAGTTGAGTCACTGGGAGGTCACAGGTACTTTGTTTCTCTGATTGATGATTACTCAAGGATGACTTGGGTTATCATGATGAAACATAAGAGTGAAGCTTTCTCGAAGTTCAAGGAGTGGAAAGCTTTGGTGGAGAATCAGACCGGGAAGAAGATCAAGAGGCTTCGAACTGATAATGGGCTGGAATTCTGCTCGTCTGAGTTTGATCAGTTTTGTAGGGATGAAGGGATTGCTCGTCATCATACAGTCAGGAATACGCCACAGCAGAATGGCGTAGCTGAGCGGATGAATCAGACATTGCTGGCGAGAGCGAGGTGCATGCTCTCTAATGCTGGTTTGGAAACGAGATTCTGGGCAGAGGCGGTGAGTACAACTTGTTACCTGATCAACCGCGGGCCTCACACAGGCATAGAGTGCAAAATACCTATGGAGTTGTGGTCAGGTAAAGTTGTTGATTACTCCAAGTTAAAAGTTTTTGGTTGTACATCTTATTATCATGTTAGTGATGGTAAGTTGGAGCCCCGAGCCAAGAAGGGTGTCTTTGTGGGTTATGGAGATGGAGTTAAAGGCTCCAGGATATGGTCTCCATCTGAGAAGAAGGTTATTCTGAGCAGGGACGTTGTCTTTGATGAAAATTCTTTGCTTAGATCTATGGTGAAGCCCACAGTTGTGCCAGAAACTAGTGGAGTTGATAAACAGGTGGAGCTTGAAGTCACTCAAGGTGAAAATAGATTGGAACAATTTGAGGTGAATCAAGAGCCACAGACAGAATCTGAGATACCGGAATCTCCACCACCAGATTCTCAACCATCAGGAGCTACAGTCAGCAGTTTAGCTCAGGATCGACCCAGGAGGGTTGGAGTTGGGGCACCCAAGAGATATGGGTTTGAAGATATGGTGGGTTATGCACTACAGGTTGCTGAGGAAGTGGATACTCAAGAGCCATCAACCTTCAGAGAGGCTACTTCATGTACTGATGCTGATAAATGGCTTGCTGCAATGGGAGATGAGATGGAGTCTCTTCAGAAGAATCAGACATGGGATTTGGTTCAACAGCCTCAAGGGAGAAAGGTTATCACTTGCAAATGGGTTTTCAAGAAAAAGGAAGGGATATCACCTACAGAGGGAGTCAAGTACAAGGCTAGAGTTGTTGCTAGAGGTTTCAGTCAGAGAGAGGGAGTAGATTACAATGAGATTTTCTCACCAGTGGTCAGACACACTTCCATCAGGGTGTTGCTAGTTATAGTGACACATCAGGATTTGGAGCTTGAACAACTTGATGTGAAGACCGCTTTTCTACATGGAGAGTTGGAGGAAGAGTTGTACATGACTCAGCCAGATGGTTTTCAGGTTCCTGGCAAGGAAAAGTATGTTTGCAAGTTGAAGAAGTCTTTGTATGGACTTAAGCAGTCTCCGAGGCAGTGCAGGTTGAGAGATGGGTCATTCATCTATCTGGTGCTTTATGTAGATGACATGCTGGTAGCCGCAAAGAGTAAGCACGAGATTCAGAAGTTGAAAGGACTTCTTAGTGCTGAGTTTGAGATGAAGGATCTGGGTGCAGCTCGGAAGATACTAGGAATGGAGATTCTTAGGGATCAAAGTCAGCGGAAGCTTTTCTTGTCACAGAAAGGCTACATTCAGAAAGTGTTGGCTAGGTTTGGCATGTCTACAGCCAAGCCTATAGACACTCCTAGTGCTGCAAATATTCATCTCACCACTATGTTTGCTCCTCAGTCAGACGAGGAAAAGGAGTATATGTCTCGGGTTCCTTATGCCAGCGCGGTGGGGAGCTTGATGTATGCTATGGTTTGCACGAGGCCAGATTTAGCACAGGCAATCAGTGTTGTGAGCAGGTTCATGGGGCAACCGGGAAAGGAACATTGGCAAGCTGTGAAGAGGATTTTCAGGTATCTTAGAGGTACGTCTGATGTGGGTCTCATTTATGGAGGTGATACCGAGTGCTTAGTTACAGGCTACTCTGATTCTGATTATGCTGGTGATGTTGACACGAGGAGATCGATGACTGGTTATGTATTCACTTTGGGAGGTTCTGTGGTTAGTTGGAAGGCGACTTTGCAACCTACAGTGACATTGTCTACTACGGAAGTAGAGTACATGGCTCTGACAGAGGCTGCAAAGGAGGGAATATGGATGAAAGGGCTAGTTAGTGATCTTGGTCTACATCATGATCAGGCTACTGTGTACTGTGACAGTTTGAGTGCAATCTGTATAGCCAAGGATCAGGTCCATCATGAGAGGACCAAGCATATTGATGTCAGATATCATTTCCTGAGGAGTGAGAGGAGAATCAGGGTGAAGAAAGTGGGAACTGCTGACAACCCCGCTAATATGTTCACCAAACCTGTTCCACATAGCAAGTTTCAACATTGTTTGGACTTGCTGAACATCAGAGCTGATTAGGTGCTCTATGGGCAGTCCCGGGAGTGGAGGGCGAAGTCTACTCATCTGGCACTGTAATGGTGCATCTGGAGTTTTCTACTTTGAGGATTCAAGTCAAGGTGGAGATTTGTTGGTATGCCTTGAATACTGTAATAGCCGCTTCTGCGACCCTGGCCTGGAATACAACTACATCTACAATTATGATAAGAATATAATTCCAATTTCAATTTGGACTGATGTTGATTTGGGCCGAATTGTGTTTTGTTCCAATCCCAGTTTGTTAGGGTTTAGTGGAGACAATATATAAAGTGTCTCTCTTCTCTCTGTAAACATTAATTCTGTTCTGCACTTAGATAGGTAGAAATCTGGCCAATTTCTTGGCGTCTGTAACCTGCTACCTATTATAGTGAATCCGTCTCCCGTGGATGTAGCCAAATTGGTGAACCACGTAAATCTTGTGTCTTGTTATTTTCGTTCATATTTTTCTGTTCTTTCTCCATTCCGCACAACAAAAATTATAACTGAGCAGTCGGATCTTCTTATGAAAGCATTTAGCTCATTTTATTTCCCGGGATCAAGGTAAACTAGCATTTGTGTTATTGAGTTCTGAGTTTCAAAGTTACTCATAACTTTGCTTATATCTACAGGTTTTTACCAACTAAAACAATGACAAGAGTAAAGCATATCCAGAGTGAAATTTTGCTACAATCAGAGAAATGATCGATAAAAGAGTGAAAGCAATGAAAGCCGGGGAAGGTACTAACGATGACTTATTGTATTTACTGTTGAAATCTAATGTAGAAGAGATTGAAATGAAGGGCACCAAAAGTTTTGGCATGAGCATTGAAGATGTAATAGAAGAGTGTAAGCTCTTTTATTTTGCGGGACAGGAAACAACTTCATCTTTGCTTGTTTGGACACTAGTTTTGCTTAGCCAGTATCAAGACTGGCAATCGCGCTAGAGAAGAAGTCTGGCAAGTGTTTGGAAGAAATAACCCAAATCATGAGGGCATAAATCACCTGAAAATTGTAAGTTTTCGATACACGTGTATGCCTTTGTTTCTACTGATTCCTAAGATTTTCTGATCTCCTTTCACAGCTACCGATGATCTTATACGAGGTTTTAAGACTATATACTCCACAAGCTTCTACAGATAGGAAAGTTGAACAAGACACTAAAATTGGAAACCTATGGCTTCCAAAGGGAGTTGTGGTTATGCTGCCAATTATGCTATTGCACCATGACACAGGTATATGGGGTGATGATGCAAAAGAGTTCAGGCCTGAGATTTATTGAAGGAGTTTCAAGTGCAAAAAAGGGGCAAGTCTCATTTTTCCCATTTGGTTGGGGACCTCGGATATGTATCGGCCAGAACTTCGCTATGATGGAAGCAAAACTCGCAATGGCAATGATTCTACAGCGCTTCTCCTTCAAACTTTCTCCAACCTACACTCATGCTCCTCACAACATTGCTACACTACGGCCTCAACATGGCGCGCACTTAGTTTTTCATAAATTGTAGATCCAAACTTTTTCAACACTGAAAGTTCAAATTCTGGAAGAAATGACCCAATAATAAGACGCATAATGTAAATACTGTCATGCTTGCCGCAAATGTATTTGAAAAGGCATCCAAAATCAAACTTATTGGCATTTTTTATTCATTCAAAATTAAGAATAAAATAGGAATAAACTAAGCAAATGCAGTATACTACTTATAGCTTTTGTAAGACTAAGATAATGCCGAACTGAGATTGGAGGGTGGTGAGTGTTGTGACTACATGAGGTGCATGAACATACGTCAGGGAAAGTTGGAAAGAAACGGGTATTGCTATATTACGCCCTGTATTTTATTAATTTACGCCCTAATACACATATATATATATATATATATGTATAATACTTGATTTAATTTTTCAAAATAAAACAAAAATAAAAAACAAAACAAAGATATAAAAATTAATATACCCTCTGGACCACCGCCGGTGCCGGACCACCGCCACCGCCGGACCACCGCCACCTCCACCGCTGCCGGACCACCTCCGGTGCCAGAGAATGCGGCCGAGAGAAGAAGAGGCGAGCCGGAGCTGGAGAAGGAGAGGAGAACGGGGGCCGCCAGAGAAGAAGAAGAAGGCCGAAGGAGAAGAAGGCCGGAGAAGAAGAGAAGAAGAGGAGGAGAAGAAGAAGAGGAGAAGAAGGCGGAGCAGCGGCGGCGACGGCGGAGCAGGTTTATTTAAATTAATAATAATTTTTATTTAATATTAATTTATTTAAATTATTTAAATTAAATTAAAAATATATATTATATATTAAATAGTATAAATACAGGGCGTAATCAAATAAAGTCCAGAGCGTGATATAGCCATTCACAAATAAAACCGTTGAAGCATCATTGCCGGGGCTAATTTAGCTTCTAACATAGCAAAATGCTGCCCAATGCAGTTTCTGGGTCCCCAGCCAAATGGGAAGAATGCATTTTGGCCCTCGGAATAAAAAAAGAGTGTTATACCCTTTTAAAAAAAATTTAAAATAGAGAAAGAAATTATAATTATACCCTCCAAAACTCTAATCTTCTTCATTTCTCTCTCCTTTCCGCCATTTGTTTCTCTGACATTCCTTATTGTCTGCTGGTGGAAACAGTAAGAAGATTGTATCCTCCGCCCTAACTTCACCTCCCTTAACATTTCCACCACCACAATGCCGCCAAAGCCCCGCCCAAACAACTCGTCAGGTACCCCCATGGCCCTGCAGCCAGTCGCCGGTATCACCTAGCTCGCCGGGCTGCGGCGGTTCCGCCTCCTCGCAGATCGCGGCACCTCCACCGGAGCCGCCTAGAACCTCCGTGACCGATGAGAGTCCACCACTGCAATCGAGCACCGCCACTCCTTTGCCAGCGCTTTCCATCAGCGCGGCCGCAATGGCCAAGCTATAACAGCCGAATGTTGCCTCTTCACCGGTTACCTCCAAAAGTGGTGTTTCTCCACTTGATGTCCAGGAGGCAGCGCCACTAGAGCCATCGAGCGACTCCGTGACACTCCAACTTCCACCAGAAGTGGATTTAACTCTAGCTGCGCTCACGAGCCTAGATCTAGCGTTCAATGAATAGGTGACGCCACCTGGAGGGGGCGGGGGTGGAAGGTGGTGGTCGGGCTAACTTGGGGGGGGTGGTACTGGAGTAGGTAGGGTTGGTGGCAGGGCTAGCTGGAGGGGGCGGTGGTCCAGAGGGTATATTAATCTCAAATCACCCCTAAATATTCATAAGCATACAAAATTACGGCCAACTAGAATCTCACAAATCCATAATCATGTCATGACTACAAATATCACCCTAAGGAAATAAACTACTCTAACACTACTGAATCCATGACATCCATTGAATTAAATGCCATGGATCCAAGAACTAAGTGAAGGAAAAAGAAGAACTCTAGAGAAAGAGAGAGAGAATTCTCCTCGTCCTTCCTGCCTACTCTCTAAAATCTACATTATGGCTACTTTCTTCGACCATAGGAAGACTAAAGGCTCCTATATAGTAGAATAGATGGGCCTTGAAAGACCCAAAAAGGTAGAAACCCTAGCAGCCATGCTAGCATGGGTTATCTCATATTGCACGTCACAACTAGCATGACTGATGTGCTTCATTATGCATGCGGTAACCGATGCATTCAACACATTAATTAGCTTGTTTTATATGTTTGATTGCTAGTATTAGTTGAGTTTACGTGACAAGGGATTTAGACATCTATGTTTGGTTTTCTTGTCTAAATCCTGCATTTTGTAGACTTCATCGGTACTAATTGACACTTTGTATCCACGGGCACCTAGATCTTCCTTTGTGATCATCCTTAGTATGTCGCTTGTTGGTACTTTTCGTTACTTTTTGTATTGAAGGTTATTCGCAAGGATAGTAGAAGATGTTGAAAGTCATTCACATTAGAGTGGTAGTAGATGAAGGCCACAGACATCACATCGTGGTAGTAGAAGGATAGAGCTAAAGATTGGCGGCATTGAATTTTAAAATGGCCAAGGAAAAAATGGAGGATTTTTTTCTGAGATTTGCGTCAAGTTCTGGGAACAATCCAAGAAGAATCCACCCTTGAGGTTAGTTCCATTAGATTCGTCTTCACAAGCGGTATGAAGTCAACTACCAAGAACTCTCAAAATGGACCAACGGTTCATCTATAGCAGAGTAAAGAAGTCAATCGAGCAAAGTAGAAACAGGCAGACACAGACCACTCACGCCCGCCACAAGAGCAAGCACCAACGGCCCGCGCCACACATTACGACCTATTTCAAGGTCTTTTGGCACAAGCCATGCCAAATACTGACACAGGCCGTTCCAACCACTACAGGTTGTGTGCTCAAGATGCCTTTTTCACTCCAAAAATGGCTAAGTATGGGGGCAGACCATCCTGTTTTACACGGCCTGCGTTGTTCCAAGTCCAAAATGTCAAGACCAGCGAGCAAGATATGAAGAATGCAGTGGATTATGCCAAAAGATTGAGCAAAACGAGGATTTTGATGATGGCCCATGCCAAATAACACGGACCGCAGATTTGAAGTGCAAAAATGATGTTCCTCAAGATGGGCTGTGCCGGATGATGCAGACCATACCTAACACGGTCGTACCCGATTGTGCGCCCCGCGCCAGCACGAGGCATGAGGCCCATGCTAGATCTAACAGACACGCCGGCACGAGGCCACGGTAGCGGCATGGGTCGTGCCATCCACGGTGGTCCATGTCAGTGGTCCTAGCTAGGGTTTTGGCCTATTTTAAGCTTATTTTTAGGTTCAATCCCCTACTACTATAAATATAGCCTTAGTCTACTAGGGTTTAATTAATATTTTATATCATTCATCATGTTTTGTAGTTTGAAGAGCACCTTAGAGAGAGAAACACTGTCTCTTCTCTCTAGGTTCTTTCTCTTTTTCCTTTTTATTTTTCTTTGTTCCTAAGATGTGGAATTCAATGAAATATTTGAATTTAATGCCTATGGACTAGTTTCTAGAGCTTGGCGATAATGTTTTATTCATGTGTTGATTATGTTCTTTGAGATTCTTTAGATTTTCCAAATTTACGTGCTTATGATATTATGATGGCTTGTTCTTGAATTGGTATAATTGCATGAATGACACACTCCATTAGCACACACTCTAGTCTATATTCATGTTGGTGCAAAATATTGATACCCCTCGGGGAAGAGAAACCAGGATGTGAAATGGGTAGCAGGGTTCGGGTCCACGTGAGTGTGTGCATGTAGGTCTTTTTCAAGTTTTACTGTTAAGATTATAGCACACCAGTTTTAGCTAGGGATTTGGTTTGAAGGGTTACAAATAGAGATGACAAATAGTAGTAAGCTAGGGTTGTAAGAGGTTCTAGTGTCATGGATAAGGTGCCTACCTCCCTTTGCTTCATTTACAGGCCTAGGGGGTATATTATCCATTGATTAGTGCTCGGGGCGTATTCTACGGGGGAGAAACACATAAGTGCAATAGTTGGACCATTTTTGCACTCCCCTAATTATGGAGGCAGTGCCGATGGAAGATTTCCATGAGCACCCTACATGACAAGTACATAGAAGTGCTGACCATCGACCGCACCATGTCTTAATGTGCACTAGATGGAAGATTAGGTTGTTGATGTCTTACATATGATTTAATCGAGGATCGGAACATTTAATCAATCATGTTACGCAAATATTCCCCAAGTGTCTACTAATATAGTTTACGTGCATTTTATCTTTCATCTTAGTAGTTGCTAGTTGAAAAATCCAAAAACCCTCTATTTTACTATTCTATCTATTCCTAGAATCACAAATAGACTGATGACCCGTACGTGGTTGTGTTTAATTGACTAGGCCCTAGCATCTCTGTGAACATACCTATACTTGCCACTAACTACCCCATAGGTAACTTAGTAGTGAGTTGGGTGCAGAATTATAAATCTTATCTTTGCCACTAACTACCACTAACTACCCTCCTTATGCTTTCTCCTCTCCACTGCCCACCCTTCGTCGCTGTCACCCTCACGGTACCGCCCACCATCACGCCACCCTCCACCCTCTGCCATTCCATTAGCCTCCCTCCACACTTACCTCCGTCGTTGAATCTCCGCCAATTAGATGTCCATCGCTTGCTCGAACTGCCTCCACTGCTAAACAAGGAACTACATCAGCTTGCTGAACTTTGACTTCACTGCTTGACTCCGAGTCTGTCTCCGCTGGCTCAACTCTTATTTCACCACCACGGATGGGTTTACGCCTCTGAGGACTCTGTCGAGACAGAGTTACTGTGTATGTTGTTTTTCCTTTACTGCTTTGTTGTGTTCCTTTGATGTTGTTCCTCTGTTGCTGGGTCGTTTTGGCTGCCGCTCAAACCTAGCAGATCTGGTTTTCTTTGCTACACTTCAAATTTCCTGAACCTATTTTTTTTAAACATAGGTTCAGAATTTGGAACCTATTTCGGACCCTAAGTAAAGGCAGTTTTTGAAATGACTTTAATCAAATATATCAAAGGCATTGCAAGAGAAGGCATTTGAAAAGTGACTTCTGTGGTATGATATATTCGCTTTTAATAGGCATTTCTCCAATAGTGTAAGCTACTCTGAAGTGCTTACGAGCAATCTACAAATGAGCTCATAAAATAGGATCTGGTTGCTTGTAATGGCATAAATTCATTAGACTAAAAAATAGGTTACAAAATGAAAAATATAGATACGAAAATTAAAAACGGTTATCTAAGTCCCTTATGGTGTAAACCCACTTAAATAGTAATCTACCAACCAAAAGACAATAAAAGAGATGTTAAACAATTCGAAAAATACATTCATTTGAGGTCTCATCAATATTCCCTGGGGAATTTACTTTGTAAAACCTTCATATAAATTGAATTTGTTAAATTCATGAATGTAAGTTCCATTTTTCGAATGTTTTTTTTCCAAAAATATGCTGAGGATTCTCGACCAGCCAAGAGATCCAAAAAGAAAACCCAAGCTGCTTCAAAGAAGAAGAAGAATTTGCTGCCACCTCCTCTTGTAAGTGATGCTTTATCTGATACTTACTTTTATAATAATTGTGAGGCAATGGGAGAGATTTCTGCGGAGAGGAAGCTAATTTCTGAAAGGCTAGTGGAATTAGAGGCTTATTGACCTGGTGGTTTTATGGATTTTTTGGAGTTAATTGGGATGAAGATAGCTTCCCCTGTTCAACTTCAGTATAATAAGTAGGTTGTTACTCAGTTGTAGTCAAACTTGATGGCTGGAAACCTAGAAGATAACTCCTCGTGGTGTGATAGAGTTTATATTAGGGGAAAGGTGATTGATTTCTCTGCTGCCAGGATGAATAAGATCTTAGGGCTGAAAACTCTATATTTTGAGGGTGTCTTTACAGATGATTTGAATGTGACTGATGACAAAATTTTGGAAGTGATTTCTGATGGATACAAGGCTGAGTGACCAGACACGGGGTATTCACATGCATCATTCCTATCTTCTAGATTTTTTGGAGTGTATCAGGTGGCTGTGAATTGCTGGATGCCGTCTTCCAAAACTACAGGTCTGACAAGATAGATGGAAAAACTGTTGTACTGTGTTGGAACACAAAAACCAGTCAACCTAGGGTTGTTCATTCAGCACAATTTGGTTAGGAAAGCTATTTCTCCAAAGGCTAAGCATACCCTGGTTTATCCTTGTTTGACTTCTGCATTGGCTAGGAGTGCAAAAGTGAAGGGAAAAACAAATGTAATTAGTAGACATTTTTCTCTTGGCCCTTGTAATCTGAAAGAATTCATCCAACACCTCATCACTGGAGTAGTTCAAGTTTGGCTCCTATATTAGAACACACTCAGCATGTTCAACATTTTCCTCCTGCTCAATATCGGCTTCACCTCGTGTTCCAACCTGCTGCTCATTGCCCAATTCCTCCTGCATCAAATCAAACCCCCTGTCTTTCATCCTTCTGAATATTCCAGATCATCATATGCATTCCCAGTAACATCAAACTGGTCTTGACCTCCCATATAAGCATCATTAACCTCTATGTCTTCAGCCATCTCTGACTCTGCCCTTTGTGTTAGAGCATACCCAACACTTTCTCCCTCATCATTGTCGGTAATCTCAATGATCACAGGCCTTGTAAGTTCTTAAATTCCCTTGGCATCATCAGTATCATAATATCCTAAAGGCATCCTATCAGTTTATTTAATCACTTCTAGTCCCTTGGCCTCATCATTATTGATTTCCTCAATGCTAACGCTACTAGGACAAGGAATAGATTAATACACATGAAACGTATCCTTCCCATTGTATACACTATATTTGCCTCTCAACAGCCTAGTATCATAGTTCTCATTATCCTCAAGATTTCCTATATCCCAAGTAAATAGCTCTTTAACATTCACGTTAAGGAATTTGCCTTCCAAATTCTTAAACTTAGATAGGTCTACAATGATCCTATTAGCTTCAACCCATTCAAAAAAAATCATCCACAGTGTTAAACTCCATGATATGCACCTTAAGGGTCGGAGGATCTGGACTAGTTACCTTTTGATAGGGAAATTTTTCCTTGTCCTTGGGTTCTTCATTTTGACCACTGCTGCCAGTTGGATTCCCATCCATGGTTTCTTCCCTCTTTTCATTCTCGCCATTGGTATTCTCCGGAAGGTGAAAATTTTCTTAGGTCTCTTTCTTACCCATGGAGACTTTTGGGTTTGAAGACATTTTTCGGCAAAGGTTTTGTTGTGAAGAGAAAGAACTCAACTCAAATTCTTCAAGATACACTCACAAAAATTTTGGCAACAAGAAATCCGAAAACGTCAAGAAATGTGGTGTGTAGGCCAAAAATAGAGAGAGATGAAGAGATGGAGAAAAGGTTTGAACCAAAAACAGACTCTACCCTTTATACCTCTTTTACCGCACAATGTTTTTTCCCTTTCCAAGAAAAGTAATGATTTCACTTTTCTCTCTTGTCAACTCATATCACACCTCCTTGAACTTCCAACATACCATGTCTTCACAACTTCTATTTTTGTAGCATTTTTCTTCTTTCTATTATTTTGCTTTTTTCTCATTTTCTAAACACAAAAATAAAGTGGGAAAAAATATTTACATCTAAATAAAAGCTATATAAAGAAATACCTAAAATATGACAAACACCTATGTGTTGTCTGAGAAGCTCAAATGTGGCATTATCCAACGGTTTTGTGAAGATATATGCAAATTGCTCAGATATTGGAACATAGACAACCACCACTTCCTTCCTTTCCACAAGATCTCGAATAAAGTGATGTCTTATGTCAATATGCTTCGTTCGAGAGTGATGAACTGAATTTTTAGAAATATCAATAGCACTTGTGTTGTCACATAAGATCTTCAAAGGACCTTGATGAATTCCATAGTCGTTCAACATTTGCTTTATCCGTAATAGTTGTGTACAACAACTTCTAGCAGCAAGATATTCAGCTCCCGTAGTAGACAGAGAGATCAAATTTAGTTTCTTACTGTACCAAGAAACTAGATTCGTGCCAATAAAGAAACACCCACCTATACTACTTTTACGATCATCTGCATTACCAGCCCAATAAGGGTCATTGTACCCAATCAGATCAGAGTCTTGATTCTTAGAATACTAGACATCATACTCAGAAGTCCCACTCACATATCGAATAATTCTTTTTACAGCAGTTAAATGAGATTCCTTTGGGTCAGCCAGAAATCTCACACATATTCCTACGCTGAAACATATATCTGGTCTACTTGCTGTCAAATACAGTAGACTCCCAATCATGTCCCTATATAATTTCAAATCAACTCTAAATCCTTTCTCATCCTTCACCTGTTTATAGGTGTTCGAACTGCACGAAAATTGCTAAGTCCGAATTTCTTAGCTAAATTCAGGGTATACTTACTCTGATTTATAAACAGGTCATTCTTTCCTTGCTTGACTTGCAACCCTAGAAAGTACGTGAGTTCTCCAACCATAATCATTTCAAATTTGGCTTGCATCACTATAACAAAATCCTGCACCATAGTTGATGAAGTAGAACTAAACACAATATCATCAATATATATTTGAGCAATCAATATCTTTGAGGCCTTTTTGAGCACAAATAATGTGTGATCTACTCCCTCTCAATGATAACCTTTATGAATTAAAAAATTAAAAAGTCGTTCATACCATGCCATCGGTGCTTATTTCAAACCATACAACGCATTCTTGAGTCAAAACACATGATAAGGGTAATGAGGATCCTCAATTCCTTTAGTTTGTTCCACATACACTTCTTCATTTACCACACCATTTAGAAAATCACTTTTGACATCTATTTGATATAGAGTAAAGTTCATAGAGCAGGCAATAACAAGTAAATTCAAATTGACTCTAACCTGACAATTGGTGCGAATGTCTCATCAAAGTCGACTCCTTCAACTTGGTATATCCTTGAGCCACCAATATGGCTTTATTTTGAGTGATTTGTCCATCAGCATTTGATTTATTCTTTACGATTCACTTTGTGCCAATGACATTCACACCTTTAGAACGAGGAGTGAGATACCATACATCATTTCGTGTGAACTGACTAAGTTCTTCTTGCATTTCCACAACCCAGTATTCATCAAGTAAGGCCTCCTTGTAGTTCTTAGGTTCAATGAGAAAGATGAAACATTGTAATCCTGCTAATTTCCTGTAATCGACCCGAGGGATTGAATAAGTACTCCTTGTCATTGGTTCTGTTTGCTCCTGTGTTGGAACATGCGATGAGTCAGTGGGGGATAATGTTCCAGCATACTCAATATCTTCAGGTGCAGCTGGATAATCAGTCTACTCAGATGTTCCAACATTGGCAAGCTTGTCAGCTTGACTGTGCTGTGTTGGAGCATGGTCTTTATCCGGTTCATCTTCTCCATCACCTGAAACTTGTCCTTCGGTAGAATCATCAACAATAACATTTACGAATTCCATGAGAGTATTTGTCTGAAGACTGTAAACGCGATAAGACCGGATGTTCACAGAATAACAAAGAAAAATTCCAATATCACTACGATTGTCGAATTTTGCCAAATTGCTCTCTATCTCTGAGAATGTAGCACTTGCTTCCAAACACATGAAAGTATGAGACATTTGGCTTCCTGCCCTTCCAAATCTCGTAGGATGTTTTTCTTATGAATGGACGCAGATACACTCGGTTAATTATATAGCAAGCTGTATTAACGGCTTCTTCCCACCATTTTTCTTGAATTTCTTTCTCAGCTAACATGAGCTATCTCCTGAAGAGTCTTGTTCTTTATTTTCACAACGCCATTGTGCTGAGGGATGATTAGTACAGAGAACTCATGTTGGATTCCAAGTTCATCACAGAAGTCGCTGAATTAAGAGTTCTCAAATTCCATGCCATGATCTCTGCGAATTCTAGCAATCTTCCCACAGTATCACAGTACACTTCCATAGTATCATATTTTTCTTTTAGAAAAGCTACCCAGGTAAATCTGGAGAAATCAACACATACAAACTAATATTTCTTGCCCTATACTAGGAGTATTGACGGGTCCCATCAAATCTATATGCAGTAATTCCAGATTTCTTGAGGTAGTTATATACTGAACTGAAGAGTGGGGAAATCGAATTTATTTACCTTGTTGACATGGTCCATAGACAATTCCATCTTTGCTCATCAATGTAGGCATACCTCGTACTGCCTTTGCATTTGCAATTTTCACCAAGGTTTTGTAATTGATGTGACTGTGCTTTCTGTGCCACAGAGATCATTCATCTTGTTTAGAGCTCATACACTTCACTTTCTGCTCTAGAAAATACCAACTATCTGATGATCGAATGCCTAAAAGGACTTTGGCTTCACCGTGTTTCACTATACATTTATCGTTTTGAAATTCCATGGTCATATTGACATCTCACGGCTGGCTTATGCTTAGCAGATTTGCCTTTAAGTCTTCAATAAAAAAACAATGGTGAATACTGGGAATCCTTCAATTTGTAGTTCTCTTTTTCCATCTATTCTACTCTTCTTCCCATTGCTAAAGGTAAAAAAACCACCATCATATGGTGTGATGTTTGTGAGAAATTCTTGAGTGCCAATCATGTGGCGAGAACAGCCACTATCAAAGTGCCACGAATCTCTGGAATGTGCTATAAAAGAAGTATATGCAACAAGGAAAGTACTAGAGCTTTTGACAACCCATACCTTCATGACCATCTTTGATCTCTGGACCTCGTGTATGTTGGAACATACCTAGAGTTTTCATCCTGTCATGATGTCTCTGAGCAATTTCTGGCATTGTTCTTCTGTGTGCCCTTGATACGAGCAGTAGCTATAGATAAGAGGTTTCCTTTGATGAGGTTTGCCAAACTTTATCTTTACCTCTTGAATATTTGACTTGAGTGTGACAGTGTTCTTAGGTGGGTTGTCATACCCAATTCCGTGTCTATCTCCAAAGCTCTTTCCCATGTTTAGAATATCATCATGTTTTTCTTTTCTAGTGTTCAGTTTGGTAATAGCTGCTTCAAACGTCTCAGGTCTCTTGGTTGCTGAAATTAGCTTCACATTTAGCTCATCATTCTCTTTTCTGAGTTTAGAAACTAACACTTGCAACTCTTTATCTATCTTAACGAGATGGTTTTTCTCTTCCTTCAGTACTTTGTTTGTATGAACAACTTGAAGCCACATGGCATACATCTTCTTGTATGTACTGTAGATATCTTCATTACTCACAACAAGTCCGTCATCATCACTAGACACCTCATCCCAATCTATGTTGGAACATACAACTCAATTTTATCTGACATGTTGGAACATTCATCATCTGATCCACCATGAATTTTTGCTCTAAATGCCACATAGCTGCTCGTAAGTTCTTCTTCGTCTTTCTCATCTTCTTCATCTTCACTTCAAGAGGAGACATATGATTTTCCCTGTTTCTTCCGGGTATTTGCACATTCAGCCTGAATATGATCACATCATTCACATTCTCTGCATTGAATTCGTCCAGGTTATTTTGATTCACCACTTTCATTTCTGAGGAATTGCTGATTACCTTGTTCAAACCGTGTCCCACAGTTATTTCTAAATTCTTGTGGCCTTGGTCTATTTCCACCAAACCTTTCCTGCAATTTCTTGTTTACTACTTGCTTCAGAATTCTTGAGAAATTTTTCGTGATAAGTGCAAGTTTTTCAAATTTATCATTACTGTCATATTCGTGATTGTCCTTTGATGATGATGTTCTGAACGCCAACTCCTTTTGAACTCTTTTTGTAGTCTGTTGGAATCTCAACGCATAAGTCTATAACGATCCAATTAATTCATCTAAACTCTTGGTGGCCACATCTCTTGCTTATTCTATTGTTGCAACCTTCATTGCAAACCTTTTAGGTAGTGATCTCAAGGTCTTCTTCACCAATTTTGCCTCTTTGTAAACTTTTCCAAGTTGATACGCCATATTGGAGATGTCTCTGAGTTTCCCTTTGAATACAAAATAGTATCATCTTCCTCCATCTTTAGTTCCTTGAACTTTGTAGCCAACATCTGTAATTTGGATTCTCGAACTCGACTAGTTCCCTCATGGACAGTTTACAGAATATCCCAACATTTCTTGTCCTGATGGCATGTAGAGATGCGTTTGAACTAATTTTCATCAACTTCCGTGAAGATAGCATTTAATGCTTTTGAATTTTCCAGTGAGGCCTTGAGTTCATCATGAGACCAAGTAGATTTGTCTTTAAGTTTCTGCTCCCTCTAACTTGGCTCTCCTTCTTTTATCTTAGAGCTTGTTTTAGCATCTTCAGTAGGTTGATTCCACTCATTTTCAGCAAAGTGCAAAGCAAGTTCATCTAGTGAGTTGATAAAGACTATCATGCGTTACTTCCTATAGTTATAGTTGTTGTCTTCCAACAGAGGTGGCTGAGACACCGAAACTCCTTCTTTGGTCACCATGGTAAAGCTGGATCACACTTTCCTTGGCACAACCAAGGAAAAAAATAAGTGACCAATCTCCAATACCAAAAAGAATTTGGTTTTACCTAATATCTCAATTATTACTGCTATGTTCCAACATAACATATCTAACCAATTATGCAATAAAGTAAAGAATAAAGACACGAGACTTGGTTATACAGTTCGGTGAAATCCACCTACATTTGCACCGCCTGGCCCAGTTCAAAATGAATCCACTAATCAGAAAGATACAATACAGAGTACACCATACAAAATACTTATCTGTACTAATTAAACATGTGAACTCTGCTAGCTCTCCTTGCTATCGATCCGCCTTGATCGGACTCCCTTTGACCTCAAAACTTGTCAACGCTGGATCTCCTCCTCCCGAAAAATTAAGGTATACGATTCGGAACTTTGAACGGCAGGTCACGTATGTTGGAACATATAGATCTGGCTCTTGCAAGAGTCTCGGAAAGATAGAAAATCTGTAAGTAGATTTTCACAATTAAGTTCGTAAGTATAATGCAGTTGTGATGTCCCCTTTTAAAGCCAAGAGGAGATTGGAACTCTCCATGATTATCTCCATAATATTCCAATTCCTTATCTGCTTCCGAAACATATCAAAATTCCATAAATAATGGGATTTTCCTTGTCTCAAATATATCTCTTATATTCCATAAATCCAATTTCATATTTGTAGGGATTTTCCATAAACCTAATATGCTTCTACCTCCACCTAATATATTGTAGAATATTGAGATTTCCATCAACCAACAAAATCACAATGTTCTATTTTTTCCATAAAACCTTGTAGGCGGTTATGGATGCTATCTGTATGTTCCAATATGGAACATTTTTCATTTCCAATATTAGTTCACAAATTTCCAATTAAACAATCAATGAAAACTACTTGACTTTACCATAACCTTTGAAATGTCTAAGTTGTACGCACTGATTCTAGCATCTATAAGTTTTGTCTCGTATGGAAATTCTCTGTAAGTTTTGTAGATCTTCGTAGCAATTTCCTTAGCCCATGACCAACTTAAATAAAAAAAATAATGAGAGAAATTGAATCAAAGTTGCAGGACTTTAAAATGTGTTCTCTATAATGGGATTCATGTACCGTTACTACAACATGTCAGTATTCACAAGGTAATGCGGTGGAAAACAAGCACGTTGAAAATTCATAAATGCATAACACAAAACAAAAAAGCAAAGTGCATATATAATCGTATATAATTGATGAAACTGTAGATATAATCCCGCAATAATTGAAAATAAAAATATAACCCTAAATATTTAGGCTATGTGTAAATATAACCTTTTCTGATGGATTTAGACCGGAATTGGGTAAAAATTTTGGAAAAAAAAAAGAAAAACAAATAAATTTTACTATGTTCACCCCTCGAATACATCACCCTCCATCCACTCCACTAGCTCCCGGGAGTACATCACTATCCGCTCTTCTCATACCTACTTTTGATGAAGAATTCACCTCCGCCGACCTTGTTTTTTCCTCCCCGGAAGGACGCCGCCAAAACCACAACCTTGCTTGATGAAGATTTTAGAGTGATGGGGAATCCCGCACCCAACCACAACCTTGCTTTTTCCTCCACCGAAACCTTAGTCCTCTCCCCTAAAACCACAACCTTCCTTCATGAAGAATTCTTCAACCTTGCTTTCTCCTTCTTCGTCAGTTAAGCATTCAATACTCACATTTATGCCCCATCATATAAGATTTGATACTCCACATGTTGCTATTAATTTCTTCGGGCCCTTGTTTTATTTTCTTGTTTTCCTCACTCATAATGTTCATCATAATCTTACCAAAAATCAGTCATAAATCCTTTCTTCATCTAGAAATGGGTGGCAGACAGTGGCTGGTGGTGATTGGGTTAAGGTGGTAGAGGTGATTGGGTTTCGATAGGGTGGCTAATGGTGATTAGGTTTTGAAGGGGTGGCTGGTGGTGATTAGGTTTTGCCATTGGGATTGGGTTTCGACAAGGGGGAGGCGATATGTGGATTAAACTCTAGACCAGAGGAGGTGTGATGCCCAGGGATGGGTTACTGGAGCTGGGTGACGGGGTGTCAGGGGCGGTGACCATTGGTAGGGTAGACCACAGGTGGTGGCAGAAAACTGTAGGTCTCAAGATTAGCGATGCAGCTTGGTGGTGGAGGTGGCGATGGAGGAGGTGGCAGGGTGGAGCCAAGCGGATGGTGGTGGAGCTAGGTGGGTGGTGGTGGTGACCTGGCGGGTTGGTGGTGGTGACCTGGCGGGTGAGGTGGATCCAGGCGGGTGAGGGTGGTGGTGGTAGTCGGCAGAGAGGGCATAATTTTCCATCTCATGTAAGGCTTTCAGCAATAAGGGTATTTTAGTCTTTGCATTTGGGCCAATGGCTGGAATTTCTTAGTCAACGCCAAAAATATGGTCATAGGGTTATATTTGCACTAAAAAATATGTCAGGGTTATATCTGCATTTTCTCAATTATATAGGGTTATATTTGCATATTACACAAACAAAAAAGAACATACTTTATTTGAAAAACTTTTACATATAGTCAACTAAACACTTAGATAGGAAATGAGTAATGCTATAACACGAAATTCACCGGTCCTTGAGTAGATTTTCCTTTGTCCATATGGCGAGAATCCAAGAACGAATGATGAGTCACAGCTCACAGTTTGAAGAGGCGAGAAATTGCCACAATGGGAAAGTCACTGTTCCATGGTCGACGGCAGCACGCTTGAATAGTTGAGTGTTGGTCGATTGAAATTTGAAAGAGATATTCGATTGAATCATTTCAGTGGTGAAACGTAAATACCTGATAAAACACCTAAAAATTGAAGAAGTTGAATGCTAAGACTTCTAAAGTGACTTTTAGTTTTCAATTCTTTCTTGCTATATCAATACGTAGGTATTAAGTACAATTAAATAACTTAAAATATATCGAATATCCGGGTACCCATGAAATGGATTATGACAGCCCGTAACTGGACCCGGTAAAATGCAACATTTACAGGTCGAGTATTTGGCCCGAATTATTTTAAAAAAAATATCTAGTTAATTTATGACTGGCCAATGAACGGACAGATCGGATATTACGGGCCAGGTATAACAAACGTTGTTCATATAATATTTTTAAGTTAAATTTTAAATATCTATATTTTAAAATATATTAAAAAAATTTTAAATCGTGTAAAATTTCATTTCAATAAACAATTATGTTTAATGATTAAATGTTATAAAACAAGATTGGGTACAAACTCTTCATAATATCTCCTCAGCTCCAATCTCATTTCTTATAACAACCACTTGATTGAATCTCTTCATTACTGAAGCTATAACAACTTTATTAACTCCGTGATTGTAGCAATTATCAGTCCATTCTAAATTAAGTTCATACGCCATAATTTTTGCACAGTCAATTAATAATGAATAATAGGCAAACTCTTGGGAAAGACCGTCTTTTCATAAGCCTATGAAAAGATGGGGTTTAACCAAAATAATAAAAGGTAAAGATGTTAGTTGTAATATTAAAAATTTATTATACAACATGTAATAGTCATAAAGTTTATAATTCGATTCATTCACCCCAAAAATTCTATCTTCATTTCTTTTAATTTACACTTTAAACATTGATCTTTCCATAACTTATTAAAGACCGTCTTTCCATAACTTATGGCAAGACCGTCTTTTAAGAGACGGACACTTAATAATATTGATATTAAATCAATTCAAATATGGTAAACTAAATCTAAATTCAAAGCATGAGTATTGGAGGCCCTTACCTCCAAAGGTCATCTCTACTTTTATTTTGAAAATCAAAGGTCATGTTCATATACTGTAGTTTATTTCATTTCAAATCAATTTAGTTTAATTTGGTATGGATTTGATTTGATGAAATTTAATCAAAGCATGAGATTAATTTCGTTATGTTGTAACTATTTTTTAATATACTTATTTCTAATCCAATTTAATTTTTTCAGTTAAATTTTTTTTTTCGTCAAGTAAAATATGGAGATCGAATGATAAACAGTATGTTGAAATGAGCACCATATATTTATGCAAGGGGTGAAATAATATTAATTAAAGTGAATTAGATAAATGAGCACCATATAATTAAGGGGAATATTTTAAAAACTCGAAATTGTTTAAAACTAAAAAAATATAGTTAGAAACAATTCTTTTTTTTAATCAAATCGTCATTAGGACGAGTGTTTATATGGTTCCCATCTCTTTTCTATTAAGCTCAAATTTGCACAATGTGCTATTACAACATATTGATGTGGTTGTTCCGTCAAGTAGAAACACCGTTGTTCACCTTACAAGCTCTTCTTCCTGCTAAACAGATCCTGGAAGTGACTCTGGGGAAGAGACTTCGACGATCAAGTCAGTCTTCTTTCTACAGAATTTGAATTTCTCAATTTAGTGGCACTCACCCTCTTAAGTATTGCTTTTGATGTATTTATAAGAGTTCTCCATCGTGGCTGTGTATTTCTCTCATCTGAGAATGTGGGTTGTACCACAATCCCTATAACTCTGGTTCGTGGCCAAACTCCCCAATCGTGTCTTCGCATTTATCGGGTCGTGATCGCATGCTTCAAACCAGGCTCCGCTTTCATCGCTTCATCAGCCTTACCTGCCTTTGTTCTTTGGGGCTTGGCTTACACCCCCCACGAGACCTGAAGACTAGTAGACAGGAAGCGATGACGTCATTTGCTTAATGTACACTAACTGTTGTACTTCGAATTTGTGAGATTTGAACATGTTCCTTATGGATGTAGCTACGGTTGTCTCCGGGAAGTGTTTCTTTCTTCTTGGCTACCAATGTGCCTTTTTACTTTTTGAATTTTAAATCTGAATACATCTCTTACTTCTTCTCTAACACAATCATTGTGAAATACTTTAACCGGGTTGCCCTCCTTTATATTTGCTTTGTCATTCCAAATTTTCCTCCAATGCCGTTATATCTCCCTATTATAAATATTTTAATGGTTCCAACATGCGTCACTATTCCGTGTATAACTTTTAATCCCTTTTGCATCGGCGTCTCATATTCAAAAAAGTTAAGTAACTTTTTTTCAGGCTATCATCATTATTCCTTCTTTGATTTGACTTCATTCACATTTTCAACTCCTTATATTAAATGTCATATCCGATTTGGAGTCTTCCTCTTCCCTTCATCTTCCTATTTCTGTAAGTCTCTCATCTCCATTAATATTCGCAAGTTTTCTTCAATATCCTCTTTGTTTCTTTTCTACAAATCAGGTCCATGTCTCATAAGCTTTGTATTATGGTTTTCCCTTATAGCATCTTGTTTCTCTTAATTCCAATCTAGATTTTATTCAATCATTGTTCCTCTTTTTGTTTCTTTTTCTTGCTTTGTTCTTTCTATGATTGTGTGCTGACTTTGTGCAATATTTTTATCTGAGTGTACTTAGCTGCGCTCTGTTAACTCTAATTGATAGGCTTCTCATATGCATTTAGGAATAATATCCACTTCCACATCTATCCTCATTGTTGGTGAATTCTCAATGAAGGATGTGTTAGATGTGCACGTTGATTCTAGGGAGGATTCCGACCATCCCACCAATTCCTCCACCGTCAGTAGTGTAATTTCTGACTATTATTTGGATAACTTAAAAAAAGTAGTTTCCCTTTTTTGTCATCCTACGAGCTTAAAGCCTCTAATAGTTCGGATATTATTTGTAATCACCCCCCCCCCCCCCTGCATTCATTTCTTGCTACTTATATTGTCTAAAATTTGGGCTTGTCTTCCCTTTTCCTCCGCATATCCTAGATTTACTTAACCACTTTCAGGTAGCCTTGTCCCAGCCTCATCCTAAGGCTATCTATATCTTTGTTATATTTTACCATGTCTGTGATGCTTCTTAAGCCCCTTTTTTTGATTGATTTGTTTTGCAACATTTACCAGCTTCGCAGGGTGAAAAATGTACCTCATGAGTTCACCCTTTATCTAGTTATTCCAGATGTTGAGTTTGTTAGTGGGTTTCTTAACAACTGTGGATTGCGGCAGGAAAAAATTTCTTTTTAAAACTTGGTAGTGATACTAAGCGAAATCTGCAAGTTTAGAACTACAATGTTCTGAAATTTAAACTTCCTAAGGTTGGGGTTCGCCTTGATGCTAAATCTAAAGTTGTGTTAACACTCGGCCAACATACAATCTCTCTTTGCCATGCCGGTTGTGAGAGTGAAGGTGTTTATTGTTTCTTTATTACTTCTTTTTGCCTAACCCACTGATTCATCTTCATTTTGTCACAGTCTTACTATTATTGTATGGTCTCTTGACATATTCTTATGTGATAGATTACAGACATGGATTTAGCTAAACAAACCATTGAGAGATCATTTTTTGGCAGTGATGATGACAAACAGGAAGTATTGGCTACCCAGACAGGCGATCCTCCTGTAACCGGTATGTCTCAAGAAAATGTTGTCGCAACGAACCCTCAGTCATTAATTACTGAGGCCATTGGTGATGGTGATGGGAAGGGTGCTAGGCACCAAACAATTGATAATTCTCAAAGGAAGAGCCAGAAGGATCAAACTGGTGGACAATCGAGTACCTTGGAGCCTCCCAAGAAGAGGGGACATGTTGGCCATTCTCATGTGAAGCTTCCATCACTAAGCCACGATCCGATGGTAGAGGGGACCATCTCTAATACCTTATCTAAACTATCGTTTCATGAAACAATGAATGTGGTATATCTGTTAAGAGTGCTAGCTGAAATATGTAACTTATTTGGTTCGACGTTGTTCTATTGTTGTGTTAAATTTTTTTATCTATATTGATATCCAAGTTAGGAAGAGCCTCTAACTTGTCAGCGAACGGGTGGCACAAGCGTATCTATATTAATGGTTCACCAGCGTATCCTTGATTCTTGTTGACCGTCTTGTTAAGACCAAGTCCTTTTACAAACTGGTCGAGGACGTTTCTTCTACTGCTTGAAACATCGGATATTGCGATGCCATAATGGAGTTGCGGTGACTATACCCAGCTGTTAAAGTTAAGAATCTTCATAAACTCACAAAGTTTGAGGCCATACTGGAGGAACAGAAAGCTCTGCTTAACCAAAGCTTCATAAGCAGCATCGTTGATAGTGGTCATTCCTATTCTTTGCTATCTCACCTTGCTATCCTTCCTTGTCTTCTTTCTATTTCTAAGTTAAAGGGGCGTGAGGTTGATTATCTGGATAACCTTCCATTTAGCTCTCGCACTATTATGCCACCTTCTAATTCTGATGCAGGAGCGGGGACTGTGGCTAATGCAAACACTGAAGTTCCTACTCAGCAAACAAGCAAGGAAGATGGTTCTATTGTTGTCCAGCCTTTGCCTACCTCCACCGCTGACGTTAGCTGATATTTAGTATATTGGATTCTTGGATTTTTTATTGTAACTTAAGAGAATGTTTTGTTGGATGTCCGTAATATTAGTACGACTGTGGTTGTTAATTTTGTGTTGCCATTCTACCTTTACGACTTCTCATCATACTTATTTATATGCATGGCTTCGATATTTTAGTTAATCTTAATTTTTTTAAATGACTTGACTTTCTAGGATCTACTGGTCAATTTTCTAATCACTACGAATTTATGCCACGTGATTTTCACCGCCCTATTGCATTTATTCGAGCTACACAATCTTTAACCAAGAAATATGATGAGCTTGTTTCCTCTGACCGCTTCTCTCATATTGAGTCTCTTCCCTTATGCACTGGATGGAAAGTTTCTATATCTAATCCATCTCTTTCTTATTCAACAACATGTCCTTGCAACAAGTTTATTCCCGATGGTTACAATGTTGAATCGCTTGGCAAGGATAGAGTTCGTGGTTTGGTTGATCTTGAATTCGCTGTTGTGTGCATGCGTTTGCTTAGCCTCCATGTCCATGTCCGAGAATGGGCATTAGCTTTAGGCATTCGTTTGAAGTACATGCTCCTGGGTATTAATAGTCTTGAAGCAAAGTGGGATAAGACTGTGAAGGACACCCAGGATGTTGTACATGATATACGAAGGATTTGCAACGAGTGGAACAGTTTTATTCATCATCAACAGTTGACCATGGTGAGGATACTTTGACAACAAGAGGAGGCTAAAAATTCCGCTACAAGTAAGACTCGCGAAGCCCATTAAAAGACACTGATCATTGATAAAAAAAAATGTACTCTCCTTGACTACTTATTCGATCAAATGAAGAAAAATCAGGATTGGTGCGATCACTTTTCAACTTTTTCCTTTAGTTGGCAAAACAAGTTTGACGAACAGTTTTCTATAAACACGCTGCTGCAAAATAAAAATGAGTTGCTTCGCGCTGAGTATGACTGGCTTGATTCGTTTATGCACCAACTTGAGCAAGCTTGCGTTAAGTACAAAGATAAACTTTAGGCTCTCCATTCGTTATCTCGTAGGGTTACTGGTCGTAGAGACCTTACTATGGAGTTTGGTGGGTAGAAGATTAACTTGTTTGAGGCTTTCTGATCGCATATTCGGTTCCTAGAGAAGGAAGTACAAAATTTGGTGGTTGAGAATAAGAGGTATGAAGTAACCGTAAATTTTGAGAGTATGCAGCTAGACCGTGAAGAGTTCGGCCCTATAATTGACTTCAAGGCATATTATTATAGATATCTTGGGCTTATGGAGTGAAGGGGTCTAATATGCCATCCCTCTTATTTGCACATGAAATGGCGATACGACCATATAGTTAGTGAGGAGCGCAAGGTTGAAGAAATGCGACGTAGGGATGAACAATCCCATCACGAGATCGAGCACAACCATCGGTATGGTGGTTCGTCTTCTTCTGGATCATCACGAGCATCGAGGCATAGATAGATCTCCTGTTTTAAACTACCTTGTCCTTCTTCTAATACTTCAAATAATTTTTTTTCTGATTTTGTGAACTTGCGTTTTTGCTATTACTTAATAAGCAATCTTCCATGATCGCTTATGCTGATATCTTCTCTCCTGTTGTACGGGTTGTATGATTGCTTTTTAAAAGTTTCAAGTTCTATGGCTTGATCTTATCGCATTATATTAGTTTTTTGTGGTTTTGTGCCTTTTGCACGATCTATAGCTTGCATAGTCGGTATAGTGAAGCTACAAAATCTATTGCTTGCATATTTAAGAGCTTCGTATTGTACAACATGCAAGATCTATTGCTTGCTTGTGTCCCTGTTATTGGAAAACCTACCTTTGTGCGAGATCTATAGCTTGCGATAGTAAATTTTGCAAAGTTACAAGATCCAAAGCTTGCAAGTATCACTAGTTGAGCAAGATCTATGGCTTACAAATATAGGATTTACAAAGTTGCAACATCTGTAGCTTGCAGATTGATGTTTGACAATTGAAAGGCCTTAGTGCTTTGGTTGCAATGTACTACAAGTGTTTTATCATCTAAAATTTCCAAGTAAAGAACTAAAAATGCAATCTCAAAGATAGTATTTGATATTAATATGTCCGACTACGATAATGTCTCCTTGGAAACAAAAGAGGAAATACAACCAATGATAATCTTATGGTTTCTGTACAACTAGATACTTTCTATCTTTTCCCAAAATATAGTCATAGAGCCTTCTTAAATTGATCACGTTCCATGGGTTGGGAACATTGCTACCATCCATCCTTTCTAGCTTTTAACAGTTGGATTTGTGAGCCTTCGTGATCTTGTAAGGTCCCTCTCACTTTATGCATAGCTTTCCCCATTAATCTGTCAGGATTGCTTCGTTCTTCCTTAAAACAAGATCGCCACTCTGAAATCTCATTTCTTTAACCTTCTGACTGTAAGCTCTAGCCATTCCTTCCTTATAACTGGCCTCTGTGATCGTTGCCAATTCTATTTTTTCTTCCAGTTCATCTAAACCCAACCCCATCGTGTCCAGATTTTCATCTTCTCTGTACTTGGAGGCTTGAATTACAGATTTCAACTAGTTTCACTGCTTCATGGCTGTAGACCAAACTATATGGTGTCTTCCCTATTGGTTCTTGAACGGTCATTCTATATAACCATAGAGTGTTGGGTATCCCATCTACCCAATCAGTTCGTTTTCCCTCTAATTGCTTCCGAATTCCTTGAACGATGGTCATATTCGTTACGCTTACTTGTCTGTTAGCTCGAGAATGCACTACAGATGTGAACGTTCAAAGAATCCCAAGATTTGAACACCAATCAGTGAAGGTACCACTCGTGAACTATGTGTCATTATCTATGACAATAGTATGTGGCACCTCGAAGCGACATACTATATTCTACCAGATGAATTTTCTTTTTACCTCAGCTGTGACTTTTCCCAATGGCTTTTCCTCCACCCACTTTGTGAAGTAATCGATTGCCACAATTAGAAATATAGCGTATCTCGCACCCTTTGGGAAGAGTCCAACTAGGTCAATCCCCCATTTGTGAAATGACCAAGCTCTATATATACCTCTCAAAGTAGCATGTGGCTTATGTGATAGCGAAGCATTAATCTAGAATATTTTACATTTGAGCATGAAGCTATACGCATTGTCAAACATAGCTTGTCAGTAGTAACATGCTCGAGTGATCTTCCTTGCCATCGCTCTAGCTCCCTGATGCATTCCACACAGCCCTTCCTGTACTTATTTTAGAATTTCTCTTGATTGTGCTGGTCCTGCACACTTTATCCATGGAGATAGAAAGCCTTTCTTATATAAGACTCCTCCATAAATGTAGTTGTGAGATCGAAGCTCCAATTTCCTAGCTTGTATGTTATCCATTGTTAACTTACCTTTTGTGAGGTACTCTATTAGTGGCACCATCCAACTTACTTCTTTTGTCTGGCCTGATGACATAGTTGTGATCACCATGCTTCTGAATGGAATGACTTCCACTCTTACATCTCTGTGTTTGATCAATGAATCAAAACCAGTGGTTGCCAACTTGCTTAATGCATATGGTTTTGTGTTTACAAATCTAGGCACGTGCTGGATGTCAAAGTACTCAAGCTAGGTATTCAGTTGTAGAACCCTCCTTAAGTATTTTTTCCAACTTCTCTTCTCTCACTTCATAGTCGCCCCACACTTGTTGGACTACTATTTGGGAATCGCCTAATCCTCAAACACTTTTGACCTTCATTCAAACCGTAAGGTCCAAACCACATGTTAATGAATCGTACCTTGCTTCATTTTACGTAAGCGAGAAGTCAAAGCAAAGTGAATATCTGCACTCCCTGGCTTCTGGGTCAACTAGCATTAATCATACGCCATACCCTTCCTTGTTGGACGCTCAATCTACAAACTACTTCCACGCAACATCTTCCCAATTCAATTTTCCTTTATCGACCATAAAATTTTTGCTCGTATCCGCATCTTGTGCATCTTCACTCGTCGTCTCTACAACGAAATCAGCTAAGGCTTGTGCCTTGATTGGTGTCCTTGGCTTAAATTAGATCTTATGATGTCCTAGTTCAAGATCCCATTTGGTCATTCTACTGTACACTTTAGGTTTCGTTAGGTGGTTCTTGATTGGGAATTCCGTATAGATGAAGATTTGATGACCATGGAAATATGGTTGCAACCTTCTTGCTGAGTATACCAAAGCTAAAGTTATCTTTTAAACTGGCAAGTATGCCCTTTCTGCACTTTGTAATATTCTACTAATGTTGTAGACTGGCACTTGTTTTTTATCTTTTTGGCACACATGAACTAAACTCACTGCGTTATGTGAAACTTCCAAGTGCAGGTAAAGGGTCTCCCCAAAGATTAGTGACTTCAATGTTGGCAACGTTTGAAGCCGTTCTTTTAAGGATTCATATGGTTTTTGACACTTCTCGTTCCAGCTAAATATTTTTGACTTTCTTCAAGACTTCAAAGAATGGGAAGTGTTTTTCAGCCACCTTTGTAATGAACCTACTGAGTGCTGCTAATGGACCCATTTATCTCTGCACCTCTTTGACTTTTCGTAGCTAGGGAAGGTTTACTATAGCATGGATTTTCTCTAGGTTAGCTTCGATCCCCTTGGAGGATACCCTGTAGCCAAAATTTTTTATTACACCTACTCCAATGACACATTTCTTAGGATTGAGCTTCATCCCAATGTTGCGCAACGTGTCTTGAGTTTCTTTCAAATCTGCGGAAAAGTTACCCACCTTTCTGCTTTTGATAACCATATCATCAACATATGCCTCCACATTCTTCCCTATTTGTTTGTGAAACACACTATGGACCACTCTCTGATACATTGCCCCCTGCATTTTTTTAGCTCGAAAGACATTTTTGCATAGCAGAATGTTCTGAAGCTTGCTATAAATGTTTTCTTTTCTACGTCTTCTGGATCTATCCGTATTTGGTGGCATCCCTTATAAAAATCTAAAAAGGATAGATTTTTATGGCCTGAAATTGCATGGACTAGCTGATCAATTTTTGGCAAAGGGTATCAATCCTTTAGATATTCCCTATTTATGTCAGTGATATCTATACACATTTTCCATCATGCATCTGAATTTTTTTACCTTTACTGGGTTCGCTAACCATTTAAGGTAAATAACCTCCCTCAATATACCTGCCTGAAGTAAGATTGTGACTTCTTCCTCTTTTGCTTTCTGCCTATCACTAGCGCTTTCTGCCTATCACTAGCGCTTTCTGCCTATCACTAGCGCTTTCTGCCTATCACTAGTGAAGCTACGCTGCTTTTGTTTGACTGGATTAACCAAGCTACTAATCTTCAAGGAGTGGGTAGCAATCCTTGGGTTAACCCCTTCCATGTTTTGGACGCTCCATGCAAATGTATCTCCATGAATTCGTAGGATTTGTATGACTTTCTCCTTTTCTGGTGATGGAAGATTTTTCTTATCTTGATACTCTTGGAATCATCTTGGTCATCCAAAATTAACAATTCCGTTTCCTCCCCCAAATCCATTGTCGAATCCATTTGCTCGTGTGATCTAACCTTGAACATATTGTTAACCATCCTGGTTTTCTCTGTACTTTTCCTTGCATTCATTGCAATCACCATGCATTGCTTGGTTGCTTGCTGGTTTTCCCTTACTGCTCCAATTCCAGCCGGGGTTGGAAATTTCATAACTAGGTGATTAGGGACCATATTTCCTTTTCCGCGTTCATCCAAGGCCTTCCAATGATGGCATTAAACGTACTTGATGCATCCATGACCACAAAATCACACATTACCGTAAAATATATATCATTGTCACCAATGGTAATAGGCAGCTGTATGTTGCCTAATGGATTTTCTGTTCGCTCTGTGAATCCAACCAAGGAGGCCACAAGTATTCTTAAGTAAGTTTGCTTAAACCCTATCCTATCAAAGAAATAAAAAAAGAGTATTTCGACTGTGCTTCCATTATCTACGAATACCATGTGAACCGTTGCATTACCAATTTTAGCAACGATAACCATTAGGTAATCATGTGGTGAAGCATTGGGGACTGCATCTTCTTCGATGAATGTGATTTCTTCGTCTGGGTGAAACCTCTTATTGCTAAGCTCTTATGGGAGGATGGGGTGAATACCTAGCCTTAACTTTCCAAGAATTATTAGATAGTGATTTTGTTGATCTATGTATGGACATGATGCCTTTTTCTGGAATTTCATCTGTCATATCTTTGTTGTAATCTACATGTGCCATTATTTTCCGATTCTTGGCAATTATGCTCATTGTTCCTTGGTTTCTTTTAACAGGGTTCACTGCATTGTTAGCTTCACCATACCGGCTTCCTCCTTCTTCCTTCTTACATTGGCTTAGGTAACTGTTCCTCAAGTTTTCCTCAGTTTGACTTCTCAAATCCCTACAATATTCTATATCGTGGCCATGGTCTTTGTGGAAAGCACAATATATAATATTCTCTAGGCCTCTTTCTGGGGGTGCTATCATTGGTGGTGGATCGCAAAATAGTTCTCTAATCGTTTGCCATATGTCTTTTCGTGACTTCATCAAAGGGATTTCTTGGATTGGTGCCGCTTGCATCCCTAGTTGTTTTCCTTTAAAAGAGATATTTCTCTTTCCCTTCTTCATGAACCCCTTATGTAAGTCTTCAATCGTTCTTTTTTCTCCTCGCTCTTTTTCTATTTTACGATTGTTCGCTTCTTCTGTCTGAACATGTTGTTCTATAATCTTTTGTAAATATCTTGGGTTTTTGGGCATGTTTTTCATTAATTCCTTGTAGAATTCTCCAGATCGCATGCCTCCTGTGAATGCTCCTAGTGAAGATTGAAATGATAGATCTCGAACTTGCAAGCTCTCAGTGACGAACATGTTATGATACTCTATTAGAGTTTCATCGCTTCGCTGAGCTATGTAATTCAGATCCCCAATTATTTTTGTGAATTTTTGTTTTTGGTAAAAACATTCTATAAATAGATCTAAAAATTGTGCCCATGATTTGATACTTCCATTTGGTAGATCCTCGTACCATGTGATCATTGTTCCTGATAAGAAAATTGGAAAGGCCTTGCAAACCAGTTTGATGTTTGCATTACTAAATCCCATGCTACTTTTGTAAGAGTGCAGGAACTCTTTTGGATCTGTGGTACCATCATAGATTTTAACATGGAGAGGAAGTTTGAAGTTCTTAGGAATTTTGTAATCTCGAAGATGCGGTGCTAGGGGAGACTTGTTCGCATCGTCGTCTGCCACTTTGTCTTGCAATTCCTCCTCGTATTTAAGACATTCGCGCTCTTGACTTATTTTCTTATTCACTCTCTGAAATTTGGTTTTGAGTGTTGTCAAGAACTGATTGTAGAGGGTTTCCCTGTTCACATCTAAAAATGTCGTGAACGCCCTCCCTTCTCTCTCCTGGTTTTTGTTAGAAGATTCTGCTTCTTCTTGGTCCTTTATATCTTTCGCGTTACATTATCTCTCTCTACTAGGTATATGCTCCTTGTTTTGTGTGTTCTTGCTAAACCCAGGTGTATGTTCTTGGGTCTGATGATTATGGCTTTCTCACTTCTGGTGAACATCATTGTTTACCTGAAGGATCTAAGAATCGAAATTTTTTTAACGATCCCCATGGACGATGCCAAATGATGTGGTTACTCCATCAAGTAGAAACACCGATGTTCACCTTACAAGCTCTTCTTCCTGCAAAACAGATCCCGAAAGTGACTCCTGGAAAGAGACTCTGACAATCAAGTAAGTCTTCTTTCTAGAGAATTGGAATTTCTCAATTTAGTGGCACTTACCCTCTTCAGCATTGCTTTTTCTGTATTTATAAGAGCTCACCATCGTGGCTTCATATTTCTCTCATCTGAGAATGGGGGTTGTACCACAATCCCTACAACCCTGGTTTGTGGCCAAACTCCCTAATCGTGGCTTAATCGTGTTTATCAGTTTATGATCTCATGCTTCAAACAAGGCTTTGTTTTTATCGCTTCATCAACCTTATCTGCGTTTGTTCTTTGGGCCGGGCTTATAGCCCAACGATGCTAGCTATAGGCTAGCTATACACCACATATGATATGGGATTAACCCATTAGCACTGAAATGCTAGCTAAATAATACAATTATAATCAAAAGTTTCAGTGGCATAAGGAGAGATATACATATAGACCTTAATCACTATTACAATAGATAAGGGCACGTGTAAGATAAGTGGTTTCACCGTGTTGTCATAGTGCAGGCACAATATATCGACCCAAGGCCACCATCAGAACAAACACAGTGAAGTATTGCAAGATACACATACAAAATGACCCATAAACACCTTTGATCAAACACCTAAGGCAATAAAAAATAAATAAATGAAGTTCTCCAACTAAAGATCAAGTCCGCTTCCATTTAACCCGTAAAGACCATTACCCCTAATGTAGGAGACTGAGACACGTCATTTTAATTGCCAAAAATATCTTCCATCAGTGTACTAAAATCACTTATAATGCATAGAATTTTCTCTAACTTGACTCCGAAAGGTATTAGGGACCAACTTTAAGATAGCCTAATATGGAACAAAGTTTACAAATCTGATTTGCATCCATAGAAAAACAGTATCGCCATAAGTTCGTATAATACAACTTTGACTTGGATTTCTCCTCACTGTGTTATATGGATATCAGATCTGAAGTCATTCATATTTGAACAACTTAGGCTGCATTGACAGAAAAAATTCCTTTCAACACTTTAAATAAAAAATCCCTTTTAAAAATGGCTGTTCTAAAATCTGAAAGGGTGAAAAAAAATGAAATAGTAAATAAAATTAACAGCCTGACACCTGAAAAGAGAAATTAAAAAGTTTAAAAATAAAATAAAATTGAGAATAACCCCTTGTGACTTTCCTATCTCCGAAATATAACTCAACATTCGACTGTTGGCTGACCTAAAAGGTTGTTCAGGTTAAGTCACTTACTCGAGTTGATTTGTAGTTGACTCGATTCTGAGATGAGTTGTCCCTTTCCTAAGTCGAGACCGAGTTGACCACTACTGGATCTGAGTTGGCTGACTCAGATCCGAGTAGACTCGGTAACACTCGGAGTTGGTAACCTCACATCTGGAAACTACAATGAGTTGAAAGGGGCCAACCAGCACCACTTGAAGAACACCATCCTGGAGTAATACAGCCTGAAGGACCTCCGTCGTGTGGAGAATCACCGCTAAATGCAGCACCACCAGAGCAAGCTTGGCCGCCGCGTCCCTGGGAGCACCATCGGAGTACCGCAGCATCCTTGAGAGCACCATCGGAGTACCGCAGCATCCTTGAGAGCACCATCGGAGTACCGCAGCATCCTTGAGAGCACCATTGTCGTGTCCCTAGGAGCACCGCTGTCGCGTGTTGCACCACCGGAGTAAAATGAAACACTGGAGGGAGAAACTCCGTCATTTTGATCGGTGCTTCAACGTTGACTTGCTTGAACGACGTTACAAAATGTTGGCGCTTTGACGTCGCTTCAAAACTTGCCCCCCCTGCGTTTAAACACCGGCACTTTAACGTCATTTCAACACCAATGCTTCACCAACATTTCAAACTTTGGCACTCCAAAGTTCTTGACGGTCGTTCACCAGATCAAGCCGAAATGTCTGGGTATTTCTAAGAAACATGGGGTACGGGTGTTGGGGGTAATATTGGGAAGGGGGAGCCACCAGAGGCGGAAGATTTCGACGGCGGCAGCCCCCTCCCCCAAGGTAGATGAAATTAGGGTTTTCGTGAGAAAAATATTTTTTTAGAGAACTAGAATCAATTCTTAAATACATGTCCAAAACTCTTAAATAAAGATTATAAGAACTAGCATAGTACCATCGCTCGTCGTGCGACATTATTAATTAAAATATTTGAATTAAGTTTTATGTACATTTTGTGTCTTATATTCAAATTGAAAACAAAGTTTATTTAAAATTTTAAAGTTTAGTCATCTAGGGTATGAGTTACGAACTGAAATAATTAATTTAGATAGAAATCGTTAAATAGTGAATAAAATAAAAATTGATTATTTTTAAAAATATTTCATATAAAATTTTCCAAGCACCATATAATAGAAATTGTGTGCTTTCTGTGGTATCAACCGGGGATATTGAAGTCATTTTGACTAAGCTAAACCAAAGTTTGTCTAAAAATAACATAATAATATTATAATATATTACTGATTTTAATTCTTTAATATATATATATAATCAATCATAATTTGTTAACTTACTAATAGTATAATATGTTACTGATTTTAATTCATTACTATATATAACCAATCAGAACTTGTTATATATATATATATACTTCTAAAGATATATTTAAAACCATAAATATCTATATGTATATACATATGTATATATGTATAAAATATATTTATGTATAAATATATATATGTATATGTATAAATATATATATATATATATGTATATGTATAAATTTTTATTGTATTCAATATTTACGGTTTCTAACTAAATTAATTATTTCACTTCATAACTTATATAATTTTTCCGAAATGACTAAACTTTAAAATATTGAATAAAACTTAATCTCAATATTTTAATTAGTGATATCGCACAACGTGCGATGTTGCTCCATTAGTTTTTTTTAAAATTAAATACTCACTTAAGTGAGGGGGACTATGTTAGGCTCCCTTATCCATAAAAGGCAAAAATACAGTTTGAGTGGAATACACTTTGCCATTTTTACAACCAAAGCAGTTTGTGTGGAATAGCTAGATACATATGGCTGATGATGAAACCTACTCCACCATTTCCATTATTAAGAAGAGATCCATATGAGTTTAGCTTGAAGTGAGTTGAATGTTTCCATTGGATGATCAGGTTTTCCCTATTTTTTGTGTCTGCAAATGAAAAGTTTTGGAATACCCGAGGTTGAATTCCACAAACACTTGATTTTGAAAGCCAAGAGTACATCATTTAAAGTAAACAAGATTCTCCAGAGTATTATCTCATCATTGGGTTGAATTTGATCGAAAATATAGCTATTTCTAGCACACCAAAAGAACCAAATACATATACAGGGTATAATTCTGATGAGAACATTAAAATCATGAGAAATCATGTTAAGGTTCCAATAGTGGAATAATCTATCCCACAAGTATGGAAAATGTGGGATTTAAATGTAAAAGACTTTGTCAACCTTGTTCCATATCTTACGGATTGTAGGATAGCTATTAAAAGAATGTTGAATGCTTTCTGAGTCCTGTTTACAAAAAGGACATATGGATGGAAGGTTGAAGGTTAAATCTTCCAAAACATCAGGAAAAGGTATGAGTCTGTTTAGTAATTTCCAATTCGTGATGCTGATTTTCCTTGGTAGATACTTAGACCAGTGGTGTTTAAAGGACTGGACTTTTTGCCTTTTTGGTCTGATTAATTCATAAGCAGACTTCACGGAGTATATCCCATTAGGGTTGGGTGTCCATATCACTATGTCCTCATAATCAAGAAAAAGGCTGAAAGTGTTTCTGAGCTGTTGGATAACTTTATTGGAGAAGTGGCTTTTAAGATTTATAAGAAATGTTTCTGGTTCAGCTAGGAATTCATAAACTGTAAGATTAGGGTAAGGTTGTTCAATATTAGGATTCCATTTGTGTGATAGAAGGCCCGAGCATGTCTAGTTGGAATTCCTAAAAGAGGTTGAACACTTACCAATTTGAATCTGGGTATTTTTATGGCAATGTCTTCAATCTCTTTTATCCTTTTCCATGTTCTTGTGGATTGATAGGAGATTGGTGTTGACCATATGAATTGAGCCCAAAGTGAATTTCCTTGTTAGAGTTTCCACCATAGTATTAAGGAAAATATTTTAACCATTAGATGGAGGTTTTTAAAACCTAGACCATTTTCATCAAAAGGATAGCATAGTTTATCAAATGATCTCCATGGTTTCCCTTTCTGAGATGATGAACTGGTTTTCCAAAAAGATTTGCCTAAATTTTTATGTATTTGGTTGATTATGAACTTAGTTGTCTTAAGTACAGTGATTATATTGAGAAGAATGAAGGTCGGGCCATGTTTGATTAAGATCATTCTTCCTGCTGGATTCAGGAATTTGTTTTGCCACTGTAAGATTTTAGAGTTGATTGAGCTAAGTAGATTGTGGTAGTGGGAGTTTTTTTTCATACCAATGAAGATTGGGGAGCCAAATATTTGAATGGAAATCTCCCTTGGATCATGTTTGTTATAGTTTTAAGAGATTATTCTTGGACTAGCTTTTTTGGATATTAAAAAGAGGATTTCTCATAGTTGATCTTTTTCCCTGATGTATTTTCACACATTTGGAAGAATCCCATGATTTTTTTAATTCCAACCTTTGTGCATCTTAGAAAATTTGTTGTATCATCAGCAAATGATAAATGTGTAACATTTATCATGTTATTAGGAAGCTTATAGTACTGAATCCCCGCATATTGGAAGTAAAAGTTACGGGATTTGGAAAAGGATTCAGCCATCAGAATAAAAAGCAAAGGTGATAAATGATCATCTTGCTTCAAGCCTCTAGAGGCTGTGAAGAAACCAAAGGATTCTCCATTGAATAATATTGAGAATTAAGCAGATTTGATGTTGTTGATGATCGGATCTATCAGATTATCTGCAAATCCCATTTTTTGATAATAGCTTTGATAGATAGGGCCAGGAGACTCTGTCAAAAGCTATCATCATTTCAAGCTTGATTATTATATTATTGCCTTTGTATTTAGGGTTTAAGTAGCCAGCAATTTCTCGCATTAGGAGACCATTTTCTGAGAGTTCTCTTCTTGAAGTGAAGGCTGATTGCTCAGGACTTAGGTAATTTGAGCCTATCTGCAATTAGCTTTGTGAATTATTAGAGAAGTTGCAAAGACTGATTGGTCTATAGTCTTTAAAGGATGAGTATATATACTTTTTGGGTATTAAGACTATTAGAGTTGGAGTTATTGGCTTTTGGGATTTGTGAATGGTTTAAAAAATCTTGTACAACTTGTAGGACATCCTCTTTGATGATGCTCCAACATTTTTGATAAAATAATCCTGGATATCCATCAGGTCCAGGTGCAGAGTCTCCACTCATGTTTATGATGGTTTTTGTTATTTCTTCAAGAGTTACCTGCTTAGTTAGTTATGAGTTTACATTCTAAGTGAGTATTACTGGCATGTTTTCTAGTAAACATGTTGTGTTAACTCCAGTGTGATCTTTCTCCTTATGAGTTAAGAGGTTGGACGAAAAAATTGACTGCTTCTTCTCCTATGAGGTGATGATCATGTATCCATTCCCCCTTGCAGTTTTTAATTCCTGCAATTTTCTGCTTTTGGTGTTTGTTTTTAACTCAGTGCTGGAAACATTTTGTGTGTGAATCACCATCAGTTAACCATTTAATCCTTGATTTTTGCTTCCTAATGGATTCCTGGTTAGCTAAAGCAACTGTAAGGTTTGTTTTGGCCTTGTTAAAGACTGAGAGGTTTTCTTCAGTTTCAGAGTTTTGTAACTCATCTTCTGGCTTAGTAAAGATTTCTTCACATTTATACAGTTCTACGAAGATGTTACCAAATGTGTTGGTATTCCAGATTTCTAAGTCTTTTTTTAAAAAAATTAGTTTAAATAAAAACTAGTTTCTTCATCCCAGTTAGGTGTGTATGTGTTTTCCAGGATTGTTGAACTAATTGCTCAAAGGATGGATGGTTAGTCCAACAGTTGAGAAACCCGAAAGGCTTAGGGCCAGAGCAGTTTATAGTTTCAGAAATTTGGAGAATTAATGGATAGTGGTCAGGTTGATCTATGACTAGGGTTTGGATATGAGAGGATTGCAAATTTTGATTCCATAAGTTATTAGAAAGTCCTCTATCAAGTCTTTTCCACACTCTACCCTTTGGCCTCATCCCTGTCTAAGTGAACAAGGATCCTAATGTTGGTAAATTAGAGAGATTATTAAGGCTTATAAATTTGTTAAAATCCATTATGTCTTTGTTATTGGATACAAAAGGGACAATGTATTCATCTGAGTTAGAGATTACATATAAGGCAGAGAGGGTTGTGTTTGAAAACTGCTAGAGATTTCCACATTTTCTCTCTTCCCGTAATGGTATGTTTGCCATATATGAATCCAATTTGACATTCTTTTTGCAGAAAAAGATGTTTAAATGTGGATATTATATATTGCTCCTCTATTGCATTGAGGGTCAGGGTAATTTCATCACTCCAGAAGATCCAAATTTTGCATTTGGCATAGAGAAACAGTGTTGAAAACCCAGAGTTTGTTTGGTAGAGTTTATACTCTCATTACTGAGCATAGGCTCAATTGTAGCAAATATAAAAGTTTTGAATATTTTCTTTAAGTCTTTTATTCTGATTAGAGTAGATTTATTACCTACTCCCCTAGCATTCCATACACCAATTTTTGGACCTAACATCATGAAGGCTTTAAGTTATTCAATGAGGTTTGGGTAGCTACAGTTTTAGGTGTAGCTGTGTAGTCCCTTTTACTGTATTTTTCGGCCTTAGTTTTCTTATCAGTGAATATTAAGTCCTCAAGATTTTGAGTATGTTTAAGCAGGGAGTTGAATTCATTATTGGTTTCAATTAGGCTCTGTTTGATTTCTTTAAAGTTTAAAGAGTCTTCCATTAAAGAAGAGGAGTGGTTTGAGTCTGATTGCTTGGTGTTGAGCCATTCTAATCTCTTAGAAGATTTTTGACCTGAGGACAGCAGGGGAGAATTTCCAGCACTGAGTTCTATAAATTCCTTATTCTTGTTCTGAATAATTTTGATTGGAAGGTTTAGAGGTTGGTTCTGTGTGATGTCTTTTTCCTGAGTAAAGAGGTGGTTTATTGCTTCTGTTTGTTCAAGGGAGCCATGTATAGAAATACTGTCTTTTTCATTTTTCCCATTGGATTCAAATGGGATCAACATGGATATATCATCAGACAACTTAGGTACATTATCAGTCAATGTGGCATTAGAGTGAGTTAGAACTACAACAAATGAATCAAGCTCAAGTGAGTTCAAAATGATATTATCAGCTTTCAATGTAGGATTAGTGGCTGTGAGAGTAGCAGTGTGCGAGATTAGACCATGAGAAGTATTAATAACATTACTCTGGTCAAGCACAACTACATTGACATGTGATGGGGTGATAACATAATGCAAGTCAAGATCATTTTCAATATGAGATGGAAATTGAGGAAGAACCTGACCCTCTATAGTCGAGGGTTTATTGAGTACATTGTGTAATCCCAGCCCTGTAGTGTTGCTAGGATTTCTCTGAGCTTCCTCTGGGGTCTGTCATTTTCCATAACCATTATTTTTCTGCACCGTGTTGTTAGTTTTACCCCTCAAAATAGGAACATACATTTTATCAACTTAAGGGACACCGGAAGAAGATCCATTGCTCCTATTTCCCGTAGGCCTTCTCTGTTCTTTGTTGGGTGCAGGATTTTCAGCTAAGTTATAATCAGGTGTGATATTAGCTTGTGGTCTCCAAGCATTCGAAGTTTTCTGTGATTGATCAGACTTCCATACCGAAGAACCATGAACAAGTTTAGAGCATTTGAAAAGGTATATAGAAAGTCCTTCATAGTCCACATACTGGCAGAACCTAAACCCCTATATTCAATCGAGACTCGTTCTTCCAAGGGATTAGAAATATCTATCTCGACGTAGAACTTCGCTACGTGGAGGCGAGTCCTATTTAATGTGGCCGTATCTACCTTAATAGTAGTACCAATTAAACTACCTATAGACATCATAGCCCATTGATCAATGAGCTATTGTGTGAGTCCATAGAGAGAAACCTAGATCGACACAATTGGTGAGTCGGCATTAGGATCAAAATGTGGTGTCCATTTGGTTATTCAAATAGAGTAATCCCCAACATTCCAGATTTTGTGCAACCAATACCTATAGTTATCATCCGGTTGATTAGAATGGATTAAAACTTGCCTATTATCCAAAAGGTTGATGTCGATATGTCCCTTGAATCTGGCCGTCTGAAAGTCCTTTCTGAGCTTTTCCATCAGCAGCCTGCTACGAGAGAATTTGCCAACCAAAGTCCACCGGAGGGACGCTTGTAATTGTTCACATTCAACATCTGAGAACTATAAGCCTGATTCACCGAGGTGATCGGTTCTAGGTTTTGGATTGAATGGGGCTCTAGTTGGCTCGAGGGCATCGATTAAGGTACGATTGAGCATCTGTGCATAGGAGATGGGTGGTGCTTTCTCAAGCTTTGCCATCACGGCAGCACCGGTGAGGAAACGTCGAAAAACCTAAGTGATTGAGAGAAGACTTCGATACTTACGGAAGAAGAAAAATTGTCCACGAACCTCCAAAATATATATTATTTGGTACTTCACTAGTTAAAAGTAATTATTTATATGTTGAGATTCATTTTTTGATATTTTATTATAATTATGTGTATCTCATTGCAATAAATGGAAGTAAATATCAAATGACCTTATTAGTCTTACTAATTATAAAATATCCTCATTTAACAGTTAGTTGTTCTAAAATAAGACTTTGTCATATATAATAAATAAATAATATTTAAACATAATTTTATCAAAAGTACTCTATCATTGTATGAAAAATTCTGAACATTTTTTTCTTTCAGATTATGTGTTTCTTTGGATTTTCTTCAGTGATATATATATATATATATATGTGTGTGTGTGTGTGTGTGTAAATAAATGGATATAGTATGATATATTTATGGTTTTAAATATATCTTTAGAAGTTATATATGTTAACAAGCTATGATTGATCGCATATATTATAAAGAACTAAAATTAGTAACATATCATAATATTAGTATGTTATTTTTAGACAACTTGAGTTTAGGTAGGTCAAAATGACTTCAATATCCCCGGTTGACATCACCAAGCAAACAATTTCTATTCTATGGTGTTTGGTAAAATATAGTAAATCTTTCATTAAAAATTATATGCATCTAGGATTTTTGAATAGAGAAGCAAAATTAAATTTGGAAATGCTACTACCTCCATTTCATTGGATGTGGCACACTAGCATTAGATGCTTGGATTTAGGTAAATGAAATGAGCAAATGAAATTGAATTTGGAAAGAAAAAAAAGTAAATGAGTAGATGAAAATAAAGGAATCATTCCAAAAAAAGGAAAATGTGTCAAATTCATAAAAACAACAAAAAAAAAAGAAAGTGTCACATCCAATGAAACAGAGGGAGTACATAAGAATAGGCTTTAAGAGGAAACTAGCGAGGTTCCACCTTGCGTTGCGCATTGCTGTTAATGAAAAATTTATAATAAATTTTTGTCTCATATTTAATTGATATTTTTATCACATTCTAATGTTTAGTCATCTAAAACCAACAATATGAATCATGATGAAAAATAATTAATTTATGTAAAAACTGAAAACAAACCTTTTTATTCTCCAAAATAAACCTAGTGATTTTAAGTAAGGTGAACAGAATTTCCTTTGGAAAGTACCTAGTGATTTTAAGTAAGGTGAACAGAATTTCCTTTGGAAAGTGACATACTCATCATCATAAGCCCGTCTCCTGTGACCGTCTTACCATAAGACCAAGGACTAGAGTAAAAAATAAGTAAATAGCAAATGAAATTTGAGGGTCAAACTACAATTATCATTTTTTTGGTTCCAAAATGAAAAAAACACAAAAAAAATCGGAGGACCAAACAGAAAATTAAGAAAATCTAACCAAAAAACGAGTCTTCCTCCTTCCTCCAATTTCCGTGCCACCTGCATCTCGGCCATCGCCGCCTAGGGTTCCAGAATCCTCGTACGGACCATGGATCCCTGACACTTCGTCATGGGGTCAATCGCGTACATGTCGCCGGAGAATAGAAACACCGATCTCAACCACGGGAAGTACGATGGATACGCCGGCGATGTCTGGAGCTTTGGCCTCAGCTTCCTGGAATTCTACCTCGGGGGATTCCCTTTTGCTGTCAGGAGAGGCGGCGATTGGGCAACGCTGATATGCGCGATATATACGTTGGAGCTGCCAGAGGCACCGCACGAGGCTTCTAGAGAGTATGCCACCGTTGAAGTCGAATCCAGCGAGGTGAGGTTTTGGATCTGATTCGTGGATGTTACCGGTCGGTGGTGGCTCTGTTTTCGGTGATGAGGTTGCTCTGGTTCTGGTTCGTTGTGGTGAGGTGAGGTTGCTCCGGTGAAGTTACCGGTCGGCGGTCAAAATCCGGCGACTGTTGCAAGACAAACACAAAGTTTGGGATGAAATTATGTTTTCTCATATAAGTGATAAAACATCAAATTTTAAGTAAGTAACATGTATTAAAAACTCCAAACCATCAAATTAAATAATTATACCAAAATAGACATCAAACTAAAATAATTTAACATCATATAAAAATTACTAAACATCAAATTAGAAAATTAAAATATCAAACTAACATTGTAAAATATCTTATTAAAATAAGTTGAAAAATATACATTCCACTATTGTTGTAGATTTAAAAAAGCTATTTTGATGTTCCACTTATATCTACTGATCTTATTATTTTTTTACATGATAATTTACAAATGTAAATTGATACGTACCACTTTACGTATATTACAGATGAACAAGACATAAAACATCATACACTGACAACTCAAAATCAAAAGAATTCATAGAATCGTCACTGGCACTACAAATTCATATTAAATTAGCATATGAAAGTGTCAGCCTTTAATTTGAACATTTTCATGTGAAATATCAAAAGCCATAACTATCGAACCATCAAACATCAATCATTACAGAAGGGTTCAAATGCCCTAAAAAATTACTAACATAAAATTTCATAATTTTCAAATCAAGGTAAAACATCAATAACAATCAAGCACCTCAACATTAACAATCAACCATCATAACTGAAAAATAAATGCAATTCAATATATCCCAAACAACTAAATTCTAATTTTATTCCCGACTTGTTTTCCTTCGTTGATCGCTTATTCACAAACTTGCTTTCTCTCCTACTGGTTTCGAAGATGGAACTTCTACTCCATGAACACAATGATCAAAGGTCAATTTTCGGTCTTCTGTTCAAGGGAATACCTTTGGAAGCATGGTTTCTCATACCATTTTTTATTAACTCAACATGGCATCGTAGAGCTCTTTCTTGGAAAGCATTCCTGTGAAATAATATAAAACATCACATGAACGTCAATATCTGTAATTAAAACATCACAGTAGCACAGATTACATCAATGACAACTACATTGAGGAAAATTTAAATACATTATTTAAAACATCAATCTCAAAATTTTTAAAAAATTGAACAATACACACTAAAATATCAACGAACAAAACTGAACATCAGTTGCATACTTAAATATGAAAAAATCACAACCATCAAACACTGAAATTAAAAACATTACACCAACACACATAACAATACTTAGAGTTCAAACATGAAAGCTCAAAAGATAGAACCTGAAATATCAACAACAGTATTTAAAAAGTCACATTTGCAAAATAACAAATATTTACAGATCATCTTTCCTTCTTGATTGTAGCAACAGTGGGCAAACATTCTTAGACATTTAAGAAACAGGAACAACAACACAAAAACTAGCACAAATCGTAACAAAACCCTAAGATGTCACACACACAATCAAAGCAACAAAACTGAACATCAATTGTACACTTAAAACACTACAAGTATTAAATACTGAAATTAAATCATCACATCAACACAGATAAACAGTACTTTAAACCTAAACATGAAAGGTCAAACATAAAACTTGAAAGGTGAACAACAGTATTTAGAAAGTCATATTTGCAAAATAACAAAATTTATAGATCCCATTTCGTTCTCAATTGCAGTATCAGTGGGCATGCATTCTTACACATTTAAGAAACAACAAGAACACAACATCTAGCACAAATCATAACAAAACCCTAAGATATCACACACACAATCAAAGCAACAAAATTGAACATCAATTTCACACTTAAAATACTACAAGCATCAATACTGATATTAAATCATCACACTAACACAAATAAACATTACTTAAAACCTAAACATGAAAGATCAAACATAAAACCTGAAAGGTCAACAACAGTATTTAAAAAGTCACATATACAAAATAACAAAATTTACATATCCTCTTTCCTTCTCGATTACAGCAACAGTGGCAAAAGCATTCTTAGATATCTAAGGAACATCAATATCGCAAAAATCAGCTCAAATCGTAACAAAACCCTAAGATATCACACATAAAATAATAATAAAAACAAAACTCAACATCAATTGCATACTTAAAACACTACAAGCATCAAATACTGAAATTAAATCTTCACACCAACACAAATAAACAATACTTCAAACCTAAACATGAAAGGTCAAACATAAAACCTGAAAGGTCAACAATATTATTTAAAAAGGCACGTATGCAAAATAACAAAATTCACAGATCCTCTTTCCTTTTCGATTGCAGCAACAGTGGCAAAAGTATTCTTAGACATCTAAGGAACATCAACAACAAAAAAAAGCTCAAATCGTAACAAAACCCTAAGATATCACACACATAATCAAAACTGAACATCAATTGCACACTTAAGCATGAAAACACCACAAGTATCAAGTGCTAAAATTAAAACATCATAACAACACTGATAACAGTACTTAAAGCCTAAAACCTGAAACATCACACTGAAAATGAGAAACACCAATACCTGTAGCTAAAACATCATGGCCAAAAATTTAGAAAACTTACAAACGATTCTCCCTTCTCGATTGCAGCAACAGTGATGCAAAACTCCTTAGAAATCTAACAAACAGCAACAACAATATAAATATTAGCACAAATCTGTAAGAACAACTCACAAAACACAAAAAAAAAAAGAAGAGAAATCCCAAAATATTAACACATTTGGAAAATCCATAAGAACAATATAAACCCTAGAAAATCACATGAACCCAAAAAAGGAAACAGGAATAAAAAAAATAAAATATGCATAAAAACTCTGAGCAAATACATTACCTTCGAAGATTAACACAAAACGAAGCTTGTATAGTGTTCGATCACCGGAAAATCGCTGGAAAATTCGCTGAAAAACTCCAAAAATTGCGCTGAATCTTTGCGTGCAAGAGAGGAAGAAAATGGAGATAATGAGTGGTTGAATTGAAGAAAACAAGCTAGAATTGAAGAAGATGGAAGAGAAAAGGAGAAGAGGGAGAAGAAGGAGATTTGAGTTGGAGAGGAGAGAGAGTATAAATGTTTGTTTCGCAGGAGAGAGAAAAGAAGAAGAGAGAAACTTTCAAAAAAATATCAGGGAATAATGAGGGAATGTTGATATTCATACATGGACTTAAATGAAAAATAGTAAAGTTTTACATTCAGCCCCTACACTTCAAAAAACTTCAACCAGAAACCCCAAGCTACATTGTTAACAATTTAATCTTTGATTTTGCTGCAAGATCGCCTCGCACAAGACTTTGTCTACCATTATACATTTTGTTACTCATAAGTAAAAATAAATTCATAATTTTAATGAGTCGGTCTCTTTAAAAGTGATCTTTCTATAACCAATTACTTTTTCCAGGTAAAATTATTAAATGGGTAGGAGGGATCGAGTTATAGATTTATCAACCAAAGATTAAAAATCCCAGAGTTGTAGGCAATATTATTCTTAGTAACAGGCTAAAACAAAAATCAGGAAGTAATATATAACCAAGTCTGCATGTGACTAAATGCTAAAAGTAAAGTTTTCAAGTGGAGATCATTTGATAGGTTCGACAAATAGTACACTAGCAGTGAAGATGATTACTAATAATTGCCACCATTATGTTCTTCCTGATCCTATATACTACCTTACGGGTTGCAAACACGATGGGGAACAGTCAAAAAAGGACAAAAACAAATGCAGAAGTGGTTGATGTTTGGCACAAGAAGAGTTCACTCAAACTCATCTTGGTTGCATGCCCCATGCAAATAAGGGATGATCTTGCAGTACCATGTTAGGGGTCCAAAGACTTTACATTGACAACCTGAGGTAGAAATAATACCAGATTCCAGTTCAAGACTGCTACTTTCCAAACTGCATCTTTCTCAGAAGAATTTTGGAGACTCCATAACCAAACAACAGGAAGGAATAGACCGCCCTTCAATTTCCATTTTTTGTCAACCAAGATCTCAGCACTGCAGCTAGACGCATCATTAATAGTTTCTATAGCAGTGAAGTTGATCCGATATTTTTGAGATTAAAAGGAATTTCGTTTTGACAGCAATTGACGCCAAAGAAACTGCTTGTGTCACTCCTGGTAAGAAAACTGGTTGATGTGCATCCAGACAAGACTTTACTCCTGCCAACTGCTGGATCCTAGAATAGAAGAGTGTTACCACAACCAAGAAGGGTCAGTCTGTTGTGTGTTTTAGAGCAGAAGAAAGCTGTTCCGTCAAGGTTAATACTGGCATATACACGGGAGCGAGAAGTATTATCCATGCCCATATCATAACCTCCATAGCAATACTGAGCTACCCAACTGCAATTTATCTGCTCGGAGCAGTTGGTAAGTGCACAGCTACAATCCAAGCGCAAAGTGACAACTATAATTCTAATGACAAAGTGTACAACTACAATTCTAATCACATTGTCAATTTCCATATCCATCCGACATCCATAGTAAGCAGAATTTAAAACCTTACACCCACGGGTGTATCCCAGTGGTTGGGACATGGGTGGGTAAGCCAATAATCCTAGGTTCGATCCTCGGCAGCGGCAGTGTGGGGAGTTCTTGCTTTGCAAGGCTCCCTTATGCGCACCGAGGCAATGCCAAGCCCATGGGTCCTGGTGCTGGGCTACCGTGATTTACCTCTCATACGATGGCATGGGTGTGGGCTGGTATGGGCCGCTGAGGGCGAGCGGATTGATCGCCTTTTAGCCAGAATTTAAAACCTTAAACACAGAATGCAACAACAAATGTAGGCTAATAAATTCTCTAAATTGTAGCATTTATTTGCTTAGAGAATGAAAGGATGTTAAACACAATTCTCATAGCATTTCCACATTTCCGAAAAACCTTTCCTACGATGGATTATGCTTAAAATTAACATTGCAAAACCAGAAAGGACAGTTGCAGCTCAGAATAATGCCGAGGTATGCCAAACAATCAACAATACTCACAAAATTTAGAAAAGCAGGGATAATCAACAAATACAGCCATATGTATGACCCTTGCAAGAGTAATTACTTCCATCATTCCCTAGAATGATCCAAAAAAATTATCATTATATTCAAAAATACTACTATTAATAGTAAAAACCCTCAGGCCAACTCATTCCAAACAATCTTATTATTAATCTTAAAACTCAATAATCATAATCCATGCCCCTTGAATTATCTTTCCAGTGTGATGATGGGCTGACCCGGAGAAAGCCCGGAAGATATGTTGGGCATGTTTCGGCTCAACATAAGTGTTGTAGTTTAGAAAAGACGGCTACCGTATCTTCAAGAAGTTAATTACGGTAATTAAGGCTGAGTATTATTCTTATGATGCTGTATAAATACTAGGTTCGTATTCATTGTTAGATATACACTTTTTTATCACTATTCGAGTATTGAACTAATTTAAGCAACAAAGAGTTTATCCCTGTGATCTCCCGGACTTGTTTTTTGCAGGTTACGACCGAGGAACTTGGCGATGCAGCTTGACCGGTTTCCAGACGCATCAATTGGCACGCTCAGTGGGACCGATTTAGTCTAATTAGAGTCCTTTGTTTTATGTCCACTTCCACGAATACTCGAAGGAGCGAAAGGTTGAAGTTGAAGGGGACAGGTGCTACAGATGAGATAAAATCCCCATATCGAGGAAGAAGAAGAAAAATGATGGTTAACCCTTCGGCATCTCAGAATATTAAGAGAGAAGTAGTGCCAACTCGGGTAGGTGGCTTAGCAGACGGGAAGGAGGCAATTCCTGGTTACCGAAACTAACCCCCCAATTGTCGAGGGCCCTCGGGATGTAGCTGAACCCTTGAGACCTATCAAAGATAATCCAGGATATGAGGTGGAGGTTATGAATCCCATGCAATACATACTGGCGAGGTCATACGATGCAAGAGATGACCGCTTTATGGGAGTTTCTAGTGATTCCCATGCTGAGGCCTATGAACGGGCTGTGGAGGCGAATCAGGACATGTGAGCAGTTGGTTCACAACCAGATTTAGCGCGAGAAGCCCATATGCTAGTGGCTGCCATATACTAGGAGAAGCCTCTCTCGACATCTAGGGCATGATGAGAAATGTGGTGCCCTCGACATTCATGGAGATGCCTGTAGGCAACATTTCTCAAGCCATATTGGCATTCCTTTATTTGGGATATGAACGAGAAGGGAATCTGGCACGACGTCAGTCCTCTTTCCTTGAATATCCACCGGGGTTAATATATTCTGTCTCCCTCTCAATGTAGATAGCCCCCACAGAAGCTCTTCCTGGAATAGGGGTAAGTTAAGTGCTTCGAAGATATTTTAGCACAGGGATGCCAAATTATCCCATAAGTCAGGGGTTCTATAACCTGTATGGATTACCACATGTAAGTGCAGAGGCCAAGTAGCCCAGGATTAATCCTAGATATATGGGACAATAGTCCAGTATCATATTCCACATGTAGATGCTAATAGAGGATTGAATTTTCCTGGAGAGAAGCGAGGACTAGCAGGGGACACAGGAGATGCATTGAAAAATAAGATGGATAGGTTAGTTAGACCACTTGGCCAGACGACTGGATCTCCTTTTACCCCATTGATAATGGGGGAACAATGGCCAACATATACAAAATCCCCAGAGGACCTCCCCACCTTTAATGGAGAGTCAGATCATTGAGAGTTCATTCATACGTTCCTTCGTATGATGAACTCGAGGAACTTTGACGAAAGTTAACATGCAAGCTGGTGGGCAGTTATCTTTGGGGGAAGAGGGAGGAATGGTATAACAAATTTCTGAGAGGGTCTCTGCATTGTTACAGGGATTTCAATGTGGTGCTGTTAAGCCAATATGCTTAGAAAAAGAAATTAATGAAAGCTCTCTTGGAGTTATATCAGACGAAACAGAATCCCGAGGAAACGATAGAAGCCTTTTACCATCATTACCTGGATGAGAATTTGGGGGTTGTGGAAACCATAGAGAATGAATTTATTCAAAGATACTTATTGGGTATGCGAGATTTAGAACTGTATATGAAGCTGAGTACCAACGTCCCTCAAACACTGCAGAAGCTTCAAGAGATTATCGAGCAGTATTCAAAGGTCGAAGAGGCCAAGAGAAGAAAGAGAGAGAGTATGACTGATAAGCTAGGAAGAAGTAGTGATTTTAGGGGAAAGAAACTGATGGAGGTGGCAAGGCCTACCTTCGATAGGTATACGCCTATGAATAGGTCACCGTCGCAGATCTTGAGCATCTGTTGAGGGGTACTTAGGCAGCCCCAACCAATGTTGAATAACCAAAAAGGAAGGAGGCTACAAATTTATTCTGTGGTTTTCATAAGGATTATGGCCATCATACGAACGATTGCATTCACCTAAAAATGGAAATAGACAGGTGTAAAAAGGAAGGGAGTATTCAAGGTCCTGGTCCAAGACAGGGATGTCGGGGTGAACCTCTTAGGCCCCAAAATGATTGACCCCCATATAGGAGAAATTACCAAAATAATGGGGTTTGAGATGATAGAAAGCCTCAGGGCCAGGGACCTCGAGATAAAGAGCAATGAAGAAGGGATGCAGTTCCATAAGAACAACCTGTTGGGAATCAGGAGAATCAAAATGGGCAAAATCCTTCAATCCGTAGGGCTATTAACATGATAAGTGGGATTTTAGGTGAAAGATCTTCAAATTCAGTCATGAAGACTGATTCTCGAAACACTCCCGCAGAATAGCCGATGCATAAGAGATTTCGGCATGATGAAATAATAAATTTCTCTGAAGCGGATGTGGTTCTAAATCAGATGATGCATGCAAATCTTGTGGCTGTATCAGCTATAATTAGGACCTCTTTAGTAAAACGAGTCTATATTGATGATGGGAGTGGGGTCGAGATAATGTTTGTTGAATGTTTTGATCAGCTGGATATAAGGAGAAATAATATGAAAAAGTCAACCACCCCTCTATCGAGGGTTCGAAAACCCAATATACCCCATGGGAGAGAGATTATCCTGTCAGTTTGGGTCTCAGAGGGAGATAAAGGGGTGGCGATAGGCTGAAATTTTGCCATTGCCATTGTCAATGTATATTCCCCATATAATGTTATTTTGGGAAGGCCATAGATGTGTCAAGCTTAAGCAGTATGGTCTCCATATCACTTAATGATGAAGTTTCCAACAAGCAAGGGAATAGCTTCGGTACGAGGGGACCAAGTAGTAGAAAAAATTTGTAATCTCACAGCTGTCAAGGAAGCAAGGAAAACAAAAGATGTGGCTTCGGTGCATGGAGGGGTTAGCCTCATAGACACTGAACAAGTGCCCATTCAAGATAGGAGGACAATAGCTATGTGAAAGCTCATGCCAGAAGAAACAAAGGAGGAATTGAGAAGTTTGATGGGCGAATACGAGAATGTATTTTCATGGGATACTTTCGAGATTAGCAGTACATAAGCTGAACATTGACCTAGTAGTTAAACCTATTAAGCAAAATAAGAGGATATTTGCACCCAAAAGGGTAGAGGCAATCAAGGTCGAAGTGGATAAGCTATTAAAGGCTGAGGTAAACGAGGACATAGATTATCCAGAGTGGCTAGCTAACCTAGTGATGGTCCCAAAGCATGATGGGACCTGGCGAATGTGCAGATATAGACTTCACAGATTTAAATAGATGTTGCCTTATGGATAGTTACCCTTCACCCCCATCAACAAGTTAGTAGAGGCAATTGCAGGGTACTAAGTATTGGCTTTCTTTTATGCTCAAAAGGGATATCACCAGATATTAGTTGCAGAAGGGGATAATGAAAATACTTAATTCATAATAGATGTAGGCACGTACTGCTACAAAAAAAAGTCCATTTGGTTTGAAGAATGCAGGGGTGACATACTAGACACTAGTAGACAAGCTTGTTTAGGGAGAAGATTAGCAAGAACATGGACATATATGTAAATGATATGGTGGTCAAGAGTATAAGTAATGACTAATTCTTAGTAGATTTGAAGAAGACCTCCGAGAGACTTAGAAATGCAAACCTAAAGCTAAACCCGGCCAAGTGTGTAATTGGAGTTGGAGCGGGAAAATTCCTTGGTTTTATGGTGTCTGAGAGGGGAATTGATGTTAATCCTGAGAATGTCGAGACCCTATTAAGGATGAAAAGTCCAAAAAATGTGAAGGATGTGCAGAAGCTTACTGTATGTTTGACGACCTTAAGTAGATTTCTCTCGAAGGGGGCCAAAAAGCACCCGACCTTCTTCGATGTACTTCGAAAGGAAAAGAAGTTTGAATGGACTGATGAGTGTGAACAGGTGTTCCAACAACTGAAGGAGCGCCTTCGAGGGCTACCAACTTAACCAGATAAATGAGAGGTTCTCTTTCTATATATATTTCTGCTTCATTTTTAGCTATCAGTGTCGTGTTGGTAAAGGAAACGGGTCGGGTACAACATCCGATATACTTTGTAAGTCAAGCCCTATAAGGACTTGAGACAAGGTACACAACCCTCACGAGACTAATTTTAGCATTGGTACATGACGCATGAAGGTTGCGACCTTATTTCTAGGGGACACGATTGTCTTGCTCACAAACTACCCCCTAAGAAAAGTTATCTTAAAGCTAGAAGCGTTGGGAAGGATGATGAAATTGGCAGTAGAATTGGGTGAGCATGACATACATTTCTAACCTAGGGTTGCCATCAAAGGTCATGCTTTGGATGTTTGCATAGTAGAAACCACTTAACCAATTGAACTCGAGGGGGAGGGTCTCGAAGGAAGGAAATTTGGAAGCTATATGTGGATGGTTCTTCACACTCGGGGGAAAGCAGAGCAAGGGTACTACTCACGAGCCATGAAGGAAAAGATTATATGTATGCATGCATTTTTCTTTTAAAGCAATGAATAACGAGGCTGAATATGAAGCCCTGATCACGGGATTGTGATTGCCTATTGAATTAAAGGTGGATGACTTGGATATTTTTAGTGATTCGCAAACTGTGGTTCAGCAGGTTAATGGGGAGTATGAGGCAAAGGAGCATAATTTTCAAAGGCACTTAGAGGTCGTAAGGCCCTTGCTTAAGAATTTTAAAAGTTATGTTTTGAAGTTGGTGGTAAGAGAAAAAAAATCCATAAGGCTAATGCCTTGAGTAGGCTAGCTTCATCAGACTTGGGAGCTAACCCTAGGGGGCAGCTACTCCTTGAGACTCTAAGTAATCAAAGTTTCGAAGAATGGCTATCGGAGAAGAGAATAGATTGATGGCACCCATTGTGATTTATCTTCGAGAGAAGACCTTGCTAGAAGATTCCGTGGAAGCCAGGAAAATCAAGCTTAAAGCACCTAAATACGTGATACATGATGGAACCCTATATAAAAGGGGCCATTTACAACCACTACTTCGAAGTGTTAATCCCAACGGAGTAGATTATTTGATCCGGGAGGCTCATGAGGGTATATGCGGAAGTCATCAAGGTGCTAGGTCAGTGTCAAGAAGACTTATTCGAGCAGGGTATTACTGGCCAATGATGTCCAAGGATGCAAACAAACATATATAAGCCTGCCATCAATGTCAAAAGCATGTGCCACTTAAGCACATCCCTTAGGAGGAAATGATGAACATTCACAGTTCGTGGCAGTTTGAAAAATTGGGTATTGATTTTGTTAGGCCATGTCCCGAGGCCCCCGGAAAGTTTAAGTATCTAATTGTGGCTATAGACTATTTCACAAAGTGGGTGGAGACAGAGCCTCTAACTAGTATGACAGGTAAATTAGTGATTTATTTTTATTGGAAAAATCTCATATGCAGATTCAGAATCCCAAGAACCTTTATAACAGATAATGGGAGGCAATTTTCCCACTACCCGTTCAAGAACTGGTGCGAGGAATACAAGATATAGCAGAAAGTAACAGCCGTATACCACCCTCACGAAAATGGCTAGGTAGAAGTTACTAATCGAACCATTGTTAATAGGATCAGAGCTAGACTCAAGGGAGCTGCAGGGAACTGGATATGCGAGCTACCCAGTGTCTTATGGACTGACAAAATTGTGAAAACTTCTGCAATAGGGGAGATACCTTATAGTTTGGTTTATGGTTTTGAGGCGGTAATCCCGATGGAAATAGGAGTGCCAAACTCTAGGATGGTGGCAAAGCTTGAAGAAAATTTTAATAAAGAGAATTGATGCCTAGATCTTGACATGGTCAAGGGGGTACGAGAGTTGGCTTTGATCCACCAGGCTAAGGTGAAAGAAAAGGTGAAGCGGTATCACGATCGAAGGGTCAGGAAAGTGCAGTTTGTACCTGTGGATTTGGTGATGAGAAAAAATGAGAAAAATTGACAAGAACCTAAAGGAAAGCTGGCTGCTAACTGGGAAGGGTCATATAGGATCGTGGAGGCACATTCGGGAGGCAGCTATGTCCTCAAGAGTATGGGAGGAACTCAAATCCTGAGAATTTGGAAAATTACCAACTTACGGAAATATAAGCTTTAACATAAGCGATAGACACCACAAGCTCTTGTATATTATACCAGCAAAGCTGAAGACTCTGGCTAATGGCTCGAATACATGTATGTTTCCAGAATGACTGGAGACTCAGGTTAATGGATCAAATACTTATATTTTTCTAGCAAGGCTGAAGACTAGGGCTAATGGCTTGAGTATATACACTTTCCTAGCAAGGCTAAGGGTTTGAGCTAAAGGCTCTTTTGTATCTATCCAGCAAAGCTAAGAATATGAGCTACAAGCTCTCTTTTATTTTTCCAACAAAGCTGAGGATTCGGGCCCAAAAGCTCCTATGTATTTACTAGCAAGGCTGAAGAGAGGAGTGAGAAGCTAAAGAGCTATACCCGATGATTGTAATCTTGATCAACGATCTAGTGGAATAGTTTTTGTAGGATGCAGGTGGAAACACAGAACCTGGGTAAAACCTCTTGTGTTTCATATTTTATAAGTACTTGGATATGTTGACTGGTTCACCAATAGAGAGTTTCGCATACAACGTGCTTGGCCTTAAGGCTGGGAAGAAAATAATCCCAGGTGAAACCATTCAGGAAGGGCTAACTCATGAAATAATACATACATTACAAAAAGAAATGAAAGTACAAATATTGTACAGTTTATAACTATAGTCTCGAAGTATCAAGGAACTAATTTATTCAACTCCTTCTTGATATTTTCTACATATTCTATCTTGATGTTGGCTGCACATTGGAAATTGTTTTCTTTTTCCTCTTCAGGATAATCATCTAAGTTTACCATAGCTCTAGATCGAGGACCTTTTGACCGAGGCCTCTAATTTTTAGTACGATTTCTCGTGGAAAAATTAACATTACGACTCGTTGAACCACTGTCCTTGGTCTTCTTCCTGATCGCTAGTCTCGGTGATCTTTGATTTCGGGGAGGACGGACAGGTAATCTTTGTATCCTTCACGAATGGCATTGGAAGCTTCCTTTTGGTGGTCAGTCTCTCTTAGTTCCACTTGGTTCTTCATGATCCAGTGGTGATGCGCTTTAAGAAGGAATCAAAGAAGAGATTTGTCATCAATAAGCTTTGGATGAGCCTCACCATGAAATAGGCTGTGAGCTTGGAGACTCTGATCATAAAGCCGGACCTCTTCTCACAGCTGAGAGATAATTATTTCCAAGAACTTATTTTCATCTACCAGTCTAGCGTTCTCGGCAATAAAAAATTCAACTATGGAAGGATCCTCGCTGATTGTGGTATGTTCTCTTGAGAGGTCCTCATTTAACCTGTTAATATTATCTAGCGCTGCCCTGTAAAGTTTTGCAATTTCTTCAACTTGGGATCTAAGTCCATAGATATTCCCTCGGCTAGCTATAAGACGACCCTCGAGGATAGATTCCCTATTGGCATCAACAAGACACCTTTTCAGAGATCCAAATTTGTCGAGTATCTGACGCACTGATTCTTGGTAATCCACCTCGGAGGGGTCACAGTTCTCAAAAATCTCGAGGGGCACAGTGCGATTATATTTTCTATGCTCGATGTCCCTCAGCAATCTCATAAATGTCGGATGTTCTCCATTCTGCCAAGCCTTTTAATCCCCTCTGGTAGAATCTAAATCTTTCTTAGCAGATTCTAAAGCTGAATTCAAGTTGGATATCTCCTCCTTGAGACTCACTATGAATGGATGAGTCTTGTTGCACCAAGAATTTAGTTCTTCATAACACTTCCTCAACACTAGCATAGTCCTCATTAACTCCACTCTAGCGAACTCAAGTTCTGTCTTGGTCTTAGTAGAATCTTCACAAATGGTTTGAAGTTCCTTTCGCAAGGCATTAAACTACGAAGGTAAACATGTAGAAACAAACTTAATAAGGAAAAGAAACATTTTTATAGCAAAAAAATTGAAAATTACATCAAAAGTCCCAGAGAGGCCAAAGTCACAGAGTGTTTCCTACATCTGAAGGCTTATCCCCTATTGGAGCCTCTTTGTAGAACTCGGCCTCATTGTCGACCTCATTAGACTCTTCATCAGGGTCAGGGATAGCTCGAATCTCCTTAGCAGAGTGATATTTGCTCAAGACCTTGAGATGGCTTAGTAAAAACAAGTTCAAACCTCCCTTGTAGACAACCTCATCCCACTTCTGATTAATCAGCTCATCACCTTCAGATTTGGAAGCCTCCCTAAAAAATTTAACATTATCCACAAAAATAGATGAAGACATCTATGGCAGGATAACCTCATCGAGAAGGAGGTTGCGCCCAACACCTTTGGCCATGTCGAGGAGATTGACGAAGAGATCAAAAAGTTCTTTGCTTTGGAGGACCTTGTCTTTGAACACCTCCAGCGGAACTATTTGAGCCGCTGGATCTCGAGCTTGTTTGGCATCTTCCACAGCAGCATTCTTCTCGAGGATGAGGAACTTGTTCGCAACCTCGAGATTAGCGGTTTTCCTTTTGGAAGCCATGAGCGCCTGCTCCAGTGAGGCAATCTTGTTATCCTTTTCCTCTTGAACAGAAGAAAGAGAGGTGTATTGGGATCCCAATTCCCAAAGAAGGGAGGAGAGAGAGGAAGAAACCAATTCGAGACCCTTAATTACCTGAAAAAGGTGAAAGGATTAGAAAAAACATGAATACATAAATAAATAATAAAAAAATAAGAGGAAGCCTCTCGGTAGAAAGCCTGCCTGTGGATTCTGGACAAAAGGGCCGAGAGCATCTTCCCCCACAACCAAAAGGTTCGGCGAGGGGTAATGAGGTTGGCCCCAGCATCTAGACCTCGAGGGGATTGCTCCTGAATTACCTTTTCTTGAGAAATATTTTGGTGGTTTTCTTTCAAGGAGGGGTCGTCGTCGGCCCTCCATTTTTAGGGGTAATTTCACAGAACGAGTAATCCCGTGGGGGGTAAGAGGGGAGATGACCTTCACGAGGTTATTGTTATCCCTCTTGTTCATCGCACTACCCAAACTCTTGCCCACTGAGTAAGATGAAAAGAAAGTAAAAAAAAAGACAAAAATATGAAAAGGTACAAAAATAGACGATAAGACATAAGAAAACCTTCATAATGAAAACAATCAATATAATCGTCGACATGGGACTCTCGGGTTATTATGTCAAGGAAAGGCATAGGCTTATCCACCTCCTTAATTATCCTTCTTCGCTTATGGCCCGGTTTAGACTCACCTTTTGAGCCATGTTGTAGCCTTGACAGTTTCCTCTTCCTAGTTGGCTCATAAACATACTTTTCATAAACCTCGACTGGCCAAGCTTGCCCCCTTATCGAGATATCTGGGTTGGAATAGTCAGCCTAAGAAGGGGGTGATTCCAGGACTTGATCCCTGATACTCTCGAGATGAGCAGCACAAACAAACTTTTTGACCAGTTGGGTCATAACTCTAACATCACATGTCCATTGGGGGACTTTATACCTGAGATAGTAGAAAGTAAGTCCTTTCTTGGATTATATCCACTTCCCCACATTGCTGGGGATGATAAAATAACTTGGGCCTCCTTAGCCTAGTGGAGAGTGTGATGATATTCTCAGAAGAGTTACCGGTGGCTGATACGGTAAAAAAGAACGAAACAACTGGTACTCGCCCAATTCTATGACACTGTGTTAGGAACAACATGATGGTTATTATCGCATTAGGGTGAACTTGAGCGGGGACTCACATAGAAATCCCTGAGTATCCTTGAGAATATCAGAGGAAATGTAAAACATAACCCAGAATGGATGTGCTTTAAGTAGACAACCGGCCTCCCTTTAGGAGGATTTTTGGGAGAACCCGATGTTCCCAACAATTGCAATTCAATGTCAGGATGAATTCTTTGACTAGGGGTAGTGATTGTAGAATCCCTGACACTGACCAAGACCTCTCAGAAGTAGAGGGTTCTTGAGTTTCTTCTTCCACAGGGGGTTCTCGAACATTCCTTCCCTCGGTCTCGAGGGTAGGGGATACATGCATATGAACACTTTTTTCCCCTATCGGAACTCTAGAGGAGTTTCCCCCTTCAACGATGGTATCGCTAAACTCGATATCCCCCACGCTGGATGATCTTTGGATATATCCTTTCCCCAGTTCTGGAGGCTAAAAACGAGGGTACCCTCCCTCGGGCATATCAAGTATTGCAAAAAAAATGGTATGGCCGCGTTCATCAGCTTTTTCATTGAAATCTGGGCAAGAATGTTCGAAGTCACTAGGATGAGTACTAGAATATACATTTTCGGCTGATTAGACCTCAACTCATCAAACTTAACCTCTCTGGAGTGCCTCCTCTATCTAATTTCTTGCCGGAGACAGCCATAATAAAGAAGAATAAAGAAAACATCAAGGATGAAGACCAAGGAGACTTACTGATGAGAGAAAAAGAAAGATGAAGGTAAAAGACTGGGAGCCGATGAGAAAAATGCTGATGATAACTTCTCTGAACGCCTGCAAATAAAGTGAGAAGATGTGGGAGAAATGGGGATTTGAGAAGCCTAAAACAACGGCCAGAATAATGATGATCTGGGGAAAGGTAAAAATTTGAAAAGTTGTGCAAAAAGCTGTCACACCTTTTGCCAAAGTTATTACTGTTCATGCGCTTCTCCGTATAACCGGAAAACACATGCCTTTTGAAATTATGTCACAAAACAGAAAAGGAGAAAACTTAATATTACCTCAAGGTTCGAGGGCCTGGTGAATTTAAAACTCCATAACCTTTAAAGTTCTTCAAGTCTGAAAGTTTCAAGGTAAAGGTTTCGAGACGCCTCGAAAGTTATTAGCTTTGATGTACCTTTAAGTTTTATTGGGGCTCTTGATGATGGGTTGATCTAGAGAAAGCCCAGAGGATATGTTGGGCCTATTTCGGCCCGACATAAGTGTTGTAGTTTAGAAAAGACAATTACCGTATCTTCAGAAAGTTAATTATGGTAATTAAGGATGAGTATTATTCTTATCATGCAGTATAAATACTAGATACGTATTCAATGTTAGATTTACACTTTTTTTATCACTATTTGAGTATTGGGTTGATTTGAGCATCGAAGAGTTTACCCTGAGTCCTCCCGGGGATTGTTGTTTGCAGGTTACGAACGGGGGACTCGGCGGTGCGGCTTGATCTGTTACAGAAGCATCAAGACTAGACATTTTGAACTGGTGGCCCTCATCTCGTTCGTACCACTGTTCCAGCATGGGCACCAACCAGGGGCGGAACCAGAGGTGCTGGCGCCACCCCTAGGATCCGGTGGCCCAGAATTTAGGCTTAGGCGCCACTAGAATCCATGGATTCCGCCCTTCTTTGAAAGGTTGCAGTGCCAACTATTCTGGCGGCACCTTGAAGAAGATGACCTCAATTTTTTTGTCTCATTAAATAAAATGATATCGTTTTGGAATAAGTAAAACGACATCATTTGTTTAATCCAAACAAAAAAAAGACAATTCTTGTGTTGTGTTGAATGGCAAATTATTATACAAGTCATTTGGGCCTTATTCATATTTTGCCTATGCTGTGATGATATTGTGTCTTCGTATAACTCGTAAGTGTGCTTTTGCTATTTGGTGATGTTATTATGAGCTATAAAAATCGAAAGGTTATTTAATAGGGGGGGGGGGAATGAGAGAGCAATTAACTATTTAAGGCATGATTTTGTATTGGATTCGGGCCGAGTGTTAAATAGCATATTTTTGTGAATATCATATTTCTCGTGTTGTGTTGAATCTGTGTGAACTGTGCATTTGTGTTATGCTGAATCTGTGTGAACTGTGAATTAAATAGCATATTTTCTCGTGTTGTGACAGTGCATATTGAGAAAGCAAGTTTTGTTGGGATTGATAATGAATCAATTTTGCAAAGTGTATGCAAAATCGTAGGATACAATTATCTTTGGTTGTTAGTGGTTCTACTTCTAGCAACACAAGTAATAGAAAGTAGTTTTTTATGCAGTGATTTGTCGTACTTGTAAAAATATAATTATTATGTATTTAATCTTATTATGTAAGCGTCATTAGTTAAAATATTGTCGTATTAAGCGTTAAAATAAAATTTGCCTCTCCTTTTCAGCCTCCCTTACATAACATCTTACTATCTTAGTTCCGCCACTGGCACCAACCAAAACGACTCTCAGAGTCCGCACCGTAGCAACTTCAGCAATCGCTCAGATGGGCACGCTTCTTGCAGAGTGTCGGCCGCATCACCCACAACAAAGCTCTTTGCTGAGCAACCTCCTGCAGCAAAAACAACAAAACATCACAGTTAAATTTCACTTGTTCGGAAGAGTTGAGCTGGATAAACCAGTCTAATGAGAAATTTTTAACTCAATACCTTGCAAGCATCGCTAAAGCCGCTGGAAGGTTTTTTTATGCAATTGTAGTTTCTGCCCCTTTTGCATCATGGATTAGGCTTGACAAAGATTGTGAAGTCTGCTCCGGCCTTTGGTGCTGAATTCTTGACAAACTCAACACTCTTTGTTAATTCCTTGTAGATTCTTTGTGCAACCGTTTAAGGTTGAGAACTTATCTAGTGTATCATGCCTTAAAGAATGATGAACTGCGGCGCCTGCACATGTTTGTTGTGAGTTCAGTAACCAAGCACTCCAAAACTTATGAGATAGCTAAATAAATATAACAAGAAATTAACTACAAAATCAAGAGTGAAATATGGTATATTTCTTGATGATAACCTCAATGCAACACTAAGAACTCCAAAAAAATATCTTTTCATTGTGCTAAAGATGTTTCAAAGAGATTCTTAGTGTGCATCTTCATATCCAACAACAACAACTTGATTAATTATTTATAAAATCCATATCAGACAAATGTTTTACGCCGTGCTCTTCCTTTCTCGCTCATAGTCTCCAACACCATAACAAATTTCCAATATCCAAACTTGGCAAATAAGTGAAAAACACACATTGAAATGAGCCATGAAACACTCACATTAGCACTACGACTGCGGGGAACCATTAAACTCTTCACCTTTTGTGAAGATATCCATGGAAGTCATTGATGCCATGGCAAGCTGGCCCAATATATTCCTTAAAAAGCTCACTTCAAAAAGTAATACAACTATAATTACAAGTAATATTTATATTCCTTAACACATGACAAATATTGTGTAGAGGGAAAAACATACGATGAAATTCCAGAATTCCTATACTTATCATAAGCTAGTCGTTGTGCAAGATCATCCAGTACTTGGTAAGCATCTCCAAGAACCTAACATAAAAAAATGAAGATGAAACTAAAACAATTGAGCGCAAGATATTCTTGAACTCGCAAGAACTGGGATGCCCTAATGCTGAAAGTGGTGTGCAGGATCACCCAGTACTTGGTAAGGATCTACAAGAACCTAAAATAAAAAAAATGAAGATGAAACTGAAACAATTGAGAGCTAAATATTCTTGAACTCGCAAGAACTAGGACGCCCTAAAGCTGAAGGCGGTATGGCTTGAATGAATCGTATGTGTCCTACACGCGCTAATAGATGGCCTGGGAGAATTAAAAAACGAAGAGAAGTTGATGACGACCCAAAACGGTGAAACCAAGGTCGATTATCGAACAAAGAGAAGCACCGAAAAACTGAAGACTAGATCGGTAACAACCAGTGGCAACACCAATTGGGGAAGAAAAAGTACCGGTTGGAGAGTCGAGATCCGCAGCAAAAGATAAATAAAATGATAGAGGTTGAGCCCGAGAAGGCCATTAGACCGTAGATGTGGCCGCCCAACTAGGGTATTATTTAATACTCTAGAATAATTACTGTATTTGCGAGGAATTAAGGGCGATAATTAAGGAAACTGTTATTAGGACACAAAATATAAATACAAGGTACGCATTTATTTATAATTCATTCTGTCTTAATTGCATGTGGACTCTTGGACTGACTTATGCATTGGTGGACTGACCCCTTGAACCCCTAGGGAAAATTTTATTGCAGGTTGGTTCGAGAGGAGCTCAAACCCAAGAACTGGTCGGTCGTTCGAGGCGCATCAAGTTACGCCGACTGTGGGAACGACTAAGCCAGATCAAGGGTTTTGAGGGTTTATGTCCACGGTTATTCGAAGGAGTGAAAGGTTAAGGTTGATATGTACACGGACTGGGTCTCCACAAAGGTTGGAGATTACGGAAGCCAGGCCTTCTCGGAAGTTAAGAACAAAGGATTCAGGAGCAGATAATGAAGCCCATGTTGAGGACACATGCATGGCTAATTCTAAAGTATCAGGAACCGAGTCGCATGTAGAGCCTGTTCCAATGGTGGACCACGAAGGGGGCCAAACTTGAGTAGCATTCATCACAAGTACCATGGCATCTACTCAGGAGGATGTGCCGGGGTCCTCGAGGCAACTTGAAGTGATTGAAGAGCAGGAACAGAGAAACCTCGAGCCCTTGCTCGAGGGGGTAGCTGGTGCGAGGGATGGAAGGTTTACGGATGTTTTGGGAGATTGTTATATGGAAGCCTATAACAATCACATGCAAGGCAATCGGAACGCGGAGAGGACAACCCAAAACCAAGATGTTGAGCGGGCAGCTCAGGTCCTGGCTGTGGCAGGGTATCCAGTTACCCCTTCTCCAAGGGTTGACAGAGTCATGCATGCGGTACTGCCACCCTCACCTGTAGGAATAACTATAGGATGAGCTTCTCAGTCTGCGATAGCCTACCCTTATCATGCATATGTTGGGGAGCCATTGCAAGCTAGGCCTCAGCCTTCCATTCTAGGTTACTCACAAGGATCGGTATATTCGCTGCCCCCACTAGCCCCATCCGCTCCTGCCCTCGACCTGCCTGGGACAGGGACAACATATGGAATGATGTCTTCTTCTGGATTTAAAGGACATGGAAGTATGGGAATTCAAGGAATGATGACTAGTCTAGGGATTTACAATCCTATGGCCAGCTACCACAACTACCAGCATACCCATGTTTAGGACAGCCTTGGACAAACGCTGGGTACGGGGTAGCTCAACCTCCTTATCCACCACACATGGAAGGTCACAACAGGGGGCTGAACCTGACAGGGGGGCAACAGGATCCCCCCATGGATGCAAGTGAATCCCTGAAAAGGTAGTTGGATAGGTTGATTGGGCCCTTGGGCCAAGATGCAGGGTCCCCTTTCAGCTCGATAATTACGGGGGTTTGATGACCAATATAAGTAAAACCTCCGGAATGACTCCTTACATACTGTGGTGAGAGCGATCCTTGAGAATTCATTCAGACGTTCCCGGGCTTGATGAGTTCGAGGGATTTCGATGTGAAGTTGACATGTAAGCTGGTAAGAAGTTACCTGCGAGGAAAGGCACAAGAGTGGTTCAATAAGTTACCAAGGGGCTCGCTCTAATCTTGTTGAGACTTCAATGGAGCATTGTTGAGCTAGCATGCGTAGAAGAAAAGGTTCACAAAAAAATTATTAGAGCTCTATCAGACTAAGCAAAGGATAGAGAAGAGCACAGGGGATTTCTATCATTGATATGTGGACAAGAGCTTGGGATTTATAAAGAAAACATAGAATGAAGTGATCCAGGGGTACTTGCTGGGGATGCAGAACGTGGAATTATACAAGAAGTTGAGTACTAATACGCCTAAGAATTTGCAAAAACTTCAGGAGGTTGTAGAGCAATACTCGAGGGTAGAGGAAGCAACTAGAAAGAAAAGAGATAGCCTTACAGAGAAAATGGGAAGAAATGTAAAACCTAGAGGGAAACGGCCATTCGAGCCCATAATAACATCATTCGAGAGATACGCTACATTGCTACCAACACTCGAAGGGAGAACCCCCGTATAGAACTTAAGTATACATCGAGAGTTGTTCCGACCACCCCCACATTTGCACAATTCGTATCACTCAGTGGTGGCCCTGAGAGAAACAAACTTATATTGCAATCATCACAGGGATAATGGCCATGACACAAATGACTGCTTGCAGTTGAGGATGGAGATCGAGAGGTGTGAGCGGGAAGGATAATTTCGATGGCAAGGACTCCGAAACTAGGCTGCACCTTTAAGGCCTCAAATGAACCAATGGAAACCTTATATAACGAACAATATAAAAAACGAGGGTAGAAGAGACAAAAGACCTCGAGAGCAGGTGGTTCAAGATAGGAGCAAGAGGGAAGGCAGGAAAGATCCCAGGAGCAACATGGGGGCAGTCAGGATAACCAAAATAGGGAAAACCCACCCGTTCAAAGAGTGATTAAGTCATCAATGACATGGTGGGAAAGAGATCTTTAAATGCTGTGATAAAAGCATAGGCTCAAAAGGTCCCTGTAGAAGAACCCAGCCACAAGTTTGACCGGACGAGACAATCACTTTCTTGAAAGTGGATTCAATGCTAGATCAAACACCCCATGTGGATCCTATGGTAATTTTAGCAATTATTGAACATCTTTAATAAGAAGAGTATTCATTGATGATGGAAGTGAGGTGAAAGTGATGTTTTCCAATTGCTTTGATCAGCTGGATATAGGGCGCGACAACTTGAAAAAGTCAGCCTCACCTTTATCCAGATTCATGGGAAACCCGATATTTCCCCTAGGAGAGATAACCCTGTCCGTTCGCATAGCAGATGGTGACAAAGTGGTGACTATCAGGTGTAACTTTGCTATCATGAATGCCTCTTCCCCCTATAATGTGATTTTAGGAAGGCCATGGATGTGTCAGGCTCAAGCGATCTGGTCACCCTATCACCTTATAATGAAGTTTTCAACTGAAAATGGGGGTGGAATCAATTCGAGGAGATCAGATTGTGGCTTGAAAGTTTAACCTTACTGTGGTATGAGAAGTGACAAAAAAAGAGATGTAGCAATGGTGCATACAGGGATTACCTGATACAATACAGATGCCTGTTTGAGACATGGGATCAGGAGCTGTGGGGAAGCTAATTCTTGAAGACATAAATGACAGATTGAAAAACCTGTTGGGAAAATATAAGGATGGGTTCTCGTGGGATACCTCTGACCTAACCGGAGTACCTTCGAGTCTTGCACTACACGGGTTGAATAATGACCTCTCGATAAAGCCAGTGAAGTAAAAGAGAAGGGTGTTTGCTCTCAAAAGGGCTCAAGCAATTAAAGAAAAGGTGGAGAAGTTGTTAAGGGAAGATGTCACCGAGGAGGTGTTCTACCCCGAATGGATAGCTAACCAGGTTATGGTTCCAAAGCAAGATGGGGAAAATGTGTATAGATTTCACTAATTTGAATAAATGCTTCCCCAAAGACAATTACATGTTGCCACCAATCGACAAGTTGGTGGAAGCTATCACCAGATATCAGATTCTGGCCTTCTTTGACGCACATAAAGGGTATCACCAAATATTCATGGCAAAAAATGACAATGAGAAAACATCGCTTATTATAGACGTGAGCACATACTATTACAAGAAAATGCCTTTTGGGTAAAAAAATGCCGGGGGTACTTATCAGAGTTTGTGATAAGCTGTTCAAGGGGAAAATAGCAAGGAATATGGAGATTTATGTGGATGATATGGTTGTCAAAAGCAGAAGTCATGGGGAATTCTTAGAAGACCTGGAGGAAACATTTGTTAGGCTTCGAGGGGCTAATTTGAAATTGAACCCGTCCAAATGTGTTATCGGTGTAGGAGCAGGGAAATTACTCGGACTCATAGACTCGGAGAGGGGTATTGATGTAAACCTGGAGAAGGTCGAAGCTTTGATGAGAATGAGAACTCCAAAATCGATAAATGATGTGCAAAAGCTCACAGGGTCTCTAGCAGCGTTAAGTAGGTTCCAATCAAAGAGGGTAGAGAAACACCTACCCTTCTTCGGTGTCCTTCGAAGGGCAAACAAATTCAAGTGAAATAACAAATGCGGTGACACATTCAAGTAGTTGAATGAGCACTTGGGAAAATTGCCTACCCTGATGAAGCTGGATAAGGATGAGACACTATATCTATAAATTTTTGCATCGCTTTTGGAAATTAGTGCGGCCCTGGTAAAAGAGAAACAAAAGGTGCAACACCCAATTTACTTTGTCAGTCGTGCCTTGCAAGAGCCGGAGATGAGGTACACTATCTATGAGAGGTTGATTTTAGCCCTTGTACTTGCAGCCAGAAGACCGAAAACCTACTACCAAGGGCACATAATAGTGGTGTTCACAAACCACCCAATTTCGCAGATCCTGTTGAAACCAGAGATCTCATGAAGAAGGATGAAGTGGACAATGGAATTGGGAGACATCCAGTATCAACCTCAAGTTGCAATTAAGGGTCAGGCGCTGGCAAACTTCATAGTGGAAACTACTGAGCCTCTCGAGCATCAGGACTCTATTCGAGAGGTGGAAGCAAGCAAAGGGGAGATATGGAAGCTCTATGTGGATGGTTCATCACATTTAGAAGGAAGTGGGTCTGAGGTTCTATTAACCAACCCCAATGGCAAGGATTACCCTTATGTGTTGAACTTTGCATTCAAAGTAACTAACAATGAGGCTGAGTACGAAGCACTGATAACTGGACTGTGCTTAGAAAGGGAGTTGCAAGTGGAGGAATTAGAGGTTTTCAGTGAATCTAAAATGGTGGTTCAATAGGTGAACAAGGAATATCAAGATTGAGAGCATAACCTTCAAAAATACATTGAGGTATTGGAAAATCTATTGAAAATTTTTAAATCTTACACTCTAACGCAGGTCCCGAGGGAAAGCAATCACAAAGCAGATGTTCTTAACAAGCTCCCTTCTTCAGATTTGGGGGCCCAATCCCAGAAGCAATTACTCATGGAAACGAAGTTTCGAAGAAATTATGGTTATGGTGGTGGAAGTGGAAGTCACTTGGATAACACCGTTTGTGGTATACCTTCCAGAGGGTGTCTTGCCACAAAATGAAGTTGATACTAGAAAGGTACGGTTGAAAGCTCCAATGTATGTGTTGTAGGAATGAGTGTTATATAGAAGGGGTCGTTTGCAGCCGTTGCTTCGGTGTGTTAACCCTCAAGAAGCTAATTATCTCATAAGGAAGGTCCACTAGGGAGTATGCGGCAGCCACCAAGGGGCCATATCAGTCACGATAAGGCTTATTCGAGCAGGATTTTATTGGGCGATAATGTTTGATAATGCGAATCGTTACATTCAGGCTTGCCACCAGCGTCAAAGACATACCCCTATAACACATGTCCTTCAAGTGGAGATGAAAATCATCTATATTTCTATGACCCTTTGATAAATGGGGGATCGGCCTGGTGGGTCCTTTTCCAGAAGCACTACGAAAATTCAAGTACCTAATAGTGGCTATTGACTACTTCACGAAATGGTTGGAGGCTGAGCCCTTGACAAACATAAGGGTAAAGATGGTTATTTCCTTTTGCTGGAAAAATATTGTATGTTGTTTTGGAATTCTAAGGTCGATCGTCACAGGTAACGGAACACGGTTTGCCAAAGATCCCTTCAAGAAGTGGTGTGAGTAATACTGTATTAAGCAAAAGGTGACATCAGTTTATCACCCCCAAGCTAATGGACATGTGGAGGTGACAAACAGGACAATAGTGAATGGCATACGAGCACGGCTTGAGGGGGCAGAAGGTAATTGGATATGGGAATTACGTAATATTTTGTGGGCATATTGGACAATCGAGTCTTCCACTACTGGTGAAATGCCTTATGGTCTAGTAAATGGCTCAGAGGCGGTAATCCCTGTGGAGATAGGTGTTCCTAGCCCCAGGATGATGGCTACTGTAGATGAGATAAGTAATCAGCAAAACCGATGTCTAGATTTGGACATGGTGGAAGAAAAGAGAGAATTAGCTTCTTTACACCAGGCTAAAATTAACGAACGGGTCAGAAGGTACCATAATAGAAGGGTAAAGAAGGTGTCGTTCAACCTTGGAGACTTGGTAATGAGGATAAATGAGAAAAGCAGAAAGAAGCCTAAAAGGAAGTTAGCTAAAAATTGGGAAGGACCCTACAGGGTGATCGAATCACATCTGGGGGGGAAGTTATGTCCTCAAAGAGATGAATGGGGTTCGATTACCAAGAAGGTGGAACATCACCAACCTGAGAAAGTACTACCAGCTATAACGAGTGGCTTACTTTTAAGAGGCACTCTAGACAATATTTCTAGCTATGACTGATGTTCGAGTGGTTTGCTCTTAAGCGGCACCCTAGATGATGATTCGAGTAGTTTTCTCTTAAGTGGCACTCTAGACAATATTTCCAGCTACAGCTGATGTTCGAGTGGTTTTCTCTTAAGTGGTACTCTGAGGATGTTCTAGTGTTTTGCTCTTAAGCTGCACTCTAGAGGATGTTTTAGTGGTTTGCTCTTAAGCGGCACTCTAGAGTATGTTCGAGTGGTTGCTCTTAAGTGGCACTCTATATGATAATTCGAGTGGTTTCCTGTTAAGCGGCACTCTAGAGGATGTTTGAGTGGTTTTTTCCTAAGCGGCGCTCTAGAGGGTGTTTGAGTGTTTTTCTCTTAAGTGGCACTCTAGAGGATGTTTGATTGGTTTGCTCTTAAGCGGCACTCTAGATGATGATTCAAGTGGTTTGCTCTGAAGAGGCATTTAGAGGATGTTTGAGTGATTTGCTCTTAAGCAGCACTCTAGGAAATGTTTCCAGCCAAGGCTGAGTTTGAGTGGTATGCTTTTAAGTGGCACTCATGGGCTACTTTTGTAATCCCAAAATCATGAGCTAGTAGAGAAAATTGGCAGGATTAGGTGGAAACACTGAACCTGGGTAAAACACTCGTGTCTTGGAAATTTTCAATTCCTACCTATTAAATATGAGAACCCATTTAGAGGTCTCAAAGAGCCCTTGTACAGTTCAAGTCCTCCGAGGTCGAGAACCTATTTTTTTGGGGGCTCTTGATAGAGGTTGAACCCAAGAAGGGCATTGGGCCGTAGATGTGGCAGCCCAACTAGGGTATTATTTAATACTCTATAATAATTACCGTATTTGTGCATTTTTCAGATTATAACATGTACAAAATACACTACACTTTGCATATGTTACATTATAAGTAGTATTTTTATGCTTATCATAACAGAGCTTATATTAGAAATTGTATTTTTTATTATTACAGGTACAGATTTTCCAAATTTAAATGAAACTGATGCCACTGAAAATCTTACTGGCATAAAAGCAAAAATATTGGAAGCACTTAATGCTCTCAGCAAGAAGTATGCAAATGCTATTAGTTTCAGCTACAGGAAAGACTGCCGATGTCGAAACAGGAAAAGCCAAATTCTTGAAAAGTACTACAAGTGCTCTGCTGGAAGCCAATTGAAAAGATTAAAAACCAATCATGTTCCTTGCATGGATAATAAAAATCATTCTGAACAGAAGAATAAGAGGAAGAGAAAGGACCTGATTACAAAAATAGGATGCCTAACTGAAATAAGAGTGAAACTAGACTAGGGTTATTACATCGTGGCACACCACAATACCATACACAATCATGAGTTAATAAAACTAGCTTGTTAGTATCTCAGTAGGAATTAACGGAGGATTACAGAAGACAAAGGACAGGTCATCAAAACAATGGAACAAGCAGGTTTAAGACCTACTGTAGAATATAAATACATGTCTTTTGAAGCTGGTGGAGAAGAAAATCTAGGGCATACGATGAAAGACCACCTCAACCTTTTGTGTCGACTTCAGGTGAAAGAAATGGAAAATAGAGATGCTCATAAACTTGTTGACACACTTATGGAAATCAATGACAATGATAAATATTTCGTCTTCAAAGTCAAGTTCGACGAGGAAACAAAACTATCAGCAGTGTATTGGAGGGATTCAATGATGCTGGATGACTACAAGCTCTACGGAGATGTCACCATATTTGACACTACATACAGAAAAAACAAGTATAACTTGATTTGTGCGCCAATAGTTGGAATCAACAATCACTGGAACATAACAATGTTTGCTTGTGCTTTTATAGCAAATGAGTTGGCTACTACTTTTGTGTGGCTCTGCAAGACTTTCAAGAAATCAATGGAAGGAATGGAACCTGTCACAATATTTACAGATCATGATCCTGCAATGGGCAAAGCAATAAATGAGGTATGTTGTGAAAATTTTTTGCTTACAGTTCTGAGCACTGAATATGCACTGTTAGACATTTCACCTCTTACCTTACAGCATGCATTACATATCTTATAAGTTGCACTTGTTACTTTGGAAATCATGTTTCTTAAAAATGATGCAGCTACAGAAATTCCATTTCTTAGACCTGAAACTGAGTAAGGAATGTTAGCTTCTGCACCTGTCAGCTTAAAATATGTATACTAATCAACTTCCATTTCTTGTTGCAACTTCCAGGCCTTCCAAAACACAGGTTGTGCTTGTGGCACATAAAATAAAATGCAATACAACATTATGGGAGATTAAAGAAAGATGAATCCTTGAAAAGCAATCTGGACTACTGTATGAAAATATGTCGTCATCCAACAGAATTTGAAGAAAAATGGACCTCCATGATCGCCTCATACAAGCTGGAAACTAGCACATGGTTTCAACGCATGTGCAACATCCATGAAAAATGGAGCACGACATTCAGCAAGGATATTTTCTCAACAAGCATCTTATCATCACAGTGAAGTGATAGCACCAACCACGCACTATGCTTCATTGCAAACAAAACAACAACACTGATACACTTCTATGAGCTCTTCAACCGAACAATCAGAAAGTGGAGGCGAGATGAAGCATAAAAGGAAAATGCATGTACAAAAGAAAAGCCAAACTATCAAAACAAAGCAGGTATGTTCACATTTAAAAATATGTATTACTTAGTCTAGAACATGAATTTGTTAACTTACAGTATGCATTTATTTCCCACTACTGGGCTTGTACATGTTTGGTTAAATATGCTGCTCAAGTATACACGCTTGCATTGTACAATGGATTTAAAAATGAATTTTCCCTAGAAATGACAATTAATACGAGACAGTTGAGTACAAAAATGAAGATGCTAGTTGAAGTACAATGCACATGTAAGACCCTCGAGGTGTCAGCTATGCTGTGCTTTCACACTCTCAAGATATTGCACCTTCATTCCATCAGAGAAATACCTGCAAAGTACATCCTCAAATGGTGGGAAAAAAGGCCAAAACAGAAGTTTGGGACAGGATTCTTGGCCAAGGAAAACAACAATCGGAAAGCATCAGTAGCGTAGTTTCATGGAGGAACCATATGTCCAGCAAATTCTATAATCTAGTTCTAAAGAGCAAAGGAAACTCAGAAGCTAGAAGCGCTCTTCAAGGGATGTTTGACACCTTCTCAGTAAGAATAGAAGACTTGTTGCATCAAAAAGAAATGCCATTGAACAATCAACCACAAGTAGCCAAAGAAACTCAACCATAACAAGTGCACCTAAGATACTGGATCAAGCCCAAGTGAAGACAAAAGAAAGAGGAAAAAGGCTAAAATCAGGCATGGAAAAGAAAAAAACAAGGAAGAAAACTACTGAATTTGGCACAAAAACACCAGATGTGAAGACACTATAAAGAGTAGCATTGTTAGGGATACAAGTTGCATTTGTTTAGCTATATATTGTATTTGTTTTTCAGGATCATACCATATGCCTAAGATTTTTGTTTACCTAAGATTTTTATACATTCAATAACATACTGTATTTTTTAGCTAACAACTATAAATTATTAAATTCTAACTTGCATTTGTTTTGGTTGCCTAAGTACCGACCTTTGTTTTACAAAATGTCATTGATATGGAAACACTGACTACAAACTAACTGATATGTGATTACTTATCTTACAACTATAATTTATTAACCTATGGATTGCATTTTCCCCCTATAAGCTCATAAACCCAACACAATAAACCACATAACATAACTAATTTGTAACTTGGTATTTATAAGCATACAAATATTATTTCTTAACATTCAACATGCACTGGTTTCCCTAAAAGAGAATTGTATTATATTTCACATAATTTTAGTAATACGAAAACCTTTAAATATATGTATAACTACTTAGCTTACACATGTAGTTTATTAACCTATCAATTGCATTTGATTTTTTATAAGCTCAAAAAATCAACATAATCAACCACATCAAAAAATTCAAAAATCAACTTGGAATTAAAAAGCATACAAATAATAATTTTTCAACCTAAACATGCATTTGTTTCATAAAGCCTATAACCTTATAAACAAATCCTAAAACAACGTCTCAAATGTGCTCAACAAATTGCCCACAAAAAAATCAGTCACGAATCATCCAAAAACACCTTCAATCTTAAAAACAAATCCTAATTCAACGTCTCAATTGCGCTCAACGTATCACCCAAATACCAATGAGTCACAACATAACCTGATTACAAATATCCAACAACAATTCAAATATGCTACAACTAGAGATCCTCAAGTCCTTCAATCCCAAGGGGAAATGAAGGTATCATAGTACGATCTTTCTTCATGTATTCGTCAACAATCTTATCAACCCACGCATGTGTGGCTGGGTCTTCCATAATTTCTTGTGTCATCTTGACATAAACAGGATGCTCATTTGTAATGGTTGTTTCTTCTTCCTGTGGCTCTTATTGTGGCTGCGAGTGCGGCTGCGGTTGTGGTCGCACAACTGGACTAGCATTTGTCCTCTCAAGGTTTTGAACCAACACTCGTGTAATGACCTCCATGTCTCATTTGAAAACAAGGCAAGCCATATTCAGAGGGTGATAGAGAAGAAAAAATATCAGTTCAATAATAAATCAGAAACTGTCTAAAAAGGAAATATGAACTATAAACTGCATTAGATTAACTAACATCTGCATTAGTTTTAAAACAACATGCACTAATTTTTACAAACTATATAAAAAAAGATAAAAAAAAACTTACATTGCTGGTAGCTTTGTCAATGTCTTCATTGCTCATCACGCCATTAGGTATTCGATATGAAATAAAACCTGGCTCCTGAGCAATACCATCACATGCGGCAGTAGGTATATAAAGCCCCTCGTGGCCAATATTCTCATTACGAGTTCCCTCATATTGTTGATGGCTGCTTCTTTTATCTTTCACCATCCCATCCTTTTTCAAAGGAAAACCGACCTCTACCATAACCCCCTAATCACAACTCATTTTTTCAAGATAATGAGCCATGTCGAGCAAAGATTTGTTCGAGCAATGCATGCACAAGGGCAGTCTAGAAGGGTCAGGCTGACCTCTAAATGGAAACCTATAAATATAAGCCAACAACAATACAAACGCACAACCGCCAACACAAGACACGTCTCTTTTACCTGAATCAGATTTGAAGCTCCTAACACCCTTATAGAGACGATCAAGCACTAAGCCATACCAATCAAGACTCTTAATGGTCCTAACATTCTTTAAAGAACTAACCAGTTTAAAATCAACCAAGTTTCTAGTAGTTGGCGCCAAGAAAGTAAACATGTTATACATAAGAAAAAATATCTTAAAGCGCTCACCACCATCACTAAGTTTACCCAGCTCCTCAAAAAGATGAACATGAGAAATATTACCATATTTATCACCACCTAACTCTTCTATCCATTTATTTCTAATGTCCACATCTCTTGACAAACCCCTGTCACTGTTCCTAACCAAACCAACGGCGCAGCCTGTAACCATAGGAATACAGAATATATCAATCACATCATCAGGTGTAATGATGTACCTTGAGCTAGATATTTCTTGCACACGACCAACAGGATCAAACCTAGAACAAACAAATAAGAATTCATCCTAGAATAATTTGTAGTCAGCATACAACAATATGAAATCAGCCCACGTAATCAAACCTGTCAACCAGTCAAGGCACAATTCCAAAAGGAACGGATGAGATGTCAAACGCAAGAAGTCTACCAAAACCTATATCTTCCACATCAATCTTTTGGGCGGGAGTGAGCGAGGCAATTAATGATTTCAGCTTCGAAGGACAACAACTGGTTGATAATTATTTAGCAAACCTAAAATAAAATAAAATATAAAAAGTGTAAGTTTATTTGAGACTGTGAATAACAAACAAACACTGAATCTTATCAAATGCAGCATCTTATGAATCAAGTACAGTTTATAACATATTAAAATGCACTTACATGTTACCCTCATCATCAGTACATTTGACCACCTGCTTCTTTTGACGGTTGCGATGCTGTTTCGCAGCTCCTTCTTCACCAACAACCATTTTTCCTGACCCTGAAGCTTCACCAACAGTACTGTCTGCTTTCCTCTTCAAACCAGTTTTTTTGCTACTTCAACACCTTTCTTCACCTTCTCAGCAGACGCCTTCAAAACTCCACCAGATTTCTTCGCCTTTACAGCACCTTTCTTCACAACAACTTTTTTAATCTTTGTCTACATTGCCTTCTCAGCAACCAACTTTGGAGCAAGTTCTTCTGTCTTCCTTTTATTTTGTCCAGTAGAGGTCTCACATTGTTTACCCTTTTCCTTTCCCAACATACGAGGTGACAAACTCTCCTTCTCTCCATCAAATGAGACCACCACATTAGGTCAAGCTTCAACACTCTCACCCATATCCACATTAGCTTCACCACCCTCACTCTCTCTCTCTCTCTCATGCAGTCGCAGCAGTTTGCATCGCCTCCGCCTTCGCAACTGCATCCAAAATCCACTGGTTTTCATTAATATAGTCTCTAATCATACTGTCCATATTGTCACCATCATCCATGGACCCACACCATTATTTTCAACATCCTTAGAACAACCTTCACCGGCAGGTACAACTTCCTCCCTAACAGATTCAGTCTCTTTCCTATTCAAATCAATATCATCCTCATTAAAATATGCCTTAACTTCAGCATCAATATCTGCCAAAGCATCATTCCCCTCAGCAGACCTAACAACTTCACCATCAATTTGTGATGAACCATCCTTCCTCTCAACACCCTTAACACCACCACCTTCAGCACCAGCATTAGCATCAACCCCTTCAAGACCAGAATTAACATTATCAATCATTACATCCAAAACGTCCCTAATATCTTTCTTCACTACTTAGAACCCCCGGCTTCATCAACACCAACTACTTCTCTACTCATTCGAACAACATCATTCAGTAGTGTGTCATAGTCAAATTCTTGACTTGATCCACCTTCACCATCTTTCAGCTGATACACCTTCACCATCTTTCAGCTGTTTAACATCCACATTCATCTGTTTCTTATTTCCTGGCTTATTAACGACAGGAATTGAAATCTGTGGAGTAGCACCACCACCAATTCTGGCAGACCTACGTGTCAACACAACTACTACACAAAAAATGAAAAATAAAAAATTGTATAAGCACATATTAAAAAAAACAAACATAATCACACAAATAAACTGCAACATGTAAAGAAAAAAATAACCTCCAGAAGCATAAGACTGTTGAACCTTCTTCAAATCATCTTGAAAAGAATATCCATCTTTCTTGTTAGATTTTCTAACCACCTTCTTAGAATCTAAACAACAAAACATATTTGAATAAGTAAATGTATAAGCAAATAAGCAAATAAATATAAAGAAAAATTACAATCACCTTCTTCTATCTCAGGTTCTTGACGTTGAATAGTATCTTCACCCCCTTCATGAACAGCTAAAAATAATCATATACCACATAATAAGAAACTAATACATAAAGCATACAAAAAATGCAAGTTGTAATAAAAAAATGCATGCATACTCTGACAATAAGCAACCTAATTAGGGAAAACAACAGTATAACTAACTAATGCATAGGCTATACTAATATATACAACTTGTAATGAAACAAATGCATACATAGTCTGACAGTCAGTAAACAACATAATCTGACATACACATTATAACTAACTTATGCATATAGTAAACTAACATAAGCAACTTGTAATGAAACAAAATACATACTAGCAAACCATAAAGAATAACAATAACTAACTAACAATTAGTGAAACTCAAAACATAGACTAAGTAACTAATGCATAAGTTATATTAACATATGCAAATTCTAAGAAAACAAGTTTGCTGGGCAACAAAAAGCTCTCTTCTCTCTCCTTCCCCCCTCTCTGAACCACCACATTTTCTTGCCGGTAACGGCTTCATCCTCCACCGCCAACGGCTCTACCTCGCCGTTAGCGATTTCACTCTCACTGGCTACGGCTCATCCACCGCCGGCCATTATGGCTGACAAGAACAGCTCCCTAAACAATCCAAAATCCTTCCTCTCCGACCTACAATCCAAATCCCCTTCTCTTAGCTCATCTCTTCCTAATAACCCTAAGCTGAACCCTAAATCGGAACACCTAGGAGAACCAGCATGTCTATACTCTGATGAAGAAATCTCAAAACTCTCTGCCCACTATGACAATGCCCTAGTCGGGAAATTCACTAAAGGAAGACTTACAATGGAGCAATTGGAGTCATCCTTCAAGATGGTAGGTTTCGCAGGGAAGTATCAACTGGGTTCTCTGGATTTCAAGCACATCTTCATCAGATTTGATCAAGTAAATGACTACCAGAGATGCTAGATTAAAGGAATATGGAGCTTCAATGGCATCCAAATGAAGGTTCTCAAATGGTCTCCCAATTTCCCACGCACAAGAAATCTCCAATCGTTCCAATTTGGTGTATAGTCAGGGAAGTCCCTCTTTACTATTATAATACTTCATCAATTGAGGCTATTAGTAATAGTATTGGTAATTTCATTAAGAAGGATTTAGCTACTGAAATGCTAACCAGACCTTCTGCAATTAAACTGTGTGTGGAATTGACCTCCAGAAGCCACTAAACAACTTCATCAGATTAGGTTCAGTTACTAACAATAGAAAATACCCAATTGAATATGAAGACATTCCACTATACTGTGACCATTGTGCTAAACTAGGCCATTCACTCAGCCAATGTAGAGTTATCTCCCAAAATTATACTCTGCCTCAATGGCAAGCCACTGGGAATAAGTTTAACAAAGCTCCAATTAGGTTTACTAAAAACCAGCCTTCAAACAATGCACCTAATAGAGATAAATTAGCTCACCAGTTAGCCACAACAAATCCTACCTCTAACCCCTCATCCTACATACCCCAGGCTCCAGAAACTGACTTTGGAAATAACACCCCTCATCTACCCCAACCCCCCTCTCCAAATCAGTCCCCTGCCAACCAAACCTCTGAAAGATCCCAATCATCTCTCACAAATCTGTTAAAGGAAACAGACCTTACTATCCCAAACAGGTCCCATAAAATCTATGCAAAAGATGATATCCATATTGGCTCCCATAAACTTACTTTTCATCAAGTTTCACCTATTAACCCCCAACTTTCACAACAAAGAAAGATGGAAAACAAATTTTCTATATTGCAGGACATGGATCACCTCTCTCACACTGATGACTATGTTGATCAGGATCTCTAAGACACAATGGAATAAGGAAAAGCTCACTCAGTTAGTCCCCACTCTCACTCTAATTTATTGACTTGAACAATAAAATCATCAGGTAATAATGGTTTCCAAGGTAAGTCTAAACACAAAAAAACAACTACCTTAGTCAACTGAACATGATAATGTTAAGATCTGCCACTAAAAGCCATAAATCATGTGAACAATGACACACACAATCAAATTTAATCTTCTGATCTGGAATTTAAGGGGAATGGAATCTTCAATGCTTAGATTAAAACATCTGGTCATTCAGAAGAAAATTCAACTTTTATGTATTATTGAACCCATGCATGATAATACTCTATGTCAATCCTACATGGAAAAGCTTGACTACTCACATAACCTTCCTCTTCATAATGGCAAAATCTGGTTAATGTGGAATGATTCTATACTTGTTGCTCTTATCTTCCATCATGAATAGTTTCTAAATGTTTAAATCAATCACACAAGTTCTAACAATGACATGGAAGCAGTTTTTGTCTATGCCCTTAGAACTAGGGAGGGTAGGAAAGTCCTATGGCATGATCTTAATCTCCTTCTAACTAATGATACTGTGTATATAGGATATTTTAACACAATTACCACACTTTCAGAATATAAAGGTCCTAGCTCTCCTAATCTTGGTAGTATTAGGGGCTTTCATAACTGGATTAACTCTAAAGGATTACAGGAAAGTAATACTGTAGGGAACATTTTTCACCTGGACTAATTCTAGACTTAGAAACCCCACCTCAAAGAGATTAGATAGAGGACTATGTACTATACAGTGGAGCAACAAATTCCCAGCATCCACTATCTAAATCCTTAATAGGCAATCCTCTGATCACTTCCCTCTTCTCCTTCAGGTGTCATCCCAGGTCCCCTCGCATCCCAAACCTTTTAGGTTCATCAACTCCTGGTTCAATAGGCCAGAGTTTTTAAATCTGATTAGAGACAACTGGTCCATTCCTATTCCTCAGTTAGGAATGCTAGGTCTATACCTTAAACCGATTAGACTCAAGAAAATAATTAAGACCTGGAACAAGGAATGTTTTGGTAATATGACTCTAATGTCATCACTGCTGAGGACAATCTGAGAATGTAGGAAATTGCCTATGACCTATCTCACTCAGACTCTAACCTAATCAAACTTAATGAGAAAAGGGCTCTATTAATTAGGGCTTTAAAGGAAAAAGAAAAGTATTGGAAACAAAAATCAAGAATGAACTGGTTTAAGTGTGGTGATAACAATACCCAGTTTTTCCATAAAACTGTTCAGGAAACAAACTGCAGGTTGCACATCTCAAAAATTAAAAACTGTCAGGGACATTGGCTAGATAATTACTCAGAAATCCAAAAAGAAGCCATTACTTATTTCTCTGAACTCCTATGTGAGCCCAACCAGCTTATAGATACCACCTATTACCCTCACTTTCTCAGTCAAATATCTACCATCATCACTGAGCAAGATAATTTTAGTCTATCCAAACCAGTAACAGAAGATGAACTTAAATTGGTAGTTATGAGTCTGAACAAAAACAGTATGGTTTTTCATGTAAATTCTATACCAAATGCTGGGATTTCATTAAAGAAGACCTAATAGCTGCTGTAAATGATTTCCTCTCAGGCACAAACATACCAAGAGGCATCACCAGTACTTGGATAACTCTAATCCCTAAAAAGTCTATCTCATCCTCCTTTGATGACTTTAGACCTATCAGCCTTTCAAATGTTGGCAATAAAATTTTTACAAGGTCCTAATGGAGAGGCTGAAACCCTATATGTAGAAATTGATTTCACCTAATCAATCTGCTTTTATGAAAAATAGAGACATCTCTGATAATATACTTTATCTTTAGGAAATGATAAGGTTTTTAGATAAAAAAATAGAGTTCCTAACTGTATACTTAAACTTGATCTTAGGAAAGCTTTTGATAGGGTTAACTGGAACTTTTTAAAAAGCATACTCTGTAGATTTGGTTTTTCAGGTTCTTTCTTGAATGCAATGATGAACAACCTCTCTCAGGCATACTTCTCTGTTCTCATAAATGGTAACCCGGTAGGTTTTTTGAAATCCACCAGAGGCATCAACAAGGTGATCCTCTATCCCTCTTTCTCTTTAACATTTTCTCTGAAGCTTTCTCTAGGAGTCTCTCCTTTATCTTCCCGAATAACATCATTCAATATTTTCATTTGCCATCTGACATCACACTAGCCACTCATTTAAGTTATACGGATGACACCATAATTTTTATGCAGGCTTCAAAACCAAATCTAATTAAGATTAAAGCCTTTTTGGAAATTTTTGAATCTACCTCAGGCCAGAAAATCAATTATGAGAAATCAGATTTTTACATTAGCAAAAGAGCCACATCTGCAAAGATAAATCAAATTAGGACAATCCTAGGGATGAAAAAAGGGTCTTTTCCTTTTAAATACCTAGGTTGTCCAATTTTTAAAGGCAGAACACTTAACAGTTATTTCCAACCTCTGCTTGAACTCATAGATAAGAAGCTGAAAAATTGGAAAAATAAATGGCTAAGTTCAGGGGCGGAAATGGTTCTCATTCAATCATGTATATACTCCCTTCCACAACATATATGGACTGTCCTTAAACCACCTAAGTCTATAGTTAAGTCACTGGAAAGGAGAATGTCAAGATTTTTTTGGGGTGAAACTGAAGGTAAAAAGAATAAGGTTTGGAAGAAATGGTCTGATATAGCTGTTCATAAATCTCAGTATGGATTAGGGTTCAGATCAGTGCAGGCAATTATTGACTCATGCTCACTTAAACTTTGGTGGAAAAGCCAACTGGGAAAAACCATGTGGTCTAAGCTGTTATGGTCATTGCCCCAAACTCATAGAAAATCCCAAACTTGGAAGAGAATCTGCAACATTAATGCATTTGCTGATAATAACTCTTTGATTATTCATGGCCAAGGCTACTGTAATTTCTGGTCTACAAACTGGTGTCCTAATGGTCCACTGCTTAACTGTGTTCCTCCCTCCATCAGCTCTACACTCTCCCCTTGCTCAGTGGCTGACTTTATCAATAACAAAGGCCCTACCTTGACTCAAATTTCACCATTCCTAGAGCATGATACTCTGATTTTTTTTGCAGGAGGCTGAAATTATCCAAGAAAGAGAAGATAAACTTGTCTGGAAACCAGAGGAGACTGGAAGGTTTACTTTTAAGTCAGTATTCAAGGCTCTCACACACTCAACATGTACTTTCCCAGTTACAAAATTTATATGGAACCCCAGGCTACAAAAAAAATATTTCAATCTTTACCTGGAAATTGCTAAACTCTTTTTTGCCTGTTGATGATGTTCTAACCAAATGTGGTTTTGGCCTTGCTTCTAAATGCCCAGCTTGTAACCATACTGATTCTATGGAACACTTTTTTATTAACTGTCATCTGGCTCGATCTATCTGGATTGATACTGCTGCATGCATGAATTTTAACCTACTTAATCTTGACAATATAACAGACACATTCTTTACTTATTGGAACTGTAATGATCTTCTAAGAATGCAAAGAGTGATATGTAGAATGTTGCCCTCACTGATTTGTTGGTCCTTATGGAAAGCCAGAAATGCTTTCTATTTGGACAACAAAATTTTCTCTACTGTTCATATATGCAAAGAAGTTAGAGACCTAATCTTCCCATCTCTTTCAACTTACCCTTGCCCCTCAAACATTCCCCCCAATATAAGCCTTCCTTTTTCTTCACTGATACCTCCCCCCAGACCACCACCAAAACCTTCTATATCCATTGTATACTGGGAAAGGCCAGGACCGAACCTTATCAAAATTAATGTAGATGCTTCCTGGTCTTCTAACATTGCATCAATTGGCCTTATTGCCAGAGATAAAAATGGAACTCCTCACCTAATCAGGTCTGCAATGACCTCTGCCAATTCACCTCTTGAAGCTGAAATAAAGGCTGTCTTATTTGCTTGTCAGAATTTCACTTCTCTGGATTCTAACTTCATCATTGAATCGGACTCACTGCATGCAGTGAAAATGATTAATGATCCATGCTGTGCAAAATGGTCACTGTATGCATTAGTCTTCCAAGCTCACTCTCTTTTAAGCAATGCCACCCTTAAACACACTTTCAGAGAATGTAACTCAGTGGCTGATGCTATTGCTAAACACCAATCTTCACACCCTAAGGAAGTCTCTCTTAACCTCTCTAACATCCCTGAAACCATTACAAGCCTCATCAATTTGGATAGAGTACATACGCCCTACATTAGGACCCATAGACATGCCCCCAAGGATGATTGTTACTGCTAATTTTTTCTACTGTCTGCCTCAGGTACTGATGATATCTACTCTACACCAACAACCGGTTTTTCTCCACTATACTACCTTGCTGATCCTTGCACCAAGAATCAAGATTCCACACCAGCTTTTGCAGCTCTCAGAGCAATACTCTACTGTTATTCCAGTGCCAGAAATCCGTTGCAGCCTTTCAAGAGCAATGGTGACTGATATTCACAGCTTCTTGGCTTGATTTTGTAACGACGGAATGGTAGTTACCTGGCCAAAGTAACGAATTAACACATGGGGTGGAGATTCTTTACTTTGGAATCGCAACTATTATCCCCAAAAATAATCTTTGAATCTTCTGCTACATTCATTCGTAGTCATTGGATACTAACCATTCTTTTGGAGGCAACGATGTTGCCTCAGTGGAAAATCTGTAAAAACTACTCTTAAGTATCGATTTTCTCTCATAGGCCTGGGGAACCTTTATATCATCCCCCACCCTTGGGTGTTTTCATTAAAAAAAATAAGAAAACAAGTACACAATATAACAATCGGTCAACAACAAAATAAGTAATTCGAAAAACTGAGTAACTAACTTAGACAAATGTTAGCTTAACATATGCAAATCATAAGAAAATAAATGCACATTATAAAACAGAGTCAAAATATGCGGATCTGACATACAAATCAGAAAATATGATGGCTAACTAATACAACTATTAGCCTAACATATACAACTCCTAATAAAACAAATACACATTATAATTGAACTGATAACATATTGGGGGAAAAATAGAGCAACTAACTAGTGCATATCTTACAATAACAAATGTAACTCCTAAACAATCAAATGCATGTTATAAAAAAGACTCAAAACATACAGATCTGACTAACAAAAAAGTCAACAACAACAACTCATATGCAAATCTGACTTACAAATAAAATTCTAAAAAAAAGTTAACATCAACAAGACTGAAAAAACACATACACACACAACAATAACAAAAAAACGCAAAACTCCAAATATTCAAAACGGAAAATAGGAAGAATACGAACTAGGAGAAGAAGAAGGCTGAGACAACTTCTCAGCTTTAGGAATAATAGCTTTCCCCTTCACCCTACCCATGACTAGGTCAAATACACAAAAAAGAACCTTACATCAGAATCGCGTACAACTCTGAAGCAAATATGGAAAAGAACAGCAACAAAATTTTGAAACCTAGAATATCAATCTTACCGAATTCAGGCGATTCCGGCGCAAACTTGAACAACGCGATTCTGGCGAGATTTCGTGAAGAACGAAGAGCGGAATTGAAAAAATGAAGATCGGAGAAGAGAAAAATTGAAGAATAAAGAGAGGAGAAGATGAAATTTACAGTAGTTGAATAATGAGGGCAAAACACGCATGATAAATGGATTGCAGTTTCCAAATATTTAACTGCTCAAAACATCTGACAAAAGGAAAATTAGGCGTGGATGAAAATTAAAACAGACAATCAGCTTTTATTAATTACTAAGTACCCATTTTTAAAATAATTATAATATGAATTCCATTTTGCATATCAGCCCCATAAGATTATGTACCGACCATCTTTCCTGATAGTTTCTCTTATAGGACCGGGTTTGAAAGAGAGGACAAGGAAGAGGGAGGAGGTTGTGCTTCCAAATATAATTTGACTTTTGCAAGATTCCCTTTTATCAACTTTGCTTTCATCGCTTGATCGAATCCTATTGGAAAATTAACATCGATCAAATATCCTTGACAGCAATTAACAAAATAATCAATTCAAGTACCATGTGGAATTCAATCTATTATAATTGAAATCGTTTCAGAGCTAGAGCAGTTCTTATATACAATAATTACAATTCAAAGAAAAGCAATGAACTTCCTCATCCCACTTGTTTGCTTTGTACTTGTTGCTCTTCTGTCCTTGGTATGGAGGGTGCTGAATTTTAAATTGCTGAGGCCAAGAAAACTGGAAAAATGTCTTCGAGAACAAGGCCTCAGAGGAAATCCGTACAAGTTCTTGTATGGAGATTTCAAGGAGTTGATCATGATGATGGAAGAAGCTGTGTCAAAACCAATTCATGTTTCTGAAGATATTGTGCCTAGAATCTTGCCTTTGATGACAAAAACCATCCAGAAATATGGTATGTTGTTTGATATATTCCATAACGTTTCATATATGTTGACGCATATATGAATTGCAGGTAGAAATTGCTTTGGCTGGGACGGAGGAGTATGATTTTGCTTTCATTGCTTTCACTCTTTTGTTTTGCAGCTGACGATGATCTTGAACGAGGTTATAAGACTGTATACTCCGCTAGGTCCTACTGATCGGAAAGTTGAACAAGGCACTAAAATTGGAAGCCTATGGCTTCCAAAGGGGGTTGTGGTTATGTTGCCAATCATGCTATTACACCATGACGAAGATATATGGGGTGATGATGCAAAAGAGTTCAGACCTGAGGGATTCAGTGGAGGAGTTTCAAGTGCAACAAAGGGACAGGTCTCATTTTTCCCATTTGGGTATGCATCGGCAGAACTTTGCTATGATGGAAGCAAAACTCGCAATGGCGATGATTCTGCAGCGCTTCTCCTTCGACCTTTCTCCAACCTACACTCATGCTCCTCACACCATTGTGACACTACGGCCTCAACATGGCGCACTTAGTTTTGCATAAATTGTAGGATGCCAAAGGTGCGGATCCAAACTTTTTAAACACTGTAAGTTCAAATTCTGGAAGAAATGACACAATAATATTGTCATTCTTGTTGCAAATGTATTTGAAAAGGCATCCCAAAATCAAACGGAATAAAGCTGCTGGCATTTTTCATTCATTCAAAATTAAGAAGAAAAGAGGAATAAACTAAGCAAATGCAGTAAACTCTAGCTTCTGTAAGACTAAGAGAGCGCCGAACTGAGGTTGGAGAGTGGTGACAACATGCGGTGCATGAACATATGACGGGGAAAGTTGGAAGGAAAACCGTTGAAGCATCATTGCCAGGGCTAATTTAGCTTCTAACATGGAAAAATGCTGCCCAATGCAGTTTCTTGGTCCCCAGCCAAATGGGAAGAATGCATTTTGGACCTTTTTCGCTTTTGACACCCCGTCGCTAAATCTCTCTGGCCGGAACTCTTTTGCATCATCGCCCCATATTCCACGATCATGGTGCAGCAAGATCAATGGCAGCCATACCATGGCACCAGCTGGCAAATCATACTTTCCCACTCTAGTCCTCGCTGTGACTCTACGATTCAGCGCAACTGCTGGTGGATAAAGCCTAAGAACCTCGTTTAAGACCATGGTTACCTGAATGCCACATTCCAACATTATTGAGAAAAAATGAAGATGGATTTGATAAAGAATTCGCGTAATGATAAAATTGTGAAGAAGTTTATGTTGGGTACTCACAACTTTGAGGTGGTGAAGGCCATCATAAGAAGGCTTGTTTTTGCCAAACACTCTGAGAACCTCTTCTCTAGCTCGAGACTGCCAATCTTGATGCCTGCTCAGTAGAATCAGTGTCCATACAAGGATTGTTGAAGTGCTCTCTTGACCAGCAAAATAGAAGAGTTTGCACTCATCAATTACATCTTCAAAACTCATCCCAAATCTCTTGTGTCCAAGTTGTTCAATCTCTTGAAAGTTGGATTCTAATAAAATCCCCAACAGATCATCATTCCTGCTTTCCCCTGCCTTCATTTCCTCCACTCGTTTGTCGATGATATCTCCAATTTTTTTTCTAATCTCATACTCAATGTCCTTCATTCTTTTATTCCTCTTCGTCGGCAAGAACCTGAAACAAGTGACTTCTCTGGTACTGCTACTAACTTACAAATATGAGAAAGTATAGATAAAGTTCGAGTTGCGTACCTCCAACCCGGGATGTAGACTGATCTCATTGCCTTGGCAGCATATCTTGCCTGCTCTATTTGGAGCTCAAATATTCTTCTACCTTCTTCATAGTTACTACCAAATGCAGTACGCGAAATTGAATCTCCACTTAAGGTTTGAAGGTAAGGCCAGACATCCAATTCGCATGATGCTTCCCCCGAAAGTTTATTTTCCCATTTGCTCAGTGTGTCACTAGCACTCAGATAAAAAGCTGGCAGCATATGCTACTCCATGAGAAGGAAAAGAAAACACATTAAGTAAGCTACGAGCACAAATGTAAGCTCTTGTTCTCTTGTTTGGTAATTTTACATATGAGTTTAAAAAGCAGTATAAAGTAAAACCTTCAGTTTTTGCAAATGGAAAGCAGGACTCAGAATCTTTCGATGTTTCACCCATTTGTCTCCCTCCGCGAGTATTAGGCCTGTCGCCAGCAACCTTCCAAGTGGATGAGGATGAGGCTTCTTGAAGATATGGCTCTTAAGCAGTATTTGTCTGATAAGCTGAGCATCTAGAATTATCACCGAAGGGTTTAGCCCGAGCCATACGAACGAATTCGCACCTGCATTTTAAATTGCAGCAGATGATCAGTGGAAATAGCATTAAACTATAAGCAGCAAACCGATGATACGGAAAGCTCAAATGGAGAAATTACCATACCATATTTCTTGATGGTTGTGATTTGAAAAGGTAGAACTCTTGGAACAATATCATCAGAAAGATGTAGAGGCTTGGATTTAGCTTCTTTAAGCACCATGTCTATGTCCTTAAAATCTCCAGAAATCGGCCTGTAAGAATTTCCACAGAGACCTTGTGCTCTAAGCCACTTCTCTAACTTTCTTGGCTTGAAGAACCAAAAGTACAACACTCTCCATGCACATACTAGGAGAGAAAAACCAAATGAAAACGCAACTACGATGTGCATGTTTTCAGGTGATATCTGAAGCTGAAGAAAATAGAGTTCAGACATTCAGCTTGCAGCTTGAAGGGAGAAAGAATTCAGTTTTCATTATTTGATCACCTTATTCTGAGGTAATCAGCTGTTATTTGTCAGAACAAAAGACAACTTATTTTGACTAACAGCTAATCAGAGAGTGGCAGCTGGCAACTACAAATGCTTCCCGCCGCCACTTTCCACCGCCTTTGATCAGCACCACTGGGCACCATTTTTCTCTCCCTCTGACTGAACCATGGTCCTCACTTTCTGCTTTCTGCAAGGAACTGAGGATCAAATATCTTTAAAGAACCACAAAAGCTTCATTTTGTGGAAACTCAATGTTGTGCGGAATGGAGAAAGAACAGAAAATATGAACGAAAATAACAAGACACAAGATTTACGTGGTTCACCAAATTTTGGCTACATCCACGGGAGACGGATTCACTATATCAGAATTAATGTTTACAGAGAGAAGAGAGACACTTTATATGATGTCTCCACTAAACCCTAACAAACTGGGCCAAAACACAATTCGGCCCAAGTCAACAGCAGTCCAATAAAGAGACAAGCTATACCGTCGGACCGGGGGCGACTCCGCCCCCCCAGACCCCCAGGCCAGGGTGCGCTCCGCCCCCCTGGACCCCCCGACTCGCTGACCGGGCAGCGAGACCCCCGTACCAACCCGTCGAAGCGGCTAATACATATTCAAGGCATACCAACAAATCTCCACCTTGACTTGAATCCTCAAAGCAGAAACTCCAGACGCACCATTACAGTGTCAGATGAGCAGACTTATCACTCCACTCCCGGGACTGCCCATAGAGCACCTAATCAGCTCTGATGTTCAGCAAGTCCAAACAATGTTGAAACTTGCTATGTGGAACAGGTTTGGTGAACATATCAGTGGGGTTGTCAGCAGTTCCCACTTTCTTCACCCTGATTCTCCTCTCACTCCTCAGGAAATGATATCTGACATCAATATGCTTGGTCCTCTCATGATAGACCTGATCCTTGGCTAGGCAGATTGCACTCAAGCTGTCACAATACACAGTAGCCTGATCATGATGTAGACCAAGATCACTAACCAGCCCTTTTAGCCATATTCCCTCCTTTGCAGCCTCTGTCAGAGCCATGTACTCTGCTTCCGTAGTAGACAACGTCACTGTAGGTTGCAAAGTCGCCTTCCAACTAACCACAGAACCTCCCAAAGTGAATACATAACCAGTCATCGATCTCCTCGTGTCAACATCACCAGCATAATCAGAATCAGAGTAGCCTGTAACTAAGCACTCGGTATCACCTCTATAAATGAGACCCACATCAGACGTACCTCTAAGATAACTGAAAATCCTCTTCACAGCTTGCCAATGTTCCTTTCCCGGTTGCCCCATGAACCTGCTCACAACACTGACTGTCTGTGCTAAATTTGGCCAGTGCTAACCATAGCATACATCAAACTCCCCACCGTGCTGGCATAAGGAACCCGAGACATATACTCCTTCTCCTCGTATGACTAAGGAGCAAACACGGTGGTGAGATGGATATTTGCAGCACTAGGAGTGTCTATAGGCTTCGCTGTAGACATGCCAAACCTAGCCAACACTTTCTGAATGTAGCCTTTCTGTGACAAGAAAAGCTTCCGCTGACTTCGATCCCTAAGAATCTCCATTCCTAGTATCTTCCGAGTTGCACCCAGATCCTTCATCTCAAACTCAGCACTAAGAAGTCCTTTCAACTTCTGAACCTCATGCTTACTCTTTGAGGCTATCAACATGTCATCTACATAAAGCACCAGATAAATGAATGACTCATCTCTCAACTTGCTGTAGTAGACACAACAATCATATAAACTCCTTGTGTAGCCCAACTCAAGCATGTAGCTGCCAAATCTCTTGTACCACTGTCTCGGAGACTGCTTAAGCCCATATAAGGACTTCTTCAACTTACAAACATATTTTTCCTTGCCAGGAACTTGGAAACCATCTGGCTGAGTCATGTATATCTCTTCCTCCAACTCTCCATGTAGAAAAGCGGTCTGCACATCAAGTTATTCAAGCTCCAAATCCTGATGTGTCACTATAACTAGCAACACCCTGATGGAAGTGTGTCTGACCACTGGTGAGAAAATATCATTGTAATCTACTCCCTCTCTCTGACTGAAACCTCTAGCAACAACTCTAGCCTTGTACTTGACTCCCTCTGTAGGTGATATCCCTTCCTTTTTTTGAAAACCCATTTGCAAGTGATAACCTTTCTCCCTTGAGGCTGTTGAACCAAATCCCATGTCTGATTCTTTTGGAGGGACTCCATCTCATCTCCCATTGCTACAAACCATTTGTCAGCATCAGTACCTAAAACAGCTTCTCTGTAGGTGGATGGCTCATGAGTATCCACCTCCTCAGTAACCTGTAGTGCATAACCCACCATATCCTCAAACCCATATCTCTTGGGCGCCCCAACTCCAACCCTCCTGGGTCGGTCACGAGTTAAACTGCGGGCTGTAGCTCCTGATGGTTGAGGATCTGGTGGTGGAGATTTCGGTATCTCAGATTCTGTCTGTGGCTCTTGATCCACCTCAAATTGTTCCAATCTATTTTCACCTTGAGTGACTTCAAGCTCCACCTATTTATCAACTCCACTAGTTTCTGGCACAACTGTGGGCTTCACCATAGATCTAAGCAAAGAATTTTCATAAAAGACAACGTCCCTGCTTAGAATAACCCTCTTCTCAGATGAAGACCATATCCTGGAGCCTTTAACTCCATCTCCATAACCCGCAAAGACACCCTTCTTGGCTCGGGGCTCTAACTTACCATCACTAACATGATAATAAGATGTAAAACCAAAAACTTTTAACTTGGAGTAATCAACAACTTTACCTGACCACAACTCCATAGGTATTTTGCACTCTATACCCGTGTGAGGCCCGCGGTTGATCAAGTAACAAGCTATACTCACCGCCTCTGCCCAGAATCTCCTTTCCAAATTAGCATTAAAGAGCATGCACCTCGCTCTCGCCAGCAATGTCTGATTCATCCGCTCAGCTACGCCATTCTGCTGTGGCGTATTCCTGACTGTATAATGACGAGCAATCCCTTCATCCCTACAAAACTGATCAAACTCAGACGAGCAGAATTCCAGCCCATTATCAGTTCTAAGTCTCTTGATCTTCTTCCCGGTCTAATTCTCCACCAAAGCTTTCCACTCCTTGAACTTCGAGAAAGCTTCACTCTTATGTTTCATCATGATAACCCAAGTCATCCTTGAGTAATCATCAATCAGAGAAACAAAGTACCTGTGACCTCCCAGTGACTCAACTCGGGAAGGTCCCCAACAATCAGAATGGATGTAATCCAATGTGCCCTTTGTTCTATGAATCGCCTTAGGAAACTTGCTGCGGTGATGCTTCCCAAAAACGTAATGCTCACAGAAGTCCAAGCTCTTGACCTTGTGGCCACCAAGAAGATCATATTTCGACAGAATCTGCATCCCTCTTTCACCCATGTGACCAAGCCTCATATGCCATAACTTAGTCATATCATCCTGGTGAACCTCCGAAGATGCAACATTAACAGAATCCATAACCGTGGAACCTTGTAGAAAATACAAAGTACCATGCAGAACACCTTTCAGAGCTAGCCTAGAACCTTTGCAGACACACAGAACTCCATCACTCCCTGAGTAGACGAAACCCTTTCTATCCAACGTAGGAAGAGAAATCAGATTCTTTGTCATCGATGGAACATGCCTGACATCGTTCAAAGTACAGAAACTACCATCATGCGTCCTGATCTTGATTGAACCAATCCCAACTACCTTGCACACAACACCATTTGCCGTAGTAATGATGCCCTCAGCTTGCTCATAAGTTGAGAAATAATCTCTCCTTAGGCATATATGGTAAGATGCCCCAGAATCAAGAAACCACGCATTAGGATGATTATTTTTCCCAGTAGCAGCTAGAGTAAAATCATCTTCAGAACTGAAATCTCCTTCAGCCACAGCAGCAGTACCAGATGTACTCCCAGATTTACTAGCCTTCTTCGGACACTCCTTTTTCCAATGCCCCTTCTCCTTACAGTAGTTACAAATATCGTTGGCCTTGGGACCCTTTGAAGATGACTTCTTGCCCTTCTTCTTACTGCTGATTCCCTTGCCCTTTGTGTTTCCGTCACTAGCAAACAAGCCAGAGGCCTGACTTTCTGTACCTGCACCGTTTGCCTTATGTCGCAACTCTCTACTATGGAGAGAGGATCTAACTTCCTCCAGAGACACGGAATCTTTACCAACAATAAATGTCTGAACAAAATTCTCATACGAAAGCGGTAAAGACACTAGCAAAATCAAAGCAGCATCTTCATCTTCAATTTTCACATCTATATTTCACAATTCTAATAACAAAGTATTCAATTGCTCTAGATGGTCTCTGAGTTGCGTACCTTCCTGCATTCGGAGACCGAAGAGGCATTGTTTCAGAAGCAGCTTGTTGGTTAGAGATTTCGTCATATACAAACTCTCCAACTTCAGCCACAGTTGTGCAGCAGTCTCCTGATCTGAGACCTCAGTGATGATTTTGTCCGCGAGACACAGCATAATCGTCGAGTGTGCCTTTTCTTCCAGACCCACCACATCGCCAGAACTGCTTGCAAAATCCTTCGTCAGCGGAGTCCACAAACCTTGCTGTTGCAGCAAAGCTCGCATCTTGATCTGCCATAAACTGAAACTGTTTCTCCCAGTAAACTTGTCGATCTTCACGTTCAACCCAGACATCTTTCTCCCTGATCAGCCCCGATCTGATGAGCCCAGAATCCGATACACCCACTACGGATCTCACCGAAAAAAGAAACCGCTCTGATACCAGTTTGTTGTGCGGAATGGAGAAAGAACAGAAAATATGAACGAAAATAACAAGACACAAGATTTACGTGGTTCACCAAATTTTGGCTACATCCACGGGAGATGGATTCACTATATCAGAATTAATGTTTACAGAGAGAAGAGAGACACTTTATATACTGTCTCCACTAAACCCTAACAAACTGGGCCAAAACATAATTCGGCCCAAATCAACAGCAGTCCAATAAAGAGACAAGCTATACCCCTGTACCAACCTGTCGAAGCGGCTAATACATATTCAAGGCATACTAACACTAAAAAAGGAAGAAATCCCTCCTTCTTCAAGATGTTTTTGATGGTGATTTAGGGGAACTGGAAAAGGATGGAATCTTGGATGATTTTCTAGAATAAAATACAACCTAAAGTGTATATATTTAAGATAAATAATCTTTGAATGATGGTGTAATAATTGACAAAAACATATTTTCCTACGGGTCAAAGATGATTAAACTTACTGACTCCGCCCCGGATTAAATGGCAGAGAATCTTTTTTACGGTCTCTAACACACACATCTGACCGTTAATGTATTTAACTACGTATAATACCGGAAAATAAAAAATTACTTTTTAGAAGCTACATGTTATGACAAATCCAACGATATCACATACAACAATATTATTATTTATGTATCTATTCAAATATATAGTCAAAACTTTCTTAGTTTGACTGAATTTTTTTTTGTTGCAATTTATTCCGGGACGGAAGGAGTATGTGATTCTATCCAATTGAGGCTAAAGAGGGTGACACGTGACTTTATATTTTGAGGCTCCCTCCGTCTCAGGCGAATCTGCACACTTTTTGGTCAACTTTCTGATGACACATTTAACCATAAATTTGAGTTAGTATATGTGCATTAATATCATCATTGAAATATTGTTAGATTTCATGCATCACGTAGTTTCTAAATATCAAATTTTAGTACACTTGTAGGATATGTAATTAAAGTTATTGATGGTCAAATATGACACGTAAAAGTTGACAAAAAATTATGGACATTTGGATGGCAGATTCGGAGGGAGTACATGATTTAATCCAAGATTTTGTAAACTAACACCAACTGGTACTAAAAATAGATGTCATTGAAAGCTTTATACATTAATACATTATTTAGCCCACGATTAATGCAGTGAATTGCTATATCACGTCATATATTTTACTTGATTGCGTTCTATATTTATATAATTTAAATACTCATGTGTATTAATATTATTTTAAATGAAATTGTAATTCAATGTATTGACTCAGACACTTATCCCACGTGTAGAGATATGCCCATTGCACATATGTGCTCCTTGGGCCCAAGGTCTAGTATGCATATTCTCCACTGGTCCATTATATATGGCCTCATGAAAATGATACAAATTTTTTTAAAAAGAGAAAGAAGAGATGAAGATTGAATTGGGAGTATAAAAAGTAAGATGCGTGGATGAAAATAACCTAGTATTTACCAAAAGAAGAAGAGGCCAAAATAAAAAAATCATCCCAATAAGAAAAGAGGGACATAATTAGAGGACCAGAGGGAGTACATAAAGTATTATTAATCGTGCAAACTCGCCCGAAGGCTAAATCAGAGCACCTAAATGTGGATATAAAGGGAGGATGACACAAAGTGCAAATGAAATGGTAATATAAGTTGTTCATCTAAAGTTAACATCATATTTAAGTCATAAACTTCCGTTATAAAATCAATTGTAACTAATATTAAGTAGTGATGATGTAAAATCTGGTACTAGAGACTTGTTAAATAGCACTCGTGAAGAAGTACCAATAATCTCTCAGCTCCGTGATTACCACCAACAGCTAGAAACCTGCGTGCCCATACCTTTTCTACCTATAGAGCAAACTTTGCTTATTCCCATACTTGATAATACAAAAGGATGATGGAATATTGCACGAATGATCTAATGACGAAAAAGACATCATAATTGCATAATTATTGTTGCTAAGCTCCAAATTAGTGGATCGATCTGGATTCCATTGATTACGGTAGCACTTTTAACGGAAACCTTTACAGCCTTTTATTAAGTAATCAATAACCTAAACTAAACAATTTTCTTGAAGAAAGAAAGGACTTCGATAAATTATGCCGTTCAATTATTTCAGTCCTCTAATCACGAGAATTTTCTGAAACATAGAACGACACATAACGAAAGAAAATTAAGCTTAAAGAAGATTCAAAGCGCAAAATTTGGTTCAGTCATTGAGGTCCCAACCAAATGGGAAAAAATGACTGCCCTTTTGTCCCATTTGCCACTCTTTCGCATGATCATTGCCCATACTTCTCAGTCAATGCAACAGCACTACTATAAACTAAAGCTTATAAGCATTATATTTGATGCTAAAAAATATTAATTTGGATACATTAGTAATGTTGCATTAGATTTATTGCAACACTAAATAATATTTTTTAAAAGTTTAATTAACAATTTATAAGTTAAACATTGCTTTGAAAAGTGTTATGATAATTTTAAATTATCGTAGTGAAGGGCCATAACCCCATCTGACATATGTGAATTTATATATCGCACTGTTGTTCTATCTTCGACAAAGAACTGTCATAGATGGATATAATCCTATTTTCCTATAGTAGTGTCATGTAGAATTATAGAGTTACTTATCAGCAAATAACCAGCATATAAAACAAGTTGATTACAAAATAATTGCTCAAGATATTTAAATTTGAATGCTTGAGGGGACCAGAAAAGAATGGATTTGGACCCTCTAACCTTTTGGTAAACAATTACATACCCTGTTCCTATCAATTGCATAGCATTAGTTAGGCTTCAGTCGAGTTTCAATGCCCTCTGATTTATATTTTAAGAGAGAAGAATCAAGTTGCCAAATCGTTATATTCCACAATTAAATTTCCTTTCAGTTAGTGCTTTGCCAATTTTATAAAACGTTTGATAGGACATGATGGTATTTTTAGCCCATCCAAAGGGCTAGAAAAAAAACAATTAATATAATACTTTAAAAGTGTTGCTTTAGTTACTAAAAATATTAAGTTGGACATATTGAAACACTTTTGCAAGTATTACATTGAGTGATGTTGAATTAGATCTAACGCAACACTTTCAAAATTCTATATAACATTTTTCAAATGTTTAAGTTACACTTTATAAACTATTATAACATTTTAATAAATGTAACCAGAAAAATGTTACGATAATTCTAATTTGTAGTAGTTAAAGTTAATGAGAAGGGGCTACACTACCAGTGGTAGATTAGTGTTACAAACACCAAGCTAAACAGAAACAAAATGGGAATTTTATTGATGAATGTGGAATTTACAGCCAGAATTGGGGATGAAACGAAAGAAAAATATAAGGATTTCAGAGAGTTTTTGAGAGCAGTTATGAATTATAAGAACGGATCTAAGCACAGGGAATCTATAATCTTTCCCAGCTACTACTTATGCAAACCACATAAACGAATTATGAACAAATAACCAACTAGCCTAACAGAATTTAAGCTAGCTGCCTTCTCCAACTTTATTCCATTTCTCCTTCTTAGCTGATGGACTGTTTGTAGTTCTAAGCTTAATGAATGGTTAATCCCACTTTTACCCTTTGTCTAATTGGACTATGTAACAATTAGTAATGATAGGAGGTCCAACATTGCATTATATTAAACTTGTAAATGAGTATTTGAGAAATACCTACTCTTTTTTTATGAACGTTTTCATATATTAATAAGAGTGGGTCTCTGGCAGGCGGCCTGTCCATAAGCTTATGGACAGACCACTTATTTCTTACCTTATACACTGCATTTTTTAAATTACATACAAAATTTAAAATTTTTTAAAATATTTTTTTATATCATATATTTTTATATTTTCACCTTCAAATACATATTATTACTTGTTTGATAATGCAATATTTAAATTTTATAAAAAATTATAATATTTAAGTCAAATGCCCCTGAATACTGTCCATAAGCTTATGGAAATGCCGATCTTTCCCGAGACTTTCCCGAGACTTTCCCTATTAATAAAGCACAACCAACTCTTTTGGGCCTTCTATATGAGCCCATAACAACAACTACTTTCAGTCCACTTCCCTTCTTTCCAATAATTATAGTCTAACTCATTTTCCTCTAACAAAATTGTATTCAAACACCTATTCAATTTTTTCTTCCATTTCTGATGCATCCAGTCACATTCGGTCTTTGTTTGGAAAGCCAAAGTTTCTGCCTTCAGGTGCTGATTGCTGAAGATTCTCTAGTTGCGCTCTATCCATATTTTATATAAGCCTGTACATTCCAGCACCAGGTTCTTTGATTTCATTCTTTGTATCATCTGAAACGATCTCCTCCTCAGTGGCTGAAAACACATTTCTTGTGATATGTAGATTCAGACAGAGGCAGAACCAATGGTACGCGAGGTAGGGCTCCAGCCCTACCTAGATCGGCTGCCGGAGGTAGTAAAAGGCGGTCCGGTTGTCGAGCGCGTCTTCCGACGGAGTCGAACGCGTCTCCGGCGCGGCGGCATGGTTTGCTCGTCGGAGAAGAAGGCCGTGCTGCGGTCTTCTTTTTTTTTATGCCTAAGTACTAAAACGACGTCATTTCACTAACGTGAAATGACGTCGTTTCATTCGGCCTTCTTTTTTTTAATGCCTAAGTACTAAAACGACATCGTTTCACGTTAGTGAAACGACGTCGTTCCATTTAATAATATGAAAAAAAAATGAAATGTGAAATGGATTGGGCAAAAACTGAGCCCAATCCAATAAGACAAACCTTAATACATAACAAAACATTGGAGGCGAGAGCAGAGCCTCTCCAGCTCTCCTCCGTCAGTTCCCTCCTCCTCTACCTCAGCCGAGAGCTGCCCGCCGCCACCGCCGCCCGCCGGAAGCTGCCTCGTCCCGCTGCCTCTGTACGTCGGATGCCGACTCTCCAAACCACGGTAACCACCGCCGGTATACTTCTTCTCTTTATGCTAAGATTTATTAATTTTAGGGTTTATTCTCTTTTTTATTTTTTTCTTCAAAACTTAAATTTATGTGAACATGATTTTTAGATTGGATGTTGAATTGAATTTATATGGTTGTATTATATATGATTGTTGAAATTTAGTTGAATTGCATATTTGAATTTAGTTGAATTGCATATTTAGTTGGAATTTAGTTGGAATTTAGTTGAAATTATAATTGTTTGATTTATTTTGTATAATTGTATGTGAAAATGAAATTGTCAATTTGTCATAATCGGTTTATGGAATTATCAATTAGGGATATTTGTTAAATTGAATTTAGATGAATTTATAATTTTTTTGTTTTCATTTGTTAATTATCAATTAGGGATATTTTATTAAATTGAATTTGAATCGATGAAAAATAAATCAATTTACATATTTTCTGCCACCGCCGTCTGCCACCAGGTCTCCGTCGCGGCGCCACCGGAAGCTGTCTCGTCCCGCCGCCTCTGCACGCCGGATGCCAAAAAATTTTCAGACTCCCCTGGAAAAATTTTCTGGTTCCGCCCCTGGATTCAAAAACATCTCCTTCATAGCTTACAAATAAATGTTGCACTGTTTCTTACTCCAGTCCAGACAGACAACAATCTGGTTGGTTATCCAGAATGCCAAAATCATGAAATTTATCCACTGTAACCAATTTCCCATTGATGAGCAGCCAAAGAAAGAACTGATACTTCTGATGAATTTTCTTGTGCCATAGCAGATTTGCTTTTGATTTTGTATCCTCCCTACCTTTCAGCTTATTGTAGATCGCCATGGTTTCTAGCTTTCCTTTTCTATTTACACAACTATCCAGTTCAGTATAAATATCATCCCCAGCTTCTAAAATACTTTCCAAGTCCTACTATTTGCAGGCCATTCTTGCAATCACTGAACTCTTTCCAATTTACATAATATGCTTGCCCTCACCTAATCCACAATAGGTCTTTATTCCTGTTCAAATCCCACATACGTTGTCACAAAGCAGCTAAGTTCCAGGTCGCTGGATCTCTGATTCCAATTCCTCTTTTTCTCTTTCCCCTGCTCAGTGAACTCCAAGCTACTGCATTAAAGCCTCTATGCCCTTCTTCTCTCCCACATAGATAGCAGGTGGAGATTTTCACCATTCTATTGTGGACACTGAAATTTGATTTTACCTAATTAATTCAATTATCACTACTGTGTTCCAACATAACCTATCTAACCAAGTATGCAATAAAGTAAAGCATAAAAGACACAAGACTTGGTTACGCAGTTCGGTGAAATCCACCTACATCTGCGGGGCCTGACCCAGTTCAGAATGAATCCACTAATCAGAAAGATACAGTACAAAGTACACCATACAATTATACTTATCTTATTTAACTATAACATGAATTATGCAAGCTCCCCTTGCTACCGATCCGCCCTGATCAGACTCCCTATGACCTCGAAACTTGTCGACGCTGGATCTCCTCCTCCCAAGGAATTAAGGCATATGATTCTGAACTTTGTGCAGCAGGTTCGTATGTTGGAACATAGAATTCTTGCTCTTAGCAATTCTCGAAAGATAAAAAATCTGTGTGCAGATTTTTCTATTAAATTCGTAAATAATGCAGCCGTGTTTGTTCTCTATATATAGTCCATGAGCAGATCCAAATTCTCCATAATTATCTCCATAATATTCCTATTCCAAATCTGCTTCTTGAAGCATATCCAAATCCCATAAATAAAGGGATTTTTCTTATCTCAATATCTCCATATATTCGATAATAACAACTCCATATTTATAGAGATTTTTCATAAATCAACTATGCTTCCATACGCCTAATATATAGCAGATTATTCAGATTTCCATAAATCACAAATACCATAATATTCTGTCTTCTTTTTCCGTAAACATCTTGGCGTAAATATGCTGATTTTCGCATGCACACATGAAGTTTATTCCATCTCCAATTCCATAACATTAATCCAATCTCACATATTTAGGAACTGATATATTCTCCAACTCAAATACAACTTGGACGAGATGTATCCTTCTTGAATTCAGTCTTCAACCTTTCCTTATTTCACCAAAATTCCTTCTTTGATGTTTCAACTCAATAATACCATATTTGCATAATTTCCACAAATTGCCAACTAGATAAATCTAGACTTTACAGACACATTCTGGTAACTTCATTATGTTGCTCCAATAACCAGTGATTAAGAGCACAAAGTTTATAAGCTACAAATTCCCTGCATGTGATAATTCTTTGGAATTCTAGCTCTTATTTTTGCTTCTCACCTTATCAACACTGCTTTCACAATCACTCTTATCCCATTTCACTGTTGATAGTGGTGAACCTAAATATTTCATAGGCAAATCACTCATAACCACTTGTAATACATCAGCTAATATTTCCTGCTCCATTCTGTCCATCTTTGAGATATAAATCTTTGATTTTGTTTCATTTATCCCCAGGCACCTTCTTAAATTTCTTCAAATCCTTCTTTACACATTCAATTGTCCTCTTATTTGCTTTTGGACTGACATCGACAGGTTCTGTGAATGACGCATGTCCAAGCAAAAAGGTCGACGATAGGAGGCTATAGTTGTGACTTCGTTTAGCCCAACATCAGCATACATAAGGACTGACGTCGTGCACAGTAAAAGGGCAGACGATTGTAGAGGAAATGCTGCGACGCCATCCATGCAGACGTCGGTCCAAATAACAGCGACGTCGCATACTCTGATAAGCAACATGGCACCCAGTGTAGTATCCATGTCGCAAGCCTACTAACGTGGATTGCCGGCGAATATGACGTCGTTTTGAATGTGCGACGTCGCAAAAAAAATTGACGATGGTTTATGCAACGTCGGTAGGGTGTCATCTGTGCACTGGTTTGTGCGACGTCGCAGATTAATTGGTTATACATCATTTCTCGTACAATATTATATTATTTATTATTTGATGACACAAACAATTGTTTGTCTATAGCAATTACATGTTACTTAAAATTCGATAAATTGTTAAATGGTTAAACACCATACAACAATCAATTGTTATTCAATTAAAATGGGAAAGAATGACATGTTAAAACACAAAAAATTATAAAATATATTACAAATACATGTTACAATTTATTAAAATACATAAGGTTGATATGACTTCACACATTCAAATCGTGTTCATACAAAAATGTAATTGTTCAAATCATAATCTACGCCATGTTTTTCACTCCTTACAACATGGCATTATATTGGAAACACAAACAACATACATCATATAACATGTAACACAATCACCATACTTCACGAAAATATTCAATCCTTGATCAATGAGGAAAAAATATATAGAAGGTATGGTAACAAAACAGCTAAATGAACATGGAATGGATGGAAAACTACCTCAATTAATTTGAACCTGGAGATGTTCCATCCTCGGATACTTATTGATGTTTGAGAGAAGCAATTTCATTGTGCTCTTTAATTTTTGTAATGGTGTGAATGAAAAGGATGATGTGGATTTGGGTTTGGAGAAAGTGTGTTGGAGATGGGAAATGGGTATTAATGTTGAATATTATTGACATGAAATAGAGTTGGGGGGAAATTTTGGTTCAAATCTTTGGCTCAAATGTTTTGTTCCCGCTGGAAATTTCAGGTCGAGCTGGGGGTTGGGTTTAGGCTCATTCACAATTGCTACGTCACACATAAGGGCCATGTCTAATTTTTGAGAAGTGTGTAAAATACTTCGTTTTAAGATTGCGGCACCTTCCGTCGGCCTGTATATTCCCAAATTTGAACAACATTGTCGTCAAAATGTGAATAAAAATGTTATGTCCAATTTTGCATTTTGACTTCACCAACTTTCTTTGAGGAACCTAAGGGCAAAAAATAAAATGATCACCGGTTGTCCAAAACTCGATTCCGATCATCCCAAAAAAAACTTTATCATCCATAGTCGAACTTATAATAACCGAGAGTAATAAAGAAACTGGTTATTCGACATAGACTTCCACAAGTTTCCCTTGCATACATTCAAGTAATCATCTACAACTTACTTTAGACCACGTACTAGCGTTTTCTAAAATTCGATGGATGAAATTTTATTATTTTTTATTTCATAAAAAATAAAAAATATGAAATTTTATGTGATTCTATGTGGTGAAAATTATTGTTCCCATAACGCTTATCAGAAGAGTATTAATGGAATACTATAAAAAAGGTGGACGATTACCCCAATTTGCATCCATCTTAGACAGTACGCATAATCTCCATATCAAACATGTGTCCTTATGTTCAGGTGCAGAGTTATGAAGTGTAGTGAACATGCAAGGAAGTTTGGGCCATAGTGTACTTTTTGCAAAGTTTCATCCTATATTGTCTGTGAATAATTTGGGCCCGTTCCATTTACCCGTTCATGCCCGAATCAGAACATTGTGGTTGTGACAATGTGAATTAGATAAGGTTATCTCTAATTTTTCATTGACTTCTCCCATTTTCTTGGAGAGACCTAAGTGCTAAAATTAAAATATCACCGGTAGTCCCAAAATCAATTCTGATCGTCCCGGAAGGGACCATTGCCATCCCTAGTCAAAATTATAAACCCTGAGTGACAAAGAAACTGGCATGATCCCACGGAGACTTTTAAAGAAACTGGCATGATCTTTCAATTAATCCTTACATACTTATAATTAATCATCTACAATTATCCTAGACCACGTACTAGCACTTTTAAAAACATTTAAGGATGACATTTCTCCATCTTTTTAATTCATAAAAAATCAAGAATATGCAATTTTGTGTGATTCTATGTTGTGGAAATTATCGTTCTAATAACGCTCATCGTAAGGGTATTAATGAAATACCCCGCCCCGTTGATGCCTAAATCGGAAAACTATGATTGTGACAATGTGATTTACATAATTGGGTATCTCTAATTTTGCATTTTGACCTCTCACATCCTCTTGGAGGGACCTAAGTGTAAAATCAAAAAAGATCACCAGTTGTGCTAAAATCGATTCCGATCGAGCTGGACGTTAATAAAGTTAATGAAAATTTATAATATTAATCATTTTTAAGGTCAATTATATTTGTTTTGGTCAAACGCGGGCCTATTTGCTATGCTAGTGGACTAAAATGGGGAGGCCCACGGTTAGGTTAGCCGACATCGGTCATATGTTGGCAAGGCCAATTCACGTGCAAACATGCCGAGGACGAATTCACTAGGGTTCCAAACGACTATATATATGGAGCCCAACTCATAAATCACTTCAAACATTTAAATTCCCTCGAATTTCAACAGTCTCTCATCCACTCTTCTCAAAGGTATGGTTTCTAGATTCTTTAGATTACTCTCATTTTTTTAAAAACATTCTTTAAAATTATTTTGTGTATGGTGTGTTAATGTGTTGTAGGTTTTTTGTTTTCAAGTTCCTATGGATTAGGGTTATAGGGTGCGGCCATTTTGTTTCCACATTCTCCCCGATTTTGTTGCGCATTATTTTTTCATTTAGGACCTTTACTTTTTCTGGTTTTCTACTGTTGTTAATGTATCTGCTGGGTTTGAATACGACGTCGCTGGCCATTCACTTGCACTTTGTTAGGTTTGATGGTCGTGCGATGTCGCACATTCATAATCGTGTTGTTATTCATGTATGAGATATTGCACACTTCTCGGTTAACCAATCGGTTCTACCAATAGGTGAACGATGTTGCACATTCATAATTTTGTTGTTATTCATGTATGAGACATCGCAACCTTCTCGATTAGCCAATCAGTTCTACCAATAGGTGAGCGACACTGCACGTACATGTCAGTATTTCCATTATTTTGGCTGACTTTAAAAAACTTAGTTGAGTCAATTTCTCTCGAACCAATTTATATATGTCATTACATATATCATCTGTGACAGTATGAATTTCAGGAATCATGGCTGGTTATTAAGGTTCCAGTAGTCGCATACCAGTTGAGGAGAGTAATTTTTTTAGATTGCTACGTAAATTCCTATTATTTGATTAGTTATATTCTTATTTAATTAGTAATAATTTCATTAATCAATGCAGATCCGTAGCAATTCTGATGAGGACCGTGTGTGGACTTCATTCTTCGGCGATATCATTCCACATTTTGTCCGTACTTTGACCTAGACGAACTTCGGTTCAATTCCAATTTTAGTAAGTCCTACGTGTTACACATGTATTTTATTTTCAATTAACATTTTCTCTAGATTACTTTCATATATACTAACAGTCATTTTCTATTTATAATGTAGTACATCTCAAGCCAGATCGTGGAACTCCTACTATACCTCAAGGAGCTTTTTGACTTGAGGTGCAACGAAAGGGAGTATCACATGCACTACTAGGGGAATATGAGGATTAAGACCTTGATCCCAAAGGGTTTTAGCCAGTTTCTTGATGAAGAGGAATTGAGGGTTGAGGACAAGTTCTACTTCAAGCTGTTAGATTGTTCTGGGCCGATAGTGTTCAATGTCATCATTTTTCCCTCCTGATTTTATATTTACTACCTAGAATTTGGAATAAATTAAAAACAAATTGTTCGAATGATATTTTAATGTTATTGAATGTTATTGAATTCCAATAGTTTTGTTGAATGTTATGTTAATCTTATTGAATATGATAATGTGTAAATCTGTATGGGCCTAAATACCCATTTGGCCAACCTTAAGTCCATAGCTTTGCCCTTTGGGTAAAGCCTTTTGGGCTAACCCAAGGTGAGAGTACTTGCTCTTCACGCAAACAAAACAGTTGCCCTACTTGCCTACCTATATAAAGGCCAAAGGTAACCCTACACAACTCAACTATTCTTTCTCTAATACACTCATGCAGCTTGTTTGCTGACTTGGTCGTTGGACCCTCTTCTCCTCGGAAACCTCTGGGGCATTGTCTTTGCAGATTCTGATCACCTAAGGCAGTGCTGCAGCGGCAGTAAATTTGGGTGCATCAAAATCCTTAATATTGAACCTACCATATTAAACAAAGTTTAATATTATGATCATTCAAGAAACTAGAAAAGACATGGGTGTGATGAATAATTTATTTCAATCATTTTGAAATTAGCATTTTTTTAACCGCAAATTTTTAATAAATTTGAACTGTTCAACGACTATTTCCCTAGGTGGAGGACTCTCATACACAACAAAAACAAATGTTGTTGTGATAATGTACTACTTACTGGTGAGAAAGTGACTATTATTTGTTTTGGTACTTGACGGGCTCATTTGTTATGCTAGCTGGCTGAAATTGTTAGGCCAACATAAACGTGCGACATCACTCATGGGTCGTTCATTGTTGCCTAAAATGATATAGGTACGACTTCGCTACATATGAGGCAAACATGACAAGGGGTCCAAAACGACATCGCTCCAAAATGGCTATAAATATGGGGCCCCTCAAAATCAGTTCAAGATTTTGTTCCCAAGTTTCTTAAAAATTCCAACTGTCTACCACCCCCTCTTCTCTTCTCTATTGTTAAAGATATTATTTTTCTACTCTTCTGACACCTGCAGATTTTTAATTGTTACTTTACATTGTTCGATCTATGGTCTGTGAATGTGTTGTGTTTTTTGGTTCATTAGTTCTTACTAAGATTAGCTAGAGTGTGAAGTTTCCTTAAACCTAGGTACTATGTGTTTTTATGTTTTGGGTAATTTTCTATTGTTAAAACAACATTTTTTTTGGGTTTCCGTGTTTTTTCCCATAGCTGCATCTGATGAATGCGATGTTAGTTGATTGTCGGTTACATGTCGATAGACCTAAATCGTGTGCAAAGTCGTTCATTCTTATTTCAAGTCATATGTTTTTCTATATGAGACATCACACCTATGTTGGTTTGACCATTGGTAAAACTGATTGGTTACTGATGTCGCATACAAGCATTTAAGTTTACTTTAAAATTGTACATGTGACCTCGTTTCTTATAGGTCAAGTGTTTGGTTTGGTCAACTATAGAGTGACGTCACCGGTACATGTCGACCAAGTCACTATTTTGGACCAATATGTACCTGCGACGCATGCCGATGTCACACCATGCATTTTCGATGCTAGTTCTCGAGTCGCCTCTTTTTCCAGGTCTTTAACAATTTACATATATATTTACTAATACATCTTCACACTTTATCACAATCAATATTTTTTTTGTTTTCATACGGTTCTCCGCACAACTGAGCAATCCAGAGCCTCTTGTGTTCAACCTTGAACAATATACAATGGTTGCTGATAGCCCACGTTTCCACTGCAATCTAAAGCAGCAGAACTTTGGGGAAAATCCAACTTTGGTAAGGCATTTTAGATTAATATATTTGTTTGTAATTGCGAATATATATTTCAAATCAATATATTTTTTGACTTGCACATCTTGAGGGACATTGTACCACTCCTGCCGAATGAGAAGAACCCCGTTGTGCTGATGACGGGCGGGCGGTCGTCGCGCCCGCCGTGCAAAAGATAATTTATAAGCCCTAAATGCTTACTTTCTACAACTAGGTAGATAGTGGCAAATCGGGGTCGTCCAAAGAGAAGAGGGATCTTCCTAAGCGTCTAAGCACACAATGGTTGATATTAGGCTAGGAGTAAATATATATACACACACTTAAAAGCAAGTAAATGGGGGGGGTTGGTTGGTCGGTTGTTCCTAAGTTACGAAAATAAAAAGACAAGATAACTAGCAAGGTCAAATGACTATGCTAATCATCAAACAAAACTAAGAAAAGGGGTTTTAAACTACAAAGATAAAATGCCTTGGGGGCAACGGATATCCACTTCCACATCTAATGTAGTTCATCGAATCATTCACACATTCCATCATATAGCATTCAGGACCCAACACTCACACACCCATCTAGCAAGTACCACAACACACACATCACAAGGAGTTCTAAGTTCATGCTCATAGATCTTCATGCAAAGGCGCTACGGAATTCGTCACGTTCCTACACCTAAAAAATTCAACCACACAAGCACTACCTATGCTCAAACAACTCATGGCACACATGCAGTGAAACACACCGTCAAGAATACATAAACGCCAAATAACAAATGCTTCAAGAATGAATTTAAATCATCTATTCAATACTTCAACTACTTGTCATGGAGACTAAACTCCTATCCTTCTTAGTTCGTAGTTTGCGAGAGTGAGTTCGACATCTCTCGTCAAACCTCACCAATGACTCCCGAGTCGCGACCACGACTCAAGGTGTCATTGGTGGCATTTAGCACGAAGGACCAACAAGCTTGGCAATGCCTATGACCACTACACCGTGACTAAGCATTTAACCAATTCATGCAATTACACGAGATTAGTCAAGAGCGACCACTCATAGACCACGAGCATATAACTCTTCTCGTTTGCTACACAAACGAACATGACGAAGAGTTCAACATCAATCACATTCGTCTAGCACATCATCAACACATCAATATCATTTAGAAGCTCTAACTCATGCTTTGGATTCCTAATTAAAAGAGGGAAAGAGTAGCTAATTCCTTCCAACCCTAACAAGCAATCAATCAAGCAATTTGTATCCTCAAGCTACCAATAACATCAATAGCATCAACAATCATCATTCAAGCACAATAAGAGCACAATAGCAAAAACACCAAATAGATAGATAAAATGAGTTCTTGCTACACAGATAATGGAAGCTTCAATCCTTTGCTCCCAAGTACAAAACTAACCTAGATAAACAAAACCCATAACAAAGAACTAAAAGCTACAAAGAAAGAAGAAGAAAATGGAAGAAAATCTAGGGTTTTGGAGCCCTAAAACCCAGAGAAAAACGGGCTGAAAAAGTTGGAGAAGAGGAGGAAAGAGAGTAGTATTTATAGTGCAAAGAAGATAAAGTTGGTTTCTGGCCGCCTGTTGGTCGCGACTCGCGACGAGTTCGTCGCGACTCGCGACGGTGTAGGTCGCGACTGGTGATGGTGTCGCGACGGGGTCGCGACGGGAGCCAGAGTTTTGCATTGTTTCTTTGTCTTCTTCATAGCCATCCCTCTCAATCTTCAAGTCTTCAACGGCTCCAAAAATGGTCTTCAACGGCCTCCGGTCTTCATGTCTTCGAAGTGAGTATCCAAAAGTCTTCGAAAGTATAGTCTTCAATGTCTTCCGGTCTTCGTTGCTTCCGTGTTCTTCCCTTGTCACACAAAATCCACTTAGAAGAGGTAAAAGAGCATAAAGTTGCTTTTACCTCTCCTAAGAGAATTTCAAGGTAAAACACAAGCTCTCAATAATAAAAGAGCACAAAAGTGATCCTAAATACTACTAAATAAAGCATATAAAATGGACACATCAGCTGAGGTGCTACGGGACATGCAGCTCATGAACTACTCACAGGTTGGGAAGATCAAGGCCTTGTCACCAAAGGGTTTTGGCAAGTTCCTTTTCGGACTGCCTATGCATTGGGAACACCATGTTCTTCGAGGTCATAGAAATTGGGGGGGGGGGTTCGATTATCTTCAAGGTCATCATAATGCGAGCTAATTGATTTTATTGCAATTTCCATTCTGTTGGAAGTAAGACAATTATTATTCACATATATGTACTAATTCTAAGGGTATTTTCATAATTACTGTTATTCTAATAATTTAGCTACCTTATTTGAACAAAATAATTGATTTTATGTGCGATTTGATCTGTGCAAGACTTTAAAAAACAATTTTCAATCTTACCATTCAACAACATTTTCCAAAACTATTTTAAAAACCATTGAACAAATACTTTTTAGACTGAAGTCAATCATTTTCAAACAACTTTAACCTCTAAAATTTAACTGCGATAAAAGAAAAGAAAATCACCAATCAAGTAGAAAAGGCATGAGAACTTACTTGAGTGGAATGTGGAGGATTTTAAAGGGGGTACTAGATGTGTACGAAATGTAGGAGGATTTCTAGGGTGGTTGTAGCACCATGATTGCTACTGTAGTTCCTAATTGTCCTTTTACATTCCCCTAAATTAATGGTGATGATGGGACATTGGGAGGAGGGAGAGAGACACCATAACGGGGAAAAGTGAACGACCCTGGCTTTCTTTTTCCTTCTTTTCTACCATCGTCAAATTATTTACTTGTTGGTTGTTGTGGTTTTCACTCTTATTCCACCATTTTCAATCGTAACATAAAAAAACTCACTTTATTAAGTTTTTAAATAATTCTTCCTCATTTTTCAAAGTCAATACTTTTCAACTTTAAACTCTAAAAGTCTTTTACATAACTGTAACGTTGCTTGTCCATCGCATCACACCTCAGCGGAAATGACACATAATGCGATTTTGGCTAACATTTTTAAACAACATAAGCGATGTTGCACACTATTGGGTAAGATAATTGACTTCGTTTTAAAAACCTTTTGCATCGGTTAATTTGATAACCAGTGTCAAAAATATATTATTTACCACTGTTGTTTTTTAACTGAGGTAAAAGTTTTTATTTACTTTGAAAAAAATCGAGGTAAAATAACTTTTTACTTAGCTTATTTGACCTTAACCAAAAAATGGAGGTAAAAATATGTCATTTTTCATGTAGTGTAATTTGTACATTTGTTAGTTTTAACTTCTATAATTGTCTTGCAAAAAGTGAATTTTCTTAAATATTTAACAAACATTCTAAATATACGAACTATTTTATACAATACTAGCTATAATTTTATAATTATCTTGTATAAAATAGAAGTCTAGACAGTGTCTTTAACACTATAAGCGAACATTCTAAAAATATGAACTAATTTATACGTTTACTAGTTGTAAGTTCTATAATTATCTTGCAGAAAATGAACATTTAAACCAAATTCTTAAAGTGATTGACAAAAATTATAAATATATAAACTAATATATTTGTTAGTTGTAAGTTATATTATTATCTTAAAAATATAAAAGTCTAAACTATGTGTTTAAAATAATTAACAAATATTTTAAATATATTAATTAATGAATATATTTGTTAGTTGTAAGTAATATTATTATGTTAAATAAATAAAACTCTAAACTAAGTCTTTAAAATGATTAACAAATCTTCTAAATATATAAATGAATTAATATATTTTTTAGTTGTAAGTTCTAATATATCTTTATAAAATAATAATCTAGACTAAATTCTTAAAATGATTAACAAATATTTAAATAATGCCAAAGAATTTTACGGTAGCCCTGGGGTCCTAGGAGCATTGCATAATGATAAGAAGACAACATTGTATGAGGGGTCCAAACATTCCATTTTAAGCGCCATCTTGAGAATGATGAATTTGAAGGACAAATTTGGGTGGATCTATAAAGAGATGACCGAGACTCTTGAATTCCTAAGGTAATTGCTTCCCGAGGGTAGTCTTATGCCCAATAGAACGTATGCTATGAAAAGGATTCTTTGTCCACTGGGATTAGAATTGCAAAAAAACCATTCTTGTGTGAATGATTGTATGTTGTACAGGGGGGACGAGGATTGAGAAAGATGCCGAGTATATGGTGGGTCTAGGTACGAGTTGAAGTGGAGTGAAATTTTTGTGGGTGCGGAAGTGTAGTTTGGATCCTCTACACCCGTCTTTGTACGACACTCATGCGCCATAGCTATAACGGCGTAGTTTTGTTGTATTTGGGTTTGAATTTTTATGAAACATTAAGCCCATTTATTTATGAAAAAAGATATAAATGGGCTTAATTTGTATACTATTGTAACAAGATAAAAGTAAAAATTCAAACCCAAATACAACAAATCTTCATCGTTGTAGTTGTGGCGCAAGAATGGCGTACATAAATGGGCGCAGAGGATCTGCATTGACAGAAGTGGGGTTCATTTAAAACAAGAAGACACCCGAAAAAGTTCTATGGTATCTCTCAATCATTCCACGGTTGAAGAAGTTGCTTGCTTGCAAAAAAAATGCTTAGTTACTGCACTGGCATGCAGATAAAGTTTGACCAAGAATGATGTGATCAGGCATATATCAGACAATGAACACAGGAAAAAGAATGATGTCATTTACCCTGAGTTTGGATAGGATCCCTGACATTTGAGGTTTAGCCTATCTTATGATGGAATGAATCCATTTGGTAATATGAGCAGTGCTGATGAGAAGTTAAATGCATGTATTTTCCAAAGAATTTAACATCTCTTTTGTTATCTTTTTGTTGGTAGATTCCTGGATCTAGGTAGGTTTACATCATGAGGGGTTTAGATGACCATTTTTAGTTTTCATATCTAAATCTTCATTTTTTAACCTATTTTGAGTCTAATGGATTTGTGTCCTTATGATTGATGTGCTCACTTTATACTTTTTTTAACACACTTGAAACTCATATTTGTATTAAAATAGGGTTTCATGTAAGGTTAATGGATGTTTAGAATATGAGAAGGTTGGGTGATGGTTTAGGATTTGTATCTTAACTCTTTAGTTTAAGGGATTTTCGGAATGATCTTCATAATCATGCTCATGATTAAAGATTCAAGAATGAAGATTCACAAAGAAAAAAAGAGCTTAGAATTGAAGGCCAGTGTAATATTTGGTAGAAGAAAAGACCCAAAGTTGAAGAAAGAAGATCGGTCGATCGACACAAAGACCGCCTGGGTGTAGCCGATGGGCATGCGGTCCTAAAGGCCATAAGTGTGGCCTGTACACCCTATCAAAGGAGGTAAACATCCCATATATAGAAATTGCGTGGCCCGCATGGTGGAGTGCGTGGCCACATGTCGGTTGCTTGAGACTGTCCCTGCCGCGTGTCGACCTGCGCCTGGGTGTGCTTCATGGGGCTCGTAGCCCACATGTGTTGCACGTGTCCCATGCACGTCTGCTACACTTTTGACCTTTTTGGCCCATTCTCGATCACTTAGACTATAAATAGTCTCATATCTTATTCTCATCCATATCCCCAACTTTCCCTCTCTTAAACCGTAGGTTGCATTAATCTCTTTATTTATTTATTTTTTACCATAAGATTTCATCCCTTTGTTATATTTTTTAGTTATCAAGGCTAAATATACTCTTGGGAGTAATTGTAAGCATTTCTAGTATGAAATTTTGAGATTTGGTTTATCCTATCGTGTACTTTGATTATCGAGTATGTTTTGTGCTTTGTTGTGTAATGAATGCTTGATTTAGACTAGGATGCAACTGATTGATGATTGTAAAATGATTGTTCGCAAGGATTTTGGTCAAACCCAAAAGACGACGTCTTTTTGTCGATGTGATTATTGTTGACTAACGTTATGTTTTCATTCGGGGTGACAACTAATTATCATTGTTGATTGATGAAATTGCTTAGGTTTAGGATGAATTTGATGGGTTTTCCTAGTTATCTACGTGGCTCACTAATAAAGTCTAGCATAAAGGCCGATCGTCGTAGTTGTTATTAGTATATATACTTGTGCTATCGATATGTTTCTCGCTTGTAGAACCTTGTATTAGTTGTGTTGGGTCTCTTAGTTTATTTCTATCCTCGGGGCATTCTATGATGCCGATCATCTACAGTGACCCGAGGGTAAGGGATATTTTATGGCGCCGATCGCCCATTCTAGATATAAACAAGGAGAGGTGAGAAATGTCTTCACTCGAAAAGATGTTGACAAGTTCTCCACTATACGTGGTCAATGCAAGATAATATGATAATTAGTCAATGATCAAAAGATAACTAGAAATGTAAAGTAATTGCGCTCAAGACTTGTTCTAGTATTAATTACATCTTCCGTGCTAGTGTGATCATATTAACATCGCTCGTTCCAATCGCTTGCTAATTTAGTTACTTAAACTAGTCGTAGTGCTTTCTAAAATCAAAGCCCCCCTACTTTGTTACCGCACAGTTAGATTGACTTCTTCGTGTGTTTTTAAGTATATTCAACATTTGATAACCCCCCCCCCCTCTTTCCTTGTGGAACACCCCAACTTACCAGTAGCTACTATCTAGTAGTTAGCGTAAATTTGGGCATATGAATATTATGCCAGTGTCGATCAAAGGAATATAGCAACCGATGGGAGAGGAAGTGTGTCGATGTCGCACAAGATGATGTTGTTCATAATACGAACGATGTCGGAGGCGATGAGAAGCAATATAGAACATAGTGAGGGACCCACGTCATGTGCATGATGCAGCGGAACACTGACAAAATAACGTTGCAAAAAAAGTGACGCTGGTTTATGCGACGTCGCTAATATTTTGTTTCGGAGCTAGTTAATGATACATCGCGGGTTAGTCGGTCAGCTCTTATTTCTCATAAAATATTTTAATATTAAATATTCGATGATGAAAACAATCGGTCTTTGATAGCCATTACATGTTATTAATAGTGTGATAAATCGAGTAATCATCATACAACACTCAATTGTTGTTCAATTACTATTGTAATAATTAATTGACATGCTCATTTAAACCAACAAAATGATTACATATATTACAAATAAATGTAACAATATATTAAAATACATAGGGTTAAAATAAAATTGAAAACATAACTATATTTAACCTTCATTTTCTACGTTGTACGGCGTTCATATTTTTAAGGCAATCGGTGAGTAGACAACTACAGCCAAATGATATGGTAGAATCCACTGATAACTCCCTTTGATTTATTATAACTAATACATAGGGAAAAATTTATTTTATAATTGGGCAGTACCCAAAAATACACGAAATATATTCATACGTAGACGACATTATTCACAATATGGAAATAGTGACTATGGATATTCAGGGATATTAATGCCAAACACAATAATTCCTTCACCTCTGCGACGTCAATTCTTACTCGGTACCATATCGTACAGAGCAATTAACTCTGACCGATGTAGCACATTCTTATTGTGCTCATCTAACTCTAAGCCAATTGTCTCACTCTTTACAAACATATCATCTTATTGGCAACAAAAACAACATACAATATATAACATATGACACAATGATTCACCGTTCATGAAATTCTTTGATATTTGATGAATGACAAAAAAAACATATAGAAGATATAAATGGTAAAAAAATTGCTAAAGGAACATGTAAAAGATGGAAAAGTACCTCAATAAATTTGAACACAGAAATGTTCCATCTTTGGATACTTGTTGATGGTGTGAATGAAACAATTTGAATGAGTCCTTTCATTGTTGTAATGGTGTGAATGGATAGGGTGGGTTTGTGTATAATGTATTAGAGAAGTAACTGGGTAATAGTGCTTGTAGTTATTGACATGAAAACTAGGTTTGGGAGGAAAGTTTATTTCAAATTTTCATCTGAATTTTTTGTTTTCTGCTAGAAATTTCAGAATGAGCAACGTTGCTAGCTATTCGGTATATGTATCGTTAAATGCGACAAGTGTGCAACGCCGAATATGTGGCCATAGTCTAATAATTGAAATTTGTCGTAAAAATCTCCATTAAAAATTTTTGGGCCCTTCTATCGACTCGTTTATGCCCAAATCAGAACAACATTGTTGTCAAAATTTGAATAAAATAATGTTAACTCCAATTTTACATTTCGACATCTCCCAATTTCTTGGAGGGACCTAAGTGCAAAAATAAAAAAGAGAACGTGTTGTCCCAAACTCGAATCTTGATTGTCCCGAAAAGAAGCTTTGTCATCCATATATAGTCGAACTTATAATAACCGAGAGTAATAAAGAAACTAGTCTTATTTCCACATAGACTTCCACAAGATTATACGACTGACACTCGTATACTTTTAAGAAATCATATACAATTTACTCTAGACCATGTTCTGGCTGTTTGTGAAATTTGAAGGATGGAATTTTATTACTTTTATATTTCTGAAAAATCTAGAAGATGAAATTTCTTGTGATTCTATGTGGCAAAAAGGTTCGTTCCCATAACGCTTATCCTTACAGTACTAATGCAATACTATAAAAAAACCAGGAAGATTACCCAGGTTCACGTGCCTGTAAGACAGTACGTATAATTTCCATATGAAACATTTGTCATTTTGTTTGGTGAATGTATCCTAACCATAGTGACAAGCACGGAAGTTTGGGCTAGTGTAATTTCCCCAGAGTTTCGTAATGCACTGGCCGTGAATAATTTAGGCCCATTCTGGTGACGCGTTCATGGCCAAATTCAAACATGGTTGTCGAAATTAATGGACATAATTTTATTACTTTTATATTTCATTAGAAATGTAGACTATGCAATTTGGGCCATTCGGCCCGCAATCCATTAAAGAGACGTAGCTCTTGCGTCGTTACAAACTCGGTGACGAGGACATTGAAGCGACAGTGAGCTTTTGTGGTTTTAGTCCACTACTGACCACAATCGTAGTTATTTTTAGATTGGACCGCTTCTATAATATGGCCCAGTGTGTATTATGTGCAATGTTGGGCAGACCTCAGTTTTATCTCATATATATATACATACATATATATATATATACATACATATATATATATATATCGATTAGTATCACGATATCGCTGTGTATCAATTTGATAACCTAGTCCATGCCCAAATTTATAATGTTTGGGCTTTCTCATGGGTCCGAACCTACGACCCACGATGTCGCACTATATTCTCTGTCGTATTCTTCTTCTGCGACACAGCTTGCGAGGTTGCACCAAATGACAACGTTCCACTGTGGATAATGAATACCCAACAACCCCCTCCCCCTTTGCATTCCCAGCAGACGACATCGCACCAAAACCTCCAACCTGAAAAAAAAATGATCAGAAAATTTTCAAATCTCAATGGAAAACCTTGGTCTCATATTCAATTGCTTTGGACGTAGTACATTGGTGGATTTCTCCTAAGGGGAAGAGCAACAACCGTAACAAGGGAAGGATTTTGTGATGAAGTTTGATGTTGGTTTTTTGTGTTTCATATACTTCTTTTAGTTCTCATTGCTTGGTTATTAAATTAAGGCATGTTAGTTGTTTGCTTTGTGATGTTGTTAGTTGAGATAATAGGTGTTTTAGGACCATTCGTGTTCCATTCGCATATTGTTTCAGCTTAGTCGATTGGCCTTCAATGTCACATATTCAAACACATGAATCTATGACTTTGCATAGCTCACGTCGGTCTAGACGAAGTGTGTGTGACATGAATACGAAGTTGGCTAAAACACATTGACATCATTGAGTTCTTGATTGTTGCACTTACTGTTCTATGTCCACTACAAGAAATTGAACCTATTACTTTGACCTATTTACCTCAATTTTTTTCCAAAATAAATAATATTATTAATCTTGGTTTAAAAAAACTGAGGTAAATAATAGGGTTTTTTACCGCGGTTCTACAATAACCGGAGGAAATAGTCTTGAAAATTGAAGTAAAAGTTATGACCAATGTGATTGCGACATCAGCAATAATGGTATGGCCTAGCAGTAATAGTCAGTGATGAGAAGATTGACTTTGTACCATCAGTCGATGTGACTGACTTCTACCTAACGTATGGAGTGACGTTGAATTTTCACTTAGACAAAGTCACACATGCCTCTCAGTCCAAACCCGAGCCTAAATCCATTCAAATAAATTAATTTATGCGATGTCGCATCTAAATCGATGACATGTTGGATAACACAAAATCATGCTGTGCAAATGGAATGCGACATCGCAGGTATCTATCATACCTAATAAATTAAGGATACTTAACCAATACAGCCAAAAATTGGAATGTACCATCTATAGGTTCCCTTCCGAGTTCACCACAGCCAGTCTCAAATTTTATCAAGTTACATCTGTAAAAATAAAGCTAGGTACGTACGTATATTCAAAATACATAATGCTACATACCATAAAACATCCCTACAAAATCAAAATTAAACAAAAGCTATAGAATCTTAATAAAATCCAAACAAACATTATTCATCTTCTATGTCAAACATTCATATGATCCATTTCAATCAATGGGGTGGTGATTCTGGTGGGATAACATCATCTGCCGATGAACTACATCATTTTTCTTGAGAATTAGCCTTAAACTCTTTGGTGGAAGACTCGCTATCAGCGGTGCTAGACTTTCCTTTGTCATATGTTGTATCTAGCCCATCCTCTTCAACCCCAGGCCCCTCATCCCCTATAGGTTCATTAATCGCAGCGACAATCTTAGACTTCAACACCACCATTTCTTCCATAAGATTACGCACGGCATGTTTCATACACAGTGTCATGGCTTTGGTCTTAGCCATGTCCTTCAGGAGGATGCCCCAGACTTTTCTTTAAGCCCCAAGGGATATGAAATTATTTACATTAAATGAAAATATTAAATTTTTAATTAACGATAATTTGGAATAAATAAAAAAATTAAACATTTCTTACTCGTTAGGGGGGGCAGGAATAATGGTAGGATGAACATACATCGCTGTGGAAGCCGATGGAGTGGCCTCGAGCCTGGGTGTGGGAGGCACATCCATATCCCCTTTAGGGACATTGCGATCAATCCTCATCCCTGTCTCCCAAACCCAATGCTTCAGCCTGAAGTGGTTTGCATTGTAGTACTTAGTTGGACCTTCACTTTAAATTTGATGGGAACCTTCTTCTTCTCCAGAATGATGGTGATGGCGTTGTCGTAGGAAAGTGTCTGAATCTTTGTGTAGAGGGCCACTGGATGCATCTCCTGGATGATAGTGTACCCAGGGTTGACTATTTTCTTCTCCGTAAGGTGGTAGTCCATGACGGTCCCGTTGATTGTACACTCTATAGGATGTCTGGCCGGAACAAGTACTTGTACAATTATATTGAAAATCATTCTTTTCTGAAGGTTGAGAATGCCAATTTTGATCTGCTTTATTGGGATGAGTCAGTTTTCCACTTTAATTTTTAAGTACTTCTCCACCATTAGGTTGGGGTCAAGCGCTCCGGATGGGTCATTCTCAGCGACCCGTGGAGGCAAATTGTCCCGGAAGTACAGTGGTAGAGGTTCAACCTCCGGCTGATCCTCTCCACCGATTATGCACCCAATCAACTGATTGAAGAACTCTATCTTTATCTCCACATCTAACCCATTCACTCTTGTCTTGTAGATGGTGGTTGATTCCCTAGTGAAATTGGCGTAGAACTCCTTGACCTCTGTATCATACGTCAGTTTATCCAAGCATATCAAACCCTCCATTCCTGACGGTTTAAAGGGTTTGAGGAAAACATCGAGGTGGAGTCGTTCTACATCCTTAGGCTTTATTACCCTGACCTTCTTTATCCTTTGGCCCTAGATATTTTCGAAACGCTTCTCTGCCTCTTCCTTTACGAAGTGTATTTTGTCCCATGTTGGTAATGGAGGAGTGGCCATTGTCTTTGCCTTCTTTGTGTGCGATGGACCTGCTCCCATGGTGTCTTCCCTTTTCTTCCTGGTTATTTGTTTCATTTTAGCCATCTGAGAACCAATGAGACGTAGAACAGTAAGTGCAACAGTCAAGAATTCAATGATGTCAATATGTTTTAGCTGACTTTGTATTCATGTTGCACACACTTTGTCTAGAATGACGTGACCTATGTGAAGTTGCATATTCATATGTTTGAATGTGCAACATCGTAGGCCAATCAACTAAGCCAAAAAAGTATGTGAATGGAACACGAATGGTCATAAAACACCTATAATCTCAACTAACGACATCACAAAGTAAACAACTAACATGCCACGAATGAATAACAAAGCAATGGGCAACAATATGAAACCTGAAAAACCAACATCAAACTTCATCAGAAAATCCTTACCTTGTTAGGGTTTCTTTCTCTTCCCCTTTGGAGAAATTCGCTAATGCACTACGTCCAAAGCAGCTAAATGTCGGTTTTGGGGCTATAGTGATATGAGATCAAGGCTTTCCGTTGAGATTTGAATATTTTTAGACCATATTTTTTTCAGGTGGGAGGTTTTCGTGCAATTTTGTCGGTTGGGAATGCAAAGGAGGAGGGCGATCGTGTATTTATATACCCGCAGTGAAACACTGTCGTTTGGTACGATGTTGCAGGCTGTGTCACAGAGGAAGAATAAGACAGAGAATATAGTGTGATGTCGCAGGTCGTAGGTTTGGGCCCATGATAAGACCCAAACATAATAAATTTGGGGCTGGACTATAGGTAATTGAATCGATACACAGCGATATCTTGATACTAATCGATATATACAAGATAAAACCGAGGTATACCGACATCGCACATAATACACACATGGCCGTATTAGAGGAGCGGCCTAATCCAAAAATAAATACAACTCTAGTTAGTGGTGGACTTAAAATCACAAAATCCCGATGTCGCTTCAATGTCCTTGCCACCGAGTTTGTACTGACGCAACATCGACGTCACTATAATGGATTACGGGTCGAATGGGCCAAATTGCATAGTCTACCTTTCTCATGAAATATAAAAGTAATCAAATTAAGTCCATCAAATTTTGACCACCATGTTCGAATTTGGCCATGAACGCATCACCCGAACGGGCCAAAATTATTTACGCAAAGTGCATTACGAAACTCAGGGGAAGTTACACTACGACCCAAAATTTCTTGCTTGTCATTACGGTTAAGAAACATTCACCTGAACAAAACAACAAATGTTTCATACAGAAATTATGCGTATTGTCTTATATCATGAGAACCTGAGTAATCTTCCATATTTTTTTCATAATATTCCATTAGTACTGTAATGATGAGCGTTATTGGAACGAAAATTTTTGTCACATAGATTCACATGAAATTTCATATTCTAGTTTTTTTTATTGAAATATAAAAGTAATACAAAATTTCCTTAGAATTTTACAAAGCGCCAAACGAGGTCTAAAGTAAATTGTGGATGATTACTTAAAAATATATGAGTGTCGGTCATATGATCTGGTGGAAGGATATGGGGAAATATAAGACCAGTTTCTTTATTACTCTCGATTATTATAAGTTTGACTTATATATGGATGACAAAGCATCTTTTCGGGACGATCGGAATCGAGTTTGGGACAACACATTCTCTTTTTTATTTTTTCACTTAGGTCCCCTAAGAAAGTAGGAGATGTCGAAATGTAAAATTGGAGATAACATTAATTTTGACGACAATGTTGTTCCGATTTTGGTATAAATGGGTCGACAGAAGGGCTCTGAACCTTTAAATGGAGATTTTTATGAAAAATTTTGATTATTAGACCATGGTTTCATATTCGGCGTTGCACACATGCCGCATGTAACGATACATATACCGAATAGCTAGCGACATTGCTCATTCTTAGATTTCTCGCGGGAATAAAAAATTTTAGATGAAAATTTGAAATAAAATTTACCCCCGAACCTATTTCTTATGTCAATAACTATCAGCACTAACACCCATTTCCATCTCCAATACATCCATTCATACCATTACAACAATGAAAGGGCTCATTCGAATTGATTCCTTCAACCATCAACAAGTATCCATGGATGGAGCATTTCTAGGTTCAAATTTATTGAGGTACTTTTCCATCTTTTATATGTTCCTTTAGCAATTTTTTTACCATCTATACCTTCTATATGGTTTTTCCGTCATTCATCAAAGATCAAAGAATTTCATGAAGGGTGAATCATTGTGTCACATGCTATATAGTGTGCATTGTTTTTGTTACAAATAAGATGACATGTTTGTAAAGAGTGAGAAAATGGCTTAGATTCGAATGAACCAATTATGAATGTGCGACATCAGTAAGAGTTAATCACTCCGTACGATATGGTACAGAGAAAGAATCGATGTTGCAAAGGTGAATGAATTGTTGAGTTTAGCATTAACATCTATGAATATCTGAAGTCGCTTTTAAATTGGTCTCTGCGACGTTGGTTTTTATGAGTGGGATGTTGTTTTCTTACTAATCAGTTACTACCGACATATTGTGAATAATGTCATCTACATATGAATATATTACTTGTATTTTTGGGTTCTACCCAATTGTAACATAATTTTTGTTTCCTGTGTATTGGTTGTAATAAGATTAAAGGGAGTTATCAGTGGATTCCAGCATATCAGATGGATGTAGTTGTCTTCTCACTGGTTGCCCTAAAAATATGAACGTCATACAACGTAGAAAATGGAGGTTAAATACAATTATTGTTTCAATTTTATATCAACCTTATGTATTTTAATATATTGTTATATTTATTTGTAATATATGTCATAATTTTGTTGCTTTAAATAAACATGTCAATTACTGATTCCCACAATTGAAAAACAATTGAGTGTTGTATGATGTTCAACTCTTACTCGATTTATCACATTAATAATAACATGTAATGGCTATCGAAGACCAATTCTTTGCGTCATCAAATATTTAATATTATAATATTTTATGAGAAATGAGAGCTGACTAACTAGCCTGCGATGTCGCATTAAAATGGCATATTAGTAACGTAGCATGAACGGGCGTCACTTTTTTTGCAACGTTGGACTGACAAAATGACATCATTTTGTCAGCATTCCACATCACCAGGCATAAGACATGGGTTCCTCACTACGTATCACTTCCCATTACCTCCGACATCGCTCGTATTATGAACGGCATCATCTTGCTCGACGTCGACACACTTTCTCTCCCAACGGCTACTATATTCTATTGATCGACGCTGCATGCTTTATGATGTTGATGTCGTCTCCAACGATGTTGCAGCTAGAGTATCATACCACCGCCCTTCTACTATGGTGCGACGTGGGTCTCAATTCATGTCGATGTCAGTCCAAAACCGAGGTAAAAGGTACTATTTACCTCAGTTTTGAACCGAGGTAAAAAGTATACTTTTCAATTCACCCGCATTTACCTCAGTTTTTTCAGGCCAAAAACCAAGCTAAAAAGCACTGAAAAAATGCGGTAATAGGGGCATTCTCTTATAGTGGTCCCTTTGATTCTTAGATGGCTCGAATGAAATAGACAGCCAGGAGGAAAAGGGAAAACACCATGGGAGCAGGTCTATCACGCATGAAGAAAGTGAAGACAATGGCCACCCCTCCATAGCCAATATGAGACAAAATACACTTTGTCAAGGAGGAGGCAGAGAAGCATTTTGAAAAGATCCTGGGCCAAAGGATAAAGGAGGTCAGGGTGATGAAGCCCGGGGATGTGGAACGACTCCACCTTGATATTTTCCTCGAACCCTTCAAACCGTCAGGCATAAAGGGTTTGACATACTTGGATAAACTAGCGTATGATACAGAGGTCAAGGATTTCTACGCCAATTTTTCCAGGGAATCGAACACTATGTACAAGACAAGAGTGAATGGGATAGACGTGGAGAAAATGGAAGAGTTCATCAATCAGGTGATTGGGTGCACAATCGGTGGGGAGGATCAGCCAGAGATTGAGCCTCTATGGTTGTACTGCCATGACAATTGGCCTGCACGGGTTGACAAGAATGACACATCTTGGGTGCTTGACCCCAACCAAATGGTGGATAAGTACTTCAAAATTAAAGTGGGAAACTGACTCATCCCAATAAAGCAGATCAAGCTTGGTGTTCTTAACCTTCAGGAGAGAATGATATTCAATATAATTGTACAAGTACTTATCCCGGCCAAACATCCTACGGAGTGTACGATCAATGTGACCATCATGTACTACCACCTTCCGGAGAAAAATGTAGTCGACCCCGGTAAATTATCATCCAAGAAATGCATCAAGTGGCCCTCTCCACAAAGATTCGGACACTAATCTACAGCAACGCCATCGCCGTCATTCTGGAGAAGAAGAAGATTCCCATCAAATTGAAAGCAAAGATCCAGCCTTAGTACAATGATATAAACCACATCAGGCTGAACCATTGGGTTTGGGAGGCGGAGACGTGGACTGATCGAAATGTCCCTAAAGGGGATATGGATGTGCCATCAGCACCCGAGCCAGAGGTGACTCTATCAGCTTCTACAACTATTGACGTTCACCTTACCATTATTCCTGCCCCCTAATAGATAACTAAATTTTGAGGTTTTTTGGTTTTTTCCAAATTATCATTAATTAAAATTTTAACATTTTCATTTATAGTAACTAATTTCTTATCCCACGGGACTTAAAAAAAGGCTTGGGGCATCCTCCTGAAGGACATGGACGAGACCAAGGCCATGACACTGCGTATGGAACACGCTATGCATAATCTTATGGAAGAATTGGTGGTTCTGAAGTCTATGATTGCCGATGCAATCAATGAACCTACATGGGATCATCGACCTAGGGATAAGAGGCCTGAGGTTGATGAGTATGGGCTGGATACCACAAATGATGAAGGATGATCTAGCATCGGCGATAGCAAGTCTTCCACTGAAGAGTCGAAGGCTAATTCTCAAAAAATGGAAGTAGCTCGTCGGCAGACGATGTTATCCCACCTGAGTCACCCCCCCAATTGATTTCCATGGTTCATATGTTAGTTTTTCGTAGAAGATGAAGAATGTTTATTTAGATTTTATTAAGATTATTTATCTTTTGTTTAATTTTAATTTTGCAGGGATGTTATATGGTACGTAGCATTATGTGTTTTGGATATACGTACGCACCTAGCTTTAGTCTTACAAATGTAACTTGATGATATTTGAGAATAGCTGTGGTGAACTTGGAATGGAACCTTTAGATGGTATATTCCAAGCTCTTGTTGTATTGGTTAAGTATCCTTAATTTATTAGCTATGATCACATAACATGATTTTACGTTAATCGACATGTCACCAATTTCAAAGCGACATCACATAAACTAATTTATTTGAATGGATTTAGGCACGGGTTTGGGCCAAGGAGCATGTGTGACTTTGCCAAGTGGAAAATTTGATGTCACCCCATACGCCGAGTAGAAGTCAATCACATTAACTGATGGTGCAAAGTTGATCTTCTCATCAATGACTATTACTGCTAGGTCATACCCTTATTGCCGATGTCGCAATTATGTTTGTAATAACTTTTACTTTGATTTTCAAGACCATTTACTCCAGTTATTGCAGAACCGCTGTAAAATTCCTATTATTTACCTTGAAAAAAACCAAGGTAAAGAACTTTAACCTTGATTTTTTGAGCTAAGCCAAAAACCATGGTAAATATGGCAAAGTAATAGGTTCAGTTTCTTGTAGAGAATCTAGGCCGCATTATCAAGGAAAATATTGTGTTTCAGGCTATGTCATCCAGGAAGAAGAGCTCCCACCCACACCCTTGTGTGATTACTGCATTGGCTAGAGCATGGAAGGTGAAGATAAAAAATGATAATGAGTTTATAGTGCCTAAGATTGTAAAGGCTAATTCCAAAACCTTTTCTACAAGAAAGATTGATGATCTTCCCTGAACCTTTTCTGAGACTGGTACTTCATCAATAGCAGTTGTAAAGAAGGCTAAGGATACAAAGAAGTTAACTGTGAAGGCAAAGATTGCAGCTCCTTAAGTTCAAATTGCTGCCCTTGAAGAAGAGTTAACTCGGTTGGATGCTGCTGATGAAGCCCGAAAGGATGCAGATGATGAAGCAAGATGTTTAGTACTTAGATATTTTTCTGATATTTTGATATTTTGAGAGTTTGGCATGTTTTATGGTCCCAAGGAGGGCTATTTTGGATCTTGGAATCCTGATGGATATTTTTTTGGATTTTTTGGTTATGTGGATTTCTGGGATTTTTGGTAATTATTATTTTTGTTGGGTCAGCGTTCCAATATGGTTTTCTGAAAATTTAATTACTAAGTTTTTGATTGATGTTCCAACATGGATATTGAGGTTTTCTTGTCTTAGAGCTGTGGAATTTATGGGGAGAAATATATTTTTGAGCTAATGTTCCAAAATCCTTACTGGTTTGATTTGATAATTCTATTTGCATAGTTGTTGATTTGAAAGTCCAAAAGATTAATGGATCCAAAAAATGCCAAAGGGAGAGATAGTAAAGTCCAAATTTATTGAATTAGCAATTTATGAAAATTATGAAAATATGGAATTATTGTGTTGTAACATCATAGAAGGTATTTTCAATGATTAAGGAATATTCGAAGAAGAAATCAGAGAAGCAGTATATTTCGTCCAGTTGTATTTGATTGCAGAATATATCAATATCTATATTTATATGGTTGGATTATATTCATGGAATTGGAATATTTGGTTTTGGTTAAGATATGGACAAGATAATCTAATTCCTTACTTAAAGGGATTATATTAGGTAATTCCTATCTCCAAGGGATTTGATTGTTATCAGAATATTTTATGGAGAAGGAATTTGATTCGTACAAAACTTGATGTGTGTGTATGGTTTAAATAGAAGATATTCTGGTTGAGTTACTTAAGCCTTTAATATAAGAAAATTTGCATCTAGGTTTTCAAGATTCAAAGAAGTAACCGAGAGCTTTTGTGTCTATGTTCCAACATGTTCTTGATCTTTGAGAAGGCTCTAGTACAAAGGTCTTTAATTGCTCTCATTGTCTTTTCCACGAAGATCTCATGTTTCTTCCCCAATTGTCCGATGGCATCCAAGATCTCCTCCCTATCCGACTTGTAAAGTGTGGTATGATTGTTGGATGGCTCTTCATCTCTTGGATAGGGTTGAGGCGGTGATTGTCCATCCCTATATCCTTGAGGTTGATTTTCATCCCTCCATCAGAAGTTGAGATGATCCCTATACCTCGGATTGAATGAGTTTGCATAGGGGCCAGGTTTTGCCTCACCTTGGTTCCCCCGTAACCCTTGTTGTTGACCTCTAGCAAATTAAGGTCTCTCCCGGCTGTTGTAGTCCACGACATTCACCTCTTGCAAATCACCAACGACCTCGAGGCATTTCTTGAAGTGGTGATCAAGGTTGAAAACCCCACACATCTTAACTTGGTGCACCTTTCCTCACAAGACATCTTTCATCATAGTTGCTAGAGCTTGGACTTGTTCCTCCAACTTCGGTGTGTGTACGGGTTCATCCAAGACCTTAACCCTCGACCTTGTACCAAATTGCCTCATCCCCTTGACCATCTCCTCAAAAAGTGCCATGGTCTCCTTTGGGATTTTATTGGCAATCGAACTGTTGGACGCGACATTAACCATCCTCATGTCCTCATCACACAAGCCCTCGAAGAAGTAATAGACCAGGTCACCTTTCTTGAAGGGATGATAGGGACAACTTGCGATAAGCCTCTTGAATCTCTCCCAATACTCATATAAGCTCTTGGTCTCTCCTAGACTGATGTTGGACAAATATTTCTTCAAATCGGAAGACTTTGAGGCCGGAAAATATTTCTCCAAAAATTGCAGCTTCATATCCATCCATGACCTTATGCACCCCGGTGGAAAATAATATAACCAATCTTTTGATCCATCTTGTAGTGAAAAGGGGAAGGCTCTCAAGTTGTAGTAATCTTCCAAAACTCCCGGAGACTTCATGTGCGTGCATACAAAATGGAATGCCGACAAATGTTTGTTTGGATCCTCTCTGGCCAAACTGTGGAATGTAGGAAGGCAATGTATCATCCCACTTTTTAGCTCACAAGTCACATTCAGAGCAAAGGTGGGAATGTGATACATAGTGGTTGATTCTCCAGGTTAGGAGCCATAAGCTCTCTCAAAGTGCAGTTGTCCTCCGCCATTTCATGTGGTAATTCCTCAAACCTCTAAATTGAAGCTCCAATCTAACTCTCTTCCTTCTTCTCCTCCACATACCTGTGAAATTAGTTAGAGAATGAAAAAAACCTAGATTCGTGGTACAGGTATGTACCATAAACTAGAGTCACACTATCCTTCCAACAGCACAATAGCAAACAGGATCAAAGTAAGAAGAAAACTATAAACAAAGCTCAACTCACAACAAACAAAACAAACAAAAGAAAAACAATAAAAGACACTACTAACTACTCTACTAACATGCTAGGCTCATATAATACTTGAACTAGAAATCATCCCTAACAATGGCACCAAATTTTGACCCGCCTTGACCCGGGGTCATTAATACAATCGCAGCAAGCACAATTTAATTAAACCGGGCCGAGGCACTGATCCCATGGGATTGTCAAAGATAAGATTTATATTCTGCACCCATTTCTTGCTGCTAGGCTACCAAAAGGTAGTAAGCGGCAAGTCCTGAGTTTGTCCACATAGATGCTAGGGTTCAAGTAAAAGTTAACACACAGCCTAGTGCGGGTCGTCAATCCGCACAAGTGAAAGGAATAGCTACTAGTGTATAGTGTAAACATGAAAACTGGGGGGGTTGGTATTTTCAACTAAAAAACTATAAGCGTAAATAAAAAAACAATTAAACTATTTATACTAGGCACTTGGGACTAATTTAGAAACATGGTAGTTCTAATCCTTCAATCATTGATTCATTCACATATAGACATACAAAAGACATATCAGTGGGTTCCCAACACATGGTGTGGTCGATGGCATACACTTCCCCATCCTTGTCAAGGTGGGTGTGCTCGCAACCCTCCACCAACACCGCCATCGTAACTAGGGGAGCACAACAAGTTCCGACCGTTGTTGTGGTTATATTTCTCCCCCATGCTATTACGTCTGGGGCTTCCACCATGAATGCACTAATTCCCAGTGGTCCTCTATACGCGAGACCTTAGATTCACATGCACCTTATCAGTGATACTAGGGTTTCAACACAACACGTAGCTTGCTACTATCAACTATCTCTACTTGTAACCTATCGGAAAATGGGTAAGTAATTAGCTAAGACTAGTGTACTGGTATGCAGATTAGGGTTACCTTGAATATCCCATGCACACACTCACGCAAAATTGTTCCCCTCCATCCATTCAAACATCCAGGTTTCTCTTCCCGATGGGGCCTCAATAAGTGCACCATGAACATAGCCTAAAGTGTTTGTTCATATGTGGTGTAGTTTTCATGAATTTATCACATTCAAGAACAATTACAATAATATCATAAAGACAAAAATAGATGGAATTTAAGGAATCTCATAAAGCATCAAAAGCTACACATGTGCCAAATACGTCCCAAGCTTAATCTAACTACTCCCTAGACATGGAATTCAAATATAGATTTGAATTCAACATCTTTGGGATGAAACAAGAAGATAAGGAAAGGAAAAAGTACAAAACCTACTAGAGAACTCCTTCCTTCTCCCAAATGCTCTCCAAATTACAAGATATGAATTCTCTCCTTAACGTATATGAAAATGAGTATACTAGGGTCCTATATATAATAGTAGGAGATTGTACCTAAAAATAGGCCCAAAATAGGACAAAAGTGCCAAAACCCTAGGCCAGCCACCTAGTTTTCACGGACCGGTTCGGATGTCACTGTCCGTGATGCCTTCAAGCACAAACCACCAGATCTGGCACAGTCCGTGAACATTCATAGCCGCGTGAAGCCATGGTCCGTGAAGCTGTGCTCGTGCCACAGTCCGTGAAGGTTTTCACGGACTGCGAGAAGTATCACGGTTTCCACTCAGTAGTTTCCACGGCAGGGCATCATTTTCACGGACCGCGAGTAGCATGGGTGCTTGTTGAGAACTCTCGTCATGGTCTAGGAAGGTTTTCACGGACCTGCTTCATACTCAGCCAAATTTCTTCAACCCTTCCCTTCTATGCTTCACAACCCGGCTCCATTGTCACGGACCGGTGTTGTTGCTTCGTGCAGGTCGGACTGTGGGTATCTTCACAAGCCAGTGATTCTTCGTGTAGCTCGGGCTGTCACGGGCCGCTGGTCCTTCGTTAGCTGAACTTCGTTTGCCTGCCACTGGTGAACTGTTAGTCAGAATTGGGAGTTCTAGTAGTCGATATTGTAGTACTCGAGAAGTCAAATCCAAAGGAACCAGCTTTGAAGGCTAACTCTTATTGGGTCATTCTCGGAGTAAGGCAACACTCCTCGGACCATGATTCACCGTTTCCATCTTTTGCCGTCTTTAACTTTGAAGCCGCCTATTCTTGGTTTCAATCTTCTTCTACAACACATTGATGCGTGTGGCCTTCATCTACTACCATTCAATGCAAATGACCTTCAAATCTTCTACCATTAAAAGCAAGCGGTCTTCGCAAGAATGTAATGTAACAAAAGCATTCATGGACGACCTACTAAAGGTACTTATAATGAAGACCAAGGAGCCCGTGAACGCGATATGTCAATAATCACTAATTAAGAATACAAAACGTGGGATTTAGAATAGAAAACCGAACATGGTTGTCTAAACGCCTTGTCATGTAAGCTCAACTAATGTTGCCAAACCACCAGCCAAAAGTAAATAAAAATTGCATCAAATGCATTGATTAAAGCATGCATAATTGTACAGATCAATAATATTTCTCTTAAAATCAATTTATTGTTTGGACCTTCCTACTTTTCAAACCTCATAAATCAAGACAGTGTCGTTTGAACCTCAAACAAAAAATGCATGGAATGTAAAATGACATCGTTTTAAATATCCCCTTCTATTCACTCTTCTTTTCTCCTTTCTCCAGTTACCTGCATCTGAGAAAACGATCAACTTTCTTGTTCGTTGATTTGTTCTATGAATCTGTGATTTGAGGGGAAGCAAAAAAAAATTAATAGAGAAAAGCTCTCTCGTAACTAATTACTGTAGCTCTATGCGAACCTTGGTGCGATTTAGCCAAAACGCTCTTCTGACTGTCGTTTTACCTTTTTCTACCATCTTCTTCATCTTCCCTCATCTTTCTTCCAACTGATAACGGTCACTGACCAGAATCTTTCCACCGCCGTTATGGCGGCTCCTCCGTCAGGTAGTGGTAGCTATGGGGGAGGTAAATCCTTCCTTCAGGCACTAGCCAATCGCCCTCCGCCTCTTTGTGATTCCCTTCCTTCGAACCCAGAGATTGTCCCTAAAACTCAATATAAGGAGGATATCGCTTGCCTTGTTACTCGCAAATATGCAGACACCCTCGCCTCCCACTACCGAAATGCTCTGGTTGGTAAGTTCGCCAAGGGGAAGCCAACCATGGTCCAACTAAATGAATCTTTCAATTCTATAGGTTTCAAAGGCAAATTTCAGATTGGATCAATCGACTTCCGGCATGTGCTAATACGTTTCCAGGAGAAAGAGGACTATCAGAGGTTCTGGCTCAAGGGACAATGGAGTTTCAACAACGCCCAAATGAAGGTATTTAAATGAACTTCCGACTTCTCCCCTGAGGCAGAATCATCCATTGTTCCGGTATGGGTTTCAATACCACATGTCCCTGTATACTTCTATAATTCTGCTATGCTTGAAATCATGGGAAATCAAATAGGAAACTATATAAAAGTTGATGCGGCTACTGCGGCCCTGTACATGATATTGAGATGGAAGCTATTCATTATTACCAGGACCTTATGAGTGATGACTGCTCCCCTGACAGTTCTCTCTTTCAACCTCATTTTCTAAACCATATCCCTAAATTGGTCAATCAGGATGATAATGAAAAACTTCTGCAACCGGTTTCATTAGATGAGCTAAAAGGGATTGTTCTTAATCTTAATAAATCAAGTAGTCCAGGTCCGGATGGCTTTACAGCCAAGTTCTACATTAAATCTTGGGATATTATAGCAAATGATCTACTTCTAGCTGTTCAGGACTTTCTTACTTCAACTAATATGCCTAGGGGTATTGGTAGTACATGGATCAAAATAATCCCCAAAAAGAAAACCCCCACTTCTTTTGATGATTATAGACCTATAAGTCTCTCCAATGTGATAAATAAGATATGCTCTAAAGTGCTTATGGAAAGACTTAAGTCTATAATGCCTATGATTATTTCTCCTAACCAAATAGCTTTCCTACATGGTAGAGACATCTCAGACGATGTAATTTACTTACAGGAAATGGTTAGGTTTCTTAATAGGAAGAGAAGAGATCCAAATTGCATTGTTAAACTTGACCTCAAAAAGGCTTTTGATAGATTTAGGTGGTCTTTCTTATATAATGTTTTAGCTAAATTTGGATTTCATGCTAAATTTATCTTCTCAATCATGAAAAATCTGTCCCAGGCTTGGTTCTCTATTCTTATTAATGGTAAACCAGTGGGATTTTTTCAATCCACTAGGGGCATTAAGCAGGGTGACCCTTTATCTCCATTCTTGTTTAACATTTTCTCTGAGTCTTTTTCAAGGAGTTTGGCTTTCATATTTTACAGTGGTAAGCTGTCATATTTTGACCTGCCAGGTAATCCTCCGAGAATCTCACATTTATCATATGCGGATGATACTGTTGTTTTCTTTAAAGCAACTAAGTTAACTTTGATTAGATTAAAAGCTTTTTTGTCTACCTTTGAGGAAGTCACTGGCCAATCTATTAACTATAATAAGAGTGATATCTTCATAGATAAGCATGCTTCGGTTCAAAAGGTTAACTACATTAAAAGGATCTTGGGGATGAAAATTGGAGCATTTCCAGTTTCATACCTGGGAGTTCCTATCTTTACTGGTGCTGCAAAAAAGATCTATTTTCAACCTCTTTTTGAACAGATAGATAGTAAGATATGTAATTGGAAAAATAGATGGATATCTACAGGGGGTAAAATGACACTGATTGAGTCATGCATCTATTCCATACCCCAGCACATTTGGCAGGTTATAAATCCAAAAAAATTGATTATTACCACCATAGAAAAAAAACTGAGTAACTTCTTCTGGGGGGATACTGAGCTCATATCTAAAAGAGCTTGGAGAAAATGGACAGCTCTTTGTCTACCAACTGATCAAAATGGTATAGGGTTTAGATCAATATCTACCATAATTAAAACATGTTCAGTAAAACTGTGGTGGAAGTTTCAAATGGTTGAGGCTCTATGGACTCATTTAGTGGCAGCCCTCCCTCCTTCACATAGGTCCTCTCCAAACTGGAAAAGGATATGTTCTGTTAACACATGGGCAGAAGCTAACTCTAGAGTTATTATAGGGAGAGGGGAATGTAACTTTTGGACTGCTAATTGGCTAGATATAGGGCTTCTTACAGATCTGTGTGATCAGAATAGGGTGGATATTGCAGGGGATTGTACTGTCTCTGAATTCATATCTAACAAGTCTAATCTTATCAGTAAAATTAACCCCTTCCTGACTCCTGACATTATTACTCTTTTGCAGGAAGCAAAACTAACACCACTGATGTGTCCATTTTAGATGGTTATTTTAGGCTTTTTAGGATTAGGTTTTGTGCAATTTTTTTCTCTACATGTGGCATTTTGCCTTGAAATCATCTAAGGAGGGATAAAGGCGGCTTTGACGTTTTTATCACTTTTTAGATGATTTTGTGTGACAAGGTGATTTGTTTGAAGACTTTGAAGATTTGAAGACTTTGAAGATTTATCTTTGAAGATTTGAAGATTTGAAGACCTTTACATTTGAGCTTTGTGAAGATTTGAAGACGTGAAGAGATGAAGAAAGGAGAGCAAAGCAACGGATGAATGATGATCCAGGGTTCTCAGAATTTTCTGAGAAAAATCAGCCCTCAAGAGTGGCACCATTGGATTTCTCTTCTCGAGCACTATAAAATCGACTACAAGAACTCCCGAAACGGATCAACGGTTCACCCGGAGGAAGCAAAACAAAACAGGGCTGGATTTCACTGCTGGTCGCGACTCGCGATGGAACTGGTCGCGAGTCGCGACGACAGCGCGAATCCAGCTCTGCAGCAGCGTTTTTTCTCCCCTTTTTCTTCCACTATAAATACCTCTTCACCCCTTCTTCTCCACAGCTTTTGGCCCCTGTTTTGGGCCAAAACCCTAGCTTTTCTCTTCTTGTTTTCTTAGTTTCTATGTCTTTTGTTGTTCTAGAGTAGTTTTTGTACTTGGGAGCAAGGATTGAAGCTTCCATTTCTATGTAGTAAGGAGCATTTATATCTATCTATTTAGTGTTTTTGCTATTGTGCTTTTATTGTGCTTGAATGTTAATTGTTGATGCCATTGATGTTGTTGAAAGCTTGAATGAAATACTTGTATGAATTGCAAGCTAGGGTTTGGGGGATTTGGGTTAATTTCCCCCCTTTTCTTGTTAGGAATGTATGAGTATGATTTAGGGCATTTGATTGTGTTGATGGATTGATAATGTGCTAGACGAATGTGATTGATGTCGAACTCTTCGTCATGTTCGTTTGTGTAGCAAACGAGAGAGTTATATGCTCTTGGATGAATGTGCGTTGCACGTTCATCCAATCTCGTGTAATTGCATGAATTGGTTAAATGCTTAGTCACGGTGTAGTGGTCATAAGCATTGCCAAGCTTGTTGGTTCTTCGTGATTAAATGCCACCAATGATACCTTGAGTCGTGGTCGCGACAACGGGAGTCATTGGTGAGGTTTGACGAGAGATGTCGAACTCACTCTTGCAAACTACGAACTAAGAAAGATAGGAGTTTAGTCTCCACAACAAGTAGTTGAAGTATTGAATAGATGATTTTAACTCATCCTTGAAGCATTTGTTATTTAGCATTTCTGTATTCTTGATGGTGTGTTTCACTTCACTTGTGCCATGAGTTGTTTGAGCATAGGGAGTGCTTGTATGATTGAATTGGTTAGGTGTTAGGAACGTGACGAATTCCGTAGCTCCTTTGCATGAAAATCTATGAGCATGAACTTAGAACTTCTTGTGATTTATGTGTTGTGATTCTGGCTAAATGGGTATGTTGATGTTGAGTCATGTAATGCTATATGATAGAATGAGTGAATGATTCAATGACCTACATTAGATTTGGAAGTGGATATCCATTGCCCCCAAGGCTTTATCTTTGTAGTTTAAAACCCCTTTTCTTTAGTTTTGTTTGATGATTAGCATAGTCACTTGACCTTGCTAGTTATCTTGTCTTTTTACTTTCGTAACTTAGGAACAACCAACCAACCCCCCCCATTTACATGCTTTTATGTGTGTGTATATATATCTACTCCTAGCCTAATATCAACCATTGTGTGCTTAGACGCTTAGGAAGATCCCTCTTCTCCTTGGACGACCCCGATTTGCCGCTATCTACCTAGTTGTAGAAAGTAAGCAAAAAGGGCTTATAAATTATCTTTTGCATAGGGGGCGCGACGACTGCCCGCTATCAAAATGGCACCGTTGCCGGGGAAATTAACCCAAATCCCCCAAACCCTAGCTAGCAATTCATACAAGTATTTCATTCAAGCTTTCAACAACATCAATGGCATCAACAATTAACATTCAAGCACAACAAAAGCACAATAGCAAAAACACCAAATAGATAGATATAAATGCTCCTTACTACATAGAAATGGAAGCTTCAATCCTTGCTCCCAAGTACAAAAACTACTCTAGAACAACAAAAGACATAGAAACTAAGAAAACAAGAAGAGAAAAGCTAGGGTTTTGGCCCAAAACAGGGGCCAAAAGCTGTGGAGAAGAAGGGGTGAAGAGGTATTTATAGTGGAAGAAAAAGGGGAGAAAAAATGCTGCTGCAGAGCTGGAATCGCGCTGTCGTCGCGACTCGCGACCAGTTCCATCGCATGCTAGATATTCACATGCATGCTAGAGGATTCACATGCATGCTTGATAGTTTTGGAATGCTTTTTGCTACTTTTCATTGGAAAAACATGAGAAAAGAAAAAAACTATAATATATATATATATATATATAGAAAAAGAAAAAAAAAAGAAAACCCGCTAAGTTGAAAACCCGAGAGGGCAACTTAGGCAACATTGGGGGCCCGGATAGGTCAAAAACCCGAAAGGGCGGCCTAGGCAAAAATGAGAGGCTAAAATGTGTGGAAAAAGGTGAGATGTGAGCTAAAGAAACATGATGTGCGGCTAGGATGAAAACTCGAAAGAGCTCCTAGGCAAAATGAGAGAAAAAGAGAGAAAAAGAAAAATTCTAAGATTTCACTCATTTGCCGGCGTTGGAGTCATAAGGTTGCGGTTGTCACATGGATGGATCGGGTAGCTCAACATCTATAAACCTCTTGGGATTGGGTAGCTTAGTGGGTTAGGAAACGAAGTGTGGTTATGAAATTCCTTATCTCTTTTTACTTCGTTTTTGGTTGATATATTGGCATTAGGTGAAGCATGTGTTTGAACCTCTTATATGGCTTTAGCTTCATTTTATGTCATTGGATTTTGGTGGATATATTGGCATTAGGTGAAGTATGTGCTTAAACCTCTTAAATGGTTTTAACTTCATCTTGTGTCATTGGACTTTGGGAATATCAATTCTGGGCTTTGAAATATTTTTATGGGTAGTGAATTGATAAGTGGTAGGTTTGGTTAGATTTAGGATTGGGGATGTGTGTGTGAAAAATTCTCATGTGAGCTTTTATTTTGGGATTTATGATATTGAGAGTTTTTGTGAGGCTTTGTTTGGGGGATTAGTTTAGGATATGGCCATATGAATTCCTCCGTGTGCTTGGATCTTTTCTTACTCGAGGGCGAGTAAGGTTTAAGTGTGGGGAGGTTTGATGAGGCCATTTTATGTGGTTATTTTAGGCTTTTTAGGATGTGGATATGTCATTTCCTCCGTGTGCTTGAATCTTTTCTTACTCGAGGGCGAGTAAGGTTTAAGTGTGGGGGGGTTTGATGTGTCCATTTTAGATGGTTATTTTAGGCTTTTTAGGATTAGGTTTTGTGCAATTTTGTGCTCTACATGTGGCATTTTGCCTTGAAATCATCTAAGGAGGGATAAAGGCGGCTTTGACGTTTTTATCACTTTTTAGATGATTTTGTGTGACAAGGTGATTTGTTCGAAGACTTTGAAGATTTGAAGACTTTGAAGATTTATCTTTGAAGATTTGAAGATTTGAAGACCTTTACATTTGAGCTTTGTGAAGATTTGAAGAAGTGAAGAGATGAAGAAAGGAGAGCAAAGCAACGGATGAATGATGATCCAGGGTTCTCAGAATTTTCCGAGAAGCATCAGCCTTCAAGAGTGGCACCATTGGATTCCTCTTCTCGAGCACTATAAAATCGACTACAAGAACTCCCGAAACGGATCAACGGTTCACCCGGAGGAAGCAAAACAAAACAGGGCTGGATTTCACTGCTGGTCGCGACTCGCGATGGAACTGGTCGCGAGTCACGACGACAGCGAGAATCCAGCTCTGCAGCAGCGTTTTTTCTCCCCTTTTTCTTCCACTATAAATACCTCTTCACCCCTTCTTCTCCACAGCTTTTGGCCCCTGTTTTGGGCCAAAACCCTAGCTTTTCTCTTCTTGTTTTCTTAGTTTCTATGTCTTTTGTTGTTCTAGAGTAGTTTTTGTACTTGGGAGCAAGGATTGAAGCTTCCATTTCTATGTAGTAAGGAGCATTTATATCTATCTATTTAGTGTTTTTGCTATTGTGCTTTTATTGTGCTTGAATGTTAATTGTTGATGCCATTGATGTTGTTGAAAGCTTGAATGAAATACTTGTATGAATTGCAAGCTAGGGTTTGGGGGATTTGGGTTAATTTCCCCCCTTTTCTTGTTAGGAATGTATGAGTATGATTTAGGGCATTTGATTGTGTTGATGGATTGATAATGTGCTAGACGAATGTGATTGATGTCGAACTCTTCGTCATGTTCGTTTGTGTAGCAAACGAGAGAGTTATATGCTCTTGGATGAATGTGCGTTGCACGTTCATCCAATCTCGTGTAATTGCATGAATTGGTTAAATGCTTAGTCACGGTGTAGTGGTCATAAGCATTGCCAAGCTTGTTGGTTCTTCGTGATTAAATGCAACCAATGATACCTTGAGTCGTGGTCGCGACAACGGGAGTCATTGGTGAGGTTTGACGAGAGATGTCGAACTCACTCTTGCAAACTACGAACTAAGAAAGATAGGAGTTTAGTCTCCACAACAAGTAGTTGAAGTATTGAATAGATGATTTTAACTCATCCTTGAAGCATTTGTTATTTAGCATTTCTGTATTCTTGATGGTGTGTTTCACTTCACTTGTGCCATGAGTTGTTTGAGCATAGGGAGTGCTTGTATGATTGAATTGGTTAGGTGTTAGGAACGTGACGAATTCCGTAGCTCCTTTGCATGAAAATCTATGAGCATGAACTTAGAACTTCTTGTGATTTATGTGTTGTGATTCTGGCTAAATGGGTATGTTGATGTTGAGTCATGTAATGCTATATGATAGAATGAGTGAATGATTCAATGACCTACATTAGATTTGGAAGTGGATATCCATTGCCCCCAAGGCTTTATCTTTGTAGTTTAAAACCCCTTTTCTTTAGTTTTGTTTGATGATTAGCATAGTCACTTGACCTTGCTAGTTATCTTGTCTTTTTACTTTCGTAACTTAGGAACAACCAACCAACCCCCCCCATTTACATGCTTTTATGTGTGTGTATATATATCTACTCCTAGCCTAATATCAACCATTGTGTGCTTAGACGCTTAGGAAGATCCCTCTTCTCCTTGGACGACCCCGATTTGCCGCTATCTACCTAGTTGTAGAAAGTAAGCAAAAAGGGCTTATAAATTATCTTTTGCATAGGGGACGCGACGACCGCCCGCTATCAACCACACAGAGCAGATAGGCTAATATGGAAACCAGGTATCAAATGGAATTTCTCCTTCAAATCAACATACATTTCACTCTGCAACAATACAGGTTCTATTGCCTCTTCTCGACATTTTTGGAATTCTAGATTAGATAAGAAAATCTCTGTTTTTATGTGGAAAGTGAAAAACTCATTTTTACCTTTTAATTACATCCTCAAAAAAATGAGATTTTGCTTACCTTCGAAATGTTGTATGTGCAATAAACTTGAAGACTCAGATCATGTTTTTAACTCCTGTGAGTTTTCACTGAATGTCTGGAAATCAATTCATCAGTTTATGGGAATTAGGGACAGAGTTTTTCCATCGGTATAGGAGAGACTATCATGCTATCTAACTTACCCTACTCTAACTTCATTACATTCAATTATAGTCCGAACTGCAGCTATATTTACATTTTGGAATCTGTGGAAGATAAGGAATAAATTTCTTTTTGATTCTGTCAAGCCTTCCTCTATCCTAGTGCTTCAACAGACTAGGGATCAAATTTTCTATTCCTTTTGTGCTAAACCTGTTTATATAGTCTCTCCTTTTGATTTAAGTATTGCAGATCACTCTTTTCTGCCTCTGATTAAACTCTCCCCAAAGCCTAAAATTATGAAAATTGCATGGGAGAGGCCCTGCTCAGGTTTTAAGTTAAATGTAGATGCTTCATGGTGCTGTAATACTAATATGTGTGGGATTGGAATGATAATTAGGGATAGTAGAGGTGGTTTTAAGGGGGCTTATACTTTATATACTAATGCTCTTTCCCCCTTGGAAGCTGAATTGAAAGCAATTAAGTTTGCAATTCAATTTTCTACTGATTTGCCCTCTCCTGTATGTATGGAATCTGACTGCCTTAGTGCAGTACTCTTTGTTAGTGACCCCCCAAAGAGCTCACTGGAAATTGTTCTGTTTATCTGATGAGATTCACCATTCCTTGGGGGCTATTAAACTTGAGCACATTTATAGACAGGCAAATCTGGTGGCTCATACTCTTGCAAAAAACTATCTGCAACTAAAGACCAATTCATCCTTTCACAGTATCTCTGTGCTCCCTAACTTGGTCCAGGGACTCGTTAGACTTGACCAAATTGGTACCCCTTCATTACGGATTGCTAACTAGATCAGATGCTACTGATTTCTACTCATTTCATGCAGGATCTTTCAACTACTGACATGCTGTTGTGTCTCCTTCTACTCTGGTCCTATGGAAGCTCTCCTCTGCTGCTCTCACCATGATTTTGGAAGCTTTACAAGATGGAAAAATATATGCATTCTGAGTAGCGATGGTAACCCCATCAGGCTCAGGAAAGTGGATGACCTGGACTTACTTCTTGGCTTCTATTGATCAAGCTGCAAACGACATTCCTTAACCATAGAAATTTGTTGTTTGATGAAGATAAACTCCGTTAGGTTATGAGGATGATTCTGACTGTCTTGTGTTTCGTTAATTCGACTCACTAACAAGTTAGATGATTCTTTCCATAGCCTAATACTTTATGAAATCTTCATCGTATCATCCATATCTCTTTATTCTTTTGGAAGCAATTGTTATTGCTTCAAGAGCTGAATGATCACTCTTGTATATCCAACTAAGCTTCGGCTTCCTTTCTTTCTTGCTTTTGTTATTTAATGGCTAGGGAAGGCCTAATAGAATTTTCCCCATCCCCGGATGGTTTTTAATTTAAAAAAAAAAGGGGAAGCAAGGAGTTGGCCTTTGATTTGTAATGGTTATTTTGGTGACACCGATGTGATAACTAGGCTAAAATCGTCACTTATTTCAACCATTTATATCCTTCAGGAATGATGTCGCCGGAGCTAGTTTCCTGTTTACTAGGTTCGAATTCATTCTTAAGGGAAGATCCCATGTTAGTCTGCCGAACATTTAATATAGAAATTAATATATAAATAACACAAAGGGTAAATAGATTTGAGAGAAAGGCTCGTATAAAATTGTCTTACCATAATATATGGGGAGACAATTGTATTTAAACCCCTTATCTCCCCATAAGGTAGGGTGAGACCGTCTCACCTAAATGTTTGTAATGATAAGAAACATTTTTTTTAAAAAAAAATTGTTTGTAGAAAATAAGGATGTAATGTTGTTATTGTATAAATAATTTGGGGTACATTATATAGAGATACAAATGCCTATGCAGAAAAGGAAAAAGAATATAATCTAATTACAGTTACAAGCAATATTCACATAATAGTACTATTCCTTAATACTCATTTTCAAGTTGGAGCATGTAGATCAAGAATGCCTAACTTGCCAAGTAGTAGCTGAAACTGAGTACGCCCAAGAGCTTTCACGAACAAATCCATAGGTTGATCATAAATTTGAATATGATGAGTAACAATATATGGTACCAAGCTATACAAGATCTCTGACGAAATGAAAATCAACCTCTGTGTGCTTTGTACGTTCATGAAAGACGAGATTTGCAGTAATATGAAGAGCAGATTGACTGTCGCAAAACAATCGCATGGGAGCAAAAGCACAACACCTAAGTCCCTAGGCAAAGACTAAAGCCATAATAACTAACAACAAGCAACTGCCATAGCACAATACCTCTCTTCAGCAGAAGAACGATAAACTGTAGATTGCTTCTTGGTCTTCCATGCAACCGGAGAATCACCGATCATCACAAAATAACCAGAAAGTGAACGCCACAAGATGGGGCAAGCAACCCAATCATAATCATATAAAGTAGTCAACTGTAAAGAATTTCGCGAGGAGAGGAATAAACCTTGCCCAGGATGACTCTTCAAGTAATGTAGAACCCTCAGTGCAACTTGCCAGTGAGGAACACAAGGTGACTTCATAAACTAAGCAAGCGTATGAATTGAATAATTGAGCTAAGACGTGTAATTAGGGGTGGTGTTGGTTTGATTTAATCGGTTTTTGGTTTATTCGGTTCGGATTATTCAGTTTTACCCCTAAAAAATTCAAAACTGAAACTAAACCGAATCGAAATTCGGTTTAGCTTTGAAACTGAATTCAGCCCAAATAAACTGATTTTTTTTTTAATAATTACTAAAATCATATAACTTAACTTAAAATTAAATAAAATATGTAATATAATTTTTACATCATCAAAATCAAGTTTTCAAAATAAAAATCCAAGTACAATACATATTCAACCATAAAAATTTTAGCATTACATTTAAGATTAAAGAAAAATAGTTCATTTAAATATTCATCTTCAAAGCCTTCACATTTTCCAAACCATCAAGCACCCACATTCACATTCACCTTCACCTTCAAGCACTACACAAACCTTTTTTTAGCAAGCATAAACAAAAATTATAGCATAGAAGCAAGCAATTTTAAACAAATTAATGTGATCATAAGATATTAGAATCCATCTTTTCCAAAATTTGGCTAAAACAAAAGAGAAAGTCTCAGGAAAGGCAGCCTTTCCATAAGGTTGGACAATTTACAGCGGCTTTTACCTTAAATGTTATAATTTTTTAATAAAATTTAAACATTGTATTTTATAAGTGAAAACAAGTAATATTATGTATTTGAAGGAGAAAATATAAAAATATATGATATAAAAAAATATTTTCAAAATTTTAAATTGTGTATCTAGTTTAACAAATGTAGTATATAAGGTATAAAATAAGTGATTTGTCCATAAGTTTATGGATAGACCGCCTGTCAGGAGACCCACTCAAAATGAAATTCACTTGTTTCAATGCAACTTTCGAAAACACTATGAAGGAAGAAACCCTTAAGCTAAGACCTCCTTTTTTAAGCTTAACAAGCTTCTGCCTAACAATTCCATGAACTTATTTAGGGTAACTTGTGTTATTTACTTATTTTTCCAAACTTCCTTCGGATTTAGGGTTTGGAATTAATTTTTTAAATTTAAAGATTTGACCTACAACTGAAATTTATTTATAAATTTCAGTTTTTTGTTTTAAAATTTAATTATCATTATATATATAATTAATTTAATTAATTACAATTCGGTATTAGGTTCGGGTTTCAGTTTGAGTTTTAATATCCAAAACCGATCCAAAAAAAATATTCAGGATTTGGTTTATTCAATTCGGGTATCCAAAAACTGTAAATTAAATTTGGTTCAGGTTATTCAAATTCATATAATTCAATTTTCAATTTTCGATTTTTTCCCACCCCTACGTGTGAAGGTAAGGTAAATGAGACAACCAACTAGGCGTCGATACTGCTCACAATTATCATAAAGTAGCCTCTCCACACACGCATGGTCATGTTGTTTCTCCATTGGAAAGTCAGTCGGTTTCGCAGCAACAAACCAGTATCTAATAATATGTCAAGGGCATATTTCCTTTGTAAATAAAACATCCCATCTGGTCTTCCGAAATCTTTATACCCAAGAAACATTTGAGTACACCAAGATCCTTCATGTGAAAATAAGAGCTTAAGTATTTCTTGAATTCAGAGATAAGCGACGAAGATCTACAAGCAATCACCAAGTCATTCACATAAACCAGGTCTTGCAAAGAAACCAAACCACAGGAGTAAACAAAAAGAGAGTAATCTGCCTTCCTCTGAATAAAGACAAATGAACATATAGCCTAAGCCAACTTGGAAAACCAATTGCGAGGAGCTTGTCGCTACCTGTAATGGGATTTCTGAAGCCGACAAGCCATGCTAGTGGGCGCAATATAGCCAGTAGGAGAGTGCATAAACACCTTTTTGTGAAGATCACCATGTAAAAAAACACTATGAATGTCCATATGATGAGGTTCCCGACCACAAATAATTGCAACAGACAAAAATAGGCGAACCAAACTCATCTTTGCAACAGGAGCATATGTCTCAGTATAGTCCGTTCCCTCAATTTGACAATTACCCAGAACCACCAGGCAAGCTTTGTGACATTCAATAGTACTATCAGCTTTAAACTTGGTACGATAAATCCATTTGCTTCCAATTGCAGTCTTATCGGAGGAAGATAAGCCATAGTCCAAGTCTCATTGCGCCTAACAACATTAATCTCATTAGCAATAGCATCATGCCAATGAGCATGCTTTGATGCCTCGGAATATGTGGTAGGATTCACACTAGATATTACTGCACCCAAAAATCTAGAATGCATACTAGAAAATTTATCGCAATATACATAATCAGTTAAAGGATAGAGAACACCCGAGGATAGTGATGGAGCATGAGTGACTGTAGTAGTAGGGGGTTTTAACAGCTGACATAGAGCAGACATTATCATCCAGATAAGCAGAAGGTCAACGATTGCAAACACTCTATCGAGAATGAGGCAAGTTGGTCGTATGAGGTGGCGTCGAGAATGGAGTTGGCGGCGAATCTGGAAGTGGAGCAGGCGATTCAGGTTGTGGGATGACTGCGGCCGGTGGTAGGGAGGCCGCGTCAGGCGGCGAAGTTACCGGCGGTGCTGGCTGGCAATCGGTGTTAGAGGCCACGTGAGGCTACGGCTGGTCCGACAATAAAATGACATCTGATATTGGTTACGGTGATGTCAACAGAAAGGTGGTGGCACTGCTGGTGGTTACAGATGGATCTGATGGTGGAGATTCATCAAACCAAGTGTCGGTTTGTGATTGTGCAGCCTAAACAGGTACGGATAGCACAACAAACGAAAAACTGGTCTTCATAAAAATCTATATCTTTACTATTGAAGAAGGTGCATGATCCCACATTATAAAGGCGATAGCCTTTCTTTCCAGCAGGATACTCGAGAAAAATGCATCGTCGACTTCTTGGAGGAAACTTGTCACAATATCTGGGAATGTATGAGGCAAAACATAAGCAACTAAAGACTCACATAAAGCATGTAGTTTGGAGTTCGTCCGTAGATTAACTCGAATGGTGTACGTCCATTGAGTAGTTTTTCGGTGCCTAGTTAATTAGACATGCAGCAGTGAGAACACATTCTCCCCATAAATCAATAGGTATAGTAGCTTGAAAGCGCAAAACACGAGCCACGTTTAACAAATGACGATGCTTGTGCTCTACACGACCATTCTATTGTTGCGTATCAACCATAGAAGTCTAAAAAATAATGCCAGATTCAGCAAAGTGTGATCTCAAAGGTAGGAATTATGTACTATTATCAGCACAGATACTATGAATAGAGCGCCCAAATTTATTCTTGATAAAAGCACAAAATTCTATAAATCTAGAAGTTACATCTGACTTAGCCACTAGTAAATAAACCCAAACAACTCAGGAACAATCATCAACTATAGTTATAAATAAGTGTATTACTAGAAGATGGTGTGCTATAAGGCCCACAAATATCACAATGTATCAATTCGAACAGAGAACTAGCAGTTGAAAAACTCAAAAGAAAGCTATGTCTAGTCTGCCTTGCCCTACGACACACGGAGTAAGGTATAGAAGTATTATTTGTGATAAAATCAAGAGTAAGATTTCATAAATCAAATGAAGATGTCATAAATCAAGACGTTGATGTCATACATCAAGACGTAGAGGATGGATACCTAAGACGTTGATTTCATAAATCAAATAAAGATGCAAAAATTGAAGTAACTTTCGAAACTGGCTGTGGGATATGAGACTAAATGCCTGTATCCAACGGACGAAGCCAATAAACAAAGCTAAACATTTTAAGGTAGACAACAATCTAGAGCATGATTATAAATGGCATCGCAAAGCAGGGATATAAAACACACGAGTAAGGGTAGAATTTCCAAAATGTATAGAACCATAATGTGTTGCAAACGAGATAAATCCATCAGGTAGTAGCACATTAGCTGAATCGGGAACAACAGTAATGTCAATAAGAGAACCTTTGTCACCAGTCATATGATATGAGCCTCCCGAATCCAGAATCCAAGGTAAAGTAGGCTTACTTAACCCATGGTGACAAAGGGTAATTTAATTGATTAAATAATTTAAGGGTCGTATTCCATTGGTAGTCAGATAGAGAAGGGTCGAAATCAAATTGGGCAATGGAGCCGGAGGCTGTAACCACAAATAGTTGTAGCGAGGTGACATCACTAGTGAATGCAGGCTGAGGGCAGCGATGGGTAATAATTTAGATTCAGAGGTAGACATATGAACAAATTTGTGGCAGACAAAAAATCACACGGAAAATCAGACAGTAAAAATAGAGCTGACGGGGTGGCGCATGAGATCAAAGGCAGCGCACGTGCACGCTACGGGCAAGCAGATTAGAACAATAGTGGCAGTGGCAGATCAGATCGGATCAGCGGCCGGTAGGAGAGTGATACTGTGGCACGTAGAGGAAATCGGTGGTTGCGCGTGACATGCAATGGCCGCGCGTGACACACCCTTACGATGCATACAAGACCAGGAATGGAAAACTGGTATCGGCAATTACAGCGGCATGGTCGATGCGATAACAATCAGTGATTTAGGAATCGGAAGGCGAAGTCAGCAATAGCACAGTGAGTTTGAACGCGCAACTGTGATGACAGCAGTAGATCGCAGACGACGACGGAAATATTTAGGTTTTAGGTTTCAGGATTTTAGGCTCTGATACCATGTAGAAAATAAGGATGTAATTTTGTGATTGTATTCATGATCTGGGGTACATTATATAGAGATACAAAGACCTATACAGAAAAGGAAAAAGAATATAATCTAATTACAATTATAAGTAATATTCACATAATAGTACTAATCCTCAATATTGTTTCATTCTCGTGAGTCAAATTTTATAAGGTCCCAATCATAGGTACCTCTCCACCAAAAAAAGATGATAAATAGATGGAACACTCTCTCTAATTCTCCCTTTTAGGTTTCGGGTGCTTTTCATAATTATTTTTATTTATGGATTAATTTTAAAAGATCTCCAAAACTACATGAACCTCTCTACAAAAAAATGAATTGAATGAATACCTCTCTCATTCCTCCTTGCCTAAGTGGTTAGGGAAATTTTTTTTAAAACTTTAAGACCATCCGAGGATGGGGGGAAATATATTAGGCTCCCCTAACCGTTATAATTAAAAGCCAAAATAGCACCGCATGAGTTTGTTCGTTACAAAAGATGAGCCAATTGTTGATCCAACAGCCCTAAGAGCTCTTGAAGCAATTAAGAAATTGCTTACAAAAGCGTTGTATACACCTATACAAAAAGAAACTAATACTAGGAATGAGTCAAAGTGGCAGAAGAGGTCTATCTTATTATTCCGATGTACTGTAATATCACGAACGAGTCGGGGAATCGAGGTTGTCGAAACCCCCGTTTGTCAATGATATTCAGACAATAGGAACATAGATAAGCAGACCATTTTTGAGGCGAGTTTTGTAGCAGCACTTGGACTGCAGTGCGAGCATCATCTTAGCAAAATTACAGCAGTATCCTCTCAGCTTCCTGGTAGCGTAATTAAACTTCCTTGCAGCAGCATCTTCAGCAAAATGTCGACATGAATCCATTTTTTCCTAGTCGAGCTAAACCCCTAGATACCTGAGAATCAGCATGAAGAAAACAGCAGTATCTATACTAATAGTGAAAAGAATTGAGAGTACAGCAACCAGAAAAGATAAGGAGAAGTGATAGAGGCAGCTGTAAATTTAGCAATTGTTCCTGAGTCAATGGATTAGCCTATGAAAGAATACGATTGAGCTAAGAGGCTCCTATTCTAATCCCTAGGAATCCGATATTATCCAGTGAAAGGAGATCGTGAAGAAAACTTGGAGTTGACATGATATCTACATCCCCCTGAAGATTATTTTCCATAGCAAATTTAGCCAAGAAATCTGCAGGTAGATTAGCTTCCCTAGGGATATATTGGATTGGGGTTGTGAGCTGTTCTTTGTGAAGTGTACTACAAAGAGAGAAAAGTTTCCAAGGACAGCATGAGGGGTTGATAATACCCCTAACAGCAATTAGACAGTCTGATTCAATTACACAGGTATGTAAGGAAAGTTTTGAACAGATTTCATAAGCACTCTGAATAGCTATAATTTCGGCATGTAAAGGAGCAAGACAGTCCCTTACTATCACTGCAATAGAAGAAAAACCACCATTTTTCCAAGATGCATCCGTATTAATTTTGTATCCAGTTAGTGGTTTTTGCCAATTGACAGTAGAAATTATTTTTTTCTCCTTTTTAGAAATTTGTGGAATGATTTTTACCTGGATCCATCTCTTGTTCTTTTCTATGTTCCCAAAAAATTGATGAGCTGTAAAAATTTGGTAAATCATCCCTTTGATGTCATGAAAACATGCTTCAGCAGAAAAAGAAATGTTTTCAAAAATGATTTTGTCCCTATAAATCCATAAGAACCAGATTGTAGCAACTAGGGAAACAGCAATCAAATTAGCATGTATCTTGGATTCGGCTTTGTATGCTAAAAAGAATTCCACTCTATATTTTAGACTACTGAATCCAATGGGCACTACCAAAAGACCAAAGGCGGGCTAGCATGTTACGTTTTTAGTTTCGCATTTATCATCAAACTAATGGGGGAATTGAAATTACTTCAACTACTACCGATTGATGGGAGATATGTGGATTATTACAATTTTTTATTGTATTGCCATTCCAAGAGAGACTGTTTTTTTAACCGAAAAGGGCCTTTTTTACTTCAGTTGTAGTCGTAGAGCGAGGAAAGAGGAACGCAGGCCTATCGCTTAAGGTACCTTTGCTTATTCTCTTAGCTTAGTCTATTAGAGCAAGAATAAGTCGCATATCAACTGTTTATAGAATGGAAGAAACTCGCATATCCGATGTAAGACTTTTTTTACACGAAGATTTTAGAACGGGGGGAACATCTATTATTTCATAACCAGCATTGGTGCGGTAGAGCGGCACCTGATATGCTCATAGAGAAAGAGGGAGTACCAAGTTGTATTCAGGAGTAGAAAATTGTAACCTATCCATCAATCAGTCATCCCATTTCCTTCCTGTGTGACACCGTGTGCTTTGGGCAGTTATCCAGCCATTCCAATCTTTCGTATGCGGATCTATAATATATATATATCTAACTGAGACGCTTCTGCGCTGTTCTCAAGTCTAGTTTACGAAGCCATGTAAAAATTAGCTCCTACTCCCACTCTATCAATTGCTCTACAGAATAAAGTTACGAGTAAGTGGAGAAGAAAGATCTCCAGAGATTCTTATAATGTTCAAGATTATCTGATTGATTCATGCAAATAGGGCATCTAGAAGCAAGGGAGAAACCAAACCTATTGAGGATATTATCAAATGGTAAGATACCGTTTAGTGCTCTCCATAGCAAAACAGACATTTTTCCAGGAAGAAAAGGAGACCAAACCTTTTGAAAATCTCTGATTTCAGGTCTTCTTTGTCTGAACAGAGAGTAAGCTGACCTGATTGAGAAGTTTCCATCCATGGTGAGGGTCCAGACAAGCTTATCTTTGTGTGAGTAATCCAAGGCAACTGACTGCAAAGTATTGAAAATGTTGGTAGCCAGATGTGGCTCCAGGATTGAAAGAAAAGAAGCTTTGTCAATAATGAAAGACCTTAGAGATATTTCCTGAAAAGGAATATTCAGGTCTTCAGGCCATTTATAGCATAAGGCTCTATTACCAAGCCAATTAGCATTCCAAAAAGAACAGTCCCCAATTCCATAAATAACTCTAGAAACACTATTTGCCCTAGCAGTAATTCTACTAATCCTAGACCATGTGTGGGATTTTTTATATGAGTCAGGTAAAGACCATAAAAGAGAAGCCCATTGGGTATTGTTTTGTTGCAACTTCCACCATAGTTTACATGAAAAAGCTTCCACTGTTGCATTTAGGTCTCTAAAGCCTAAGCCATTTTCCCCCATAGGGAAACACATTTTTTCCAAGATCTCCACTTTTTTCTTTCAGTATTTTCACACTTCCCCCAGAATAGGCTAGATGCCATTCTTTCCATTTTTTTTAAAACGATCCTAGGGGGTCTTAAAACTGCAAAAATATGGATAGGAATCGAAAGGAAACAGTGATTTATCAGAATGATCTTTCCAGCTGAAGTTAACCATCTATTCTTCCAATTATTAATCATTTTATCCATTCTTTCTAATGCTGGAAGATAATAAACCTGTAAATTGCGACCAGCAAATATAGGTACTCCTAGGTATTTGAAAGGGAAGAAGCCTTTCTCCATTCCCAGAATCCTCTTGACTGTGAGAACAGTTTGAGGAGAAGTGTTATGAGCTACATAAAATTCTGATTTGGAGAAGTTAACTTTTTGACCAGATGTAAGCTCATATGCTAAGAGGAATTGTTTAAAACGCTTCAGATTGTTTGGCCTGGTGTTCAAAAATACAGCAGTATCATCCACATACATGAGATGTGTGAGGGGGGAGCATGAAGTGGGGAGACTGAAATATTGCAAGAAACCTTCACTAAACATTTTTTTAAACCTCTGGAGAATGCCTCAGATAGTAGATTATACAGGAAAGGGGATAAAGGATCCCCTTGTTTGATACCTCTAGAAGAAGAGAAAAAGCCAGATGTAACTCCGTTAACTATGACAGAATGCATTATAAGTCCTACAAATTTACCATGAAAACCAAAATTTAGGAGTATTGAATTTAGGAATGACCAAGAGACCCTGTCAAAAGCCTTTTGCATATCTAGTTTGACTATCAGGTTAGTAACTTTAGATTTCCTAGACAATAATCTGGTCATCTCCTTCATTTGAATCACATTATCTGAAATATCCCTTCCTTTGATAAAAGCACTTTGCTCAGGAGAGATCAGTATATGCATTAGAGGTTTAATCCTTTCCATCAGCAGTTTAGAGAAAACTTTATTAACAAAGTTTGGTAGACTGATAGGTCTAAAATCTGCAAATGAGGTAGGGATTGGCTTTTTTGGGATTAATGTGAGCCAAGTACTTGAAATAGCTTTAGGAATGGTGCCATTATTTAAAAAATTATCTGCAGCATCTAAAAGATCTAGTTTAATGGTTTCCCAGAAATGAATGTAAAATTCCCCTGGAAAACCATCAGAGCCCGGAGCACTAGATTTGTTAAGATTAAAAACTGCAAATTTAAGTTCCTGTAAATTAATGGGATTCAGCAAAAGAAGATTTTGTTGATCTATGATAACTTTAGGAATCTCATTAAGAAAATGGTTAAGATAGGTTCCCTCTTTTTGTGAGACATCCTGATTGAGTAGTTCCTGAAAGAACCTAACTCCTTCCTCCTTAATCAATTTTGGATCCGATATCCAGTTACCATTGCCATCTTTAATTTTGCTAATTCTTGCTCTTGCTTTCTTTTCCTTAATGGAGTGGTGAAAGAAACTAGTGTTAGCATCTCCATGTTTTATCCAATTAAGCCTAGCCTTTTGTTTAAGAAAAATGTTGTATTCTTTCTGCGCTCTCAAAAGATCAGCTTTTGACTTTGTGAGTTCCATTAGTGTTGCATCATCTTGAGATTGCTTAAAAAGTATTTCAAGATCATTTACTCTAGTCTCAGAATTAAAAAGATTCTGATTCACATTTCCAAAATTGGTTCTGTTCCAGTCTTTTATTACAGTCTTTAGTCTCTTTAGTTTGTGTACCAGATTATGCATACCATTGAAGGGAGAACTTAAATTCCAATTAGAGACTACCATTTCCTGAAATTCTTCTCTATTAGACCACATTTCTTGATATCTAAAAGGCCTTGGAACCTGTTCTATAGCAGATTGGACTGAAAGTAATAGGGGAGAATGATCAGAGGTTAGTCTATTTAGAACATGTATGGAGCTATTGGGAAAGTGTTCAAACCAATATAAATTGCTCATTCCCCTATCTAGTCTTTGAAACTGTAGATCCTTACATTTGTCTAGATATATGTTATTGCTCCATGTGTAAGAATTTCCTACTGTGGGTATTTCATGCAGATCCATATTAGATATGAAGTCATTAAATCGTTTCATACTTTTTTCTGGGGGTGGACTTCCTGCCTTTATATTCTGATACAGAGGCAACAGTATTAAAATCTCCTATGTAAATTGCTGGGTCAGAATCAGTAGATTGTAAGTCAGACCATAATACTTCCCACAAATGTCTATAGACACTAGCATAAATGAAGAAGCAGTTCCAGGATGAAGAGGTGGCTTTATCAGAAGTGGTTAGGGAAATGTGTCTGCCCAAGTGAAAGCACGTTCCAAATCCACCCCTCCCCTCCTTGGAGTTGCATTATAATTGGGTTCTATGTCACTATACACCATGTTGGTATGGACTGCAGTAGGAGACTCACCTAACTTTGTTGTGTGAGCTACTAGGGAGTCTCTCCCTCACTAGTGGGGGAGACCTAATTAAAGGCGGTTATGTTGGATGTTAGAATTCACTTTGTAGGTGACTTCTCCGAGCGTGACTTTGATCGATTTCGATCAAAGGCGGTTCCGAGAACCACCTTCTATAGAGGTAAGAAACAGTTCCAAACTCGAAACTTGTTTCTAATGTCAAAAAAAGCCACTGGAAACCAATCGGTTTATGGCGTCGAATCAAACCCTTAATTAATTGGAACCAAATAGATATAAAAATACGGTACCGAATCAGAAACACATGAACAAAAATAGATATGGTATCAAATGAAAAGCATATGGACATCTTTCCTAACAGATATGAAATTATAAAACCATTATTTAACCTAACACAGGCGGCCGGTGGATGAGAAACCCATCAGTGGCAGAGGATATCTTCAGCGGCGGGAAGGAACCATTGGCGCAGAGGAGCCAATCATTTTTGGCGGTAACAAGTTCACATGAAGGAGCCATTCACGCAAAAGAGCATGTAGAAGAGAGGGCACAGTGGAGCCAATCGTTCATCGGCGAAGAGAGAGGTGGGGCGGTGGGTTTGAAGGTGAGCGGCGGTGGGTTTGGGACAACAGAGGTGAGCGGAAACGGGTATGGGAGAACCGAGGTAAGCGGCCGGTGTTAGAAAAATACAGAGGAGAGATAGGGTTTGAGGGTGTGGGTGTTAGAAAATTTTAGAAATTTTTTGCTAAGGGGAGAAGAGAAAAAGAGTTATTTATACTAAGGCCCAAAAATCGATCCAAATCATCCTATTAAAGTCAGAACCACCTTCTATTGATGTCAATCAAAGGCGGAACCGTCTTTTGTCATTTTTTAACCGCTTTCTATTGAGATCTGAAAGTAGTTCCGACGTTGGAACCTCAGTTCCGTTATCGAAAATCATTCGGATCTCAATAGAAGGTGGTGCCTCAAGAACCGTCTTTGATTGTCTGTCTTTAATGAAGGCCTCTTCACTAGTGCCATTTTCTATGAAACAACACCATGAACGATAATAGGTTGTCAAAGTAAAAAAAAAAAAAAGTCACACCCGTGCTAAGAAATACTCTTAACGGATTCCACATAAAACTCAGTTTAAAGCATATAAACCATCAACATTAAAATAAAAAGACACATAACTTATATTTTGTAAATGAAAGTTTCAAAACCATATATTTTACAAACTAATATGATAATTCTAACATTGAAAACTCAACAGAGAAGTCATTGTAATCATCAACTAAAAAAACATCAATACAATGCCATTTAATACCAAACCATAATGATAATATTCAATTTGTCTAAATTATAACAAATGTCATGAAAATCCTTCTAAAAATGCTAATATTCATCAAGTATGTCCTTCTATGCTTGACCTTTTTCCAGCCTTTGAACTTCTTCCAACTTTAAGCTACTATCAAACGGCATCAACTTGACTCGGTCTTTGAGGTCAAATGAAATAATCAGAAATATCTTCATTTTCACTCTTTTCTTCAGTAAAATTGAAACATAAAACTAGAACCTAAACATCAACATAAACACTAAACATATCCAACAATTATATACCTAATTCAAGTAAAACGACTCAATTATTCCCAACTATACTTTACATTAAAATTTGAAAAATAAGAGATAAAACGCAATTAATAGTTAGACAACATCAACTAGATATGCATTAATATCAAGAGAACCCATGTGTACCAATAAACATCAATATGGAAAATACATAAACATTAAAAGGAATAGACAATAGACACATAAATATCAACGGAAAAGTACAAAACATCAATGATTGCAATAAATTAGCATAAAATTTGAACTAATATTAAAATTCCAAAACTTTACGTAATAGTAAATATTCAAAAAAATAATAAAAATAAACATGAGCAAACTATAATTAAACATCAACTTAAATAGTATAAACATAAAAAAAATCATCTGCAAACAAGTATCAAATAAAATGTAAAAATTATCATCGACTGCAATATAACATCATATATAAAAGTGTACTCCTTCTGTCCCAATTAGAACTGCGAAAAGAGATAATTGAACAAAAATATTTAACCTGTGCAAAATGTCAAAAATCCCCTTACTGGCCCAATAGACTTCTTCTTCCCAATCTGGAATTCAACGCTTCCATGGATCCTGATTTCTCGAGTCCCATCTTTCTCATACTTCCCAATCTCCCGAGTTCTGGATGCCATCACTGGACTTCAGAATTCCCTTCCTCCGTCGCCTGATGAATGCATCCATGGATCCCCTTCTCACCGGAATGATTTGGTCTCGACCGACCCGGAGATGAATCCCTGACCACCCCATCTTTCAGATTCAAATGAAATTGTGAATTTTCGTTGAGGGTTGTCGACGAGGATTTTGTCAATGCTGAAATGAATTGCAGCATGGGTTTCGATTTTGGTTTCGAATTTGGTGGGTTTCGATTTTGGTGAGTTTCGATTGAGGGTTTAGATTTTGGAAACAATTTAGGATTTGATTTGGATTCGATTGAGGATTTTGATTTTGGTTGTGTATGTGAAGGTGGTGCGATGGGTAATGTGGTGGTGATGGTCGTGTGGTGAAGGTTGTGACGGTGGTGTTGTGGTAGTGGTGTTGTGGTGAAGGTGGTGGTCGTATGGTGTGGTGAAGGTTGTGGCGGTTATGGTCGTGTGGTGTGGTGAAGGTTGTGGCGGTGGTGGTCGTGTGGTGTGGTGAAGGTTGTGGCGGTGGTGCTGTGGTGGTGGTGCTGTGGTGAAGGTGGTGCTGTGGTGGCGTGGTGAAGGTGGTGGTGGTGGTGATGTGGTGTGTGTGGTGGTGTGGTGAAGGTGATGGTGATGGTGGTCGTGGTCGTGGCTGTGATGCTGTGGTGGTGGTGTTGTGGTGAAGGTGGTGGTGGTGGTGTTGTGGTGAAGGTGGTGGTGGTGGTGTGTGTTAGGTGTTTTAAATTTATTTAATAAATACTAAGGGTAAATCGGTATTTTTACTTGTTATAATTTTCTAAAATAAAAAGTGTGTAGTTTTATGTGGGACAGAGTTAAATGGAAGTGTGCAGCTTGAATTAGACGGGGAGAGTAGAAAAATTATAGAAAACGTAAAAATAAACTCTAGTCAGTTCATCTTCAACAATAACCAAAAAACACTACGAGAATTTAGGAATTCGATTTTGCAACAGAAACACCATAAACATACGTGAAATTGAGTTATTTCAAATTCTTAAATCAAGAAGAAAAAGAAAAATTAGAATTATAAGATGAAATAAATAAATAAAGCTAAACTAAATTACAATAAACTAAGAGCAAAGTTTTGGGAAAGAAGTCTTTCCATAAGCTTATGGAAAGACGAGATTTAATTAGAATAATAAAATATAAAAGATTTTAATTGTAATATTATAAATTTGCTATACAACGTGTAGTAATTATAAAGTTTATAACCCGATTCATGCAACCCAAAAATTCTATCTTCATTTCTTCTAATTTGCACTTTAAACATTGATTTTTCCATGACTTATGGAAAAACTGTCTTTCAAAAGACGAACTCTAAAATTAATGAAGTGGATAAAGATAAATTATTTTTAACTCCTGATTGCTATATAACTAATTTTAGAGCATCTCCAATGCAAGTATCACAATAAAAAAAGTTAATAGCCACATATGATTGACGAGTTTGAAAGTTAAAATTGATCTCCAATCCAAGAGTCAATTAAGGGGTCAATCTGACGTTGAGTGAAGACTTTAATTAGACCTTATGAATACACACCCCCATATTGATGCCTTCAAATTATCAAATTTAGAATTTTAATTATTTCACGATTCCAAATTTAAATGTAATATTTGGATCCCAATTTGAATGTATTATTTAGATTCACAATATAAACAAATTTTATTTATTAATTTATATTATATTATTAAAATAGTAAAAAATATACTTAAAATTATAAGCTAAAAATCAATAATATAGCAGAAACATAAAAGTAAAATTTAGTTTGCATTAAATTTAATTATTTTTAATTATTATTTCTTAATTTTAGTTTAACATACATATTTAATATTTTAATATAATTTATTTATAAAAAGTGTAGTTAAATTGTAAGTGAAATTAGAGTTTCTAAATTATTCAATTTGAGTTTTATTTCAGATGAATGAAATTAAATATAATATTATATAAATTTATTATTGAATAATTTTGATAGAAATTTATTTTCATAACAAAGCAATACTAACTGGCGTTCTTGCATTGGAGTGCAAAATTTCAAAAAAAAATATAATCAATCTCCTCATATCCACATCATATTAACGTATAATAAAATATTAACAAATATTTCCTATTTTTATCCACAACCCCTTAGTATTTGAATACTCTTACTGAAATCTTAATGAATGAGGGTCACATATTGGTAGTAGTTATATAGTTCTACTGTGGCGGCTGAATATTCAAACTAGTAAAGAATTGGATGGATCATTATTTCTTGTTATACGTACTGAGTTGCCACTTTGACTGGAACTTCTTACTTGGCGGCAGAATTTATTTTCATCGTACGTATGTATATGTATGTTTTAAATCAGTTGCCAGTATGTTTCTTCGAAGTTCTCTTAGAAAAGAAAATAAAAGAACTAGTAAACAAATAAATAACTGTGTGGTAAGTGCAAAAAAACATTTTAATAATCGCTCTCGCCTCATTGCTACTGTTCATCATCCCTATCACTAAGCCACCAATGGCTAAATCACATATCCCTCACCGGAATCTCCACTCACGTAACTTTTTAACCTTGTTGGTTCTACAAGGTGCCGCTATGGCGGCTTCTGCCGTCAAAAGCTTTGCCCAAGAACTACAAACTCGAACCCCTCCTATCTCTACAAACCTCCCTTTCACTCAAAATCTGACACCAATTCTTCAATATAAGGGAGAATTGGTTGTGCTTTTCTCTCCGGAGCAAGTATCAGAGCTATCCACTCATTACGCAAAAATGCTCTAATTGGGAATATTCCTAGAGGAAGGCCGACAATGGAAAAGCTAGAAGCTGATTTCAAGACTGTGGGTTTCAGCAGAAGTTACCAGCTGGGCGCAATTGATTTCAAGAACATCCTAATCAGGTTCCAAGAGAAGGAAAACTTTCAACGTTGCTGGATCAAGGGGGTTTGGTCGCTAAATGGCACCACTATGAGGATCCTCAGATGGATGCCGGACTTTAAACCGAATGCAGAATCCTCGATCGTCCCGGCGTGGGTCACCATCAGACAAGTGCCTCTCTACTATTACAATGTCCCGTCCATAGAAGCAATTGGAAACCAGATTGGAAAATTCATCAAGATGGATCAAGCAACGGAAAGGCTAACAAGGCCATCTGCCCTCAAGATATGCGTGGAAATTGACCTTCAATCCCAACTGTTGAACCACATTAGGTTAGGCACTTCCTTGGAAAATGAAAAGTATGCCAAAGAATATGAAGATTTACCTATGTACTGGTGTAGCTGTAAGAAGATTGGTCACCATGTGAATAGGTGTAGAATAGTTAACCCTGAGCTGAGACTTCCTAAATCTACCGCCACACTGAATAGAGCCCCCAAACAGGTATCTACTACACAGATGAATAGGAATGAACCCCAGCAAACAAATGCAACAAGTAAACTAAAGCCTGGCAACAAACACAGCAAAGAACCAATAGAGGTTACCCATGCTGAATTTCTAGCTGAATGGAAGCAAGTACACAAAAACATTGTTCCACATACTTCAGGGATACCAATAGCCCAAAAACAAAGAGAAGCTGAACACCAACCTCAACAAGAAACACCAGATAGAATAGAAAGCCCTCATATAGACAGAGAGACACCACATTTGGAACTCCAAAGGGAAGAAAATACCAATCAAGATTCTTTACATACTCACAATGCCGGGGAGAATCAACAGGATGTGACCCCACAACCACACAATGTTGCCTTCAAAGGCAATAACAATGAGGCTAAATTGCAAAAAGGCAAAACCCAACAGTTAATTGATCTTACGAAGAACGGGAAAACGCAAGGAGTGTGCCAAAGATGACTTATCAGGTATCATCCCTAACTCTCCTTTAAATGAACGAAGTACTGATCATTTTTACTAACCATCTTGCAGATCCAGCCCCAAAAGCTCAATCAGGTTCCAACTATTAGGAGAGGAACTCTAGTCTGACACAGCAGACTGCAGCTCAAGTACTAAAGAGCTTCAGCTGGATCAGGTAAGTGCCCTAAAAAACATCTCTGGTATGATGACTAGTAAGACAACCAGGAAGAGGACACTTTTTAACAAGTTAAATAGGATGGATTTAAGGTCTACTTCAAAAAGAAACTCTGGAAAGTCTAAATGATATATACACACCTTAATATTAGGGCCCTTGTCTGGAACCTTAGAGGAATCAGAACATCTCTGGATAGGTTAAAAAGAATCATTATGACTCATAATATACAAATACTTTGTATATTAGAACCTAAGCATCATTATAAAAATGTGACACATATAGGCTTAAATTAAATTTCCAGTGTCACCATAGCTCAGATAGAAATAACATTTGGCTAATGTGGAACTCTTGTTGTAATGTTAGCATCTTATCTGAGACTGATCAATATACTGAAACTGCCTTTTCTTTCCCCTGCTTAGTTCTGAAATGTGTGCATATTTCATTCATGCATCAACCTTAAGAACAGACAGGAAAAAAATATGGCAAGAGATCAGCTCACATTTAGACTACAATAAACTTTTAATTGGTGATTTTAATGTCATAAATTCCATAACAGAATATAAGGGTCCCAATAAACCTAATGTAAAAAAGCAATAGAGACTTTTCTAATTTCATAGTAAGCCAACAACTGACACATCTTTATACAGTGGGAAACACCTTCACTTGGTCAAACAAGAGAAGACCTCCTACATTAGAAAGACTTGATAGGGCTCTAATTGACCATGACTGGAATTAAAAATTTCTAAACAACTCACTGGACACACTCAACAAGCACACATCTGATCACTGTCCATTATTACTAACCATAGGGAGTAAAATTGCTTCAACACCTAGGCCATTTAGATTCCTAGGTGCTTGGATAAATAGACCTGAACTGAAACAGGTCATTGAAACTAACTGGTCACAAACCATATCAGAAAATGGTATGCTAAAATTCTTTTTGAAATTAAAAAGACTGAAGTTGGTGTTAAAAACATGGAATAAGGAAGTTTTTGGTAACATAAATGAAAATGTCAAAAAGGCTGAAGAGGAACTTAGAATACAGGAAATTAATTATGAGACAACAAATTCAGAATCTGACCTCATAGAGCTTGATCATAAAAATGTACTTCTGCTAAGAGCACTATCTGAAGAAAATTTGTTTTGGAAACAGAAAGCTAACATAAAATGGCTTAAAGAAGGAGAGGAAAATACTAAGTATTTTCACTCAACGGTAAACCAAAGAAGACAGAAATAAAACATCTCAAAGATAAAAAAACTCAGAAGGAGTATGGACAGACATTCCATTGGAGATTGAAAAAGAAGCAATTCTATTTTACCAAAACCTACTGATAGATGACTCTAACCCTAGAGGGGCATTTTTTAAGCCAGATCCCTTTGATCCTTGATAGCAGTGACAATTCACAAATGCTCAGAAGGCCTACTTTAAATGAAATCAGGGAAATTGTCTTCTCCCTGAATCAGAGGGGAGCCCCTGGCCTTGATGGATTCCCTGCCAACTTTTTTAGGACTTTCTGAGATATAATAGGACCTGACATGCTATCAGCAGTCTCTGATTTCATGTCAGGCACGAAAATTCCCGCTGGAATATCCAGTACCTGGATATGCCTGATACCAAAAAAGGATATCCCTATATCCTTTGATGATTTCAGACCCATATCACTTTCTAACTTTACTAACAAAATTTTCTCTAAGCTCTTAGTTCAGAGAATAACTGATATCTTGCCAAAACTGATCTCACAAAATCAGCCAGCCTTTCTAAAAGGTAGAGAAATAGCTGACAATGTCATCTATGTCAAAGAAATGGCAAGGTACATAAATAATAAACAAGGAGCCGCTAACTGTATCCTAAAATTAGATCTAACCAAGGCTTTTGACAGAGTTAAATGGTCTTTTCTTGGTCAAATTTTGAGGAAATTTGGATTTCAGGAGCAATTCATCAATTTGATCCTAAACAATTTATCTAGTGCATAGTTCTCTATCAGGTTTTTTCCAAACTTCAAGGGGAATCAAATAGGGAGACCCTTTCAAAATCCTTCTCTAGAAGCTTGACTTTTTGTTTCCAAAATAAGAAGATCAATCTTTTTAAAAATCCTGCATACAAAAACACTGTCTCTACAATTGTATAGTACGTAATTAATTCGAATAGAACTATCTTAGTTCCAACATAACAAAAATTACCATCCACTTTCACCAGCTCGGACAATGATGACCTTGAAGATGATTGGCCCCCTAGCTTGTATCACCTCGAAGAACAAGTTGTCCCTAATACGTAGGTTGTAACCCCTATGTAACTCACCAAAACCCTTTGGGGATAAGGCCTTGACCCTCCCACCCCCCGAGTAGTTCATATAACACTCTATCTAGTAGCACCTTAGCACTACGGTGGCCTTCTCAGTCGGTAGGACTGGTACAATCTCTCATGAGATGTACTAAATCACTGTAACAAATATTGATTAGAAATATTATATATTTATGTATATATATATGTATGTATGTCTATATGTATATATGTATATTCATATGAAATTGTCAACTAATAAAATTTATTTAAAAAGTTTTACCAAAGTAGGTATTTTCCCAAAGTTCAGCTGCTTCAAAGTGCAGTTAACGTGGGTTATCAATAGCCATCGCGTGATGTTCAATGCGAAGAAAAGGCTCAGGGTGCCTAGCTGTGTGGTAAACTGTACGAAAACTAGAATTTATTAGTTTTTACAAATTAAAGTGTGGAATTCTGTTTCAAAAACATATATATATATATATGTATGTATGTATATATATGTAAATAGGTGAAATATCTAAAAAAGGGCAGATTAGACGATCCTTCGCCAGTCATTTGTCCTGCATTAGAAGTGAATATTTAAAGTGATAAATCAAACCATGGAATGCCATGTGCGATGTCGAAACTAGAGTCACAGGTGCATCTCGGTATGAAGCAATGATTAGGTTGACCTTAAATTGCGATCTCGGTTGTGTGTCTGTTAAACCGAATTGAAAATCGACATAATACCGAAGTATCGTAGATTCCAAAATGCGAAGTCGGTAACAATTTAGGCTAACATAATGTGAAACCAAGATACAATACGTTGTAAAATGAAGAATTATCAGGTTGGAAAATATAAATTAGCGAGGTCGCACATTATCACAGGTTGCTACGGGAAGAAACACATCAAACCGGAAAAAATGAAGTTTTATCAACATGAAATAAACAAAGTAACCCTTGGGAGACATACCAAATTATAGTACCAATGCTCAAAGTGAAGGAATGTTCACACACGTATAAATCTAAAACAACGAGTTAGAAAGTTATTACACAGAACAAATTCATAGACACAGATCTGACATTGTGATGCAAGAAGTACAAAACTTGTGTTTTAGGAGATTTGATAAACCATACCTTTTTCCAATACAAAATAGTAGGGTGGACGGTAGAGACCATTGGAATTTGCGGGAAATTTGTGAAGAAAAGCTTGAACTTTCACTTAGGGTTACCATATTTATAACATGTCTTGGAACAACATTTTTTTAACCATGTGTTGAACTCCGCTAGTTAAGTGCAATGTCACGGGTATGTCGGTTAGTGCGAAGACATACCGACATGAGACCGATGTTACACCTTTATAGCCTACCACCCAACCATTCAACCATTCCAATTTATAAATACAATTATAAATTACATTGCATAACATGTTATGGTAAATATCAAACATTTAATAACCATAAAATAACATTAAAAAAAGAAATGTGGAATTATAAGATTTTGGACACAAAATACGTTGCGATTCAAATCCAACAAAATAAAAGAAAATAATTTTTTAATACATAGTCATATGAAATCATAGAGAGCCCTATGATGTTTGCGAGGAAGAACGATCACATGGAAAACTACGTGTCCAACACCATTTACAAGCTCGAAGTACAATGTATCCCCTTTATCAAGTTCCTCTTCTTCAAGAAACTGGTCAAACCCCTTCGGAGCCAGGGTCTTGAGAATCACATTCCCCTAGTAGTGTAATTTTGAATCTCATCCCCTGCACCTAATCACAGCCAACAACTTGAACGTCGCTATGTACTCAGTAATTTCGTCTGGGATGTACTGAATTAAATACAAATAAAATTTGTTTGTACTTATGAAAATAATGTATTGAAAAAGTTACTATAATAGGAATCATGGAGGAATTACCCTAATAGGAATTGACCCGAAGTTCGCCTGGGTTAGGGTATGTACAAAATGGGGAAATCTTCCGGAGAATATGCTAGGGGAACTATCATCATCTGAATCGCTCAAAACAATTGGATGGCTACTGGAACCAGAATTTTTTGCCATGATTGCTATAATTCATATTGTCAGGAAGGTGAAATGTTATGGTAGTCAGACAATGGGAAATAAAGACATGAAATTTAGTTTTTTTACATATTCAAGGCGACTTCGCAAAAGCACTGGTATAATCGACAATGAATGTGTGAGTTTGCATTTATTTGACCATCTACAGAAAGCATGATTGCAATGTCGCATATAGACCGGTATAGTGAAAACAAGACCAACATGTCTGTGAAGTCACATTTCAGCAGATAACAACAACAACAGAAAACGACAGCAACCTTACCACATGTTGTACCACCCAAATTCATATTCAAACACCTTACCACCACATTCCACACTCTAAGACCATGTTCTAACATACCAAATTATAGAAACCTCAAAAATTATAACAATTAACACATTCACACCCTAATAAATACAACAATTTAAAGGATAAAAACCAAAACAAATGCAAAATGCAAAGTCATGTGGATGGCATACCATTTAGAAGATTGGTCCGTGAGTAGTATTGAAACTAGAGAGAATGCAGAGAGTTTGAAATAATGTATCAAATATGGCTCCATTTATACACTCGTTATGAAGCATTGTGATTTCCGCCTAGGGCAAGCCCACTTCGCACGTCTATCGCATGGACATAGTTCATACCGACACTAGGGCGACATCAACTATTCTAAATGTGTGACTAAACCTAACATCCCACTAGCATAGAAATGGGCTTGTGTTTCACCGATCGTTGTGTGATTTTGCACTCATTTTTTGGTTCAGCAACATATATCTGACATGGTACCGAGGTCGGAGTCTATTAAGTTAGGCCTCACCATTTCAGCCAAATAAAATGGTTACTGGGCCCGCGTGTTACCTAGACAAACGTAATTGATCTTCAAATTGATTTCTTTTAAATTAGATGATTTAAATTTATATCTACAATTATTCATGAGCTAAATTAATGTATGGTTCGATCGGCATCAATTTTCACATAGCCGGTGAACTTCTTACTTTATACAATTAGTTCCCACCAAGATGGTGGTAGAGGATGAAATGCCGAATTAGAGCTACCCAGTAATATAAATCACATTCTCATGAGTTTGACTGGGGCATGGGAGAATGGTCTGCATGATGCTATTCCATATATGTATCCAGGGTTCATCCAGGATGAACCTGTTGAAATCCTTTTTGGGATCACCCAGTTTCTTTGTCATGAATAACGGTTGTCATGAGTTTGATTTGGGGATGACAATGGTCCCCGTCTTCAAACCCGGTTAATTGTCCATCATTTTTAGAATATTCCATTAATACCCTTACTATAAGCGGTATGTGAGAGATCATTTTCCACAACATGGTATCACTTCAAATTTAATATTCGAGTGTTTTTATGAAATTAAAAGCTAACACAATTTTGCCCATCAAATTTTGAAAAGCGCTACTACATTGTGTAGGGTAACTTGATGCCATTCCATATAAATATCCATGGTTTATCCAGGATGAACCAGTTGAAATCCTTTTTGGGATCACCCCAGTTTCTTTGTCGTGAATAACGGTTGTCATTAGTTTGACTGAGGAATAGCAATGGTCCGCATCCTCGAACCCGAGTTGATCTTCCATCATTTTTAGAATATTTCATTAATACCCTTACTATAAGCGGTACGAGAAAGATCATTTTCCACAATGTGGTATCACTTCAAATTTAATATTCAAGGGTTTTTATGAAATTAAAAGCTAACACAATTGCGCCCATCAAAATTTTAAAAGCGCTACTACATCGTGTAGGGTAACTTGATGCTATTCAATATAAGTATCCAGGATTCATTCAGGATGAACTTGTGGAATTCTTTATGGGATCACCTATGTTTCTTTGTCATGAATAACGGTTGTCATGAGTTTGACTAGGGGATGGCAATGGTCCGCGTCCTCGAACCTGGGTTAATCTTTCGTCATTTTTAGAATATTCCATTAATACCCTTACTGTAAGCGGTATGAGAAAGATCATTTTCCATCGTGTAGAGTATATTGTAGAGGATTACTTCGATGAAAATTACCATCAATTATACTTTGGCCTCATTTGTCCTATTTTACAACGTCTATTCGCATAATACGAATCAGGGACCTATATCTATGCGATGTCGCTCAAAATGAAATTTCCAGTGGGAAATGGAATTTTGAGCGAAATTTTGAACCAAAATTTACCCCCCCCCCCCCAACCCATCTCATTACATTAACATCCAACACAAAGACAATCATTTCCCATCTTCAACACATTTTCTCTCAACACAACTCCACCCGATCCTATCCATTAACACCATTACAAACTCTCTAGAGTCCAACCTAATTTCTTCAATCGAATATCAACAATATTTGTAGGATGGAGCATCTTCGGGTTCAATTAATTTGAGGTAGATTATTTTTGGCATCTCCTAAATTGTACATGTGTTTTTTCACATTGACAAAACACTGAATATATTCATCGAGTATGATGATTTTTTAACATGTTATATAAGTTACAATGTATGCTTTTCCTAAATAATGTCTTGTTTGTAAGAATTGCAGATAAAAGCATAGATTATTGTTGATGGTGGAAAATAATCAAATTTTCTTATGAACACAGTTTGAATGTGCGACATCGCATTTTGTTCATCGCCCCAGACAACATAAAGCTAACATGTATGCAAAGTCGCATTTCCAGAACTGACATAAGCATCTTGAATTTCTGACTTTGCACTTTCATCAGTTCAATTGACATGTCATCCTCAACCATGCGATATCGTAGTAGGCCAGTAATGGTACTTTTCCCATTTTAAAATTATTGACACATGCACTTGACAATATTATGTGTACATCATTCTGGGACTGCCAAATTCTGACATAAATTATGTTTCATGATGATTTGTTTTAATAGGACAAAGAGAGTTACAATGAACTTTGAGCTTGGGTGCCTTACAAGGTAGGCAATGGATGTTGAGTACAATTAATCGTTCATTTTCACACCAACCATATGTATTTGAATATATTCTGTCATTTATTGGTAATTTATGTTCAATGGTTGTTTTTTAATTTCATCAGAAATTAAATAATATAATATTGTACGATTCTCTACGATTCATACTACGACATTGGCCAAACCAGTACTGATACGATATGTATGCGATGTCGCCCTCTAAGAACACCACGTACTGACACTAAGCTGACATCGCTTATGACTCATGGGTTTTTTTGCGAGGTTGCATATTCAAAATGACGTCGTATTGGCTAGCCATCCACGTCAGCATGCAAATGATGATAGTGCACTGGATCATGTGATCTTGCATACAATCATGAGCCACGTCGCTATAACTATAAGATTGTCGATCACATTGATTTCGCGGTTGTTCCAATCACATTGCCTGCTTCTATTTGATATTGACTTTGCTATTTAAGGACACCGACATCGATTTGAACGATGTCGCAGCTGCATGGTACTATAGTCGGCCTTCTTCCTTAGTGTGAGGTCAGTCTCAGAAGATACCAACGTTGGTCTAAAACTGAGGTAAAAAAGTACCTTTTACCTCGGTTTTGAGCCGAGGTAAAAGGCATATTTTTACTACACCACATTTATTTTGGTTTTCTGGGGGCAAAAAACCGAGGTAAATAGAGCTGAAAAACTGAGGTAATAGGTGTTGTTTGTTGTAGTGATAGTTCTATTAGAACTGAAGCAGTAAGGTTTTACTTAAGACTTCTATCACATAATAGTAAAGACCCATATGCAATCAACACAGCAGTAAAGCTAGAAAATGTTCCACATCTAATTAATGATGAAACTAATAAACTACTAATTAAGCCCACTTCCAGTGAAGAAATCTTAAACATTCTTAAAGACATGGACACAGATTCTGCACCATGACCTGATGGTTTCCCTAGTGCATTCTACAAACATTTGTAGTCCATAATAAAAAAGATGACCAAATTGAAGCCATTAATGACTTTCTAAATCTAACACCTATTCCAAAAGCTATCTCTGCTACTTTAATCACTCTGATTCCAGAAAAGGAAGTTTGTGCCTATTTTAAAGATTTTAGGCCTATAAGCTTATGTAATTTCATAAATAAAATCATGTCTAAACTCATAGCTCATGGACTAAAACCTATCTTAAATGATTTGTTTTCCAAAGAACAAACAATTTTGTGTCTGACAAAGAATTAGCAGACAATGTACTCCACATGCAAGAAATGTCTAATTATAATCATTCCAAGCAACCCAGATTCAATATAGTTATAAAATTGACATGATGAAAGTTTTTGATAGGGTTTCCTGGAATTTTCTCTCAAAACACTTTAAAATTTTTGGCTTCTCTGACCATCCCAATAGCATTATAATAGGAAACCTGAGAGTTGTTTTCTTCTCCATCCGAATAAATGGGGAACCATTTAGTTTCTTCCAATCTTCAAGAGGTTTAAAGAAAGGAAACCCATTGTCTCCCTTGCTTTTCATCCTTATGGCAAAAGCTTTTTCAAGAAGCTTTAACTTTCTTTTCCAATATGCAATGTTGGACTATACAAGCTACCAGGATTAATGAAACCTGTAACCACATTTCTTTTGCAAATGATACTGCTATTTTCTTAAGATATTCTAAACAAGGAATAAAAACGTTAATGGTATTTCTAAAAATATATGAAAAAGCATCTGGTCAGAAAATTAATTTTGAAAAATTTTCTTTCTATATCTCAAAACATGCTTCATTAAGAAATAAATCAGTAATCAAAATGGAATCTAACAAGATGGCTGGTTCTGTGCCTTTGAAGTATTTGGGTTTCACAATCTTCAAAGGCAGAAATAAAAACATATACTATCAAGGCTTATTGGATTCCATCAACTCCAGAATCAACTCTTGGCAAAATAAAAGCCTTAACCAAGCTGGAAGAGTAACTTTAATATGACATGTTCTTACCACTATATCCTTGCATATTATAACAGTTTTAAAGCCTACTCAACATATTGTTGACAAGCTTCATAAAATGTTTGTTAAGTTTCTTTGGTATAATAAAGATCTGACTAATAACAGAAGGAAAATTTGGAGAAGTTATATAAAATTAACTCTTCCAAAAGAAGAAAATGGTTTAAATCTGAAAGACTTAAATACTATGACAAAAAGTTTTTTCTTGAAGCTTTGGTGAAGCTTCAACAAGGAAAATCACTTTGGTCCCAATTCATGTGGTCAACTTCTGACAACAAGAAAACTTCCAAATCTTGTAAAAGAATTATAGAGGTTCAGGACCTATCTATTTGCAACTCATATGTCCAAATTGGTAATGGTGAGTCATCATTTTGGCGTGCAAACAGGACTGAGTTAGGCCTTCTAACTATGTACTGACCCTAAGATACTGATCTTTTTTAGCTAGAAATGTCTATTATAAACTTTCTGAGCCAGAAGGATCATTACATCTCTATAGTCCAAAGTTATTTTCCAATTTCAGCCACTCTCCATCTTAAAGATGAACATATATTATATCCTAGTCACAAGGATGAACTGATCTGGAGTAAGACTGAGAATGGAAATTTCACTCTCATTTCAGCTTATGAGCTTTTAAGGCATAGAAAACTTAAAGTTCCACCATTTAAGTTTCTATGGTCTTCTCTATGCCACATAAAGTAAGCTTATGGAACTGGAAGCTTGTGAATAGACTGTGCCAAATACTTCACATCTTGGAAGATTTTAATCTTCACCTACCGTCCAAGTGTTGTTTTTGTAACAACAACTCAGATGATTTGCATCATGTTTTCAGCTATTGTGTTTTCTTAGATAAAATCTAGCAACTAGTAAATAGAGATTTTAACATGCATCACTCTTTTTATGCCATTCTCTGGAACAAATTCTTTTTCTACTAGACACTGAATGTAAAATTCAAACAGGCCTCTGATATCATCAAATATGTACCATGTATTGTTACCAGGGCTTTATGGTGTGCTAGAAACAAGTTCATTTTTAGGGTATTGCACCAAATTGGAAAACCAATTGTATAACCCTAATGAACATGATAAATGACATGCTACTAGCTTATAAAATAGAATATCGTTGGGATCTGTATGCATCATTCCCTACCCTTCACATATGCATAATTTAAAAAAGAAAAAAGGTCCAGTGGTTGTTTCCTGGTCCCCTTCATACACATTTAAAATTAGTGTGGATGGTTCTGTCTTATTGAATGGTGCAACGTGCATTGGTCTGATTTTGAGGGATCATAAAGGAAAGCATATCAGATCCACTTCTATGACTATCCCACAATGTACTATTTTGGAAACTGAAATGACAGTATTCCTCCAAGGAGTTAAAATAGCAGAGGAGTGGGAGGCCATCGCCGTACCTCTCAAAGTTACTATTTATAAGCCCTAAATGCTTACTATCTACAACTAAGTAGATAGCGGCAAGTCGGGATCGTCCACGAAGAAGGGGGATCTTCCTAAGCGTTTAAGCACAAATGGTTGTTATTAGGCTAGTACTAGACATATGTACACACACATAAAAGCGAGTAAATGAGGGGGGTGGTTGGTTGGTTGTCCTAAGTTATGAAAGTAAAAAGACACAAAAACTAGCAAGGTCAAGTGACTATGCTAATCATCCAACAAAACTAAAGAAAAGGGGTTTTAAAACTACAAAGATAAAGTCTTGGGGGCAATGGATATCCACTTCCAAACCTTATGTAGATCATTGAACCATTCACTCATCCTATCGCATTTGTTACTTGGCTTAACATTAACATACCTCTCTAGCAAGAATCACAACACATTATGCACAAGAAGTTCTAAGTTCACATTCATAGATTTTCATGCAAAGGAGCTACGGAATTCGTCACGTTCCTAACACCTAACCAATTCAATCATACAAACACTCCCTATTCTCAAACAAATCATGGCATAAATGAAGGGAAACACACCATCAAGAATACACAAATGCTAAATAACAAATGCTTCAAGGATGAATAAAAACATCTATTCACTACTTCAACTACTTGTTGTGAAGACTAAACTTCTATCCTTCTTAGGTAGTAGTTTGCAAGAGTGAATTCGACATCTCTTGTCAAACCTCACCAATGACTCCCGTTGTCGAGACCATGACTCAAGGTATCCCATTGATGGCATTTAGCACGAAGGTACAACAAGCTCGGCAACACTTATGACCACTACACCGTGACTAAGAATTTAACCGATTCATGCATTTACACGGGATTAGTCAAGAGCGACCACTCATAGACCTCTCTCATTTGCTACCCAACACAAACATGACGAAGAGTTCGACATCATCACATTCATCTAGCAATTATCAACACACCAACACAATCAAAAGCTCTAATTCATACTCATACATTCCTAACAAGAACAGGGGGAAATTAACCCAAATCCCCCAAACCCTAGCAAGCAATTAATACAAGTATTTCATATGCTCAAGCTTTCAACAACATTAATGAATCAACAAACACATTAAAAGCATAATAAATGCACAATAGTAAAAACACCAAATAGATAGATATAAATGGTCCTTACTACATAGAAATGGAAGCTTCAATCCCTTGCTCCCAAGATAGAACTAAGCTATAGAACTACAAGACATAATTAAACTACAAAAACTAAGAAAAGAAAGAGAAGAAAACCAAGGGTTTTCAAGCCCTAAAACCAGAGAAAAATGGGCTGGGCAAAAGCTGAAGAAGAGGAGGAAAGAGAGTGGTATTTATAGTGCAAAGAAGATAAAGTGGATTTCTGGCCGCCCGTTGGTCGCGAGTCGCGACGAGTTTCGTCGCAACTCGCGACGGTGTTGCGACGGGTTCGTCGCGACGAGTGACGGGTGCCAGAATTTTACATGTTGTCTTCTTCTTCTTCATAGTCATCCCTCTCAATCTTCAAGTCTTCAACGGCTCCAAAAATGGTCTTCAACGGCCTCCGGTCTTCATGTCTTCGAAGTGAGTATTCAAAAGTCTTCGAAAGTGTAGTCTTCAATGTCCTCCGGTCTTCGTTGCTTCCGTGTTCTTCCCTCGTCACACAAAGTCCACTTAGAAGAGGTAAAAGAGCATAAAGTTGCTCTTACCTCTCCTAAGAGAATTTCAAGGTAAAACACAAGCTCTCGATAATAAAAGAGCACAAAAGTGATCCTAAATAGTACTAAATAATGCATATAAAATGGACACATCAAACCTCCCCGCACTTAAACCTTACTCGCCCTCGAGTAAGAAAGATCCAAGCACATGAAGGAAATGATATATCCATATCCTACCTACTAATCCCCCAATCAAAGCCTCACAAAAACTCTCAATATCAAAAATCCCAAAATAAAAGCTCACATGAGAATTTTTCACACACACATCCCCGATCCTAAATCTAACCAAACCTACCACTTATCAATTTACTACCCATAAAAATATTTCAAAGCCCCGAATTGATATTCCCAAAGTCCAATGACACAAAATGAAGCTAAAACCATAGAGGAAGTTTAAACACATGCTTCACCTAATGCCAATATATCAACCAAAAATGAAGTAGAAAGAGATCAATAATTTCATAACCATACTTCGTTTCTTAACCCACTAAGTTACCCAATCCCAAGAGGTCTCTAGATGTTGAGCTACCCGATCCATCCATGTGACAACCGCAACCTTATGGCTCCAACGCCGACAAATGAGTGAAATTATAGCATTTTTCTTTTTCTCTCTTTTTCTCTCATTTTTCCTAGGAGCTCTTTCGAGTTTTCATCCTAGCCACACATTATGTTTCTTTGGCTCACATCTCACCTTTTCCCGCACATTTTAGCCTCTCATTTTTTCCTAGGCCGCCCTTTCGGGTTTTTGACCTATCCGGGCCCCCAATGTTGCCTAAGTTGCCCTCTCGGGTTTTCAACTTAGCGGGTTTTCTTTTCTCTTTTTCTTTTTTTCTTCTTTTTTTTATTATATTTTTTTTTCTTTTTCTCATGTTTTTCCAATGAAAAGTAGCAAAAAGCATTCCAAAACAATCTAGCATGCATGTGATTCCTCTAACCCCTCCCCACACTTAAAACATTACATTGCCCTCAATGTAAACATGTAAGGCAAGAACAATAAAAATCAAGGCAAGGGGGTAGAGTGACACCCATTTCTCCGAATAGTTGCCGGTGATATGGCGCAATCCAATGTAATTGTATGGTCCCAAAATCGGTTTCTGAACCGGAAGGGGGAGCAAAGATGCCGTAGAAGAACTCACCCCTCGAGAAAAGCATTGTCTCCGTGGCGCCGTTTGATCAAGACTAACACCACAAAGAACAACATTAAACTCACAAGTACATAAGGATTTGTAATACTAGGCTTAGCATCAAGAGTTAATAACCATAGTATTTTCAAAGAACAACCAATCCACCCACAACCACTACTATAAGATTATGCATTAAAAATATCCAACATATATTGACATATATACAAGCATCATTATAGGATATGCACTCACGGTCACAATGATGTAATCGCCATACTACAATCAACAAAGGTACTATAAAGATGCAAGAATGTTCATATGTCAATATATGTAGGATGGTGGAGGAATGAGTGGGTATGTGGTGGTTCTTGGGAGTGTTGGATGGAGAAGAAGGACGGATCATGCAATGTTTAAGATCAGTTGGAAACTTGGATTTTTCATCGCAACTCGAGATTGAACTGGTCGCGACTCGCTATGAGTTCGTCGCGACTCGCGACAGGTTCGTTGCGACTCGCGAAAGTCGAGGCCGGGAGCTGATCTTTGGCAAAAATTTTCTGATCTTGTCGCGACTCGCGGCTTCTATGTCGCGACTCGCGATGGCCCTCGCGAGGCTATCGCGACTCGCGGAAAGTTGGTTCCGAAAGCCCAAAAATTTCTGAGCTCGTCGCGACTCGCGACGACTTCGTCGTGACTCGCTACGAGACCTCGCAATGTCATCGCGACTCGTGGAAAGTTGGTGCTGGGAGTGGATTTTTCTCCCCTGTTCGTCGCGACGAGCTCATCGCGACTCGCGACGGCAGGGTATCCCAGGCTTAAATTTTTTCGTTTTCTTACCAACTGTCCAAGCTTTCTTCCCTTGTTTGTTGATCTCGTTCCTTCATCTCCTCCATTGAAATGCACTTCACTTTGCTACAAAATCATAGAAAAACATGCCATAAAAAGAACAAAACAAAACAACAAAAAACTAAGAGACAAAAACTAAGAAACAAAAGCTAAAAGAAATGCCGAATTTATTTCACGTCGTCAGCACGACGAAGCTCCATATTTTTAAGGTCATCGGCATGACCCTAATGTTATCCGTATGGTGAAGGCTTGAAGCTCTTCACCATGAGCATCCAAAATAAGAGAGGTGGAGGAAAAAAACTTTCAAGAGGAAAGTCTTGTGGAGGTGGAGATGGTTCAAAGGGAATTGAGTGGTTAGGGAGCTTGGGATAATCTTTCGGCTCCTCTCTTGTTTCCCTCAAAACTTTCGAAAATATTAGAGTTGGTTCATTAGGTGGGAGAAGGGGTGATGATGCTAATGGATGTAGCACTATCACCTCTTCCTCCATTTTTCTATCCTCAACAACCAACTCCTCATCCCTTTCAAACTCAAAATCATTCTTATTGGTGACCTCACTCACCGAGTCATCGAATTCAAGTTGGGATGGTGTATTTTCGGAATCACGAGCTTCCATGCGGGCCAATACCTCTAATATGTTTCTCACATGCCCCTCAATGGCCTCAACACTAGAGGAGAGCTGGGTATCCGGCTCCTCACTAGTAAAGGAATTCAAGTTTGCTATGGTATTTAAGATATCCTCACGTTTCAAACTTGAATTTCCTTGTTGGGCTTGGTTTTGGGGTATGGTATAGGGTGGTGATGGCCAACTAGGTTGCTCGTATGGTTGGTTTTCCGGCTCATTCTCATACCACCAATCCGGACTACCACTCCATTACGGGTTGTAAGAGTTGTGGTATGGATAGCATTCATGAGCTTCTTGCCCTTGAAAACCAACATCTCCTACCTCTTGGTAGCACTCTTCATAGTACCCATGGTTTTGAAAACCAAGGGTTCTTTCTCGGTCATAGTGCTCTTCCCACAACAAAGGGCAAGATTCGGTAGGATGATCGGAATGACACATCCTACAAAACCTTGCTTGTTGAGCCTCTCTTCTCATCATGAGTTCCCTCAAGGTGAGACGCTCCATTAAATTTTTTATTTTATTTTTTTTTCAAAAGTTCAGAATCATAGTGCAAGGATCCTCGATAAAAACTCACCAAGAACTCAAGCAATACCTACTCCGAACAAAAACAACCACCAAGGAGTGGAAAATAAAAACAACTAGCTAATGTGCAACCAAATACACCTAAACACTTAAAAATAAACGCCCCTTCCCCGGCAGCAGCGCCAAAATTTGGGAGGCCGTCGCCGTACCTCTCAAAGTTACTATTTATAAGCCCTAAATGCTTACTATCTACAACTAAGTAGATAGCGGCAAGTCGGGATTTTCCACGAAGAAGGGGGATCTTCCTAAGCGTTTAAGCACAAATGGTTGTTATTAGGCTAGTACTAGACATATGTACACACACATAAAAGTGAGTAAATGGGGGGGGGGGGGGTTTGGTTGGTTGGTTGTCCTAAGTTATAAAAGTAAAAAGACACGATAACTAGCAAGGTCAAGTGACTATGCTAATCATCAAACAAAACTAAAGAAAAGGGGTTTTAAAACTACAAAGATAAAGCCTTGGGGGCAATGGATATCCACTTCCAAATCTAATGTAGATCATTGAACCATTCACTCATCCTATCACATTCGTTACTTGGCTTAACATTAACATACCTCTCTAGCAAGAATCACAACACATTATGCACAAGAAGTTCTAAGTTCACATTCATAGATTTTCATGCAAAGGAGCTACGGAATTCGTCACGTTCCTAACACCTAACCAATTCAATCATACAAACACTCCCTATTCTCAAACAAATCATGGCATAAATGAAGGGAAACACACCATCAAGAATACACAAATGCTAAATAACAAATGCTTCAAGGATGAATAAAAACATCTATTCACTACTTCAACTACTTGTTGTGAAGACTAAACTTCTATCCTTCTTAGGTAGTAGTTTGCAAGAGTGAATTCGACATCTCTTGTCAAACCTCACCAATGACTCCCGTTGTCGAGACCATGACTCAAGGTATCCCATTGATGGCATTTAGCACGAAGGTACAACAAGCTCGGCAACACTTATGACCACTACACCGTGACTAAGAATTTAACCGATTCATGCATTTACACGGGATTAGTCAAGAGCGACCACTCATAGACCTCTCTCATTTGCTACCCAACACAAACATGACGAAGAGTTCGACATCATCACATTCATCTAGCAATTATCAACACACCAACACAATCAAAAGCTCTAATTCATACTCATACATTCCTAACAAGAACAGGGGGAAATTAACCCAAATCCCCCAAACCCTAGCAAGCAATTAATACAAGTATTTCATATGCTCAAGCTTTCAACAACATTAATGAATCAACAAACACATTAAAAGCATAATAAATGCACAATAGTAAAAACACCAAATAGATAGATATAAATGGTCCTTACTACATAGAAATGGAAGCTTCAATCCCTTGCTCCCAAGATAGAACTAAGCTATAGAACTACAAGACATAATTAAACTACAAAAACTAAGAAAAGAAAGAGAAGAAAACCAAGGGTTTTCAAGCCCTAAAACCAGAGAAAAACAGGCTGGGTAAAAGCTGAAGAAGAGGAGGAAAGAGAGTGGTATTTATAGTGCAAAGAAGATAAAGTGGATTTCTGGCCGCCCGTTGGTCGCGAGTCGCGACGAGTTTCGTCGCGACTCGCGACGGTGTCGTGACGGGTTCATCGCGATGCGCGACGGGTGCCAGAATTTTGCATGTTGTCTTCTTCTTCTTCATAGTCATCCCTCTCAATCTTCAAGTCTTCAACGGCTCCAAAAATGGTCTTCAACGGCCTCCGGTCTTCATGTCTTCGAAGTGAGTATTCAAAAGTCTTCGAAAGTGTAGTCTTCAATGTCCTCCGATCTTCGTTGCTTCCGTGTTCTTCCCTCGTCACACAAAGTCCACTTAGAAGAGGTAAAAGAGCATAAAGTTGCTCTTACCTCTCCTAAGAGAATTTCAAGGTAAAACACAAGCTCTCGATAATAAAATGGCACAAAAGTGATCCTAAATACTACTAAATAATGCATATAAAATAGACACATCAGGGAGCTCAATATCACTTCTCTGATAATTGAATTCGATTCACTAATAGCAGTGAAAATTATGAGGATGGAATGGAAAATACCTTGGAGGTGTTTATATATAGCAAGATGCATTTGGCAAAGAATGGACAAGATTGAATACTCCATCACTCATATTCTAAGAGAGGGAAACAAAGTTGCAGACTCATTAGCCAAACTGGTTTCCCTTAATCAGATAAATTAAGTTTTTAATTGTACTGATCTTCCGCCTAACATTCAAGGTCAAATCAATCTTGATGTGACCATTCTCCCTTACATCATAATTGGATAATTTGCATTCTAATAGAACTCCTTGGATTAAGGAGTTGTTGATTTGGTTGATATTGGGTTTACCATGCCTATCTCTATTATACTATTCTTAAGTAGAACTTTTTACTGATGGTGTCTGTTTTATCATGACAGGTTCATATGGGAAGGAAATTTCATCACATTTAAACCTGTCCATGGAGAAGAGGCTAGGGGCTGCTGCAACAAAGAAGATGCCGATTATATGGCACACTGGAGCTGCTTTTCATATGGATGCAAACCGTTACACCATACCAGCTACTGAAAATGAAGGACTTCATCAATTTTTCAATCAGGCTGACAATAGAGTAACTCTCTTCTGGGGAAGAGAGTTGCAAGGGGTTGTTATGGGAGGCCACCTCTTCCTGTCGACTCAAGGGTGTGGAGGCAAGAAAGTGGTAGGTCATAATAGATTTCGACGCGGGTATATGGCCATACTCTTCATTGAGTTAGGGATTTTAAATGAAGAATATGAAAAACAATTTTCAATAATTAACTTTTCCACGCTAGCTTTTCTAGTTGTACATTCAGAACTCCCATTTGGTTTTTACCACTATTTATAGGGTCTGGGAGTCTAATATATACCCCTCACTTAGATGAGTATTTTAATCAAAAAATTTACAACTAATGGAAAAGTTACTTACGCCCACTATTCTCTAAATATTGGCAAACTTTCCTTTTCTGTTTGGTGTTTTAATATTTGCATTTAACTTTTCTTTAGTAAAATTAAGATTATTTGTATCCACTCAGTTTACTTTTTTACTCTCCCAATACGATCTCCTCCACCATTTACTTTTCGGGAAAAAAAGTGTCCATTGCTTTGGTGTCAATATACTGTGACCAGAGGGAGTATTATGTTTAAGTGTTGTTTTTCTGCAAAGTATCGAAAGAATTGAGCGAAGAGTATAAAAAATATACAGAGTGAATGAAAATAATTAATTTTTTATTACAAAATGATAGATAATAAATTTAGAGAACAAGAATAAAAGTGTGCAGACAATAACAAAACGGAGAAAGTATAAAAAAAGTTGAGAAAAAATATATTGAGAGAGAATTGTATATCAAAGTAAATTGAGAAAATGACAGTTATAGTACCCACTTTTAGGTGAAATTATAAGTTTTGTTTCTTTTTTGCATAATGTTCCCAAAACATTTCCACTTTATTACGAAATGTTCTCAATTTATTCCCACGTAGTATTAGCCAATTTAAGTGAGTCAACACTGAGTCGACCATTATAATTGTAATTTAACCTAAAGAATTGTAAATTTGTAAATTTTTAAATCCCAGATAATGTTGATGGGTCCGTTAACTTAACTAAAATGTTTTATGTCCAATAAAGGAACAAATTGAGAACATTTCATAATAATCTGGGACCATTTTAGGAATATGGTGCAAAAAAAGGAATGAAACATGTATTTTTACCTGAAATTGGACACCTAAATTGTCACTTTCGCAAAGGAAAAAATTAATGTCTACATATAAAACAAATAATAAACAATCTTAACAAAAAAATAAAACAAATAATGAAGTGAATTGATTAAATAAATTTAAAGTCACACTTAGAAGGCCATGTGCAAATATTGGCCGATCTGCGCGCATGTGAAAACATTGCCTAATAGGCATATTTTTAAATCTTTTAAATTTTTTTAATCCGGGCTTAAGAGCATTCACAATGGTAGGTCATTAAATCGACATTTCTTAATATGGAGCACCCCTTATTTAATGAGTATCATTGTGGAGTTTTAAAAATCATTCCTTAATAAAAAAAGTTGCTTCTTAGTTAAGGAGTGAGTACCTATTTCTTTGTGCAAATACCAACTAATCAATGAATGTCATTTAACATGACTTGTTTTATATTTTTTAATTAATTATAATTTTAAATTAAAAAGTAGTACCTAAGAAGTACTCCTTAGGTCCACTACCATTGTTGGTAGTTTATTTTTACCTAATTTTTATCGAAATTCATGATGTGGAACTTAAGAAGTGGTTCTTAAGTTCATTACTATGTCATGATCCAGGGATTAAATGGTAAATTTTTTGGGTGATTAATAATTGATTATTGGGATAATCAGTTCATAAGCGCAAGAAAGTACATTAACTCACCTCAGCTTCACCACCTTCCACCAGTTCCACCGTGCTCAATAGTCAGCTTGTTAGATAGGAATTTGGCATAGCCGTTTCTCGATGGAAATTATAAGTACTAGTTTTAGAGAGATAGTTTAGCATCTAAAACATTGGGCTATAAACTCATATCAGAATTGTGTTCTTTCTCATCTAGACTCTATATTCTTCCCCGTCTAAATCTAAAGCTTTGCTTCCTTTTCTATACAAATTTACTCTTCAATCCTTCTTTCACTTTTGAGTTTTGACAATTGGTATCAGAGCGAGCTAATCCTCGGAATGGCGCTTCAAGAATCTTTTGGCGAAAATCCGAGGGTGTGGTTAGATCAGTGTGAAAGTATTATCATTGTTTTTAGATAAAACAAAGATAATGCTTCTACAGCCATACATGAAAAGAGATGCTCTAAGTTGGTACAAATTCATTCAGAAAGATTTGGGAATGTGTCTTGGAGGGACTTTTCTTATTTTTGCTTTCAAGCTTTTGGAAATTGGTGGGAGCGGTTGTTGTACAAGCCTCATGAACCAGTCAATGTTGCAGTGAATCAAAACATTGAAATTGTTGTGGTTTGGGATGCAACATACCCCAATCATGATTTCTGTCCTTAAATGAACTACCTGCTACCATAGGAATACGAATTTATTGAGGTCTGGTCCGCACCATAATTTGAAGAGCTTAATAGCGTCATCCCAAGTCACTCAGAAACACGGGATGAACAAATCGATGAAATCGATATTCTTCGGCTACAATTAGAAGAGGAGATTGACGACATAGATGAAATTCAAATGTAGTTGGAGAAAGAGAAATCTGTCATGGCACTAGATACACACCTAAAAGACAAGTTGAAACATCTTGAGGGTAAATCTCTTACTTAGCTCAATATGGATGTTTTTAATTTAATGGTAAATTCTGTTGATTACGTGAGAATTGGTGATGAAACTTTGGGGTTAGATGGAAAAAATTGTTTAGTGCGAAATGGAGTTAGCAATATAAGTGAATTCTTTGACAAAAATCTGCCTCAGATTGCGAGTATGCAACATAATAATAATAGCAGTGAATCTAATGAGTCTATCATGTGTTATGATCCTGGTATATTTGATGACTTTTATGGAGATTCATGTCGCAGAATTAGTCTGGAAGGAAGAGACATTCTTAACAAAGAAAAATCTTGTGTTAAAGAGCTTGGATATGATTTCTCTTATGGCAGAATGAATATGTCTATACTTCTTCAAGTCCTCTATAAATATAGATTTTGGAAATCAACTAATCATAGAGAGGGAACTCACTGGTATACAAGAGCGAATAGATATCAACAGGGTACTATATCTGATAACTTTATAGAAATTAAGTCTTGGGTTATGAAGAATTTTGAAATTTTTGATGATATAATGGTTAAGCCTAAAAGAAGTACTAGGAAAGTTGGGTGAGATATGAAACACTTATTAATAACTATGGTATCAATTGAATTAAAGATAGGCTAAAAAATAATTATAAGGGAATCAGTGATGTGTGCGAGTGGTTGGAGCTTTGATGATTTCGGGGCTAAGATTGATGGTAGTTCTATAAGTTTTGAGGGAGTTTCATTGAAAATGGATGAAGAAATAGCTAAGTCACTTTTTACTATGAACTATCTTGACACGGTAGAAATGATCAGAAGGGTGTGGATATGTTGTTTGGTTTCTTCGAAGTCTTGCTTATTTTGCATGAGAATACTGGATGTCATGTTGGGACAATTGGATTGGAGTATAATAGAAATGCATTGCAATTTTATCCCTGACTATGGTGTACACATCTTTCATATGATACTGGTGACACATAAACTGAAAATTTGCAATGTCTTTTCCAAGCTAAGTTGTGCATTTTCTAGTGTGAGATATCTGATTAGAGGGAGATCATTCAAACTCTCAACTTATATTGGTGAGCTTCAGAAGACACTTGATTGAGTCAGCCACTCAATAAAGATGGCAATAAAGAAGGGATTTTACTGGAAAATCAAGAAATTTCTGAGTTCATGGGATAGGTTTGTTACTGCGTTCAAGGGAGGAACTTTGTTTTTGCTGAAGGTGTGCCAATTTGAAGATCAGTTTGATAAAAGAAGCGGAGGCTACAAGTGCTACATTGACTGGTTCATCAACTTCTTATACTTGTATGTCTCTATTGTGGCCATCATTGTCTTCAGTGCCATGTTATACATTCAAATCTCTCTTTTTAAGGTAAATGTGGCATGTGGTAATGGAGAATAGATTTTCAGCCGTGACATATACAGATTGGGATACCTATGTACGGTGATTCAAGTGGAAGAAGCTAAAATTCTTGTGAAAATTGTTTCTCATTCCAGCATGCACCGTTAAGCTAAATTTGTTCTTGGCAAAATCTTTCATCCTCCCAGATCATCAGGTCTCCACATTGAATACTCAAATGGATTATTGAAAGGTACTTGTCACCCTATGGTGCATCTCAAGCTTCAGTGGATGAGAATTTATTTGGCAACTACAAAGAATAAATTGGGGTCTAAGACATTTGACATGTATGGGAAAACATATACCTTGGAACATGAAAATGGAAATGGCCACTTTATGGTCTTCTCTGAGAATATAAATGGATAAGGTAAAAACAAAAGAGATAGCATAAATGCATGGAATTGCATTACACCAATTTTCAGGGTGAGTTGTACTATGCTTATTTGCAGCAGATTGTTTCTTGAGAACTTGGACAGCTATTGCATAATATTGGCCAAGATATTCAAAAATGAGAGGATGGCATTCTTTTATGAAATGTTGCATTTGACAGAGACTTGTTCATTATTAATATTGAGCTTGTGGACAAGCTCAGTTTTAGAAGAGGGGTTTGTCATGATCCAGGGATTAAATTGAAAATTCTTTGATAATTAATTGAATAACTAATAATTGGGGTAATTAGTTCATAAGCGCAAGAAAGTACATTAACTCACCTTAGCTTCATCACCTTCCACTAGTTCCGCCGTGCTCAATTGTCGGCTTGTTAGTTAGGAATCCGGCATTGCCATTTCTCGATGGAAGTTATAAATACTAGTTTTAGAGAGATAGTTAAGCATCTAAAACATTGTTTTGTAAACTCGTACCAGAATTAGGTTCTTTCTCATCTCAACTCTATATTCTTCCTCGTCTAAATCTGAAGCCTTGCTTCGTTTTCTTTACAAATTTACTCTTCAATCCTTCTTTCACTTTTGAGTTCGTGACATACCATTGTGGATGCTCTAACAACCATATATTTGGAATGAATATGTGGGCCCGTATGTCAGATCTGCGGCCTAAGTTAATCTGACGCTTCGTGAGAGTTGATGAAATTGAATTTAGAAAGTAAATTAAAATCAGTGTTGAAGTATTTTTATTTTAAATATTTTTAACTTAATCTTTTAAGAGTTCATTTCTTGAAAGAAATTATTTCCATAAGTTATGGAAAAACCAATGTTTAAACTGCAAATTAGAAGAAATCAAGATAAAATTTTCGGGTTGCATTAATCGGGTTATAAACTTATAACTAATACATGTTGCATAATAAATTTTTAATATTGCAACTAAAATATTTTACCTTTCTTTAATTCTAATTCAACCTCATCTTTTCATAGGCTTATTGAAATATGGCATTCCCAAAACTGTTCCTATTTTTAATTATATTATATATTAAAATATTTTTAATGATTCATTTTATTTTTTAGTTTAAATTTATTATATTGTACACAATTAATATCTTCTATAAAATAAATTTATCCATCAATAGCTAACACATTTTTCTTTTTGATTTGTTTATTTTATGTAGACACATCTTCTATAGAAAACTTAATTCTTTTAATATCATTCATTCTTCTGCCTTTTATTTTCTAAATTAAATTTCATCCCCTAATTTCATTCACTTAAGTCCAAACACATAAACATATGGAGAAATGGAGGGAACATCTAAACAAGTCAATAGAATAAAGAAACATACTCTCTCCTTTCAACTTTTATTGACACACTTACTATTTTTGGGTGCTCATTTTATTTTAAATCTATTGGCGGATGTCCACTTCCACGGCTATTGCTAGAAGGAGTAAACGATTTAGGAGTAAGAGCATAGGCGCTAGGGATGAAGTACAATCGATCCCCCAAAGCGCGAAGACGGCCATGGCAGCGGACAAATCCGGTGGAGATATCGGTACCCTACACCATAGAGGGGGGCCTCCAAAATTTTAGAAGTTACTATCGAACCAGTAGTTGGAATTGTAGCCCTCGAGATTACCACCCAAGTTTCACGAGGCATTAATGGTCACCTCACTGAATGTTCTGCTGATTCTCACATCGAAGCCTATGAAAGCAGGATTCGAGAGAACAGAGGTGTGGCAGAGGTAGTAGCGAATCAGTAGTTGGTTTGGAGAAAATTTCACAAATGTTGATGGCAGCGGGATACCAGGTCATTCCCCTATTGATTGGACCAGGATTATTGGGGGTTGTAACACCCTCGATAACTTGGGAACACATGCAAGCTCTGCCCCATGCAAGCCAGATGATGGGGGTGTCTTACTTTCGGCACCAGGAAACCTCCCAACGAAGGCCATAACCCTCATTCTCAGAGGGTATGTTGGGACACTATTCGATGCTAGGTGTACCCATGTTCATTAGAAATGAGCCAAAGACAGGGGTGGTCTCGCTGCTAGGAGGTGAAAGTTAGACAGGTCCTGTCGTGGGTCATAGGGGGTATGATTTCTACAATTAAAGACATGTATCTTTTGGATATCCCGCTTATGTTGGAGGAAGGCCTTACATGGATCAGGTCATGGAGCATTTGGTTCATGGGTTTCCACATGAAGACCTTCGATGGAACTATAACCAGTCAGCTGGGGAAGCTAGGGATGTACTTAGACGAGAGCTTGACAGGTTAATAGGGCCGATGAGATAGTTTGCTTAGTCTCCCTTTGACATGATAGTGATCGCGTGTCGATGTCCCGCTAACATGAAGCCTCGAAAAAGCTTCCGACTTATGCAGGAAATTCAGACCCCCGAGAGTTCATCCAGACTTTCCTAAGCCTGATGAATTCTTGTGAATTCGAGGAGAAGATAACATGTAAGCTCGTGGGTAGCTACCTTTAAGCAAAGGTACATGATTGGTTCAACAAGCTACCAAAAGGGTCCATATAGTCCTACCAAGATTTTAGTCAAGTGATAGAAAGTCAATATTGCCAATAGAAAAGGTTTACAAAAATGTTGACCGAATTGTACAAGACGAAATTTAATCCTGGAGAGTCCACTATGAAGTTTTGCCACAGATATGTCAATGAAAGCCCGGGGTGGTCTATAGAATAGAAAATGAAGTGATACGGGGATATTTGTTGGGGATGGAAGATCTAGAGTTATACAGGAGGTTAACGACTAAAACTCCAAAGACTCTTCAACAAGTTTAGATAGTAGTGGAGCAACACTCGAAAGTTGAGGATGCGAATAATAAATAAAGAGAATATATGATGGCTAAGAAGTTGAAGATTGGAGATAGAGGTAAGAGTTGGATGGATCCATTGAGAGCAGGGTTTGACAAGTACACGCCCCCTTCGATGCTCTCCAGCAGAGATTTGGAGTATTCACAGAGGGGTCTTTCAGGCACCTTCACCGCTCAATAGATTAGAGGCGTCTGTGGCTGGAGGAGACACAAAAAAATTTTCTATGAAAACCATGGGGACTTTGGTCACCATATGAATGACAGTGACCATCTTAGAATGGAGATCGAAAGATGTGAAAGGGAAGGACTTCTTTGAGGCCTGAATTTCCATCCACCCTTTTGAGATGGTCATCAAGGTATAGGAATGATCGAGAGGTTTGGTAACCTTTCAAAAGGAACTTCCCTTCTCCCAGGGTCTACCGTACCCTCGTTGAGAGACAAGAGCATCGGCAAGAGCCATACCACAATCAGCCTATAGGAAATTAGCGTAGTCAAAATGAGGAGAATCCATTTATTTGTGGGGTTGAAAGTGTTACTAATTGAGTGACTGGGGAAGGATCCTCGAATACCATGATGTAAGCTGATTCAAGACGTGTTCCTCCTGGTGAGCCATCTCATAAAAGATTTTGACTTGGCAAAATTATAACATTTTCATAAGCAGACACAGTTCCTAATCAGACCCCTCATGCAAAACCAATGGTAATATCAGCGGTGATTGGAACTTTGGTGGTTAAATAGGTCTTCATCAATGATGGAAGTGGGGTTGAGATTATTTTCGCTAGATTTTTTTACCAGTTGGATATCGGATGAGGTAATTTGAAGAAGTCATTATGCCCTTTTTTAGGATTCACAGGAAAAATGATAACCCCTCTTGGTGAAGTTTCTCTGCCGGCCAGAGTGGTGGATGGAGAAAAAAGGGTGATGATATATTGCAACTTTGCAGTTATCGATGCTTACTCCCCTTAAAATGTGATTCTTAGGAGACCTTGGATGTGTCAAGCTCGAGCGGTATGGTTGACGTACCATTTAATGATGAAATTCCCAATGAACAAGGGGGTAGCCTGCATTCGAGGTGATCAGGTGTTAGCGAAGCACTGTAACTTGGCACTTGTAAAGGGAGAAAAGAAAGGGGATGTAACATCGATCCATGGGAATGCTGGACCAGCAGACACATAGAAGATCCCTGTTCGAGATTTGGTGGTAATTGTTGTTGGTAAGATGATGCCAGAGGTTGTAGGGAGCAAAGTGCATGCATTGCTCGATCATTACTCTGACGTTTTTTATTAGGGTACTACAAACGTGGTAGGGTGCCCGTGGAGCTAGCTTTTCACAAATTGAATACCGACCCTTGGATAAGACCGATTAAGCAAAAAAGAAGAATGTTTGCACTAGAAAGAGCTGAAGCTATAAGGACGGAGTAGAAAAACTCCTCGAGGTAGATGTGATTAAATATGTGCTTTACCCAGAGTGGCTCGCTAACCCAGTGATGGTCCCAAAACATAATGGTACTTGGCATATGTGTATTGACTTCACCGATTTGAACAAATGTTACCCAAAAGACAGCTACCCCCTTTCTTCGATCGATAGGCTCGTAGAGGCGATAGCTGGATACCAGGTTCTAGCTTTCTTCGAAGAACACAATGGCTACCATAAGATACTAATGGCAGAGGAGGATAAGGCAAAATTTTAGTTCATAATGGAGGTTGTCACTTTTTGTTACAAGAAGATGCCATTTGGCTGAAGAATGCTTGAGCAACCTACCAAAGGCTGGTAGACAAGCTGTTTAAAAACCAAATTGGGAGGAATCTGGAGGTTTATATGGATGATAAAGTAGAGAAGAGGAAGAACTACGGCCAGTTCTTGGAATACCTTGGGGAGATATTCGACGAGCTATGAAGAGCGAATTTACAGTTTAATCCGGCCAAATCCGTTATTGGAGTGGAGACTGGAAAGTTTCTAGGTTTCATGGTGTTGGAAAGGGGAATTGATGTAAATCCTGAAAAGGTGGATTCTTTGATTAACATAAAAAGTCTGAAAACTATCAAAGAGGTCTAGCGGCTAACTGGGTGACTTGCAGCGTTGAGTCGCTTTCTATCAAATGGAGCCGAGAAAAATTTACCTTTCTTCGATGTCTTGCGAGGGGCCAAGAGGTTCGAGTGGACGAAGGACTACGAGAAGACATTTGTAGCTCTGAACAACCACCTTTGAACTTTACCAACATTAGTAAAACCTTATCCGGGAGAGGTTTTGTACCTTTATATTTCTGATTTCTCCTTGGAAGTTAGCGCCGTCTTGATAAAGGATAAGAACAAGGAACAGTATCCTATATATTTTGTGAGTTGGGCGTTATAGGGCCCAGAAATTCGGTATACTTCCCTCGAGAGATTGATTTTGGCCTTGGTTCATGCTGCTCGAAGGTTGCGTCCTTACTTCCAGGGCCATACTATAGTGGTTTAACGAGCTTTCCCATCAGGCAAGTGCTCCTTAAACCTGAAGCTTTAAGGAGAATGATGAAATGGGCTGTGGATTTAGGTGAACATGACATCAAGTTTCAACCCAAGAATGCAATCAAGGGCCAGGACCTCGCTGATTTTATCATAGAAACAACAGAGGGGATTGAATTAGATGAGGATGTGAAAAGGTGTGACTCATAGAAACTGTTTGTTGACGGATCTTTGCATTCGGGGGGTAGTGGAGTGGGGGTATTTCTCACTAGCCCCAATGACACCGATTATCCGTATGCACTACACTTCAAATTCCGGGCTACGAACAATGAGGCTAAATATGAAGCCTTGATCATCGGACTTCGATTGGCCAAAGAGATGAAAGTTGAAAGCGTAGAGGTATTCAGCGATTCGCAGATTGTGGTTCAACAGGTCAAAGAGGAGTATGAAGCCATGGAGATTAACCTACAATGGTACTTGGAATTGATAAATCTTATGCTTAAATGTTTCCAATCATGCACTCTGATACAGGTACCCCGAGAGAACAACCAAAAGGCAGGCACCCTCAGCAAGTTGGCCTCTTCTGACTTGGGAGAGTTGACGCAAAAATAGATTTCGTTCGAAGAACTGTATCAACGAAGTATCGAGGACCCAAAAATGATGGTAACCAGTGAGTCAGAAACTTGGATGACCCCCAGATCAAGTACCTGCAGGGAGGGAACTCTTCCCAACAAACCTGCCTGGGCAAGGAAGATTTGCCCCGTGGTGCCCAATTATGTAATACAGGATGTACAATTATATCGTAGGGATAATTTACAACCCTTACTTCGATGTGTAGCACCATGTGATACAAATTACTTGATCAAGGAAATTCATGAAGGGATATGTGGTAGTCACCAATAGGCTCATTCAGTAGCTAGCAGGGTGATCCTAGTAGTTTACTATTAGCCTACTATGTTCAAGAACGTTAACTGATACAACCAAGCTTGCCACTAATTCCAGAGGCATACTACTATTATCCACGTGCCTCGGGCAGAAATTATCAGTATGCACAACACTTGGCCCTTCGATAAGTGGGAGATTGACCTAGTTGGGACATTCCCGGAAGCGCTTGGTAGACTTAAGTATTTGCTGGTAGCTGTTGATTATTTTACCAAGTGGGTTGAAGCCGAGCCTCTCATAAACATAAAGGGAAAATCAATCATTTTTTTTGCTTGAGGAACACGTCTTCCATTTTGGAATTCCAAGGGTTGTGGTATCAGACAATGGCACACAGTTTGCTAACGATCCTTTCAAAACCTGGTGTGAGGAATTCAAGATTTAGCTAAAGTTAACAGCAGTCTACCTCTCACATGAAAATGGCCAAGTGGAAGTTACCAACTGAACCATCGTTAATGGGATCAAGAAGCGGATCGAATGGGCAGCAGGCAATTAGGTGAACGAGCTTCCAAGTGTACTATGGTTATATCGGACAACCCCATCTTCCACTATCGGCGAAACACCGTATGACTTAGTTTATGGTACTGAGGTTGTAATTCCAGCAGAAATTGGTTTGCCAATCCCAAGGGTGATAGTGAGCAATGAATCAGATAACGATACTAATCAGTGTCTGGACTTGGACTTAGCAGAGGAAGGCCGAGCACTGGCAGTCATTTGCGAGGCGAAGGTGAAGGAAACGGTAAATCGATACCATGATCGAAGGGTCAAGAAGGTGCAGTTCCAAGCATGAGACTAAGTTATGAGAAGTAAGGAAAAGAGTTAGCGGTAGCCACCGGGAAAGTTGGCTCCCAACTGGGAAGGGCTGTACAAAGTGATTGAAGCACTCCCCGGAGGAAGTTATGTCATAGAAGAGATGGATGGGATGAGGGTACCTCGAAGGTGGAACATTGCCAACCTTCGTCGGTTTCACCAATTTTGACTCGATAGTTTGGCCTGTAGGGCTAATTATGTATGATTTAGGGATCGGTTCATTCAATGAAATCAACTTGGCAATTTTATAGCCAGTAACGCAAAATATTGTTGCATCGATAAGACCAAGTCTTACTCACTTGCGCCTACACGGCCAAGTTCAATAATATTCTTGCATCAATAAGACCAAGTCTTACTTGCTTATGCCCACACGGCCAAGTTCGATAATATTCTTGCGTCGATAAGACTAAGTCTTACTCGCTTGCGCCCACACGACCAAGTTTGATAATATACCTGCGTCTATAAGACCAAGTCTTACTCGCTTGCGCCCACATGACCAAGTTTTATAATATTCTTGCATCGATAAGACCAAGTCTTACTCACTTGCACCCAAACCGCCAAGTTCAATAATATTCTTGCGTCGATAAGACCAAGTATTACTCGGTTGTGCCCACATGGCCAAGTTCGATAATATTCTTGTGTCGATAAGACCAATTTTTACTCGCTTGCGCCCACATCGCCAAGTTAGATAATATTCATGCATCGATAAGACCAAGTCTTACTCACTTGTGCCCTCATGGCCAAGTTCGATAATATTCTTGCGTCAATAAGACCAAGTCTTACTCGTGCCCAAGGCTAAGTTCGATAATATTCTTGCATCGATAAGACCAATTCTGACTCACTTGCACCCACACGGCCAAGTTCAATAATATTCTTGTGTTGATAAGACCAAGTCTGATTCACTTGTGCATAAGCGGCCAATTAATATTGTGACAATCTTAGATGTACAACTAAAGACGAGTTCGATGGAACATTCCGGTGCTTCATGTTTGAATTCTTCCTGAACCGTGACATTCGTGTCGGTCCGTGAAGCCTTGGCGGCTGACCTAGAGTTTTGCTATTTTTGGCATATTTTTAGGCTCAATCTTCTACTACTATATATAGGAGCCTTAGTCTTCTACTAAACCCTAACCTAGGCATAATGTAGAGTATGTTCTCTCTCTAGTTTAGAGAGAAGGAAGAGGAGAGATCTTCTTCTCCTTCCTTCTTCTTTTCCTTTCTTTTTTTCCTTTCATCTTATTTTCTGGATCCATTGCATCTAACCTAATATTTGCCATGGATCTAACCTTTGTAGAGTAGCTTAGTAGCTTGGGGATATTTGTATTCATGCTTTGATGATTTCTTCTTGAGATTTAGATTTCCCTATCCTAATGCTTAAGAATATTTGTGATTGAAATTGTGTTTTTAAAGAATTATGATTGATGCTATGTCATTATGATGGCGCACTCATGCATGTATGGTAATATAAAATTGTGCTAGGCTTCATTGCAATCTTCAGAAGAGTTGGAATTGTGGAGTAGGTATAGAACACTGGGGAGATGAGTGCATTCATGCCCTTTGAGAGAAAATTATTATATGTGTTATACCATGATTTCGATTGGATAGCTTTGCTTGATGTAAATCACATGTTGGCCGGTCGATTCGGAAAATGCCAGGTAACTTACCCCGATAAATTAGCGCGTTGTATTTAGCGAATAGAGTTGTGCCAACTCTAGAGTCATCACAAGGTGTCTTTTTCTTTGCCTCTCTAGACATAGGGATTGAGATCCACAGTGGAGTGTCAAGGAATGTAAGGCATCTTACTACATATCCAACATTGGTGACCTACGCGAGGCAATATCCTTTTAGACGGCCATTGTTCCTCTAAGCGGGGGCGCATTGGCCTTGGGAGTGAGTAATTAGGGAATGTTGTGCGGTGTCGTAGGACTAGAGCGCATTGCCTAAAATTGCGGAGACGGTGAGATATGGGCATTGTGGTAAGTACCACGTGTGACAGACGGAGGGAAATACCTTGCTATCTCCACACTGTGTGACATGAGCATAAGATAGGTTTATAAGTCAATATGTGAATGAATCAAGGATAGAAGTCATTTATCAAGAATGTTACGCAAATACCCCCCAAGTGCCTGTTTATATAGTTTTTTTTATTTTATTTCACTTTCATGCTTTGTAGTTATTAGTTGAAGAACCCCCCCCACATGTTTGCATTACTGGTTTTTCCTTTCACTCGTGCGGATTGATGACCCGTACAAGTTTTTGTTTCTAACTAGTACTTGATCCCTAGCATCCTTATGGATAAACCCAGGGCCTGCCGCTTACTACCCCCATTCGTAGCATAGCAGTGAAAAAGGGTGAAGAATTATAAATCTCTATCTTTAACCCGTAAGCCCATCGGCTTGTGTTTTAATGACAACCGGGTCGAGGCAGGTCAATACTTGCAGCATAAAAAGTGTTAGTATGTTTCCTCCAGAATATAAATAAAATTTGTATTACTCTGTTCGCTAAGGACATCTTTAGTGCCATTAAAGAAATGTGGAGAAATGGTTACCAGATATGGTGCCATTACACGTCTGTATCCAAAATTTTCTGCAAGATAAAATGTCGATGGCTTTTGTACCTTTCGGCGAGTTCGAAGACACTTGCGGCAACGATCAAAGACATTGGTGGTAAGTTCGAAAGACTTTAGCACTTCAAAGGTGCAGGCAGCGAGTGCTTGAGACAATTGTTCGATGTAAGTTCTTCAGTGACAACTCTTCGATGGGGCGATGATAGCTCATCAAAATTAGACATAGGTTATAATCATCCATACATATGTTTGAATTGAAGTTAATGAGAAAGAGGTCAAAACTTCCCTTGCGTAATAATTTTTAGCCGTGAGGGACGAGAGCTCGACGGACGTCTCGTCAGAGGGCTTCTCGACAGATGGGGGCTCGAGGATTCATCCATAGACAAGAGCTCAATGGCTCTATCATCCTTCGGCAGGCTAGATAGTCTCTATCAAGCTTGAGGGGTGCCTGCAAAAATAGTCGGGAAGCTTCGGCATTTTGAAGGCACCGGCTGCGAGTGGTCAAGGTCAAAGTCACCAGTGGCGAATGGTTGGGGTCGACTGAGGAGCAAACTTATCGATATAGGCACCGGCTGATGTCTATTTTGATGATAACTATTTTTGGTGCATGGTCGAGTCTTCACCATTCAAAGGCATCAGTTGCGAGATCGAAGGAAACATAAGAGGCACAACCTTCAAAATCCACAGAACTCATGTTAAATACTACTTCGTAGCTATCATTATCCAGATCTAAGAAAAAATCTAAAATTTTGAGAGGTTGATGTCAAGAGTTGGATCGGTCAAATCCCAAAAGGAATTTACAAGCACATATCCCCCAAAATGCAGTGCTTCCAAAGGTGAGGAATAACAAAAATCAAAGATGAGAAGTTCTGGTAATTTCTTGGTCAAATACAAGGGCTTCTATGGCTCAATAGATCCATACAAGGACCAAACATGAAATTTGGCAAAATTATAGAAAGAACTCCAACCAATTTCCAAGAACCCAGAGACGGCGCTGTCGGGAGGAGAAGAAATCACAGTACTAAGGGTTTCACTTCATCGGGTCCCACTGGGCATGTCAATTGACGCGTCTAGAACTCGATTGGACTGCATCTCCTTCTCCTCCACTGTAGCTTACAAAACAGAGCCCCCAAAATATCAGGGGGGAAGGCCCTCTGATGGTAAAGTTGGCCATCGATTGATATGAAAGAGAGAGGATAATAGTGAATGAATCAAAATGAATCACATACCTTCATATTTATACTAATTAAACCCTAACAATTGTGGCATGTAACAGCAATTCTTATTATATACGTATTAATGTCAATCTTGACTCATTCATGACTAAACCTTATTGGGCTAAGCCAACCTAAAAATATTATTTAATGAATTGGGCTACGACCCAATTCTAGTTTCCTAAGAGTATCATCCCTGTTTAATAATATATAAAAAAGTCCCAGGAAAAGTGGTTTTTTCATAAACTTATGGACAGTCCACAAGGGTTTTTATCTTAAATGTTGTATTTTTTATAAAATTAAAATATTGTATTTAATAAGTTAAAACAAGTAATAATATATTTTTTATGATGAAAATATAAAAGTATATAATGTAAAAACTATTTTTAAAAATTTTAAATTTTGAATGTAATTTAAGAAATGCAGTGTATAAGGTAAAAAATAAGTGGCATGTCCATAAGCTTATGGACAGGCCGCCTGTCAGGAGACTCACTCATAAAAGAATATTAAATTTGTGACACATAAATGGCTCAATAAAATAATTAAAATGAGTCTGTTTCTTAAAAAATAGTTTTTCCATAAGTTATGGAAAGACCAAGTTTTAAAGTACAAATTAGAATAAATTAACATAAAATTTTCAGATTGCATTAATCGGATTATAAACTTTATAACTACTACATGTTGCATAATAAAATTTTAATATTACAACTAAAACTTTTTAACTTCTATTATTCTAATTAAATATCATATTTTTATAAATCAATGGAAAGACAGTGTTTTCCAAGAGTTTGTCAATCAAAATTTATAATTTCATGTTGATTCATTCGTAAAATTAATTTCACTGCCTTTTGAGGCAGAGGTTATTTATTCGTTTAGTTGTTTTATTTCTCTTTTTCATTCTAATAAGGAAAAAAGTCAAAGAAACAAATATGGACATTTGACATTATGTATGATAAACAAATATAATTGCCGCCAAGAAAGAAGTTCCAGTCAAAGTTGCACCTCAGTAGACTTGAAATAAAAGATCCCACCGATTTTCTACTAGCTTCAATAACATATTCACGGTCACAGTACAACTGCATAACTATAAATACGAAACCCTCCCAACTTCTGTAAATATACCAACTCAAGCATAACATATTTTTCTCTCAAGTTGACCTAGCTAGTTGAACATCTCATTAAACATGGAGAACCTCTTCATTTCCATTCCTCTTTTCCTCCTCTTCTTACTCATGGTAGCCAAATTAGTATTCAAATCCAAAGCTGTTAAGCTTCCTCCCGGGCCTACCCCCCTTCCGGTCATCGGAAACCTACACCAGCTCAACGGCCCTCTCCCACACCGCATCCTGGCCGACCTGGCAAAGAAATACGGCCCTCTTCTCCACCTCCGCCTAGGCGAAGTGCCCACGGTGATTGTCTCCTCCGCGGAAGTTGCGAAGAAGGTGATGAACGAACACGATACCATCTTCGCAAACAGGCCATATTTCCTCTTCAGCTATGTTCTCAACTACAACTGCCAGGATATCGCCTTCTCTCCCAACAACAGCTCATGGAGACAGCTGAGAAAGATATGCACCATGGAGCTCCTCAATGCGAAGAGGGTCCAATCATTCCGGCCCATCAGGGAGGAGGAAGTGATGAGCATGGTGAGGGCTATCAATTCGAAGAAGGGATCGGTCATCAACTTGAGCCGGATGATTTATTCGCTGACTTACAGTATCATTGCCCGGTCGGCTTTTGGTAAGAGAAGCAAATACCATGACGAGTATATTGCTCTCATGGACAGGATCATTAAGCTTATGGGCGGTTTCAGCATTGTGGATTTGTACCCTTCTGTTAAGATTCTTGAGACCGTTACTGGTTTGAAGTATAAGCTTGAGAATATTCAGAAGCAGGTTGATGCTGTTCTGGAGAACATTATTGCTGAGCATAAGCTTAAAAGAGTGAAAAGTGCAGATGAGAAAGCAGATTTGGTTGACGTGCTTGTTAATATTCAGAGTTCAGGAGAGTATTCACTGTCCGACAACAACGTCAAAGGAGCCATTTATGTAAGTAAATTGAATTACTTTAACTCATAATCTATTTCAAACATTTTATATGATTATCTCAAAAACTGATTCGACTTCACAAATGAATGAAATTCAGGATGTTTTCAGCGCCGGAGGAGAGACATCATCAAAGACGGTAGTATGGGCAATGTTCGAAATGATGAAGAAACCAGAAGTTTTCAAAAAGGCTCAAGACGAGGTAAGAAGAGTCTACGGTGACCTAGGAAATGTAGATGAGTCCAAACTTGGTGAACTCAAGTACATTCAGGCTGTCATCAAAGAAACAATGAGATTCCGTCCATCCGCGCCACTGTTACTGCCCAGAGAAAGCACCGACCGATGTGAAATCAACGGCTATGAAATCCCAGCAAAGACTAGAGTCATTGTAAACGCTTTCGCCATTGGCAGGGACCCGAATCACTGGGACGATCCCGACACGTTTAAGCCAGAACGTTTTCTTGATTCAGACATTGATTACCAGGGAAAGAATTATGCGTACATCCCATTCGGAGCTGGACGAAGAATCTGCCCTGGAATTTCATTCGCTCTGCCAAATATGGAGCTCCCGATTGCTCAGCTTTTGTACCACTTTGATTGGGTGCTGCCTGGAAACATGAAACCTGAAGATTTGGATCTGTCTGAAATTTTTGGCTTGACAGTTGGCCCCAAAAACGATTTGGACTTAATTCCGGCCAGTATATACTCCCTTTCTGTCCTGGCGAAGTAAAAGTTGTTGTCTGATATGTGTAATCTGGTAGCTCAATTAATTTTCTGGTGATGATATTCTTTGTGTATGATCATACTATTGAAATATTATTACGGAATCTTTCATTATTAAAGAAGCTCTTTTCCTTTCTGTATATTGTTGTATCGTACTTGTTAGAATAAATCAGACTCATGATTAGATTATGATTTATTATGATTAGAGTTCTTTCCTTATTATACGTCTATTGTCCTCTCTATGTATTCAGATATCAATAATACAATTCATTACGGCAAATCATTCTATCATGGTATCAGAGCAAGTTCTGATCCTAAATCATTAATTATAAATTTATTTATTTTCCCGGCCGATCAAGGTAACTGTTTCCGGTGAATTTCCGGTCAAATTCTAGCAACTTCCGGCCATCTCCCGGCAACCTTCTTCGTCCAACCTCCTCTTCAATCAGCGGCGTTCCAGCGGCGGTATTCATCTCCGGCTTCCTCTCAATTTTCATTCGCTGCGTCACCGGCAAACTCAAGTTTCTATTTTCCGGCGAGTTCTCTCCGTCCACTGCAACACCGATCGTCTCCGACCGACCTCCATCTCATCTGAGTCTGCTCGTCGATCGCTGCAGATCTGCTAGCCGCCGTTCGTCCACCGTTGATCTCTGACCAAATTCCATCGCCGCTAACTCGTCAAACACCCAGAACCTCGTCGGCGATCTCTTGGTCATCTCCAGATTTGTGGCCCCTTCTTTCTCCAACGGTAAGCTTCGCCAATCCGTACAACTCCGGCGAAGAGAAGTCAACGCAGAGGGTTTCCATCGAAAAAGAAGACAGCGCGTGTCTAACACGCACAGGCTCACATAAGAGCGTGTGAAGATCGCCTGCGCATCCATTGAAAGCGCATCCCCACACGCGTAAAACAACCAGCCATCTCTTCTTCTCACGATCTAATCATTATATCGTGATATTTTCAATATCTCGTGGGTTGCGGAACATTGAACGGCGGCAGGTTTTGGGTCTTTCTCCAACGCGTGAAGGTCACGCGTGAGTTGATTCGCGTATCTTTCCAATTTATCGCGTCATCCGATTTATCGCGAGTTTAACCTATTTATCGCGAGTTGAGGTGCTTTCTCACGAGTTTCTCAAATTCTCGTCAGCACCCGGTCAATTTCTGTGCAATTTTTGGTCTTTGCTATGGTTAATTTGGGCTCTACATCTCGGGAAGATTGCTCCATTAATTGGATTGCGGACAAGGCATTATTTCAGGCCGGTTTGAATGGTCCCAACCGTCATTATTCGTCGAATTAGTGGATCGTTGATTCAGGTGCTACATCTCATATCACTGCTCGCACCAGTCACCTTGATAAGGTACAATGTTATCGTGGTTCTGATTCTATTCTTGTTGAAATGGTGAATCATTATCTATTTCTCACATCAGCAAATGTCATTTCTCTTGTTTTTCTGTTAATGATGTCCCTGTGGTCCCTAAGATTACTAGAAGTTTATTGTCTATTAGTAAGCTTACTCGTGATTTACATTTCCATATTATATTTGATGCCAATGCATTTTCCATTGAGCACAAGCATACAGGGAAGATAATTGGTCAAGGCCATCATAGTTCAGGTCTTTATTTTCTTGAGACTGGTGATTCCATCTTTTTAGGCGAATTAGGTTCTGGAAACCTCCAGGCTTCTTTTGAGCAGTGGCACTCTCGCCTTGGTCATGTGTCTCATGATACTGTTTAGTTGTTAAGTCGACGTGGCCATATTACTGTCACTTCCGCTATGACGGCATCTGTTAGTTGCTCTCCTTGTCAGATGGCCAAGACCAGCCATTTAGCTTTTTCCACTAGTGACAAGCGCGCTACTGGTTTGTTGGATAAGGTGCATTGTGATTTGTGGGGAACACCCCATATTTTATCAGCAGGTAGTTTTTCCTATTATGCCATTTTCATCGATGATTTTTCACGATTCACATGGTTTTTCCTGATGCAGTATAAGTTGGACTTCTATGACACATTTATCCAGTTTCAGAAATTCGTTGAGACTCAGTTTTCTACTAGGGTTAAAAAATTGCAGACCGATGGTGGCACAGAGTTTACTAATTGAAATTCCGTTTCACCTAAATTCTAAACCTTTATGCCAAGTTGTTTAACAGTTTGGTGTTGAAACACCAAGTTTAGTTTGATGTTAAAACTCAAAACGAAATACACAGTGCACACACAACTTGGTTACGCAGTTCGGTGCAAATACACCTACGTCTGCGGGGCCTTGCCCAGATCAGAAACCATCCACTAGAAAGCAGTCTTTAGTACAAGAAGCTTAACTTAAATACTAATCCATTGCTAACCTATAGAGTGAATGTTGTGAGATCCCCTCACTGCCGATCCTACGCCGTTGAACCCCCACGATCAACACGTCTCTCTGGATCTCCTCCTCCCGAGGAATTAAGGCTTCCTTGTTTCTGATCTTTAAGAACTTGGTCGGTTGTTTTGACGAACCTCCAAAACCGAGACGAACAGCTTCAATAACGTATCTCACGTAGAGATAAAACCTTGATTGCTTCGCTCAACTTTTTACGAACTTGGTCGGATGAATTAACACTCCTCCAAACACCACCGGCAGATTGCTCCAAACTTCTCACGTAGAGATCAATTCTTGGACGCTTGAATTGATTGCGTTGTAATCGTCTTCTATTTATCCCATCGCAATCCTGCCTTGAATCAACTTCTTTCCTTGTCTAACTCTACCATAAATAGACTTCTAGACTAAGGAAAGATCTAATCCTAATCTGGTTTGTAAATGGACAATCCTTTATTAATAGGACTTGTACCATAAATAAACTATTTAATCAATTCCTAACTATTACAGGAATATTCGTTTACCAGAATTAGATAGCCACGAAATCACATACTTATCTTCACAATATTCTGATCTGATCAATTAATTATCCTCCATAATTAGCTCCATAATTCGCCGCTAAAACCTGCTGTCCAGAAAACCTGATCGCAGTGGTGTTAAAACACCAGATCCCAGTATTCACATTAGTGGTGTTAAAACACCAGATCCCAGTATTCACAATATGCCATAAAGAAGTCCAACTCCTGAGGACTCTACAATCTCCCCCTTGGCATATTTGTGAATTCATCAACACTGGATTTTGACCTACCAACTCCCCCTGAATTCAACTCTACTAAAACAACCAAGAATTCAGCAATAAAGGTCATACAGGTTTACTAATAAAATTCAGCAAGCAAAACAATAAATCCATCCAGTTTTCTCCCCCTGGATTCATGAATATGACAAGAAAACCAATTAATCCATATCATCAGATTCTTCCACGACATCATCATCCTCTGAACCATCAGTATCTGAACCATCAGCATTCTGAGTTGCTGCAGCCAGCAAAATCCCTTGCTCAGCCTCCAAAGCAGCCAACTCCCCCCTGAAACTTTGCCAAAATAGCCTGATGTCGTTCAATCAGTTCCTGGCATACTCCAACTCGAGCCTCAATAGCTTTCAACCTCGACATACCAGCATCTGAGCAAACCTCTTCCGGATGAATCCAAGGTAAGTCCTTGATAATTCGACCACTCTACCATCGGTTTTAAGACTTGGACAGTAATCCAACCAACAGAGTCCCTTATAGCTGCTCCCCCTTTTTGCAGCACCGTGGTAATTACACACGGATGGTAACAGAGCTTCCTTCCTGGTCTTGCGATCACAATCAATGATATCATTAAAAATCAATCTGCCCATGTTTACCTTTTGACGCGCTCCCAAAATGTATAGTAATGTAGCCATCTCTTTGGTGATACTCGCGTTGTTTACAGAGGGAATCCAATTATGCACGGCGACCACATACAAATAATACCTGGACGTGAGGTTAGACGCAGTTATCTGTTGTCGACCAGTCACAAGCCATGTGCTATCCACTCCACCAGTAAGCTCTACAGCCACCTTATCATAATCTTCTGGCATCTAGTGTTGGAACACCGGTTTGTCATCCCTTGACGAGCTATGCTTCAGACACTTGTTCAACACCTCTGGCGAAAACTCAACAATCTCTCCACGCACATAAACCCTATGAAACCAGGGTGATTCTTCATCTTCACATTCAGCTTTCAGATTCGAATAGAACTCCAGCACAAGTTGCTTGTTATAGTCACAGAAATAGGTAGCTGCCTTAAACACCTCGAGATGGTGCAAATAATCCGTGAATCCACATTCCTTATATTTTACAGCACCAGCTGGCCTTTCCGCCAATATCTTCCTGTCACAGACAAACTCCCACTTTTCTTGACTTGTATCATCAAAGAATTCAGGGCTAATGGCTTCACTCGCTTCAGGTACAGGTTGTGCACTAGACTCAATTGTCTCAGCTTGTCTTTGCTGTCTGGCAGCACAGAGCCTCTTCATCTTCTTCCCAATCGGTTCATCGCTGTGCTCACCTGCTTTCATATTCTTATCCCTGCATCGCTTCGAGTTTTGCACACCCTTGAAAGACGAGGCCACACTGTCCCTGGCCTTCTTTGAACTTTGAGTAACAGGAGTTCCCACAGACTCTGGTGGTGTTTCAACACCCACCTTCCTGCACTTTCTCTTTGATCCACGTGTCTTTCTGGTCTTCAGTGGTATTTCAGCACCAACACCAGTACCCTCTAAGTTTCCTTCACCACTGGCTATCTCAGTCAACTCTGCCAAGTTTTCAAGGTCATACCCCTCAGAATTTGATTCCCTATCAGCAAAATCCACATCCTGTGCTTGATTCACAGGTACCTGGTCATCACCATTTGATATCACATCTGGTGTTTGAATACCAGAAACAACCACATTATCACACTCTTATTTTTCAACAGCTCTATCTGCATCTTCTCCATTTTCAGCTACTGGCTCAATCAACTCTGACACAGTCTCAACTTCAACGGTTCCTGGTGTAGCAATACCAGTACTATTCACATCATAGCTCTCATTGGCAGCACCTGCTTGCTGGTCCATAACATCATTCTCGACTTCTCCTATCTCAGACACATTCTCCAATATCACAGATGCACTCTCAGGTTCCTTCAACATAGACACTGTTTCAATTTCAACAGCTCCCCCTGCATACACTGTCTCCTCATCACTGTCACTGATTTCCACGACCGGAATGGGCAATTGTCGTAGATATTCTTGAAGCACGAACAATGGACCATCAAAGCTCTCCAACTCCATGCCTTTTGCTTTGGCAAAAACAGTGGCCTTAACCACTTTGACCCAGGGATGCAACACAGCCTCATCCCCCCATTCTCCTAATGACTGGCCTATGTTGAGCCCTTCTGATCTACTTCCACATTAAGTCAACTGTCCAGTAACTTTATCCCATAGTGATTAAACACCATCACTTTATCCTGTGGTGTTTAAATACCACCTCACCAAATTTTTGGTATTTTTTGTTTTTCTATTTTTTCGACTGTATTTAAAGGAAAATAGTAAATAATACAACAGAATAGACAGATCTGGGTACCTTACATTCGACACACTCCCAAATGCTGTCTGAGGCCTTCAAAAGTCTCACCATCCAGAGGCTTCGTAAAAATATCAGCAAGTTGTTCTGATGTTGGGACATAATGAACTGTAACTTCTCTTTTTTCGACCAAATCCCTGGTAAGCTGATGTCGGATATCGATGTGTTTTGTCCTCGAATGTTGCACAGGATTCTTGGAGATATCAATGGCGCTTTTATTATCACATAAGACTGTCAAACTCACATCATTGAATCCATAGTCTCGCATCATCTGCTTCATCCATAATAGCATATTTGATCCAGCAAAGAAGCATCCACCAGTGGTACTCTTACAATCATCATCATTCTCGGCCCAGTCAGAGTCACTGAAACCTACCAACTGCGAATCCTTATTCCTAGAAAACCATACTCCATACTCCACTGTTCCACTTATATATCGAATAATTCTCTTCACAGCTGCCATATATGATTCCTTTGGATTAGCCTGGTAGTGAGCACAAATACCAACACTCAACCAGATGTCTGGTATACTTGAAGTTAAATATAACAGGCTGCCAATCATTAAGTCAACAAACTCCTTCCCCAATGCTGAAGAGGTGGATCCAAAGACAATATCATCAACGTAAATCTGTGCGATTAGAATATTTGTTCCCTTATGCAGCACAAACAGTGTACGGTCCACTCCCCCTCGACGATATCCCTTCTGACTCAGAAAGGTTGTCAGTCGCTCATACCATGCACGGGGTGCCTGCTTAAGGCCATACAAAGCTTTATTCAACCGATATGCATGGTCAGGAAAATGTGGGTCTTCAAATCCCTTGGGCTGCTTCACATAAACTTCCTCCTTCACTAGACCATTCAGAAAGGCACTCTTGACATCCATTTGATGAAGAGTAAAGTCTAGAATACAGGATGCCGCCAACATCAACCTAATTGACTCCAATCTGGCTACGGGTGCAAAAGTTTCATCAAAATCGACCCCTTCTACTTGTGTGTAACCTTGAGCGACAAGTCGAGATTTATTTCTTGTGACGTTACCATCTGCATCAGATTTGTTCTTAAAGATCCACTTGGTTCCGATCACATTTACATCAGCAGGCCGTGGGGTGAGGCACCAAACATTGTTTCTTTCAAATAGCTGCAACTCTTCTTGCATCGCCGAAATCCAATACTCATCAATCAAAGCTTCTTTGTAATTCTTGGGCTCAGTAAGTGATATAAAACATGATAATCCTGCCAATTCTCTGTAATTTACCCGTGGCTGATCCCGTAACTGCATGTGTCTGGTCGAACTTTGTTCAGATCCATGTGCTACTGTTTCCGGAGTTTCAACACCGGTTGACTGTGCTGGTGTTTCAACACCAGTAGGATTCACTTGATCGAGAATATCACTTTCACCCAAAGTTTCTTCTTCTCTAACTGCATTTATGTGTCCCGCTTTTCTGTGCAACAGAGCACTGACTTCTTTTTCCGAGCTAAAGCAGGTGACATCTTGATCGAGCAAATAACAGTTATCCATTGATTTAGACCCAGTGAATACTTCAGTTCCATGGTTTACGACACATTTCTCCTTGTCGAAAAACACTGTCATTTCATTGTCACATATATGGCTAATGCTCAACAAGTTTGCTTTCAGACCTTCCACCAGTAATACATCTTGGAACACCGGAAGCCCTTTGATGGCTAACTCACCTTTGCCGATTATTTTACTGCATTTCCCATCACCAAATCTAACATATCCACCAAATTCAGGTTTGAATTTTCGAAGAAATTCAGGTATTCCAGTCATATGCCTCGAGCACGCACTATCGAAATACCAGGAGTTTCCTGTATGTGCCCCAAAACAAACGAAACTTGAAAAACAAACATCTTGAGATTTTCGAACCCATACCTGGTTTACTGATCGATGGATGTGATTAGGATTTTGATTGACACGTGTGTACAGAAATCCGGTTCTGTATCCTCCAGTGTTGAACCGATGACGTGACTTATATCCTGGCATGGTGTTGAAACACAGATCTGCTGTGTTGACAGACAATGTCCTAAGCAGCTTAAAACATCTGTTCCTAACATGCCCTTGAGCTCCACAGTATCCGCATCGTCTGATCCTCTTGATGGGACAATTCTTCTCGATTATGCTTGGAGCTGATACACCTTGATCTGCCTTGTTTTTCAACACATTCACTGTCCTTTCATAACCAATTCCATATTTGGTCGTCTGTCCCATTCGTAGACAGTCTTCGAGCTTAGCTTTCCCTGTATTGAGACGTCTAATAGCTTGTTCTGCTGCCTCTGCTCGTTGTACCACTTCATTAAATTCCTTCTTAAACTTTTTCAGTTCTCCAATTGCCTCTTCCTTTTCTAGTTCATTCACTTTCACTTTCTCACTCAGTCTCTTGTTCTCAAACTTGAGCTCTTTGTTTTCATCCGCCACTTTTAACCACATCTTGTACATCTCCATACTTTCCTTGCGAATGTCATCATCACTAATGCTTCTAGTCTCTTCATCTGAGCTACTACTATCATCTTCATTCAGCACACCGAGACCGTCCGTAATAGAGTCTTCTAACTCCACCATTGACCCACCGAAAGCAACATGATTTGTATACTCTTCTCCATCCTTAACATCATCTCCTCCGTCATCATCACTCCAGGTTGTGGCATACGATTTTCCTTGCCTTTTAAGTGTATTGGCACACTCAGCTTGTATGTGCCCGAAGCCTTCACATTCTCTACACTGGATTTTCCTGTTCAGGTTTGGATTTGTTGATTTGAACTTTGGTGTTTCAACACCAATTGCTTGGCCAAATCTTGGAGTGAAGTTTGCGTTTGGATTTTTGCTTCCACTTGGCTTCTCTTGTGGCTTCCTGCCCACATTCTTCATAAATCTGGAGAAGTTCCTGGTTATGTTTGCAATTTCATCGGACTCTTCATTGTATGTATACTCTTCTGAATTTCCAGCGGTTATGCTTGAGAAAGCCATCTCTTTCTTACTTGCTTTTGTTTGCAGCATCTCCATCTCATAAGATTCCAGTGAACCCATAAGTTCATCAAGCGTCATTGTTCCTATCCTTCCGTTTTCATTAATCGCTGTGACCTTCATGTTGAAACGTGGTGGAAGTGCTCTCAAAACCTTTTTTACAAGCTTGTGATCTTTGTACTTTTTGCCAAACTGAAAGGCTTTGTTGGCAATATCTCGAACTCGTCCATTGAACTCAGAAATTGTCTCATCTTCGCGCATCTTTAGATCTTCGAATTGTGCCATGTAATACTGCAACTTTGATTCTCTGACAGAGCTTGTCCCCTCATGATAAGTTTGTAACACATCCCACGCCTCTTTAGCAGTCTCACAATTTAAAATCATCTTAAACTGATCTTCATCCACTACCGTAAAAATGGCATTTAACGCCTTTGAGTTGGACACGTGTGCTTTGTGCTCCTCGGTAGAATATTCAGAGAATGGTTTAGCCGTCAATGAGCTTGATCCCGCAGATTCGGCTACTGTAGGTGGAGTGTACTGATTTATGACATTGTTCCAAGCTTGATCATCTAATGCTCCAATGAACACCTTCATGCGTGCCTTCCAATAGGCGTAATTTCCTTGTTCCAGCAACGGTGGTCGCGTGACCGAAGCCCCCTCCTTTGGTGCCATGGTGAAACCTGATCTCACTCTCCCTGTTTAGGGGTCAGCAAGTGCCTTGCTCTGATACCAATTGAAATTCCGTTTCACCTAAATTCTAAACCTTTATGCCAAGTTGTTTAACAGTTTGGTGTTGAAACACCAAGTTTAGTTTGATGTTAAAACTCAAAATGAAATACGCAGTGCACACACAACTTGGTTACGCAGTTCGGTGCAAATACACCTACGTCTGCGGGGCCTTGCCCAGATCAGAAACCATCCACTAGAAAGCAGTCTTTAGTACAAGAAGCTTAACTTAAATACTAATCCATTGCTAACCTATAGAGTGAATGTTGTGAGATCCCCTCACTGCCGATCCTACGCCGTTGAACCCCCACGATCAACACGTCTCTCTGGATCTCCTCCTCCCGAGGAATTAAGGCTTCCTTGTTTCTGATCTTTAAGAACTTGGTCGGTTGTTTTGACGAACCTCCAAAACTGAGACGAACAGCTTCAATAACGTATCTCACGTAGAGATAAAACCTTGATTGCTTCGCTCAACTTTTTACGAACTTGGTCGGATGAATTAACACTCCTCCAAACACCACCGGCAGATTGCTCCAAACTTCTCACGTAGAGATCAATTCTTGGACGCTTGAATTGATTGCGTTGTAATCGTCTTCTATTTATCCCATCGCAATCCTGCCTTGAATCAACTTCTTTCCTTGTCTAACTCTACCATAAATAGACTTCTAGACTAAGGAAAGATCTAATCCTAATCTGGTTTGTAAATGGACAATCCTTTATTAATAGGACTTGTACCATAAATAAACTATTTAATCAATTCCTAACTATTACAGGAATATTCGTTTACCAGAATTAGATAGCCACGAAATCACATACTTATCTTCACAATATTCTGATCTGATCAATTAATTATCCTCCATAATTAGCTCCATAATTCGCCGCTAAAACCTGCTGTCCAGAAAACCTGATCGCAGTGGTGTTAAAACACCAGATCCCAGTATTCACATTAGTGGTGTTAAAACACCAGATCCCAGTATTCACAATATGCCATAAAGAAGTCCAACTCCTGAGGACTCTACACTAATCATCGACTTCAGGCTCACTTCATATCATGTGGCATTCATCATCAGATGTCATCGCCCTATACACCTGCTCAGAATGGTTGAGCTGTGCGGAAGCATCATCACTTCATAGAGATTGGTCTTGCCAAGCTTTTTCACTCTTCTGTGCCACATTGTTAGTGGGTGGAAGCTTTCTCCTCTGTGGTTTACATCACTAACCGTCTGCCAAGTTCAGTTTTTGGTGGTTAATCACCTTTTGAGGTTTTTTTTGGTCATGTGCCTGACTATACTCTCTTTCACCCATTTGGCTGCCGTGCTTTTCCATGTCTGCGTGCCACTGCTACTGATAAGTTTGCACCGCGATCCATTCCGTGTGTTTTTATTGGCTACAGCCCTCTTTACAAGGGCTTCCAATGTCTCAACCCCACTTCTAGGCATATTTATGTTTCTCGCCACGTTCGCTTTGATGAAACCTTATTCCCTTATGTCTCATCTTCCGCGAACAGTCGTTCTATTTCAAATCTGGAGATTTCATCATTTTTTTATGGAGCTATTACTTCATCGATTGGGGCCACCACACCTGAGCCAATTCCACCCGCCCCTCCTTCACCACCATCTTCCATCTGGATGGCCGACCCAGATCCAGCTCCTCGGTCAACAACCACCATACCTCAGCCGCCGGCCATCACTCCTCAGCCACCGGCCACCACGTCTCAGCCAGTATTGGTCATTCTTTCTCCGGTAACTTCCAACGGCCACTCTCTGGTCAGTGCAGCTCGATCTTCCTCGGCGTCGTCAGCTGGTTAGACTTCTGCAGCTTCGCCGCCCCAGCTTCGTACGCATCGGATGGCCACTCGGTCTTCTACTAGTGCCATTCAGCGCTGGGATTATTTGGATATTATTGCTCATGGTCTCACTGCCGCACTCCTCTCTCAGACAGAGCCCACTGATTATTGCTCTGCCCTTCAGGATCCAGCCTGGGTTTCAGCCATGGATGATGAGATGGTCGCTCTCCGTGGTCAGCACACTTGGGATTTGGTGCCTCGACCTTCGAATGTCAACATTGTTGGGTCCAAATGGGTCTATAGGCTCAAATATCGACCAGGTGGCACTATTGAATGTCACAAAGCTAGACCTGTAGTGCAGGGGTTTTCGCAGATTCTGGGTTTTGATTTTGACCACACTTTCAGTCCTGTGGTCAAAGCCTCCACTGTTAGGATGATTCTCGCCATAGCCACCATGCGTTCCTGGCCACTTCATCAGTTGGATGTCAAGAACGCTTTCCTTAATGGTGTTCTTAATGTTCCAGTCTACATGAAGCAGCCCATTGGTTATCAGGATTCTATCCATCCAGACTATGTTTGTCGCTTGCGAAAGGCTATTTATGGTCTTAAGCAGGCTCCTCGGGCTTGGTTCCAGTGTTTCAGCAGTTATCTAACACAGCTTGGTTTTTAGTGCAGCTCAGCTGATACTTCTTTATTTGTCCTTTCGAGAGGGTCGTCATTACTGTACCTACTTGTGTATGTGCACGATATCAGTCTTACAGGCAATGACTCGACACTTCTTCGCTAGTTCATTGATCGGACACACAGAGAGTTTGCGATCAAGGATCTTGGTGCTCTTCATTACTTTCTTGGTCTTAAAGTTTTGCCTACCTCCTCAGGGTTACTGCTTGGCCAAGCAAAGTATGCTCGTGATATTTTGAATCGGGCCGGTATGTTTGACGCAGCACCTGTTTCTACTCCATTTGTTGTTGGTTCTCGGCTTCACAGCTCTACCCGTCCTTCATTCCGGGATCCTACACTTTATCGTCTCATGTTGGTGCTCTTCAGTATCTCACCATCTCTCGCCCGAATTTGGAATTCTCGGTCAACACGGTGAGTCAGTGTCTTCAGGATCCCAGAGATGACCATTTTGCTGTTGTGACTCAGATTTTGCGGTATGTTCGTGGTACTCTTCATTTTGGTCTTAGGTTTTGTTCTGCTAGTACTCATGATGTGTTAGGGTACTCTGATGCTGATTGGGCTCGCTGTCTGGAGACTCGTCGGTCCACTTATGGTTATGCAGTTTTTCTTGGTGGGAATCTGGTTTCTTGGAGTGCCAAGAAACATCTCATTGTTTCTCACTCTAGCACTGAGTCTGAATACCGTGCTCTCGCTAACACTACCTCAGAAGTGGTATGGCTCACTCATCTGCTTCATGATCTTCGAGTTCCACTTTCTGGTTCTCCACTGTTGTTATGCGAAAATAGTAGTGCTATCTTCTTGGCTCAAAATCCGGTGGCGCACAAGCGGGCGAAGCACATTGACATCGACTACCATTTTGTTCGTGAGTTGGTGACATCCGGAAAGCTGCGCATTGCTCATGTTCCAACTTCTCTTCAGATTGCAGACATTTTCACCAAGGGGCTCTCTCATCCGTTATTCGAGTTCTTCTGATCCAAGCTATGCGTCGGTGAGCATCTGACGCTTCTCTTGAGGGAGGGTGTTAGAATAAATCAAACTCCTGATTAGATTATGATTTATTATTATTAGAGTTCTTTCCTTATTTCACATATATTGTACTCTCTATATATTCAGATATCAATAATACAATTCATTACGGTAAATCATTCTATCATTACTGCTCATTAATGTAACGTACGGAGGAGATGAAACCACTTTACACCGATTCTGACTAGCTATGCTGAAATTTGGTTTTACCTTATTACTTCAATTGTGATGTATCGTGTTCCAACATTCCCTATCTAATCAAGTTTGTAATAAAGCAAAAACTTAAAGACACATGAATTGGCTATGCAGTTCGGTGAATATCACTTACATATGCGGGGTCTGCCTCATTTCAGAATGAATCTACTAATTAGAAAGACAATACAAGGTACACCATACAATATACTTATCTTTTCTAATTCAACACGTGAATTCTATTAGCTCCCCTAGTTGTCGATCCGCCTTGATCAGACTCCCTTTGACCTCGAACCTCATCGACGCTAGATTTCCTCCTCCCGAGGAATTAAGGTTTACGTTCAGAACTTTAAGAGAAAACACGGTTGATCATGTTGGAACACACAAATACAGCTATGCGCTACTTCTTGAATCACGAAACTCTGACTGCAGATTTTCTCAGTATAATTGCATAAGTAGCTTAGCCAGTAAATTCCACCATATATAGCTCGTTCGCACGTATTTGTTTCCTTGTGCGACTAGAATCTCATCTCCACAAAATATACTGATTACAATCAAATCCTTTGGAGATGAGATTTATTAAATCTAATCCCATGAATTAAGGAATTAGAATATCTCGTCCCAAACTATTCCTTAGCTGAAATCCATCTCAATTCCAACTCTACAAATCTTAATCCAATCCCACAAATATAGGAATTGAGATGTTCTCCAAATCAAACCCAATCGAACGAGATATATTTCTTGAATTCAACCTTCCTTATTCTACCAAAAATTCTTCTTTGATGTTGCACCATAATAATACCATATTTGCATACTCACACAAAGTGCCAACTAACTAATTTGGACTTTACAATCTCCCTCTTTGATATTTTGTGGACCCACCAATCTTTTGGACTTCAACGCAAAAACTATGCAAATATAGAAATCAACCAAATCACTTATAGATGTTGGAACATGGGCTAAAAAGAATATCTAGCTCCCCCTAAATATAGTAGCTCAAAATACATAAAGACCTTAGTACAATTTCCCAGAAAAGCCATGTTGGAACACATGACCAACATAAACACATAAGTACTGAAATTCGAGAATAAAATATTCATCATGCCCTTAGCTTCCAGCTGGGCCCAAAATATCATAATAAGCATAGAAATACAGAAATCCAAAATAATAACCAACACATCAGACATCAACCCAAAAGGTACTCTCTCTTGGGGCCATAAAACATGCCAAACAAATAAAAAGTAAAACACATCAGGCATCTATATCTTTTGCTTCCTGCTGGACTTCATCACCATTATCAATTTGTGCGAATTCAGCCTCCAATGCAGCATCTGTACCTGCAGAGCTGCAATTTTTCCCTTTATTGCCAGCTTTTTGGCTTCCTTAACCTATTGAGCCCCATTTGATGATGTTTCAGTCTCCGATGGCTTCCATGGAAAATCCTTCACTATTCTCTAGAAGGTCTTCTTGTTCGGTTTCAAAGGAGCAGCAGGCACTACCACATCACTTTTCTAAACCTTTACTTTTTCTCCACAACACAGCAGAGATAATACATGGATAGGGCAATGAGTTCTTGGCAAGAGATGAGCAACCATGCTCAACTATTCTTTCTTGGATCAAGAGTCCAAGATTCATAGGATTCTTAATGCCAACACTGTATAATAATTTAGTCATATCTCGGGTTAATGCAGTGGTGTTAGATAAAGGTATTCAGCAATTTATAGCCACTTGATAAACACAGAAATACCTTGTACTGAGGCTTGATGCAGTTGCATTACCTTGAACTGGCCACTGTGTTTGATATCCTCCAGTGATTTCAGTCTGAATCTAATCATGGCCGGTTGTGAAATTCTTAGGATAAACAGTCTCAAAGTGAGGAGTAGACACTCCAAGTACTTTGTTTATCTGTTGTTCAGAAAATCTGACCACTTTTCCTCTTACATAGACCCTATTGTGAACCACGCCGACACACTGTCCAGGTTTCCTTCCATCAGATTTGCATAGAATTCTTGCACCAAATCCTGATTGTACTCCTCCTACATTACAACACCTTTTGTATACCTCAAGTATTTTAGATAATTAATGAACCCACACTCCATGTATTCATTCAGATCAGCAAGTCTTTCTAACATAATCCTTTCCAGACAGACTGCCTTACAGATATCTCTACATCCCTCATAAAAACAATTTAAGGTTGAAAGCTTCATTGGCTGAAATAGTAGGTTTTTAACTCTATCTTGTCTTGGCTTTCTTCTTTCTCATCTCTGGTTAACATGTCCTTGACTTGGTTTCAACCATCTTTCTCTTTGATCTCCTATTCTAAACAAATTCATCCAGTACCTCACACTAGAATAACCAAGATCAGCACTTGAGGCTTCTTGTGTTGGAACACTAGCTCCAACAACCGCACCTCCATCTCATTTATGTGTTTGTGTTGAAACATCATCAAATTCAACCTCTGCATCCTTCATATTATGTTGGCCTGATGTTGGAACATCATCAAGGTCACCTCCTTCAACCTCAAATTTTTCTCTCTCAATGTCCTGCTGATCCAATGTTGTAACATCATTAACAATAAGCTTTTCTTCTTCTTCCCCTGTCTTCATCTCTGGGGTCAGAATCATCTTCTTGATCTTTTGGGGAATGGCTTCCTCACAAATCATAGTCATCCGAAATATCCTTATCTACATCTTCTCCCCCTGAATCCCTTTCTGGGGTTAAAATCACATACTCTTCTCCAAGACCATAGTATTCAACAATTTTCATGTTTGCAGCCACATCATCTCCCCATGTATCATTATTCTATGTTGGAACATGACCAGCATCCCTGTTTTCCAACTCCTCCTCATCAGATTCACTCATCTTATTTTCATTAGGGAACACCTCCTTCTCATCAAGTGACAATTCTCTCAGACTTCTCAACCTTTATCCCACATTGGCATCATAAGCATGGATGGCCTTATAGCTAGCAGAGCTTAACACACTACGTTTCGTAGGCCAATTCTTCAGCTCTCTAAGTTTCACCTTCCTTGGCAATGATGCTCTAGTATAGACACACATCACCTTTTTCCCATTATACTCTATGCATGCCCATTCTAGCAAGTTTGGATTCCAGTTCTCTATTTTTTGAATTTCCCCAATACTTCCTCTCGCCAGTCTAAACATACTTACCCCAATTATGTATCGAAACATAGATTTATATCCTCTTAGGTCTAATCTCTTATCATACTTCAAGTAATACTCCATGCAATCATCCACGGATTTAAAAGTTTGGCCATTGAAGGTAAAAGACTTTTCACGAAATACCTTAATTTTTATAGGCAGAGAAGAATCTGTGACTAGGTCAACAGGTGAAGACCGGACAACTTCAGTACCTGGCTCCAGTATGCCATCCCAAGGCTCAATCATGTTGCTCTCTGGCAGTTCAAGGTTCTTCTCCAGCTCTCCAAAAAACTTCTTGAAGTTCTTGATGTTCTCTATTATGAGATCTCTGAGTAAAACAATTATTAAAGAAAGCCTCCTCACTATGCTTAAACTCCTTGCTGTAGGGTTTTGCAATAAATTCGTGCCCAATATATCTAAAATAAATTTTTAAATAGCAAGAAAGTAGGAAAAATGGTTGCGGGAAGAGGGAATAAGAGAGGGAGATGGAAAGTTGAAAATTTTAAAATATTTACTTTCCCCTTCTTAACACACCCGCCAGTTTTTTCTCTTCCCAATGTAATAATTACCTTCTTTTAACCACCAACCATCAAATCCCATCCATATTCCAACATGCAACTACCTCTTTCAATTCTTCTCTTTCTATTTTTGTTTTTCTATTTTTCTGTATAAACACAAAAAATATATATAGCTACAAAAATACTCGGCAAAAATACCTCAAATGTGACAAACACCTAAGTGTTGCCTGAGGAACTCAAAAGTAGTTGAATCCATTGGTTTCGTTAAAATATCAGCGAACTATTCTGATGTTAAAACATATTCCACCGTGACTTCCTTTCTCTCCACAAGATCTTGAATAAAGTGGTACCTTATATCAATGTGCTTCATTTGATAATGCTAGACTGGATTCTTGGATATGTCTATAGCAGTCTTGTTGTCACATAAAATCTTTAGAGACCCTTGATGAATCCCATAATCTTTCATTATTTGTTTCATCCATAATAAATGTGTACAACAACTTCCAACAGTAAGATATTCAGCTTCAGAAGATGATAAGGAAATGGAATTTTGCTTCTTACTGTACCAAGACACCAAATTCATCCCAATAAAGAAACAACCACCCGTAGTACTTTTTTGATCGTCTTCATTTCCATCCCAATTAGAATCACTATAGCCAAATAGACTTAATCTTGATTCTTAGAATACAAGATACCATATTCAGAAGTCTCACTCACATAACGAATAACTCTTTTTACTGCAGTTAAGTGAGTTTCCTTAGAATTTGCCTAAAATCTTGCACAAACTCCAACGCTGAACATATATCAGGTCGACTGGCTGTAAGATATAGAAGACTGCCAATCATACTTCTGTACAATTTCTTATTGACAGAAACACCTTTCTCATCTTTCACCAACTTGTTTGTGGCCCCCATTGGTGTTTTGAATGATCGATAATTGCTCAAACCAAAATGTTTTGCCATGTTCATAGCATACTTACTTTGATTTATAAACAAGACATTCTTTTGCTGCTTGACTTGAAGTCCTAGAAAGAAAGTAAATTCACCAACCATGCTCATCTCAAACTCATCTTGCATGAGATTTACAAAATCTTGCACCATAGATGGTGAAATGGAACCAAAATCAATGTCATCTACATAAATTTGAGCAATTAGAATATTTGATGACCTGCTGAGCACAAATGAAGTACGATTTACTCCTCCTCGATGATAACCTTTCTAAATGAGAAATTTAGTCAGTCACTCATACCAAGCTCTTGGCGTATGTTTCAAACCATATAGTGCATTTTTGAGTCAATACACATGATGGGGGTAGTATGGATCCTCAAACCCTTTTGGTTGTTCAACATAGACTTCTTCATTCACCACTTCATTGAGGAAAAAACTTTTCACGTTCATCTGGTACAATGTAAAGTTTGTAGTACATGAAATAGCAAGAAAGATCTAAATAGATTTTAGCCTAGCAACTGGTGCAAATGTCTCATAAAAATCAACTCCTTCCACTTGAGTGTACCCTTGTGCCACCATTCTTTCTTTATTGAGAGTGATCTGGCCATCCGCATTGGAATTGTTTTTGAAGATCCACTTAGTACCAATGACGATCACTCCTTTCGAACGTGGAGTAAGATACAACACATTATTCTTTGCAAACTGTTCAAGTTCTTCTTGCATCGCCGCAATCCAATACTCATCAAGGAGGGCTTCTTTGTATTTCTTCGGCTCTATCAGTGAAATTAAACATTATAATCCTGTAAGTTCCCTGTAATTAACTCGTGGTAATGTTCAAGTTCTCTTTGTACTTGGTCCAGGTTCAGTCTGTGTTGGAACATGAGATGCAGCTTTGGGGGGTGATGTTCCAACATCAATCTTATCAGAGTAATCAGGATTCTCAGACGGCTGTGATGTTCAAACATTGACGTGCTAGTTAGTTAAAGTTTTTGGTGTTGAAACATGAGATGGCACAGTTTTTGGTGTTCCCATCTGCACTCTATCCCTGAGTATGTAGCACTTGCTTCCAAGCACATGCAAATATGAAACATTTGGATTTCTCCCCTTTCAGATTTCATAAGTTGTCTTGCTCATGAATGGACGTAGATACACCATGTTGATGGTGTAACATGCTGTGTTAATTGCTTCTGCCCACCATTTCTTGTGAATTCCTTTTTCTGCTACATAACTCGGGCCATCTCTTGCAAGGTCCTATTCTTCTGTTCTACAATCACATTTTGCTGAGAGTAATGGGAGCTGAAAACTCATGTTGGATGCCAAGTTCATAACAGAAATCACTGAACTGAGAGTTTTCAAATTCTCTTCCATGATCACTACGAAATCTCACAACCTTTCCAACATGACTTCCTTTCTCTGTTTGTCACTTGACCACCAAACCTCTGAAGACATCCATTGTAGAATATTTCTCTATGAGAAAGGCCACCCAAGTGTATCTAGAATAAGTATCAACACACACAAAAATATACTTTTTTCCAGTCATATTAGGAGTGTTAACCGAACCCATTAAATCCATGTGAAGCAATCAAGATTTCTTGAGCTGGTAATATACTAAAAAGAAGAGTGAGGGATCGAATCTGTTTACCTTGTTGACATGGTCCACACAAAATACCCTTTTTATTAGTAAGAGTAGGAATACATCAAACTGTTTTAGCATTTACAATTTTTACCAGTGTTTGCAGTTGATGTGACCAAGTTTTTTTGTGCCACAACGTTCATTCATCCTCTCTAGAGCTTAAGTACCTTACTTCTTGTTCCAACAAATAACAATTGTCTAAAGAATGCACTCCAGACAGTACTTATTTCCTCCGTGCTTCATTATACATTTGTCCTTTTGAAACTTGACTATCATATTATCATCACACGGTTGGTTGATGCTCAAAAGATTTTCCATCGATTCTTCTACCAGTAGAACGCTTATGAATCTGGGAAATCCCTCTATCTGTAGTTCTTCTTTACCAACTACATGACTCTTCTTTCCATCACCAAACGTGACAAAGCCACCATCGTATGGTTTGATGTTGTTCAAGTATTCTTGAGTTCCTATCATATGCCTAGAACATCCACTATCAAAGTACCATGAATCTCTAGAATGTGCAATAAGAGGTGTGAGAAACAATACATACAGTAATTCGTTTAGGAATCCATACCTTTCTGACCAGCCTGGCTCTTTGGGTATTGCTCATGTTAGAATATACTGACAGTTTTCGTCCATTCATAATATCTCTAAGTAGCCTGAGGCATTGTTCTTCTTCATCACCTTGATATGAGCAGTTGTGACATAAAATAGTCTTGCGTCGGGGATGTGTCTTCATGATATTTTTCTTCATGGCTTGCATTTCTACTTTAAAATCAGTTGGTTATTTCTCATCTTTTTTATACCCAATTCCTTGTCTATCTCCAACGTTCTTTCCTATCGCTAGTGTCATCGAGTTTTGTCTTTCCAGAGTTCAGTCTTTTGATTGTTGCTTTAGCTGTCTCAGCTCTGTCAATAGCTAATTTTAAACTTAATTTTAGCAATTCAATCTCATTCTCCAATTTTTCAACCATATCTATTAACTCAGTCTTTCATTCCACAAGTTGGTATTTTTCAAACTTCAAAACTTTATTCGCTTTAACAACTTTGAGCCACATTGCAGACATATTCTCATACTATTTACGAACTACATCATCATTTACTTCTTGACCATCATCATCGCTAGAGGAGTTTCCACTCAGCATCTCTGTGGTAGACATCTCGTCCTCTCTGTAATTTCAGTGTTGGAACATGCAGATTCAGATTCATGCATCTTTGCTCCAAAAGGCTACATAGTTTCTGGTGAGTTCCTTTTCTACCTCCTCTTCTTCATCTTAGCTCCATGAAGTAACATATGATCTACCCTGCTTCTTTTGAGTGTTAGCGCATTCAGTCTGAATGTGACCGAAACCTTCACATTCTCTACATTGAATCATTCTTGTCTATTTTGATTCACTGTTCTGATTCCTCTGAAATAACCTATTGTTTCGTTACATTCGGGGTCCTCGAGAGGTACCAACCTTCTGTGACCGAGGTATATTTCCACCCGATCTGTCTTGTGATCTTCTATTCACTACATTTTTCAATATTTTTGAGAAATTTTTTGTCATAAGTGTAAGTTCTTCAGTTTCACTCTCACTGTCATCTTCATGATCATCCCTTTAGGATGATGCTTTGAAAGCTAACTCTTTGTGAGCTTTCTTTGATGGTTGGTCAAACGTCATCTCATACGTCTGCAATGATTTCATCAATTCGTCAAGTGTCATTTTCCCCACATCTCTTGCTTCTTCAATAACAACCATCTTCATTGAGAAACGTTTGGGGAGGGATCATAATCTTTTCTCCGCCAATTTTTCTTCTTTGTAAGTTTTCCCCAATTGATATGCCATATTTTTTATATCCCTTATCTTTCCGTTGAATATAGATACAGTTTCATCCTCTTCTATCATTAATTCTTCAAATTTTGTGGCCAACATTTGCAACTTGGAATCACGTACTCGACTTCTTCCTTCATGCACTGTTTGCAGAATATTCTATGCTTTCTTTGCTTGGTATTAGTTTGAAATAAGTTTGAATTGAATTTTTTTTACTGTTGTAAAGATAGCATTCAGGGCTTTGGAGTTTTCCATCGAGGCCTTCAACTCATCTGAACTCCATGTTGACTTATCTTTGAGTCCTTGCTTCTTTGCACTTAATTCTCCTTCTTTCTCCTTTGAACTCGACTGAACATCTTCGATAGGATGATTCCATTCAGTTTGAACGAATACTAGGAAAGTTCACCAAGTGAGCTGATAAATACTCGCATTCGTGCCTTCCAATAATTATAGTTTGAACCTTTTAACAGTGGAGGCCAAGACACTGAAGCACCTTCTTTGGTCGCCATGGTAAAACTGGATAAGAATTTTCCGTGACACAACCAAGGTAAAACAAGTGACTCGGCTCCTATACCAATTGAAATTTGGTTTTACCTAATTACTTCAATTGTGATTTACTGTGTTCCAACATCCCCTAATTAATCAAATTCGTAATAAAGTAAAAACTTAAAGACACACAAAATAGTTACTCAATTCGATGAATATCACCTACATTTGCGAGGCATGTCCCAGTTCAGAACGAATCCTCTAATTAGAAAGACAGTACAAGGTACATCATACAATATACTTATCTTTTCTAATTCAACACGTGAATTCTACTAGCTCCCCTAGTTTCTAATTTGCCTTGATCAGACTCCCTCTTACCTCAAACCTTGTCAACATTGGATCTCCTCCTCCCGAGGAATTAAGGCTTACGTTCTAAACTTTAAGATCAAACGCGGTTGATCATGTTGGAACACACGAATACAGCTTTGCACTACATCTTAAATCATGAAACTATGACTGCAGATTTTCTCAGTATAATTGAATAAGTAGCTTAGTCAGTAATGTCAACCATATATAACTCGTTCCCACGTCTGTTTCCTTGTGCGACTAGAATCCTCTCTCCACAAAATATACTGATTACAATCAATTCCTTTGGAGATAGGATTTATCAAATCTAATCTCTTAAAGTAAGGAATTAGAATATCTCATTCCAAACTATTCCATAGCCGAAATCCATCTCAATTCCAACTCTACAAATCTTAATCCAATCGCTCAAATATAGGAATTGATATAATCTCCAAATCAAAGCCAATCGGGCGAGATGTATTTCTCGAATTCAACCTTCCTTATTCTACCCAAATTCCTTTTTTGATAATGCAACATAATAATACCATATTTTCATACTCATGCAAATTGCCAACTAACTAATTTAGACTTTACTCGTGCAAGTTGTCCCATTGAATCCTCTAGTCGTGATCTACAAGACAACAAGCCCCAGGAGGTCGCAGAGAAAAACTCTCTGATGTTTAAGTCAGCAAAGTGTATGAATGCCGTATAAGAATAAAATGAGTCTAAAATGAATCTGTATCTTGTATTTATACCGTATAACCTTAATAGTATTTGTCTTCAATTCTAACTCTTAATTACCACTAAATGTGGCCATTAAGTTTAACCATTTCTAACATCCTTATAGGGCCAAAATGAGCCCAATACACTATTTAGGCTTTCACTAGGTCAAACCATCATCAAAAGCCTCCATAAAAATTAATATCTCCTCGAGGCCCTGGAGTCTCGATATGGTGATTTGAAGTCCCTGGAGATAATGATTCAAAGAAACGAGTCCATGGGCTCGTGAGGAGTAAAAATTCTTTGTACATTGTCTGGAGCCTTGAGGTGGTGTTTAGCTTTCTCATTTCTAACCTCTCATGGAATTTGAAAACGAGCACGTTTTAATTAACTGCCTAAAAGGGCATGTAAGCAGTGGTTTTTTCTAGAAAGGTATGAAAATATCCTCACACCTTTTCAAATATTTTAGTTTCCCACACTAGTGGCAATGCCTCTATTAAAGGTGGTTATTTTGGCCAACAGAAGTCACTTTGGGGGTGACTTCCATTGATGACGATAGAAGGCGGTTCCTGGAACTGCCTTCTAATGTATCAATTGCCTTCTAACGAGAGTTGGAACCGCCTTCTAACAAGAGTTGGAACCGCCTTCTAACGGGAGTTGGAACCGCCTTTTATTGGATTAGAAGAATTTTTGATATCGGAACCTATTTCTGACCTTATAAAAAAAAGCTACCGGAAATCAGGTTGCCATCAGCTCTTGGACTTCTCCGGCGGAGGAACGAGGACAAACAGTAAACAATAACCAAATAATCTGGACTTAATTAAAAAAATAATCCAGACAATCAGTAAAAAATTACTTGAACATAATTTTTAAAAACAAATTTGAACACAATAACATATATCTTTTAAAAGATCTAAACCCTAACGTCCAGGCGGTGGAACACCTTCAGCAGCGGCGGGCAGAAGAGACCATCACCAGCGGTGGGTTGATTAGACCATCACAAGCGGCAGAAGATACCTTCATCAGCGGTGGAAGAGGGGATTCGTCAGCGGATCTGAATTGGTGGAGATGGAGGGGCTTTGTCGTCGTCGGAGGCAGAGAGTTTCATCGACGGAGATGAACACTGGTGGAAAGCTTCATCGGTGGAGGGAGAGGAGGATAGTGGAGGGTGAGTGGAAGAGGGATTCACAGTGGAGAGAGGATTCATGGCAGAGAGGATTCATGTAGATTGGAGATTCACGGTGGATAGGAGAAGATGGCGGGAGAGGGTGAGCGGCAGAGGGAGAGAAGAGCGATGGAGAGTGAGCGGCAGAGTGAGAGGCTAGCTAGGGTTTACTGGGCGGTGAGAAGTGTTTGGGAAGAGAAGAGAGAAACTTGTGTGTTATTTTACCAAGGGAGGAGAAAATTTAGAAACTTAGAAAATTTTACCAAGGGAAGAGGAAGAGAGAAAAGTGTTATATATACTTAGGCCCAAAAGCCCAACAAAGTCACCTCATCAATGTCAAAACTTCTTTCTATTGATGTCAATGAAAGGCGGTTCCTCAAGTACCGTCTTTGATCATTTTTTAACCGACTTCTAATGGATTCAAAAGTAGTTCCGACATCATAACCTCGTCTGATGCTCGTTAGAAAGCAGTTCTACAAACATTACGCGGAACCACCTTCTAACGGTGACTTTAATAAAGCCTCCTCCACTAGTGCCAAGATAATCATTACTCGGCATTGTTTTAGGCTTCTTAACTGCCTATTTTTTCAACTCCTTCTCATTTTATTTGCAGGTAATCTTGGAGATGTCACTTCACGGAGTTCTAATCTTTCCCATCCTACCATCATTTCTACCACTTTGTCATTTAAATCAGTAAGTTCTCCTACCTTTTAATCTTTCCTTTTTCCATTTTTCTATAATGGCTATCTCCGGCGAGAGGTCTGCTGAGCAGGGGTTATCCGATCAGACTAGGTCAGGGAGAAAAGAGATTGATTCACTTGAAAAGGGGAATTTTGGTTCCAAGTTTGGTAATTAAGAGATTTCTCATGAGAATTATGACACAGAGGACAACCATCTCGGCCGTATTGACTATAATATCATTGGGATTCCAATTATTGGTTAAAGCTGCTAGTAGAAAGCCAAAACAACTCATGCCCCTCGAGGGATATACAAACGTTTGGCAAGCAAGTGAGGGAAATCATTTGTGAGGAGGTCATCTCTTACTGGGGATATAGAGTTTTGTGTCCTAGCACATGAGGAAGGGAAATCCTTGAGAGTATCTTCAAAGGAGAAGAAAACTGTAAAGAACAGAGGGTCTTTTACCTACGGGGAGGAGGAAGAGGAAATGCCCTTCAACAAGCCTCCAGCCTACGAAGGGTCAGAGTCAATCGCAAAGCTTTTAACTTCAATCCCTTCTGGTCAAAGAATTCCCCTGTATGTTGATTTACAACTCTTGGGAGTAGAGGAAGGTTAGTCATTTACATCAAGCACCTTCGATCAGAACTCGGTTTCCCATTCCCTTCACTATTCTTGAAGCTTGTGAAGGAGTTCGAGGTCAGCCCTGCTAAAGCTCATCCGAACGTGATAGTGTCTCTAATGTTGTTTATGACAAGGTGTGATGAATTTGAGATCAAGCCCAAATAAAAATTACTTCAATCTCTATACAGCGTGACCCACAGCGATAGGTCACTAGATAATGTTATTATGCTTACCAGTAGACAGAAGAAGTATAAGGTTTTCAGTGTTCCTTCCAATTCAGGAAAGTGGAGAGATAGGAGAAGAGGACTCACTTTCGACTACATGAGATATAAAGTCCACAATAGAACCCCAACGTAATGGTCGAGACCTCGAAGGGGAAGAAATATGTTTGCCCTAGTTATCTTGAGAATGATAGGAAGCATCTTTTAGCTTCATCCCTCGATTATAATATTTTTTTTCCAATCCGGATACAATTGTTGGTGGTTTGATTTATCTGCGTGAAATTTATAACAAGTACATCTATCAGAAGCTAGAGAGGAAGAAGTCGTTGAAGTTACAACGCTCAACTATCGAAGGTGAATCTAAAATGGGAAAGAAATGAAAGAGAGTTTTTGAGAAGAAAGATAGGTCTTAAACCTCTCCAAGACAACTCATTCAAGAACCCCCTCTCGAAATGACTCCCAAAAACTCTAGGCCCCTGAAGATCTCCAAATGTGCTTCAACAATAGGCTTTATTAGTTTGTACTTTTCTTTATTTTATGTCTTTAATCTTGTGTCCCCTTTTCTTTTTGGTGGGTCTCGGTTCAGCCTTAGACTCAAAGAAAGGAGATCATTGCTCGACTGGGGTGCCAACAACAAATCGAAGGTTACTCCCCACACCCTCTCAAATAATACTACCACCAAAGTGGCTAAGGAAAAGCACAAAATAAAGCTTAATGATGGAATTTCCTCTACGGTGCCTAAGAAGAAAGGAACGCATGAAACAAACTCCCAAGTTCCTCTTTCACATGCTCAGGCTCATCCCTGCAGCACTCCCACTCCACCTCACCTCTCGAATGCTCTCTCAACCACCTCGAGAGTTCCTACCTTAGAGGCTGAAGTCATGGGAACTTTGGCCGAGGATCCTCAGGTTCATCTACATTCTCGATATTCTCAATACTTCTTTTATTATGCCCCCTCCTTTTATTTTTACCATTATTTCTTGATTTTTCTAAACACTCTACCATTTTTCAGGTAGCTCAGTATTTTAACCTAGTGGCTTAGAAGATCGAGGGATAGGTTTCCTCATTCACTTCGGAAGTCACCTCGCAGGGATGCGAGCCAGACTAAACTTTGCCTGGAAGTTCAACAAAAAGACATTGAGGTGTCGACACTGAAGAAAGAGCTCTAGGCAGATCATAAGAAGATTTTAGACCTCGAGGCTGATAACAGGAAAGTTTCCCTCAAGAAGGACACTCTCGAGCAGATTACGAAAGTAACTTGAAGTCCTGAGCTCTCTTACTTGAGGCCTTTAAAGACACGTTGATGCAGAGTGAGGAGTTATTTGATTTTGTTCTCGAGCTTCTTAAGATAGCCAAAAGGATTGTGTGTAACTCTCTAATCAACGATAACCTTTTGCCCAAGCTAATTCATTCTCTACCTAGCAATGAGATCAAATTTATGGAGAATTTTCTCAAGCCAGATACTGTCAAAGCTCTGGATCAGAGATGATAGGAAGCAGTTGATAAGGTCAATATGATTTTTTCCTTTCTGAGCTTCTTAAAGTCCTCCAAGCACTTCTATATTGTCGAGGATGTTCATGCCCTTACTGTTGAGGCAACGGCGCCAATAGATGCCCCTAAGGAGGTCGAACAACGAGAGGTTGAGAACGAGGTTGATGTTGAGGCCCATGCCAAGGGAGAAAATCGTAGGGTAGGGTAAAAATGTGTAATTTTCCTTTGTGGCCTCCTGATTTATTCCTCCTTTTCTAAAAAGTATTTTGGTTACTATTTTCCTCTCTTTAATATTCTGTCTATCTTTTGTTTTTGTAGCGTAACGCACTGCAGAGACAACTTCAACATGTTTACAAAGAATTTTACAAAAATCGAATAGAACTTAGTTACACTAGAGGGACTCTAATCCAAACAATGTTGGATTTGAACAAATGCAACAAGGAACTAGAATCTTAGCACAATAGGACTCATCCCTAGATGGAATATTTTTTAAAGGATCTCTTCAACCTGACTGATGAATTAAATTCTAAAAAGGCAGAGTTGGAATCTTGGGAAAGTGGTGAACATCTTGCATTTAAGTCATTGTTAAGGGGCCTCGAGGCACAAAAGTATAATGGTGTGTTTCCCCTCGAAGTTGTTGATAAGTGTAATCCTGCCGAGAAGAGCTATCAAGAAATTGTCCACCATATAATGAACCAATTTGGGTTAATAGACTTTCAATTATTGAGGCTCGTTTTAACCTTATCCAAACCGAGGTTTACAAGCATCCATTGTTTCGAGAATGTAATCGCTTCGTGGATACGCTTCCATAACCTTATAAGGTCCTTCCCAGTTAGAAGACAACTTTCCTTCAGGTTCACGCCGACTCTTCTCATTTTTACTCATCACTGGATCTCCTGGGTTGAACTAGACCTTCCTAACCCTTCGATCATGATAGCATTTAACTCTCTCATTTACCTTATCCTCGTGGAGGGATGCCAACTCTCGTCTTTCTTCCACCATATCGAGATCTAACGACAATTCTCATCATTAACCCCTTCTACAGAAATCGTTATCAACCTCGGGCTCAGCACCCCTATATTTGTAAGAATCACTGCTTCAGAGCCATAAACCAAGCTATAAGGTGTTTCCATTGTGGAAAAACATTCATCTGTCCTATAAGCCCATAAAACACGAGGTAATTCACATATCCAATTCTCTTCGGCCCCCCCTCGAGTCTTGGATACCTTTCAAAATTGTTCAATTTGTTACTTCCACTTGACCATTTGCCTGGGGATGATAAACAACTGTCACCTTGTGTTCTATCTAGTATTCCTTGCACCATTTTTTAAATGGATCGTGAGCAAATTGCGTCCCATTATAAGTTATTATAGTCTTCAAAATCTCATAATATAATGTTCTTTCAAGAATGGAATCACTGACTTCCCTTTCATATTGGTTAAAGGTTCCACTTCAACCATTTTGTGAAGTAATCGATAGCCACAATAAGATACCTAAATTTCCCTGGGGCCTCTAGGAAAGATCCCACTAGATCGATTCCCCACTTATTGAATAGCCATGAACTGCGAATGTTCATCATCTCCTCTTGGGGGGGTATGGGTGATTGGTGCATGCTTTGACATTGATGACACATGTGTATGTATTTATTAGCATTTTCAAACATCATAGGCCAGTAACATCCGGCTCGAATAAGCCTCCTCACCAAAAATTGTTCCCCTTGGTAACTACCACACATACCCACGTGAAATTCGTTGATCAAACAATCGGCCTCATAAGGAGTGACACATCAAAGAAATAGCTGAAGATGCCCCCTTTGATATAGAATCCCATCCTGCAATACATATCTCGGTGTTTTCAGTCTTATCTTTCTTGCCCCAACTGCATCCACTGGCAATAATCTCTCTTGAAGATAATTCACGATAAGTGTCATCCAAGTGTTCTCTTTCTTAATAGCCATTACTGATTGCTCCTCAAAGCTACACTTTTTCAAAGTCACCATAAGTAATTGCCTTTGAGGTTAGGCTCCCAATTTTTATGAAGTGAGCTTTCTTAAAGCGTCTTCTTCATGCCTCTCTTGGCACTTGTGTCAAGATATCCGTTGGAAAGCCCCTCAACAAAGGTTTCACTACCTCCAAATAACTTTGTAGATTTCAATCCCTAGCCTCATATTCTTCATTAACCTCTTGAGCCACAATCTGAGAATCACTGTAAATCTCCAAATCCTCCACCTTTAACTCCTTAGCCAAACGCAACCCAGTAATCAAAGCCTTGTATGTGGCCTCATTATTTGCAGCCTTAAATGCAAAGTGCAGCGCATATAGATAATCCTTGCCTTTAGGACTGGTGAGCAATACCCTTGCTCCACTTTCTCCCGAATGTGAGGAACCATCCACATACAACATGCAAATTTCCTTCTTTTTATTATCCCCTCGTAGTTGACAGGCTCTGTAGTCTCCACTATAAAATCTGCAAGGTCTTGACCTTTGATTGTTGCCTTGGGTTGAAACTGTATATCATGTTCTCCCAACACCACAAACCATTTCATCATTCTACTTGAAGCCTCTGTTTTTAGGAAGATCTATCTAATGGGACGATCGGTAAGCATTACTATAGTATATCCCTAGAAGTAAGGATATAACATTTGTGATGCTTGTACCAATGCCAAGATCAACCTCTCAAAAGCTAGCTATCTCATTGCAGGCCCTTGCAAAGCTTGACTTACAAAGTATATGGGGTGTTTTTGTCTTTCCTTCTTTTTGACTAGTACTGCACTGATAGCCAAAGGTGAGGCAGAGATATACAAGAACAAAACTTCACCTTTCTCCAGCCTTACGAGAGTTGGCAGCACTAGAAGATGCTCTTTTAACTATTTAAAAGCCTCCTCACATCTTTTTGTTCACTCAAATTTCTTTTCTCCTTGAAGCATATAAAAAATGGGCAAATATCTCTCAGCTCCCTTCGAGAGGAATCGACACAAAGTTTCCAAGGACCCAATAAGCTTTTGCACATCCTTCAACGTCTGTGGGCTCTTCATCCTCATTAAGGCCTCAAATTTTTCAAGGTTAACATTGATGCCCCTCTTGAATACCAATCCGAGGAGTTTTCCAGCCTCCACTCCAATTAGACACTTAGTTGGGTTCACTTTCGAATTTGCCCCTCGAAGCTCCTCGAATGCTTCTTTTAAATCTACCAGAAATTCATCATGACTTCTTCTCTTTACTACCATGTCATCGACATATATTTCCATATTCTTTCCTACTTGCTTCTTGAACAATATGTCCACTAGCTGTTGATAAGTCGCGCCTATATCTAACTAATTGATGCAATCATTAAACATCACCTCAAGACTACTTCCATCATCAATGGAAACCCTCTTTATTAAATAATTTCCATTCAAAACTGAAACCACCAAAGGATCAACATGTGGAGTTTGATCTGGAACTGCATCTGCCTCTGAAAATGTAATTGTCTCATTCGATCAAAACCTCTTAATAGGTGGCTCTCCTGTAGGGGCTTTGCATGAATCAGTCCTCATAACTGTATTAGAAGACCTCTCTCCCACAATTCCATCGATCACATTAATCACCCTATGAGTCAGTGGATTTTCCATATTCTCATTTTCTTGATTCCGAACAGGTTGCTCTCAGGGCCTTTCACCTCTTCAATCTTGACCCCTATCTCGAGGCCCTTGGCCTTGAGGTCTCCTATCTCCCCCGTCTCTGTTGTTCTAATAATTTCTCCTATGTGGCAACCAATCCCATCAATCATTCCTAGGTATCGGAGGTTCTCCTCGATTCCCCCGTCTAGGTCTAGGGCCCTAAAATCGTTCTTCCCTTTCACACCTTTCAATCTCCATTCTTATTTAGGAACAATCATTCGTGTCATGAACATAGACTTTGTGATTATCACAATACATATTTGTGGCCATTCTCACCACCACTGCATCGGTGAGTTCTGTATGGGTTAGAGTAGTCGAAACATTTCTTGATGTATACTCAAAACTTGTGCCGGAGATCTATTCATGAGTCTATACCTATCAAAATTGGGCCTAGCCATTTTTATTGGTTTCTTCCCTCAAGGATCACTACTCTTCCCTAGCTTATCTACCAAAATTTCCCTCTTCTTCTTGGTGGCTTCCTCAAACTTCCAATACTACTCCACCACCTCTTGAAGTTTTTGCAAGGTTCGAGAAGTGTTGATACTCAACTTTTTGTACAACTCTAGATCCTACATTCCCAGTATATACCCCTAAATCACCTCATTCTCTGTGGTTTCCATCACTCTCAAACTTTCATCCAAATAACGGTGATAGAAAGCTTCATTGGTCTCTCCAAAATTCTGGTTAGTTCGGTACTACTCCAGCAAAGTTTTAGTAAACTTCTTTTTCTAGGAAAACTGGCTCTGTATCGCCCTACCAAAATCTCGATAGGAATGAAAAAAAACCCTCGGCAACTTATTAAACCACTATTGGGCTTTCCCTTGCAGGTAACTCCCAACCAGCTTCCATGTCAACTTTTCTTCAAAATCCCTAGAATTCATTAGACTCAGAAAAGTCTGAATGAATTCTCGAGGATCCGATTCTCCACTATAGGTGAAAAGCCCTTATGGGGGTTTTGTATCCACTAGCCATCAAATACCAGTTATCACCGGGCTAAAAGGTGATCACATTGCTTGACACATCGGCCTAATCAACCTGTCAAATTCTCTCTTTAATGAATCTCCAACATCTCTTGTCAACCCTTGTTGCTCCCTAGGAGGGTTCAACCCTTGATTAATTTCTCCATGTGGCATCTGATACATGGGCTAGGAACCCATGTAACTTGGATTTACCCAGGGCTGCATAGCCTCTGAGTTCATTGGAAACTTCTGCCCATAAGGACCATAAGGCCCTTGGTTGACCATGGAATTTTGTAATCCTGTACTACCATATCCCTGGATCCCCATGAAAGACACCATTCCATGCCTAGTTTCAACTCTTGGAAAAGCAACTGTCCAGGTCACCAACATCGAATAAGGCACTGAATACACCATCCCTTGTGGATAATTTGAGAAAGAAGGTTGAGATCACATTTGATGCAACTTCCCAGCATATCCTTGATAAGGGAATGCCAGCATGGGTTGAGTGGTTGGGCCCACTGGCATCTCCATAGCAATCGAAGGTACCACTTCTCTCGATACACACATGGGCATCGAAAGAGGAGTAACCTAATATCCAGCAGCCGCCAACACCTGCACTGCCTGTGCCAAATCCAGCTGTGAACCAACTGCTCACATGTTTCTATTCACATGAACAATTTGCTCATAGGCCTTGACATAATAATCGCCAAAAAAATCTGTGAAACGCCAATGTCTTCATCGTGTGAACCAGCTTGCATGTTTTGTACATGGCCTGTGTTCCCAATACCCAGCTCTAAATTAACCTCTGGACACCTCGATGACCCTCCCACATTGTCTCTAGGAGCCTTAAAAAGTTGCGAATTAGGCCCACTCGAGACATGTACTGCTTCATGTTCAACAATCGAGACTGGCACCGTTCCGGACTCGACTATTATAACTTGTGCCACCACGCGCTTAATAGTTTGTGACATCGAAGGATTAACCATCTTACTTATTCTCCAATATGGGGATTGTACCTTGTCACCAACGTCTGTTCCCTTCATTCTTTACCTCTGACTCATTCGAGTTGCCATAGAAGTGGACAGAAACCAAAACACTTAAATCTGACTTAATATGTCCCACCCGGCATGCCAATTGATGCATCTCAAAATCGATCAAGCCCTGTTGAATCCTCTGGTTGATCTGCAAGACAACAAGGCCCAGGAGGTCCTAGGGAAAAAATCTCTGATTCTTAAGTCAGCAAAGTGTATAAATATCGTATAAGAATAGAATGAGTCTAAAATGAATATTTGGGCTTTCACTAGGTCAAACCATCATCACCTTTGCTAAGAAGGTTCGAAGGTGAACAAATTCATAAACCAAAAGGTTTCTAAGAAGGTTTCTAATATCCTTCTTGGGTTGAAATAAGCCCAATACACTATTTGGGCTTTCACTAGGTCAAACCATCATCACCTTTGCTAAGAAGGTTTAGAGGTGAACATATTTAGAAACCAAAAGGTTCTTAAAACAGAGAAAAATGTAAATAGTAAACAAAGGAAATGCAGTTTATAATCTAGGAATTTTGGGGGGTAATACTTTCTGATTAACTTGCTTGAAATGATCTTTACATCGGTACATACATACACACACACACATATATATATATATACATATATGTGTATATATATACATGTTTATATACATATGTAGATCTTGTTAGCCTAACTAACAACTAACTACTAGTTTATTCACATGTAACCAAAAACTATATCAACTGTGTAACTAACTGAGCTTCTAACCAACTGAGCTAAAATGTACAAGCTTGATGTTGAAGACATCTCAAAGATAAGGTTGTAATTGCTGAGGAAGGTTCAAAATTGCTCTGCTACTAGAACGACTTGCTAGGTTAGGAAGCAAAGGGGGGGAACACGAGAAGCAAAAAACATAGTAGAAAACTAACACTTCTTCACCTTTGAAGATGAGGATTGGTGTATACCTAGCCCAAAGGCTGGGCTATAGGCCTAAAGTGGCAAACAAGCCCAAGACCAGCCCGCGATACAAGCAGAGATAGACACAACTAATGAACCGATAAAAGCAGAGATCGTGGTCTGACGTCGACCACGAACCATTTTTCTCGGAGCCACAATCAAGCATCTGACAGTAAACCCAAGAGAAGCGGAGCTATGTTCAGAATAAGCTATAAAAGGAACAAATAGGTCACAGATGCATGTAAGGGTAACTATCTTGAGACATTCCAATTCTTAAAAGAGATAACTGACTTGATTGTCAGAGATGTTCTCCCGGAATCACTTCCAGGACTAGTTTTGCAGGTAAAGAAGGTAAAGGAGTGAAAACAAGTGATCCACTGGACAGACTACCACATAATTTGGCACTGACTGTGGAGACCAAAAACTTTCTTTTTGTTTCAAGGTCATTTAGGTAATAAATGGTGTTCACTAGGAGTGAGATGAGACATAATCATCATCCGCAAGAAAAAAACTCGAACAAGATAGAGGAATGCACCATCATCAGGATCACACCCCAAATAAGGAAAAAGAACATAGTAAAGAAGAAACGAAAGAGGAAGCATGATCCCCAAATAATAACCAGGACAAGGAAAAGAGGGCAGTCGCTGCTTTCTTAGAAGTGAACAGATAAAGTCTTTGCGATCAATTTTAGAAGACGCTCAAGCATAAACCCACAAAACTGGAAAAAAAGGTAAACCAGGAGTGTGAAAATCTAAACTATAAAGAGGAATTGTGTGACATCATTGCGGAAGACGACAAAGACAAATCGCCCTTAGCACCATATCTGCAAGATTTTAATATGCCAAAGGATTTTATACTTCCTCTGCACGTTAAAATCTATGATGGAACCACAGATTCAAAATAATTCCTACATTCATACAAAAGCTACATGAGATTCTGCAATGCAAACATCGAGTTAGTTTACAAGGTGTTTCCCTTCTTTTTGTCAGGAACAACGATCACTTGGTACGGGGACCTTCCAAATGGAAGTCTTTGGCACAGTTGTCAGACCTATTCTTGGGTCGTTTCTATCATAATAAAAAGTTCACTAAAAAGATTGTAGATCTTAACAACATAGCCCAGCAAGTGATGAAAGCCTAGCAGAGTATCATAATCGATTTGTCACGAAAAGTCTACAAGTTCGCAACTTGTCATTCCAGTCGTCATTGGGAGCCTTTAAAGGAGGCATGCGAGCAGGAGAGTTCTACAAAGAATTGATGAAGAATATACCTGAAAATCCAAGGGAACTACAAAAGATGATTGAACAGCATGTGCAAGCAGAAGAAGTAAATGACCGCAAGATAAAGCGGGAGGCAAAAAATGGACAATGGAGGATTTGCAGAAGGGATTTATGAAGAAGGGGAGGGAAAACATCTCTTCCAAAAGAAGAGAGACATGTTCGCTGGCTGCACCATTACAAGATATGCCTCTGACGAGGCCAAGGAAAGAAATATGGCAAGCGAACTAGGAATTATTTCGAGAACCAGCACCTATGTTAGCACCACCTAAAAAAATCCAGGGAGTGTTATTGTTCTTTCCACAAGGACCATAGCTATGATAATGAGTATTGCAGAGACCTAAGAAGACAAATTGAGGAAAATTTGAGAATGACTTCTTAGGCGTATAGAAAGGAAAGGAGAAGCTAGTATGGTGATACTAGCAACTTAGCAAAGAATCAAGGGACGACATCCACACTGCCAAAATATCAAAACAAAATGACCGCGGCAGTTGATTGCAAGGATGATGCAAATGACGAAGTACCATAAACAATCATTTTGTCCATACAAGGATCTACTGAGTCATTGTCTAACAATGCTTGGAAGGCTTGGGAAGGATACTCTCCCCCCGCAAGAACTGGTTGACAAAAAATTTCACTCAGATGAGGCAATCACCTTCAGTGATGAAGATGCAATGCCTAACGGTTCGCCTCACAGTGACCCCATTGTAATTATTGCAAAGATAGGAAATTCTACTGTACACAGAGTGTGCGTTGATGATGAAAGTGCAGTCAAAATACTATTTGTGGATTGCTTCGGTAGGCTGGGTTTCAAGAAAACTGATTTAAAAAAATTATCATCCTCGCTAGTTGGGTTCACAGGGCTAGCAGAAATGCCTTTAGGCAATATACATCTCCATGTCACTATTGGGGAAGCGGAAGAAATTGTACCATCTTGTGCAACTTCGTAGTCATGGATGCTCCAAGTACATTTAATGCTATCATAGGAAGACCATGGATGAACACAGCAAAAGCGATATGGTCTCTTTACCACGTGGTCATGAAATTCCCAACTCCGAGCGGAATTGCTACTATAAGAGGAAACCAACAAACGACAAGGCAATGCATGGTCATCCCAATGAAGGCAGGAAGAGTGGGAGACAAGTTAAAGATGGTTAACACAATTTCAAATGGTGGATCATTAGATTAGCCTGGATCACCAGCAGACCTAGGAGAAGAAACAGATATAGTTAACTTGGATGACGAAGATAGCTCAAAGTGTGTATGGGTAAGAAAATATCTTCCAAATGAGAATAAGAAGAGAGTTATAGAAATTCTGCGAAGCCATAAAGAAACTTTCGCATAGAACGTTCAGAACATGGGAGGAGTTGACCCAAGCATCGCGAAATGTAAAAGTATATGTCGATGACATTGTTATCAAGAGCAGGAAAGTGGATGGCTTTGCTGCAGATTTACTATAGACTTTGGACACATTACGTGACATATGGATGAAGCTCAACCCCAGGAAATGCGTATTTGGAGTGGGTGCAGGATAGTTTTTAGGATACAGAGTATCCTCAATGGATATCGAAGCCAACCAAGAGAAAGTTCAGGCCATAGTCAATCTTCCTCAGCCGTGAACCATCAAACAAGTACAAATTCTAATGGGGTCGCTGACAGCACTTAGCAGGTTTGTCTCGAAAGCAGTGGAGAAGCACTTTCTGTGAAACCCCAAACATAATTAGACTAATAAATAAGATATACCTCCGATACAAATCTTGTTATCTCAATTGAACCTTTTAATATCACTGTAATTGGGAAAAAATATTTACTTATGGATGTATATTAATTTAAAAAATAATTGAATAAAGATGAACGCATAGCTACTTATAAAATATAAATTAGAAAAAAATAATTATTATGGATTAATGTAGATGTTAATCTCTGTTGATCATAGATGAAGTAAATTTGAATTAAAATTTTGAATTAATAGTAATTATTGAAAAAATGTAGTAATTAATATCAAACGATGATAAGATATTGGTTTTTGTTATAGGATTCATTTAAGAAAGAGGAAGTGAATAATAATACGCCGAACAAGAATGAAAGTGACATATGCAATTTGCACATTTTAAAACAACCATAAATATAATAAGTGTGTGAGAAATAACAATTTGAGTAGTTAATAAAATATCTCCATCAAAATTAACACAGATTGGCCTAGTTTAAACTCCATCAAAATTAACACAGATGCTTCTTGGTTTTCTCATATGGCTGCAGTTGGGGTAATTGCTAGGGATATCTCTGGTACTCCCCTCATGATTAACTCAATAACCATCTCTGCAGAATCTCCACTTCATGCTGAAATACTTGCCATACAATTTGCTTGCCAAAACTTCCAACAGTTAGATGATTCATTTATTATTGAATCAGATTCCCTGTTAGCAGTTAACATGATAAATGATCCATACTCTGCTCACTGGCAACTTTTCAATTCTGCTTATAAAGTTAAATGGCTTCTATGTGGTGCTGTGTTTAAACATGTATACAGGGAATGTAACTCAGTGGCCAATGCAATCGCTAAACATCACTCTTCTCATAATCAGGCTCTTAATCTCTCTAATGTTCCTATACATATAAAAGGTCTCATAGCCTTAGACAAGGAACAAATTCCGCATATAAGATTGCATAAAAATAGCTATGCTAAGGATTGATATTGCTGATGTTATATTTTGCTAATGCAGGTACGACCTCGGTTCTGTAAACAACTGATCCAACGCGATCTCCTTTGCTATACACAAGGCGGTTCATTCACTCAAATATCACCCCCAAAGCAACGGCGCAGAGAGGAAAGATTTTGGGGATTTTGTCCAGAATATCACCATTGATGGTTCACTAGCTAATATCTCTAGCATGCTAACTTACTGATAGATTTTCTAATGGTAGTTGTCTGGCCAAAGTACGAATTAACACGGGGTGTGGAGATTCGTTTACTTTGGAATCACAACTAACTCATTTAGATACTCCCATCGATCTTGTAGATTTGATCCTTGGTAGTAGATATCTCTTTTGGAGGCAATGATGTTGCCTTTTGTAAAAACTAATGTCATCGTACAAAAGGCAATGATGTTGCCTTTTGTTGGCTCGGGTGTTTTCCATCAAAAAAAAAGTTAATAAAATATCTATATTACTACTAGGATTCAAAATAAAGGCTCGCAATAATAAAATTACAATTGAAATCAAAATATTGATAGAAAATTTAAAATTACTAATTAAATACTTACAATTTATAATCAAATTTCATAATAGTAGAAATTACAATCAAATTTTTACATTGACAATTGTCTACCTAATTCAAATAATTGAATCAAAAATAATATTAGTATAATAAAATATAAATAATATATAATATATAATATAATTAATATATATTAAATAAAAATAAAATAAAATTTTGAAATGGGATGAGCAGCTAACCCCATCCCATATGCGTCAACTAGACACAAAATATGGCAACTTGCCTTCATTAAAAAAGCAAAAAATAAATAAAAGAAAGAGATAAAGATAAGGAGAGACAAACGTGAAAATAAAATAATAATAAAAAAACTAAAGAAGGACACGTTTGTTGCGTGTCAATTCCTTAAGACATGGAATTATGCACTTTTTACTTATATACATAGGCCATTTCCCATCTCAGTTCCATTTGCGCCAATTCCAATGTATTGCCTTTGTGAAGAACTTCTTCAACATCATCTGGGAAGAAATCACCGCCTCTCTTACCAAAGCCAAGTTAACTTCGGAGGAAAACATTCAGGTCTCGTAAATTGAAATTATCCACCGCAATATTTAAAAGTGAGTGTTTTCACCCTAGCAAGAATTGAATTAAAAGTTATTATTTTATGTCTTCTAAATTTAAATGTGTTAGTTTAGAATTTTATATATTATATGAAATGTTTAATTATAGTAGGTTCTATTCATGCATATTATTTAATTTTATATTAATTAAACACGGTGTGTACTTTATCACATTATCTTAATTATTGTGAAACTAAGTGAATTAATTGCTCTGATATTTTCTGCGGATGACCGGCTTGTATTTTATCTTGCCGTGTCAAACTTGGATTACGTGCTATCTGATTGCTTGTCTATACTCTTTGGGGTCCCCGATGCAATTGTAGTTCGGTCGAAGTCGATGGGGAATGGTATAGACCGGACCATTTGATTAGACCGGCTACACGTGGAGTTTCTGATACGCTAGCATAATCATTTGGATCTGATATGAGCTCGTAATTGAACATCTGATTGGGTGTGGTTGGCGAGAATGACTTCTTTATTGATAGCCCTCAGGCACTACTGAAAAGGTTATGCCTTGTATGTTAGTCAGAGTGGCCATATAGGCACTTGACTACAACTTGACATTAACCACCTGTATCCTTTTACTACGTGCTAGGATTTATGTGGCTATTTTTTTTATGTGATCACTAAAATTCAACTTGGTAAATACTGGTGATGGAACCTCACTTAGCAAGGAGTTTACCCTAGTCTAATGAACCTCAACAGTGTAGTTGAGCAGAAAGAGTGAGAGCTAGTGCTTGAAGTCTTTACTTCATTTGGGATAGGATCCTGGATGAGCTTTTGAATCTAGAAGCTAATTTAGAATTTTTATTGTTAAACCATGTAAAACACTTATTACAAAACTTTCATTGTAATAGTAAGCTAGGTTTTGAATTCTAAAATCGCTTCCGCATAATTTGTATTGCTCGTTACTGCATGCAAGTAATCCAACTCATTGGATTCTCGGTAGCACGCCCGGGCCTAACCCGATAGTTGCATTGAGCAAGTAGGTCGTGGATCGGGGGTGTTACACTTTCCACTATTCGAAGCTCTAAGAAATGCCGAGAAATTTAGCTGGAATGAAGATTGTCAGACAACATATGATGGTTTAAAGGAACAACTTCTAGCACTGCCAACTCTGAAATCTCCCACCCCTTGAGAAACATTATACTTGTATTTAGCGACCTCGCATAATGCATTTAGCTCTATTTTGGTTCGCCTTGAAGACCCAAAAAAAGTAGCAGTTTATTATATTAGCAGGATATTGCAGAATGTGGAAAAAACATATATGCCAGTTGAAAAGTTAACCCTGCCTTTGGTATACTCAGCACGAAGACTACAAATGTATTTCCATGGTCACTGCATCATAGTTTACACTAGTTTTCTAATTAAGAACGTCCTCAACAATCCTGAATTATCAGGCAGAGTAGCTAACAGGGGCTCTGGAGCTAGGCTAATTTGAAATCCAATTCCAGCCGAGAACAACGATCAAAGTCCGAGCACTAGCAGACTTCATCGCAAATATAATCAGTGAAGAAGCGCAGAAAGCGACTATGTATCAGAGCCTAAGAATCGATAAAGGCAATTTAAAATAGGAAGAAGTCGGATGGACATTGTTTGTTAATGGAGCGTCCAGTATAGAAGGTTGTGGGGTAGGATTGATGTTCGTAAATCCAGACAAAGGTGAACACGGATACTCATTACACTTTGATTTCCCGCTCACCAACAAAAAAGAAGAATATGAGGTCTTGATTTGTGGACCAAATCTTACCATCAGAATGAAGGTTAGAAGCGTTCGAGTGTCTAGTGATTCGCTAATTGTGTCCCAACAAGTGCTACGAGACTTTGAATTACGAGAAGAATAGTTGGAAAAGTATTTAAGGAAAGTTCACCAACTCAAAGCCTAGATCAAATACTTTGTCACACGGCACATACCAAGAAGCCAAAATACAAAGGCGGATGCACTAAGAAAGCTAGCTACAGCAGGGTTTTATTCTCTCAGTGAACATGGAGATGCGGTGGTAGAAGTCATTCCAGTCAGAAACACGGTATCAACTATTGTGTTGGCAATTCAAACAGATGAAATAAACTGGAAGACGCCACTACTAGATTTCTTCGCGAAGGGAATACTGCCAGAAGATAAGGTGTTGGCAAGGAAGTTGGAGTTATGTTCTCATAATTATGAAGATAGAACCTTGTGCAAGAAGGGTTTTCTACTCCATGGATAAAATGCGTAGGACCAACACGGGCAGCAAAAAGTTTAAAGAAAGTTTATGAAAGGTTGTGTGGAATGCATCAGGGAACAAGAATGATAACAAAGAAGATCATCCGAGGTGGATACTGCTGACCGACTATGTTCAATGACACGCACAACTTCGTGCTTATATGTAGGAGTTGCCAAATCAACACTTCGTTATTACATAAGCCACAATCGGCTTTGACAGGAGTATATGGAGCTTGGGCATTTGATAAATGGGGGATTGACTTAGTTAGACCGTTCTAAAAAGGCGAGAGCAACGCCAAATTCCTAGTGGTGGCAATTGACTACTTTATAAAGTGGGTGGAGGCAAAACCATTAGGAACTAGGAAATTTGTTTGGCAAAACATAGGATGTCGCTTTGCGGTGCAACATACCATTGTTACGGATAATGTTACGCAGTTTACAAGCGATGTATTCATGGATTGGTGTTCGAAGCTCGAAATTTTCCAGAAGTTTACCTTTAAGCGCACTCTCAAGCCAACGGCTAAGTGGAAGTAACGAACAGGACTATCGTCCAAGGAATCTATAAGCGACTGGAGAGAAAGCGAACTGGATGGGTAGATGAATTACCAAACACCCTATGGTCATATAGAATGACTTTTCGAGAGCCAACGGGGAATACACCATACACTCTGGTTTACGGTCACGAAGCAGTTTTACCAGTGGAAATTGGTAATTCAAGCCTTTGAGTATGTGATTACAAGGAAAAAAACAACCCGGACACGATGAGGTTGGAACTGAATGAGCTGGAAGAAAAAAGAGATCTGGCAACAATCACAGAAACTAAGTATAAGGTAAGAATAGCTAGAGTTTACAATCAGAAGGTGAAAGAAACAAGGTTTCGGATTGGTAATCTAGTCCTCGGGAAGAATGAGGCTAGCCTGGTAGAAGAACGTGGAAAATTATGGCCCAAGTAGGAAGGGACATACAAGATAATGAATACACACAGATCAAACTGCTACGAGCTAGAGAGAATGGACTGTAGCAATGTTCCTAACACTTGGCACATGGTTAACTTAAGGAAGTTTTATGTGTAGAACCAGCGAAGTGGCAGGAAAATCTAGCTCCCGTGTATAGAAACCATGAAATGATCATTTGTGGTGTTCACTCCCGTAGTTTGTGTTGAAGGCAATATTATCGCAGTATGAATCTTTTGGAATACAATTTTTCCTTTTCAAACATGTATACTTTTTATTTGCAACACTCAGTTACATATTCTTAACAGACCATCACATGGGGTTAATGGAATAAGTGTTAATCATGAATGCCACTCAACTCACTTCTTCATAAAACATAAATGAAATCAAGTCATTAACTTGACAATAGAGCAGATATGCCCACATCGAAGCAAGTGTGAGTGATAGATCTCGCAACTCCACACTCTCATTATCCCCGTAAGCTATAGATCTTGCTATTAGGCAAACATGCCTCTAATAATGCGACAAAAGCAAGTAATTGATCTTGAGGCTTCGCACATTACATACTCTCAACAAAGCAAGCTATGGATCTTGCGGCTTTGCAATAAACCAATCTTCATTATTCAAAACCACAACAAAAGAAATATAAGAAGCAATTTTCATGAGAAAAAGAAAGTCACGGAGTCAAAGAACATCCAAAAGTATGAAGACATAGAAAGGACAACCACATCATCCAAAAGCAGCAAAAACAACGTCATCGTTCAAAAGACAAAATCAATGCATACTATCTCTGCTTGGATGCTTGTGATGATCCAGAAGATGATGAACCACCACGGCGATGACTGTACTCAGCTTCGCAAGGAAGGTGCTTAGTTCTACGACGATTCTCCTCAGCCTTACATTCCTCGCTAACTATATGGTCACACCACCTTTCCATGTATAAATAAGGGGTTGACGTATCATACCCCTTCACTCCATATGACCAAGATACCTAGCATAATACGCATTAAAGTCGGTTATAAGTCCAAACCAATCGCGATCTAACTACATACTCATAACATTAACAAATTCCTCATATCGCTCTATTTCAGCCTTTAAATTTTGCATCTTATCTTCTAATCTACAAATATGGGATCGGACAGCCTCAGGAAAGTTAATCCTCTGCCCGCCAATTCCCACAGTAACATCTCCACAACTAGTAGATCTGCGTGATGACAAAGGAAGAGCCTGAAACCTATCTTTATACTCAACACAAGTTTGTTCCAGCTAATGAATAGATAAATCAAGTCGGTGGCATTCAGCATGAAGTTCCTCATTTTCACTATGCATTTGTGTGTTTATAGCAAAATGTTTGTCAAACTTACTTTTCCAGCCAAGAACAGAAGATGAAAAGTGATCACACTCATCCTGTTTTTTCTTCAACTTATCCAGCAAATCATCAATACGGGCACATTGTTTATCAATGATCAACATCTTCTGATGGGCCTCATGAGTCTTGCTTGCACCATAATCCCTGGCTTCTACTTGTTGCCAGAGCATCTTCACCATATTCAACTGTTGACAATGAATAAGACTGTTCTGTTCACTTAAATTTCTCCGTAAATTGTGCAACGCATCCTGGGACTCCTTTACAGTCATATTCCACTTCCATTCAAGATCATTGATACCCAAAAGCATATACTTTAAATGATTCCCAAACTTATCACCCAGTCTTGGACACAGACATGGAGGTTAAGCGACCGCATGTATTCACCAGCAGATTCAAGATCAACTAAACCGTGAGCAATGTCCTTGCAAAGAAAATGAACATCATACCAATCAAGAACAAACTTGCTGTAAGAACAGGTTGAACACGAAGAAGGAGGTGAAGAGGGAACAAGAAATTGTTACCTAAGACATAAAGGAATGGATTCTATGTGCGAAAAGCGATCAGAAGAAACAACCTCCTCACATTCTTAGGTAAAAGATTGAGTGGCACGAAGCAAGCTAATAGGTTCAGAAAAATAATCACTACATCCCATAAAGTCAAGTCTTTTCAAGAATTTATGATCAACCAAAATATTGAAGCCTTGCACATAAGTAAGGGCGATGAGAAATATAAAGCATGAAGAATAAACCAATATTTATACCGAAAGTCACATAAATAGTACAGACATACACCAAAATATTGTTAAGTTTACAATTTGAAAATCCAGAAAACCCATTACACTGGAAATCATCTAACTTCAGAGGTAGAGGTAGGCGTAGGCTAAACAATGATAGCAGCAATTTCCTGGCTTGGCAGTTGAGGGGTATTCTCTTCGCTTGGCTACTGGACAGGAGCTTCAATGCTCGCACTACCTTCATTAGTCACACTGGCATCAGGGTTTGGAGATGGAATATCACCACTAGGTTTAAATGGAAGATCTTCAAAATAATCCCCCGCACTCCTTCAACTCAGCCACAGGAGGAAGACTAGCAAGACTGGCAAGATGCGAGAGCAGGGCATATGGATGTCCCCCATTAGCAATATTTTGGATAAAAGCTTTGTTCAGCTTTGTCTTCTTCTTCTTTAGGGTCTCAGCAGACTTCTTCAAAGAAGGCAAACTCTTCATATCGCAAGTGGGGTTCCACTATCGTTGATTTTTCACAGCCTTGCAGTAACCAACGGTGCGAGCATCTTTGGAAACATCCTCAAAGAATTTATAGAATGACTTGGTCTTGCAGAGTCGATCTACCAAAACTTGTAGGGTATTGAGGAGAAGTAGGTCCATTAGTACGTATCTCCTTTAACTCAGAACGAAGTTGAGTCACCTCCACCTTCACTAGCCTGACACACTCCTTAGTAGTGCCCACCCTTTCCTCAGCAGCCTTTGCCCTCTACTCAGCGACTTTAATCAAACTTTCTAGGGCTGCACATCTCGTTTCCTGTGCCTCATACTTCTCCGACGGTGACTCATCATTAGGAGAAAGCTTGGAAAGTTGCTCACTAGCGAGGTGAAGGCTTTCACCGACCTTATAAGACAAATAAAAAAACACAGAACAAAGTTAGTCAACATTTTGCAAACGAGGGATCAAGATATAACAAGTGGTCACTAAAGTTCAGCTGCAGACTTACCACAGCCAGTGTATAAGGTAAAGAGAGGGTGGAAAGGATATTAGATATCATCCCCCCCGCCAAAGGAAGTGAATGAACTGAAGGCCCACCTCCCCTTTCCCTTTTCTGTATCTTTTCTTTTGCCACAACGGAGCGACAACCACTTGTCTCCCTTCTTTCAGTGTTCTTACCCTTATCACCAGGGCCTATCTTATTAACACATTGTTGGAGGGTTTTCCTCCCAGCAGCATTATCAATCTGAACAATAGCCTCAACCGACTCCTCGTCATCGCCATCAAAGAGCGATCTATCAATTTCACCTTTAGATGGGTCCATGCACTACAACAAACATCACCTTTCGCGACATGAAAAATGTGTCGCTTATCCCTAATATAGTGTCGCAGATGTTTTTTTGCGACATTTTTTACTTCAATATATATTGTGTCGTGAAAACCCATGTAGTATTTTTTCTACCTAAATTTTTATTTTGCGACGCAAAGAAAACAACGGTTTTTGTGTCACTAAACTATGTGTCGTATATGTTTGCAACATATGTTGTGTCATTTATATTAAGTGACACATATGTTTTTGCAACACATTCCGCATCAATTCCAATAGTGATGTGTGTACCTTTGCCACATGTTATATGTCATTTAAAGTTAGTGATGCATGGATGTTGGCGACACATGATGCATAAGATGAACATAGTGACGTATGTATTTTTGCGACATGTTATTCATCATTTAAATTTAGTGGTGCATGGATGCCGACGACACATTATGCATCATTTACATTTAGTGACGCATGATTGTTTGCACCACATTATACACACAATTTACCTATAGTGATGCATTTTTATTTGTGACATATTCAACTACCTTATTAAAATGTCGCATTCCGCATCAATTACATTTTAGTAAAGACAAAACTTATTTAATAAAGACAACTACCTTATTCAACTACCTTATTTAATAAAGACAAAACTTTCTAATTACATGAATCCGATTATAAACTTTATAACTATTATCCGTTACATAATAATTTTTTAATATTACAACTAAAATTTTTACCTTTTATTATTACAATTTAGTATTATTATCAAAGAGTGTCTTTCCACCTGATTTTGCCAAAACTTTTTACATATTTATTATTTTAAAATAAAAAATTATCATATCTTTCCATAAGCAATAAAGGACGGTAAATGCCTGGACTAAAAAGATTCCCAAAGATAACATTACATTTCTGTGTTTTGCCAGAAACGAATTTTGGCAGCGGCAGTCAAAAATAAACCCGTCAGACCAATTCCAAACAAAATCTGGCAAAACATAGCCCAAAAAAAACTCAGAATCAAATTATATATCACCTAAAACTAAAATGTAATTCAACTTTCATGCATTCCATGCACATAACAATCATGAACATAAAAATAAAATAAATTGAATAAAATCTTTTAAACTCGAGGTCAGCGATCGGCGAATTGGAGATCTACAAGTCGTGAAGAGGCAGCTATTGGTGTCAATTGAAGCAAGTTTTTAACATCCGTGATGTCGATCGGTAGCACGACCATGGCGAAACAGTGTGATTTGAGTGGTGGAGAGGCGTTGTGGGAGTGTTGAGCAGCGTTGTGGGAGAGGAGATTGGCGTCGAGGAAGTAGTCGTATTGAGTAGCGTTGTGGGAGAGGAGATTGGCGTCGAGGAAGTAGTCGTATTGAGTAGCGTTGTGGGAGAGGAGATTGGCGTCGAGGAAGTAGTCGTATTGAGTAGCGTTGTGGGAGAGGAGATTGGCGTCGAGGAAGTAGTCGTAGTGGAACTGAGGCACATCGTTGTTAGGGAGTGGCAGAGTTGAGGGGTAGCCTATTTGAGAAAGTAAAACGGTGGTGGTTTGTGGGAAACAAAATTATGCCAGTTGCGGCCGAAACTTTCCTTAGATTATATATATAGTATTAGGGTTCTGAGTTCATATTATTGGGCTGCTTACGAAATAAGCCCATTAAAGTTAAAGGCCTTGAGGTTAAAACCAAGAGACTTTTAAGTTAAAATGATGCGCTGCTTACTATTTGCATGCATGTACGGTATACTAATACAAATTGATTTCGTCTCTTGAAAGACGGATTTTCTATAAGTCATGGAAATACTGAAGTTTAAAGTGTAAATTAAAAGAAATGAAAATAAAATTTATCGGGTTATAAACTTTATTACTATTACACGTTGCATAATAAAATTTTAATGTTGCAACTTAGACTTTTAACCTTTTATTACTCTAATTAAACCCCGTCTTTCCATAAGACTATGGAAAGATCGACTTTCCCAAGACTTTGCCCAATTCTTATACTGAATCTGGGGACTATGACTGTGTATTGTATATATGCAGAATGTGCATTGCAATACTATTATTTGTGCACTTAATATTTATGCAGTAATCACAATTAAATTATAATAATACACAACCTTACATAATATATGCACCAAATGTACAAAATATTTTTAAATAGTACCACATGGATACTACATAATTATCCTTGATGATTATATTAAATATTATTTTGAACATTTTAGTATATTCAATTACTAAACCATAAAAAAAATTAACATCTTCAATTCAATGTTCAGTTTTTTTTAAAATAAAACCACCTGTGATGGTGGGGGGTTTGGCAGACCCCTACCCGTTTATTAATTTAAAAGAAAAGTACAGAGAAAGAGGGGGGCATAATACTTGACATCGACTGATTCATCTGATGGGCCCTTAAACGAAATACAAGATCTTACTGTAGCTACCCTAAAGGCCATCATAAATCAGTTTGATAATTACAAATACATACTGGCTAAAGTTAAACTACTCTAACATACGAAATGCCTTGTGCATCAAGCTTCACTTTCCCGGCCACTAGTGGAGGTAAACATGCACAATCATATATGTTACTAACCTGACTCCGGCTGGCCATTTTCGCTAAAATGTCTGCAGCTCCATTTGCTTCCTGAAAGATGTGGTTGAGAGTGTAGTTCAGTCCTTGAAGAAGTTCCCAGATCCGCCTAATCGTGGGCAGGAGTTTCCATGGAATCTTGAACTGGCGTCAGATCATGTTTATCAGTACTCTTGAGTCCATTTCTATGTCAATGCTTGATATGCCCTTGTCCCTTAGAAGCTGGAGTCCATGCAGCAAAGCCAAAGCTTCAACCTGCAATATGTTGTCTGCCAAAACAGTTTTGGAGAGAGCTGCTACTACATGACCTAAATGGTCTCTGATGATACACCCAACTCCCGCACAATCTTTACTAAAATAAGATCCATCTGTATTCAGTTTAAATGCTGAAGGCAGTAGCCATTTGAAAATTCTGGGTGGTTTATGTTTGGAAAAATTCTGGGACAGCAGTTTAGGAATGTTTGACAAGATCCATTTAAAATCCAGTTTAAAGGCCAGAAAGATATCATTGTAATGGTAAACAATTCGCCTATATATGACCATAACATCCGATTTTGTTCCCTCAAAAAAATAAGAACATCTAGCACACCACAGGTGCCAGTTCACAATACATGGTAAAATGCGGATTAGCTTAGTAAGGGGTCCATCATGAGACTGAAAATTCCAATAGAATTAAACCCTATCCCATAAGAGTTGGAACACATTGTCAGGCATATTAAAAGTAGAGTTTACAAGTTTCCAAAGTTGCTTTACCTTCACACAGGAATTAAAAGAATGATGTATAGACTCTGATTTGCAAAAGCATAGACTACATCTTGATGGGAGATGGAAGTTGAAATCCACCAGAACATCAGGGAAGGCAACCAGCCTGTTCATGAGTTTCCAGTTGAATAGTGAAGTTTTTTTTGGTAACAAATTTGACCAGAGGTGGCTGTAGGAGGGGATCTTGTTTTTCTTTACTCTGATTAGCTCATAGGCCGATTTAACTGTGAAGTCACCTGATTGGGTTGGTTTCCAGATGAGGGAGTCAGCATAGGTTGGAGAGATATGATGTTCAACTTCCAGGAGCTGGAAAAGATGATCAGGAAGTGCCTGTTTGATCTGATCTGAAATAGTGGCTTTGTTTTTAAAGTATTCAGCCACTGTGAGTGTTTGAAAAGGAAAGACTTGGGGGTTAATCAGAGAGTCAGACAGGGGACCCATAGATGTCCAATTGGAATGCCAAAAGGAGACCGAACCATTTCCAAGTATGACTTTTGTGTTGTCTACTGCAATCTGATTTACCTCTTTGATTCTTTTCCAAGTTTTAGAGGTTTTCTGGTTGTCACTCATGGACCACATTACTGTAGCCCATAGGGATTTCCCTCTCTGGAGTTTCCACCAAAGTTTGATTGAGAAAGATTTAGTTAAGGTGTACAGATTTTTAAAATTTAGGCCATTTTCCAGAAAGGGAAAGCAGAGTTTAGTGTAGGACCTCCAGGTTCTGTGTTTTTGTGTTTTGTCTAAGTTATTGTTCCAAAAAAATTTTGCAAGGGTCTTATGAGTCAGGGTTATTATATGTGAAGTTGGCTTTAAAACTGTTAGGAAATGTATAGGCATTGAGGCCAAAACATGCCTAATTAGTGTTGCCCTTCCCGCCGGAGATAAAAGTTTGTTGTTCCAATGGTTGATTTTGTTCTGGATTGAGAGTAGCATGTTATGGAAGTAGGCGTTTTTGGTTCTTCCTACAAATATGGGCCTTCCGAGGTATTTGAAAGGGGTGGATCCTTCAATCATTTTCGTTTCACTTTTAATTAAGTTAATGATTCTGTGTGGTGTGTGTTTTGAGATGAGAAAGGTCGATTTTTCGAAATTGATTTTCTGACCAGAGGCTAGTTCATAAGATTTCAGAAATTTCATTATTGTTTGAAGGCCCTGCTTAGTATATTTCATAAGGATTGCTGTGTCATCAGCATATGAGAGGTGTGTGCAGGATTTCATTCCTCTGGGAAGTTGGTACGGATGGATATTCCCGTACTGGTATAGGAAATTCAGGTTGTGGGAGAAAGCTTTGGCCATTAATATGAATAAAATGGGGGATAGGGGGTCCCCCTGTTTTAAGCCCCTGGAGGCCGGGAAGAAGCCAACAGACTTGCCATTGATTAGAAGTGAGAAGTGTGCAGATTGTATGTTTTTCATGATGAGATTGATCAAGGAGCTGGAGAAACCCAATTTGGATAGGGTGTTTGTTAGAAAGGTCCATGAGACTCTATCGAATGCTTTCATCATGTCAAGCTTAAGGATCATATTGTGTCCCCTAGCTTTGGAATGGAGATGATTTGTAAATTCTTGCATGAGAAGGACATTGTCAGCTATCTCACGTCCAGATACAAACGCTGACTGTTCAGGGGTAATTATGGTGTCAAGGTAGGCTTTAAGTCTGGATGAGATTATTTTAGAAAGGATTTTATTAGAGAAGTTGCTTAGGCTTATAGGTCTGTAATCTCTGAAGGATGAGCATATCTCTTTTTTAGGAATTAGTATGATTAGGGTCGATGAGATTGCTTTTGGGATTGCAGTCCCGGCGAAGAAATCTTCCACTGCCTCGAGGACATCCTTTTTAATAGTTTCCCAGCATTTTTGGAAGAAAAAGCCAGAAAATCCGTCTGGCCCAGGGGCAGAATGGCTATCCATGGAAGCAACTATGTTAGTTAGTTCTTCCATGCTGACTGGTCTGAGAAAATGGTTGTTCATTTCTTGTGTTACAGATTTTGGAATGTTATCTAGAATCCATGCTGAATTGATTCCTGAAGGGTCAAGTGTCTCTTTAGTAAGGAGGCATGAGAAAAATCTGATTGCTTCTCTTTCAATGTCCTCTGTTTTATGCAACCAGTTTACATCATTACTCCTTATCATGGATATTGTTTGTCTTTTATGCTTTTTTGAAATGGATTGGTGAAAAATTTTTGAGTTTGCGTCCCCCTCCTTCATCCATTTAAGTCTTGATTTTTGTTTAAGAAAGGTTTCCTGATTTTTGAGAGCTAATCTTAAATTAGCCCTTGCTTGGCTTAAAGCTTGGATGGTTGTAGTGGATTCATCCTGTTGGACATCTCTTTCAGCGTGCATCAAAAGTTCTTCACATTCATGAACATCATCAAAGATGTTGCCAAACACCTCTTTATTTCATATTTTTAAGGCTGTTTTTAAAGACTTAAATTTGAAGACCAGTCTACCCATTCCTTTGAGATGAGTGGGTGTGTTCCAGGTGTTGTCTACCAAGTTCATGAAGGTAGGGTGGTTTACCCAACACTCTTGAAATTTGAAAGGTTTTGGAGAGTTTAAGGGAGGTGTGTCAGAGATGGTTAAAATTAATGGTGTATGATCAGAGCCTTCTCGGGGAAGTGTGTTAATTTTTGAGTTGGGAAAGCTGGCCCACCATTCACTATTGGAAATTCCTCTATCAAGTCGTTTCCAGACCCTCCCTTTGGTTCTCATGCCAGTCCATGTGAATAGGCTCCCAAAGGTTGGGATTTCAGTGTAGTTTTGATCATTTAGGAAGGTGTTAAAATTTTTTAGGCTATTTTGGTTGGGTATTGATATTCCTAGATATTCCTTATTTTTCCTGATGACATTGAAATCGCCTATTAGACTCAGAGATTCATTTTTAAAATATGCTAAGGCTTGCCACAGTTCATTCCTTTCACGGATTGTGTGCTTAGCATATATGAATCCAACCTGACAATCTGTTGATAGAAAATCAGATTTGATTTTGACAATAGTCACTTGTTCTTCTACTTTTACTATGTCTATTGAGATATCAGTGTCCCACATTATCCAGATTTTGTTGATGGGAGTGGCAAAACAGTTTATATAGCCCAAATCCCTGGAAATGGTGTGTATTTGATCAGGGCTGAGGAGAGGTTCCATTAAGGCACAAATTTTTATCCTGTTGTGTCTTTTTATGTGTTTTAGACGAGTTTTAGTGGGGTTATTTCCTATTCCTCTAACATTCCATGCGCATATGTGTAAACTATTCATGGAAAAGTTTTGGAGAGTTTCAGGGAGGAACGGGTTAGAACCGTTTTTGGTATTGAGGAGTAGTCCTTTTTTGTATGCTTCCTCTGATTAGTTGTGGTTTGTATGGGGTTAGCTTGGAGAACTTTGTTGAGTCTTATCTGTTCTTTAATTAGTATGTTTTTTATCTCCTAAAGATTAAATTTGTCCTTTTTTAGAATGTTTTCCTGACTTCTAGCAGATGTTTCAGTGTTAATCCAGTCCAGAGACTTGTAGGGGTTTCTATAGGGGGTTGAATCAGGTAGAATATGCTCAAAAGTTTCGGGACGGGACTGGGTGGCCTGGTGATACTCTATATCATTGATTTTGGTGATCACAGATTCTGTTTCCTGTGGGGTTAGATCAGGTTCTGCCTCCAAGGCTGTAGAGTCTTCTAAGGTGACTATGTCAGGATGAGTGGCCTTTTGTTGTGTCACTGTTAGTTTATCTGGACAGTGGCCAACTTGTTTACCACTGGGGAGGGTCTCTGCTGGTTTGTTAGAGGTACTTGGTGTATTACTGAGTGGGCTTGGAAAAGGGGTGACTGATGGGGGTGTGATAGTAGCATTCTGATTTAGAGAGTTTGTTTAATTCTTTTCAACATTTTGTAAGGTCAAGCTAGTGGGATCATGCTGTTTTGAGAGGTCTGAAGCAGTAAAAGGGGTCAGGTGAGGAATCAATGGTACCTGGGAGCCTTGTGAAAGGCTCAGCACTTCAGAACTTGCCACTGTGTTCAGAGTTGGACCCTTAGCAGTAGTAGTGGCTTGAGAAAACTGCTTGAGAGGATTATCATCTTTTGGCCTGTAAACAACGTTAGTTTTTGGAACAGAAGGACCAGTGGCAATATTACCATTCCCTTTACCTTGGAATCTTCCCTGTTCATCTCTAGGAATGGCTTTGTTACCATCTTTTGTGGATTTGCTCTGAGGCTTCCATGGTATAAATTTTGTTGAGTTCTTGTCAAACCTGCAAACTGAGTCAGTGTGTCCTAACTTAAGGCAATTAGACCAGTAGGATGGAATTCCCTCATATTCGATATATTGCCAGAATCCAAAATCTCTAAAGCTGAGCCAGACTCTTTCCAATCTCGGTTTAGTAACATCAAGTTCCATACAAACCCTTGCTACATGTGGTCTAGTTCTATTAATGGAGGCTCTGTCTACCCTAATTGGGGTTCCAATTAAATTGCCGATCGACATGAGTACATTGTAATCAAAAAATTGCTGGGGTAATCCATAGAGAGATATCCATATTGGGACAATGGGGGATTCAGCATTAGGGTTAAAAGTTGGCACCCATTTTGACATTCTGATAGAGTAAGCCCCAAAATTCCAAATCTTATGTAACCAACATCGGTAATAGTCATCAGATAAGGAGAAGGAAATCAAAACCTGACGATTATCGAGTAGGGTGATATTGCAATTCCCTTTGAAGCCAGCAGTGTGGAAATCCTTCCGAAGTTTTTCGAGCTGAGGGCGACTACGGGAGAATTTACCAATCAGCGTCCATCTGAGGGGAGCTTCCAAACGAAGGCACTCCTCATCGGAGAAGTGGAGTCCCGGTTCGCCCAAATGGTCGATTTTGGCTTTTGGGGTGAAATTGTGTTCTGCGAGGTGGGTTATGGGAGAGATGTTCAGAGCTTCACGGAGTTCCTGGGTTACTGCCTGAGCGTAGGATATTGCGGGCGGTGGTTCCGCCATGTCGGCGGCGCCGGAGCTTGTGGAGACGGGCTGCACAGAGCCGTTAGGGCAGTTCGCACCTACAGTATGTGAAAATCGCGCCTACAGTATGTCAAATATAACCTGTACAATTCAATGTTCAGTTCCAAAACACTAAATCGAAGAGTCAATTTTTTTACTTCAATTAATGAAGATTTGAATTTGAAAGTTACTTTTTTACTCTGATTGTTAAAGAACAGTTAAAAGAAAATAATTAAAATAAAAAGTAACTTTTATGTTCAGCTATTAAAGAACTGAAGTAAAAAATAAATAATCAAAGTAAAAAGTAACTTTTAGCTTTAATTATTAATGAATTGAAGTAAAAAGTTGTATTTTGGTTAGTTAAGAGCATCTCCAATGCGGGTTTCGTTAGAGTAAACTTTAATTGCCACGTAACATTTACTAACGCCTATTATTAAATTTAATCTCCAATCCAGGAGTCGGAGGTGAACGTCGATATTACGTGGCTAAAAATATAAGTGACCCTGTCGAAATGGACTTCTATTATCCGAGGATGATATCGAAGGCTACGCTTTGCCAAATCAGCCACAAAAAAAACAAAAGCGCCTTATTTTATTTTTTTATTGGGGTAGATACTTTGGTGTTTTGATGTAGTTTTGTTTGAAAAATTCTCAAATTCACGTTTACCATTTGTACACCACTAAAAATAAACCAAACTACATTGGAAAATGAAATGGCAAAATTAATTTTAAACGTTGATTTATTTTTATATATAAAATAAAACAATAAGTTAAAGAGATTTAAAAATATTTTCAATATATATGGTAATATATATATATATATATATATATATATAAATTTATACTCAAAAAGTTATAAGTATTAGTATATTAACATTAGAATTCAATTTTGTTTTTCAAATTCTAAAAAGTAACTATGAATTTATATGTTATAAAATAATTGAATGATGTATTTTAATAATAATGAAAAATCCACATGTTAAGTGCTAAATACATTCATTTATATTTAATAATATATAAATAATAATGATGCATATATTATAGATTGGCAAAAATAAAAATTAATTTCAATTAATTTTTGTTTTTTACTCTTTCTCCATAAAAGTAAAATTGAGACATAAATTAGAAAGTTTCTTAACTCATTGTTCATTTAATAATTAGTTAATTTAATTAGAATAACAAATTAATTTCTAGAATAGAATCAATTTTATTTTAAACATGAACTAAAAATAAGTTAGTGCCGATTAATGTTATGCTCGAGTTCATAAAAACTATTTTATTGAACCAATATAATTATTTATTCTCCATCATTACTCTTGTCAAATAATTAGATGCATCCAAAATATAATTGATTGTATGAATATAATATTTGTTGAGATCAAATATAATATTAAAATACAATTGCAATATTATATATACACGTCACATAATAATTGGGAGTTTGTAGCATATTCACGTTACATAATAATTATTCATTTGAAGTTTGGATTGGAGAATGATTTCAAACGAGACCCACGGTCGAAACATTTAATATTACATCAAGGTGAATCGATGTTCCAATCAGATTCTACCATTTGTACCCGTTAAATAAGGAAAACCTGCATGCATTGGAGATGCTATATAAGAGTCGTGGTAATACTTTTTACTTCCGATAATTTTTCCTTTTAACTTTGATTTGTAATCATTTTTTCAATACCAACATTAAAGAGATGAAGTCAAATATCATTTTTCTAGTGATCCTTTGGTTGTTACCCTTTCTTCCAAAAACAGCAAAGAATATTATTTTATCTGTTTTCTTAATCTTGGTACACTTTCCTATTCACATGTTTTGCTGAGATTTATGATAAAAAGTGAATTTTTTTTAACCATTTATTAAACAATTTACTCTCTACATTCAAATCTCTTCACACATTTTAACTTGTAAAAATAACAATACCTAAAACTAAGGATAACTATAGCAAACATAGGGAGTACAACTTAGTAAATTGGTTTAACTAAAAATAGTACAATACCAGTGGTTTTGATAGGGTATCATGTAAAACAATATCTATGGTGTTCTTCTCACAGATTTTTTTTATTTAATAATAAGGCAAACATTAAAATTATTTAACTAATATAAAAAAATAAATATAAAGTAATTTGTCATGTAATTTTTGTAACCTCACATTTTTAATTTTATTGAGAAGTCTCTAAATTACTAAACTTTAAAAATAATTAAGGGTCCAAGCGCTAGTATAATCTTGAATTTGAAGAGCATAGGTTAAAATTATTACTACAAAAAAATAAAAATAATGCATGCTTACTCGTATATGTTGATTCTCTATTGTTTCCAGCCGAATTCAAAACATCTCTATTTTTGAACATTTTAAGTAGTTAAATTTGATATTGTTTTCTTATTTATTGACTTATGTAGTAGTTAATTTTGAGATTCCGTCACTTTAAAGACTGTTTTTTCATAAGTTATAAAAAAATTAAGGTTTAAAAATTAAAAATTAGGAGAAATCAAGACAAAATATTTGGATTACATTAATCGGGTCACAAACTATATAACTACTACACGTTGTATAATATTACAACTTAAACCCTTTACCTTTTTATTATTCTAATTAATCTCATCCTATTATAAGCTTATGAAAATGCTGTCTTCCCAAGGTTTTGCCTAATTTTGATGGCGAGTGGAATAAAATATATAGCAATAACTTTTAATGTTGTTTTTTATTTCTTTTTATGATAAAATTTAATTTGTGTTCTTATTGTATAAAATATTGATAATTACGCATATTAAATTATAGTAATAAATTACTTCATTAAATGGCTAGTTTAATTATAGTAATAAATTACTTCATCAAATGGCTAGTTTAATTTAAATGAATTGTATCATTAAGGTCATGTTATTTGGAAATTATTTGAACCAGTCTGATATGATTTGACTTGATTTCAACTGAACTAAACTGAACTAAAATAAGTGTGTTAAAAAAATAATGTATAACTAAATTAAGTTAAAATTTCACCAGAATAAATTTATAATGAACTGAACTGATTTAAATTAAACTGAAATGAAACTCATATAAGCTATGGAAAATATGGCCTAAGTAACATTTAACTCATTTACAACTCATATCGTTGACAGCGAGAATAAGAAGATTATATTAACTTTACTACAATATATTAAATAGTTATAAATTAAGAGCTCGTCTTTTAAAAAACGGTCTTTCTATAAACATGGAAAGACCAAGGTTTAAAATGCAAATTAGAAGAAATGAAGATAAATTTTTTAAGTTGCATGAATCGGGTTATAAAGTTTATAACTAATACACGTTGAACAATAAAATTTTAATATTGCAACTAAGACCTTTAAACTTTTATTATTCTAATTAAACCTCGTCTTTCCATAAGTTTATGAAAAGACGGTCTTTCCTAAGATTTTGCCATTAGTTAAATACTATAAGTTTATATAATGTTTTTATATTTTCACATTCAAACAAACTTTATTACATTTTTAAACTTATAAAGTGTAATGTTTAAATTTAAAAATACAGTTTTTATGTCAAAATATTAAGTGGCAAGTCTGTAAATTTATGTACATGCCACCTCTTGTAAGACTTTCCTAATAAATAACATTGAAAATTGACCAATTAATTAATTTTACAAATAAACATAGCATAGAGGATTTAGCTTCTTCTATTTGAGAAAGTTTCAACATTGAAATAAAAATATAAGTTTTGGGTTAAAATAAAATACAAATAGCAAAAAAAACATTAGGATAGAAAGATAGTGTATATTATATCAAAATATAAGGTTTAAAAAATTATATCATAAGTACGGAAAGATCAAAGTTTAAACAGAAAATTATAAGAAATCAAGATACAATTTTCGGATTGCATTAATTGGGTCATAAACTTATAACTATTGCACGTTGCATAATAAATTTTTAAAATTTTTAATATTTTAATTAAAATATTTTATCTTCCTATATTTCTAATTTGGTCTGTCTTTCCATATGCCTATGGAAAGACAGTTTTTCCCAAAACTTTACCTTTTTAAAAATATATATTAAAATCGCATAATAGTATTTCTAAATAGGGTAATATGCAAATATAACCCTATATGTTGGAGAAAGTGCAAATATAACTCTGAGTTGTTTTTTAGTGCAAAACCCTAACTATTATACATATGTGCAAATATAACCCTAAAACTATTATTTCGGCATTGACTGATCAGGGTTATATTTGCACTTTCAATTATCACAGAGTTATATCTTCATTTTCATTATCGCATGATTATATTTGCACTTTTATCAATTATATATGGTTATATATGCACTTTTATCAATTATATATGGTTATATATGCACTTTTCTCATATTAAATAATTCTCAATAACCAACTTCTTTTTCAAAGTTGTCGTTCCTATCAAAATTACTTACTTTTCTTATTAGAATATTCCAAACAAATTTCCTTTTTCTTTTTCTTTTAATTTGATAAGGTTTTATTTGTATTTTTAATTACTTTTTAAGCTCTCATACAGTACTTTATTTAATTTTTCATCCACTTATATTATTTCATTGACAAAATTTTGGATGAGAATGTGTTGCTTGAAGTTTATAATGAGAGAGGATATAGATGAACTTGCAATTTTAGGTAAAATAGTAAAAACTAAATTTCATTTTACATTTGACTGGAAAAATTAATGAATTAAAAACTTCCCAAAAAAGTATAAAAAATTAAACATTGTGCCCATATATTTATTTTATTACACTTAATTCATTAATCATAAGTGATGCAATGAATATAGCATATATGGACAAAATAGTAAAATATCACAATCACGTCACATATTTGCAACAAATATTTCAATCATAAAATTAAGAGATTTTATTAAATTGTCATAAATAGTTTGTCATAATCTTGGAACATTATAGAATGTGTTGTATATGTGTACTTAACAAGAGAGATGACACATATAGTGATATACACAACTGTGCCACAATTTCCAAACAAATTTTAAATTGTGTTATCTAATTGGGACATTTTTGTAAAGTGTCGTAAATAATTTGTCGTAATCTTGGGGCATTTTAGAAAGTGCCGCATATAAGTCGCAAAACATGCAACACGTCAAAAGAATGATACAATTGTGCTGTAAATAAGCAACAAAATCATATATATATATATATATATATATATATATATATATATATATAATATCTAATTATGACATTTTAGTTAAGTGTCGTAAATAATATGTCGTAATCTTGGGACAATTGTGAAAGTAATGCATATATGTCACGAATCATAAAACACATCAAAGAAATGGTATAAGAGTGTCGTAAATTAGCAACAAATTCATAAGTGTGTCATCTAATTATGCCATTTTAGTAAAGTGTCGTTAATAATGTGTTGTAATATTGAGACACAAAATATACGTTGCACACGTGTCACAAGAAATGTGACATAGCACTAAAATGACGTAGAAGTGTTGGAGATGAGTGACACCTTGCCATAAGGGTGGTAAATATACGACATTTACACATGGGTCGCATGTATATATGTCGCTAAAGGTCAACTTTCTTGTAATGATATCTAAAACAGATTGAACATCATAGATCAAATGAACACACAATACGAATAAAAGAAATAACAGTTCCTCAAAATAAGGAAGATTCTAGATCAAGCACATCAATACAAAAACAAATAAAACACCTTTGGCATTAGAGTCAGCATGGCAGGGATATTGTGTATGAGCATGAAGTGTGACCATGATCTCTGTATCTTCGATAAAACGGACATTCGAACCAGGAAGCTTAGACTTGGGAACCTTGTAGTTCCAAGAGGGTACAACAAATTTGGGGTTTTGTGTTAATTTTATAAAGAACTATTTTGTCCGCTAGAGACCAACATTACCAGGGAATCCGCTCACAAGCTCAACCCCAGCGATCATGGGATAAAAGGTAAATTTGTTTGCTGTGTTTTCCACTTTTTGGAGATGATAGAAGTTGTGAAGCAATTCAAGAGTGAAAGGAACGTTCGCTTTCTCACAAACCTGAAGAAACCCCATTATAATAGCGATGCCCTTGGGTGAAATTAGGACAGTGCAACCTTGTATGAATGGAGAAGTTCAATCACATGTTGAGGAAGAGGAAAATAAAGGCCAAAGTTTAAGTAGGCCAAATAACAGAAAATATAGCCAGGTGGAGGAGTGCGAACACATTCAGAATTAGCAGGCGTGCAAAGCTCAAAAGAGGCTAGAAATAGGAAATAATTCTTTAAATCATCTAGATACGAACCAGACTGCATACTGTGTATGGTAAAGGATCCGGTGATATGACCGGAATCCTCGTCGGAGTGAGCATCTTCTACGTGAGTGTCAACACGGTTAGAGGAAGACATATGGATAGGCGAGGGTCCTAGAGTTGGAAACAACAACCTTGATTAGGGTTAAACACTACGCACACAAGTTTTACAGAACAAAGATTAACAAAAAGCAAGCTGGAGAAGATGACCAAAAAATAGTTAGAAACACAACTACCGAAATTACTAGAATTTCGAGGAAGAATTTCAACGTATCAAGTCCAGAATATGCAGCAAAGAAATTGGAAATTAAGTCAAGGACAAAAGTTACTCTTGAAGAGGATGAAGGAAGATGATACGTAGAAAACCTAGGAATGCTCAGAGAGGATGAAAGTTTGGGAAACAGAGGAGATAGACTGAAACAAAAATGTAAAAACAAAAAAACACCCAAATATCAGCAACAGAAGGCAAGAGGAAGACAATCAGTTCAAAAAAGCAATGATGATAGTCCCACACAAAAAGTAAGTTACCTTTTCCTTTTATCGAAATGGTTGCGGTATATGACAAGATAGCACACTGAATGAGGGCAGCATTAAATATTCGTTTCAAATTCCTCATTTATTAGGTAAAGCGAGAACAAACATCAGAAAAATGCGGATCAGTATAGCGAAAAATGAGGATCGAATTTCGGCCCTTAGAAACAAAATCTTTGCAAAAATATCCTTATCACAAGAAATTAAAAATTCAAAATGGAAGGAAGATCGAAGATAGAGATATAGTCAAAAAGCTAATGTCACTTCGCAATGCCAACAAAGGTAGTGTTAAATGACGAACAGATTGTTGACAAGGAGCATCAATTCGCATTTAAACCACAAAACTACACCATTACTTCGTTTCTTTTAGTCCTAAAGGCTGGGGGGGGGGGTTGTGGTGTATACCTAGCCCAAAGGCTGGGCCGCAGGCTTGAAGTGGCAAACAAGCTCAAGACCAGCCCGCGATACGCGCAGAGATAGACACAACTCACGAACCGCGAAAGCACAGATCATGGTTACACGTCGACCACAAACCGTTTTTCTCGGAGCCACGATGAAGCATCTGATGGCAAAACCGAGAGAAGAGGATCCACTTTCAGAATAAGCTATAAAAGGAATAAAGAAGTCACAGATGCAGGTAAGGGTAACTATCTTGAGAAATTCCAATTCTTAAAAGAGAGAACTGACTTGATCGTCATAGTTGTTCTCCCGGAATCACTTTTGGGACTAGTTTTGCAGATGAAGAAGGTCAATGAGTGAACAACAAGTGATCCACTAGGATAGACTACCACATCAAGGATTCCTTGGGAGGAACAAAATCCCATCTTGGAAAGAAGAGAGGGGCTGACGGTGCCGGTGCTAAAAGAAAAATGCGATATTTGGTCACATATCTTCTAATGACTCTACACATGTTCTAATCAACATCACAGAAAGCTGACAATGAAGAACATGGCTGAACTGGGAAGAAAAGTCCATGAGAATATTAACCTTTGAGGTGTTTGGCAATCTGTAGTGTAACATTCCAGTGATGCTCAGAAGGTGTCTGCACAAGCTGACTCATTTGATTAACTGAAAAGATTATGTCAAGTCTGGTGAAAGATAAGTATAACAATCTTCCAATTAATAAGCCTCCTATAAGAACCAGGATCATGGATCAAAGGAGATGAATCCTAAGCTAGCCAGGAAACTAGGAGAGGAGCTGAGCAGGACTGACCCTCACATTTTAAAGGGTTGAAGCAAATTAAAAAAATTGGTCTCACATGTAATATTTAAAGAGTGTAACATTTGTAAAACGAGGCCACAAATGTGAGAAAAAGAAAAATATTGAGACAACTAATTAGAATATGTAATGTTTATTATTAGTTTTCTACCTATATAGTTTTTAAAAATTAAAAATTGATGGTAAAGTTAAGTGAGAAACGGGGCCTCATGGTTGGGCCGGGCCTGGAGCTGAGGAAGCTTTGCAGTCAGTTAAGTAAAGATATCAGTGGCATATTCCTGAGTAAAGATATCAGGAATATTCCATCAAAAGATATAGCAATCTCAATCCCCAAGAAGTATTTGGCATAGCCTAAATCTTTGATGGTAAAAATTGGGTGAAAATATGCCTTAAGCTCAGAAAGCTCAGCGTCTTTTTTTTTCCGCAAAACACTCACTAGTGAGCGGGGAAATTGATTAGGGCTCCCCCACCCGGAAGAAGAAAATAAACTTACAAGACTTAGAGATCTATCTTTTAAGCTAGACTAGAAACATAGTTAATGCCATCCTCTTGACAGTGATTCCTTCGACAAGCCCTCCACCCCCTGTGTGGAGCTTGCGAAGGCCAGACCATCGAAAGGAAGCAAAAACAGCAAGACCTATACATTTCAAGCCTATACATATGAGAAGTTACAGACTAAACTTGTGTTTCCATCGGAATTGAGGGAATAAGGTCTCTCTGCGGTTAAGGAAAAGAAAGCGCTGTGATGTGAGGAGTTCTTGAAGCTACGAGGTGTTTCCTTTTCTGATTGCCAATTGAGCCAGATAGTCCGAAGTTTGATTCCCATCTCTATGTATGTGGCTGAAAAAAACCTGTCTGAACCTTGTAGTGGCCACCATAATCTTCTTCAGTATCGGCCTAAGTGGCCAGGGACAAGGTTGCCCCTGAATGATTTTTATTGCTGCAAGGGAGTCCGATTGAATGTGCAGATGTTCTGTCATTCCCTCCGCCACTTGAAGTCCCATCTGGATAGCTAGCATCTCAGCTCTGATCACTACAATATAAGAGGAGAAACAGGCATTATCTGTGGTCATGAAAGATGATACAGCATGTGTGATTCTTTTTTTTGCATCTCTGATAACACAACCAATCCCTACTTTGTCACCCTGTATTGCTGCATCACAGTTTACTTTTAACCCTATATCCGGAGGTTCCCACTTAATTAAGTAAAGTCTAGTGATTCTTCTCCGTGTAATGCAAGGCAATAGACCATTACTAGTTAGTTGACAATTCAGATGGCAAATATCTTGTGGATGAACCGAGTATAGCAAAGAACATGAATTTGAAATGCATTTCCAGATTACAGGAGCATGGCTCTTTTTGTTTTCATGTATCCATTTATTTCTGATTTTCCATAGTTCCCAGCAAATTAGACATGGCAATACTGTCATTAGGGAGCAGTTTGATGATACTGAATGTTTGAAAGACCAGTAAAAAGCCAATCTCTCCCTAATATTACTGAAAGATCTATCTGTGATGTGTAAAGCTTCATGCATTTTAGTCCATAAAAAATTTGTAGTAGCACAAGAATTAAAGAAATGATCATGAGAGTCAATGCTATCACATTCTGAGCACTTAGATGGTAGATGTAAACCTGTTGTCATCAAGATATCAGCAAATGGAAGTGCACTTAAAATCATTTTCCACATGAAGAAACTGATTTTCTTGGGTATGGTTTTGATCCAAATTCTTTTAAAAAATTGCACTTCAGGCTTTTTTGGTCGTAACACTTGGTATGCAGACTTAATTGTAAATGTACCATGGATATCAGGTTTCCATATCATGTAATCCTCATTACCAGTTAGTGGTATGTCCTTTAAAAGATCAGCATTTATATCAGAGCTGAAAAGACAAGCAAGTTTTGGAAGATACTGACCTTTGTTCTTCATGAAATCAGCAACAGTAAGAAATGGAAAATTATCTTGTACCTGATCTTCATCAACCTGGTTAATCAAGGGACCCGAGCCAAGCCAATTGGCTATCCAGAAATTAGAATTCCCATTTTCTATGATCACCTGTGAGTTAGCTTCTGCTGTGCCATTAATTTTCCTATACCTAGTCCAAGTTTCTGATTTCCTAGCATTATCAGGTAGAGACCACATAAGTTTTGCCCAAGGAGATTTGCCAAGCTGAAGCTTCCACCAAATCTTAATAGAGTAAGAGTCAATTATGGCTTGTATGTGTCTTATTCCTTTGCCTTTCTCAGCCAATGGGTAAGATAATCTATCCCATGAAACCCAGTGTTTGTTTAATCCATGTTCAGAAGTCCCCCACAAGAAGTTGCTGAAGATTGATCTAAGTTTTTGAACAGTGTATCTTGTGGGAGCAGTAACTGCCCAAGTGTGTTGAGGAATAGATGTCAACACATGATTTATCAATATTATCTTTCCCCCACCTGAAAGCCACTGATTTTTCCAGTTACTTATTCTTGTATTTACCATATCAATTAAAGATTTGAAATGTTTATTAAGTTTTCTGCCTCTATACACTGTAACCCCCAGATAGGAAAAAGGTAATTCCCCTCTTTTCATACCTGTTATTTCCTTGATTTCTTTTTCCTTTTTTCTGCTTAAGTCTCCTGCATAGTAAGCACTTTTTTGAAAATTGATTTTTTGGCCAGTTGCCTTTTGAAAGATGTCCAGAAATTTCATCATGTTTTTAATGGATTTAGTGGTTCCCTTCATGAACACCACTGTGTCATCAGCAAAAGACAGTTGGTTTAAATTATTTGCTACCCCTGGTGTTTTAAACTGTCTAATATTCCCATTTTGGAACTGAATCCTAAGATTTCTTGTTAAAATTTCAGTTAGTAAGTTAAAGAGAAAGGGTGATAGAGGATCTCCTTGTTTCAACCCTCTAGATGGCTTAAAGAACCCACGGGGGGATCCATTGATTAAAACAGAGAACCAAGTTGAATTAATGTTGTTCATGATAATTTTAACTATATGTCCATGAAAACCCAGTTTTAATAAAAGAGTGTTAATGGTTGACCAGGAAACCCGGTCAAAAGCCTTCATCATATCCAACTTAAGAATTAGATTAAGTGATTCATTTTTTTATCCAACATTCTGACAGCTTCCTTCATCATTAATATATTTTCTGTTATATCCCTACCTCTTAAGAAAGCTGATTGTTCCTCTGAAATCAGTGAGCTCATTAATGGTTTAATCCTTTCCACCATTATCTTTGACGTCAATTTATTAATGAAGTTGGAGAGGCTTATTGGTCTGAATTCACTAAAAGACTTAGGGGTCTTAGTTTTTGGTATTAAGACTATTAAAGTGCTTGCTACTGATTTAGGAATAGGAATCCCAACTTGGTATTCTAGCAAAGCAGTTAAGACATCCTGGCTAATAGTTTCCCAAAAAGTCCTGTAAAAACTACCAGGAAATCCATCTGGCCCTGGGGCAGCTTCTGTGGACAGATCAAAAACTCCTGCTTTTGCCTCATCTAAGGTTATAGGCCTTAACAAATTAATATTATCATTTTCAGAAACTGAAGGTTGTATTTGTTGTGTTAGAAATGATAAGCATTGACCTGATGGATCCTCATTTTCATCAGATAGCAGATTTTTAAAAAAACTAACTGCTGCATCACAAATTTGAGCTGGGGAATTTAACCAGTTACCCTCCTGATCTTTAATCTTCATTATTTTTAATCTAGCCTGATTTTCAGTAATGGATTTATGAAAATATTTTGAATTTAGGTCACCATCTTTAAGCCATTTCATCCTAGTCTTTTGTGCTAAGAATAGATTATGTTCAACCAAATGTCTTGTTAGTTTTGCCTTTGCCTTGTTGAAGGCAATTCTATCCTGAATGGTGCTAGAAGTGTCGTTTTTTATTTCCAACTCGTCCACTTCTTTTTCTGATTCTTTTAAATTTTCAAATACATTTCCAAAAACCAACTTATTCCATGATTTTATTTCAGCCTTAAGTCTTTTCAGTTTAAGTGAAAAACCTAGGATACCTTGTTCCTGAATAGGCTGACTCCAGCTATCTAATACCAAATCCTTAAATTCAGTTCTGTTTAACCACATTTCCTGAAATCTGAATGGTCTAGGGGAAGTATCATCTGATTCTGATATCTCTAGCAGCATTGGAGAATGATATGAGGTCGTTCTATTTAATATTTGAACTGTGGAATGGTTAAATAACTGAAGAAAACAGGTGTTTCCCATTATCCTATCCAATCTCTTTGAGGTTGGATTAACAGCTCTATTATTAGTCCATGTTAGTGGATTGCCAACAGTGTTTAAATCCTCAACCTGTATTTCATTAATGAAGGAGACAAAATCTAAAATTGAGTCCAGCTTTGGGGAGCTGGGGCCAGAGTATTCCCCAACTGATCTAATCACATTAAAATCTCCTCCTATCAGTGTTGGGGAAGAATCTATTTTAGGAACTATATCTGCATACACCTTAAGCCTGTCTTCTCTACCGTGTGGAACATAAACAAAGAATGACTTAAATTTCCTATCACAGTTTTTTACATCTATCTCAACCTGGATGTAGTGATTATGGACCTCTAAAAGATTTATGGCAATTCTATCTGAAAACATAATCCAAATCTTGTCATGTATCATTCCCAAATGATGTCTGAACCTAAACATTTTTTTATACATCTCTAGTTGGTTTAAGTTACCTTTAGGTTCAATTAATACTAGAAGATCAAGTTTATGTATCCTAGACAAGTGCTTTAATCTCACTACTGAGGTTGATACTCCCCTTACATTCCATATCATACTTTTAACTACCATTGGAAACTTTGGACTTTAGGGCTAACCTGGAGCTCCTCTTGAGGAGGGTTACCTGGGAGTGACTTTCCTCAACTGTACTTAATGTTTGCTCCTTCAGATCAATATGCTCCTCTGGATCCTTAAGCTCCTCCAGATCTGTTTGCTCCACAGAATCTGAATGCTCCATCTCTATGGGAGGTTGCACTGGTTCACTTTTTTTCTGACTTTCCTTCTCAGGTTCCCTGGGGGATTCTGGGAAAACGTGCCTTCCTTCCTCCTAAGATTTTATTTTATTCTGACTTTGTGCTAATGAAATGAGTTCAATGTTAGGAGTCCAGGAAAAATGGTCATGTAAGAAAATATCTGAGTTTAATGGAGTTCTATCTATAGTACATAAAATATCATCAGTAAATGAAGGACTAAGGATACTCTTCTGCAGGGGAGAGGAAGGAGCAGTGTTATAGCCTCTGGAATCAAATCCTTCCTCTTCCAAGTCTTCAGTAGTTATGATTTCCAGTATAGCATCAGTGTTTGCCAGGTTTGTCCGTTTCTGAAAGGAGCCCTGTGGTACCTGATTTCTTTTTTCAGACAAGTTTTCCTGAGGAGGAGTTGAGTTTGCTACCTTAGGGAGGTTAGGGCTTAGGGGTGTCCCCTGGTTATGCTGATCATCTGTATTGAGCATCTCTAATACTGCAAATCTGTTAACAGTTGTGGGTGCTATGTCTTGCCCACTTTGGGTTGAGGCCACTGTGTTAGGGGCAACTGTGTTAGGGGCAACTGTGTTAGGGGCAACAGTGATGGGAGTTGTCACTTTCTGCAAGCTTTGGATCTTCTTAGGAATGTATACCCTAGTTGTTTCTTGGTTCTTTCCCTTATTGCTCTTGTATGGGTTCCTGATTTCCTTTGGCAGGGCTACCTCAGGATGTTTAGGATCAGCACCTATAATGTTAGTTCCTGAGCCAGAGGATTCCTTAGAAGTATTCAGCAATTGATCCCTTTTGCAATATGGTTCACTGTGACCTAATTTTAGACATTTTTTACAGTACTGAGGGAAATCTTCATAGGAAATGGCGTAGGATTTGTTATGTGCTATAGAACCTAGCCGTATCTTAGTCGGTCTTGGCTTGGAGACATCCATCTCCACACAGAGTCTAATTGTGGAGGGCCTAGTTAGGTTCTTAGTAGGTGCATCAGCAAAAAGAAGCTCTCCTAAGGAATTTCCCAAATCTGTTATAGCTTTAGGGTGAAAGAAATATACCGGGGGGAATTCCACGGTGAGCCATACCGGTGCCAACGCTGATTCTTCATCGTAGTCGAAGTGTTTTGTCCATTTGATGATGCGCATTATTGCCCCCCCCATGGACCAGGTACGTTTGAGCCAGCAACGATGGTAGTCCTCGTCGATATCGAAAGTTATTCTGACATGCCTCGAGTCCATCGCTGAAAGCTGCACATCTCCCTTGAAGCCTATCGTCTTGATCTGATTTCGGAGGAAGTCCATAGTGGGGCGTCCTCGACTGAACTTTCCGACCAACGCTTTTGAGAATGGAGCAGCTAGGATGTCCACTTCCTCTTCTGGGTATAATACCGCCAATTCACCCTTGAAATTGAAATGGGAGTGGAGGTCTGGTGAATCGAGGTGCGATGATGGATGGGATTGTTTCAAAGCTTGGGCGAAAGAAGGTTTCTCCCTACTCCATGGCGCAGATGCCACCATGGCAGGGCGGAGGACGGCGGCGATAAAGCCATTAGGCGGATAGCTTGGTTTCCGTGAGAGAGTTTTCAGATTCCGAGAGAGAGAGAGCAAAGATCAATTCACCAAAAGAAAGCTCAGCGTCAAGTACTAGCAATTAAGACACAATCCAAATACAAAAGCAGCACCAAAAAGGACTCGTTAGTATGTTTAACAAATAAGCAATGCTCATGTAAAGATTGTTTTAAGCCAAACAAAATTAAATGCTTTGAAAATTCAACATTCAACACTACTACAAACTAAAGATAATGTAACACTTTAAAAATGCTACTTTAGGTGTTAATGTTAGTAAGTTGAACCTATTGCAACACTTTTACAAGCATTAACTTAGGTAATGTTACATTAGATCTAACATAACACTTTTCAATGTTTAGGTAACATTTTAAAAAGGTTTAAGTAACACTTTATAAGCTATTGTAATATTTTTATAAGTGTTTCTGGAAAAGTGTTACGCTAGCTTTAATTTGTAGTAGTGCGATTCCCTTGAAGTTTGTTTCATCCCATATAAAGATTTCCTCAACCTGCAAACTTGATTAGGTTGTGCTATAGTGTAACCCTGAGGTGGAATCATATGTAATGTTCCTCACTGATATATCCATGAAGGAAGGCATTGTTCAGGTCAATTTGATGTAGATGTCATTCTTGTGAAGCTGTAATGGCAAGCAATAGCCTAACGTTCACATGTTTAGCCACAGAAGAGAAAGAAAAAGTAATCAACACCTTCAATATGTGAAAACCCCTTGGCAACCAGCCTTGCCTTATATCTTTCCACATATCCATGAACATTGCACTTGACCTTGAAAACCCATTTACATCAAATGGGCTTCTTTCCTAGAAGAAATGAAACTAGATCCTAATTATGGTTAGTATTAAAGGCATCTAATTCTGATTGCATTGCAATCGCTCACTGCAACCCTGCTTATAAATGTGTGGTTCATGTATTCTTGCTAATTTTGCTACAAACCCCATATGAGTAGCAGAGAAAACAAGCATACAAAGATTAGATGAATGTACAGAGTAAACTACAATGTTATGCATCCTATTAGGCTTATTTCTGATTCTTGTACTTTGTCTAAGCAGTGGTGGAGAAATATCTAGTACATTTTCTAAGTGATTATGTGTATAAGGGATGGAGTGATGATCAATAATTGGTTCTGAGTGAGGAGGACGTGAATCAGAAGGATGACTAGAAGAAGTAGATGACTGATTAGGGTATGGGTAACATATATTTGAAGAATGGGGCTCATGAAAGGGTAAAAGTGATGGGCTCTATGTGATTATCAGTGGGAATTATGGTAAGTGGATCATGGATTTGATCAGTAGGATATTATTTGGTCAGTATATCTATAAGACTTAGTGGAGTTCAGATAAGGGAAACTATTATCATGAAAAACTATATCTTTAGTGGTGATCAGTTTCTTATCTATGAGATCATACACCTTGTAACATTTCTGATAAGCTGGATATCTTAAGAATATGCATGGATGTGACATAGAGGTGAATTTGTGTTTATATAGGCTAAGGATGCAAGCATAACATAATGAACCAAACACTTTGAGTGTGGCTAAGTCAGGAACTCTATTATAGAGTAATTAATAATGAGACTTGCACCCAAGAGCTGATGAAAGTAATCTATTCATAGTGTATCTGGCTGCTAGGGTAGAATCCCCCCAGGTGAGACTAATACATAAAAGATCTTTCTACTTGTAAGAGATGTATGTGATTTCGATCCACTATCCCATTATGTTGTGGAGTATAAGGACATGACCTTTGATGAATCATCCCCAAAAAAGAGAATAGAAGCTGGCAGTTTTTATTCACAAATTCAGTTCCATTATCATTCCTAATCACTTTTAACTCTTTTGTTGAATTGAATTTGTATCATGATAAGGAAGTCTTTGAAGATGCTATGAACTATATTTTTATTTTTAAGCAAGAATGTCCAAGTGGTTCTACTGTAAATATCAATAATGTTTAGGAAGAATTGAGCACCCGTGTGTGTTTTGACCTTAAAAGGTCCCCATACATCTATATGAACTAGATCAAACATGGCTGAACTCTGACTAGAAGAACCGGGAAAGGAATTTCTTGTGTTTTTGGCAACAAGACAAACTGTACAAACTTTAACAGGAAAATGTAGATGCTGCGTTATAATGTTTAATGGGTGAAATAATTCATAACTAGTGTAGATTATGAATTTATATATCTGAAACATTTTTCACAGAAGATGTGAAGAAATGTGGTCTTCACCCAATTATTCATGAACATTCACTTCTTTGGAGGATACCAAAGACAATCATTCAAAGTATTAAATTGCAACACTATTCTCATCCCATGCTTAGCAAGTTGAAGCATTATTTCTTTGACTATTGGGGTTCAACTATCATGGTTTTTTGGCAAGAACCATTTGGAAGTAATGTTCACAACCCATGCTTGAAGTAAGGAGGATTTCTTGGGATATTGAGATAAGTTTTGTTTGAGAGCTCTTGGCCATTGGTGAACTTGGAGTAGTATAAATAGAGGATGAACTTAGTAGTTCAAACACACCTCAAGCATAGCATTCCTTTGCTACTTACTTTCTTCTCCCTTTAACTCTCCTTTGTAGTTTTAGAAGCCAAAGCCCTTATATTTATATTTTTCCACATAATTCCTTCATAGGTGGTAGGCAAAGTCTTGTAATACTTTCTCCACATATAGTGAAGCTCCCGGTCTCCTCTGGTCGTGGATGTAGGCCAACTTGACCGAACCACGTAAATCCTTGTGTCCATTATTTCCTTTATTTTATTTACGTTGTTTTTTTTATCCATCTTTTTGGGCTAATAGATATCTCGTGAGATTCGTATTCCTAACAAATTGGTATCAGAGCCATATCTCATTTTTGATCTATTAGTCATCATGACGGTAACAAGGACTTCTATTGAAAAGTTTGATCGGAGTGTAAACTTTGGTATGTGGCAACTCAAGATGGAAGCCATCCTAATCCAGGATGGATGTGAGCTAGCCCTTGAAGGAGTGGAGGAAATGGCAGCAGATATGTCGCCAGAAGATTTTGGTGATCTAGACAAGAAGGCTAGATCCACCATCATTTTAAATCTCTCTAACGAGGTTTTGCAGGAAGTTGCTAGTGAGAGAACTGCCAAAGGTATATGAGATCAGTTGAAATCTACATACATGAAAAAAATAATGGAGAATCGCCTCTATTTGAAACAAAAGTTGTACATGTTGAAAATGGCGGAAGGTACATCTATACTCTCACATCTAGATAAATTTGATTCCATCATTTTGGATTTGGAGAATGTAGATGCTAAAGTTGATGAAGAAGATCAAGCCATTTTATAGTCATGTCTCATTCCCATGTCCTTTAAGTGTTTGCGATATTCTATGATTTATGGGAAATAGTAGGTCTCATACAATAGTATAAAATCTGCATTAAAATTTAAAGAGCACATTGATAGGGACATTGCGGGGGAATCGAGTGGAACTCATGTTGAGGGTTTGTTTGTGAGGGGTAGAGGTGAAAATAGAGATTCTGAAGGTGGTAGATCCAAAGGGAGGTCAAAGTCTAGATACAGATATAAAATTTGCAACTATTGCAAGAAAAATGGGCACATTAAGGCTGATTGTTTTAAATTGAAAAATAAAGAAAAATATAAAAATGAGCAGAATATCAGCAATGCTGGTGAAGCTAGTGTAGCTGAAGATGAGAGTGATGGAATCATATTTGTGGCCATGGATAATAAGTTAAGGCTCTTAGATTAGGGTTGTTCTTACCGCATGAGTTATGATAGGGGGTGTTTTTCCACTTATGGAGAATGGGAAGGTGGAATTGTTTTGATAGATAATAATGCTTCTTGTAAGGTTGTTGGTAGGGGAACAATTTAAATCAAAATGTATGATGGCATTATTAGAACACTCACTAATGTTAGACATGTTCCCGACTTAAAGAACAATCTCATCTCTCTTGGCACTCTTGATGCTTTCGGGTACAAATATTCAGGTGATAGTGGAATCCTGAAAATCTGTAAAGGTGCTCTTGTGCTAATGAAGGCTTGCAGAGTTGGCACTTTGTATATTTTACAGGGATCTATAGTAACTGGGGCAGTGGCTGTCTCAACTTCCTCAGATGAAAACATCACCAAATTGTGGCATATGAGGTTGGGACATATGGGTGAGAAAGGCTTAACACTGTTAAGCAAGAGAGGTCTACTTTGTGGTCAAAGTACTGGTAAGTTGGACTTTTGTAAACATTCTATTTTAGAGAGCAGAAAAGAGTTAGCTTTCATTCACCTGCAGTTCATAAAACAAAAGGTACTTTGGACTACATTCATTCTTATCTTTGGGGGCTCTCTCGTGTTCCTTCTAAGGGTGGTGCAAGATATATGATTACTTTTATTGATGACTATTCAAGAAAAGTTTGGGTATATTTTTTGAAGCTTAAAAGTGATGTTTTCCTAACATTTAAACAATGGAAAACTTTGATTGAAAAACAGTTAGGAAAACAAATTAAGCAACTGAGAACTGACAATGGGTTGGAATTTTGTGGAAATGAATTTAATGAGTTCTGTAAAAATGAAGGAATAGCTCGACATCGTACTGTTAGAATGACGCCTTAACAGAATGGTGTGGTAAAGCAGGTGAATTGTACTATTTTGGAAAGAGCTCGGTGCATGATCTCAAATGCCAAGTTGACATTAGGCTTTTGGGCAGAAGCCATCTCTATGGCTTGTTACATCGTCAACTGTTCTCCATGTACACCTCTTGATTTCAAGACTCAGGAGGAATTTTGGTCAGGTACTTCTGCTAATTACTCTAATTTAAGAATATTTGGGTGTCCAGCTTATATGCATGTTAATGAGGGAAAGCTAGAGCCTAGGGCTAAGAAATGTATTTTCCTCGGTTATGCTTCATGGGTGAAAGGATATAGATAGTGGTATCCTGATCTCAAATCACCCAAATTTGTAATTAGTAGAGATGTTACATTTGATGAATCTTATATGTTATATCCTGGAAATCCTTGTGATTCAGAAAAGGAGGATAGTGCACAAAACCAGGTGGAGTTAGAGATTGGTGGTTCTTCTGGGAGAAACCCAGCCCAAGAAGTGGTTGAAGAATCTGATCATGAACATGCTGAAGATCAACAAGGAGATGAGAATTATTCCATTGCTAGAGATAGACTGAGACGGGACATTCGACCACCATTGAGGTATGAAAATTTGGTAGCATATGCTTTATCAGTGGCACAGGAAACAGGTGGAGACGAGAAACCTTCCACATATTGAGAAGCAGTTTCAGGTGCTAATTCAGACAAATGATTGGTGGCTATGGACGAAGAGATGTAATCTCTTCACAAGAATAGAACATAGGATCTTATGGTGCTACCAAAAGGAAAGAAAATTGTTGGTTGCAAATGGGTTTTCAAGAGAAAGGAAGATACTTTAGGTGTTGATAATTCAAGGTACAAAGCACGATTGGTCGCAAAGAGCTACAGTCAGGTACAAGGTGTAGATTTCAATGTTGTTTTCTCACCTGTTGTGAAACATAGCTCTATTCATGTATTGCTTGCTTTGGTTTCCATGTATGATCTGGAGTTAGAACAGCTGGATATCAAGACAACTTTCTTGCATGGTGAATTAGATAAGCATATCTATATGAGTCAACCTGAAGGTTTTGAAGTTCAAGGTAAAGAAGACTAGGTTTTCTTGTTGAAGAAATCCTTGTATGGATTAAAGCAGTCTCCAAGACAATGGTATAGGAGGTTTGATTCATTTATGTTGGGTCATGGTTTCTCTAGGAGCATGTATGATAATTGTGTTTACTTCCAGAAGTTACAAGATAACTCATTCATTTATTTGCTATTATATGTTGATGACATGCTCATTGCGGCTAAGAATCTTGCAGAACTTCATGACTTGAAGGTCTTGTTGAATAGTGAATTTGAGATGAAGGATTTGGGTGCAACTAAGAAGATTCTTATTATAGAGATAAGAAGAGATCAAGGAGTTGGAAAGTTGTACCTAACCTAGGAGAGTTACCTTAAGAAAGTTTTAGAGCAATTTGGCATGTATGATGCCAAGCTAGCTAGCACTCCTCTTGGTAGCCATTTTAGGCTATATGCTGCCCAATCACCAAAAATAGAGGAAGAAGAAGATTATATGGCTAGAGTTCCTTATTCAAATGCAGTTGGGAGTATAATGTATGCAATGGTTTGTACTCGCCCTGATATCTCATAAGCTGCTAGTGTTGTTAGCAGGTATATGGCCAATCCGGGAAAATCACATTGGTAGGCTGTGAAGTGGATTCTTAGATACTTAAAGGGTACATCGAACATGTGTTTGGAGTTTGGTAGAACCAATAACACTCTGGTTGGTTTTGTAGATTCAAACTTTGGCGGTGATCTTGATAAGCGCAGGTCTCTTACAGGTTATGTATTTTGCATTGGAGGTTGTGCAATTAGCTGGAAAGCTATTCTACAACATGTAGTTGCTTTATCTACTACTGAGGCAGAATATATGGCAGTCACAGAGGCAATCAAAGAATTTTTATGGTTGAGAGGGGCGAATTAACTCTACAACAAAGGGTTACTACCATTCACTCTGATAGTCAAAGTGCAACTTACTTGACTAAAGATCAGATGTATCATGAGCGGATGAAGCATATTGATATTAAGTATAACTTCATTCATGAAACCATTGCACAGAAGAAGGTCCTTGTTAAGAAAATCCATACAAAGGATAATCCTGCTGATATGTTCACAAAGATTCTTCCCTATTTCAAGTTCAAGCAGTGCTTGGACTTGATTGGTGTTCATTGTTGGTGATTCAGCCCGTTAGGGCCATGCCGGAGGAGGGTGAGTAAGCTATTACTTTTGGGACTCAGACCAAGGTGGAGATTTGTGAAGAAATGTGGTCTTCACCCAATTATCCATGAACATTCACTTCTTTGGAGGATAGCAAAGACAATCATTCAAAGTATTAAATTGCAACACTATTCTCATCCCATGCTTAGCAAGTTGAAGCATTATTTCTTTGAATATTGGGCTTCAACTATCATGGTTTTTTGGCAAGAACCATTTGGAAGTAATGTTCACAACCCATGCTTGAAGTAAGGAGGATTTCTTGGGATAAGTATTTTTTGAGAGCTCTTGGCAATTGGTGAAATTGGAGTAATATAAATAGGGGATGAACTTAGTAGTATAAATGGGGGATGAACTTAGTAGTATAAATAGGGGATGAACTTAGTAGTATAAATAGGGGATGAACTTAGTAGTTTAAACACACCTCAAGCATAGCATTCCTTTGCTACTTTTTTTCTTCTCCCTTTAACTCTCCTTTGTAGTTGTAGAAGTCAAAGCCCTCATATTTATATTTTGCCACATAATTCCTTCATAGGTGGTAGGCAAAGCCTTGTAATACTTTCTCCACATATAGTGAAGCTTCCGGTCTCCTCCGGCCGTGGATGTAGGTCAACTTGACCAAACCACGTAAATACTTGTGTCCATTATTTCCTTTATTTTCTTTACATTATATTTGTTATCCATCTTTTCGGGCTAATAGATATCTCGTGAGATTCGTATTCCTAATAGAAGACAAGGCAGAATGACCAAACAAATGTCCTAATCTAGAATTATCTAATAGTTTCTTTATTGCATCAGGATGAAAGGAATTGTGATTCAAAACATAGAGTCCATTTTTCTCAGTAGAAACACTAATGGTTGACTTAGTCTTGAGGTTTTCTATTGCACAAACACCAGGGCAGAAATGAAAGTGCAACTCACATTGATGAGACATTTTACTAACAAAAAGAAGGTTGAATTAAAGGGATTTCCCATGCAGGCAATCATGTAGGATAATGGGATCACTTAACTTCACAGATCCAAGAGAATCAACAAAGACAATAGAGTGATCTAAAAAAGTAATTGGTGTTTTATATGTGATTGGTTGCAAGGATTGGACACCAAAAAAGATTTCTACATATATGTGATGATGCACTACTACAAAGAATCCAATTACCAGTTTGAAAGCATATTGAAACATTGTAAGGTCCATATTTGTTAATTGGCAATTTGTGGTAAACATGCAAATATGGCAGTTATTATGTTGCAACATCAAAGAAGGAAGTTTGGTGATATAAGGAATGTTGAAGGAAGAATCTGAGAGGCTATGTATCTCGTCCAATGTGATTTGATTTAGAGAATATATCAGTTCTTATATTTGTAGGATTGGATTAGATCTCTAGAGTTGAAATTGATATGGATTTTGAGTATGGTATAAATGAGGACAAGATATTCTAATTCCTATCTCCATGGGATTAGATTCGGTAATTTCTATCTCCAAGGGATTTGATTGTTATCGGAATATTTGACGGAGAAGAAATTCTGTTCGCACAAGAAAACTGATACATGTGACCGTGCTATATATTATAGACATTCTGGCTAATCTACTCACGAATTAACAGAGTGAAAATTTGCACTCAGGTTTTCATATTCAAAAGTAGCGCAGAGTTGTGCAAGTGTGTTCCAACATGATTAAAATTGTTTGATCTTAAAGTTCAGAACGTAAGCATTAATTCCTTGGGAAGAGGAGATCCAACATCGACGAGGTTTGAGGTCAGAGGGATTTTGATCAAGGCAGATTGGCAACTAGGAGAGCTAGTATAACTCAAGTGTTTAATTAGAAAAGATAAGTATGTTGTATGATGTGCTCTGTACTATCTTTCTGATTAGTGGATTCATTCTTAACTGAGCCAGACCCCGCAGATGTAGGTGACATTCACCAAACTATGTAACCAATTCGTGTGTCTTTTAAGTTTTACTTTATTACGAACTTGGTTAATTGAACTATGTTGAAACACAGTAATCACAATTAAAGTAATTAGGTAAAACCAAATTTCAAACATTAACATAATGACTGAGAAGGCTACTAGAGAATTATCCAAAGTGAGCAAAGCTGATCATGTCACTATTCTCAGGTCCTAATTCCTTGGATTTTTCTTCATAAACTTACCAAATTCTGCTTGATTCAGGTTAACAATTGACACACACTCCGATGTCATTAAAACTGAAGTACAAATCAAAGATGACATTTATAGTATTTCTACCTATTCTACTAACTACTAAAGAGTAGATAGAGGTATGTCGGGATTGTCCACATGGAAAAGAGTTTTAAAAGATAGTTCACTTAGAAAAAAAAACATAGGAGTCGCCAAGTGTGTGCTCACACAAAATGAGGGGTTTGTTTGAGTGCAAATTTATTAACTAAAAGTAAACGAGTGTAAAGATAATGATAAGGATACCTTGGGGAATTTTCTTCACATGTTTAGCGACTCAATTCGATCCTCAATTCGTAATCAAATCTTAAAAGTATGTCCCATTACATTGCTCGATCACACATTGTGGATAGGTTGAATCACTCAGAGCTACCACCAAAATTTCACTTTAGGGGGCCTTCCCCCTTATCATGTTTATCCTCCCTCTTCTTTAGTTAGAATGTGCGCACATGCAGTCACTTACTAGCCCTTAATTCTGACAGCAATCCACCTGACATCTGCGGTAACATAGTTTAAGGCCGAGAGTAACATTATACTCCGAGAATTGAATAATGTACCACATCAAGCATTATTAGCTCACCACTGCCCTCTAGGGGCCAATAGCTCGAGATATGACCTTCAGGATTACTCTGTGACCACAACATGAATTAAGATCGTTGACCCTATCGTCCAAAACTCACGTATTGACCATAGATGAACCCCATCCCCATATTTGAGACTTATTTATTTCAATAATCAATAATTATGCCAAGTTGTCACTCCTAAACAAAATATTCACATTGAACAATGGCCAAACTGATAAGAAGAAAAAATCTTCCCTGATGCCTCAAGAAAAGGTCTAGCCAAATCGATCATCCCCTTTGTTGAACATCGAAAAGTCATGTATGTTTACCATCTCCTTCTGCGGAACATGGGTGATCAACGCATGCCTATAACACCGGTGACTCAACGTGATATGCTTGTTTACATCATCGAACATATTCAGCCAATAATACCCAGCTCGAATAAGCCTTTTGGCCACTGATCGAGCACTCTGGTGACTTCCACACACCCCTTCATGTGCTTCTCTAACTAGGTATTCAGCTTCATAGGGGGTGACACATCGAAGGAGCGGTTGAAGGTGACCTTGTCAGTAAAACACATCATCCTAAATTACATATTTTGGAGCTTTCAGCCTTATCTTTTTTTTTCTTCAATGGCTCCTTATGTAAGACTTTGTCTAGAAGGTATCTCAAAATAGACATCATCCATGTATCTTTCTCATCAACTGCCATCACCATTTCTTCTTCGAAGCTCTGCCTACTTAATGTATCCATCATGACTGAATGTTGAGGTCAAATACAATAAGTATGCTAAAGGCGTATGCCTTTTGATTCATCTCTCGAGGCACTTGTGTTAAGGTATACTTTCAAACAAATTTCAGCATTGGATTCACCACCTCCAAGTAGCATTGCAGGCTAGCCTCATACTCCCCATTGACTTGTTGGACCATAATCTAGGAGTCGCTAAATATTTCCATATCTCTAACCTTAAACTTCATGGCAAGTAAAAAACTTGTGATCAGGGCTTCATATTCATCCTTGTTGTTTGTGGCCTTGAAGTTAAAATGCAGCACGTAGGGATAATCTGTGTCATTGGGGGTAGTGAGAAATACACACGCTCCACTCCCTATCAAGTGCAAGGATCCATCTACGTAAAGCTTCCATGTCTTGTAAACTGGAATTTATTCTTCTATCTCGATAGGCTCAATTGTTTCAACAATAAAATTGGCTAGGGCTTGACCATTAATAGTCATCCTTGGCTGAAACTAGATGTCATGCTCTCCCAACTCAACAGTCTTTTTCATCATCCTCCTCGATGCCTTGAGTTTCAAAAGTATATTTCTGATGAATAGTTAGTGAGCAAGACGATGGTATGGCCCTGGAAATGTGGTCGAAGTCTCCTTGCTGGATGGACTAGGGAAAAAATCAACCTCTCAAGAGCCGTAAACCATGTCACCGATCCATTTAAGGCTCTAATAACAAAGTTGATAGGATGTTTTGCCACTCTTTCTCCTTCATCAGTACAACACTAATTGCCTAAGAGGAGGCTAAGATTTAAAGATACAAAGTTTCCCTCCTCTTGGGCTTCATCAAAGTGGGCAAAATTTGAAGGTGTTCCTTCAGAGCATGGAATGCTTCCTCGTATTTATCAGTTCACTCAAACTTCTTAGCCTTCCTCATCACATCAAAAAAAGGAAAATGCTTTTTTTGCACCCTTCGAGGGGAAACGACTCAATGCAGCTAGAGACCCAGTGAGCCTTTGAACATCCTTCAATGTTTGTGGCATTTTCATCTTGATCAAAGTTTTATCTTCTCGGGATAACATCTATCCCCTTTTCAGAGACCATGAAACCCAAGAACTTACCAGCCCCCACCTTGATTGCACACTTAGGGTTCAACTTCAAATTCGAGCATCGAAGCTCATCAAAGGTCTCCTCCAAATCAAGCAAGAACTGATCAAATCCTTGCTTTTCACTACCATATCATCCACATATATTTCCATGTTCCTCTTGATTAGCCCCTTATTGTTTCGACCAACCGCTGGTAAGTCGCACCAACATTTTTGAGACTGAATGACATCATTTTGTAACAGAACGTCACAACATCCGTATTGCTACACTTTTACAAGTATTACCTTAGGTGATGTTGCATTAGATCTAACGTAACAGTTTTTTAAAATTTAGGTAACACTTTTAATATGTATGTAACACTTTCAAAGGTTTAAGTAACACTTTATAAGCTATGTAATTTTGTTTAATACGTGTTGCAAGGAAAGTAATACATTAGCCTTAGTTTGTGGTGGTGGCTGGAATCAACCTACCCACAACTACCGTTCCCGAAGATCGAATGGGAAGTTGTTCGGTATCTGCTAGGACAACCTCTCCATGGACCAAGGCCACATCCTTAACCTTTCACTACAAGAAACAATACCTATTACTTTGTCCCTATTACCTAAAATTTTTCCTTTACCCAAAAAAACTGAGGTAAACAATTCTTTGACCTCGGTTGTTTTTTTTCAAAGTAAAAGGTTTTTTTACCTTGGTTAAAAAACCGATGTAAATAGTTAGTTTTTTACTTTGGTTAATAAAATAACCGAAGTAAAGATTTAAGAACGAGGTAAATAATGTTACCGAGTAGCATGCGACGTTGCTATTTGATGTAGTGAAAACTGGGCCAATTTTGCGTAATACGTCTTTTCTAGAGATACTATTACGAATGACATTGCGATGTCAGGCACATGAAATTTACGGTGATAGAAAAAAAACCTTTCCTAATTCGTACACGACCAGCACCCCCTTTGTTCAATGTTTTTAGGGTGATATGCAAATATAACCCTATATGTTGGAGAAAGTGCAAATATAACCATAAGTTGTTTTTTAGTGCAAATATAACCCTAACTATTATACATATGTGCAAATATAACCCTAACTATTATACATATGTGCAAATATAACCCTAAAGCCATTATTTCCAGCATTGACTGACCAGGGTTATATTTGCTCTTTCAATTATCGCAGGGTTATATCTGCACTTTCATTATTGCAAGGTTATATCTGCACTTTCATCAATTATATAGGGTTATATATGCACTTTTCTCATGTTTTTAAATCACAAGACCAACAGATGATTTATAAAATAGTGCTCACATGAAGTCACACATAAAAATGTAAAATCAATTACATAATGTTAAAATAAGATACGTAATTAATTCATTAGAAAAAAATGCAGGCATAAGAATATCCTTACAAGTACATAATTTTGAATATCAAATTTTCTTAGTTCACAAAACAGAAATTACAATAAACTTAATTAGCTCGGACAAAGATGACCTTGAAAACGATAGGTACCCTAGCTTCTATCATCTCAAAGAACAAGGTGTCCCCGATGCGTAGGTTGTTTCCCCTAAGGAATTTGCTGAAACCTTCTGGGGGAAAGGGCCTTTATCTTCTCAGCCTCGAGTGGTCCATATGCTAGTCTGTCTCATAGCACCTCATCACTACATGGGTCTTCTCAGTCGGTAGGAGTTGTACAATCTCCCTCGGGACGTACTAAGTCATAGTAAAACATATAGGCTAGAAATAAGAATGTATATATCTACATATGCATTTGTCTACAAATAAAATTTATGCAAGCGCTTTACCAAAGTTAGTATTTTCCCAATGCTGATTTGCTTCAAAGTGTAGTCGAAACGTGGGCTATCAATAGCCATGGAATGATGTTCAATGTCGAAGAAAAAAGGCTCTGGGTGTCTCCGTTGTGCAGTGAACTGTACGATAACCAAAAAGTATTAGTTGTTACAAGTTGTGTAGTTGTGTTAGTGTATAGTTACATATTTATGTAGGTGAAATATCTGAAAAAATGGTCGATTAGAAGATCCTTCGCCTGCCATCAGTCCTGCATCATATGTGGAAATGTTAAGTTCGAAACAAGTGTTTGAAATGCAGTGTGCGACGTCAGGCCATCCGTCACTCATTCACATTGGTCCAAAGCAATGGGTTAATCAACATGTAGAAGTGACGTCAGGGACTTGTCGGTCAAATCGACAGGTAGACAGAGCTATAAACGAAGTTGCATTCTGTGAAAAATATGTTAATGAACAAATGAATATGCAACATCAATTTATTTTTGCATGTACTGAGTTGTTATAGATAAGATACCAACATCACATATGTTAGAGCCATCAACAACAACAAATGCACAAAACCAAAAAAAATTGAAGCTTTATAAACATCACAATAAAGTTAAACCCTTTGTAAACATACCAAAACATTGTCTAACCGAATTGTAACGTAAGAACTAGGAAACATATCACATACTACATATCGAACATAGCAAAGTAAGATATACAAATATAAAAAAATGTGTTAGGGGATTAGAAAATCCATACCTTTTTCCAAGGTAGAAGAGAAGGAATGAGAGGAAACTAGAGACCGTTGGAATTCTCGGGAAATTTATGGACAGATGCTTAACGTTTTTGTTAGGGTTCCCTTATTTATACTCGTTTAGTAGTGACATCATTTTGAGCTGCCTTGAACTAGGTGAGATTGCATATATTATCGATTAGGCCGACTAGATGTTGATCAGTAACTGACGTCGGTTGAAGACATTGTGTTGCCCCCTAACTTGTATGACTTTGCACGCTACTTGTCCTAAGCAGCATTATCTCGTCCACTTCGCGATAACGCATCAATGAATGTTCCTAATAATAACAGCCCATCAAGCAGGCAGTCTATATATCAACTTCTATTACAATATTTGTTTGCAACAACAATTTTCTAACAGGTAGAAGGAGTTTCATATGTTGAAAGAGGGAGAGGACCGGAGTTACATGAATATAAACAATTCAGTAACATTGAAATAAAATTCAATAAATAAAATTCTTGATATAAATTCAAGAATTACTATAAAGTTCAAGATATGTTGTTCTAAATTTTAATACATTTGTTTTGAACAAATATTATAAAGTCAATAATCAGTCAAACCCGCGGGGAAAAATGGTTGCATTAAAAAAAACAGGCCCAACACCATTTACCACCTCAAAATGTAGCGTTTCCCCAATCACGAGTTCCTCCTCATCAAGAAATTTGCCCCACCCCTTAGAGTTGAGGGTCTTGTACCTCTGGGCCCCCAAGTAGTGCATCTCATACGCCCTTCCATTACAATACAACATGGCGGGGGTCTTGTAAAGCTGTTGGAGCTCTGAAATGTGTGCTGGGATGTACTGATTTATAAACAGATAACAACATTTATTAAATATGAAAGTAAGTTGTAGAGAAAAATCATAGAAAATATAATACATCATGTGTACCAAAGGGTTAGGACTTACCAAAATCGGAATGGAACCGAAGTTTGTCCTGGTTAGCGTGTGGACGAAGTGTGTAATGACTTCCCCGAATGATATTCTTGGATGACGATCGTCATTCGAATCACTAGGGATCTGCATTTTGAACATTGAAAATTTTAATCTTATCCTTAGACACAAATTGAAATAGAAATGGAATTTAAATCGGAACAACAAATAACTTACCTCGATCAGGGCACGTCTACTCGAACCAACACCGTTAGACATGATTCCTAATATTAGATATAAATTGGTGAATTTAATGTATTGTGTGGCCCACATACATTATATATAATACATTAGTAAATGATGTCGTTGACACGTCGGCTACCAGTCGATTAAACCGATATGTTAAAAGAAGAGCATGCAATATTGCTAACAAAGAGGGTTAAGAGAGCAGAGTATAACCGTCCTTGCTAACGGTTTGACCTAAGCAAATCATAACCGACGTATAAGTGAGATCGCGTGTAGGATTTACAGACCCATTCTCACGAGACAAATACCAAAGCACAGAATGAATACAAACAACAGATTATGGGTGGTTAACAAATGAGAACTTCAAACCCAAAATCCAACTAACTAGAGCAAACATCCACGAAAATTTGAATAAAAAAAACAATACAATGGAATTGGAGATACATATGCACATTAAATTTAATAACAAATAGAAAGAAGAAGGCAATCTAGAGAGAATACCTTTGTGAAGAAAGGGTTAGAGAGTGCAAAAAATCTCCTAGAATATGATTGTTTGAAGTGAAGTCTAGTGGTGGACTTCATATATATTCGTTACAAATCTTTGTGTATTCCGCCCCCTGTCTTGCGAGGTTGTAAAAAAGCCAATAAGACCAACGGGAAAGTGAACCATGCGTAACGTTGTTTAGTCTACATGTGGGCCTCACCATTTTAGCCCATTACCATAGGAGTTTTGGACTGTGACAGTACAACTACATATGCGACGTCGCAATATCATCCAGAGTACAGATTTATGATCGACATATAACCGACATCGATTACTAATAATGTGGGCCTTTACATTTCGGCCCAATAGCAGAACAGCAAGGGCCACCATTTGACCAAAACAAGCATCTTGACCTTAATAACGACTACTAGTATATTTCATTCTAGGAATTGATGTCTATATGTTTCCATGAACTTTATAGACGTGTAGTTCGGTGGGAATCATTTTTAATTTACATAACCGGTGAACTTTATTGATGTATAACTACTTTGATGGGAACCACCATTAGAGGCGCATGAAATTTCACATTCATGTTTATTAGGAAATAAAAATGTAATAGGTTTCTGTCCATGAAGATTTTTTTAAGTGATAACACATGACTTAAAGTAAATTGTAGCACACTAGTTACAAGCACACAACGTGTCATTCAGAAGAAGTTGTTGAAGTATATGTTCTTTAGTCTCAGTTTCTTTATTACACCGGGATAGTATAATTTCAGCTACGGATCCAAAACTTTCTTTTTGGACTGAACGTAATTTGAATTTTGGACTGACAGTGTATTTTTTATCATTTTGCACATAGGTCCTTTCACCAAAAAGGAGAAATCAAAATGTAAAACTTGAGATACACTCAACCGAATCATCAATTGACAACAACAGTGTTCCGTTATGGTCATGGACGGATACACCAGTGTAATCGTCCGTAATTTTTTAGAGTATTTCACTTATACCCCTATGATAAGAGTTATGAGAACAATATTTTCCACCACAAAGAATCGTATGAAATTTCATATTCATGTTTTTTAAGGAAATAAAAATGTAATAGGGTTCTGTCCATGAAGAATTTTAAAGCGATATCACATGACCAAGAGTAAATTGTAGCACACTAGTTACAAGTACACAAGATGTCTTTCAGAAGAAGTTGTTGAAGTATATGTTAATTAGTCATAGTTTCTTTATTACACCTGGATAGTATAATTTCAGCTACAGATCTGAAACTTTCTTTTCAGACTGAACATAATCAGAGTTTTGATTGACAATGTATTTTTTAAAATTTTTCACATAGGTCCTTTCACCGGAAATGAGAAATCGATGATTGACGGTTGTTTATTTTAATATTGAAAATAATTCTATTTTTCTGTTCCCATAAATTGTTTGACTGAAGGGCTGCTAGGTTAACACCAAGAATTTTACGATTATACGACACATTTTTTAAAATTGACTATGGACACCATGTGCGACGTCACATGCGTGCCGCATACAATGACACTATAATAGAACAGGAGTCGTCGTCGGTTATGCCAAAAATTTCAGCGTGAAATGAAAATTTGAGGCAAAAATTTGAACAAAAAATTTCCCCCAATCCCATTTCAAGTAAATAAAACTCAGCACTTACACTCATATCCCATAAATAACACAAACCCAACACCTCAAACTAACACACCATCCATTCCATTCACGCCTTACAATAATTAAATATAGCTCATTCAAATTGCATCTCTCAAACATCAACAAGATCCATGGGTGGAGCATCTAAAGGTTCAAATCCCTTGAGGTATTTTTCCACCCATTTCATATTCATCTACAAATTTAGTGATAATCTTATTGAACATGTTTTTTTCTTCAATGATTAATGATTATGGAATTTCATGAGTATATGATGATCATTTTGCATGTTATAAATTGTATCTTGTTTTTTTAGAAGATAATGCCATGTTTGTAAAGAGTGAGACATAATGCTAAGATTTGTATGACCATAGAGTATGAATGTACGACGTCAGTGGCATTCATTCGTCCCATTCAAAATGTAAAAGAACAGATACCGAGGTTGCTATTGGATCGATATGTGGGACGTCATTTTCTCTTATTTGCGACGTCAGTTGGGACCATATTTGATACTTAATCAAATTAGGATTAATGTCGTATACGTTTCACTCCATTCCATGAAATTCTTTTGGGGACTGCCCTATTCTTACATATGTTTTTATTAAATTTTGTTGTAATAAGGACAAAGAGAGACATCGATGGACTTCCAACATCTATTTTGACGGACTTGTGAATTTGCTAGTCACCTTCACATTCATAATGCCGTACAACGTGGAAAATGATGGTCCAATACAATTCATTTTTCAAATTCATATTAACATTTCAATAATGTTGTAACATGTTATTGTATTAGTTGATATAGCTTTGTTGCTTTATAAATGTCATTCCCATCACACATTAAATGTAAATAATTATATTGTTTTATGATGTTTAGCCATTTTACAACTGATTACTTCTTTGACAAATTGTAATGGCTACCGACGTACGCTAAGTTGTGTCAATGAATAATAAATATTTTAGTAATAGTTAATTTTTAACCGATGCAAACGTGAAGTCGCATCAACCGGTGCCGAATATGAATCTGACCAAGGTCGCACAAACTGACCTCGTTCGTGGTAACCAACGTCGATTAAAAATAATGGCGTCATAATCGTCCACGTTCCACATCACCAGATAGATGATGTGGTCCCCCACCGCAAGCGATGTTATATTGAATGATAATTAACGTCGTTGATAAGCAGCCGGACGTCGACTTCATCGACATCGCAAAATTTGATCTGCATTCGACTACTATCTTGCTGTAAATGACCTCGCATGAATGTTGACCAAGACTTCATCAAGCCAACGTTGCAGACATGATCTAGTTAAAGGGAGCTCATTGCTCTAATCTATGTCACACGTTATAACAACCGATGTCGGTTAAAAACCAAGGTAAAAGGCACTTTTTACTTTGCCAGTATTTATCTCAGCTTTTTTGGACAAAAAACGAGGTAAAAATGCCTCCAGAACCAAGGTAAAAGGTGTTGTCTCTTGTAGTGTTTCTAGCCTCACTCAAGGCTGTCAGCATACAACTTTTAGCCATTGCCTGATTTCCCCTGATAGTTGTTGTCCCTTTGCTAGTGGTAATCTTCATTATTAGGTGATAAGGAGACCACACAGCTCAAGTCAGGCACATCCACGACCTCCTCAAGATTGAATTGTAGGGGGAGTGAGTATCGATCACTGCAAAACTACATTCGATCATTACCCCGCTATCGCAATCAACCACTCAAATAGTTAGAATAATTATTCTTAAGGGGAATACCATCTTTCCTATGAAACACAATAGGGGAAAAGCAGACCTCTTAAGGTTGTGACGCCTATGTCAAACTAGTCGAAACAAGTAGCAAACATCACCTCGACTCCATTACCATCATCAACGAACACCCTCTTCACATGATATTTTCCAATCATTGTCGTGATGAACGTGGGATCAGTATGAGGTTTTGATTGGGAACTGAATCTGCTTCAGAAAAGGTTATAGTCTCACCCGGCCGAAAGCGCTTATGTTGTGGTTCACCCGAGTGAATGCATCGAGAGTTAGCCTTGATGATTGTGTCCAAGAACTTCTCACTCACGATGCCATTAATGGCATTGATCACTCAATGAGCCTCTACCTCTGTTGTCTAGATTCTTGCAACCAGATCTAGGGCTCATGCTTCACCCCGTTCCCTCTCAACTTCTCCTTGATCCCTCTTGGCTCTGCTATCATTAGCATTCTGAGTGGGGTTCCACCAGTATGGTGACAAATTTTGATGATTGCCTCCTCCTTTTGAAGACTCTTCCCATGCCCACGACCAAGCCACACAATCTGGAAGGATTTCCCTGCACATCTTTCAATCTCCGGTTTAAGATGGTGAAATTCATCTATATCATAGCTAGGATCCTTATGGTGGTTAAAATACTTGTTTTGATGCCATCCATGAGGATGAATCCTTCATTGGAGATGGATCCTTCAACAGTCCTCGATGAATTAAGAGGATTTCCACCCAAAAATTTGCCAAAAGAGTACACCCCTCGAAGCTTAATCTCACAGCCTTAGGTTTTCTTTCCATATGATCAGTGGGCCTCACTTGTCTTTCCACCAGCTTATCACCATCTCTCTTCCTCTTAGCAACTTCCTCCACCTTTGAGTACTACTCAACAACCTCTTGTAACTGGTGGAGGGCCTCTTAGGACTTGGTCATCAACTTCTTATACAACTCCACGTTACTCATACCATGTATGTGACCAAGGATAATTCCCATCTTGGTACAATCCATAACACCGAGACTCCCATCCATATATCAGTTATATAATACCTCTGTTGACTCCCTTTATCTTTGGCGACTCTGGTAAAAATCTGCCATAGTCATATCAAACCGTTTATTCTGAAAGATTTGGCTTAACAATGCATTCCCAAAGTCCCTGTAATAATGCAGCAATCCTTGGCCCAACTTATTGAACCAATCCTGAGCCTTCCCTCGAAGATAGCTTCCCACAAGTTTGCACGCCAACTGCTCGTTGAAGTCTCAAGAGTTCATAAGACTAGGGAAGGTCTGTATAAACTCCCAAGAATTCGTGACTCCACTACAAGTGGGGAGTCTCTTTGAGGGCTTCATATCAACCGGCCATCGGGTAGAATGATCCACGAGTTAAGAGGAGAGATAAAAACCTATCACATGGGGCCAATCAACCTATTTAATTCCCTGTTCAGGGTATCACCATTAGCATTAACAGATCATCCCAACCATGGATTCACATGCTTGTAGGTCATCACTGTTCAGTAAAACTGCCTGATGTAAACTAATACATTGACTGCATAACCACATATCCAGAGTGAGGCAATGATCCCACCATCCAGGAGTGATGATAAGGTGGCTCCCCTAGGTATGCAAGGTATGGCATCTAATTTACCATCGAGGGCCGCAGCTGACCCTGAGCATCCAATCCCAGTTACAAACCTCCAACCTAGGCCAACATATGAGAAGTCTCAAAATTCATGAACGGTGACGTCAAGGTCGATGCCGAGCGAACCACCCCCTACCCATGATCGGAGAAGGATGGTTGTGACCAAGTTTGAATATCTCCTCTGGGTGTCCTGGGTAGGATACCCTCGGTACCGTCTGGGGTTGAGGCCTCATTTACACCACCAAGGGCATCAAAGCAGTAACTCTCATCGATGGTTGAACCACCCTATTGTGGGAATCATTGTAGGGGTGGTCTGGAATCCCACGACCATAAGGGTTTGGTCTATCTGCACCAAATATGGCTATGAGTTGAATGCGGTACCTCTTGTGCTATGATTTGCCTAGAGGTCCCTCTCGTAGGCTTCTATGAGAGAGTCAGCAGCTTCCTGGAAGGTCTTGCCACACTAACTTGTGATCTATCCATAGTCGTGACAGTCGAAGCTTCCCCGATTGAGATTACGACTGGATCAATTACCGCACTTTGAGATCCAAGAGGATTAACCATTTTCCTGGTTCTCCTTGTCCTTCTTCCTAAATAAGAATACTGTACTTTTTCACTGGGCCGTTCGCTCCTACTCACTATATTGGCCATAGAACCGGACATAAAACAAATAATTCATAATTTGACTTAATGGGTCCCATAAGGCATGCCACTTGATGCACCTGGAACTCTCTTGGGCCACACCATCAATTCCCTAGTCGTGATCTACAAGAAAGAGCCCCCAAAGTATTACAAGGGGAAACACTCTGATGATAAAGTTAGCCAACAATCTGTAGCAATATCAGATGAATAGTGAATGAATAGTGAAAATGACCATACATCTATATATATGTAAGCTACCTAAGATGTCATTGCTTAGGGTTAGGATTATGTTTGCTTCTAAGACAAATAGTAGAGTTTGACTACAATTGAAAGATCTCTAGGATGATAATGGGCTAGATAAACCTATCTTAAGGAGGTTTAATACTTGGAGTCATCTTGGGCCTTGACCCATTAGTAATAGGACTATGAGGTTGAGTATCATCAGAATACGATAATTATTCATCAAATATGTACTAATTTTGCTTAGCACACTACAAAAAAAAAGACCTATTACTTTGTCCCTTTTACCTTAGTTTTTTGGCTTAGGTAAAATAACCAAAGTAAAAAGTTCTTTTACCTCGGTTAATTTTTTTTCTAAGTAAAAGATTTTTTTACCTTGATTAAAAAATTAACCGAGGTAAAAAACATAGTAACCTTTTTTAAAAAATGAAGTAAATAACCCTACCGAATAGCGTGCAACGTCGCATATAATGTTTGTGAGGAGAGCCGACTTTGCTTTATATGTCATTTTACCGACATGTAATGTGATAGATGACCAACGTCGCTCGTATGTCATGCCAAGATTTTTTTAGGTTAAAGCTGTTTGAAAATGACTGTCTTGGGTATACAAAAGTATTTTTCAATGGTTTTAAAACCACTATATACAATGGCGTTGAATGGTACAATTGAAAATCGTTTTAAAAATAATTCACATATCAAATCACACATAGTCAACTATTGTTCAAATAAGGTAGATAAATTATTAGAAAAATAGTAGTCATAAAAATATCCTTACAATTACTACATAAATTTGAATAAAAAATGTCTTAGTTCCAACAAAACAGAAACTGCAATAAACTCAATCAGCTCAGATTGTGATGACCTTGAAAACAATCGGCTCCCCTGCTTCTATGACCTCAAAGAACAAGGTGTCACCAATGCGTAGGCGATTGCTGAAAGGAACTCGCTAAAGCCCTTCAGAGACAGGGCCTTGATCTTCCCACCCTCGAGTAGTTCTTGTGCCACTCTCTCCCGTAGCACCTCAACAATGTCCCTTGGGATGTACTAGATCACCAAAAAAATTATTTTATATAAATATATGCAATTAATAAAAAATAATATAATTTTAAAATCAAATAATTACATGCATTTAATTACCTAGCTATATGTCTTACCAAAGTGGGGTTTGTCCCGAAGTTCTACTACTTCAGAGTGCAGTGGAAATGTGGGCTATCAGCAGCCATTGTATGTTGCTCAAGGTCGAACACAAGAGGTTCTAGGTTACTCCGTTGTGTGAAGAGCTGTATAAAAACAAGAAAAAAAATTAATTGTCATAAACTTTGAAGATATATAAGTAAACATATGTAAAATGGTAAAAGACCTGGAAAAAGGGTCAACTGGAGGATCCTTTGCCAACCATTAGTCCTAAATAATCTAAGAAAATGATTAGCGAATACAAACCTTGAAACTTTAAGGGTGTAACGTCAGCCATGCCTCGCACGTACATATCGGTCTAAAACAGTGGCACGGTCGACATGTACCGGTGATGTCGCTCCATAGTTTACCAAACCAAACATTTGACAGATATAAGATGAGTTCACATAAATTTTTTTAAAGCAAGCTTAAACGCATGTATGTGCATCGGTAACCAGACGATTTTACTGATGGTTAAATCGGCGAATGTGCAACGTCTCATTCAAAAGAACATATCACTAAAAATGAGAATGTACAACGTCGCGCTACATTCGCATAGACAGAAGGTTAACCGATAGGCTAACGACGTCGCATGTGACCCTAATAGTTATGACCAAAATTGCAGAAAACTAGAAAAAATCATGTTTTAACAACAGAAAATTACACAAAAAAGTCCAAGAACATACCAAAACATAGTACATAGGTTGGTATTTAAGGAAACTTCACACTATAACAAGTCCATAAGAACTTGAAAACCAAAACCTCAACACATTCACACCATAGATCAAATAAATTCAAGGAAAAATTACAAAAATGAAGGTGTTGGAAGAGTTGAAAAATCATACCTTTGACAAGAGACAAGAGATGAGGGGGTGGGGAACTGTTAGAATTCGCAGGAAACTTTAAAGTAAACACTTGAACTGATTCTGAGGTGGACTCCATATATATAGACATTTTGGAACGACGTTGCTTTGGACCCTTGTGATGTTCGCCTTGATCTTAGAGATGTCGCACCTTCATCGGTTTATGTGACAAGCAACCGAACCATGACCGGCGTTGCAAATGTATGTGGGCCTAATAATTGAAGCCCTCTAGAATAACAAATGGGCCTGCGTTGGACCAAAATGAATAAAGTGCACTACAAACTATAACATATTATTTTTTTGGTTATTGCAACAAGGCAATCAGTAGAAGTTTTGAATAGGAAGATTGCTATAAGTGGATTAAAATCTTGAACAGTAAAACCCTTTGAATTTTTACATGAAAGACAAACAATTTCACTCATTTATTTTCTTGGTCCCACTTATGATGTAAAATGGTATAAACAACCCTGAGGTAATAATTGCAGTTTTTTGTTGTGTAGGATTGTCCTTCACTGAGGAAAAAAAGTCGGTCAACAGTTCGAATTTATTAAAAAAAAAGAAGTGTTCAAAAAATATTTGCTTGTTTGAGACTGATTGGAACAATTTTTCATTACACACAAGTTTGTTTTAGTTTTGTGTATGATCGTAATTTCAAAACTTAGTTTCATATAGTAGGGTTAAAAATTGAGACAACCGATAGATATGTATATAACATTATTATTAGTGCATTAAATCTCTGAATGTAGATTAAAAATTAAATAAAACTAAAACTAAAATATGGACCCATCAATGATGACATTGAACACTATCGGCCCAATACCATACAACAACTCGAAATAGAGCGTGTCCCCAATTCTCAGTTCGTGTGCATCAAGAAACTCGCCAAAACCCTTTGGGAACAGGGTCTTAAGCCTCCCGTTCTCTGAGTAGTTTATGTGCCACTCTCTTCCGCCGCACCTCAAGACAACATATGTCTTGAATTTTCGTAGGAGTAGAACAATTTCCCTTGGGATGTAATAAATTATAAACAGAAAACAATAGTTTGTATTTATGAAAGTGATCTAAAGAAAATGTTAAACGAAAATAAATTAACGAGTAAGGCTTACCAATATTGGAACTTGACCGAAGTTCATTTGGCTCAATTAACAAACAAAATGTGGAATAGTATCGTCGAATGAATACCGCACGCTCCACCTCTGAATCACTCAAGATCTACAATATTGGTCAATGATATTATGAATAATTAAATAAGAATATAAGTAATCAAATAAACAAAAAATCGCTTACCTCTATTGGGGAACGACTAGTGAAACCTCCGTTGTTGGCCATGATTCCTGAAATTCATATCACCCAGATAAAATATATATCAATAGAAATTGGTTAGTAGACGCCGTCGGTTATAAATACAGGACGTGACCAAAGTGGCATACAACACTGATCAGAAACCGATTTCTCGAAAGACACAGACATCCAACATCGACCTTCAATTAATCATTTAAGTCGGCCAGGAATCCCATGTAATATCGGTCCAAAATAGTGGCATGACCGACATGTATGTGCGACATCACTCATTAGTTGTTTAGACCGAAGATAGTGAGCAACAGACAAACGAGTTTGCATTCAAAAGCTTAAAACAAGCATAAATGTCGGTTACTGACATCGCTAACCTATAAGTTACACTAATAGGCTAGCCGAGATGGGTGCGACGTCTCATTCTTAACAAAAAAAACACAAATATGAATGAGCGATGTTTCAAAATGGTCGCATAAAACGAAGATGGACTTATATGTCAGCGGTGTTACATTTAACCCTAGCAGCTATGTACAAAATCGCAGAAACCCAGAAAAATTCATGCTTGGAAAACACAAATTGACACAAAATCATCCAAAAACATACAAATGAAATGTGATTACACTATAACTAATCGATAGGAACTGCATAACCAAAAACATACCAATCGAACACATTTACACACCATAGATATAACAATTTGAAGAGAAAAAAAAGAAGGATTAGAAAGAATTGAAAAACATACCTTTGAGAAGAGAGGTTGGGGGACTGTTGGAATTCGAAGGAAAGTTGAATGTTTGAACTGATTTCTGAGGTGGGCTCCATATATATAGTCGTTTTGAACCCTTGTGAATTTGGCCTCGACATGTGCAACATTGCACGTCAATTTACCTTACCAACAAATGATCAAACTGTGACCAACTTCGGCTAACCTGAATGTGGGCCTCACAATTTCAGTTCGCTAGCATAACAAATTGACCCGCGTTCAACCAAAACTAATATAATTGAATTTCATAACGGTTTGTAGTATATTAGAAACTAATATATGAAATTTATAAAGGTCCATGAACTTTATTAACGTCCGGTTCGATCATAATTGATTTTGGCACAGCCGGTTAACTTTTTTATTTTTTTTCACTCAGGTCCCTCCAATAAAGTGGGAGAGGTTGAAATCCAAAATTAGAGAAACCCTTATCTAATTGACATTGTGACGGCCATGTTGTTTAGATTTGGGCATCAACGGGTCAATGGAAAGGGCCCAAAATCTCAACACAGAGTATTTTAGGACACTTTTCAAAAATTACATTATGGCCTATGTGTGCGACATCGCAACCGTATCGATTAAAATGAAGCAAGAACCGACCCGCAATTGACGTCGGTTAACCTGAAATTTCCAGTGAGAACAAAAAATTTGAGCTAAAAATTTGAGCACATCCCCCAACCCAATTTCATCTCATTATTATTCAGCACCAACATCCATTTCACATCCCAAACACACTTCCTCAAAACCCAACTCCACAAGATTATTTCCATTCACACAATTACAACAATTAAAGTGCTTAATTAAATTTCTCCCCTCAAACATGAACAAGTATCCAAGAATGGAGTATCTCCGGGTTCAGATTAATTGAGGTAGTTTTCCATCCATTCCATGTTCATTTTTCAGTTTTATTAGTGATTTTGTATATGTTCTTTTTCTCATGGAACAAAGATTGAATATTTTCATAAAGTATGATGATTGTGTTACATGTTATATAATGTATAGTGTTTGTGTTGTAAAGATAATGCCGTGTATGTAAGGAGTGAGAAAAAGTCTTAGATTAGGGATGATTAAGGACAATAATTACATTTTTGAAAGAACACACATCGAATGTGCGACGTCGGTCACAGTTAATCGGCCACTGCGATATGGTACCGAACAAAGACCGATATCGCACACGTCTAGGAAATGCTTGAAATAACTGGAATGTTCGATGTCGGTCCGTATGTCGGCCGGGGAGACATTGATGTAAAATGTATGCGACGTCGTACTAAAGCATATCAGTTACATTTTTTCAGTGGAGATTAATGCCGTACGTATGACTATATTATGTGTATTTCAATTGTATGCCCAATTCTAACATAAGTTCGGTTTCATGTGGATTGGTTGTATGTGGACAAATACAGTTATCAATGGACTTTCAGCATGTACATGGATGGACTTTTCATTTCACTAGTTGCCCTGACAGTGTTAATGTCGTACAACTTTGACAATGGAGGTTCAATTAAATTAATATTCAATCTCATATCAACTTTATGTATTTTAATAGATTGTCACATATGTTAGTAATATACGTGTTAGTTGTGTGAGTTTTAACATGTGATTCCTTTCTAAATTAATTTAACAACAATTGATTGTTGTATAACGTTAACCATTTCTTGAGTTATCGAGTATTAAATAACATGTAACCGCTAGTGACGAACTATTGTTTGTGCCATCAAATATAATTATTGTACGAGGATCGGTGTCTCCATGATTAATCTGCGATGTCGCACGAATCTATACATCGACGACACTTTACCAACGTCGCATAAATAGGCATCGATTTTTTGTGCGACACCGGCCTATCAAAACGACATTGTATTGGTCATCGGTCCACGTCAGCATGCACACGAGATGCCCACAATGCGCAATTTCAGTTAAGCGTCAGCGACGTCACTCCTATTAAGATCGACATCAGCATGAATGAAGTTCGCAACATTTCCTCTCCCATCGTTTGCCTTCTTGCTCAAACTAATGCCGGTCAGAAAACATGCCGACGTCGGCCTGAGCGAAGTCGCAACCATGGTGTCCCATCATCTGCCTTCTTGCTTGGATAGACGTCGATCACAAAACCTGCCAACGTCGGTCAAAATTGAGGTAAAAAATACTTTTTACCTCAATTCAAAACCGAGGTAAAATATTTACTTTTTACTTCGTCAGTATTTACCTTAATTGTTTTGATTAAAAACTGCGATAAAAAATCGTGTAGAATCGAGATAAAGTGTCATGCTTCTTGTATTGACATCTAAATTTTTTTTATTTTCCATTTTTCCAATACCTATGACAAATTTAGCTCCGATTTCCCACACCTAATATTACAAAACCTGTGCTATATTGAGGTATTTTCCAGTAGTGTGTAGCTGGTTAAAAAAAAATGAAGCTAAGGTTACTCAACATTAACAGTAGAGTATCAAGAGTATTATTTATGAAACATGCTTTAATTTGTCCGCCGCTGATGCTTCTCGTGATTCTCATATGGACCCCTCGAAGTTAATTTCCAGTTTGGACATGAAAAACGTTTCTTTATATATATATATATATATATTAATTTCGGAACTTCGAAATCTAAACATGTCACTTAGATTCCGGACCCACAACGTCTACTAGTACTCCCTCCGTCTCATCATAAATTGTATAAAAAATTTTTTACGATCTTCAATGAACACCTTTAACCGTAAATACACGTATAATAATAGAACACAAAAGGTCGATATTTTAAAACTTCATGTTACGGTGAATCTAACGATAACTCATATGATAATATTATTGATCTCTTATTTAACCAAATAGATTGAGAAAAATTTTATGTGCAATTTGAGCTGGGACAGAAGGAGTATATAAATTGTAATTGAGATCATTAAGCAGAACAAGCACAATAATTCAAGTAAAAAGATATGGAGGTTTCATATAGCGAGGTTTCTGGGTTCTATAGTGGTCTAATTTTCTTAGCTCTCATCTTGACATGGAGAGCATTCAACTGGGTATGGTTGACGCCCAAGAAGCTGGAAAAGAGCCTACAAAAACAAGGCTTCAGAGGAAATGCATACAAATTAGTACATGGAGATTTTAAGCTCATTACATCACTTTTCATGGAAGCACTCTCCCACCCAATTGATCTCACTGATGATCCCGTCCCAAGAGTCAGCCCTCACCACAGTCAAGCCCTCAAGAAATATGGTAATTCTGATTCTCCAATTTTTAACTAATTTCTTATTTTATTCTAAAGCTCAAAATTGCTAAACAAACCTACGTGTGTCAGGGAGTTACAAAATAACTACTCCCTCTGTCTCAGGTTAAATTGCACAGAATTTTTTTCACGCTCATCAAGAAACTTGTCTAACCGTTTATATGTTTAACTATATATAATAATGGTAAAGAAAAGTTACTTTTCATAAACTAACGACGAATCCAATCATATAACATATGATAATATTATTGTTTATATATCTATTTAAATATGTGGTTAAAATTAGACATTGAATAATGACATAAAGTGATGTACGCATCTCGGAGGGAGTATTGTTATTATATGGATACAGACCAGTCCGTCGTTTCTTAGACCTGCTAGCTCCATTCGTCTTTGGTATCTTGGTAGGCTCATGAATAGGTTAACTAGTTGCTCCTTAAAAATTTGGCTAAGTTTTAGAAAAAAATGGCCTTGTGCTAAGTGTTTGTTGTAATAAACAATAATGTAATGATTCAATTCGATAATACTCATGCATAAATAATATAATATGACATACCCAAATTTGTTGATCGCTCAATTTTGCAACTTATGATTAGTCTTATGAAGAATACACTATTTATGAATTCAAGATTGAATGATCCTTCTTGTGAATTCAAATGTGTTTCTACAGGGTCCAAACAAGGTTTATATAGAACACAAAACCAACGGTCGCATCCATTAAGCAAACCATTGTGTCTCTTCACATGTTCTTAAGCAAATACATCTCTTCGATTCTTTATGAATAGATGTCACCTTTCATGATACTGTATTATGAACTCATATTTTATTTTAATCATATATTTATCATTTACTAAATAAACAATGTCATGTTCTTATGATATCTAACAATCTCCCACTGAACTTGATGTTGAATTAAATATGATAAATATACTAAAGTGTCAATGGGGTTAAAACTTAACTTGCTTTAAAATTCTATCAATCATAAAAGTTGTGTTGAATAAGAAAATAACTTGATGGATTGCCATCAGTATTTTAAAATCACAACATCACAAATACAATCATATGAATTGCTTAACACATCATTTTACATTTTGTACTTAATATTCTGAAACCAAAATATAATCCTAATGTCCTCAAATTTCTATTTATAATTGATAAGTGAAATATATTTCATTCCATAAAACTCAGCTGAAACTTTATGAAATATAGAATGAATATACTTTTATGAATTACTCATACATATGTATTTAATGTCAGCTTTCCACTTCTTAAAATTTGAGCTGTTCAGTAACTAAATCTAATAAATGCTCATTGGAAACTGAATAGTCGTACATTAAAATCAAGTCTCAATGAATGAAAATATATCTTAAGAATTTCATTTGTTATAAAAAAAAACTAAATCAAAGATAAAATTCTAACACCTTTGGTTGCACTGATTTTATAGTGATTATAAATGTTTATCTATGCATATGTATATGTGTGAATTGATAAACCAAATGCTTAATATATTCTTCTTTGGAAGTTTATACTAATTTAATTTTAAGTTTTCAGTGTACACATGGATGCACGTAATGAAACTCTGGTACATTAGAAGTACTTTGGTAACAAATATGAATGAGTTTCGTACACATCTTATAATTGAATCATAATATAAATTATGTTATCATAATTGCTTTAGTAATAGATGAATGAATTTATACATTATGCATATGGTAGAAATGTTGGTAATATCTTATAAGCATAAAATTATTAAAGCATACTAAAACATTGTCCACCGAAAATTTCCCATTCATAGATATACAACAATATTATAGGCATACAAATATGCATCATTTATCCATATTAATATAATATCAACAAATGCAGGAACCCAGTGTTGAAATGGACATGATAATGTACTGGTTATTAATTGCAAGAGGTATTAATAAGAAGAATATATGTTTTTCTGAATGTGCAATGTTGATTATTATAAATGATGCTATATCAAAAAAATTATATATATTATAAGAGCAGTCCATGAATATTCGTGCCTTAATTTAGTCACAAATACGAATATGCATACTAACATGAATATGAAATATTATTACTTGTTGGAATAACAATTAATCAAGTCAGATTTATACATGTACGTAGAAGCATACTATATGAAATGAGTACTACAAAATGAATCGTGGGTCTGATACCAATTGTTGACAATAACAATAATGTAATGATTCAATTCTATAATACTCATGCATAAATAATGTAAGATGACATACCCGGATCTGTTAATCGCTCCATTATGCAATTGATGATTAGTCTTCTGTAAAATACACTATTGTAAAAATATGAACGATTAGTTTTATTGATGATACAGGGGTAATTTATATAGAAACCGTATACAGAATCACAAATGGAAAATGATTCTATATAAGGTACAAGATATACACAAAATGTGACAAAACATCTCCTTAACACTCCTCCTCAAGTTGGAGCATGTGTATCACGAATATCCAACTTGCCAAGAAGAGTCTGAAATGACTGTCGTCCAAGAGCCTTAGTAAATAAATCCATAGGTTACCTGGAAGTGCGAATATGATGAATAATGACCTCACCAGACTGTACCAAATCACAAACAAAATGACAGTCAATCTCAATATGCTTCTCCTGCTCATGAAACACAGGATTGGCGGCAATGTGTAGGGCTGCTTGACTGTCACAGTGAGTGCAAAGGAGAAGAGTGGCCCACTCCAAGATCTCGAAGAAGGGACTTAAGCCAAATTAACTCACAACAAATAACAGCCATTGTGCGATACTCAGCTTCTGCGGAAGATCGAGAAACAGTCAATTGTTTCTTTGTCTTCCAGGAAATTAGAGATTCTCCAAGCATAACAAAATATCCAGTCAAAGAACGATACGTAATTGGGCAAGCAGAAGCGAACTTTTAGCAGAAAGAAATAAACATTAACCTGGATGACTCTTCAGAAAATGTAACATGCGCAGAGCAGCCTGCCAGTGCACAACGCACGGCTCCTTCATGAATTTTGCCAGAGTGTGTAAATAATAACTGAGCTCCGGGCGAGTGATAGTCAGATAAATTAGTTTTCCAACTAGCTTGCGATATTGCGCAGGATCAGTGTAGAGGGGACCTTCTGCGCCGCCAAGTTGTGTTGTTGTTCCACCAAAAAATCCGTAGGCTTGGCAGCCAACAATCTAGTATCAGTCAAAATATCAAGAGCGTATTTCTGTTGTGACAGAAATATACCATCAGGTCCTCGGGCAATCTCAATACCCAAAAAATCTTCTGAACACCAAGATCTTTCATATTAAAGCAATAACTGAGATACTTCTTGAACTTAAGTAACAAAGTAGAAGAGGATCCAACAATGATCAAATCGTCAACATAAAACCAAAACATGCAAGGAAACTCCATTACACAAATAAGTGAACAAAGAGTAGTATACCTTACTCTGTACAAAGCCAAAAATGCACAGGGCAGTAGCAAGTTTTGCAAACTAGTTTCTGGGAGCCCGATGAAGACTTTAAAGAGATTTGTGAAGCCTGCAAACTAAGCCAGGCGCATGAAGTGGATAACCAGGAGGGAGGCGCCTGTAACTTCCTCATCTAGATCCCCATGCAGAAATACGTTGTGTACGTCCATCTGATGGAGATCTCAATCATGAGTAACGGCTACTACCAAGAACAGACGAACTGAGCTCATCTAGGAAACATGAGCAAAAGTCTCAGTGAAATTAGTGCCCTCAATCCGGCGATTTCCAAGGACAACTAGCCGAGCTTCATAGCGCTCAATCAAACCATCTGACTTATACTTGGTTCTAAACATCCATTTTCTTCCAATGGTATGTTTATCAAGAGGCAGAAGAGACAGAACCCATGTATTGTTATGCGCAAGTGCATCAATCTCATCAGTCATTGCTGCCCATCAGTGCGAATGACGAGAAGCCTCAGAATAAGTAACAGGGTCTGAGGCATCTGTAACTGTAGCCAAAAATCAAGAATGCAAAACAAAAAAATTATTGCAAGTTAGATAATTAGCAATAGGGTAACAAGTACCTCAGAACAGATCAGGCGGGGAAAAGAGAGTAGCAGAGGAAGGGGGGGGGGGGGGGGTTAGCGCAAGTAGCAGTGCAGACGTAATCTTGTAATTTCACCGGAGAACGATGAAGGTGAGTACTTTATGGATGGAGAGGCTAGAACGACGTAGACTCATTGTCAGAGCAGGCAGAATCGGATACAGGTCGTGGCTCAGGCTGTGGCTCTGGGTGGCCGAGATTGACTCAGACAAGGATAAGTCGGGGCACAGGTGGTAGCTTGGCCGGCGGTGACCATGGTGTGAAGGTGGGCGGCAGAGGCACTGGATGTGGCGGAGTTGACGCCGGTGATAGTGTGATCGAAGTCAGCTGCAACATTGGAGCAGGCGGCACGGTGTCGTAGATGGCATACTGTCGTGGCAGCATCAAATCCTCGAAAAGAGGAAATTCAGCATCAGATGCATAAGGAAAGCAATCTTCATAAAATGCAACATCTCAACTATCAAACATAGTGCGAGACTCTAAGTCATAAACGTGCCAAGCTTTCTTGCTAAGAGGATATCCTAGAAAAGCACATTTGCGACTTTTGGTTGCAAACTTATCACACGGCTTTGGGAGATGAGATGAAAATCTCAAACATTCGAACACACAGAGGTGGCTATAGTCGGGTGTGCGGCAATGAAGAATTTGATGGGGAAAATGGACATTCAACACCAGTGTTGGAGTGCTATTGATCAGGTAGGTAGCAGTAAGGATGAATTCTCCCCAAATGTCAATAGAAAAATGAGCTTGGAAACAAAGAGCATGAGCCACATTAAAGATGTTGTTGTGCTTCCGTTCCACTCGCCCATTCTGTTGGGCATGTAGACGGTGGATGTCTCGAACCTAATTCCTCTCTCATCAAAGTAACGTCTGAGAGGAAGAAACTTGGTTCCATTGTCAGCTCTAACTTGTTGAACTGATTGGCGAAACAGTGTCTAACAAGTGCAAAAAACTCTTTCATCTTAGCAGGCACCTCAGACTTAGATACTAGTAAATAAACCCAAATAGCTCGAGAATAATCATCAACAATAGTTAAGAAAGAAAATGCTCCACTAGAAGAAGGTGAGCCACAAGGCCCCCAAACATCACAATGTATAAGTTCAAGCAAATAACTAGCCTTAAAAGTACTTAAGGGAAAACTAATTCTAGATTGTTTTTCCCGATGACAAACAGAGAAAAGAACGGTTTTATTCAAATGTCTAGGCCTTAAAGAAATAACTGGGATAGAAGACAAAACCGAATTGGAAGAATGTCCAAAATGTTGATGCCACAGAGTAGGCGAAGAAACAGAGAAGACAATGGTGGCGATCGGCGGTGGTAGAGCCCCAAGTCTGTGCAGCTAATAAACCCCTCCCTACTGATCACCCATGCCAATCACTGTTCTCATGTTGATATCATGTAATATGCATATTGTTTTGCTAAGCAAATCCAAACATTTTAAATCAGTGGTTAACTTGGCAAAAGATAAAAGTTGCAGTGCAATTCCAGAATAAATAAAACACGAGAAACAAGAACATTTCCAAAGTATAAATTTCTGTGTTGAGTAGCAGTAGAGATAGAGTCATCAAGAAGGATGACATCAACATGATCAGCAGGTTCAATATCATGCAGAAGATTCCGTCATCGGCCATATGCTATGAAGCTCCAGTATTAAGAATCCAAGGTAAAGTAGGCTTACCTAACATAGTGTAAGAATTAGTTATCTTAGAGAACATATTAAGAACCATACTCCAATGTTCCTTGGACAAGGAAGGACTGAAAGTAGTCCGATAAGCATCGGAGAAGACGGTGCCGACGTTGGAGTTGCAGCGGAGGCAACATGAGCAACTCCGGTGAACGGCACCACTGCAGGGGTGCAGGCTTGCTGGTTTTGAGCTCTCGAACCGGATCCCAGAGATCTGTTCTCCACAAACCACTTTGGATACGCAATAATCTTGAAGCAGGTAGTAACATCGTGATCCTTACGGTTGCAATAAGTGCACCAAAGGCTCTTCCGATCAACGGCAGTGATAGGTGGATTTCTTGGGGCGGTAGTAGTTGGCTTTGGAGCAAGAGATGGTGTCGGACATCGTGCAGCAAAGGCTATGGTGTCTGGAGTGAGCTCACAAGCACTAATAACATTCTTGTGCGCTCATCCTGAATTGCAAGCGAGTGAACACGACCAATAAAGGGCAAGAGATCCTACGTCAAGATGTGTGGTCTCAACGTGTGATACCCTTCATCAAGACCAACGAGAAATTGATGAACCATCTCATTCTCATGACACTGAGCAACAACATCAGCAGCAGGACAAACACGTGTCTGAGCAGGCAGGTAAGTAATCAATTCATCCCACAATTTCTTTATCTACTATAATGAGAAGAAAAAGACTGACCATTCTGGCGACAAGTATAAATGGTCACACGAATTTCACACATGTGTGGACCATTACCAATACAAAAATGCCAGTTAAGGTCATCATAAAGTTCCTTAACCGACACACAATAAGTTAAACCATACCGAATTGATGGATCAAGAGTCTGAACAATCCAACCAACAAGCATAGAATTCATACTATTCCACTCATTATAAAAAGGTTCACTAGGAAAATGTTTAATGATAGAACCATCAAGATCTCAGGACAGATTCTTAATCCTGGATGATCTGACAGATGAACATAGTAGGGATGACTGGCAGGCAACACATGAGAAGGGTCACTGGCGGATACTAGGCGGCGACCGCCGCTACTTGTACGACAGCCTAGAAGATGGCGGCATCAACAACGTGCAAGCTGGGAAACCTGACAACATAGAGCAGCGACGACACCAACATCAATAGCAAGCAGCAAAGGGACGATGAAAGCATTATCAACAGCATTCTCATCGTCGGGAACAACAGGGTTAGCAGCAACGTCAAAATTTTTGACTTCAATATGATCATAGAGATTCATGATAACCAAAAAAGGATGATAGTGGCAACAATCGGCCTTGGGCGGTGGCGCGTGAAGTTGGATTACGGTGGCGCATGGTGGCGCATGGGCGCGTATGGCGGCGGTGGTGTGGAAAATTATATGGTTTAGGGTTTCAGGACTTTTAGCTCTAATACCATGTAAAATATGAATGGTTAGTTTTATTGATGATACAAAGGTGCTTTATATTGACATCTTATATAGAATCACAAATGGAAAATGATTCTATCTAAGGTACAAAATATACAAAAAAAATTTCTGTAACAAGTATTTATGAATTCTAGATTGAATGGGACTTCTTGTGAATTTGAATGTGTTTCTGTAGGGACCAAACAAGGTTTATACAGAACACAAAACCAACGATCGCATCCATTAAGCAAACCATTATGTCTCTTCATATGTTCTTAAACAAATACATCTCTTCGATTCTTTATGAATAGATGTCACCTTTGGTGATACTGTAATATGAACTAATTTTTTATTTTAATCATATATTTATCATTTACTAAATAAACAATGTCATGTTCTTATGATATCTAACAGTGTTAGCTAGGTCACCGACGACAGCGTCATTATCCGGCCATGTGCTTCCCATACCAGTCCCGTGAATGGTTAGATTCGCATCACTATCTGCCAGATTTATTGTCATCCATATTTTTTATCGCTTTCAGCCGGATTTTGGTTAGATTTAGTTGGAATCTCTGGTCGACAATGAAGCCATTTTAACAATCGCCTGAGTTCTTCTAATTTGTCTGGTTGTTAGACGCCGCGCTGAGAAATTGAGTAGGTGTAAAGCTGAGGATCAATGAATTATTTTTAGCGTGGATTTTAAGAAAATAAAAGACGTTGTATACTGTATGTTTCTCTTCATGAAATGTAGTACAGTTTCTCTGGATTTAATGAGAAAGAAAAAGCAGTCCTGTGACAAATTGAATGAGAAATATCCTCTGCATATCACTCTGCTAGGTATAGCTAATTATGAAATAAATTTGAATATCAATAACAATCTGTGTTGTGTTATATTCAGCCCTTGTGGAGAAGGGTAGATGGGGAAATTTCCTATTCTTTCAATGACTCAGATGGTTGCAATAACGATAACAACTTTCCATTCATGTCCTTGCTAAGCTGAGGATGAGCTGTGCAGTTAGGGCAGTTAGCCAAGTAGGGATTAGGATATAAGCTGAGAAAAGAGGAGGGATTAGCATGCTTTTTAATAATTTGCAGATTGGTTGTTAGATAAATTCCAAACTTTCCTCTCTCTGTATTCTTGTTGTTCTTCCTTTATTTCTCAAATTCTACTTCTTCAGATTCATTTCTGCCCATTCAATCCATTTCTGTATTGATAATTCCAAAAGGCAATAAACACTTTATAGTTTTATCCTTCTTGAAAGCTTAGCTTGTTACATTTGGTATCAGAGCTGTTGTGTCCTCAGTAAGAATGGTGGATAACACTAGGATGACGATTTTGGAAACACGAATCAATGACATGGCTCATGAAGTGAAGCATTAATTTGAGCTGAACAACGTACGAGTGTATCAAGCAATTGATGAGAAATACAAAATTTGGAGAGCTAACATCTAGGAAAAGGTGGGGAGGAATATTGATGTGAAAATGGAGGCACAACTGGATCACCTCAGGAGACCTCAGGAGACCTCAGGATAGTCAGATAAAGGAAGCTGAAGTGATGAAGGAATTGATGTCTAAATTGGTGATGTAGAAAGAAGCAAAAACAAAGGCTGTGGTCATGGATATTGAGAGTTTATCTTCAATAAAACATCTTGATATTTTAGATTTGAAGCACAGGGAAGATTCTGACTCATAACACAGGTTTAGAAGGAATCACAATGATCAAGAAGCATTCGGAGATTGGAGGGAGAAGATAGGACGTAGCACTAGGATTGGTCAACAAAAAATTGAACTGGCACTGTTCTCAGGTGACAAACCGAAGGAATGGATAAGGAAATGTAAACGATTCTTTCATTATTTTTAGACAGGAGAATCTCAGGAGGTTGAAGCAGTGGAGATTTACCTGGAAGGAAGAGCTGAGGTATGGTTTCAAAGTGTGAAATGCACCAAAAGGTCTTGGGAATGGAATGATTTTGAGGAAGCTGTGATGAGAAAGTTTTCTAATCTTGGAGGCAAAGATCTGGTGCAGCAGTTCAAAAAACTCTATCAAAAAGGCAATGTCAGGACCTATTAGGAGCAGTTCGAGGATTTGAGATCTGTAATACCAAGTAAGGATCCTTATCTCTCTGAATCTTATTTTATCTCTAGTTTTGTGAGCAGTCTCGAAGAAGAGATTAAGCCAATGATTAGAATGCTAAAACCTTTTACATTGCAAGAGACTATGGAATTGGAAATTCTGCAAGAACAAAACATAGAGATACTGAATAGGAGGCCAAAACTGTTTGCTGGTGTAATATCTAATGCTATCTATGTGCCTGTGCTTAAGAAAGAAGAAAAATATGAAAATAAATTTGGAGTAGAAGGAGTTAGAAGGTTATCTCTACAGGAAGTTCAATTCAGAAAAGACAATCAACTATGTTTCAAATGTGGTGATCGTTTTAGTCCTGGGCATAAATAGAGATTTAATCAAGTGTGCTTGATAAATGTTAAGGAACATGGTGATATAGATGATGGTGTATTGGTTGTGGAAATGGAGGAAGAACCTGACAGTATAGATAAGGAACCTGAACAGCTGACACTTAATTCCATTGGGGTGGGAATAAGATCAACACTATTACTGTTTATGGTTGGTTAGAAGGCGGGAAAATCAGTGTGTTGTTAGATACTGGAAGTAACGATACATTTATCGATCTTGATATCATGTATGAGGTTGGGTTAAGGCAGGTACCCTCTAAGCCATTTGTTGTCACTGTGGCTGATGGATCACATGTTAGAGGATCCACATTTTGTTCAAATATTTTATGGAAAATTCAGGGACATAATATTTGTTATGATTTGAGAGTTATACCTTTAGGGAAGCTTGATATGATTCCAGGAGTAGATTGGATGAGGCTCTTCAGTCCTATAACATTTGACTTTGATGAGAAAAGTATTTCATTCTCTAATGAGGGCATAATTTGGCCTTTGTAATGGGATGATGATGAGGTTGTAATGAATCTGGTCAGAGGGCATCAGGCTAGACAGTGGAGTGAATATAAGAAGGGAAGATTATATCATCTTAAAATAAAGGGGCCAGATAGGATTTATGAGCCAGTTGAAGAGCAAATGATATGCAAGATGGTTAAGTCTGATTCTGAGCAGCAACTGGAAGTGCAGCAGTCCATGACAGGAACAGAAACTCAAGAAGAGATGCTTGTACAGATACAAACTATCCTTGAGACTTTTGTTGATGTTTTTGCTTTGCTTACAGCCTTACTTCCTGCTAGAATCACAGATAATCAAATACCTTTAAAAACTAGTTCTGAGCCTTTTTAATACAGGCTATACAAGTATGCCCATGCCCATAAAGATTTGATCGAAAAGAAAATTGAAGAGATGAAGAAGAGTAAGATCATTCAAGATAGTACCAATCCATTTTCTTCCCCAGTTATTTTAGTCAAAAAGAAAGATAGCACTTGGAGGATGTGCATCGACTATAGAAGATTTAATGACATCACAATAAAGGATAAGTTTCCTATTCCCATCATATACAAGTTAATGGATGAATTAAATGGAACAAAGTACTTCACAAAGCTAGATCTGAGAGCAGGATCCATCAAATTAGAGTTAGATATGAAGATGTTCATAAAACTGCATTCCAAACTCCCAATGGCCACTACAAATTTCTTGTTATGCCTTTGAGGCTTACTGATGCCCCGAATAAATTTCAATCATTAATGAACTCAGCTTTCAAGGATTATTTGTGAAAGTTTTTTTTAGTTTTTTTTGACGATATATTGATATACAACATTAGTTTGGATGAACGTTGCAGTCATATTCATGCAGTTTTACAGTAGATGAGGAAACATCAATTGTTTGCAAAGAGAACAAAGTGTGTATTTGCACAATCTCAGGTTTATTACCTCGGTCACACAATATCAAGAGCTAGTGTTTCAATGGATAAGCAGAAAATAGGAAGCATTGTTTAATGGCCTAAACCAATATCGTTAAGTAATTAAGGGGTTTTCTTGGGTTGATAGAATACTATAGAAGGTTTATCTCATCATATGGAATAATTTGCATGCCACTACATGATATACTAAGGAAAGATTCTTTTAAATGGAATGAAAAGGAAGATAAGGCTTTTGAGCAACTGAAAAGAGCAATCATCACTGCTCCACTTTTGAGTTTACCAGACTTTAATAAGCTTTTCGTTGTGGAAACAGATGTGAGTGCTCAGGAAATGGGGGCTGTACTCATGCAATCTCAAAGGCCTATAGCCTATTTGAGTAAGTCTTTTTGTGAGAGAAACAAGGGTATTTCTACCTATGTAAAAAATGGTTGGCTTTGCTGATGGCAGTAGAGAAATGGAAGCATTACTTAATGGGAAATCATTTCATTATTAAGACTGACCACCAGTCCTTGAAATATCTCTTGGATCAGAAGCTGACCAGTACCTTGCAACACAAATGGTTTACAAAATTATTTAGTTTTAGCTTTGGAATTCAGTACAAGAAAGGATCCGAAAATGAGGCAGCAAATGCTTTATCCAAGTTTTCTAAAGAAGTAGAAGAAGTGGAAGGGAAATCTGATCCAAATATTACCGATTCCTCAGTTCAAAGTAATCAAAGGGAGGGTTTAGTTTCAGATATGGTACATAATAACCACGGTAAATTGAGAGTTATATCTTCTGCATAGCCTGAATGGTTACAACAGATTGGGCTTAGTTATAAGAATCATCAACAAGCTTAGGAATTAATTGCTCAGGTTCCATTGACTCCAGATCCAAATGGACCTTATCACTATGTGAATGAGGTATTAAAGAAAGGAAATAAATTTTATGTGGGAAAATATGGAGAAAGAAGACAGCATATTATTAGCACCATGCATTCCTCGGCATTGGGAGACTATTTTGGTCAGATTGCTACACAAAAGAGAACTGAAGCAGTCTTCTTTTGGCCTGGACTCGGAAAAATAAGTAGAGACTTTTGTGAAAGAATGTTTTGTTTGTTAGCAGAATAAAGGAGAACACTACCATCCTTTGGGCTTATTGCAGCCAATACCAATCCCAAGGCAGATAACCATGGATTTTGTAGAGAAGTTTCCATCATCACAAGGTTGTGATACTATCTATGTGATTGTGGATAGATTGTCAAAGTATGCTCATTTTTACCCATTTTCGCATCCTTTCACTGCACAATCAATTGCTCAGTTGTTTTTGGCATAATATTATAAACTACATGGTTTGCCTGAGACTATCACTAGTGACAGGGATAAAGTCTTTTTGAGCTATTTCTGGAAAGAGTTATATGGGAGGCTGGGAGTGAAACTTCAGTTTAGTATGGCCTATCATTCTCAAATGGATGGTTAGACAGAGAGGGTAAATCAGATACTAGAGACATATTTATGATGTTTCTGTGGAGATCAACCTAGTACATGGAAAGATTGGATTAGAGCAACGGAATGGTGGTATAACACCTTTTTTCACTCGATTATAAAGATGTCTCCATATGAAGTAGTATATAGATTTTCCCCTATGATGATTCCTTTAGGTACATTTCCTAATGTTATTATACCAACAACTGCAGATTTAGTTCAATAGAGGGAGATAGTATAGGAAAAACGTCAGCAGCATCTGGCTAAAGCTCAGGAAAAGATGCGATATTATACTAATCAACACAGAACTGGAAAATAGTTAAAGGTGGGGGATTGGGTGTTTCTTAAGCTGCAAAAGTATCGGCGAATTTCTGTGACAAGTCAATCTAAAAACAAACTGGCTCCCGGATTTTATGGCCCTTTCCTGATTGAAGCAAGAATTGGAGTTTTAGCATATAGACCACAATTGCTAGTTAGTTCTATGATACATCATGTGTTTAAATTTCACTCTTGAAACAATACAATGGAGCTTTGCTAGTCAGTATTACTCCTATTCCCCTAGAGGATACAGTGGAAATACCTTTGCAAAGACCTGATTACATTAAGGAGAGAAGATTTTTGTATAGAGATGTCCAAGAGATTATGCAATGGTTAATTGTTTGGTTGGGATTACCAGTTGAGGAGGCTTCATGGGAAGACATCACATTTATTCAATCCCAATTTCCCGAGTTTCAATACCGAGTAGGTAGCTTAACAAAAGGATGGAAGTTTATTTTTGTTGTTCACACTTGTAGTCAAGTGTCAACTTAACATGGAGGGAGTGTCATATTCTGCCTAAGTGGAGAAGGGTAGATGGGGAAATTTCTTGCTCTTTCAACGACTCAGGTGTTTACAATGACAATAACAGCTTTCCGCTCATGCCATCGATGAGCTAAGGAGGAGCTGTGCAGTTGGGGCAGTTAGCATGTTTTTTTTTATAATTCTTAGATTGGTTGTTAGATAAATTCCAAACTTTCCTCTCTCTGTATTCTTGTTGTTCTTCCCTTGTTTCTCATATTCTACCTCTTCTAATTCGTTTCTGCCCATTCAATCCCTTTTTTGTATTGATAATTCCGAAAAGCAATAAACACTTTACAGTTTTATCCTTCTTGAAAGCTTAGCTTGTTACACGCTGTGGGTTTAGCCCTCTAGTGGCACGACTTTCTAGTTAAGGTGGTCTGACCTAGTAAAATTTGGGTGAAAAATAAATTGATTTTTCAGGGTTGTTGAGTGGGCTGAATTTGTGTTTCGATCTGGCATCTAAATTCAAATATAAATATAAATACTTGTTAAAAATGGTTTAACATCAAGTGAAAATAATTTTAAAAATCTGACGACAAATATTAAACATCAAAATAAACACTTCAAGCATTAAAATTAAAATAGTCAAACATCAAATTAAAAGATTAAAATTTCACTAATTTAATATTAAATAAAAATATCAAATTACAAATATTTCAGCATCAAATCAGAACAATAAAAATACATATCAAATTATAATCATTAAACTTTAAAAATGACATCAAATGAAAAAAAATGGTAAAAATAAACATAAAAATAAAATAGTAGTAGTTCAAACTTCAAATGAGTCCATCTCTTTAAGTGCGGTATTTCCAAAAGATATGGAAATACCAAGGTTTACAGTGCAAATTAGAAAAAATAAAGATAAAATTTTTGGGTTACATGAATCAGATTGTAAACTTTATAACTACTACACGTTGCATAATAAAATTTTAATATTGCAACTAAGATATTTTACCTTTTATTATTATTATTGAACCCCGTCTTTCCATAAGCCTATGGAAAGACGGTCTTTCCCAAAACTTTGCCTCAAATATGATACTTAAATACATGTCCAATTATAATAGGTAAAAAATGAAGGCAAAGTCTTGGGAAAGACGGTCTTTCCATATGCTTATGGAAAGACGGGGTTTAATTAGAATAATAAAAGGTAAAATGTGTTAGTTGCAATATTAAAATTTTAGTATGCAATATGTAGTAGTTATAAAATTTATAACCCGGTTCATGCAATCCAAAAATTTTATCTTCATTTCTTCTAATTTACACTTTTAACCTTGGTCTTTCCATGACTTATGGAAAGACCGTCTTTCAAGCGACGGACTCAAAAATAAATAAAAACATACAACATTTTAATAGTTAAATATCAAATTAAAAAATTTCAAAAATCACATAAAAAACATCATATTAAATTAATTAATATTGAAAAGAAAAAAATAAAATACCCATTAAAATAAAATATTTTAAACATCAAATAAAAAACTAATATACCTATCCAATTAAAATAGTCAAAAATAAAATACTAACACAAAAACAATTAATAGTTAACATCAATAAAAATACACATGAATATTTAAAACATTAAATTATGCACCAAAATGTGACATTGACATTAAAAAAAAAAATAAAAGATCAATATTAAAATTTTAAAAACAAATCACACTATTGAAACAAGAAAGCATAGATTAAATTAAAATATAATATAAAAAAATAAAAATTGATATTAATTTTAAAACAACACGTTGAAAAATAACACATGAGTAAAAGTGAAAATATAAGTTTAAAATAAAAAATTAAACGACTTTAGTTAAAAGAACCAACTATGAAAAAACATCACAATGTTTGGCTGGACCATCAGGTTGAAAAGAAACATCAAATATGTTGATGTGTGCAACAAAATGTCACCACTAATATCGGGAAAGTATTAAAATTGAAAAAACCATTTCATACGATTGAAATATCAAGGATATACTGTATTAAATAAAAATATAATATTAAAAAGATACATCGATAATAATTTTTAAAACTGCACGATGAAGAACTAACTAACGTATCAATCGAAATGAAAGTATTAGATTAAACACTAAGATGATAAAATATCATGAATAACTAGTATCAAAATGTATCTAGTGTCAAAAATTAATCACAAGGTGCTGGAAAAAAATTTAGGGTGCTTGAAAAAAATTACGTCTAAGTCAGCAAAAGCAGAAAAAATTTAAGATTTAATCTGAGATCATGATAAAATAAGAAATGTATATTTCATTCTGATCAAGTTTATAATATATAGGGTTGTACAAAAAGTAAAACAATGGAAATACACAACCATGTAATACAAATTGCAAGTATGCACAAAATATTATAATAGCTGCCACTTCAATTTCAGTTACGTATCTCTAATTCCATTCAATCAAACATAGAGACTGCAGATACGATAAAATTTGCTGAAAGTGGGGAGAAAACGCCGGGCAGAGAGAGTGGCCGACTGGCCGTAGCCTGATTTTTGTACATGACTAACAGCGATATATTTTAGGTAAGAAGACGTATATGTGGTTGGGACCAAAACCAGCGGTTCTCATCATGGACCCTGAACTCATAAAGGAGATTACGCAAAAGAGTTACATCTTTCAAAAGACTGCTCCTAATCCACTCGCCAGACTGCTGGTGCAAGGTTTGGCCAGCTATGATGAACACAGATGGGACAAACACAGGAAAATCCTCAATCCCGCTTTCCATTCACACAAGTTGAAGGTAATATTAATTCAAGCCCTTTAATCTACGCAATAATATAGCAGAGACTAGTAGTAACAAGCTGCATGCTTTGATAGCATATGCTGCCGGCATTCCATGCCTGTGTTAGCGAAATGTTGGACAAATGGGAGGACACTATTTCTGCGAAAGGGAGTACCGAGTTGGACGTTTGGCTTTATCTTCAAACCCTGACCGCAGACGCGATTTCTCGGACAGCATTTGGGAGTAGCTACGAAGAGGGACAGAGGATATTTGAGTTGCAAAAAGAACAATGTGAGCATTTCCTCCGAGCCGTACAGTCAGTTTACATCCCAGGGTGGAGGTAAAGATTCATGTTGATTTACAGTTCATTTGCTTTTACAATTATGGTAAGTCACGCATATTCAAAATTGAGTGGTGATTGTTGAGCCTATGATCAGGTTTATTCCCACTACAAGGAACAGACGGATGCATTACATTGCAAAAGCTGTTGAAGAAGCTATTAGGAGCATTGTGGACTCGCGCTTAGAGGCAATGAAGGCAGGGAAAAGCTGTGGAGAGGACCTGTTGGGCTTGTTGCTCGAGTCCAATTCTAAAGAAATGGATAGTCACGGAAATGAGACTTCAGGTATGACCATCAAAGAGGTCATTGAAGAGTGCAAGCTATTCTATCTCGCGGGGCAAGAGACCACAGTAGGACTTCTTGTTTGGACTATGATCTTACTAGGTAGATATCCCGAATGGCAGAATCGCGCTCGAGAAGAGGTTCTACAACTGTTCGGTAACAAGAAGCCTGATATTGATGGACTTAATCACCTTAAGTTAGTAAGTGCTCTCACTTGGAATGAATTATTCTCAAGGTCTCATATCATTAAGATAGCACTAAGGCATCTGTTTGGATCTTTTTCGGATTTAACTGGATTTTTAACTGTCTCAGGTCACAATGATACTATATGAGGTTCTCAGGCTGTATCCACCACTACCTGCTATCAATCGAAGAGTTTCGAAGGAAACAAAACTGGGAGATATGATTCTCCCTAAAGAAGTGAATGTGATATTGCCTACAATGCTGCTACATTATGACCCTGACATATGGGGAGATGATGCAAAGGAATTCAAGCCGGAGAGATTCGCAGGAGGAGTTTCGAATGCGACCAACAGCCGGGGTGCGTACTTTCCTTTTGGCTGGGGACCTCGTATTTGCATTGGCCAAAGTTTTGCTATGTTGGAAGCCAGATTGGCTGTGGCTATGATTCTGCGACGCTTCTCGTTAGAACTTTCGCCTTCTTATGCTCACGCTCCCCGCACTATTCTCACCCTTCAACCACAGCATGGAGCTCAGTTGATTCTGCACAAAATCTAGCTCATGCTTGTGTGGCTTGCAAAATCCGTATTAATCTTAAGGCACGGCAAGGCTTTTTATGGACAGTTTCATATTTTTCTGTTTCATTTCTTATTTGTGCCGAAACTTAAATATATATATATATATATATATATATATATATATGTGTGTGTGTTTTTGTTAAATTGAGGGGAATATAATAATATTGGGAGTTTTCATATGCCACTCTCATTAATTGCTTGTACGTTAGATACAAGAGCAAGTTTCATGCAAACTAAGATAACTATCGGAGGATATAATTTTGTAAAGTATAGATTTATTGGCAATTTGTGGAAATTACGCAAATATGGTATTATTGAGTTGTAACATCAAAGAAGGAATTTTGGTAAGGAAAGGTTGAAGACTGGATCCGAGAAGGATACATCTTGTCCAGTTGTATTTGAGTTGGAGAATATATCAATTCCTTACTTAAAGGGATTAGATTTGGTAATTCTTATCTCCAAAGAGATTTGATTGTAATCAGAATATTATGTGGAGAAGGAATTACATTTGCACAAGACATACATGCGAATTAGCAGTATATTCACGCAAAGATGTTTACGGAAAAAGAAGACAGAATATTATGGTATTTGTGAGTTATGGAAATCTAAATATTCTGCTATATGTTTAGGCGTGTGAAACATAATTGGTTTATGGAAAATCCCTACTTATATGGAGAATATTTATTCGAATATATGGGATAGAATGATATAAGGTAAATCCATTTATTTATGGGATTTGGATATGCTTCAAGAAGCAAATTTGGAATAGGAATATTGTGGAGATAATCAAGGAGTATTCCAATCTGATTCGTGGATATATAGAGAGGGCAAACACGGCTGCATTATTCATGGATTTAATTGAGCAAAAATCTGCATACAAATTTTTGATAATTTCGAGATTTGCAAAGAGCCGGAATACTGTGTTCCAACACACGAACCTGCTGCACAAAGTTCAGAATCATATGCCTTAATTCCTCGGGGGGAGGAGATCCAGCGTCGACGAGTTTCGAGGTCAGAGGGAGTCTGATCAAGGCGGATCGGTAGCAAGGGGAGCTTGCAGGATTCACGTTATAGTTAGATAAGATAAGTATATTTGTATGGTGTACGTTGTACTGTATCTTTCTGATTAGTGGATTTATTCTGAACTGCGCAGATATAGGTGGATTTCACCGAACTGCGTAACCAAGTCGTGTGTCTTTTACATTTTACGTTATTATGCACTTGGTTAATTTAGTCATGTTGGAACACACCAGTAGTGATAATTGAATTAATTAGGTAAAACCAAATTTCAATTGGTATCAGAGCTTGGTCACTTATTATTCCCTTGGTTGTGTCAAGGAAAGTGATATCCTGGTTTTACCAATGGCGACCAGAGAAGGAGCTTCTGTGTCTCGGCCACCACTGCTGGAAGGAACAAATTACAACTACTGGAAGGCTCGCATGCGGGTGTTCATAAATTCACTGGATGAGTTGGCTTGGTACTATGTTGAAACAGAATGGAAACCCCCTATTGTTGGAAATTCTGAAGGAGGAGAATCTAAGCCTAAAGAGTTGTGGGCACCAGGTGAAAAAATGGGAAGCTTGGCGAATTCTAGAGCATTAAATACCATATTTACTGCAGTAGATGAAGATCAGTTCAAACTCATCTCTACGTGCCAACAAGCAAAGAAAGCATGGGATATTCTGCAAACTGTGCATGAAGGAACCAGTAGAGTTCGAAAATCTAAATTACAAATGTTGGCCACAAAGTTTGAGGAACTCAAGATGGAGGAAGATGACATCATTGCTATGTTCAATGGAAAACTCAGGGATATCTCCAACATGGCATACCAACTTGGAAAAGTATATAAAGAGGCGAAATTGGTGAAAAAGACCTTGAGATCACTTCCTAAAAGGTTTGCTATGAAGGTTGCGGCAATAGAAGAAGCAAGAGATGTAGCCACTATGACCTTGGATGAACTAATGGGATCACTACAGACCTATGAGATGACAATGCAACAGCCTGCAAAGAAAGTCCAGAAGGAGTTGGCCTTTAAATCCTCTTCATCAAGGGTCATCCATGAATCTGATAGTGATGATGGAATTGAAGAACTTGCTCCTATCACCAAGAGTTTATCAAGAATGTTGAAGAAGGTGGTAAACAAGAATTCACAAGAAAGATCTGGAGGGAATAAAAATCGTCCTCAAGATTTTGGTAATAGTGGAACTCGGATGGAACAAGGAAGTCAGCAATTCTCTAGAAACCAAAGTGGTGAAGGAAAGCAGTCTGAAAGAATTCAATGTCGAGAATGTGGAGGATACGGTCACATCCAGGCTGAATGTGCTAATACCCTAAAGAAGCAGGGAAAATCATACATCACCTCTTCGAGTGAAGATGATGAAGAAGACGAAGGGAAACTTACAAGCAATTATATGGCATTTGGAGCAAAATTTCACGGTGGATCAGATGAGTTATGTTCCAACATGTCAGAGAAAGACAAAGCTTTATGTTCCAACACAGGTTCTGATGGCACGTCCAGTGATGATGACGGACTAGTTGTGAGTGATGAAGATATCTATAGTACATATGAGCAGATGTATGCCATGTGGCTTCAAGTTGTTGATACAAATAGAGTGTTGAAGGAAGAGAAAAATCATCTGGGCGAGAAGGAGAAAGAGTTGCGAGTTTTAGTTGGTGAACTCAGAAGAGAGATTGAAGAGTTAAATTTGAATCTAAGCTCAACAACTAAGAGAGCTGAGATGGCTGAAGCAGCTATTACCAAGTTAAACACTGGAACGGCAAAACTTGATGACATTCTGATCATGGGAAAAAACTTTGGAGATCGACATGGAATCGGGTTTGACAATTCATCAGGTAACAAGGTCAATCTCAAGTCAAAGATTCAAGGGGTGAAAAGAAAGTTTATCAAGACCCATCAAAGGAAACCTCTCATCTGTAGCTACTGCGCGTATCAAGGTCATACAAAGGAACAATGCCAAAAACTGCTCAGAGATATCATGACAGGGCGACAACTCTCAGTATGTTCCAACATAGATGATGTGCAGCGATCAAGAATGGTCAGAAAGGTATGGGTTGTTAAACGCACGAGTACTTGCCTTATTGCTCACACGTCTCTTATTGCACATTCTAGAGACTCGTGGTACTTTGATAGTGGTTGCTCTTGCCACATGACTAGAACTCAGGAATTACTGACCAATATCCAGCCATATGATGGTGGTTTTGTTACGTTTGGCGATGGAAAGAAAAGTCGAGTGGTTGGAAAAGGTGAACTGCATATTGAAGGATTCCCCGTATTCACTGGTGTTTTGTTGGTGGAAGACCTAAAGTCTAATCTCCTAAGTATCAGCCAGCTATGTGATGGTAAGATGACAGTGGAATTCCATAAGGAAAAGTGCATAGTGAAATATGGCAACAACAAAGTGCTTACTGGTATTCGGTCATCAGACAAATGTTACTTATTGGAACAAGAAGTGAACTGCTACAGTGTCAAATGTGATGAAGTAGATCGTCAGGCTGACCATGTTCCAACATCAGTTGATTTTTCAGAACAGGGACGTAATGATGTTGGAACAACAGATGAGGCAGATCTTAAAGATGAAGGTGATGACTCTTATAACTTCAGCAATGTTGGAACATCGTCCTCTCCAGAACTCTCCTATGTTCCAACATCAGTGTAGGCTGAATCAAGCAGAAGAAGGACTCGATTGATCCCTCAAATTAATTATTGGGAACTTGTTGGTTTGCAATGTTTTCTCTCCCTCATTTTTGTTTCCTCAGTTGCCAGGTTAGCATCTATTCGCATTCTCCTTGTTATAGCTTACACTATGAATTTTACGATATACCAAAAAGCTGTCAAGAGTGCTCCTCTACATGGTGTGGTTAATGTGGAAGTATATCATCGACTCAAGAAGGCTTTGTATGGATCAAAACAAGCACCACGGGCGTGGTATAAGCGATTCACAACCTTTCCTATTCAGAAAGGTTCTCGTCGAGGGGGAGAAGATCGTACTTTGCTGATTGCCCAAATCTATATTGATGATATGATCTTTGGGTCTACTTCACCATACTTGGTACAAGCCTTTGTGACATTGATGCAAGCTGAATTGAAGATGAGTATGGTGGGAGTTTTTGTAAGAATTCGGGATGATCTTAAGGAATCTCACTTGAATGAAGTCAAAAGGATAATTCGGGTTGAGAGAAAAGTTGTGGTAGGCTATGTTCCAACATCGAGACCATTTGCGGATATTTTCACAAAGCCGTTGGACACTGCTACGGTTGAGCTCCCCAGACAACACTTAGATGCTTGTCAAATTTGAGGTATTTCTTTAAAGCTTTTATTTAGCAGTAGAAGTTTTGTTTATTTATTTTGTGTACAGAACATTAGAAAAACACAAAATTAGAAAGAAGAAAAAGGTGAAAAAAATGATGGTCGAATATATTAGAAAGGTGGTTCTTCCTGGTATTCTGGTTTATGATGATAAGGAGTTGGAAGAAAGTGATGCTGGTCATGTTCCAACACAGAGTTTGGAGACAGGTTGAGAAGACATGGACATGGATTAGAGATTCAGCTGTTCAAACAGCTGTAACTGTGGTTGGAGAAGATTATGATCTGGATGGTGAACAAGTCTATGTTCCAACACCAGATAAGGGGAGAAAGTACTGATGAAGTGAAGGAAGCTGAATAGGAGATGTGTTGATTCTGAAGCAATGAGAGCTGTTATGTTCCAACATTGGTGACTGTGTTCCAACACAAGGTGAGCAGATTATTGAAGGCACTTCTGATCAAACTGCCATGAGAGATATAATTTTAGCCGAAAGGACAACTGATCTGGGTGTATGTGAGGAGTGTGGATTTACAGCTTACCTGGACTATTTGGGTCTCAAGACTGCAGGGAGGCAACATTGATCCAAATTTTGAGTGGTACAATGGTGTGAAGTAGAGAGCTCAACCCATTCAGATGTTAACTTTGGAGGTAGAAGATGTCAGATTAGATGAGGCACAGATAGTTGCTCTTGAAGAAGTTTAAAGGTTCTGTTATGGCTATGTTCCAACATAGGCCAGAGATTTGCTTCAGGGGGAGCTGCATTTAATGGAGATTCTGGTTTTGTCTCTATTGCGTTTGGCATGTTTATGGTCCCAAGGGGGAGATGTTTTGGATTTCTTGGATGAATTTATTGGCTCCGTTGGGTTGATGTTCCAACATGATCATTATTCCTGGATGTTGAGGGAATCTGGAATTTAGGGGGAGATGCTATGTTTCTATGTTCCAACATCCAGAGTGATTTTCAAGGTTGATGTCTTTATTTGCATAAGCTCTTGTGATGAAATACCAAAAGGTGATTGGTCCACAAAATGCCAAAGGGGGAGATTGTAAAGTATAGATTTATCTAGTTGGCAATTTGTGGAAATTATGCAAATATGGTATTATTGAGTTGTAACATCAAAGAAGGAATTTTGGTCCAATAAGGAAAGGTTGAAGACTGGATCCGAGAAGGATACATCTTGTCCAATTGTATTTGAGTTGGAGAATATATCAATTCCTTACTTAAAGGGATTAGATTTGGTAATTCTTATCACCAAGAGATTTGATTGTAATCAGAATATTATGTGGAGAAGGAATTACATTTGCACAAGACATACATGCGAATTAGAAGTATATTCACGCAAAGATGTTTACGGAAAAAGAAGACAGAATATTATGGTATTTGTGAGTTATGGAAATCAAAATATTCTGCTATATGTTTAGGCGTGTGAAGCATAATTGGTTTATGGAAAATCCCTACTTATATGGAGAATATTTATTCGAATATATGGGATAGAATTATATAAGGTAAATCCATTTATTTATGGGATTTGGATATGCTTCAAGAAGCAGATTTGGAATAGGAATATTGTGGAGATAATCAAGGAGTATTCCAATCTGATTCGTGGATATATAGAGAGGGCAAACACGGCTGCATTATTCATGGATTTAATTGAGCAAAAATCTGCATACAGATTTTTGATATTTTCGAGATTTGCAAAGAGCCGGAATACTGTGTTCCAACACACGAACCTGCTGCACAAAGTTCAGAATCATATGCCTTAATTCCTCGGGGGGAGGAGATCCAGCGTCGACGAGTTTCGAGGTCAGAGGGAGTCTGATCAAGGCGGATCGGTAGCAAGGGGAGCTTGCAGGATTCACGTTATAGTTAGATAAGATAAGTATATTTGTATGGTGTACTTTGTACTGTATCTTTCTGATTAGTGGATTCATTCTGAACTGGGTCAGGCCCCGCAGATGTAGGTGGATTTCACCGAACTGCGTAACCAAGTCGTGTGTCTTTTACGTTTTACGTTATTATGCACTTGGTTAATTTAGTCATGTTGGAACATGATAATTGAATTAATTAGTTAAAATCAAATTTCAAATTTAATCTCAATCAACTACATATGCAAAGATAAATACAAACACCATATCTCCTAGAATATTTCCTAATACTCTCCTTTAAGTGGGAGACTAGTACAGGAGAGAAATTAACGACTGTTGCGTGGAGTTTTTGTGTACGAACCTCGGAAACCTCCGTCCATCATAAGTTTTGAGGTTGGAACCATTGATATGCTCGACAGTCAATCGATGGACGGTTTCAAAACGCCAATACACGGTGTAGAGTAGAACCGCGGTGTAATCTAGTTTAAATAATGGCGATAATTGCTAAATCTTTGTTAATTTAGCCAATGAACGCTGGATGGTTTAACCGCTGTGTAATTGTACGAGATCTAACATCCAAAATTATCTATGATGACTCTCTCGAAGTTAGAAGTTAAATCTCTCATGTTGTAGTCATATCATCAGTTTCTCTGTGGTCTATGTTGGAAGCTGTGTAGTCATAGATTCAATAGCACATTTGGCTGGCTTAAGTTTCGATTTTAGAAGATGAATCAGATTATTGTTTAGTTGGAATATTAAAGACCTTGCATTGAATTCTTATCATATTCATCCACTTATATATAATGATTACACTACTGGAAAACATGTACATATGCACCGGTATAAATTCATGAGTAAAGGTATATTGGTGCTTATGGTATTTATCATGTTAACATCAGTACAGGTGCAAATAAGTACATACGCACCGGTATCCTGTCAACCGGTGTAATATTCACCTATTTTCGCTCCAGCATTGGTTCTACAGGTGTACCAATATCAAATATATTGCACTGATTGTATTCAAATAGGTCTTTGTACCGGTGCAAATGCTAACATGTGCACCGGTGCAGGATTACTGGTGTGTACTTTTTTACTCTTTACATTAATTTAGCGCGAAGAGGTAAAATTTTTAAACCGGTGATGGGAAATTACTGGTGTAGAAATTAAGAAAAGCGAGAAATATTTGCATTTGTACACCGGTTACAATTTGCATCGGTGACCGGTATTTTCTTAATACCAGTGCAAAAATAAATTCTTATTGTTGAAATTTGGTGCCAAAACTATTAGTTTTCGCACCGGTATTGTGATTGTACCGGTGCAGAACTAGAAAACATGCTTCTTTTGGTTGAATATCTACACCGGTAACGGATTTTATCGGTGTAAAAGGCTTCAAATGCATCGGTAAAGTCTAAAAACTGGTGTGGAAAATAGTATTAAATACTCACCTACCCCTTTTTTTAGCGGGTTAAAAATGAGATTTTTCGAAGAAGAGATTCATTAATGGTGTTTTTTTGTTGATGAAAGCATTGAATTATCCACAATGAAGACCCTTGAAGGTACATTTTTTTGAATTACATTTATGGATATTGAGGATTTCATGTATGGTTTTGGTTAGTAGAGATATTTACATTTTATGTTTGATCATTTGATGGTGATTGAGGTAGAATTGTAGATATTAGTTTGTGATTTGTTCTCAAGGTTGTTGTAGTTATAAGGTCATGGCTTTTGATTCCTATAGTGTTGGATATGTTAAGAATGTTGTAATTGTAAAGTGGAATGTTGGTGTATATTTTGCATTTATGATGTTGCATGATTAGGAAGTCATAATGAAAAATTCTATTGTATTAAATGTGTTGAAGTTTGATTGTTGGAAATTTATTGATATGTAGAGTTGTATCGCATCATCGAGAGGCGTAAGCATGTGTATGTCAACGTTAGTAGGGTGAGCGATGAATATATTATGTTCGTGGATGAGTTCTTGGAGCATGCTTTTAGTCGAGAGAAGCGAATATTATGTCCCCGTCGTGATTGTGGAAATCGAATTCGTATTGATAAGAAGAACATCCTGAAACTCCATATATATAGCCGGGGATTTGCAAAAGATTATGTTGTGTGGACCTTTCATGGGGAAAAATCACCACCGGAAGTGAGAGTTAGTAGTGAGGGAGAGTGTTTTGGGGATTCTATGTTGGATGACATGTGTGAGGAGGTTGTTAATGAGTTTAGAGGGAGGCCTGAGGTTTTGGCTAACCTCCTTGGTGAGAAAGATACACCATTGTATTCCGGTTCCAAGAAGAAAGACACGGTCATGTCGTGTTTGATGGAGTTGTTTAATTTGAAATGTGTAGGGTTATGGAGTGATACTAGCATGAATAAATTGCTTAAGTTTTTGAATGAAAAGCTTCCACCTGGTAACGGGTTCCCGATAACCTTTATGAAGCTAAGAGAATTTTGTGTCCAATGGGATTGGAGTATGAAAAGATACATGCTTGTCTGAAAAGATTGTGTCCTATATATGGATGACATTAAGGATAAGATTGTTTATCCAGCATGTAATGTGTCGCGTTATAAGAAGAAGAGAAATATAGATGTCAGTGGAGAGCATGCTGTGCCGGTGAGGAGGGGGGTGCTCACCCAATGTATGTGGTATCTTCCCATTATTCTGATGCCGAGAAGGTTGTTTAAGAATGAAAATGATGCAAAGAACTTGACTTGGAGCATTGATAGGGGAGGTTGTAAAGATGACGATATAATTCGACACCCGGCAGACGCGGACCAGTGGAAGAAATTTGACAGAATGTATCCACACATTGAATCCGAACCTAGGAATTTGAGGTTTTCTTTGTGTACTGATGATATGAACCCATTTGGAAATTTTTCCTCGAAACACAATTTGTGGCCGGTCATGCTTGCCATTTACAATCTTCCCCCGTACTTGTGCATGAAGAAAAAATATGTGTTGATGCCCATCATGATTTCAGGCCCGAAAGAACCTGGAAATGGCATAGACACTTTTCTTGCCCCTTTGATAGAAGATTTGAAGGTGCTTTGGTCGGAAGGTGCCCTAATGTGTGATGGTTGTAGTGGTGAAGAGTTTACATTGAGGATGTTGGTAACCTTTCCAGGTGTGGTGAAGGGTCACAAGGCTTGCCCAGTTTGTGACGATGAGATAGATTACCATCAATTGAGGAATGGTCGGAAGACTATTTATTTGGGTCACTATAAATTCCTGTCTGTAGGTCACAAGTTGCGAGAGAACGTGGTTGAATTCGTTGGTGGGAAGGAGAAGAGAAAGGCCCCCAAACCTTTGACCGGTGTAGCTATTCACAGGAAGGTGAAGAAATTGAATGTTGTTCTAGGTAAGAAGTTATCAAAGGGTGGTGGGGTTGTAGACGGACTGTGGAAGAAACGATATATTTTCTTCGATTTGCCGTACTAGGAAGATTTGGATGTTCACCATTGTTTGGATGTCATGCATATCAAAAAGAATGTTTGTGAGAGTCTAATTGGGACGCTTCTGAACATTCCAAAGATGACCAAGGATAGATTGAATGCTAGGAAAGATTTAGTGGACCTTGGTATACGGTTGGATCTAGCACCTGAGGTAAAAGGGAAGCGAGCGTACCTGCCCCTCGCTCCTTACAATCAGTCAGTTGCTGAGAGGAGATCAGTTTGTGAGAGCATCCAATGAATGAAGGTACCTTCCAGTTACTCCTCTAATGTTAGTCAGTTTGTGAATGATTAGTTGCGTCTTAATGCTTTGAAATCACGCGATTATCATGTCCTTATGCAACAACTTTTGCCCATAGTAATACATGGGTTTTTGGAAGAGGAAGTTAGATTTTCTGTTATGCGCTTGTGTTTCTTCTTCAACTCGATATGCAGGAAAAATATTAGTAGGCAAAAACTAGATGAATTGGATCGAGAGGCTACTGTTGTTCTATGCCATTTGGAGAATTATTTCCCCCCGTCATTCTTTGACATCATGGTGAACCTAATGGTACACTTGGATAAGGAGATAAGTATGTACGGGCCTATTGAAATGCATTTGATGTACCATTTTCAGCGTCATATGGCTGTTTTCAAGGGTTATGTTCATAATCGTAGTCGACCTAATGCCTCTATTGTTCAGAGCTACTTTACTTAGGAGATCATCAAGTATTGTACAGTGAACTTGGTTGGAAGAAGAGCGGGTTGGTGTTCCTAGTGGACTCCACTGTGGAAGGTGGACTGAGATTCCACATTCCAAGGGTACGGTTCATACACCTTATCACGTTGAGTTGATGATTGTTCACCTGTATGTATTGCGTAATAGTAGCGAGACTATAACATATGTTGAAGAGCATGTTTCCCTGTTGGAAGAGATTCATCCAAACTGGCCCCCGAATAAAATTCAGGTCGAGCATTCTTCAAGGTTTGTTAACTGGTTTTACAATCGCTGTAATGTCAACGGGATAACCAGTAACCTACGGGTGTTTGCTAGGATGCCGAACTGCACTGTTAGACGATACCTTAGTTATGACATTAATGGATTCAGTTTCTCAACATTGGCGAAGGACGAGAAGAGCACCACTCAAAATAGTTGTGTATATATTGAATCTGAATCCATGTGGCAGGCAAGCAAGAGAGATAAACATCTGGTTGTTGATGTGATGCCTTTCTATGAGGCGATTGAGGAAATTTGGGAGTTAGATTATGTAGATTTCAAGTTTTTTGTCTTCAAGTGTCATTAGGTGGAACAGGGTTCCAATGTTGTTGAGAAGTCCATGGGGTTCATGTTGGTCAATGAATTGTGTAGGATATGAAGATGACAAGTTCATATTAGCTACCCAGGCACGGTAGGTTTTTTACATCAAGGACCCTTCAAATGAGAAGTATCATGTGGTGTTGCATGGGAAGAAGTTTTACTTTGATGAGGAGATTGATCAACCCGCCATAACTGATAGTCCTGAGTTTCCATCAATATTTCCCGATTTGGAAGATGCTAGGGGACCCATTGTTGGAAAACGTTCTCATGGCGATGGGCTGTGGGTGGATGGGAGAGGTGAAATAGTAGGTGAGGACAATGTCTTGAAGAGGAAGTGATAGATCAGTCGTTCCCAGCCGTTGTTTTTGTGACCTTGATTTGTGGAAAATCGTATGATCATTCAGCGATTTAGCATGTAATGTATTTAATTGACACTCTTTTATGAATTGGTTGGTATGATCCGTGATTTCAATGGAGAGTTTATGAATTGAATCGGTGAAAATGCGTTTAAATTGCGATTAAATTTTCTAGTAGGTGCTGGTTTTTTACAGCGGTAAAAATAAATTTACATGTGTAGAAAAACAAGGGAGGGACTCTGTTTTGTACTTACACACCGGTACTCCTACCGGTGCACAGTTCTTAGAATTTGTTTTTGTAATTTTTCTCGGGGGTCCAACAATGTCATTTTTTGGCATTTAAAGCAGCTTAACGCAATTTCTTTTTGTAACAATTGCACTGGTAATTGTACCGGTCCTGGGCACCTAGAAAAAATTTATAAAATTTACTCTCGGGTCGGATTAGATAAAAAAATATTTAGAGCAAACTGAAGCAGCTGCTTTAGGGCTCTTTTTACACCGATATATGTACAATACCGATGTATAAAAATGTTTCCTTTTTAAAAATGCAATCAGCACCCCATTTTCACAGTACTTTGAATTTATATCTCTCACACCATACTATCTCCATCACTACCCATCTTTGTTGAAATCCTACGTAGGTTGGCATACAATCAGGTAAACCACTGCAATGCCTCTATGTTATGATTAATTAGCAATTGCATATGGAATAGAATCATTGAGAATGTCAAATCATGAATAGTTTGACTTGCATGTAAAGTGTTTGATGAAATGCTTCAATGTGTTTCTTTGGAAATACCTCCAAAATCCAATTCGATAATGATACGCCATTCACCGTTCCCATCATTGCCAAAAGTATCACCACACACTTACCTGGATGGTACCTTCGTGTCCGAGGAGGCTAGGTTGGTCCATGACTCTCACAAAGGACGCCGTCATCGCATAGAGAGAGGAATTGAAGCATCTCCCCCATTCGAACAAACTATCTGGAAGCTTGGGTGGGAAAATTTCTGCGAGACTCTGCAACCATTCAACCTGACCATTGTAAGTGAGTTCTATGAAAACTTGAAGTGCATGCCGAGCTACGATCATGTGTATTGTAGAGTTAAAGCTGTCCATGTCACACCAGAATCTATCAATGACTTCTTTGGGTTGCCCAATGTTCCAAACGATGAAGACGAGTTTCTCGCACTACATTTTCTAGGTGATGAAGGCTATATTCTACAACAACCAATTAAGAAGGAGATCGTTGGGACAGTAACTAGATCAGGTACGAACATAGATTAGTTGGTCAAACCAGGTTGGAGCAAAATACCTAAGAAAACTCTAACTCTGGAAATGAATTGGTGGTACCACTTTGTGGCGTCTAGAATCCATCCAGTAACTATTAACACAGAAGTTCACAAACTTCACCTCACCTTCTTGTATGCAATAAAGAGGGAGCTTTGATGGAATGTTGGTCATCCAATTTGTCCTATGCTGCAGAGGGAACGGGATCAGATGGGTTCTTATGCCTATTGCATTATCATCTCTGCGCTTTGTTCAAGATCAGGAGTTAGTGCCCGTTCACATGACGTTTATGGCCAACCAATGGGTAAGATTTGCATGGACTCTTTCTATTGACAGAAAACTGACACATCTGTCGCTACTATTGAATCCAGAGTTGCTACATTGGAGGTCGGTGCAGCAAATTTACTTGAAGAATCCAAATACCAAAGGTCCTGGCAGGAACATGTGGCCAGGGTTATGACGTATCAATTTCCTAATGCCATGGCAACAGTCAAAAATTTTTCCAACCTTCCGCAAAGGCGATGTCGAGGATATGGACTTTGGCACAAGTACCTGTGATGGTGATGCAATAGGACCAGCTGATAGGGTAGAACCATATTCTCGTTATTAATCATGACACTCAGAAATACTTGAATCCGAACTATTATAAATTTAAAACATCGGAAAATATAAGAAACTTCAAACACCATTGATAATATTGATCAGCAAACACGATAATTTATTGAAATGATGAATAGAAAATGTATCTTCACCATGAATGGACATAAATTAAAAATCACACAAGTTTAGTCCAACCAAACACCAACAACATAATTCTAAATTATCAACCACAGAAAATCAATTATTAACATATTAATTATGTCATTTTTATCATAGAAAAGTTGCAACGAAGTGTTCGCATGATGCTGGTACTCATCGAGCCAAGCTCTGCACCATCTCTCTACAACAGCTTGAATTTCTTACACATGGCATGACCCTTGGCCCTCTGGGAACATCTGTCAAATTCAAACTTACAATGTTAGTGAAGAATGTTATGTGTAATAGAAATTCTAAATAGCTAATTTTGAGATGTAATCTTTACCTCCAGGATATTGTTCGTCTCCGAATGATTAATAAATTCTTCCATGAAGAGCATAATGGAGTACTCGCATTGCCATGAACCATTCTTGGTTTGGTACTGCACAGGAATGGTATATTTCATTAACAATTTTTAACCTAATAAATGATGTGGATGAAATGATAGAACTACTTACCTTAATGTTCTTGATTTTCCAAGTAGTCGGGTTCTGGCTCTGTCTTTCTCTTCTCTCTTTGGTATGTGCATGCAAGCCTGTCAAGAAAGTAAATAAAAATGATTACTTCTTCTAGTATATTACAATACTGACTTATTATTTGATTGATCGTAATACCTGGAAATGACTCTGAGTTCGATCAAGTTTTTTGGTTTTGTATACCTCCCGAAAATGTGTCCAACAAGAAAACCTCTTCTGTTTTGGGATAGATAATGATGAGGTACCAATGATCGCTGCCAAAAAATAACGGTAATTAATTACAGAAATGGAAGTGGTTTGAAATGTAAATGTTAAATCCGGGAAAAAAGCCTTACATTCTAATGTAGGAGACAATTTAGAACTCATCATCCATTTCCTATTGTTGTCCAGATAAGGTTAGACGTTGTTCGACCTCCTACTCGAAATCGTTCAAGTTTCCACAGTTGCAAGGGTAGAATTGGATGAGTCCTGCTTTATTTTCCCAGATTTTCTCCTAGAGGTGCTTGTACCGGTAAGGATATTTAAAAATGAAAACCTAATTGATTAAAAAAACAAATAAGGACGTAAGGTTTGAAACTCACCCCATCCACACATCGACATGTGCATTATTCGTATACCTTTCTTGTCAAAGACACGTGCCAATCCATGATGCTATTCAAGGCCTCTTTAACGTTATCGGACTGGTGGTCCGCCAAGGGCAATCCCGCCCTAGGATAGAGCCACACTACCATGATGGGCATTCTGACGATGAGGTATTTGAAACCCATGCGTGACCATTTTCTTCCTACCAACAATGTCTTTCACTTACAGAGTCACTTGTTCTCCATTCTGTTGTTAGAGAGTTAAGTAAAATGATAAAATGGTTATGGAGATTTCAAGATGTGTAATTCAATGTGAAGAAAATGTATATAAATATGTAGGTGTAACTCCTCATCACCTTATCCATCGTTAGGCTCTTCACCTGGCTTTGTAGCACACGCAGCAAGGTCATCCATCACCTTCTCGATAAACTTCTTGGGATTATCAAGGCCTAGCAGGATCTTAACACCATATACATATGTGATGCCCTTTACCAGCTGCTCAAGGTACGACACCCTGGCTTTCACGATGGGTTGAAAATTTAATGGTCTCCTCTGTGGGGTATATTTGTTTGTGGAATTGCTACCGCACTTGCTTAGGGAAAGATGAGGAACAGCCACCGATGTGGGTAGACCAGTCTGAGTTCCCCTGTACATGCTTGGGTGATCCTTCTTCTTTGTAACCTTTATGAGAATATCTTCACCTGGGTGCAGTACCAATGTTCCTTTTTTTCCTTCAGCTCTTTCATTTCCAACTGTAATAATATTGAAAAGAAAACTTCTATAAGAAGATTGTAGAAACTACGTACAAATTAATTTACGTGGGAGATATTTGTATAACTTATAATATCCGGTGCAATCTTCTGAACCACTTTTGATGTGTACAACCCTTTCTTGTCCTTGTTTGCCTCAAGGTAGACAAGAGATCTGTCCAGTGTGAACTTCTTCTGATTGAGTTGTTGCTCAATCTCCTCTTCAGTGAAGCCATCAACAGTCAACCTAATTCCCTCCTTTTCCTTCAGCTCCTCAGTTAGTTTTTCCAGGACGTATCGATTACCTTTTCTCCCAGTGTGGTGGGTGTAATCCTTGCCCACATTGTTCTCAATAGCTGTCTCTCAAATCGTTGGATATCATTAATATAATATTATATACTCCCTCCGTCTCATTCTAAATTGCTTATTTAAGTTTGACTAAATTATTTTTTGGTACCGTACAAAGCATCGTATACCAAGTTTTAGTCCCTGTTTGCAAATCAACCCTTAGAATATGTTTTGGTCCCCAAAGGTGATTTTTAGGTAAACTCAGCGGTAAAATTGGTCAAAATCTATAAAATAATCATTATACCCTTGAGTTTAAAACAAAGAAAAAGAAAAGGATCTTCTTCTTCGCTGAACCCTAATGCCGATCAAGACGCTTCTGCCGACTGGAATCCTCTTTTGGCAATAGGATGGAGGGAAATTGCTATACCTCCACCTTCGCTGCTATCGTAGATGTTAAGGAGCCACTCCATGTCGGAGATGGAGTTCTCGAGGAGCCCCTACAACTTCTTGAAGTTGGCATCAGAGACGATGGTGATGAGGCTGCAGATGAGGCTACCACGATGGCACTAGCGGACGATATTCAGCATTTTCTCCATAAGCTTTGTTACCTCCGCAGCAATCTGGGGGATGGGGCGCTCGTTGAGAGCGCCGATAGGAGTTTTAGGCCAATTTTCTCAGCGAGGATCTTCACGGCGGCACACTTGGATTTGAAGGAATTAGTCTCTGTCGCTGCCTCACGTATGTGTTCCGAGAGGATCACCATATACGAGAGGAGGTCCTCCATCACCTCTTCGCACTTCTCCTTGTCGACGCCGGGCGACGACGGTGAGGGGACCAACGATAACCAGTTGCAGCCTCGCCGCCTTTTCCATCTCTTGGTTTTAGTTTATATACAATTAAGTTCCTCACCAAATATAAAATATTTGTGTATTGACCCTATAATTTAATTAAAATTTTTTAATAAGTAAAATTACAAAAAATGCCCTTTATTATATTGGAAAACAGTTTCAGTGTGCCTGAAAACCATCTTTGGGGACCAAAACATATCGTTCTCAATTTGATTGGTACTGTCTGAGGGTTTATTTACAAACGGGGACCAAAACATGGTGTAAGATGCTTTGTAGAGAACCAAAAAAATAATTTAGTCTTTAAGTTTTGAGAGTCAATTTGTAAACTTTGACCCCAAATATAAAATAATATATAAATAATAAATATATAATGTGAGATATTGTTAGATTTATCTTAACATCTATTTTTTAAATGTTAATTTTTTATGCGGCATTATTATAGGTAACTAGAGATATTTACAGTCAAACATGCTCATTGAAAACTGTGAAAAAGTAAATAAGCAATTTGGAGTGGGATGGAGGGAGTACACTTTAACTGAAGTTATGGGCAACATAGTTACTAACATTAATTCTATGGAATCATACCTAAAATTCCGGCATCCAACGCCTCCGCTCAAACAAATGTCATTCTTCTTCATCTATCCACTTGTACTTCTCACATGGCTTCACTCCTGATTTGTTGACTCCGTTGTCCACACATGGATGAACTTGTTTGTCACCTTTGTCTTCCAGTTCTGATGTGGTCTCTTGCCCTGTCTGTGTAATATTTCTTCAGCACTTTAAGTTGAGCTTCAGTGAACTTTTTTTCAATTGTGAAGCTCGCCTACAACAAAACATATGAACAGGCAGACATTAATTATGTGTTCACTGTGAAATAATTAAACATAAAATTTTGCACTTCAAGTCTCAAATAACTTACTAAAACACCCTTCCACGGCTCTTCCTTTACATCTGCAGGCACATCGCATCAGTGTTCGCAGGTGCCAAATTCGATGCAGCGCTAGAATGCGTAATTGCCGTAAGTGTGCCACGATGTCCAATTCTTAGTGCAAACATAATGTTCCCACAGAACTCAAATGCCACAGGGACGAGCTTGTTCTCTTTTTCCAACATTACTGATTGGCACGTACTAGTTCCACATCTCCTCATCCAACTTTTGATCGAATCCCTCTCCTTGTTTGCCCCCAGCCTTGGACAAGTCGTTGTCCTCTTTATTGACATTCGCTCCTAATTTGCGGGTGGTCTTCTCCTTTCCCTTTCCAAACGGTAGTTTGGCCACTGCCCCCTCCCCCTCCCCTCCCCCGCACCATCTCCCTCAACATCCCCTTCATTCCCATCTCCATGTGGGGCGGGTTCTTTCTTTGTACTAGTCGATTCATGTTGTGGTGGTGCTTCTTCCTCAAATTTTATTTGCAATGGGATCCTTTTTTAAGGTGGTTCTCATTCAGCAACATCGACCTCAGTAGCTTTAACCTCCTCCTTCTTGTTTTTTACCGGTCCCTTCCTCTTTGTGTTTAACTTCCCTCTTTTCAACGGTATCTACGACAATAGAATAGATAAATATTAACTCAATAAGTCAATTATCCCATTGACCTCACAAAATTATACCAAACAATACGTATTGAAGATCAACATTGATAGAACATGGCATAGAACATGAACAACAAAATGATAAAACTTTATAGAACATGGCATAGAAATTGAACAACATAATAATAAAACTTGATCGAAAATGTCTTAGAAATTGATAGAACGTGGCATAGAACTTCCCTCAATGATACCTACTATAAGTCAGCCAATGATAAAACTTGAACAACAAAATAAGTGGCACACAAGATGTACAGTCTCCTCTAATGTACTACCTACACGATCATAAACCACCACGTAGCATAACCAAATATATTTCCAAGAAAAACATAAATCTCAAGATCCCGACATTTGTATAATCATACCACACAAGGCTTTCATTTCAGGTTTTATTCAATAACATGTTTTTGGTCATTGAGTCATTTTGTCGAACATGTGTTAGGCATATCAATATTAATGATTCTTCCACAAAAACTTGATATGGAAACCCCTAGATAACTAAACAAAGATTACTAACCTTCACCTATGCAACGAGAATGGGAAAACTTCCTCTACTTGAATGCTCAAAAGGCGAAATTAGTGATTATGGAGAAGTTTTTATTTCTCTTGTACTTTTCTAAAGGTTGTGTGTTGTTCAATCATTTATAGCAAAGATAAGGGGAAGTTATGATGATTGATGAGGAGTTACGGTGGTTAATTGTAGTGGAAATTGAAGGGATGAAGAGTGAAGGGGCAGTTTTGGAGAGAAAAATGATGGGGTTTGATGAGGAGATGCGGTTATGGCTGTTTTAATATCAATTTTTTTATATACCTGCTGCGATTACACCGGTAATATGGATATTACTGTTGCATATGTATATACCAAGGCAAGATTTGGTGATAAAAAATTTCTAACTATGCAGCACCGGTAAAAATACCGGTGCAAAAACCTGAGTTCCTCAAATATTTTGGTAACCCGAGAGTAAAGGTTTGAAATTTTTTCTAAGTATCCATCACCAGTATTGATACCGGTGAAAATGCTACTCTTGTCGATGTAAAAAATGATAAAAGAAGTTGCGCGCGGCTACTTTTAATAATTTAATTTTAAAAAAAATTGTACCCAAGAGGAAGTTGTCCAATTGTTTTCTAAGTATCTAGCACCAGTACATATATTGGTGCTATTGATACCACTACCGGTGTAGGAAATTTCCTTCCATTGCTGAAAATGAAAGTTCAATTTTTTTTTTCAATTCGGGCCACGATAAATTTGAATCCTACACTAGTAATATAATAAAAATATTGGTGTATGTACAAAATGCCCATCTCATAATTTTTGGTACTCTTTCATTTACCTCCCACACATTTTCTTAGCCACTCTAATTACTCAAATTCAAGGATAATTTATTTATTAGACATACTATTAGTTGTTTGAACCTTATTTTGACTAAGCATAGACCCGGTACGATGAAATAAATAAGCATTTATATATTTTGTAAAATTTTCACTTTGATCCCAAAACATTTATATTCACCCCGACATGAGGAACTCATCGTCATCATTTGGAACATTGGGCAACCCAAACAAACCATTTATAGATTCTGGTGTGATAGGAAAAAAATTTGCTCTGCAATACGTCTAACTCAGGTTTGGGCCGCACCTTAAGTTTTCATAAAACTCACTTACGATGCTTAGGTTGAATGGTTGTAGAGTCTCGCAAAATTTTTCCCACCCATGTGTGTGGATGGTTTGTTCGAATGGGGAGAAGCTTCAATTCTTCTATCTGGATGATGACGACGTCCTTTGTATGATTCATGTATCAACCTAGCCTACTCGGACACAAAGGTATCATCCGGGTAAGTGTGCGATGACATATTTGGCAGAGAAGGAGAGGGTGATTGGCGTATCCTTTTCAAATTGGATTTAGGTGTCATTTCCAAAAAAACACATTGAAGCATTTTATCGTACACCTTGGATGCATGTCAACTTGTTCATGATATCAAATAGTCAATGAATGTAGTTGAGATTCCAAGGTTAGTTAATCATATAGAAAAGGTATTAAAGTGATTTACCTGATTCTATCGGCACCGTTGTCGAATTTCAATTGATATGCCTTTGAGGGAATGATATAGGGTTAGAGATGAAAAACTTGTTTTGTGAAAATGTGTTGCTGATTTAAATATAAGGAATCCTTAAATTTTTTACACCGATAATTACGGAATACTGGTGTAAGGAGAAGGCAAAAACAGCTGCTTTAGATTGCTTTAAATAATAAAAAAATATTTACAATTTGTGACCCAAGACTAAAATTATGAAACTTTTCTAAGTATCCAGCACTGGTATATATATGTGTGTGTATGTTCACAATACCGATGTAAATAATCTCCAAAAGCAGCGACTTTTAGGGGTGTTCATCGGTCCAAGACCGGACCGGAACCGGAATAACCAAAAACTTTGGACCGAAGAACGGGACCAGACCGGAATAATTCCGGTCTTGGACAGGATTCTAATATACTTTTTTTAACTTTAAATTTTTCTATAAATAAATCAAATCAATATTTTTGTCCTCTAAAACATAGTAAAATAGAAGTTATTACAAACATTCACCTCAAAATAATAGAAGAATACTAGTTGTCACAAATAAATCTAAACTAGTATGCTAGACTAATACATTAATATTTTAAATAAATATATATATAGATGTAAAATACCGGTCCATTCGGTCCGGACCGAAAAAAATTTGATTTTGGACCTGATCGACTGGAACCCGAAATCTAAAAAAACATGGATTGAGTATCGAACCCAAATTTCATTTATGCAATTCTGATCCTTACATTTTTTGTCTGGTCCGGTCCATTTTACCATTCCAGACCGGGTCATGAACACCCCTAGCTGCTTTAGGCTGCTTTAAATGTAAAAAAATCATTTTGTGACCCGAGACTAAAATTCTAAAAAGGTTTTCTAAGTATCCAACACCGGTATATATACTGGTGCGTATGTTCACAATACCGGTGTAGCTAATGTTCAAAAGCAGCTGCTTTAGGTTGCTTTAAATGTAAAAAAAATGCATTTTATTACCCGAGACTAAATTTCTGAAATTTTTTCTAAGTATCCAGCACTGGTATATATACCGGTGCGTATATACAATGTACCAGTGCGTATGTAAGAAACAAAACATCTACTCTGTTTTCCTACACCGGTATTTTTCTCTTTTACCGATGCATATGTCCTTAAAACAAAAAAAATGGAATACCATTAATACTAAGTTTTTGTCCATTCAATAAGGATACATTCCAATGGAAGTACAAATCATACCAAGCAATTAAAAAACAAGGAGCGGTCCACATACATGTCACACTAATTCACAACATAAAGGGATTGGTATTATACAAAACATTGGTAGGAAATCCAACTGCGTGGAAATTACTATCTATCTCTTCCGCTTCAGCACATTATCACCACTCACTATTTAACTGCTCTCATTAAACCACAACCCAACCATGAGAACTCCATCCGACATCCTCCAAACCAGGAAATATTGATAGAAACTCTAGAATATCAATTATGACAAGGCGATCAATTTCCTCTTCAAAGTAAAAATTCTTCCCATGAAGCACCACATGGAACTTCTCATTTGAAGGTCCTTGATATAAAAAACATGTCGTGTCTGGGTAGATAAGGTGAATTTGTCATCTTTGTATCCTACATGGTTCAAGTCGACCAACGTAAAGCCCACGGCTTTTCAACTACAACACCGGAACCATGTTCCACCCAACGGCACTTGAACACAACAACTTTGAACTCTACATAATCCAACTCCCAAAATTCCTCAAGCACCCCATAGAAAGGCATCACAACAACAACATGATGTTTATCTATCTTGCTTGCCTGGCACATGGATTCAGATTCAATATAAACACCACTGTTTTGCGTCATTCTCTTCTCATCCTTCTCCAATGTTGATAAACTAAAGCCATTAATGTCATAATCTTGGTACCGTCTTACGGTGCAGTTTGGTGTCCTTGCAAATGCCCATAGCTTACTGGGCATCCCTTCCACATTGCAACACATGTAAAACCAGTTAACAAACCTTGAAGAATTCTCTACCTATATTTTATTCGAGGGCCAGTCTGGATGAATCTCTTCCAACAGGGAACATGCTCTTGAACATATATTACGGTCACGCTACTATTACGTAAAGCATACAGGTGAACTGCCATCAACTCAGCGTTCAAGGGTGTATGAAGCGTACCCTTAGACTGTGGAGTCCCATTCCTTCTTCCACAGTGTGGTCTACCGGGAACACCGACCGCTCTTTTTTCAACCAAGTTCGATGTACAGTACTCGATGATCTCCTCAGTGACATACCTATGAATAATTGAGGCATCAGGTTGACTACGATTATGAGCATAACCCTTGAAAACAGCCATGTGATGCTCAAATAGGTACATCCAATGCATTCCAATAGGCCCGCATATACGTATCTCCCTAACCAAGTGTACCACGAGGTGCACCATGATGTCAAAAAATGACGGGGGAAAGTAATTAATATGGCATAAAAAAACAACATCCTCCCGCTCTAGTTCATCTAGTTGTTGTGTGCTAAGATTTTTCCTGCATATCAAGTTGAAGAAGCAAGCACATAATTGAAAATCTAACTTCCTCATCCAAACAACCAAGGATCGTAATGGGAGAAAGTTGTCGCATAAGGACATGATAATCGTGCGATTTCAAAGTATTAAGATGCAATTCATCATTCACAAACCGACTAACATTAGAGGAATAACCGAACAGTACCTTTATTCCTTGGATGCTCTCACACACTGATATCCTCTCAGTAACTGACAGATTGTAAGAGGCAGGAGACAGGTACTGTCTCTTCCCTCTAACCTCCAGTGCCAGATCCAACCGAATACCAAGGTTGACTAAATCTTTCCTCGCATTTAAGCTATCTTAGTCTTTCAATAATATTTAGTAGCGTGCCCATCAAACTCTCACAAACATTCCTTTTGATATGCATGACATCCAAAAAATGGAAAACCTCCAAATTCTCCCAGTATGGAAATTTAAAGAAAATGAATCTTTTCTTCCACAGTCCTTCTACAACCCCACCACCCTTTGATAACTTCTTACCAAGAACAACATTCAATTTCTTCACCAAGTTGTGAAGAGCTACACCAGTCAATGGTTTATATGCCTTTCTCCTCTCCTTCCCACCAATGAATGAAACCATGTTATCTCGCAACTTGTGCTTCAATGGGAGGAATTTTTAGTGACCCAAATAAACAGTCTTACGCCCATTTGTTAACTAATGGTAATCGGTCTCATCCTCACAAACATGGAAAGCATTGTGACCCTTGACTACATACCCAGAAAGGTTACCATATGCCGAGAAATTATTTATGGTACAAAAAAGCATCGCCCTCATGGTAAACTCTTCACCACAAAACCATAAAACATTAAAGCACCAACTGACTATAGCACATTTAAATCTTCTATCAAAGGGGAAAGATAAGTTTCTATGTCATTTCTAGACTGTTTGGGCCCTGAAATCATGATGGGTATCAACACATATTTCCTCTTCATTCACAAGTACGGGGGAAGATTGTGAATGGCAAGCATAACCGGCCATGAACTGCGTTTCGAGGACATATTACCAAACATGTTCATACCATTAGTACACAAAGCTATTCTCAAATTTTTAGGTTCGGATGCAAACTTTGGATACATATTATCAAATTTCTGCCATTGGTCCGCATCAGCTGGGTTATGAATCACATCATCATTTTTACAACCTCCCATCTCCATGTACCATGTCAAGTTCTTTGCATCCTTAGTATTCTTCAACAACCTTCTCAGCCTCGGAATAATCGGAAGGTACCACATACATTTGGCGGGCACCCACCTTCTCGCTGACACAACATGTTCTCCACCAATAGCCACATTTCTCTTTTTCTTATGACGCGACACATTACATACTAGACAAACAAGCTTATCCTTTAAGTTACCCCTATATAAGATACAATCATTCGGACAAGCTTGGATCTTTTCATACTCCATTCCCATTGGACACAAAAGTCTCTTAGCTTTGTAAAGGTTGTCCGACACCCCATTACCAGATGGAAGCTTCTCATTCAAAAACTTAAGCAATTTATTCATGCTAGTGTCACTCCATGAACCAAGACCTTTCAAATTAAATAACTCCATCCAACATGACATGACCATGGCTTTCTTCTTGCAACCGAGATATAATGGTCTATCCTTCTCACCTAGAAAGTTAGCCAAAACCTCAGGCCTCCCTCAAAATTCATTAACTACCTCCTCACACAAGTCATCCAATTTAGCATCCCCAAAACACTCTCCCTCACTACTAAATATCACCTCCAGTGGTGATTTTTCCCCATGAAACGTCCACACCACATAATCTTTCACAAACCCCCGGCTATACAAATGGAGTTTCAGCATGTCCTTGTTATTAGTATGATTTCGATTTCTACAATCATGGCAAGGACATAATATTCACTTCTCACAACTAAAAGCATGATCCAAAAACTCATCCACGAAGACAATATATTCACTGCTCACCCTACTAACGTTGGCATACACATGCTTACGCCTCTCGATGGTACGGTAAAACTCTACATATCAATAAATGTCCAACAATCAAACTTCAACACATTTATTACAGTAGAGTTTCATTACCACATCCAAATCATGCAAGATCATTAATGCACTATATACACCAGTATTCCATATCACAATTACCACACTCATAAAATGTCCTACAATATAACAATAAATAGCCATAGCATTATAACTACATCAACCTTGAGAAAAAATCTCAAACTAATATCAATAATTCTACCTCAATCACCATTAAATGATCAAACACACAAGATATATATGTCTAAAAACCAAAACCAATAATGAGATCATTAATATCCATAAATAATTTTTAAAAATGGTACCTCCAAGGATATAGTAGATCATTCAATGCCTTCATCAACCAAAAAAAGTCATTAGTGAACTCATTCTCCCAAAAATCCCATTTTAACCCGCCAAAAAAGGTGGTAGGTGAGCATTAAATGCACTTTTATGCACCAGTATAAAGACAAATATCGGTGTGTATTTTTTTATTTTTTTGAAAATCACGATTATATACACTGGAATTTTATGGTACCGGTGTACAATTTCTGCCATTTTCTCGCAATATTTTCCACACAGTGGTAAGACATATAACCGGTTTAAAAAATATATTTTTGGTGCCAAATACAGGTAAGTTCACCATGTTCATACATCGGTACTTTTGTTACCAGTGCAATCCTGTAATCCTATACATCAGCACTGATAGTTACCATCTCTATACATTTAACCAATGCAAAAAATATGAAAACATACACCGGTAAACATTACACCGGTGCGTTTGCATTCAAAGGCACCAGTAGTATGGTAAACATGAGTTTCACCGGTGCAATAGTGCACTTCTAAACCATATTATATACTCATGCTTTTTTACCAGTGTGTATCTACTTGTTCTCAGTAGTAGTTTCAGAATGTAATACAATTTTATTTATTAAATTAGTGATAAATTATAACATTCACGGGATGGGACATGAAATGATCTTTGATTACGGACACCATGAAGTGTTATTGCTCTGTTTATGTGAGATAAAACTACCGATTTCGAAAGTGTTATTAGAAACTACTGTAACAAAGCTAGTTATTAAGAAAGTGAAGGAGGTGGAAACAAAGAAATTTATAAGTTGAAGTTTTGGAGAGCAACAGAATATTAGCGCATGACAATGTTTTGAAGAGATCGTCGACAAAACTAAACATTCTCTAGGAATCATCATTTGGTACATGGAAATATTAACAACAACCTTGAAATTAAATATAATAGGATGCCCGGATTGTGATTCTTGGCTCGCCATTTCTGCACGCCCAGTTGCCCTGAGAGCTTTCTTGTATTTATAAGCATTCTTGTTCAAATATATTATCTTCTTCACCTTCAATTTAATTTTTTGTACATATCCTGCATGAACGAACCTTTGTCCTCCTCACCTACAATTTAGCTCTTCACATAAGAATCAATGCAAGGTAAATGAAAATAAAAATTACAAAAATATTAATTTCACTTCATCGGTGCACCCTTTCTTGCTATTTTCTCTGACTATCTTGTGCAAGCATTTTCAATTTACAAGTTTCCACTTGTTCTCAGATAATATCTGGTCATACATTTTAGGAACACTTCTTTGATCATGAAACTAAAGGTGTAATCCTATTTCAAGTATTTGAAAATGAGCGACCAATATGAGAGATTGGTAACCTTCTTATTCGAATGCACAATGGATGCCAACATGCATTGCACAATGGTGTAGGCAGGACTAATCTTCACCTTCTTTATGAAATAGAACAACATTACACTACTAACTGTGGGGTTGTAGATGTAACCTTCCACCAGAACAAAACTCCTTGCCACCATTTTGTACAAAATTGTCTATTCGATTGTCAAATAAGCTTATAAATCTATCCGGTGTTGGGGTCGTACACAGGCCTATTAAAGTACAACTTTCTAAGTTTGGTAGGATTCAGCAGTGGAGGGTTAATATGTACCGTTCAACTCGAATGATGATAAATGTTTATGGGACCATTGACAATCGCTGGATAACGGTCCTCAAGGCTCTGGTACGGACAACCTGATAAATGAGTGATCTTCCATGTATCAACCTCAACCCATCTACCATTGATCATAGTAGAGAAGAACTCTCCCTTTAGCTCAACAATATTTGTATAAAATTGACACACTTTGTCAAAGTGTGTTGTATTCATAATATCTAGGATCTCAGAATAATATTAGAATTCAAACATTTCACTAACACTATTCAACCGTAGTCTCGTGCTATCATTCATTTCTAGAGTATATTAATCTAATCTTAGCATTACCTAACAAAGTATTGTAACTTTCAGAAGCACTATAATGATGAGCCTTGTTTCCTTGAGAGTTGTCGAAACCCTTTTCCTTCTAATAGTTTATTTCCTTCTCCTAGTAGTTCCATCCCCCACATGGATGGTGGAAGCCATGGTTGTAGCAGTAAGGAATTGATTTGAAGAGTGATTTGGGGAAATCCGCTAGAAAATTTTAAAATATTGGAATAAGGGTGTGCATGGTACCCCGTGTACGACCATGGTTTTATATAGATACCAATTTCCGAGTTCAAATCAATCCTCACAAAGTAATTTTTAACTCCCAACACCAGTTAAGAAATTAAAACTCCTCTGAAATTTTATACGTTTTATTTAAAAGTATTTAGGGATAAGTGCCAACATAACCCAATCTTCTTGAGTAAGTGCCAATATAACCCTATGATAATGTTTAGTGCAAATATAACCCTAACTAGTTAATGAAAGTGCCAATATAACCCTCAAACCCTATTTCCAGTATTGACCTCAATTTTCCAGCATTGACTCTATGTAGATTAACCAATATACCCTTTGGGCTAACTCTGAAATTAGGTTGACAATTTTACCCACATAGTTCGCCGGACCGCCGCTGGAACATGTAGGGTTATATCAGCACATTATGAAATCTTATTGGGTTATATCAACACATTCATAATGTTTGTAGGGTTACATCAGCACATTTCTAATGTTTGTAGGGTTATATTAACACATATTATAAATATTAAGTGTGTGGTACTCGGCTGGCCTTAAAGGTCGACCACATCACCATATATACAATAATAACATCATAACAGTATCTTATAAAACAAAACAATTTGACATCATGACACCATCATTAATATTAAACTCCATTATCACATATCATAGCCTCATTTCAAAACTTATCAACATTAAAAACCCTAGATCGAAGAACACAACAAAATAACACTCACACACAACACCAAAGGTCATCAAACCATCAATCCGGACTAAACACAACAAAATAGACAAAATATCATTAAAACCCCTATATTATATAGTATGTGCTGATATGACCGTACATTTTTTACTAATGCGCTGATATAACCCTATAAATTTTAGGAATGAGCTGATTTAATCCTATAAATTTTAGGAATGAGCTGATTTAACCCTACTAGTTTTCATAATGTGCTGATATAACCCTACCTAATCCACTGGCCGTCCGGCGGTGGAGTATTGATGAGTCTAAGGGTAATAACGTCATTTATTTTTTGTATTTAATTTTTTTTCATAAGGGAAAACATGTAATTTTAAAATTCTGGCTAAAAGTTGCCGGTGAGGGTTTTTTTATAGTAAAACCACATGGCGTGGGGGAGATATATTAGGCTTCCCAAACCTTGTAGAGCTTTAGAGATATACGAAATGTTCAAGTGGTAAACTTGACCTTGACAAAATAAGTCCTTATACTAGATGCTATACAAAACATGTTCCTAAGGTATCATCGTGTTGATGCTAGTCTGAGAGAAGGTTTTGTGGTTAAAAAGGTGATCTCTTTGAGATAGCTTTGCAATGCACGATTCCTATCAACACGAACTCCACCCCCGTGTTATTCGTGATGTAGGCCAGGTGCATTGAAGCTATCTAGAAGAGCTTATGTACTACATTTGTGATCCACCCTTTATTCATTGATGGCCCTGGTGTTTTTCTTGAATATTGAGAGTGCAAGCGTCTTTAAACTTGCCTTCAAAAGTACTCGGCTTGAGTGATCTCCTTCTGGGAATTTGTTACACCGTATTATGCCACAGTTTGTTGATGTATTCAGATTGAGTGTAGTCCATTCTTGTCTGCTGCAATCGCTAATTTTGTCAAATTTGTGAGTTTATGCGCTTGCAAAATATCAAGTGCAGAAGGGATTGCATGATGATTTCGTGCCAGGTGGTGTGCAGAGTTGTTTTGCTGCCTATAAATGTGTCTACATGTGATGTGTTTGTCTCCAATTAGCTTGTGAATCTCCCAGATAATCTGTAATTTCCATGGAGCCTTTGTGTAGTTTGTCAATATATTAATCGCCTGCAAAGAATCAGATTCAGCAATCAGGGGAAAAAATGTAATGTACACAGAGATTGACACCTTCCAACAGTGACCTTACTTCAGCTTCTAAAGATGAGTCAGTACTGTTTAAATTTTTGCATGGTGTGAGTACTAGGTTAGCATCTATATTCCTAACTATAATGTCGGCTGAAGATAGGGAGATAGTGGGAAAAGATGCATCAGTGTTGAGCTTAAATCCACAGTCTGGTGGTGTTCACTTATGCGCCTTAATCTGTTTTGGTTTTTTAGATTTGAAAGAATTAATAACCCCTATTCGCCTAAACTTATAGCAATCATCAATCAGTTTTTGAGGATGGATTTTGAAAATATCAGTTAAGAGGAGAGTTATTTCCTTTTTCATTCCAGGTATATTCAGTGTTTTGTTATCATAAATGATGCTGCACCTGGATTTCCAAATAATCCAGCAAGTAACTGAGGTTGTTACAGAGATTATATTCTTTCCAGTTTTGGTTTTGCAAGGGTAGGACCACAAGCATGGCAGATGATCGAAGATATGTTCCTTATGACCTGGAATAATTTCTAACATGTCCAAAACATAAGCCCACGTAGATCTTGCAACATAACATGAATTGAAGCAATGATTCATGGTGTCCATGGATTGACAGTTGGGACACTTATGCACTAATATGATGCCCATCTGATTCAAGGTTTCAGAGAATGGTAAACAATTATTCACTAATTTCCAGACCAAGAAGGACATTTTTGGAGGGATGATTGGTGACCATACATGTTCCATACTTGTTGCTGTATTTCTTCTTTGCCTAACCAACTGAAAAGCACTTTTAATTGAAAACATACCAGATGTAGAGGGTTTCCATACCATCTGATCTTTGTGAGCATATAAAGCTATTGGCACCTGCAATTTGTTAATCATCCACAATGGTAAACCTATACATAGGTGCTGAGTGTGAAGTGTAGGGTTCTCCTGGAATTGGGCAAGTGTGAGATTAGGCTTGTAGATGTTCAAATGTTGGTTCTAGTGGTCAATTATACAGCATGAACTTGACCAATTAGCAATCCAAAAGTTTACATGTCCATCCCCAACTAGGATTTGGGTGTTTTGGTTTGCTAACTGTGACACCTTATAGACTCTTTTCCAAGCATCTGAACTACGTCCTGATTTTGGAATGGTCCAGATGAGTTTAGACCAGATAGATGTACCTTGTTGCAAGTTCCACCACAGTTTTGATGAAAAACGTTTGATAAAATCTTGCAGTGGTGTGAATCCCAAACTGTTTTCTGAGAATGGATAACTCATTTTGGTGAAGGATTTCCAGTGTCTCTGGCTGTCTTCTAGTTGATCTCCCCGGATAAAAGAATTAAAAAGGTGTTCAATTTTTTCCATAATGTGAACAGTGGGAGACATTATGTGAAAACCCCAACCATAATGGTTGAACCTTATCTACAAAACTAACAATTTATTGATGTCACTGTATAATAGGAAAATAAAATAATTTATTAAATGTAATTAGAAATACAAAAAAAATCTATGATGATTGTGAAAAATAAAAAGGTAATAAATGAATCCAATCATTACTGAAGAATAACAAAATTCTTCCGACGTAAGATCTCCAGTGAGAATACTAACATACAGTACCACGATAATTACTGCAACAAAGAATGACATTAGTCTCGACATGTTATCTGCAAAAGATTGAGGAGGATATAATATAGAAGAGGAAATGTGGTTTTGAAATTTCGGATAAATTCATATATATATATATACTATAAAATATAGCGGCTTATAACTATTATACTACCGTTGGAAATATAGCCGTTTATAGCCGGTATATTATCACTATACATATGTTGACTAATTATAATTAAATGCTAAGAGTTAGTGTTGTCAAAGAAGATATATATATATATATATATATATATATATATATTTGTGTGTATATATATACAATAATAATAATAAATAAATAAATAAATAAGTGAATGAATGAACAAGTAAGGAAAATTAAGGAGAAATGGACGGCGGGCGTAAAGAAATTTATCCAAAGTAATTTTGGCAAATAGAATTGTTGGGAAGAGAAAATAAATGGCGAACGTAAGAATTTGATCCAAAGTAATTTTGGCAAATGGAATTGCTAGGAAGAGAAACGGCAGACGTAAGATTTTATCCAAAGTAATTTTGGACAAATGAAATTACTGGAAAGAAGAAATGAACGGCGGACGTGAGGGAGAGTTTTCCAAAGTAATGTTTTGGGCAAGTGGATGTAAGATTACAGGATAAAATTTCAGGTCGGTAGGTGTCAGAACCTATGTTTTATTCAGTATAAATATTGGGTCCCCAGTTCTTACCTCCTCACACATGCCTTAAGAAAAATTTCTTGTCAAAAGAATAGTGGTGGTAAAGCAGGAGACGGAAGTTGTCAAGCCCAAGTCTAACCACAGTGAGTATTTTCATTGTCTTAGCATGAATTGAAGTAATATATATATATATATATATATATATATATATATATTGTCTTGTATGTGTATAGACTGCCACCAATGAACAGTACCCCTCGAATCCCTACTAAACCCCTGCCCTCGAACCCCTGTTAAACCTTGAACCCTCGAATCCCTTCTAAATAGTACCCCTTGAATCCCTGTCCTCGAACCTCTGTCCTCGAACCCCTGTTAAGCCTTGACCCCTCGAACCCCTGCTAAACAGTACCCCTCGAATCCATGTCCTCGAACCCCTGTTAAGCCTTGACCCCTCGAATCCCTGCTAAACAATACCCCTCGAACCACTGTCCTCGAACCCGTACTAAACCCCTGCCCTCGAATCCTTGTTCTCGAACACCTACTGAAACTACATCTCGAACTCCTATTAAACAGTAACCTCTTGAAACCCTGTCCTCGAACCCCTACTAAATAATACCTCCCGAACCCACTGAAAACCTTCACCTCTCAAACCACTGAAAAATTCATCCCTCGAACTACTGAAAATTCCACCCTTTTGAACTACTAAAAATTTCACCTCTAGAACTAGTGAAAGACTTCACCCGTCAAACCTTACCCCTCAAACCAGTAGCACTGGAACCTTACCTCTCGAACCACTTACCACTCGAACCTCACCACTCGAACTTGTAATACTTACCACTCAAACCTCACCACTCGAACTGGTACCACTTACCTCTCAAACCAGTACCACCCGATACCCATTCCACTTGAACCTTCTCCACTCAAATTCTTTACTCGAACCCCTTGTACTCGAACCCAGCTACTCGAACCCCTTGTACCCGAACCCAACTACTCGAACCCCCTATACTCGAACTCAACTACTCGAACCCCCTGTACTCGAACTCAACTACTTGAAACCCTGTACTCGAAATTCATACTCAAACTTGTACTTGAACTCCATTCTAAAGGAACATACCTGTCAAAAATAAATTGATAATATATACTGACTATTAAACTGAGTGTGTATATTATTGTGTTCAATTATAGTGAAACTGAGTTATGAACTGCTCCAATATTTTTCAGTGAATGACCGTCTTGTACTTTATCTTGTCGTATCAAACTTGAATCATATACTGCTCTGATATGTTATGTGGATGACCGGCTTGTACTTTATCTTACCGTGTCAAACTTGAAATATATACTACCTGATTACCTATCTGTGATTTTTGGGGCCCCCGATGCGATTGTAGTTTGGTTGAAGTCGACAGGGAACGGTATTGACCAAACCGTCTGATTAGACCGGCTACTCGTGGAGTTTCTGGTATGCTAGCATTACCCACTGTACTGTACTGATACGAGCTCATAGCTGAACATCTGTTTAGGTGTGGTTGACGAGACTGAATACTGGACTGACTGATGGCCTTCCGGTACTACTAAAAGGTTGTGCCTTGTATGTTAGTCAGAGTTGCAACATAGGCACTTGGCAGCAATTTGGCACTAACCACCCCTATCCTTTTACTATGTGCTAGGAAATGATATTCTGTGATCGCTAACATTCAACTGGGTAAATATGTGAATGAAACCTCACTAAGCAAGGAGCTTACCCTAGTTAAACAACTTTTTTTAGGTGAAGGTGGGCTGTAAGAGAAAAGTCTTTGATGTCTTTACTTATTTTAAGAGATATCCTGGATGAACTTTAATATGAATTTTGAATCTGTAATAGTTAGGTGAAACTTTCATTTAACATTAACACTTTCACTGTAATAGTAAGTTAGGATTTGAACTTATCTAAATCGCTTTCGCATATAATCTATCTGCTTGTTACTGTTATCATTTTCGGTAGCACGACCATACCCGACCCGACACTGAACGTTGGGTTTGGGGTGTTACACATTACACTCCATATGTGGATAGGAATTGAGGTCAGAGTATGTTTGATGAGGATGATTTTTCCAGCTGGGGATAACCATTTATTATTCCACTGAGATATTCTTCAGTTAACTTTTTCAACTATTTCATTGAAGTAGATTTCATTTTTCTGGCCTTGAAAATGTTAACTCCTAAATATTTAAATGGAAAGAAACCTTGTCGCATGCCAGTAAGTGAGCGAATTCTGTTTCTTGTCACTGAACTGGTTTTGGAACCCGCATAGAAGGCACTTTTTTCGTAATTTACTTTCTGGCCTGAGGCCATTTGGTAGTGCCTTGGGAATTTGATCAGATTATCATCTGCATATGAGAGATGGGATAGGGTGATTGCATTACAAGGAACTGAGAATGGGTCTAATAATATCTCTCTAAACATTGCCTTGAGTCCTTTGTTAAGAAGTTCAGTAATGAAATTGAAGAGATTTGGAGAGAGGGGGTCTCCTTGCTTGAGACCCCTTGATGTTGTGAAGTAACCATGATGGCCTCCATTGATTAAGACTGAGAAGTATGCAGATTTTATGTTACTCATGATGAGTTTGACAAAATGGCCATGGAATCCATATTTTAACAATAAAGAATTAAGCATGGACCATGAAACTTTGTCAAATGCTTTGGACATGTCCAATTTGGCTATGACATTGAGTCCTTGGGATGGTTTGTCCAGCATTCTGACTGATTCTTGCATTACAAGAATGTTGTTAGAAATGCTTCTGCCTTGGATAAAGGCAGATTGCTCTATGGATACACATTTGTTGATTAAAGGGGCGATTCTATCAACAAGTATCTTAGAGATGACTTTGTTACTGAAATTGGCCTAGTTGATTGGTCTGAATTCAGAGAGTTGTGCTAAATTTTGGACTTTTGGGATCAGAGTGATGAGAGAGCTAGCGATGGATTTAAGCATTGGAACTCCACACATAAATTCTCTAACACAAGCTAGTAAATCATGTTTGATAGTATCCCATTTCACTTCAGTAATCTAAAGTGGATTACTTTTCTCTCTCAAAAAAGGAAGTTCTCTCTGTTCTCTCTCTTACTTTACCCATCCATCCGTCTATTACTGAAACAACCAACACGAAACCACCAACAGTATTATCACAACCACCACCACCACCATCCCCGCCTACTGACGTAAACCAATCCCGCCACCATAGCGGCTCCACCATCTGGTGCGAACCACCCTACTTACAAAGATACATTACTCAAATCCTCTAACCAAAACCCTCAGAATTAGCTGCAACAATCCTCCTCAATCCCTCAATTGAATCTCACCACATAGTACAAAGGAGAGATTTCCATGCTATTCGAGGAAGAGGAAATCAAGGTCCTATCAGAACCATTTAAACGTCACTTGGTAGATAAATTCCCACGAGGTAGGCCGACTCTCGATTTCATACGCTCTCAGTTTAAAAAAAATTGGTTTCAAAGGAGAAGCTCTCATTACTGCCCTAGATCGTAGGCATGTTTTCATAAAATTTGACCATAATGAAGATATTCAGAGATGCTGGATAAAAAGAAACTGGAACATATGGGGTGCTTATATGAAGGTTCTAAAATAGACTAGAAGCTTTAATGTTAATGAGGAACCCCCATTAGTTCCAATATGGTTAAATATCAGCTTTCCACCAACCTACTACCTGCACAAAAAAGCTATTCCCATCATAGCAGCTAGGCTTGGTGAACTCATCTTTGCAGATCCCCCAACCCTAAACCAGTCAAGACCCTCTACTATTAGCATTTGTGTTGAAATGGATCTAATGGGCCCCTTTCCTGATAGAATAAGGTTAGGCTCAACTAAAGATAGTAAATAGTATCCTATCCACTATGAAGACCACCCTCACTATTGTACTAAGTGTTCAAAAATTGGCCATAAGGCCACAGAGTGTGGAATCCCAAAGGTTAAATATGTTCCCAAGCCTAAACAGTTTGAGAATGTAGTTGACAAAACTATATTAAAAAAAAAGTTCTCAGGGCAGGAGATATGGCTGCTAGTAACTAACAACAAAAAAGTGCCTGATAACTATTTTGATGTAGATAGGGAAAACAAAACTGTCCATTCCCTACAGGTATAAGCACAAAATTACTTCTCGCAGGTACAAACGCAACTGCAAGAACAGAATTCAGTCTCACAGACACAAGCTCAAGATCATGAAGTCTTTGTTGATGTTTTGGATATAGAAGAGGAAGTACTTAACACAATCAAGGGCAAAGGAAAATCAGTTGCTCAACAACCAAGGGCTACTACAGCTAGATATCACAACAACAGGAAAGCAAAGGATGACACTGCAACTCAGGCCCCTTTTGAAACTATTGATCATTAATAGAGATAAGCACCTGCAAACATTTAAAGATTTCAGTACTAACTACCTCTCTAAAATCAAACTGAAACAGGTTCCCAACCCTCAACAAGAAATCTCACAGACAAAGGATAAGGAATCCACTGCAACACTAGTGAGAAGTTCAGGCACACCCCTAGGAAACACAACTGAAGGATTGGAAGATGTACTGACTCAAAAAGAGGACCTGCCAGTAGATCATGCGACACCAGGTAATCCCAAGCCTCCATATCAGGTAAGAAACTTCTTCAAGTCGCCAAATGTTATAATCACTCGCATGAAAGCTAAATATAAATTATCCAATGAGTGTTAATCTCCTAACTTGGAATGTAAGGGGAATACAGGGATCTATAACTAGATTGCATAGACTGGTTATGATTCATCATATCTCAATTCTTCTAGTAATTGAAACTAAACAAAACCCTGAACAACTCTAATCATATGCCAAGAAATTAGGGTTCATCCAAGGAATACCATTACAGGATGGTAGAACTTGGACTTTCCTCAAAGATAGATTTTAGGGACTTTTGATATCTCAACATGATCAAAACACTCACATGCTCATCACAGATACAGTCTTAAGCACCACATGTGAGATAGACAGAAGATGTTCAAAGACATAACCTGGATTTCAACACTAGCATGCATCCCAACAGTCATAACTGGTGACTTCAATATCACCAGGACTGTTGATGAATATAAAGGGAGAACCCCTCAAAATCCTAACAACATGCTAGAGTTTGAAAATTTTATAATGAGTAACAACCTAGCTGAAATCCCCACCTGTGGTAATTTGTATACATGGACAAATGGTAGACAGGGTAGAGGTAAAAGATTGGATAGAACCATTGCAAACTCTGATTTTTTTTTTAAGGAAATTCAGTAATGCATCAGGTCAATTCTTAAATAGACTTACATCAGACCATGCACCCCTCCTCCTAACCTTTAAGGATTCTCAGCCAACTCATCCTAAAGCCTTTAGGTTTCACTCAATATGGGTTAGAAGACCAGAATTCAAAGACTCAATTGCACAATCCTGACCTAAACACTTAGAAGAACAAAGAATGATTGGATTCAGTCTTAAAATTGAAAAGGCTTAAACATGATATAAAATTATGGAAAAAGGATCACTTTGGGAACCTGTTTGACAACATCAAAAAAGCTGAACTAAATGTTCAGGAAGCTGAATCCCAGTTTGATAACCTAGAATCCATAGAAAACCTTAACAAGCTTAATCAAGCAAAAATCCAACTCAGAGATAAACTCACTGAGGAAAATGACTTTCGGAAACAGAAGTCAAGGCAAAAATGGCTCAAAGAAGGTGATCTCAACACAACCTTCTTTCATGACTCCATAAGAGATAAGCATAATAGGCTAAACATTAATAAAATCAAACATGACAATGTCATGACAACTGAGCAAGATCAGATAGGAAATGCTGCAGCCTTATTTTACCAAAACTTGCTCACTGAGGATACCAAATCACCTGGATATTGTCTACTATAGCCAATCCAAATGGAAGAACTCCATAAAGCTGTTTTCATCTTAAGTGAACACAGTTGTGGAGGGCCAGACGGCTTCAATGATCGGGGAGGGTTATATTAACACATTCACTAACTAGATATGGTTATATTGATATTTTTAAATATTGAAATATTATATTAGCACTTATATCACCTAGATAGGGTTAAAAAACTTTTTTTTTTCAAGTATTTAATTTCGTTGCCGACGCTTTTCTTGGATCAGTCGCCAACCTGGGCAGTATTTCAAAAAAGTGGACTTGACAGAATATACGAAATCGGAACAACGTAATGTATAAACAATTTTTTTGGATTTTGAAAAAGTGACTTTGGAAAAATGTTGCTAACTAGATTATGTCCTCAACATCGGAAGGTGTGCCCGATATTGAATATACAACAGTGTACATTATGAAATCAGAACATCTTTAGGTTCATTTTAATTTTTTCCTCTAAAATAAAACCTTGTCCAGAGTTGTTCTCTATTCAGCAACTGGTTTTGTAACTAATTAATTCCAAACTCGGAACTGATTGGACTGAGTGAAATTGAGTGGTACCAATACAGGTTTTGGTTTCGTAACCTTTGTCGATATGATTTGTCAGTGGGCCATTTCAGCAGAGGAACAGATTCACATCAACTTGGTGCGAACTCTTTTAAACAAGTATACAATCTTTGGTTACACAAACAAAGTGTTAAAAAAACAACATTCAAATGTTACATTAACCTAAACCCATCGGTCCTATCAAAACTATCTCAATATTTATGGCATAAAATCAGAAATTGTAAATACTAACAATGTTGTTTAGTGTTGCAATTTTATTGGGGTGCAAGGTAAAATATTGTGAGATCTTCCTCATGGTGTATACCTAGCCCACAAACTAGAAGTTGTTGGTCTTTAGGCCCAACCCAATACTCAGTCACGAATCGGGCAAAGCGGAGCCACGTCCAAGACTCAGCCACGAACTGAGATTTTAGCAACCATGATGCAACCCACGATCGGAAGGCCTAGCAATGCAGAGCCATGAGGATGATTCACTATAAATATAAAAAGAACAGCACTGGCTCAAGGTGAGTAGCACTAACTGAGAAATACCAATCTCTAAGAAAAGAACTGACTTGATCATTGGAGCACTTTCCCGGGGAATAGGGTGATTGCTAGCTATTTCTCATGATCGGGAATATCACATCATTGGCGCTAACTGTGGGGACGAAGAAAAACCATGGTTTTCACTAGAAGCGAGAGAAGCCAAACTCATCATACACCAGAACGAACGACTACACGTAACCAGAATATGTACCCCAGCCGGGATCAAGATTACATTCCTAGCCAAAAACAGGAACACAACAGAGAAGAAACAGACGAAGATGAAGAGGAAGCCGAATCTCCCAATGCAAATCAAGAAAAGGAGAGGACAGCTTTCGCATCATTCTTAGAAGTGAATAGGGAGAACTTGTATAACTAGTTTCTAGCCACTATTAAACCAAAATCTCTGAAGAAAAACAAAAAAGTGAGTATGAGGAATGAAAGCCTTAATTATGCAGAGGAGTTAAGGGATATAGTGGCATGAGATGATACGAACATCATCTTTATGATTTCAAAATGGCAAAAGATTTCAAACTGCCGTTGCATGTGAAAATATATGATGGGACAACAGATCCCAAGGAATTCATACATTCATATCACAACAGTATGCAATTTTGTGATGCACATACTGAACTACTTTGCAAAGATTTTCCTATTTTATTGTCTGGAACAGCGATTACATGGTATGGCGACCTACTAAGTGGAAGTATTTGGTTTTGGGCACAGCTATTAGACTTGTTTTTAGGGCGCTTCTATAAGAAGTATAAATTTAGCAAAACGATAACAGAACTAAATACCATAGCTCAACGAAGTGATGAAAGGCTGGCAGATTACCACAATAGGTTCATTACTGAAAGTTTCCAAGTGCGGGATTTATCGTTCCAATTGTCACTAGACGCATTCACATGAGGTATGTGATCAGGAGAATTTTACAAATAAATCACCAAGAATATGCTTCAGAACCCAAGTGAATTGCATAAAATGATTGAAAAACATGTGTGGACTAAAGAAGCAAACAGCCACAAAATAGAGCGCGAGAGGGTGAAAAAAGGATAATGGAAGTTCCACAAAGGGGATTTGTGAAAAGGAACAGGGAATATCCCTTTCAAAGGAAAACATTCGGAGGTGGAAGTGATGTCATTTTCATAAACACCATTGACGAAATCGTAAAAAGAGATTTGGCAGGCGAACAGGGAGTTGTGTCACGAACCCATGCCAATGGTGACATCACCAGACAAACGGTCTAGAGAATACTAATGTGCGTTTCACAAAGACCATGGACACAAAATCTAATATTGCAGAGACTTGACAATACAAATAGAGGAGAATTTGCAAAATGGTTGGTTGAGTCAATACAAAAATGGGGAGGAAGGAAACTGTTACAGCGAAGCCAACAAAGCGGGAAATTCCAGACCGAAAAACCAAGGTGCGTCAGATACGCGGAACAATAATAAGAAAATGGCAGTAGCTGTAGGTTATGAAGATGATGTTGTAAACGATGGCCCAGAAAAAGTAATTCTAGCGATCCATGGAACATCAAAAGCTCTGTGTAACAACGCCTGGAAAGCTAAGGCTAGATACTCCTCACCACAAGAACCAACTGACTAAAGACTAGGCTGCGATGAGCCTATAACGTTTAGCGAAAAAGACGTGGTTCCCAACACTTCACCTCATAATGACCCGATTGTCATTATAGCTAAGATTGGAAATTCCACAATCTACATGGAATTCGTTGATGACGAAAGTGCAGTTAAAGTTCTATTCGTTGATTGCTTTGACAAACTTGGATTCAAGCAAACGGATTTGAAGAAGTCTACATCCTCTCTCGTAGGCTTTACCAGACGAGCGGAGACACCTTTGGGTATTGTACAACTGTCGGTTACAACAGGTGAGAATGAAAAAAATTGCACCGTAATGTGCAGCTTTGTTTTTATGGACGCACAAAGCCCATTCAATGCAATAACTGGTAGACCCTGGATGAACGCAATGAAAGCAATATGGTCCCCATATCACTTAGTGATGAGATTTCCAACTCCGATGGGTATTGCAAAAATATGAGGAAACCAACAAACAGCTAAGCAATGCATGGTTATTGCAATGAGAGCATGAAGAAAGCCTGAACAAACAAAAATGGTCAATACCATCTCGGATAATGGCTCACCCGAGGAAACGAAACCTCAAGTTGATCTCAGAGAGGAAACTGAAATTCTCATTTTGAACGATGTGAATACTTCCAAATGTGTCAAGATAGGAAAATATCTTCCGAGCAAAGTGAAGGAAAAAGTAGCGGAAATTATGCAAAGTCACAAAGACACATTCGCATGGACTGTGTTGAACATGAGGGGAGTCAATCCAGACATAGCTACCCACTCTTCAAACATCTACCATTCGATCAAGCCAATTAATAAAAAACAACGAAGCTTCTCTAGCGATAGACAGACAGCGATCAAAGTGGAGGTTAGAGCATTGCTTCATGCAGGTATTCGAAAGGAAGTAACTTATCTAAAGTGGTTGGAAATCCTAGTGATGGTAAGAAAGGCAGATGCAGGGTGAAGAATGTTCATTGACTTCACTGACCTAAACAAAGCATATCCAAAAGACTACTATTCGTTCCCTAAAATTGACCGGTTAGTGGAAGCAATATCAGGATACGAAGGCCTAGCGTTCTTCGATGCTTACAAAGGATACACTACAAGAAACTGAACCTATTACTTTGCCCCTTTCGCCTCGGCTTTTTGGTTAAGGGAAAATAATCGAGATATTAAGTTCTTTTACCTCAGTTATTATTATTTTCAAAGTAAAAAATAATTTTTACCTCGGTTAAAAAAATTGAGGTAAAAAGCCTGTCATTACCGACGTCGCACGCATGTATGGCTTACCGACATCGGTGGTTTTTGGGATCGACGTCTCAGGTCACTCTCGCAGATATGAATGACCGAAGTCGCACACATGTGTAGCTTACCGACGTCGGTTGTGTTTGAAAACGACCTCGCACGTACCACTCACGGACATGAAATGACCGAAGTTGCATGCATGTCTATCTTACCGATGTCAATTATTATTGTGACCAGCGCCACACGTACCTCTCGCATACATGAAATGACTAACGTCGCACATATGTCTGGCTTACCAATGTTGCATGTACCTCTCGCAGACACCCTTGCTATGCACAATTTAAAATAATTGAATATATATACATATATATTAATGATGTAATTTTTTATTAAAATAAAAATATAATATTTTAAAGTTTTTATGCAACTCTATTTCTTTTCATTTTAAAATATTTAATCATTATACTTTTAACTATGAATTTATGTTTATATTTTCAAATGAAATAAATTAAATGTAGAGTTCGAGTAACACATGATCGAGATTTTAATAATAAAATTTAATGTCAAACAAAACTAAAATATAATTTTGTAAATTTTTTTACGCTACTCCATTTCTTTTAAACTTTTAAAAGATTTTATAACTTTACTCTAAACTATGACTTTATCTATATATTTTTTCAAATGAAAAAAATTAAATGTAGAGTTCGAGTAACATGTGATCGAAGTCGAATATCAATAAATAAATTTTATTTTTTCGTCGAATAAAATTTCATATACTACTTATTCATAATTATATAAAAACAAGTAGATTAAAATTTGGTTGCTAGGTTAAATTTAGTTACGAAATATCTCATTATTTCTGATACATTGCAGGTATGACAAATTTAGTGATCCGTACCAATTTAGTGATTAGATGGATATGTCACTACTGCAAAACAGACACATAGGCACTGGTATGAGTTACTCTAGAACATGTACAAGCGCTTTCAAATATTTCACCAAAAAACTTTTTATTTTATATTTCTATATTTATGCAAAAATAACAAAAATCATGCATTTTGGAGCAATGGATAATGGGGTAACACAATTTTGAACCTGAGTGTAATTTTTCAAAACTGTGTAGAAGTAATCAATATTGACTTTCGAGGCCCTTCCGTTCACCCATACATGCCCAAATTGCAAATTCACAATCTTATATTATTGAATTTCACTTTGGTATCGCCAATTTTGTGATTCAACAACTCCAACTTTCTTGGAGGGACCTAAGTGAAAAAAAGTTAAACTTTACTCGAAACTCCAAATTGAAATCCGCTTGAACGTGATGCTACCCTATACACCCTCATTGTATTTTCCAAGTCTGTAACCGAATATTTAATCAACAGTCAATCCTTATTTGACTTTCCATACATAAACACTAATGAAAAGTTTAGAATGTAGCTAACAAACGGTCAACCCTTAATTGACTTTCCATACATAAACACTAATGAAATGTTATGAATAACTTAACTAATTAACGCTCCACCCTTACTTGACAAATTCTAACAAATTTTATTCCATCAATTTCATGTTGTCTATAAAATTAAACCTCCACACCATAGAATATCTATTCCACACTACATTAAACCTCCAAAGGATTTCTGATAGATGCCGATCAGGAGAACACCAAGTACCTAGCCAGGAAATTTCTTGCGTTGTTGATATCATTTTGTGAATACGGCTTGTGTTTGGCATGAATTATCGGCGTTGATGACATGTTAAGAAATATGAAAAATAGGACTACAAATGAATTGTCAAAGTAAAGACGTAACATGGTACCCAAAAGCATACCTTGTCAATTTCTAGGTAATACCGTATTTGTTGAGCGCACTTGACAATGTATAGCATTACGTAGTACCCGCATTCCCATTTTTTTTCTTGTTTCTTGTACTAAGTATAGGGTATGTGATTAGTTTAAATTAAAGAATTTCAATATACCCTTAATTGGAACAAAACTCTACCTTGATTTCGACAATGTCCAAATCCAAATTACTTAAATCGATTGCATCATTGATAGAGGCCCCCCAATATTTTTACAAAAGTCTCCAATGTTGGGAAGTGTAGCAGGTCCATAAAAATCACGCTTTTTCTCCGGAACAATAAGAATTAATCTCCAATGATCCTTGCAAGATATATACATATGAAAACGAAGCAAACATATAAGTGTTGTAATTGCAATTAGTATCTAACCATCACCGCTCAATATATGGTGCAATTAATATTTTCTTCTCCATCCATCCAAGCATTTGCTGATGTAATCGATCATTTCTTGGAATGTGCAACCAATTTCTTGAGTAAGCAACGGGCATAAGTATCCTACCCAACTCTTGTCTTTTTCACTTGTTAAGTAATACGTGTACATTCCAAGCAAAAGTGAGAACAATAAATGTATAAAATAGGTGTACGTAGCAAGTTTTATAATTAGAACGGTTAAAATATGTACTCACAATTAGTAGAGGGATATAAGCGTTTCGTTTACTTGCTAACACCTCCAAAGGTCTTCAAAGTCTATCCACGGTGAAATGATATCCCTATTTTGATAAAAAAAACACTCATTTCCCGAAAATAAGTATGTTGTTTTTCGAGGGTCGCCGGCAGCAAAATCATACAACACCCTAACGAATTATGGTGAATCCTTAATAACTTGCACCCTAGTGACGGGAGGAGTAATCTTCTTGGGTGTTTGTACAGCCAGTTTTGGGGTCGTTATGGGTGCCTCTTTCAAATGACCATCCGTTAGAGGGTCGACATAAATGAGTTGACGTGGCCATAGGAGAAACATTCCTCGAGCGAGACCCACTTTCTTGCATTGTCCATCTGGAATCGTTAAGGGAGCTTTGTGCACCACGGGCTTCTCCAATGAAACTCAAGAAAATCCTTCGGCCATATCTCCGTGCAATATGTATGGAGTGATGATATCGCATCTTCGTGTGCAAAATTCTGTCGGCCACATGAAGTGGCATATCTTGGATGCCTCGATCAAAAGGTATGTGGACTTCCATCACCGAAAATGATCTAATCCAAAAGTCATTCTTCCTTCGAGCACAGTGCCTTTAAGATTCAGATACTTGTTAGAGTATTTTAAGAATTCCCAATTTGATAAACTGTTCAAATTGGATGAGCCCATGCACTATGAAAAGGTTTTGCAATTTTATGCGAATTTAGGCAAGAGTAAAAACAATCATGACATTACTAAGGTTAATGGAATTTCGATAATCGTCACAAAGCACACCATTAACAAGGTTTTAGGATGTGATTATACAAACCCCACAACCAACATTCCTGAAGCTGTCCACGGCCCACTAGAAATATATTATCAACAAAATAGGTCCGGTATTACTGAGTATACCCCATCTGCCCTGTGTTAATGGCTAGAAAATACTTTTATAGGGAAGGTTCAACCCCGGGTATGGCTGAGAAATACGATGTCGCAGTTCTAAAGGTAGAGAATATGTTAGTTTATGAGTGACTATGCCGAAATGTGTAACCGTTGGGGGGCATTCTTGCGAGCCTACAATTGGGAATTTGATTATATTCTATTATGTGATAGAGGGAATTAAGATTAATCATGGGTACACTATAGTGAACTATATGCTTAAGGCTGCAACAAGCAAAAAGAAAGATCTTCCATATGGAGGATTGATCATGGCCGTGGTCAAGAAATGGGAAGTTCAGCTCGTGGACAAACCCTTGAGCCTAGAGTATTATGATGAGGCTTGGTTTGAGCACAAACACTTGTATTTGGGTTTTGATAGCAAGTATGAGTAATGTGTTGTACCAGGTTCCACCGCAAAGGCTGCAAAGAGAGCAAGACAGACAAAGATGCAAAGGGTTGAGGCATTCTCATCCTGTAAGTTGATCAAAACTTTACATTACATGGTATCTTTACACAAGTTTCAATTCATTATTTTATTGTAATTTTTATTCATTTTTAACGGTTATTTGTTAGGCCGCGGGAAATCTTTGAAGAGCACAATCACTAGGTACATGGCGTGCTTGCGAGCGGATATTACTACCGCTAACGCAGAGGTCGCATCGGCGAAAGCTAGCCACGCTAAGTTCATTGCTTCTTCAAGCATCCACATTGACCCCGTAGATGAGTCCAACATGCCTAAATTCAAGCCGATGTACTCCGATGATGATAAATATTATGAAGATGGAAATGATGAAGATGGAAAGGCCGATGAGAGTGACCCTGAGGTTGAAGGCATGTTTGATGATAGGAATGAAATGTTGGATATTTGTGTGCCTATGAGAAGGTTGGATATGAAGAACACTTATGCTTTTAGTATTGTGGTATTTTGAACAATTATTTGAATATTATTTTGGAAACAAGTGTAGTGAATTTGACTATTAAACACCTCCCCATTGATCGAAAGATTGTGTATGAGATGATAGCTAGGTGCATTGTCCCGGTACCCAGGCATATTACTGAACCCATATATTCAACTTGTATGATGTTCTTCTATATCATAGAGGGTAAGAGAATCAACTCGGGGATGGAAATATTCAAACACATGTTGTGTGGTGCCTCTTCGAAGAGGGTGATTAAGACTCTCCCCTATGTGAACTTAATTACCTTAATTCTAAGGAGCGTGGAAGGGATGTCATTCCATGGAGAGGAGAGGCCGATCAAATGGTTTGACAAGGAATATTTTTCCAGGAAGAATTGGGTGCTGATTAACCAGAAGTGGTGCCACAAAAATGATGATGCGACTGAGCAGAGCATGAGACCTAGAATAGAAGGAGGTATATTTTTCTTGCTGTTCAATACTATAATTTTCTTTGTAGAATATAATGTTACTTTTGTTGATCTTTAGCTGCTAGGGACTCGAACCCTATATTCATTAGATGATTCAAAACCTGCTACAAATGGATGTGCAAATATATTAGCCAACTGAGGAAGTGTGTGTGGAGGTTGGAGAATCATCAACGTGTGTTCAAGCGTAAATTTGCATCATCTTTGCGATCTTGCTCTTCAAGGGCTGCATTTGTTCGATACTATCTTACGAGATTGTATGCATTATTATAGGTTTTCATAATACATTTTGATAACAATTTGTAGTTTTTGAAATATGTTTGTTTTGTTTGACTTAAGTTTCTGATGTGATGATGATTAACATTTCCAAGTGGTTTATGAAACTATTTCTCGACTTGAAATGACAATGACTAATATTGAGAGCAATTGAATGTATTGGTGTGTTCAATTTTTAAAAAACCAACCATAAGTAGAATAAAAAAGTGCAATTTATCGTAGCATCCGACTAGGTTCCGAGCTCAGAACAAGCTCCGGGCTTAATGCAAATGAAGGTTGATGCCTTAGGTAGGACCTATTTCACCTTCCTCTTCTTCCTTGTTTGTTTCTTTTTCTTTCCAATTATCTTCTTCTTCATCTTCCCTCTTCCATCTACCCATATACCTCTCTCATGATTAGTGCATCCTAAATAACTAGACAAAGTTGAGTCATCCTTTTCTAGCACAATTTTATCATCCAAACATCCAATCACACCATTTCGACCAAACTAACAAAATCTTCAAGTTCAAATTCCTAAACGAATTCTCTTTTTCCTTCAATGACAATATCCCATCTAGGATCAACGAGATCTTTCACGTAGAAAACTTGATGAGCTTGTGAGGCCAAAATGAATTCAACCAATCCGACCTCAATCTACAAGTGTGAATCCCATGGGCTCTGTTCGTTGGCCACCATTTATGTCAACCCATTGACATTTTAATAAAATAATCAAGCTCCCAAATTTATAATATTGTACCAAAGTAGCAAGTATTGGCATACATGGGATTGTTGTCGCAAGCATTACCAATATGTAATGCCTCAGACACAAGGGTTGGTCCATTGTTCTGTGACACGTCCTTATTATCCATCGCTTCAGTAGAGAAAGTGAACCCGTTGATGTTATAAGCACTATATGAAAGTACTGTACCAAGGGATGTACATGATAACCACTTAACTAATTCTGGATGACTGCCCACCTCCACGTAACTTCGTAGCCAAGTTACAAACGTTAAAGTATGTCGTTGTAAAACTTGTGCTTCATTGAACACCAGACTCGCTATTATGATTTCATTCATGTGGATCTCAATATACGGGACAACATCCTTGTGGTTTGAAGAACATAAAGATATACAACATTTAAATCTTCTGCAGTGGGATTCAATACCTTACCTTGTCTTACTCCTTGACCAACTTGCCTCCCCTTATGTCTAGATCTCTACGAACCCACAAAATCTACATCGTTCAAATAATCAGTACAAAACTCAATTACCTCCTCTGACATGTAACGTTACACAATACTTGCATCAAGTTTGTACCTGTTCTACACAAAATACTTAAAGATTTTCATATTCCTCTCGAACAGGTACATCCATCTCAAGAATTCCGGGCCAAATAGCTTGATCTCTCACACCGAATGAACGATCAAATGAACCATTATGTTAAAGAATGATGGAGGAAAATACATCTCCCTATGACAAAAAACTTTTACAATCATGCTTGCAAACGATCAAGTTTACCAACACTAATGTTTTTTTTGCACAAATACTCTAGAAAAAAAAAGATTCGTAATGCACAATCTTACATGAGGTGGAAGTGGCGACCTTATGGAAATGACATTCTTGCATGAGGTTGTGGCAGTCATGGGATTTCAATCTAACCAGCTTCAACTCATTCAGAGATACATATGAACTTATAATGGAAGAATAAGCTCCAGGGACCCTCACACTATTAAAGGGCTCACAATATGCTTTTTTCTCGGACTGAGACATGGAATAACAAGCGGGAGAGAGATAACACTCTTTACCATTTACCAGAATACCCAAACTCTTCTTAATATCCATTTCAACCAAATAAAGTCTAGGCTTCAAACCATCTTTGGTCTTGCCTGGGGTGTTTAAAAAACTCTCGACTAATGAATCACACACATTATTCTCAATATGCATTACATCAAGAGAATGCTGGGCATCCAATTCCTTCCAATAAGGTAGTCAGAGAAAATAGAGCATTTCTTCCAACTACCTTCACAGGCCGACTTCCGTTTTCCCTTCCCAAACTCATTGCCCAAGTGTTTAACCCTTTCAAAAACCTTATCTCCAGATAATGGAATTGGCCGTCCTCTCTCCTCATTTTCTCCATTGAACCACTGCTTCGCCTTTCACCAAGGGTGACCCACGGGGAGAAACCTCCTATGACCATGGTAGATAGTTTTACATCAATACTTCAAATTTGAAAAACAAGTATCTTTATCACAAACAGGGAATGCATGGTGCCCTTTGACCGAGTACCCAGACAAACTCCCGTACGCGGGAAAATTATTTATTGTACAAAACAACAGGGCCTTCAGAGTTAATACATCGACCTCCACACCATCGCAAGTGTGAACATCATCATTGAAAAAAATCAAAAAATCATCAACTATAGGAGGAAGGTAAACATGGCCCTAAAATTATTAACGACAACAACAAATACTTTCGTTTCATCTTAACCATGAACGTAGATCGTAGATCACTAACATAACAGGCTAACAACTATGTGTGCTTCTCATGTTACCGAAGGGATTCATTTTATCAATCAATAAAACTAACCTCAAATGTCGAGGATCTTTACCCAACTCGGGGTAAATTTTATCAAGCTTCTTACATTGCTCACCATCTGAAGTATGCCTAATCACATCATCATCGGGTCTAGCACTTTTTGAATGAAAACGCAATAACTTGGCATCCTCCTTGCACACAAACAACTTCTTCAGTCTTGGTATGACTGTAAGATACTACAACACTTTATCCAGTGTCTTTTTCTTCAAACTGGACCCCACTTCCGCACAAATGGCAATATCACCTATTTTCATCTTCTAACGAGCCTCACCACAAACCTGACATTTTTCTAGTAATGCATGCTCCTTTTACTGTACAACATACAATAATTTGGGTAAGAATGAATTTTTATAATTCCAAACACATTGGACAAAGAATACATTTCACAGCATACGATCTATCACCCATGAAATTACCCTGAAGCAGTTTCTTAATTAATTCAAGAGTCTATATCATCCCTTTGTCCGTCTACCCAAATTTGGACTTCAAGTTCATCACTCTCAATGTCACAGTCAAAATTGAATGTTATAGCCATCATACAGTGCAGTCCTTTTGTCATTATGCAAGGCTTCTAGAACCTCGGGTGTCACATGAAATTCTCTTGCAACATTCTCTACCATGTCATCAAATATGTCATGATTATCCAAATTAGTGGCTTCCTTACTTTTATCAGCTTCGAAGTTCGCAGCCTTCTCGTTCCACGCCAAATTAGCGTAGGAATTATCAAACCCACACGTTATAAGATGTTCACGTAACTTCTTTCTCCCCCAAAAAGAACCATTCTTACATATCTTACATGGACATCGTGCACACTTAACACCATTATTCAAAGCATGTTCAAGCGCCAACACAATAAATGATTCAATCAAGGGAATGCAAACGGGTTATTTCCTAAGACCTTTACTAATGAGTTCAATACGGCCCATTGCCTCCAACCTACATATTCGTATGTGACATAAATTAGTACAATTATACAAATTAGCCAAAAAAATAGCTTACACCCTACAAGCACCATTAAGTGAACACCATGAAACTACAAATAATATGTCAAATCAAGATATGAAGGAGTACAAACACCTTCCCCAATCTTACAACACATTACCCTAAATACACCATAAACCCTAACCCATACTTTTATCAGAAATATACTATATATAATTAGTATAACCAATCAAGTAAAGAATGTTTTACATACCTTACTCAAATAGTTCCTCAAGAATCCCTAAATTTTTGCCACGTTATTTCCTTGAACAGTTTTACTCGGTCAAAACCAATTTGAAACAAATTTATAGTGACCCCGGGTTTAGTTCCGATATCGGAACCCATTCCGAACCTTTTGTCTAAAGCTGACCATGAGCAAAGACACAGTTCCAAGCTCGGAACTAGGACAGAAAAACCTGAAGTTAATTGGTGGGAACTGAAATTGTGAATTCATTTCATGCACATTCAATACTTTCTGAGCTCGGAAATATTTAGATCATGGGTTTCGAGTTTGGAACTAAGTGTCATTAAAGTCACCAAGGCACACCCGCCTATGAATTTAGCAGACAAAGGTTGTTCTTCACGGAATTGCCTTCAATTAAAGGCGGTTTAGTTTAAACCGCCTTCTAGGGATTTTGAACCGCCTTTAAAAGTGAGGGGAGGGAGAGGTTCTGATTCACACAGGATTCAAGCTCGGAACCTATTCTTAAAGGTGGTTTTTTTAAAAATGTGGAATTTCCTTCTGCGCGTTGCCTTTAATCGGCCATTTTCCACGAGTGAATCTAGAAGATAAGAAAAAACAACTGTCATAAAAATCTTTGAACCGCCTTCAGTTTGAACCGCCTTCTAGGGATTTTGAACAACCTTTAAAAGCTGGGGAGGTCTGATGCACACAAGTTTTAAGCTCGAAACCTGTTCTTAAAGGTGGCTTTTAAAAAAAGCATGGAATTTCCTTCTACGTGGTGCCTTTAATCGTCCATTTTCCACGAGTGAATCTAAAAGATGAGGAAAAAACAAGTTAACAAGCTTTGGAGTGTTTTGCTACGTAAAGTTACCATTCAGCCTAAAGAATGCTGATGCAACATACCAAATAGTAGTCAACATCGCATTCTGCAATTAGATAGGGAAAAGTGTTGAGGCATGTGTGGATGACATGGTGGTCCAAAGTAAAAAAGGTGTGACAGTTCGCACATGACTTGAAAAACCATGGATAAAATAAGCGCAATTAGAATGAAATTGAACCCCAAGAAGCGAATAATTGGAGTGGGCTCAGGAAAGTGTTGGGGGTACAAAGTATCCTTGAGAGGAATTAAAGCTAACCCAGAAAAGATACAAGAAATAATCAATCTCCCTCAACCGCAAACAGTTAAAGAAGTGCAGGTGTTGATGGGATCCCTAGCATCACTTAGTAGGTTTGTCTTGAAAGCTGCAGAAAATTTTTTCCCACTGTTTAACATCCTTAAAAGGGCCAAGAAGTTAAGTTGGAATGAGGAAATCATAAAGCACGTGAGTCGTTGAAAGAACAACTCTAAGTGTTGCTAATGTTAAAGTCACCAATACCAAGAGAGACTCTATACCTATATCTAGCGATTTCAAACAAGGGAGTGATTTTGGTCTTAGTGTGCAAAGAAGGGAAAAGAAAAGTGCCGGTATACTACATCAGTAGGATACTGTAAAGTGCAGAAAGGGCGTACTTGCCAATCGAACAATTAACTCTTTCATTAGTCTATTTAGCATGGATTCTGCAAAGCTATTTTCAAACCATAACATCATTGTGTATACTGATAACCAAATCAATTATATCTTGAGAAAGCTAGAATTATCTAGAAGAATGACCAAATAAGAATTTGAATTGGGACAGTACGAGATCCAGTTTTAGTCGCGTATCGCTATTAAGGCGCAAGCCTTAGCAGATTTCATCACAAAAATGATGAACGCATATGCACAAGGGGAAAATACACCAGAAAATCTTGGTATATACAAAGGAAAAAACAAAATAGATGGACATTTCATGGAAATTGTTTGTTCATAGAGCATCTAGCAAAGAAGGTACCAGTGCAGGATTGCTACCTGTAAATCCAGGTGGAGGAGAACATAGATACTCACTTTGTTTTGATTTCCCACTCACAAAAAAAGAAGCCAAATATGAAACACTGATAAGTGGGTTGGACCTTACAATCAGGATAACGGTTAAGAGTGTTAATTCCTGTAGCGATTCACAGATTGTGGTCCAGCAAGTGCGTGGAGAAGACAAGGTGCGAGAGAAGCATTTGATAAAGTATTTATGGATATTTTTCCAACTTATAGGCCAGCTCGAATACTTTAACATTCAACACATTACAAAGAGGGAAAATACCAAGGTAGGTACCTTAAGTAACCTGGTGATGGCTTGCTTCGATACGTTGTTGGGACAGAAAGAGGTGAACGTAGAGGCCATACTTGTCAGAAGTAAGGCCAAAACAACTGTGTCAATGGTCTAGACAGAAGAAACAAACTGGATGATTCCATTGAGAGATTACTTCGAAATGGGAAAATTTCTAGCGGACTTAATACAGGACAAAAGGCTGGAATTAAGATTCCACAACTATGTTTACGAAGGGGGAATCTTATACAAAAAAGGTTTCCTATCTCTATGGATAAAGTGTATGGGACCAATCCAAGCTGACAAAATTATGAAAGAAGTTCATGAAGGACTATGTGGGACACATCAAGGATCTTGAACAATCGCGGAGAAGATAATTCAAGCAGGTTATTATCAGCCAACATGTTTAACGATGTGCATAACTTTGTGTTAAAGTGCAAAAGCAGCCAAATTAATGTGTCGGTATCGCATAAGTTACAGGCTACTCTAACAAGGATACATAGAGCATGGTCATTCGACAAGTGGGGGAATCAATTTGGTTGGACCTTTTCCTAAAGAAGCTGGTAATGCAAAGTTTCTAATCGCAGCAATTGACTATTTCATGAAGTGGGTAGAACCAAAGCCATTGGGAAGAGTCACAGCAGAAACATTAAGAAAGTTTGTTTGGCCAAACATAGTTTATCGGTTTGGTGTACCTTAAACTATTGTGACAGATAATGGTACGCAATTCACAAGTGGAACCTTCATTGAGTGGTGCTCAAAATTAGGGATCACGCAAAAGCTCACGTCTGTAGCTCATCCTCAACCTAATGGCCAAGTGAAGGTGACTAACAATATGTTAGTCTAAGGAATTCAAAAATGATTAGAAGGAAAGCAAACCAAATTGGCAGATAAGATACCCAATGTGTTATGCTCTTAGAGGACAAACAGTACGAGAGCCCACTAGAGAAACACCTTACAGCCTAGTTTACGGTCATGAAGTAGTAAAATAGTTGAAATCAAGGACTCGAGCCTTAGAGTGGAAGAATACAATGAAGGCGATAATCCCAAGATGGTGAGATTGGATCTGGATAAATTGAAGCAAAGTACAAGGAGAGGGTGGCCTGAGCATATAATGAATATGTCAAGAAGACAAAATTTCGAGTTGGAGATCTCGTGTTGTGAAAGAATGAAGCAAGTTTGGCATAAGGAAAAGGAAAATTATGACCGAAGTGGGAAGGCTCATACAAGGTAACAAACGCATTGGAAACAAAAAAAAACCAAAGTAACACAAATAAAAGCAAGAATATAGTACTTCAAAAAGTAAGAGAAGTAAATTATTACATCAAAGAAAAACAAGTTATCTACACCTTGGTGCGCGAGATGGCCAAGCAGAAGAAGAACTACCAGAGCGATGGTATTTCTCAGCTTAATATCCTCCTCGGATAAAATAAGATCATGGTGGCGGGTTTGACCACTTTGCTGTATACAATTAAGATGCTTGGCATAATACGCTTTAAAGTCAGATATAGAAGCAAACTATTCACAATCAAGTTTAACACTCATGACATCCACAGTGTCTATATAGCTTTATTCAAATTCTCCAAGTTATGTATCTCCTTCTGTAGTTAATGAATATGTGACCTAACATATTCGAATAAAGTAATCCTCTGCCCGTTAATATTCATAGTTAGATCCCCACGGTTAGTAAGGCCACAGGGCTCTGCAGAAAGGGCCATGAGTTTATCTTTGTAATCAACATATGCTTGTTCAAGTTTATGCACACATGATTCAAGGCGGTCACACTTAGCACGAAGGCGATCATTCTCACTACGCAAGTGGCTATTTAGGGAAAACTATTCATCAAACCTGCTCTTCCACCCTAAAGAACAAATGAAAATGTGATCACAATCATCCTGCTTCTTCTTCAGATGATCCAATAATTGGTCAATTAGAGAGCACTTCTTATCTATGATTACGTTATTCTAATGAGCCTCGCGTGTTTTAGTTGTGGCAAAATTATTTACTTCTTCTTTCTAACCAATCATTTTAGCCAAGTTTAGCTGCTACCATTGGATAAGATCATTATGTTGGGTACACAATCCTTTCAACTTATGAATATAGTCTTGTGACTCGCTTATGGTCTTCTTCCATCCAAGCTCCGGATTATTGATGCTAAGTATCATATATTTGAGACGAATGCCCAACAATATTGCCCACTCCTGAACGCGACTGGGAAGGTTGAGCAAATGTACGTACACGCCACAGATTCAAGATCAACTAAGCTGCGAACGATATCCTTGTCGATGGATTCAATATTGTAGCCGTCAGGTACAAATTTACAACAAGGACAACTCATAAGAGAGGATGGAGATGACGAAGAAGTAGGAACACACCATCCAAGACATAATGGAATAGATTCCAACGTAAAACTCCCAATACATGAAAAACGATCACTAGAAAGCAGCTCAAGAAATTCCTTTGATAAAGAAATGGTAGCCTCAACAAGTCTAATAGGACAGCACGAACTGGAAGACATAAAATGAGAATGTTGCCAAGCAAGAACACTAGAACCCAACATATCAAGAGGATTTAAAAACTTATTTTTGATCAAAATATTAAATCCCTGCATGTGAATAAATATAAAGGAAAAATATAAAATTAGAGTGGGTATACCAAGTTTGCATTAAAAACAGTACACATAGTGCATACATATAGAAAAGTACCATTATATGTTACAAACATAAATTCATATGGTCTTAAATCAAGTCATAACTCTAAAAGATACTAGCATCGTTAAGAGTAGCAGACACATTTTGAGCAACGAGAGCAAAATCTTCCTTGCTCGCATTCTGAGCAGAACCCTCCATATTTGCATTAACCTATAGGTTAGGGGGTGGCTTATAGTTAGGAGAAGCGAAAGAGAGGCTGTCAAGATAATCGACTATGCACTCTCACAGCTCAGGGGTAAAAGACAAGGAAGGAAGACTAGGGAGATATGATAACAAGGCATGAGGGTGTCCACCATCAGAAATTCCGTTGATGAACTCAACATTAAGCAGAATCTTCTGCAGCTCCAGTATCTCATCGCACTTAACCAATGAGGGTAATCTCTTTTCCTTCAGGGCAAGATTCATCTTCCGTAGCTCCATCAAAGCCTTGCACCAACCAGCACTATGAGTGGAGCTAGAAACCTCTTCAAATAGGTTGAAGAAAGACTTTGTCTTAAAAATCTGATGAGCGAGAACTTGGGGATAACTTGGCAAAGAAGGATCTGTAGTTTGCATCTCCTCGAATTCAGCACTGAGCTTTCAATCCTCTTCTTCAGTGGTTTTCGCACGCTTCTCAGCAGCTTCAAGCAAAATCCTCATAGCCTTGGGCTGCGTCTCGTTAGATTTGTACTGCTCCAACAGTGAACCATCCTGCTTGAAGAATTTAGCAACACGCTCACCAACGAGCTTGAGACTCTCACCAATATTATGACATCCACCAGGAAAAAGACACAAACAAACACAACAATCAAATATCGTAATAGAAGCATACTAATATAAGAAAAAATCATTTTAAACTACAGCGAACATACCACAACCATTGACTCGTGTTAAGGAAGTTTAGAAAGAGTGGCAGTAATAGTCTCTTATGCTAACAAATTACAGCTTCGTTGTGGAGGCTTAGGACAAGAATGACTTGTACAACCCATTTTCTTCAAAGGCCCCAATGTAGTAGACGAACCACCACTTCGATCATTTCTCTTTTTTATGTTTGCCTCAGCGACAACATCAGCAGTAACTACTTCTCCCTCACATACCCTATCCTCATTTTGTGCTAACTGTAAGTTTTCCTGAGCGAGGTTCTCCTCATCAACACCAGTATCATAAGGAAATATGGATGTATCTTCTATCTCATCAGATTCATCTTCAAAGATGAACGATCTATCAATCTTTTTCCCAACTAGATCCATATCTGCCTTCAACATACAACTTAGGATAAGCAAACGCATAAATACAACTGAGCAATACGAAAACAACAAGGGATAAAAATAACACATGTGAAATAGAGAAACCCTAAAATAACAACAAACAAACACCTTCGCTCTCAGATTCAGCATGGCATAGACCTATCGAGTGTTTTCTGAGTTTTAAAACAACCTCGGACGTAGTAGTAAGATGAACTCCCAGCTTGGGAAGGTTAGACTTCGGAACATTATAGTTCCAAGCCAGAAGGATCTGTTTGCAAAGCGTAGCAAATAATGAAGAGAGAATCTCGGTTTAATGACACAAGATCGCAACAGCTAAGCCTATCAAAAATTATAAATTTGGAGTATGAATTTGAATTAAAATTCAAAAACTAGACATCCCAAAAAATCTCAAGTATAGCCAAGAAGCACGAAACACTTTGCACAGACAATATAAGTTACTGTGATGATGAACATGTTATTACAACTTAGGAGATAAATAGAACAACATTTTTGCACACATTTAACATACATAGTCGACGCTTTGCGTTCCATTGACTTCATGGCTAGGTGGGCCTTGTGGTGTATACCTAGCCCACAAACTAGAATTTGTTCGCCTTTAGGCCCAGCCTAATACTCAGTCACAAACAGGGCAAAGGGGAGCCACGTCCAAGACTCAGCCATGAACCAGGATTTTAGAAACCATGATGCAACCAATGATCAGAAGTCCTAGCAATGTGGAGCCATGAGGATGATCCACTATAAATATAAAAATAGTAGCACAGGTTCAAGGTAAGTAGCACTAACTGAGAAATACCAATTCTCTTAGGAAAGAACTGACTTGATCGTCAGAGCACTTTCCCCAGAATCACTTACGAGACCTTTTCTTGTAGGTTCATGCTTATAATACGGTGATAACCAGCTACTTCACTTGAACGGGAATATCGCATCACTTATTTTTATCCTAATTCTATTAATCATCGTTGGATAAGGTAATATGTCCAAATTGAGGCTCCTTATCATTATCAGTTATTCCTTTCTCAATCCCTTTCCTCCGGCGGTAAGCATTTTTTTCTTCTATTTTTTAAAGATAGGTGAGTCAGCATCATGAGTGGGAAAAGTACCTGTGACAAAGTACAACTTGTCCCTCGATCCAAAAGTCGGGATCATATACTTGTTCCAGGTTAAGTAGTTCCTCTCAGTGAGAAGTTCTGTAGCCACAACCACACTCGAATGATCTCCAGGGCTCAAATACAGAGGATCTTCAACTCTGATCTTCGCAAATCCTTCCTCATCCACAATGTACCTACTTTGAGCTTCATTCTGCAGTTTTCCTGGGAATTTGAGATGATGAATTTTCCATTGAGAGGTTAAAAGAAAGGATTACTGAGAAAACAAATATTAGTATCTAAAAATCCCGATGCTCTGATACCATGAAAAATTAGTGAGAATCACTTATTCAGAAAGCAAAAAATGGGAAATGAGTAAAGAACACTTCTTCATATATAGCAACTATTCGTGTGCAGGATAATGAATGCCTACTATTTTTGGAATGAGGTTTTCTTTAATTGTTCCTCTGAAAATTTGAATACAGTGATTCTGTGGGAAATGCTCGAACGTACGTTAATAAATGGGGTCTTGTAGTAAATGCTATGATTTCTAACTACCCTGCATTTCTACACTATGCCTCATAATATAAGCTTTGGTGCCCATAAATAGATGCATAAACATACTTTTCTTCACACCTTTCATAGTTATTCTGTTCTTCTAAGAAATACATACTTTCCTTTTTGAACAGTGAAGAATTCAGAGTGATATATTAGGGAACAGTGAACAGTGAAGAATTTGATGGTCACCATGATTTGTGGACACTAGGCAGTGGAGACTTAGAGAGATGCATGGCCTCGGTTCATTTCTTCTATGGACAGTGGACACGTACGGCTAATTTGTAGAAGGGTTTGCATTTTGAATTAGGAGAAAAAAAAACTGAGTTTTTTTTTCTTTCAATTATTTAAGCGATGTCGTTTCAATAACTCAAAATGTCACTGTGTTGAGATTTGGCAGGTAAAAAATAAAATAAAACCAGTACTTAAATGACGTCGTTTAACTACTGGACAAAACAAAAACAATAAGTAAGAAGTTCATCTTCTCCAACATAAATCAAGGCATGCTCATAATACTACTACCTTCACCATCAGACTTTAAAGGAGACTCACGCGGCCCCTTCTCGCGTGATTTTGCCCTTGGTCTTAATCTATTTTTAAATAATACCACACTTTACTTTTCGGTAGAATATAATACTTCATATCCATCCATTAATATTTTCATATTCTCCACTCAATTTTCTCCATACATTGTAAATTGTATAGTTTAGAATATCGACTTAAATAGTAAAGAGTCAGTGGCAAGTAAGTATAATAAGTAGCTTGATCTAAGAAAATTGTGTTTTTATAGCTATTTTAAATTAGAAAAAATATAGAAAAAAGATTGTTGGTTGGAGAAATAATGTTTTTTCATATATCAAATGCATTGTTTTGCATTTTTATGATATCTTTTAGATAAAGAAATATATTTTAGTAGTACTTTTTAAGGATCCCTAACGAAGAGTCTCCTGATTGTGTACGTTCAAAAACGTAATTGTACGGAGATCTGATTGTGGGTGATTTTCACACAGTGGAGGTGCAAATTGCTGAACCATGAAGAAAGGCCGTGGCCGGCCAAAAACTAAGGTGGTCACACCGACGGTGATGAAGAACAGTGCAGTGCAAGCTGGGGGGGTACTAGCACTAACTGTGTGGTGTGAATTCCCGGAGCTAAATTGATAATTAGAGAAGTAGAAGAACAGGTGAAGAAGAATTCTGGAGCGAAGATTAAGTATGATGATCCAACCCAAATGAAGTCAGGAGCTGAAATAGATGATAGGAGTGAAGAGATGAAGGAGAAACAGACTCGAGTGGAGGTAACTTTGAATGATGATTTAAATACAATAAAAAATTTAAAAAAAATAGGTTGTGGGTAGATGTGAATGAGGGGAATAGAGTGTAGGCGAATGGAATGAAAATTGAATTTAAAGCCCCTGTGGTAGTGAATGGTTAAGTCGAATTTGAAATTGAAGAAGATGATTTGAAAATTGAGCTAAAATTCTAGGAAAATACTCTGATTATGTATGTTTTAGGTGGAGAGCTTACTATGTCAGTTGTGTAAGTTTTACAATGAAGTACTGGTCACTTGTAGTTTTTCCTGAACTATTTTACAATGAAGAGGTGTATTTCTTGATGAAGTTTAAGCCCAGGGAAGATAGGGATCCAGTAATGAGTAATGTCCCTAACATGATCTATACTATGTCTATGTTTTTGCACCACTGGAAACCGAATTTTGAGCTGAGAAAGGATATGATGTAAACTTTTCCATTTTGGATAAAATTGCCTAGCTTACTTCTGCATCTATGGAGTTCTTCGAGTTTGGGAAAGATAGGGAGTGCATTGGGGAATCCTATAGTGACTGATACATGCATAGAAAGTAAATTGAGAGTGTTCTATGCAAGAATTCTAGCTGGATTTGATATCAAATAGAAACTAGAGGATGTAGTCAGTATTAAAGACCTGAATGGGGAGAAAATCCAACAAAAAGTGGAATATGAATGGAGACCTCCTTACTGTAAGTATTTTCGGCTAGAAGGACATATTTTCCATGAAAATGAAAAATATAGAAGAATTGTGAAGAAATGGATTGTGAAAGCTGAGATCAGTAAAACCGAGGAGAAAAATAAAACTAGTGAAACTTATGATGTATTGACTATTGAGGATGGAAGAAAAGGTGAAAGTGTTGGAACATATGGGGATGAAAATTCTGAAGAGAGAACTAATAGAAGAAATAAGGGGAAACAAGTTGAAGTTCAGGAAGGGATACTGGGAATGGAGAAAGTGAAAAAGAGTCAATGGAACAAACCTCTGCAACTGCATATTTGGAATGATCTTGCAGATTTGCATGGGCTTGTCACATGATTGTTTCATAGAATGTAAGAGGGCTCAACAATCCAGTAAAGAACTATGAGATTAGCTCCCGTCTCATAGCTATGAAAGTCATTATTTTTTTGATAGTAGAAACAAGGGTCAAGCAGGAGAAAGTTGTCCAGGTCAGGAAAAGATTTGGCAATAAATGGAATTTGAAGATAACTATAATGATCAAGTAAATGGAAGAATATTGGTACTTTGGGATTGGTGTAAAGTGCATGTTAGAGTTATATATAGCTTTAAATAGTTCATACATTGTGACATACTGAACCTGAAGGATGAGAAGCTGGTGAGTTTGACTGCTATTTATGCTGATAATTTACTCAGTGAGAGGAAGAAATTATGGATTGAAATTGAAGGGCGAAAAGATCAAATTGAGGAACCATGGATACTTTTGGGTGATTTCAACAATGTGCTCAAAGTTAGTGACAGAATTGGAGGCAATGAGGTAGTCAGGGATGAGTATATTGATCTAGAGGAAATGATGAGAAATACTGAATTGTTTGAATGTGATATGCTGGGGAATTACTATACATGGAGTAACAGGCATAGGGATGGTATAATATATTCTAAAATTGACAGAGTGCTGGCTAATATAGAATGATTTCAAATATTTCCCATTGTTGTTCTCAAAGTGGAGGAAGCTGGAGTATCTGACCATTGTTTGATGAGTATTGGGTTACCGAGGAGGAGGAGTAAAGATTTTGAATTCCTAAATTTATGATGGAAAATGAGGGTAAGCAAGAAATCGTCAAGAAAAACTGGGAGATACCAATCAAAGGAGAAGCAATGTACATTGTATGGAGAAAATTGATAAGGTTGCATAAGGAGCTGAAAAAACATATGAGTTGTGTTACTAGAGCAAAAGGAAAGTTACACTACAACAGACAACACCTATTACCTCGGTTTTTTAGGGCTTTTTACCTCGACTTTTATTCCAAAAAAATTGACGTAAATACAGCCAAAGTAAAAAGTACATTTTTTACCTCGGTTCAAAATCGAGGTAAATAGTACCTTTTACTTGGTTTTGGACCGAAGTCGACAAGAATTGCAATCGACGTCGCTCCATGGTAAAAGGCCAACGATAAGGAACCCCAGTTGCGACATCGTTATAATCGACTTCGGTATCATAAAGCATGCAATGTCGTCCATCGTAATATGGCACCCGATGGGAGAGGAAGTGAGGCGATGTCACAAATGACGACATCGTTCATAATACAAGTGATGTCGCATGAGATGAGAAGTGATATAAGACGTAGTGAGGGACCCACATTGTGTGCCAACTGACGTGGAACGCTGACAAAAATGAAGTCATTTTGAGAGGGAGACATCGCAAAAAAATGACGCTGGTATATGCAACGTCGTTAATTTGTTGGTTTGGAACTGTTTCATGCAATCATGGTTTAATCGGTTAACTCTCATTTCTCGTAAAATATTATAATATTAAATATTTGATGACACAAAAAATTGGTCGTTGATAGCCGGTACATGTTATGTAAAATGTGATAAACCGAGAGATGGTTAAATATCAACGCTTAATTGTTGTTCAATTATTGTAGGAATGATTGACATGTTAATTAAAACCAACAAAATTATGACATATATTAAAAATAAATGTAACAATATATTAAAATACATAAGAATAATTTAAAATTGAAACGTTAATTGTATTTAACCTCCATTTTCTACGTTGTACGACGTTGAGATTTTTTAGGACGAATAGTTGGAAGACAACTCCATCCATCTAAATGCTAGAAGTTCATCGATAAATCCCTTTGATCCTAATACAACCAATACACAGGAAACAAAAATTATGTTACAATTGGAAGTACCTAAAAATACACATAATCTAGTCATACGTAGACGACATTATTCTCAATATGGGAATAGTAACTGATATGCATGAAAGCAACGCCGCACTCATAAAAACCGATGTTGCAAAGACCGAGTTAAAAGTGAATTCAAATATTCATATATATATATATATATATATATATTGCTAAGATCAACACTTCCTTGACCTATGTGACATCGATCCTTATTCGGTGCCATTTCGTATGGAGCGATTAACTATGATTGACGTCATACGTTCATATTTTTTTCATCCAAATCTAAGTCATTTTTCCCACTCTTTAAAAACACGCCACCATATTTGTAACAAAAACAACATACAATATAAAACATGTAACACAATGATTCATCCTTCATGAAAATCTTTGATCTTTGATGAATGAGGGAAAAATCATATAGAAGATATATGGTAACAAAATTGCTAAATGAACATGTAAAAGATGGAAAAGTACCTCAATAAATTTGAACCTAGAAATGCTACATCCTTCGATACTTGTTGATGGTTGAGGGAAGCAATTTGATTGAGTCATTTCATTGTTGTAATGGTGTGAATGGATAGGGTGAGTTTGTGGGATACGTATTGGAGATGAAAATGAGTGTTAGTGCTGATAGTTATTGACATGAAATAGGGTTGGGGGTATTTTTGTTTGAAATTTTTGGTTCACGCTAAACATTTTAGATTGAGCGACGTCACTCAATATTTGGTTTATGTTTCGTTACATGCGATATGTTTGCGACGATGCATATGTAGCCATAGTCTAATATTTGAAATTTGTCATAAAATTCTCCGTTTAAAAGATCTGGGCCCTTCTGTCGACCCGTCTATGCTCAAATCGGAACGGCATTGTCTTCAAAATTTGAATAAAAAATGTTATCTCCAATTTTGCATTTCAACATCTCTCAATTTCTAAGAGGGACCTAAGTGCAAAAATAAAAAAGAGAACTGGTTGTCTGAAACTCGATTCCTATCGTCCCAAAAAGAAACTTTGTCCTCCATATACAATTGAACTTATAATAACCAAGAGTAATAAAGAAACTGGTCCTATTCCACATAGACTTCCACAAGTTCTTACGATTGATAATTGTATACTTTTAAGTAATCATCTACGATTTACTCTAGACCATGTACTAGTGATTTGAAAAGTTTGAAGTACAAAATTTTATTATTTTTATATTTCATAGAAAAACCTAGAATATGAAATTTCATGTGATTTTGTGTGGCGGAAATTATCGTTCTCATAACGCTTATCGTAAGTGTATCAATGAAATACTATAAAAAAACCGGATGATTATCCAGGTTCACGTGCCTGTAAGACAGTACGCATAATTTTCATATGAAACATTTGTTGTTTTGTTCAGGTGAATGTCTATTAAGTGTAGTGACATGTAAGGAAGTTTGGGCAACAGTGTAATTTCTCCAGAGTTTCATAATGTCCTGTCCGTGAATAATTTGGGCCTGTTCCAGTGATGTGTTCATGGTCAAATTCGAACATGGTGGTCATGACAATGTGAATTACATAAGTGTATCTCCAATTTTCCATTTCGACATCTCCCACTTTCTTGGAGGGACCTAAGTGCAAAAATTAAAGAGCGAACTAGTTGTCCCAAACTCGATTCTAATCATCCTGAAAAGAAGCGTTGCCATCCAGATACAGTCAAACTTATAATAACCGAGAGTAATAAATAAAATAGTCTTATTGCACTCAGGCTTCCACAAGCTTGTAAGGCTGACATTTGTATACTTTTAAGTACTCATCTACAATTTACTCTAGACCATGTACTGGCACTTTGTAAAATTTGAAGGACGGAATTTTATTACTTTTATATTTCATAAAAAAACCTAGAACATGAAATTTTATGTGGTTTTATGTGGTGGAAATTATCGCTCCCATAACGCTTATCGTAAGTGTATTAATGGAATACTATAAAGAAAAAAAGACGACTATCCAGGTTCGTGTGCTTGTAAGACAGTACACATAATTTCCGTATGAAACATTTGTTGTTTTGTTCAGGTGAATGTCTCTTAAGCGTAGTGACATGTAAGGAAGTTTGGGACATAGTGTAATATCCCCAAAGTTTTGTAATGTAATGCCCATGAATTAATTGGGCATGTTCTGTTGATGCATTGATGGCCAAATTTGAGCATGGTGGTCGTGACAATGTAAATTACATAAGCGTATCTCCAATTTTGCATTTCGAAATCTTCCACTTTCTTGGAGGGACCTACGTGCAAAAACAAAAAAGAGAACTGTTTGTCCAAAACTCGATTCCTATCGTTCCAAAAAGAAGCTTTATCATCCATATAAAGTCAAACTTATAATAACCGAGAGTAATAAAGAAACAGGTCTTATTCCACATAGACTTTAACAAGTTCTTACGATTGACACTTGTATACTTTTAAATAATCATCTACGATTTACTCTAGACCACGTACCGGCGCTTTATAAAATTTGAAATATGGAATTTTATTACTTTTATATTTCATGAATAACCTATAATATGAAATTTCATGTGATTTTATGTGGCAGAAATTATCGTTCTCATAATGCTTATCGTAAGTGTATTAATGGAATACTATAAAAAAAACTGGATGATTATCCAGGTTCGCATGCCTGTAAGACATTATGCATAATTTCCACATGAAACATTTGTCATTTTGTTCAGGTGAATGTCTATTAAACATAGTGACATGTAAGGAAGTTTGGGCAACAGTGTAATTTTCCTAGAGTTTCATAATGTACTGCCCGTGAATAATTTGGGCCTGTTCCAGTGACGTATTCATGGCCAAATTCGAACATGGTGGTCATGACAATGTGAATTACATAAACGTATCTCCAATTTTTCATTTCAACATCTCCCACTTTCTTGGAGGGACCTAAGTGCAAAAATTAAAGAGAAAACTGGTTGTCCCAAACTTGATTCCGATCGCCCCGAAAAGAAGCATTGTTATCCAGATATAATTGAACTTTTAATAACCGAGAGTAATAAAGAAACTGGTCTTATTCCACATAGACTTCCAAAAGTTCTTATGACTGACACTCGTATACTTTTAAGCACTAATCTACAATTTACTCTAGACCACGTACTGACGCTTTGTAAATTTTGAAGGACATAATTTTATTACATTTATATTTCATAAAAAAAAACCTAGAACATGAAATTTCATGTGTTTTATGTGGTGGAAATTATCATTCCCATAAGGCTTATCGTAAGTGTATTAATGGAATATTGTAAAGAAAACCACCTGAAAGAGAATACGCATAATTTCCTTATGAAACATTTGTTGTTTTGTTCAATTGAATTTCTCTCAAGTGTAGTAACATGCAAGGATGTTTCGGACATAGTGTAATTTCCCCGAAGTTTTGTAATGTACTGTCCGTGAATTATTTGGGCCTATTCCATTGACGCGTTGATGTGCCCATTTTATACGGTTATATTAAGACTTTTAAGATTCACTTTTGTACACTTTTGTGCACTAAATTTGACATTTTTCCTTGAAGTTCTCTAAGGAGGGTTAAAAGCGACTTTTACATTTTTATTACTTTTCTAGAGAATTTTGTGTGACAAGGTAATTTGTTTGAAGACTTTGAAGAATACCTTTGAAGATTTGAAGACCTGTAATTGAGCTTTTGAAGATTTGAAGAATTGAAGAAGTGAAGAGAAGAGGAGGATATAAAACAAAAAGGAGAAAGAAGAAATGGTGCTGGACTTGGAGTCCGTCGCGAGGCCATCGCGATTTGCGGCGGACGAGGGGTCAGAAACCCTTCTTTCTTTTGGCACTATAAATACTCACCGTATCCTCTCCTCTTCAACAAGCTTTGGACACCTTCTTCTTCTTGCATTTTTGTAGGTTCAAACCCTAGTTTTTCTTTCTTTCTTTTCTTAGTTTTTGTAGGTTAATTATGTCTTTTAATTGTCTAGCTTAATTTTATGTTGGGAGCAATGGAGTGAAGCTTCCATTTCTATGTAGTAAGAACCATATATATATATATGGTGTTTTTTCTATTGGGATTTTATTGAGCTTGAAATGTGAATTGTTAATGGCATTGATGTTGTTGGATGCTTGAGTATATGAATTTCTTGTATGATTACTTATTAGGGTTGGGAGAAAGTAGCTAATTCTCCCCTCTTTTAATTTGAAATCCAAGAGCATGAGTTAGAGCTTCTTAATGATGTTGATGTATTGATTATTCCTAGATGAATGTGATGATGTTGAATTCGTTGTCATGTTTGTTTTAGGTAGCAAATGAGAGAAGTCAATGAATGTTGATTGTTCTTGGCTAATCTTGTGTAAATGCATGATTAGTGGAAGTAGTGAATAGATTTTGACATTCGTTCTTGAAGCCTTTGTTATTTAGCATTCATGTGTTCTTAATGCTATGTTTCACTTCATTAATTCCATGTGTTGTTTGAGAATAGAAAGTGTTTGTATGATTGAAGTGTTAGGGTGTTAGGAAAGTGACAAATTCCTTAGCTCATTTGCATGAAAATCTAGGAACATGAACTTAGAACTTCTTGTGCATAATGTGTTGTGATTCTTGCTAGATAAGTATGTTAATGTGGATTGTTCTCATATTTATCCTATAGATGCAATGAAAGGTTGAACCTGGAAAGTGGTTTGTTCTAGGTTTAGCCTAATGAATGCTATGTTTGGTTAAATGGCTATGTCTTTGGTAGAAGGCTTGTCATTAAATCTATGGTCCTTCGTGTATAATGTCATTGATGAAATACCCCTATGGTTATTGTTTGTCTAAGGTGATCATCAATTAGGTTTGCAAATGGTCGTTGTTTGTCTTTGCAAACTACTCTTAAGAAGGAATAAATGTTGATCTTCCATTGGCATTCCCCATGGGTAACAATTGTGATAGGATGAGTGAATGGTTCAATGATCTACATTAGGTTTGGAAGTGGATATCGATTCTCCCCCCAAGGCTTTATCTTTTGTAGTTTTAAACCCCATTTTCTTAGTTTTGTTTGATGACTTAGCATAGTTGCTTGACTTTGCTAGTTGTCTTGTCTTTTAACTTTCATAACTTAGGACCACCAAACAACCAAACCCCCCTTTTTACTTGCTTTTATATGTGTGTATATATATATATATATATCTACTCCTAGCCTAATAGAAACCTTTTGTGCTTAAACGCTTGAGAAAATTCCCCTTCTTCGTGGACGACCCCGACTTGCTGCTATCTACTTAGTTGTAGATAGTAAGCATAAAGGACTTATAAATATTAACTTTAAGAGGTATGGCGACAGTCACCCACGTGTTCATGGCCAAATTTGAAAATGGTGGTCGTGACAGTGTGAATTACATAAGCGTATCTCCAATTTTACATTTTGACATCTTTCACTTTCTTAGATAGACCTAAGTGCAAAAATAAAAAAGAGAACTGGTTGTCCCAAACTTTATTTCGATCGTCCCAAAAAGAAGCTTTATCATCCATATACAGTCGAACTTATAATAACCGAGAGTAATAAAGAAACAGGCCTTATTCCACATACTGTTCCACAAGTTCTTATGACTGACACTAGTATACTTTTAAGTACTCATCTACAATTTACTCTAGACCACGTACTGGCGCTTCGTAAAATTTGAAGGACGGAATTTTATTTATTTTATATTTCATGAAAAACCTAGAACATGAAATGTTATGTGACTTTATGTGGCAGAAATTATCGTTCCCATAATGCTTATCGTAAGTGTATTAATAGAATACTATAAAAAAAATGAACGATTACCCAGGTTTGTGTGCCTGTAAGGCAGTACGCATAATTTTCATATGAAACTTTTGTCATTTTGTTCAGGTGAATGTCTCTTAAGTGTAGTGACATGTAAGGAAGTTTGGGCCATGGTATAATTTCCCTAGAGTTTCGTAATGTACTGTTCGTGAATAATTTGGGTTCATTCCGGTGATGGGTTCATGGCAAAATTTGAACATGGTGACGAGATTTGATGGATGGAATTTTATTATTTTTATATTTCATAAAAAAAACCTATACTATGAAATATGGGCTATTCAACCAGCAATCTATTGTTGCGACGTTGCTCTTTCGTTGGTTAATAATCGGTGACGAAAACATTGGGGTGACATCGTGCATTTGTGGTTTCAGTCCACCACTGACCAGTGGTATAGTTATTTTTGCATTGGGCCACCGCTGTAATACGACCCATTATTTTTATAAGCGATGTCCGGCATGCTTCAGATCTATGTCGTATTGATCAAATAGTTTCACGACATTGACTTATGCTGATTCGATTACCTTTGGTCCATGCCCAAATTTATAATGTTAGGCCCAATCATATATGTGGGCCAAAACCTATGAACAGTAACGTCGCACTATATTCTCTGTCTTAGTCTTTCTGTGCGACACACCCTGCGATGCCACACCTTTGATTAAACAGAAGTGTTTCACTGTGGATACATAAATAGCTGACCACCCTTCCCCTTCGCATTCTCAACTGACGACGCCGCACCAAAACCTCCCACCTAAAAAAATGGTCAGAAAACATTCAAATATCAACTCAAAACCTTGGTCTTATATCACTATAGTCCCAAAACCTACATTCAATTTCTTTGGACGTTGTACATTGGCATATTTCTTTAAGGGGGAAGAGCAAGAAACCCTAACTAAGGTAGGGATTTCCTCATCAAGCTTGATGTTGGTTTTTGGGATTTCATATACTTCTTTTGTTGCCCATTGCTTGGTTATTCAATCATGAGATGTTAGATATTTTCTTTGTGATGTTGATGTTAGTTGAGATTATAGGTGTTTTAGGACCATTTGTGTTCCAGTAGCATACTATTTTGGCTTAGTTAATTGGCCTACGACATCGCACATTCAAACACATTTATCTACGACTTCACACAAGTCACATCGTTTTAGCCAAAGTGTTTTCAAAATTAATACGAAGTTGGCCACAACACATTGACATCATTGGGTTGACTGTTGCACTCACTTTTCTACGTTCCATTTTTTCTCAGGTAGCTGGAATGAAGCAAATGGTCAGCAAGAAAAAGGAAGACACCATGGGAGCAGGTTCACCGCGCACCAAGAAGGCAAAGACAATAGCTACCCCTTCATAACCAACATGGGATAAAATACGATATCGTAAAAAATAAGGTAGAGAAGCTGATAAAGCCTGAGGATGTGGAGTGATTCCACCTTGATATTTTCCTCGAACCCTTCAAACCGTCAAGAATAGAGGGTTTGATATGCTTGGATAAACTGACGTATGATACAGTCAATGAGTTCTACACCAATTTCACTAGGGAATCAAAGACCATCTACAAGACAAGAGTGAACATGATAGATGTGGAGATGATGACACAGTTCATCAATCAGGTGATTGGGTGCACAATTGATGGGGATGATCAGCAGGAGGTTGAGCCTCTACAGCTGAACTTCTGAGACAATTGGCCTCCACAGGTCGATGAGAATGACCCATCCGGGGCGCTTAACCCCAACCAACTGGTGGAGAAGTACTTCAAAATTGAAGTTGGGAATAGGCCCATCCCAATAAAGCAGATTAAGCTTGGTGTTCTCAACCTTCAGGAGAGAATAATATTCAATATAACTGTACAAGTACTCATCCCGGTTGGACATCATACGGAGTGCACGATCAACAGGATTGTCATGTTATACCACCTTGCGAAGAAGAAGGTAGTCGACCCTAGGTACACCATCATCCAGGAGATGGACCAAGTGGCCCTCTCCTCGAAGATTCAGACAATCCACTACGGCAACGTCATCATTACCATTCTGGAAAAGAAGAAGGTTCCCATCAAATTGAAAGCGAAGATCCAGCCAAAGTACTACGATGAAAACTACTTTGGGATGAAGCATTGGGTTTAGAAGGCGGTGACATGGATTGATCGTAATGTCCCTAAAGAGGATATGGATGTGCCTCCCACACCCGGGCCTGAGGTGACTCCATCAGCTTCCACGGTTATGGATGTTTCCCTCATCATTATTCCTGCCCTGCAAACGGGTATAAAAGTTTTTAGGTTTTTTTGTTTCATCCAAGTTATTATTAATTTAAATTTTAACATTTTCATTTAATATAACTAATTTCTTATCCCACGGGACTTACATAAAAGGCATGGGGAATCCTCCTAGAGGAAGTGGTCGAGACCAAGGCCCTGGCGCTGCGCACGGAACACAACATGCGTAAGCTTATGGAAGAATGGGCAGAGCTGAAGTCTATGATTGCCGATGCGATCAATGAACCTACAGGGGATGAGGGGCAGGGGTTAAAAATTATGGGCTGGATACCACAGATAATGAAGGAGGGTCTAGCACCGGTGGTACCAAGTCTTCACCGAAGAATCGGAGGCTGGTTCTCAAGATGATGGAAGTAGTTCGTCGGCAGATGATATTATCCCACGCGAGTCACCACCCCTTTGATTAACATGGATCATATGTTAGTTTTTCGTAGAAGATGAAGAGTGTTAATTTGGATTTTATTGGGATTATTTGTCTTTTGTTTAATTTTTAATTTGATGGGATGTTATATGGTACGTAGCGTTATGTGTTTAGGATATACATACATACCTAGCTTTAGACTTACCGATGTAAGTTGATGAAATTTGAGATTAGTTGTTGTGAACTTGGAATGGAACCTTTAGATGGTGCATTCCAAGTTCTGGCAGTATTGGTTAACTAACGTTAATTTATTAGGTATGACAAATTGGTGGGCGTCGTTTAATTCACCAAATAACTTGCAAATTCAGATCAATACAAATTAGTACAATGGTAAGCAGGGTCTATCCCACAAGGAGCAAAAACAATAATTATTAATAATGTTTCCTACTAATTTAGAAAACACGTTGGTGATGCCACCACACCTAAATTCCAAGAATGATTTCTAACCCTAAAATGCAAATACTTACTCTAAAAATGAGAAATAAATATATGGATAGATGATACCGGCTAATAAGAATAACTTATGCTAGTTATTATCAATCATAGGCGCAATAGTGGATCAATTTATACACATCTATCGGTTATAGAGAAGTAAGTACGCTTAACCCCCTCAATTCTTTCTTACTTTATCGACAGTCAACTAATTATGTTTAATTAACTATTTCCCTTACCAAAATGTCCCCAGAAAGTATTCGGTAAACCAGAACACATTTTGATAGCATTAATTATTAAAAGAACTTGATATAGAAATTGCCAAAGTAAAAGCAAATAGCAACGCACACTCAATTATTACTTGTTGCTATTACAGTTTTAGCTAGTTAGATATTTTTCACAAGACTGTGCTACTCTCTAATCCCATCCAACAATTACGTATTGGGGGAAATTAGATAACAGTATTCTAAAAACACTTATGTTGGTCAGGCTTAAACATCTTAGAAATAAAATTCAACCAAGAACAATCAAGAACATGCAAGAATCAATTATAATGCAATTAGGCCTCACGATTTATAAACTAACATTTGTTATTCTCTGCAAATATATGAATTAGCTACTCATAATAATTAAACTAGACAAACAAATAATATAACAAGACATGATTAGTTGATAAATAGAATAAAGAAAGAATACAGTAATGGCTATTTAAAACTGGTCACCAAAATTATTCTTGTAAAAATTGAACCCTTGTAAACAAAGACGATTCTATAATTAATCAACTCTCAGGAACAATAATGAAGAACTAAAAATGTTGCCTTGATCTCTATCTGAAATAATGATAAACCAGAAACTAAGGAAAACTTAATTCCGCGACTGGAATGAAAACTAAAAGCCAAAGAAAAGAAGTCCCTTCCCCCCTCTGTATCTGAATAAAAGTCCAGTTATATGTCTCTGGACCAAGAATTACACCATTCTTGTTCTGCAGACCAGTACCATAAGACGTGAAAGCCCCAATTTTGGAATTAAAGCCCTTGCCCCCAAATTTGAAGTATGTATATCTCGGTGACAATGATACTCTTCCAGTAATAGTCAGTACGAAGTTATCCACGTATAAAGAGGAGAGAATAATTGCTTTGCTGAAGAGATTCAAGAGGGCTATTGGGTGGACACTAGCGGACATTACAGGAATCAGTCCAGACATTTGTATGCACCACATTCTATTGGAGGACGATGTCAAACCTACTAGGGAGATTCAGAGAAACCTTAATCCCAACATGAGAGAGGCAGTCTTCAAGGATATATTGAAACTACTATCACTTGGGATCATGTATCCCATTTAAGACAACAAGTGGATGAGCCTTGTTCATGTAGTGCCAAAAAACTCAGGTTTGCAAGTGGTGAAAAATGACAAGGGTGAGATGGTATCTACGAGGTTGGTTACTGGTTGGAGGATGTGCATTGACTACCGGAAGTTAAATGCCGCCACTAGCAAGGATCACTTTCCACTTCCTTTCATCGATAAGATGTTGGAGAGACTTGCGGGAAACAACTTCTTCTACTTTTTGGATGGATGCAATAGCTATTTTCATATTTGTGTGAACCCCAACGACTAGGAGAAGACCACAATTACTTGTCCCTTTGGCACTTAACCGTACAGAAGAATGCCCTTTGGTCTATGCAACACCCCAGGCACCTTCCAGCGTTATATGATGAGTATCTTCTCCGATTTGATTGAGACAAGTATCGAGGTGTTCATGATATATTTTAGCATCTTTGGTGACTCATATGACGTGTGTTTAAGTCATTTTGAACGAGTCTTAATTCATTGTGTGAAGAGGAGCCTTGTTCTTAATTTTGAGAAGTGCCACTTCATGGTGAAGGAAGGCATAGTCTTGGGACATTTGATCTCAGAGAAGGGAATTCAAGTGGACAAGGCCAGGGTGGATACCATAGAGCAGCTCCTATATCCTTCTAATGTTCGTGAGGTTCATGGTTTCTTGGGGCATGCGGAATTTTATCGGAGATTCATCAAAGATTTTTCCAAGATTGCGCAACCATTGACGAAGCTTCTCCAATATGATGTTCCTTTTGAGATGACTAAAGAGCGTAAGAATTCCTATTATTTGTTGAAGAATAAGTTTATCTCAGCCCCAATCATACAACCACTCAATTGGGACCTTCCATTTGAGTTGATGTGTGATGCAAGCGATTATGTGGTGTAGTCTTGGGGCAGAAAGCAGGGAAGGAGAACCATGTGATTCATTACGCATCAAGGACTTTGAATCCAGCACAAAGCAATTACACCACCACTGAGAAGGAGTTGTTGGCCATTGTCTTTGCTATGGATGAATTCAGATCTTATATACTTGGCTATAAAATTATTATTCATACTGATCATTCTGCTCTGAGATAGTTGTTTACTAAGAAGGATTCTAAGCCTCAATTAATCCACTGGATTCTATTATTTCGGGGATTTGACTTTGAGATCAGAGACAAGAAGGGTGCAGAAAACCATGTTGTTGATCATCTGAGTCATTTAATAAAGCCTGAGAATGAAATTCCCATTCCCGAGGAAAATCTCGAAGAACACTTGTATGCTACGACAGGGTTCAGTTTGGCCAAACGGAACCTGCCACCAGTACTGAATTTGGGTAAGTTGGATACGGATCCTTGGTATGCAGATATCGTAAATTTTATCACCACTGGAGATATGCCACACACACTGAGTCGTGCCTAGAAATTAAAAATGAAAAGTGATTGCAAGTATTACATTTGGGATGAACCATATCTTTAGAAGATTGGTTCTAACCAGATTATTCGACGCTACATTCCTGTGACGAGCAAGGTAGTATTATTTTACATTGTCACTCATATGCATGTGGTGGAAATTTTGGGCCAAAACGTACTGCCCGTAAAGTTCTTGATTGTGGTTTCTTCTGGCTGACCTTGCATAAAGATGCTCACACATTTTTGTAACAATTGTGATAGATGCCAAATGATTAGAAATATTTCTCAACGTGATGAAATTTCACAAATGCCTATAATTGTTTGTGAAATATTTGATGTGCGGGGCATGGATTTTACGTGTCCTTTTTCCGAGTTCTTTTGGGCATGTTTACACCTTATTAGCAATTAATTATGTGTCAAAATGGGTGGAAGCTAAAGCCACCCATACTAATAATGCTCAAGTTGTTGCAGGGTTCTTGAAATCAACAATATTCTGCAGGTTTGGAGTGCCACGAGCAATCATTATTTACCATGGAACTCGCTTCAAGAATTGTACCATCAAAGCTCTTATGAAGAAGTATGGAGTTCACCATCGACTAGCTACTACTTACCATCCTCAATCCAATGGCCGGGCAGAGGTGTCAAACAAAGAGATTAAGCAGATCCTAGAGAAGATAGTAAATCCTTCCAGGAAGGATTAGAGCTAGCATTTGGAGGATGCTCTTTGGGCATACCGTACTACATGGATGTCCCCATACCGCCTTGTGTTCGGAAAGATGTGCCACCTACCAGTCGAGCTTGAGCATACGGCATATTAGGTTGTGAAGCAAGTGAATAGGGAACCTATAAAGTGTGAGGAGGAGAGGAGATTCCAACTTCAGGAACTAGAGGAACTCCATTTAGAAGCATTTGATCATGCTACGTGGTACAAGGATCAGACTAAAATGTGGCATGACAAGAATCTGAGGACCAAGAAGATCGTGGTCGGGCAGAGAGTCCTACTTTTTCAGTCCAAGCTTCGGTTGATGCCCGGGAAACTCAAATCGAAATGGATAGGCACATTTGTGGTGTCTTCAGTTTGGCCAAACGAGATGGTAGAGATTAAAAGTTTGGAGACAGATAAAGTATTCTTGGTTAATGGTCATCGCCTCAAGCAGCATCATGACTCCTCTCAGGTGGAAACGCTGGAAGAAATTCCACTGAACACCACCCAAAAAATTGATGACATCTATAGTCTAGCCCAAGACTATGAATGATGGAGCTACGGGAGGCAGCTCACTTGTTTCTTTTCATTTTTTTTTTATTTTTTTCCTTTATAAAAAATAAAATAAATATAACAAATTTCAAAAATACAAAAAGAAATTGAAAAGCCAGAAAAAGGAACAAAAGAACAATAGTTTTTTTTGTGTGCATTTTTATTCTAATTTTTGTTTTTCTTGTAGAAGGATTAAAGAGATAATTAAGTTCTTCATTAAGGGAAGCTATTCAACAGAATTAAAGGCTTATGGGCTGAATTAAAGGCTAATGAGGAGGCCTTATTTTCGCCTAGGGTGAGAATGAGAAGGCATAGGGGCTAAAGGGAAAATCCTAATTTTTTGAGGGGCTTATGTGAAATTTATACCAAAATAATTCAGCCTTCTCCATCAAATAATTCTCCTTCAGAATAAACCCGACATCACAACTCACCTTCTCCTTCTCCAAAGAGCCAACCGCCGCCTCTATCCATTTTCTACCGCCATGGCCCGAGATAAAGCCCCCGTTCACCTTCCCCATGGTCCGACAAAAACCCAGCGGCAAGCCCTTTCCCGGAAAGCAACCACGGTGGCCCAGCTATCATATTGCTGCCTTCCGCCGCAAAACCACCGGAGAATGGCATTGCCGAGGTAGAGCATCCTCGTCCTGCCACTTCTTCCACTCCGGTCATACCCAGCCCGCCCAGCTCCAGGAGAGCCCAACCCACCAGCCACATCCTCACCAAATATAGGAGCACCCCGCCGAAGCTCACACGTCAGGCCGGTTGGGTTTCAGGCCACCAGCCCTGCAGCCGTGCCATTCACCTCGCCGGACAGCCAAGGTCCGGCCATGACATCCCCGAGAAATGAAGCCCAGTCCATAGGGACACTAGATCTGCAACCTCCAGACGACCACACGTCACTGGCCCCTCTCCACGCACCGTTCACGTGCTGCCCAACCCTGATGCTCCACCTGCGGATCAAGATTAAGCCGAGCCTTCACCGGCAACTGTACCAGCTCTAGCGAAATCCACACCCGGCACCCTATGCACCAAAAACTATGGTAAAGAATGAGTTCAAAAGCCACTGACCTCTCCTACTGAAGGTGTTACATCTGAGGCTAAAGGTAGGGAGGCAGAAAACAAAAAGGCAAAACCAGCACATAAGAAGAAAAGGCCTGAAAAGAGGAGCCAACCAGCTTCAGACTGCCAGCCACCAACCTCCAAGAGGGTGAAATCTGCAGTCGCAAGTTCAGGGGAGGAAAATGCTGTCACACCTTAGTCTGGAGTTCACACTTCAACGATTCTCCCCTCCACATAGGGGTGGATGATCTAGCGGCATTTGGGGAGTTCTAGGAACCCAAGTTCAGGGATTCCTTGCAGAGGTGTAGGGGCAAGAAATATGATAATGGCTGGGAGGTAAGTATTCTAGTCTTAAGAGTTGCAAATGTTTCTGATCGTATTGCCCATGATTTTTGCTGCAATTGGTTGGTCTACCTTGCTTAACTGTCCTATTTTGCCTATGTATGAAGAGCTTGCCGAAGAGTTTATTACGAGCTTCCATTTTGAGAAATCCAATGACGTGTCATCATTTGATCCTAGTTTATTCTTTCATATAAGTTTGAATGTGGTTCAACTATCTGTAGATGAGTGGAATTTGTCTTTGGGTCTAGTTTCTAGGGAGCAGTTATTTTCTGAGGATTATGAGTCTGCATTTTGTGGTCCTTTTGTGACTTATCTTGGATTCAATCCCAATGTTGCTTGGAATTTGCTTTCCCTAGCATGCTCTGATTTTTATGGCCCCACTGTATCTACTGTGCATTGAATTTCTGACCCTGCCTTTCATATTTGCCATCATATCCTTGTGCGAAATGTGTCAAGTTATACTAATTCTTGGGCTAAGATAAGCCAACTAGCCATCGTCATTTTGTGGTGTATGCACGCCAATAAAAACTGAATTTAGGTTACTGATAGTTACACAATCTGCTCGCTATGTCAATTTGTGTCACATTCTTGCCATTTTTCTTGAGAAAAATATGATATTTTATGATTTACCCAAAGCCCCTACTCTTCTTCATCTAAATGCTATGGTAGAGTCCAATTTGATTTATTTGTACCCTCAATTTCCTCTGCCGGACAATCCTAGCCCAAGCTCTTCTACTCCTGTAGGCACAATTCACTCATATCCATCAACAAGGACCTCAAAAGCCTCTAACAAAAGGTGGACAGAAACATGGAGCGGAACGAGCGGATTCTTTTAGCCCTTCGGAATGTGCTGGTTTTGCCCTTTTCTTTTCTGCCTCCCAACCTTTAGCCTCAAATGTAACACCTTCAGTAGGTGAGGTTAGTGGCTTTTGAACTCTTTTCTTCACCACAGTTTTCCAGTGCATAGGGTGGTCGGATGCGGATTTTGCCGGAGCTGATACAGTTGCCGGTGAAGGCTCGACCGAATCTAGATCTGCAGGTGGATCATCGAGGTCGGGCGGTGCGTGGCCGGTGTGTGGTGAAGCGTGGCCGGTGCATGAAGGGTCGGCATCGCGTGGTCATCTGGAGGTTGCAAATCTAGTGGCTCCATGGGCAGGGCTTTATCTCCCGGGGACGTCATGGTTGGACCTTGGCTGTTCGTCAAGGTGAACGGCACAGCTGCGGGGTTGGTGGCCGGAAACGCAGCCAGCCTGACATGTGAGCTCCGGGGGGGGTGCTCCTATTTTTGGTGAGAACTTGGCCGACGGGTTCGGCTCGGTCGGAGCTGGGCTCGAGGCTGGAATTGGAAGGCTGGGTTTGGCTATAGTGGAAGAAGTGGCCGAACGATGATGCTCCGCCTCGGTAATGCCATTCTCCGGTGGTTGCTCGTCGGAATGTGGCAGCATAGATGGTTGGGCCGCCGTGGTTGCTTTCTAGGCAAGGGCTCGCTGCTTGGTTTTCGCCGGACCATGGGGCAGGTGAACGGGAGCTTTATCTCAGGCCATGGCTGTCCAGCGGCGGTAGAAAATGGATGGAGGCTGCGGTTGGCTCTTTGGAGAAGGAGAAGGTGAGTTGTGATGTAGGGTTTATTCTGATGGAGAAGGCTTAATTATTTTGGTATAAATTTCACATAAGCCCCTCAAAAAATTAGGGTTTTCCCTTTAGTCCCCATGTCTTCTCATTCTCACCCTAGGCGAAAATTGGGCCTTCTCATTAGCCTTTAATTCAGCCCATAAGCCTGTAATTCAGCCAATAGCTTCCCTTCATGAGTAACTTTTTTTTTTTTTTTTTTTTTAAATTGGGTAATAACTCAAATGAGCCCCCAAATAAAATCCCTCCCCTCCCCTTTCCCTGGTGGGAATTGAACCCATGACCCCATGGTAGTAGCACTAGACTTCAACCGCTAGGCTAACATTCAATTCCCCCTTCATGAGTAACTTAATCATCTCTATAATCCTCCTACAAGAAAAGCAAAAATTAGAATCAAAATGCACACAAAAAAACTATTGTTTTTTTTCTGGCTTATATATTTTTTTTGTATTTCGAAATTTGCTATATATTTTTTTATTTTTCTAAAAATTAAAAAAAGAAAAAGAAATCAAATGAAAAAAAACCAATTGGGCTACCTCCCAGTAGCGCAATCATTTATAGTCTTGGGCCAGATTGTGGGTGCCGTCAATTTTGCTGGGTGGTGTTCAGTGAAATTTCTTCCACATTTTCCACCTGAAAGGAATCATGATACGGTTTGAGGCGATGACCATTAACCAGGAATACTTTGTTAGTCTTCAAACTTTTAATCTCGATCGTTCCGTTTGGCCAAACTCAAGACACCACAAACGGACCTATCTATTTCGATTTGAGTTTCCCGGGCAACAACCGAAGCTTGGACTAAAAAAGGTAAGACTCTCTTAGCTCCTGCAGGTCACATTTCAATCAATAACATGCAAGAATCAATTATAATGTCATTAGACCTCACGATTTATAAACAAATATTTGTTATTCTCTGTCGATATATGAATTAGATACTCATGATAATTAAACTAGACAAACAGATAATATAACAAGACATGATTAATTGATAAATAGAATAAAGAAAGTAAACTGTAATGGCTATTGCAAAACTGGTCCCCGAAATTATTCTTGCTAAAACTGAACCCTTGTAAACAAAGATGATTCTATAATTAATCAACTCTCAAGAACAATAATGAAGAACTAAAACTGTTGCCTTTCTCTCCATCCAAAATAATGATAAACCATAAACTAAGGAAAACTTAATTGTGCTTCTGGAATGAAAAACTAAAAGCCAAAGAAAAGAAGTCTCTTCCCCCTCTATATCTGAATTCAAGTCCAGTTATATGTCTCTGGACCGAGAATTACATCCCAAATTAAAATACAATCCTTTTCTAATTTGAATTTAGATTTAAAGAGATAATATTTAATTAAATCTCTAAATTATCTCCACAAATCTACCTAAATTATTTCTCCAAATTAGCTACAAATATTTTCCAAGGGTGCACCACGAGTTGCCAAATTTGAATTAATTCTGCGCAATATTTGACTGTCATTTTTTTTGCCATAATTGCCAAATGCTCCTCATTCTCCTCCAAATTCCTTCTCAAGCCCAAAAACTGTGATGTGTGATAAATTAAACACCTAAAGTGCACATAAACCTGTAAAATCACACTTAACCCCAATAAGATAAATAACATAATTAATACACATCATAGTTACGTGCGACAACACACTTAATTTGCACTGCATGATTTTGAGTTTACCAACATGTTACTGACTAACCTGCGACATCGCATGAATTAATTTATTTGAATGAATTTGGGCACGGGTTTGGACCGAGGGGCATGTGCGACTTGCCATGGTGGAAAATTCGATGTCGCTCCCTAACGTCGAGAGGAATTTGGTCAAATCACTTGCTAGTGAGAAGTTGATCTTCTCATCATTGACTATTACTACTAGGTCATACCCATATGGCCAACGTTGCGCCTACGTTGATACTTTTTACTTTGATTTTCAAGAATATTTTCTCTGGTTATTGTAGAAATGTGGTAAAAATAACCTATTATTTACCTCATTTTCTTAAACCGAGGAAAATAATAGTATCTTTTACTTCGAAAAAAATGAGGTAAAAGAACTTTTTACCTCTGTTTTTTTTTTCCTAAGCCAAAAAACCAAGGTAAAAAGGGCAAAGTAATATGTTCAGTTTCTTGTAGTGTTAGTGAAGGCTATGGAGGAATTGCTGAGTGCACAAAGGGAACTGAATAGCTCAAATATGGATGTTGAGAAGGTGGAAAGGGCATGAACTGCACAAAAGAGGTCCTGAAATGGATGAAAAGATTGCCACGCAGAAAGCAAAAATTGATTGGCTAAGGCTTGGTGATGGAAATAATTCTTATTTCCATGCCAGAGTCAGAGCAAAGAACAGTCAGATTGGGATCAGGAAAATAGAAGATGAGAATGGAGACTTGATATGTGAGAAGCAAGAAATATCTGAGCAGATAGTTAACTTCTATGAAAAGTTGGTAGGATCAAAGGCAGAAAGGTTGGATGGAATAGATAAGGGTGCTGAGAAAGAGGAAAACTTTAAATATTGAAGTAGGAAGGGGGCTGGTGAAAACTAGAGCTGAACAAGAGACCTGGAATGTTGTTAAGAACATAGGAGATTTGAAAGCACCGGGTTTGGATGGCTGTAATTCAATTTATTTTAAAAGCAATTGGCATACTGTAAAGAATGATAATGTGAAGGCTGTGAAGATTTTTTTTGAGGATGGGAGGATGTATAAGGTTAATTGTAGAGTAGTTGCTTTGATACCTAAAAGAGTAGATGCAACGAAGATATCTGATTACAGACCTATATCTTGTTGCACTGTTTTTTATAAGGTGATTTCAAAGATATTAATTGCTAGGTTGAGTACAACAATGGAGGAGTTAGTAGATGAATCTAAAGCTTCTTATTTCCTGGTAGAGGTATACATGATCATATTCTATTAGTATATAAATTCATCATAGGTTATACAAGCAAGGTTACCAAGATTTGCAGAAAGCTTATGATACTGTTGATTGGAGCGCATTGGAACGGATACTGAAAGAGCTGGGATTGTCAAGAATTTTTTTGGAGTGGGTTATGATTTGTGTCAGTACGATATCACACATATACATGGTAAATGGAGAACCATCAATAATTTTAGAAGCAAAGGGAGGAATCAGACAGGGGACCCTATCTCACCCTTACTATTTTCTTTAGTTATGGAATACATGTACATATGCCTGCAAGAGTTGACGTCGAATGAGAAGTTCAGATTCCATGACAAGTGTGACAAGCTAAGCATTATAAACATGAGTTTTGCTGATGATCTTTTAATGTTCTCGAGAGGAGAGAAGCTGGATGTTGAAGAAATGATCATATCCTTTCAGAAGTTCACTAAGTCTATTGGGCTAAAAGTGAATAAGTTCAAATTCAGATCATACTATGGGGGCTTGGATGAAGAGCAAAAAAGATAGATTCAAGAAATCACAAGTTTTGATGAAGGTGAGTAACCATTCAAGTACCTAGGTGTTTCTATGACAGCCATGAGACTGTTTGAGCACATGTACCAGCCTTTAATTAGCAAAATGATTGGGAGAATCCAACATTGGAGTGCTAGGATGTTGAGTTATGCTGGCAGGGTTAAACTTATAAAAAGTGTTTTTTTTGCCATTATAAATTACTGGATGCAATGTCTGCCTTTGCCGAAGAAGGTGATTAAACACATAGAAGCTGTACGCAGATCTCTTTTGTGGAGTGGGAAGGAAAATATAACTAAAAAAACACAAGTGGCATGGGAGAGAGTTTGCAGGCCAAGAAGAGAAGGAGGGCTAAATCTCATTTCATTAACAAAATGGAATGAAGCTAACTTGGCTAAACTGTTGTGGAATTTGAGCTGTAAAGCTGATAAGTTGCGTGTGAAATGGTTTCATAAGTATTATATTAAGGGGAAGGATGTATAATCACTTAGAATGCCAGGTAATTGTTCTTGGATATTGAAGAGGCTATTTAAAAGAAAGGATGTCATAGTTCAGATGGAGGCTTGGAGGAAGATGACAGATAGACAAAATTTGAAGTTTAAAGTTGGAAATTTTTGCACAGAATTGAGAGGGGAGCAGGAGATGGTGGATTTGAGAATATTATTATGTGGAAACTATGTTAGGCCAAGAGCACAATTCATTTTATGGATGGCCTGGCATAACCGGTTGGCAACCAAAGACAAACTCCAAAGGTTTGGAATTGAAACTGATGGAAACTGTGTGTTCTGTGGAGATAAAGAAAGCATGGAGCATTTGTTTTTTTACTGTGTGGAAACAAAGTCAATTTGACAGAAAGATTTGAAATGGATGAAAATGGAGAGGGAACCAGGAGGCTGGGGAATGGAGAAAGTATGGATGCTGAGGCAAAGCAATGGCAAGAACTGGAAGAATCAAGCTCTTAAAACAGCTTTTCCATAAACTTTATATGGAATATGGGTGGATAGAAATGAAAAATGTTTTGGAAATGATAGGAAGGTGAATATTTTTTACAATATAATTGATTATATAGCATAGCCTATGGAAAGAACCATATAGGGGGATGTAGGAGGATAGAAGCTAGATATTTGATTGCTTTTTAACTTACACCATTTTGGTAATGCAGAGTTATACTTATTTCCAAAAAAAAAATGAAGGCTCTCCAATAGATGCCTGATTTCTCACCCAACTGAGAGTCCTCCATCGCCTCTATATAGGTAACTATCTGAAATGTTCCCTTATATTATGATAACATATCTTCGATTGAATCCATAAGAAACAATATAAGATCTTTTATTAATATGGATGCTAATATTTCTGATCTAACTCGTTCCTCTATCATAAAATTGTGTGTTGAGATTGACCTTTTGAAGCCTCTCAAACCTACTATTAGACTTGGTTCAATCCAAAATAATAAAAAGTGCCCCTTAGAGTATGAAGACTTACATGCATACTATGTTCACTGCTTTAAAATTGGTCATGACGATAAACATTGTAGAGTTTTAATCCCTAATATAAATCCTACATGGGAACCTACTGGCCAAAACACTATCAACAAGAAAGATAATCCTGCACTCTTTAAGCCAAATCCAACCAGAAACCTGCCATAACCTTCCCTTACTAGCCCAGTTCTGGTTACTTAGGGAACAACTGATAACATGAATCACTCACCAATGCTTTCACAATAATAGATAAGTTACCCCCTAAGGTTAAATCCTACGCACTGCAGCAGTCTTATATCAGATATGCAAGGGATGATCTCCATACCATCCCATGTAAATATCCTACCACTAATCTCTCTCCTATTCATACTAATTTTTTTCCCCAGCAAAGATCAAATAGAAATATATTTTCCCCATCACTTATCTACAAAGCTCAAAAGGTACATCAATCAATCCTAAAGGGAAGGAAACCCAACCATGCCAGGAATTTTCCTCTTCCATGTCACCGGGAAAGAAGGTGCGCCTAACTTTATTCTTGATAATTCTACCACTAGCACTGTTTCCAATAAAAACAATACATGGTAAAGCTAATAAAACCAACTACTTCACTCAGTTTAACAAGATGATGCTCAAATCATTTTTAAAAAGCTGCAACAACTCTTATTCCTGGTTGATAAAAATCCATTGAAACTCTTAGTTTGGAACCTTAGGGGCATTGGCACTTCTATATTTATACTATATGATTTGATAAGAATACATAAATCAGCTGCTTTGTTTAATTGAACCCAAACATGATAATTCTGAATGTAAAAAATATATTATTGATCTTAGGTTTAAAAACGGCATTCAGTCCTTAAATGGGTAAATCTAGCTTATGTGGACTGATCATTTATAGCTTAATCTTCTTACTGATCATAATCAATTCCTTTTTTGTCCATATTCAGAGTCCACAACTATATATAGCTATGCAAACTATTTTTTATACATGGACTTAATACAAGATTAAAAAGGGAAAAATTATGTTATGATCTTATCACTATTCCTACTGGATGATGCTATATTTATTGGTGATTTTAATACTATAACTACTAAAGCAGAATATAGAGAACCATCTAATTCTAATAAAGGTAGCATAAGGGATTTTAATGATTTCATTAACAGCAGGTGCCTAATACACATTAATACTGTGGGTAATTTGTTCACATGTACAAACTCCATGATTAAAAAACCTCCTAGTAAAATATTGGATAGAGGGCTTTGCTCTGATTCATAGATCAACAAATTTCCTTCCTCCTCAATTCAACTCTTAACATACTGTCTTCTGATCACAGCCCCCTCTTCCTCCATATATGTCTACCTAATTCACCATCCCACAATTCATTTAGATTTATAAATGCATGGTTTAAATGGCCAGAATTCCTAGGACTAGTTAAAGCATACTGGTCAATATCTATTCCACAGACTGGTATGTTTAGACTGTACCTTAAACTCATTAGACTTAAAACACTGCTAAAAACCTGGATGAAAACCACCTTTGATAATATTGAAACCAATGTAGTAAGGGAAGAGGAAGCTTTGAGATTATAGGAGGTAGTTTAAGAACAAAATCAATCAGAACCTCAACTGATTAAATTGAACTAGTTAAAAGATAAGAGCACTCAAGGAACAACGAAAGTTTTGCAAACAAAAATCCAAAACTATCTAGCTTAAAGATGGTGATAATAACACTCAAATACAACCATAACATAGTTAAAGAAAAAGATTATAAAATGATAATCTCTAAGATTAAAAAACATGATGGGAGCTGGGCTCAGACCAACATTGAAATTGAACAGGAAGCTATAGCCTATTACAAATACCTTCTATCTAAGCCTGGCCAGCCAGCAGCTAGACTTTACTATAGCAATTTCCTAAATCACATCCCTACTTTAATAACTCACCAAGACAATGAAGATTTGATGAAACTTGTAGCCAAGGATGAATAAAATACAGTGGTTGTTAGTTGAAAAAATCTTCAAGTCCAAGACCTGATGGTTTTACTAATTCCTTCTATATCAAATCTTGGGATATTATATGCAATGACCTACTTAATGCAACCAAAGACTTTATGTCTTCTCCCCCAATCCCTAAAGGCATTAGCAGTACCTGCATTTCAGATATTCCTAAGGAAATAACATCATCATCTTTTGATGAAAAATCCCACAAGTTTTCCATTTCAAGGCTTCTCGTGGGATCAAACAAGGTGACCCCTTGTCTCTTTTTCTTTTTAATATATTATAAGAGTCATTTATTAGAAGTCTAGCTTTTATTTTCCAAAATAAATCAGTAAGACTACTGCCAGCTGCTAACTAATGTTAATCCTATTTCCCATCTTAGCTATGCTGACGACACAATTATCTTTATAAAAGCTACACATTCCAGTTTAATTAGATTAAAAGTCTTCCTCCTAAAGTTTGAAGAAACCAATGGGCAGAAGATCTACTTTAGCAAATTTGAATTTTTATATCAGTAAAAATTCCACTACACACCAGGTTAGGGAAGTAAGAAGCATACTGCAAATGAAACATGGTACCTTTCCATTTACTTACCTAGGATGCCCAATCATCTCAGGTAGAGTAAAAAAATTATCATTTTTCAGCCTGTGATTAAAGCTATTGAGAGCAAGACCGAAAATAGGAAAAATAAAATGATGAGTACTAGAGGTAGACTCACATTGATCCAATCATGTATTCTTCCCATGTTCCGACACATATGGTCATTAATAAAGGGCACAAATCACATGGTCTGATTGATTGAAAAGAAAATGGTTGATTTCTTTTGCGGTGAAACACAGGTTAAACTGAAAAAACACTAGAAAAGATAGAATGAATTAGGAAAACTAGTTAGGATTAATGCTTTAGGTCTTAGATCTAGTCGGAGTATTATTCAGACTGCGCTTTGAAACTTTGGTGGGAATTTCATACTGGCAGGACTTTATGGTCCCATTTTATTTGGTCGTTGGCTCCTACTAACAAGAAGTCACTGAACGATAAAAGAATATGTTATGCCAATTCTTTGGTTGAATCTAATTCTAGGGTGCTACATGGCCAGGGAAAATGCCCCTATTGGTACTCTAATTGGACAAATCATGGGCCTCTGATTGATATTCTTGTCCCAGATATTTCAAAAATTCATTTGCAGACAACAATTTCTGATTTCATTTTGCAAAAAATATATTTTTGTCACAAATGCCTCCTGTAATCGCTCCTCACATCATCACAGTTTTAATGGATGAACAAATTAATGATCAGAGGGCTGATAGGCTTATATGGAAACCAGAGCCTTAAAGGTAATTTCGGCAAAAGGCGATCATCCGCTCGCCCTCAGCTGCTCATACCAGCCCACACCCAGGCCATCATATGAGAGGTAAATCACGGTAGCCCAGCACCAGGACCCATGGGCTTGGCATTGCCTCGGTGCGCACAAGGGAGCCTTGCAAAGCAAGAACTCCCCACACTGCCGCTGCCGAGGATCGAACCTGGGTTTATTGGCTTTCCCACCCATGTCCCAACCACTGGGGTACACCCGTGGGTGTTCTTAAAGGTAATTTCAACTTTACATATGTATGTCAAATGGTCAATGGGATTCCAGGTAATTTATTTTCATGTGGAAGCTACTAAATGACTTTTGCCTTTTTGATGATGTGTTGGTGTATTTTGGTTTCCATTTACCCTCTAAATGCATTAATTGCAACCATGACGATCCAATCGATCATTCTTTTAACTCTTGTCCATTTGCTCTGAGAGTATTGGATCAGGTTGATACTCTCATTCATATACCAGTGATGCACGATACATTGTGTGATATATTATTCTCATAGTGGAATTTTAAAGGTATTTCATGCATACTGATATGGTGCACATAAACCCTAGTTTTGTCTGTTGGTTTCTTTAGAAGGCAAGGAATAAACTTATTCATGATTTAGTTCCGTGTATTCCAATACAGTTTCTGAAATTAATGAACACAATTTCCTTACTTACTTTGCTAGACATTTTAGAAACCAAATGCCGGGGATCATTTCCTGGAATTTACAACAATTGTTTGTAACTTTAGATCCCCCTCCCAAACCAAAAATCCTGAAACTATTGTGGTTAAAACCTTTCCCTGACCAGCTTAACCTTAATATAGATGATTCATGGTCATCTCTATCTGGTAAAGTTTTAATATCCATGATTATCATGGATGATTCAGGTGGTTTTATTTCTGCTAGATATGAAAAGGCTGAGGCAATATCTGCCCTTCAAGCTGAAATTATTGCTATCTAGAGTGGTGTTTTATTTGCAGTCATTCTATGCTACATTTGTTATTGAATCTAGAGTGAAGTGCGTTTTTAACCCTATATTTTGGTGAAAATGCAGAAATGACCTTGTTAAAAAATAACCCCGGAAATTGTTGACGGCAGAAATGGCCAGAAATATGTGAAATAACCAGTTTACCCTTTTTTAAAAAAAATTCTGAAAAAAACCAAAAAAAGGTAAGTTAAAAAATCAGAAGGTGACTTTTAACAAAACAAAATTTTCATTTTTCTTTCTTTGTCGAGGCTCTCCCCAATCTCTGTCAACCACCCTTTCCACCCTAAACCCTCACCGTCCGCCGGAGATTCTCGCTTCTCGCTTCTCGCTTCTCGCTTCTCGCTTCCTCCGGCGACTACCACGCCTCTGGGAGATCCGCAATGACAGTGGGTGTTTGGTTGGTGCGAAGAGCAGAGCTGAACGCTGGCGTTGCTTCCCATCGGTTTGGAGTTTGGGTCGCCAGATTGGAGCTCTGCCAGTGATGATCCGGGTTGAGCGATGAGGCTGACTGTTGGTTCGTCGGCGTGATTGGAGCTGGGGTGGACTCACCAAAACTGCTGAGGGTTGGCGCCGGAAGTGCTGTTGGCGCAGATCTGGATGGTAGCGTCAGAGCTGTGTTATCTAATCAAGCTGCTGCGTCTCGATCGGTTGGAACTGCTGGAGGCGCTAGTTTGGCGAGGCGGTAGCGTGTCGGGCGGTGCAACGTGGGTTATTTTTGAGAAAAGTTGCTTTCTTGATTGTAAGAAGTAAGATTTGTGCTTTCATGGATTCTATCCTTGTGACTGTTTTTGTATTTTCCTGGGTGAAAATGGAGGTGGGGTGCTGTTATTGTTTAGGAAAGCTGCTTTCTTAAGTGTAAGATCTGTGTTTTACTGACACTTTTTTATCTGTTCTTTGGTATGCCTGATTTGCAGAGCATAAAGGAGGGTTCTTGAGGTATGGGAGTTTGCTTGAGTTCTAGAGTTAAAGCTGAAAGCACTTATCATACAGGTGAGAATTTACCTTTTCTATTCTTGAGTTTGATTTTGGAGTGGGAGATCCGGCGGTAGAGCGAACTAAACTGTATGGTGATAATGGTATTAGGCAAGGTTCAAGTGGATACACATGTTTTTAGTAGTGTATTCTTGTTATCTAAGCATCATCTATTGGTTACAACTGATTCTGTTTCCTTGTCATAATTTCATTTTGGTGTTCTTCATAGACATCCAGGGCAGATCTGATTGTTTAATTAGGTGATTTGGGATGAATCTAATTTGGTGGTTTCGGTCAACTTTGTGGCTTGATTTGCTGGTTGAGTAGTTGTGGTATGGTGTATGGTTTCAAACAGCGTTGTTGAGTTGTTTAGTTCTCTGGCAGAAAAGGTCAGTGGTGGAGCGGCGAAGGTTCGGCGGATGAGTGGCGGAGGTTTGGCAGCGGAGCAACAGAGGTCCGGCGGTGGAGCGGCGGCGGGGCGGCGGATCTCGGAGCAGGAGAAGCTGAAGAATAAGAAGCTGAAGAAGAAGAATAAGAAGTGAGAGTAAAATAGTCTTTTAGGTTTTTCTATTTTAAAATTAGGAGTATTTATGCTTTTTATTATTGGTCAACACTTTAATTACATGGATCAATGTCGAAAATTTGTCAAATGGGTATAATTGCACATTTTGAGATCCTGCACTTTCAGATTTTATAAGGTCATTCCTGCATTTTCTCAATTTAATAGGGTTATTTTTGTACTTTTCCCCTGAATCTAACTGTATTAATGCATGGGAAAGTCTCAGGAAAATGTGGCCTTTGCATAAGTTTATGGACAGTCCTCATGGACATTTAACTTAAATGTTGTAATTTTTTTATTAAATTTATATACTGCATTTTATAAGTTAAAATAAGTAATAATATGTATTTGAAGGTGAAAATATAAAAATATATGATATAAAAAAATATTTTCAAAAATTTTAAATTTTGTATGTAATTTAAGAAATGCAGTGTATAAGGTAAGAAATAAGTGATCTGTCCATAAGCTTATGGATAGGCCGCCTGTCAGGAGACCCACTCTTAATGCACTAAGGATGTGTACAAAATCGGATTTGGCTCATTTGAACTGTCATAGTTTAGATCATGATACTTATCTTCTTACTTACACACATATATACATACATATATATATATATATATATATATATATCGGTTACCGTTTTCTAATATAATGTTTATAAGCATTTGCTTTTCAGTTGTTGGCCTTTATATTGCATCGTTGGCTTGTGTGTGTGAGCCATGCTCTCTCGGGTGTGTGTATTCCGCTGCACATTCGACCACGTCTCTTAACGGGCTCGGTCTGCTGCGAGCAATTGAGTGGTGTGCGATGCACGTGGGATCAAGGCGGTAGTCATGGCACGGCTAGGCCGCACAGTTCGCGCCCTTAGTGGGCGATCCGTGACAATTGATATATATATATATGGCGCCCAGCTTAGCTGGAGAGGCAAGGCGATTGTTGTATCAAAGTCTCCGTACCCTTTTCCGAAAGCTCTGCGGGACCACCTACCACTAGCCTTCGACGGTAGGGGTTTATTGCACAAAAATGCAGGGATGCGGGCTCCCGAAGAGGGAAAGCCCAACGAATGTCGGATGCAAAGCCAGTGGTAGGTCAAAGGAAAGGGGCAAGAGCACTTTTTGGTTTAGCAATTGCAAAATTAGATCTACCTGATTGCACTCTGGGCTCTATGATTTTTCCATCTAGAATCGGAGGACTTGTTTTGTGTCTTGGTGAAGAACCAATGAGACCGAACCATACTACGTGTTAGGCTGATAACGAGACTTAAATTTTGCCTTTGAGATCTCATTTTGCTGCATCTGGAATCGTTTTTGAGACATCTATGGTTGATACACCACAACAGAATGGTCGAGTTGAAAGAAAGCATCGGTATTTACTCAATGTAGTGCGTGCATTATGGTTTCAAGCCAGTCTTCTAGTTGATTTTTGGGGAAAATGTGTTCTTATTGCTGCTTATCTGATTAACCGGACATAGGCAAAGCATCTCAATGGCCGCACTCCCTTTGAGTTGCTTTATGGGTAAGCTCCAAATTACTCATCCTTAAGAGTTTTTGGATGCTTGTGTTTTGAAGCTCATGTTCCCAGATATCGTGACAAGTTTGCACCAAGAAGTCGTTGTTGCTTGTTTCTTGGTTACCCTGCCGAAAAGAAAGGCTACCACCTTTAAGACTTGGAATCCTGCGTAATCTTTACCAGCCGGGATGCAAATTTTTTGAAGACCAGTTTCTGTATTCCGCAACTCTGACACTGGCCTCATCAGAAGACCCCGGCGGTGCCACCATCTCACTGTTGGCCTCCTCATCGTTGCTGTCGAAGCCGCACAACCCATTGCCTCCGATAGCTGCCGACACATACCTCCAGCCGTCGCCGGTCATCAGCCTTCAGCCACAACCAATTATTCGATGCTGGTTGCTGTCGGTTTTCCATCGTCGGTCACCGCCAGCTTATATACGCCGGTCATCACCGGTACCGACCCACTGGCGCTCACCGGCCCATCCCTGGCGGACGAGGTTCCGTTGTAGGATCCCGACCAAGACCACCAGACTTTATTTCCAGCTCGACCAGACGTTGCGTTGCCAAGAACGCCACCACCTCACGCACCTCACGCGCCACTGACAACGAAGTCTCACGCGCCTTACGCGCTGCCTGCCTAGCCACCTTCCGCGGTATCTCAGACTCTGGACGCCGCTGAGTTGCTACCTATCACACAGAGTATTCATGCTCGCCGAACTCCTCCTTATTTGGAAGATTATAATTGTGATGATTATGCCTGTGCTCTTAGTAGTGAAGACACCTCCCTACTGCTACCTTCACTCATGCGCCGTGACTATCCTCAGGTGTTTTCTATCATCTTACTGATTATGTAAATTGTGATAATTTTCTAGTATGCATTCCAGATTTTTGGGTGCTGTAACATCTAGTGCAGATCCCACCACTTATTCCGAGGTATTACAACATGCTCATTAGCGAGATGCTATGACTGATGAGCTTACTGCGCTTGAGCGCAATCAGACTTGGACTTTGGCCCCTCTACATTTGGATAAGAAGACGATTGGTTGAAAATGGGTTTACAGGACAAAGTTTAAGTCAGATGGTACTATTCAACGTCATAAGGTGTGCCTAGTGGTTCTCGGGAATCGCCAGGTTGAAGGGATTGATTACACTGAGACATTTTCTCCGGTTGCTAAGATGAGTTTTATTCGCCTATTCTTATCTGCTGCGGTCATTCATGGTTGGGAACTACATCAGATGGATGTCCATAATGCTTTTCTTGCATGGTGATTTGCATGAAGAGGTTTGTATGCTACCCCCACCAGGCCATACTGCGCCCCATGGTCAGGTATGTCGCCTTCAGAAATATCTTTATGGTCTTTGCCAGACTCCTAGAAATTGGTTTGCCAAATTGCCTCAGGCTTTACGAGCATTTGGTTTTGTTCAGAGTAAGGCTGATTACTCTTTATTTGTCTTTTCTCGTGGATTGGTTTCTTTGCATGTTCTGGTTTATGTGGATGATTTGGTCATTACCGGTAGCTTTTCCGCGCTCATCTCTGACTTCAAGAAATACTTGAGTTCTCGTTTCTATATGAAAGATCTTGGTTTACATAAGTATTTCCTAGGTATATAGATTGCTAGAAGACCGTCGGGGATGTTTCTTTCGCAAAGGAAATATGCCTTGGACATTTTATCTGATACATGTATATCTGCTTCTAAACCGACTGACTTTCCAATGGAGCAACAACTTAATCTGGCACGTGTTGATAGTCTGCCTTACCATGATCCCGAGTAGTACAGGCGCCTGATTGGGTGCCTGATATACCTAACTATCACACGTCCTAAGCTTATTATTCAGTTCATACACTTGCTCAATTCATGAAGTCTTCTTGTGTTCCTCACTGGCAAGCTGCAGTTCGTGTGTTGCACTACCTGCAAAGTCATCTTGATCAAGGTTTATTTCTCTCTTCTAGTAGTGCGTTACGGTTGACTGCTTACTGTGATTCAGATTGGGCTGCATGCCCAATTACCCGACGTACTCTTTCTAGATATTTTGTGATGCTTTTTGATTCTCCGGTCTCTTGGAAGACCAAGAAGCAACCTACAGTTTCTTGGTCTTGTGCTGAAGCGGAGTAACGTACTATGACTATTACCTGTTGTGAGTGGTCATGACTTAAAGTCTTTAATGAAAGACTTAGAGGTTATGCACAGTTCTCTTATGCGACTGTTTTGTGACAGTAAGATAGCATCGCCGTACCTCTCAAAGTTATAATTTATAAGCCCTTTATGCTTACTAAATACAATTAAGTAGTGGCAAATTGGGGTCGTCCACAAAAAAAGGATTTTTTTTAAGTGTTTAAACAAATAAGGTTTATATTAGGCTAGAAGTAGATATATATATATATATATATATATATATGAAATCAAGTAAATGAGGGGGTTTTGGTTGGTTGGTTTTCCTAAGTTATGAAATTAAAAGACAAACTAACTAGCAAAGTCAAGTAACTATGCTAATCATGCAACAAACTAAGAAAAAAAGGGTAAAAACTTCAAAAGATAAAGCCTTGGGGGGAAATTGATATCCACTTCCAAACCACATGTAGATCATTGAACCATTCACTCATTCTATCACATTTGTTACCTATGGGGAATGTTATCACTTCCCATTCAAAGATCAACATTCATTCCTTCTTAATAGTCATTTGCAAAGACAAACAACGACCATTTGCAAACCTCGTTGACAATAACACTAAGCAAACCACACCATAGAGGTATTTCATCAACAACATTTCACACGAAGGACCATAGATTTGATAACAACAAGCCTTCTACCAAAGACATAGTCATTTAACAAAACATAGCATTCATTAGGATAAACCTAGAACAAACCACATTCAAGATTCAACCTTTCAATGCATCTATAGGATAAATATGAGAACAATCCACATTAACATGCTTATATAGCAATAATCAAAACACATTATGCACGAGAAGTTCTAAGTCTATGCTCTTGGATTTTCATGCCAAAGAGCTAAGTAATTTGTCACTTTTCTAACACTCCTCTTTAATCATACAAACACTTCCTATTCTCAAAAAATCCATGGCATAAATGAAGTAAAACATAGCATTAAGAGCACATGAATACTAAATAACAAAGGCTTCAAGAATGAGTGAAACAATCTATTCACTACTTTAACTACTTGTTGTGAAGATAAATATTCTATCCTTCTTGGATACTAGTTTGCAAGAGTGAATTAAACATCTCTTGTCAAACCTCACCAATGACTCCCTTAGTCAAAACACGACTAAAATTATCCCATTGATGCCATTAAGCATGAAGAATCAACAAGCTTAGCAACACTTATAAACACTACACTGTGTCTAAGCATTTAACTAATTCATGCATTTACACAAGATTAGTTAAGAATGATCGGCATTCTTAGAATTATCTCATTTGCTACCTAACATGACAATGAGTTAAACATCATCACATCCATCTAGCAATTATCAACACATCAACATCATTTAGAAGCTCTAACTCATGCTCTTGGATTCCACATTAAAAGATGGAAAAATTAGCTACTTTCTCCTAACCCTAACAAGCAATCATACAAGCAATTCATATACTCAAACTTCTAACAACATTAATACTATTAACAATCCACATTCAAAGCTCTATAAATGCACAATAGAGAAAGCAATAAATAGATAGAAATGATTCTCAAGGCATTAGCAAGGAAGTCTCAATCAATTGCTCCCAAGTACAAAACTAAGTTAGATAGTCAAAACCCATAACATAGAACATAAATCTACAAATAAAGAAGAAGAAAATGGAAGAAAAGGGGAAAACAAGGGTTTTGGAGCCCCCAAAGTCGGGCTTAGAGAATGGGAAGAAAGGAGGGATATTTATAGTACAGGAGAAAGGAAAAGAAAGATAAAAAGAAAAAGTGCAGGAGGCTCCCGCTCGGGCTGAAATGGCATCGCCCGGGAGGAAATGGAGTCGCCCGGGTGGAAATGGCCTCGCCCTGGCGGTGGAGGTTCTAGCCAAAAAAACTCTGATCTTGGCTTGCTCATATAGTTTGCGACTTCTTGGTTTGCTTTCCACGAGTGAACCGTTGATCTGTTTTGTGAGTTCTTGTAGTCATTTTTATAGTGCCCGAGAAGATGAATCCAATGACACCACCCTTGTAGGCTGATTCTTCTTGGATAAGTTTATGAACTTTGTCCAAATTTCCGGGTGACAATTCATCCGCTTCTTTGTCTTTCTTCTTGGACCCTTCTATCTTCAACCACGTTTTGGCACGTGGCCTTCACTAAACCACTCCAAAGGGATCACAAGACATCTACAAATGAAGCTCACAAAATGGAATCTAGATGCTCGTAAGGACCAAAAATCCATTAGACTTAACATAGGTTACAAAATGAAGGGTTTAGATATAAAAACCAAAAATGGTCATCTAAATCCCTTATCATGTAAACCTACCTAAATTTAGTAATCTTATAACAAAAATATGACAAAAGAGATGTTAAATGCTTTGGAAAATACATACATTAGACGTCTCATCAAATCTCCCCACACTTTAACCTTACTTGTCCTCTGGTAAATAAGAACAAGAAAAGATCAAAGCATAAATTTGCATGTAAATTTTTTTCCAAAACATCCAACATCATATTTCTAGACTACCATAACCCCCAAGACATAAGAATCTCTCACACTCTCACATCTCAAATCCTATGATAATCTAAACAACCAAAAAACCATAACAAAAGTGAGGTATACATATAATGCCAAACTAACTTACTCCACCGAAAAAACCACTCAATAGACAAATCAAGAGAAGCATAAAAAAATTCAATTTCTTTCATTTTCTCTTTGCCTAGGAGCCCTCTCGGGGTTTCATCCTAGCTTCACACATTTTTCCTTTTCAATGCTCACCCTCACCTTTTTCCTCACCATTTGGCCTCTCATTTTTACATTGGTCGCCCTTTCGGGTTTGCAACTTATCCGGGCCTCCCACTTTTGTCTAAGTTGCCCTCTCGGGTTTTCAACTTAGCAGGAATTATTTTTTCTTTTTTCAAACAAATCAAATCAAAGTGGAGCATATGAACACTACAATACAATACAATGATATATATATTTCTCTTTACCTCCCCACACTTGAAACACACATTGTCCTCAATGTGAAAAGGACAAGATAAAGAAATAAGGGAGAAAGAAAAAAAATACTCACAACTAGCACCTTGGAGGTCCTTTTCGGTGATGGCAATGCTCACTTCTCAATGAATGTTCTCTCCTCCATGTTCTCCAACTCCTCCCAATATGAAACTTCGATCCATCCACTATGAAGCCACAACTATGCAAATTCCGATAAACACCCACAAAAGACAACAACTAGTAGTACTCTTAGATACTGGTTTTGGTAGTGGTTTTTGGTGGTGGTATTCTTGTGGTTTTGGGTAAGGGTTTGAGGACATGGTTGCGGATTTTTTTTCAAGAAAAGAAAAATACTAACCTAACTTAGAAACTCGAGTTGCCTCCCAAGAAGCTCCGTAGTTTTAAGGTCGTCTGCACGACCCTAATGTTATCCATATGGTGGAGGTTTAAACCCCTTCACCATGAGCATCCAAAAATAGAGAAGTGGGGATAAAAAACTTAGAAGAGGAAAGTTTGTGAGATGATTTAAAAGGAGTTGGGTGGTTAGGAGGCTTGGGATTGTCTTCTGGCTCATCTCTTATCTCCCTCAAAACTTCCAAAAATGGTGGAGTTAGTTCACTAGGTGTGGGTAGGGGTGACGATGCTAATGAATGTAACACAATCACCTCTTCCTCCATTTTTGCATCCTCAACAACCAACTCCTCATCCCCTTTGAACTCAAACCCATTTCCCATAGTGACCTCACTCACCGAATCCTTGAGTTTACTTGGGATGGTGTATTTTTGGAATCATGAGCTTCCCTTTGGGCCAACGCTTCCAATATACTCCTCGCATACCCCTCAATAGCTTCAACACTAGAGGAGAGCCGAGGTCCAGTTCCTCACTAGTAAATTTGTTCAAGTTTGCTATTGCATTCATGACTTCTTCACGTGTCAAACTTGAACTTCCTTGGTGGGCTTGGTTTTGGGGTATAGTATTAGATGGTGAAGGCCAACTATTTTGCTCTTATTTTTGGTTTTCCGGCTCGTTCTCATACCACCAATCCGGATTACCACTCCATTTCGGGTTGTAAGAATTATCTTATGGATACCATCTCCTACCTCTTGGTAGCACTCTTCATAATACCCTTGGTTTTGAAAATCAGAGGTTCTTTCCTCCTCATAGTGATCCTCTCTCAACATATAGCAAGACTCGGTAGGATGGTCGGAATGACACATCCTACAAAACATTGCTTGTTGAGCCTCTCTTCTCATCATAAGTTCCCTCAAGGTGAGACGTTCAATTTTTTTTTCTCTTTTTCAAAAGTCCAGAATCATATTGCAAGGATTCTCGATAAAAATTCACCAAGAACGCAAGCAATACCTACTCCGAACAAAAGCAACCAAAAAGAGGTGAAAAATAAAAACAACTAGCTAATATGCAACTAAATATGCCCAAACACTTAAAAATAAACGCCTCTTCCCCGGCAGCGGTGCCGAAATTTGTGAGGGCGTCTCCGTATCTCTCAAAGTTATAATTTATGCTTACTAAATACAATTAAGTAGATAGTGGCAAATCGGGGCCATCCATGAAAAAAAGGAATTTTCTTAAGCGTTTAAACATATAAGGTTTATATTAGGCTAGAAGTATATATATATATATATATATATAAGAAAGTAAATGGGGGGTTTTTGTTGGTTGATTTTCCTAAGTTATGAAATTAAAAAGACAAGCTAACTAGCAAAGACAAGCTAACTATGCTAATCATGCAACAAACTAAGAAAAATTGATAAAAACTACAAAAGATAAAGCCTTGGGGGCAATTGATATCCACTTCCAAACCTCATGTACATTGAATCATTCACTCATTCTATCACATTTGTTACCTATGGGGAATGTTATCACTTCACATTCAAACATGACTTAATAGTAATTTGCAAAGACAAACAACGACTATTTGCAAACCTCGTTGACATTCACTCTAAGAAAACCACACCATAGATGTATTCACCAATGGAATTTCACACGAAGGGCCATATATTTGATAACAACAAGCCTTCTACCAAAGACATAGCCATTTACCAAACATAGTATTCATTAGGCTAAACCTAGAACAAATCACATTCAAGATTCAATCTTTCATTGCATCTATAGGATAAATATAAAAAAAAATCCACATTAATTAACATACTTATCTAGCAAGACCCACAACACATTATGCACGAGAAGTTCTAAGTCCATGTTCTTGGATTTTCATTCCAAAGAGCTAAGAAATTTGTCACTTTTCTAACACTCCACTTTAATCATACAAACACTTCCTATTCTCAAAAAACCCATGGTATAAATGAAGTAAAACATAGCATTAAGAGCACATGAATACTAAATAACAAAGGCTTCAAGAATGAGTGAAACAATGTATTCACTACTGTAACTACTTGTTGTGAAGATAAATCTTCTATCCTTCTTAGATACTAGTTTGCAAGAGTGAATTCAACATCTCTTGTCAAACCTCACCAATAACTCCCTTAGTTAAAACACAACTAAAAGTATCCCATTGATGTCATTGAGCACGAAGAATCAACAAGCTTGGCAACACTTATAAACACAACACCGTGTCTAAGCATTTAACAAATTCATGCATTTACAGAAGATTAGTCAAGAATGATCGACATTCATAGACTTATCTCATTTGCTACCTAAAAAACACATGACAACGTGTTCAACATCATCACATCTATCTAGCAATTATCAACACATCAACATCATTTAGAAGCTCTAACTCATGCTCTGGATTCCACATTAAAAGAGGGAAAAATTAGCTACTTTCTCCCAACCCTAACAAGCAATCATACAAGCAATTCATATACTCAAACTTCCAACAACATTAATGCCATTAACAATCCACGTTCAAAGCTCAATAAATGCACAATAGAGAAATCAATAGATTGATAGAAATGATTCTCAAGACATTAGCAAGGAAGTCTCAATCAATTGCTCCCAAGTACAAAACTAAGCTAGATAATCAAAACCCATAACTTAGAACATAAATCTACAAATAAAGAAGAAGAAAATGGAAGAAAAGGGGAAAACTAGGGTTTTGGAGCCCCCAAAGTTGGGCTTAGAGAATGGGGAAGAAAGGAGGGCTATTTATAGTATAGGAGAAAGGAAGAGAAAGACAAAAAGAAAAAGTGCAGCAAGCTCCCGCCCGGGCTGAAGGGGATTCCTTATTGTTATAGCTGGATGTGAAAGACGGGTGGAAATGGCCTCGCCCAGGCGGTGGAGGTTCTAGCCAAAAAACATTTGGTCTTGTCTTGCTCATCCGCCGAGCGGATGATTATCTGTGCAGGCGAGCTACAATTCACGACTTCTTGTTTTGCTTCCCATGGGTGAACCGTTGATCCATTTTGAGAGTTATTGTAATCATTTTTATAGTGCTCGAGAAGACAAAACCAATGATGCCACTCCTGTAGGCTGATTCTTCTCGGATAATTTTATGAACTTTGTCCAAACTTCAGGGTGACAATTCATCCGCTTCTTTGTCCTCCTTCTTTGACCCTTCTATCTTCTATCACGTTTTAGCACGTGGCCTTCACTAAACCACTCCAAAGGGCTCACGAGACATCTACAAATGAAGCTCACAAAATGGAATCTAGATGCTCGTAAGGACCAAAAATCCATTAGACTAAACATATGTTACAAAATGAAGGATTTAGATATAAAAACAAAAAAATGATCATCTAAACCCCTAATCATGTAAACCTATCTAAATCTAGGAATCTTATAACAAAAATATGACAAAAGAGATGTTAAATGTTTTGGAAAATACATGCATTTGAGGTCTCATCAGACAGTTAATCTACTCTTCATATTGCGGCAAATCCAGTATTCCATGAACGCATAAAGCGCATTGAAGTTGATTGTCCGTTTGTCCAGCATCTTGTTCAATCTGCCACTATTAATACTTAGCATATCTGCACGTCAGACCAACATGCAGACTTGTTCAGTAAGACTTAGTGTCATTCCCTACTTGTCAAGTTAGGTATTTCTTATTCCCATACTCCAACTTAAGGATAAATATTAAGGAATTAGAATATTACTTGTAATTGCAATTATATAAATAATTATTTTTTTCTATTTTGTATAGATATTCTGTACCACTATATAATGTACTACAATATCATGATTACAAACATACATTATTACCCTTATATTCTAGATAATATTTTAAGTTTGACACGTGGGGATAGGGTGGAGTTCCTTAGAAATGGAACACTTCTCTTTCAAGGCTCTTTTGTATTTAAACTCATTTTCTTAATAGGCAGGGATACCTAATATATGCCATCCACTTCTTTGAGGTGGTTAACCTTAAAAAAGAACGAGAGCGAGAAAAAGGAAATCAACAACTCCCATGGTTGATTTAAAAAAACAACTCCCATGGTTAACTATGGTTTGGGTTGATGATGATAACAAGTTAGTTTAACTCTAATTCGATGGTATTATCGATTAATCCCACAGGAATAGACACGTTGTGTACAGGAAAACCAAAACAAAACCCACTAAAAGGAATTCAAAACAGAGCATTTGGAGGAATCCGCAAATTACTTCTTTCCTTCCAATTTGTCGTCAGTATTTGTCAATTAATCAATGACAGCGACTTCTGGAAAGAATGCAATCTTCAACGCCTTCATACTGGCTGGCCTTCTCTCCTTCGCTCACGGGGACGAGCAAAAAGATAAGCTCAGCTGATAAGTTAAATTATCAGACTTAATTTTTCCAACCAAATTAAAGCACGGGAAAGCATGAACTTCTACTACATACTTGCAGTTTCCTGTGTACTTGGTTTTCTGGGTTTTGCATGGAAAGTCTTGAATTCAATATGGGTGCAGCCAAGAAAGATGGAAAAGTACCTCAGAGCACAGGGTTTCCAGGGAAACTCCTACAAACCCATCTTTGGTGATTTGAAGGAACTGGGAAAGATGATCGACAAATCGAAATCTCAGCCCATCAGTCTCTCCGACGACATTGCGCCCCGGGTCCTGCCTTTTTTCGTCGAAATCATCAGGAAATATGGTACTTCCTTGGTCCCAGTAATTATCTCCTGAATATATTTAACTATAAGTAATCAAAATATTAACGCTTAAGCATGTTTTATGCATTGCGTCAGAGGCGGATATAGGCGGGGATGGAGGGGGACTTCAGCCCCCGCCGGAATGAAATTTATGGGAAATACGGTTGTAAATTTTTTTGAAAAAATATTTTCATCCCCCCGATATAAAGAAAAATTGAGATTTTTTTTCTTCTTTACATAAAAGCCCCGCCATACATGTTTTCTGCGTCCGCCCCTGCATCGAGTAGAAAAACAGGATGATCATAGAACAGGTGGTTCAGTGATTTTATTGGGTGTTTTTTATGTGAATTTTGATCTTCCAGGTGTTAATGCAATGTTCTGGCTTGGGCCAAAACCTGCAATCAGCATCCAGGACCCTGAACTCATGAGGGAGATCTTTGTTAAGCCGACTATCTTCCAAAAGCCTCTTTCGAATCCACTCAGTAAACTGTTGGCGCTTGGGCTGGTATCAGCCGAAGGAGACAAGTGGACCAAGCACAGAAGGCTAATCAATCCTGCATTCCATCTTGAGAAGATAAAGGTTCTGTTTATGCTTGTTGACATAGAGCAATTAAGTTTCTATCCATTTTGCAGGGACTTTTGGCCCTTTTTGTAATATAATTTAACGAACACTTAACATTATGTTCGTATTTGCATCAACTTTTGAAATAAGACTTCTTTATGGATAAAAAATAAGCTTAGAAACATGACTCTCCCTTTGAGACGGAGGGAATAATTCTTAGCTTACATTTAGAGGTTGTATTGTTGCATTAGGCTTAAATCTCGGAGTGAATTCTCTTGGAGTTAAACATTAATGTGGATGATAGAATATACTATGTTATGCACCTGTAGGTCATCTTGCTTGTGAATTCTGTCATCTTAGGTTATCTTCAATTGAGAAGTTAAACGCCTAGTTTGAGTTGAATCTCGGAGTAAATTTTCTTAGTGTTATGCATTACCATGTACAGTAGAACATACTGGCATATGTACAAGTTCCGGATGCAAAAATAAATAGGGTTGTTCTGATTGATGTTGCTATGATCAGCTTATGATGCCAGCTTTTCGGTTGAGTGCTGATGATATGTTGAAGAAATGGGAGGAGAGCATTTCACCCCAAGGATCTGCCGGTATAGATGTCTGGCCTTCCCTTCAGACGTTAGCGAGTGATGCAATTTCTCGTACTGCATTTGGCAGTAATTATGAAGAAGGAAGAAGGATATTTGAACTCCAAAATGAACAAGCAGTCCATATTTTGGCAGCTTCGCGAACTGTATACTTTCCAGGATTGAGGTCGTATTATTTGTTGCCTATTCTTTTGTGGATTATTGGCTTATTGCTTACTCTCAATATTCATATTTAATGCCATCAAAGATTCCTTGCCTGCTGATTTTGTGTTATACAGGTTTTTGCCAACTAAGAGAAACAGGAGAATGAAAGAAATTGATCATCTAGTTAGAGCAACAATCCGGGATATTATTCATAAGCGAATGAAAGCAACAGAAGCTGGTGAAGCCAACAAGAATGACTTGTTGGGCATATTACTGGAATCTAATCGCAGAGAGATTGAACAGCATGGAAACAAGGAGTTCGGTATGAGCACGGAAGATGTTATTGAAGAGTGCAAACTGTTCTATTTTGCAGGGCAGGAGACCACCTCAACATTGCTTGTGTGGACTTTGATTCTTCTCAGCCAGCATCAAGACTGGCAGTCGCGGGCTAGAGACGAGGTTCTGAATATATTTGGCAAAGGACAAATTGATTTTGATGGCCTTAATCAGCTGAAAGTGGTAAGTTTTATCCACTGATTTAATCTCATTTGAATAGGGTTGAGTACAGTTATGTTGAATAGCAAGTGGATCAGGTGATCAGGTCATTTTTCTAAAAAGCTTGATTTCCTTGTATACTTGATGAAACATGATCTGTCTGAACCATAGTGTGCTATAATTGAAATTTACAGTGCATTGCTTGTTTAAAGAATAATTTCTTTATCACAGGTGACAATGATCTTAAATGAAGTTCTGAGGTTCTACCCGTCTGTAGCGACGCTGTCTAGAAGAACTAACGAAGAGACAAAGATGGGAAAGTTTAAACTTCCAGCCGGGGTGATTCTCATTCTGCAAATCTTGCTAGTGCATCATGACCCCAACGTATGGGGAGATGACGCGAAAGAGTTCAATCCACAGAGATTCAGCGAAGGAATATCAAATGCAACCAAGGGACAGGTTGCGTTTTTCCCATTTGGCGGGGGGCCTCGAATTTGCATTGGGCAAACCTTTGCCATGGCTGAAGCAAAATTGGCTATGGCAATGATCCTGCAGAGGTTCTGGTTTGAATTGTCCCCATCTTACACTCATGCACCAGACTCAGTAATAACACTGCAACCTCAGCATGGTGCCAACTTGATTTTGCACAGGCTTTAGCACTTTGAAGTTGAACTGCTCCTCATTGTCATTCCAATACAGCTTCTTGATTTCAGTTTCATGCAATTAAATTTTTTTTTAAAGTGAGCTTTAATAATGAGAGTTGAATAGAATATGAGAATAATTGTGGTTAATCTTATCAGCAATATATATTTAGTTGTTAAGGGTTTAATCTTTTTATATATCGTTCCGTCCTAACAAAAATGCCGCAATTTCCTTTTTCGTTTGTCCCAGTAAAAATGTAAAATTTTGAAAATTACCCAGGATAGCAAATAGCGAGTCAAAACACTTCCACCATTTTTGTTGGGACAGAGGGAATATTAGTTTACGGTTCTCCCTTTATGTATCCATTGTTGGTCATTTGTAAAAAATACATTGACAATGCACATGGTACAAATATAACCTACCAAATCTAGGTTGGATAAAGCAGAGCATCCGAAGTGATAGCTTCGTTGAATTAGAGTAGCTCACCAAATCCACATGAACCAAGAGCATCGCATCGCCACGAGCCCACAATTGCCACGACACCCTCTAGTGGACCACGATCTAAGAGAAGGGAGCACAATAATTGGACCACGATCACATGATTGAAATCTTATAAATAAAGATAGAAAACACCAAAAAGAGGTAAGTGGCATTTTACTCCCAAAATGCATAGGCAATCAGGCCATATTGACTTGATCCTCAGTGCTTCCCAGGACCAGCTTGAGGACATTTTCAGGTACCTGAAAAGGTTAGGACTCAACGTGGGCTGATTCCACTATCACTAGTGGGGGAATCAGCTATTAAATGCGATTATATCGGACAAGAGAAGACACTTTTGAAGTGCCTTCTTAGGTCGTTGATGTGCCCATTTTATACGGTTATATTAGGGTTTTTGGGATTAACTTTTGTACACTTTTGTGCTCTAAATGTGACATTTTGCCTTGAAATTATCTAAGGAGGGTTAAAAGCGACTTTGACATTTTTATCACTTTTTAGAGAATTTTGTATGACAATGTAATTTGTTTGAAGACTTTGAAAACTTTGAAGACTTTGAAGAAATATCTTTGAAGATTTTAAGATTTGAAGACTTGCATTTGAGCTTTTTGAAGATATGAAGAGTTGAAGAGGTGAAGAAAGGAGAGCAAAGCAAAGGGTGAAGGATGCTCTACGTTTTGAAGCAGAGTTTTTTAGAATTTTCCGAGAAGAATCAGCCTCCAAGAGTGGTACCATTGGATTCCTCTTCTCGAGTGCTATAAAATCGACTATAAGAACTCCCAAAATGGATCAACGGTTCACCCGGAGGAAGCAAAACAAAACAGGACTAAATTTTACTGATATGGTCGCGAGTCGCGATGCTTCGTCGCGAGTCGCGATGGCCTCGTGAATTTTGCCCTGCAGCCTGCTTTTTTCTCCCCCTTTTCTTGTACTATAAATACCTCTTCACCCACTTCTTCCCAAGCCTCTAAGCCCGACTTGGGGGCTTCAAACCCTAGTTTTTCACCATTTTCTTCCATTTCTTCTTCTTTCTTTGTAGATTTTTGTTCTATGTTATGGGCTTTAGTTCTCTAGCTTAGTTTTATCTTGGGAGCAAAGGATTGAAGCTTCCATTTCTATGTAGTAAGAACCATTATATCTATCTATTTGGTGTTTTTGCTATTGTGCATTTATTGAGCTTTGAATGCTAATTGTTAATTGCATTGATGTTGTTGGGAGCTTGAGTATATGAAATACTTGTATGAATTGCTTGCTAGGGTTTGGGGGAAGTGGGTTGATTTCCCCCCATTTTCTGGTTAGGAATATATGAGTATGATTTAGAGCTTCTTAAATGATGTTGGTGTGTTGATAATTGCTAGATAAATGTGATGATGTCGAACTCGTTGTCATGTTTGTTTTAGGTAGCAAATGAGAGAGGTCTATGAATGTCGATCGTTCTTGACTAATCATGTGTAAATGCATGAATTGGTTAAATGCTTAGGCACGGTGTAGTGTTTATAAGTGTTGCTAAGCCTGTTGATTCTTCGTGCTAAATGCCATCAATGGGATACTCTTAGTAATAAGGGAGTCATTGGTGAGGTTTGACAACAGATGTCGAATTCACTCTTGCAAACTACTACTTAAGAAGGATGGAAGATTTATCTTCACAACAAGTAGTTGAAGTATTGAATAGATTGTTTCACTCGTTCTTGAAGCCTTTGTTATTTAGCATTTATGTATTCTTGATGGTATGTTTCACTTCATTTATGCCATGGGTTGTTTGAGAATAGGAAGTGTTCTTATGATTGAAATGTTCGGGTGTTAGGAAAGTGACGAATTCCTTAGCTCATTTGCACGAAAATCTATGAGCATGAACTTAGAACTTCTTGTGCATAATGTGTTGTGATTCTTGCTAGATAAGTATGTTAATGTTAAGTCAAGTAATGAATGTGATAGAATGAGTGAATGGTTCAATGATCTACATTAGGTTTGGAAGTGGATATCAATTGCCCCCAAGGCTTTGTTTTTTGTAGTTTTAAAACCCTTTTTCTTAGTTTTGTTTGATGATTAGCATAGTTACTTAACCTTGCTAGTTATCTTGTCTTTTAACTTTCATAACTTAGGACAACCAACCATCCAAACCCCCCATTTTTACATGCTTTTATATGTATGTATATATATCTACTCCTAGCCTAATATCAACCTTTTGTGCCTAAACACTTCGGAAGATCCCCCTTCTTCGTGGACGACCCCGACTTGCCGCTATCTACTTAGTTGTAGATACTAAGCATAAAAGGGCTTATAAATATTAAATTTGAGAGGTACGACAACGGCCTCCCAGTTGTGCCTTTAATTATCGCCAATTAAAGGCGGTTCCGATAACCACCTTTAAAAATAGCCATTAAAGGTGATTATGAACCACTTCTAAAAGGCCGGTGGAACCGCCTTTAATGTGTTCCAAACTTGGAACCAAGGTAGTCTCCTTTGGCCCCGGGGGTACGTTCTGAACTCAAAACACCCATTAAAGGCGGTTTATAACTGCCTTTAAAAGGCCGGAGGAACCACCTTATATAGTTTACAAACTCGGAACCCAGGGAGCCTCCATCGGCCATGAACGTTCTAGGGTTCCGCACTTAGAATCTTATTTGGAGCCAAATTTTGGTCCTATGGGGTGTGGACTTCCCCTGCTAGCCCCCTACTCCAGTTCGTGTGCTAATTTTTCTTTTGTAAATTTCAGTTCCGGGTTCGGAAGGTAAAATGGCTCAAAAAACAAAACAAAGCCGAATTGGCTTACAAGTCGGAACCCCACACAACTCTAATGGTAAAAAAAAATACTATTTTCATTCATGGTGGGTCTCCTGAAAGACGGCCTGTCCACAAGCTAATGGACAGGCCAAGGATCAATTTGCAAGTTAGGGAAAGTTAAAAAAAATTGCGGGTCGTTTAAAAGACCACTGCTTCTTCTCCAAAAATTTCCCCAAAACTCTGCACATGTCTTCATACCTCTGCTCATCCACAATGCTCAGGAAATCATTCATCCCCGTAACCCTAATCTAGCTGCCCTCATCGATTACAGGCTCAGGTTTCTCGCTTCCGCCCTCGCCGATTCTCTCCCCATTAATACCTACTCTCCCCATTAATACCTACTATCCCTAGTCCTCAAACCCACAATTCCCCCTCCCGGTTGCCAACAGGATGAGGATTAAGGACCCATTGCCGTACGATCAATTCCAGCACCTACACGACCTTTGAAAGCTTATTATTATTCCATGGATGAGAAATTGCTAGTCTCCGATTTCATGCCCACCGGCAACCTATCTTCCTTGCTTCACAGTTAGTTTTCTTCACTCTGTTAATTGTGAATTTTATTGTTTATGATTGGAACATTCTGATGTATTTGGTAATATATTTAATGTTATTGTTCTTTCTTGAATCAGTTCAACATTGTAATCTATAATGTAGATTATGAGCTTTGATGTGTGTTGTTTTAGATTCTTTGACAAAGAGGGAAACTTAAAGTTCAGATCTTTGAGCTATATTTTCCATTAATTTTTTAATTTGACGACTGTGATGAGCGTTCAGTGTACACGGTTGATGTCACTGCTGCGCCTGTGCAGGGACAGTTTGTTTATGGATCTTCTGGGCCCTGCTCCTGGATGATTAGTCTATTCTTTGAGATTCACGGGATGTATAGTTTCTTCTTTGTGATTCACGAGATGTATGGTTGCTTCTTTTCTTGCATGTGAGATTCACCCTCTCACTCGCCAGCTAGTGGGAGACGTGAAGCAATTTGGCGGCATTAAGTTTGGTGAGATGGAGAGAGACTGTCTCATAGCCTCTGCCAATCTGCACGAGCGCTTCCTTACACTCAGTGATTGCTCGAAATGAATATTTTTTGCAAGTGATAGACCATGGAAAATGTGTACGAGAGAGAGGTTTGTGGCCGCCCTGTTCGCGACCGGATTTAAAATGACTAGTAACTAATGTAAAAAAGATGATAATAATACAAGTGGTAGGTCTCATTGAACCTTCTCGCTTTCATTTGGGTGTCATAATCTGTATGTTAAAGATTCTGGGTAAGTGGCGTTAGTTCTGCAATGCTGAATTCTCAATAACCTATGACTGTATCTTTAGGCAATGCTTGAATCTATGGTAACAAACCATTACAATCTTGTGAATATGCATATTATCTTCATTTAAGAAGATGATGTAAGTTTTTACTATAGTCTATGTTGTGCTTCCTTTGATTTGTTGAGTATCCAGGTAACATTATACAAGGTAGTTATGGTTTGTTATAACACGAGATGCCATTTGTAAATTAAAATTCAAACACAATAAAACTAACAAGTACATATTGTATTCTAACTGATGCAATATATAAGTGAAAAGATGCAGTTCTTAATTCAAAAGGAACAACCAACAACAACATTTTTTAAAAAATAGTCCTACACAGCACAACTAACAAGTATACACGAGATACTAACAGATGGAACATACACGTAAAAAAATGCAACTTGTTATTCAAAACGTACAACTAACAACAAATGAAAACAAAATGTCATAAACAGTACAACTAAGAAGTACACAATGAATACTAACAGATGCAACATATAAGTCAATAGATGCAGTTCGTAACTTAAAACAAACGATCAACAAAAAAGAGAAGAAAAAAAAGTCATTCACAAAAGGTCATAGATGATACAACTAATAAGTACACATTGAATACTAACATGTGCAACATATAAGTAAACAGCTGCAGCTCATAATTCAAAATGAACGATCAACAAAAAAAAGAATAAAAAAGGTCATTCACAGTACAACTAACAAATACACATTGGATAATAATAGCTGCACACATATGAATAAACAAATGCACCTCGTAATTTCATAAAGCATTAAAAACCACCAATTCAAAAAAGAAGTCAAAAGACATCAATTTACACAATAAAAAGGCATATTTAATGATATTAAACATAGGCCACCACAAATTCTACAATCCTACATGCTCGTCTTTTCCTACATGCCTTGACATCAAATCTGTGGAGATAACTGAACCCCATGGAGCACTTTTACATAGTAGACAAGATAACATGTCGCAAACAACTTATACCCCTCTTAACAACATTAACTAAATTCGACAGCCCAAGCAACTGCATATAACTACTTCAAAACTTTTACACACTAGTGTGCAGCCTGTGAAACATAGCACAAAAACACAACTGATAAAACATTAACCCCTCCCCACTCACACTCTTTCCAAGCATTGCAACACCTCAACTTCATAGTTTACCCACTCACAATCAAAATCAAATGTTCCCGCCATATTAATGCTCAATGCAAGAATAACTTTGATTCTTCCAAAATTTGTAGAGCAACAATACTCACCCCCACTGTAACTAGCTGAACTTAGAATCTAGCACTTGAAAAAAAGGGGGCAATAGGCTTACCCCATTGATATACTCGTCGAGCATCCACCACCACCGTAGGAATTCCAGCTCCAATACCAGTAAGGGCACTGGGCATTACTTGAAATTTGCAAATTTTTGTGGAGGAGAAAGACATCAAAGCTTCTATTACTCACCCTAGATTCTTATCTGATAAGGGCTTGAGGAACAAAAGTACCATTGAGCAAGCTAAATCTTTAGTTCCATAGCCCTGAACTGAAGTTGCTATTCTAGTTCCAGTTATGATTCTGACTAATGATGTCGATTGGTACGTTGAAATTGGAGCAGAATGCGCATGATCATATCTATTTTCATATCCATAGGAAAGTCACTGTGAATCATGATCATACGACACCCAAATGATGTAACCAAATGGCCTGATGTCAAGGGAGGAGCAATGCGATGCAGTTTTGTTTTGAAGTTCCGTTGTTGTCTGGGCGAAGAGCAGGGAGGATTCGGTGCACCCAACTTCATGTTTTACTCTATGATTTGAGGAGGGCGGGGAAATTGAAACTAGACGGGAACCAAACTATTGGGCTTAGCCGGTCCCTGGCCTGTCCATAAGCTTAAGAACATGCCGTCTATCCTAAGCCTTTTCCTTCATTCATATTCTAAGGTCAAAATAGGCCTCATTCCACAGCCACAATTGTAACACAATAAACAAAAATATTCTACAATCTAGCAAAAATCCATAGAAAATGCTAACCAGGCAATATTCTATAAATAGGAGTAGAAATTAGTACAATTCTATTTGGAACTATCACATCACACTAATATATCTAAATTGTGTTAATGTACCAAGTTAGGGTTCCCAAGAGTTGCTGGGTGGTTGAGAATGAGATGCCTAGCCAAAATATTTGTTGTGTTATTGATGACTTCTTTATAATAGGGCCTTGTTTCCTTTGGAAGAACCTGCGAGTTTCAAGATAGTAGAAAATAATATGTTGACATTGAGACACTATTAATGTTTAGTAGAAGCAAATGTATAATTACCTTGTTGACCTGCCTCCACTTAAGGTCGTTAATGCAATGGGAGGTTGCCGTAGTGCCTCTAAAAGATAATATTTATAAGCCCAACTTATGGCTAACTACTAAAGAGTAGCTAGTGGTAAAACGGGGTTGTCCACGAGGAAAAAGGGGTTTTATAAAGTGTTGAAGCATAGTTGAAAAGCACACAAAAGAGTCACTCTTCATGTGTGGTAACAAGTGGGGGGTTTGAGTTAGAAAGCCACTATGACTACTTTAAACTACTAAATTAAAGATAAGTAGAAAGAGTGATGCAAAAATGATCACAAATAGCAGAATTGATGTAAATAAGATTATAGCGAGTCTTTGGCACAATTGATTTACATTTATAGTCATCTTTTGATCATAGAATAACTATCCTATTTTTATGCATTAATCACATAATGTGGAGAGCTTTTCAACACCTTTCGAATGTTGACATTTCTCACATCTCCTCAATTATAGTTAGAGTGGACGATTGGCGCCGCACAATAACCCTTATCCTGGGGTCAACCTAGATGATTGGCGTCATAGACTTCCCCGAGGATAGCTATATACACAGAGACCCAACACAACTACCATAATGTCCTACAAGTGAGAAACACATAGACATCACAAGTATATTTACTAATAACGACTACGAGGATCGACCTTCATGCTAATCGTTAGTAGTGGGCTACATTGATAAGTAGTCGAATCCCTCTAAATTTAACCTAAGTATAAGAAACTCCATCAATCAACAATGATAATTAGTTTTCACTCCTAATTATAACCTAACATTGACCAACAAGAATAAAATTGACTAAAAGTCAAAGTCTTCCGGATTTGACCAAAAACCTAGTATATAATTAATTCACAATCATCAACTAGTTGATCATCCTAGTCTAAATCATGCATCAATCCCACAAGAAATCACCAAGTATACTTGATAATCAAAGAAAAAAATAGGATAATTAGAATCTCACAAATTCATACTAGAAATGCTTACTAATTGCTCCCAAGAGTATGTTTAGCCTAGATTATGAAAACCCATAGCAAATATACAAGAATCCACGGAAAATATGTAAAAACTAAGAAGAAATGAAGAAATCCAGGGTTTGGAGGCGCCCAAGTTAGGCTCCATTGAAATGGGGAAGAAGTGAATGAAGAGAGAGAGTTTTTGGGGCTGAAAACAGCTTTTAAAGCTATCCAAAACTCGCTGCTATGGATGGGCTGCGGCCCGCAATGGTGCTGTTGTCCTCTTCTTATTTTCATCACTACGGGTGAATCGCTGATCCGTTTTGGGAGTTCATGTGGTCGATTTTATAGTGCTCGAGAAGATAAATCCAATGGTACCACCCTTGGAAGCCAGTTCTTCTTAGATCATTATAAGAACTTAGTCCAAACTCCAGTGTCATAATTCATCTGCTTCTTTGCCTTCCTTCTTTGACCATTCTATCTTCTACCACGTTTTGACTCGTAGCCTTCAATCTTCTATCATCCTTGCGAATGACCTTTAATAAACCAATCCAAAGTGCTCATGAGCAATCTATAAAAATAATCTTACAAAAAGGAATTTAGACACTTGTAAGGACCAAAAAATCATTTGACTATAAATAGGTTACAAAATAAAGGATTCAGATATGAAAACCGAAAAAGGGTCATCTAAACCCCTTATGATATAAACCTACATAAATCTAGCAATCTTCCAACCAAAAGATGACAAAAGAGATGTTAAATGCTCTGGAAAATACATGCATTTGACGTCTTATCATGTGATGAGTAGCTTACCTAAGCGGAGGACGTTAAAAAAGAAGGAGATCAAATTTAAATTTGTATTTTGCTCCCAAACTTACTACTAAGCTACCTATAGGGTAGATAGTGGAATGACAGGGTTTGTCCACACAGAAGCTAGATGTCTAAAAATCAACTACACACAGCCACGTATGGATCGTCAATCTATTAGTGTGTTAGGAATAGCTAAATATTGCAAAACAGGATTTTGGGGGCTTTTCAACTAAAAATTACAAGCATATGAGATCACATGAGATTAAACTAGATACACTAGAACTTGGGGGTATTTTTGTAACATGATTGATAAATGACTCTTATCCTCGATTCATTCACATATGAACATACAAACATATCTTATGTTACACAATGTTGAGATAGCCAGGTATTTCCCCATGTCTGTCACACGGGGTACTTACCACCAATACATGCATATCTCACCATCTCCATAATTTGGGATGTTCTCTAGTCTGCCGATGCTGTAGACCATCCCCGTCATCTCACTCCCAATGCTAACGTGCCTCTGCTTAGAGGAATACAAAGACCGCCTAAAAGGGAAATGCCTCGCGTAGGTCGCAACCATTAGATATGAAAGTGAGAGAATTACATCCCGGGCACTCCACTATGGATTTCAATCCCTAGGCCTAGAGAGGAAAAAGAAATGACATCTCGTGATGACTGTAGAGTTGACACAACTCTAGTTGCTACAAGCAATTATGCTAATCTATCAGGGTAAGCCAAGGGATTTCCCTTATCAGGATTTGCCAAATCGATTGCCCAAAATGTGATTTCTCACACAACTAGCCTATTAGAATTATGGTTTAACAAATAGAAAGATATTCTCTCATTAGAGTGGAAAGCATAAATCAAGCACAAATATTCATAGGACATAAAGATAGAAGAATCTATAAATCTCAAAAAGAAAAAATAAATACATGAATATAAATACTACCCCAAGAAAATTAAATACTCCCTAATAAATATATCCATGAAAAATATTGAGTTAAATGCCATTAATCTAAGAAAATAAGATGAAGAAAAGAAAAGAAAAGAGAAGAAAAAGAGAAGAAGTACTCTAGAGAGAGAGAACTCTTATCTTCCTTCTACCTATCAAGAGAGAGAGAAACATTATGCCACTTAGTTCACCCTAGAAGACTAAAGGCTCCTATATGTAGAAGTAGGGAATATGGGCCTTGAAATAAGTTGAAAATCCCTAGTAGCCACAATTTGCACGGGATGGCTCGTGTGGCACGGTCGGTGTTGGGTGCCTCTGGCACGATAAGTTTAGATTGGCACATCCGTGCTGGGTACCTCTGGCACAGCCCATGTCGACTGACATGGGCCACTGGCTGGTGCTCCATTTTGAACTTCTGAATTGTGCGCCTCACATTGTTTGGTGTGGACCGTTGGCTGGAAGCACTTCTTGACCAGCTGAATGACGTGGGTTATGTTGTTCTTTGCACACCATGGGCTGGTTTTTGAATTTTGGAGTTGAAACGGCATGAACCGTGTAAAATGGCACGGTACGTGTCCATACTTAGCCTTGCAAAGGATTGGGGCATCATGGGACGTTTTGCACCAAACCGGTCGTGCCAAGGGGCTGTGGCACGACCGAAATTGCTTGTGCTAGGCAGAATGGTCCGTGCTGATGCCTCCTAGCACAACCTGTATCACTGGCACAATCCGCGTCGGAGGTCTTGGCACAAGGCTGGCCAATCCTTCTCCTTCTGAAATTTGTTTGCACAGCTACAGATGGACCGCTGATCCATTTTGAGAGTTCCTTAGTCGATTTTATAGCGCTCAGGAAGATGAATCCAATGGTACCACCCACAAATGGTGATTATTCTTGGATCATTCCCAAAAACTCTGTACAACTCTGAGATCTCAATTCTTCTGCTTCTTTTGCCTTCCTTCTTCGACCCTTCTATCTTTTACCATGTTAGTCTCGTGGCCTTTGGTCTTCTACCTCCTTGCCGATAACCTTCTAATATCTACTACCACTCTTGCGAGTGGCCTTCTATAAATGATGATAAAATACTCACGAGCTACCTACAAGTTAGATCACAAAGGAAGATCTTGGAGCCCGTGAATATAATGTATCCATTAGTTCCAATTAAGTCTACAAAATGCAGGATTTCAATAAGAAAATCAATAATACAATGGTCGTCTAAATTCTTTATCGTGTAAACGTAACTAAAACAAGCAATCAACCAAGTAAAATGTATTAACAAATGCGTCGAATGCATTAGTTAACACATGCATAATAATGCAGATCAATGGTCAATTTCAAGTAAATCCAACTTTACGCCTTCTATGCGCTCCATTGCATACAACATTATGTAATAGTCACACTTCCATGTTTACGCTTGTTTCTTATAATGTATTGAAACACATAAATAAATCCGGTTGGAAAAAAATATGAAATTGTACCATATTATACCTTGATTTCGACCACTTCAAATTTGATTGCATTACCTTCGCTAGCGCCCTTTATAGCGGACTCCAAAATCTTGATAAATGCTTTTGATGGTTGGAAGTGCAATGGATCCATTCAATACACATGATCAATCGCACTTGGTCCCTAAAAAAATAATAGACTAAATTATTTTTTTGGTCCCTAACATATGATCTTATACCATCTTTTGACCCCCGAGACCAATACCGCTTCCTTTCAGTACACAACAAATTCAAAATGATTTGTTTAGTCCCCAAGGTGATTTTCAAGGTGGTTTTCAGTAGCTAAATGTTTTTATGGTCCCTAACATATGATCTTATACCATCTTTTGGTCCCCAAAATCACCTGAAAACCACCTTGAAAGCCACCTTGAAGACCAAATAAATTATTTTGTATTTGTTAGTTACTGAACAAACGCGGTATTGACCTTGGGGACCAAAAAATGGTATTGCATTATATGTTGCGGACCAAAAAAACAATTTAGTCAAATTAATAATTTAATGTTCATTAAAATGTGTAAATGATGTTTGTAAACGTAATGAATATCATAACTATAACCTTTCAATGTAGGGCACAATGAATAATTTCTTATCCTTCCTCCCAAGGTTTTTGCGAATGTAATTAGTTCTCTCTTGATTTGTACAACCAATTTCTTGAGTCATCACTGGGCACATGTATCCGACCCATCCCTTCTTTTGATTATACATAAAATACATGTACCTTGAAATTAATAATTTTTTTCACATTAGTTGTAAGAAAATTGAAAATAATAAATAGTAAACATGGATTAAATAAATAAATATATATAGATGTATATGGACATTAGCATCTGATTAATTTTCTCACATTTCCATAGGTCCTTAAAATCACTCCATAGCGCAACGATATCTCGTTTCCCACCAAATATGCAATCATTCCCCAAAAATGCATAAGTTCAGTTACGTTCATGTGGTTGAACCCAATTGTATATCACTCGTACCAAGTGGGGTGAGTCTTTCGGGACTTGTGCTCTTGGAACCCGTTGTCTATTCTTGTCCAGTGTTATTTGTACCGGTTAAAGTGTTCTGTGGACTGTTTTTGGTGTAGTGTAGACCACTTTAGGTGTTATTGGCCGCGTGACTTTCAAATACTGATCCTTTATAGGATCAGCATAAATGAGTCAACGCGGCCACAAAAGAAACATTCCATGAGCAGGACTAACATTTTTGTATTCTCCGTCCGGAATTAGAAATGGGGAACCCTTCACCAACTCCTTCTTCAGAGAGACTCTCGACAAATCTTCTACAATTGGTACACTGTGATTATGTCTCATAACTCATGTAAAACTCTATCGGCTCCGTGTACTGGTCTACCATCTTTGTATTGATCAATGTATAATTCACACACATGTGAATCCTACATCGAACCATTTACATTTTTCAAATATGACACATAATTTATAAGGACGATTTGATGAAGTTATATGTGTACCTTTTATCACTTGCGAGGATAGCTTTATCAAGTTTGTCGGCTTCATCAATAGGAGTTTAAATGATTGCCTCCCTATTAACCTCAACATCTTTGGGTATAATGGTGTGATCCTCTTGATGGCGGTGTCCAAATGGATGTCAAATCATCTAAGTTCTCGAGAATAATAAGCCTGGTCTGTTGGATCAACTTCTGAATGAGAATGTCTTGTTGCTCAATTTGATTCTCTTATTGAAGTGCATTTTTTTGCAATGTGTGGATCCGCGATGGTTGTGAACGACCATAGTACTGAGTAATTTCAGATGCCTTTCGTTGGGTCATGAACGGACCCATTCCCCTAATACTTCCCGGGTGGTCGAGTTTTCTTGTAGCCTCAATAAGGTTGTCGTGCTTAAATGTGGGTATGTATTTCCCGTCCAATTCATCATTATTTAATATTTCCAATGCAACAAAACTATAGGAATAGGTTAGCACATGTGAACGGGAAATATGTTTGCGAAGTAAAAAAAAGAGTTTAGGGGTTTATCACTCGTTTCACAATTTCTTTTTTGTCCCCCTTATGGTACATACTTTCTTTTTTTGTCGGCATTTATGTTATAGATCACACCTATCAATCTCATCCACATTCATTGGTGGTATCATAACACTTGCCTTTTCTTCGGTTATCCTGGCCTCGATTGCTATTTCAACATCTCTTTCAAGACATTTTTCTACTAATTTCATTGCCGCCAATCTATACCCTCCACGGGTTAATAAATGAGGAATTAGATTCAAACCAACAATGCATTGTTTTCATTTTCTCGTACCCTATGTTAGAGGCAAGTCAACACTAAAGACACCTTAATCTAAATACTTTTTAAATTTTACTTTAATAATGTTAGAATCATTCTCCAAATCCCTTCTCTTGTGGATCTCCCAACTCTCTAGTTGAATGTGTGTGTACATTATCCACGGTCGATCACCTTTCTCCGAAGAAAATTGTAGTCCCTAGACAAAGTATATTTGTGTTCCCGCAAACTCTTGCACATTATGATCGTTTCCTTCTTTCTTAGATATACCATATCCGGGAAATAGATTTCAAATTGTCTCTATGAGGATTTAGAACGATGGAAGTTAAAATAGGGGAAAGTTAATTTGTAGAATAAGAGAAGTAAAAAATAGGTGGCGAAGAAAACTATGGCAATTAAGGGTACCTTGCCCTTAATTCATAGTCTTCTTATAGTCTTTTGGCACCTCATGCCAACTATCATACTTTATGTTTACCCTTGTTCTTCCTATCTTCGCAACCAAACTAGACCACTTTGCACATTCTTTGGACAAACACTTGCCCGACTTGTTGAAAACCATTGTAGTTAACTCTTTTCTATCCATCCTATGTTCTAGTCTACAATGTGTTTTGGTTATTCCTCTCTCGTAGGAAACATCATCGTCATCGTAACTAAATCCCAACATCCCAAATTGCGTATTTCGTGAATGCGACGTATCATCATTAGTCATTTTCTTAGACATTATTGAACCTACATTCACAAATTCCTCAACAATTCATGAAACTAACTTCATAAAACATAGTTATTGAAGAAAAGTTTAGACATGACGTCTTAAAATTTTTCCACCAGGTCAACAAACAACCGACACTAGATAAAATACAAAAAATCATAACTCCGGATACGACTTAGCTCACAATCATTAGGTATTCACTAAACATTCAAGATTAAACTATCAATATAATCAAAATGCCTAAAAAACCCAACCATTAAGAAAACCATTTCTCCCCTTCAAAAAAATCTCGGGTTTAGAATCACTAACCTTTACTTCAAACAAGTTGGAGCTTCATTTTGATCAAAGATTGTACATTTACAATTAGAATAGCAAATGAGCTTCTTCCCCCTCAATATTGAGGAAATGAAGTGATAATTTACCAAGATGAAGAGGAAAGCAGGTGTATTAATCATGAACACATACCTTTAATTAATAGATGATGAAATGGTGAATTGGAGATGAAGAGAAATGGAGTAAAGAGAACCGAATTGACTCATGAATTGACTCATAAACATGAAGAGTCAAACATCAGCTTACGAGTTTAGAAAGAGTAAATCGGCTCTTCTTGACAGGATCCGAGCATCGTATAAACAAAAACCCCCCCCCCCAAATCGGCCATCTCCCTCATTCAGACCCAAATCACAAACCCTAAAAAGCCTTTATGCCTTTGGAGAGTAAATCGGCTCCTCCCAACCTTCATGCAAATACTGGTTGATTATCAATAGCAAGAGAAGGTTTATCATGCATCCCCCACTCTGAATCCACCGGCAACAATCCCGAGTATAATAATGTAAAATTTGTTTCAATGAGTGATCAAAATAGGTATGATCAATTACGTTCTATAGGGAAATTGATTTATTGTTTTGTGGTTGATTTCAATGAGTACTTACAACTAGGATTGGACAATCCCTTAGAGAGTTTAGGGACCAACATGTATAGAAGTTGCTCTCGTGTAATGAATTGTTCTATTTGGATTTACCTTGTCAATTATATAGTAATCTACATGAGGTTGCAAATGACGCTTACTCCACTAGGGTAGGGAGGATTGATATTACAATTGATCAATGGACTTTCATTGAAACCCTAGAGTGCCCGTATAGGAACCCATAAAGCATTAACTCTGAAAACTAAGAGGGCCATTTGGATGATTGTTATCACAGGAGAAAATAGCCACTACTTGTTGATTACCAATGTATAGACCCTATCCAATACAGTGTGAGGTATTTTCAATGTAACGGGAAGATTTGGGTAAGCCGGAGACTTTTTATCTAAACCATTTGACAATCGATCAATATATTGTCCATGAAATTATTTCTAGATGTTTAGTTCCGATCGCCGGACACATCACTGAGCCTAACTATACAACCTTGATGATGTTGTAATTCATAATAGAGGGTAGGAAAATCAACCCCAGGGAAACTATATTTAGGCATATGCTTTGGGTTTCCACCTCGATGAGGGTGGTGAGGAGCCTCCCATACGAGATTTTGATCACCCTCATATTGAGGAAGGTTAAGGGGTTGAAAATTTCCGATGAAGAGAAGCCATTGAAGTAGTTTGACAAAGCTTACTTTAAAAGTAGGAAGTGGGTGTTGGTCGATCATAAATGTTGCCATAAGACCCAAGGCAATGGGTAGCCGAGCAAGAGTCCTAGAGTTGAAGGTTAGTGAAATCCATTTATTTCTTATTGCGTATATTGTCATACATATTTATTTGCATGTGTTTAACTTTTGTAGATTTGGAGAAAGCCTACCCCAAAGGTGTAAGAGATTGCTATAAGTGGGTTTGCAAGGATTTTGCCGCCATGAAGGCGAGGATTTTGAATATTGAGAAACTACAAAGAGCCTATGAGCGCCATCTCGAGTCCACGCACCGACCTTATCTTGACCGATCCACATCGACGGGTGATCTTGAGGATGACTTGGACTTGAACATTCCATAGATATTGATTTCTTTGAATGTTCTTTGGTTATTGAACTTGTTTTGTTTTAAGATGGTTGTTTATTAGTAATTGATCATACAATTAGTTTGAAAATTGATTTTATTTGACTTTATCAATAGTATTCATGGTTTGTAAGAGGATACTGTAGTTTCTATTTTTCACTTTGAGTGTTCTTTTAAAAACTATATATGAATGCTATTTTGATTATCAAGTTAGAAGGCCATTTTCTATCGAAGTCTTGTTTTGTTCTACTGCTTAAACATTAATAGATGTTTGATTATAACAAAACTTAGCTAATTTAAATTTGAAAAAGCAATTCATGTTCAAAACAAAGACAATTAGAATCATTGACACTACTTCTTCTGAATCTCTTCTTCAAAACCTTATTGGTTCTCCTCCTTTTATGGGTGACCTTTCCACGGACGTCTGCCCAAATTCCCTCATCACAATTGCTACGTTCGACGAAATAGTTCAAACTAAGATCGCCCTCCTCAAGATAGCATCATCGGTTCCAACACCAGTTGAATTTTGACCGAAACCAAGAATTTCTTCGACTTCATATTCTTCAACAAATGTGTACTTCCTTTCCATAAAAATATCCCACCTAGGAATGAAAGAATCCCTCACATAATAAATTGGTTGCTTGGGAGGCCAAAATGAAATAATCTTCCTGCTAACCGATCTAACTCCTGTCAACAAGGGTGAAACAAGAATCCTTAGTTTGCTGCCCATTGTTGAAATCCACCCACTAACATTTAGAAACTGCTACTTGCATAGTGACAAAGTCAAGCTCCCAATATCTGAAATTGTGCCAAAATAGCACTAGTGAGCGTACATAGGATTATTATCAATTCCATTACCAATATGCAAAGCTTCAGATACAAAACACACTCCACTATTTTGAGACACACCCTTATCATCCACTTATTTTGTGGCGATCATAAAACCATTGACATTGTACCCTTAATAAGAGAGTACAATACCAAGTGGTTTATGAGCCAACCATTTAACTTTCATAGGAGTATCGCCTATGGCTACACACTCACGAAACTATGATGAAAAAGTCCCATTATGTAATTATAGGACCGAGCTACATTGAAATTAGGTTTGCAACTCTAATGACATCCATGCGAATCTCTATACATGGACAACATCTTCATGATTGCGAAGAACATAAAGATGGGTAGTACTTAAATCTTCCACGCTAGGGTTGAAAATTTTCCCCTGCCTAACCCTATGACGACTTGGAACCCTAACCGAATCGAACTCCTTCATATAATCAGTACAAAACTCGATGGCCTTCTCTACCACATACCTCTGTACAATACTTGCATTAGGTCTGTACCGATTCTTCACAAAATGCTTGAATATTTTCATGTACATCTCGAATGGGTAAATCCACCTCAAAAAGACAAGACCACAAAACTTTATTTCACGCACAAGATGAACACACAAGTGGACCATAATGTTGAAGAATGGGGGTGAAAAATACATTTCCATCCAACATAAAACTTCAAAGATAAATGATTGCAAACGTTCCAAATTCGACACACTTATGTTTTTGCTACAAATGGACTTGAAAAAAAACATAGTTTCGTAATGCACAGTCTTACGTGGAATGGCAGTGACGATCGAATCGCAATGATATTCAATTCTTGCATTAGATTGTGACAATCATGAGATTTCAACCCAATCAACTTCAACTCCTCAATTGACACACAAGTATTGATGTCGAAAGAATACATGGTGGGGACCTTAACACTACTAAGGGTTTCACAAAAAGATTTATTCTCCGACTAAGATATAGAATAGCAAGCATGAGGCAAGTAACAATTTTCACCGGAACTCACTGGGCCTAAGTTCTTCTTAATTCCCATCTCAACCTAATCTAACCGAGCCTTAATCCCGTCCTTTGTTTTCCCAGGGGTATTCAACAAGGTCCCGACCAAAGAATCACACATATTCTTCTCAATGTGCATAACATCAAGACAATGTTTAACATCCACATTCTTCCAATAGGGAAATCTTGAAAAAAAAATGGAGCATTTCTTCCAACTCCCATTCACGGGCACTTTAAGTTTCTTCTCCCCAAAGTCATTGGGAAAATTCTTCATAGTTTTAAATATCTTAGTGCATGTTCATGCAACCAGTGCTTCTCTAGCCTCTACTTCCCTATCAAACCATTTTTTCACCAATCACCATGGACGGTCTTCCGGAAGAAACCTACAATGACCTTAATATAGAATTTTACAAACGTGCTTCAATTAGTGATAATTAGTCTCCTTCACACACACACATGACAAGAAAATTTTCCTTTCACTGACTAAGTGAATGAATTACCGTATGTATGAAAATCATTAACAGTGCAAACATCGCTTTCAATGTAAAGAAATCTTCAACACTGCCGTTATATATCCAAACACCCTTTTTAAATAGAGTCAACAAAACCTTGAAGATTTCTTGGCCTTGTCAAGGTTTTGTTGACTCTATTTAAAAAGGGTGTTTGGACATATACCGGCAGTGTTGAAGATTTCTTTACATTGAAAGCAATGTTTGCACTATTAATGATATTCATACATACGGTAATTCATCTGCTTAGTCAGTAAAACCTTGAAGATTATAGATAACCAACATAACAGGCCAAGAACTATGTGTACTACTCATATTACCATATGGATTCATTCCATCGGTACATAGGCCAAACCTCAAATGTTGGGGTTTCGAGCCAAACTCGGGGTAAAGAGCATCAAATTTTTTCCATTGCTCACTATTTGATGTATGTCTAATCACATCATCTACCGGACGATCCCTCTCCGCGTGCTAATGCAACAATTTTGCATCTTCCATACATGAAAATAACTTATGGAATTGGGGAACGATAGGGAGGCACCACATCACTTTTGCTAGTGTTTTTTTCTTTTTTTGGTTAACACTTCCACACCCACTGCAATCCTCTTCAATTTGTAGCGTGACTCACCACATACCTAACATGTTTCTTGATTTTCATCTTCTTTCCCCCGGTACAACATACAATCATTTGGGAAAGAATGTATTTTTTTCCAATTCCAATCCCATTGGGCAGAGAACTTTTTTGTGGCATACAACCTATCCATTACCTTCGGGGAGAAATTTCGTAAATAATTCAAGAGTTTTGGTCATTGACTTATTGGTCCACCCAAATTTGGCCTACAAATTAATTATACTCAAAGTCACACTGAATACCGAATGTTTTGAACCATTGTACAATGACGCCCTTTTGTTGTCAATTAAAGCTTGTAATGCCTCGGGTTTACCTTTGAACTATCTTGCAATATCCTCCACCATTTCATCAAATTCTGTATTCCCATCTAATTCATCTCTCACATTTGTGTTACTCAAATTAATCGTCCGAGCCGTTTCTCCAACTTCCCCATGCCATACCCAATAAGTGTAGGAAGTTTAGAACCCCCTCATTATGAGATGCCCCTGCAATTTCTTCTTCCCAAATTACACATCATTTCTACAATCTTAACACATGCATCAGGCTCGTACAACACCATTTTTGGAAGTATCTTCAAACGCTACCGTAAGAAATGTTTCATTCAGCGGATGTAATCGGGTGATTTCCTAAGATCATTACCAATGACTTCATCCGGATCCATTATCCTACAAGTCAATTACAATGCAACCCATTAGCATTCTCACAACAATAATCATAACCCTAATTAACCTAACTACAAACCCTAATTCAAGATTTATATATGTAAAACCATCATTTCAAGAAAAATTCATGCAATAAAATTTTATACAACTTACCTTCTCCAATGGAAAATAGTGTTCATCAATGAACTAGGAAAGGGAAAAAACCCTTCAAATTTGATTATTTGTGAAGATTTGAAGAACTGGGTGCATTTTTTAATATACAGTGTGGGTTCCGAGTTTGGAACCCACATTCATAATAAAAATGCTGCCAAAAATACCCTTTCGGGTTCAGAACAAGGTCCCGATGGACTTTACGAATTCGGAAGGTCTTTCATCTTTTAACAGTTGGCATAGGCTACCTGTTATGAACTCGGAAGGTGTGTCATGTCCCTTTTTCGAACTTTGAACTAGACTCAATCAAAGGCGATTTTACACAATCACCTTTAATTACGGATAATTAAAGGTGGTTATGACGTTAACCGGCTTTAATTAGCCCCTTTTAAAGGCAATTATTCAAAAAATGCCTTAATTGGATGAATAACCGCCTTCAATTCAATTCTGCCTGGCCCGAATAGGGGTTTGGAACCCCCCAACCAAGGCAGTTCTGCATTTTTTTCCCATAACCACTTTCTATCGCCGCTTTTAATGGGCTGGTCTCTACTAGTGTATCATCACTCAGAAGGAATTTCCCACATCATTGGCGCGTCTTCGGGATGTTTTTTTTTTCTTTCTGAGTATTAATAGCTCCCAGGAGAGACCAAAGCCTACACTAGAGCTGTTATCCTCATAATAGTTACACGGAGAAAGCAGACAGACCTTGCACTCAGGTAACAAGTAGGTAGAGGACTAACACAACCTTGCCAGAAAGACTCTCAACAATGGTATTCATGCAATTAATAATTGTCCCCACTAAGAACAACTACAACGGAGGTACGTTCCCATAGTACAATTTGTTATTTATGACAAGTAGATACATGATGCTAGGCTACAAGAGAAAAGAATTTTATATAAAGGCCAATATCAAATCAGTCGCTTAACTACGAACACATGCGAACTAAATTGAGACCACACTGGTTACGGACTAAGTTAGTGAGTTTATGAATAATTAATCTATAACTGAAGAATTACCTGGGTACTTAAATAAAACAACTAAAAGTTCAGGTCGCATGATATGTACCCAAACAATAGAACGTGCATATAGGAATAACCCAGCGAAACTAAAAAAATCAGCAATCCTAAATCAGAATAACCCTTATCGCTAGTTCAACAATCCTATCCAAGATACTATGAAAAATCACGGAACAAATAATTAGATAAAGGTAAAATCCGGAAACCAAAAACAATACCTCAAAGACTATAAAACTCACTATAAGCATGGACATTTTCCGGACATCTTTCAAAGTATATAACCCAAAATTGCCCCACCGCTAACTGGAGTAATCCCTCCAAATTACACACACATGGCGGTCTATCACATATCTGGTGAGACCTTCAACCCAAGATATTCATAAATCTGTTTATCCCTAAGCCCACATATTTCACACAGTTACGCTTATCTAAAACACACCAACCTATTACTAATACACATACTACAAACAATTTTTCAAAATTTAAAATAAACGATCACATTCTACAAAACCATAATAACACAACTCCCAATCTCCGCTTCTTGTTTTACTTTACCTTAAACTACAATCCACCCCTTTAGCTAGCATTAGACTTGGACAATCCAACACACTTCTATTCACAACTTCAATCCAACCATTCTTGTTCACTTATGTGGCACGAGTGGGTAAATCGCCTATGACTTCGCATAATACACATCATGAAAAAAATAGGACGATCATCTATGACTTCTCACGTGACTGAAAAATCATTGGTCCAGCAACACAAGCGAGGATAAGAGCTACCTTTTCGATGCAACCTCCCAACCCAACAACTATTGGTTATCATATAACCACCCTCCTCCAAACCCAAGCAATCTACACACAATAACACTCTTCTCTTTAAAACATAGATCAATATACTAAACTAAACTAAAATATAGAGAATATGAGTTTTGATTCTTCATTATAAAATATAAATAAATTAGACAACGTGTTGGGCTTAATCTAAAGGTCGCAAGTATTTATTTGATGTGTTGATTTGTAGAAGAGCCCGTCTTTTGAAAGACGATCTTTTCATAAGTCATGGAAAGACTAAGGTTTAAAGTGTAAATTAGAAGAAATGAAAATAAAATTTTTGGGTTGCATAAATCGGGTTATAAACTTAGAGTAAGTCTCAGGAAAGGCGGCCTTTCCACAAGCTTATGGACAGTCCACAGGGGCTGTTACATTAAATGTTATGATTTTTTTATAAAATTTAAATATTGTATTTTATAAGTTTAAACAAATAATAATATGCATTTGAAGGTGAAAACATAAAAATATATGATATAAAAAAATATTTTCAAAGTTTTAAAATTTTGTATGTAATTTAAAATGAAGTATATAAGGTAAGAAATAAGTGGTCTGTCCATAAGCTTATGGACATGCCGTCTGTCAGGAGACCCACTCATAAACTTTTTACTACTACATATTGCATAATAAATTTTTAATATTGCAATTTAGACCTTTTACTTTTTATTAAATAAATTAAACCACGTCTTTCCATGCATATGGAAAGACCGTATTTCCCAAAACTTTTCCCTTCTAGAACTTTAATGTTGCTAGAATTTAAATTAATTAAAAAGTTAACATAAAAAGTTCTTGTTTCTGACATTAAATATTTCATTTTCCAATCAAGTTTTTTTTTTCTTTCCAATTGCTACAACGGAAAATTTTCCAATCAAGTTTTTCTGGATGAGTCCGTATCTTAAAATACGGTATTTCCATGAAAATGAAGATAAAATAAAGATAAAATTTTTGGGTTGCATGAATTGGATTATAAATTTTATAACTATTACACATTGCATAATAAATTTGTAATATTGCAATAAAGATATTTAATATTTTATTATTTTAATTAAAACTCGTCTTTACGTTTACGAAGAAACGGGAAGACTTTGCCTTTCTCTTTACAAATATAAAACATAAAATATCTACAATAAAATGAAGAATCTTCATCTACGATAAAATGAAGAATCTTCTAAAACATAAATATTGTTTAAAATTTTAGAAATCAATTAAAATTTATTGCGTTTCTTGAAAGACGGTCTTTCCATAAGTCATGGAAAGACCAAGGTTTAAAGTGTAAATTAGAAGAAATTAAGATAAAATTTTCGGGTTGCATGAACCGGGTTATAAATTTTATAACTACTGCATGTTGCATACTAAATTTTTAATGTTGCAACTAAGACCTTTTACATTTTATTATTCGAATTAAACCCGTCTTTCCATAAGCCTATGGAAAGACCGTCTTTCCCAAGAATTTGCCTAATAATTATTCAAAATTCCACCACTTTTAATCCAAGTTCTCCATAAATAATGATGTTGCAAATGAGGAAAATCTGCAACTTTTAAAGATGATAACCAATTGACTTGATGATACAAGTAACGAGTAATTTGAATGTGGTTGGCACACCCGCCGCAAATCACACGCTGTCTTCAGAAAATTAAACAAACGAAAACCAAGTGAATCCAAAAGCTAGACTGAAGTGAATCAGAAGCAAATCTACGGCATTTGGAGGCATACTCAAATTTCTTTCCTTCGAATTAGTCTTTCGAATTGGTCTTTCGAATTGGTCAATTAAGAAGTCAATGACACTGATCTATGAAGAGACAGTTGAATCATCAATGCGTTTATACTTAGGTGCATAATTCATATGTTCCACTCCACACTCACGGGCACATCTAGATTACGATTGGCAAGAATATATTATCCGGGTTTCCGACAAAAGCACAAGAAAGCATGAATTTTTACAACATATTTGCAGTTTCCTGTGTTATTGGGTTTCTGGGTTGTGCATGGAGAGTCTTGAATTCCATGTGGTTGCTGCCCAGAAAGATGGAAAAGCGCCTGAGAGCAGAGGGTTTTCTGGGAAATTCCTACAAACCTCTCTTCGGCGACTTGAAGGAATTGGTATGGACGATTAAAGAATCAAAATCCCAGTCCATCAATCCCTCGGACGATATTGTGCCCCGGGTCCTGCCTTTCTTCGTCCCAATGATCAAGAAATATGGTAAATGATTAGTATTTTTTTTTCCATTTCGCAAAGAATTGGGTAAAGTGTATAAAGAAGTACTGGATGTCTGATTTGATGGGTTTTTTTTTTCTTTCTTTTTTCTGTTAAATTTTATAATCCAGGTGTTGATTCTATGTTCTGGCTTGGGCCACAACCTTCAATCAATGTCCAGGACCCTGAAGTTTTGAGGGAGGTTTTGCAGAAGCCTAATGTGTTCCAAAAGCCTGTTGCTAATCCGCTCAGTAAGCTGTTGGCGCTTGGCCTAGTAGCAGCTGAGGGAGATAAGTGGACCAAACACAGAAAGTTGATCAATCCCGCATTTCATCTCGAAAAGATTAAGGTCTTTTTTATGTTTAAATACATGTAATATATTATGTGAATTGTGCAGTTAGTTTCTCTCTGGTTTCCGAGTACTTTAGATCTGTACCATCCTACCCAGCAATTTTGTTGTCTTAGGTCTTCATGTTCCATCCTGCCTAGCAATTTTGTTGTCTTAGGTCTTCATGTTTTACCTGGGGTTGTTTGAATTCAAAAGTGTTTTTGGTGTGCTTGATTTGAATCTCGGAGTAAAGTTTTTGTGTTTAAAGAAATAGGATGAATGATAGAACATATTGGCTGCAAAAATGATTTGGTTTTTTTTGATTAATGTTGCTGTGATCAGATTATGATGCCAGCTTTTCGGTTGAGTGCTGATGAAATGTTGAAGAAATGGGAGGAAAGAATTTCACCCCAAGGATCAGGCGATTTAGATGTTTGGCCTTCCCTTCAAACATTAGCGAGTGATGCAATTTCTTGAACAGGATTTGGCAGTAATTATGAAGACGGAAGAAGGATATTTGAACTCCAAACTGAACAAGCAGGCCATATTATGTCAGCTGCCCGAACACTATACTTCCCAGGATTGAGGTATAATCATTTATTGCCAACTGCTTTATAGATTCTCTCCTACCCTTGATGTACATGTAGCATTTGTGATGACATCAGAAGTTTTCTTGCCTGTTGATTTCATGTTCTAAAGGTTTTTGCCAACTAAGACAAATAGAAGAATGAAATAGATTGATAAGCTGGTTAAAGCAACAATCCGGGGTATAATTGATAAGAGAATGAAAGCAACAAAAGCAGGGGAAGCAAACAAGAATGACTTATTGGGCATATTATTGGAATCTAACCGTAAAGAGATTGAACAACATGGAAACAAAGAGTTTGGTATGAGCACAGAAGATGTTATTGAAGAATGCAAACTCTTTTACTTTGCTGGACAGGAGACAACCTCAACTTTGCTTGTGTGGACTTTGGTTTTACTCAGCCAGCATCAAGACTGGCAATCCCGCGCTAGAGATGAGGTTTTGCATGTTTTTGGGACAGGAGAGATAGATTTTGATGGTCTTAATCAGCTGAGAGTGGTAAGTAAATGTCAAAATTTAAACTATCTTTTGGTTTCAATTGTATTCATTTAATCTGGTAATTAAGGCCTCAAACTTACTTAAGCAATGTAAAGCTTGTTTTACGAGTATTTTCGTATTAACCCAGGTGACGATGATCTTGAATAAAGTTCTGAGATTATTCCCATCCGTGGCAACGCTTAATAGAAGAACTAATGAAGAGACAGAGATGGGAAAGTTTACGGTTCCAGCTGGGGTGATTCTCGTTCTGCATATATTGCTAGTGCATCGTGACCCAGAAATATGGGGTGATGACGTGGAAGAGTTCAAGCCCGAGAGATTCAGCGAAGGAATATCGAATGCTACTAAGGGCCAAGTAGCATTTTTTCCATTTGGCGGGGGGCCTCGTACATGCATTGGGCAAAACTTTGCCATGGCTGAAGCAAAATTGGCTATGGCAATGATCCTGCAGAGGTTCTGGTTTGAACTTTCCCCATCTTACGCACATGCACCTTACACTGTGGTTACACTACAACCTCAGCACGGTGCCAACTTAATTTTGCACCGACTTCAACACTTTTAACACTTTGAAGTATGTGTGGTTATACTTGTGTTATAGGTAGATTGGCAAAATATAACCGAACCCGAAAACCTGGTAATAAATAACCGAACCAAATCGAACTGACATCCAAATAGTGAGACCCAATCAATAACCGGAAATCGAAATCATCCGATTGAACCGTACCCGAACTTAAATTGTCAGACCTGATGGGACCCAAACTCGAATAACACCTGAACCCGAATCGAACCTGAACCGAAACCCAAAAAGGACCCACACTTGGACCGAACCTGAATCTGAACCCGAAAAGGACCCGTACATGAAAGAAACCTAGTCATACCCAACTACTACTCGATTTGAAATGAAAATCGAATTGATGTTAATCCGAATTTGAAGACATCCGGATTAATGTTAACTCAAATCGAACAAGACCCGAATATGATTGAATAGTGTGCTACAATTGTTACTGTCTAAAATTGTAACTTGATCATATTTAGTTGAAAATAACATTACGATTATAAACAGTGTTGATATGTTATTTAATATTAAAATATCACATAATAAATTAAATTTATAAATTTAAAATGTGTATTAATAGCATAGTTAGATGAAATTATTTTAAGAGTATATTATGTATTAAATAAAAGAACATTGTAAATTATTAATTTAAAATTATTTTATAAGCTAAAATTAATATTGATTAGTTATTTTATTTATTATTAGAAAAAGTTTCATACAATATTAACTTTTCGTTATTATTATTTTCTTTCGGAAAAATTATTTTCATTAAATTTTACAAAAAAATTTAAATCAATATTTTCAATCATCCAATTCTTTTGTAAGAATATAAAATTACATCTAAATTAAAATTGCATTTACAATCTATTTTTCTCTAATGCTTAAATTTAAAAGGTAAAGTCTTGGGAAAGACGGTCTTTCCATATGCTTATGGAAAGACGTGGTTTAATTAGAATAATAAAAGGTAAAAAGTGTAAGTTGCAATATTAAAAATTTAGTATGCAATATGTAGTAGTTATAAAATTTATAACCCGGTTCAACCCGAAAATTTTATCTTCATTTCTTCTAATTTACACTTTAAACCTTGGTCTTTCCATGACTTATGGAAAGACAGTCTTTCAAGAGATGGACTCAATTTAAAATATGCTTAATTAGTATAATTACTCCTCCATAACATATCAAAAACATAAGTATCATGCCATACGATAATATTATTGTTCATATATCTATTCAAATATATGGTTAAAGTTTGACAACTTTGAGTGAAAGAAGATTATATGCATGTTTGAATGAGATGGAGGGAGTAGTAGAAATCTGCAAACTCCGCATTCTGAATTTGAATGAATGATTGTGCACAAAGTCGGCCAAGACTGTTTATGAGACTCATAATTTATAATTAGGAAATAGGGGATATTTAATTTCTATATAAAGTCGGCCAAGACTATTTATGTAAAGTTAAATAGTTCTAAAGGAATTTATTGGTAATATACTAATATTTCACCTAATTAAGAAAAAATGAGCTTGTCTTTCTATAATTATTTTCTTATCTTAATTTAATATGCTAATATTTTAAAATGTATTGCAAGCAATCATGAATTGTAAGTTTTTTTTATAAAATTTAAATACTGTATAAGTTTATGGACAGTTCACGGTGATTTTTACTTTAAATGTTGTAAGTTTTTTTAAATTTTTTTTCAATATTATATTTTTAAAGTTAAAACAAGTAATAATATGTATTTGAATGTGAATGTATAAGGTAAAAAATTAATGGTCTGTCTATAAACTTATGGACAGACCGCCTGTCAGGAGAACTACTATATATATATATATATATATATATATATATATATATTAATATATTACAACTTGCAAGTTAGGAGTTTTGTGAGTTATGATCGACAACATAAAGTAGAAAAGAAAATTAAATACAAACTATTCTATTTTGTTCTTACATACTAATATAATCTTTATGCGGTAACGTATACAGATCAATGTTTGCAATATGCATAAATGTCATGTTATTTACGAAAGAAATAAATTTTCATTTCAAAAAATTGAAAGTATACATTAAAAAATTGACTAGTAAAAATTTATATATATATATATATAATAGATTAGTTCAGCTAAAGTATTTTTACAAAATTAATATATTAAAATTTTATGTTCATTATAATGACAATTTGCTATATTTATTTGAATAAGACCTGGATTGAATATATTGGAATCCAACCAATCCCGACCCGAAAGAGAATGTACCCGAAAAGTACCAAAACTAAACTGACTCAAACCAACCCGATCCGAACCTGATTAAAAAAATGTAAAACTGAATTGTACCTGAAACCGAAACAACCTGAACCAAATTTGATCCGAACCCGATTCAAAAAAATGATACTCGAATTGTATTGAAATTGAAACAACTAGAACCAAACCCAACCCGTTCGGATATTTTTCAAAACTACCGAAAGACATCCGAACCTGAACACACCCGATCAAGACCCGATACCCGAAGATAAAACAATCTACCGAATCATACCCGAACCAATTGGGTCTCACGCGTATTCGACCGAAGAGACCCGTTTGCCAGGTCTAGTTATAGGTGTCATGTATGGATGCGGCTTGTCCCATGTTTTATAGTTACAGTGGGTTTAAACTTCATAGCTACCTCTATATTGTAGTCTTTTTCTTATTATTAAATATATAAAAGGTAACTCGTTGCAACCGTTTATTTAAAAAAGATAGGATTTGGAAATTGCTTTATGAGTTTCTCTACTTCAGTTCACTACATTCTCACTATATATTGAACTGCAGATTCTGATAAAATGTTAGCTTATAATGTACTCAGCTTCTTCAGATATGTTATTCCTCTTGTTCCTTTTTTTCCTGTTTGTTCCTCCGTCGAAGTTGCATATTGGCTACTTGTATAACATAAACAAAATTAAAGTTTTACTTATCCATCACAAGATAGACCAATTTATACTTTGAAGGAGCACATAGGAGTCATTAATCTAGTAACATTTTAAAATCAGATGGTACTAACTCGTTAACAGTCTGATCTAGGACAAGGACTTGGTCATTGAGGATCGTTTATAGTAAAAAAAAAATCATGTTTTTGACTATATAATGTGAGCGCATATTATTATACTATTGTATTCTGGCATATTTGAACACTCCCCCTCTAGTGTATTGTAGAAGAATGGACAATGCTATCAGATTAACTCAGATAGTGAGGATAGACTTGTATTGTAAGCGACCATGATATCAGACTAATTAAATAGTATTTGATGTTCATGTTCATGCTTTTCTTCTTCTGCACTCCTTTTCAATCTCTTCATGCCCACTCATTTTACATTTGGACTACAAAGCTTTCCCTTTCCTGGTTGAACCAGCCTTCTGTATCTTTCTATGCCATGGAGAATATGTTGATGTGATCAATCATTCAGTTCTTACTTTTGGTGAATTCAACCATGGAGGATTTCTACTCTATCGGCTTCCATCGGTAGTTCCATTGTGAAGTTGGGGCCAAATGGACACTCAAAAGGTGTTTCAGTCAGTTTCAAATGATAGGGAAGAAGTTGATGATCTTCTCATTGGACCAGCTTGTGATTCTGATCGACTGAGCGGATTTCTCAGGAAAATATTCACATAAAAGATTTTCCAGGAACCAAATATTTGATGTTTTTTGTTCACACCAATTTCTTGTTATCATTCCAAATATCATACTCTCCTAGAGCTTTAAAAAACACATACTGCATCACTTTGCATTAAGTTCATCTAAAAAGGACAACATTAGAGGATCTGGACTACGACTTCCATTGTCTAAACAATTGTTCTTTTTGCTAAAGCTTCTTGGGTAGTCTGTCTAGAAAAGGTATCAGGCTATAATACTACTCTCGAGATTAATGTATAACATCATCGTTCAACAGCCTCGTCCTAAGGCCTACAAGTCATAGGATTTGCTTCAGCAATTACTGTTTGCTTGACTTTGCCAAACGAAAGGATTTGACTTGGTCATTGTATCTTATCAACATCAATCTGGAGTCTCCAAAAGGAGAACAAACACTTCAAGTTTAAGTTGTTCTTACATTATTTTTCAATCAGTAGAAGTTAACATTTCCACTATGACAACACTTGTTATGTTTAAAAATTCCTCTTCATCCAACCAGCCAAAAACGACAACTAGGCAACAGTTTTTATTGTAAATCTATGCGTGTTGAATATTCAACACTATTACAATATAATAAATGTGATGATATAATTTGAAAACAACATCATCGTATGTTGCAATTTATAAGATTAAAGTTTGATCACTTGAAAAAAATCAGCTCGTCTGAATTTTACTCCGTAAAATTTGGATCCAACCCATCGTCCATACACACCAATCCCTAACTCCGGTGCCGCCATCATGGCGGAGCCACCCAACCCACCAATTCCTTATGCTCAAATTTTCTATAAACAAACCCCCGCTACCGATCAATTTACAAACCTCTCGATTGGAGTCCCCTTCAATCTAAAAATTCGGATAGACCATCTTAGGGAACCTGGTCTCTCCTTCTCTAACAAAGAATGCAAAAAACTCAGGCACCTCCCGGAATTGACGCCGATAGAAAAGTTCTCGCGAAGCAGACCTCCATTGGACAAACTTCACCGAGATTTTCAGACAACAGGTTTCAAGGGCCATTTTGAAATCCATATCTTAGATAATCATCAATTTCTTATCAGTATCTCTATTTCTGATGATTGCTATAGGTGTTGGATTCATAAAGTGTGAAATTTTGGGTTTTGTTCTCTACGTATTACTAAATGGACACCTGATTTTAATCCACACACTGATTCACCTATTGTCCCAGTATGGCTTGCTTTATATGGTCTTCCTCAATAGTTCTTTGATCCCGATGTTATGATGTCAATAGGGAGTATCATAGGGCATCCTGTTAAGGTAGATAAGGCTACACAGAATAGGTCTAGGCCTCATGTAGCAAAAGTCTGTGTCGAGCTTGACATAACTCTGCCTAAAACTAAAAGGATATGGCTTGATTACAGAGGGCAAGGGTTATGGAAATATATTGAATATGATGGAGTACCTGATTACTGTCTCAAGTGTTTCAAATTAGGTCACTTAGACTCTAATTGTAAAATTGAGGTTTTGCAGAGTACTTATAATGCTTGGAGACCAGCTCAGGCTACTGGTAGCCAAAAAGGAGACAAATCTGCAACTTCAGGTATTCCTCTTAAGGAAAAATCATCAATCCCTACTCATAAACCTTTTACTGTGGTGCAGGAGATATGGATCCCAAAAGACAAAAAGGTAGCTGACACTAACACTCACAATGACACAGGAGGAACAAGTTCTCAAGGTTTCCCCTCTCATACAGAGGATCGGGTTCTTCATATTTTTCCTGTGTCTAATATGAAAGTGTCAAACAAGGTTAACACTGTGTCCAATACTTTGATTCACCAACCTCTACTATCTGATGCATCTGATTTCAATAATAACATATCTAAAGTTGCATCTTTGCTATCTGCCAAGCATGATAATGTCTCAAAAAGTCTTATATATGATGTGGCAACAATTTTGAATGAGTCTGAGTCTGTTGATGTGCTCCAATTTACCATCGCCGGCCAAGTCAGCAAACAAGCTACCAAAGTGTAATTAGGAATGAATAGTTGAGTTGTGTAGGTTACCTTTGTCCTTTATATAGGTAGGCAAGTAGGGCAACTGTTTTGTTTGGTTGTGGAGCAAGTATTCTCACCTTGGGCCAGCCCAAAATGCTTTACCTAAAGGGTGAAGCTATGGACCGTCAGTAGGACGCATGGCTATTTTAGGCCTATACGGTTTTACACATTATGAAGAAGCCCTTGGAAAGCTGAGGGTTCTCTCTTAAAATTCATCTCGAGACCATGGGCTCGAATCCGCGCTTGAGTCAGGGGGTTCATCACGACTCCCTTTTGACGGGAACACTTTGAACTAATGTCTGTGCGGGGGTTTACCCTCCGAAATCGTTTAACTATTCTAGTGGTATGATGTTGGTGCCCCTAACGATGTGTTGAAGGTTCGCCCCATGTTGAGGCTTCAAAATTGCTGTTCAAGCTGATTAATGTGTTAGGGGTTCGACCCTTGGCTTTCTAGTCTGTGTTATAGCCCAAGGGCCTAAATACTACCTCTTTTATTTCCCTAGGGGACTTTGGGCCCCTGATAATAATTCCCTGAGGGATCCGGTCTTTGGGTCTTCTAATATGTGTTAGAGACCAATGGACCTTTGAGCCTCGTGGGCAGAAACACGAAGTTCAATTTTCTACCTTCTAATCTGAGTTAGAAGACATTGGCCTTCGAATTTTGTCGTATATAGGAAAAGATAAGATGCCTCAGAATTATGAGCTTCTAATCTGCGCTAGAGCCCGAGCTTGTCTAAGTCTTAAATTTTTACCTATAGAGGGTACGACCTTTAAGTTTCTAATTCTGTGTTAGAGTTCCTAGTCGTTCAAATTACTGGAGTCTAGGATAGATTTGGACGTCGACCTTCTAATCCGCACTAGAAGTTTGGTACGTCAAAATCCGAGCTTCTGGTATGTCTGGGAACACCAGCTCGAAGATTGACCACCTCTTGGGGAGGAGCAACTTGCCCACACCGAGTGAGGAGGGTCGCTCTTTGACCCTTGTCCTGGAGGCACCTTTATCAGTTTCCCAGGGCTCTGTTGTCCAGGCCTATTTGGCCAAGGTTCAAGAGGTCGAACATGCTACTGGTAAATCCAAAGAGCTTGAAGAGGAGTTGCACGAAGCTGCTTCCCATTACAATAAAGACCAGGAAAATATGGTCTCTAATTATGAGGCCGAGCGTGCTAACGCTTCCCTTGTAAGCAGGCCCTTGTTCATAAAGGGGAGATGAGAAACAGGCTGCCAAGAAGGACAACAGTTTGAAAGAGCTCAAGCTGAAACTCTCGGAGGCCCAGGAGGAAATTTCCAAGCCGTCTTCCCTTTGCTCTCCCGAGCAACAAGCTTCCGCTTTTCAGACCTATACTAATATGCTAGTGAAGACCTAGGGGTTCCGGGATTTTTTCTCTGACCTCTACTCGGATTTGTTTGGGGTTACTCATAACAATTTGGCTCTTTCCATTTCCAAGGATATCCCGACCGAGTACACTACTATGCTGAACATTTATAAGAATAACTCGAAGCCCAAATAGCTGAGCCATCTCTGGTGAAAGTCCATCCAAGATGGGGGAGATTAAAATCCCCTTGCTCGACCATTTGAAGGCTTACGGAAAGTACTTCTCGGCAGAGGAAATCCAACACCTAGAGGTGGACAAAGACACAGAGTGGAAGGAGGCTGATTCCCTTATCACTCCGAGGTCTCGGTGCAGGCCTGCCCCCTCGAGTTCTTCCCAGGGGACCCCTAGCATAGGAAAAACTGCATGAAATTTTACCCTTTGGGGCTCCTGATGTACTTTTAAAAAAAACTTATTAATGAAAATGTCCCTTTCTCATACTTATCTGTTTCTCCTTTTTTTTTCGTAGACTTTAGACTTGGTACTTTTTTGCCCTTCCCATCTGCAAAGGGGCACTTCCTTCAACTTCTTCTTTCAAGTCATGAAGGAGTGGTATCACCGGATTGAGCAATGGGCTTGGGAGCATCAAATCGAGGCATCCTAGTTTTGGTACAAGTCCATCCCACTTAAAGAGAAGCTTTGAGCAGCGTACGAGGAAATGGGCTTGCGGAACAGTGGACTCCACAAAAGGTAGAAGGAACTCCACAATGCAATGAGTTGTTTGTGGGAGAAAAAGGATTCCTTAGCTGTTGCAAAGGAATCAGGCCCTCATCGCTGCTGTTTGTAAGGACAAAGAGAAGATTTATAAAGAGCTTGCTGAACTGTATACAACATATGAGGCAACAACCAACAGCCTTCGAACGTATGTGCTTGGACTCGGAACAGTTGAAGCTCCACTAATTGAAGATTTTGAAGACTTTCTTCAAAATACTATCAATATTATGGAGTAGAAGCACATTACTCGGAATCCCAAGTACTACGAAGCATTTGAGGAGGCACAGAGGTGGCTGGAGAGGGTGCTTAAAAATGAAAACGGGGGCTTTGAGTTCCCATACGGCCCCTAGGAGAGGAGGGACTTTAAGATCTGGTGAAGCCCTTCCTTTCGCGGCTTCGATTCGGAGAACTAACACGGGAAGCAACTTGATTGGAACCACTGGCTGAGGGAGAGGTTTTTCGTCTAGTAGGGAAGGTAACACTGCTGGTCAAAGCCTACCATGGTCCCTCGACGATGAAGAAGAGCCTTTAGTTAGGAGACCCTGATGCTAGGTATTAGGGTTCATGTATTTTCCATCCGGAGGCCAGTAGCTTAGGTTCCCTGGAAGTTTTCCTAATTTGTAAAATAGTTGCATTTTATATCAGTGTACTTATAAGCCATGGTGGTATTGTAAAAACAAAAATTTGTTCTCTTTGTCATTGTCAGAGCATTTTTATTTTAGGTAGGGCAATTTCCCCAAAGCTAAATTTCTTTAACTTGTTTCTTTTTACACTAGTTCTCCATCAAACTGTGCTGACTTTTTTGAGCGACTTACAAGGTCTAAGCCTTGTGTGTTTGCTATGCATTCGAGAGGAATTTTTTGGTCCTTCAAATATTTTACAAGGTCTCTGTGCTTTGGGTGCTTGTTGCGCGTTCGATGGGGCTTTGTTGGCCTTCTGAATATTTTACAAGGTCTGTGCCTCGAGTGCTTGTTACGCGTTCGATGGGGGATTTTTTGGCCCTTCAAATATTTTACAAGGTCTGTGCCATGGGCGCTTATTGTGTGCTCGATGGGGCTTTGTTGGCTCTCCGAATATTTTACAAGGTTTGTGCCTTGGACACTTGTTGCACGTTTGATGGAGCTTTGTTGGCCCTTCGAATATGAGTTACTCCGATTTTAGGAGAGTGGAAACCAAGAACTTGTTTGAAAGTAACGTGTTCTGATACAAAATTACCAAAGGTAGAGGAGTCCTCTCAGCTTACAATGCTATCGAACCGAGGGTCTCCTCCGACCCAAATGTGCCTCTAAACAGGCCATTTTTTACCTTCCTAAGATTAAGATTTTGGAGAATAATACCTCCTAAGGTTGGAAACGTTCCATCTGTGTGGAATTACTCCACCTTGGAGGGTTTCTAACTCATAACTACCTCATGGACCTGCTTTAACAACTCGGCAGTGTCCTTCCCAGTTCACTGAGAGCTTTCCCTTTCGGCTCTCTACGAATTTTCTTATTCCTCCTCATCATGAGGTCTCCTTTGGAAAACTAGATTTTTTGAACCCTCCGGCTGTGATACCGCTTAACCTTTTCTTTGACCCTATCTTCATGGAGGTTTGCCTTCTCTCTCTTTTCTTTGAGAATATCCAAGTCCAAGCGGTGTTGCTCATGATTATCTTCATGCTGTCCATTGCTTATAGCAAGCCTTGGAATGGTTGGCAGCCTTATCTCTGCTGAGTAACTCATTAATCTAGTTCCCGTCTACTTCTTCGAGCCTCTGATAGCGGGCAGCCGTTGCACCCCTATTCAAAGATAATTTATAAGCCCTTTTTGCTTACTTTCTACAACTAGGTAGATAGCGGCAAATCGGGGTCGTCCAAGGAGAAGAGGGATCTTCCTAAGCGCTTAAGCACAAATGGTTGATATTATGCTAGGAGTAGATATATATACATACACATAAGAGCATGTAAAAAGAGGGGGGTTTGGTTGGTTGGTTGTCCTAAGTTACGAAAGTAAAAGGACAAGATAACTAGCAAGGTCAAGTGACTATGCTAATCATCAAACAAAACTAAGAAAAGGGGTTTTAAAACTACAAAGATAAAAAGCCTTGGGGGCAATGAATATCCACTTCCAAACCTAATGTAGATCATTGAACCATTCACTCATCCTATCGCATTCGTTACTTGGCTTAACATTAACATACCTCTCTAGCAAGAATCACAACACATTATGCACAAGAAGTTCTAAGTTCACATTCATATATTTTCATGCAAAGGAGCTACGGAATTCGTCACGTTCCTAACACCTAACCAATTCAATCATACAAACACTCCCTATTCTCAAACAACTCATGGCATAAATGAAGGGAAACACACCATCAAGAATATACAAATGCTAAATAACAAATGCTTCAAGGATGAATAAAACCATCTATTCACTACTTCAACTACTTGTTGTGAAGACTAAACTTCTATCCTTCTTAGGTAGTAGTTTGCAAGAGTGAATTCGACATCTCTTGTCAAACATCACCAATGACTCCCGTTGTCGAGACCACGACTCAAGGTATCCCATTGATGGCATTTAATCACGAAGGACCAACAAGCTTGGAAATTCTTATGATCACTACACCGTGACTAAGCATTTAACCAATTCATGCAATTACACGAGATTGGATGAACGTGCAACACACATTCATCCAAGAGCATATAACTCTCTCGTTTGCTACACAAACGAACATGATGAAGATTTCAACATCAATCACATTCATCTAGCACATTATCAATCCATCAACACAATCAAAAGCTCTAAATCATACTCATACATTCCTAACAAGAACAGGGGGGAAATCAACCCAAATCCCCCAAACCCTAGCTAGCAATTCATACAAGTATTTCATATGCTCAAGCTCTCAACAACATCAATGAAATCAACAATTAACATTCAAAGCACAATAAATGCACAATAGCAAAAACACCAAATAGATAGATATAAATGGTTCTCAATACATAGATATGGAAGCTTCAATCCTTTGCTCCCAAGGTAAAAACTAAGCTAGAACAACAAAAGACATAAATAAACTACAAAAACTAAGAAAAGAAAGAGAATAAAACCAAGGGTTTTCAAGCCCTAAAACCAGAGAAAAATGGGCTGGGCAAAGCTGGAGAAGAGGAGGAAAGAGAGTGGTATTTATAGTGCAAAGAAGATAAAGTGGATTTCTGGCCGCCCGTTGGTCGCGACTCGCGACGAGTTTCGTCGTGAGTCGCGACGGTATTGGGACGGGTTTCGTCGCGACTCGCGACGGGTGCCAGAATTTTGCATGTCTTCTTATTCTTCTTCATAGTCATCCCTCTCAATCTTCAAGTCTTCAACGGCTCCAAAAATGGTCTTTAACGGCCTCCGGTCTTCATGTCTTCGAAGTGAGTATTCAAAAGTCTTCGAAAGTGTAGTCTTCAATGTCCTCCGGTCTTCGTTGCTTCCGTGTTCTTCCCTCGTCACACAAAGTCCACTTAGAAGAGGTAAAAGAGCATAAAGTTGCTCTTACCTCTCCTAAGAGGATTTCAAGGTAAAACACAAGATCTCGATAATAAAAGAGCACAAAAGTGATCCTAAATACTACTAAATAATGCATATAAAATGGACACATCAAACCTCCCTGCACTTAAACCTTACTCGCCCTCGAGTAAGAAAGATCCAAGCACATGAAGGAAATGATATATCCATATCCTAACTACTAATCCCCCAATCAAAACCTCACAAAAACTCTCAATATCATAAATCCCAAAATAAAAGCTCACATGAGAATTTTTCACACACACATCCCCAATCCTAAATCTAACCAAACCTACCACTTATCAATTCACTACCCATAAAAATATTTCAAAACCCCAAATTGATATTCCCAAAGTCCAATGACACAAAATGAAGTTAAAACCATTTAAGAGGTTTAAGCACATACTTCACCTAATGTCAATATATCTACCAAAATCCAATGACATAAAATGAAGCTAAAGCCATATAAGAGGTTCAAACACATTCTTCACCTAATGCCAATATATCAACCAAAAATGAAGTAGAAAAGGATCAAGAATTTCATAACCATACTTCGTTTTCCTAACCCACTAAGCTACCCAATCCCAAGAGGTCTATAGATGTTGAGCTACCCGATCCATCCATGTGACAACCGCAACCTTATAACTCCAACGTCGGCAAATGAGTGAAATCATAGCATTTTTCAATTTCTCTCATTTTCTCTCATTTTGCCTAGGAGCTCTTTCGAGTTTTCATCCTAGCCACACATCATGTTTCTTTAGCTCACATCTCACCCTTTTCCGCACATTTTAGCCTCTCATTTTTGCCTAGGCCGCCCTGTCGGGTTTTCGACCTATCTGGGCCCCCAATGTTGCCTAAGTTGCCCTCTCGGGTTTTCAACTTAGCGGGTTTTCTTTTCTTTTTTTTTTAAATTTTTTTTCTTTTTCTCATGTTTTTCCAATGAAAAGTAGCAAAAAGCATTCCAAAACAATCTAGCATGCATGTGATTCCTCTAACCCCTCCCCACACTTAAAACATTACATTGCCCTCAATGTAAACATCTAAGGCAAGAACAAGAAAAATCAAGGCAAGGGGGTAGAGTGACACCCGTTTCTCCGTGTATTCGCCGGTGATATGACACAATCCAATGTACATGTATGGTCCCAAAATCGGTTTCGGAACCGGAAGGGGGAGCAAAGATGCCGTAGAAGAACTCACCCCTCGAGAAAAGCATAGTCTCCGTGGCGCCGTTTGATCAAGACTAACACCACAAAGAACAACATTAAACTCACAAGTACATAAGGATTTGTAATACTAGGCTTAGCATCAAGAGTTAATAACCATAGTATTTTCAAAGAACAACCAATCCACCCTCAATCACCACTATAAGATTATGCATTAAAAATATCCAACATATATTGACATATATACAAGCATCATTATAGGATATGCACTCACGGTCACAATGATGTAGTCGGTATACTACAATCAACAAAGGTACTATAAAGATGCAAGAATGTTCATATGTCAATATATGTAGGATGGTGGAGGAATGAGTGGGTATGTGGTGGTTCTTGGGAGTGTTGGGTGGAGAAGAAGGAAGGATCATGCAATGTTTAAGATCAGTTGGAAACTTGGATTTTTCATCGCGACTCGCGATTTAACTGGTCGTGACTCGCAATTTAACTGGTCGTGACTCGCGATGAGTTCGTCGCGACTCGCGATGAGTTAGTCGCGACTCGCGACGGGTTCGTCACAACTCGCGAAAAGTCGAGGCCGGGAGCTGATCTTTAGGAAACATTTTCTGATCTCGTCGTGACTCGCAACCTCGATGTCGCGACTCGCGATGGCCCATCGCGAGGCTGTCGCGACTCGCGGAAAGTTGGTTCCGAAAGCCCAAAAATTTTTGAGCTCGTCGCGACAAACGACGAGACCTCGCGATGTCATCGTGACTCACGGAAAGTTGGTGCTGGGAGTGGATTTTTCTCCCCTGTTCATCGCGACTCGCTACGAGCTCATCGCGACTCGCGACGGAAGGGTATCCCAGGCTTAAAATTTTTTTTCTTTTGCTTACCAACTGTCCAAGCTTTCTTCCCTTGTTCGTTGATCTAGTTCCTTCATCTCCTCCATTGCAATGCACTTCACTTTGCTACAAAATCACAGAAAAACACGCCATAAAAAGAACAAAACAAAACAACAACAAAAACAAACTAAGAAATAAAAACTAAAAGAAATGCCAAATTTATTTTATGTCGTCGGCACGACAAAGCTCCGTATATTTAAGGTCGTCGGCACGACCCTAATGTTATCCGTATGGTGAAGGCTTGAAGCTCTTCACCATGAGCATCCAAAATAAGAGAGGTGGGGGCACAAAACTTTCAAGAGGAAAGTCTTGTGGAGGTGAAGATGGTTCAAAGGGAATTGAGTGGTTAGGGAGCTTGGGATAATCTTTCGGCTCCTCTCTTGTTTCCCTCAAAACTTCCGAAAATATTAGAGTTGGTTCATTAGGTGGAAGAAGGGGTGACGATGCTAATGGATGTAGCACTATCACCTATTCCTCCATTTTTCTATCCTCAACAACGAACTCCTCATCCCTTTCAAACTCAAAATCATTCTTATTGGTGACCTCATTCACCGAGTCATCGAATTCAAGTTGAGATGGTGTATTTTCGGAATCACGAGCTTCCATGCGGGCCAATACCTATAATATGTTCCTCACATGCCCCTCAATGACCTCAACGCTAGAGGAGTGCTGGGTATCCGGCTCCTCACTAGTAAAGGAGTTCAAGTTTGCTATGGTATTTAAGACATCCTCACGTGTCAAACTTGAACTTCCTTGTTGGGCTTGGTTTTGGGGTATGGTATAGGGTGGTGATGGCCAACTAGGTTGCTCGTATGGTTGGTTTTCCGGCTCATTCTCATACCACCAACCCGGATTACCACTCTATTCCGGATTGTAAGAGTTGTGGTATGGATAGCATTCATGAGCTTCTTGCCCTTGAAAACCAACATCTCCTACCTCTTGGTAGCACTCTTCATAGTACCCATGGTTTTGAAAACCAAGGGTTCTTTCTCGGTCATAGTGCTCTTCCCACAACAAAGGGCAAGATTCGGTAGGATGATCGGAATGACACATCCTACAAAACCTTGCTTGTTGAGCCTCTCTTCTCATCATGAGTTCCCTCAAGGTGAGACGCTCAATTAAAATTTTTTTATTATTTTTTTTTCAAATGTTCGGAATCATAGTGCAAGGATTCTCGATAAAATAAATTACCAAGAACTCAAGAAATACCTACTTCGAACAAAAACAACCACCAAGGAGTGGAAAATAAAAACAACTAGCTAATGTGCAACCAAATACACCTAAACACTTAAAAATAAACGCCTCTTCCCCGGCAGCGGTGCCATTTTGATAGCGGGCGGTCGTCGCACCGCTATTCAAAGATAATTTATAAGCCCTTTTTGCTTACTTTCTACAACTAGGTAGATAGCGGCAAATCGGGGTCGTCCAAGGAGAAGAGGGATCTTCCTAAGCGCTTAGCACAAATGGTTGATATTACACTAGGAGTAGATATATATACATACACATAAAAGCATGTAAAAAGGGGGGGGGGTTTGGTTGGTTGGTTGCCCTAAGTTACGAAAGTAAAAGGACAAGATAACTAGCAAGGTCAAGTGACTATGCTAATCATCAAACAAAACTAAGAAAAGGGGTTTTAAAACTACAAAGATAAAAAGCCTTGGGGGCAATGGATATCCACTTCTAAACCTAATGTGGATCATTGAACCATTCACTCATCCTATCGCATTCATTACTTCGCTTAACATTAACATACCTCTCTAGCACGAATCACAACACATTATGCACAAGAAGTTCTAAGTTCATATTCATAGATTTTCATGCAAAGGAGCTACGGAATTCGTCACGTTCCTAACACCTAACCAATTCAATCATACAAACACTCCTTATTCTCAAACAACTCATGGCATAAATGAAGGGAAACACACCATCAAGAATATACAAATGCTAAATAACAAAGGCTTCAAGGATGAATAAAACCATCTATTCACTACTTCAACTACTTGTTGTGAAGACTAAACTTCTATCCTTCTTAGGTAGTAGTTTGCAAGAGTGAATTCGATATCTCTTGTCAAACCTCACCAATGACTCCCGTTGTTGAGACCACGACTCAAGGTATCCCATTGATGGCATTTAATCACGAAGGACCAACAAGCTTGGCAATACTTATGACCACTACACCGTGCCTAAGCATTTAACCAATTCATGCAATTACACGAGATTGGATGAACGTGCAACGCACATTCATCCAAGAGCATATAACTCTCTCGTTTGCTACACAAACGAACATGATGAAGAGTTCAACATCAATCACATTCATCTAGCACATTATCAATCCATCAACACAATCAAAAGCTCTAAATCATACTCATACATTCCTAACAAGAACAGGGGGGAAATCAACCCAAATCCCCCAAACCCTAGCTAGCAATTCATACAAGTATTTCATATGCTCAAGCTCTCAACAACATCAATGAAATCAACAATTAACATTCAAAGCACAATAAATGCACAATAGCAAAAACACCAAATAGATAGATATAAATGGTTCTCAATACATAGATATGGAAGCTTCAATCCTTTGCTCCCAAGGTAAAAACTAAGCTAGAACAACAAAAGACATAAATAAACTACAAAAACTAAGAAAAGAAAGAGAATAAAACCAAGGGTTTTCAAGCCCTAAAACCAGAGAAAAATGGGCTGGGCAAAGCTGGAGAAGAGGAGGAAAGAGAGTGGTATTTATAGTGCAAAGAAGATAAAGTGGATTTCTGGCCGCCCGTTGGTCGCGACGGGTTTCGTCGCAACTCGCGATGGGTGCGAGAATTTTGCATGTCTTCTTCTTCTTCTTCATAGTCATCCCTCTCAATCTTCAAGTCTTCAACGGCTCCAAAAATGGTCTTCAACGGCCTCTGGTCTTCATGTCTTCGAAGTGAGTATTCAAAAGTCTTCGAAAGTGTAGTCTTCAATGTTCTCCGGTCTTCGTTGCTTCCGTGTTCTTCCCTCGTCACACAAAGTCCACTTAGAAGAGGTAAAAGAGCATAAAGTTGCTCTTACCTCTCCTAAGAGAATTTCAAGGTAAAACACAAGCTCTCGATAATAAAAAAGCACAAAAGTGATCCTAAATACTACTAAATAATGCATATAAAATGGACACATCAGCCTCGATCAAATGCCATTTTCAATAGTTCAATTGGTGACCTCTACCTGTCCATTGGCTTGGGGGTGGTAAACGATAGTGACGCTTTGGCGGATTTTGTACTCCTTGCACTAGCTTTTGAATTGGTTGTTTATGTACTGAGCGCCATTGTCACTTATGATCGATCGAGGGATCCCAAATCTGCATATGATATTCTTCCAGCAAAACCCAATCACCACCTTTCCCTTTATGCCGATTAGGGCCTCGACCCACTTTGTAAAGTAGTCTATGGCCACGATCAGCTATTGAAAGTGGCCAGGGGCTTTTGAAAAAGGTCCCACCAAGTCAATCCCCCATTTTTCAAATGGCCAAGAGCTGTAAATATTCAACATTTCTTCCTAGGGGACGTGGGTGATTGGTGCATTCCTTTGACATTCGTGGAAAGCCTGGATGTGCTTGTTTACCTCTTCGAAAATCTTTGGCCAATAATATCTTCCCAGGAGAAGTTTCGTTGCTACTGATCGAGCCCCCTGTTGGCTTTCGCAAGCCCCTTTGTGGGTTTTCCGGACCAAGTAATCACCTTCAAAGGGGGGTTATGCATCAGAGGAGTGGTTGGAGATGGCCTTTGTGGTACAGGATGTCTTCATGGATCACGTATCTAGGCGCTTGTAGCCTAACATTTCTTGCTTCGATGGGGTTCTCTAGGAGAGTCCCATCTCGAAGGTAACTCATGATAGGCATCATCCAAGAATTTCTTCTCCTCGACCAGTATTACTGTTGTCTCCTCTTCGAAGCTATGCTTATTCAGCGTCTCGACCATTAGATGCCCCTTAAGATTGCAAGTCCAGGTCCAACAAGGCCACTTTTCTTAAGGCATCAGCCTTGTGATTCTTTTCTCAATGGACTTAATTGAGGATATAATGGTGGAAATGTTCAAGGAGGGGTTTTACCACTTCCAAATAGCTTTGCAAACTTCCCTGCCTAGCCTTATATTCCCCCTTGACTTGAAGGACCACGATTTGGGAATCTATAAATATGTCGAGTTTTCAAACTCCCAAATATTTGGCGATTCGAAGGCCTATGATTAATGTTTCATATTCTGCTTCATTATTTGTGGCCCTAAAGTCAAAGTGTAAGGCATAAGGGTAATATTTCTTATCAGGGCTTGTGAGTAGAACTCCAACCACACTGCCTCCGGAGTGAGAGGACCCTTCAATGTACAACTTCCATGTCTCATCTGGTTTATTGTCCTCTTTGATTTCAATCCATTTAGTGGTTTCGACAATGAAATCTGCTAATGCCTGGCCCTGGATAGCTGTTCTTGGGTGGAACTGGATGTCGTGTTCACCCAGTTCGATTACCTATTTCATCGTTCTTCCTGAGGCTTCCGGCTTTAGAAGTACCTACCTGATTAGATGACTGGTAAGCATGACTATCCCATGGCTTTGGAAGTATGGCCGGAGGCATCTTGCAGCGTGAACAAGAGCCAAGATCAGTTTCTTGAGAGCACTGTAGCAGGTCTTTGGGCCATGCAGTGCCCTGCTTATAAAGTATATTGGAAATTGGTGTTTTTCCTTATCTTTTACCAGGACGATGCTTATTGACAGGGGGGATGCAGAGATGTACAATTATAGGTCTTCCTCCTTTTCTGGTTTCATGAGGGTCAAAAAACTTTGTAAGTGCTCTTTCAACTCCTGGAAGGCTTTATCACAGTCATTTATCCCATTCAAATTTCTTTGCTTTTCGAAGCACATCAAAGAATGGCAGGTGTTTTTCAGCTCCCTTTAAGAGGAATCAGCTAAGTTCCACCAACGATCCTGTGAGCCTCTAGATATCTTTGACTATTTTGGGGGGCTTCATGTTGACCAATTCTTAGAATTTCTTGGGGTTGGCATTGATACCCCTCTCTAAGACCATAAATCCTAGGAATTTTCCTGCTCCAACTCCAATTACGCACTTAGCGGGATTTAGCTTCAAATTAGCTTCTTAGAGCTTTCGGAAGGTCTCTTTGAGGTCTAGAAGAAATTGGTCAAAGCCCCTACTTTTAACCACCAAGTCATCAACATATATCTCAACGTTTTTGTCAATTTTCTTTTCGAAGAATTTATCGACCAGCCTTTGATAGGTGGCCCCTGCATTCTTTAACCCGAATGGAATTTTTTGTAGCCAAATGTTCTTCCGTCAGTTATGAAGGACATTTTTTGCTTGTCCTCTTCTGCCATGAGTATCTGGTGATAGCCTTTATGGGCATCGAAAAAAGCTAGGACCTCATATCCTTTTATGGTTTCGATTAGTACGTCAATGGAAGGAAGGCGATAGTTGTCCTTAGGGAAACACTTGTTGAGATCCATGAAATCGACACATATCCTCCAAGCACCATAGTGCCTGGGGACCATTACAGGATTCACTATCCACTCGAGGTAGAATACCTCTTCGATAACTTCAGCTTTCAGCAATTTTTGGACTTCTTCCTTTATGGCCTCGACCCTTTTGGGGGAAAAAGATATGCGCTTCTATTTGATTGGCTTTTGGAAGAGATCCACATTCAACCTATGGACCATCAACTGCTTAGGTACCCCGGTGAGGTCAAAGGTGTCCTACGAAAACATATCGATGAAATTATGTAAGAGGCCATTCAACTGTTGCTTTGTTGCAGGTAGAATCATTTTTCCTACGGGCACCATTCCCTTATCTCGAGCGACCATTGGCTATGTGTCTGTAGGCTTAATCTCTCCCTCAATAGAAGCCATTATATCCTCCTTTCTAGCCGCCTTGAGGGATAGAACCAAATAGCTTCTGGTCACCGGTTGATCCCCTCTAATAACGTCTATCCCCATTTTCATGGGGAACTTCATGGTCAAATTATAGGGGGACCATACCGCTCATGCCAGGCATATCCAAGACCTTCTAAGGATCACATTGTATGGAGACAGAACGTCAACTACTGTGAAGCTACAATCGATTGTGATTTCCTTGTCTCTCTCAACTAATTTAATTGGAAAAGCAACCACCCCTAAGGGTAGCACCATTTCCCGGTGAAGCTGGACAAGGGAGAGGTTGTTCTCCTTAGGCTTTCACGTCCGAACCCTAGCTGGTCAAAATAGTTAGCAAACATTACTTCGACCCTGTTGTTGTCATCCAGGAACACCCTTTTGACATAACTATCTCCTATGGTTACATGAATCACCAAAGGATCTGTGTGAGGGGGTTCGAATGGGCACTAGGTCAACCTCCGAGAAGGTAATTGCTTCTTTGGGTCGGAAATATTTTTAACAGGGTTCTCCAGGTGGCACATATTAGGACTGGGCTTTGATGATTGTATTCACAGCTTGATTGCCTACAACTCTGTTGATGAAGTTGATCACCCGATTCACCTCGTCCCTCCGATTTCTATTCGGTCGAGACTTGGCTTCAGCTCGGCCCCTGCTTGGTTTTTGGCTTGGTCTCCATTGTTCATCTGGTGTTCTCTGCTGTTTTGGTTGGCTCTCTTTTTTCCTTTCCAACGGCATTTCGCTCGGCCCCTCGAAGAGGATTCTCCTTTTGGACCCTCAACACAGTCAGGGAGTAAACCTTCCCTTGCACATCTTTCCACTTCATGTCTCAAATGGGTACACTTATTTGAGTCATGGCCCCATTCTATGTGATGATTACAAAATTAGGGGATTCTTTTTTTCCTATGGTAGTCTTTTCTGGGAAGGGGGCTTCGAAACATCCCTTTACAGATGTAGTGTATCTCCACCAGGGACTTGGTTAGGGGAATAAAGCTTTCAAACCCTTTTTTTGGGTGGTCATGCCTTTTTGACCTAGGCTCAGAGTGTTTTGGACCATTTTTGAGCCATCTATCCCCTCAAATTTTCTCTTTGCGTCCTCTTCAATTTTTGAATACTTCTTTACAGTTTTCTGCAACTGCTATAGGGTCTTCGGTTTCTTCGAGACTAGACTTTTGTACATGTCGAGGTTTGACATCCCATTCATATATCTAAGAATTACCACCTTCTTGGTACAATTAATTATGATGAGACTCTCATCAATATATCAATGATAGAATGCCTCCGTCAACTAGCCTGGCCTCTTCTTACTTTGATACAACTCTATTAAGGTTTTTTGTGAACCTTTTCTTTTGGAAAAATTGACTCAGAAGACCCCTGTCCAAAATCTCTGTACGAGTGTAGCGTCCCTCTGCCCAGCCTGTTGAACCATTCTTAGGCTTTACCTCAAAGGTAACTTCCAACCAACTTGAATGTTAGTTGTTCATTGAAGTCCCTCGAGTTCATCAAACTAAGGAACATCTATATGAACTCGTGAGGGTCCAAATCTCCAATGTATGTGGGGAGCCCTTTGGGTGGTTTCATTTTGCTAGGCTATCGAGTGGTCACTATTGGGGGACTGAAAGGAGATGTTGTGACTTGGCCCGGAGGCCCAATTAGCCTATCGAGTTATTTTATCAAGTAGTCACTCGATCCATCTCCCATCCATGAATCTCCGTATTGACTGGGACAAACCAGGGAATCGAAGTTTGGGGACGTAAGGGGGAGCTGATTCCAAGCCATGTACCCTGAGCGCAACCCTCCCCCTGCTGAGCCGTAGTATAACTCTGGTCGGTAAGGGTTATAGGGGGGCTCTAGTCGAAGTCCTTAATACACTTGGCTTTCGAAACCCAGGAAAATTCCCATCAGAAACACATCTTACTCTGCATTCCTTTCATTAGTATCGCAAATGCACGTAGAAGTAGTGGAAGATTGCAAAATTCTATGTCTAAAAAACTGCTCCTGCAAAGCAGCAGTTTTCACTGGCATTGCTCATACAAGAGTAGGTTATTGCTTAGTGATAAATGAAGTATTTTCCATCGTTAACAATGAAAAATTTGTTGTATCAGAATTTAACAAAACTATGTACCTTAAGGTGTAACATTCTCATGCTAAGGCTTCATGGCGTAAAACTATTATCCATGCATATTCCATTTCAGCTTTATTCGGGTCTATCTATGTGAAGAAAATTGCGGTTTTCACCCATGAACATTCACCTCTTTGGAATATAGAAAAACATTAAATTTCAATACTATTCTCATCCCATGCTTAGCAAGTTGAAGCATTATTTCTTTGACTATTGGGGTTCAACTATCATGGTTTTGTAATGTTCACAGCCCATGCTTGAAGAAAGAAGGAGGATTTCTTGGGATATTGGGATAAGTTTTGTTTGAGAGCTCTTGGCCATTGGTGAACTTGGAGTAGTATAAATAGGGGATGAAGTTAGTAGTTCAAACACACCTCAAGCATAGCATTCCTTTGCTACTTGATTTCTTCTCCCTTTAGCTCTCCTTTGTAGTTGTAGAAACCAAAGCCCTCATCTTTATATTTTGCCACATAATTCCTTCATAGGTGGTAGACAAAGCCTTGTAATACTTTCTTCACATAGAGTGAAGCTTCCGGTCTCCTCCGGCTGTGGATGTAGGTTAACATGACCGAACCACGTAAATTCTTGTGTCCATAATTTCCTTTATTTTCTTTACTTTTCTTTGTTATCCATCTTTTCGGGCTAATAGATATCTCTTGGGATTCGTATTACTAACAAATTGGTATTAGAGCCATATTTCATTTTTGATCTATTAGCCATCATGATGGTAACAAGGACTTCTATTACAAAGTTTGACTGGAGTGTAAATTTCGGTATGTGGCTACTCAAGATGGAAGCCATCCTAATCCAGGATGGATGTGAGCTAGCCCTTGAAGTAGTGGAGGAAAGGCCAACATACATGTTGCCAGAAAATTTTGGTGATCTAGACAAGAAGGCTAGATCGGCCATTATTTTATATCTCTCTAACGAGGTTTTGCAGGAAGTTGATAGTGAGAGAACTGCCAAAGGTATGTGGGATCAGTTGAAATCTACTTACATAAAGAGGACAATGGAGATTTGCCTCTATTTGAAACAAAAGTTGTATATGTTGAAAATGGCGGAAGGTACATATATACTCTAACATCTTGATAAATTTGATTCCATCATTTTGGATTTGGAGAATGTAAATGCTAAAGTTAATGAAGAAGATCAAGCCATTTTATAGGTATGTTCCCTTCCCCTGTCCTTTAAGTATTTTTGAGATACAATGATTTATGGGAAATATTCGGTCTCATACAATAGTTTAAAATCTGCATTAAAATCTAAAGAGCATATTGATATGGACATAATGAGGGAATCGAGTGGAACTCATGCTGAGGGTTTGTTTGTGAGGGGTAAAGGTGAAAATAGAGATTCTGAAGGTGGTAAATCCAAAGCGAGGCCAAAGTCTAGATACAGAAATAAAATTTTCTACTATTGCAAGAAAAAAGGGCACTATGAGGCTGACTGTTTTAAATTAAACAATAAATAAAAATATAAAAATGAGCAGAATAGCAGCAATGCTGGTGAAGCTAGTGTAGCAGAAGATGAGAGTGATGTAATCATATTTGTGGCCATGGATAATAAATCAAGGTCTTCTAGTGAGTGGCTCTTAGATTGGGGTTGTTCTTACCACATGAGTTATAATAGGGGGTATTTTCCATTTATGAAGAATGAGATGGTGGAATTGTTTTGATGGGTAATAATGCTCCTTGTAAGGTTGTTGGTGGGGGAACAATTCAAATCAAAATGTACAATGGCATTATTAGGACACTCACTAATGTTAGGCATATTCCCGACTTAATGAAAAATCTCATCTCTCTTGGCACTCCTGATGCTCTCGGATACAGATATTTAGGTGATGGTGGAATACTGAAAATATGTAAAGGTGCTCTTGTGCTAATGAAGGCTTGCAGAGTTGGCACTTTGTATGTTTGGCAGGGATCTACAGTAACTGGGGTAGTGGCTGTCTCAACTTCTTCAGATGAAGATATCACCCAAAGTGTAGCATATGTGATTGAGACATATAGGCGAGAAAGGCTGAGCATTATTAAACAAGAGAGGTCTACCTTGTGGTCAAAGTATTGGTAAGTTGAACATTTGTGAACACTGCATTTTCGGTAAGCAGAAAAGAGTTAGCTTTCATTCATCTGCAGTTCATAAACAAAAGGTACTTTGGATTACATTCATTCTAATCTTTGGGGCCCCTCTTGTGTTCCTTCTAAGGGTGGTGCAAGATATATGCTTACTTTTATTGATGACTATTCAAGAAGAGTTTGGGTATATTTTTGAAGTTTAAAAGTGATGTTTTCCTAACATTTAAAAAATGTAAGACTTTGATTGAAAAACATATAGGAAAACAAATTAAGCGACTGAGGACTGACAATGGGTTGGAATTTTGTGGAAATGAAGTCAATGAGTTCTGCAAAAATGAAGGAATAGCTCAACCTTGTACTGTTAGAATGACGCCTCAACAGAATGGTGTGGGAGAGCGGATGAATCATACTCTTTTGTAAAGAGCTCGATGTATAATCTCAAATGCCAAGTTGACATTAGGCTTTTGGGCAGAAGCCATCTACGGCTTGTCACATCGTCAACCGCTCTCCATGTGCACTTCTTGATTTCAAGACTCCGGAGGAAGTTTGGTCAGGTACTCCTGTTGATTACTCTAATTTAAGAATATTTGGGTGTCCACCTTATATGCATGTTAACGAGGGAAAGCTAGAGCCTATGGCTAAGAAATATATTTTCCTCAATTATGCTTCAGGGGTGAGAGGATATAGATTGTGGTATCCTGATCCCAAATCACCCAAATTTGTAGTTAGTAGAGATGTTATATTTGATGGATCTTATATGTTACATCCTGGAAAAGAGTCTTGTAATCCTTGTGATTCAGAAAAAGAGGATAGTGCACAAAATCAGGTGGAGTTAGAGGTTGGTGGTTCTTCCGGGAGAAACCCAACCCAAGAAGTGGTTGAAGAATCTGATCATGAACGTGGTGAAGATAAATTGGGAGATGAGGATTATTCCATTGCCAAAGATAGACCGAAACGTGACATCCGACCACCATTGAGGTATGCAAATTTGGTTGCATATGCTTTATCAATGGCATAGGAAACATGTCGAGACAAGGAAACTTCCACTTATTCAGAGGCAGTTTCAGGTGCTAATTCAGATAAATGGTTGATGGCTATGAACGAAGAGATGTAATCTCTACACAAGAATAGAACATGGGATTTAGTGATGCCACCAAAAGGAAAGAAAATCATTGGTTGCAAATGGATTTTCAAGAGAAAGGAAGATACTTCAGGTGTTGATAATGCAAGGTACAAAGCACAACTGGTCGCAAAGGGCTATAGTCAGATACAAGTTTAGATTTCAATAATGTTTTCTCACCTGTTGTGAAACATAGTTTTATTCGTGTATTGCTTGCTTTGGTTGCCATGTATGATCTGGAGTTAGAACAGCTGGATGTGAAGAAAGCTTTCTTGCATGGTGAATTAGATGAACATATCTATATGAGTCAACCTGAAGGTTTTGAAGTTCAAGGTAAAGAAAACCGGGTTTGCTTGTTGAAGAAATCCTTGTATGGATTAAAGCAGTCTCCAAGACAATGGTATAAGAGGTTTGATTCATTTATGTTGGGTCATGGTTTCTCCAAGAGCATGTATGATAGTTGTGTTTACTTTCGGAAGTTATAACTCATTCATTTATTTGCTATTATATATTGATGACATGCTTATTGCGGCTAAGAATCTTGCAGAAATTCACGAGTTGAAGGCCTTGTTGAATAGTGAATTTGAGATGAAATATTTGGGTGCATCTAAGAAGATTCTTGGTATGGAGATAAGAAGAGATTGGGGAGTTGGAAAGTTGTACCTGACCCAGGAGAGCTACCTCAAGAACGTTTTGGAGCGATTTGGCATGCATGATGCCAAACCAGTTAGCACTCCTCTTGATAGCCATTTCAGGCTATCTGCTGCCCAATCACCAAAAAATGAGGAAGAAAAAGATTATATGGCTAGAGTTCCTTATTCAAATGCAGTTGGGAGTATAATGTATGCAATGGTTTGTACTCGCCCTGATATCTCACAAGCTGTTAGTGTTGTTAGCAGGTATATGGCCAATCCGGGCAAATCACGTTGGCAGGCTGTGCAGTGGATTCTTAGATACTTAAAGGGTACTTCGAACATATGTTTGGAGTTTGGTAGAACCAATAACACTCTGGTTGGCGAATTAACTCTACAACAAAGGGTCACTACCATTCACTATGATAGTCAAAGTGCAATTTACTTAACAAAATATCAGATGTATCATGAGCGGATGAAGCATATTGATATTAAGTATCACTTCATTCGTGATACCATTGCACAAAAGAAGATCCTTGTTAAGAAAATCAATACAAAGGATAATCCTGCTGATATGTTCACGAAGACTCTTCCCTATTTCAAGTTCAAGCAATGCTTGGACTTGACTGTTGTTCATTATTGGTGATTCAGCCTATTATGGCCATGCCGAAGGAGGTTGAGTAAGTTATTACTTTTGGGGTTCAGACCAAGGTGGAGATTTGTGAAGAAAATTGTGGTCTTCAACCATGAACATTCACCTCTTTGGAAGGTAGCAAAATATTAAATTGTAACACTATTCTCATCCCATGCTTAGCAAGTTGAAGCATTATTTCTTTGTCTATTGGGGTTCAACTATCATGGTTTTTTGGCAAGAACCGTTTGGAAGTAATGTTCACAACCCATGCTTAAAGCAAGAAGGAGGATTTCTCAGGATATTGAGATAAGTTTGTTTGAGGGCTCTTGGCCATTGGTGAACTTGGAGTAGTATAAATATGGGATGAAGTTAGTAGTTCAAATACACCTCAAGCATAACATTCCTTTGCTACTTACTTTCTCTCCCTTTAGCTCTCATTTGTAGTTGTAGAATCCAAAGCACTCATCTTTATATTTTGCCACATAATTCCTTCATAGGTGATAGACAAAGCCTTGTAATACTTTCTCCACATATAGTGAAGTTTCCGGTCTCCTCCGTCTGTGGATGTAGGTCAACTTGACCGAACCACGTAAATCCTTGTGTCCATTATTTCCTTTATTTTCTATACATTTTCTTTTTTATCCATCTTTTCGGGCTAATAGATATCTCGTGAGATTCGTATTGCTAACAATCTCTATCATTGTCTGTTGCCTTGTTCTTTTAAGGAAACTGAAACAGCAAGGTGATGAAGCTCAAAAAGATTTTCTAGATGAAGTGCCCGGAATGCTTACAAGATACTCGTACTACGAATTGAAGGCTGCTACTGAAGCTTTCAGTGAGAAACTTGGGGAAGGAGGTTTTGGATCTGTTTATGAGGGTGCGCTGAGGAATGGCAGAAAAATAGCTGTCAAGTGTCTTGATGGTATAGGAAAAGTAAAGGATTCATTTCTTGTGGAAGTGAAAACCATTGGTAGCATTCACCATGTTAATTTGGTGAAACTGATTGGATTTTGTTTTGAGAAGTCACACAGGGCTTGTTTATGAATACAGGGCCAACCGATCTTTGGATGGATGGATCTTCAATAGAAAGGACAACACTTGTCTTCCGTGGGATACAAGGAGAAAAATAATATCAGAGATAGCCAAGGGATTAGCCTATCTTCATGAAGATTGCAGTCAGAAAATAATTCGCTTGGACATCAAGCCTCAAAATATCCTCCTGGATCACAACTTCAATGCCAAAATCAGCGATTTTGGACTATCGAAGCTGATTGAAAAGGATCAGAGCAAAGTTGTCACAACGATGAGAGGAACGCCTGGATACCTCGCTCCAGAATGGTTGAATTCTGTCATCATAGAAAAGGTAGACATTTACAGCTTTGGCATAGTGATGTTGGAAATCATTTGTGGGCCGAAAGAATCTAGATTGGTCCAAGGCCGATGAAGACAAGCACTTGCTGAGCATCTTCAAGGGAAAAGCCGAGGAAGGAAAACTTGCGGAAATGGTGGATGAGAACAGTGAGGATATGCTGAAGCACATTGAAGAAGCTGTGGAGATGCTGCAGGTAGCAGCATGGTGTTTACAAGGCGATTTCACAAAAAGGCCGTCAATGTGTACTGTAGTTAAAGTGCTAGAGGGCTTAGTAGAAGCTGAAACAATTCTTGATTATGACTTCTTGAATCCAACAATTGTTGCAAAAGGGATAGCTAATGAAGGTACTGAGGTTCTGCCTTCAGCATTGTCAGGGCCAAGATAGATAAGAATCACTCATTGAAAGCTGTCATTCTAATCAGTCTAGATAGTCATTTTAATGAATTCTGCCATCTTGTTACTTCACCCGAAATTGATTCTGTTGCTACTCAAATGTAATTGTGATCTGTGCACATGAACCAAGGAAATGAATCCATCTTTAAATACATCCCGCACCAGATGGCAAACGATTTCTATATGGTTGGTCCTTTCGTGAGAAAACAAGATTTTTCAATTATGTGAATTGCAGCAGCACTGTCACATTGAACTGGGATATAAAGAGGTAATTGAATCTTGAAATCCTTGAGACGATAGCTGAGCCATTTAAGTTCACAGAGAGTCATGGATCAACTTTGGTATTCAGATTCAATAGAAGACTTGGACACCGTAGAATGTTTCTTCGATTTCCATGAAATCAAAGAAGAGCCCAGTAAAACGGAGAAGCCAGTGATTGATCTACTCGGTTCTTTGCAAGTTCCCCTGTCAGCAGCACAGCAGCTACGAAGACTGATATCAGTCTAGGAAGGATAAAAAAAAGACCAAATGATTGATGATAATTTATGAATTATACAATATGCAGGGCCCCAAGCCAATGATGCTTAGTAGGTTGGTTGACAAACTATCTTGATTGGTGTACTGCAAATGTGATATCGGGCATCGTGAAATTTGATGCAGGGCGAATGGCGGCAAAGATTAAGAAGTGATGGATCGCCGTAAAGGTTCGATATGGTTTTGAGCATAACTTTTGCGTCCAGACTTGGAATCAGGCGATTCCAGTGGTGTTGGAACCGTCTCGACGAGCACTACAATATTCATCGCTATGCCATGAGTCATGGTGTTTTTTGGCCATTTGAGGTCGTTTAAGGCCTCAAAACGACAACTTACTGTTTTTGAGTGTTTTCCTATTTTCGTTTTATTTAGGAATTTATTCCAAATTTCTTTTTTTCCTAAATCATTATAGTATTTAAGAATCTCTTGTATTTTTCGGAGACTCATCTTTTCAAAATAATATTTTTGAGATTTATTTTCTCTCTGGTAAGTTCCAAAACTAACCCTAGGATTCGTGCTTGTGAATTCTTTTGATTATTCCAATTGTGTCAATTGGTATCAGAGCAGGCTTTTCCCTGATCTTTTCCATTGATTCACGATGAATGATCAACCATTAACCCAAGCGGAATGAGCAGCGATTACCATGGCACTTGTTGCTCTGAGTAAGCAGATGGAGGAGTTGACGGTGCAGGTGGAGACTTTGAGCAATGGTGAAAAATTGGCCAGGAGGAATTCGAAGGGGAAGGCTGATATCCCATTTTTTTATGGATCCATAGACGTAGAGGAGTTGCTGGATTAGCAGATCGAAGTGGATCGATTTTTCGATGTCATGGAAATCTCGGAGGACAGACAAGTGAAAATAGTCGCAGTAAAGTTGAAAAGTACGGCCGTTGTGTGGTGTTACAGGCTGGTTGACTCAAGGCGTAAATAGAAAAAAAATCCGATCAGATCGTGGATAAGGATGAAGTAGATGATGCTGGATCGATTTTTGCCCGCTGATTACAAAAAGATTTTATACAAGCTATACATTGATTGCTCTCAGGTAAGGAGATTAGTTCAGGAATACATGGCCGTGTGGACTCTGTCCGAGGCTCAAACTTTGGCCATGAAAGCTGAGATGATAGATAATTCCCCTCGTGACGGAGGTGGAGGTTTTTTTGGCTTTCGAAAAATTCAGCCCCACAGCAGCTTCGAGTCGTTTGGAAGCAAGGAGAAGGCTGTGTGGTTACCAAGGAATCCAACCTTGGTGCTGGTAGTGGTGGTTCAGGTGGTGCACAGGAAAAGAGAGTGATCCCAGCCAGGGCACCGATGCAGAGTCAGCCTAAACCGTATACTAAGCCTCGTGGTGACAAGTGTTTCTGTTGTGGTGGTGTGGGGCACATGTAAAATGTTTGCCCATCGAGAACCAAGGCTTTTCTAGAAGAGGATGTTAAGGACGATGCAGCAGATGAGTATGAAGGAGATGGGTTCGCCGATGAGGAGGCAACTGAGAAGGTCAGCATTGTGTTGCAGCAAATTATTTTTTCATCCAAGAATGAAGGGCGGCATAAAAATCTTTTCAGAACTCACTGTTCGTTTAATAACAAGTTGTGAAATTTAATTGTGGATAATGGTGGTTCTGGAAGTCCGGTGTCTGCAAACTTAGTTGAATATCTGAACTTACCCACTAAGCCTCATGAAAAACCTTATTCCTTAGGATGAGTTAGTAAGGGTAAGCATGTTAGGGTGACATTAACTTGTAGTATTCCTATTTAAATTGGGAAGCATTACAAGGAGAATGTGATATGTGATGTACTGGGTATGGATGTGTGCCATGTGTTGCTGGGACGACCTTGGCAGTTTGATAATGATGTTACTCACAAGGGGCGTGATAACATCATATTATTTGCATGGGGCGGTATGGCTTCTGTTCCGTGTTTTGACAGTGTTGCTAGAAGTAAGCAGTCAAATTTTCTAATTATGATCCGAGGTGAAAAGGAACTTGATGAGTCTGTTGCTGAAGCTGACTATTTTTATCCTGCGGTGAGGAAGGGGTTGCTGAGTGCTGCAAAGGAGGAGGCACTAATTCCAGTGAAAGTGCAGGCAATTTTGGAGGATTTTGAGTAGTTAAATGGTGACGAGCTTCCAGGTGAGTTACTGCCTATGCGGAATATTCAACATCATATTGATTTGGTTCCTACCTCTAGCTTGACAAATCTCCCGCACTATTATATGAGTCCGAAAGAAAATGAGATTATGAGGGAACAGATTGAAGACTTGTTGAAGAAAGGGCTCATTCGTGAGAGTATGAGTTCTTGTGCGGTTCCTGTTCTTCTTGTTCCTAAGAAGGGAAATCAGTGGCGAATGTGTGTTGATAGTATTAACAAGATTACCATTAAGTATTGATTTTTGATTCCGTAATTGGAAGACACGCTGGATGAGTTGGAAGGTTCGAAGGTGTTTTCGAAGATTGATCTTCAGAGTGGATATCATTAGATTTGTATGAGGCCTGGAGATGAGTGGAAGAGGACTTTCAAGAGCAAGGATGGATTGTACGAGTGGTTGGTGATGCCTTTTGGGTTGTCTAATACCCCTAGCACCTTTATGAGGTTGATGAATAAGGTTTTATGCCCTTTCATTGGTTCTTTTGTGGTGGTTTATTTTGATGACATCTTGATTTACAGTAAGATAAAAGAGGAGCATTTGAGCATTTAGCCAGCACCGACACCTGTAACTGAGGTACGGAGTTTCCATGGCCTTGCTACATTTTATAGATGTTTTGTCCGGAATTTTAGTGATGTGACTGCTCCCATAACTAAGTGCTTGAAGAGAGGAAAATTCCATTGGGGTCCTGAGTAGGAACAAAATTTCGCCTTGATCAAAGAAAAGCTATGTATTGCGCCTGTGTTAGCTTTACCTAATTTTGATAAGGTTTTTAGTGGAATGTGATGCTAGTGGCATAGGAATTGGGGCTATACTATCCCAGGAGAAGAGTCCAGTGGTGTTTTTCAGTGAGAAATTGACGGAGGCTCGGTAGAAGTGGAGTACTTATGATTAGAAGTTCAATGTTATTTTTAGAGCTCTAAGATAGTGGGAGCATTACCTGATTCAGAGAGAGTTCATCTGTTCACTGATCATCAAGCTTTGAAATTTCTCCATAGTCAGAAGATGATTAATAAGATGCATGCTCGATGAGTCAATTTTCTGCAAAAGCTTCCTTTCGTTATTCAGTATAAGTCAGGAAAGTCGAATAAGGTGGCAGATGTTTTTAAGTAGAATGGCTTCTTTGTTGATTACTTTGGCACATGAGATAGTTGGGTTTGAATGTCTGAAGAAGCTGTACGAGGAATATGCTAAATTTAAGGAAATCTGGGTGAGTGCAACGAGGGTAATCTTAATGGAGCATATATTCATGTTCATGATGGTTTTCTATTCAAAGGAGATCAATTGTTCATCCCTAACTCTTCGTTGAGGGAGAAATTGATTTGGGATTTACATAGCGGCGGTCTTAGTGGTCATTTGGGGAAAGATAAGACCGTTGCTAGTTTGGAGGTGAGATATTATTAGCCGCATTTGAAGAGGGATGTGAGCACTATTGTCAAGAACTGTTATATCTTCCAGGTTTCTAAAGGCCGGTCTCAAAATATTGGTCTTTACATGCCTTTACCTATTCCTGAATATATTTGGCTAGATTTGTCCATGGATTTTGTGTTGGGGTTGCCATGTACCCAACATGGTGTAGATATTGTGTTCGTGGTGGTGGACTAGTTTTCCAAAAATGTCGCACTTTATTGCATGTAAGAAGACTGCAGATGCATCCAATATTGCAAAGCTGTTCTTTTGGGAAGTTGTTTGTCTTCATGGAGTTCCGAGGTCCATTACTTCAAACAAGGATACAAAATTCCTCAGTCATTTTTTGTTAACCTTATGGAAAATTTTTGGGACTACTTTAAATAAGAGTTCTACAGCCCACCCCCAGACTGACAGGAAGACTGGAGTGACGAACAGAACATTGGGAAATATGATTCGGAGTGTTTGTGGTGAAAAGATGAAGTTGTGGGATTTGGCTTTGCCTCAGGTTGAATTTGCTTCTAATAGTGCATTACATTTTGCTACGGGAAAATCTCCATTTTCTATTGTTTATAATACTGTTCTGAAGTATGTGGTGGATTTCGTCGAGTTGCCAAAGGATTCTGGAGTGAGAAATTTGGCAGAAAATATGGCTAAGGAGATTGTGGAGACCAAGAAAGCTGTTAAGACTTGTTTGGAAGCTACTGGGCAGAAAAATAAAGAGGCTGCTGATAAGTGCAAGAGGCTCAAGGTTTTCAAGGAAGGTGATGAAGTGATGGTGCTCTTGCACAAGGAGTGGTTCCCAGTTGGTACTTACGGTAAGCTCAAACCACGTAAGTATGGTCCATTTAAAGTGTTGCGAAAGATTAATGATAATGCTTATGTGGTGGCTCTTTCGGATAATATGAGCATTTCCAACACTTTTAATGTGGCTGATATTTATGAGTATTATGAGGATGAGATTATATATCCTGATGACAACTCAGGGTTGAGTTCTTCAAATGTGGAGGGGACTGATGCAGGGCGAATGTCGGCAAAGATTGAAGAGGCATTGGATCGCCGCAAAGGTCTGATACTGTTTTGAGCATTACTTTTGCATCCGGACTCGGAATCAGGCGATTCCAATGGCATTGGAACCGTCTCGCCGAGAACTACAATTTTCATTGCTATTCCGTATGTTGTTGTGTTTTTTGGACATTTGAGGTTGTTTAAGGCCTCAAAACAGCAATTTACTATTTTTGAGTGTTTTGCCTATTTTTGTTCTATTTTGGAATTTATTCCGAATTTCATTTTCTCTTTTTTTATGGACTCATTATATTATTTAAGGATGTCTTGTATTTTTTGGAGACTCATATTTTTACAATAATATTTTCGAGAATTATTTTCTCTTTGGTGGATTCTAGAACCAAACCATAGGATCCGCATTTGCAAATTCTTTTAATTATTCTGACTGCATCAAAATTCCATTATAATAGCTATCCAAATAAGCCTCCTAAAGGGACCAGGATCCAACAGTAGCGGTGATTTTGTATCAGTACAAATCCAAGCACAAAAAGAGGATATTGGCATCCTTAACATTGTCAAGGTTTAAATTAGAAATCAATGTGGAAATACATTTGTTTTGAGTGAGGAACATACAACTGATTGACCTTACTACTTCAATTCGGAGAAAATTGAAATTTAGTTTTACCTAGTTAATTCAATAATCACTACCATATTCTAACATAACCTATCTAACCAAGTAAAATATAAAGACACACGACTTGATTACACAGTTCGGTGAAATCCACCTACATCTGTGGGGCCGGGTCAAGTTCAGAATGAATCCACTAATCAGAAAGATAGTACAAAGTACACCATACACTTATACTTATCTTCTCTAATTATATATAACATGGGAATTCTGCTAGCCCCCTAACTACCGATCCTCCTTGATCAGACTCCCTCTGACATCTAAACTCATCAACACTGGATATCCTCCTCCCGAAGAATTAAGGCATATAATTATGAACGTTGATCAAAAGGTTTTGTTAGCGCACTCAATTTGAGAAGTGAGAAGGAGTTTTGCGAAACCAAGGAGAAAGTGACACAAGAGGATGATGAGTTAGTGGAGGCTACCAAAGCGAAGTTTGAAGAAGAAGAGATAGTTGTCAAAGAAGCACCCTCCAAGGAGCTTCCACCACCCGAAGCTCAATTCACTAATCCACCTCCATTTCCAAGTGCTTTGAGGGGAAGGCCAAAGGTGGAGACAAATGAGGCCAATATTCAAAAAGTCTTCAAAAAAAGTAGAGGTATCTATCCCTATCTTCGAATTGATTGAAAATGTACCTTTATATGGTGAATCGTGGTCCGAGGAGTGTTGCCTTTGTATGATAATGATCCAAGAATAACTAGCCTTCAAGGGTGATTCCATTGGATTTGTCTTCTTGATTACTACAAAATCGACTACTTGAACTCCCAATTCGGACTAATGGTTCACCCGTGGCAGCAAACGAAGTTCAGCCGACGAAGGACTAGCGCCACGTGACAGCCCACGCTACACGAAGCATCAGAAGCCCGTTAAGATGCCCACATTCCACCCTAAACAAAGCAACACCACCGGTCTATGATAATGGAGCTGGGTCATGAAGAATGAAAGGGAAAAGTTGAAAATTTTTAGCCAAGTATGAACCTAGTCCGTGAAAGCCTTCACGAACCGTGATGAGAATTCTGAGCAAACACCCATGCTGCTCGTGGTCTGTGAAAAAAAGGTCGGGATGTGAAAACTACTGATTAGAAACTGTGGTGCTGCTCGCAATCCATGAAAACCTTCACGGACCGTGGCTTCTCGCATCTATGAATGTTCACGCATCGCGCCAGATCTGGCGGTCCATGCTTGAAGCTTCACGGACCATGGCATCCAAGCCAGTCCATGAAACTAGGCGGCTGACCTAGGGTTTTAGAACTTTTGTCTTATTTTGGGGCTATTTTTAGGCCCATTACCCTACTACTATATATAGGACCCTAGTCTACTCATTTTCATATACATTAGGAGAGAGAATTCATATCTTGTAACTTGGAGAGCATTTGGGAGAAGGAATGAGTTCCTTAACAGGTTTTGTATTTTTTCCTTTTCTTTTCTTCTTGTTTCATTCCAAAGATGTGGAATTCAAATCTATATTTGAATTCCATGCCTAGGGAGTTGTTACATTAAGCTTGGGATATATTTGGGACATGTGTAGCTTTTGATGCTTTATGAGATTCCTTAAATTCCATCTATATTTGTGTTTATGATATTATTGTGATTGTTTTTTTAATGTGACAAACGCATAAACACTACACCACATATGAGCACACACTTTGGGCTATGTTCATGTATGGTTCACTTATTGATGCCCCATTTGGAAGAGAAACCTGCATGTTTGAATGGGTGGAGGGGAACGATTATGCGTGAGTGTGGGCATGAGAGATTCAAGGTAACCCTAATCTGCATACCATCGCACCAGTCTTAGTTGATTACTTAACTGTTTTCCAATAGGTTACGGGTATAGATAGTTGATAGTTGCAAGCTAGGTGTTGTGTTGAAACCCTAGTATCACAGATAATGTGCCTATGAACCTTAGGCCTCGTGTATAGAGGACCATTGGGAATTAGTGTATTCATGGTGGAAGCGTGGGACGTAATAGCATGGGGGAGAAACATAACCACAACAATGATCAGACCTAGTTGTGCTCCCCTAATTACGATGGCGGTGATGATGGAGGGTTACGAGCCATCCACCGTGATAGGGATGGGGAAGTGTATGCCATTGGCCACACCACGTGTTGTGACTACACTAATAGGTCTTTTGTATGTCTATATGTGAATGAATCTAGGATTGAAGCATTAGAACTACCATGTTGCTAAATTAGTCCTAAACGATTAGTATAAATAATTTACTTGTTTTTTTATTTCATACTTGTAGTTTTTTAGTTGAAAATACCAACCCCCCTAGTTTCCATGTTTACACTAGTATCTATTCATTTCACTCATGCGGATTGACGACCCGCACGAGGCTATGTTTTAACTTTACTTGAACTTTAGCATCTCTGTGGATAAAACCAGGGCTTGCCGCTTACTTTCCTTTGGTAGCCTAGCAACGAGAAATGGGTCCAGAATCTAAATCTTATCTTTGACCATCCCATGGGATCAGTGCCTCAGCCCAGGTAAGTTAAATTGTGCTTGCTACGATTGTATTAACGACCCCGGGTCGAGGTGGGTCAATTATGCTAAAGTGCTTGGCGATTAATTTGTAGTAATTAACTATTTTAAACTAAATTTACTAACCTGGAGAAATTACTTTTTGATGCGTCTGGAACCTAATTGGACTGCGTCTCCTTCTCTTCCTCTATAGTCTCCAAAACAGAGCCCTCAGAATATATATGGGGGAAGGCCCTCCGATGGTAAAGTTAGCCACTGGCTGATATAAGAGAGAAGGGAAAATAGTGAATGAATCAAAATGAATGACATACCTTCATATTTATACGAATTAAACCCTAACAGTTGTGGCATGTAACCGCAATTCTTATTAAATACGTATTAATGAAAACCTTGACTCATTCATGACTAAATCCTATTGGGCTAAGCCAACCAAAAAATATTATTTAATGAATTGGGCTACGGTCTTACTCTAGCTTCATAAGAGTGTCATCAAAAGCCCCCAGAGAACTCGAGGCATGATGACTATGTTCGAGTATTCGAATCAACTTAACTTCGAATACATTAACATTGTAGTAATGCCTTAGTTCTCTCAAGATCATATCCTCGATAATATCGAGTTTTCCTCCCTTGCTCAAAGGGTTTCTCAAAATCTTGTGATTCTGAGCTACGTATTTTCTTTTAAAAAAAGGAGTCTAATATCAAACCCCAAACATCAATGATTGGCTGGGTAAAAAAGTTTGAGATTCATAAGAGAGGCTTAGAGCAAGCATATAACACTCATGACACCGTTCTTTACTCGAAGTTTGCACCAATAAGATGACTCAGACTAAAGAGTTTCAGCACTTGATTCTCTTTGGCCAAGAGTTAGGAATTTATTTTCATCTCCTTTGTAGTGTATAAACATAAAGGAATCATTGGAGGAGTCTGGTTATCATTCGACTATGACTAACCCTCAAGAGTATAAGGGTTAAGTGGGACTTAACCAATGCCAACAAGGATTTAGAATCTCGGTGCAATAATAATCACCCAACCATACGAGGCAAGCAGGTGTCAAGCTCACATTAATGAGGCGGTGGAGCGAAAAAAGTATGCCGAGGAATAAATCAATGCCTTCAAGGTATTATTGAAGCTTGTGATATGATATTTGAGGGTCTTTCACAACAATTCTTACCTCAGAGGTGTAATTCTCGATGAAGCTCCATCATCTAGGCTCTCATAGGATCTTCGAGAGAGTTTATCCATGTAGTATATATATAATATTTGATGTGTTATAGTATTTATACATTTATCGAGGAATGATTAAAGTAGCTTTGCTCGATCAAGTCTACGGAGTTTTAAATTTGACGTATATTGGGATAATGTTGAGTAGGTCATTGTTTAAAGTGTAGCACCAAACATGTAGTTCATCATAAATCTCATAGTTGGATGTAGTGTTGGGCAACTAAATCCTTAGTAATGACTTTGGAATTGAGGAGGGTGTCCTTTAAATTTTGGCAGTGGCCTCATTGGGTTCTCTAACACCCCCCTCCCCTCAGTCAAAGGACAACTGTTATTACTGATAACGTCTTATCTCTAGAAGACTTTTTCATCACTTCATTTTTGCCATTTGCACCCTGAAATATTGTAACCAAAATTATCGTGGCCATATAAAGGCCATACATTTTGTAATGGCCCTTAGGGGTTAAAAATATGTTTGCACATTTAATTCTATTGATTGTATTCATGAAGCTAGCTTACTATTTGTTCAGCTTTTTAGAGCTCGACGTAGGTAGAATCAATCACGTAGCCTTAATTATTGGAGGATCAAATTCAAGTATTGAAAGAAAATTTAGCTTCTTCTTATTTGAGAAACCCTTGAGAAGGGGGGATGAATATTCGAGAGCCCCCTGTGGAGGGAGAGATTCGATAGCCCCCAGCCCCTAATCCTCGGGGGGGGGGGGGGAAGAAATATTCTAGAGCCCCCAATGGAGGAAAAGATTCAATAGCCCCCAATCCTCAAGAGGGGGGAAGGAAATATTCGAGAGCCCCTTGTGGAGGAAAAGATCCAAGAGCCCCCAGCTCCCAATCCTCGAGGGTTTGAGTGGCGAGATGTACTCTCAAGTGGTGGATGGTTTACTACGGGTTCGAGCGGATGGGTTCGAGTGGCTCACGTACAATGGGTTCGAGTGGCGAGATATACTCTCGAGTGGTGGATGGTTTACTACTGGTTCGAGGGGCGGATAGGTTCGAGTGGCAAGAGTACTACGGGTTTGAGCGGCAGATAGGTTCGAGTGGCAGATGGTGTACTCCCTCGAGGGGCGGATGGGTTCGAGGGGTGGATGGTGTACTCTCTCAAATGGTGGATGTTGTACTCTAGAGTGGTGTTTGGTGTACTATCTAGTGTACTGTCGACTGGTGGTTCGCGTACTATGGGTTCAAGTGGTGGATGTTGTCCTCTCGACTGGTGGTTCGTGTACAATGGGTTCGAGTGGCGAGAAGTACTCTCGAGTGGTGGATGGTGTACTACAGGTTTAAGGGGCGGGTATTCATGTACTCTTGATTGTTGGCCCATGTTTTGGGCCAAATTTGCTTCATCTTTGGCTCAGTTTTGAGGATATTTGTTGGGTTTTGGCCTTCTCTTTAGGCTATAATTGTATTGGGCAGATGTATGAGTTTTTTCCATGCTTTGATCCCACATTTCCCCTTCGAAATACTTATGCACTATGGCTGATGAGAGTAGGAGAGCAGTCTTTCTTCATTTGGTTGCACGACCATAGGAGTCGGGTAGTGGGTTAATTAATTAGCATATGCAAAATTAATTAACCCATTGCTAGTCGTTAGTTGGATTTGACGGTTACCACACGCTCTATGCTCAAGCTACACTTTGTGTTAAATTAGCATATAGCTGTCCATTTGCTTAAAATGGAGTGGGCGATTACAAAATCGCCAGGCTTGATACACACCGTATAAGTTGTGTCTGTTCTCTCCATCATTAGGGGGGCTATTTTTGGAGGGATCCACAAGAGTTACTAGCAGTGCCTACAAACACTCTTGCCCTCTGAAATAGCCTTGGTTCACATCACTAGAACGTTTGAAGGCTAATAACACCCATTTTTCTTCACCTTAGGGGTGTATATGGTAGAAACTGCTTCTCCATTGGCGGTCCCGGCTTCACTCGGATTCAGCACCACCAGCACACCATGGCAGCCATTCAAGATCCGAGTACACTACACTCGGCTGCGCTTTATGTCTACCACTGACGGTTTCTTCATCACCTTTTCTTCAAGACCCGAGACCCAAGTCTCGACTGCGATTAGGAGATCATATGAAGAGCCAGTACACATTTCTGGTTGCAATGTATAGGTATAGATTTACACTTTTATCTGGACTTGCATTTATTTCCCTAGGCTTAGTACCATCTAGCTTAGGGTTAGCATATGTGGGAGGGGTACCCTCTCATTTTCCCCTAGGTTTCTCATCATTTAGCTTAGGGTTTTCATTACCTTATGTATTTGGTGGGGTCACCTGTACTTTCATAGGGGCCCTCTTGGATGTTCCACCGTATTTTCTATTTACCATTTTACCCTCGAGGGGGGGTTGGAGATACCATCGATAATTGATTTCTTTTTATTCCATTTCATCAAAACTAATGTAAGTTGGAGTTGGCACAAAATATAAGAACTAATTGTAGCGTTTCGTATGAAATTTAAATGTTGATTGCACCGTTTCGCATACAATTTAAACAACTCAAATGCAGAGCATATCATGCAACATAATGTTGAGTCCTTCTTTTCATGAAGAAGGAAATTCCTCGAGGGTACCTGAAGGGGAAGAAGAGAGTGTTCACAAGGAAACATCTCCTACCCTTGAGACTGAGGAAGAAAATATTTAAGGGCCTCTTGTGGAGGAAGAGATAGTGTTTTCCATTAAACATCTTCTACCCTTGAGACCAAGGAATAAAATATTTGAGGGCCCCCTAAGGAGGAAAAGATTCAAGAGCCCCCCCCCAGTGGGTCCTTATCAGTACCCTGGGATTCAACATTCACTGCCTTTGGGTCAGGGGGTCCCTCGAGTATAAATATCCTCTCTGCAATTCTTATAGTTTCCATGTACTAATGTAAAAAATTTTATATTATGTTGGACGTATCGAACCGAAATAAGATCTCAGATGGTCCCTCGAGTATAAATATCCTCTCTACAATTCTTATAGCTTTCATGTACTAATGTAAAAAATTTTATATTATGTTTTCCATTTATATTCATCCTCAAATATTGCATTTTATTTACTCAACCCTCGAGCATATGTATATGCAATGTTGAAAATAAAGATAACTCGAGTGTAGCACATAGCGTTCATTTCATTTTTTTTATTTGTAGTGACAGTATAAGAAGGACGAATGAAGCGCATAGCCTTCCACTTGTCATCGATTGCACATATAGCCTATAAAAATTGAATTAATATTAGGAGTGCAGCTTATCAACATACTTCTAAAATAACCACCGCAGCGCGTAGCATACGAGACTGGATTTATTACAACAAGTATCATTTATTAGTTTTTCCCTTGACTCATACCTGTAGCGCGTAACATAAAAAGCTAGAAATAGTATAAAGAGTGCCGCTTATAAGCTTTTTACTCATATCTTTAAGAGTGCCGCTTATCATCTTTTCGCTTGGTTCATCAGCCTTAGCTGGAAAAATGTACAAGAGCTTTTAGCTCAAGTCCTCAGCCTTAGCTGGAAAGATATATAAGAGCTTTTAGCTCTAGCCCTCAGTCTTAGCTAGAAAGATGTACGAGAGCTTTTAGCTTGTGTCCTGAGCCTTAGTTGGCATAATCTTCAGGAGCTTGTAGCTCGAATCTACGGTCTTAGCTAGAATAATGTACAAGAGCTTTTAGCTCGAGTCCTTAGCCTTAGCTGGAATAATATATGGGAGCTCATAGCTCAGGTCTACAACCTTAGCTGGAATGATATATAAGAGCTCATAGCTCGGGTCTACAACCTTTGGCTGGAATAATATACAAGAACTTTTAAATCGAGTCTTCAACCCTTGGCTGGAATAATATATAAGAGCCTTTAGCTCGAACTTTTCCTTATCAGTACAAGCAAAAATATTGAACTTAGCCTTTGTCAGCGTAAGTGAAACAATTGCCGACCTTAGCCTTTGTAGGTGTAAGGGTAATAATCATCAACCTTGGTCTTATCGATGCAAGGGAAGTAATCGTCGACCTTGGTATTATCAACGCAAGGGAAATAATTGTCGACCTTGGTCTCATCGACGCAAGGGAAATTCAATAGTTCATCATCTGAAATTGTTCAACTAATAGCCCTTTGAAGACAAGACAATATGAGCAACATCAACGACACCAATATTGTAATCACCGAGTCGGATCCAGGCCTTATGCCATATCTATAACCATAACAAATGATGCAACATAATCTCGACGATAGAAGGGTATACATAAGAAATAAATAAAACTTGTCCACGCCTCCATACAATAAATAGAGAGTGACCACACGCAAAGTGAATTTTTTTCATACGAGGTAGCTCATTACTTATCTTGTGTAAGAGAAAAAATTGCATTAAGCTAAAATTTCTAGTCACAGATACTCATATATGAGAAAGAGCAAGTTGAATCACTTAACGAACACTTACACTCAAACCTTTTTCTTTTAACATCTATTAGATAGGAGTTGAGCAGACATATTATAATTGAGAGGGTTTGGGAAATCGTTTTCTGTATGACTTTGTTCAAATAACAATGTAACTCATCACTTACTAGTAATTGATGCATATTTACTGAGCCCCCAAAAATTATTTTAAAATATAAAGAAGGATTTGAAATAATTTTAATCCAGTCCCCATAAATAATTTTAGCCATACTACTAGAATCTTCCAACTATAGTCACATATAAGTCACTATCACAAGAACCCCCCTTTAGCACCGGTTTCTTTATGTTCTAGCACCGGTTTTTTTGCAAAAAAAACTGGTGCCTAAGTAACCGATGAAACGGTTTCACCGGTTGGAAAAAAAACCGCTGCTAAATCCCAACTTTTAGCACCAGTTTTTTAGTTAGCACCAGTTTTTAAACCAGTGTTAAAATGTACCGTTATAGCACCAGTTTTTCTTGTTTAAACCGGTGCTAATTTTAGCACTGGTTTTTTTGTTAGCACCGGATTTTCAACTGGTGCTAATTTAGCACTGGTTTTTTTGTGTTAGCACCGGTTTTAACCGGTGCTAAAATATTTACGGCGAATAAAAAAAATTCCTTCCTCTGAAAGCGGTAGCGCGCTACAGCTTTCAGAGGAAGAGAAAAAGACCCGAAACTAAAAATTTAATAGGACATCAATTTAATAATAAAATTAACTTCACAAAATTGATAATATAGAAATAAAACCAAAAAAACTTATGATACAAAACTAATAATCTATGTGACTAAACATTGCGGCGGAAACCTTGGAGAGGAATCTATCTCACCATGCCAGAAGCTTATTCAATAGATCATTGGAAACCATGCTATAAGCTTATACCAGAAGCTTATACCAGAATAAAGATGTTCATATCAGTATATCAACCTTGAGTACTTAACGAGGCTACATAACTCAATTTGATTCAGTCAGACATCAACATTCAGTAAAGTAAAGCACAAAATAATCCACCAAGATAAATACATATCTATCATATTCTTCCTATGCTGATTCATAACATTAATGAAATGACTGTAACAATCTTACTCACATAAATCATATGCTACAGAGCAAAAAAACGTTTAAAGTAAAATACAACATTAAAATGCCAAAGTGAAACATATCATCAAGCATCAACAGAAACTTCATTTTAGTGGGACTCAAAATATGTTTGCTTTTCTCTCAAAAGTCATCCTTTAACTTGTAGCATTCATAACAAATGGGCGAACAATCATGCATTTCACATGATATGACAAAGTTCATACAGTTTAGCAGTGACACAATAAGGAGTCTACAGCAATTTTTCTTGCTACCAAGTCTCTGTGTGTTTCCCATATGCATTGTTGAGTCCTATAGAAATGCAAAGAAGCATCAGTAATCCAATAGCTCTGGAAATGGCAAAAACAAAACAAAGCTGTAATGAATAAATACCGCTGGCATGAAGATTACAACTTTATTTGGTGTGTGTTTATAGAATTCTTCACTATTAGCCTTTTGGAAACTTAAAACCTTGAAGGTTCATAGTATGTAAGCTATGTAAGATGGGCGTATACAAACGGAAAATTAGAAATACATTATGCTTTGATGAAGTAGGTGTCACAGATCTAGCAACCGGGCTATTTTAATGTGTCCATAGTAAATTAGTACATTCATAGCCAATTGAGACACTTAAACTAAACAGTATGAGCAGAAGCATCACCTGTAGAAGGCCCAACATCTTCATGTCCAGAACTTGATTAAGAACCAAAAGCAACGCACCTAAGAAGTATCTGGAAGATGAGTATCAGAAACCACTAATGTGCAACAAAATTGTAATGTATCACCTATAGAATGACAAGTCAGGCACCTTTAAAAGTCAACCGAGTCTGAGGTGTTTGCAAACACAGTAACACTTAGTGGGTGTTTGTTCTCACAATAAGTCCTCTAGAAAAAGAAGTCCAACTTCCAATACAATAATAAAATAAAATAGCCTAATTCATGATATGTCATGGGCGAACCAATACTCTCTTTTGAAATTTAAACCACCAAAGACACTCATCTTCAGAAACTACCATACAACTCAAAAACCCTTAGGAATGTAAAGACACTAGGATTCTGGTGTAACCGAGTACAAGGTCACACCGGTGCTTCGGAAAAACTGAAGAAACAATACTAGAACCAGGGACAAGAGCCATTTTAGACTAGCATCCACAATTCACTAAAGGCAAGCTGAATATCAAACAACCTAGTTCATCATATCATTTTCTACATACCTAATAGAAATGTAAACATGTCTAAGCAACACCAATACTCAAAACCCATAACATATGTTATACATACTCCTTGTTTCACACGTTGCCATTCCAATTAAATAGAAGCACCAAAATGCTCCATACTTTACACACATAATCAAGGAAAAACCCATGCTCATATGTATCCAGAAATGATCAATCAAATGGCTTAAAAAACACAAAACCAATTCAAAGAGTTGATTTAAGAAACATGACTCACCAATGAAAATACTTAAGCCACCTAAAAGTGAAAGGCCAAGAGAACCAACACTTGAGAATCCATCCCAAGCCCTCTTCAGGGATGGCTCATGGTGAACGGTAGAGGAGGGATGAACGGAGAATGGTGTAGGAGCGATAAACAGTGGAAGGAGTGTGGCAGCCTGGAGATGGGGGAAGCGGAGCTGTAGGATAATGGATACGGTGCCGGACAGATCCGTAGAGGTGGAGGGCATCAACTTCAGCGGGACAAATTTGTAGAGGCACAGAAAGGCTTCTCGATGGCGGAGAACTTCTCGGCGAAAGGAGCTTCTCAACGGATGGGGCACTTCGCGGTGGTGAAGGGGCTTCGCGGCGGGGGGCTTCTCGACAGCGGGGGCTTCACGGTGGTGTGGAGTGGAGGGAGTGAGCCATCAAGGAAGAAGGTGTAGTTTGGCTGTTGAGGAAGGGAAGTGAGGAGGGTTTCAGCGAGGGAGATAACAGTTTTCCTTATATATAATGCGATTTTAAAGGCTGAGATTCAGTGTATCTAAGTATACTAATGGATTAGATTTATCAAAACCAAATTGATTTAAATTTCATTTTTTATTGCAGAATTTTCAATAATTATTATATGGAAAGTCTTAAGAAAGACGGCCTTCCCATAAGCTTATGGACAGTCCACAGGGGCATTTAACTTAAATGTTGTAATTTTTTATAAAATTTAAATATTGCATTTTATAAGTTAAAACAAGTAATAAAATGTATTTAAAGGTGAAAATATAAAAATATATGATATAAAAAATATTTTCAAAAATTTTAAATTTTGTGTGTAATTTAACAAATGCAGCATATAAGGTAAGAAATAAGTGGTCTGTCCTTAAACTTATGGACAGGCCGCCTGTCAGGAGACCAACTCTTATTATATTACAGTAAAGGCAACTTAGTTATTAGTTAAAGTTAAATTACTTTTTAGCATTTATATATCAAAAGTCAATTAAGGTTTGACCATTGATTAGTTAAAGTGAACATAGTATTTCTATATAGAGAGAGAGTCAAGTAAAGTTTGACCGTTAATTAGACAAAGTCAACCTAGTTGTTAGTGCTTATATATTGAAAGTCGAGTAAAGTTTGACCATTGATTAGTTAAAGTCAGCTTTGTTATTAGTGTTTATATATTGAAGGTCAAGTAAGGTTTGACCGTTGATTAGACAAAGTCAACCTAGTTATTAGTATTTATTATATACTAATTCAAATAAAGTTTGACCGTTGATTTGTTAAAGTCAACTTTGTTATTAGTGTTTATAAACGAAAAGTCAAGTAAAGTTTGACTGTTGATTAAACAAAGTAAACCCAGTTATTAGTGTTTATATATTGAAAGTCGAGTAAAGTTTGACCTTTGATTAGTATTTATATATAGAAAGTGAACTAAGGTTTGACTGTTGATTAGACAAAGTCAAACATTTTTTATTAGTATTTATTATATACTAATTCAAATAAAGTTTGGTCGTTGATTAGTTAAAGTAAACTTTGTTATTAGTGTTTATATATTGAAAGTTAAGTAAAGTTTAACCGTTGATTAGACAAAGTAAACCAAGTTATAGTGTTTATATATGGAAAGTCGAGTAAAATTTGACCGTTGATTAACATTTATATATAGAAAGTTAACTAAGGTTTGTCTGTTGATTAGAAAAGGTCAAACATTTATTGTTAGTATTTATTATATACTAATTCAAATAAAGTTTGACCGTTGATTAGTTAAAGTCAACTTTGTTATTAGTGTTTATGTATTGAAAGTCAAGTATAGTTTGACCGTTGTTTAGACAAAGTCGGCCTAGTTATTAGTGTTTATAAATTGAAAGTGAAGTAAAGTTTGACCGTTGATTAGTTAAACTCAGTTTAGTCACTAGTATTTCTATATAGAGAGAGGGAGTCAAGTAAAGTTTGACCGTTGATTAGACACGGTCAACCTAGTTATTAGTGTTTATATATGGAAAGTCGAGTAAAGTTTGACCGTTGATTAGTATTTATATATAGAAAGTTAACTAAGGTTTGTCTGTTGATTAGAAAAGGTCAAAAATTTTTTATTAGTATTTATTATATACTAATTCAAATAAAGTTTGACCGTTGATTAGTTAAAGTCAACTTTGTTATTAGTGTTTATATATTGAAACTCAAGTACTGTTTGACTATTGTTTATACAAAGTCGGCCTAGTTATTAGTGCTTATAAATTGAAAGTAAAGTAAACTTTGGTCGTTGATTAGTTAAAGTCAGCTTAGTCACTAGTCGAAGGTAATGGTAAATAAAAAGAAACCGTGAGAGTGTACGGGAGTGTACGGGAGTGGGAACATTGTCCCACTCCCGTGATACAATGAAACCTACTGAACTACCCCTGATCTAGATGATACAATCAGGTGGCCCAGAAGTAACCGAAAAAGTCTACGGGAATGGGAACCTTGCCCCACTCCGTGAATACATGATACCTACTAAGCTACCCCTGGACTAGATGATATAGCCAGGTGGGTCAAAAAAGATGCTTATCCCTTCGTGGAGATAGAGGCCTGTAGAGACCATCCATGAGAAACTGATGCTAACCCCTTCGTGATGACAGGGACCTGTAGAAGACCATCTGTGAAAATACCAAGGGGCATGAGAACAAACTCACTCGCCCCTCACTCCATGAAACTTCCATACAACCGGTTGTGTGAACCGGCTCTTCAGCTGTGGTTTGTTCTCCACGGGTGTCTTCCGAACTGAGAATGATCTCGGTGTTCAAGTGAAGTAGTATGACGTCTTCTCCGGGGAGAGGTGGCACACCATTTCTACCATGTACACAAGATGAAGATAAAGAGGTGTTATTGGCCTTCGATAACGATCTCTGGATGAGTGCCGAGGTTTTATCGTTGGGGTTAGGAGCAGATTGATCGTAGTCTGTGTTGCTCCCAAGTGTTCCCCGCTAATAGACCTACTAAGGATGAAGAGATCGAGCATGACTTCTACCGCGCATGCCCCACGTAACGATTTTGTAACCGTTCTTTCCATTTTATGCAAATGGACAGCCTGATGCCATTTTACACTTTTCAGTGCAGCGCAGGCAAATAGCGCAACCAAAAAATAGAGAGCAGGTTTGGAGAATTCTAATTAAACGGGCAAACATGGCTGGGCGTTGTCCAGGTTCTAATCACAAGCGTGGCTGGGGTGTTACCGTGTTCTGGGCACAAGCAAGGCTGGGTTCTAGGCACAAGCAAGGATGGAGGTTTCCCAGGTTGTAAACACAGACAAGGCCGGAGGGTGTCCGGGATCTGAACGAACGCAAGCCTGGGGGGTTACCGGGGTTTGGACACAAGCAAGGCCGGCTGTTAGGCTGGGATTTGGACACAAGCAAGGCCGGCTATTAGGCTGGGATTTGGACATAAGAAAGGCCAGAGTTTTCCCAGGTTCTAGACACAAGCGTGGCTGGAAGGTGACCGGGTTTTGAACACTAGCAAGGCCGGGTGGTTACCGGGTTCTGGTCACTAGCTAGACTGGTGGGTTGCCCAGGATTTGAACACTAGTTTACCCAATTTGATTAAGAATTCCGCCAAAAACTAACTCAGTTTAACACCTGCAACCCATCAGCATTCCCACCTTCCACCATCGATAGCATATTATGCACACAAATTCGCACATAGCCACACAAATCAACACATATATACCATAGAGGGATACGAATCTGTACACTCAACTGCTCAGAAATCCACATTGCAGAAATCCTTTCAAATCAGCATACAAGTCCACACAAATATCTCCTAGAGGGATACTCTAAAATCAACAAAATTTTGCAGTCCAGGTTATGGTCCCTCGGATTATAGCTATAGAATACTCCACCGGTATTGACAAAATCTCACCAATATGCACAAAACAGAACCCATGAGGCAGAGTAAAATCCGTATGGGTGTTCATGAGACAACAACAAAAAAAGTTCAGAATTTAGGCATAAAATTCATTACAGATTCGTGTTCAACATGAACACCACACACGGTTCCACTAAGATATTTACACAAAACTTTATCCTTTTCCACAGCAATCCAAGATTCCACAATTAGATTCCCGGCGAGAAGCCCAACATTAATGTCGGACTCCTCGCCGGAGAGGAAGACCTGTGGAAGCAAAAACAGCCTCTCATACTCTGTTTCATATGAACATAATTCCCTTACAAAAAATTCATCCACAAAAAAATATGCACAACAAAATCCGCACAAAAGTCAACATACAAATCCACACCTGATTCAGAGAAAAAAACTTACATGAGGTTCGCCAAGCTCTCGTCTCCAGTGACCCAGATTGAGGACCGAAGTCTTCAATCCAAGTTGGCGGCGGGTTCGGTTCTAGGTCGTCTTCCCAATTGGAAGTCATCTTCCTTCAAGTTCTCGTCTCTAGTTCACATATTTATCCGAAGTCTTCAACCCAATCCGCACAATTTCGAAGAAGCACGGCCTCCTTCAGAGGACGTCAGAGCCGTCACCTTCTTGTCTGAGATGCGCCTTGTTTTGGGTCTTCACAATCTGAGTTCGGAGCCATCAAGAGCAAAAGCCAGCTCTTTTCCCAAAATTACGGGCTACGAACTTGAGCGAGAAACCCATATCCGATTTTCATGATTTTTGAAAAGTGAGAAATATTTCAAATTGGAGCACCTATTATACATTAAAATATTCCCGGTGAAGAGCCCAACATTAATGTCAGACTCCTCGCCGGAGAAGAAGTGCTGTGGAAGAGAAACCCGACAAAAATCGAACACAATGAACAGTGCAACGCTGTGCCCTATTTTCACCTAAGAGCTCTCCCTCTCAGTTTAGTCACTAGTATTTCTATATAGAGAGAGGGAGTCAAGTAAAGTTTGACCGTTGATTAGACAAAGTCAACCTAGTTATTAGTGTTTATATATTGAAAGTCGAGTAAAATTTGACCGTTGATTAGTTAAAGTCAGCTTTGTTATTATTGTTTATATATTGAACGTCAAGTAAGGTTTGACCGTTATTAGACAAAGTCAACCTAGTTATTAGTATTTATTATATACTAATTCAAATAAAGTTTGACCGTTGATTAGTTAAAGTTAACTATGTTATTGGTGTTTATTTATTGAAGGTTAAGTAAAGTTTGACCATTGATTAGACAAAGTCAACCTAATTATTAGTGTTTATATATTGAAAATCGAGTAAAGTTTGACCGTTGATTAGTATTTATATATAGAAAGTCAACTAAGGTTTAACTGTTGATTAGACAAAGTCAAACATTTTTTATTAGTATTTATCATATATTAATTCAAATAAAGTTTGACAGTTAATCAGTTAAAGTCAACTTTGTTTTTAGTGTTTATATATTGAAAGTCAAGTATAGGTTGACCCTTGATTTGTCAAAGTCGGTCTAGTTATCAGTGTTTATATATTGAAAGTAAAGTAAAGTTTCACCGTTAACTTGTTAAAGTTGTATTTATGTATACTAAATCAATTAAGGGTTGAACTTTAATTAGTTAACGTAAACAAAGTTTATTCTTATTTTTATATATGAGGTAAGTGAATGTTGATTGTTGATTAATTTAACTTAACTTAGTCATTAGTTAAAGTCAACAAAAGAAGTGAACGATTTTGAAAGTTAAAAAAAATTAGCTTAGAGCGGCTGCGCAGCTGCGCAGCTGGTCCCGGCTCATAAAATTTCTGGGAAGATTATTTGAAAATTTTAGCGAATTTTTTGAATTCTTTGGCCAAAATAATGAAATTTTAAAAAAATTCAAAAAATATTTAGAAGTTTTTGGCGATTTCTTTGGGGGGGAATTATTTTGGCGGGAAAAATTTAAAATATTTTAGCACAGGATTAAACTGGTGCTATTTTCTTCCAAAATCGATGCTATTTTTTAAAAAATTGCAATTTCTTTGGCGGAAAATTTTTTTTGGCGATTTCTTTGGCAGGAAAATTTTAAACCGGTGCTATTTTCTTCCAAAATCGGTGCTAATTTTTCCAAAACCGGTGCTATTTTAAAATTTTGGGCTATTTCTTTGGCCGGAAAATTAGTATAGAAAATTTTTTCACCGGTTTTTAAAAACCGGTGCTATTTTTTAAACAACCGGAGCTATTTTTAAAAAATTGGTGCTATTCTACTCAATAACATGTTATTCCTTAATTTTAGCACCGGTTTTTAAAATCGGTGCTATTATTTTACTAAAACCGGTGCTATTTTGAATTTGTTGGTGGGAAGATAGAATTTTATAAATATTTAGCACCGTTTTTTAAAAACCTATGCTAATATTTACAAAACCGGTGCTATTTAAAAAATTTTTGCTATTTCTTTGGTGGGAAAATGAGTCTCGAAAATTTTTATCACCGGTTTTGAAAAACCGGTGCTATTTTTAACAAAAAACCGGTGCTAAGTTTTAATTTTTAACACCGGTTTTAAAGTCGGTGCTATTATTTAATTTTTAGCGGGAATAAAAACCAGTGCTATTTTGAATTTTTTGGCGGGAATATAAAATTTTACAAATATTTAGCATCATTTTTAAAAAATCGGTTCTAATATTTTCAAAATTGGTACTATTTAAAATTTTTTGGCTATTTCTTTGGCGGGAAAAATAAAATTTTCAAATTTTTAGCACCCATTTTTAAAAACCTGTGGTAATTATTTCCAAAACCAGTGCTATTGTAAAATTTAGCACCGATTTTTAAGAATTTAAAAAAAAGCACCGATTTTTAAAAAATTGGTGTGAAAATAAAAAAAAACCGGTGTTAAATTAACACCGATTTTTAAAATCGGTGTTAAAAATTTAAAAACCGGTGCTATTAGATTTTTAGCACCAATTTTAAAAACCTGTACTAAAAAACTAGTGCTAAAAAATCGGTGCTAGAGAAGGGTATATGTGGTAGTGAGTGGAAGCTAGAATACCATAACCTCTCCCTCGGTGAGGGTTACATGTTAAACTCTACGATTTCAGTGAACCAATATAATGAACAATTAGACCTAAGGCCTCATTAAGCCATTGAGCAGATTAAAATCAGCCAATCAGTATGTAGACCTACTCCGGATCACATACTTAAATCGATGTGAATGTTACTCTGAATTATTTAATTTTAAGTTTAGACTTGTCATTCTATTTACACCCCCTTAATTCTATTTACACCCCTCTTTGACTACCTTGGAGTTATAAAAATTTATTGGGAGGGTGTAGATAGAAAAAGATCAAATATATGGCTATTTACACCCCCTAGTCAAACATAAAAGTTTGTGTAGTATATTCTTTATTTATTTTTACTCCAATATAGTATATTCTTTAGTACAATTAGAGCGAATAAGCTCATTGTAAGTATTAATCCGACTTTTATATGGAGTAATCCATGCGTCTACACAATTGTATCTGCGACACCTCCAATATTGAACAACAGTAGGCATCGGGTACCCTCCGGCCAGTGCTACTCTAATATAATGGTTATTATTGACGTAACCAATAGCAATTGCAACATGCTCATACCAAGGCGGAGGGTTAGAGCGGAGGGGAAGATATGTCATACTACCTGCAATATTCAGAACATGCAATATCACATTATATCTGGAAGCAATCAGTGTACCCATTTCAGGCATAGTCATCCAATGCTTAATTGGTGCACTTCGACCCGATTCAAAAAAGTTTAATGAATCGTAGACGTTATACCATCCTTGAGAGCCAAACATTTCGGTATACTCCGTCTGGTAAAGCACAAGCTCTTCCATCAAATTAGATCGAATTGTGGGCCATTCACTCTCCTGAAACCCAAGACACACAGCTATCGCTCGAAATCCACAATTTCCATCAGGTTCCACATCCTGAACTTGCATGATATAGGGATGGTAGATAGTCGGAATTTGATCAATATATGGATGGGATGAATGCCTGCCACCTGAGTAACAACTATTTCGAGCTGGCTCTTGAAATTGAGAAAATTTTGGCTCCACAAATCTTGATGCAGCTGAACAACTATTTCGAGCTGGGTCTGGAAATTGTGTTACCTTCGGCACCACAAATCTCGGCACATTCGAACAGCTATGTCGACCGGGATCTTGAGAGGGCATAGTTGGATCCACTTGATTTTTCCTGAGCTTTTTGTTTTTTGAAGTGGGACGCCCACGAATATTTATTTGCACAGCTGGTTCATGCATCAAAGTTGTTGATGGTGCAAAAATCTCTCTCAACTTCCTCAAAAAGCTGAACTTACCACTCCTTGGTTGCTCCTTATACCGGTCATTAAACATTCTAAGTTCATCCTCACAGCCAAAATCCTCATCATTTAGGATGGTGAATGGTGATAAGTCAAGTTTTCTCCAAAATACATCAACCGAATTAAGTGGAATAGGACGGTCATTGCTAGAATATGTTACCTGTTCATGTGCACATGGAAGCCCACAACTTGAACGCAATTGACATCCACAATTTTCATAATCGAATCCATCAACTTTAGACCGCTTAAACTCATTGAATATCATATCGAGTGCATAACTTGAGACAAGTCCACGTAATTCTCGAAAATGTGAAGTGTTGAACCGATGTCGAATGACAGTTCTGCTTTCTTCAAGACTTGATTTGATGGACGTGTTTTGAGACTCAATGACTCTTTCAATAAAAAGCAATGATGTCTCCAAATCTGACTGTGAGGACTCCAAGTATCTCTTTAACTTGGTATGCTGGCTCTCAACTCTGTTCGTTGTGTAATTTCCGAAATTAAGAAAGCGAACCGTCCAAACAGAGACAAACATTTCTTTATATGTTCTCAACCAGTTATCATCAATATAACCCCAAACACCTGAAAATGTGAAAAAATTGCATTAGAATCTCAAATCATATTTTTATAAAATAAAATAAAACAATACACGTCCAATAATTACTTGGAAAGTCAAGCAAAATTTCTTTTAGTTGAGCCAAATTGGACATGTATGCATTATGGGACTGTGACTCAACTAAAGCACTCCATGATTTGTAGAATTTGTCCCACTGGCAGCTTGACGGTATGGATGGCCTGCATTTTCTCAAAATACTTCTGTAGATATGCCATCTACAAAGCATTCCTTTAGCGTCTGGATACACATTCTTGCATGCTTTCATCAATGCCAACTCCCTATCTGTGACGATAACACGCGGAGTAATACATCCTTCAATTGTGTCTTTGAGACAATTTAATACCCAAGTATAACTGGACTCATCCTCTTTGTGCATGAATGCGAATGCAATGCAAAATGTCATGCTGGTCGAAGTTACACCAACCATTTCGAGCAGTGGCATCGAATATCTATTTGTCTTATATGTTGCATCAATCAACAAGATGTGTGGAAATGCACGCCATTTTTCCAGTGATTTGGGATGGACAAAAAACAAATCTTCGAACTCATCCGCATCATTAGTACGCTTCTCGTGCACATAATCTTTGTCTTGTAAAAAAGACATAACAACTTGCATTTGAGTTTTACCTTCTTTGTCCGCCATCCGAATTTTTTGTCGAGCATTGTATATTGTTTTTGGAATGGAAACATTATTTGGATTTTGCTTCTTCACCGATACCAAAATATCTCGTGGTTTCACATTCATAATCACCAGATTTTCCACCAATTGAACTTCATTTCCTGACAATCTTCTTGCATAAGGGTGACCTTCGAGGTGCGAAGCGGGGTCATGATTATGTGCCGCACACTTTACTTTGACCCTCCAACAACCATCTTTGCGCATGTATTTTCCATTCAATTCGAATGGGCAATCAATTTTTCTGGTACCCGTATTCTTTGATGAGACTTTTTTTGGCTTGTATGTTCCACCACGATCACATTGGAATACAACTGCATATTTCCTTGACCTTTTGATCACAATAACATACTCGAGAGTAAGTCCAGTTGTTTGCACCCAGTCAATCAAATCATCCCGAGAATTGAAAGCCTAATAAAAAATAAAACATTTGATTAGAAATTAAAATCAACTAGTCTTTTATAAATAAATTATAATAACTAAAGCAAATATTATTCAATAACAAAGCAAATAACAACCCGTCCTTGAAAATACTATTCAATAACAAAGCAAATAATTTATAATAATATAGGTAAAAATTCACATGCACCCACAAGCGTAAACTATATTATTAAAATAAAATAATGAATTATTTTCTAATTATAAAGTCAATGGTAGAAAATTTTACCTCATCCGTAGAGAATTCACTTCCAATATTGAGATTTGGATAGGCTTCATCATCATCATCATCATCATTTTCATTTTCACTTCCGTTTTCAACCACATTCGCGTCTTCTCCCTCCTATACATACAAACAGTAATATAACACACATACGAGTATCATACTTGATGACAAAAAAACTTAAAAAAATATTAACAATAATTTGAAGTACCTCATAGTAATGTTGCTGATTGTAGTTTTGATGTTGATAACCCATAAAATTGTGGTTTTCTCCCTATAAATACAAACAAATAATATTTTAATAATAATACTTGTTAAATTATAAACCAATACAAACAAATAAATTTCGAGTAGTGTTTGATACCTCGTAGTGATGTTGCAAATTGTAATTTTGATATTGATAACCCATAAAATTGTGATTTTCTCCCTGTCAATACAAACCAATCAATAATGAATTGGTAATAATACTTGATAAATACTATGTAAAATGAAAAGCTAATATGAATTACAGGTAAAACTAAACATTTACCTCGTAGGAACATCGCTGATAGTAGTCTTGAGGTTGAAAACTCATAAGATTTTCAATCCAGTCGTCCATATCGTCGCTCATACATAAATCGATCTTTCTGTGTATGGTTTGTTTGCTAAAATGTTGGATAGATTATTCTGTTTATCTCTCGTCCTTCTTATAGAAGTTAAATTTTTCGAATTTCTATATCACCTCTTTGGACAACCAATAGATGAATCGCACCGAATGTTGGTTTGACTGAGCGTCCCATCGTGCCCAATATATGAATAGCACCTATTTTGACTAACCGTCCATAGTACGAATGTATGACTGGCACAAAATACAGTATAGACTAAAAAAATTTTCACCACAGTAACACTAATTTTGATGACTAAATTTTTTTCTAATTATCTAATTATACACTATATGAGAATCCGTAAAGTCGCATGAATTAGAAATTTCAAGGATGAGTTAAAATTTTCTAATTATATAATTATTTTCTAATTATATAATTATCTAATTATAAAGTCATGTATGAATGGCACAAAATACAAATACAGTATTGACTAAAATTTTTTCACCACATCAGATCGGATTGACATCTCTAACCATAATTAAATACGAAACACATATTGCGGTGTACTAGAAAAATAAAATTATGGAGAAATAATACTCTATTAATTTAAACTACTAAATAGTAATAAACAAAGCCGTATGATAATTTTTTATAGTTTTTATTAGAATGTATAATTAAAATATTAAATATTAATAAACACAGCCGTATGATAATTTTTAAATTTTATTAGAATATTTAATTAAAATATATGGGTAAAAGCAATATACAATGCTCGAGCAATATACAATTATAAGTATATTCATGTTTGACTAAGAATTAATTAATGCAGAGATTGCACGAACTTTTGTGCTTGACTAGGGATGTAAATAGCCATACACGCTATCCTATTCTATTTACACCTTCCCAACTTGTATTTATAACTCCGAGGTTGTTTACACCCCTTTAGGGGATGTAAATAGCAACTGGTGAGCAAATTATTTCTTGAGCAAAAAGTTATTTCTTGAGCAAATTATTAGACCCCACTTGAAATTCCATTGAGCAACAGCAAAATGCTTTAATGCATAATCAACCGAATCAGTATGTTTAATTCATTGAGCAAATTCATAAAATATGTAGTCAAGATAGGTCATCAACAAAAGAGAAAAACTCCTGTGAGAACGTCTCACCATAGCAAATGGTGAGACCAGGGACCAAGTTGCAATAAGTAGGAAGAGAATTGAAATATAGGACCTGATTGCAAAATTGGAACATAGGCTGAAAATGGTCAAAATTGGGTTATAACAAAAATGGGCCAACCTGAATTTCTCTCTCCTCCCAAATAATATCAGATCTCCTTCCTCCCAAAAATCAAGGAATTTTATTCCTCTTCAAACTCATCCCGAATTCATGCTACTAAACACCGGATTCAATCTCTGAAATCGCCAATCAAAGCTATGCAAAATCTCCGGTTCAAGCTCGCAATCAAGCTCCGAACTCAGAATCTGCAAATTTTTGCAAATCTGAAGCAATCATATTTTGCGACATAATTTTTTGGAATTTTGCACGGAAAGATTCAAGAACAGCGGATTTCAAAGCTTCTAAGATCCGCGAAGGTGAAATAATCAAGGCAATGTGAAATTTACGGTTGAAAACCCTACTTCTATGGTTGCAATCTCAATTATATGAAATCTACGATCTAGGATCTTAGTTTTGTGGATTAAAGTCTTAGTTTTAATGGTTGGATATACGATATAAGGTGTTGTTGTTATAAACTATGGAAAACGAAGCAATTCAAGGCAATGAGGAAGAAGGCAACAAATATGTTTTATCTGAAAATTCAACAAGTTTACATTCAGGTTTAGTTTTACTTTCATATATATAGTTAAACGAATGAAAAAATTGCATGAACACATGAAGTAACGTTTTTATATTGTGGAATTTTTCTGCCAGATCTAGAATTCAGTTATATGCATGATGTGAAGAAATTGTAGGCTTTTTTTAATCTGCTGAATCTTGTGAAGTAATATGATGAACACAGGATGTAACTGCATGAACACATAAAGTAATGTGATATTTTTCTGATGGACAGTTCCCCAGGGTATGAAATTTGGCTATATGCAATTTGTTGAGAAAATGTAGGTGTTTTTTAATTTACTGAAACACATGAAGTAATATGAAGAACACTAGATGTAACTGCATGAACACATGAAGTAATGTGATATTATTTTGACGGATAATTCCCCATGGTCTGAAATTTGATTTTATGCAATTTGTTAGGAAAATGTAGGTAATTATTTTTACTGAAACGTATAGTAATATGATGAACGCTGGATGTAAGTGCATGAACACATGAAGTAACGTGACATTATTCTTCTGGATAATTCCCCAAGGTCTGAAATTTGGCCACATGCAATTTGTTGAAAAAATTTAGGTGTTTTAAAATATTGTTGAAACATGTGAAGTAATATAACGAACACTTGATGTAACTACATGAACAAATGAAGTAAAGTGATATTATTCTGATCGATAACTCCACTTGGTCTAAAATTTGGCTATATGCAACTTGTTAAGAAAAATGTAAGTGTTTTTAAATTTTCTGGAACGTATGAAGTAGTATGATGAACACTGTATGTAACTGCATGAACACATGAAGTACGTGATATTATTCTGATGGATAATTCCCCAAGTTCTAAAATTTGGCTATATGCAATTTGTTGAGGAAAATGTAGGTGATTTTAAATTTTCTGGAACGTATGAAGTAATATGAAGAACACTGGATGTAACTGTATGGACACATGAAATAACGTGATATTATTCTTTTGGATAATTCTCCAATGTTTGAAATTTGGCTATATGCAATTTGTTGGTAAAATTTAGGTTTTTAAAATATTGTTGAAACGTATGAAGTAATATGATGAACATTGGATGTAACTGCATGAACACATTAAGTAAAGTGATATTATTCTGATCGATAACTCCCCTTGGTATGAAATTTGGCTATATCTAAGTTGTTGAGGAAAATGTAGGTGTTTTAAAACTTTCTGGAACCTATGTAGTATGATGAACTCTGGATGTAACTGCATGAACACATCAAGTAACGTGATATTATTCTGATGGATAATTCCCCAAAATCTAAAATTTGGATATATGCAATTTGTTTAGGAAAATGTAGGTGATTTTAAACTTTCTGGAATATACGAAGTAATATGAAGAACATTGGATGTAATGCATGAACACATGAAGTAACATGATATTATTTTTCTGGATAATTCTCCAATGTTTGAAATTTATATGCAATTTGTTGGGAAAATTTAGGTTTTTTTTAATATTGCTGAAACATATGAAGTAATATGATGAACATTGGATGTAACTGCACGAACACATCAAGTAAAGTGATATTATTCTGATCGATAACTCCCCTTGGTATGAGATTTGGCTATATGTAATTTGTTGAGAAAAATGTAGGTATTTTTAACTTTTCTGGAACCCATGTAGTATGGTGAACACTAGAGGTAACTGCATGAACACTAGAGGTAACTACATGAACACATGAAGTAACGTGATACTATTCTGATAGATAATTCCCTAAGATTTGAAATTTGACTATATACAATTTGTAAGTGATTTAAAATTTTCTGAACATATAAAGTAACATAATAAATAAATGATGTAACTACATTAACACGTGAAGTAAAATGATTGAACTTTGTTAAATGATTCGTCAATATCTAGAATTCAATTGCATGCATTTTTTTAAGAATATTCTGGTGTTTTAAATTTAGTGTAACCCAAGAAGTAATATGTTAAATACATATTGTAACTTAATATATACATGAAACATTGTGATGTTGAAGGTCTGAAATTGATTAGTTGAATTTTGTTTTCAAAATATTTTGGTGTTGTAAAATTTTCTTAATTGTCTGATGTAATATATTAAAACAAGATCTTACCTCTTAAACACATGAAGTAAAGAAGTAAAGTGCATAAAATTGATGTATAAAAATGATTTTATGCATTTTATTGAGATGATTTACGTTTTTATAAATTTTTGAAAACATACAAAGTAACATATTAAGTAAACTGGATTAAAACATGAAATAACATGATTGAACTTTGTAACAAGATTCATCAATATCTAAAATTCAATTACATGCACAATTTTAAGAATATTTAATGTTTTAAAATTTACTGTTGACAAATAAGTAATATGTTAAATACTCGATGTAACTTAATAAATTCATGATGTATTGTGATGCTGAAGGTCTGAAATTTGATTGGTTGGTTTTTTTCCCAAAATATTTTAGTATTGTACCTCCATGTACATACTTATCAATGACTCAATAATATGTGAAGATTAGTTTCAAACTAACCTCCATGTACATACTCAAAAAATATTTTCAAACTAATAAACACCAAGCAACCAGTGTTTGAAACTAATGGCTCTAATAAATAAATTAAATGAAATATACATGAACTAATGTTAGAATAAGTAAATTAAAATATGAGGATCGAAAAGTAAAACACAGCATATGACTAGAAGTTTTCTAATGTTTGAACTAAATAACTAAATAATCAAACAAAACATCTAAATAATCGAACTATATACCTAAAGAACATGTGGCTATAAAAAGAACGACACATGAAGTAACAATTAGAAAACATTGTATATTTGGCAAGCAAAATTTAATCATTCGAAATATCATTACTACACAAACTGTTAAACTTTAATAAGAAACCAAAGCTGAAAACAATGGAACTAAAGAGATAACTTCATAACTGAGTTAATACTAGAACACCATCATAAAAAACTACAAGTTTTAATCCAGTTATGACAAAACAAATTCAACAACCTAGAAAATATTCAGAATCATACAAATACTAAATCATTCATCATTCAAATACAACAAAACTAAACATTTAAGTCACACCACAAACTAAATCTATTTTTCAATTCCAACAAGTTCTTGCAAACATCTTAAATTCTTATTTGGGGGGTTGCACATATACAAATGGTCCTTCCAGGTCATCCAATTCATCATTAGTAAAAAAAGTTAAAAGTCATGATAGGTTGGTTATGTTTCCTTCTCCTCCAAATGGTGGCACATTCATCAACCATAGTACATAATTTGTCATTCCAAAACTCTTGTGAATCTTCAAAATCATCCTGTTGAATCTGGGTTTCTACAGTACTACCTTCACTTGATTGCAAGTTGCGCGACCCCTCAGCCACATCACCCTTAACCTTCTTCAGATACATATCAGCAATAACAACTTCAAAGTTATGTTTGACAATCATGAGAGCCTCATCATAAGCCTAGGCTAAAAAAAATATCAATATATTTAGAAGTAGAAAAATACAAATTAGAAGTAGAAAAATAGATAAATAGATAAATACCAGGAGTGGTTTCATTCCACAATTCTTCAATGATAACATTTACCTCAACTGTTATGAGATCATCAATAACAACGATAGACCCAACAACTGGAAAAAATTTAACTAATACTACATACACATTAAGTAATTATATATACACAATAATTAATATGTTAAAAATTACCATCAACGGAAGCATTTTTTTTAAATCTCGGCCGCCCTACCATGAACAGTGGAATCATTTTCAGTCTCTGATGCAAATACAAAAAACTGATGAGTTTAATACCAAAACTAACAATTAATGCACAGGAACTAATAAGTCAAAAAGAATAAATTAAAAATCCTAACATTACCACTTTGTTCAATATTTGTTGAAACTGGAGGACTATTGATCACAGGCTTATCCACAACTACTATGGTAAAAAAACTATATATTAATGAGTTTAATACCCGAACTAACAAGCTATATGTAAGAACCAAGCAATATTAACCAGAACCTTTTTAAAATATTTAAACTGATAAAATATTTATCAAACACTCAACAATAACTATTCAGCATAACAAAATAAATACATAAACTAAAGGCATAAATAATTAAACTACGTACACTAAAATGATATTAAAGCATAAAACATTAACCTAACCTGATTCTTTTATATTTGTTGAAACTGGAGGATTATTTAACACAGCCTCAACCTTGGCAACAACTATTCTGCATAATAAAATAAACACATAAACTAAGGACATAAATAATTAAACTACATACACTAAAATGATAACAATGTATAAAACACTAATCTAACTTGATTCTTTTATATTTGTTAAAGCTCAATGATGACTAACCACAGTCTCAGCCTTAGCAACAACTACATATTACAAACAAATGGTATAAATAACATAGCTAATTCAACAAAAACAAAAAGAAACCATAAATGATAAAAAAAAATTACCAAGCTTATCTCTACCCTCATTCACATCACCTCCAGCTACAATAAAAAATCAAATATGTAAATGCTAGAGGTAAAGAAATAAACAATAAAATTAAATCAATATATTATATTTTAACCGTTCTGAAACAAATTATATTTCAACCATTCTCAGAAGATCCATCAACACTAATTGGCTTATCCACGCGAGATTTACTACCTCTCTTACGCAACCTCTTAGCAATATTGGCTACAAAAAAAAAGAGAGGAAATTATGAGAAATAGATACATAAATCAAGTAATAACCAACAACAATGTAAAATAAAATCCACCATATTTGAATACTAGTTATAGTATGTTTTAGCTGATTCTTTTTCCCTTTAATATGAGTTTTATAATCTGAAAATTATTCAATCAATTATCATAAAAATATAAATATTAAATACAAAACTTACAAACTAACAATATACATACCATATGTAGTAGTCAATTTAGATGCAATCGACTATATTCCCTCAAACACGTAGCATCATCTACATTAAAAGGTAATCACATAAACACACGAATAAAAAACTGAAACACCTAAAGTAAACAGATAAATATGACTATATACATACATATTCAGAAATAGAAAATAGAAAACACCTAAACTTACAGATAAACATGAACTAAACTAATAAAGAGATTAAAAGATGTTGCATATCAAATCATCGAACGACTAATAAGAGGAGCAACTGATATGGAAAACCAAGCAAGAAAACAAAAGAAAGTTATACCAATTCATATGCTTTCTTATAAATTCTATTAAGAACATCATCATAGTAATGATGCTTCATTTCATCATCGTAGTAATCTTTTTCACTCCGCCCAGAAAGAGCTATAAATAAAGAACAACCACACGCATAACTTAAATAACTTTCGAGAAATAATTTGAATCAAGTTCAATGATAACTTGAATCACATACTGTACAACTTGAAGCACCAACAAATTATTTAAAGAACTTACTAGTTAAACTTGGACCACTTTCAAACCTGGGTTTAAAAAAGCACAAATTGCAATGAAGCGCTAACGGTAAAAATTACCGAAGCGCTGAGCGCAAGTGCGCGCTTTTCGGATAAAAGCGCACGCAAAACATGAACGAGAATTATTTCATTAAAGACACAATATAGAACTTAGAATATTATCACAAAATTATAAAAGTCAAATAAAGTTTTCAACACAATACCAAATTCAAAGTTTTATAGGTAGTAAGAAGAACTGAACGAAGGATTCTTAAATTATTATAAAAATATTTAAGGCTCTAAACTCTAGTCATCAGAAAAATCATCATCTCCACCAAAAGTATCCACGTATACCTCATCTCCATCTCTAAACTTTGTTTTGTTGATATTTCTGAATTAGTTAACCATAAAAGCTACTCCATTTCGGCCCAAAATATATAATTATAAAAAGGAAACAAAATGTAGAAGCCCATTTCAGCCCAAAGGCCAAAAGCGCGCTTTTGCCCAAAAGCGTGCTTTTTGGAGCCCTTTGCGCTTCGGCAAAAGCGCTAAAAAACACGTGCTTTTCATCCTGCTCAGTACTTCGTGATACAAGCGCTCAACCTTGTGCTCAGTGGTTAAGCGTGCTTTTTAAAACCCAGCTTCGAATATTCGTGAATCACCTACATGTATTATAGTAGTTTGAAGCACCCACAAACATAATTTGGAGAGTTTAACTTGAATCACCTTTGAAGGATAACTTGATGCACCTACTAGAATGACTTGAAACACCTACTAGAAGGACTTGACACACCTACAAATCAAACTTGAATCACTCTCAGCATCTATGAGCAAAGCTTCAAGAGATAACTTAAAGCACCTACAAGCACAATTGGAAGCGCCTACGAGTATAACTTGAAGCACCAACATTCATAACTTGAAGCACCTACGTACAAGTTAAACTTGAATCACTCTTGATTTTATAATTTGAAGCACCTAAAAGCAAAGCTTAATGCACCAATAAGCACAATTTGAATCACCAACAAGCATAACTTGAAGAACTTACAAGTTAAATTTAAGTCATTTTCAAGAAATAACTTGAACTACCTACAAGCATAACTTGAAGAATTTACAAGTTAAATTTAAGTCATTTTCAAGAAATAACTTGAACTACCTACAAGCATAACTTGAAGCACATACGAGCATAACTTGAAGCACCAGCATTCATAATATGAAGCACCTATGTAAAAGTTAAACTTGAATCACTCTCGATCTATAATTTAAACCACCTAAGGGAAAATATTAAGGCACTAATAAGAATAATTTGAAGTACCCGCAATCATAACTTGGAGAACTTATACATTTAATTTGAATCACTTTCAAGAGATAACTTGAAGTACCTATAAGAATAACTTGAAGCACCTACGAGCATAACTTGAAGCACCAACAAACGTAACTTGGAGAACCTATGATTACAACTTGAATCACCTTCGATTGATAACTTGAAGCACCTACGACCATAAATTGAAGCAATAATAAGCATAAGTTAAAGCACCAATGAGCATAACTTGCGATTCCTACAAATAAAATCTAAAGTACCTACAAACATAAGTTGAAACACCTACAAACATAACTTAAAGCACTTATATCCATTATAGGCATTCTTGCTTCACTTTACTATTTAAAATTTACATTAACCAACAAAAAATCCCCATTAATCGAAACACCTTCAAAGTAAATCAACTCTCGATTCACAACAGCAAAAATATCAATTACTTCTTCATCAACAACAAAACATTCCCATATTAGAGCTCATTTCTTTGCAACACATTCAATTATCAAAAGTACAATAGAGAGCACAAAAGATCATAACACACAACAAATATGGTGAGAAGCTCTGCAAACCTTCGGAGACGGAGCGGCATTAGTTGAGGGCATCGAGAGCGGAGTCGAAGGGGCTGAAGGCCTCAGTGATGGAGCTCCAAAAAGCTATTGAATTTTGCCCAATTTTCTCCAATTTAGGGCCATACACAGAGCGTGTCTTGACAGACAAAATTGAAGGTAAAGCACAGAGCATTTTGTTGACTCATAGACAAGGTAAAGCAACAATAATGGAAATAGAAACCGAGATTGAAAAATCAAGTACATGGGAAGTGCATGAAGGAAGAGAGAAAGCGAAAATAGAGAGGGGTGTTTATATTAAATCTCATCGGGGGATTCAATATCTTCAACTGTCAGGATTTATTCTCATATGAGTGGGTATTCCCACATAAATGAGTGTTCTCACCTGGATTTATGAGGATCCAGGTGAGAACACTCATTTAGGTGAGAATACCATAAATCCAGGTGAGAACATTCATTTATGTGAGAATACCCACTCATATATATATGTTCAATTGGGACAATGTTTTAAAGGATGGTTCATTAGTAGTAAGCATTAGACTTGACGTTTCTTTTCTTCTCCCTTGCAAGTTGTACACCCTCTACAGAGAAATAATTCAGACACATAAATTCAACTTGACCACATTTTCCAGAGCAGCACCAAGACAACTGGGAAAAAAAATTCTACACCTTCTTTTACTAAAAGTCAAGCTGTCTCCATTGGATGTAGGGTAGACCAGTCGGTTTTTGGTTACCAATATGAATTCCCACAAGTGTACCGAGATTATCTTAAATTTGTATAAATGTCTCAAACCCAAAAGAGTTTAGATAAAATATTACTTATTTAACCAAATAAACTGACATGTCTGGCCTAAACAATCTAAACTAGCCGGAATTTACAAATATGGCTTGAATCCTATGACCAAAATTTTCAAAAGTCAAAAGGAAGATATTTGAATCCAATTATACATTCGGATTACACCTCTATCCCATGTACAAGTATGACATACTAAATATATGGTAACTTCATTATGGTAAGACAACTATTCCTATAAGGAAACTAAACTTTATCCTAGCATGATAGGAAGTCTTTCATTCAACCCCTATAAATATTGAGGTATTCCTTCCTTCTATTTTTTAATTACCAGTACTCAAATTAACCACTTTCGATCTATCTTTACCATTGGAGTTCTTCCTCCAGCACTCCAAGGGAGTTTGTTTTTCAGGAGCTGCGTATTGAAGCGAGTTTGGGTTATCGTGATCCCTATTTGACATGCATCAAGTGGCACACCCAGTGGGACATGATTATCAATAACTGGGCACCTTGATCAAATGACACCCACCATTAGATTCATTCATAGTGGACCACCTCCCACAGCGTCTCAGCCTCCACAGACAGGAGGTGTACCGCCAGCCCTAAGCACATCATCAACGATGGTAGGAACAACAAACTAACCCTTACCACAAGCTGCGATAGGAATGACTACTGGCAAAGGGTTGAGCACCATCAAGAAAGATTACCTTCGATTAAGAGTGTTAGAGTTTCATGGCTTCCTTCAACCTCGATGCAGTCGACTCTCCATAGTAGCTTTGGTAACTAATCAAGCAAGGAGAAATCACATTCTTTCATCGCGAAACCCTGAGGAAAATATTATCAACCACTTGAAAGACATCTTCACGCAGAAGGGATCTATCTCGCCATGTGAGACCCAAGAATTTACTTCATTTTAAACAAGGAACCTTTTATCAATAATTTATTTCATGTTGGGTGAATTTAGGATGATACATATTTTGAGGATTAAATTGCAATAATAGTGAAGGTGAAATCATAAATAAATAATTTTTGAGAGAAAGAGTTATAGTCCAACTAGTATTCTACCTAGGTATATAAGGATCAAGAGACTTAAACCTAAGATATTATGTACGAGACACCTCCCTGCACCATAAACAACCACGCAAAACCCTTTCTGCACCATAAACAACCGGGTAAAACAAAATATTGATGTGATCAAGTGAAGAACGTAGGAGCATTGGAAGGAAACTCTGGAGCTAGTTGCTGCTACTCTAGAACGAGAAGGAGGCAGGGCGATTGTGGAAGCTTTTGCATTGATCCTTGATCAAAGCACAAACTTTAAGTTTATTAACAATTCACAATTAGGTTACTAACGTAGGAAACTTTGTCTAAAATTATGAGTGATGTGTGTGTAAGAGTATATATGTTTTTCAGTCAGGTAATAGGAAATTAAAAGTTATGTGTGATATACTGAATTAAAGATCTTGAAATCTAGTTTTCTAATGATATATGATTCGTGTTTTTTATTATATCTGAGTAGAAATTTATGGTTGATTTAGTATTAAGTGGTTAACTAGGGTTATGTCTGATTGCAGTACGTGATTAGTTCTGCAGCCACTTTGTACTAGGGATTTGAATGGGTTATAGGAAATTAAAATTTATTTATAATATACCGAATGAAATTTCTTGAAATTTAGTTTCTAAATATATATGATTTGTATTTTTATGATATCCGAGTAGAAAGTTATGGTTGATTTAGTATTGATTGCTTAACCAGTAATATGTCCTATAGCAGCATGTGATTAGTTCTGCAGCCACGTTTTAATATGGATTTGAACAGGAAATAAGTAGTTAAAGTTTATGTATGATATACCGAATGATATATCATGAAATATAGTTTATAATGATATATTATTTGGATTCTTAAGATGATCGAGTTGAAAGTTATGGTTGATTTAGTATGGAGTGGTCAACCAATAATCAGCCTGATTCCAGTGCGTGATAAATTGAACTGTTTGAGGATCAATCATGTATGAATTTATATGTGTGAACTGTCTACCGAAAGCTAATTGAATCTTGTTTTTAAGGGTGTTGTTTTCATAATTTTTGGAATAATATGTGATGATTTATGATTGTTCTCGTGAGTACTTGTCGGCTTTGAATGGATCTTGTTTAGTTTGTGTTTTAGTGATTTGTTTCAAAGGTAATGGTGTATGAAATTTAAAGTGTAAACTATCAAACGAACAGAAGTCTAGTTTTAAGAATTTAAAATTCGTAATATTTGGGATGATGTGTAGAGAGTTATTGTCATTTTGTGATTACTAGTCAGCAGGGAATCCTTCAATTTCATCTCCATGTTACGGTTTACTTGTATTATGTAGAACTTGAAATAAAATTTAATGAGTTCATGATATATCACATTTTTAGGTTTCACCGAGACTCATAGTCCTTAAGTTGCAAGAAAGGTTAGGGTTTCTACCTTTTAAAAAAATTATCAAAACCGTTTTGGAATCAAAACATTTTCAAGAAAATATTTTGGAAACAAGTCTATTTTACAATCATTTTTAAAGTTTACTCCTATCTTTTTAAAACCAAATGTTTTAAAATCCATTGATTTAAATCTGTTATTGAATCGTGTTATTTTAAATAAAGTTACTCAAGCCCGTTTTTTTTCCATTGCATATGCATATCTTTATCTTAAGTGTGTACTTGTTAACTATGGATGTACCTTATCGCCCATAACCTGAATGTTGCTTAACTGTTTATATGTTACTATGGGTTTACTTTATCGCCCATAGCCTGGCTTGCTCTTGGCTATTTACCTATTACTATGGGTGTACTTTATTGCCCATAGCCTGAACTGTATTATTGTACTACCTGTACTTGTACTGCTTGCCTTGGGATCCCGAAACCCTACTAAATAAACGAAACCCTGCGAGGTCAGCATAGGGCCTAATTGCTTGGTTAGGCTTCTTTGGTTTAATCGGTTATCTCGAGATATACCCTCCTATGACCAGTGACGTTAGTCTACCTATTGGCCTGATGGCCGTTGGCGTGTTTTGCATAGCATGGAGTGATTATCAGGGGATCCCATTCTAAGTCTATAAATAGAACGCCCTGATAACCTCCTACCAGACCTATATCCTTTTCTATGTGATGTTACTATCGTGTTAAGTGACATAATGTCTGTTATTTTTTCATGAGAAATGATTGTATGCGATATTACTTGTGACTGATCATGCATGGCATGCTTTCCCGCTTACTAGGTCAAGTGGATAAAATAATTTTCTTTAGAATACATGCATACATAGCATCCCAATTGATTCACGAAAAATGGTTATGAACTTGGAACCTTCACGAGAAAGAGCTCACCCCCTCCCTTTTAAAATCATTTTAGGTTAAAGTGCCAGGTAAGTTACGAGCGTGACAAATAACGAGTGGAGGACGCCTACGGCCCTACACCCTTAGTTTCATTTATTTCATTTGAAGACATGTTTTTGGATTATGCAATTAGCATTTATCGTTTAAACTTTCCCGCTTCCGTTGTAGACAAGATTAATTGTTAAGATTTTATCATTATAATAAGTGTCCCCTGCAATTTTGGGTTAGGGCGTTACAGCCAATACCATGATAGTCAGAACACATGGTCTCACAAGATTACATTCACTAATACTAGTGAACTTGGTGTGCCAAGAGGCCTCGATACCACTCTGGATAAAAGTACCTCTGTTATACTCGTTATATAGGCCCACAGTCATGGGGTTTCCCCTAAACCTTATAACACCACTGTTATCATCATTGTTCCATCCAGGAGGGATTCATCCCTCACAACAAGCGCCTTATGGAGTGACGGTTGCTAATACTTGGATTATTTCTAAAACTTACCTCGTACAGTCGACACCTTCTCATCAAGATCAGGGACCCAATCCCTATGTCGGGATGGTCCCATAACCTAAGATGCGGAGCGCCCCACTCCTTCATGCTCATCACATCGAAACTAAATTGCCGGTAAGTGCTACTTATACTTACCTCAGGAAATTGTCCATGGATAAAATGAACCGGTAGACAACACGAATCTCAGTGCCATTAATTAAGATCTCGGTCGTATGATTGGAAAGAGTCGACAGTAGACTTCTTCGTCATTCATACCCTTCATATTAGCAACATTGGGGATCCTACACAAAAGTTACAAGAAAAGTAGCCTACCTACAACAAGGAAAGAGACCCTGGATAGTTTTTGATGACCTACCGCCAGTTCATGGAATCACGAAGTGTTCCTTCAAATATGAAGTGAAAATTAGTAGGGTTTTATCTTAGAGGGAATGGCCTACAGTGATTCAAGTATCTTCCTGGTGGGGTGCACTTTGAAAACTTTCACGCTTTTGGTCAAACCATATTCACTCATTTTTATCAACTAAGGAAGCTCTCGAAGACCATGAAGGGTCCTTCACCCATCACAAAATTACACGACTGTAAATATAATAAACTACATAATCACAAATAAGAACTCGTGTTTGGCAGAGAATCCTACACAACCCAAGCACAAACTATAAAAGAAGGATGAAACTATCAACATTTCAAGAATCATTGTGGTACTTAGCCACACTCCACACTCCGATCCCATGGTGGTGGTTGTTGACGTTGTAGATACTCTGTTGAAAATAGTCTTCTTTGAAAGTGGAAGCGCGGTAGAGGTTATGTTCTCGATATGATTTGATCGTCTAGGGCTTTACAGGAAAATATTTCAAAGGTTCAAATCACCATTATCAAGATTTACCAAAAGGGTGGAGCTTCTGATAGGGGTGATCTCCTTACCTGTAAGCATCATTGAAGAGGAGAAAGACAAGACAATCGATTGCAACTTTACTGCCATAGATGCTTCCTTGGCTTTCAATGTGATCATGGATTGACTGTGGATTAGCCAAGTTATAGCCATCCTGCCACCATATCATTTAACAATGACACTTCCAACAGAGAGTGGTATCGCCTCAATAAGGGGAGATCAAGCAATGGCTTGGCGTTGTATAATGGTAGCTTGGTAGAGCTCAACAAGATAAGGATAGTCAGCACAATACATAAAGATGTTACCAAAGCTTCACCCACAAACATGGAAAATATGCTTGTCTGAGCGCTAGGAACAACGGAAATAGGTAAAGCATTGTCAGCTCAGGTGAAGCAGCTGTTGTAACTTCTACTGGATGAATTTTTTGATGTCTTCTTGTGGCATATTTCTTACTTAAGGTTCCAAAAGAAATTGGTTGAGCACTGCTCCAACAATGACCCCACAATCAAGCCTACTAAGTAAAAGAGAATAATCTTCACTCCCAAAATAGGGCCAACCATCAAAGAAGAAGTATTAAAGCTACTTAAAGCATATGTGATTGAAGAATTGGTATGCCTAGAGTTGTTACCTTACCCAGTCATGGTTGAAAAATCATGATAGGGGAGGGATAATGTGTATCAACTTCAATGACTTTACCAAATGCAGCCTAAAGGACAACTACCCACTCTCTCTCCAATTCACCAGCTTGTCGAATCTATAACTGGATATCAGGTGTTAGCATTCTTCAACACCCATAAAGGTTTTCATCAGATCCTCGTGGAAGAAGAGGACAAGGAGAAAACCTCGTTTATCACAGATGCATGAGCATTCTTTTAGAAGGAGATGCCATTTGAGATCAAGAATATTGGAGCTATATACCAACACATGGTGGAAAAAATCATCAAGGAGTAAGTCAATAAACATTGAGATATTTGTGAAGGATATGTGGTGAAGAGCAAAAGTCACACATACTTTCTCTATGACTTATGGGAGATGTTTGAGCGGCTCCGAGTTACTAATTTGAAACTCTATCCCTCAAAATGCACCATTGGAGTGGGTGCTCGGTAGTTTCTAGGCTTTATGGTTTCAATCAGAAGGATATAGGTCAATCCTGAGAAGATCAACACCATCCTCAAAATGCAGTCCCCCGAATCGACCAAGGACATTCAGCGCCTTAGAGAAACATCTTCCTTTCATATAGATATGGATGAAATCCAAAACAATTTAATGGAGATAAGAATGTGAAGCTTCCTTTCACTATTTTAAGGAACACAATCACTCCTTACCAACACTAATGAAACCGAAAAAAGGAGAAGTTTTATACTTTTACATCTCAGCAGCACCAAAAAATATTAGCGCAGTGTATAAAAACCAAGGAAAAAATTGCTAGCAACACCTCATCTACTTCATTAGAAGAGCCATGCTAGGAACAAAGATGCATTATACCGCACTAGAGCGGTTGATCTTGGCTTTGTACATGCAGCTTGGCACCTTTCACCATATTTCCAAGCTCACACAATTGTGTTTCTCACCAACCATCTAATCTGTGAGGTACTCCATAAACCTAAAGTTTTGGGTAGAATGATGAAGTGGTCGGTCGAATTAGGTAAGTACATACAACTCTAGAACAACTATTAAAGGCCAATCCCTATCTTTTTTTTTATAGTTGAAACAGCAGAGGATGTACTAAACATCTATCCCTCGAAGATGATCGAAAGTGGCAACTATAAGTTCAAAATTCATCCCATGTTGAAGGAAACTCTTGACTAGCCCGGATGGAAATGATTTTCCAAATACCTTGCAATTTTACTTCTGAAGCACTAATAACAAAGAGAGTATATGGCTCTGATCACGATGACTTGCAGATAGTGGTTTAGCTAGTCAATGGTGGAGTACAAGGCTAAGGAAAATAATATTTGGAATTGGTACAACCGATGCTCTGAATTTCAAAAGATACACCTTGATGCAGTTACCAAGGGAACAAAACCACAAGGTCAATGCTTTAAGCAAGTTGGCACCAATAGAATTAAGTCTAGAATCTCTTAAGCAACTACTGATGAAAGCACTAAAGTGTCACAACTAAAAAGAGGAGTTTGTAGTGTCCATAGACGAACCAGAGAATTGGATGATGCCGGTTGTAAGATATCTAAGGCATGTCATATTACCCAAAGGTAGGGCGGAGGTCAGGAAGATCAATTCAAGGTGCAAACATACAAAATATGTATATTGATGCCCTATAAAAGAGAATATTTTATGCCTTTTCAGCGATGTGTAAAACCAGAAGAAGAAAAATACCTCATTCTAAAGGTCTACAAAGAAGTCTGTCGATCTCACCAACGAGCTAGATCTATCACTAATAAATCACTATAGGATAAAATACTACTGTATGTTGAGGTTCACATACTTTTCCAAGTTGATTCAAACATGTATTCCCTGTCAAAAGTATGCCATTGTGACTCGTGTCCCTTAAGAAGAGAATGATCCATGGAGCCTGGCCATTCGATAAGTGGGGAATCGACCTAGTAAGCCCGTTCTTGGAAGTTATTAGGAGAGTCAAGTATGTGATCATAATCATGAGCTACATAACCAATTGAGTAGAAGTGGACATAATGATCAACTTTAAAGGTATGAGCTGAATTTAATTTTGTTGGACAAATATACTGTGCAGGTACGGGATACCTAGAACTTTCATCAACGATAGTGGGAAACAGTCTGCTCACAATTCCTTTAAAAACTGGCATGAATATTTTAGCACCCAGCACAAACTTACTTCGGTGTACTACCCGTAAGCCAATGGCTAAGTCAAGGTGATTAACTGAGCGAGCATCAATGGAATAAAATATTTTTTGGTGGGGGCTGAAGGAAACTAGGTATATGAACTTCCTAACGTGCTCTTCTTGTATCAAATGATAGGGGGAACATCAGAGAACCCCATTCAGTCTAGTCTACAGAATGGGGGAAGTAATACCTATGGAAGTAGGCTAACCCAATCTCTGCATGACCGTACCAAAAGAAGGTCAACTCAATAAAAAGGTTTGACCAAGCGTAGATCCACTAAATGAAAAGAGACTAAGGTCTAAGCTCCATCAAGCTAAAGTAAAGGATAACATGAACAAGCACCATGATTGCAAGGTACAAAATTTTAGTTTGTCTCAAGTTAGCATGTCATAAGAAAAGATGGGAAAGAAACCCGAAATGAGAAAGAAGGAAAATTGGCACCCAACCGAGAAGGTTCTTATGATTTTTTTGAAGCACACACGAGATGAAGTTACATACTTGAAGACATGATAGGAAATCAAGTCCCCAAAAAATGAAAAGTTGCCAATCTTTGAATATAATGCCGCTAAGCAATGCTCCAAGGGGGCCTCTACTGGAGGCATCTCCATACTCCAGCCGAGGCATATTTTCCAACTAAAAAATGCTATAGGTTGGAAACAATCTTTAATTCGTAATCTGATCGCCTAGGAGTAGTTCACTTCAAAAGGAACAACAGGGCCATGTATTTTTCGATAAAAGTATGATCATATTCCCAAAATATATCATTACACCTACATCCCCAATCAAGAGGATATCTCATTAAGAAGTAGAATCCTTGAACGAAAGGACTTTACAGGAATCTTCCCCGAACAAAGCCTAACTATTGTTGATCGTCTCTCACACACTCTCAAAGCCAAACTATTGAGGGTCGACTCTCACAACCTCTCAAAGCCTAATTATTAAGGATCGACTCTCACAAAATAAAAGCCTAATTGTTTAGGATCGACTCTCACAAACTCTCAAAGCCTAACTGTTGAGGATTGGCTCTCATAAACACTCAAACCCCAACTATTGAGGATGGTCTCTTACAAACTCTCAAAGCTACATTGTTAAGGACCGGCTCTTATGAACTCTCAAAATCTAACCATTGAGGATCAAATCTCACAAACTTTGAGGCCTAAATTATTGGGGATCGGCTCCCATAATCCTACGGGTTGGAACTTATACCAAAGTGTTTTTCAGAAACTAACAGTGGAAAAGATTGAATAAAAATAGAGTCATTCACTAAGGATCGTTGAGTTTACAAAAGTTAAGGATTACATTTGAAGCTTTCATATTATAAAGATTTTCCTAGCTATCTAAATGCTACTTTGGGAAAAGAAACAAGATTTCAATAACTCTATGATATTCATGTGCTAGTTCTGATCCATATAGAGAAAAACAATCATTGGGATCCCAAATTCTTACTTAAGGAAGGCAAGAGATCAGAGACCTAGTGGGGGAGGAGGACAAAATGAATTTTGGCCTCTTCTCTAACTTCATTACCTCACCAGGACTAACATGGCTGAAGATAAGATCTCTCGCAACACCGGAAAAAAATTTTGAACACTCTATTCATTCCTTTAATGGCTAGAGGTAGAGCGATGGGAAACCCATGGACACCGTAAAGAAAACTATGCTATGAACAAATCAACCAGCTTCCCTTCGTTGTTTCAGTTGGAAAAAAATCATGATGGGAGTTTGGAAGGCTTCACCCCACATTTTGTGTTTTGACTGGTGAAACTCGTTGACAAAAAGGAAGGACCGCCGAAAAAGTCAGTACCTTAAGAAAAAGGAAAAAGAAGAGATGGTAAAAAGCTTAAAGGGATTATATCTGACCGGGAAGCATCACTCAGAATAATAAAAGATAATGTTTCCAGCAAAAGAACAAGGAATTTGGAGGGGTGGATCTCTTACTACTGGAAATAAGCCCATATTCTGCTCAATAAGTACTATGTTTTTCATAAGAATATCACCAAAACTTGGAAACACATATGGGGGCTCTCTTGGAAAAGGGGAAACTATAGAAGAAAAAGAACTAGGCATAACCATTCTCTTTGGGTACATGGAGAATATGCAGAACAAACCCCCAGTTACATGCATTTTTATAGCACTCCGGGGATATCAAAAGGCACCTTGAGAAGCTGAGCCATCAATAACCGCTTTAAAAAAAACATTGATAAAAGGCGGCCACAACTCAGTGACTTTTTACTTCCCCAAGATAATGGAGATGCACTATCTTGATTAAATTAGTCAAGTCTGCAGGTGACCAAATTAAATGATTCATTACAGAAAAAATTAAAGGTCACTTAATGGATTCACATGAACTATGCGAGAGATAACTGAGGCTAGTGATAAGAGTCGAGGTCGAAAATTCCCTTATGACTGAAACCCATGCTACTAATCTGCACTTGGGCTGCAGGTTATGTAACACATTCTACCGGACCAAAGCCCAATAAACAAAGAGAAGATCTCTCACTTCATTTATACCTTCAGAGTACACCTCCATTCCAGGTACAATTATGTCATACAAAATATATATAGTAACTCCATTATAGTAAGATAAATATTCTTATATGGAAAGTAAATATTTATCCTAGCATGGTTGGAAGATCTTTTAGGGATCAACCCCTATAAATAGTGCAGTATTTCTTTGTTCTATTCACTCAATTATTAATACTCAAATTAAACACTTTTTATTTGAGTTTACTATCCCAGTTTCTTTCCTTGGCATCCCTGGGGAGTTTGCTTTGCAAGATCGGTGTTTAGAAGAAGGCTTTTCCTATGAAAATTGCAGTTCAACACGTATCATACGAGATTTTGCTTTAACAATGCCACTTGGCTAAGTGTTTGAGATTGCAACTCTGAAAACTGTGAAGCTAGAGCACTCCAACATATGACATACTAGTTGGATATGAGAATTGGTGATGCCCCAGTGCCTTACAACTGGTGATCTTAATCTGCCTGATCGGCTACCAGTAACTATATTAAGTTATCTAGTAAGAGGACCATTATGTTGGAAAGATTCAAATAACCTTTTTCATGACTTTTAGGAGGTATTTCTATGTATTCTCTCCCCTCCTACAGAAGTTCGTACATAACATAAATATATGGTGAATTGTGTGGTGTTGCAGCTCAGTATCAACCTTATTGTATCGTGGGATTGTTTCCAGCACATGCTTAAATGAAACAAACTTACCTTATGGTATTAATTATCTTATTTTAATTTTTCAAAATTTCTAATTATTTTCTAGTAAAAAGTTAGAACATGGTTTTCTTTCTTTCATTGTCGAGTAAAGAGAATGATCTTTTCTTCATTCATGAGATGCTACTTACTCTTTATGTGTCCAGTTTTATTTCCACAAATAACGTAACTCATCGAGTTGTTGACTTGTTTCAAAAAAACCTTTTGATATTAGAGATGGATTTTTCTATCCCTTCCTTGAAGATGATTGTGTCATTTGCAAGTGAGAATTGTGAGATCTAAGTAGAGGTGGGCAAAAAAATCTCAAAATTGAAAACAAATGCCAAATCAAATATCCAAATTTTGTATAATTGAACTAAATTTAATATTCAATGTTCAAATAGTCAAATGGTTAAATCAAGTTGGTTAAACCAATACTTTCTCTTTTGGGATGTTTATAAATTGAGTGCCCAAACCACTAAAAATTGTGTACTTTGACTCATTGAATTCAAGACTTGATATCCAACCAAGTGTGAAGTGATGTTCCACCATTTAGTAATTCAAATGGACTTTCCATCCCACTTGTCATTGTTTCACTCATCAACTTACTCGATGATATCATCTCTTTAAGATGTACTTATGATGACAACTTCCAAATATGCCATATAACAAAGATCATAACATTTTAAATTGTGAACATTAATATAATTAAAATTTCTCCAATTAACTTTATTAGTCTTGTGGTAGCACACAAGTGATCAAACTTTTCTCTTCAAATTTTAACCATTCATGAAAATTCACATCGTTATCACTTTCATCAGCATGCAAATCATGTTGAAAATAATCATATAACGTTCAAGTCATCGTAATATAATTCATCGTGCAAATTCTACTTTGAAATGCAACACATGTATTGTATCAAAACTTGGATTCATCTATTACTATACACCTTTTTATGATAAACAAAAAAATCTCAAGAAATGTATTTCGAAATGAGTGTATTGTATTTTAATCATGAGAACACTTATCAAAGGACATGAATTTGTTCGTTCATACAGAGATAAGAGACAATGTCAATAATTTTCCCGATTAATATCAAGGCTCTCCATCGTTAACAAAATTATCATGCGAACCACATTTCATGCAAAGAAAAAGGCTAACATCGAAATTCCAGATGCAATGATCCCAACATATGATAAATCCCCCAATATTATCACTGCAAAAAATTATCGAAATACAAAGCACAAATTTCCTCGAAGAAAGTGAATGCTTGGGGGAACTTTCCATCGTTCCTTAGAGGCAGTAGAACAAAACCTGCATCTCCAAGAACAAAAAAATATGGGATTTGAAAATGTGATGCCCAACCCCCTCAAAAGTAATTCTCTCTATCTTAAATTGTATTTAAGTTTCATGTTTGAATTTTACATGAAAATAATAAAGCCTTAAGATTGTTGGTGTTTACACCATTGCATAAAACTTGAAAGGTGCTGATGTTGAAGAATTATTCAATGAACCTAAGAAATATATAAGTGATAACTCCACAAAAAATTATAATAAAAGACTACATTCAAATCGTTATTTACGAGACATTTGCTTAAGACTTTATTTGTTCCCTTTTGTGTTCAATATGATTCGAAACAAATATCATCTAGGATATAATTAAGCTTTTTTTGACAAAAGTGTGAACTCATTTTTCCAACACGGAATGAATATATGATCGAAGATCATGAATTCTCTAAGAATATTTCGTTATCATTGTTTCCTCTTTGTAAAGTATTCTCTCATGTTCACTACTCTCTCTGTTTCATTGGTTGTGGCATGCTAGGTTTAGTTTATTAAGTTAATTTTGTGGGTAGGATGTGACTTAAAGTTGACTTCTGTCACTGGTGGCAATGAAATTATTGTTCATAGCTAGGCTTGAGCCCCCCAAAATCAACTTAATTATTCCCCTTAAAAAGAACTCAGTAAAAAATGGAGGGAATTTCCCCTCTTATTTTCAAACATTAAAAAAATATCATATCCCTGCTAGTGGCTATAAAATGTAACTAAAGTAGCCCAAAGTAAATTACAAGTCATAAAACTGAACATTTCTTCTTTCCAAACACCAGAATTTTCTCTATTTTTATACCTACAAAATGAGCTGAAATCTTAAGTATTTTCCATCTCATTCTCATCCTGTCAGCATTGAAGGAAGGCTCGCCAGCTGCTCGTTGCTTGACGAACATCGAGCGTCGTGAAATTCGCAAATAACATCTTCAACAACTACAACAAGGAAAGATTTCCCACAATCGATGTATAGAGGTTGCTCAGCAATGGAATACCTCGATCTACACGGTAGTCGTATCAATGCCCTGCAAAAGTTCACAACAAACTCAAGGACTACAAAGAATTTGAGTTGCAAGCACAAGGGAAATACATAAAGAAGAGGCTTTCATATCAACAAGGAACCCGCAATAGCATTCCCTCTAAAAATGTGCACAACACAATGAGGGTATGCACCTTTATTGGGTGTTATCCCATCAGTCATGCATCGATGGATCAAAGAAGGCCATTCGCAACCACTCAAGTGCCAAAAAGCCAAGAATCTCATAAATCAATCAACTTCACAAGTTATACTACTTGATTTCTCATTTAAATCATGAAACAAGTGTAGAACTAGTTTTATGGACATGCATCATGTTATTCACATAGACAAGAAACGGTTTCCCATAACCAAAGCGGCCGAGAGTTATTATCTTCTCCAGTAAGAAGAAGAGTCTCACCGGGTTGTGCAAAATAAGAGGTTCATACATAAAATTAAGTTCATATGTGCCGTTTATCGGCATATCATAGACAATGAAGGGGGTATTCTATTTGATGGGAATATAGGAATTTTTTCTTTCAACAAAAAGGTGGCAGCAATCAAAAATAGCAAGAATAAGCCAGCTGGAACTTTAGAGAATAAAGAAATCAAGTCCATAGACAAATATGTAGTCAAAGAGTTCATGTTGAGAAAACTAGTTCCAGCAATCAAACGGAAGTGGCCACTATTTGCTAGCACAAATATTACAATTAGACAAGACAATGCAAGGCCACAAATATGTGATGTGATGTTGCTTTTAGAAGGATTGCAAGTTTAGTTGGTTTTAACATCAGGTACGGATTTTAGCCACCAAATAGTCCAGATTTTGATATTTTAGATTTGGGGTTTTTTTATAATTCCATTAAATCCTGGCAATGCGAGAAAATTTCCAGAATTTTAGATCAACTCATACAAGCCATAGATAATGCTTTTTCTGAACTACAACCACAGACATTGAACAAAATATTCAAAACTCTACAATGTGTAGTGGTGGAGATACTACTACGTGCTGGAGAAGGAGACACTACTACGTGCTGGAGTATTACCAGAAAACATATAAGTTGCACTCAAATAGTCAAAGATAACCTAAAACACTTGATAGATGCAAACAAGGCAAGCAAGTTGGAATACATTATTCAACAAATTATGGTGTAGAATGCAAGATGTATTCAGATTTAGGTTTTTGATTGGGTTAGATTGTCTAGAATTTGGTTGTTATTGATAAAAACATGGAGCTAGGTTTTGTTAGAATCTTTTTAATCCAAACCATTATGCAATCAAGAACTACGTAAAGTTTAAACTTTCATTTACATGGTCTATATTTTACAAATTCAGCAAATTAAATTTTTGTCCAGTTTCTTTTTACATTCTGCTAGGAAGCTAAGTAAACTGCCACAATCAAACCGTAAAAATCACATAAATATCTACCCGAAAAAAGTAACCAACAAAAATAATAATTAAGGTAAGGGATGGTGGAAGATTGGAATAATGTTTGTCAAACTATATTATAGGGAATGGTTTGTAATGGCCAATGTTTCATTGAACTAAAGCTCAATCATATGATCATCGAGTATGGGGTAGAAGTGCAAGACCAAAGGATACCAATCAAGGTACCGCAACTACAACACCTCAGACTCTCACGTGTACATGTTAGAGGAGTTATTAGTGTATAAACATTGTCACCTATAAATAAATAATCTTTTATATCACAGCAAACAACTTTCATCATTTCATGGCTAGTTTTATCTACAACTTGGTACTATGGCAGTAGTGAAATTACAATTTTGGAAAAAGAGAGAAACTGATATTGTTTAGAGTGTGGCTTGAAAAATGTAAACGAATACACAACATATCAATCAATCAATAATAATAATATTACAATAGGTCTGAAAGTTATAAAATGCATGTACATTACATATTATGTTCTTGGTAGATCTTACATTACTTTCGTTAACTCCAATGCATTTTATTGATACAAAAATCTTCTGTTCACATAATGAGTCTTAAAAAACACAAAGGCCCTTATGGGAAAAATAAACAGAGACCGGACCATATTTTAGCTAAGATACATTGGAAAATAAGAAAAATGCAAGGAATTTTTTCTTTTACCTTATTTACTGCAAAACAAAATGCCACAACTCCATATTTGATTTTCATTTGGAACGCTACAATTTGGATATGAAAGGTACGAACTCAGTACCAACTTGTGTACTAGAGGATGGACGGCTGATATGTAAATTCTAACACCGTGCACCAGGTAAATGCCCTTGCTGGAAGGTGGTTGCACCAGTGATGTGATGGTGCCCTCCTCCCCATCAACATCAACCTTGTTCAAGTCAGAGGAGTATGTGTCGGCGCATTCTAGATTTCCATTGGTTGTTTTGTACAACATGAGGCTGAAACGAGCAGGCCCAAATATATGTCCGGTGGTGCTTTGGCGTCGTGAGATAGGTCGGAATGATGGCGTTGTACTTAGGGTCGTCGCCAGTAGATGACCAGCGGTTAGGCAGGAACGCATGGCCGAATTAACCTCATCACGGGCACGACGTCTTGTAACTTAATTTTAGGGATGACACTTTCATCGCTACAATTATTAAGGGATATTGGGTTTTAGATTCACCGAGAAACTCCATGGAAGATGAGCGAAGATTAAGGCGATGAGAAGTTTGGTAGGTTTTCGTCAAGAGGGAAAAAGTAATTGCGCGAGAGAGGGGAAATTAAGTGAAAGGGTTAGAAATTTTTATGGAGGCTTGAGAGAAGAAGTAGGGTTTTTTGTAGTTGGGTATTAAAATTGGGCCTTGTGAAATTTCTAATTTGTACCCAATTCATGTTTTTATTTTCTTGCCCCAACAAAAAATGGAGGGAGAGATTGAGAAAATGATTTGGGTCACCTCAATTAATTAAGCTCCATTTTAGGAGAGGTTTAGTGTCCTTTCAATGGGTTCTAATTCAAAATTTATAAGGACAAAATGGATAATATTAATTTGGTCCCCTTCCTTTTCTGGCATTTTAACAAAATGTGCCACATTCAAAAAAGCACCCCATTATGGTAAGTGTGTCACACACAATGAAACAGATGAGGTACTTCTCTCATATCTCATGTTTTCTTCTTGTGTTCTTGTATTTGGGTTCTATCCTTCAATGAGAAGACACATTCTCTATTTATAGACCCATGGATATTTGGACCCTTACAACATTTAGGGTGAAATAACACATCTCTTTATGACGGGACCAGAGAAGTCACTTGGGATCAGAGAAGTCCAAAAGAATTGTCTTTAATAACCCCTGTTCCCACTAGCATGAGAACTTGAAAGTCATATATATTGGTGATGAACATTGTACACACTGTTTCATTATTAATAGTCATATCTTTTCAATAACCAAAAAAATGAAAATATCCAATAATTCCATAATTGCATGGATGCTCCAATTCCATTTTCTAAACATTAAAGAGGATATAAATCAAATTTTGTATTGCAAAATAAACTCTCTTTACTTTATAACATATAGAAGGATAAATTTCTTCAAACATTGCCTTGAATATGATGTAGCTGTGAATTGGGTCTGGTTTAGTGGTAAGTCATCTCTCTATAACTGAGAGGTCCAAGGTTCACAACACAATCCCATCAAGAATTGTGAATATTAGAGCAATTTCTTGATGGGGATTACCCAACATTATGGGACCATGTCGGTGGTCCCCGCAGTGGTTCCCAACCTGCAGGCGACCGATGATGGTGAAATCGTGGTGGTTCTAATTGGTGGTGGCAATTCGTTCGTTTGTGGTGCAACGTTTGGGTGTTTCCAGGAGGGCGTCCCTAGCTATTCAAATAGATGTAGTTTCAGGCTCCACCTTCAATAGATTCAATTGTGGTGTCTCATAGTTTGGCCATAGATTAGGATATTAATATATAATTGATTGCTTGTATGTAATTTTAAAAGGAAAATAAAAATATGATGCGAAGCTAAGAAAAGGAAAATGTGGCAAAGATAGCAAACATGTGCACAAAACTTAGCATGTGTGAGTGACAATAAAAAAAATGAAAAGGCGTAGCTGAAATTTAAAAATTCAATAAAACATCATTGTGGGAAAATTTTATTGAAAGTTAAAAGTAAAGTCTAGGGAAGCATGGTATTTTCATAGGCTTATGAAAATACGGGGTTTGATTAGAATAATAAAAGGTAAAAGGTTCTAGTTGCAATATTAAAATTTTAGTATGCAACATATAGCAGTTATAAAATTTAGGGCAAAATACAGATATGACCCTATGTTTTGGTCATATGTGCCAATATGACCCTGCAAGATTAGAAAGTGCTATTATAACCCTATGTTTTGCACCAAAAGTGCCGATATAACCTTTTGGCACTATTCTGGCGTTGACTTTGTAATTCTGGCATTGACTTAATACAAAAGGACTAAAATATCCCTAGTCTTAAAACTAGAAAAATTAAAGACAAGAATATCCCTCCACACCACCTTCTTCATCTTCAAAACACTCTTTAGCACTACCTCCGCCCATTCCGCCACCACCTCCACTCGTTTTGCCACCACCTCCGCCAGGTCACCACCGTTGGATCACCGCTTCCCATGGTTCAACATGAAATATTATTTTGCTGATTTCATGGTAGTTTTCAACAAAATGATTTAAAACAAGATAAGCCGAATCAAGAACAGCTAATGCATCAATAAACTGCAAATTTGGCATCAGTTCTAAACTTCTAGAAGTAATCTAACGTAAATATCACCAAAATTACTCATATTGACCCCAACAAAAACAGCATTTTATAAGCATTCCTCCAAAATCATACTCACTGAAGTTCCCAAGAAGTTACAGAGACGATGCTCAATCAAACCCTAATTAATCAAATCGACTGGCGACGGGATGCTATAGATGCTGTGATCGAATCGAAAAATGTTATCTAGGTCGGCGAGGCCGGTGGCAGAGAACGGCAAGGGTTTGGAGTGTACGGTGACGAGCTTGAAGGCGTGGATCTGAAAACATCATTATCAACATCGAGAACATCGAACAGAAATGCCACCGCCGTACCATCGATATCAGAGATGGAGAAAGAACACAGCCGCTACATCTTCAGCATCGCAGTCTTGTCGACGGAGAACGTCGACGAGCCCACCGCCGTGTTCAACTGAGTGCGCGACTATTACGAGGTTTTCAAACAACCCCTCCATCCCGGATTTTCAGACCACCCCGAACCATAACCGAGTTACCCAAGTTGCCACCACCCCTGCGCCATCTCCGGTGACTCACCCCGCCGCTCACCGCCATCTCTTCTGCTCCTCCCCGCCTCCCGCCGCCATCGTCTCTCCCCCTCGTCGCCGCTCACCCACCGCCGTCTCCCCTCCTCCTCGTTTCCCTCTTCCACCGTTAGTAAGAAACGGCGTGAATCAGTGAGAAATAGAGGCCGCTTGATTATGAAACCAGAAAAACTAGAATGAGGAAACCAATTGAGGCCCGCTCGTTCAATTGGACTTCCTCTCAATTAGTGGAAGGTTACGTTAATTGTTGACTAAGGGCATAACGTCTTTCCAGTTTTGCTGAACTTTTTGTTTTTTAATAAAAGGGTATAATCGTCATTTCAGGTTTTTCGATCAAATTCAGGCTTCCAGGGTTATATTAGCACATTTAAGCAAATTATAGGGTTATAATAGCACTTTCTAATCTTGCTGGGTCATATTGGCACATATGACCAAAACATAGGGTTATATGGGCACTTAACTCTAAAATTTATGACCCGTCCAACTCAAACATTTTATGTTCATTTCTTCTAATTTATACTTTAAACATTGATTTTTCCATAACTTATGGAAAGACAATCTTTTAAAATACGAACTCAAAGTTAATGGAGAAAAGTGCATATATAACCCTATATAATTGATGAAAGTGCAGATATAACTCTGTAATAATGAAAGTGCAGATATAACCCTTCGATAATTGAAAGTGCAAATATAACCATGGTCAGTCAGTCAATGCCGAAAATAATGGCTGTAGGGTTATATTTACACATATGTATAATAGTTAGGGTTATATTTACACATATTTATAATAGTTAGGGTTATATTTGCACTAAAAAATAACTCAGGGTTATATCTACACTTTCTCCAATATATAGGGTTATATTTGCATATTACCCAAGTTAATATAGATAGAGGAAATAAAATGGGGAAAAAGAGTACCGGAATAACTCGTCTAAAAATATGTAGATACTACTCCTTGTTTTAAAATATTAATGGCAAAGTCTTGGGAAAGACGGTCTTTCCATGGGCTTATGGAAAGACGGGGTTTGATTAGAATAATAAAAGGTAAAAGGTCTTAGTTGCAATATTAAAATTTTAGTATGAAACATGTAGTAGTTATAAAATTTATAACCCGGTTCATGCAACCCGAAAATTTTATCTTAACTTATTCTAATTTACACTTTAAACCTTGGTCTTTCCATAACTTATGGAAAGACCGTCTTTCAAGAGACAGACTCAATATTAATTGTGATTATTGTACTTAGTTAATATATGCCGTGTTTGATACGTCATTGTAAGTTGTATAAGAGGTCGCCTACAGTTTATTCACTGCCTAAATATTCCACCGGACCTCCCTATAAAATCTGCTTAAGCGCGTCAACAATGTGGGATTCACTCGGATGAATGACATGTGATAAAATATGAAAAACTTAATTATAATACATTGATATTATATTAATGACTCATCTTATCGATAATAAGGATAAGTATCATATATAGATATACAATAAATTAAAGTATGAAATTTGGTTTTACCAAATTTTCTTAATTATTACTAGTATGTTCCAATATAATCTATCTAACTAAGTATGCAACAAAGTTAAGCATTAAAGACACAACACTTGGTTACGGAGTTTGGTGAAATCCACCTACATCTGCGGGGCCTGACCCAGTTCAGAATGAATCCACTAATTAGAAAGATACAGTACAAAGTACACCATACAAAATACTTATCTTTATTAATCAAACGTGTGAATTCTGCTAGATCCCCTAGCTACCGATCCTCCTTGATCAGACTCTCTCTGACCTTGAAACTCGTCGACGTTGGATCTCCTCCCGAGGAATTAAGGCATATGATTCTGAACTTTGAACAGCAGGTCACATATGTTGGAACATAGAATTCTGGCTCTATTCAATTCTCTCGAAAGAATGAAAATCTGTGTGCAGATTTTCTCTGTTTAATTCATGTATTGAATGCAACCGTGGTGTCCCATTTTTAAGTCATGAGCAGATCGGAACTCTCCATGATTATCTCCATAATATTTCTATTTTTTATTTGCTTCTTGAAGCATATCCATATCCCATAAATACGAATTTTCCTTATGACAATATCTCTCATATATTCGATAATATCAGAACCATATTTGTAGGAAATTTTCATAAACCAACTATGCTTCCACACGCCTAATATATAAGTGAATATTTAGATTTCCATAAATCACAAAACCATAATATTATGTCCTTTCTGCGTAACATCTGATTGGCGTATTTATGCTAAATTGCATGTTCCAACATGGAAAGATTTCGTTTCCAAATATATTCACAAAATTTCCAATTAAAATATTCAATGAATACCACTTGACCCAACCTTTTTGGACATTAATATCAAGACGAAAAACTTGTAATCAAACATATAGGTCTTCCTCAACTGCACCTATGTTGGAACATATGCAAAATACTGAATCTGATATAAAAGAATACCAACCGAATAACCAGAATACCATCAAAATAATAATCAGATTACAGCCAAAATATTCTCCCCCTGGGGCCATGAAGATGCCAAAGGCAAATAAACCCAAAAAATGACATAAACAGAAAGCAGGCTCCCCATGAATGTGACACTAGATCTATGTTGGAACATAGATACATAAGTAAATCATCCTCGTTCAGGAGCAGCAGTCTAGGCCTCTAGCTGAGCTTTCTCCACCTCGAGTTTAGTCTTCTATGCTTCTAGTGCTGCCATTTTAATTGCTATCACCCACAACCTTGCGTTCAGTACCACCAATTTGGTCGTCTTTTCAGCAGCTGCAGAAGTAGAGCCTTCAGGGTTCCAAGGAAGATCATGAACGTGCCTCATGCCAAAGGTCTTCTTGTTAGGCCGTAGGAAATCCGCATCTATAATCACATCTTTCGCCTTCCCCTTCACCTTGGCACTCTTAGCCAATGCAGAAATTAAGCAGGGATACACAATAGCATGTTTTGCCTTTGGGGTTGTAGCTTGTCTCACTAGATTCTGCTGTATGAACAACCCAACGTTTACTAATTTCTGTGTTCCAACACAGTACAGCAGTTTAGCCATTTCTCTAGTCAAGGCAGTAGTGTTTGAGGATGGCATACAGCAGTTTACCACTACCTGATACAAATCGAAGAATATCGATGACAAACAGGAAGCTTGTGAATAATCAGTTTCAGGCTATTTGGTCGTGTATCCTCCTGAGATTGCCTCTAGAATCTGATCATTTGACATTCTGAGATCATCTGGAAGCACTCCCTCAAATTCTGGAGTATACAGCCCCAAAATCTTTTTTATCTTGGCAGCTGAGAAGTCAATAACCTTCCCCCGTACATAAACCCTTTCAAACCAAGGGGAACAACCTCTAAATTTCCAGCCATCAAATTGGTGTACACTTCAATGACCACCTGTCTATTGTACTGAAGCTGTACAGTGGCAGCTTTTTTCATTCCTATTAATTCCAAATAATCAGAAAACCCACTAGCCATGTATGCATCTAGGTCTATGGGTCTCTTAAAGATCACCTTCCTCTTTGCAAATTCGTCTCCCATTTCTTCACATTTTATATCAAAATAAGAGAATGACAATGCTTCACTTACAAGCAGATGTGGCACCACTTTCTTCTTAGGAGTTGTCTGAGTTTTCTTGGTCTTTTTGGTTGGTGGGGAATCCTCAGTAGCAACCACCTTTCTCTTACCCCTGGCAATTTGTAGAACTCATCTAACACCTCATCACTGGAGTAGTTCAACTCAGGTTGCTCCTATATTGGAACATACTCAGTATCTCCAACCTCTTCTTCAGCAGTCAATGTTCCAACATACTGGTCTTTATCTGGTTCACCTTGTCTCAAAATATGTCCTCCATTCTGATCTCCTTCCACATCAACATTAGCATCATCAGTTACCTCAAACTGGTCATCACCTCCCATGTCTTTATCATCAATCTCCATCTCCTCAATATTTTCAGACTCTGCATTCTATGTTGGAACAGAGCCAACATTTTCTTCTTCTTCACTATCAGAAACTTCTATTATGACCGGTTTTCTCAGTTCCTCCATTCTCTGAGCAACCTTAGAATAAAAAAATCCTACAGGCAACCTGTCCGTAGACTTAACCACTTCAAGTCATGCTGCCTCATCATCACTTATCTCCTTAATTCTAACACAACTCAGGCAAGGAATAGATGAATAAACATGAAACATATCCTTCCCGTTGTAAACATCATATCTCCCCCTCAGAAATTGAACTTTATAATTTTCAATATCCCATAGGTTACCAACATCACCAGATACTAATTCCTTCACATTCACATTCAAGAAATCTCACTCTATACTCTTAAGTTTACGCAAATCCACTGTAGTTCTATTTGCTTCAAGCCATTCAAAAATCTCATCTACAGCATTAAATTCCATTCCAATAATTTTGAGAGTGGGCGGATCAGGACCCGTTACCTTCTGATAGGGACCCTTCTCTTTCTCTCTGGAATGTTCATCATGTCCATCACCACCAACCTCTTCATACTCTTCCCTTTGCTAGACATTATCAACCTCCAGAGACTGAAGAGTTTCTTAAGTTTCTTCTTCGACCGTGGGAGAATTGGGGTTCGAAGACATCTTTCGGAAAAGATTTGTTGCGTAGAGAAAATCGTGGAGGAGTTTGGCAACAAGAATCCAAAAGAAACAAGATGAGTGGGAGAGTGACCGAAAAGAGAGGGATTTGGAGGGATTTAGACAACTTTGAAACCAACACAAACTTTTCACTTCACTTCCTCGTTTGCCGTGAAGAACTTTTTCTCTTTCCAAGATCAGCAATGATGATTATTTTCTCTCTTGTTAACTCAAGACATTAACTCAAGGCATACCAACTTCCCACATGCTATAACTATACAACTTCTATTTTTGTAGAAAATTTTCTTCCATCTATTTTTTTTGTTTTTCTAAATTTTTTAACAGAAATAAAATAAAATATTTACATTTAACTAAAGGCAAGAATTACCTCAAATTTGACAAACACCTAAGTGTTGTTTGAGACTTTCAAAAGTGGCAGTGTCCAATGACTTTGTAAAGATATCAGCAAATTGCTCGTGTGTTGGAACATAGACCACCACAAATTCCTTCCTTTCAACAAGATCTCTAATAAAATGATGTCTTATGTCAATATGCTTAGTTCGAGAGTGCTGGACTGGATTTTTTGAAATATCAATAGCACTTGTGTTGTCACATAAAATCTTCAAAGGGCTTTGATGAATTCCATAGTCGTTCATCATTTGCTTCATCCATAACAATTGTGCACAACAACTTCTAGCAGCAAGATATTTAGCTTCCGCAGTAGACAAAGAGATCGAATTCTGTTTCTTACTATACCAATTAACTAGATTCGTGCCAATAAAGAAACATCCACCTGTAGTGCTCTTTCGGTCATTAGCATTACCAGTCCAATCAAAATCACTGTACCCAATTAAACCAGAATCTTGATTCTTAGAATACTAGAAACCATACTCAGAAGTCCCACTTATATATCGAATAACTATTTTGACGGAAGTGAGATTAGACTCCTTTGGATCAGCCTGAAACCTTGCACATATCCCTACTATGAGACATATATTTGGTCTACTTGCTGTTAAATGCGGTAGACTCCCAATCATTCCTCTGTATAAATTTTAATCAAATTCTACTCCTTTCTAATCCTTGACTTATTTCTCAGAAACCCACATAGGTGTTCGAGCCGCTTGGGCATTGCTTAACCCAAATCTCTTTACCAGATTCAGTGCATACTTACTTTGATTTATGAACATGCCATGTTTTCCTTGATTAACTTACAGTCCTAGAAAGTATGTGAGCTCTCCAACCATGCTCATTTCAAATTCATCTTATATAACCGTGACAAAATCATGTACCATAGATGGTGAAGTAGAGCCGAATACTATATCATCAACATAAATTTGAGCAATCAGAATTTAGGATGCCTTTTCATGCACAAATAAAGTGTGATCTACTCCCCGTCGGCGATAACCTTTCTTGAGAAGAAAGTTAGTAAGTCGTGCATACCATGCCCTGGGTGTTTGCTTTAAGCCATATAAAGTTTTCTTGAGGTGATACACATGATGGGGGTAATGAGGATCCTCAAATCCTTTAGGTTGTTCCACATAAACTTCTTCATTTACCACACTATTTAGAAACGCACTCTTGATATCCATTTGATACAGATTAAAGTTTATAGAGCAGGCAATAAGTAAATTTTGAATTGACTCTAACCGGGCAACTGGTGTGAATGTCTCATCAATGTCAACACCTTTAACTTGTGTATATCCTTGAGCTACCAGTCTGGCTTCTTTTTGAGTAATATGTCCGTCAGCATAAGATTTATTCTTGAAAATCCATTGTGCCGATGACATTTACACCTTTAGGGCGAAGAGTGAGATACCATACATCATTTCTTGCAAACTGACCTAGTTCTTCTAGCATTGCAGCAATCCAGTATTCATCCAGTAATGCCTCCTTGTAATTCTTTGGTTCAATGATAGAGATGATGCATTGTAATCCTGCCAACTTCCTGTAATCCACCCCAGGAACTAGTCGAGTACTCCGTGCCATTGATTCAGGTTGATCCTGAGTTGGAACATAGGATATGGCAGTAGGGGATGATGTTCCAACATGCTCAGTTTCAACTGGTCCAGCATCAGTCTGATCAGATGTTCCAACATGCGATGGATCTGTTTTGTCAGGTTGCCGAGGCTGTGTTGGAACATGAGTGTTACCGGGTTCATCTTCTACGACATCTGACTTTTGTCCTTCTTCAGAATCATCCACAATAACATTTATAGACTTCATGAGTGTGTTTGTCCAATGGTTATAAACACGATAAGCCCAGTTTTTTACAGAATAACCTAGAAAGATTCCAGTATCACTACGATAATCAAATTTCGCCAATTGCTCTTTGTCTCTTAGGATGTAACACTTGCTTCCAAACACATGAAAGTATGAGATATTTGGTTTCCTTCCTTTCCAAATCTCATAGGATGTTTTGCTGGTGAATGGACGCAAATATACTCGATTAATTGTATAGCAAGCTGTGTTAATAGCTTTTGCCCACAATATTTTGTGAATTTCTTTCTCGGCCAACATAACTTGAGCCATCTCTTGCAATGTTCTATTTTTCCATTCTACAACATCATTCTGCTGAGTAGTGATTGGTGCAGAAAACTCGTGTTGAATCCCGTGCTCATTATAGAACTCACTGAATTAAGAATTTTCAAATTCTCTATCATGATCACTACGAATTCAAACAATCTTCCTAACTGGACTTCCTTTTTCAGTCTGTAACTTTATCACCAGAATTTTAAATACTTCCATCATATCTGATTTTTCTTTTAGAAAAGCTACCCATGTAAATCTTGAAAAATCAACACATACAAAGATATACTTCTTTCCACCTATACTAGGTGTATTGATCGGACCCATCAAATTCATATGCAATAATTTCATATTTCTTGAGGTGGTTATAGATTGAACTGAAGAGTGGAGAGATCAAATTTGTTTACCTTATTGACATGGTCCGCACACAATTTCACCCTTGCTTGTTAAGGTAGGCATACCTCGTACAGCCTTTGCATTTGTAATTTTTACCAAGGTTTTGTAATTGATGTGACCGAACTTCCTGTGCCACAGAAATCTTTCATCCTGTTTTGAGATCATACACCGTACTTCCTGTTCCAGCAAATAGCAACTATCTGATGATCGTATGCCTGAAAGAACCTTGGCTTCTCCGTGTTTCACTATGCATTTGTTTTTCTGGAATTCCACAGTCATATTGTCATCACACAATTGGCTTATTCATCATATTGGCCTTCAAGTCTTCAACAAACAGCACACTAGTGAATACTGGAAATCCTTCAATCTGTAGTTCACTTTTTCCAACCACTCTACTCTTCTTTCCATCACCAAACGTAACATAACCGCCATCGTATGGTGTGATATTTGTGAGGAATTCTTGAGTGCCAGTCATGTGGCGAGAGCAGCCGCTATCAAAGTACCACGGATCTCTGGAATATGATATAAGCGAAGTATGTGCAAGAAAGCATGTACCAGAATGTTTGACAACCCATACCTTTCTGACCATTTTTGTTTTCTAGACTTTGCCTATGTTGGAACATACCAAGAGTTGACGTCCTGCCATTAGGTCTCTAATCAGTTTCTGGCATTGTTCCTCTGAGTGACCTTGATATGAACAGTAGTTGCAGATGAGAGGTTTCCTTTGATGAGGCTTGCCAAACTTTATCTTTACATCTCGAATCTTTGTCTTGAGAGTTATTGGACTCTTGAGTATCTCTTGTGTCTCAGGCTTGAGTGTGACTGTGTTATTGAGTGAGTTGTGATACCCAATTTTGTGTCGATCTCCAAAGTTTTTTCCCATGCCCAGAATATTGTCAAGTTTTTCTTTTCGAGAGTTCAGCTTAGAAATTAATGCTTCAGAAGTCTCAGCTTTCTTGGTTGCTAACATTATCTTTTCATTCAATTTTTCATTCTTCTTTTTAAGTTCAGCAACTTCCACACGCAATTCTTTTTCTATTTTCGTCAGCTGTGTTTTTTCTTCCTTCAGTTCCTTGTATGTGTCAACTACTTGGAGCCACATAGCATACATCTTTTCATAGGTTTTGTAGATCTCTTTATCACTTACAGCGAGTCCATCATCTTCATCACTGGATACTTTATATGAGTCTATGTTGGAAAATAAGGCTTTGTTTTTGTCTGATGTGTTGGAACATCCATCATCTGATTCATCGTGAATTTTTGCTCCAAATGCCACATAATTACTTGTGAGTTCCTCTTCGTCTTTGTCGTCATCTTCATGTTCACTCCATAAGGTGACATATGATTTTCCTTGCTTTTTTTGGGTATTTGCACATTCAGCCTGAATATGACCATATTCTTCACATTCTCTGCATTGAATTCGTCCAGGCCGTTTTGGTTCACGACTTTGATTTCTAGAGAACTGCTAATTTCCTTGTTCAAATCTCGTCCCATGATTGCCTCCAAATTCTCATGGCCTCGATCTATTTCCACCATACCTTTCTTGAGATTTCTTTTTTACTACTTTCGTCAGCATTCTTGTGAAGTTTTTCGTGATAAGTGCAAGTTTTTCATGCTCATCATCACTATCAGATTCGTAATTATCCTTTGACAAGGATGTTTTGAATGCCAACTCCTTTTGATCCCTTTTTGTAGCCGGCTGGAATGTCATTTCATACGTCTGTAATAATCCCATTAATTCATCTAGACTCATGGTAGCTACATCTCTTGCTTATTCTATTGTTGCGACCTTCATTGCAAACCTTTTGGGAAGTGATCTCAATGCCTTTTTCACCAATTTAGCCTCTTTGTAGACTTTTCCAAGTTGATACGACATATTGGAGATGTTCTGAGTTTTTCGTTGAATATAGCAATAGTGTCATCTTCCTCCATCTTGAGTTCCTCAAACTTAGTAGCCAACATCTATAGTTTAGATTCTCGAACTCGACTAGTTCCTTCATGAACAGTTTGCAGAATATCCTATGCTTTCTTGGCTTGATGACATGTAGAGATGAGTTTGAACTGGTTTTCATCAACCGCAGTAAAGATAGCATTTAGTGCCTTTGAATTCGCCAGAGACACTTTGAGGTCATCCGGGGTCCAATTAGATTTGTCTTTGAGTTTCTGCTCCATTTGACTTGACTCTCTTTCTTTCGTCTTAGAGATTGTATCAGCATCTTCAGTAGGGTGATTCCACTCATTTTCAACATAGTACCACGCAAGTTCATCCAGTGAGTTGATGAAAACTCTCATGCGTGCCTTCCAATAATTGTAGTTGTTGCCTTCTAGCAGAGGAGGTCGAGACACCGAAACTCCTTCTTTGGTTGCCATGGTAAAACCATATCACACTTTCCTTGCCACAACCAAGGAAAAAAATAAGTGACCAAGCTTTGATACCAAGTGAAATTTAGTTTTACCGAATTCTCTTAATTATTACTAGTATGTTCCAACATAACCTATCTAACTAAGTATGCAATAAATTAAAGCATTAAAGACACAACATTTGGTTACGCAGTTCGGTGAAATCCACCTACATCTGCGGGGCCTGACCCAGTTCAGAATGAATCATCTAATTAGAAAGATACAGTACAAAGTACACCATACAAAATACTTATCTTTACTAATCAAACATGTGGATTCTGCTAGCTCCCCTAGCTACCGATCTGCCTTGATCAGACTCCCTCTAACCTCGAAACTCGTCGACACTGGATCTCCTCCCGAGGAATTAAGGCGTATGATTCTGAACATAATTTTCCTATTCCTTATCTGCTTCTTGAAGCATATCCAAATCCCATAAATAAATGAATTTTCCTTATCACAATATCTCCCATGTATTCGATAATATCAAAGCCATATTTGTATGGATTTTCCATAAACCAACTATGCTTCTACACACCTAATATATAGCAGAATAGTTAGATTTCCATCATTCACAAATACCATAATATTCTGTCATTTCTGCATAAGATCTGATTGGCGTATTTATGACAATCCGCATGTTCCAACATGGAAAGATTTTCGTTTCCAAATATATTCACAAAATTTTCAATTAAAATATTCAATGAATACCACTTGACTTTACAAAGTATAACAGAGATACGATTCTGAAGTCTATAAGGTAACTACCATTTATAACTTTTCCTACAAACAAATGATTTCTATTTCCTTAACATGTAATATAAAGGGACGTTTTAATTAGAATGACGTCTCTAACACAAGAGTTAGAAGCCATCATTCTAGCGTGAATGCAATTTTGATTGACATCGTAAACATACATATTTAGTCAAAATTTGTCATTTCATTATTTACATTGCAATTTTTACCATATTTAACATCAGTAAACTTCATAACAAAAATTTTAATACTCAATCGAATGTTGATTAAATAAATTTAAAATTAAGATTTTAAAAGTTTATAGTTAAATTCAATAAACAATTAACACCCAACCATTTAAGTTATTTAATTATATTGCATATTAATATATTTAAAATAAAAATTAATAATATAGTGATAAATTGTGATATAAATAATAGTTCATGTGGATTAAATAATTTATTGAAGAATTTAAAATATTATTTAAATTTAATAATTAAATATGTACTCCCTCTGTCCCAGCTTAAATTACAGCATAATCATTGCACACCGTTTGAAAAACATGTTTGACCGTTAATATGTTTAGCTACGTATAATAATGGCAAAAAAAATACTTTCTAGAAACTAGTTACGACGAAGTCAACAATATCACATACGGGAATATTATGTCTCATATATCTATTCAAATATGTGGTCAAACTTCGATAGAAAATAGTATCATAAAGTTAGTGGGTAATTTAAGGTGAGACAGAGGGAGTATTATATTTTATTTTTTTATGATGCAATAATAGAATTTGAATCCTAACATAATCGAGCGTTTAAAGTGAAATGAAATATATTTTTGATATTTTTATAATAATTACAGACATTTCACAAAATAATAAATATAATAGAAATAATAGGCGTTTATGTAAAATACTAAAATATTAATTAAATTTTTTGTGGAAATAGAAAAATGAGCGATTACAAGTTTATTGTGGGGAGTGGGTCTCCTAACAGGCGACTTGTTCATAAGCTAATGGACAGGCCAGGGACTAATTTGCAAATGAGGGAAAGTTAAAAAATCACGGGCCAGGCTTAAAGACCATCGTTCTTCCCCAAAATTTCCCCAAAACTCTACACACGTCCTCGCCGACGGGAGCTCGTTAGGACTCTGGCAGCAGCTCCGCGAATTGCAGACCTTCACGCTGCCAGATCTCCCTTATGACTATGAAGCTCTGGAACCCGCTATAAGTGCCGAGATCATGCAGCTCTACCACCAGAAACACCAGCAGACTTACGTCACCAATTACAACATCGAGCAGCTTGACGATGCAATTAACAAGAGCGACACCCCCACCGCTGTCAACTGCGGAGCGTCATCAAGTTCGATGGCGGAGGTTCGCTCCTTCATACTTATGTTCTGTATTGTTTCATTCGAGTTATTCATTTGGAAAAATCGGTGTTTGATTTTATTTTTAATAGACGTATATTGTATAATTTGACTGGAGTGTATTGTGCCATTACATACTTGGATTAATTTAAGTACTAATATGTGAAGAAGAATGAGTTAAGAGATTGAGCGTTTAATATGATTATATGTGAGGATAAAATGTGTTGATCAATAGATTGTGTCCGTTGGATTGTGTGAAGAGCACAGATAGTTGAAGTTTGGATTGTGTCTATTGGATTGACTCTGTTGGAATGTAGGATTAGCCTAAAGACATTGATGATGTTTCCTCATGAATACTCTTAACATGTGATGTCAAATAGATGCAATAATGTGATGGTGGAAGCAAAGTAGAAATGGTCCACCTCGGCACCAAGAACTGCGATTTCCAGATAGAGCGATACATCCACAAGCGCCGCAATGACGGTACGCCTCTTTCTGATCTCATGAATACTTTACTTTCTGAATTGATTCGATTTAGGTCGTAATGTTGGTGTTTGATTTTTGTTGAATGAATGTTATGTGTGGATATAGATTTCATGATGACGGTTGTCTGTGCCAGTAGATTGTAGCTGATAGGGTTTAAGTTTGTGAGTTGTAAATGATCATTTGTTTGTGTAGGATTAAGGCTTTGGTTAGATCTATGTTCTTTTTTGGTTGTTTCTATTGAAGTTAAGGTCTGGATTGTTTTGGTTTAGAAATTCACATCATTAACCTTGATAAGACATGGGAGAAACTACATAGATACTTTCTCTGCCTGTGATTATAGTGAAACCACATGTGACGACTTTAATTGCATAGCAAGGGTCGAACAATCGCAATGCACTCCATTTGTCTGCTACAAATTTGGTGTCGCTTGCTGTGATTCCACCGGATCTGCACTGCTTAATACCATGTTCCTCGTCGACAAACTGCTTGAACTATATAGCTCCATGGATGATCATCTCAACATGCCCTCCACCATTCAATCCATGTCCCGACAAGGTGAAGATTTTTCAGATGCACATTGAGAATCTTGGATATATGTGGTATCACAAGGGCGATTGTCACACAGTTCAAGGAAAATGTTAGAGATCTCCAGTCTTGTCTAAGGAGAAGAAAGGGAGACTTGAGCATGGAGTCAAGCATGAACAAGTACATTTGATTCAGAAAGAAGACGAAGAAAGAAGCGAAAAGATCGATTTCATCTTTGAAACAAATTGATCAAAGCCTTCTTGATGATTGTTCAGTCATTAGAGAAGTCAAGTCAACCACCATTGTTGTTTTCCAATCTGTCTTGATTTTCCTTTCTGCTGAGTCAAAGCAAAGAAAATGGTCATTCGTTTCAAGATTAGGTCACAAGGAAGAAGAACAAGAATCACAAAATGAACTGGAAATTGTAGACTCGGCCCTCAAGAGCATTGTTATATTAATTCTGCATTATTTACTTTAAAAAAATGTATTGTTTAAATAAAAAAATATATATGATTTTAAATTATCAATTCCTTTTATGAATAGCAAAACTTTGTCATGAGGTAGCATAATTTACCTTATGAATCGTTTATGTTTTGTTAAAACATGCATATGTTAGCCTACAATTAGTATTCTCTTACAATACGTATCGTTTGTTTAAAACATGCCCTTGTTTTAAAAGCTCCGAATATTAATTATGAAACTTTTCTAGGGGATTATGTATAAGTTAAGGTATGAATCGTTTCTGTTTTGTTAAAATATGAATATGTTAGTCTACAACTAGTATATGTTATAGTTTACTCAGACAGAGGAGAATAAAATTTGACAATTTAACATTGTCATATTACTCGGCATTAATTACTTTACAACATTTATTGTTTAAATAAAAATACGCATATAATTTTAAATTATCAATTCCTTTTATGAATTGCAAAACTTTGCCATGAGCCAGTGCATAAGTTACCTTATAAATCATTTATGTTTTGTTAACATATGCATACGTTAGCATACAACTAGCATTTTCTTATAGTATACATAACAGAGGTTATATAATTTTGTAGTTTTTCAAATTTTCACATGTACTGCATTTGATACCTTACAGGTATATACTGATTACATTAAAAGATGTGTTTGTTTTAAAAAAACATGAGCAGATTTCCTTGATTTAAAATCAAAAAGAGATCACAGAAAGTATTGTCGGCGTGAAAGCAACACATGTAAAGCATTCCATACTTTGTGTAAAAAATATGCAAATTTTGTCAATTTCAAACACGAGAGGGGCTCTAACATCTGAACAAAATGGAAGATAATGTGCTCATGACAGAAGGTTTTCATTAGGGAACTTACAACAATATTCCTATCTAAACTAAATAACTGTCTCTAATACAATGAATCATCAATTATAAATCTTTAAAAGGGGATCATCTTTGAATCTTCAAAGTTCAGTGTAATCTACGTCTGAATCCTCCTTGTGTCCGGACGTCTTGTGTAGTCCAATGTTCAGTGTTATCCGATTCCTTAAAAGTTAAAACAAAAAAAATTATCAATCCAACTCCTGGAAAAAGCCATACATACTAGATATTAGTAGTTGCAGCATATAAGCAAACATGTACAATTTCTAAATCAAAACGAACAATAATCACCAATGAAAGTAAAAGTCAAACACAATAAAACTAACAAGTACATGCTGGAATCTAATAGATGCAATACATAAGTAAACACATGCAGTTCTTAATTCAAAATGAACAACCAACAACAACTTTTTTAAATAAAAAAAAATAGTCGTACACAACACAACTAACAAGTACACACGAGATACTAACATATGCAACATATAAGTAAACATATGCAACTCGTTATTTAAAACGTACAACTAGCAACAAATGAAAACAAAAGGTCATAGACAATACAACTAACAAGTACACATTAATTACTGACATATGCAACAAATAAGTGAACAGATGTAGTTCGTAATTTAAAACGAACGATCAACAAAAAAGAGAAGAAAAAAAAGTCATTCACAAAAGGTCATAGATAGTTCAACTAACAAGTACACATTGAATACTAACAAATGCAATATATAAGTAAACATGTGCAGTTCTTAATTCAAAATTAACAACCAACAACAATTTTTTTAAATAGTCATACACAACTAACAAGTACACACGAGATACTAACAGATGCAACATATAGGTAAACAAATACAACTCGTTATTGAAAACGTACAACTAACAACAAATGAAAACAAAAGGTCATAAACAGTACAACTAATAAGTACACATTAAATACTAACATATGCAACATATAAGTAAACAGATGCAGTTCGTAATTCAAAACAAACGATCAGCCAAAAAGAGAAGCAAAAAAATCATTCACAAAAGGTCATAGACTATACAACTAACAAGTACACATTAAATACTAACATATGCAATATATAAGTAAACAGATGCAACTCGTAATTCAAAACGAACGATCAACCAAAAAAAGGTGAAGTTTTCCCACACATACCTTCCATTTGAGTTGTCTCTTAATACCAGTTTACTATCGTCCAACAGTTCGGCACTGGAATTTGGCACTGGATCTGTAACATCAGATGACCAAATTACCTCCTTCTTTCCATTTAAAAGCACAAAATTTCCATCTTCAGTATTGGTCAGAACCCCAGATGAATCAGTCAATAACTTGTCTCTGTTAGCCACCAGCAATTAGCAATCAGTAATTCATCCAACGTGTAATAAGCCTGCCAATTAACACACAAACACACACACATAAGAAAACGAGATACACAAGTAGAACACTATCTGTTAACATTAACTCTTAGTGCATTCACGGTTTAAATAATGTCACAATTACAAATACAGTTCATCATTCACAGAAATGGAAAAAGCGTACCGAATATCCTGAATCAATCAAAATTGAGGTGAGTTCAACTTACACACACTGAATCCCATTAACAATAGAAACACATCAATCAATAATAAAGATACCTATTGAAGGAGATATGAGAGAAGGCCATATCCAATGGGAGCCAATTTCTGTCAATAAAGAGGAAGGTGATTTTAGGCTTATGGACGAACAGAGACAAAGAATTCATGAAATCTAACTTCTTAATGTGAGAACACTGCATCTCCATCAATGTGAATGTCGCAAAGTACGTTACAATGGTGAGCACGCCAATGAGCTTCCTTTTCCATCGATGGTGGAATTTCTGTGAATTAGACCTTCACATCACCGCATAATCTCCAAAACCGCAAGTTTTCAGATCGAGCATAGCATAGAGAAGCTCGAGATTTTGAAATCGTCAACTGCTTTCACATGTCATTAGGGACGTAGTGTGTGCAGGAATCTCGTGAGTGGAAGTAGGACTAAGAAAGTTGGGGTCTAAATTAGGACGACGATGCAAATCCAAGCCAGAAGGGACGGACAGACAGATGGATCCGAACTATTGGGCTTGGTCCACAGTTTCCTTTTTTTATTAATTGGAAGTCGGTCTCTTGCCTGTCCATAAACTATTAGATAAACCGTCTTTTCTGGAACTTTTCGGACAATGATGTTTCTAAAACCAAACGTTTAACGACTTACCACTCATGAAGGAACTATATATCAATCAAGCTAATGAGCTTAAATCCTTAACTCCAACACTAAACATGCTTTTGTCTCATTCAAGAACTTTTATCGGCAAATAGGATTGTTTGTGTATATTCAAAGGGTGGGATTCAGATCTTTCTGATAAACACTTATTAAATGGCCTTAACTTTAACAATTCATCAAACCCGATGGCCGAGATATACGAGACATCAAAAAGTCTGAAATGTTTGGATCAAATGCTATTTAACAAATGCCACATGAAATAGACTGAAAGATATATAAAATTGGCAGAAGGTTTGACTTTTGGGGGTGCCTCCGCGTAATATCTCATCAAAGATATTGATCCTTTGATGTTTGAACAATTCAATGCAATTATTTAAAAGTTATTCCCGTTGTTAGGAATGGGTTGCACCACAATATAAATATGGTCGAAGAATGGATCATGCTCCGTTACCGTTTAAACTTTCTAATTGATTTTTAAAATTTAAACTTTGTAAACTTTGATTCTAAATAAAAAATCAATACATAATAAAAATATTATGTGGGATCTTGTTAGATTCATCTTAATATTTATTTTTTAAATATGAATTTTATATACATAATTATTATATGTAACTAGAGATATTTATGATCAAATATGCTATTAAAGATCGTAAAAAAATAATTAGAAAGTTTAAAGTGGGACGAGTATGTGTCAGTACGTTGGTACCGTAGGCTGCAGATTAAAATTTGTCAAATATTCACATTAGAAATGTAAACTGTTTAATTAGAACCACTATTTGGTAATTGGTTGTATGCCAAAAAGATACGAAAAAGGTACATGTTGTCGTAATTACATTTTTTTTTTCTCTGTTTTGAATCCCTCTAGTTAAAGACATCGGATCCATAAATATAAAACAATTGCAATATTTTTAATTTAAATATAATAATTTCTATTTAAAATATACAAATTTTAACACAAAGTATTATTTTAGGCAGGCTAAATTTTAGCCCCGAGTTATCGTGCAATTATTGTAAGTTTTATTTGGGATGGATTTTTTTTAGAAATATGCTAATAAATATTGGAACCTATTGTGCAATTATCAAATATTATATATATATATATATATATATATATATATATATATATATATTACAAAATTTTCAAAATTATTCATTTTTTACCTTTTCGACTCCATTATACTACCGATCGGAAACTGCCGCCGACCACCGGGAATCGCCATCGGCAGCCGGAATCTGGCCGAAAACTTTCGAATTTTTGCCGCCTCCGCTGATTTCCTCTGTTCGCCGCCAATGTTCTATGTCCCTTGGCTCGATTCTGCCATCAAGATCTCTGTTTTCCGGCAAGATATATCATAATCCCCTGGCTTGATGCCTACAGTTTTACAGTAATTGCTCGATTCATCAGAATCGTCGTTGCGATAATCCTAACGACGTCGTCAGATTTGCATTTTGTGATAATTGTCATCGGTGCGCCTCTGCTTCTCGTCGATAGAGATTCTCCGACGTTGTCTGCGGCAAAGCGTGATATTCGATTGATGGAGAGCTAAGGTTGACAGCAGCTCCGCGATTCTCTAGCGTTGTATCCGGCATCGCACAGCCGCACATATCCGGATGTAGTGTGAGATTCAGTTGACGGAGAGCTAAGGTTGACAGCAGCTCTGTTAGGTGTTAGGAGTTTGAATTTCAGTTTCACCTAAATTCTGAACCTTTATGCCAAGTTGTTTAACAGTTTGGTGTTGAAACACCAAGTTCAGTTTGATGTTAAAACTCAAAACGAAATACGCAGTGCACACACAACTTGGTTACGCAGTTCGGTGCAAATACACCTACGTCTGCGGGGCCTTGCCCAGATCAGAAACCATCCACTAGAAAGCAGTCTTTAGTACAAGAAGCTTAACTTAAATACTAATCCATTGCTAACCTATAGAGTGAATGTTGTGAGATCCCCTCACTGCCGATCCTACGCCGTTGAACCCCCACGATCAACACGTCTCCCTGGATCTCCTCCTCCCGAGGAATTAAGGCTTCCTTGTTTCTGATCTTTAAGAACTTGGTCGGTTGTTTTGACGAACCTCTAAAACCAGAGACGAAGAGCTTCAATAACGTATCTCACGTAGAGATAAAACTTGATTGCTTCGCTCAACTTTTTACGAACTTGGTCAGATTAAACAATCCTCCAAAACCTGAGACGAACTTTTCCACCAACGTATCTCACGTAGAGATAAAACTTGGTCGCTTCGTCTCCAGACACCACAGGCAGATCGCTCCGAACTTCTCACGTAGAGAATAATCCTCGGTCGCTTAATTGATTGCGTTGTATCTTCTTGTATTTATATCCATCGCAATCCTGCCTTCAATCAAACTCTTTCCTTGTCTAACTCTACCATGAATAGACTTCTAAACTAAGGAAAGATCTAATCCTAATCTGGTTTGTAAATGGACAATCCTTTATTAATAGGACTTGTACCATAAATAAACTATTTAATCAATTCCTAACTATTACAGGAATATTCGTTTACCAGAATTAGATAGCCACGAAATCACATACTTATCTTCACAATATTCTGATCTGATCGCATAATCATACTCCATAATTAGCTCCATAATTCGTGGCTAAAACCTGCTGTCCAGAAACCTGCTGTCGCAGTGGTGTTAAAACACCAGATCCCAGTATTCACAATATGCCATAAAGAAGTCCAACTCCCGAGGACTCTACAATCTCCCCCTTGTCATATTTGTGAATTCATCAACACTGGATTTTGACCTACCAACTCCCCCTGAATTCAACTCCACTAAAACAACCAAGAATTCAGCAATAACACAGGTCATGCAGGTTTACTAATAAAATTCAGCAAGTAAAACAATAAATCCATCCAGTTTTCTCCCCCTGGATTCATGAATGTGCCACCAAACATAAATTATGTCTGCTCCTCAGCAGTTGCATCACCATCACCATTATCAGCACCATCATGTGCCTCTGAACCATCCTAAGTTGCTTCAGCCAACATGACTCCATGCTCAGCATCCAAAGCAGTCAACTCCCACTGAAGCTTTGCCAAAATAGCCTGATGTCGTTCAATCAGTTCCTGGCATACTCCAACTCGAGCCTCAATAGCTTTCAACCTCGCCATACCAGCATCCGAGCAAATCTCTTCCGTTTTGCAGCACCGTGGTAATTACACACGAATGTAACAGAGCTTCCTTCCTGGTCTTGCGATCACAATCAATGATATCATTAAAAATCAATCTGCCCATGTTTACCTTTTCATGCGCTCCCAGACTGTATATAGTAATGTAGCCATCTCTTTGGTGACACTCGTGTTGTTTACAGAGGGAATCCAATTATGCACGGCGACCACATACAAACAATAATACCTGGACGTGAGGTTAGATGCAATTATTTGTTGTCGACCAGTCACAGGTCATGTGCTCTCCACCTAATCATAATTTTCTGGCATCTGGTGTTGGAACACCGGTTTGTCATCCCTTGACGAGCTATGCTTCAGACACTTATTCAACACCTCTGGTGAAAACTCAACAATCTCTCCACGCACATAAACCCTATGAAACCAGGGTGATTCTACATCTTCACATTCAGCTTTCAGATCCGAATAGAACTCCAGCACAAGTTTCTTGTTAACGTCACAGAAACAGGTAGCCGCCTTAAACACCTCGAGATGGTGCAAATAATCCGTGAATCCACATTCCTTGTATTTTACAGCACCAGCTGGCCTTTCCGCCAATATCTTCCTGTCACAGACAAACTCCCACTTTTCTTGACTTGCATCATCAAAGAATTCAGGACTAATGACTGCACTAACTTCAGGTTCAGGTTGTGCACGACACTTAATTGTCTCCGCTTATATCTGTTGTCTGTCAGCATGTAACCTCTTCAGCTTCATCCCAATCGGCTCATTACTGTCCTCACTTGAATCCATAGGCTTCTCCCTACATCGCTTAGAGTTTCGCAAACCCTTGAAAGATGAGGCCACACTGCCCCTGGCCTTCTTTGAACTCTTAGTAACATGGGTTCCCACATACTCTGGTGGTGTTTCAACACCCACTTCCTGCACTTTCTCTTTGATCCACGTGTCTTTCTGGTCTTGAGTGGTATTTCAACACCAACACCAGTACCCACTAAGTTGCCTTCACCACTGGCTATCTCAGTCAACTCTGCCAAGTTTTCAAGGTCATACCCCTCAGAATTTGATTCCATATCAGCAAAATCCACATCCTGTGCTTAATTCACAGGTACCTGATCATCAACATTTGATATCACATCTGGTGTTTGAATACCAGAAACAATCACACCATCTCACTCTGGATTTTCCACTTTCATCAACATTGGAGATCACATCTGGTGTTTGAATACCAGAAAGCTCTATCCTCATCTTCTCCATTTTCAGAGGCTGGTTCCATCAACACTGACACGGTCTCACCCATAACAGTTCCTGGTGTAGCAATACCAGTATTATCCACTTCATAGTTCTCATTGTCAGCACCTGCTTGCTAATCCATAACATCATCCTTGATTTCTCCTGTCTCAGACACATTCTCGACTATCACAGATGCACTCTCAGATTCCTTCAACATAGACACTGTTTCAATTTCAACAGCTCCCCCTGCATACACTGTCTCCTCATCACTGTCACTGATTTCCACGACCGGAAAGGGCAATTGTCTGAGATATTCTTGAAGCACAAACACTGATTTTCCATGCAAGCTCTTAAACTTCCTGAGATCAACATAATCTTGGTTCTGGACCTGGTCTTCGGTCGGCGACGATTGACTCCGTCCCACTTTGCCAACCTCTGCTCATGACCTCCACAGCACTCATTCAAGTTCACATCCGAATCAATTTCTTCAAATCACGAATTTTCTGGAACTCGCTTACTCGAGAAACCTCTAAACCGTTTCTTGAAGGTAAAGTTCACCATTGTCAATGGGTTTTGGTGTGGGCAATGCAAATTTGTGGGATTATGAAGATTTCAGATCACCGGAGACACTGTTGTGCGAGCTCTGTTCTTTTTCTTACTGGGCTCTGCCCGATTTCGTGAACAACCAAGCCCATCATCACAGATTTCTGGCCCAAGGTTAGCTCGTCTGATCTACTTCCCAATCAAGCTATTTTTTTTCTTTTTTTTCAGTACCACTAGCCCTCGGTGTTTAAACACCACTTCTCATATTTTTGAGATTTTTGATTTTTCTAATTTTTTTTTTCAACTATATTTGAAAGAAAAAACAGAACAGAAAAAAAAAAACAGCACAATGGACAGATCTGGGTACCTTACATTCGACACACACCCAAGTGCTGTCTGAGACCTTAAAAAATCACATCATTGAATCCATAGTCTCTCATCATCTGCTTCATCCATAATAGCTGCGCACAACAACTCCCTGCAGCTAGATATTCTGCCTCAGCCATAGACAAGGATATAGAATTCTGCTTTTTACTGTACCAGCCCCACCAGATTTGATCCAGCAAAGAAACATCCACCAGTGGTATTCTTACAATCATCAGCATTCCCGGCCCAGTTAGAGTCACTGAAACCTACCATACTCATTAAGTCAACAAACTCATTCACCAACGTAAATCTGTGCGATTAAAAGATGTGTCCCCTTATGCAGCACACACAGTGTACGATTCACTCCCCCTCGACGATATCCCTTCTGACTCAGAAAGGGTGTCAGTCGCTCATACCATGCATGTGATGCCTGCTTGAGTCCATAAAATGCTTTATTCAACTGATAGACATGATCAGGAAAATGTGAGTCTTCAACCCCCTTAGGTTGCTCCACGTAAACTTCCTCCTTTACTAGACCATTCAGAAATGCACTCTTGACATCCATCTGATGAAGAGTAAAGTCCAGAATGCATGATACTGCCAACATTAGCCTCATCGACTCCAACCTGGCCACGATTCCTCCTTTATCCCTTAACTGCATGTATTTGGTTAGACTTTGTTCAGATTCATATGCTACTGTTTCCGGAGTTTCAACACCGGTTGACTGTGCTGGTGTTTCAACACCAGTAGGATTCACTGTGTCGAGGATATCACTTTCACCCATAGTATATACCTCTGAATCATCAACAATCACATTAATAGACTCCATGACCTTTTTTTTCGAGCTAAAGCAGGTGACATCTTGATCGAGCAAATAACAATTATCCATTGATCTAGATCCAGTGAATACTCCAGTTCCATGGTTTACTACGCATTTCTCCTTGTCGAAAAACACTGTCATTTCATTGTCACATATATGGCTAATGCTCAACAAGTTTGCTTTCAGACCTTCCACCAACAACACATCTTGGAACACCGGAAGCCCTTTGATGGCTAACTCACCTTTGCCGATTATTCTACTGCGTTTCCCATCACCAAATCTAACATATCCGCCAAATCCAGGTTTGAATTTTCGCAGAAATTCAGGGACTCCAGTCATATGCCTTGAACAGGCACTATCGAAATACCAGGAATTTCCTGTATTTTCCCCAAAACATACGAAACTTGAAAAACAAACATCTTGAGATTTCCGAACCCATACATGGCTTACTGATCGATGGATGTGATTAGGATTTTGATTGACACGTGTGTTCAGAAATCCGGTTCTGTATCCTCCAGTATTAAACCGATGCCTTGCATTATATCCTGGCATGGTGTTGAAACACCGATCTGCGGTGTTGAAACCTCGATCTGCTGTGTTGACAGACATTGTCCTAAGCCGCTTAAAGCACCTATTTCTCACATGGCCTTGAACTCCACAGTATCCACATCGTCTGATCCTTTTGGTGGGATAATTCTTCTCGATTGTTCTTGGAGCTGGTACACCTTGATCTGCCTTGTTTTTCAACACATTCACTGTCCTTTCATAACCAATTCCGTGTTTGGTCGTCTGTCCCATTCGTAGACAATCTTCGAGCTTAGCTTTCCCTGTATTGAGACGTCTAATGGCTTGTTCTGCTGTCTCTGCTCTTTGCACCGCTTCATTGAATCCCTTCTTAATCTTTTCAAGTTCTCCAATTGCCTCTTCCTTTTCAAGTTCATTCACTTTAACCTTCTCACATAGTCTCTTATTCTCAAACCTTGAGCTCTTTGTTTTCATCTGCCACTTTTAACCACATCTTGTACATCTCCATGCTTTCCTTGCGAATATCATCATCACTAATGCTTCTAGTCTCTTCATCTGAGCTACTACTGTCTACTTCATTCAGCACACCAAGACATTCCGTACTAGAGTCTTCTAACTCCATCATCGACACACCGAAAGCGACATGATTTGTATACTCCTCTCCATCCTTAAAATCATCTCCTTCGTCATCATCACTCCAGGTTGTAGCATACGATTTTCCTTGCCTTTTAAGCGTATTGGCACACTCAGCTTGTATGTGTCCAAAACCTTCACATTCTCTGCACTGGATTTTCCTGTTCAGGTTTGGATTCGTTGATTTGAACTTTGGTGTTTCAACACCAATTTCTTGGCCAAATTTTGGAGTGAAGTTTGCGTTTGGATTTTTGCTTCCACTTGGCTTCTCTTGTGGCTTCCTGCCCACCTTCTTCATAAATCTGGAGAAGTTCCTGGTTATGTTTGCAATTTCATCGGACTCTTCATTATCTGAATGATCTTCCAACTTTTCAGAAGTTCTGCTCGAGAAAGCCAACTCTTTCTTTCCTGCTTTTGTTTGCAGCATCTCCATCTCATAAGATTCCAGTGATCCCATCAGTTCGTCAAGTGTCATTGTCCCTATCCTTCCATTCTCATTAATTGCAGTAACCTTCATGTTGAACCGTGGAGGTAAAGCTCTTAACACTTTCCTAACAAGCTTTTGGTCTTTGTACTTTTTGCCAAACTGAAACGCTTTGTTTGCAATATCTCGGACTCGTCCATTGAACTCAGAAATAGTTTCATCTTCACGCATCTTCAGTTCTTCAAATTTGGTCGTGTAATACTACAGCTTTGATTCTCTTACAGAGCTTGTTCCCTCATGGTAAGTCTGTAACACATCCCACGCTTCCTTTGCAGTCTCACAGTTTGAAATCATTTTAAACTGATCTTCGTCCACAGCCGTAAAGATGGCATTCAATGCTTTTGAGTTGGACACGTGCGCTTTATGCTCCTCGGTGGAATACCTAGAGAATGGTTTAGTGGCAGTGGAGCTTGATCCTTCAGTTGTGTCACTAGCAGGTGGAGTGTATTGATTTATGACATAGTTCCAAGCTTGATCATCTAGAGCTCCAATGAACACTTTCATACGTGCCTTCCAGTAAGCATAATTTCCTTGTTCCAGCAATGGTGGTCGCGTGACTGATGCCCCCTCCTTTGGTGCCATGGTGAAACCTGATCTCACTCTCCCTGTATAGGGGTCAGCAAGTGCCTTGCTCTGATACCAATTGAATTTCAGTTTCACCTAAATTCTGAACCTTTATGCCAAGTTGTTTAACAGTTTGGTGTTGAAACACCAAGTTCAGTTTGATGTTAAAACTCAAAACGAAATACGCAGTGCACACACAACTTGGTTACGCAGTTCGGTGCAAATACACCTACGTCTGCGGGGCTTTGCCCAGATCAGAAACCATCCACTAGAAAGCAGTCTTTAGTACAAGAAGCTTAACTTAAATACTAATCCATTGCTAACCTATAGAGTGAATGTTGTGAGATCCCCTCACTGCCGATCCTACGCCGTTGAACCCCCACGATCAACACGTCTCCCTGGATCTCCTCCTCCCGAGGAATTAAGGCTTCCTTGTTTCTGATCTTTAAGAACTTGGTCGGTTGTTTTGACGAACCTCTAAAACCAGAGACGAAGAGCTTCAATAACGTATCTCACGTAGAGATAAAACTTGATTGCTTCGCTCAACTTTTTACGAACTTGGTCAGATTAAACAATCCTCCAAAACCTGAGACGAACTTTTCCACCAACGTATCTCACGTAGAGATAAAACTTGGTCGCTTCGTCTCCAGACACCACAGGCAGATCGCTCCGAACTTCTCACGTAGAGAATAATCCTCGGTCGCTTAATTGATTGCGTTGTATCTTCTTGTATTTATATCCATCGCAATCCTGCCTTCAATCAAACTCTTTCCTTGTCTAACTCTACCATGAATAGACTTCTAAACTAAGAAAAGATCTAATCCTAATCTGGTTTGTAAATGGACAATCCTTTATTAATAGGACTTGTACCATAAATAAACTATTTAATCAATTCCTAACTATTACAGGAATATTCGTTTACCAGAATTAGATAGCCACGAAATCACATACTTATCTTCACAATATTCTGATCTGATCGCATAATCATACTCCATAATTAGCTCCATAATTCGTGGCTAAAACCTGCTGTCCAGAAACCTGCTGTCGCAGTGGTATTAAAACACCAGATCCCAGTATTCACAATATGCCATAAAGAAGTCCAACTCCCGAGGACTCTACAGAGTTGATGTTTGTAGCTTTTGGGTTGTACAGGTTGATATTTGTAGTTTTTTTATTAAAAATTTTTCTGTTGATGTTTTATGATTTTTAGAGCGAAGAATTTATACTCTTGAGGTACCTTATCTTTTTGGATGATGTTTTAATATTTTATTTCTCTCATGTTGATATTTTTCATTTTTCAAGTAAGTTTTAGTTGTTAAGAGTCGACGTTTTGTAGTTTTTTTGGAGCTACATGGGTTGATACTTTTTTTTTCCTCATGTTGATATTTTTCATTTATTAAGTGAATTTTAGGTAATAGAAGTTGATGGTTGTAGTTTTTTTGTGATATAAGTTGATGTTTTGTAGTGTTTTTTCCCTTATGTTGACGTTTTAAAAATCATCTGGGCGAGGTTTAGGTGGTAGGAATTGATGTTTTTAGCTTTTGGGTGATATAAGTTGATGTTTGTTTTTTTTAATTTTTTTTATTATTTAAGCTTTGTTGATGTTTTTATAATTTTCAATTTATGATGTTTATCCCAAGCACCCCATAATAGATATTGTTTGCTTTATGTCTGTCAACTGAGGGTATTTTTTGTCATTTTTTACTATCCTTGTTTTCTAAAACAATGTCGTTCGTTTAAAGGGTTCTTCATCCCTCCTTTGTCACATCCGTCTTCTTCCTAAGTTCAATTTGGCTGATCTGGAGATCTACATGACTGCCGACAAGGATGATCTCCAGAATGTACTTGAAGGCATCGCCATGGCAGGCCTCGTCGGTTGTCGGAGCTCTCTGCCAACACGGTGACCACTCCGAGTGAGTACCGAGTAGTCTCACTTTATTCTCTTTATTTTTTTATTCTTAAAGAAATTCATGTTAGGGTTCTTCTGTGATTCACTTGATGTGTTTTCCTGGCTGTTATAGGTGTCGGTTCGCAATCTAGAGCATGCCTGAGAGCCTTGGAAGGGTTTTTGAATGGAATTTGGAGCAAAAGTAAATTGGTGACTAGGGTTTTACATTAACTTTCTTCTGAAAATGATGAATTCTGAAGTTATGTAACTTATCTGGTAATGTTTGTTTCGACGATGATTGCATGTATTATTAACCTTAAAATCTCTTACTCTATTGTGCATGCTGATGATTCTGCGATCCGATCGTATGATTTTGGTTTTAAAGGTATATTTATATGATTTAAATGGTCTGTTGTGCTAAAATTAACATAAAAACTTCATCCTTTTCAAATTTATTTGCAATTTTTAAGAGAATATTATCCCATCGAAATGTTAATAAAAGTATAATAATCACTGCTTAAATTTTGGATTGACAAGATCATGTTCCCAGATTTGCACTTCAGTAATCAGCTCAAGAGGTTGACCCATTGTTAATATTGCTGAAGATTTGAGGCGATGGACGCATGTCTTGCAACGTATTCACAAACAATCACTTCTTTTGGTATGCTCATTCATTACAGACATCCTTAGCCATGAAAATTATTACTTCTGTTGAAAATACTCCTCCTGGCTATTAATAGATTGCTGCACTTAAAGCATATCTAGCATGTGAACCGGTACCATGTAATGAATTCGAGGCCGTGTTCAAGGTTTTCATTTCTGATTCACCTCTACTTAAAGACTGTTCAAAATTTTGAATGATCATATAATTGTATACATTTCTCTTACATTACATTGCCTATTCAGGCAGTTGAGTTGTGGTTAGTGGACAAGGCCATAGTTCCTGTGGAAAATTCAGTTGGGGAAGTATCCACTGTACTTATGACCTACTCCTTACCTACAAGCTGCATATAGTCGGGGAAGTGCAAATGGTCGTAAACCACTGCCTCCCCGGGTTGCCTGGTGTGAGAATGGAGGAGATAAAGTCTGTTTTAAGTCAGCCTCTGGTTATTTTCATGTTCTACATCAAATATGCACCCTTATTACTTTGCCCTAAATGCCATTATCGGTGCACATATACGTGTTTTTGTGTGTACAGTTTATTGTGAGTCCATATTCAAGCTTAGATGGAAAAGAAATAACTTTGAAGTTACTGATGTTCAAATAAAGCCTTATGTGTGAACTTTTAGAATTTGCAGTTGTAATTTAGCAATTTTTTGACTGATCATGCATACTTTCAGCCCTTTTTTGGTTTAATGTGTAAAAACTACTGCTTTTAGGCACTTTCTCAATGTTAGTTGAGTCTGAAAGAACTAGGTGTTACAAAGCTCAGCACTAGTGATACTGCCGGTGCTACTCAGGTATTCAGCTCAACAGTTGAAACTTTGTTTTTCTTTCTAAAAATAATTGCTTGTTACTTGTTTTAGCTTTTGTGTTTAAATTTTAGTAATGCTTTGGAAAATTTATAGTTGTTGAAGGTGTTAGAGGAACTGGAGCCATAGCAAGGGCAAAAGCAAAAAATATCTATGGGCTCGATGTTTTTGGCTGAAAGAATACTAGTAAGGACATTAGTTGAACCTCATGCTTACCTCGTAGAGAGCCTAAACTTAGTATATGTTTATAAGCCTTCTGTTAGTTCTCACTATACTTGTACTACGTATATTACCACCTGTGAAGCTCGAGAAATACTTTTTCTTTGGTCTTATTCTGCTCTTAGGCACCAAAGTGCACAGCCTTTAATCTGATCTCTTACCTTATAGTAGTTTTAAGGTTAATTTTAATTACATTACCTTTTAACATGATGTTTTACTTCCAATCATATTCATTCAGAAAGACTTGCTAAGAAGCATGATGAGTCCATAAAGTTAATCTAATTTCTTGTCCGGACGGTCGTATATTAAGTTAGGTGATCGGTTCAAATATTTGTGTGATCTGATTAGTCTGTAAAACAGGCATTGGTTTTCCTTTTTAGCTATAGGGATGAAGTATGCTATTTTACCGTCTTTCTGTACTTCACTAAATTCAATCTAAATTAGTTCTCAATGCCTATTATTTCCACAGAATGTTGCATTGGATTTTCAACTATTGAGTTAGAGTGGTAATTATTTAGAAATCCTTGATTGTTGGTTGTAAAAATTAAATTTTGAACATTTGTCAAATAGGATTCTTTTAGTTTCTTATCGCTCACCTGCATTTAATTTTTAACTCTAATGTCAAATAGGATTATGTGCAAATTAAAGAGTGACAAGAGACTATTTCACTTTACAATTCATATAGTTCTTTGACTAAAAAGACGTACCGCGCAACACATTTGTGAAATATTTGTATACCCTCTCCAAGAGCTAATGAGGAAATGTTCTTATACTTTGTGCCCTTACGCTCATTCGAGTGGAGAGGTTCGAGTGGTACTGGGTTCGAGTGGTACTGGGTTCGAGTGGAGAGGGTTCGAGTGGTACCAGGTTCGAGTGGACTGGGTTCGAGTGCTACTGGGTTCGAGTGGACTGGGTTCGAGTGCTACTGGGTTTCAGTGGACTGGGTTCGAGTGCTACTGGATTCAAGCTCAGAGGTTTGAGTGGTATTGGGTCTGATTGGATAGGTTTGAGTCGAGGCGGATGGTTGTTGTCCGAGGGTTGGATGGTTTGAGTGGTGACGAGGCGGATGGTTGATGGATCGAGAGGTGATGCCTTGAGGAGGATGGTTGATGGTTCCAGGACCTCGAGGGTTAATGAATCGATAGAGAGGTCCGAGTGGCACTGGGTTCGAATGGTAATGGGTTTGAGTAAAGAGATTCAAGTGGTGAGTGGTCGAGTGGAGAGGGTTCGAATAGAGGGTTCGAGTGGTGAGTGGTCGAGTGGTGAGCGTTCGAGTGGTGAGGGTCAAGTAGAAGGTTCGAATAGAGGATTCAAATGGAAAGGGTTCGAGTGGTACTGGTTCGAGTGGTGTGGGTTCGAGTAGAGGTTAGAGTGAAGAGATTTGAGTCGAGGGGTGATTCATCGAGGGGGATGGTTGATGGTTCCAGGGCCACGCGAGTTAATGAATCGAGTGGAGATGCCTCAAATCAACACCCCTCAGATGGTTGATGTTCAAAGGGTGGATGGTTCGAGTGGTAGGGAGGCCTCGAGGTGAATGGTTGATGTTCGAGAGGTGGATAGTTTGAGTGGTGGCGTGGTGGATGTTCAAGGACTGATGGTTTGAGGAGTGATGGTTCCAGGAATGGATGGTTGGTGTTCGAGGGATAGGTGGTTCGAATGGTGGTGTCGTGGATGGTTCGAGGGTATATACCTCGAGTGGGTCATAGTTCGAGAGCTAATGTGGATGGTTCGACTCTCTCAGTGGTATACTCTCTCGAGGGGTGGTGTACCCTCGAGGGCTGGTGTACTCTAGAGGGGTGGATGTGTGACCTCTTGAGGGTTGGTACACCTCTCCTGAGACGTTGATGGCGTACCCTCAAGGGGTGGAAGGTGTACTCTCTCAAGTGGTGGATGGTTTACCCTCTCGAGAGGTAGATGGTGTACCCTCGAAGGGTGGTTGACAAACATCTTGAGGGGTGAATAATACTCTCTCCAGTGGTGGATGGCATACCCCTCTCGAGGGGTGGATAGTACTCTCTCCATTGGTGGATGGTACCCTCACCACTCGAACCCTCACCACTAGAACTTCTCCACTCGGACCTTTCCACTTGAACCCTTGATCCTCCTCTACTCGAACTTTTTCAACACGAACCCAGTACCACTCAAACATAGTATCACTTGAAACTCTCTACTCGAACTCTCTCCACTCGAACCCTCTCCACTCGAACCCTCTCCACTCGAACCCTTTCCACTCGAACCCTCTCCACTCGATTTCTCATCACTCAAACCTCACCACTGAAACCTCTTCGCTCGAACCTCTCCACTCGAACCCAGTATCACTTGAACCTCTTTCAGACCCACTCTACTATAAGCCTCTCCACTCAAACCCTCTATTCGAACCCTCTCCACTCAAACCCAGTACCACTCAAACTCTTATTATTCGAACCGCTCTACTCGAACCCTCTCCACTGGAACCTCTCCATCTCCAGTTGAACCCTCTCCACTCGAACCCTCTCCATTCGAACCCAGTACCACTCAAACCTCTTTGCTCGAACCCATTAACCTAGTACCACTCGGACCTCTCCATCGGTTCATTAACCCTCGAGGTCCTGGAACCATCAACCATCCTCCTCGAGGCATCACCCCTCCATCCATCAACCATCCACCTCACCACCACTCAAATCATCCACCCTTCGAACATTAACCATCCGCCTCGACTCAAACCTCTCCACTCGAACCCAGTACCACTCAAACCTAGTACCACATGAACTCAATAGCACTCGAACCCATTCCACTCAAACCCAGTAGCACTCAAGCCCAGTCCACTCGAACCCAGTACCACCCGAACCCTCTCCGCTTGAACCCAGTACCACTCAAACCCTCTCCACTCGAACGCTCTCTACTCGAACCCAGAACCACTCGAATCTCGACTCGAACTCTCTCCACTCGAACTCTCTCCACTCAAACTCTCACCACCCGAACTCAGAACCACTCGAACTCAGAACCACTCGAACCTAGTACCACATGAACTCAATAGCACTCGAACCCAGTCCACTTAAACCCAGTAGCACTCGAACCCAGTCCACTCGAACCTAGTACCACTCGAACCTAGTACCACTCGAACCCTCTCCACTTGAACCCAGTACCACTCGAACCCTCTCCACTCGAACCCTCTCTGCTCGAACCCAGAACCACTTGAATCTAGACTCGAACTCTCTTCACTCGAACTCTCTCCACTCAAACTCTCACCACCCGAACTCTCTCCACTCGAACCCTCACCACCCGAACCCTCACCACCCAAATCCTCTTCACTGGAACCCAGTACCACTCAAACCCTCTCTACTCGAACCCAGTACCACTCAAACCCTCTCCACTCAAACCCAATACCACTCAAACCTCTCCACTCGAACCCTCTCTACTCGAACCCAGTACCACTCGAACCTCTCCACTCAAATCTCGACTCGAACTCTCTCCACTCGAACCCTCACCGCCCAAACTCTCTCCACTCGAACCCTCACCACTCGAACCCAATACTACTCGAATCCTCCCTATTCCAACCCAGTACTACTCGAACCCTCTCCACTCGAACCTAGTACCACTCGAACATCTTCACTCGAACACAGTACTACTCGAACCATCTCCAATCGAACCCAGTACCACTCGAACCCAGTACCACCCGAATCCTATCAAATTCATAATGTCCTGATATAACCCTACCTGTTACGGCAGCGATGAAGATGATTAAATGGTTGTGGGTAAGGTTATAATTGTCCACCCAAATTCATCTTTTAGTCTGATGGCATTATTATCATTTTAAGGTGGGTCAACAGTTGGAAAAGCACGGTCAACGCCGGAAAGTCTACCAGAGGATTATATTGGCACTTTCATTAATTAGGTAGTTTTTTTTCTAACTTTCAAACGGTTGAAGGCTATATCGGTACTTTCACAAGTATATAAGATTATATTTGTATATAGACAACAATTCTCCAAAATAAACATATAGACAATGATTGTGATAAAAACTTGTCTGCATTTATGCCACTCAATTCATTGTTTAGTTCACATATACACACAGCTCCTTATTTTTCCACAATTTCAACGTTTCTTTTTTATATTTTACTTACTTCATGTACTTGCAATATACTATTTATCGAAAGGTTATAAAAATATTATTTTTTTATCTTATTGATTATTTAATAAATTCAAACAAAATTTATTATTTGGTTTACAATTTAGATAGTTATTCTTAGATGAATATACTTATAATTTATTTATATATTTTAATTCAAATGTGACATGTAAATATTATATATTAGTTAAATTAAATATTTTTAATCAAGAACATCGCGCAACGCACGGTAGGACTCCTGCTAGTAATCTTCAATTGATGTTTTGTTAGTTGAAGTCGATATTTGTACAATTTTTAGTTGAGTTTTATTTATTTTTTAATATACTTATTTGCTGTAATTTTTCAGTCGATGTTTTATGATTTTCCGTTGATGTTTTGCTAGTTGTACCTTGTTTCTAATTTTCAGTTTCATGACCATATTGAATTTTTGCTTTTTGAATATTTTAAAATATTTTTTTTTGATTTTTTTTTTACAGATTGCAGCTGGCGGGAAAATGATGAGAAAAAATTGGACAGAAAATCCCAAGGAAAATATTAGGAATATGTCCCTGTAAAATTATTAGACATAGGTCCCTAGAGCTAGAATAGAGTTGGATTTGCATAAAGGCCCCTGTCTAAAGTTTAGGTTGTCTCACAGGAGACCATCTTTATTTTAAATTATATTTAAATATGAACATATAAAAATATTTGAGTCCGTCTTTCAAAAGATAGTCTTTCCATAAGGCACGGAAAGACCAATGTTTAAACTGTAAATTTGAAGAAATGAAGACAAATTTCCGAGTTGCATCAATCGGGTCATAAACTTTATAACTACGGCACGTTGCACAATAAATTTTTAATATTGTAACTAAAATATTTTACCTTTTTGTTATTCTAATTGAACTTCATTTTTTCATAAGTCTATGGAAAGATGGTCTTTCCCAAGATTTTGCCAAAATATTTATATAAAAATATAATAATTAAAATACAATGTACACAATATAACTTTTGAATATATATATATATATATATATATATATATATATATATATATATATAAACATGTAAATAGGACAGAGTTTATTGGGTTCTCATGTTCTATTAATTTCACTTTTGCACAAATATAATTACAACAAATGTGATCTTGGAGATCTTCTTTTTTTTAGTTGAAACCCATATAATGGGTGGGAGATTTATTAAATTCCCTAGGTCTTATAAATATTTGATCCGTTGAGATCACTGATAATGCACATTTTGTTACAAAAGAGTTGTTGTAACCTGATCAAAATTAACAAAGTTGCCTATTTTTAGAGCTATGAATTTATAATGGATATGAAAATTTATTAACATGTTGGTAGTGTTTCATATTCATCGACAAAGGGGTGCATAATTACAACCTTTGTCGATGTACACCAAACGGCTAGAATTTCAATTTGTTTCAAGATTTATATGACCTAAAATTGGAGGTTGTTTCTGGAAAACCTTTCCTCTTCTTTTATGTGTTTCTTTTCTTTCTATTGGGAAACTAACACCCTGTACGGCTGTACGGGAGAGATTCTTCGATCCGATGAGACCCTTGGATGGGCTATGATTTCCTTCTTTTTGAGCGCTGCATAACAAGTAAGAAAAGGCAGGACAAACTATGAGTAGCATTCATTCGGATATTGTAACCTAATTTAGGGCAGTCTTAAACTATCAAGATGTATCAATCCTTTGGTTTTTTGTCCAATTCCTAATAGTTCCAAACTTTCTCGGTTCGTGTTTGATTTTTTGCTTGCTTAGCAATGCGGTCAGCAACTGTGTTAGCCTATCCTAAAGTGTGTTGATTAGGGCTAGAATTTTGAGCCAAAATACCATACCAACCAACTTACCAATCGATCCACGTACTATTTTTATCGTATATGTTGGTAACCGATGATATGGTATGGTAGTACCCCGCATTTGTGATGGTATGATAATGGTATTGAGAAAATATTACTATGGAATTACCGTACTGTACCACATATTTATATATTTAAAAATATAACTAATATTATTGGAAATTTAAGCTTTTATTTAGTTAAGATTTGGCATTCTTTAATATTAAAATCAATAGAAATAATTTGAAATACTCAATATTAAAATCATTCTTTAACATTTCCATGGAGTATGTAGTTTATATTTTGGTTCCAATATGTTCGATATTGGAAAAAAATTAAAATATTTTCTTAAATTAGGTTTCTTGACAACTAGCATTTATGTTTTAAGCCATACAAAAAAAAATTTATATCCTAATTTTCTTTAATTTACTATAACTTATTATAGTTCGTAATTTGATATTATTTTACTTTATTATTAGAGAAAATTTCATGTTAGACCGACTAGCGATTAGACGAATAATGAAAAAACTCATTTCAATAATTTTTAAGGTCAAAATATACATATTTATATATTGCGACACATTTTAAAAGTTTTCAAAGTTATAGGAATCTCGTTGTAATAAATAAAAATAAACATCGAATCACCTTATTAGTTAAATCAATATGAAATGGCCCTATCTAACGGTTAGTCGGTATAAAATTACACTTTGTGTTATTATTATGATTAGAGAATATGTAATTTTTTAAAATTAAGATTATGCAATAGAAAATTTTAATTATTTGTAATTTTTTATGAGCAAAATATTAATTCATTACATCTTATATTTGGTAGTATTCTACCATACCGTACCGATACCAACCAACTTTTATGTATACCGATGTGTTGGTATGTCAAAGATTTGGTACGGTGTTTGTTTTTAAATATTACTTACTGACATTGTTGGTATGGTACGTGGTATTAATAAAAAAGTGATGGTAACCGTATTGAATCCACCCCTAGTGCTAAGTATTAAGATGTTGGTTAAAATATTTAAAATCTGAGACCAGATGGAAAAGTTCACATATGGAGCCTTTTCTAGATCCCATATGCATCTCACAACAAAATTACAATCAATTTCAATTATGAATCAAGATTAGTGCACACTGACAGCAAATTTTATGGCTAGGAGTTTAGCATGTAGACTTTATTTTTTTAATTGAGGGCATCGAATGACGGAGGTTTTAGGGAACCCAACCCTTTCCATTAATGATGATCATATTGGCCAAAGCTATTTACTATGATTTGATCCTATTACAATAAGTCGGGATATACCCGTTACACAATGGAGATAAAATTATAAATTACACATCTAAATCCATTGTGGCTTTTGAGAACTACACTAAGATTAAATTGGTTAAGCTTGTTGTTGTTTTGCTGCTCAACCCAATTTGGCCCATTATCAAGCCCAAAACAGTAACGTAACCCATTTGAAAAACAGTAAATTTGAATTTGATTCTCCTCTTCCAACGAGCTGCACAAACCCGCCGGAGTAAACCCTGACCAAGTCATCAAAACATTCAAACAATTCAATTGGATGTCATAACTTGACATACCATTTCCTTTCTTGCTAAAAGCCTTGATCATTTTTCCATTTATATCTCTAATTACCACCCAAATGCCATAACTCCCATCCCGTTTTACCCAAGATACATCAGTATTAATTTTACATTTCCTGGTTGACTTTTCCCATTTGACTATACTGATTTTGGATTTGGTCGGGGTCTAATAATTGGTGTAAAACCTAAATGGAACCATTTCATATCAGACATGTGTTTGTTGTAATGAGGTTTTGTGAAGAAGGCCAGAAAAAGTCATTTTTTATTTCCATTATGACTTTAGGACCTGAGGTTTGACATTTTCATATGGGAACATGTTTCTTGCCTTCCATACTTGTCTGCACACTAAATATGGTAAAATGTAGATTAAGATGGTGTGTATATATGAGTTCCTATACATTGGCCAATAAAAGGAGATTCTGTTAAAAATGCTCTGAAATATAGGAGTTTTGATTCCTAATAAACCATTAAAAAAGTCACATTCGCTAACTGCCACAGAACATTCATTGAAAAGTGCGATAGACTACCGCAATTACTACAAAAAAGGAAATTTTGAAGCAGTATTGATCATTGAAAATGCAATAATGTCATCAAAAGGGAGATTTGCATTCACAAGTTTCCACATAAACACTGAAATTTTCTTTTGCAAATTAGAGTGCCAACCCTTTTTTTGGAGCTCACAGGTTCCTCTTTGTTTCAACCACTGATTAATACGCATTTATGAAATTGAATTTTCTATTTGTTGAAATTTAAAGATAAGTCTATCTTAAGTATCTTTTTTTTAGCTTAACCTCCTACAGATTGCTTGGGCTGTTAACTAGAATATTTTGTACCTGTGAGAGAACATAGTGTTTGTTACAAATAAAATCGACAAAGGTGGAATGAACTGGTAAAACTGATGGCAATGTAGGACATATATCCTACAGACATCCTTCCCTCGTCCAATTGGGGGTGTGAAAATTTGTTGAACACTTTCCATGTAGCACTCTAGTGTTGAGTTTAGCCAGGCTATTTACTTCTTTAATTCTTGACTAATTTTGAGAAGTTCTCTAGTTTGGTGTTATAGACCACAAGAGCTGAGACCATGGGATAATACTTTGCTAGTATTTCCACCACAGATTCAGTGATAAGTTCTACATAATATCAGAGAATTTTCTAGCCCAAGCCCATTTTGTCTATAGGAAAGAAACATTTTTTCCAAGACATACATACTTTCTGGTGTCCACCTTCTGATCTCCCCAAAAGAAGTTAGAAAGTTTCTTTTCTAAGGTTTAAGGACTGATTTAGGTGGTTTCCTCACTTCCTAGAGATGTTGGGGAATGGACAAAATGGTTGAATTAATTAATGTTAACTTCCCAACCATTGTTAACAACATGTTCTTCAAGTTCAACAATTTGGAGTCATATAGTTCAAATAAGGACTGAAAATGAATATTCTTCACCCTGATAGTAATTATTGGGAAAGGGAAAATTACCTTTTTTTCATACCTAATTTGTTGTTAATCAAGGAAATATGAGCTCATTTGCATGTATGCTAATATAATAACTACTCTTTTCATAGTTAATTTTTTGACAGAATCATAATTCAGATACTGCCAAGAACACTTTCAGTTTGATGATAGTTTGTCTTGTTATTTGCACGAAACTAACGGTATCACCAGCGTTGCTAAGATGAGAGATAGGCATAGCTCCATTTGGTAACTGAAAAAAAAATTCAATTTCCCATTACTGATAAAGCTTAAACTTCCTGAAAATGCTTCAGTGAAAGTATTGAATAAAAATAGGGTGAGTGGATCTCCATGTTTTATTCCTTTGCGGTATTTAAAAAATCCAGCAGGTTTTCCATTTACAATTACTGAAACGTTAGTTGAAGATAGGTATGATGGAATAATTTTTGTAAAATCTGCACTGAAACCAAATTTTACAAGTATGTCTTTTAGAAACATTCAGTTAACCCTATCAAAACGCTTTGGCCATGTCTAATTTTAAAATGTTGTTCGGATACTTTTACTTTCTGTTTTAAAACATGGTCATTTATTTTAAAGATATTACATTATTTGCAACCTCTATGCCTTGCATAAAGCTTGATTGATGTTGTGATATCAACCTAGGCATATATACAACTAGTCTATCTACCAACAATTTAGAGAATATATTATTTACAAATTTTGATAGACTAATAGGTTGAAAATTTGCAAAGGCGTATGGGACTTCCTTTTTTTGGGATTAGACATATCAATGCACTAGAAATTGCACTATGTATTTCAGATCCTGCGAAGAAATGTTTTACAGTTTCTATCACATCAGGGCCTACAGTTTCCCAGTTGTTTTTAAAAAACTTAGCAGTGTACTCCATTCTGATTTAAAGAGAAGATAATGTCCTTTATTTCCATCAAATTTGGGCACCTAAGAATGTTTTGGTTATCTTCCAGAGTGATGATATTCAGAATCTAGGAAAGGAAGTGTGATTGGAATGTTTTGGAGTTGTTCTCAGATTAACTGGTATATGATTATGTGAAGGAGCATATGGTTTCTTTCAATCTCTTCTGATTATGTTAACCATAAACCCTAGGGAGTTTTAATATTTTTGATTGTTTGTCTGATTCTTTTGATGACAGCTTGGGAACAATGGAATTTATTCCATTAAAACCACCTGATAAGTATCATAGTACGACGTAAGGTGATAACCATTGATGAGGAATGTTGTTTTTGTGCCCATGCTTATAATCTCTACTATCTCGTTTGGCCCAACCGAGGCTAATTAGTCCGGTCCAATCCACTTCAGATTGAGTTTTCATGATATTAATCCAAGCTTGGACTCAACAATAAGAACTTTCTACCCAAACATGAATTTCTTAGACTTAAAATTCTCGTGCCACACCTTATTAAGCCCCTTGTACCGCATAGCTTGATCAAACCCTCCCATTTGTAGATCCCCTAATTCTTGGGGTTGGAAATTTGTTTCTTCCTCTCAGATGAGCGACTTCATACTTAGTGGAAGAGTATTACCATACTCTCGATAAACATACTTCAGATCAGGTGGTAACGCCTACAACTCCAAATTTGAGGCCTTCACATCTGGTGTATATCTAGCCCACCACCTGAGAAGCTGATGGCCTATCCCAACCTAAACTATCTTCGTAATAGATGAACTCATTTAACCCAAGACACAAATCAACCATGAACCAATAAAGGTGGAACCTCATAGTCGTGGGTGACGTTGTGAACCGAGAAATGCAGAATGAAGACAGATACTTAGCCATAAAACCAGAAATATAGCGATTGTGGCATGACCCACGATCTCGATCCCTGATTACATGCGACCACGACTACTTTAGGTTATAAATATGAGAAGAGCATCATAAGCTAAGGCAAGCGAGACTAAACTGAGAAATTCCAGTTCTTGTAGAGAAAGACTGACTTGATCGTCGAAGCCATTCACCCGGGACTTGTTTTGCAGGAAAGATGATTTATGGGGTGAATAATGGTTAACCTGCCTGATCGGACTACCACATCTTTTGGCACCGTTTGTGGGAAATCAGATTTTTTTTGTTTCACAGTTCTTTAGGTAAACAATGGTGTTCACTAGAAGCAAAAACAACCATAATCACCAGACACAAGAACACACACCTGGATACAACATACATTTTCACCATAGCCGGTACCAGGAATACATTCATAGAAAAAAAAAAGGGAGTGTAATAAAGCAGAAATGGAGGATGAAGAGGAAGAAGCAGAATCTCCCAACACAAACCAAGTAAAAGAAAGGAGAGTGTTCGCAGTGTTCTTAGAAGCAAATAGGGAGAGCTTGTACAACCATTTTTTATCACGCTCAAGCCAAACCCTCTGAGAATGGAAAACAGAATCAGTCAAGGATGTGAGAACCTTATGTATGAAGAGGAGTTAAGGGACATAGTCACAGACGATGATGCGGACAAAATACCCTTAGCACCACATCTGTGAGATTTCAAAATGCTAAAGGACTTTAAACTTCCTTTACATGTTAAAATATTTGATGGGACCACAGATCCAAAAGATTTCCTATACTCATATCAAAATAGCATGAGATTTTGTGACACACACATTGAACTGGTATGCAAGGATTTCCCCATGTTCGTATTGGGAACAGTTATCACGTGATACGAGAATCTCCCAAATTGAAGTATTAAGTCTTGGGCGCAACTGTCAAATTTTTTTGGGTCGCTTCTATCAGAAGCAAAAGTTCACAAAAATGATCGCACACTTGAATAACATTTCTCAGTGAGGTGACGAAAGTCTTATAGAGTATCATAATAGGTTCTTCATGAAGAGTTTGCAGGTTCGCGGCTTATCATTTCAATCTTCTTTAGGGGCATTCACAGGAGGCATACGATCAGGAGAGTTCTATAGGGAATTAATGAAAAACATTCTGAAAAACCCAAGAGAGCTACAAAAGATGATTGAGAAACACATGCGAATGGAAAAAGCAAACAACCGCAAGATAGAGCGGGAGTGGGGCAAAAAGTGAACAATGGAGGGTTTGCAAAAGGGATTCATAAAGAAAGGTAAGGGAAACATCCCTTTCAAGGGAAGAGAACCAGGGATGCAAGGTCTACCATTCCAAGACACGGATCTGACAAAATATAGAAAAGAAATATGGAAAGCGAACAAGGAGCTATTCCACAAGCCAGCACCTATAATAGCACCGCCAAATAAAAGGTCCAGAGAATATTACCGTGCCTTCCATAAGGACCATGGTCATGACATAGAGTATTGCAGATATTTGAGGAGACAAATCGAAGAGAAACTGAAGAATGGCTACTTAAGCAGATATGGGAAAGAATGAGGAAGCCAGCATGGCAAAGCTAACAAAGCAGGGAACTCTGTGGCAAGAAACCAAAGAATGGCAAGCACACTTGCCAAAAATAATAAATGACTGCGGCAGTGGTTTACAATGACGATATAGTGGCCGAAGTTCCAGAAAAAGTAATCTTGTCCATACATGGATCAACTGAGCTGTTATCAAAAACTGCTTTGAAAGCTAAGGCCAGATATTCTCCCTCACAATAGCATGCTGATAAAAGACTTGTTCAAACAAAGAAATCACTTTTAGCGAGAAGGATGTAGTGCCTAACGCTTTGCCTCATAATGATTCCATGGTTATCATTGCTAAAATTTGAAATGCAACGGTTTATAAAGTGTTCGTGGACAATGGAAGTGCTTGAGATACCATTTGTGGATTCCTTCGATAGGATAGGGTTCAAGCAAACTGACCTAAAGAAGTCTACATCCTCCCTCGTAGGATTCACAGGGCGAGCAGAAACACCTTTGGGGAATATACAGCTGCATGTCACCATTGAATTCTCTAAGCCCATTTAAAGGCCATTATCAAAAGGCCCTAGATGAACACCAAACAAGTAATATGGTCCCCATACTACTTAGTAATGAAGTTCCCAACTGAAGCTGAAATTGCAACAATGAGAGGAAACCAATAAACAACGAGACAGTGCATGGTTATTGCAATGAAGCCAGGAAGAAGTGCAAAAAAAACTAAAATGGTTAGCACTGTCTCAGATGGTGGACTACTTGAGAAATCAAAATTGGAAATAAACTTGGGAGAAGAGATGGAGCTAGTCAATCTAGATGATGAAAATGAGGTTAAATGTGTTAAGATCGAGAAATACCTTCCACATATGCTAAAGGAAAGGGTCATACAAATCCTGCAAAGTTAAAAATATACAGTTTCCTGTAGCGTACAGAACATGGGAGGAGTCAACCTAGGAATCGCTACCCATTCCTTCAATATTAGTGACTCGGTCAAACCAGTAAAAAAATAACGTAGCTTCACTAGTGACAGACAAAAAGCGATTGAGGAGGAGGTTAAAGCCCTGCTTCAGGCCGGTATACTGAGAGAGGTTATCTATCCAAAATGATTAGTAAAATCGGTGATGGTGAAGAAATCAGACGCGAGGTGGAGAATGTGCATAGATTTCACCGACATAAGTAAGGCTTGTCCAAAGGACTGTTATCCTTTACCAAAATTGATCAGCTAATCAAGGCAATTTCAGGGTATGAAGTTCTAGCCTTTTTGGACGCATACAAGGGATACCACCAAATATTGATGAATCAAGAAGATGCAGAGAAGATGACATTCATAAGGAGCTTTGGCATGTTTTGTTATGTGAAAATGCCATTTGGATTAAAAATGCAAAAGCAACGTATCAGAGATTTCGTCATGAAATATGATGAAATTTAGAAGTATATGTTGATGCTATGGTCATCAAAATCAAGAAGGTGGATAACTTCGCTGCAGATTTAAAGGAAACTTTGGACACACTGAGTACTATTGGGATGAAGCTTAATCCCAAAAAATGCCTGATTGGAGTAGGCGCATGAAATTTTTTGGGATGCAAGGTATCCTCTATAGGGATTGAAGCCAACCAAGAGAAAATCCAGGCTATAGTGGATCTTCCTCAGCCCTGCACAGTCAAAGAGGAGCAAAAATTGATAGGATCATTGGCAGCACTCAGCAGGTTTGTTTCAAAGTGTTGAAGAAGGCCAAAAAGTTTACCTGGAGCAAAGAATGTCAAAAGGCGTACGAGTGCCTGAAGGAGCAGCTTCAAACGTTGCCAACATTGAAATCACCAATTTTTGGGAGACCTTATATCTCTACTTAGCGGTTTCACACAATGCGGGAAGTTCAATTTTGGTGCGTCAAGAAGGGCAAAAGAAAGTTAAAGTATACTACATTAGCAGAATATTACAAAGTGTAGAGAGGGCATACATGCCAGTCGAGAAGCTAACCATGGCTTTGATATATTCAACGAGGAGGTTACGAACATATTTCCACAGTTATCAGATCATTATCTACACTAATTTCCCTATCAAGAATATCCTGAGCAAGCCTGAAGCATCTGGTAGAATGACAAAATGGGCTCTTGAATTGGGGCAATATGAGATCCAATCAGCCAAGGACCGCAATCAAGGCTTAAGCCTGAGCAGATTTCATAGCTGAGATGACAAGTGAAGATGCATAAGACGAGAATGTGTGCCAGAATTTGGAGATCAACAAAGGAAAATCAAAATGGATAAATGTCGCATGGAAATTGTTCGTGGATGGCGCATCTAGAAAAGAAGGATGTGGTGTGGGATTGTTGTTAGTCTCTATTTAAATTAGGGTTTAGAATATTTAGTTCTGATTGGATTAGATTTGGTAAGTTTAGATAATGAGGATTCCTTTTAGAATTCATCCAATATTTGGATTGATTTACTTGGATGAAATTTGTCATCATTTAGATATAAATTAGGTAGTTAGATATGGTTTTAGCTTCTTAAAGTTGCCATAAGTCATTTCAGTTTCTAACATGAATTATCAAATCCTTGTATTCTTTGTATTATTGAAGGACATACCTATGTACTATAAATAAGGGATGGTTTTCAACATTTTAATTACCTTACATTTTTATCAATCATATATTCAGAATTTTAGTTATTACTCTTTGGTTGTGAGTGTTCTATTGTTACTTAATCCTGCGCGTTAATTAAGTTAGCAATTTTATTCAAATTTGTGAGCTAATCCTACGGGCTAGTTAGTGAGTGATTTGTGTAACTAGTGCTTGGGTTCATGCGAATTAGTCCCTTGTGTTAGTGAAGTTCATAAAGTTGTGTTCTTGACTAGAATTTATCTGTATCTTCTTGGCTTCAAGAGGGTTCTTCGATCAACCTTCGTTAAGAGTGCTTCTCAAAATTCCGCAATCTAGAGTATTCGTAAGGACATTCATATAAGTTGTTATCAAAGCAAAGAAAAATTTCATGTGACCATCATATCATTCGACATCAGTTGGTATCGTAGACTGATATCAGTTGGTATCGGAGCCAGCTGCCACCTGATACCAACTGATAATAAGTTCTAATCGTCGTATTGAGTAAAATATTTCTCAAAGGTTGATCTTATTTTATCTCAAACTACTTATTATCTCACGGGTTAAAGCTACATCAGTATTCCAGTCACGCCTATTCAGCGTCCAATCACCGTTTATTAGCAAGACTTCGCAGGGATGACATGGGACGTTTAACTCCAGTTACTTTTGAAAATCATATATGTTTCGAGAACAGAACTTTTCAACCATAGAGGAAATGATACGATGTAAAAAATATAATTTATTATAGTTCTCATAGTTTAGTATTTTTAGGAGGATGACACTATACTCTTTTTTCCACTAGGTTTTTTAGTGAGGCAGTGTGATCATTTTGATTTTATATTAAAAATTATGAATTAAGCCCATAAACTCAGTCACGTTGGCTTAGAAGAGTTTTAGCTATATTTAAATTAGGATTTAGAATATTTAGTTTTGTTTGGATTATATTTGGTAAGTTTAGATAAGACAGATTCCTTAAAGAATTCATCCAATCTTTGGATTGATTTACTTAATTTTGTCATCATTTAGATTTAAATTAGGTATTGTAGTTCGATATGATTTTAGCTTCTTAAATCTTTCATAAGTCATTCCAGCTTCTGACAGGAATTACCAAATCCTTGTTTGTATTCTTAAAGGTCATACCTATGTACTATAAATAGGGGATGATTTTCAACATTTTAATACCTTACCTTTTTATCCATCATATATTCAGAATTTGAGTTATTACTCTTTGCTTGCGAGTTATCTATTCTTTAGTAAGGTAGCAATTTTCTTCAAATCTGTGAGCTAATTATGTGGGCTAGTTAGTGAGTGATTTGTGCAACTAGTGCTTGGGTTCATGCGAATTAGTCCCTTGTGTTAGTGAAGTTCATAAAGTTGTGTTCTTGACTAGACTTTTATTTTGTTCACTTGACTTCGAGAGGGTGCTTTGATCAACCTTCGTTAAGAATGCTTCTGAAAATTCTGTGCTTTGATCAACCTTCGTTAAGAGTGCTTCTTAAAATTCTGCAATCCAGAGTCTTCATAAGGAGATTCATATCACTTGGTATCACTACAACAAACATCACATATTACCTCAGTTTTTCAGGGCTTTTTACCTTGGTTTTTTCTGTAAAAAAACTTAGGTAAATGTGGATGAAGTAAAAATTATACTTTCTACCCCGATTCAAAACCAAGGTAAAAAATATCTTTTACCTCGATTTTTTGAGCGACGTCGTCATATGTTATGTGTGACGCCACTCCTAGCACTAAGGCCAATGATAGGATACAATATTTGCAACATCGTTTAGGTTGACGCTGGGATATAAGATGAACGACGTCGGTCATACCAACAAGACACGTGATGTGAGAGGAAAGTCTGTGACGTTGCTCCAGTCGACGTCGTTCTAAAGAATAGCAACATTGCACAATGCGGTGCACCGATGTCGTCTTTGTGCTGATGTGGAAAGGTGAATAATACGACATCATTTTTAATGACCGATGTTGCAAAAATAATTACACGCCGGTTCTACATGCGACGTCACTTTTTTTTCGCATGAGCACTGGTAAGTCGACGTCGCAGATCAATCGTGGAGAGAACATTTTGGTTACATATTATAATATTAAATATTTTATTAAACAAACAATCGTTCGTCAATAGCCATTACATGTTATTTAGTATTGGATTACTC